>CM077001.1:71653987-74153987 GCA_039090855.1 Macrothele yani
GTGAAGGGCGCCAAAGGTGACCCACGTGACCAGAGAGGTGAGCAACCTGAATAGGTTAGCGTGACGCCAAGGTCAGCGCCGATGTCCATGGAGCAGGCGCAGCGTGGAGGGGGGGGAGTCTAGCAGGTCCCTTGAAGAGGATCTATGAGTTAGTCTGTTTTCAGTCAACGGAGAGGGCAGTACTCCGATAGAAGGAGACGCGACGCGTTTGCCTTTTATTGTGTGGTGGGCCAAGGGAGGTTCCAGGATAGAGAGCGCCCGAAGTTCACGGGGGAGTTAGCGAGCATCTATCCTAGAAGAGATAGATCGCCGCTGCAGCGGAATAGGCCCTTGCCAAGGATTCCGTTGATGTAGTTGATATTCCAATAGAGAGAATACGGACTTAGCACAGTCTACTGGAATATCGGTTAGAGAAGAATAGTCAGGATACTATTCCTTAAGAGTTTACGAGATATAGACCTACCTAAGGCCAGGTAGACTCTATGCTGGAACTTCGACGCTGAGCGAGATTTCCTCAGAGCTTTTGCGTTTCACGATCCTTGTCAGGTTCAATCCTTAGTGAGGCCTGATGTTAGGGAACAAGTAATCCGCTGTCGTCTAACTTCTAATTGGTAATGAAATAAATGTTTGTATGTTTTCTACATAGTTTCCTCTTGATATTATTGTATCTGAAGGTGAATATTATTCCGTACGATCAGCTGTTGTCACTCTGCCTTCCCGAATCACAGATTTAATATAAAAGTGGGGAAGGCTTCGTTTGTTCGCTCGAACAGAGTGGGAGAGAGAGAGTGTTTCTGAGAAGCATAAACACTTCTCTGTTGTTGTGAGAGACCATATAGCACGAACGCCTCAGATCCATAAGTGGGAGGCGGCGCTACGTCTCGTGACGGTACTTTCGCTCTTACAGATGTAAAAATAGCTTCATAATTATTAAACATTTTGTGGTAAGTTGCACCAAAAAGTGGTACTACACCAGCTGCACCACTTTCTACAAAAACATACACCATTGCTTGGTGCAAGCAAAACCAACAACATGGTGCAAATACACAGTCGAGTCACATTATTGTGACCACCTCCTACTTTTGACGTCAACAGCGTGTAGCCAATGAAAGAAGACACATGTCGTGTGCTGACTTGGAGGGTATATAAGGTGTGCTGTAGGCAATCTGAAAATATAATGTGTGCTGTAGGCAATCTGAAAACATAATGTGTGCTATAGGCAATCTGAGTGGCCTTGCTATCGTGAATGAAGCTAAGGACATCCTCTCCTCCCTGGATAAAAGCTAGGACCGTCGTGGTCTGATGAGTACTATCCTGGCTTCCCTCTGCGGTGCTATTGAACTCCTAGCAGAAGGGCAAGATGGCACATGCCATGAGAAAAAAGAACCTACTGTAGAATTCAGCCGTTAGCTCGGAACGCTCTGTTCGTGAGGAGAATGTTCAGACAACTGGAAGACCAAGTGGATCCCAGGAGTCTAGAGTCGAATGATCCTGCAAGTGGCTGTGACGACTCAGGGCAGGATGTCTCCCGTAATCCTATGTAAGATCCGAGGACTGACACTGAAGTACCTGCTTTAGAGCATAGGCCAACCTATGCTGAGGCTGCAGCTGAACCCCCTTCCCGACCCAAAGCATCCGGAAAACCTCCTAGCACGTTAACGGTGCTGGGAGGAAATGGTACAGCAAAGTCCAAAGTTTTGACTGAGCCAACCTCCTTGGTTGTTGATGCTCCTGCAAAGAAATGGGGGCGTCAAGAAGCCAAGGAAGGAAAGGTCTCCCTCACCCATCGAAAATGGGAAACGGGTTGACCTAACCGAAGCTGTCATTGAACACCAGTCAGATCCACTGTGCCTAGAGACGCAAGAGGTCAACTCAAGCGTCTGGCATGTTTGCCATGTAACGTGTCCAAAAGGGTGACACCGGTGGTTTGCCAGGGAATTAGCAACTGGCCTTAGATCTATGAGAAGATAGAAAAAGTGCTTGAGTAGACGTCGTCGATAAAAATGGTGGGCGTGAATAAAAGTGAAGACTGTTGCCGATCATCGGCGGTTGACATCTCTCCTTGAAAACTGCAAGGTTGTGTTCTTCACTTTCACCCTGCCGACAGAAAAACAGCTCCGTGTTGTCATTAAAGGACTAGGATTAGGTGCCCCAGTCGATAGCATCAGGGAACAATTGCAGGACTATTTTGCTGTCACAAAAGTGTGTCGGCTTCTAAACAGGACACACCTTTGGAAACATAACCTTCCACCTGCCATGGCTCAGGTCCAAAGTTCTGTGTGAGAATTCGTATTACCATTCAGAAATATATTAGGTTGTAATGCTGTTTAAAACACGATAAAACTTCATTAAAACCACAACACACTAGTTGCAAGATGAAATGAAAGTTTACTACAATTAAAACCAGTATGTTACAGTTAAAATGATAAAATTACATGAGGCGAGATCTTTCGGGTCACCCCTTGGTGCCCAATGTCAAGCCAAATGTGAATACATGTGGTGCGGCGACAACTTAATGCTTTATGGTACCGGTCGTTAACACTGAACAAAGCAGGAACATCTTCCGGTTGGTATCTCTCCTTGGGGTTTCAATATCGGTTGAACCCTACCGAACTATGGGCAGGATACAGCAGTGCTTCAACTGCCAAGGCTTTGAAGCACTGCTGTATCCTGCCTATAGTAATAGAAGCACTGCTGTATCTTGTCAAGGCATACCATGTGCAACTGCAGACAGAAGCCAAAATGTGTACACTGCGGCAAGGATCATTGCAGCAAGGGGTGCACGACTGACAAGAAGGCACAGCGTTTCTGTGTCGATTGCAGTGGCGAACATGGGGTTAACAGGCGTGGTTGCTCCATTTACAAACAGCTTGCCAACAAGCTGCCGAAAAACAACAGGCAGAAACCAGAGCCGAAACAGAAAAAGATGTCAACAAAAAGTAGGGCCCCTACTAAACCTACTGCTGTTGATCCCAAACCGGTAAAGGAGCTGCTTCCATGCCTTCCACCTCTATTACAAGCTCCAAGAGGAGGAAAAGGAAAGGTAAAAAGAACGGCAAAAAGAACCAAAGCATGACTGCTGGTCAACCAGCAAAAGCTACGCCTGCCCCTCAGGAGGTAAAAATAGTGGCTTCCCACCCTGCCACTAAGGAGGTAAAAATAGTGGCTCCCCACCCTGCCACTACCGAGGTCACGGATCAAAAGCTGCTGTCAGAGCTTGTGAAGCGCATTGATCCTGCTGTCCTCAAACGGGTTTCTGGTTGCCTGCCTGGCGGTTTAAGCCTGAGGTCCTGTGCCTCGTAGCGCATTATGGACAGTCTTAACATAATGTTGTGGAATGTGAACGGCATCAGGAATAAACTTGCTGAACTTGCAAGGTTCCTGAAAGATCATGACATCGACGTTGCTGTTACCTGTGAGTTCAAACTCACACCTAAGATCAAGCGAGTCAGTGTTGCAAAGTACCAGGTGTTCCGGCAGGACAGAGATCCAACCCTCTACATGTACGCAGCAAGAGGTTGCCGTTTGCCTGGCAATACATAATAACAAAAGAAAAGGAAACTGAAGAAAAGTATAAAAAAACTAAATTTGTTGAAAATATCTCATCCAACAAAGATTAATAATGAAATTACAGGAAAGAACACCAGATGGTGCAACAATAGCAAAAAGTTGTAAATCACATGATTAACCTACACAGGACCAATGAGCGATGAGTCGACTGGTGACAAGGAGGTAATCAGCGCAATAAAAGCATACGGGTGTCTCATACAACCGGCCGCTGAAGATGGGCACAGTATTGCCAGAAACATGTTCGGACGATCGAGGAAGGACTTGACTTTTTAAATTTTTTTTTTTATTAAAGTTTTTAAATCTTTTAATTTGGATACTTCATAGGAGCTTGGAAAAGAACAGCGAAATGTTTCAATTGCTAAAATTCTGGCTGCGTCAACGTAATCTAGTCTTGACAGTGATCTCAAAATTATTTTAACTCATCACCCCTTCTTGTAGAATTGTGCTGATGTTCGTATTTATGTTGAAGTTTGAACGTGGAATATCTTTAATGACGTGGTACAACACCAGACAAGAAGCATGGTCGATTGCAAGCCAGAAGGATTGAAACCGGAATAAGGTGAGCGCAATACGTGTTGCTCCATTTGCTTCATTGGCGTTTTATGTCTCACTAAATATAACCTATGTGAGGATTCAACATTTAAATACTGTACTTATGTCTCACTAAATATAACCTATGTGAGAATTCAACATTTAAATACAACATTAAATACTGTACTTAATATAAATATTCTTAATTTCAACTATAAATATTCCATTATCATTGAAGTCAACTTGTCTATTCGAAACTCATATATTACGTGTGTATCAGTATTATAGAGGATTTTGTCCTAATATACATTGCCTATCTCCCACGTAATTTGGTGTTCAGGTGTATGTATGTATAGACTGAACTTCTACTAAAAGGTAATGTCATTTTAGTTAGATATGGTTTAAGTGTATCCATCGCACCCTTCAAAGATCTCAAGGATATTGAGGCACTGGCTGTTAAACTAAAAACAAGCTCAGGCTTGAATAAATCAGCTTTCATTTATAACAGTCCAGGGAAGGTACCTTTTGACGGTGATCTGGATATCCCCTTTGGTGACCCCATTCCCACTGTAGTGGTTGGTGACCCCATACCCACTGTAGTGGTTGGTGACCCTATCCCCACTGTAGTGGTTGGTGACTGGAATGCTAAGCATCCTGACCGGTTTAGTCGTCCAACTAACAGTGCTGGGGTGGCACTATTGCAATACATTGACGAGCTGGATCTTACAGTTGCAAGTCCGGTCCATCCCACTTGCACCCTGTCCCAAGGGGTTGGCGATGTCATTGATTTTGCTCTCCTCTGGTTTGTGAGGCACTTTCATCAAGTGTCTGTGGCTTTTGGGCTTGACTTTGATCATGACCCAGTCCTACTGATATTGAACGGAGTCGGAGCCACCCGGCGAACGATGATGAATACTGATTGGAAGTTGCTCTAGAAAATTATTTCTCAGGTTGATCCGCCTACGGTGGACACTAATACTCGTACAAACGTTGAGAGTGCGGTGGAGGAACTCACTCGTTGCATATAGGCAATCTTGAATCGATGCAGGAAGCCCTCCGCTCCTGCCCGAGACCCCTATGCACTTCCTGCACGTAATGTCCGGATGATCCGGGAGAAGAACAAGTTCCGGAGGATCTGACAGCGGTCGAGATCAGCCGACGATAGGGTTCGTTATAATTCGTGTCGCTATCTCGTCAGGGCAGGAATCCGCGCGTTCATAGAACTCCAATGGAACAACTACCTTCTCAACGCGGGTCAACCTCGTAAGGATGATGTATGGACCATTCTTCGAAAACTCCGGTGTAGTAAGACTGTCATACCACCCATTCTCGGCCCACAGGGTTTGGTGTACGGTGATGAAGAGAAGGTTGGGGTTTTTGCTGGTGCCTTGGAGAAGCAGTTCTCACCTCATGACATCCAAAATCCTAGTCACACGGATATGGCCATGGAGGCTTTAGCTACATACGATCTTGATGATACAGACGAGGTTATCTCGCTTGCTAGTTACCTCGAGGTAACTCGACACATCAAAAAGCTAAAGATGAAGAAAGCTCCCGGAAGAGACGGAGTTTCGGCAAGAGCTGTTCAACTGCTCCCTGAGAGCTGAATTCTGGTACCGGTGGAGATTTTCAACGGGTCTCTCCAGCTGAAATATTTCCCCAGGAACTGGAAAAAGGCAGCGGTAGTGGTGTTGCCCAAACTTGGAACCAATCATTCTTTACCTGAGAACTACCGTCCAATATATCTTTTTCCCATCCTAGGTAAGCTCCTGGTGAGAGTCATCCTCTCTAGGCTCTTGGAGTTCTGTGAAGCTAATGGTGTGATTCCTGACGAAAAGGGTGGCTTCCGGGCGAAGCATGCTACAACCCACCAGTTGATGAGACTTACGGAATTCATTTCCGAAGAACGAGATAAGAGCAAGTATTACACTGCTGTCTTCCTGGACATCAGCAAGGCTTTTGACCGCGTTTGGCATGATGGTCTCCTACTTAAGTTGCAGCAGCTTCCATGCCATCGCCCACTTGTTGAGCTGATTGGCTCGTACCTCAACAGCCGCAGCTCCACTGTGAATAATAACGGTGAGCTTTCTTCGGAAATGAAGATTCGGACTAGCGTTCCTCAGGGTTCGGTTCTTGGACCAAAGCTGTTCTCCATTTATCTGCACGATTTATCCAAACCCAAACACGGGCAGGTCATGATGTACGCAGATGATACAGCTGTTGTCATCAGGTCCATGAACAAAGGTAGAGCAGTGAAGCTCCTCCAGGACTTTCTCTCTCAGCTGGAAACCTGCTACACTGACTGACGGATCAAGATCAAACCGTTCAAGAGCACTGAGCTGTTGTTTTTTGGATCTCTCCAAGGAGTACCGAAACTAGTTATGTTTCAAGAGACAATCCCCTGGGCTACCTCCACTAAGTACCTAGGGCTCCAATTAGATTGTCGACTTTCGTGAGTGGCGAACACCAGCTACCAGACGAATAAACTAGACATGCCTTGGGCAGGTAGTTCCACTACTACAACGGAGAAGCTTTCTTACAACACGGCACAAAGTACTGCTGTACAAGACGATTGTCAGGTCGGTGCTTACCAACGCCTCCCCATCTGGATAAGTATTTGTAGGAATAAGCGAGAGAGAATCGAGAGGGGGAAGAGCCTAGCACTTCGTATGATCACTAGGGATCCCCCTTGGACCCCACTTCTGAACCTGAGGAACAGACTTGGAATTGAGAAGGTACATAAGTTTTCCACCAGACTCGCCAAAAAGTTCTTTAAGAAAGCAGTAGCCCACCCTAATGGACTTGTAAGGGGCGCGGTTGATTACAATCCCAGCGAATTCTTTGTGTATCCCAGAACTAAGGCGGCGATCGTTGACCCCCTTTGACAGAGTTAGTAAACATGTGTTCAATGGTGGGTGTTAGACAGATCACCCCTCCCCCCCCAAAAAATAAAAATAAAATAAAACATCTCACTTCTTTTGCAGATTGGCACCGAGGTAGTGAGAATTGATTGCTGTTCCGTCATTTGGATTTGGTTTCGGTGAGTTTCAGTCACTCCCTGGTGCGTCCACCGCCAGGTGGTGTGGTTCTTTGTGATGTTGTGCAGTGCTTGGTTTCACCTCCCCTTCCCCTAGTCCCCTTTCCCCTTCCCCCGGACTGGTGTAACGGTTCACAGTTTGAAAGATATGTCACACTCTCCTTCACTCATTTTTCTGTTTATCTTTCCTATTGAGTTCACTTACTCAGATCTCCTAGCTTCCTATTTCTAAGAGTAGTTTTAGACCTGGGATCAGAAACTCCCTTCCTGAAACTTCTTCAAATATCGTATCGTATTATATCTGAAAACATAGGGCCGTGGATCGCCTAGTGGTCAACGTTCGTGACTGCCATGGTGTAACTTCAGGTTCGATCCCAGGCAGGTACGAACGTTCGAACCACTAAATATCCGCCGTGCGTCGGATGAGCATGTTAAGCCGTCGGGCCCCAGGTACTGCCCCCTCCCCCGGAAATAAATAAGGGCGTCTTCCTACCCCTTTCTACCTCGCTTCCGTGTCACTTTCCTATCGTGCACTCTAGCTCAAATCTCCTAGCTTCCTGTTTCTAAGGGTTGTTTAAGGCCTGGGGTCAGACACTCCCTTCCTAAAATCCTCTACATATGATATGATATGAAAGCATATCACTCGTTGCTGTCATTTATAAAAGAAGTGATTTATCAGATTTGCAAAAAAGGATCATTATCGGCTTTCGGGCCAAATGTAGCAGTATTTCTGAAACAGCGCAGTTTGTAAACTGTTCGCGTGCTGCTGTGGTTAAAGTGTATCGTGATTGGAGAAATGGTACCATTGCGAATAAGCGACGCGGAGAATGCGGAGCACCACGTGCCATTAGTGTGAGAGGTGAACGTCAGCTGCGAAGGCGCGTGAGGGCCGATCGATATGCTACAGTGGAGCAACTCACTGGCCGAATGAGCCAGGGGGTTACCAGAAGTGTGTCTAAAACGACAGTTCAGAGAACCCTGCTGCGAATGGGGTTCCGATGCAAACGGATGGTCACTGCACCTATGCTAGCGAAGGTGCATCGGCAGAAACGGCTCACATTTGTACGCCAGTATCGGAATTGGACTTCCGCTGATTGGGAAAGGACGCGTCACGGCTTCTGCTTCATCGAACGGGTGGACTTCTCCGACGCGTCACGGCTTCTGCTTCATCGAACGGGTGGACGTTGGAGTATAAGGCGAGAAGCATTTATGGTGGCGCAGAGTTCTAAGCGATGGCCTCTGATCATTCGTCCGAAAGGGTCCTGGTTCGAATTCCGGTGAGGCATGGATGTTATGTTTTTGTCTTACGGCACTGGCTCTCTGCCTTCCCTGGAACCAGTGACCCTAAATTAGGGACATTGAGTTGCCCATTGAGTTGCTCACGGTGGTCGTTAAACTTCCAATAAAAAAATTAAGGCGAGAAACATCGGAGAACAAACACTCTTCAGCCGTTGCTGGAAGAACACAAGCTGGTGGGGGCAGCGTTATGGTCTGGGGAATGTTTTCGTGGTATTTTCTGGGTCCACTCATACCTGTGGAAGGCACTATGGACCTAATTCGTTATGAATCATCCTTGCAAACCACGTACACCTATACATGCTCATTGTCTTCTCTGTGGCGGATTGGATCTTCCAGAACGACAGTGCGACGTGCCACACAGCTAGAAATTTCCGAGAGTGGTTGGAAGGGCACGATGAATACTTCAAAGTACTTCCCTTACCCCATAATTCCCCAGACTTAAACCCAATTGAGCATCTGTGGGACGACGTCGATCGAGTTGTTCGCTCTATGGATCCTCCACCAGGCACCCTCCAGCAGCTGTCTGATGCACTGCAGTCAGAATGGCTCCACATACCTGTGAACACCTTCGAGCACCTTATTGAGTCACTCCCAGCTCGTCTAGCTGCTGTCCGCACTGCATGCGGCGGTAACTCTGGATATTAGCTGGTCGTCACAATAATGTGAGTCGACCGTGTAAAACCAATGGAATGGTGCAACATTGTACCGTAATATGGTGCAACATTGTACCGTAATGTGATGCAACATTGTACCGTAATGTGGTGCAACTTTGTACCATAATGTGTTGCAATCTTGTACCGTAATGTGGTGCGAAGTTGCACCGTGATGTTGGGTTTTGTTCGCACCACAGAATGGTGTACGTTCTCTCAGAAAGTGGTGCAGATGGTGTAGTGCCACTTTTTGGTGCAACCTACCACAAAATTTTTAACAGTGTGGCTAACCCTTCAGTAATGCACTGCCCAATTTCTTCAATAATGGCATTCCGTGTATGGCAACTAAAATGCGTAGCATTTGCTGACCCCATTTTTAAGTGATCCTTCAAATCATTATCTGCAGCATCAATTCTGAACCTTAAAGCTTCTATAAAATTCGCATCGTTTACTTCGGGCATATCATGAAAATGGTCAGAATCTCACGGACATATCATGAAAATGGTCAGAATCTCACGGACATATCATGAAAATGGTCAGAATCTTAGTGTTCCCTCAGTGCAGTGCTGATCAATCTGATTAAGTACACTGGTTACCAGGAAAGAAAAACTTGTTTTTATTGCGGTTCTGTGAGAAAAACTTGTTTTATTGCCTTCTGCAGCTGATATGTCTTCCGCTACCGGTGTTTCGCTATCATTCGGTTCAGTTCAATTCAGAATTTTCTAGAACTAGCCGAAAATTTGACTAGATGAATTTGAAAGGAACAGTATTCTTAAGCACTTTGTGCCATGAGACGTGTTGTTTTAGCTTGACGGAAGTCATTGCCAGATGGTTTTCGCTTTTTCTTTTCAGACCCACATTTCTGGCGTGGGGGAGGAAAGGATGACAAATTATCAGGGTTAAAAATTTTTTCCATATTTCCTCATTAAAGCTTAAAATTTTTAATAAAATTTTTGTTTCAATTAATACAGTACTTGAAATATTTTATAAGATACTGTATAAACATGCAACAACAAAACAGAATATTTAACTTGAATTCAACGCCGATTTTTAAAAAGTGAAAAAACGCTCCTTTAAGCAATTTTTTGAAGACCTTTATATCTTTTTACGGACTTTTTTCGTAATACCATAAAATATAGATTTTTATAAATGAAAAAGGGGAGAACATATGCGCATCAAACTTCCTGGTATGAATACAGCCTGCAGCAGGTAGATTCAGACGATATAGATGGCAAAAATATCTTCGAGGACTTAACACTTGCTGCTCTCTCTCTGATTTCTTTGTGATCTATCTCTAAAATACGTACATATATGGGCTGGATATACTGACAGAAGGGCAGACCATCGATGGGCAGCCGAAATTTTAGATTGGATTCCAAGGGACAGGAAAAGACTGTGACGTACCTGCCAGCAGGACGCATACGACATAAAGGCACATAGCAATCAGAATGAACGTCTGCGTAGCTCAGTTGGTAGAGCGACTTGATCCGGAATAAGCGGACTCGGGTTCGAATCCCGGCGCAGACCAAAAAATGAGAGAGAAATTTACTTCGTTATAATGGCGCCCGAACTATCCGGATGACCCGACCGTTCAAAATCTCGCAATGGTGTGATGTTATTTCCACACCGCGAGATAGGAAAAATAAGAGAATCACTTCTCCAGCGCTTCGAAAAATAAAAAAAATGTGTGATGTTGCCTTCCACACACCAGATTGACTGGGAGTTCTCAAGTGCACGTTCTACAGTGGATGGCTGCCTGCAACGATTCATGGTAACGGCTGACCCGTGGGCCATGCCCCTGGCCCTCTTTCGGGGGGGGGAGATGTGACGTATCTGTCAGCAGGACGCACACGACATAAAGGCACATAGCAATCAGAATGAACGTCTGCGTAGCTCAGTTGGTAGAGCGACTTGTTCCGGAATAAGCGGACTCGGGTTCGAGCCCCGGCGTGGACAAAAATGACGGAGAAATTTACTTCGTTATAAGACCCAGAAGAAGATATAAGACCCAGAAGAAGACCACATGGGACATGGGTGGATGAAATATGAAAGTATGCGGGAGTGACATGGAGGAGACTGGCACAAGACAGACCGTTGTGGAGGAAACTTGGGGAGACCTTCGTCCAGCAGTGGATTGATAATGGTTGACAATGATGATGCACTGCATTAAGAATATTATTAAAAACTCGAATCTGTAGCTGTTGCAAACCTTATTAAATCTTAAGATCTTCTGTAAGTTAGGAGAGAATAGCAGGTCTATACACTGAAGAGCAATTGAATTAGAGACAGCTGGCGTTATGCAAATGTGGCGCTGTGGGCGGTCCTGTAAACGGAAACGACATGACGTATGCAGTGATCTGACAATATAAGGAGTGATGCGACGGGAATCAGTAAGAGTCGGACGCAGTCTGGGTGACACGAAGGATCTAAGCGCATTTGATCGTGGGAAAATTGTCGGGGCCCGACGAATGGGTCACTCCATCTCGGAAGTCGTGCAGGCACTGGGATTTTCATGAGCCACTGTGTCAAGGGTGCACTGTGAGTACATCGAATCCGGTAAAACCATCCCTGCAAGGGCGAACTGCCGTGGACAACAGCGTGTGGGTGAGCGGGGTCATCGTCGGCTAGCTCGCATTGTAACAGCGGATAGACGGGCCACAGTGCAAGAAATCACTTGGCAATTTAACGCTGGTGCACAAAAACGTGTAAGCAGCGACACCATCCAGAACCATCTCCTCGCTATGGGGTAGAGAAGCTATCGTCCCACGAGGTACCGCTGCTGACCGCACATCACAGGGTGCAAAGATTAGCATGGGCGCGGGAACATCGCGCTGGACCCTAAACATGTGGAAAAATGTTGCCTGGACTGATGAGTCGAGATTCACGTTGGTACATGTGGATGGCAGGATACAAGTACGGCCCAAACCACATGAAGCGATGTATCCTTCTTGCCAGCCGGGTACTCTTCAAGCTGGTGGGGGTGGCATTCTCGTCTGGGGACTGTTTACGTGCACTGAAATGGGACCCCTGGTACGTGTGACATCGTCCCTCACAGATCAACGTTACCGGGATATCCTGGATGACTGTTTGCTCCCGTTTGTGCGCCTTAAACATCCCACTGGGGACCTCATCTTTCAACAAGACAATGCACCATGCCATCGTTGCCGAATTGTAACCGAATGGTTGGATGAGCACTCCACCGACGAGACCTTGCTTCCTTGGCCAGCTAGGTCACCTATCCCATCGAGCACATCTGGGATACCATCGAGAGTGATGTTCGAGGCTCTGACCCCCTCCATAAAATCTTCGTGAACTGTGGGAGCTTGTTCAGGGGTCGTGGATCCGTCTGGCTTCCCAACGCTTCCGGTGTCTTGTCGAGTCCATGCCGAGACGAATCGCCGCCGTCATCAGGACAAAAGGTGGTGCTACACGTTACTAGACAGGTATCTCTAATTTAATTGCTCTTCAGTGTATATACAGGGTGTTTCAAAAAGAATGACCCGATTTCAAAGTAGTATATTTAATAAGGCAAATGTGGGATAGTTACAAAACAAAGAGCTAAGTATGAAGGACGGTTTGAAGGTTCATTCACCACAATTACAAATGCTCAATGTGCCCTCCACCTGCTGTACGGACAACATCAAGCCGATAGCTAAATTAATCCCAAACGCGTCGGAGAGTGTTTTCAGTCACAGAATTTCTCATTCGGAGCTCATCCAAGTCAGCGGGTAAAAGGGGAACATAAACACGGTCTTTTACGTATCCCCATAAGAAAAGTCACGTGGTGTGATGTCTGGAGATCTCGGAGGCCAAGCGTGTAGTGCCAAGTCATGGGGTCCCCTGCGTCCAATCCAACGCTGAGGCAATGTGTCGTTTAGAAACCGACGAACTTGGAGGTTCCAATGTGGCGGTGCGCCGTCCTGCTGCAAAATGTAATATTCAGAGTCGTCCCGCAGCTGTGGAAGTAGCCAGTCCTTCAGCATTGCAAGATAGTAGCTGTCCGTAGCCGTGTTGTCCGCAAAAAAGAAACGGCTATAAACCTTTCTAACAGAAACTTCGCAAAAACATTCAGTTTTGGTGAATCACGTTCATGTTGGAGAGTTTCATGTGGATTCTCCAGTCCCCACATGCGAACATTGTAGCGCGAAACTTTTCCGCTTACATGAAAGGTTGCTTCATCGCTAAAAGTCAACCTTTGTTTGACTGTGTAGTCCTCCATGCCCTCTAACAGAGTTGCACAAAAATCTTTTCGTTGTGTTTTGTCACCTCCATGAAGACCTTGCACCAGTTGCAATCTGTACGGCTTCAGCAGCAAACGTCGTCGTAAAACACGCCAAACAGTCACATGAGGGATGGCAAGTTCGCGGCTCGCACGACGAGTAGACTACCGTGGGTTTCGCTGAAACGCCTCGTGAATTCGTTGCACATTCGACGCTGAGATGGTTGGTCGTCCAGGACTCTTTCCCTTACATAAACACCCTGTTTCTTAAAATTGTCGATACCAACGACGAATGTTTTTGTCCACTGGTGGAACACTGTCGTAACGCCGTTTAAACGCACGCTGCACCGTAATCACCAGTGACGTGACAACGTTTCAGAAATTGGGGAAGGGGGAGGGCAAAGTATTTTCCTATTTTCTAAATAAAGCTCTAAAACTATATCAGAATGTCGCGCTCGCGCTTATATATATACAGGGTAGAGTCACATTATTCTGACCACTTACACCGCCAAGCGCTTGTTGGAATTAGCACCATACCAGGGCAAATTCCCCACACAACCCACAATTAATAGTTTTTTTTTTTGATTGGAGGTTTAACGACCACCGTGAGCAACTCAGTGGGCTATAAGCAGTCGCCCGTCCCTAATTTAGGGTCACTGGTTCCAGGGAAGGGAGAGAGCCAGTGCCGTAAGACAAACACAACATCCATGCCTCACCGGGATTCGAACCCGTACCCCGTTCGGACGAATGATCAGAGGCCATCGCTTAGACCACTGCGCCACCGGGGCGGCCGCAATTAATATCACCAATTCACAATGATCTTTCAACTGAATTCAAAATACTTTTAGGTGAAACAAGTCAATGGCGCATTCCCTCCAAAATATCAAATATCTGTTAAAAAGGATTTTTAAAATGGACTTATGTGCAGCCGTCTCACGTTTCCTTATGCTTGTAAGTTTCTCCATTCAGCCTTCAAAGATCAAAATTCTTCTCTAATCACGGAAACGATCTCGAAAACACTAAAAAAAATGTGCACTTTTGTAAGCACGCATAAAGCACGGAAGTAAAACTGGTGAAGTATCTGAACACCGGCTACACAGTCACAGTACGAATACGACGATGGACATGGCAGTGAAGATTGGGGTAAAGCCTTTCCCTTCCCCCGGCCACCCACAAACTAAAATGCAATGAAGATTGTTTCCTTCATGATTCGCAGCCCAGAGGATAGGAAACCCAGATGGGGTAGGAAGCGGGCGCAGCAGTGACGAAAGGTCTTTACACTGAAAAAAAAAAAAAAACAGCTCAAGGCCCCACCCAGAGTCCCAGAAAGTGTCTCCAGTGATGCCACATTTCAGACTATTGCTTTCGGTAGAAACGCACTTGCCGTCTGGTCTTGCCGATTGATGGATTGAGCTAAGAAAAGCTGGATTTTTGATAGGCGATAATACAACACTAATTGTTCAAGAACTAGATAAACGCGAACCTCCCTACCCCATTGGCAATATACGCATAGAACGGATTTCAAAATCACTTGAATGCAAAAAGAAAAATGGAGTGGACTGTCCCTGACCCCTCTACACACATTCACATAACTATTTGTTGTTGTATTTGTATAGGATCATTCTCCCTCACTCTTCCCACCCCCACCCATTAACCAGTCGTAGAAGAGAGCAGAAAAAATCAGGAGCACAGGGGAGGTTCTTTTCCCAGTACTATTTTGTATTCTTTTTCATTCCCTTACCATAAAGGTAAAAATGCTAATTAAAAACTGCTAAAACGCTATAAAAATCACTAGCATTTCGTTTGTTTTTCAAACAATTTGAAAGCTTTTTTTTTCTGTTACATAAAATGAACTTATATTTTGGGTGCTAAAACTGGAGGGGAAAAACATACAGTCTGCCTGGGGGCAGTAGCCCCCCCCCTTCCCCGTTGGCACGTCCCTGGTAATCACGGACTTGGTCTTGCTAAATTCCAGCACATAAATGCCTTCTGTTGCCTCTACGCCATCTTCTCACTCCCTAAACGTAGCGGCTGTTTGGATGCTCGTGGTGCCATGCAGCAGTAGTCATAACAAACTCTGGGTCACGCCCGTAGACATGATACGAGTCGCATTCATCGGCGGTTCGTGTTGCCGAGATATCCACTTTTCAAATCGGGACATTCTTTATGAAACACCCTGTATTTTCAATTGAAAACGAATTATCAAATGAAATAAAATTTAGTTATATCACCTACGATTTAAATCCAAAAAAGCTATCAAAACTTTTATCAAAAACTTTTTTCCTGTGGTATGGTTAGATTAACAACTAAATCATATTTTACATTGAATAGTTCGTACTTTTTCACAGAGAAATTTTCCACGTGAAGCTCAAACAGTATGTAATCTAATCATGCACATAGACTGTATTATATGCTCTACAAACAGCAAAATATGCACGCAATTATGCATTTGATATCAAAAGTATGCATTTATAATTTTTGTTTATTTATCTTTAAATAAACGCTGTGGACCTAGAAGCGACTTTTCAAATATGAATTAATAAACCAGACAAATTGGTACATTACTCTTAAATACAATAAGTAATATAAGTTAAAACTGAAATAAACAATAGACCAAAAAGTTCCCGTTATAATAACTGATACAAATACAGTGGCGCACCCAGGAATTCCTGTTGGAGGGGGCTGTATATACCGTATATATATATAGTATACGTACACAATGTGTGTACATATATATAGTGTACTGTGTACGCCTATAGTTTATATACTGTTGTGATGTACGTCGCTCTTAATCTCTTTGGGGCTTTGGGAAGAAGACACCATGTAATAGAAGACAATACGTCAGACACTATGTGGTTTTTTGAACATGTAAAATAATATATTTGAATGTTTAATTTCTTACGTACGTCGCTCTTAATCTCTTTGGGGCTTTGGGAAGAAGACACCATCCAATAAAAGTAACCATGTCAGACACTATGTAATTTTTTGAACATGTAAATTAATATTTTTGAATATTTAATTTGTGACGTACTTCGTCTTTAGCCCCCAAAGCCCCTTCCGTGGGTGCGCCAATGTACAAATAACTTAAAGCATATAGCCGTCTGTGCACGATATACAATAGAGTTATTAAAAACTAGTATTAAAAACGTACAGTTGTTAAAATTCTTTAATACTGAAAAGCATGACTAACTGCGCAAGATCTTTCTAAGTGTCCGGCACTTCATCATCAGGCCGAGTGATCAACTTATGCTGCAGGAACTCATTTATACACTGACGGAAAAAAAAAAAAATCCCAACACCACGAAAAAGTAGTTGTAGAGGACTGAAATGGCGGCAATACATTTGTATAGGTAACATATTTTAATCGATTAAGGTTTCAAGATCACAGCGTAATGTAAGCGCGAGAAGAGCCATTTTAAATGTGAAATGCTGGTACATTAATAACCGGTGTAACCGCCAGAATGTTGAATGCCAGCATGCAAACGTTCATGCATTGTGTCGTACAGGTGCTGGATGTCAGTTTGTGGGATGGAGTTCCATGCCTGTTGCACTTGGTCGGTCAATACAGGGACGGATAATGCTGGTTGGGGGTGACGCTGGAGTTGTCGTCCAATGATGTCCCATACGTGCTCGATTGGAGAAAGATCTGGCGATCTCGCAGGCCACGGCAACATGTCGACACACTGTAGAGCATGTTGGGTTACAACAGCGGTATGCGGGCGAGCGTTATCGTGTTGGAAAACACCCCTGGAATGCTGTTCATGAATGGCAGCACAACAGGTTGAATCACCTGACCGACGTACAACTGTGCCGTCAGGGTGCGTGGGATAACCACGAGAGTGCTCCTGCTCTCATAGGAAATTGCTCCCCAGGCCATAACTCCAGGTGTAGGTCCATTGTGTCTCGGCAGTAGACAGGTTGGTTGCAGGCGCTCACCTGGCCTCCTTCTAACCAACACACAGCCATCATTGGCACCCAGGCAGAACCGGCTTTTATCAGAAAACACAACAGATCTCCACTCCGTCCTCCAATGAGCTCTAGCTTGACACCACTGACGTCGCAAACGGCAGTGGTTTGGAGTAAGTGGAATGCACGCTACAGGGCGTCTGGCTCGGAGCTGTCCTTCAAGTAACCGATTTGTCACAGTTCATTGTGTCACTGTGGTGGCAACTGCAGCTCGAATTGCTGCCGCTGACGCAGTACGATGTGCCACGGCCATACGCCGTACACGGCGGTCTTCCCTCTCAGTAGTACCACGTGGCCGGCCGGAACTCGGTCTTCTTCCCTTGACCACCACTGCCAACAATCATGCACAGTGGCTACATTCCTGCCAAGTCGTTCTGCAATAATGCGGAAAGAAAATCCACCTTCTCGTAGCACTATTACACGACCTCATTCAAACTCCGTGAGCTGTTGATAATGGCATCGTAGTCTTCTTAAAGGCAGTCTTGACTAACATCAACACACTACGTCGAATCTCAACGATAACTAACGCTCACGAACGTTACAGCACGTATTTATAGCAAACCTGCTTTGCATGTTCCGAGGAGCGCTACTAGCGCCACACGTATGCGCCGAGCGCGAAATTTGCATAGACGTCATCTTACAGATGTACTCTCACCGCCTACCAACTGTTGTTTATCTAACACAATTCCTTCTTGGTGTTGGGATTTTTTTCCGTTAGTGTATATACAAGAGGGATGTAAGGTCAGGTGATGCGTAACATCACAGCCTCTCCTTGACAAATGTCAACCCCGCCTTCTCGTGGTGCATCCTGTTCCTACTAAAGGGGCTCTGACGACCGCCAATAGCGGTATAACTATACCATCGGGATTAGAGGAAATTCTATCCCACACTCACCAACCCGCTTGGCCAGCGTGGTGAGTTATGGCCAAACCCCTCCAAAATGACTCCACAACTTAAATCTTGGCCCTCAGTCTCCGGCAGCTGGAATGTACCTGGCCAAGGCAGCGGCCAGTGCGACATGAAGGCAGAGGGTGCTAAGAATCCCCGGAGGACCGGACTAGGCTGCCATCTGATGCTGACCTTGGCAACGTACAATGGACGCTCCCTATCTTCTGATTCAAGGCTTCTTGAATTGGAAGAGGAACTACAAAGGATCAAGTGGGACATCGTGGGGCTAAGTGAGGTAAGGGGAGAAAAGGAGAAGATCTCATCGAACTGAAAAGTGGACATCTCTTCTACTATCGTGGGACAGATACTGGCAGAACTAGTGGTGTTGGATTTATAATAAACAAGAAACTGAAGGATAAAGTTGTAGAAGTTGAAAGTTCCTCTGACAGAGCTGCACGACTCGTTATCCAACTCTCGAAAAGATACCAGGCTCAGATTATTCAAACTTATGCACCCACCACAAGTCATCCTGAAGAAGAAATTGAAGAATTTTATGAGGAAATTTGTCATCTAAATAATAAAGGTAAGCAGCACTTGAAAATAATTATGGGAGATTTCAATGCAAAAATAGGGCAACGGCAACAGAATGAAACTTCAGTAGGTAAATTCGGTCACGGCAACAGAAACCAGCGTGGAAATACTCTCGTTGAGTTTGCAGAGGCAGAAGGGTTTTTCATCTTGAACTCCTTCTTCAAGAAAAAGCCACACAGGAAATGGACATGGAGACATCCAAATGGGACGACAAATGAAATTGATTTTATTATGTGTAACAAAAAATTCGTCATGGAAGACTGCAGTGTGCTAAACAAGTTCAACACAGGTAGTGACCATAGATTGGTGAGATGTAAGATGCACCTCAACACTAAACTTGAACGTGGCAAGCTTATAAGACAAACAAAATCTATTGACATAACCAACCTTAAAAAACACCATAATACCTTCAAGTTGGAACTGAAGAACAGGTTCTCTGCTTTAGAAGGCCTAACATCGGAAGAAGTGGACATCTCTGAAGTTAACAGAAAAGTAACCAAAGCTCTTATGGAAACAGCAACAAAATTAGCTGGGTCTAAGAACAAGTTGCATGTAAATAAATTATCAGGAAAAAACGAAAATGTTGATGCAAAAAAGAAGAGAGATGAGGACAACTAAAGAAGATGCGACTTCCAAAGTGGAATATATAGAGCTATGCAAGACAGTACGAAAAAGTATCACTGAAGACGTAAGAAAATTCAACTGTGAACTAGTGAGGAAAGCAATTGAAAACAACCAAAGCCTAAAGATAGCAAAGGGACATCTCAGTAAGGGAAGAAAACAGATTATGGCACTGAGAAAAGAAGATGGTTCTGTAACAAGAAATAGAGAGGCGAAATTTTGACAAGAGTGAAAGATTTCTACTCCAAATTATATGAAAGGGATGATACATGCACTCCAGACATCATGAAAGATACCAGTACCAGAGTTCCTCCAGTCCTTCCAGCAGAAGTTGCACATGCAATCAAGAACATGAAGCGGGGAAAAGCTCCAGGAGAAGATGGAATTACTGTAGACATCATACAAGAAGCAAGTGGAGAAATCGAAACAGTACTCGCCCAAATTTTCACTCGATGCCTTAATGAAGGAAAGATTCCTGAGTTGGAACACCGCTACAATGATCCTGCTACATAAGAAAGGTGACATTGAGGATCTCGGAAACTACAGACCTATCAGCCTCCTATCAGTAGTTTATAAAATCTTCACTAAAGTTCTTTCACACCGCTTGAAGGTAACACTGGACATGGCTCAACCGAGAGAACAAGCTGGATTCAGGAGTGGCTACAGCACAATAGATCATATCCATGTGCTGAGAGAACTAATTGAAAGAGCGAGGAATATGAACTTCCATTGTGCATGGCTTTTATCGATTATGAAAAAGCCTTTGATTCGGTGAAACCATCAGCAGTTACAATGGCTCTGAAAACCTGCGGTATTGAAGATGCATACATTAATATTATTAATAACATCTATGAAAATGCAAGTGCAAAGATTCGGCTGTTTGAAAATACAACACACATAAAAATTGGAAAGGGAGTGAGACAAGGTGACACCATATCTCCGAAGCTCTTTAATGCTACATTGGAGGGTGTTTTTCAGTCACTGAGCTGGGAAAACAAGGGGATAAAGATTAATGGAGATTATCTAACCCACCTTCGTTTTGCTGATGACGTAGTCATTTTTGCAACTAGCCCATCAGAGCTGCAGAGTATGATCCAGGAACTTGCTGACAAGAGTAAAGAAGTGGGATTAAAAATGAACTTTCGGAAGACAAAAGTGATGTTCAATGCTTTTACAAGAAATGAAGATTTATCGATTGATGGAGAAAAGCTGGAGATAACAGACACGTACGTTTATCTTGGACAGCAGATATCAAGTGAGGTCACATTGATGAAGAAATTAATCGGCGTACAAAACTTGCCTGGAGAGCTTTTGGAAGAAACAGCATAATTTTCAAGAGCAATATGCCATTATGTCTTAAAAGAAAAGTGTTTGATCAATGCATCCTTCCAGTGCTTACGTATGGTGCAGAGACGTGGACCTTAACTAAAAGAGACATACAAAGGCTGCAGACAACTCAAAGAAGCATGGAGAGGTGCATGCTTGGTGTAACCAGGAGAGATAAGAAGAGGAACTCGTGGATCCGAAAAATGACAAGAGTGGAAGACATCATGATCAGAGTTAAATCTCTGAAATGGCAATGGGCTGGACATACTGCCAGAAGGACAGATCATCGATGGACAGCCGAAATTTTAGATTGGATTCCAAGGGACAGGAAAAGACCCAGAAGAAGACCACATGGGAGATGGGTGGATGAAATTCGAAAGTATGCAGGGGTGACATGGAGGAGACTGGCACAAGACAGACCGTTGTGGAGGAAACTTGGGGAGACCTTCGTCCAGCAGTGGATTGATAATGGTTGACAATGATGATGATGATGATATACAAGAATCCTTCGGGTGTCTATGACGTAATCTGGTCGGAGCTCATAGACTTACTAAACATCATCGTCCGGCACCCCGAATTCATACAAATGGCATGTCAACGCCAAATTACAATAAATAATAACATTTTTGTTGCAAATTAACACAATATATTTTTCTAAGTGTTCAGCTAGAAAAAATTGTTTTGTCGTTTGTCATCCAAAACCATTTTTATTTTTAAAAAAATGTTCTCTCTCTCTACGTTTATAGACGTTATTGGACAGTATTTATAGAATTTCGCAATTTTCATTGCTGGAACTTGTGATGGCAATTTGCGACCGTCATCATTGATAAAATCAACAGCTTTTTTAAATTCCTGAAACCGGGATTTTTTTATTTAAAACAGCTGTCAGTTTTTCTGTATTTTTCTCCAATTTCACCAGGACGATGCAAAAGGTATTATCATCTTTATTTCTCCTACAAGAGTTGTCTCAAAACAACTGAGAATGTTTTTATAAAAAGAAAAGTGCCTTAATTATCAACGAAGTGGTCATTTTCCTTAAAACACTGTCCTTGCATCGAATGTAGCCCAGTGGCGAATGCTGCGGTATGGCTAGTAGTGCGCCATCAGACCACTAAAACTGTCAGAAAAAAAAAATTCCATTTCATTAAAAGCTGGAATATCTGAAAACAATCAAAGCCTAAAGATAGCAAAGGGACATCTCAGTAAGTGAAGAAAACAGATTATGGCACTGAGAAAAGAAGATGGTTCTGTAACAAGAAATAGAGGCGAAATTTTGACAAGAGTAAAAGATTTCTACTCCAAATTATATGAAAGGGATGATACATGTACTCCAGACATCATGAAAGGTACCAGTACCAGAGTTCTTAGAAGTTGCACATGCAATCAAGAACATGAAGCGGGGAAAAGCTCCAGGAGAAGATGGAATTACTGTAGACATCATACAAGAAGCAAGTGGAGAAATCGAAACAGTACTCGCCCAAATTTTCACTTGATGCCTTAATGAAAGGAAGATTCCTGAGGATTGGAACAATGCTCTAATGATCCTCCTACATAAAAAAGGTGACATTGAGAATCTCAGGAACTACAGACCTATCAGCCTCCTATCAGTGGTTTATAAAATCTTCACTAAAGTTCTTTCACACCGCTTGAAGGTAACATTGTACATGGCTCAACCGAGAGAACAGGCTGGATTCAGGAGTGGCTACAGCACAATAGATCATATCCACGTACTGAGAGAACTAATTGAAAGAGCGAGGGAACATGAACTTCCATTGTGCATGGCTTTTATCGATTATGAAAAAGCCTTTGATTCGGTGAAATCATCAGCAGTTACAATGGCTCTGAAATCCTGCGGTATTGAAGATGCATACATTAATATTATTATTAACATCTATGAAAATGCAAGTGCAAAGATTCGGCTGTTTGAAAATACAACACACATAATAATTGGAAAGGGAGTGAGACAAGGTGACACCATATCTCCGAAACTCTTTAATGCCACATTGGAAAATGTCTTTCAATCACTGAACTGGGAAAACAAAGGGATAAAGATTAATGGAGATTATTTAACTCACCTTTGTTTTGCTGATGACGTAGTCATTTTTGCAACTACCCCATCAGAGCTGCAGAATATGATCCAGGAACTTGCTGACAAGAGTGAAGAAGTGGGATTAAAAATGAACTTTCAGAAGACAAAAGTGATGTTCAATGCTTTTACAAGAAATGAAGATTTATCGATTGATGGAGAAAAGCTAGAGATAACAGACATGTACGTTTATCTTGGACAGCAGATATCAAGTGAAGGTCACATTGATGAAGAAATTAATCAGCGTATAAAACTTGCCTAGAGAGCTTTTGGAAGAAACAGCATAATTTTCAAGAGCAATATGCCATTATGTCTTAAAAGAAAAGTGTTTGATCAATGCATCCTTCCAGTGCTTACGTATGGTGCAGAGACGTGGACCTTAACTAAAAGAGACATACAAAGGCTGTAGACAACTCAAAGCGGCATGGAGAGGTGCATGCTTGGTGTAACCAGGAGAGATAAGAAGAGGAACTCGTGGATCTGAAAAATGACAAGAGTGGAAGACATCATGGTCAGAGTTAAATCCTTGAAATGGCAATGGGCTGGACATACTGCCAGAAGAACAGACCATCGATGGACAGCCGAAATTTTAGATTGGATTCCAAGGGACAGGAAAAGACCCAGAAGAAGACCACATGGAAGATGGGTGGATGAAATTCGAAAGTATGCGGGAGTGACATGGAGGAGACTGGCACAAGACAGACCGTTGTGGAGGAAACTTGGGGAGACCTTCGTCCAGCAGGGGATCGATAATGGTTGACAATGATGATGATGATGATCTGCAATTATATCTTACGTAAATAATAATAAAAAATTCCATTTCGCAAAAAGCTGGAATGCTGAAATTAGCTGTGTAACGGCTCACGCTCACCAATCGTTGTGGTTGGGAAGCCAATAGGAAGCTCGAAACTTAGGGATGCGGAGAGCTCACAGCCTTACTGCGGTTCAGAATTATGCTTTAGCGTATGCGTGGGTTTTAACGGCCGAACCTAGAGACGTGGAAGGAAAACAGGTTCTGTCAGCTAATCAAGTCATGCTGCAGCAAACACGCCGTACGTTTTCTCGAAAGTGTTTTTCCGTTGAGTGCTGGCAGCAACCAAACATTTTTCTTCTTTGGGCTAGATTGCAGATTGTTGATTTTGAATTGTGTGTTATGCAGTAAATGGTGTTAGTGACTAAAGCAGTGATGATCCTTGTGTTTCTTGCAAATTATGTAGTTTGTTTCTTTAAATCCTGAACAGTGTTTCTGGAATTTTAAAAGAGCCGCGGATGGCTTCGTGGTTAGCAGTTCAGACTATCGATGCAAGGTCCTCAGGTTTGAAACTGGGCTGATCTTTCAGAGATGGTGTGATTTGCTAACGATCGCTGAATATCCGCCGTGCATCGGACGAGCACGTTAAGTGACGGCCCTCAGGCTGGACCCACTGGTTAAATGGGTATGCTCTCCTATGCCCTCCCCTCCCTGAAATTCTCTCACCTCTCTGTGTGCAACATCGTACTTGTACGGTGGCACCATCTACTTTACTCTAATCTCACTACAAACTGTTCTGTCAAAGTCGCTAGACTTGCTCTTATTCCTTCCGTTTCTGTGTCCTGTCCAAAAGGCGATCTCGCTGTAGGTGGCTGGGACCTAAACTCTTCTCACTGTGGTCGGAAGTCCTACAAGAAAATGACAAATGCTTGCTACTAGAATTTTAAAACTTTCTCACTGAACAATGAGTTTGGGCAATGTCAATAAAAGTATTATTCAAGATTTGTTAGAAATACCTTTTTCAAGGAGGACTACAATGGAAAAGATGAAAATAATAAAGGACGGGAGACCATGCTCACTTTACCTCTCTTACATATGTAAGCAGGTCCGGTCCGTCCCGTGATATTGTTTATGCGTGGGCAAAGTGGGGAGGTCTGGCCGCCTTTAGATGAAATTAAGATGCTTTGTTAAACACATACCTCGCACTTTTCTTGAGGCAAGCAGTCCACATAGTGATAGCATTATTTATGGAATTATCTTTCAATTATTCAATGAAAACCTGCACAAATTGCTAGTTTGTATTTCGAGGGAGAATCCTGTAAGAATACACATCAGGAAAAAATATTTTCTATGGGAATACTTCCAAAACTTTCAGAACTGGCAACTGAAAAATGAAATATTGAAAACCGACTGTGGAATGTATAACAGAAATGACGACGGAGTATATTTCCTTCATACAGCAGGGGGGAGTCAAACTAACTTACATGGAAAATTCCCAAATACTGATTTTACACTTTAAAGTTCTCAGGAAATTTCTTGTTTGCCATTCGATTAAATCACGACTGTAGCCTCAAGGCGAGTAATGTTGCCTCAGGTCCAGGAAGAGACACAAAGATACAGACTTCAAAAATAGAAAGGCTAAATATACTACGTTAGAAGGACGGCAGAGAATGAGATTGAGAACTGCTATAAAATATTGCAATTAGGAATTCGCTTGTATGTAATAATACAGATGAAACAAACCAGATTAATTCACAAAGAAGAAAGGGCAAATAATATGTATTTTATAAAAGTATATTTCAGATCATTATCATATAAACATAATATATATATATTTATATGAAAAAGCTACAGTAAAATAAGGGCAGTCTACCTGCCAGCCGCCCTCTATGAAGCCCACGCCTACGGTCGGCCCTGTATGTAAGGATAAAAAAAATACTTACACTCGGAATTTTCAGGTTTCTCAGTATGAAAAAGCTAAAGTAAAATAAGGGAAGTCTACCTGCCAGCCGCCCTCTATGAAGCCCACGCCTAGGGTCGGCACTGTATGTAAGGATAAAAAAATACTTACACTCGGAATTTTCAGGTTTCTCAGTATGAAAAAGCTAAAGTAAATTAAGGGCAGTCTACCTGCCAGCCGCCCTCTATGAAGCCCACGCCTAGGGTCGGCCCTGTATGTAAGGATAAAGAAAAAATACTTATACTCGGAATTTTCAGGTTTCTCAGTATGAAAAAGCTAAAGCAAAATAAGAGCAGTCTACCTGCCAGCCGCCCTCTATGAAGCCCACGCCTAGGGTCGGCCCTGTATGTAAGGATAAAAAAAAAATACTTACACTCGGAATTTTCAGGTTTCTCAGTATGAAAAAGCTAAAGTAAAATAAGGGCACTCTACCTGCCAGCCGCCCTCTATGAAGCCCACGCCTAGGGTCGGCCCTGTATGTAAGGATAAAAAAAT
The DNA here is from genome assembly GCA_039090855.1 of Macrothele yani. NCBI lineage: Eukaryota > Metazoa > Arthropoda > Arachnida > Araneae > Macrothelidae > Macrothele > Macrothele yani. The sequence continues at coordinate 71,679,978 of CM077001.1, forward strand.
TACTTATACTCGGAATTTTCAGGTTTCTCAGTATGACTTGTATCCATGGTTGGCAGACTGCAGAAATTTAAATGAACTATTTTGCTGGCCGTGTTTGTTGTTTTCTAAAAGTGACAGTTCTCGGAGCTCGGGTGGATTTGACAACCTCTACACACAATGTTGCGTTGTTGTTATTAAAACCCAGAAGGGGTTATTATATAGTTCGGTTGGTATTAGGTAGAGAATTACTTTCAATGTTGCATATTTCCGGCCCGTATGACCTCCATTCTACACCAGGATTCGCCACTGGTGTCACCACGTTCCTTCCACTCTTTGAATGTCTTCTGGAATTATTCTTCTTCGAAAATGCTATTGAAGCACCCCTACGCCACGCCATAAGTTGTTGATCAGTCTCAAATTGTCGTCCGCGTAGTGTCATTTTTTAAAATAGTCTACAACAGAAGTCACATGGTGACAATTATCGATTATATGAAGGTTAGGGCATCAGATTAATATTCATTTTCTTCAAATAAGAAACGACAGAACTCGCCATGTGCGGCCTTGCATTGGGCCACACATGAAAATAAATTGGGAACCCAAGTTGAACAAACTGGTTTCATGTCCAAATGCTCGGTTAGAATTCTGTGAATTGATTATTTTGAAATGTGAACCATATCTTTGATATCTCTAATTGATAGGTGTCTGTCTTCCCGTATGGCGTATAATAACACCTGTTGTACCGATGTTTACTTCTGTAACACTTGTTAAAGGTCTTCCTCCATGCACGATTAAAGCCGCCGATTCACGACCATCCATAAATTCTTTATGCCATCTGTAAAATGTTGATTTTCCTAGACATTCATGTTTATAAGCCTCTTGCATAAGACGGAAAGTCTCTCAGACAGCAAAATTTAATGGTACATTTTTTTCGGAAAATCACAGCTTGGGGTTCACGAAAACAACACTTATTAATTTGCGCACTACTGACGACGCAAGCGTGATAAACAGGTGTGGCCGGTTGCTATGGTCATTACAATGACTGCCGTTTCTACGAGACTCGTGCCAAGGTCAAACGCAGTATTGTACATTTTTTATTAAAACATTCTCAGTTGTTTTGGGACAAGCTATGCATCTCATTACTTTATGAAATGCCGCGAAATTCCAGCTTTGAAATGCTCTCTGGTAACCAGAAAAAGTGCATCTCGATCATTCATTGATTTCTGAAGCCAGTTGTCAGAAAGTATCTCTTTATGAAAAAAAAAAAATACAGAGGCATGTACACTGTCTAAGAAGTTTACATTACTTACTGATCCCAAATATTTTGCGAATGAAACGTAGCTGCAGCTGTAATAGATTGACTAGGTGGGGAACATAGATTTCATGTTCCCCACCTAGTCAAAACAGGCTGACGTGGGAGGAGAAGATGGGGATACACGTGTCTATAAATTTAGACCTGCATCGGAGCTTTTAAGAAAATCTTTTTCACACACGAGATAAGATTGTTAACTGGAGTGAAAATTTCCCAGATCTGTTTTGCAACTCGATGAAACCCATGTACTAGGAGGGTTACATACAAAAAGTTAAGACAAAATACTTTTAAAGCGACCGCCACTTTTACTATGTAAAAAGCAGAATACTCATAAAAACTAAAACATTATTGTAAGATAAAACCACTAAATTTCCTGTGGTTTCATCGGCACATATGCAATTGCATTTGTGTCTGATATCTTGTCCATTAAAAATTTCATTAGTATCCTCATTGTAACTAATATCAGCATAATTCTTCCTGACAGTTAATTCATCCGGCGCATTTTGACTTACACAGTATTTCTTCAGAAAGTTTTTAAAAATTTCTTTGTGAAATTTGTTAAATAGAATATTTCTACTTACCACAACATTGCAAAACTCGTTTCTTTGCCTTTGTATGACGAAATCGAAGCTGTTCTAACAACGCTTGAACCGGGATAGGGTTCTTATTTTTCGTTAGTTTCTCCGAACTGCGGGTTTTCCATAGGTCAGTGAGTCGAAAGCTTTGCAATGTTTGCATAAACGCATGTGCTGCGGCTGATATATCACGTGTTTAAACTAGTTCAAGTCTCATACTGCAGTCAGTCGAAAGGGATATAAAGTGATAGTCGTTGCTGTGAACAGCATTGCATGTCGTCGTTCTGTCTGTAGTTGGAACGTCTAAATGATGAACAGCCACAACCGGCTAATTAGGGAACTATTGCTTTACGCGTTTGAACTCGGCCATAACGCTGCTCAAGCAACACGAAACATCTGTCATTCGAAAGGGGAAGGTTCCGTGGAGCACCGCAACCATATGGTTCAAGAAATTTCTCTTAGATGACAGAAACCTCTATGATCAGCCAAGGTCAGGTAGGCCGCGAATCGTGGCTTCCGATTCCGTGCGACAGACTGTAGAGGCGAATCCGACAACCAGCACTCGGAGATTATCAGGCAAGCTGGGCATGTCGTAGACCACTGTGGTTTGTCACCTTCAGAACCTCGGCAAGGCCTACAGGAGCTGCCGCATTGCACCTCACGAACTGATGCCAGATGAAGCAAACCGCCTAGTGGAGGTGTGGACGAAACTCCTAGAAAACCGGCGCGATGTACGTTTCATCAAGAGAATTGTTATGTGTGATGAAAAGTGGGCCTATTTCCGTAATCCTAACACACGACGGCAGTGGTTCAAACCAGGGCAGCTTCCTGAACCTGTTGCCAAACGTGGGCGCTTTGTGCTTCGTGCACTCTTCGTCTGGTGAAATTTCGAGGAGATAATTCATTACAAATTTGTTTCAGACGGTCGGACCATCAACGCCGATCTCTACTCTAAACAGCTGGAGCGGATGTATGCCGTTTTGGAAGAGAAGTACCCCGCATTGATGAACAGCAGGCGTACTCTCCTACAGCAGGACTACTCTAAGCCTCATAACGCGCGAACGACCGGTGAAAAACTCCAGGAACTTAAGAGCATCGAATTGATGCCACATCCAGCATATAGCACGGACTTTGCCCTGTCCGATTATTACTTGTTCCGTTCCATGACCCACTTCCTTCGCGGACGGCTCTTCAACAACCACGAGGAGGTGGCAGCTGGGGTGAAGGAGTTCTTCGCCTCAAAGCACAAGGACTGGTACCGCCGCGGAATCGAAGAACTGACAGGCAGATGGCTAAAGACGGTGCAACAGGGTGGCCTATACTTTGAATGCTAGTCATCTTTCGTTGTAAAGGTACGTATAAAGACATAAAGTGATCCAAATATTGTAAAATTTTCGGCTCACCCTCTGTACATGTGGATCGATTTGATACTTTTTCTCGCAACCAGGGGGGGGGTGCGTTTCTTTTCATAAATCGCACAACACGAGGGATGCTGATAAGTATTTGGCTTTGTAAAAAAAACAAGTGACGGGATTAAAAAAAAATATTTACTCTATATATTCTCCCCTGAGCATCATACACTTATGACTTTGTTGTCCTAACTTTTTGAACCCATCAAAATAAAAGATTCTTTTGGTTGTGCTGCAAACCACTCGTCCGCAGCTGCTGTAGTTTTTTTCCCTTGATTTGTTTTTTCAGGTTAGGAAAGTGGTGCTGAATCTCGAGAGTAGACCGGATATTTCGGAATTTCAAAGTGAAGATCAGCCAATTTCTGCTCCACCATGGCCACTTTGTGAGGAGAGTCATCATCTCGAAGAAACAAGATCCCTTTCGAAAGCTTGCCTCAACGTTTGGAGACCAATTGCTGCTTCAGTTTATCGAGGAGTGTAATGTAGTATTTTGCCGTGATGGTTCCACCCCTTTTCAGATAATCTACAAGCAAAATTCCATTTTTTGTCCCAAAAGACAGACGCCAACACCTTGCTTGATGACTTCTATTTCTTGAATTTCTTTGGACGCGGGGAACCACTGTCTCCATTCTTTGGATTATTATTTGGTCTCTGGGTCATACATGGTTCTACGTTTTATCCATAGTTACGAAACAGTTCAAAAATCCCATAGGAATAATTACGAAACGCATATAGCGTATGAAATCCGTTTATTTTCGTGGTGTAGTCAGCACAAATATTCGCCAAGCTTTCGCACTCCACTAGGAGGCTTTTTCAAGGCAATGATAGACACACAAATGCAGAGAATTGGAACATGTAAAGAACGAAGATGATTTTTGTAACGCGGGGGACATCACGAGCATATTACATGAATTTTTGTCACGTAATTATACAGAGCGCCGTGATGTGTTTCCATCTTTTAATAATGTATGCCAAATCATTGGTAGTTCCGTAGAGACTATATCATTGCATGCCACTTTGTTGGATAGGATTTCCACTGTTTCCCTGATGGCAGTCTTTTTTGAAATTCGTGTAAGGGGCAATTCTTCTAATATTATTCCATACAGGAGCGGCCGAGCAATGCATGACATCTCTGGCGAGGGCTGTATTTTGCATGTCTTGCTTCACACTTCGTACGTGTTCTTTGCATCCAGTGTCCAAGGATCGCTTTGTCATTCCGATATATACCTTTTCCGTATTGTCAGGATATACCAACGGTATAGCGTACACACCCGCCTTTTCTTTCTCACACTGTCTATCCTTGCAGCTTGATATTATATGTGATAACGGGGTCGGGGACTTCGTTGCTGTATTTGCGTAATAAATTCTTTAACCAATATGTAAAGCCTGGGATATATGTGATGGATCCTGCGTATCTCATTGTCCTACTAGGTGATTTTTCTATTGCTGATATTATACGATTTCTCACAGTCTTATGTACTCTGTCTATATCATTATTCTTATATCCCGCCTTTAGACCTTTGCTATAGATATTCTCAACTTTTTTATTATTTAGATAGTCGGGTTTGCATACGTTGTACGCTCTATGAAACCACGCTCTAAATGCGGAAAGTTTCAACTCTGGTGTATTTAAAAATTTAAAAATAAAGTTACCGATCCCATAGGATCTCGCCGAAATCAGTCCAAAATGGCTTGTAAAGCAATACGCTTCTGGTCAGCATTGAGACATTTAGAAATCCATTTGGCTGAGAGCTTTCTCATATCTGAAATATCGTGAATAATATAGCCTACTCGATCTCTGGGATTTGCCAGGGTCTCTGCTATCTTTTCAGTGGGTATTCTTCGATCATCCAGGATCGTGGAATGAATGGCATCTGCAAATTGTTGCTTCAGTTAGTCTCCCAGAACGTTCTTCGTCGCTCAAATGTCCTGTTGTAAACTAAGTAGCCCAGTTCTTGACTGTGGAGAAGGAAGGGTACTTATCAGCTAATGTAACTGACACTTCATCATAAATTTGTTTGGCCAAATTCCCTTTTAAAGAAAATATTTCAGCATTGCTCGGCAGTCTTTTGTGGTGAAATCTGTTCGCATCATTGTCACTTCAGACCAGCAAAAAATGAAATTTGGTTAAATTTGATATGACTATGATATTTGGTCAATTTTAATATAAGTCTGAGTGTATGGGAAATGGGAAAAGTCAAAGACTTATCAGCACCCCTAGGTATACAATTTTTTCATCAGTAGTTCAATCCCAACTGTAGTTGGATATCCGTGCTTTGATTAAAACTAAAACTAGATTTAATTTTAGGCATTTTAATTTCTGAGTCTCACTTCCAAAATTACGTTTCGCAAAGCACTTAATTATTCACAGATCAAACGTAACTCTCGTATCCAGAGATCTGTTATGTTTATTTGGCCTACATAACTTTGGGTAAAACCAGATTGCCAGGTTTGAAAATTGGTTCATAAAACTAAATGTCGCATGATGTTTTTCTGAGTTCCGCTCTATGACTTTCGCCTTAAATTTGGGGTCAAATTGAAAAACAATTTCAGCCAGGAAAGTCTAACATCAAAGTTTTCCGACCTTTGCATTCTAGATTGGTAGAACACCTTTCTGATCCCGCGTTTCCAGCTGCCACGTTTGGAGGAAGATAGTTTGTTAGTTTTGCATTTGATTGATTTCAGTGGATTGCTTGTTCTTTGAGCTATCGCCGCGTTCATAGGTTCGTTGTGTTTGGGCTATTGCTCTCATCCAAAGCAATTTTTGTGTAGTTCTATGGTTTCCAAAAAAAATTATTTTATTATTTTTGCCTGGTTAGTTGAAAATGGTCCTTGGTTTATGTTTTTCTTTACGTGTTGACAATTTTCTTAGCTATATATAAATATGGTATGGCTGAAGTTATAGTGAAACCTAACGAAAAAAAAAAAAAAAAAAAAAAAAAAAGAAGGAAAGAAAAGGAAAAGAAGGAAGTTCAAAGCATCATTTTTAAAATATCTATTGTCATTACCACGGTGGAAAAAAAATCTATTATCTGTGCGAATTACCTAGAAAACACGCATCCTTTATTTATCAAACAACTGCTGCATTCTCTGAAAATGACAGTCATTTTCCTCCATCAAAAAATTATTAAATGGCAGCCCGAGCCGATTTCTTTGGTTTTACCCAATGGATTTTGAAAAAAAAACCTGGAGCAGTAGCAATAATATCAGGTCATCCCAGAAGTAATGTCGTTTTGCGCAAGCCCAACAGTAGTGAGCCCCCCTGGTGCCCAGACTATAACGTCGACACGGTGAATATAAGAGGGATCACGTGAGCAGACCTTCAAGTCGTTGGGGCCGCGGGTGGCCTAGTGGGCAACGTTCGTGACTGCCATAGGGAGGGCCCGGGTTCGATCCCTGGCAGGTACGAACGCTCGATTTACTAAATATCCGCCGTGCGTCGGATGGGCACGTTAAGTCGTCGGACCCCGGTACTGGCCCCCGGTAATAAATAAGGGCGTCTTCCTCCCCCTTTCTACTTCGCTTCCGTGTCACTCTCCTATCGGGCGCTCTAGCCCAAATCTCCTAGTTTCCTATTTCTAAGGGTTGTTTAAGACCTGGGGTCAGACACTCCCTTCCTAAAATCCTCTACATATGGAAAAAAAACAAAAAACCTTCAAGTCGCCTGAGACCGCAAATGGGAGTTCTAGGTGCAATCGTTGTGTACTTAAACCCCATAGGAAATGGATCTGTTCCACCATCGACATTCAGCGACAGTAGCAACACGAAACATCAATGCCGTATATGGGCCGGGTACCCTGGAGGTCAGAAAATGTCAACGCTGGTTCCAGAAATTTTGACGGGGGAAACACCAGCCTCAAGGATATGCAGCGACCCGGTTGAGTTGAATAATGACTTACTGAAAGCTTCTGTTGAGGAAAATCCGAAGGCAACAGTCGAGGAATTGGCCAAACTTGTTCATTCAACCCAATTCACTGTTCACTGGCATCTGCAGGACCTCGGTTATTTGTCGAAACTGGATAAGTGGGTACCCCATGATCTCAGCCCACAACAGCTGCAACAGCGTGTGGACATTTTCACTTCTTTGCTCTCCCGTGAAAAAACGGAGCCGTTTTTGCACAGAATTGTCACAGGCGAGGAAAAAGGGATTGTTTATCACAACATTAAGCGTAAACGGCAGTGGCTTCCCAAAGGGAATGTGCCTGCAGCAGTGTCGAAACCAAGACGTTTCCCACAAAAGGTTTTGATGTCTGTGTGATGGGATATGCAAGGTATACTATATTACGAGCTGCTGCCACCCAACAAAACCATTACAGGGGAAGTCTACTGTCAGCAGCTGCAGCGTCTACGCACTGCTTTGCAGGATAAACGTCCAGCACTCGTGAATCGTAAAGGCGTGCTGCTGCAGCAGGACAACGCAAAACCACACACAGCGAAAATGACCAGTACCACGTTGCATCACTTCGGATGGGAAAAACTTCCGCATCCAGCATATTCCCCTGACATCGCTTCATCCGACTACCACCTCTTTCGCAGCCTGCAAAACCATCTTGCTGGGACTACACTTCGAAATGTGGAGGAGGTACGGCGAACGCTTTCTGCCTTTTTTGCATCGAAACCCATGGAATTCTACAAGTCTTGGATTCAAAACATTGTCGATCGATGGGAGAAGGTTGTAACTACCGGGGGCACTTATTATATGGATTAAAACATCTGTTCCTGGTACGTTTTTTTCTTTTCTTCACACGTTGAAAAAACGACAGTGTTTTTGGGATGACCTGATAGTCTGCAGAAGATGAAACCAGGAGGACAAAACCGCGAACTTACGTAAAATGCGTACAATCTATAGTGCAGTTGCATTTACGTAAAATGCGTACAATCTATAGTTCCTCCTTTCGCAACAGTAGTCAGTAGTTGAGATGCGTTGGGAGTTCTGTGAATCTGATGGCCCTATGCGCAAGAACAAGAAGATTCCGCAGCAGAACCTCTGCACAATATGAAGTGGCCCATGGGGAAAATCAAAGGACGCTGCCGTCATCGTGTGCTGAGGGGAGACATACACTCCTCTTTCCAATCAATGGAAACGCCAAGTGAGTGTCAAATGAATTATTCCTTTTAGAGAAACATTAACAACAGACACAAGAAATTTTGTCATTTCACAAATGTGCGTGCGTGTATGTGTATTATATTCAGTATACACACAGTCGAGTCACATTATTGTAACCACATCCTACTTTTGACTTCAACAGCGCGTAGCCAATGAAAGAAGGCACGTGTCGTACGCAGGCTTGGAGGGTATATAAGGTGTCACTCGTTGCTGTCATTTATAAAAGGAGCAGTTTATCAGACTTGCAAAAAAGGATGATTATCAGCTTTTGGGCCAAGGAAGGCAGCTTTCTGAAACAGCGCAGTTTTTGAACTGTTCGCGTGCTGTTGTGGTTGAAGTGTATCGTGATTGGACAAATAACACCATTGCAAGTAAGCGTCATGGAAACTGCGGAGCACAACGTGCCATTGATGTCAGAAGTGAACGTCGGCTTCGAAGGTGCGTGAGGGCCGATCGACACGCTACAGTGGTGCAACTCACTGGCCGAATGAACCAGGGGGCTACAGGAAGTGTGTCTAAAACGACAGTTCAGCGAACCCTGCTGCAAATGGGGCTCCGATGCAGACGAATGGTCACTACATCTGTGCTTACGAAGGTGCATCGGCAGAAAAGGCTTACATTTGCATGGCAATTTCTAAATTGGACCTCCGCTGATTGGCAAAAGATTGCCTTCTCCGATGAGTCACGTTTTCTGCTTCATCGAACGGATAGACGTTGGCGCATAAAGCGAGAAACATCGGAGAACAAACACTCTTCAACCATTGCTGGAAGAACACAAGCTGGTGAGGACAGCGTTATTTATGGCCTGGGGAATGTTTTCGTGGCATTCTCTGGGTCCACTCATACCTGTGGAAGGCGCTATTGACCGAATTCGTTATAAATCCAACCTTGCAGACCACGTACACCCATACATGCTGATTGTCTTCCCTGGGACGGATGGGATCTTCCAGCACGACAATGCGATGTGTCACGCAGCTAGAAATGTCCGAGAGTGGGTGGAAGATCACGCTGAAGACCTCAAAGTACTTACCTGGCCCCCTAATTCCCCAGAATTGAACCCAATTGAGCATCTGTGGAACGATCTCGATCGTGTTGTTCGCTTAATGGATTCTCCACCAAGCACTCTCCAGCAGCTTTCAGATGCACTGCAGTCAGCATGGCCCCACATGTTTGTGAACCCCTTCCAGCGCCTTATTGAGTCACTCCCAGCTCGTCTAGCTGCTGACCGCGCTGCACACGGTGGTTACTCTGGATATTAGCTAGTGGTCACAATAATGACTCGACCGTGTATTATACATGCAGTATATACATACAGAAGTAACTACTCTTTCATGTCACTCCGGCATACAGGAATCACATGACAGAAATTTCACTCCACGTGGTATTCTTATGTATCTTTTCCTATTCTTCGGTATCAGCTCTCGAATTTCAGTTGTGCAATAATGGTAGGTTTTTCTAGAAGTATGTTCAGCCATTTTTGACTTGAGCGTCTTTACTTCGATCATGATGCCATCCGCTCTTGTCATTTTCCTGAGCCACGATTTCTTTTTTTTTTTCGTGCGGTGTCCTATACAAAACGGATATCCCGGTTTTTTATTCAGAAGGACCATTGTTCTTAAATACTTATCAGAAATTTATTCTTCGTCGAGGCATATGGTGGAAACTTGGGCGAGTGTGGTTTCTGTTTCTACTCCGGCCTTCCTGTAGCTAATATCCAGAGCAGAAGATGGTCCCCATTGGTCCATGGCAATTTGATCTTTCACTGGAGCTTTTTCTCCGTTTCATGTTCGAAACTGCATGGGCAACTTCTGTCGGGATGACTTGACGCACTTTACAGCCTGCATATTTCTTTACACCATCATTATTAATTAATCACTGTTTATCCATTGCTGGATAAAGGTCTCCTCAAGTCTCTTTCACAACTCTTTGCCTTGAGCAATTCTCTTCCCCGTCATTCTGGCATGCTTTCGGATTTCGTCCACACATCTCGCACTGGATGTTCTTCTGGGTCTTTCTTTTCCTGTCCTTTGGTATCCAGTCAAATGTTTCAGTTGTCCAACAATGGTCAGTTCTTCTAGAAATATGTCCTGCCCATTGCCACTCAAAGGTATATATACACATATATATAATATATTATCATGATGTCATCGATCGTTGTCATTTTTCTGAATGATAAGTTATTTTTCCTAATTCTCTTGATAACATACACTAAGTATAAATTTTCCCTTCCTTCTTTGAGTTGTATTGTACGTAAACATTTCCTGAAGTTGACTGTAAAAGAGTTTTACAGGTGAAATAGATTAATTACAGACGAAGCAGCCAGCCCTCCCTTGTCACTTTTTTTTTTTTTAGCGGGAGCCATGATTTTCTTCATTGTTTATTTTACCAGCGTAGGGGACAAGGCAACACATCCAGTCTTTCTTTTTATGTAAATTTTTCTCGGCAACATTAAAAAAAAAAAAAAAGACTGGATGTGTTGCCTTGTCCCCTACGCTGGTAAAATAAACAATAAAGAATTAGGTAGATTTCTACTAATTTTGTTTGCCTGTCAGTAGGCTTTCAGCGCTTATTTATTTGAGATTTATGTGCTTGCTCTCTAATTTTTATGAGAATTTTTAAATTTTATTTATGGGAAAGCGTCTAGATTTTTCTCTGTTTTAACTAAAATCCATTGAATTGATTGATTGTAAAAGAGTAACGAATAATACTTTTTCATAATTATTTTGGAGAACTGATGAGGGAACGCAGAAGTCAGGAACCAGGGAAGAGCTAAACTGTGGAATGATATTTGATGACGAAAGTCAAAACTCATCTCCTTTCAGGGCCGAATTTAGATGAAATTTGCGCCCCCACCCCACCCCTTTACTATACTCACTATTTTTCTTTTATATATTGATATTTGTTAGAAATTTTTGGATGATTCAAAAATCAAATTTTCGTATTTTATTTTGATAAAATCTTTAAAAAGCGCCTTTATTTTTATTATTGCTTATTATTTACAAAATGGAGGTTGCTTCTTAATATGTCCAAACCTGAACTTGTATCTTTGCCCCCTCAGCTTGCAGGTAAGATTACTGCCTATGCTGCTACTCTGCCCCCCCACTCTCAGTACAGGAATTTTGTTAGCAATGAAAAGGAAATGAACCACGGGTGTTCGGTTGAGGTGACAAGCTACAGCATTTCTCAAATAAAGAGCAGGAAATCTCAAACTGTATACCACAGGACTTTTCTCTCAATTTTTGGTTATAAATATAGTACTGCAAAATAAAAATTAATGTTTAATGTTTACTAAATTTTGCAGTCTTATAATTGCACAGGTCAGTGGGAAAATTCGCCCCTGGGCTGTAGCCCGGTCTGCTTGCCCCCCCTCCCTTAATTACGGCACTGTCTCCTTTAATGGTCACTCGATCGGAAACTGCAAGAGTTATTTCACCAAATACAGAAATGACCAGAGAAACAGGAAACGTTTTTTTTCTTTTAGTGCGAAATGAATCACGTGAAGCTAATGCTGCAAGATTAACAACGACGTAACCAAAGCAAGCCATTTGTTTGATTCCCTTTATTTAAATACTTGATTCAAAGACTATGGATTTTCGAGTTAAAGGTAAACCAACTAAGCTTTGCTGCTGTACATCTTTGGTGATTGAAGTCAAAATCTCAAAACATAAAGTTCCATTAAAAAGTCTATATCCTTTTTAAGAATCCAGCCACCATTTTTCTGTTGTTTAGTTGAAAAGAATAGAATTATTCCATGCATCTTATTTTGATGTTCATCAGGTGCAGCTTGCTAATGAATATCCACAATTCAAAGTGTTCTTTACCTTCGCGCGGTTTAGGATCACTTCTTGAAGTTTAACTTTCCGAAAACCGAAGTTTTTCGTATAAGTAGCAATATATCAAAATTGTTTTCCTGTTTCATTGTGAGGTAACTAACTCTTCGACAAGAGTTACTTCTTTGCCTATTCAGGGTGTGTCTTTTGCCAATCAGCGGAGGTCCAATTTTGACATTTCCTCCACTTTGCGCACAATGACATTTCTATCATTGTCAAACGTGCGTAATTAAAATCAAGATTTTTTCGAGAGCCTAAAAAATGGTGCTGAATGGCTCAGACGTTTGTTAAGCCACAAAGCATTGCCTTCAGTTTTGTAGTCTTTTTCTTTTGCCTAACAGGAAGAAAAGAAAGGCCAGCAAAGCACCGTGTTCTTCTGTGTCTAAGATTTTAAATTCATTCTATGCTTAATCCAGTCCAATTTTTAAGTCTATAACGTAATTTTCTTTCTGCTGTAACTTAGTCCTTACGTCAGTAATTGCATTATGTGTGCTAAATCAATGCAATATTAGAATTTACCCATACACCTATCAAGAAAGAGGTCAAGTAGTACTTACAAATACTTTTATTTTGCTTGCATGGGTTGTACTTCACACTCACATATGGTTGACTAGCTTACTCGATATAGTATCAGTGATTTAACATCCAAACACAGTATAACAGCACTTTTATCATCACTAACCTCAATCCCCCTAAACAACCGCTGCATTGCCTTTTAATCTATCGTTCTCATCCGGCCACACATACGCCACTCTTGTTCCGACCTCAGTGTGTTGCCAACATCATTCTCGTTTGAGGGAAAAGACATAACGTTAAGGTTTTTAAAATAACTAAGAGAACAAACTGAAATTTACAGAAAAAAAAACTCAAAAGGAAAGTTAAAATAAAATATACATTACACAATCCCCCTCTTAATTTTTTTTGAAGCCAAAAACTATCTAATTTTAGAGAGGTCTCTCTTTCGCACAAACTGCGCATTCTTTCAACTCATTCAGATAAGAACTTACATGTCACATAGTCTCATGAAGAACCTTGTCGACGATAAGCTAGAGGTCGATTTAACTATGTGAAATAAAAAATTATTCCGTACACATGATACTGGGAGGAATTACACATTGTGAAGACATCATTATATAGAGTATGGTACAGTGCAAGACGTACTTTAACACCAAAAATATCACACTGAAGAATCACATCCCAACAAAAAGGCACGTAATCATGGCATCAAATAAGTTCTACCATCACCAAAAATATCGCTTTGAAGAATCACACCTCATGGCATCAAATAAGTGCTATCTATAGAATTCAACATCATAGCAAAACAACGCAGCACTGTACACTTGTAATGTAGTAAATTTTATCGTCGCATCGTGTGAACATTTATTTTCACTACGAAACCCAGCAAAGCATAAATACGTCAAGAGACAATTTCGGAGATTACACATGCAAGCACTTTAAGTAGCATAAATACGTCAAGAGACAATTTTGGAGATTACAAATGCAAGCACTTTAAGTAGCATAAAAAAAAAAAAAAAAAAACTGGGCTGTGCAGAAAAAAGCCACTCGTAAGCAATAACACTTGCCATTCCTGAGAGGTTTTCAGGGTAGACAACATTTCACATAACGTTAGCTGAACTTGAACATGTGAACATAGAACGGAAACAATAGGTTGTTGATAAAAAAAAACCAAAAAACCCACTGCGTTTTGCAGGGGAAAAACAACAACAGCATAATAAGTGTTAAATGCAACAAAAAGGTTAATCATGGAACAAGTAACAACGTTTGCCTAACACTTGGAGGCCAGGGCCGACTTGTGACTCTCCCATTCATTTGCACACCAATTTGTAATGGTGGAATAGGGGAAACCCTGGAAAGCCCTACTCTGGGAGAAAACTTGATGCATATCAACAAATAACAATTGTGAACACTTTACCTGTGCCGGAAAACCAATGTTTCAGAGTAATTTGACAATTATCAGGTATACTTGCTTTTGGCTGAGGTATAACGAAATTTTGCGTCAAGATCGTAACAATTTGCAATTGGCTTTAAAAAAAACCAAATTTGTTGTACTAACTCACACAGCAAGACACATAGAGCATGAAAAACAACAACAACAACAACAAGATGATCTTTGAGAGATAAAAATGTAGAAGTGCCAGAAACCTATCCATGGGCACCGTGAGACAACAATCTTGATAATTTTCTTGTTTGAAGAAAAAGTTCAAGCAGAATGATTTGTACAGTATAGTGATAAATACAAATTTCTGGGTGGCGCCACACCAAAAAAACTGTTAATGCATGCATAAAAACAAAAACAAAATATTTGATACAGGTTACTAGTTTCGAGAGAAATACATTGTAGGCAGAAATTTTTTTGGTGGCTGCGGAGAAGACAACAAGGCGTTTGTTGCTCCCCGTGTAACTTGTCGAGAACTCACCTGGTAAGGAATGGATCCAAACTGGCATTCAGGAAGCAACGGCTGGACAGTTGCTGGGTAGAAACAGGAGCTCCGTGCTGATTGCGAAGAATGGCGCCGATGACCTGGAGTGAACGACCGAAACACGGGATCTGATGCTGCGGAAACTGCTGACCACTTGGCTGGCCTTGGATCAGGCCCGTAGCCAGAAAGTCAAGTTGGAAGGGGCAACTGATGATTGAGATCGGGCGAAAGTTGTAAAGTGGTCGGGCAAAAGATGTGAAAGAGGTCGAACACTATACTGTTGTGCGAGTGGCTAGTACGGGCAAAAGGAAACACAGGTCTGCCGCAGGCCAGCCTGGCCCTCTCCTGGCTACGGCCCTGCCTTGGATCCGGGGTGAGGCCATGTGGGCGTTTCCGTTGATGAAGGTTGCGGAGACATCCTTCCAGATCGCAGCTGCCAAGGACGAAATCCAGGAGGATACAAAGGCTTTTTGCGGCAAGTCGGTGACTCACCTGAAGAAAGATGACTTTTTGGGTGTGTTGAAGAAGAAACTGGCAAAGGTCGAGATGAAGACTGAAGGCATGGTCCCATGGAAGAAGGCGATGAGGCTGTTTGTTGAGACATTGCTAGATGCTGAATTTTACTCACCTCACTAGCAACGTGTGATTGTATTTGCAGGAATCGGCTGGCCTGTGTATGTATGGTAGAAACAGGACCAGAGAAAGTAGAAGATGAATGAGCTGGTGACAGGCGTTTGGCACCCTTAATGGAACTTCTAGAGTTTGTCGAACGAGATATTTCGTGGGGCTGGGCGTTTAACAGCTACAATAGATGATGAAAACTCCGGTGTCAGGTGTTTTATGGCAGGAACAGAAATTATAGTATGAGACGATGAAGATATCTCATGGAAGGGTCTTTTTACCCTTGTTGCACCAGAATGAAAAGGAACTGATGGAGACGAAACTGCTACAATGCTGGGACCATATATTGAATGTGATGAAGATAAAGAAACACGTCTTACTCGAATTGAGGAATGAGAAGAACTTGAAATTTGAACTACGGGTGAAAACACATTGAAGTTCGGAAATGCCGGCGAAATAGTGGGAAAGGAATAACTATCCTTGTAAAAGGAACAATATAAGTATTTAATGAAGGTTGAGACATTAGCGTTTCAGAGACAGAAACAGTTAAAGGTCTTGAATTTTCCTCAGACGAACCAAAATACGGAGTTAGATTAATTCATACTTTCATCAGTGTCATGAGGTTGTGATTGATGAAGTGCACGTGCTTTTGGGGCAATAATTGCATCTATATCTCCAGTGAAATATTTTCTACATTGCTGCACATGAGGGTATACACTTTCACCATTTTCTTTGTTCAAAACCATGTTATTATTATATACTTTAATAACTTTGAAGGGCCCTTCATATAAGGGAGCAAATTTTCTAAGGTATGAGCTACCGAGGATTGGAAGTGAATTTCAAGTAAGGCCAAATCCCCAACCTTCAAATTAGGTTCTCTACGTTTCTTGTTATAGTTCTGAGCTTGTGCTGCCTGAGTGTTTATCATTCCGGTCTGGGCCTTAGCTGCCAAAATACGGACAGAGTCAGGAGTTGGTCGTTGAATGTTTTCATCAATAATGCTAGTTAGATTTTCGAAAGGATACGAGTCTTACGACCCAAGAATATTTCAGCCGAAGTAAGCTTAGTGCTTTCATGCACCGACGAGCGAAGAGCGTAACAAAAGAGATCTAAATGCTCGTCCCAACGCTCGTGGTTATCCTTGACATAAGTAGCAATCATTTTGATTAAAGTACGGTTAACTCTCTCGGCTGGATTTGACTGATCATGATAGGGAGAGATAAATTTATGTTTTATTTGTATTTTCGCACACATTCTATTAAAAATATCAGAAATAAACTGAGCGCCATTATCAGATATTAAATAATTAGGGGCCCCAAATCTAGTAAGTACGTTATGAATTAGAATATCATAAAATGAGTCTGCAGTAGCAGATTTACTTCCACCCACCAGAGAACGTATCAGTAATCACTAAAATGTAACGAGATTTAGTCTTGTGGAACATAGGGTATGGGCCCAGTAAATCTGCAGATAAGACGTCTAGAATATATTTACCAGATGCTAGAAATAGAATGACCGGCCGGTCTGTTATTATTATAATTATATCTCTGACAATAGTCACAAGATTGAATGTATGCGAGGGTACTTTGATACACGCCCGGCCAGTAGGCAACGTCTCGAAGCTAAGCACGAGTTTTTCGCATGCCTAAATGGCCGGCAAGAGGAATGTCATGAAACCCATGTAACAGAGCCATGTGGAGAGCCTGAAGTATAGAAGGACGATACTACGCCCGAGAGGAAAAACTTTTGTATAGTACAAAAAGCCATCGATAATTTCAAAATTTTTAGACTGCTCCGCTAAGGAGGTGTTTTTTGAATCAGGGGCTCCTGATAACAAATAGTTCTAAATTTCACCAAAATCAGCGCCATTGGGCAATATTTAGCATCGTTCTGCAATAATCTGCTCACGAGAAGTATTTTCAGATAGTAGGAAGAGAGAAACAGGCTCTTCAGTGAGCTCCGTAGGAACCTCACTGCCCCGGCAACGATACAAGGCGTCGGGCAGCTGGTTATGTTTACCAGGCTGATAAGAAATTTTGATATTGTACTCCTGGAGTTAGAGAGACCATTTAAGGAGCCTATGAGAAAGATTTTTAACAGTATGTAAATACTGTAAGGCAGAATGATCTGTAATTACATTTACCTGAATTTGATTTAGGTAACAGAAAAATTTCTTTAAAGCAAATCATATCGCAAGACACTCTCTTTCGGTAGCAAAGTAGTTGCGTTCTGCCTTAGATAATATACAAGGAGCGTACGATATTGGATGGCCATTCTGTGATAAAACTTCCCCAAGACTAACTCCTGAAGCGTCTGTGAAAATATCAAAGGATTTAGTGTGATTAGGAAACGCTCAGACTGGAGTTAACATTAAAGCAGCTTTCAATGTAACAAATGCACTTTCAGCCTCTGACGTTCAAATAAATGTCTTATATTTACGTTTCAAGGCATGCAAAGGTTCACATAAGGTTGCATACCCAGGAACAAATTGTTGGCACTAGCCAGTCATACCAAGAAAGCGAGACAACTCTTTTGTCGTTTTAGGCCTTTGAAACTCTGCTATGGGCTGAATCTTGCTGTCATTAGTCAGGAGACCATTAGTAGAGATTTTTAGACTAAGATAAATTAATTCGTTTCAGGCAAATTGACATTTGGCCGGTTCCAAGGAAGTCCAGTAGAATGCAACAATTCAAAAACTGTATCGAGAAGATGTAAATGTTCCTCAAAAGTATCAGAGGAAATAATGATATCGTCTAGATAGACATGAACATTAGGTCCAAGCACAGGTTTTAAAATAGTATCCATAAGACGGTGAAAGGTTGCTGGTGCATAGGCAAGGCCAAATGGCTTTCGAAGACATTTTTTTTTTTTTGATTGGAGGTTTAACGACCACCGTGAGCAACTCAATGGGCTATAAGCAGTCGCCCGTCCCTAATTTAGGGTCACTGGTTCCAGGGAAGGGAGAGAGCCAGTGCCGTAAGACAAACACAACATCCATGCCTGACCGGGATTCGAACCCGGACCCCTTTCGGACGAATGATCAGAGGCCAGCGCCTTAGACCACTGCGCCACCGGGGCGGCTTCGAAGAAATTCATGGGCACTAAAAGGTGTAAACAAACCCGGTTTTATCAACAGAGTCCGGATGTACAGCTACCTGCCAATGGCCGCTGGCGAGATCTAAAGTAGAAAGCCAGCTATTTGAAGATAAATTTTGCAAAATGTCACTAATTACCGGAAGAGGGTAATTTATGCTTGTCGTGATATTATTCAATTTGCGGTAATCAACGACAAAGCGAAATGTTCAACAGAAATATCGAGGAGGATTCAACAGAAATATCGAAGAGGATTCAATAGAAATTCCCCATTTTTTTTTTAGAAACTAAGAAAGCAAGAGCCGACCAGGCACTGGTAGACTCTTTAACAGTTCCAGCCTGTAGCATCTGGTTAACTTGCCTGTTTATCTCTGCCTTATGATGTGGCGCACATAATTAAGGCTTTGTAGCTAAAGGTTGAGCTTCACCGGTCTCAATGGTATGATAGACTACCTGAGTGAATCCTGGTTGTTCTGAGAACAAACCAGGTCTTTTGTGCAACAATTGTGACAGTAGTAATTTCTGATCTGGTGAAAGTCTTTCACTGGGAAGAGTAGTTGTGAGATCAGGATCCTGAGGAATCTCGACAACTGGTTTCAGCATAGAAATAACTTTGTGCTCAAAGTTAAGTGTTTGAATTGATAAAATCTAAGCCCAAGAGACAGTCAAGAGGTAAATCATTTAACAACAAAAATGTATGTGAGAGCTTAGCTGACCCTAACCGGATATGTAGGGTCACAGACCTGTTACGGAAACAACAGCATTGTTGCCCCCCCCCCCCCGCGCAGGCTTTGCGAGGCGGGTTCAACAGAAATATCAGGAAAAGAAACAGAGCAAAAATATGTATTCAACGCAGAAATGTCCGATCCAGAATCAATCTTTGCTTGCACAATTAAGTGATCCAAAGTAAGTAAAAGTGGAGCTTGAATGGTTAAGAAAATTGACTATAGGTCATTTTTAGCAGGCATGGGATTTAGCGAAGACGTTGCTCTGTAGTTTAAATGAGGCTGGTTCCTGGAATTTGCAACAGCGGGACGAGAGTCTTGTTGAACTCTTAGATTTGCAGCATTGGAGTGATACTACTGATTTTCGACATTGATTATGCCATCAGTGCGCTTACAGTTGCCTGAATGGTCACGAGAAGCATAATGATTTTGGAATTTCTGATACCTAGGGAAATTATTCTCCCGAGGAAATTTCCTATTCATAGGAGTTGATTCCGTATGATAGGTTTGTTGTTGAGCTGATTCGCGACGGTAAGGAGGGATATACCTTTGCTGAGGAGGTTCTGGTTGACTCCTGTACTGTAGTATCAGCTGGGGCTCAGAATATTTATTTGGACTCTGTCTTGCAGCGGAAATTTGAGCAGCAAAAGCATGGCGTTCCTCAGAAATTCGTATCATCCTAAAGCCCTCCTGAATTGTCCTGGGTTTACGAACCTTCAGAAAATCTCGTAAAAATGGATTAAACTGCTGCAAGAGGGTGTCCAGTATGTCTGCATCAGAGGCATTTGGGTCCCACATCTGATATATCCTAGCTGTTTCCAGGGCGAAAGAGATAGGGCTGTCATTTGCACACTGCCGCCTGAAAAACAGCTTCTGGGCAATGCCCGCATTATTAAGGCCGTAAGGAAAAGCCTCAAAAAAGTTGGCTCGAAATTGGGCATAAGAGGTTTTCTGGTTTATTATGCGCCCTTGCCGGTATCCAGTTTTAGCTTCATCTTTCATGCAGGTTCCGGCAATCTGAATTTGGCAATCTTCTGGGATATTATAGAGGCCGAAATGGTCCTCAATATCTTCCAGGAATTTTAGAGAACTACCCGTACCATTGAAAATAATTGAGCCAGCCTGAGGTACATAGTGAGAAAATGTCTTACTCCGTCTGGTTGCAGAGGCTGGGGTATAAGTTTGCTCCCGTCTGAGCTCTCTATGCATATCTGGATTGACATTGGCATTCAAATTTGGTGTTGAACTGCCGGTACATGGAATGAAAACGCATTGAAGTCATCAAGTGAAAGATTGGAGCCACAAGCTTTATAAAGCTGCTGGCGTCTGATATTGTCCATAAAAGCCGACAAGGCCGTATTACACGCCTGCTCGAATGTGATATTATATTGCACTTCTTGTTGCGTCATAATGATAATTTGCTACGGAAAACAAGGTGCTGTCCACAGGAAAAATTCGGGCGCCAATATAACGTAATTTTCTTTCCGCTATAACTTAGTCCTTACGTCATGTGTGCTAAGTCAATGCAATATTAGTAGGTACCCATACACCTTACAAGAAAGAGGTCAAGAAGTACTTACAAATACTTTTATTTTGCTTGCATGGGTTGTACTCCACACTCGCATATGGTTTACTGGCTTACTCGATAGAGTATCAGTGATTTAACACTCAAACACAATATAACAGCACGTCAATCATCACTAACATCAATCCCCCTAAACAAATCAGATCAGATCATATATAGAAGATTTTTAGGAAGGGAGTGTCTGACCACAGGTCTTAAACAACACTTAGGAATGGGAAGATGGGAAATTTGGGCTAGAGTGCCTGATAGGAAAGTGACACGGAAGCGAGGTAGAAAGATCCCCCTAAACAACCGTTGCATTGTATTTTTATCTATCCTTCTTATCCGAATACACATACGTTACTCTTGTTCCGACCTCAGGGTGTTACCAACATTATTCTCGTTTGAGGGAATAACGTTACGGTTTGAAAATGTCTAAGAGAACAAACTCAAATTTACAGAGAAAAAGAAACTCAAAAGGAAAGTTAAAATAGAATATACGTTACAAGTCATCCATTCATCCCGTTCTTATTCTACCACTTCCCTTACCCGATTTTGCTTTGTCCTACGCGCGAATTAAACCATCTCGTAAGTTTCTTCAGTATGTGTTCACAACTTGCCAGTTTTAGTTGTCGTATTGCCTTTAAAGATCGATCTCTTTCGGGAACTTTTTCTCTTCACATTGCACTAGTCGAACTAATTTTTAACGACTTCCGTGAGCACCTCATGCTATTGTAGTTTCACATCCCCACAGCAGAAAACGGCAGAGGTGACATTTCAAAATTTTTATTCGAAGTTTTAGGTTTAGCTTTCTTTCACAAAGAACGGTTCTCGTGTGACTGAATTTTTTGTTGATCTGTCCAGTTCTGTTTCTGATTCCTTTTCACGGCCGTTCGCGAAAAAGTGTTTTGCTAGACACTGAAACTAATCCACCCGTTTCTCGTAATCGTAGCATAAAACTGTTAAGCAATGTTGCATTTCAGTTGTAGTTTTATTTCAGTAATTTGAGTAAATAAGAATAATTCTTCAACTAGTTATAAGTGGAAATCTCATTGTACGTACTACAACAGTATCAGCTGTTAAAAAAAGTTTCATTATGTATCATTTTAGGAAGGATATTACTAACAAGTTACGTACGCTGAGTCCTCAAGTCCTGAAAGCTCCATAAAATTAAGATTTTTTTCATAGCATCAATTACAAGCGGTTCATTTCGACAGATGGTGTAAGAGCGAAAGTACTGTTACGTGTTGTAGCGCCACCTCCTACTTATGTAACTGAGGCGTCCGCGCTATATGGTCTCTCACAACTACGAGGAAGTGTTTACACTTCTCAGAAACACTCTCTCCCCCTCTGTTCGAGCGAACAAACGAAGCCTTCCCCACTTTAATATTAAATCTGTGATTCGGGAAGACAGAGTGACAACAGCTGAACGTACGGAATAATCTTCACCTTTAGACATAATAATATCAGGAGGAAACTCGTTTGACAACACACAAACATTTATTTCATAACCAATTATAAGTTAGACAGCGGCGGATTACTTGTTCTCCAACGTCGGCCTCACTAAGGATTGTACCTGACAAGAATCGTGAAACGCGAAAGCTGGTATGATCTCTTCCTGAGGAAATCTCGCTCAGCGCTGAAGCTCTAGCATAGAGCCTAATTGACACTAGGTAGATCTATATCTCGTAGACTCTTAAGGAATAGTATTCTAACTATTCTTCTCTATCCGATGTTCCAGTCCTAGCCTGTGCTAAGTTCGCATTCTCTGTAGTGAAATATCTAACACGCCAACGGAATTCCTGACTAGGGCCTATTCCTCTGCAGCGGCGATCTATCTCTTCTAGGATAGATGCTCGCTAACTCCCCTGTGAACTTCGGGCTCTCTATCCTGGAGCGTCCCTTGGCCCACAACACAATCAAAGGCAAACGCGTCGCGTCTCCTTCTATCGGAGAACTGCTCGCTCCGTTGACCGAAAACAGACTAACTCACAGATCCTCTTCAAGCGACCTGCTAGACTCCCACTCCATGCTGCGCCTGCCCCAAGGACGTCAGCGCTGACCTTGACCTCACGTTAACCTGTTCAGGTCGCTCGCCTCTCTGGTAACGTGGGTCACCTTTGGCGCCCTTCAGCGGAGTCACCCATGGGCGTTGGCCCAGTTTCTTGCTGATGGATTTTAATCCTACCCTATGTGTCTTCTCGGCCATCCTCAGGTCATCCATTAGTGAGTGCCCCCTTTGAGAAAGTAATTCTACCGCTGAAGTACATCCGTATAATAACACAATACACATTGTTATGTTCATACAAAGGTGGATGGCTGTATTCCAGACTTGTAGGCGGCTGGACGACACTAACAATGTACAGCAAAAGTCGCCGTGTCCTTGACGATACTATCAGTTCGTTGAAAAAGGCCTCGCCCTTCTAAGGCGTGAGAAACTAAAGTCCTTTGTTGCAGTTCTTGATTTCTGAAAAAAATAAGGAATGTTTGCGAACTTTCTGTCGCCATTTTGGGGCTTGCAATGCTTCTTTCGTCATGAAAAAGCAACATAATGTTCATCATTAATATTAATTAACATAGTCAATGTGTCCGTTCTTACAGATTGCTTTTCATTTTTATAGATAAAGTTAAGAATGCTAGTTACTCCTTTATCAGCCACATTTTTATGTTCAATCGGGATTTTACTTAGACCAGTTTCTTTCCTTTCTTAAATGAATTTAGAGGCGTATCTTAGTTTTCTCCTATTATATTCGATCAAGTGAATGCAAACTCGAGTTCTTGACAGTTCCATTGATCATCGTTGATATACTTTTGAAGTAAACTTCTCGTGAGCTTTTGATCTCTTCTTTGCTTGAAGTTATTATCCTCTTCTTATAAACTAGAGGTACACGAGTAGGGTTGGACTGGGCCCTCTGAAAGGGAGCAGACCTTGGATTTTCAGAGTGCGTAAAATATTTCGACGAACTCAAAGTAGTTTACCCATATAATTTTTCTTACAACTATATACAGGAGTGACAGGTCGGCATTCTCAAATTAATACGGCCTCCAATAACGCTGCAAGGACTTCCAAAATAACATTATTTTTATTTTCCGATGTGGAATTGTCAATTACTGAAGGATTTTTTCATGAATATTGATCCACCAATAAAGAAAATTGCATGAGATGGGTGAATTTTATTTTACAAAATTGGAAAAAGATCTAGCATTTATATAAGGAACAAATTGTACAAGATATTATTTTGTATTTTAATATAAACAATATTTTCCTGAGCCTTGCCCTTTTTCCCTTTCAGAGATTTTCTACTTTTGTTTACGAAATCTTCGTAGCCAGAAATTTTTTAACAGGGGACGGGGGTCATCTATAATATTTTTCTAAGTTCATTAGAGAAATCAGAAATGGAAAAAGGGTGAGAGAGATCGTTGTGATCAAAACTAATTCTAAGAAGTTGTGTTACGAGCTCAATAAGATTATGTGGGTACGAACTTGAAGGCCTACGAAAGGCTCTCCCTACTAAATAAACTCAGTTATTAAACAACAGTTCTTGTTGTCTAATAACTTAAATTTCCTTAATTCTTATCTCAGTAACGAAAAATTACGCAGAGCCAAACACACATTGCACACACATAAAATCAACACTAAACTCAGTCACTCAAGACGCGCGAACAACGAAACAGCTGATTTCCAGCTGTTACATGACACAGCCACACGGATCATACTTCCAGCTGCTATATCACACAGCCACACGGATCCTATTTCCAGCTGTTACATGACACAGCCACACGGATCATACTTCCAGCTGCTATATGACACAGCCACACGGATCCTATTTCCAGCTGTTACATGACACAGCCACACGGATCCTACTTCCAGCTGCTATATGACACAGCCACACGGATCCTATTTCCAGCTGTTACATGACACAGCCACACGGATCCTACTTCCAGCTGCTATATGACACAGCCACACGGATCCTATTTCCAGCTGTTACATGACACAGCCACACGGATCCTACTTCCAGCTGCTATATGACACAGCCACACGGATCCTATTTCCAGCTGT
Source organism: Macrothele yani (assembly GCA_039090855.1). Lineage (NCBI taxonomy): Eukaryota > Metazoa > Arthropoda > Arachnida > Araneae > Macrothelidae > Macrothele > Macrothele yani. Next base: position 71,704,691 of record CM077001.1, read on the forward strand.
TACATGACACAGCCACACGGATCCTACTTCCAGCTGCTATATGACACAGCCACACGGATCCTATTTCCAGCTGTTACATGACACAGCCACACGGATCATACTTCCAGCTGCTATATGACACAGCCACACAGATCATATTTGCAGCTGTTACATGACACAGCCACGCGAATCATGGAAGAGGTGTGCCTTTTCTGCCGCTCTCACCGAGTGCAGATCACTCCTTGTTGCTGAACGACCCACAATCCCTAAACTTGTACTCACTTTAAATTTAATTTCGCCACCACAACGTTTTGATTACTCTAATATTACATTATTTTGAATTTAAATTTCTTATTTTCATCATTGCAATTTTTTTATCGTTAAGAGAAAGGCGGAGCCTGGACCGAGGGCGCACGAATTTGTATACCTGAAGGCGCGCCGGCGGGCCAGCGGAGAAGCTGTACACGAGACCTATGGAGTTTGCTTTTTTCATAACTTGTAAAGCAGGCCTCGTTTTTCTTTTTGCATTTCTTTCTTTTTTTGTTTTGTTTTTTGGAGGCTTAACGACCACCATGAGCTACTCGATGGGCGATAAGCAGTCGCCCGTTCCTAATTTAGGGCCACTGGTTCCAGGGAAGGGAGAGAGCCAGTGCCGTAAGACAAATACACTATATTATCAAAAGTATTCGGACACTACCAAATATTTGAATAAGGGCAAAGAACGGCTGCGCAGGAAAATGCGCTGTGAGTAGGGAGCTACGTATATAAAGCTGAGATGTTCTTTCGTGTTATCAGTACAAAAAACTACTACACTGACTAACGGATCAAGATCAGCCCGTCTAAGAGCAGTGCGCTGTTGTTTTTTGGAAATCTCCAAGGAGCATCGAAACTTGTTATGTTTCAAGAGACAATACCCTGGGCTATCTCCACTAAGTACCTTGGTTTCCAACTAGATTGTCGACTTTCGTGGGTAGCGAACACCAGCTACCACACGAATAAAGCTGGACAAGGCCTTGGGCAGCTTGCTCCAGTACTCCAACGGAGAAGCTTACTTACAACACGGCACGAAGTACTGCTGTACGAGACGGTTTTCAGGTCGGTGCTTGCCTACGCCTCCCCCATCCGAATAGGTATTAGGGCAAGAGAAAATCGAGAGGGTGCAGAGCAGAGCACTTCGTATGATCACTGTGGCTCCCTCTGCACCCCACTTCGGTACCTGAGGAACAGACTTGGAATTCAGAAGGCACATGAGTTTTCCACCAAACTCACCAAGAAGTTCTTCAAGAAAGCGGAAGCCCACCTTAATGAATTTGTTAGTGGTGCGGGTGACTATGATCGCAGCAAATTCCTCGGGTATCCCAGAGCTAAGGCGGCGATAGTTTCCCCACCCCCTCCTACAGGGACTTGGAGAAGGGCAGAACTGTTGATCACTGTTTCCTGGACTGGAGGTCTTGGATCAGATGGATGGACTGGATCGGATAGAATGTAAATATGTCAACTTTGGTGGGAGTTAGACAAACCATCACCCCTTCTTTTTCAGGTTGGCATTGAGATGGTGAGCAGTGATTGCTGCTCCCGCTTCCAGATCTGGTTTCTGAAAGTTTCAGTTCCCCCCGGGGGCGCCGGCGGGTGGGCGGTGTTGTTACTCACTGTGATGCTTGGTTTCTCCTATCCTTCTCCTCTCCTCCTTCCCGCCCTTACTGGTGACACGGTTGTGGTTCTAATGATATGCCCTCCTCACCTTTCACTTATTTTCTGTTTATCTTTCCTATTGTGTTCCCTTACTGAGATCTCCTAGCTTCTTAAATCTAAGGGTAGTTTTAGACCTGGGATCAGACACTTCCTTCTTAAAACTTCTTCAAACGTCGTCGTCGTGTTATCAGTAACTTTGAAGCTAATATATGCCGCGTGGACGTGAACTTTCCGAGTTCTAGCGTGGGCTGGTCATAGGAGATTATTTGAGTAACATTTCCATAAGGAGCATTACAGCAAAAGTAAACATACCAAAATCGACTGTAAATGAAGTCGTGAAGATACGGAAGCAGGATGTTGTAACTACAGCTAAAAAAAAAAAAAAAACGTCCAGGAAGGCCGCACAAATAGACTGAACGTGAAAGAAGAGCCATGGTAAGAAGCGTTAAGAAATCTGTTCTTCCTCTGCCGTTTCCGTTGCTGCTGAAGTAGGAAATGCCTGTATTGGCTCAGTTAGCACCGCAACTATCCGCAGAGTGTTGCACAATGTGGGTTATTATGGTACAGCAGCGGCACACAAGCCATACATCACTACAGTGAATGCAAAGCGCCGTGTGGAGTGGTGTATTTCCCGTCATTCCTAGGCTGTGGGACTGAAAAGCTGCTCTTCGGAGGGATGAGTTACGCTCTTTGGATTTGGCAACAGCCCGGCGAACGACTTTCGTCTCACTTTGTGTTCTTCCAACTGTTAAGTTCGGCGGAGGCTCTATCATGGTACGGAGTTGTTTTTCATGGATGGGACTCGGCCCGTTGGTTATTATACCATGAACTACGAAGCGTAGTCTACCTCGACGTTCTTTATAATTGTGCTTTACCAACAATGTGGTCGTTGTCTCTTCCAACACGTTCGAACTCTCTGTCACACTGCATGATGTGTGCAGGACTGGTTTCTTGAAAATGAGGTGGAATTATTAGACTAGCCTGTCAGAGTTCTGATCGTAATCCCATAGAACACCTGTGGGATGAACTGGAGCGACGGATACGAAATCGACCACAGCGACTGTCTTTGCTCTCCACTCTGGCAGCAGCTTTGCAGGAAAAATGGTGAGCCATTCCTATCGAGACCTGTCATACATGCGAAAGGTGGAACGAATAACTACTAATTCCGATAATAAAGCCATTTATCCCAAAATATTGTTGTGTCCGAATACTTTTGATAATATAGTGTACAACATCCACGCCTCATCGGGATTCGAACCCATCTCGGATGAGTGGCCAGAAGCCAGCGCTTAGACCACTGCGGCACCGGGGCAGGGCGGAGTGGCATTTTTTTCTTTATGAAGCGCAGGTAAGCATTCAAAGAGGGCAGATGACCAAGAGTGTTTCATAATGATTAAACCAAAATATTGCGGCAGTTTTTCTTTCCTTTGAAATTCGTGATCAGAACTTTTTTAAATGTTCAGGTCTTAAAGTTTTTGCTCCTTTCTCTTGTCTTGACGGCAGTCAAAATAAAATTACAGGAACTATTGCTACTCCGTGAGATTGAGACTGCACTACTAGGAAAGAAGACACCAGATAAGAATGAACAATCGTGAAGGCTGAGCGATAAGTGTTTTATGGTGTAGTGAAGAGCATTCCTACTAAACTGTTCGTTACCGGCCTTTTCTACGAAACCGGCTCTGATTAAAGTAATCACCTGAGCTCTTCCCTGATTCCTTCTCGTTAACAAAAAAGAAATTTCCCCACCCACCTCATAATCTTAGGGGAACGGCATATTCAATGTAACTAAAATGTATTATTCTTACTAGAACTGTGTAAACTGGCAGAGCGGTATTTAAATAGAAATTTGATATTCCTAGCGTATGACTATCGCGTAACATTTAATAAAATAATAAAATATTGTTATAAAAACAAAATAGATTTTTTTTTGATGATATTCTTCCCGAGCTGTTTTTTCCTAATCCGTTCAAGGGTTGTTTACGCATGGGGTCAGACACTCCCTTCCTAAAATCCTCTGCATATGATCTGATCTGATCTCTAATCCGACCGCTAACGGTGGTCGTTAAACCTCCAAAAAAAAAAAAAAAAAAAAAAAAAAAAATCCGACCGCTAAGACACTTTTTTTTATTTAGAACTGCATCACTGGCCGCAGATATCAACATTCGTACAGTTGACAGCTAATCGCCCCCTGAATTTTGTGGATCCTCTTCCAGGGATTCACTTCCAAGGTATGTGGAGTAATTGGCATCCCCAAAACCATAGCTCACCGAAGAAAATCTTGAAAAAGATATGGCAGACCACCTTCCATAGTATTTACTCCGACGGAACTGTCGTATTTCCTCGCAACACTTTTTTTTAAGCATTACTTCGCATCATTTGACAGTTTTTTCCTGGTGGAAAATCAATTTAGTTGATTTGTCTGCTAAACAGACAGCTTCACATTCATAAGGAAAGAAAACCTTCGGGTCACAATAAATATTTCGGTTTAGGGAGACAATTTACCACATTGCCAAAGGACCAGACGCGATGTGACGGGTGGGCAGGGGCGTGGTATACACATAGGCTCAAAGTTCAATCCTTCAAAAGATGGAAATGATCACATCTTTCCCAAGCCCCAGATCATCCCACTAATGATGTCTGTAATTTTTATTATATAATTTTTATAATATTCGATTTGAAGAGGTTGTTAATAAAATGAAGAATTGGAAGTAATAGATTAAACATACATTTTAGTTTGGCAGCGATGAGTATAAAAATTTTCCATTTCGGTATTTTTTTTATTTTTTATTTTAGGGTGGTGAGATTGCTGTTAATTTAAGACTGAATATTCATTCTAATTGCTCGACTTTCTACTTCATGAAAGTTCCTATGGGATTTCTAATTCATGAAGCTTCTCGCCTCGGGACCTTAAAGTTCTTGGTTCAAGTCCAACTGAATCACTAATGATTAGCCGAGGTTCAAAAGTTTCGTCAATCTGTTGGTCCCGAGGTAGACTCCTCGTTCTAAACAAGTTTAACCCCAGTCCTCGGTGTAGCATAAGTAGTGCTCACTGACCCACAAACAAACCAACTGAAATCGACCGCCATCGTTTCCGACTTATGGTATCTAGTTGACAATTCTATATTCCACGCCATAAAAAATAATAATTCTGTATTCCACGCCGCGTAGTTTCTGACTAACGAAAATGTAATTCACAATACCGTATTCTACGGAATTGTCAATTACATTTTCAAACAAAAGGTTTTTTTCGCAAATATTTTTTTAGTTTTTGCCGTTTTGGAGATTTTTTGGGGAAGGTATTTTTTCCAGATGATTTTAAACTAAATAGGAGCATACTGGCATTTTAAAATTTACATTTCGAGCACTGCCAGGAATTAACAATTTTTTTTCATGAGGGAACTTATGAGGTGTTCTCCTGTGAGAACGCGTGTTTCTGTAGTGAACCACAAGACTAAAATTCTGGGTCTGGTTTCGTCGACCCAATCTGCCCCTACGGGTGGGCTGTTTTCTTTGAGCACGCCACCCCATTTTGCTCCGCCAAAATATTTAAATATTAATAGTTAGAACACACGGAGTGTGCCGCCATCTAATATTTTAGGGAACTTGTTAAATGTATGTGAATGCTTTGAATTCACAGAAATTTGTTGCATGAAGTGAATTTTTTTGTTTAATTTTCTCTTTCTCATAGTGGATGTCTAAGAAAGTACTAGAAAGACAGTTTCAGTAATTATGTCTTTAAAAAATGAGAGAGGGAGAGAAAGAGAGAGAGAGAATGATTCCGTAAGAAGTACAAGCTACACAGTGGCGGACTTACAGATTTGGCGCCCATTGGCACAAATTTTCCAAGCGCCCCCTGAGGAGCTCATCACCCGTACACCCGTTCGCGTTCTGACATCGGAACCGGCAGAGTCATACCCATTGGTGGTGGTGGTGGTGGTGTGTGTGTGTGTGTGTGTGTGTGTGTGTGTGTGTGTGTGTGGGGGGGGGGGTTAGCTCCAGGTGGTCTAGAATCCCCCTTCCCCATCCGAAATGTTCGACTTCGTGGTCAAACATACATATTCATATATTGGGTGAGCGCATACATGTTTTTGTGCTTACGCCCTTGGAGCTTACACCCTCCTTGAATTAAGTTCTGTGTACTTGCCAGCAGGATATGACCGCGCTGCATTCCCCCACCCCAGTCATTTTCTTGGCAAAAGTTTTTACAGTTTCGTGATCTTAAGGTGGACGTCAAGTAATTTTGCTTCCTATACTTCCAATGGAAAAACTTCTGTACACATTTTCTTCACAATTATTGCGTTCCCAAGGATGAATATTTGAACATCGATTAAAATAGCTTCATTTCATAACTTGGAATACTTAATATCTTCTAAACCATAACCGTAATTATGCAACCTAACATTTATTTGTCCACTGACGTCATCAAAGTACAGGTCGCGCCATCTTTTTTCTGGTTTCAACACCACCAAAGGAAACGTTATTGTTTTTTAATATAATTATACTTACGTTTTAGAAAATGTTAAGTATTCCAAGTTATAGTATGAAGTTATTTTAATCGATGTTCAAATTTCCAACCTTGGGAACACACTAATTGTGAAGGAAATGTGTACAAAAGGTTTCCATTGGGAAGGAAGCAAAATTACTTGACGTCCACCTTAACAGGTCCCTATTCCAAAAAAAGTCCCTTTTTTTCAGCTTGGTTCATAAAAGTCCATAATTTAAAAATGTCCCTTCTTTTCCATGAAATGAAGATCCTCTAAATTTTTGTCAGAATGATCATTTTTTAAATTTTAAATAAAAACGCTCAATTAAGTTTCAATATCTCAATTAACAATCAACAGAAACATCGATATGCATGTAACTATAATATTGTACTATTAGAAATTGGTAATTTGTAAAGAAACACCGCAAAGAAATATAATTCGTATTGTAATAAATTTATTAAACAGTATTACTGCATAAACCAAAATTATTTATTATTTTTTATATAACAGAAGGCACTATCAAATTTTTTTAAAAAGATATGTCGAATATTTAACTTTATATTGTTGTGACTCCTATGTTTCTTAAAAATAAACACTGCAACCTTAATTATAAATTCTTTTTTCTCAGTGCTATTGTAATTAGTAATATAATTCAATATATATGTCTTTTCTGTTTTGTGTATTGTATGTTTTTATAACTTAAATACATACATTCGTAATACATACATTCGTTTTATTAAGTTTCTAAAAATCCCTAAATTTTTCGTCAGGTCCATAAAATGGCACCAGTTTTAAAGGCAGCAAGTCCCTAAAAGTCCTTCTTTCTTCATTGTAGCTTTGTAGGTTGTTGGGAGTCCTGATAGTGTGACAGTTCCGTAAGCTTAATGTCTGTTGGAACGATATGCACAGCGTTGGAAAATTTGAAGCATAAAATTCACTTACGTACTTTTACCAGAGCAGGGACTCAGTTATCACTCATCAGATAGTTTTCCTTCTTGATTTCAATGAGGCAAACTCGTCAATAAGCTCGTCATACTTGTCACTTAAAAGTTCTGCTTCGATATGGAGCAGAGAGAGCGAATTTAACTTAGTTTCAGTCATAGTGTTCCCCCAGATAATTTTTAATTCTTTTCAGGGCCGAAAATGAACGTTCCGTAGAACAGTTTGGGACAGCCGTGCACAAAAATATTCTAAAGGCTACGTCAATATTTGGGAACATCGACTGAAGATTTCGATTACGAAGGAGTTTGCTCATTCCTAGAACTGAATAGTCCTCGACGTGGCAACTTCTCAAATATCCAATGAAATGTACGCATTCCTTTGAAAAAGATGACTCCAAATCATTTTCATATAACATTCTCAGTTTTTCTGCCCGCTCAATAACATTAGCAATTGATGCATGTCCATTAAACTGATTGAAAAGTGCTAATATGTCTGCTAACAATTTATATTCTACTTTTCTTTTCTCTAATTCGGCATTTAAAAGATCGATTATAGTGAGAAATGTCTCAACTCACAATTTTTTTCTTCCACTCAGCTGGACATCACAATTTCCGTCCTAATTAGCCTGAAGTTTACGTTTTTTGGGTCGTCCATAATTCGATTCATAATCTATTGAGGTTTTCGTAAAGACAATCTACCGTTCCGATATCAACATGAACACTTTGTAGCTGCTTGTTGACACTATTAAATCGGTTGAGGATGTCTTTGCAGAAGGTTACCATGAAGGCAGTCTCTAGTATGTTTAATTGTTTCAATAATCCTGAACCTTCGCAACGTGCCGCTGGTTTTTCACACGTATTGTTGGTGATGAATGTCAGTGCAGAAATCACACTATCCCAGTTTTTATTTAGACATTCGCAGGCTTCGTCACGCGCAGACCATCGAGTATCCGATAATTTTTTTATTTTTTTACTCTGAGGTTCCATGAATGAAAGTAACACTTCCCAGCGATTTGTTGATCCCGTAAAAAAATTGTACAAACTTTGTACCAAATTAAAAAATGAACAGTCTTCTTCACAACTACTAGCAGCACTAGTGCCTACCAAATTCAAAAAGTGCGCAGCGCATGGTACGTAGTGAGCTTTAGGATTTTGTAGACCACTATATGCTCCGGACGGGCGCGTTGTCGTACGATTGTCCACGGCAATCGGTAATGTCTATCGAATTAGCATTCAGAACATCAATCACTGCATCTGCCAAATTTTCTGACTTGTGTCCAGGATTCCGGAGAAATTGTAAAAATCTTTCAACAGGTTGTCCTTTTTCGTTTGTGTACCTCATCACGAAAGAAAGTTGGTCCACGTGTTAAATATCGGGAGTTGAATCAAAGATAATTGAATAGTATTTTGCTTTTTTAAGCTTCCTGAACAATCTTTAATTTCAGGTTTGATGCCATTAGCTCAATGACTGCGTCACATATTGTGGAAGACAGATATGATGTCTTCCCCGACCCTGGATTTCCAAATCGGGTTACGTGATCCTCCAGGAATGGATCGAATTCAGCAATAAGCTCTAGCGATATCATATAATTCCCGTTATGATTATCCTCAAATTTCTCTTCCCGTCCGCGGCTCACCAGCTTTTTGACAACTGCAAAAACTCTAGTCAGAACATTTCGCCAATATATTTTTTTTCAGTCTCTACTCGTGACTCGTACACGTTTTCTAGTTTTCCTATATTTCTTCTCCTAGTTAACAGTGCTAATTCATTGTTTTTGTGCTGCAACGAATTTTCATACTGCGATAAAATATGTGCGATGTTTTCCTAATCAAATACACCGTTAGTCGCAAGATTAGAATATTTTTTTTCAGTCTCTACTCGTGACTCGTACACGTTTTCTAGTTTTCCTATATTTCTTCTCCTAGTTAACAGTGCTAATTCATTGTTTTTGTGCTCCAACGAATTTTCATACTGCGATAAAATATGTGCGATGTTTTCCCAATCAAATACACCGTTAGTCGCAAGATTAGAGGGAGCAGCATGCTTTGATCTGAACAGCCTGCAAGGTGCGCAGTATAACGAACCCGTGCTGCATGAATACACAAGGTATTCACGAGAGCTCACCTCACCATTCAACAGTTTTCGATAGAAAGCACCTTCATCTAAAAAGCGACTTTTACCACCTATCTTTCTTTCCGATTTAGAAAAACCAGCATCTTTATTTTGATTAAATCCTCGGCGTAATAGAATATTAATCGTTTGTTCGTTACTATTCTATTCCGCTCGGTCATCGCTGACGAAATCATTCTTAAATTCTGAGAGGTCTGGTTCGCAAACAGACGGTAAGTTTACGTTCAAATCAGCTGCCGAATCGTCTACAATTTGTGCTGGCATTTCTTTGCTTTCACATGCTTCTGGATGGTTCAAGCCATTAACATCTCGAATATCCTGGCTAAATTTTGTGTTGTCTCCATCGAATTCTCTCTCTCTCTTTTTTTTTTTTTTTTTTTAACTGTCTACTTTGTTTAGGCTTTTCAGCAGCTTAGTTTTCCCTTCCTTTTCAATCGCGATTTTCCGATTCTGAGCCCCACTGAGTTTTCCCTTTTTTTCACTCATCACTCTTGGAGATTTCAGCACTGCACAGCATACCACTTACACTAAAACAAGCGTGTTCGAACTTCCTAGTAAAAATCTAAAAAAGTACAACCTACCGCAGAAACTGCCGCAAACGCTAGGTTAATTACGAGTATGATACTTTGATACACTAATAGCTCTGAGTGTCTGGCCAGTTACAGTTCCCTGAGCTTTGACTTTGTGAAGCGCATTTTCATTTGGTTGGGGAATGGAGTACACGTGCGCTTTAATCGCACGCTCAGCGATTCAGATGAAAGGAATTTAAAAACCTTTGTCTTCGACTACATAGGGTATGGTAAACGGGTCTCACACGGTCACACAAACCCATGCCCCCACCCATGGGACTCTCTGGGAATGATCATGATCAAATTATCATATGTAGAGGATTTAAGGAAGGGAGTGTCTGACCCCAGGTCTTAAACAACCCTAGGAAATTTGGGCTAGAGTGTCCGATAGGAAAGTGACACGGAAGCGAAGTAGAAAGGGGGAGGAAGACGCCCTTATTTATTACCGAGGGGCCAGTACCCGGTGTCCGACGGCTTAGCGTGCCCATCCGACGCACGGCGGATATTTAGTGGATCGAGCGTTCGTACCTGCCTGGGATCAAACCTGAGGTCCTTTCCGCGGCAGTCACGCACGTTGCCCACTAGGACACCCGCGGCTCCCTGGGTATGCCTTGTCCTTTTCCTTTGCTTTCTTTTCTTTATTTGTTGTTTGTTGTGTCGTGGTCACCATCAGGGGTGGGAGGGGACAGGACAGACGTCGCGTGCCCAGTGCCCCCCCCCGAATACGTTGCTTTTCTTTTTCTCCTCAACCTGTTCGGGTTTCAGTCGGAATCAGCCCTAGTCCACTCAGACAACCCCCCCAGCCCCTTTCCCAAACAGGAGGTTGTGGTGTGGTGGTGCCCCAAAGGCACTGGTAGTGTTGTTGTCTGACACACCCACACATACACACCACAAAAATAAATTTTAGGGAACGCTGCTATGTCCGAACGTGACTCTACTTAACATTGTTCTCAGTCCCACCACAATTTTACACCCTCACAGAAATTTTTGCGCCCATAGGCATGTGCCTACCGTGCCTAATTGGAAATCCGCCACTGAAGCTACAACCTTATGACAGCAAATATTGAATAAGGACTTTAAAAAATGACGTAACTAAGCTAAAATTGCGAAGAAATAGTAACTTGTTAAAAGGCCGTAGAGGTTTGTGTCAATGGTCCCATATATACCATTCATACAAGGAATAAATACTACATACAGTATGTACATGAAACCGTTTTTTCTTACTGTACATCATCAGCGTAAGAAATTCAATTCAAATAAAAAAAATGGCAGGAACGGAATTATTTGGCAAATTTCTGATAAACACCTGAAAATCTATGTCCCTCCTTACTCCGCCCCTTTCCGCCCTTCATTCTGGATTGTTGGTGTCGATTTCTCTAGTCTCTTTTAAGAACAAATTGCATACTAGTTGACATGCTGCCATCAATTAGCCGATTTTGGAAAAACAAGTGAGCATATCAATTCATCGACAGGACAGAATCCGGAAAAAGTGCATCAAGTTTCAGATATCGCCATAAAACTTTTGTTAAACTGTCTTAAATTTTAGCGGTGAACAATTTGAATCAGTCAAAGAGGAATTAAATAGTGTTAAACATTAAAGGAAACAGATCTTCAGTTAAACAATTTTTACGTTATATAGAATTCCCATCATTAGCTAAACTTCCACGTTCGCCCCGCTAGTTCCGAAAGCAATAATAGATGGCGCCACGGTAGCACTTCACCTATCCTCCGCATTGTTCTCCTCGCAGGTCAAATGTATTCAGTCATCTCATGACTGAATACATTTGTCGAATGCATTTGTCCTAAACGATGTCGATGCGTCTCATCGTTTAGGACAATTCATGTGTCGGAAGAAGTACGCTTCAGAGAATGATGAGTACTCTTCCTGCACACTTGGTACGTGTTTTTTTTTATGCTGAGATTCCTATTGATAGAGTGATGATTCCCACGTATTTTTTCGCCAAAGGATTGTCTTACGATGAAGTGATTGAAGAAACCTCACATGGCCACATCCACTGAGACAGTTAGCGACTGGTATTCGTTTTGCAGACAACTAGTAGCACAGTTTATGGTAGCCTCGCAATGTAAATGTACTTGGCAGACCATATTCTAGAATATTTATTCCCACGGAATTGCCGTCTTTCCTCTGAACATTGCTTTGAAGTCCTGATTCCTGCGATCAGACAGTTCTTCCCTAGCAGATAAAACTTTTCTTGCTTTTATTCTGCTAGCTACACAGTTTCATATTCTTCCGTGAAAATAAACATTTCACACATATGCCATAATCAACATTCAAAAAGGTCCTTTTAAGCGTCACCTTTCATCATATTATTCACTTCCTTTGCCACTTTCACAACGTAACGAAACACTTCACGATGTAGTGATAAAGTGTCGCCATCTATCGTCGCTTTATAAAACTATGTTTGAGGCGAATGTGGAAGGTTTAAATTATTTATATATTCATTTATTTTAAAATAAGTTAATGAAATTAAACATATTATTAAAATATTCATACTTAAATGAACTTTTATGAAGAAAAATTCTTCAGTAGAACAATTTGTTACATTATGTTTTTTTATATATTTTCTATAACTCTGTTTTCAATTCTGCTTGATATTTGTGTGGAATTTGGTTAAGGCCACAAAAACGTGCAATTCTGACCAATTTGGCAGAAAAAACAATAACTACAAACACCACCAAAAAATAGAAAAAACAATGACTGATCATTTGCGTGTTTTTTCAGAACCCAGTATTTTGTTGAATATCTTTCCTCGTATTCCCAATAGATAGCAGCACATAAGTATTTCGAGATTACTTTCTGTAACTGCATTTTAATATTTTGATTATCCCAAGTAAGGAGTGAAGTTTCTGGCTTTATGAAGGAAAGTGTTAGTTTCTAAATAATAACGAATAACGAGACCTGTTATTCAGATCGCAGTTTCTATCTATCTGCCTTGAAAAAGCCATTTGGTTAATGTGCGAAAGTTTGGAAAACTGATTTTTATTCTACGCAGCGTCGCATTCAAATAGTTTTTACCGGGTGGCGAGGGGTGGGGGGGGGGTGTCAAATTTTGAGGAGGCTGAAACTTGTTGATTGATTATATACATATAATCACAGTTTTGTTATTTATATATGCATTAATACATATACAATTTTTCTTATGCTCGGACATCGCGAAGGCAAATTATAAGAAGTCTATATACATAAATACAAATCATTAAAAAATGCGAAAGTTTACTTTTATTCAGTGATGCGCCACGGATTTCACCACGGGGTGGGGTGAAATATTGAGGATGCTAGTAAAATAGAGAAAATCCCCCAAAACCATTAGGAGTTGTAAGAATGTCTTCTCCTTACTACAAGCGTGTTTTTCATTGTCGAGGAATCATTCCCGTGTTGTTGCTTTTTTTTTTTTTAATTGAAGGTTTAACGACCACGGTGAGCAACTCAATGGGCTATAAACAGTCGCCCGTCCCTAATTTTGGGTCACTGGTTCCAGGGAAGGGAGAGAGAGCCAGTGCCGTAAGACAAACACAACATCCATGCCTCAAAGGGATTCGAACCCATACCCCTCCCGGACAAATGATCAGAGGCCATCGCTTAGACCACTGCGCCACCGGGGCGGCTCATTCCCGTGTTACCTGAAAACATATGGTGTAAACCATTCCCCTGCCACTTGGTTTCATTGCACACTTTCCCGTTTCTAATAATTTCCAATTTCTAATAATTTGCTATTGTTAAAAATTAGGTAGCAAATATTTTGTTGTGTTGGAAGCACTAACGTTGCGTTGGCTACAACCTTATACATGGAAAGTTGCCAGCAGAAGACTGAAATAAAGCTGAATGCCAGCTTCCAAAATATGATGATGTATTGCATCTCCACTCTGTGGAATTGGGTTTTTATCACTGAAGTAGACCGAGCTGTCAGTGCTTGAAAAACTGCCCCTTCAGCGAGGACTGTTCAATGTTTTATTGAAGGATGATAGAAATTTCAGATTGAAGTCGATGTGGATGTTTTTCTTTACTATAATGTTGCAATATTTTCCCTTATTTTCTTATTTTTTTAAATGAATTTCTCCAAATATTCAGCTATAAACCAAAACAATTAGATTAAATATAAGAGGAGATCACCCAGAAACCTACGGGGGAGGTATAAGCACCCCGGAGAAAATACCCAAGTACATCACTACTTATACTCCAATAAATTGGGATTACTAGTACAGTTATGCTATTTTCTAGCGTTACTTTCCTTTAATGATACACACAGTGCATGGATTTTGTTGGAAAACAGTTTACGCATTGACAAAAAGTAATATTGTCTATAATAAATTCAAACAAAAGTAATAGTTGATTTATTTAAAATGCATGGATTGTAGCACAACTTGACACAGGAACGTAATTAGAGGGGCTCAAGGGCCTGCCCCCCGCAAGTGTTCATTCTTTTGTTAAAATGCGACTTACATTAGGAAAAAATGCTTTAATTTAATAAACATTTTTTAAAAAAATGCATCAACTTAATAATGCTTTAATTTTTTCTTCAAGTTTTCATTGAATTTCATTTTGTCGTGATGGATTTCAAAAAACTTCCATTTTTTGTCGCAACCCTGAAAAAAAATTCCATATGCCTTCCTGCAACTGCTCATAAAATAGTGTGATTCAGGTACTTTTTCTATAAAAACAAACCACCTTCAACTGTGCATTTCTTTCTTTCGTTATTTATTTTGTGAGTGCGCGCGATATGTTTCGTGGAATTTTGCTTGCCCAATAAAAAAAGACAGCAGATGACAGGCCACTTATGTCACAGCACATGACATAAGTGAAATGTCATGTGCTGTGGATTAAACATGCATTTCTTGAATTTTTTCTCATATTTCACATGAAATAACAGTGCAGAAGCTGAAACAAGAAAATTTGGTATCAGGATACCGACGATCATTATACACAGTTCGAAGAAATTTAAATTACGTGTGGGATAAAATAAGTGATAAATAGGTTACGGCAGGGCTCACACATACAGAAGGAAACGTAGTCGATCTATGCATTCTCCAAAGTAAAATAAAAATGTAATCGGTAGCAGAACATTAATGTAATTGCATTGCTCACTCGGGGTTCTCCTATGAGAGTGTCTTCAAAGTAGAAAGATAGGAATCTGATTTGCACATTTTTCGAAAGCTTTTACACAGCTTTCGGAATGTCTAATGCTCTTAATCCATATTCATGGTACACCCTCAGTAGTGTACACAATGCCATATATATGGCTGGGCCGCCACAGTGGCGCAGTAGTTTAATTTCTGATTCATGATCGTTCCTTAGCGTTGGTTCGAATGAGTGGCGCACCCACGAGGGAATGCCCTCCCCCTTCCCCCTGGGCTGACAAAGCGAAAATTATTACGTCGAAGTTCGAAACAAAATATCACAATGCGCGATCTACATATACTTCTTAATCGTGTACCGTATAAATATAACACACAATAATTACACTGAAGAGCAATTGAATTAGAGACAGCTGGCGTTACGCAAATGTGACGCTGTGAGCGGCTC
The DNA here is from genome assembly GCA_039090855.1 of Macrothele yani. NCBI lineage: Eukaryota > Metazoa > Arthropoda > Arachnida > Araneae > Macrothelidae > Macrothele > Macrothele yani. The sequence continues at coordinate 71,720,029 of CM077001.1, forward strand.
ATTAAGAGTCTGACGCAGTATGGGTAAGACGAAGGATCTAAGCGCATTTGATCGTGGGCAAATCGTCGGGGCCCGACTAATGGGTCACTCCATCTCGGAAGTCGTGCAGGCACTGGGATTTTCACGAGCCACTGTGTCACGGGTTCACCGTGAGTACATCGAATCCAGTAAAACCATCCCTGCAAGGGCTAACTGCCGTGGACAACAGCGCGTGGATGAGCGGGGTCATCGTCGGCTAGCTCGCATTGTAACAACGGATAGACGGGCCACAGTGCAAGAAATCACTTAGCAATTTAACGCTGGTGCACAAAAACGTGTAAGCAGCGACACCATCCAGATCCATCTCCTCACTATGGGGTAGAGAAGCCATCGTCCCACGAGGGTACCGCTGCTGACCGCAAATCACAGGGTGCAAAGATTAGCATGGGCGCGGGAACATCGCCACTGGACCCTAGGGAAAATGTTGTCTGGACTGATGAGTCGAGATTCACAATGGTACATGCGGATGGCAGGATAATAGTACGGCGCAAACCGCGTGAAGCGATGTATCCTTCTTGCCAGCAGGGTACTCTTGAAGCTGGTGGGGGTGGCATTCTCGTTTGGGGACTCTTTACGTGGACTGAAATGGGACCCTTGATATGTGTGCCATCGTCCCTAGCAGGTCAACGTTACCGGGATATCCTGGACGACCATTTGCTCCCGTTTGTGCGTCTTCAACATCCCACTGGGGACCTCATCCTGTAACACCGTGCCATCACTCCCGAATTGTATCCGAATGGTTGGATGAACACTCCACTGACGTGACCTCGCTTCCTTGGCCAGCTAGGTCACCTGACTTCAATCCCATCGAACACATCTGGGATGCCATCGAGAGAGATGTTCGAGACTCTGAGCCCTCCATTAAATCTTCGTGAACTGTGGGAGCTTGTTCAGGGGTCGTGGATCTGCATGGCTTCCCAACGCTTCCGGTGTCTTGTCGAGTCTATGCCGAGACGAATCGCCGCCGTCATCAGGACGAAATGTGGTGCTACACGTTACTAGACAGGTATCTCTAATTCAATTGCTCTTTAATCATCTTAATTGCCTTGGGAGTAGTTTAAATAAATTTAGAAAAATGTAACCAGGTAAAGAGTTTCATCTACTGCTTCTTCAAATCGTTTAACTTTCTTGTACTGTGACATTACTAGTAACTGGATAAGAATAAATGTACAAGTCAATCTCTTTCTTAATTGTTATGACACCTGACTATTTTGCCGGTAAATTTAGAAGGGTTACCCCCACCTTGGGAAAATTCTGTGTGCCACGCCACTCCCCCCCCCCGTCGGGAAATTTCTGGGTACGCTGCTGGTTCGAATCCCGGAGCGGCTTCTGCAATGTCTCTGGCCCTTCTCAGGAACCACCTGCTCTGAATTAGGACAAACGACTGGTTTTTGAGGTTCTTGATGAGTATGACAAAATGCAAAATAGATATGGGCTGAGCGATGGAGTTCTTAGACAGGGCCTTACGTAATAGTCTCAGTTTTGTAAAAAAGATTAAAAATTAAAATATATATATATCATTTACTATTTGACATACGTGCATGGAAAGGTAAAACGGCCACCTTTAATCATCTTAATTGCCTAAATAATAAAATTCGTATTCTCACTTTTCACAGAAAACCGATTGAAAGGCATATCATGATGAATAACCATCAGTGGTAGATCTGCTAAACGTTCAGCAACCATTGAATTTCTAAGCCAAGATTTAAGCCGTCTCAAGGATGAAAAGCATTTCTCTGGAGTTTCAAGTCTTTTTATGCTTGGAAAAGATATGTCGACGCAAAATATGAGGGAATTTACGACTTGTCATCTTGTAACAGCGAATTCAATTTTCGCTGCCAAATTCTAATTTCTCCCAGCAAAAACAATCTTGCTGGGACAACACACAATTCAGCGCTGGCAGCCATCAGTGTCAACAGCGGCCCAGCATTATGGTGACGATACTCATAAGTCAATAAAATGTCTGGGTGGCCAACACATGCGCCATCAGTTGGGGCCCGCAGCGGGTCAACAGCAAGCACTCCATCAGTTGTCACATGCCAGAACAGAACTAGCAGCGGACCAACAGCTGGCACCCATCAGTTGTCATATGCCACCGGCCCACCAGTTATCCATCACAGGATAACTTCGGAAGAAAAATAGAAAAAAATTGCAGGATAACCAACGTTTCACAATTCTTTAACGTTTCTCGGACAGCGTCATTCTTTTTGTGCCTCACATATCGGGTGCTCCGCAATGTTGGATGGCATCGATGCTCTAGGGGATGATGACATCCCAACTCCTCAACGCTTCCAAGTCAGCACCAATATTTTTTCACTCCACGTGGTTGATGCCACGACTTGGTTAGTGATATTTTTCCCCCATAAAGGGATTTTACAGCTTGACGTCACATCACTGGGGAATTTGTAAAAAAGTCCGCTGCTATCAGGATGGCATCGAACCCATGACATCTTGGTTGCAAAGCCGATGCGATAACTACTTAATACAGTCCCTGGCCATAAGTTCCGTAGGAATTTTGAGGTGGACGAGTTCTCTTCAGATCTTGTTACGGCATGCCCAAAGAAAGAATAAGATCTTGGGTAGACATTTGGCAACCTGGACAAAATTTTATAGGAGTACGCCATTTTGTTTTGGGCATATACGCGCAGTAGTTAGTATTGAATATCGTAATTTCTGCTTCTTTCCAGCATACCTATACAAAATACGACATGTTTTTTTAGGATTCCTCATGAAATTTCTTATAAGACTATTTCTACTCCTCTGAGATCCTTGGCTGTGAATATTGAAGGAGGGGAAAAAAAAAACGAGAAAACCATACAAGATAGGAATAGATAATAATATTGGACAACAATGAAATTGCTTCTGACGGGAAAGTGTGCAATTCTGTGTTAAAATTAACCCACTGAACACGAATATCGCCATGAAAAACTTTCATTGGCTCTTGTTTCGGAAATACAGCTAATGGAACGTTAAAAAATTGTGATTTTTAGTAGAAAAGTAGGTATAATGAGTAATAATTTTTTTATGTTACATATTAATAAATTTATGATAAATATAATAAATGTTAGTAAATGTATATTAAAATGGTACTGAAATAAAAATATAGTAAGAACATCAGGTTCGTACGGCGTTTTCCGTACTCTTAGGTACCGTCAGACCAGGAAGTATTGCATCATTGGGTGAGAAGTCCGGAGTTCCTGCGACATCCGGTGTAGTATTACCCGATGTGACGCAATCCTTTCAGTTTTAACAGCCCAACGGTAAAGAACTCAGTCCATTTGTTTCTTTCCCTTCAATATTGAATGTACTCTCGTAAAACCAGCCTCTTATTGTGACATTACGTAGCTATGCCGCGTGCATGTGTGAATAAGGCGGATAACTTTTGCTATATATGTGGTAAAGTGACATTTGCTGCACAGAAAAAGTCCATCACTCCGGTTGTTAAAAAGGCTTATCATTTGTATTTCGGCTGCAGGATAGGCGACGAGGATAAGGACTGGACTTCACATGTATGTTGCCGCACGTGTGCAACAAATCTACACAGTGGCTTAATGGCAAAATAAAAACGATGGGTTTTGCTGTTCCCATGATTTGAAGGGAGCCCACAAATCACATAAATGACTTATTTCTGTATGGTGCCACCAGTGGCTGAAGGTATCACAAAGAAGAAGAAATGGACTGTAGAATATCCAAATATACCTTCTGCTGTACGACCTGTACCTCATTCTGAAGAACTCCCCATTCCCAAGCCTCCGACAAATTTTGTTATCGATTTAGATGAGGTCCAGGAAGACAATTTGTGTAATCCGAAACCGTCAACAGCACGGATTAATGAAAGCGATGACGAATATGCATCTTCTGAGGCTATACCACATAAAATTACATCAGAGGAACTGAACGACCTTGTTCGCGATTTGAATTTAACCAAAGTTAAAGCAGAGCTACTAGCGTCAAGACTTCGTCAATGGAATCTTCTAGAACAAAATGTTCGAGTGAGTTCGTTTCGTATTCGTCACCGACAATTCGAGCAATTCTTCCAAAAAAGTGAAAGCTTTGTGTTCTGTTGCAATATTGACAGCCTAATGCAAGGACTAGGAATACAACATGTTACGCAAGAATGGCGTCTATTTATAAACTCCACCAAGTTGAGTCTTAAGATGGTTTTACTGCATAACGGGAATCAGCTACCGTCCAGCTCCAGTTGCACATGCGGAGCACATGAAAGAGACCTACAATAACCTTAAACAGCTGTTGGACAGACTTAATTACAAAAATTATGGTTGGCTTATCTGTGCTGACCTGAAGGTAGTGTCTCTGTTGATGGGCCTTCAGCAGGGATACACAAAGCACTGCTGTTTTCTTTGCCACTGGGATAGCCGAGCTACATGTCTGCACTACATCGATAGAGACTGCCCTCCTAGGAAGTCTTTGACACCTGGACAAATGAAATTTTCAGAACCCACCACTGACAGATCCTCAGAAAATCATACTACCCCTTCTGCACATAAAACTCGGTCTTGTAAAGCAATTGTTTAAAGCCATGGACAAAACTAAACCAGCGTTCAAGTACTTGCATGACAAATTTCCTCGACTGAGCGAAGCAAAAATAAAAGAGGGAATTTTTGTGGGTCCTCAGATCAGACAGCTCTTTCAAGATTCGCAGTTTGAGGACATGCGTCAGTGTGATGAAAGAGAAGTATGGGATGCCTTTTGTCAAGTATCAACAAACTTCCCGGGAATTCTAGGGCTGAAAATTACGAAGATCTCATTACCGACCTGCTTGCTCTGTATAAAAAATTTGGCTGTAATATGTCTTTAATACTCCACTTCCTGGATTCTCACCTGGATTTCTTCCCGAATAACTGTGGCAAATTCAGTGATGAGCATGGTGAACGGTTTCATCTAGATATGGTCAACCAGTGTACCTGCATATTACACTGCTGGACAATTACTAAGGATGGATCATAAACGGCTATATAGTGCATAAAAAAGTAAGTGTGGTTGGATGCCAAGTGAAATAAAATAATGTCAGAATGCCAGGACATTACAAGAAAGACAATTTATTGTGCTCTGAAATCCAGAAGGCTTTGGAACGTGTTGAAGGGACAAACAGGCCATTTTGTGCAGAATACGTAAACGTGAAAAAAATGCAATTACTGTCCGCATGCGTTCCGGCGTAAGATGTCAATACGGGATATGGCCACCATGGAGGCCGATGCAAGATTCCACACGTCGTGTCATGCTTTGCACAACATTATCAAGCAGCTGTTGGGGTAATTTATCCCATTCCTCTGTCAGTGCACGGATGAGGGTGTCCTTGTTTATTGGAGGGCATTGCCGACCAGCAAGACTCCTCCCCAAAGCATCCCACACATTTTCAATGGGATTCAGATCTGGAGAACGTGCTGGCCATACGAGGCGTTGAATATCCTCGCTCTCAAGACACTCCTGGACAGCGACTGTTCGATGACATGTTGCGTTGTCGTTCATGAAAATTAATCTATCACCGACAGCACCACGAAACATGCAAACATGAGGTAGCAGAACATCATTAATGTATCGTTGGCCAGTCATAGTCCCAGTTGGAAGCACATAGAGGGACATACGGCCATTAATCATGATGACAGCCCATACCATGACACTACATGTCGGATATCGGTTCCTTTCCTGTATGTTTGCTGGACAACATGCGGTACCACTATCACGCCAGATCAGTTGTCGTCGACAATCAAACGATAGACTGTATCTACTCTCATCTGAGAAGAGGACAGCAGACCAGTCGTTATTAGTCCAATTGCGATGTTGATGGCACCATTGCAAACGGGCGGTACGGTGACGTCTGGACAATGGGATGCACACAACAGAACGGCGGGCGTATAGTCCTCCTTCATGCAAACGTCTGGCGACAGTTTTTCGGGAGATCCGCTTGCCAGTAGCAGCCATAAACTGATTTGCTACCTCACTAGCTGTGCTGCGTCGGTGTCTTTTTGTTGATAGCACTATGTACCGATCTTCTGCAGGTGTCGTACTGCGAACACGACCTCCCCCGTGACGTTTGCTACACTCTCCATTTGTTTGAAATGATTTCCAAAGCCTTGAAACAACACTGTGGCTGACGTCGAACTCCCTGGCAACATCTGTTATTTTTCGCCCTTCTTCAATCTTGCCAATAATACGGTCACGCGTAAAATCATCTAGGTGATGTCGGGAAGACATACTGAAAATTGCTAGTTCGTCAATTGATTCTTTCCCGTTCATCTTTGCGTTTGAACAACAACGGTCAATACGCGTCAAATCCTTCATATCTCTTATGAGCGCTATGACGTCACGAACGAGTTCGGCAATCCAAAATTTGCATACGCACAACACGTCATACTGTATCCCGCACTTATGCTAATTTCCACATTTTCCTGCCTTTCATTTTATGGTTGCTATCGTTGCTATTGTCATCCGTCATTAGCACTTGTCCGGCAGTGTACAAACAAACCGTAGCCAATTCAACTTTTCTATGGTCATATTCTGTTTCAGCACATCTAATTCATTAAGAAATGTCTATTTTTATCTCGGAAGCATGAACTTTATCAAAAATTGTTGTCCAGTGTAATGTATTGGAGTATCTCTATTAAATTACGATACATAAAGAATCACAAATTATACACAGTGTTAAAATGGTTTTAAGTACTTTATGAGTTATGGCCAAACACCTCCAAAATGACTCTACAACTTAAATCTTGGCCCTCAGTCTCCGGCAGCTGGAATGTACCTGGCCAAGGCAGCGGCCAGTGCGACATGAAGGCAGAGGGTGCTAAGAATCCCCGGAGGACCGGACTAGGCTGCCATTTGATGCTGACCTTGGCTACCTACAACGCACGCTCCTATCTTCTGATTCAAGGCTTCTTGAATTGGAAGAGGAACTACAAAGGATCAAGTGGGACATCGTCGGGCTGAGTGAGGTAAGGAGAAAAGGAGAAGATCTCATTGAACTGAAAAGTGGACATCTCTTCTATTATCGTGGGACAGATACTGGCAGAACTAGTGGTGTTGGATTTATAATAAACAAGAAACTGAAGGATAAAGTGGTAGAAGTTGAAAGTTCCTCGGACAGAGCTGCACGACTCGTTATCCAACTATCGAGAAGATACCAGGCTCAGATTATTCAAACTTATGCACCCACCACAAGTCATCCTGAAGAAGAAATTGAAGAATTTTATGAGGAAATTCGTCATCTAAATAATAAAGGTAAGCAGCACTTGAAGATAATTATGGGAGATTTCAATGCAAAAATAGGGCACCGGCAACAGAATGAAACTTCAGTAGGTAAATTCGGTCACGGCAACAGAAACCAGCGTGGAAATACTCTCGTTGAGTTTGCAGAGGCAGAAGGATTTTTCATCTTGAATTCCTTTTTCAAGAAAAAGCCACACAGGAAATGGACATGGAGACATCCAATTGGGACAACAAGTGAAATTGATTTTATTATGTGTAACAAAAAATTCGTCATCGAAGACTGCAGTGTGCTAAACAAGTTCAACACAGGTAGTGACCATAGATTGGTGAGATGTAAGATGCACCTCAACACTAAACTGGAACGTGGCAAGCTCATAAGACAAACAAAATGTATTGACATAACCAACCTTAAAAACACCATAATACTTTCAAGTTGGAACTGAAGAACAGATTCTCTGCTTTAGAAGGCCTAACATCGGAAGAAGTGGATATTTCGGAAGTTAACAGAAAAGTAACCAAAGCTCTTATGGAAACAGCAACAAAATTAGCTGGGTCTAAGAACAAGTTGCATGTAAACAAATTATCAGGAAAAACCAAAATGTTGATGCAAAAAAGAAGAGAGATGAGGACAACTAAAGAAGATGTGACTTCCAAAGTGGAATATATAGAGCTATGCAAGACAGCACGAAAAAGTATCACTGAAGACGTAAGGAAATTCAACTGTGAGCTAGTGAGGAAAGCAATTGAAAACAACCAAAGCCTAAAGATAGCAAAGGGACATCTCAGTAAGGGAAGAAAACAGATTATGGCTCTGAGAAAAGAAGATGGTTCTATAACAAGAAATAGAGGTGAAATTTTGACAAGAGTGAAAGATTTCTACTCCAAATTATATGAAAGGGATGATACATGTACTCCAGACATCATGAAAGGTACCAGAGTTCTTCCAGTCCTCTCAGCAGAAGTTGCACATGCAATCAAGAACATGAAGCGGGGGAAAGCTCCAGGAGAAGATGGAATTACTATAGACATCATACAAGAAGCAAGTGGAGAAATTGAAACAGTACTCGCCCAAATTTTCACTCGATGCCTTAATGAAGGGAAGATTCCTGAGGATTGGAACAATGCTACAATGATCCTGCTACATAAAAAAGGTGACATTGAGGATCTCAGGAACTACAGACCTATCAGCCTCCTATCAGTGGTTTATAAAATCTTCACTAAAGTTCTTTCACACCGCTTGAAGGTAACACTGGACATGGCTCAACCGAGAGAACAAGCAGGATTCAGGAGTGGCTACAGCACAATAGATCATATCCACGTACTGAGAGAACTAATTGAAAGAGCGAGGGAATATGAACTTCCATTGTGCATGGCTTTTATCGATTATGAAAAAGCCTTTGATTCGGTGAAACCATCAGCAGTTACCACGGCTCTGAAATCCTGCGGTATTGAAGATGCATACATTAATATTATTAATAACATCTATGAAAATGCAAGTGCAAAGATTCGGCTGTTTGAAAATACAACACACATAAAAATTGGAAAGGGAGTGAGACAAGGTGACACCATATCTCCGAAGCTCTTTAATGCCACATTGGAAAATGTCTTTCAATCACTGAACTGGGAAAACAAAGGGATAAAGATTAATGGAGATTATCTAACCCACCTTCGTTTTGCTGATGACGTAGTCATTTTTGCAACTACCTCATCAGAGCTGCAGAGTATGATCCAGGAACTTGCTGACAAGAGTAAAGAAGTGGGATTAAAAATGAACTTTCAGAAGACAAAAGTGATGTTCAATGCTTTTACAAGAAATGAAGATTTATCGATTGATGGAGAAAAACTGGAGATAACAGATACGTATGTTTATCTTGGACAGCAGATATCAAGTGAGGGTCACATTGATGAAGAAATTAATCGGCGTACAAAACTTGCCTGGAGAGCTTTTGGAAGAAACAGCATAATTTTCAAGAGCAATATGCCATTATGTCTTAAAAGAAAAGTGTTTGATCAATGCATCCTTCCAGTGCTTACGTATGGTGCAGAGACGTGGACCTTAACTAAAAGAGACATGCAAAATCTGCAGACAACTCAAAGAAGCATGGAGAGGTGCATGCTTGGTATAACCAGGAGAGATAAGAAGAGGAACTCGTGGATCCGAAAAATGACAAGAGTGGAAGACATCATGATCAGAGTTAAATCCCTGAAATGGCAATGGGCTGGACATACTGCCAGAAGGACAGACCATAGATGGACAGCCGAAATTTTAGATTGGATTCCAAGGGACAGGAAAAGACCCAGAAAAAGACCACATGGGAGATGGGTGGATGAAATTCGTAAATATGCGGGAGTGACATGGAGGAGACTGGCACAAGACAGACCGTTGTGGAGGAAACTTGGGGAGACCTTCGTCCAGCAGTGGATTGATAATGGTTGACAATGATGATGATGATGATACATGTTTCTGAATGTCACAAGACATTTTGTATTTGCAAAAGGGCGTACAAGAAACATTGTTTCTGCGGCAGCTGCATCGTTTTGTATGACGGCTTTTGCAAGTACAGGTAAGAAACACATCTTCAGGTAGTTCACTAATGCAAGGGTTGGTGAGAATGATGAGTCATCGGCATTGATTGTCCATCTAAAATCAGCTGGGGCTAATAGGTTGTCCGTTATTAATATTGTAGAGCATGAGTATACCATTTAAAATGATCTTTTCAGGTGACCTTGTAATGAAGAGCTTATGCAAGGGAAGCCTTGTAAGTTTGGAATGCCAGCTTTGGTCATCATTTCAAATCGAAGAGCATCAAATGGCTTGCACACGGAGTCTGATTTTAAAAACTTCATCAAATACTCCTCGGCTAGCATAAAGGATTGAGTACTTGGAGGATAGCGCCTACCAAAGTTGTGGAGATATTTTCCTGATTTTGCCTTGAGTGATGACAATTTGGTACAGAGCTGTAAGAAAATGGGTATCAAAAAGGACGTATGTGTTAGTACCTATCTTGTTCACAAGAGTATGAACTGGTATAATATTTTATGACGACTTTCTCATCCATAGTTCGGAGAGTCTACTTTCGTTAAGAAACTTGTAGAAATGAGTGAGTATCACAAAAAAATCTGTGTCACCTGAAAGCAAATCGATAAACTGTAAACCTTCTTTAACAGCGTGGAAAACATGAGGAATAACAAGTAAGTCGGCCTCCTCAACAGTTACTAGAAGAGCATCCTTGATTTTTGTGAAGTTTCCATCTTCTATTGCTAAAGCGGGAGTAGGTTCACTTTCAAGCAACACGCCGCTGAGGATAGTTTCCCCATTGGCGATTAGCTGATACCGTCTTCAGAAACTTGCTCTGGGGCATCTTGAATCAGAATTTTGTTGTCAGCTGATTCCCAAAATCTTTCCATCTGTACAGGAAGCTTCGTAGTGATAGCAATGGATGTCAACGATAGTGGTTGCACAGAAGACCTTCTTTCTCTCTCAGTATTTTTTGATTGACGATTGAAGGTAGCTATCAAAAACACAGTCCACACGACGGAATTTACAAACATTATTAACATTACTGTCAAAGATTGTAAACATATCTTCATATGTGTTATTTCCCTTAACAGCAACCATCAAGCACACTGGTTTTTCGGGTATGCTGTTTTTGGAAATTTCTGTCAGATGTATCTAATTTTTTGGTCAACTCAGACATGAATTGAGACTTCATGGGTTAGGGTAATAGCAGCGTTCTCATAATAAGACAGAAGGTGAAAAATCGTAGGTTAGAATTTCTGTCATTGTCTTTCCTCTTTTCTTCGCAATATCAATTTTTCGCTGAACCTGAAAATAGAAAATAGTCTTTGATGGAATTTTTCACAATTTGCTTTTTTGTCTGCATATCTGGTTGTGCTACACTTAGAAAAGAGGGTAGCTTTTGCTGATGAATAGACACTGATATTGGTTTTGAGCGTGTTATAAATATTTCCTCTCCAAAGATGCAAAAAGTTCTTTTGCTGTCATCAAAAATTGGAGCATCTTCTTAGCAGTCAAAGCTAGAACACATTCATTCGTTAGAATGTTGTGAAGCCTAACTTCACCTTTTACAAGGTTTGGTTTTCTCCGATTTCAAAATACTGGAGCATCTGTTGGATGTTGGCTTCCATTATATTTCTGAGACTTCCTGTTATTTCATAATTCATTATCAGCTCACAGTCAACTGGCGTAATGTTCAGCAGCCTTTAAAATGTTTTTCTTATGAGAAGAACTTCATGGTAAGCAAGCTCTCACTCAGCAATGTATTCCTTTCCTTTTGTTTGGCCAATGATCCCTCCGGCTGACTTCTGAGAGCGACTTATTGTTTGTTCGAGAGACATGTCGATCCCCACTGAGTTAAACTTTCCATTTGTTCTTCAAACAAAAAAAATGACAGTTTTCGAACTGATCAAATACATTAGGATAACGAGTTTCAAGGTTAAGCATCTGCTCGAAGAACAGTGAACCCCATCTCAAATAGTTGACTCTATCAAAAATTTGAAAAATTGGAAGGACTTCCTTCACTATTTTCATGTAGAGGTTCTAGTTACCCTTCCTGTCTGCTCTTATGAGGTTCTTCAAAAGACTTATCAGATGCAATAGTCCCTCCAGGTATTTGCTCTCCTCAGAATTCTTAACTTTCTCCTGTATGAAAACATTCAACGATTTCAGTGTTTCTTCTGACGTTGCGATCAGCTCTTGGAACTTGAGTTGTACTCCTTCCGTTGTTGAGTGTTGCATACAGTTGAGCACATCACCAACTTGTGTAGCTAATTCGTCCTCGTCTTCGATGGTACTCAAAAATGCTTTCCACTTAAGCCTCTCTACCACTTCTGCTAGCATAAACATCCCTTTTACTGACCTTACGTAATTGCTACCTTTGAGGACACACTATACTACTTTTGGACCAAACACATGGTTTTCAATGAAGACGTTTTCTAACCCGCTGCCCTTTATGTATTTTTCAATACATGCAAGTACATGCTTAGTCATATGGAAGGATCCAAGGAAGTAGCACAATTTCTGGAAATTCACTTGTAATCAACTGATCTGCGGCAATATGGAAAACGCCTTCATCACATACAACTGGTAGTACTTATTGATCGAGAAGTAAAAGTCCGAAAGGATTCATGGTTCGAGTCCTGGTGAGACATGGATGTTGTGTTTGTCTTGCGGCACTGGCGCTGTTCCTTCCCTGGAACAAGTGGCCCTAAAGTAGGGATGGGCGACTGTTCATAGCCCATTGAGTTAAGCAAAGCTTTGAAAATTCTTCATATATGAATACACACTATCATATGTTGTCACTGGGTAAGGCAGTATAGGGAGAAAACTGACATGTTGTAACGGAACATTTGTCTCTGAGATGATAGAATGAATGCCAGACCATATCAATGTACTTTATTTTGTTAATCCTCCAACACTTAGCAATATATCACTGTCTCTTCCTTCTTGATCTTGTCACATGGTAAAATGTTAAAGTTTTCATTGATTTTGAAATCTGTTGGAATATTCACTGGTGTAGATGGCTTGCTAAAATTTCTAACCTGCTGACATGGAAGTACAGTAACAGACCTTTTTCCAAGTTTATTATGACCCATTGCTGACAGCTTTGGCTTTTGGCTTACTGGGAATTATGCTCGAAGCTTCCTGAAATAAGATTCCCGAAGACCTGAAAGGCTTGCCTCTTCATGGTCAAAATTATCCATCGTAAATACGGTGAAGTTGCTTCTGATAAAATTACTTGGAAGTGCAGGGCTCACCGAACATGACTTCATTGTGTACTGTGCGAAGTTAAGACGAGATTCAGTAATCTCATAGTAGTTGACTGACCATCCAGCTTTGTTGAATAAAGTGATAAGCTGCTTGCTTTAACACTTCTCATGAATTGAATGGCCAATTATAAGACGCAGAGGAGTCTTCTTTCTTTCTTTCCTCCTGAACAATGCAGAACAATATTTGAAAAAAAGGGCTTTGATTCTGCGTGTTATAGCGGTTTCTGTTTTATCACTGACCTCTCCAATTTCATCATTATCTGCTTCTTATTCTTCTACTTCACCTGAAGTGGTATATGGCTGACTGTTATCATTAATGCGGGAAAGAATGGTTAGTTTATCAACATTAGTTACGTGAGACAAGAAATCAATTAGTGGATGTGGGATTGGCGTTTTTACCCAAGATTGTTCTAGCTGGTTTGCATCCCCAAACTCATCGTCAAGGCTGAAATCTGTTTCCAGGTGCGATTGTCTAAAAATTTTGCCATCCTCCCTAACACAGTCTATAGATCGTAGCTTATCTGCTACTTGATCAACAGTGAGCTTTGACGAATAAACAAGCTGTGATGGATTTTATTTCTGGTGGTTTGCAGAACTTAATGTTATCCCCAAATTTTTTTATCATGTACAATTTTTAGCTCTGTATTTGTAATCGACTGTTCTTAAGGCTGTTTGTAGGCATAATCACGAATCTCATTAAGTGTTAGACCATAGCCACGATCCAGAATGTCTTGGAGAAGTGTTCATATTCCTTTATTCTTTGGCCTTTGGTTTGCGTTTGTTGTTTATTCTTTGGCTGACTTTGTTTTCTATATCTTTGGAGATACGCTTCAAGACAGAGCTTGTGGTAGTATAAATCTGCTCCAAACAAAACCGATTAATCTTCAAGATCACAAGTTCTGATGTATGCATCGTTATTGAAGAACACAGTATCTGCAAGAAGTGTTTTAGCCCGATTGGTTTCACTTATTGTAAATTTTTCTTTGATGTTCTTGTGTTTTCCACAAATAATACATGGAAGTTTTGTAGGCTCCACCTTATGAGAGATGGCTTGTTACGACAAACAACATCAGCTCTCATTATTTTGCGTGGCGATTTTGCTGAATTTTGGAGTGGGGCTTCACTTGATTCTTTCAGTTGCTTGACTTCATTTTTTCTCTTTTTTTGAAGCAAAGTTTTCTTTAGTGTGTGTAGGATTTATAACAGGAACTTGAACAATGGTACACGAACTCAGAATCACGCCTAAGGAGACTGATATGTTTAAAAACATCACCTTGTCGCATTTCAGCAGCAGTCAAGATTTTTTGCCTTCCTTCTGTTGTAGTTGTTGTTTTCTCTTTGTTGTGTGTTTGGCATAAAATACATTTTGAAATGTCCGCACCTATTGAAGTTCCACTCGCTCGGCACAGATGTAAGTCACACAAGTTGCTTGTTATCCTCCATTTCATTCATTCAGTATGAAACGAACAAAATGCACATCAGATAAATATTTTGTGTAGCTAAATATAATTATCCTTTCAAAAAATCACAAAATAAAAAAAAATGGTTAGATTTTCATAAACTTGCTTTATTACTGATTAAATGGTCTTATCTTATAGAAAATTTTATAAGGAGTCCAAAAAACATGCCGTATTTCGTATAGGTTTACTGGAAAGGATAGAAAATTACGAAAATCAATACTAACTACTGCGCGTATATGCCCAAAACAAAATGGCGTCCAATAAAATTTATTCCTGGGTTGCCAGACGTCTACCCAAGATTTTATCCTTTCTTTGGGTATGCCCTAACAGGATCTGAAGAGAAAATTCGTCCACCTCAAAATTCCGACGAGTCTTATAGCCAGGGACTGGACTATACTACACAACGTTCTCTGCTGGGTAGGCCGCTTGAAGGTCAGCCTCTTTTCTACGGGATGTGTGAAACTAAGACGTCTCTTCTAATCATACAATATAATACACTGATCACAAAAAGTTATGGATATTACGGTTTCGAAGAGAAAATGTGGTATATAGTATACAAATTTAGCGGCTACTGGAGGTCAATTCTCAGCATATACCTATGTCATATGTCATATGTAAAATAACATCATGGCAACACAGCACGTCGGGTGCGAGATCCGATCAAAGATCCCTGCAAAAAGTTGAAAAAGGATTGTTTCGCCGCTTGGTTTGGAAGTTTGCTGAACGTATTGCTTTCAGTTTGGGGTTAATGTGAAATGACCTCCAGATGACGTTTAAGCATTGACTACAGAAATAGAGCTGATGGCCTGTTACAGGCAATTGTACGAAAGATCGATGTGGCTGCTGCATTAGGATTTCGGAAAGTGTAGTAAGTTGGCTACACACAACATTTCTACAGCATGAAAATGTTGCAGATCAACCCGGAAATGGCCGCTCGAGGATAACCACCAAGGGACAAGATCGCTACCTGACAGTAAGTGCTCGGAGAAGGCCTAGTATCACCAGTAGACAACTCCGGGAATTTCTTCGAGTTGCTTCTGGTGTCACAGTATGTACGCAAACGCAAGGAAGCCACTGAGATGTGTAGCATTGATATCCGTTCACCGTCGTCAGAGATGTGCCGGTATGCAACAGTACATGTCATGAAATACAGAGTGGGACCATAGAATTTTCAGAGACAAATCTCGTTTCGCTCTTTATCCTGATACTCGACGAGTATATGTGTAAAGTAAACCCGGCACACGAAATTAACAACACTATGCGCACGCCGTCCACCCTCACCAGTGGCAGTCACTTCTGGTCTTTCCAGGAGTGTGTTTTAATGGCCATACTTCCTATGTTCGTCAACGTAACATGAATGCCTCATTGTACTGAAACAAGATCATTGTGCCCATTGCGACACTGTTTCACTCTGCTGTTGGACCTGCATTCCGCTATCTCAATGTTAATTAACCTGTCACCGTGCCTGGAGCGTGCTTCAAAAGCTGGAAAACCATGGGCTTAAATCGTTACAGCCAAGGAGGTTAGAATAGACGAAGTAAGACTTGAAGCACATTGAGCAGACGACACGGAGTTCATGGCCACGCCAGTGAGATGGTTATAGTACTTTTTCACCATTGCGGGAATAAGGAATCGACCGTATTTCATAAAAAAATTTATACTTCTTTTAAAATGGATTGTGCTGTGCCTTTGGATGGGTCAACTCATCAACTAAAGCACCCGCTGGTGTAACTTTTCATAGGTAACTGTGCATAGAATATAAATTTTTCTCTAAATTAATTTTTTTTTTTGCAAGTCATTGTAGTCTGATTAAGAAACTGCCGGCTCTGAAACTGACCGAATTTTAGGCAAATCAGAATTTAGATTAATCTTCCCTTGAGATATTGTCCGCACTAGTGTTCTTATTTACTAATAATTAATATATCTTACACATTTGTGTTATTTTTATGCTTAATCATACTAATGTATGGGAATCTAAATATGTCCTGACGGCGAAGGAGAATGCGTCGCGGCAAAATGGTTGAATTTTCTTGGCGGAGCTTTCTCAGACATGCGTGCATATAATGCGATGAACGCATGTTTCATATAAAGCGAAAAAATCGCGATTTTAATTTTAGTGCTCTTTATGTTGTTAAGTTTCAGCAGCGTACCCAGGATTTTTTTATATGGGTGGCCCAAATTATTGAAGATGCAAATTAAAACACTCTGTAGGAAACGTCTCCCAAAGTAATTGGGAAGAGATAAAAATATCTCCGCCGTATTGAAGTGAAAATATATATTCAGAAGCATATACAAATATATTTAAAATTCCTATTGTTGGTAAAATATATATTCAAAAACACATACAATTATATTTAGAAATAAGCAGCTAGAACGAAGAACAAAGTGATAGTTCATGAGGAGTCCCGAGCCCCTGCTACGCCCACTGAATTCCAGTAAACGTTTAAACGAAATTTTCATTATGAAAATTTTTAAATGCCAAAAAATTACATACCTTCTTAAGAGTTCGATTTTGCAAGGGTAGGACTGAAACTGATACGTAAAAAATATTCTCAAGAGTAATTTATGCGTCTCTGACGATCTGAGGAAATTTCCACGCGCACACACACACACACACACACAAAAAAAAACTAACTTTAATGTTAAGTACTTTTGTCAAGATGAACTCGTAAAAATAATGTCCTATTATTTACAGTCGGTTCGTTAGGTTTGCGAGTAAACAGGAACTTTAAAGAGCCCATAGAATTGAGTTTCTAACAATATTAATTGATTCAGTTTGATACATAGGCTGTAAAACATAATACGTAGAAAATGTTGTTAGCTGTTTGTGACCTCGGTGACGAAAGCACATACTCTTCTGCAGTTGTTAAAAAACTAAAACAAAGTTCGAAAAACATCAATAAAAATACACTGCTGGCCACCCAAAATGCAACACCAAGAAGGACACGAGATAGCAAAGCCGGATTTACTGGACAAATAACAACAAATACAAAGATGAAACGATTGAGTTTACATGCCCGTACGACTTGCGGAACACGCAGACATCAATAGTTCGTGTGGCCCCCATGGCTGGCAATAACAGCCGCTACACGCCACGGCATCGAACGAAAGAGGCTTTGGATGTGGGTTTGGGGTTTGTCGGTCCAAGCTGCTTCTACAGGTTGCCACAGTTCATCAGGCGTAGCCGCGGGTGGTGCTTGCCAGGCCACTCGGTTGCCGATCAGTGACCAAACGTGTTCGATGGGCGACATATCGGGAGAACAGGCGGGCCACGGCAGCAGTGACACCTGGTGAACCGTGAAGAATTGTTGCACGATGAGTGCCACGTGCGGGCGTGTATTGTCCTGTTGAAACGTGGCCGCTGGTAGGTCCTGCAGGTAAGGGAGGACACCAGGCTCCAAAACGTCAGAGATGTAGCGGTGGCTTTTGAGTGTACCGGCGATGCGTACCAGAGGGGAGCAGGTGTCATATCCAATTGCGCCCCAAACCATAACGCCATGCGACGGACCGGTATGGCCATGCATAATGCAGCCGTCATACAGTCTCTCGCCGCGGTGCAACCACACGCGAATCCGACCATCGTGGTGTTGCAGGCTGAAGCGGGATTCGCCGGAGAAGACAATGTCGTGCTATTCCGTAGTACAGGTGCGGCGTTCAACGGCCCACTACCGCCGCACTCGTCGGTGGTGTAACGTCAATGGTAATCGGAGCAACAGCAACCGTGAGATAAGTCCCCGCTCTTGCAGACGGCGTCGAACGGTACGTGCTGACACAGGTTGTTGCGCAACACACCCTAATTCCTGCGCTAACGTTCGTGATGTGGCGGTGCAAGCCGTCAATGCCCGCCTCACAACATGCAGGGTCCTATCGTTCGGTGGTGTGCCGCGGCTGCGGCAATCGTTCACGTCGCATCGGTCCGTCCGTCCCTCCTGCACCCACCGAATCCATACTCGCCTCACTGTGGCTGGATGTCGTCCCACATGGTCGCCGAAGTCTCGGTACGATAAACCGCTGTCGCGATAAGCCGCTATTCGTCCTCTGTCGAACTCCAAAACGTGCTGGAATGACTGCCATATTCTGCGACGAGGCATCAGGAAGCTTCCCACGCACAGATCCGGCAGCACAACACACTTCCACTACTTACACCCCGCCTTATGTGCACCCTTCTTATAGTGCTTCTCGGTGGCTTGCCGGGCGCACATAATTTGCATATGCTCTGCAATACTAATCGTTTGCATGTCCTCTCGCGGGCGACGCATGCTGCGAATTTCAGGCCAATCGGATGCTTCCTTCTTGGTGTTGCATTTTGGGTGGTCAGCAGTGTATATCATAGCCAGCTTAAAACGTTTATTATATGTTACCTAATAATCTCTAGTATTTTTTACTGATCCACATACTGAAATTTAAAGTTATAGATCGAAAAAGGCAGCCACATCATCACTACTCAATGTGATGTTATGATCTCACCAACATAGCGGCGAAGGCTGTGACGTCAGAATCGTGGCGTTTAACCTGCTTCATTTTGATCACACGAGGGGAACGGCGTACCCTTACTCCATCTATTCTAACCTCCTTGGTTACATTTCGAACACTGTACAGCGCCGTCTGGATAACTACGTTCTATACCCCAATACACTAGGAGACCTCGGTAACGTGTTGCCTGTAATATAGGACAAGCTGCCCCAAACACTCATCAATAATGTCATTGCAAGTACGCATCGTAGGTTTCACGACGTTCTTCGGCTCAGAGGTGGTATTACCGGGCACTGAAATTTAAGGGTGTGAACATTCTCAGAATTTACCATTTTGTCTCTATTACAGTACCACTAACTAGGTTGTGAACAGAAAGTGCACAATAAATTGTTTTTGTAAACGCATTCTTTATCGTTTATGTTATGTAGCCTCATTGATGTCATTTCAATGCGTGTTACTTGAGTCAGGTAATTCGTCGTTCATTTCATGCAGTATCCCTATTTTTTTGTGACAAATGTATAAGAAATTTATGAGAAAATGGAGCAACATAAAACAAAAATATTCTTATCCAAAGAAACAGCGGAGCCTTTGAAACAAGATGCCAAGTTTTACACAAAGCTGTCCAGTTTATTTAGTACAAGGACTTCTATAAAACTCTACACCGAGCATATAAATACAGTGATAAAATGTTATTAACTCATAATATATTGCCTCAACATTAACAGTACAGCAATTCATAGACTTGTGCCTTTAAATATGAAATGACGATGATGATCTGTCGTTAATTTTAGGATTTGGGTACCTTAATAACTCTTTCCCAATAGTGGGCCGCAAAAAACTGATCCCAGGGCCGTTACGGATAGCCAGTCCGCCACAGCAATATGGTACTAAATCTAAATTTACTTTCTGAAGATTTTTACAAAGACTTGCTCTATCACTGTAAGGAAATTCTCATTTAAAATTAGTAAACTATTATACTACAATCTTACTGCATAATAATTGATAAGCCTAATCAGTAGTTCCTTTACTTCCAAAATCTTGAAGCACGCGCCGAGCTTGTCCTTTCGCAGAATACAATTCAAGAAACAGAACATTGAGCCTTTCTTTTCACTCCATATTATTTCTGGATTATTCTATCAGACTACTCTTTATTTGCTTTGGAGATTTCTCTAGAATATTGCTTCTTTGTGAGAGCATACTAAAAAGTTTACTACTGTTTGAATGGAGCTAGTAAATTTTCGAATTAGACAATCAACAAATGTGACAATAACTAAATTCAAAGCATGAGCACTGCAATGCTCAGTTATGCTCAGCATAACTGTTAAATGGAGCAGCATAGGAGAATGCCATACGGCAGGCTGTGACCTTGAAACCTACTGCTCATGCGTCTGCCGAGAGAACGCTGTCGGTGCAGCGCCTTTTGTTTTGTGGCCAGTTGCTTGGACTCTACACTGATAGACGTGTCGTATTAACGATGTTTGTCACAAACTTGGGGATTCTTGGAGAGGAACTTATGACAAGTCACTGAGAGTGTATGGTGAGGACTGCATAAGTCGTCCACGAGTGTCGGTGCAGCGCCTTTTGTGCTGCTGCCACTTGTTTGGAGTCTGTTCTGATAGACGTGTTGCATTAACGATGCCTGAGAAAGTTGAGCAACGTTGTAACCTTGGACCCTTCGCCACATGCCCCTGCCATGAGAACGCTGTCGACGTAGCGCCTTTTGTGCTGTGGCCAGTTGTTTGGAGTCTACTCTGATAGACCTATCGCATTAACGATGTTTGTCAGAAACATTGGGATTCTTGCAAATAAACTTATGACAAGTTGCTGAGAGTGTATGGTGAGGACTGCATGAGTTGTCACAGAGTGAACGACTGGTACAAACATTTCGGTTGCAGTTCCGTTAATCAAAACAATAGCTGCAGACAGTAGAGTTTTCTTTTGCTCATCTGAGAGGACTTTTGGACAAATATTGCAAACGCACGTCTCATCCCCAAATCTTCAGTGAGCATTGTCTGTACTGGTCCAAAACTAAGATCAAAGTAGTCAGCAAGTTCTCTGATAGTAATTCTGCGATTTTCCCTCACAACTGAACGGACTTCTTGGACGTTTCTTTCATTCCTGCTTGTTGAGGGGGCCTCCCGCAACGATCGTCACTTTGGACACTTTCATGGCCATTTTCGAAACGTTTGTACCAGTTACACTCTGGATGACTCATGCAGACCTCACAATATACTCTCAGTAACTTATCTTAAGTTTCTTTGCAAGAATACTCAAGTTTCTGATCGAATTCGAAGCAAATGCATTGTTGAACTTTCTTTGACAAAGTTAATGCTATACTCCGATCAGACTAGATTTCAAACAACAAGCCACAGAGGCGCAGCTTCTTTGTGCATGTGAAATACATTCCAAGGTCACAGCCTGCCAAACAGCACTCTGCTCCACCGCTCTATTTAACAGTTAATAGTTATGCAAGCAATCTCGATACTTTTTGTTCACTCCTCGTATTATGTACGAGTATGCATACATACACCAATCAGCCGAAACATTAAAACCACCTCCCTTGTATGATGTAGGTCCTCCTCTTGCCGGCGAAAGAGCTCTCACCCGATGAGACATACACTATCTACCAACAAGTAATTGGACACCTGTGATAGCAAAGGAAAACGAAGTTTATTCACCTTCAATAGTCGGTGGAGCCTCCACGAGCGGCGATAACAGCTGCGACCCTCCGGGGCATACTCTCAACCAGGCGTTATACCGGTATTTTCTTCCACTCGGCTTTGAGAAGACAGGTCAGTTCCTTCACCGATTTATGACGGTGGGGGCACCCCTTAAGTCGACGCTCCAACTCGTCCCAGAGGTGCTCGATAGGGTTAAGGTCCGGGCTCTGCGCAGGCCAGTCCATTCGATTAACCCCATTGTCACCATACCAAGCCATGGTGGACCTCGCAACATGACAGATGGCATTGTCATCCTGAAAGTAACATGGGTCCACCCCGCAAAACTGCCACAACGTAGGAAGCGCATGGTCATCCAAAATCGTGCATTAGGTCTCGGCGTTGAGTCTACCAGGAATTGCGACCAAGGGGTGCCATACCAGGAGAAACACCCCAATAGCATAATTCCACCGCCGTCGAACTTCTCAGTTGGCACAATACATTCCGGCAGGAGGCGTTCTCCAGGCAGACGCCAAACCCAGACCCTCCCATCCGAACGGTAGAGGATGAACCTTGATTCGTCGCTCCAGAGAACTTGTTTCAACTGTTCAACAATCCACTGTTGACGTTCTTTGCACCACGTTAGCCGAGCAGCGCTATTGGACTTGGTGATCAAAGGCTTGTGGGCGGCAGCACGTCCATGATAACCGAGCAGATGGGCTTCCTTACGGATGGTATTCATCAAAAGAACACTCCAGGATGCCCGTTGAAACTCCTCGCGGATGTGTCCCATCGATTTGGGGCGGTCCTTCCGAATTTCTCTGGACAGCACCCGTCGGTCTCTAACTCCCAGTTTTGTGGGTCTGCCGGGTCGGGGCACATTCCACTTGCCAATCACGTAGGCCACTCTCAATTTTGGGTACTTCAACTCGCTGGATATGTCACGTATGGATCGGCCATTTCTGTGATACCCGACGATTACACTTTCTCGAAATCAGAGAGCTCCGAACTGCGTGGCATCTTGCATGCGACTGGTTGCGTTGCTGTTTCCCACACGATATTTAACGGCGGCGGCCGTGACGTGTATCAGGACCGCAGATATCGTCGATTGCAGGGCTGTCCAATTACTTGTTGGTAGATAGTGTAGATTCCACAAGATGTTGGTAGGTATCTCTTGATATCTGGGACTATGACTGCAACAGAAGATCCCGCAGTTCTCGCAAATTACGTGGTTGGGGTGTTTCTTCTCACACTGGTTTTTCCAATTCAAATCACAAATGTTCGATAGGATTCATGTTCGACGAATTTGGGGACCATCGCAATAAATGGAGTTCCTTTTCATATTCTTGGAACCATTCCTGAACCTTCTTCACAGGGTGGCATGGACCATTGTTTTGTTGAAAGACACCATTTCTGCCAGGGAATACAGTCACCATAAAGAAGTGTACTTAGTCAGCCACTATGTTCAGGTACGTGACAGCTGTCAGATTTCGCTCTGCAGGGATAATGAGTCGAAGTTTCCCCCAAGACAATATTGCCTAGACTATTACACCCCCTACAGCTGCCTGGATCCGTCCCACAGTGCATCTAGGTGAGAAGGCTTCCTTGGGTAAAGGTCGCACACGAGCTCGTCCGTCGACATGGTGTAACAGAAAACAGGATTCGTTTGACCCGTAT
The DNA here is from genome assembly GCA_039090855.1 of Macrothele yani. Taxonomy (NCBI): domain Eukaryota; kingdom Metazoa; phylum Arthropoda; class Arachnida; order Araneae; family Macrothelidae; genus Macrothele; species Macrothele yani. The sequence goes on from CM077001.1 coordinate 71,743,352, forward strand.
CCAAAAGCATGCGATGAACTGTGTGTTCGGACACATTGGGCCTTTCACCACAATTGAAATTATCGGTAATGTCAGCCACAGTAGCCCTCCTGTTGCTGTGGACAAGACGAGAGCCTGTGCTGATCTCTGGCATCAATGAGGCGTTGCTTACAGCAGACCGTGTTCGTTCACCTCGTCGAAAGCTCGAAGTGTCGCCTGTTTCGGACCATGTTTGATAGGTACTAAATACTGCATAGCATGCATTAGTACCTACCAATGTAGCTGTTTCGGAGATGCTCTTACCAAGGCGTCTTGCTATAACGATCTGGCCTTTTTCGAAATCAGAAAAATTCTTAGCTTTTCCCAAGTTGCGACGAAATGAAATACTCACTGAGAGAACTCCGGTCCAGGTATCATATATATCATTCGCGACCTTGGCACGTAACTCTGAGTGGCTGCACGCACAGTTATTTGCATAAGCAGAGAAGGTTTTAATGTTTTCGCTGATTGGTGTATATATATACAAGTACAGGGGTTGGAGAAAATGATGTGAACATCACGCTCGGAGACGTGATTCTTAATGCAGCTGCGTACGTTGCAGTACGCCAAAGGATCCACCACTTTTTGGTTGTAATAGCTTTGTTTAGAACCTTAAAGTATATGCATTTAAAGTGTCTTGTTGTCAAATATTGTTCATGCTGACGACGAAACGAGCGACCTAACGGATTTTGAATTAGGGTAATATGTTGGTGGCCGGCTAGTTGGTGCCACCATGACAACAGTCGCCAGGGTAGTGGGGGTATCGAGAACTACTATGTCTAGCGTCATGACAGCAGACCGTGTTCGTGGCAAAAACTCGTCTGCGAAGCTAAAGAGCGGCCGGAAAGCGACCCTGACTGATAGAGACAGGACAGTATTAAAGAGGATTGTTACCCGTAATAAGAAGACCACCGCGCCGAAAATTAGTGCGGAGCTCAATCTGCACCTCCAGACCTCAGTATCAACGAAAACAGTGCGCAGGGAACTGCATAAATAAGATATTCATAGCAGAGCTGCTATTGCAAAACCTCTGGTGACCCGAGTGAATCCAGAACGGCGACGACAGTGGTGCCAGGGGCATACAACGTGGACTGCCGATGCATGGAAACATGAAATGTTGTCGGATGAATCCACATTCACACTATTCCTCACCGCAGGTCGTGTTTACATGCGGGGAACACCATTAGAAGCGTACAACCCAGACTGTCTGCTCCCAACAGTGCAGCACAATGGTGGTTCTGTCATGTTCTGGACGGTCATATCGTGGTTTTCGGCAGTTCCCCTGATCACTTTGAAAGGACAGATGACTGGCAGGACGTATGAAACCCTTTTGTCCGACCAAATCGATCCAATGGCTCAGGCACTGTTTCCTGCAGGGGATGTCATCTATCAAGATGATAAGGTCCCAATTCATAGAGCTCGGAATGTCCAATCATGGTTTGAGGAACATGAGGATGAACTTTCACACCTTCCTTAGCCTCCCCAATCACCAGACTCATCGAGCCACTGTAGTCTTTGTTGGAAAACAGGGTAAGATTCCGTTATCCTCCTGCATCTCTCAAGGACCTGGAGCAGTTAACGAATGAAGAATGGTGTAACATCCCACTAACCACCATCCAGGATTTGTATGCGTGCGTCCATTGCAAAGAGATTTCAGGCGGGTTGGAATGCAAAGTGGTCCCACACCCTACTAGGTACGTAAAACTTTATTTTCATACGTGTTCACATATATAAGGGTTCTGTCAAACCCCTTATATCTATCTGTCTATCAATCTATATACAGTATATACACTGAATGGCCACTTTATTATGACCACTTGACATTTTTAAGCAAATGAGCTATGGCTGCACACTGTTGCCTCCAGAGGGCGAGGCTAGTATAAAAAGGGAAAGCTTAGTGATTGCGACAGTAGTGGAAGTGGTTTTTGGTTGACGAGATGGGTTTTAAAAAATGCGATTTGACGGACTTTCAACATAGGATGATTGTAGGAGCTCGGAGCCACGGAGCGAGTATCACCGAAACCGCCGCATTCGTGAAATGTTCCAGAGAAGCTGTTGTTAAAGTGTTTAAAAACTGGACTGTCAGCCAACAAACTGGGTCTCTACGTGCAACGTGTGGTCGTCATTGACTAGTGACTGCTCGGGCGGAACGAAGAGTGTCCAAACTGGTAACAGACAACAGAAAGGCAACAGTGCAGCAAATTACAGACCATCTTAATCAAGGATCCCCTGAAATGATCTCTGCACGCACTGTTCGCCGTACACTGCATCGGATGGGATATGGCAGCCGATGGCCTGTTCGAACACCTTTGCTGTCTGCAGTCAACAGGAGAAAACGTCTCCAGTTCGCACAGGAGCACAAGGATTGGACAGTCGATAATTGGAAACAAATTATGTGGTCCGATTAATCACGTGTTCAGTTGCACCATGCCGATGGCCGAGTGAGAATTTGGCAGAAACAGCACGAAAGCACGGACCCCAAATGTATTGCTACAACCCTTCAAGCTGGTGGAGGCAACGTTATGGTTTGGGGAGTGTTTTCCTGGAATGCTTTGGGTCCTTTAATTCGTGTTGATCTACGTCTGACTGATCGTTGCGGACCAAGTGCATCCTGTCATGCGGATGGTTTATCCCAATGGCGATGGCTACTTTCAGCAAAATAATGCGTCCTGGCAGAGTGCTCGTATTGTACAGGATTGGTTTCAGGAACATGCCGGTGAGTTTACTTTGCTTAGGTGGCCCCCACAATTTCCAGATCTCAACCACTTTGAGAATTTGTGGGATGAATCCACAACCCTGCAATCTCACACTCCTGAAAGTGCTATTCATCAAGCATGGTCTCAGATTCCACAAACCACCTATCAACATCTCGTGGAGTCCTTGCCACGAAGAATCGACGCAGTATTAAAGGCAAAAGGTGGCCCAACGAAGTACTGAGGGGGTAGTCATAATAAAGTGGCCACTCAGTGTATATACAGGGTGCATAGGAAAGTCCTTTCAGCCTGGAATAACTTGCGAACGGAGAGAGGTACAGTTATGCAAGTGAGATAACGGTATAATAAAGGGACTACGCCCGATCAAATGTAATCAATAGCAACGTCCCTAGCGGCGAAATGCGGGGGTTAGCCATTGCAAATCCAAAACAAAAAGAGATAGAACAAAACTTCCAATTACAAAGTTGTAGAGCATCAATTAATTAGTACAAAACGACATTTGTTTTACAAGGATAAGATAAATTGTCGCCTGAATACCCTAAAATGTCCGAAATCGATGCGCGACCTTTTGTGTGAACGTTTGAAGGGAACAGGCATAAGGTATGAGCAAATACGCACAATTTATTGCACAAAGGCGTACTTATGCCAATACAGTTTGATGACGTCAGACAAAACAAAAACAAAAGAGGCAAACTGGCGCACAGTGATAAAAGGTTAATGTCGAGTATGTTCGAAGAGTTCGTCATTTCCCACGATACACATTTGTATTCGTGAAAGTAACGCTGCATGCACATTCCTCAGCATGTAAGGTGTCATACTATTGCAAGCATCTGTAACACGACGACGTAGATCCAGCAGACTTGTAGACGCTGTTGCATACACCTGATTTTTTACGTAACCCCGGAAATTCAAGCTCACCATTCTCACACAGCGTACGTAGACCTAAACTTCTGATCAGAGTACATCCTGCTACTGGTTTTTATATCGTAGGTACGGTACAACGTCCCAATCTGCATTTACATGCGGCTACATTTGCGAAATGTGAATATGCAGATTCGAATCGTCGCGCATCGATTTTGGACATTGTAGGGTATTCAGGGGACAATTTATCTTATCCGTGTGAAACAAATGTCGTTTTGTACTAATTAATTGATGCTCTACAACTTTGAAATACAAATTTTGCTCTATCTCTTTTCGTTTTCGATTTGCAATGGCTAACTTCCGCATTTCACCACTAGGGGCGCTGCTATTGGTTGCATTCGATCGGGCGTAGTCGCTTTACTATACCGTTATCTCACTTGCATAACTGTACCTCTCTCCGTTCGAAGTTATTCCAGGCTAAAGGGACTTTCCTATGCACCCTGTATATACTATATATATACATGTATATATACACCAGAATTCTTAAAATATTCTAAGCAAAATCGAACAGAGCGAACCACATAGCAAAATCAAAGCCATAAACCAATTATCAAAGTCATAAAAACAAAATCAAAGTCATAATGTTTTGTGATTTGGTTTGAATCTTTGCTGTTTTTCGTGTTGGGCGTGTCTGGGGTGTTTCGTTCCGAATTGTGGTTTGTCTTTGAGTTTTCGTGTTTGAGTTGACTGAAGGACCTATTATACATATAAATATGCACACACTATATTGATAAAAGTCACCGGACACCCTTCAAAAGCAAATGAACGTATCAGCTGCGTTGTTAAGATGCGCGGTACAGCTGCAAACGGTATAAAAACAAACCTGCAGCTGACAGAGATCATATCGAACTGTGAGGTTGAGTGAAAATGTCGCCGCGGGAGAGAACTGACTTTGAGAAAGAAAAGATTGTTGGTTGTTATATTAGTGGGTTGTCCATAAGAGAAATCGAGAGGCGTTTAAACATACCCAAGCCAACCGTTTTGGATGTACTGGATAAGTGAAAGACACATGGCATGCCTGAAGCAACAAAACGTGCCGGCAGACCAAAGAAAATCAGTGATAGAGGACGTCGAAGCCTCAGGAGGGTCGTTACGGCTAAGCGACGGAGTACTGCACAAGACCTCAGTGTACAGGTGAGCAAAAATACTGGAACCCCGCTTTGTACAAGTACCATTCGCAGCAAAATTCATTTCATGGGTTACCGTGATCGTGCGGCTGCTCATAAGCCTTTCATCTCCTCTCGGAATGCTACTCCTCCTTTAGCATGCTGTAAAGAATATTTATCGTGGACCGTAGATCAATGGAAACGGGTACTATGGGCTGATGAATCCAGATTCACTATCCATTAGTTTGATGGCCGTGTGTGGGTATGGCGGCAGCCGGGGGAACGCTATTTACGACAGTGTACTGTTCCTACGATCAGTTTAGATCTGTCAGTGTATTCGTGTGAGGGTGGTTTTCGTGGTATGGTCCTGGCCCATTGGTTATCGTGGACAAATCTGTTAACCAGCAGGTCTACCTCGATATTCTAGACAATTATGCCCTAATAACTCTGTGGCAATACTATGGAACCGAGCCTTGTTGGTACCAGAAAGATAATTCCCCGAGCCATAAAGCAAGGACTGTTACGGCTTGGTTTGATGATAATTCCGTATCATGTGTGGACTGTCCAGCACAGAGCCCTGATTTTAATCCCATTGAGCACCTATGGGATGAATTAGAGCGCCGCATAAGACTATATACTGTATACTGAATGGAAGCGCAGACCTATCGCTGTGTTCCAAAACCTTGTCGAAAGCATATCTTGAAGGGTCAGTGCATGCATTAAGGCCAAAGGTGGACCGACACCGTACTAATGTATATCAATAAATGCTATGTTGTGTTTCTCTTCTAGGTGTCCGGTGACTTTTGTCAATATAGTGTGTATATATATATATATATATATATATATATATATATATATATATATATATATATATATATATATATATATATATATCATCATCATCATCATTGTCAACCATTATCAATCCACTGCTGGATGAAGGTCTCCCCAAGTTTCCTCCACAACGGTCTGTCTTGTGCCAGTCTCCTCCATGTCACCCCTGCATACTTTCGAATTTCATCCACCCATCTCCCATGTGGTCTTCTTCTGGGTCTTTTCCTGTCCCTTGGAATCCAATCTAAAATTTCAGCTGTCCATCGATGATCTGTCCTTCTGGCAGTATGTCCAGCCCATTGCCATTTCAGGGATTTAACTCTGATCATGATGTCTTCCACTCTTGTCATTTTTCGGATCCACGAGTTCCTCTTCTTATCTCTCCTGGTTACACCAAGCATGCACCTCTCCATGCTTCTTTGAGTTGTCTGCAGCCTTTGTATGTCTCTTTTAGTTAAGGTCCACGTCTCTGCACCATACGTAAGCACTGGAAGGATGCATTGATCAAACACTTTTCTTTTAAGACATAATGGCATATTGCTCTTGAAAATTATGCTGTTTCTTCCAAAAGCTCTCCAGGCAAGTTTTGTACGCCGATTAATTTCTTCATCAATGTGACCCTCACTTGATATCTGCTGTCCAAGATAAACGTACGTGTCTGTTATCTCCAGCCCTTCTCCATCAATCGATAAATCTTCATTTCTTGTAAAAGCATTGAACATCACTTTTGTCTTCTGAAAGTTCATTTTTAATCCCACTTCTTTACTCTTGTCAGCAAGTTCCTGGATCATACTCTGCAGCTCTGATGGGGTAGTTGCAAAAATGACTACGTCATCAGCAAAACGAAGGTGGGTTAGATAATCTCCATTAATCTTTATCCCCTTGTTTTCCCAGCTCAGCGACTGAAAAACACCCTCCAATGTGGCATTAAAGAGCTTCGGAGATATGGTGTCACCTTGTCTCACTCCCTTTCCAATTTTTACGTGTGTTGTATTTTCAAACAGCCTAATCTTTGCACTTGCATTTTCATAGATGTTATTAATAATATTAATGTATGCATCTTCAATACCGCAGGTTTTCAGAGCCATATATATATATATATATATATATATATATATGATGATATATACTGCACAGCAAAGCTGAAAACAAAGGAAAAACTTTGAATTTAAAACTAAAGTTGCAAAATAACCTGAAGATCAAAACGCGCAACGCAGCAGTTATGAAAATTCAGAATTCACATTCTATTAAGAAGAGACCTAAGCAAAAATATTTTTGACTCATACCAAGTACAACATAGAAAAAGTTATGTATCTACCGGTGTGAGTAAAAAGAGAAAAAAATAAAAATAAAATAAAATAAAACAACTGAATGTGGAAAGTGTCGAGAATACTGAGCCTTGGCTTTATCAAGGACCAGCAAAAACTCTGCATTTTCTCACTTCCACAAAGACCTAGTTGGAAATGGGTTTCTGCAAAGCCATAGATGCAAGTAATTAGCCCACCAAAAATTTTTAAATATATATATATATAAGTCATGCCCTCCGCAGAGTTGTATGACCTAGCTCTAGTTTACAATTTAGCTTGCATCCATAACTTTTCTGGCCCGACCCACGCTCTTCATCTGTTACGATTAAACAGAAAGAAGAAGATTAAAGAAAACTCAAGTTGTGAGAGTGACATAATAATTAGAAATAATGTTCAGTAATAACGAAATGCCAAGTTCGCATGAGAGAGAATTTAAACTTGAATAGCAATGCAAAAGTTTTCCAAATTCTTACATTGCAATTAAAAAAGGAAATATTAATTATTTAAAACTCAGTCAGATTCTTGAAAGAAAACTTGATTCTAAAACCCCCTACTCCACAACTTCTGACAACACAAAAACGAGAATAAATTAAAGACAATAATTAACTAAAGAAATGCTTTGTGAAGGTTATATGACATAAACAATTAGTTGCAATATGTACAAAGTATTTCAGAAGTGCTTTAAGTGCATAATTAAGTAGTTATTAAGAACTTAACTACTTTGAAAACACAGCGCAAAGTACAAGAACTATGAAAGGTCAGCTGCTTGGCCTAAGTTTCCTAAAAAACGCACAAAGTTACCAAGAAAAGAAAGAGTTAAAATCCGCAAAAAAGTTAACAGACTTGCCAGTGCCTAAATGCTAAAAAGCAAAATATAACAGAGAAAAAAATTACTAGAAGTACAAACATTGAACTTGGAAAACCTAAAACCCAAAGACAATGAAGAGAGCTTACCTCTTATGCAGCTGAACTTTCTCCACACAAGAGGAAAATGGCCGTCCTTTACCCCAAAATTCCAACAAACCTCTGCCACTCCCTAGTCGCTGGGGGGCAGTGTGGGTGGGGCTGAGGGCCACCACACACTGAAAGAATCCAACTCGCGGAGATTTTAACCAGAGAAAAAAATATATATACTCAAGACTGTGGACCTGTATGATCAGAAAGAGCAGAATTAACTCTCCAGAATACATGAGAAATATTATAAAATACACCGGTAGTGTATTTAATAATCTTTGCATGTATTTAATCACCTTAGTGAGCTTCTATATATTATTCAGAATCCTATTAATTTTAATGTTAGTTTTACTATTTTTAGTATAGCTATTCTAGTGAGTGAATAACTAGTTTTCTTTTTTATTTGTTTTTACTTGTTTTTATTTTCTTTTATAAACAGATTTTTAAGCTTTTTTTGTGATTTTATCTATATTATTTAATTTTTTATTTTAATAGGACCTTCAAATCCATAGCACTAAGGTTCCTTTTAGTAGTTAATAGGCATCATCTAGCCAACTTCCAAATGGCTTTCATTGGTCAGAATCATATTATTAACTGTGTAGAAAATTAAAGCAGATCTGCCAACCTTACTCTATTATTCAGAATAATTTTTCTTAAAGTTTTTTTGATGAAAGAAGAAGGAATTTCGTTCTCTAGAAAACTTTCTAATAGTATATTAATGTGGTAATTGAAGTCCAAATTGTTGCTGCAAATTCTTGAAATTCTTAGGACCTGAGAAATTAGTACATTCTCAATTACTTTGGTTGATATGTTATTATTCCAGTGTAGATATTTAATTACTTTGAAAGGAAAATTAACTCTTTTATCAAAGAGGCTAATAGATGGGTTACCTCTGTTAAGCTTAATGCTTAAGTCTAGGAACTCAAGTTCCTGATTACTGTGGTTGGTTTTACATAGGTTAAGAGAGCTAGGATAGATATTATCAAAATCACTCTCTATAACTTCTGAATTATTGATACACAACAGATCATCATTATATCTAAATGTGTAATGGTAGTTATCGGAGCAGGTGGAGTGTTTTTGAATGAATTTATATTCCTTAAAGAACAGGAATAGATTAGCAATACTCGTGGAGGTTGATGTTCCCATGGGTATACCGTTCACTTGCTTATAGCGAGTATTATTATATAAGATATGGTTATTTTTTATGCAGCAATTGAGATAAGAGTTCCAGGCTCCTACATTAACAAATTGGTTAAGTTTAAATTCTGCATACAGCTCTTTAAATGTAGTGATTATATCTGATAGAGGCAGATTAGTATATAGGTTCTCAAAATCATAACTATTAATATCTAAGGGACTTACTTTGAGTATAGTGGAAATTAGATCTGCATTATTATTAATTATCCAAAAATCTCTGTACTTCAAATTAGTACAGTTTCTAATGTGTTTCAAAACCTTCTTCAAGATTGCTTCAAAAGCCAGATCAATTTTCTTTTTATGACTCCTTACTCCACTAGCTATGAACCTGAACTTCACTGGATCTTTATGAAACTTAACCGTTGCAAAAAGAAATGGAAATTCAGGCTCATATCTTCTTGTTTGTGGAATTTTAAGTTTCTTGAAGAATGCCTTAAACCGATTTCCTAACTGCTTGGTGGAATAACTTACGGGCTCGTAGGTTACTCTATTATTGAGTTCCATAGTTAACAATTCAAAATAGAACTTCTTACAGATAATTGCAAAATTATTGCTAGCTTTATCCGTAGTGGTAAAAATAAATAGGTCTTGTAGTTTGGAGAGTGACCTTTTAGCATCTCCAGAGAAAAAGAGATCTCTATCGAAACAAAAGTCCAGACCTGCCAACTCACCAGTGAAGCTATTGATTACATTATATTTCCATTCTGCGAAGGCCTCAATAGGCTGATTGTATATTAAACTGGTTTTTACAAGGTACCTATTAACATCTTGAGTGAAGCTCTCAAGAATTCTCTCTTTGGAAATTGGGAAGGAAGGTCTAAATTTAGAACCATACTCTAATAAATACCTAAGCTTGTCATTTTCAATAAAACTCAAGTTTCCAGTGATAATATGGTTGTAATTCTTATCATAGTGAACTGTTTCTTTATGTTCATCACAAGAACATGTAGTAACTATAGGAATGTAACTCGAAGAATTAAATTTGTAGTTTATAACCATTGACCCTAAGGTCTTAGCATATTTAAAACTTACAATAGACTGGTGCCTGTGGATGGGAAAAAAATTGCATTATTGTAGAACAGCTTCCTAACATTGAGATGATCATAGGTTTTATTTAGAAACCTGATGGTTACATAATTACTGGAAAATTCTTTAAGAGAAATTTTATCTTTAAGAATATGCTTAAGAATGTCTAGAACCAAAGCAAAGACGTGCTTATCAACATGGTCAGCAGTTTCTTTCCAGAATTTGAAAAAACTTTTAAGGACAGAGTGCTTGAAGGACTTAAGTATTTTGTAAGTATTTTTAACAAAATTAGTGCTTAGTGCTATGGATTTGAAGGTCCTATTAAAATAAAAAATTAAATAATATAGATAAAATCACAAAAAAAGCTTAAAAATCTGTTTATAAAAGAAAATAAAAACAAATAAAAAAGAAAACTAGTTATTCACTCACTAGAATAGCTATACTAAAAATAGTAAAACTAACATTAAAATTAATAGGATTCTGAATAATATATAGAAGCTCACTAAGGTGATTAAATACATGCAAAGATTATTAAATACACTACCGGTGTATTTTATAATATTTCTCATGTATTCTGGAGAGTTAATTCTGCTCTTTCTGATCATACAGGTCCACAGTCTTGAGTATATATATTTTTTTCTCTGGTTAAAATCTCCGCGAGTTGGATTCTTTCAGTGTGTGGTGGCCCTCAGCCCCACCCACACTGCCCCCCAGCGACTAGGGAGTGGCAGAGGTTTGTTGGAATTTTGGGGTAAAGGACGGCCATTTTCCTCTTGTGTGGAGAAAGTTCAGCTGCATAAGAGGTAAGCTCTCTTCATTGTCTTTGGGTTTTAGGTTTTCCAAGTTCAATGTTTGTACTTCTAGTAATTTTTTTTCTCTGTTATATTTTGCTTTTTAGCATTTAGGCACTGGCAAGTCTGTTAACTTTTTTGCGGATTTTAACTCTTTCTTTTCTTGGTAACTTTGTGCGTTTTTTAGGAAACTTAGGCCAAGCAGCTGGCCTTTCATAGTTCTTGTACTTTGCGCTGTGTTTTCAAAGTAGTTAAGTTCTTAATAACTACTTAATTATGCACTTAAAGCACTTCTGAAATACTTTGTACATATTGCAACTAATTGTTTATGTCATATAACCTTCACAAAGCATTTCTTTAGTTAATTATTGTCTTTAATTTATTCTCGTTTTTGTGTTGTCAGAAGTTGTGGAGTAGGGGGTTTTAGAATCAAGTTTTCTTTCAAGAATCTGACTGAGTTTTAAATAATTAATATTTCCTTTTTTAATTGCAATGTAAGAATTTGGAAAACTTTTGCATTGCTATTCAGGTTTAAATTCTCTCTCAGGCGAACTTGGCATTTCGTTATTGCTGAACATTATTTCTAATTATTATGTCACTCTCACAACTTGAGTTTTCTTTAATCTTCTTCTTTCTGTTTAATCGTAACAGATGAAGAGCGTGGGTCGGGCCAGAAAAGTTATGGATGCAAGCTAAATTGTAAACTAGAGCTAGGTCATACAACTCTGCGGAGGGCATGACATATATATATATATATATATATATATATATATATATATATATATATATATATATATATATATATAAAAAATTTTTGGTGGGCTAATTACTTGCATCTATGGCTTTGCAGAAACCTATTTCCTACTAGGTCTTTGTGGAAGTGAGAAAATGCAGAGTTTTTGCTGGTCCTTGATAAAGCCAAGGCTCAGTATTCTCGACACTTTCCACATTCAGTTGTTTTATTTTATTTTATTTTTATTTTTTTCTCTTTTTACTCACACCGGTAGATACATAACTTTTTCTATGTTGTACTTGGTATGAGTCAAAAATATTTTTGCTCAGGTCTCTTCTTAATAGAATATATATATATATATATATATATATATATATATATATATATATATATATATATATGCAGACGATATATATCCTTTGTACAGAATATATGTTCCTCGTATGGGGACACGGAGTGCAGAAACTGAAGGATCTTTTGCACGTGGCTACACAATACGACAAAATTCTCCATGGAGCCTACATTAAATGCAACACACTTAATTATCTTAACGCCGTACTCAAAAGAAATGGAGTATCTATGTATATTACAAATCAACCGCGACATTCAATCTTTTCTGATTCACACTACCCTAAAGAGCTCAAAATCTCAGCGTTTAGAGAATGGTTAATAATGTGAAAGCCTGACAGCTTAAACACGATGGAATTCGGGGATATCTATAGTAGAGACATAAAAGCTGGATATATAAAAATGATTATATAGACAGAATGTACAGAAGTGTAAAGAATAAATGTCTGAGGTAAGAAAATTACCTAGAACAATAATGACATGCGCAGGATCCGTCACGTATATCCCAGGCTTTATATATTGGTTGAAGAATTCAGCGCTTAAATATAACATCCCCATAATTGCAAAATCATCGATCTAGACATAAATCATGCTGTTCCAACTTGATATCATCGACCCCTTTGTTACGGATAATATCTAATTTTAAGGTGGTACAATAAAAAGAAGAAAAAAAAAACTGGTGTGTCCGCTATGTCGTTAGTATACCCCAACAACATAGAGAAGTTATGTAATGGAGTGACGAAACAATCCTTAGTCACCAGATGCAAAGAAGTCATGAAAAGTATCACCCAGGTAAATTCAGAATAATGCCGTTGCCAGGGAACTCATGTATTGTTTGTCCACTTTCATACGAACTAGATTAGAAGAGTTGCCCTTTGCGCGAACTTTAAAGAGACAATCATTAAAATCTTTTGCAGCAAGCCGACATGTAGTGATGCAGTGTCTATGGGACCGCCACTAATTTGGCATGCATTATTAAGAGATGGAAATACGTCGTAGTGCAGCATATAATCGCGATATACACGTATATACACCCAATACTGGTCGAGTTGCCTTCCATGCTACTTTCAAAAATCAACTTTGTTTCACACGCGTTCTGATTCTTTGAATTTTACGTCGAACCTTGAATTTCGCTCTCCACGCCTTGATAAAGAGAGCGAAAGTTTGGCGATTTATGTTTGGCACATTACGCCCGTAAATAAACGAAATGTTTACTACGCTGTAAGCGCTTTCGACTTACACGATTTGGTTTACTCTAAATTAATGTAAATTTTCTCCATTTTCCTTCACCTGATGTTTTATTGCTTAATCTATCAGGCATATTGGCTTGTTTTCCACTTACGAAATTTAAGATATTATCTGCTTGTAACTGGCATACTAGCATTAATAATATTTATCTGCTTGTATATTGTATACTAGCATTAAAATAATATTTAGTTTTCTCGTATTTTTCCAAAATATTATTTTGCATTCTTCCAGTTTACATAAACTGTCGTTATCAGCGATGTCTAGAACTTAATATCCTCTGCCTCCAACTTTATGACTGAATAGCACACAGGTTTTGCCCAATGCTCGGCATGATCGTTTTGAATTAAATAACCAAAGACACGATTTCAGCAACTTTAATTGAAAAGTTACCTGGAAAATTCGCTTTTTAAGCGTCTATGGGTTCTCAAGTGCCATTCCATTGTGGAATGTCCAAAATAACTGCGATATGTTTTACCTTTTTCACTACCAATATTCCTTTATCGTTCCTTTTCATCTCCGAATATTTCACACTATTTACTTTAATGTAGTTTTAAATTTATTTTCCTCTTTATTTGCACTGTATTATCAAACGTATTCAGACACCACAATGTTTTGGGATAAATGCATTTATTATCGCAATTAGTCGTCTATCGTTTGCCAGTATGACAGTGGTAACACGTCGAAGTATTCTATCAACCAATTTCTGGTAGGTTTCAATGGAAGGGCTCGCCATTTGGCATGCAAAGCTGCTGCTAGAGGATAAAACGAAGACTGTCGTTGTGGTCGATTTCGTATCCGTCCCTCCAGTTCAACCCAGAGGTTTTGTTTTCTATGGGATTCAGGTCTCCGTGGTAAAAATGGCACACATAACAGCAACAAGGGCTGTTGCTGTTCTGTGTGCCAAATTGTTTCGGCCTAAGTGGCAGGAAATAAGGACAGAGGAAGGCCAAAGAAGTCATGGGTGGATCAGATTTAGGAGTGTCTTAATGAGAAAAGGATTATGAGTATGAAGTATAGAAGGTGTTGTGTACGTCGTGTGATGGATATCACTGAAGCCCGTGTTGTGTGTCAAGATCGCTGTAAATGGAGAAGTTTACAGCAACGGTAAGTAGATAATCAGTTAAAAATTTATCTGGTGGTTTTTATTTCTTTGTGGAACGAATCTCAAAGAATATCTTAGGGATATGTATTATCAGTTAAAGGTTTATTTGTCAGATGGTCTTTCTTTGAGAAGCTACCCTCCGAATATCAGAGAACAGCTTGTATGTACTCTGAGCAGTCCAGTCTAATAATTCCACCTCATTTTCAAGAAACCGGTCCTGCACACGCCGTGCAGTGTGGCAGGGAGTTCGATCATGTTGGAAGGGACAACGGTCATTTACATAATACTGACACATTGTTGGTAGGGCACAATTCTGCAGAACGTCGAGGTGCGCTTCTTTGTTTGTGGTTTGTGGTATAATAACCAACGGGCTGAGTCCCATCCATGGAAAACAACTCCGTACCATGATAGAGCCTCCGCCGAATTTAACAGTTAGAAGAACACAAAGTCAGACGAAATTCGTTCGCCGGGCTGTTGCCAAATCCAAAGAGCGGACTCATCACTCAGAAGAACAGCTTTCCAGTCGCCCGCAGTCCAGGAACAACGGGAGACACACCACCCAAAACGGCGCTTTGCATTCACTGTAGTGATGTATGCTTGTGTGACGCAGAGAGACCATAATAATTCACACTGTGCAACACTCTGCGGATAGTTACGATGCTAACCGAGCCATTACAAGCGTTTCCTACTTCAGCAGCGGGAGAAATGGCAGACGTAGAACGGAATTTCTTAACGCTTCTTACCATGGCTCTTCTTTCACGTTCCGTCAGTTTGTGCGGCGTTCCTGAACAGGTTTTTGTTCTGTAGTTGCACCGTTCTGCTTCCAATCTTCACGACATCCCTTAAGGTAGAATTTGGTATGTTTAGGTTAGCTCCAATGCTCCGTATGGAAACGTTACTCAAATTACGTTCCATGACCTGTCCTGGCTGGAACTCAGAAAGTTCGCGTCCACGAGCAAATATCCGCTTCAAAGTTTCTGATAACAGGACAGGACATCTCAGATTTATATACGTAGCTCCCGGCTCAAGATATTTAAACGGTGTTCGTTTGACTTACTGTCTTCATTTTTCTTACATACGAATTTTGATTGTTGCGTGAAATCATAATCATCATTAGTGTTTTCTCTCTCATCATCATCATTAATGTTTTCCTCCAGTTTGCTCTTACTTTGCTCCCTCCTTCAATCCTTGATAGCTTCCTGTACCCATTATGTCGTCAAGCATCATTGATGTCCTTCCTCTTGGTCGCTTTCCTTCAAATTTTTCATCTGTTATTCTTTTCAATAGGCTGTCTCCTCTGAACACATGTCCTATCCAGTTACATTTTCTTTTTTCATATGGTGTTTAGTAAATTTCTTTCTTTTTGAACTTTTTGCAATACTTCATCATTGGTAATTTTTTCGATCCACTTTATTTTTTCCATTCTTCTCCATAACTGCATTTCAAATGCCTCCAACATTTTAGCTTCTTTCTTCCCAGTTGTCCACGTTTCGTCTATATTTGAGTTTGCGTGAGATGCCAAACACTTAACGTTAAATTGGTGCACATATGCAGCTATGAATTGTAACAAAAGCAAACAAAATGCTAGAGGAAATCTGCTGACACCTTCTACATCTACTGCCGCTACGTGTACGAGGTAACTGGGTTAGAGCTTGGTGCAAGTGTAAGACGTGGAATTCTACGGTTAAAAAATATGCTCAGCTTGACAAGAGAGGCCTTTGTGAATTGATACTGACTGCAATGTCTGTGAATAAGATAATTGAATAAATGTAGTAAGAAAGATGTAACGTTAAGAAAATCATACAAAGAAGGGGTGTTGAAACACCCAAACTCTTGCCTTGGTTGGTGCGAATGAAATGTCCGGCGCGAACGAACAGTGGAGACGGGCCCTATCACAGCGGAATAGATCCACGCACAGGTATTGCGGGTATTGCGTTACAGGGTTACTATAAATAGCTAGCACGTGTGTGAAGAACAAGGTTCAGATATCGTTTGTTTGGAGGTAATATGGCTTGCAATGGAAACATGCAGACGCCGGTTTCGAGAATCATCTTCTTGTATGAATTTAAACTGAGGCATTCTGCGGGAACTGCCTCTCGAAACGATAACAAAGCGTTTGGGGATAATACAGCCAACGAACGAACCATTCTGCGATGGTTTGTGAAGTTTCGAAGCGGAGATACGAACCTGCAAAACGAAGCACGAGGTCATCGACCTGTTGCTGTTTTAGGATGTTCTGTTACGTGTGGTTGAAGCGGACCTCCGAAAAACGTGTCCTGAGATATCGTCAGAGGTAGGTGTCCACCGTACGATAGTTGTTCGGGTTCTGGCTGCGCTGGGTAAGGTCAAAAAGCTGGACATGTGGCTGCCGCATGAGTTGACAACTGCCAACAAGACTAGGCGTTTGGAAGTCTACACGTCGCTGCTTGCCAGGAATAAACAGGAACCTGCACTGCATCGAATCGTCACCTGAGACGAGAAGTGGGCCCTTTATGATAATCGAAAACGATCTGCACAATGTTTAAGCAAGGCACAGCCTGTTGGATGGCATGATGAGCAACCCCTACACACCAAGAAGATGATGCTCCGTGTCTGGTGGTCCACAGCCGGTATAATTCATCGGAGTTTCTTGGCAAGAGGCCAAACCATCACTGCAGAACGTTACTGTGCAGAATTACACCAGGTGCACCAGAAATTGCTGAAAAAACAACCGGCTTTGGTCAACAGACATGGTGTTCTTCTGCTCCAGGACAACGTCCGCCTTCATGTCGCACAACGAACGATGCTGACACTAAGTGCCTTGGGCTATGAAGCACTGCCTCACTCTGCCTATTCCCCGGACTTGTCTCCGACAGACTTTTGTGCCTTGGGCTATGAAGCACTGCCTCACCCTGCCTATTCCCCTGACTTGTCTCCGACAGACTATCATCTAGTCTAAAATTTAATACAACTTCTTTAAAGAACATCAGTATGCACTGCGATCTGGGAACATCTCCACGGCTTTAACCGAAGCAGTTATTAATGACGGCTTCGCACCAGATTGGACAAATGCAAAAATCTTGAACTCCTCAATAAACAAATACAACATATTTCTGGCGGAAAGTCTCTACATCCAAAAATTTTGGGACACCTGTTGTAATACGGATTTTCCAGCCTTCATCCCAACCCCTTGAAGGCGACTCATGGATCCCGATCTGGACCAACAGGAAGCTGAGACCAGTTGACCATCTTTAATCAATTTTGTGTTTTGTCCTGTTGCTACCTGGTTATCGGACTTTAATTTTCTTTTTCAGAATGGAAACCTATGTATAAACTTGTGACGTGTAATTGAGATAACAACCCATGTCTATATATTCTTGCTGCTTCCGAATGTTTCGGGGCTTTATTCAGTGACTTGATAATGAGGTCTTGATACCTCGAAAGCGCTCGTCGGTGTTAACGTAAATGGGGTTTTAGAATTTTTAATAAATGTGATTTTTTTTAGTGTTTTAGGGAGCCTATTGTGGTTTTATCGTGCTTTAAGACAGCAAGTGTATATTAGACTATTATCTGTTTCGTAGCCTGGATCACTTTCTGTCTGGGAAACAGTTCATGACAGGCAACGAAGTTCAACGTGCAGTTGATGACTTCTTTGGGTCCCAGCCACAAGACTTTTTCGTTCCGGGATCATAGCCTTGCCGAACAGATGGCAACTATGTGTCGATGCCAAGGTGGATTATTTTGCCCAGGTAAGTTGTCCTACTTTTCCGTTATCGCCGTCCACATGTGCTGGTCCTTTGCCGGACATTTCATTCGCAGCAACACAATATATACAGCCTGAGTATACAGCACAAGGATATTGTTTTTTCTTACATGAGAAGCGATGATATCAGATTTTTTTTTCTTTCGGGATTCAGTGAGCATCACGAGGCTCTGAGGGCTATAGGCAGTCACCCGTCCTTAGTTTGGGGCTCTGGCTCTGGGGAGGGAGAGTACCGCCCATGCCAGATGTGGTGCCGCCTAGGACGAATAAACGCAGGACGTTGCCTGAAAGAACTGAGACACCGGCGTTGCATATTAGGAATTGCCAAAACCAAATTTAGGATTAGTGACTAGAGGAAAGAAACAGAATTATCGTCAAAGAACAAGCACTACACAAATGTCTGACCGGGCAGTTGAACTCAGAGCATCGAAGTGACATTGTGCCACCGAAAAACGGCAACCGACCTTGGCGCCTGTTGGCTGCCTGGTTACTTTCCTCTGCAAAGCTCTTACTTCGACTTCCGATTAAACATGATTAATTCTTTTGTTATAGTTCTTTTGCATCCGTGGAAGTAGGAACGCTAATATAGGTAACAGTGAATATATATTCAGAAAAGTCATTAAACGCACACATATACTCAGCTGTTTCAATTTTGTCTTAAGAAATTTGCGACTTTTTATTTTGCTGTTTTTAAATTTAGTTGTAATTTAATATCATTTTATATCTGTCATCCCACAAATTGTTTGCTATTTTCAAAGTGTAAGCAGCACACTGCATTAAAATAAATAAAATTATACTTAATCGACAGTGTCTGCATCATCGTAATCGACTGTATTTGCTACTTTGACAAAATGTTTTCAATTCCCTTTCTATAAAAGTTTGCAGGTTTGGAAGCAGAAAAAGAATGGTTGCATTCACGGAGGACTTCCATTTATTGAAAAAAAAATCTCCATTCAGATGTTCGTTTAACTCAAAAGTAAATGAAAATTCAATGGAGAGATGTGGCTAATAAAGTGGATGGAACAAGAAGCGGCAAATGCAGTAGATAGGACAAGCGGTGACGAATACGGTGGATGGAACCTCAGTTCTAGCCCAATTTCTTAATTGTTTTCACTGTCCTTCTCGCCTTATGAGGGCGAGCGTCATCCTGGTATAAAGGGACTCTCTTTATATAGAATAGCTGGAAAAGGGGTGGGTACATTGCTGGACTCGTTCCATTATGGCCTACCATGTTCCGTAGGTTGCAGAGGAACACCGGTTTGGCTGGCGTTGTACTGCTTCGGATATTTAGAAAGAGCAACCAAATTCAGACAGTCCAATGCCAATTGCTCTCGAGGTTTGCGTAAACTAACCACTATTCCTTCCCGGCAGTAATGCAACTCAAAAGCGGCTCATTACTTTGACGGCTTTCTAACGAAAGACAAATGTTGTATCCCTGTATACAAAAAATGAGTGTGAACGGTGGAATGAGTCGATCTAAGTTGGATAAGGCTATCGCTTTTACTGATTAAGTTGTGATTTGCCTCCACCATGTCCGGTAACAGATCTTCATCGAGCCCTGATAGCCTACCTGAAAGCTACGTATCTGAAAGAAGGCAATCGCCTTATAAGAATGTTTCAAAGCAGTTAAGGAGATTCTTTCATTTCAACACGGTGCATATTTACTTTCGTCTTTCATGATTGACGTTCTTTCTGCATTTAGGTTACAACAGTATTTGTGGTTACACATAGATTACTTAACAGAACCAGTCATTGGCATATACAAATATTATATTCTGCGTATGCCTGGGACGTGCCACAAAGGTTGTCTGCGAGTTCTGCGGCAGATGGCAATTACTGTATTTATGGAATGGCGATGTATGCTGCGTTTCATTATCTCTACTAATTTTAACATATTTATCTTTACATGTTCTCAGCAAATCGATATATATTGGGCTGTCGGAAAAGTCATGACGTATTTTAGCCATGTTTTGCAAAGGTCATTTATTGATAGAAAGAACAAAGATCAGTCAATGATATAATGCCCGATTTGTTCGATAACCTTTTGCCATCTTTCAGCTGCAGAATGCCTTGTTCATAGAAGGACCTGTCTTTCCTGGCGAAAAACTGTACAAGGTGCTGATTTACAGCCTCATCTGAATTGAACGCTATACCACACAAGGACTGTTGAAGAGAGCGTAACAAGTGGAAGTCTGACGGCGCAAGGTCAGACGAGTATGCTGGGTGTGTCAACACATCCCACCCAAGCTCCAATAATTTTTGGCGGGTGATCAACCTTGTGTGTGGTCTCGCGTTGTCGTGATGGAACACAACACCTTTACGATGAACGAGCTCTGGACGTTTCTGGATGATGGATTCGTTCAAACTGTTCAATTGCCGACAGTACACATTCGAATTGATTATTTAGTTCCGTGGTAGGAGCTGAAAAAACAAGACACCTTTAAAATCCCACCACACTGAGACCAGCACTTTCTGCTTATGAATGTCTGCTTTGGATGCCGTTTGAGGCGAAGCAGCATGTCGGGACCAAGACCGTTTATGCAGCACATTGTTGTGCACAATCCACTTTTCGTGACCAGTTATCAGTCGCTTCAAAAAAGGATCGTTTTCCTCATGTTTAATGAGCATATCGCATATGTTTATACGCGCCGTCAATTGAGTTTCTTTGAGTTCATGAGGAACACACACATCAAGCTTGCTTACGTATCCCAGCTTCTTCAGGTGGTCGTGAACGCTTGAATGATGGATGTGCAATGTATGTGCAATCTCTAGTGTCGTATAACGTTGGTTCGACTCGATCAATGCCTTGATTTGGTCGTCATCAATCTCGGTGGGCCTCCCCGACCGAGGAGCTTCGTTCAGGTCGAAATCACCAGCACGGAATTTTGCGAGCCACCGCTGGCACTGACGTTCTTGTAAAGCATTATCACCGTACACTTTACGCAACTTTTCACAAGCTTGACGCGCGTTCTTCCCTTTACGGAAGTAAAACAGTAAAATATGGCAAAAATGCAAAGTTCGGTTTTCCATCTTCAACTTGATGTCAAATCTCCGCAAATAAACCAAATCGCTCACTATTCCTTTTAGACTGCAACTAGAACTGGCACATGTCGAATGCCATAGCGATAACAGAGCTCATGCCTCTAGTACTTACAAAACCGCCCAACCGCCCAACCGCCATCGGGTGCCAGAATACGTCATGACTTTTCCGACAACCCAATACGTATAGTCAAAAATGAAAGCCATAGAATGCAAGGTATACGAGTAAATAAAACTGTGTTACATCACTTTAATTACGTAAATGCTTTATTACACATTATTCCTAATTAATCACCAGTAGCTTTTAACATGGTTTGTTCTTTAGGTTACTTGCTTTGCGTCTTAGTCGTATGCTACATGACACTGATTAATTATGTTTACTGTATGTTATATAATTAATTATATGCTTCATATATATGTTATATTAGCAATTTTGTGAATTTCCTCCACCATGTCCGTATGTTTCAAACATGTTATCATCATCACTGTTGGATGAAGGCAGGCCTCCCCAAGTTCTGTCTTGAGCCAGTCTCCTCCATGTCACTGTAGCCTGCTTTCGAATTTTCCACACTTATCTCTCACGTGGACTTCCTCTGAATCTTTGTCTGTCCCTTGGAATCCTGTCTAACATTTCAGTTGTTTATTGGCGGTTAGTTCTAGAGCCCATTGCCATTTCAGGGATTTTACTTTGATTATGATGTCTTCTACTCTTGTCATTTTTCTGAAATACGAGTTCGTTTCCTTATCCTTCCTGGTTACACCAAGCATACTTCTCACCATGCTTCTTTATTTGTGCTCATTAGCATAATAAAGTATTATGATTTCAGTTGTCGGCAGCCTCTGTATGTCTTTTTTAGTTTAGGTCCATATCTCTGATCCATAAATAGAAATTGGAAGAATGCATTGATAAAATGCTTTTATTTTAAGACATAAAGGTTGTGACGTGCCTACACCGCAGGACGCAATGAGATAAAGGCAGATACCAGCGAGAGCATACGTCCCGGTAGCTCAGTTGGGAGAGCGACTTACTCCGGAGTGAGGGGGACACGGATTCGATGTCCGGCGTGGGCAAAGATGATGGAGAAATTTACTTCGTTATATGGTATATTGCTCTTGAAATTTCTACTGTTTCTTCCAAATAATATCCAACCAAGTTTTATACGTCGATTAATGTATTTTTCCAAGCTGCCATCGCTTGATATCTGTAGCCCAAGGCATATGTAGGTATTGGCTACCTCTAGGTTTTCCCATCAATTGCTAATCGTCAGTTTTTATAAAAGCATCGTACATCAATTTTATTTTTTGAAAGTTCATTTTTAATCTCACTTGTTTACTCTTGTCAGCAAGTTCCTGGATCATACTCTGCAGCTTTGAGGGGTACTTGCAAAAATGACAGTGTCATCAGAAAAACAAAATAGAATTAAGTAGTTTCCATTATTCTGTATTCCTTGTCCTCCCAATTTAGTGATAGAAAGACATTTTTTAATGTGGCATTGAACAGCTTGGAAGATATGGTGGCACCTTGTCTCACTCACCATTTTTATCGGTGCTGTATCCACGAATAGTCGAACTTTCGTGCTTGTATTTTCATGATTGTTCTTAATGCTGTTAATATATGCATCTTGCGTAACGTCGGATTTCAATCTGCTGATGATTTCAACGAATCAAAGGCTTTTTTCATAATCAATGAAAGCCATACAGTGGAAATTTATATTCCCTCGTCCTTTCGATAAGTTCTCTCAATACATGGATATGACCTACGGGATGTTGCCACTTCTGAATCCTGCTTGTTTTACGGTTGAGCCATGTGCAGTGTTTCCTTTAAGAGATAGTGAAGATTTTGTGAAAAAATGATAAGTGGCAAATGGGTCTGCAGTTCTTCAGATCCTAAAATTCCCCCCTTTTATGTAGTAGGATCACTGTAGCATTGTTCCAGTCAACCGAAATCTTCCCTTCATTGAGACATTTAGAGAAAACTTGGGCAAGTGCAGTTCCTATTTTTTTCACCGGTTCTTGTACAATGTCCGCAGTAATTCCGTCTTCTCCTAGAGATCTTCCTCGTTTCATGTTCTTAATCGCATGGGAGACTTTTGCTGGGAGAACTAGAGGAAATTTGGTGGCAATATTTTTCTTTAAGCGTGAATTAGATGTATCGTCCCTTTTATATAGTTTTGTGAAGAACTTTTCACTCTATTCAAAATTTCGCCTTTATTTCTTGTAACTATATTAGCAAAACGACATACCTGTTCTTCCGTTTCATAGATGTCGTTTTGCTTTTTTCAGGATTTGATTGTTTTCAATTCATTTTCTTACTAGTTCACAATTGAGTTTCTTTATTTCTTCAGTGATGCTGTTTAGTACATTCGTGCAAGAAACGAGGAAAGTGTCACTTTCGAATTTATTTTCCTTATTCTTCTCTTTTGCATCAGCGTTTTTGTTCTTTCCGACATTTTCTTTAAATGCAATTTGTTCTCAGTACTATCTATTTTTGTTCATGTTGCATTAAGAGCCTCCCTTGATTAGGTTTCTGTTTACTTCAGAGATGTATACTTCTGTTGTTAGTCCTTCTAGAGCTGAGAATCGGTTCTTCAGTTCCAATTTGAAAGTACTGTATTATAATGCTTTCTAAGGTTTGCATGTCAATTCATTTTGTTTCCTTTATAAGCTCGCCACGTTCAAGTTTTGTGTTGAGACAAATCTTACATCTCAGCATTCCATGGTCACTTCCTGTGTTGATCCTGATAAGCACACTGCAGTCTCCGATGGAGCGTTTCTTGTTACGTAATATCATGTGATGAATTTTGTGTTTGTTATACACCGATGAGCCAAAACATTATGACCAGCGCGTCTTTATGCAAATCAAACAACTACACGAAAAAGAAGACGCGTGTGAAGGTCATGAAACGGAATAAATAAGGCCTAATACTAAGGTCTAGGTTATTCGTGTTCTTTAGATGGGAAAAGCAGCGGATTTAAGCGAGTTTTAAAAAAGCCATATTGTAATGGCCAGACGACCGGGTCAGAGCACTTTGGAGACAGCAAGGCTTGTGGAGTGCGCACGGTCAGCTGAGGTTAGTACCTTCATAAAGTGGTCCAAGGAGGGAAACCGAGAACAACCTGCAAGGTGTAAGCCTATCAGAGCTCATCGGTGCTAGAGGTGAGTGAAGGCTATCCCGTATCGTACGACCAAACAGAAGAAATACTGTGGCTTAACTTGCTGGTAATCTGAATGCTGGTGACGGGAGTACTGCAACACACAGTACATCAAAAAATTTTAAAAATGGGGCAGCGTAGCCGCAGACCACTCGGAGTGCCCATGCTAACGGCGGTTCACCATCGAGAGTGCCTGCGATGGGCACCAGAGCATCAAAACTGGACCTTGAAGGATTGAAAGAAAGTCGGCTGGTCAGACGAATCTCGTATCCTGCTGCACCATGTGGACGACTGGGTACATGTGCATCGTTTACCCGGAGTAGCGTTGGCACCGGAATACACCATGGTACGAAAACAAGCCGGCGGAGGAAGTGTAATGCTTTGGGCAAAGATCTGCTGGGAAACTCTGGGTCCAGTCAGTCTTGTGGAAGAGGCAATGACGTCTACCACCTATCTAAGCATCATTGCAGACCAGATACATTATTTTATGGCAACGGTATTTTCCTCTAGTAGTGCCTACTTTCAGAAAAATAATGCGACATGCCACACTGCCCGGCTTGTTCAAGAATGGTTCGCGGAAGGTGAGGAAGACTTCCTGGTATTGCTCTGAACTCCAGATTTCCCAGACATCAATCCGATCGAGTGTCTGTGGTTCGTGTTAGAACAGCTAATCCGATCTGTGACGGCTCAAGCACCTAACTTACAAGAGTTAAAGGATCTGCTGGTAAATTGTTGGTACCAGATAACAAAAAGCACCTAACTTACAAGAGCTAAAGGATCTGCTGGTAAATTGTTGGTACCAGATAACAAAAAGCACCTAACTTACAAGAGCTAAAGGATTTGCTGGTAAATTGTTAGTACCAGATAACAAAAAACACCTTTAGGAATCTTGGAGCGTTTATTCCTTGCCGGATAAAAGCTGATTTGGTTGCACCTGAAGAGCCAACATCATATTAGGCAGGTGGTCATATTTTGGCTGTTCGGTGTATGTTACATGACTAGTTTTATGTTTAATGTATCTTATATGATTAATTATATGCTTAATATGTGTTATATGGTTTTTAGTGTGCTTCATTTTGTCTTGTAATTATCGCGTACATTACCCAGACAGTAGGCTCCTAAATCCTGTGTGGTTGTGGAAAAATATGAATCACCACCAAACGACTAAACGTTTTATGCTTTTTTTCATTTTTTTTACTGTAAAATATTCCCGTTAGGCGACGTAAATTAGATTTTTAGTTTGATGATATTTTAGTTTCTACGTGACTTATTAGGAAGTTTTCTTTAACGTTGGTTAGTTTTAGGCACTCTAAATATAATACTGATTTCCCAGTTTTGATATTTTCCTGACAAGGATAGATATAGCGATGAACCCATTGAAAAACTTTCTTTCACGCCTGATTTCTATAGCCACGAACAAAATTTTACATTTTAAAGTTTTATGATCTAAAATTTTTCTCATATATGACATATACTTACCTTCTTATTTCAACGATACCTTGGCTTCTGTATCGTAAAATAAAAACTGGCATTGTGAATTTTTATTTTATGTTTAACATGATTAATATTTATTACTCACCTTCTGATTTTCCATATATACCATTTCTCCGTTAGGTGACAAACTCATATTTGCAAGTTTTTTTTTTTTTTTACTTATTTGTGATACTAAACACAGGATGTGAAAAATAAAAAAATTCATTTTCGGAGAATATATGACACCACCATGACCAAAGTTATGCACACATTTACTAACTTATCTTCACGTAAACGAAGTTTTCCTATAGGTGGACAAAATGCGTATCTGAATTTAGCATGTTTATTTTAAATTACAAATTGCCTTGCAAAAGGCAGTTCGTAATTCATTTTTTTCCAGGAGTTTGATTCCTACTGCCAACAAGTGGATTTCTTTGTCTGACAGTGCTAACAGCGTACTGCTTGCATGATTGTATTATTTTCCCCGTCTTTTTTCAGCTCCGTCTCATCTCTTCGTATTATGTCTGAGCTTATTGATTTGGCAATGAACTGGCTGGTTGCATAGAAGAACATTGCGTTTCGGGTAGTTTAGGATCTCTTGGGTGGTCCTTCCTACAAGACTGACATTGAGGTGTTACTTTGGTTTGAACGTACCAACATTAAGGGTAATCTGCATCTGTTGACATAGATATTATTTTTCTGCCTTGCTCGGCAGTGTTCAGGCGGGTGGTAAGTCGTAGGGTCTTGGCTGATTCGGTTGCTTGGCTGTCCAGTAGCACCAGCTCGACCCTGTGTAGGTTCACGTTCTTATGAACTGAGTCGTCAGTTCTTTCTACACTGGCGTGCAAAAATTAAGGACGAGACGGTTTTTCGAATGTAACGTAGTGCAGAAGTTCTCCACATCGAGTCAAATCATACCATAAGATCCCCAAGATGTAAGAATATGGGACAAGTGAGCAAAACCGTCCAAACAAGGGATCCAGAGGATATAAAGTCACTTTATCGAAAAGGTTGCTTCGAGCACAACTGGACAGAACACAGAAACGTCCATGTGACAGGCGGCTGCCAAGAAAAATCCAGTCTTTAGTAGGGGATATGATCACCCCTGACTGCGTTGCAGGATTTACAACGTCTGTCCATGCTGAGGACGAGGTTGTCAAGGAGCTATTGAGGCATCGCCGCCCATTCCTCTTGTAGCGCCAATCGCAGCTGCGGAATCGTTGCTGGTGGCTAGTGACGTGCTGCCAAGTGTCTCCCGAGAAGGTCCCATACGTGTTCGATTGGATTTAGGTCCGGGGACCTTGCGGGCCAATCCATGCGTTGAATATCTTCACTCTCCAACAGCTCTGCTACAGCCACTGTACAATGAGGTGTAGCGTTGTCGTCCATGAAGAGGAACTCAGGACCCACAGCTCCTCTAAGCAGACGCACGTGAGGCAGGAGAACCTCGCTACAATAGCGGACACCATCAGTGACCGAACCTCCTTGGAAGATGTGGAGGTCAGTATGGCTACCAAGCATGATACCGCCCCAAACGAGAACTCCATCACCTTCAAACCGGTCCCTTTTGATGATATTGGAGGTGTGATTGCGTGTTCCCTGCTCTCTCCAGATGTGTATACGTCCAAAATCGCTCGTCAGACTAAATCGGCTCTCATCCGTAAAGAGAACTCGACTCCATTGCTGATGTGTTCAGTTCTTTTGTTCCACGCACCACAGAAACCTCCGTCTCCGATGAGCAGGCCTTAATGGCACACACCGTACTGGTCGTCGTGCAAATAGACTACCTTTGTGCAGCCTCCTGGCCACGGTAAAACGCGATAACGGACTGTCTGTTGCATGTGCCTTGTGATTTCTCCCGCTGTCTGCCGTCTGTCTCTTCTCGCCTGTAGGACAATATACCGGTAGTCTGCCGCCGCGGTTGCTCGTGGACGACCACTGCTAAACTTTCGAACAGCTGTTCCTGTCGTTTTAAATGCTCTCCAAGCTCGTGAAACGATGCTGTGAGCGATCCCAAACTCCTCGGCCACACTAGTTACACTTCGACCTTCTTCCAACTTCCCAATAACGCGACCTCGGGTAAAGTCATCCAGATGTCGTCTACTGGATTGCCTGTTGGCCATATCACACGGTGGCAGCAACTCGACGACGTTCAAACGATGTACACCGTGCAATAGCTTTCACCGAATTCCTGAGCGTACACCGCCTGTGTGCTTTATTGTGCTTTATACCCTTCCGACACTTATACCCTTCCGACAACATTACTTCCCTCGAGATAAAACGAAGATGTCTCCCTGTGTCAAAAGCTCCTCTCGTATGAAATCCTAACGCTAAGCAAAACAAAATCCACTCCACGCCTTCAAGATAAACTCAAATTGACCTAAGAGCTTATTACGTATATCGTGTAGCTAGCAGGCTACCTGGCAAGAAACAAATAGATAAGCTTCATATACTAAGTAACAAAATAGATATGAAATGTCGTAATTCGATTCATGTTAATGTATGGTAGTCTCCTAAAATTATGTAAGAAGCATTTTTAAACTAGAATTTTTACTCAATATACACTCACGGACAATGAAATTTGCGAAACATGCTACAACCACGAAACTTTGCAAATAGCTAGAGTGCATGCTGGTATGCAAATGATCAACGTTTGGTGCGAGTGCGCATGACCGCACAGCCTGTGGTGGCGCTGCAAGCACGAACCGGCAGCCTTATAAACCGGCGTGTAGTTGACGCCCCATGAAAGCGAAAAGCACCGGCCGACGCAAGCAAGAGTACAGAGAGACAAGAATGCCGGGTAGACCCAGAGACGTCGATTTACGCAAATTACCAACTTTGAGAAAGGCCTGATCATCGGGCTGAAAAACGCAGGGTGGTCGGTGCGCCGTATAGCCCGGCACGTGGATCGTTCTGGCCATACCGTCCGGCTGTGTTGGGAGCAGTGGACACGCCATGGTTCTGCCACACAGCGTAGCGGCTTCAGATGAACCAGGAGGACCACCGGTAAAGAAAATCGATGGATCGTGCACCAGGCACAAATGGATCACACGGGGACGCAGTCCACTCTACAGGCAGATGCAGCGGCTCCTGTGTGCCCACGAACCACTTCCCGACGCCTGGCGGGAGCGAATACGAGATTCCAGCACCCCTTATGTGTGCTGCCATTAGCACCGGAAAATCGCCGGCTCCGTGTGCAGTGGTGCCAGGCCAGATCGAAATGGAACGCCGCAGACTGGCGACGTGTCTTGTTTAGCGATGAGTCCCGCTTTGTTTTTGGGAGAGATGATCATCGTGTGCGGGTGTGGAGCTCCCTGGGTCAACGGCACAGTCCGAACCTTGCTATCAAGCGCCACACCTCCCCAACTTCAGGCATTATGATCTGGGGAGCCACTGCCTACGACAGCCCATCAGCTCTGGTAGTGGTACGTGGATCATTGACGGGCCAGCGGTATGTGGATAAGATATTACGGCCCCATGTGCTCCTATTCCAGGCCGGGATTCCAGGAGCGCTGTACCAGCAGGATAATGTCCGCCCGCACACGGCTCAGGTTGCCCAGGGCTACCTACGTCATGTCCAGACACTTCCATAGCCTGCCCGCTTCCCGGACATGTCCCCTATCGAGCATGCATGGGACCAGTTGCAACACCCGCTGCCGCCGTGGCGCACTATCCGGATTTTGGTGCACACCGTCTAACACGTGTAGGCTAGTCTGCCGCAGGACAACATCAGGCGTCTTTTCGCCTCCATTCCGGACCGTATTGTAGTATGTATCACCGCACGAGGCGGTGCGATGCACTATTGAAGATCACCTGACTGCGTGCCACAGATTCCTCTGTAATTATTCTGCAGCTCTCTTTTTGTCATCATGTGTATAATTCATCTGCATCATTACGTCTATAAAATTTCAGTTCAATCCGATGCTTCCTTCTTGGTGCGCAAATTTCATTGTATATCATGAAAGAAATACGGGATTACGCCATATAATACAAATTTTGAAGATGACAATCCGATTTTTGGCGTAAATGTGACAAGGATGGTAAGTCAGATAATATCTGAAAACTTGAAAATTTTCATCGTCCTGGAGCGGGACTCGAACCCGCGTCTCCCAGAAAACTCATACCTAGGCGTTTTCTGGGAGACGCGGGTTCGAGTCCCGCTCCAGGACGATGAAAATTTTCAAGTTTTCAGATATTATCTGACTTACCATCCTTGTCACATTTACGGCAAAAATCGGATTGTCATCTTCAAAATTCATTGTATATTTTACAAGAATTTTCTTTAAAAATTCCCTAAATATTTTTAAAATCCTTATTTATACAATATATAAAAAAAAACTGTTTCAAACACCATACATTTTTCTAATGAACTTGTAAAGGTCGTTTTCATACTGCGATTTTTCCAAATTTTCGAAAACCCTGAATTCAGAATTGCAACCAATTCATTCAAAATTATTTTAAATAAAGTGGCCACAGAACTGTATACGTAGTCTATAAGTTAGATTATCTTAGTACAAAATTTGCCTTATGTTTTTCTTTCTTTATTTTTTTTCTCGTTAAGTTGCGTTTTTGAGTGCGGTAATCTGTTTTCTGCTATTTCTGAGATGACCTTTTGTTTTCTTCAAGCATTAGTCGTTCCCAGTTGTTTGTTTCATTAGCTTACAATTGATTTCCCTTATGTTTTCAGTTATACTTTTTCGCATTGTTCTCTACACTTTGGAAGTAACATTTTATTTCTTCATCTCCATTCTTTTTTGCATCAGCATTTTTTTATGTTCTGATATTTTCTCTTATGTTTGTTCTGACGTATATGTACACTGCTCAAAATACGTAATTAGGGAGGATATGACTTGGGCAACGTTATGTAAGCGAATGGTATATCTTATCGAAACGTTAAAAACTCAAGTCGAGTGTGACGTAGACAGCTGAATCATGTATATTCTTATGAAAATTACCGTTTGCGACACCAGAATGCATAAATCACAGATTGAGATAAAAGCGAAGGTTTTCAGGGAGTTCACTTATTCTCTCGGATTTATCTCGACATTTCGTTTCTTGAAGTCTTCGGTTCGAGCGATCTCTCTACAGCATGATTTACCGAAATCGACGACGTGAAGAGCCATTGGCAGGCTGGAAGTAGGTCAGAAATAGCTGGAATAGCTGGTGGTAGTAGAAACCATTGGAGTTCCACGAAGTGGAATTTACCTACTGTGCATACGATTCCGAGATACAAGAAATATTCGAAGAATGCGAGGTCAATGCCTTTCACGAGTAACTACAGCAAGGGAGGACCGTTTTCTATTGCTAACAGCTCGTTGGAAGAAGCCGAAAAATGCTACTCAGCGCCAGTTTCTCGTGTCAGCAGGATACAGGTTGTCAACTCAAACTATCCGCAGTAGCCTTCACCAAGACGACACTTATGCGTATAGATATGTGTTCCTTTAACCGCAAGACATCGTGCGGCCCGTAGAAACTGGGCTGAGGAACATCTTAGTTATCTCTGACGAGTCGAGATTCAGTCCGGAGTCTGACAATCGGCCCTGTTCCTTTCTGGAGGAAACCCGTCGCACAAAGTAACATAGCTTTTGTGCAGGAAACATCACATTACGGCGGACGGGAACTGATGGTCTAAGTATCGGTGGACGTACGGACATGTACGTCATCCAAAACAGGAGTCTGAGTGCCCACAGATATAGAGAAGAGATCCTCAGATCTAATGTCATGCCGTATGCTGCAGCCGTCAGTGATTCGTTCTTCTTTTGACCTCATAGAACTTGGCTAATGAGCAACATTCTTCAGGAGGAGGGAATCAAGTGTGTGGAGTGCAGTGTTGCCAACTCACTCATTCTAAAAAGTCTCCAAAACAGTGATAAAAAGTCTCCAAAAGTGAAAAAAAAAGTCCCTAAAAATTAGATTTTAAATATGTTGAATTTTTGTACTTATTTGTACGCCATTTAAAATTTAGTGACTCAATACTATTATTAATAATTTGTCACTTCAAATTAATAACAAGAAGTGAATGTGATGACATTATTACTTAATATGGCTCAATAGTATATACTGTATATGTCGCCCACAGTGGCTCAGTGGTCTAAAGACTGGCTTCTGATCTTTCGTCCGAGATGGGTCCGGAAATGAATCCAGTGAAACATGGATGTTATGTTTGTTGTATAGCACTGGCTCTCTCCCTTGCATGGTGCCAGTGGCCCTAAATTAGGCATGGGTGAATGCGTATAGCCTATTGAGTTACACAAGGTGGTCGTAAAACCCTGTAACAAATAACAACAATATATCATCATCATCATCATTGTCAAACATTATCAATCCACTGCTGGACGAAGGTCTCCCCAAGTTTCCTCCACAACAGTCTGTCTTGTGCCAGTCTCCTCCATGTCACCCCTGCATACTTTCGAATTTCATCCACCCATCTCCCATGTGGTCTTCTTCTGGGTCTTTTCCTGTCCCTTGGAATCCAATCTAAAATTTCGGCTGTCCATCGATGATCTGTCCTTCTGGCAGTATGTCCAGCCCATTGCCATTTCAGGGATTTAACTCTGATCATGATGTCTTCCACTCTTGTCATTTTTCGGATCCACGAGTTCCTCTTCTTATCTCTCCTGGTTACACCAAGTATGCACCTCTCCATGCTTCTTTGAGTTGTCTGCAGCCTTTGTATGTCTCTTTTAGTTAAGGTCCACGTCTCTGCACCATACGTAAGCACTGGAAGGATGCATTGATCAAACACTTTTCTTTTAAGACATAATGGCATATTGCTCTTGAAAATTATGCTGTTTCTTCCAAAAGCTCTCCAGGCAAGTTTTGTACGCCGATTAATTTCTTCATCAATGTGACCCTCACTAGATATCTGCTGTCCAAGATAAACGCACGTGTCTGTTATCTCCAGCTTTTCTCCATCAATCGATAAATCTTCATTTCTTGTAAAAGCATTGAACATCACTTTTGTCTTCTGAAAGTTCATTTTTAATCCCACTTCTTTACTCTTGTCAGCAAGTTCCTGGATCATACTCTGCAGCTCTGATGGGGTAGTTGCAAAAATGACTACGTCATCAGCAAAACGAAGGTGGGTTAGATAATCTCCATTAATCTTTATCCCCTTGTTTTCCCAGCTCAGCGACTGAAAAACACCCTCCAATGTGGCATTAAAGAGCTTCGGAGATATGGTGTCACCTTGTCTCACTCCCTTTCCAATTTTTACGTGTGTTGTATTTTCAAACAGCCTAATCTTTGCACTTGCATTTTCATAGATGTTATTAATGATATTAATGTATGCATCTTCAATACCGCAGGTTTTCAGAGCCATTGTAACTGCTGATGGTTTCACCGAATCAAAGGCTTTTTCATAATCGATAAAAGCCATGCACAATGGAAGTTCATATTCCCTCGCTCTTTCAATTAGTTCTCTCAGTACGTGGATATGATCTATTGTGCTGTAGCCACTCCTGAATCCAGCTTGTTCTCTCGGTTGAGCCATGTCCAGTGTTACCTTCAAGCGGTGTGAAAGAACTTTAGTGAAGATTTTATAAACTACTGATAGGAGGCTGATAGGTCTGTAGTTTCCGAGATCCTCAATGTCACCTTTCTTATGTAGCAGGATCATTGTAGCGGTGTTCCAATCCTCAGGAATCTTTCCTTCATTAAGGCATCGAGTGAAAATTTGGGCGAGTACTGTTTCGATTTCTCCACTTGCTTCTTGTATGATGTCTACAGTAATTCCATCTTCTCCTGGAGCTTTTCCCCGCTTCATGTTCTTGATTGCATGTGCAACTTCTGCTGGAAGGACTGGAGGAACTCTGGTACTGGTATCTTTCATGATGTCTGGAGTGCATGTATCATCCCTTTCATATAATTTGGAGTAGAAATCTTTCACTCTTGTCAAAATTTCGCCTCTATTTCTTGTTACAGAGCCATCTTCTTTTCTCAGTGCCATAATCTGTTTTCTTCCCTTACTGAGATGTCCCTTTGCTATCTTTAGGCTTTGGTTGTTTTCAATTGCTTTCCTCACTAGTTCACAGTTGAATTTTCTTACGTCTTCAGTGATACTTTTTCGTACTGTCTTGCATAGCTCTATATATTCCACTTTGGAAGTCACATCTTCTTTAGTTGTCCTCATCTCTCTTCTTTTTTGCATCAACATTTTCGTTTTTCCTGATAATTTATTTACATGCAACTTGTTCTTAGACCCAGCTAATTTTGTTGCTGTTTCCATAAGAGCTTTGGTTACTTTTCTGTTAACTTCAGAGATGTCCACTTCTTCCGATGTTAGGCCTTCTAAAGCAGAGAACCTGTTCTTCAGTTCCAACTTGAAGGTATTATGGTGTTTTTTAAGGTTGGTTATGTCAATAGATTTTGTTTGTCTTATGAGCTTGCCACGTTCAAGTTTTGTGTTGAGGTGCATCTTACATCTCACCAATCTATGGTCACTACCTGTGTTGAACTTGTTTAGCACACTGCAGTCTTCTATGACGAATTTTTTGTTACACATAATAAAATCAATTTCACTTGTTGTCCCATTTGGATGTCTCCATGTCCATTTCCTGTGTGGCTTTTTCTTGAAGAAGGAGTTCAAGATGAAAAACCCTTCTGCCTCTGCAAACTCAACGAGAGTATTTCCACGCTGGTTTCTGTTGCCGTGACCGAATTTACCTACTGAAGTTTCATTCTGTTGCCGTTGCCCTATTTTTGCATTGAAATCTCCCATAATTATTTTCAAGTGCTGCTTACCTTTATTATTTAGATGACAAATTTCCTCATAAAATTCTTCAATTTCTTCTTCAGGATGACTTGTGGTGGGTGCATAAGTTTGAATAATCTGAGCCTGGTATCTTCTCGAGAGTTGGATAACAAGTCGTGCAGCTCTGTCAGAGGAACTTTCAACTTCTACAACTTTATCCTTCAGTTTCTTGTTTATTATAAATCCAACACCACTAGTTCTGCCAGTATCTGTCCCACGATAGTAGAAGAGATGTCCACTTTTCAGTTCAATGAGATCTTCTCCTTTTCTCCTTACCTCACTTAGCCCCACGATGTCCCACTTGATCCTTTGTAGTTCCTCTTCCAATTCAAGAAGCCTTGAATCAGAAGATAGGGAGCGTCCATTGTACGTAGCCAAGGTCAGCATCAGATGGCAGCCTAGTCCGGTCCTCCGGGGATTCTTAGCACCCTCTGCCTTCATGTCGCACTGGCCGCTGCCTTGGCCAGGTACATTCCAGCTGCCGGAGACTGAGGGCCAAGATTTAAGTTGTGGAATCATTTTGGAGGGGTTTGGCCATAACTCACCACGCTGGCCAAGCGGGTTGGTGAGTGTGGGATAGAATTTCCTCTAATCCCGATGGTATAGTTATACCGCTATTGGCGGTCGTCAGAGCCCCTTTAGTGGGAACAGGATGCACCACGAGAAGGCGGGGTTGACATTTGTCAAGGAGAGGCTGTGATGTTACGCATCACCTGACCTTACATCCCACAACAAAATATATATATATATATATATATATATATATATATATATATATATATATATATATATATATGTACTTAGGAAGAGAGAATACGGCAACAATTTTTAAATAGCTAAGATTATTAGCTAAGGCCACTTAGAACGTGCAGTGTTGTGGACCAATAAATTATAGCATTGCAGATGAAATTATTTCTTGCAAAAGAAAAAAAAACATTTTCTTTCCAGTTATATGTTACTGTATGTTACTGTTATTTTGATAGAAATAAAACAGAACTTTTGTTTTGATACAATATTTTTGCCAATGGAAACACAGAAGTCCTACCACTATTTTTTTTTTTTTTTGATTGAATTTTTTTTTTTTGATTGGAGGTTTAACAACCACCGTGAGCAACTCAATGGGCTATAAGCAGTCGCCCGTCCCTAATTAAGGGTCACTCGCTCCAGGGAAAGGAGACAGCCAGTACCGTGAGACAAACACAACATCCATGCCTCACGGGATTCGAACCTGGATCCCTTACAGACGAATGATCAGAAGCCATCGCTTAGACCACTGCCTTCAAATAAATCTTTATTATTAAAAGCTAAACACAACATACAACAAATCACGGGGAACAGAAGGTGCGCCAAGGCACACCGGCAACATAACACCGCAGCGCAAACAAAAAGCAACTACATCGCAGCATTCCAAGACGTAACTAACAAAGATCAAGTAACATAGAAGAAAAACCAACACATAGACATAGTAAAAGGCAAAAAGGAAAAGAAGAGAAATGCGTTGACCAACGGCTTGCGGTCGACGTAAAACACAAAAAGAATACAGCGACAGACTTAGCTGCACACAAAACTAAAAAACCCCGAAGGGACAAAAAACACACCAAAAAATAAAATTGACCACGCCACAGTACATGAATACAAACACCAAAACAATGGGAAAAACACATACAAAAAAAATATCACACAGCACGAAACACAAGTCGGGAGCATAAACAACAAACATACGAAACGTACAAAAACGCATTAATTCAGGTGAAAACAGGGTAAAACAAGCAAAGCTGACCAAAGATACAGAGAAAAGATACAAACGCAACACTGGGCAGTAGGCCAGGAAACCGACAAACAACGGCATAGAAACATCACAAAAAGTCACCACAGGGGTGCAGTCCAGGCAAGTAACAATAAACAGTTTAGGAGCGTAGGCGACGAAAGTCGTACAGGAAAGTCCAAAGGTCCTTACATGCAGTGCTACGATCAAGCCCTGGGTCAGGAAAAACCCAACATTCTTGTCTATCGAGCAGGAACACGTTGTTACAATAATCGAGGAACACCTTTGTAGTGTAGCGGAAAGTGAAATCAGGCAATTCCGGGCATGGCTGACGAGGACGCGGGGACACTCGCCATTGAAAAAACGTAGCAAAGTGGCGCCAGATGTTCACACGATCAGCAGGATTCGCTCAGAAGGGAAACCAAAGACGAAGATCCTTCCAGCTGAGTCGAAAAACAGCACAGAGAAGAAGAATAAAATCCGGAGTGGCAATTTCAACCGCTAAGGGAGGAAATCTCGCTGGTATCAGGGAGCGCTGGGAAGCCGGAAGGGGCGATCGTCAGATCCACCAGGGCTAAAGTGCCCAACGCTTCAGTAGATGGTAAAACCTGTCGAGAAATGAACGGCGTCCAATTGTAGTCTGAGTTGGCAAGATGGGGAACCATCTCGGAGGTAAGTGGAACAGAGGGACAAAACGGGGGGACGGGGTCAGAAGCAGGAGACTCTGGGGAGGAAACAGATTCCATGGGGTCCGTAGAAGATCCATCATCAGACACAGTAGCGGGCGCATCAGAAGGAACCGAACCAACTTGTTCAACCTGGTCCGCCCAGCTGGGGGAGTAGGATCATGCAGTGGAGATGGTGGTAAGACTGAACCGGAACCTAGAAAAACAACAGAAGCAGTAGTAACTGGTGCTGTAAGAAGAGACGAGGGAGGCGGGGAAGCCGAGATAATCGTCGAGTAAGATCCGGTGCTAGAAGAAAGGGGGTCAGCAACACTTGATACCGGGCGAACTGCAGTAGGAGATGAAGCAGAAGACACTTCCAAGGAAGGAAGGGAAGAGGCAGGAGGTTCCGACGAAACAGGCAAAGCGGTAATAAGGGAGGGTTCCGAAGATGGTGGAGCACGTTGGGTCACAGAAGACGATCCAGGAACATCAGCCGACGCAGAAGCAGGTTTGCGTAGAGGGACGAGATGAGGACACTGGGAACGGACGTGCCCAGTACCCTTACATTGGAAGCAACGGAGATCTTGGAACACTTCCACACGAAAACGTTGACTACCAATTACATATTCAAGCACCGAAGGACAGGAAACAGCAT
Organism: Macrothele yani; assembly: GCA_039090855.1. Taxonomy (NCBI): domain Eukaryota; kingdom Metazoa; phylum Arthropoda; class Arachnida; order Araneae; family Macrothelidae; genus Macrothele; species Macrothele yani. Next base: position 71,780,901 of record CM077001.1, read on the forward strand.
CATGATCATTAGCAAAAACCATCCGCACTTGGAGACGGAGACCGAGGATAGATTTATCCTCTGGATCGTTCGGAGCCGCGGAAAGTGATCGGATCGGACCGATCACCCTCCCGCACTGAGGTAGCGCATGGCGTAGCAAGACGTCAGAAAGCTCTGGTGCAACCGGGAAAAGCATCAGGAGCACCGAAGGCTGAGAAACCGGGACACCAAACAAAGTTCGGCGGCGAACGACAATCCCGGTCGTTTGCACTAGATCAACGTGAGTCATGGTCGAAAAGTCAACCACCACAGAACGTGGCTTACGAGCCATATGTGTCACAGCACTGGTAGATAGAATGCGACGCAGGGCTGTCGAATACAGCTTTAAAGGAGTGTCAGGCAGGGCCTCGAAAACGAGGCCAAGTTGCTGGCGAGAAAGTAAATCCTTACCTTCTGCGGAAGAGTCTGGAACTGTGATGCGAAGAACATCTTGCACTCTGACACACGAGACACCAGAACTAATAGCAAGGGGAACACGTGATGCAGTCGAAGTCGAAGAGAAGCCCGAAGCCACAGCAGCGTAATCCAGTTTAGCGCCGCGCTGAGAAGCCGAGGAAGATCTTGAAACAGTAGCATGAAGAGTCGGAGACAGAGAAGGAAAATCAGCGGCGCTCTGAGAGCTCTCCATTGAAGTCAAAGGTGCAGGCGTAGTACCGTCAATGACGTCACCAACAGCAGAGCGAGACGGAGAAGACAATCGGTGGAACTTGGCAGGACGAGCGGACGGCGAGCAAGAACCCGCTAGAGTAGCGGCATCATCATCATCATCATCATCATCGGCGAACATCTGCAAGCTTTAGGCCTCGCACGAAAGGTAAACAAACCCAACGCGGAGGGATGAACTTAAGCGAAAGCAAAGACGCTTATCGCAAAACGAAAGCAGGACACAACACACGCAACGATTACCAACTCGGCAAGGTTGCAAAAAGAAGCACTTGATGAGCTGAAACGCAAAAGTCCAACACAGGCGTTGGTCAACGACAGCGTGTCGTCGAGACAAAAAATAAAACAGTCACAAAACGTAAAAGAAGTACTTACAAGGCAACTCGCCAGGAGAAACTGGTGCACTAACCATTCAGATACACAAAATAACAAAAATAACGAACGTAGAAACGGCAAATAACACACAAGCTCGATCCAAAGACGGGAGCTAGAAAAAACAGCTTCACCACCACTGCGCCACCGGGGCGGCGATTGAAGGTTTAACGACCACCATGAGAAACTCAATGGGCTATAAGCAGTCGCCCGTCCCTAATTTAGGGCACTGGATACAGGGAAGGAAGAGAGTCAGTGCCACAAGACAAATACAACATCAATGCCCTACGGGATTCGAACCCGGGCTCTTCTCAGACGAATGGTCATAAGCCAGCGCTTAGCCACCGAGGCGAATACCACTACAGTATTCACAGCCTAAGGGATCCCACGCAAACTCATCGGCGACAGGCAGGCTTTCTATGAGTGATAAAAATAAAGACAGAGGCAAAAAGGGGGTTGTTTTTTTTATAAGCGTTACGATTCATGATTATTAGAGGTTATTCATGGTTATTAGGTTATTAGAGCTATGGGAATTGTAAATGATTCTCCCGATTTCAAAAACCGTATTTTAAATGCTTGAAATCATAAATATAAAAAGTCTCTGAAATCGTTAAAAACCTAGCTAAATCTCTAAAAATGTCGTTATTCCCAAAATATTTTTGTCACAAACTCCAATCCAAAATCCCCTAAATTTTGCGACTCTTCCCTTAAGTTAGCAACAGTGGCGGTGACACAAGTCAGAATACGATGCACCTAGATGCCCACCTCCAACACCGACATGTGAGACAGCATTATGGTAAATAAACAGGAAGTAGCGGATAAAAGGGGAAATGTGTTACCAACCGGCAAGTGGCATTTACCAACGATCTCGTTGGGTATGTTACTGTGGCCAAAGCGACTATGGCCGACAAAGTTCGATAACGATTGCGATTTGTCCTGAACCAATTGGCAATTGTTGCTGTTACGAAAAGTTTTATGTACTAGCGGTTCCAAAATGTTTGTCGAAAATTTTAAGCCTTGGAAACTGAAAAAATATTTTGTCTCAATGTTTATGAAAAAAATCAGCTAAAACGGAAAAGGCGCTGAAGTTCCCGAAACCATGGGGAAAAATCCCCTAAAAAGTCTTTAATCCCAAACCAAAATTTTTGTCCCTAACGTAAAGCCAAAAGTCCCTAAATTGAGCGACTTTTTCCCCAAATTGGCAAAACTGGTGGAGTTGCAAGAATGCTCTCTTGACTTAAATCCAATTGAGTACGCGTGGGACGCACTTGACAGATGCATAGAGTCTCGGCTGGTACATCCTTGCCTCTTCGTGACATAGTGACTACCGTCATTGAAAAGTATCGAAGATACTCCCCAAACCTCGGTTGGTTGGTTGGTTGGTTGTTGGATTTTATTGGCGCAAGGGCCAGGTTTGGCCAAAGAGCGCCAGACAAAGAACTATCAGCCACAGATTTTTAAAAACGTGGAAAATGATTAAGAGCAGACAGGCTTGGTAAAAGTTGAAAAAGAGTATGATGAAAGCTGTGAAGACAAGGTAGTTAAATAGGTTTATATAAAAATTTATTAATTTACTATTAGAATTATATATACATACATATATATATATATATATATATATATATATATATATATTTTTTTTTTTTTAAACACAACTACACAAAGGATGAGTCACTCTCCTCCCCCCACACTCCTCTGCAATGCTGGCAGAGGGCGGGGACGAACTGTCACTCTCCTCCCCCCATGTTCCTCTGCAATGTTGTTTGAGGCTGGGGACGAACTGTCACTCTCCTCCCCCTATGTTCCTCTATAATGTTGGTTGAGGGTGGGGACCTCGCTGAGGCCGAGACAGGTGGATGGACACTGCACACCTTTGCGGATTGAGGGCCGGGTCTTCCGCACGTGCAGGCTGTCTGCTGGGAACCGGAAGAGGCGGGCGTCTTCAAAAGAGAAGGCGCAGACTCAGCTGGTCGAATAAGCTGGAGCTCGGTGAAATCCACCTGTGTCGCCTGTTCAACGGTAGATCTTTTGGCAAGTGCGGCGAGAGCTACAGGGCGCGGAACAAAGGGCTGCACGGGTGGTGGCAGAGACTTAACCACTGCGGCAAAACTACGCTGACGGACGGTGGGTATACCCAACCTGGCTTTGGCAGCAGGGTACGAGAGGCCTTCCAGGGTCTTGAGACGCTGGATCGCCATCTCGTCCTTCCATTTCATACAGTTGCGGGAGTAAGCAGCATGGGCCTCACCACAGTTAACACAGCAGGCCGCAGAAGTGCAACCTTCCCCGTCATGTTCACCGGAGCCACAAGTAGCGCAACGAGCGGAACTCTTACAGAATCGTTGTGAATGCCCGTACCTCTGGCACTTGAAACAGCACAGAGGACTGGGAATGTACGGGCGAACTCCACAGACCAAGTAGCCAGCCTTGATTTCGGTCGGAACTTTCGGGGAGTTAAAAGTCAAGATCACATTTTTAGACTTAATTAAAGAACCATCACGCCGGAACATCATACGACGTGCAGCAATAACACCTTGGTCTGCAAGTTCAGTCACTAATTCTTCTTCACTGCATGGCAAGAGATCAAACTCCGAAATAACACCCCGAGAGGTGTTAAGAAACGGGTGAGGTGTCACTTTGACAGGAATGCCTTGAAGACTAGATAGGTGCAGAAAAGCGTTACTCTGAGAAACACTGCAAGTTTGAACAAGCAGGTCCCCAGAGCGAAGCTTCCTCACAGACTTCAAGGGGCCAACCGCAGCGTCCAAAGCTTTAGAAATGAAAAAGGGAGATCTGGTGGACAGTCTCTCATTCGGATCGATGGATTCTACAAGTAAGTGTGTAGCATGCGTAGTCACAGCAATCGAGGGGAGACGACGCTTCGGAGCGACTGGTACAGCAGCCGAAGAAGAGGTTCCACATTCTTGGTCAAGGTCTAAAGGCCGTTTAAGGGTATGAGACTTGGTAGGTTGAGAAGACGAAGGAGAGTCGTTGTCAACAAACATTTCCGCAGGTGACTTAAATTTGGAGTTTTTCTTTTTGTTTTTGCCCATGGAAAAAAGGAGGAAGATTCGTCTGCAAACTACTCCACCCACCACCGAGTCCTACAAGGGAGAACTGGAGGTCCGCAAGCCGAGAAAATGACGCTGGACACAGTTCTGGAGCTTATACGTTGCAGATATAGTCCGTTGGCTGTGATCACACGCACTCGGCGGACACTTCGGCCTCCTGGTACCGTCATGCCAACGCCTTTGGCATGATCCCACAGCCCCAGGGCTCACCCTGCCGTGCCATACGACAAAAAAGCCGCTAAAGCCCTGTACACAACTTGGTACATGACTTCTGACTAGAGGTGGGTTAGTCTCTAGCCTTCCGTTTACAGCGAAGCCGGGGTCGAAGAGGAGTGTTGGTACACAGGAGGCACTTATCCGGTCTCCTGCGACCTCAGCCGCCAGACATCCCATTTCCGCCTCACGGGTCTCCGCACGCGGCAAACATGCAGGTAGGTCTAGTACCCAAACCAGCTAAAAGGAAAAAAAGAAATCCAAAGAAGACAAATCCTGGAAGGGAACCTAAACGGAATCTCAGCAACCTACGAACTGAGCGGTTAATATAAATCAGTTAGTGGTGGAGGGTAACAAAACCACAAGACCGGGGTGTTAGTACATAACGTGGTAGCGATTAGGTAGAGAATACAACACGGGCAACTAGCCAGTGGAGAAAATAAATAAAACGAAAAAGCGAGACACAAGACCAGCTCGGGAACGTGGGGACGCGACTCCCCAACAGCTGGATGAACAGCCGTCCCTGCAAACACCAACAGCACCGAAACAAAAAAACAAGCGGTGGCATGACATCAGATGTTGACCAGTCACAAGGTCAGCTCGGGCCGTGGGGGCGCCGCTCCCCAAATAACTGGAAAACCAGTTATCCCCGTGCGGGGCCCCAAACCTCGTCGATAAGTTAATCAATTCCGTGCCACACAGCTGAGCAGCGGTCTTAGCCGTTCGAGGGGACCACTCATCCAACTCGAGATCAGTTTCCATCTTCAAAAAAGTTATGTTTTCTTGTTGTTCAGATATGCATATTTAAAATAGTATAACTCTACTAGTAATCCGAATTTCTTGGTGTGTAACAGAAAACAAGGTTTCCAAGCTTTCGCACATCAACCAGATGGCTTTTCGAGGAAATTAGACAGCAAACTGCAAACTGTATAATAGAACGCTTAAACAATTTGAACGCTATACTTGACTCGACAATAAAGAAGAGATGCGAATGTAATTATGCATTCAAAGATAATGTCTCGCTGGAGTTGCCACGAGTTTGGAACCAGTTCTTCAAATAACGAATAACTTTTTTTTTTTTCATGGTACCGCTTGCTAAACGAACATAACGCCTCGCATCTTTGAATGCATAATTACATTCATATCTGTTGGTTTATTGTTGAGTTAAGTCACCGCGTTCACATTCTTGAAGCGTTATATTATTCAGTTTGCAGTGTACCTTACTTGAAAAGCCACCTGGTTGATGTGCGAAAGCTTGGAAACTTTGATTTCTATTCTACACTAAGAAATTCGGATTACTAATATAGTTATACTATTTTAGGTATAATCGGTGTACAGTTCTTTGTTATTTAATTATATATGCATGTTGTTTCGAAACAAATCGCATCATGTGCATTAAGTGATATTACATAAAACTTCGCTAATGGGCTTTTTCTTACCCATATTACTGAATTTCTTACTGCATCTTACATAAAGATAATATTTTACGTTCAACAGCGTCAGTCACTCATGATCTTCCTTACAATATCTCTTGCTCTCCTAATGCAAAATTTTGAGCAGTATGTATCATCAACCATTCTCAATCCTCTGCTGAATGAAGGTTTTCCCGTTCTTCTGGAATTGTGAGCAGTTCCCTTCCTTGTCATTTCGACATGCTTGCGAATTTCATCTACCCATTCTTTGCATGGTCTTCTTCAGGTTCTTCTCCTGTCCCTTGGTATCCAATATTATATTTCACTTGTCCAACGGCGGGATTAACATTTACCGAGAATAGGAGACTTTTCGGTTCATGAGGCTGAATCCGCTAGTTTTCAGATTGGGGAGACCTAATTCTCAGGAAAGTAATATTTGTCTTCTCCTTCCTTATAATTTTAGTCTAGATTAGGTTTGTTCGCTTCCATTCAATTCATTTCGTCTTCTTTCGTTTATTTTTCGCTGTTATCCTATCACACCTGCGATACCTGATTTGGACTTATTTTTTTGCTTGTTGTTTCCGACCTGCAGTCATGAACTCTGAGTTACTTAGATCCCCTTGTGTCTTTTCAAGCAGAACCGAGTGCTATGTCTTTCTTTCTGGTGAGCTGGAATATTATAATATTACTACTTTGCATTCAGTACTTCATGCGCTTTTTTGGTAAGTTTTTGTAAGCATTATCTGTTTCAATATTTCACAAGAGTTCCTTATACATGTAATTTTCATCTGGATAGTTGCCCATGTGTTATTGTATTTTTATTTGTGATTTTTTGTGTTAATTTTTTTTCTCGTGACTTTCGTTTTTCGCTGATACAGAGACTTGTTTACTGGTTTGATGATTGTCACAATGTTGAGAACTCGGGTAAGAAGGGATACTCGAAAGAAGGGCTTTCCTCAGAGAGAACGTAGAACGTGGGATTCTGACTGTTCGAGAGGTTCCGGTGTGGTAACTGCCCTTATTTAAGATCTGAAAATGTTGAGAATTTGAGAACTAATTTTTCAAGATAAACGCTTGTACTGGGAATTTGAAATTGATGAAACTGATTTCAGGATATGTTGTTATACAAGAAGACCATAGTGGGCTCATCCCCGACAGTAGACATCTTGTTGCGTAAATATGCACAAATTCCCAATAATCGAATGCTGGAAACTTCTACGACGCTAAGCGACGATCGTAAGTTGTTACTGTTTCGTGTGCTGCTTCATCCGAAGCTGTTTGAGATGTGAAGCTATGTTGGACCAACTTGGCTGTCCAGCTGTCGCCGAAAAAAGTAGGCAGTAAATATTTAATAAAACTTCAAAGGGAAATTCACCGGAGAATTTATGAAATTTTGAATGATGATTTATACAATTTGGAAAAATGAAAAGCTAATTTCAGTACCAACAGTAAATTGATCTAATTGAAAACCGTCTTATCAAATTAATCTTTTTCCCGTGGAGAAGCATTTCACCATTTTCAGAAATTGGCTTTTATTGCGAAGAATAAAGATCAGTTTTCTAAATAGTGCCGCGAGTTATTTAATTTCTTGACTAATTAGAAAATATAAAATTATTTTCACTCCAAGGCTCTACTTTCGAAACCCATTGATGGGACTTTGTGATTAGGGCTTATGCCTGGTTGTAGTATAGAGCTAGTATAACCGAAACATGGATTACTCGTGTAGTTAGGTCACTGAACTAACTACACGAGTACCACAAAATGTCAGAAAAACAAACAAACAAAATAGAATAACTCAGAAAAAAAATGTCAGGCTTGTTTCAAAAATATGCATAAAGAAATAATTGAGAAATTTTATTACCTTAGGCGTAGATACTTCCTTTTGACACCTTTAGAAAATTACATACATTTCGTTTTACGACCGAGAAAAATGAATTATCATTACCGATGGGTCTTTTGATCATACATATATCATGCGTTCTAATTATCTCACTGCACGTCTAATACATTAGGCAACTACACCCACGACCGACAACTAGGATTTCTTACGTAAAAGAAGTATTTCTGTTTGACCCTTTACTTATTACTTTACGTGGAATTTCTGCTTCTGCTGCTCATTTTTTCTTTCATCACGCACGTTCCATGGTGTTATAAAGGAATGACAACGAAACATCAAGTTTAAAAAAGAAAAAAAAATAGTCGATAAACTATCAGTCTGAGCTGATTTTCTTCTCAATGTGGAACACGAGCAACCGCGAACAGAAGTACTAGTTCCGGTTTCTTCATTCTAGATCTGCAATTTTGTAAAATAGCGCTTTCCCAGTGATAAAAGAGCAGCGACGAAGAAGGAGGAAGAAATCTTTTATGTGTGTGTGTGTGTGTGTGTGCGCGCGTATGTGTGTGTTTCCAGTGATGTTGCCTCGGGGCCCTCTGGCTGTAATGGTCTGCCGTGTGAAAGGTTAAGTCTAAAAGCGGGCCACATATTAACTCACTCGCGCGAGAGAATGGCATCAAATAACCAACGCTTTCATTCGGACACGCTGCAACTCATTTCCATTCCCATTTTCGACGAAATCGCTTCCTCACAAATTGCTCCTTTCTTTTTATTTTTCCTTTCTTCTTTTTTTACCCTGTGGTTATAGTTGGTTTGCTTAATTTCATATTGGACTGCAAATGACCGCGATTGTAAATGTAACTTCTAACCAACAATTCTTGATGGGTCAATCACGTTCGAAAAAGGGCAGGAAAAAGAAAGTAGAAAAAATAAATCTAAATATTCAGATTTTTAGAAAATATTTAAATTCTAGATGTGCAGAGAAAGTGCAGATAAAAGTTATTAAACAATTTATTCAATATCTAGAAAGGAAGGACCTCGTTTCAGTTTTCAGCTATATCTAATGTATGTGCAACGCATGCATGAATATACAGGTAACAGACAGAAAAATTGAAACACCATGCTCTCCGCGAACGCCAGTGGTTGGAATGAAGCAGTCACTAAAATTTACCACTAGAGACGTGGTTGATAGCAGATTCCCACCGTGCTTCCCGTCAGGGGGGTCGGAGGGATTTTTTGACAACGGGGAAAAGACACCAGGCTATGCATTTTTGATCAGATATAAAATGTACTGTGTTGTTGTAAAACAGGACGCGACGACGTCGTTTGAGCATTCTATAGAGAAAGCGATTACATCGATAAAATCTATATTAATATAAAACTTGAACATTATATTATAGGGTTTTTGAAATAAAACATTTTACTCATAATATAAACGATGTTAAACTCTACTGACTTGAACACCTCCCCATTAGTATGAATTCTGAAAGAACCGTAGCCTTACGTTATTCGTGAAACATTTATCTCATTCCTTTCCCCCCCTTGAATTTTCTTTTCTTCAAAGAAGAGTGATTTTATTGTACTTAGATGAAATAAAAAACGCTCATAGTCTTATTATAAAAACACAATACCTTTCAGGGATTGCATGATCACTTTAAAAATCAAAACAAAACCAACCAACAAGAACAAAATACTGGTGCCGCCCCTGTGGCGCCGTGGTCTAAGCGCTGGTTTCTCACGGTACGGCGGGGAGGGCCTGTACCCGAGTCACAGATTAGGCATAGTGGTGGGTTGTTTGTCTTAGGGTACTGCATCTTTTTCTCGCCTGGAACTAGTTGCCCTAAATTAGGGACAAGCGACTGGTTATAGCTCTTACAGTTGCTCACGGTGGTCGTTCAACTCCGAGAATTTTTTTTCGTGAGACGTACTTTTTTTTTCTCATTTTTCATCATACTACTAAGAAAAGTCAAGAGGAATAAAGCCGGTACTTCGTGAAACATTTTTTTTCATACGTAACAAAGAAGGAGAGTTTAACAGGCGTCTCACTAATGGCTTTAAAAAAATATAAGTTCGAAATGGTTAACAATTAAAATTTAAAATATCGTTTAGTTCTGTCAGAAGGAATTTTAAATGGTAGGAGATAATATAATCCAATTTTGTTTTCCGATTACCGACGTAATTAAAAGCAAAGAAAAGTGAGGGGGAAATGCGATATTTCCCCTGCATGCAAATAAGTACGGGGGCAGATGGTTCTTATGACATTGCTTCCCGTCCTGTGCTTAAGAGCAAACCGTGTCAGCATGCTGTCTAGTGGAAGTCATCTTGAAAGGACCTCAGCGACTTTGAAAGAGGTGTGATTCTTGAGAGCATCTGACAAGTGCCTCTGTTACTATAACATAACCTCAGAAATGAACCTGAGAGACTTAGAAAGAGATGTGTGTAATTGTTGAGGCGCAGGTGCCTCTGGTACCAGAACAGAACTCGCTGCTGTTTCAAATGGTACAGACTCCAAGGGCATGTATCATGGAAATCATACGGTAAAACATCGTCAGCAAAATGCAACAGTGCACGAAAGCGCATACTGCAGGAAAAGGACTTCCGGTCATTAGTGGAATGAACCAAGAAGAACAGGTGGGCGAGTGTAGAGCAGTTGCATGCAACGTACAACGAAGGACGTGATAACACTGTTTTGACCAAACCATTGCGTCGCGAATTGTACAGAGCAGGGTACCATGGTCGTACAACATTGCACACGCCCTCGATTAATCTTAGTAGTAGAAAAGGACGGATTCTGGCTTAAACGGGAGCCCATAGACTTAACATTAGGTGTCGGCCGGAGCAAGCTGCAGCCGAGCGAACGGAGGGGCGTGGTCAGTAGCAGCCTCCAATTCCCCGCTGCAATTTTTCCCCCTCGACCGAAGTGTGTGCTTATCTCCGAAGATAGTAGTATTTATTGGACTTTGTCGAATTTTGGGGGAAATCAATGAAGGTTTATTCCTTTTTTTTTTAATTTAATGAAGGTTTATTCATTATTTATTTTCCCCTCTCTCGACCCCATCCCCTTAAATTATTGTTATGTAAAACGTTTTTTCCCTCGTAATTTGTTGATGTATTTTTTTTTCAATTGATTTTCATGAATTCCTCATGTGTCTTCCCTAATGAAAATTATGTAGGGTAAGTATTAATTAATCATTTCTCTTTTATTTTCTCGAATAATACGGTCATGTCCTCATCTCAAGAAATGTTATTATATCTTATTTTTGTTCATAAATGTTTGATTTTAAGGGATGGCAACGCCCGAGTGGGAAAGGGGTTGGATATAGGGGGATGGCAACTCGATGTGTTGCCCCCTAGCGGTGCTTCTTGGAACTTTCGATTGATCTTTGATTTTGAGGGATGGCAACGCCTGAGTGGGAAAGGGGTTGGATATAGGGGCATGTCAACTCGAGGTGCTGCCCCCTAGCGGTGCTTCTTGGAACTTTCGATTGATCTTTGATTTTGAGGGATGGCAACGCCCGAGTGGGAAAGGGGTTGGATATAGGGGGATGTCAACTCGATGTGCTGCCCCCTAGCGGTGCTTCTTGGAACTTTCGATTGATCTTTGATTTTGAGGGATGGCAACGGCCGAGTGGGAAAGGTGTTGGATATAGGGGGATGCCAACTCGATGTACTACCCCTAGCGATGCTTCTTGGAACTTTCGATGGATCTTTGATTTTGGGGGATGGCAACGACCGAGTGGGGAAAGGGCACTGCGTAGGTGTTAGATATGATGATGCTTCTTGGAACTTTATTATTTCGATGGATCTTTGATTTTGAGGGATGGCAACGACTGAGTGGGGTCCGTTGGGAATTTTTGCATTTATTCCTGTGGTTTGCAAGCAAGATTCCCCCCCCCCTCTTCAATACTAGTTTTCCACCGGAGGAAATTTTTACGTAACGATGCTAGGGAATTTTCTTTCCAAGGGAATAAAAATGCTCCTAAGGTCTTAGCGAGGTTCTAACTCACGATGATTTGGTTTCCAAAAATAGTCAGGGGGTCAAATGGTTTTCGTGTACTACGTATTCCCTATATATATATTTTTTTTAAATTAATTTTACGTTATTTCTTCATGTGTTTTTATATATTTTTTGTATGTTTTGAGGGAGTTTTTTTCGTGTAGATGTAATGGATTTTATGGGGAACTTTTCTTTTTCCTCCATTCAATTTTATTTTATTTCAGACCATGAGACGAGGAAATGCTTCTTTAGAAATTATTTCGTTCTTGTTAGCAGTAATTACTGGACATAGACTTCATGTTAATTCTGAGTCTTTCACCCCTGCAATAATATTTTCTCGTAATTTTTTCGTATGTTCAAGAACTCTACAGATCTTTTACAGTTAAAATTCTGCTCAAACAATATTTTCGGTCTTTATTTCCTTATAGCTTCCCAATTTCCGATATTTTTCTTCCTCTATCTTTGAAATTTCATTAAACTTCTCAATAGGTCAGGATTCTTTTTTTCTTGGACAAACTTATGAGGCCTTTTATTCAGACTATCTTTTTTTTTTTTTTTTTCCCATTTCATTTCAGCAAACGATTATTTTAGATGCAACAAATCGTCAGATTTTGGTTTCCTTATATAGCATATTTTCCATCGTGCTTAAAAATATTCCTCAAAGCTTGCATGTATGTCAAATATACATTTTTTTATTCTTTCGTAGTTAGCCATACTTTTCGTGGACTGCCTCGACAGGAAAGCATTCAATGTCAAGACATACAATCTAAAACCTTTTTCTTTCGATAAAATTTGTATTCTTTGGGCTGAATATTTTTCTGTCTCGTCCGAAAAAACATTCATTCTAGAGGCAAAGCGACTGATTCTGTTCTTCCCATAAACATTATTATTTTATTTATTTGATATTCAGAGTTGTATACATTTACTATCCAAAAAAGAGATATATTTAATGTAAAGGTATATTCTTCCAAGCTGGGGAAATATATGTATATATTAGTTCATTTCCAGTTAAAGGAAATGCATCTTTATATTTCAATATGAAAAAAGAAGCCCTATAAGTGAAAGCTCAACCTAAAGACGGATAGATTGTTCCCACTCTCTCTACTCTATGACATTTCTTTACTGAATGAACCATGGCCTTTTTTTTCATGAACTGCTTTAAAATCTTCGTTCTCTCTTTACTATTGTCAGATTCCATGTCCCTTCAGTTCTTTACTGAGAAACAGAAGCATTTATTCAATTTTAATTTATTAAGAGAGTAGAACTCTTTTAGGCTTTCGAAGTACTTTCAAGTCTTTCATTACGAAAATTTTCATTGTCATGAAAGAAGCCATAATCGAGATGATTTACTATCGTTTCAATGAAAGTGTTTACGCATTCATTGCTATGATGTCAGATTTCATTTTCTTATACTTCGAACAGAAATGAGTTTGAAACATTCGTCGAGAAAATATTTCTTTCATATATATATATATTTTTGCCTCCGAATCAAACGAACTCAAAAAATAAGAGACGCACTTTAATATTTTTTTTTCCTCTTATGAGAGGAATACGGGAATATGATACCAAAATTTAAGAATAAAGAATATCGACTTTCATCTCAACACCTTACATCTACGTTTTTTTTTAATTTTTTTTATTTTCAATAAGCTATTTCTATATTTTTACAACTGAATAGAATTATTTATTGAAAAATTCTAAGTAAGACGAAAAATGGTTTTGTTGATTTCCTAACAGGATGATTTTGGAAATTTTCGGTTTCTGATAATTGTAAAAATCTCATAGAATAACATGGGAAAACTAGCATGCATAAAAGACTGTTTTGGATCGAGTAAATTGAAAGAATTTTACAAAGTTCATTTCAGAAAAGTACATTCCTTCCTAGTGTCAAAAACGAATCACTTCGTTTTTTCTAAGATACACTTTGGAATCTTATAAAAGTGCATAGGGTCAAAAACGATTTTGATGATTTTACTAAGATGACAGATTTCGGATTTCTTATGATAGAAAATACAGTGAATTTCCCATTGAATAACATGGGAAACTGCGAAATTTAAGAAGCACGTTTTCGTTCAGGTAAAATATTTTAAGTCTTTTTTCGAATCAGTTGAAAACAGACAGGGTGTGTTTCTGAACAGTTCATTATTTCCTAAAATCAAAACGAATTACTTCGTTTTTTTTTTTTTTTTTTCCTAATGTGCGTTTCTGAAAGAAGTAAAAATAGTTTAGGTAGAAAATTGGAAAGATATTTTTATGAATCCTAGACTGTTTATTTACGTATAGCTAGAGGGGTCTTCAGTGAGAGGAGCACTTATTCTCTTTTCAAACTAAGAGAATGAAGTGTAGTCAGTTTGAAAAAAAAATTCAAACTCCCCTAAATTTAGCCTTTTGTCCTGGTTTCGACTCAATACTGTAAAGCATTGCTCTCAGACCAGTTGAATTCCTGGCCCTTAATGAAATACATTAAGCCTTTCCCTTAAAAATAAGCAATCTCTTCTTCAATACCAGATCCCCAATAAATTTCTTTAAGAGTTATTCATTCACCCTTTTACTTTTAAAAACTTGAAATTCATTATTATTTAACACATTACAAAAAATGAAACTCATTCATACAGAAAAAATATAAATGAATAAAAATAAATAAAGTAGTCCTAAAAAAGGACTGTTTTTCTGGGTCCCCTTCATACAGCTGCTCCATGGTCGGTATAAGGAATTTTTTTTTGCCTACTAATATCTCAGCACATTGACTTCACATTCTCTAGCAAGTTCTTTACAATTATGCTTTCCAAGAACGCTTTGGACGGGACATGGTCTCCAGTGACTGCAACAAAAGATTCTGCTAGAATCTTGGGGTTAAGCAATGCAACGGCATCATCGAAATACTTTTGCCACTTGGATTCGGGGGTGGCATATGCACAGCTGTGGGCCGTGATGTTTGCGAATATGCGATTTGGGGGTTGGTGGCACTCCATACAATAATATAAGTTATTGACATGTTCCTGAAGGCGATCCCTTACCATGTCAGCAAGCATGATGAAAAACTCTTCATCTGAGATGGAAGCAACAGGGGAAGAAGTCCTTGGATGGTGCAAAACAGCCTTTCTAAAGACAGGTCCAAATAGTAGTTGAGTAATGCTGTCCCATATTTTTCCACATTGATCAATAAAAGTTCCAAATTGTTGACAAGTCAGCTTTATCGGAACAGGATTCAATCGACGAAAACCATGAATTCTGGGGGAAAGCACTTCTAACGTGTAACTGCCAGAAGCATCTAAGAGGGAAGGACAGCAGGAAACGATAAGTTCACGATTAATCAAGATGTCACAATTCATGCCTTGAATCCAGTGTGATTTTCCCATGAATTTTCGGAACGTTGAAGCTGACATTGTTATTAAATTCTTAGAAGGGTAGAAAGATTCCCCATCTTTCCTATAACTTCGAATATGAACTCGGACCGTGTTGTTAAAATCGTATACTTTTGCAAACGTGTTTTCACCTAAATGAAAATGATGAGGTGCAAGATTTTTCATAGAAATTCTTGGGAGGATAACTTCTCCACACGATTTGGGCTTTAAAGGAACGGACTCACATACCTTCTTAGCGAGAGTAGCAGAAATTTCACCACTTTGCTTCATCGTGGAAATGGAATCGGTAGCGCTCAAAGCAACAGACAAAAATGAAGTGACTCGTTTGAAGACTAAAGACAAACTGAAGGAACAGCTCTTATTCTAAGTCAAAACTGAGAAGAGGTTGGAGTTCGTCACTTGTTTACTGCTTGAGAGGGAAAGAGCAGAGTCATGGGGTAAAGAACACTCGGTTATCTTCTTTCTAAAGGTCAAATTCAATCTAATGTTTGGAGCATTCTTTTGTCGAGGCAGACCATGACTCCAATACGAATTAGTTGGTGGCAGGATCTGTAGTAAAGTTCCAGATCTCAAAGATAAGGAAACTGGTTTAAACCCGTTTCGCTTGAAAACAAGAGTCTCTTTCCTGTCCGAGAGATACTGATGTAATACAAGACAAAGGATCTAATTCAGCTTCGTCATCACGGTGATCACCGATTTGGTTATCACCATTTCTTATAAAAGTGCATGGGGATCAAAAAACGATTTTGATGATTTTACTAAGATGACAGATTTCGGATTTCTTATGATAGAAAATACAGTGAATTTCCCATTGAATAACATGGGAAACTACGAAATTTAAGAAGCACGTTTTCGTTCAAGTAAAATATTTTAAAAGGTAATCAGTTGAAAACAGACAGGGTGTGTTTCTGAACAGATCATTATTTCCTAAAATCAAAACGAGTCACTTCGTTTTTTCCTAACGTACGTTTCTGAAAGAAGTAAAAATAGTTTAGGTAGAAAATTGGAAAGAATTTTTATGAATCCTAGACTGTTTATTTACGTATAGCTAGAGGGGTCTTCAGTGAGAGGAGCACTTATTCTCTTTTCAAACTAAGAGAATGAAGTGTAGTCAGTTTGAAAAAAAAAATTCAAACTCCCCTAAATTTAGCCTTTTGTCCTGGTTTCGACTCAATACTGTAAAGCATTGCTCTCAGACCAGTTGAATTCCTGGCCCTTAATGAAATACATTAAGCCTTTCCCTTAAAAATAAGCAATCTCTTCTTCAATACCAGATCCCCAATAAATTTCTTTAAGAGTTATTCATTCATCCTTTTACTTTTAAAACTTGAAATTCGTTATTATTTAACTCCTTATAAAAATGAAACACATTCACACTTTTACTTTAAAAAACTTGAAATAACTTCATACAAAAATGAAACCCATTCCCTTTTTTACTTTTAAAATTATAGAAAAAATAGATGATACAGAACATAGGTTCACTAGCTCCTCCATGCAGCACAAATAGCACTATTTAATTTTGTTTTCTGTATGTAATGGGACAGCATTACTCAACTACTATTTGGACCTGTCTTTAGAAAGGCTGTTTTGCACCATCCAAGGACTTCTTCCCCTGTTGCTTCCATCTCAGATGAAGAGTTTTTCATCATGCTTGCTGACATGGTAAGGGATCGCCTTCAGGAACATGTCAATAACTTATATTATTGTATGGAGTGCCACCAACCCCCAAATCGCATATTCGCAAACATCACGGCCCACAGCTGTGCATATGCCACCCCCGAATCCAAGTGGCAAAAGTATTTCGATGATGCCGTTGCATTGCTTAACCCCAAGATTCTAGCAGAATCTTTTGTTGCAGTCACTGGAGACCATGTCCCGTCCAAAGCGTTCTTGGAAAGCATAATTGCAAAGAACTTGCTAGAGAATGTGAAGTCAATGTGCTGAGATATTAGTAGGCAAAAAAAAATTCCTTATACCGACCATGGAGCAGCTGTATGAAGGGTACCCAGAAAAACAGTCCTTTTTTAGGACTACTTTATTTATTTTTATTCATTTATATTTTTTCTGTATGAATGAGTTTCATTTTTTGTAATGAGTTAAATAATAATGAATTTCAAGTTTTTAAAAGTAAAAGGGTGAATGAATAACTCTTAAAGAAATTTATTGGGGATCTGGTATTGAAGAAGAGATTGCTTATTTTTAAGGGAAAGGCTTAATGTATTTCATTAAGGGCCAGGAATTCAACTGGTCTGAGAGCAATGCTTTACAGTATTGAGTCGAAACCAGGACAAAAGGCTAAATTTAGGGGAGTTTGAATTTTTTTTCAAACTGACTACACTTCATTCTCTTAGTTTGAAAAGAGAATAAGTGCTCTCACTGAAGACCCCTCTAGCTATACGTAAATAAACAGTCTAGGATTCATAAAAATATCTTTCCAATTTTCTACCTAAACTATTTTTACTTCTTTCAGAAACGCACATTAGGAGAAAAAAACAAACAAAAAAAAAAAAACTAAGTAATTCGTTTTGATTTTAGGAAATAATGAACTGTTCAGAAACACACTCTGTCTGTTTTCAACTGATTCGAAAAAAGACTTAAAATATTTTACTTGAACGAAAACGTGCTTCTTAAATTTCGCAGTTTCCCATGTTATTCAATGGGAAATTCACTGTATTTTCTATCATAAGAAATCCGAAACCTGTCATCTTAGTAAAATCATCAAAATCGTTTTTGACTCTATGCACTTTTATAAGATTCCAAAGTGTATCTTAGAAAAAACGAAGTGATTCGTTTTTGACACTAGGAAGGAATGTACTTTTCTGAAATGAACTTTGTAAAATTCTTTCAATTTACTCGATCCAAAACAGTCTTTTATGCATGCTAGTTTTCCCATGTTATTCTATGAGATTTTTACAATTATCAGAAAACGAAAATTTCCAAAATCACCCTCTTAGGAAATCAACAAAACCATTTTTCGTCTTACTTAGAATTTTTCAATAAATAATTCTATTCAGTTGTAAAAATATAGAAATAGCTTATTGAAAATAAAAAAATAAAAAAAAACGTAGATGTAAGGTGTTGAGAGGAAAGTCGATATTCTTTATTCTTAAATTTTGGTATCATATTCCCGTATTCCTCTCATAAGAGGAAAAAAAAATATTAAAGTGCGTCTCTTATTTTTTGAGTTCGTTTGATTCGGAGGCAAAAATATATATATATATGAAAGAAATGTTTTCTCGACGAATGTTTCAAACTCATTTCTGTTCGAAGTATAAGAAAATGAAATCTGACATCATAGCAATGAATGCGTAAACACTTTCATTGAAACGATAGTAAATCATCTCGATTATGGCTTCTTTCATGACAATGAAAATTTTCGTAATGAAAGACTTGAAAGTACTTCGAAAGCCTAAAAGAGTTCTACTCTCTTAATAAATTAAAATTGAATAAATGCTTCTGTTTCTCAGTAAAGAACTGAAGGGACATGGAATCTGACAATAGTAAAGAGAGAACAAAGATTTTAAAGCAGTTCATGAAAAAAAAGGCCATGGTTCATTCAGTAAAGAAATGTCATAGAGTAGAGATAGTGGGAACAATCTATCCGTCTTTAGGTTGAGCTTTCACTTATAGGGCTTCTTTTTTCATATTGAAATATAAAAATGCATTTCCTTTAACTGGAAATGAACTAATATATACATATATTTCCCCAGCTTGGAAGAATATACCTTTACATTAAATATATCTCTTTTTTGGATAGTAAATGTATACAACTCTGAATATCAAATAAATAAAAAAATAATGTTTATTGGAAGAACAGAATCAGTCGCTTTGCCTCTAGAATGAATGTTTTTTCGGACGAGACAGAAAAATATTCAGCCCAAAGAATACAAATTTTATCGAAAGAAAAAGGTTTTAGATTGTATGTCTTGACATTGAATGCTTTCCTGTCGAGGCAGTCCACGAAAAGTATGGCTAACTACGAAAGAATAAAAAAATGTATATTTGACATACATGCAAGCTTTGAGGAATATTTTTAAGCAAGATGGAAAATATGCTATATAAGGAAACCAAAATCTGACGATTTGTTGCATCTAAAATAATCGTTTGCTGAAATGAAATGGAAAAAAAAAAAAAAAAAAGATAGTCTGAATAAAAGGCCTCATAAGTTTGTCCAAGAAAAAAAGAATCCTGACCTATTGAGAAGTTTAATGAAATTTCAAAGATAGAGAAAGAAAAATATCGGAAATTGGGAAACTATAAGGAAATAAAGACCGAAAATATTGTTTGAGCAGAATTTTAACTGTGAAAGATCTGTAGAGTTCTTGAACATACGAAAAAATTACGAGAAAATATTATTGCAGGGGTGAAAGACTCAGAATTAACATGAAGTCTATGTCCAGTAATTACTGCGAACAAGTACGAAATAATTTCTAAAGAAGCATTTCCTCGTCTCATGGTCTGAAATAAAATAAAATTGAATGGAGGAAAAAGAAAAGTTCCCATAAAATTCATTACATCTACACGAAAAAACTACCTCAAAACATACAAAAAATATATAAAAACACATGAAGAAATAACGTAAAAGTAATTTAAAATTATATATATATATAGGGAATACGTAGTACACGAAAACCATTTGACCCCTGACTATTTTTGGAAACCAAATCATCGTGAGTTAGAACCTCGCTAAGACCTTAGGAGCATTTTTATTCCCTTGGAAAGAAAATTTCCCAGCATCGTTACGTAAAAATTTCCTCCGGGGGAAAACTAGTATTGAAGAGGGGGGGGGAATCTTGCTTGCAAACCACAGGAATAAATGCAAAAATTCCCAACGGACCCCACTCAGTCGTTGCCATCCCTCAAAATCAAAGATCCATCGAAATAATAAAGTTCCAAGAAGCATCATCATATCTAACACCTACGCAGTGCCCTTTCCCCACTCGGTCGTTGCCATCCCCCAAAATCAAAGATCCATCGAAAGTTCCAAGAAGCATCGCTAGGGGGTAGTACATCGAGTTGGCATCCCCCTATATCCAACACCTTTCCCACTCGGCCGTTGCCATCCCTCAAAATCAAAGATCAATCGAAAGTTCCAAGAAGCACTGCTAGGGGGCAGCACATCGAGTTGACATCCCCCTATATCCAACCCCTTTCCCACTCGGGCGTTGCCATCCCTCAAAATCAAAGATCAATCGAAAGTTCCAAGAAGCACCGCTAGGGGGCAGCACCTCGATTTGACATTCCCCTATATCCAACCCCTTTCCCACTCAGGCGTTGCCATCCCTCAAAATCAAAGATCAATCGAAAGTTCCAAGAAGCACCGCTAGGGGGCAACACATCGAGTTGCCATCCCCCTATATCCAACCCCTTTCCCACTCGGGCGTTGCCATCCCTCAAAATCAAACATTTATGAACAAAAATAAGATATAATAACATTTCTTGAGATGAGGACATGACCGTATTATTCGAGAAAATAAAAGAGAAATGATTAATTAATACTTACCCTACATAATTTTCATTAGGGAAGACACATGAGGAATTCATGAAAATCAATTGAAAAAAAAATACATCAACAAATTATGAGGGAAAAAACGTTTTACATAACAATAATTTAAGGGGATGGGGTCGAGAGAGGGGAAAATAAATAATGAATAAACCTTCATTAAATTAAAAAAAAAAAGGAATAAACCTTCATTGATTTCCTCCCAAAATTCGACAAAGTCCAATAAATACTACTATCTTCGGAGATAAGCACACACTTCGGTCGAGGGGGAAAAATTGCAGCGGGGAATTGGAGGCTGCTACTGACCACGCCCCCTCCGTTCGCTCGGCTGCAGCTTGCTCCGGCTGGCTCCGGCTGCTCCGGCCGACACCTAATGTTAAGTCTATGGGCTCCCGTTTAAGCCAGAATCCGTCCTTTTCTACTACTAATCTTGTAAAATCATAATCGTCCCGTGAAGCAATGCGCACAAGTATTGGATTCAACAATTGTGGAGAAATGCGATTTTGTTCGACGAATCAGCTTTCACGCTTTTCGCGGCAAATGGACGCGTGCGCGTGTGGCGATAGCCGAAGGAATGTAACAACACTAAGTGCTTCAACCCTACTGAGAAGAGTGTTGGCGGTTCTATCATGGTTTGGGATTCATTCTTGAGGCAAGGTTTGGGTTCACTCGTTGCCATAGGTTGCGTCATCGATGCTGCATAACGTGCAGCATCAATGCCTCAGCAGGTGATGCACATGATTTTGAGTGATCATCTGCGTCCCCTGCTGCGACATCTGGGCGATTCGGCAGCTGCTGTATTTCAACATCATAATGCTCCCATTCATCGAGCGAAAGTGGTCACCCAGTGGTTTGACGAATATGCCACTGAAGTGTCTTACATCTCCTGGTCAACGCAATCTCCGGACATCCAATGGAACATGTATGAGACATTTTGGAACGACGTCTCAGGTAGTGTTTCCATCCCTCCTACGGAATCTGAAAAACTGATATACTCGTAGCATTTAAGCGACGAATGATGCAAAATAACACTTGCAGAGATTCAAACATTCTGTGACTCCATGCCACGTCGAATACAACCCTCACTTGCCTTCTGTGGTGGTTCAACGTGTTATGAGTGACTTTCCCCAAATATTTCCATTTTTTGTCCATTTCCTGTATGTATGCAGATATTCATCCCATTCTTTATGTTAATCATCATCATCATCATCACTGTCAACAATTGTCAATCCACTGCTGGACGAAGGTCTCTCCAAGCCTCTTCTACAACGATCTGTCTTGTGCCAGTCTCATCCATGCTACTCCCGCACACTTTCGAATTTCATCCACCAATCTCCCATGTGGTCTTCTTCTGGGTCTTTTCCTGTCCCTTGGAATCCAATCTAAAATTTCGGCTGTCCATCGATGGTCTGTCCTTCTGGCAGTATGTCCAGCCCATTGCCATTTCAGGGATTTAACTCTGGTCATGATGTCTTCCACTCTTTTCATTTTCGGGTACACGAGTTCCTCTTCTTATCTCTCCTGGTTACACTAAGCATGCACCTCTCCATGCTGCTTTGAGTTGTCTGCAGCCTTCGTATGTCTTTTTTAGTTAAGGTCCACGTCTCTGCATCATACGTAAGCACTGGAAGGATTCATTGATCAAACACCTTTCTTTTAAGACATAATGGCATATTGCTTTTGAAAATTATGCTGTTTCTTCCAAAAGTTCTCCAGGCAAGTTTTATACGCCAATTAATTTCTTCATAAATGTGACCCTCACTTGATATCTGCTGTTCAAGATAAACGCACGTATCTGTTATCTTCAGCTTTTCTCCATCAATGGATACATCTTCATTTCTTGTAAAAGCATTGTACATCACTTTTGTCTTCCGAAAGTTCATTTTTAATCCCACTTCTTTACTCTTGTTAGCAAGTTCCTGGATCATATTATGCAGCTCTGATGGGGTGGTTGTAAAAATGTCTACGTTATCAGCAAAACGAAGGTGAGTTAGATAATCTCCATTAATCTTTATCCCTTTGTTTTCCCAGTTCAGTGATTGAAAGCCATTTTCCAATATGGCATAAAAGAGCTTGGGAGATATGGTGTCACCTTGACTCACTCACTTTCCACTTTTTATGTGTGTTGTATTTTAAACAGCCGAATCTTTGCACTTGCATTTTCATAGATGTTATTAATAATATTAATGTATGTATCTTCAAAACCGCAAGATTTCAAAGCCATTGTAACTGCCGATGGTTTCACAGAATCAAAGGCCTTTCCATAATCGATAAAAGCCATGCACAATGGAAGTTCATATTCCCTCGCTCTTTCAGTTAGTTCTCTCAGTACGTGGATATGATCTATAGTGCTCCTGAATCCAGCATGTTCTCTTGGTTGAGCCATGTCCAGTGTTACCTTCAAGCGGTGTGAAAGAACTTTATTGAGGCTTTTATAAACCACTGATAGGTGGCTGATAGGTCTGTAGTTCCTGAGAACCTCAATGTCACTTTTTTATGTAGCAGGATCATTGTAGCGCTGTTACAATCCGTCAGAAATCTTCCCTTCATTAAGGCATCGAGTGAAAACTTGGGTGAGTACTGTTTCAATTTCTCCATTTGCTTCTTGTACGATGTCTACAGTAATTCCATCTTCTCCTGGAGCTTTCCCCCGCTTCATGTTATTGATTGCATGTGAAACTTATGCTGGGAGGACTGGAAGAACTCTGGTACTGGCACCGTTCATGATATCTGGAGTACATGTATCATCCCTTTCATATAATTTGGAGTAGAAATCTTTCACTCTTGTCAAAATTTTGCCTCTATTTCTTGTTACAGAACCATCTTCTTTTCTCAGGGCCATAATCTGTTTTCTTCCTGTACTGAGATGTCGCTTTGCTATCTTTAGGCTTTGGTTGTTTTCAGTTGCTTTCCTCACTAGTTCACAGTTGGATTTCCTTACATCTTCAGTGATACTTTTTAATAGTGTCTTGCATAGCTCTATATATTTCACTTTGGAAGTCACATCTTTAGTTGTCCTCATCTCTCTTCTGTTTTGCATCAACCTTTTGGTTTTTCCTGATAATTTTTTCACATGCAGCTTGTTCTTAGACCCAGCTAATTTTGTTACTGTTTCCATAAAAGATTTGATTACTTTTCTGTTAACTTCAGAAATATCCACTGCTTCCAATGTTAGGCCTTCTAAAGCAGAGAATCTGTTCCTCAGTTCCAACGTGAAGGTATTATGGTGTTTTTTAAGGTTGGTTATGTCAATACATTTCGTTTGTCTTATGAGCTTGCCACTTTCGAGTTTAGTGTTGAGGTGCATCTTAAATCTCACCAATCTATGGTCACTACCTGTGTTGAACTTGTTTAGCACACTGCAGTCTTCTATGACGAATTTTTTGTTACACATAATAAAATCAATTTCACTTGTCGTCCCATTTAGATGTCTCCATGTCCATTTCCTGTGTGGGTATTTCTTGAAGGAGTTCATGATGAAAAACCCTTCCGCCTCTGCAAACTCTACGAGAGTATTTCCACGCTGATTTCTGTTTCCGTGACCGAATTTACTTACTGAAGTTCCATTCTGTTGCCCTATTTTTGGTTTTGAAATCTCCCATAGTTATTTTCAAGTGCTGCTTGCCTTTATTATTTTGATAACGAATTTTGTCATAAAGTTCTTGAATTTCTTCATCAGGATGACTTGTGGTGGGTGCATAAGTTTGAATAATCTGATCCTGGTATCTTCTCGAGAGTTGGATAACGAGTCGTGCAGCTCTGTCAGAGGAACTTTCAACTTCTACAACTTTATCCTTCAGTTTCTTGTTATTATAAATCCAACACCACTAGTTCTGCCAGTATCTATCCCACGATAGTAGAAGAGATGTCCACTGTTCAGTTCAATGAGATCTTCTCCTTTTCTCTTTACCTCACTTAGCCCGACGATGTCCCAATTGATCCTTTGTTGTTCCTCTTCCAATTCAAGAAGTCTTGAATCAGAAGATAGGGAGCGTCCATTGTAAGTAGCCAAGATCAACATCAAATGGCAGCCTAGTCCGGTCCTCCGGTGATTCTTAGCACCCTCTGCCTTCATGTCGCACTGGCCGCTGCCTTGGCCAGGTACATTCCAGCTGCCGGAGACTGAGGGCCAAGATTTAAGTTGTGGAGTCATTTTGGAGGGATTTGTCCATAACTCACCACGGTAGCCAAGCGTGTTAGTGAGTGTGGGATAGCATTTCCTCTAATCCCGATGGTATTGTTATACCGCTATTGGCGGTCGTCATAGCCCCTTTAGTGGGAACAGGAGGCACCACGAGAAGGCGGGGTTGACATTTGTGAAGGAGAGGCTGTGATGTTGCGCATCACCTGAACTTACACCACCTGCGTCCCCTGCTGCGACATCTGGGAGATTCGGCGGCTGCTGTGTTTCAACATGATAATGCTTCCATTCATCGAGCAAAAGTGGTCACCCAGTGGGTCAACGAATATGCCATTGAAGTGTCTTACATCTCCTGGTCATCGCAATCTTCGGACCAAAATCCAATGGAACATGTATGAGACATTTTGGAACGACGTCTCAGGGAGTGTTTCTACCCCTCCTACGAAATCTGGAAAACTGATATACTCGTGGTATTTAAGCGACGAATGGTGCAAAATAACACTTGCTGAGATCCAGACATTGAGTAACTCCATGCCACGTCGAATACAACCCTCACTTGCTTTCTGTTTTGGTTCAACGTGTTATGAGGGATTTTCCCCAAATATTTTCATTTTCTGTCCATTTCCTGTATGCATGCATATATTCATCCCATTCTTTATGTTCATACACACACATATATATATTAAGTACACTAGCGCACTGGAAGTAGTCTCACACTGTGCTTGGATGCTTATGAGGGATCTGAAATGTTCAGCAGAGCACAGTTTGATGACTTCATTCAGTTTTATAAGCAGTCAATTTTCAAAACTTGTATCAGTTACCACTTATACAATTTTTTAAAACATATGGAATCTTCCCTTTTCAAATTCCTATTTCATTTTTACTCCCTGGTTTATACTGATGAGTACTCACTGAATTACGACCACCGCTATGTATCTTGTGCTACACCCGATACTGTCGTAACGAGGAGGATAGCTTGGTCTGTAAGCTGAAGAGGCGTATAAAAGAGGTTGATATATCAGTTAAGAGCGAAGCTACTGAAGTGATGAGTAAAACGAAGGATTTATCGGAGTTTACGAAAAGCCGATTTATGAGCACACGAATGGTTGGTGCACCCATTTCAGAGATGGCGGCACTCGTGGGTTGTTCGAGGGCCCCCGTGTTTAAAATTTACTAGGACTGATAACAAAATGGCGAAGCAACCGACCAGCGACACAACTATAAAGGGCGACGAAAAAAAGATTCCAGTGGTGAACAGTGGGCACGTCGCCTTGAACACAGTAGTCAGTGCAGCACATTCTAGCAGTTGACAGCCCAATACAACATGGGTCAACCAGAAACAATATCCCGCAAGACTATGCGTCACACGTTGGCACGGTTGAGCTACAAGACATTACACCCTGTACGCTGCTCTCTCCTAACAACAGTTCATTGACATGAACGACTCTCCTGGTAACAACAGCATGCGAGCTGGACAAGATTGGAAGCAGTTGTGCTGAACGGATGAATCACGAGTCTATGTTTTGCGCCAGCAACATAAGACTATGGATCCCTGATGCATAACATTATCTATCTAGTCCAATGGGGGTGGCTGTATAATATGGGACATATATTCAGCGGGAATGAACTAGGACCCCGTGTGTGTGTGTGTGTGTGTGTGTGTGTGTGTGTGTGTGTGTGTATACCACGTTTGGACTCCGTCTACTACTAGGGACTGCGTGTGGACTAGAGGTGGGTTTAACATTTATTTTCCTGTCACAGTGACAACGGTGACAATTCCAATGAAGTAACGATGACTTTAAACAGTGACAAACTCACCGTTTACGACAGCGGTGACGGAGCTGTAGCGGGATGGCGAGTCACCGTCTTACTAGTATCAGTGCCAAAATCACTGTGTACGACAGGAGTAACGGAGTAGTAACGGAACGGCGAGTCGAACTTCTGTAAGAAAGCTTTTGCTTACAAATATCACACGGAGCAAAATTTTCCTCAACGACGTTGAAATAATTCCAGATATGACTGGCTTTTCTACGCTTGGCGTCATACATTCTATTATGTTGAATGCTGAATGGCATTAAACTTTATAAACGTTCACGTCCATTCTTCAAGACTACTCATGAAGAGACGAGCACGAAAAACATGTTTTTTCTGAAGTCAGCTAACATCACTAGCAACCTCTATGATGTTTCAACAGAGACAACATGGTGGAACAATAACCTTAAATAACAATAACCTTGGACCTCAGTATTTTCCCGGATACGGCTAACGGTGAGATTCTTATCAGTGACTTTGGAACTGTTAGTTTTCGTTACTGGTCTCTATCCAGTCCGATGGGGGTGAATCCTTTTATGTAACATGTCCATTTCTCATTTTATCAAGACATTTTGTTACCGGTGACAGTGATTTTTCAGTAACGGTGACAGTGACTTTTCAGTAACGGTGACAAAGTAGCAGTTGCGTGATTTTCGACCCATCTCTAGTGTGAACCACGTACGCCTTCAGCGTTGTACCTCCACCCAGAGAAGACTGCGTTCTTCCAGGACAATAATGCCCCGTATCGTCGAGCTCACAATGCTGATATGAAATATCTCGAAATAACCCCTAAATTCACCTGATCTCAACCCAACTGAACATATATGGGACGTTCTGGAAAGCCAGGTGAGGAAGTTTGGGGATTCATAGCCAGCCAGCTTCTGTGGACTGTAAGACAAACAGCTTGCTTGCAGATCCCCAGCAACCAAGCTGTGGCATCCCCGGGGAGTGGCACCCACTCCACGGGGATGCCACAACAAAAGGAGGACCCATGAAATATTAGATGAGCACTCAATGTATTTCTTTTACTTGAAATAATACTTTTGCTGTTTGTCCGTTTCTCATCTTAAGTTGCTCCGGAAGATGAAGTCTTGGGTTTTTTTTCAGTTAGTTAAATTACTGTTTAATTTCTTTTTACATTCTTTAATTTTATCAAGACATTTTGTCACCGGAAAAATAACTCAGTGATGCAATGTTAAACATATTTTCGAATTTTTTTTTCTATGTTGTTCCAATTTGTTTAAATCAACTTTTATTTTTGTTTTCCTTGAATTTCTTGATGCGGTGTTGCAATCTCCGTCCGGTAAAACTATATCTAATAAACGAATCCTTTTATGTAACATGTCCAAAACACATACGCAGGAAACAGATCTGTAAATTTTCTAAGAGGAAAGATTTGAAAATGAAAGTGGTTCGTTATAGAAAGGTGGTTTTTATTACATTTGTACAGTTCACAGACGTGAAAAAGAATGCAATTCCCGTCGTTCTTGATGAACAAAGACCGTACAGAACCAGATCACTTCTGCGGTGCGGGGGTTTAGCGTTTTCAAAGTTCAGCTTTGAAAAAGCCTCCCAGTGGAGAGCGAAAGAAAATTTTTGAGAGGATGTGATTGTGCTAAGTGAATTAATAACATAATCTTCAGGTCTCTATAACAATTGTTATACTCAATAACAATTTGTTTTCGCGTTTATGCTTTCGCGTCTCATAAACCCTACCGAATTTTATTATTGTATGTAAGACAAAACGAATTACATGTCGGATATCTTTCTCTTATTAAAAGCGAAAAGTAAAAGATTTATTTCTTTTAACGTTATTTCAAAGTACACCAGATCGTGCACACTCAAGAAGTGCATATAGCACAGTAAATCAGTTAATTTAGTGGTGTAATACGCATCAAGATTTGCTAAGCTTTCGCTCTCCACTGGGAGGCTTTTTCAAGGCAATGGTAGACATAAAATGTTTACCACACTGAACCTAGAAATAAACGGCATAACACGTCTATGCTCTTCAAAAAACCTCTGAGTGGAGAGCGAAAGCTTGGCTAATCTTTATGCGTATTACACCACTAAATAAGCGAATTTACTACGCTATAAACGCTTCTTGAGTATACTCTTTCAATATCTCTATCTACTCATACGTTCTCACGTACGAAGACTTTACGACTTTGAGACATTTTACCCACTGAGTAATAATTCAGTCGTATGTTTACTACCCGATAGAATTAATTTTTAGTTGAACATATTAATATAATTTAGAAACTAACAATTTAGAAGAAACAAGCGCCGAAACATGAATCATAAGGCAAATATGAGTACAGTGTTTTGCTACTAGTGTGCAGGAACATTTTTGGGGAAGCATCAGGAAGTCAAAGAACTCTGCTGAAGAATCAGCTGACCTGAATATCCAGAAAACTTTGTCCTTAAATCCTTAAGAGGGAATTTAGACTTAAATGTTTAAAATTTATGTAATTCATAAACTTTTAGACCAGGAGTGTTTTAACTGCATTTCAAGAGTGTACATGTGATAAGACTAAGTTCACACTAAATGTTTGTCCAGAATCAAAAGAAGTTCAGGAGCAAATGAAAGCGTTTTTACGAATCCTCCTTCCGTTTATAGTTGAGATGTTTCATTTTGAATATTAGACAAAATAAACTGATAGTTTTTGTCTGTTATGAAATGAAGCAAATCACCATCCCAGTTTCAACATCTGTAGATTTCTTCTCTCTCCTTTTTTTTATTTACTAAAGTGTCGCCAGCAGTTCGAAAAGAGTTATTCATTCTGTAGCACAAAAAACCTGAATATTTTTTATTAAATGAAGTTAACTTTTAACAGAATGAATCACCGCAAACATTACTTTAATTGCAGAAGTATTCTTTATACCAGCCTTTGCCAAATAAGAAGACACGAAGAAAATTTCGTTTGCCAACAAAGAATTGATTTCTGACATGACGGAGCTCAACGAAACGTACCGGAAGTGTGAAAATGTTCTTTAAACGAATTTTTGCAATGTGCTGGACGAATCACAGGGATATGATTGTCCTATTTGTTAGTCCTATTAAATTCCTTTACATTTTCCATATTTGCTTTACATTTACGCAATCTTTTTCATGTTTCTTGAAATGCGAAGAGCGCCGTAAAAAACACGGAACTTAGAATAAACAAAACACTCCATTTTGACGCGGCCATATCCTACCTTGCAATGCGTTTGTGAATATTTTTGAATTGAAACGTTTGATTAGTTATCAGTGTAAGTTGTTAAAAACCGTTGAATTGCCAAGAATGATAGTTGCAAAATATCGTACAATATCCAGTACAGGAACGCTTCAGCCGGGACTGCAAGGAAATGTACAGTGCAGGACCAGCATATTCCGGGGGCGGCAAAAAGCTCCAGTCAAATTTTACGATAAATAAATTAATGTCAGGGCGTGAGAGAATTTAATAAAACGTTTTACTATGAGAAATTGTAATGCTAAACACCACGCAATCTTTTCCTTGAGAATTTTTTTTATATGTTGTAAACTATTCATTGCTCTCCGCTTGAATTTTGAAGTGATATGTTTAGTTAAAAAAGTATAACTGTTACTAGTATAGTTACACTATTTTAAGTATAGTTGGTGTATAGTTCCATATTATTAACTGATAAATTTTAACTTAGAAAACTGAACTGAAGTACCTATATGTGTTGCATCATAAACTTATTAAAGTTTAAGTACAATTTCCATGTCAGACACTGCAGCCTGCAGGAAGAGCTGGCTCAGAAGATAGGATTGCGGGGAAACTGACCAGGTACTCACGTTTTTCGATGCCCCGAAAAAGGCAAAAAATTTAAATCTATTACTTATATAAATTGTAAAAATTAAGAGGACCATTGTAATTTATGCAGTAGTACAGCTATACGAAAAAAAGTATTATTTCATGTATCATCATCATCATCATCATTGTCAACCATTATCAATATACTGCTGGACGAAGGTCTCTCCAAGCCTCTTCCACAAAGGTCTGTCTTGTGCCAGTCTCATCCATGCTACTCCCACATACTTTCGAATTTCATCCACCCATCTCCCACGTGGTCTTCTTCTGGGTTTTTTTCTGTCCCTTGGAATCCAATCTAAAATTTCGGCTGTCCATCGTTGGTCTGTCCTTCTGGCAGCATGTCCAGCTCATTGCCATTTCAGGGATTTAACTCTGATCATGATGTCTTCCACTCTTGTCATTTTTTGGATCCACGAGTTCCTCTTCTTATCTCTTCTGGTTACACCAAGCATGCACCTCTCCATGCATTTTGAGTTGTCTGCAGCCTTTGTATGTTTCTTTTAGTTAAGATCCACGTCTCTGCACCATACGTAACCACTGGAAGGATGCATTGATCAAACACATTTCTTTTAAGACATAATGGCATATTGCTCTTGAAAATTATGCTGTTTCTTCCAAAAGCTCTCGAGGCAAGTTTTATACGCCAATTAATTTCTTCATCAATGTGACTCTCACTTGAAATCTGTTGTCCAAGATAAACGTACGTATCTGTTATCTCCAGCTTTTCTCTATCAATCGATAAATCTTCATTTCTTGTAAAAGCATTGAACATCACTTTTGTCTTCTGAAAGTTCATTTTTAATTCCACTTCTTTACTCTCGTCAGCAAGTTCCTGGATCATACTCTGCAGCTCTAATGGGTACTTGCAAAAATGATCGTAGCAAAACGAAGGTGAGTTAGATAATCTCCAATAATATTTATCCCTTTGTTTTCCCAGCTCAGTGATTGAAAGACAATTTCCAGTGTGGCATTAAAGAGCTTGGGAGATATGGTATTACCTTGTCTCACACCCTTTCCAATTTTTATGTGTGTTGTATTTTCAAAGAGCCGAATCTATGCACTTGCATTTTCATAGATGTTATTAATAATATTAATGTATGCATCTTTAATACAGCATGATTTCAAAGCCATTGCAACTGCTGATGGTTTCACCGAATCAAAGGCCTTTTCATAATCGATAAAAGCCATGCACAATGGAAGTTCATATTCACTTGCTCTTTCAGTTAGTTTTCTTAGTACGTGAATATGATCAATAGTGCTGTAGGCACTCCTGAATCCAGCTTGTTCTCTTGGTTGAGCCATGTCCAGTGTTACCTACAAGAGGTGTGAAAAAACTTTAGTGAAGATTTTATAAACCACTGATAGGAGGCTGATAAGTCTGTAGTTCCTGAGATCCTCAGTGTCACCTTTTTTATGTAGCAGGATCATTGTAGCGTTGTTCCAATAATCAGGAATCTTCCCTTCATTAAGGCCTGGAGTGAAAACTTGGGCGAGTACCGTTTCAATTTCTCTACTTGCTTCTTGTATGATGTTTACAGTAATTCCATCTTCTCCTGGAGCTTTTCCTCGCTTCATGTTCTTGATTGCATGTGCAACTTCTGCTGGGAGGACTGGAAGAACTCTGGTACTGGTACCTTTCATGATGTCTGGAGTACATGTATCATCCCTTTCATATAATTTGGAGTAGAAATCTTTCACTGTTGTCAAAATTTCGCCTCTATTTCTTGTTACAGAACCATCTTCTTTTCTCAGGGCCATAATCTGTTTTCTTCCCTTTTTTGAGATGTCCCTTTGCTATCTTTAGGCTTTGGTTGTTTTCAATTGCTTTCCTCGCCAGTTCACAGTTGAATTTCCTTACGTCTTCAGTGATACTTTTTCGTACTGTCTTGCATAGCTCTATATATTCCACTTTGGAAGTCACATCTTCTTTAGTTGTCCTCATCTCTCTTCTTTTTTGCATCAACATTTTGGTTTTTCCTGATAATTTGTTCACATTGAACTTGTTCTTAGACCCAGCTAATTTTGTTACTGTTTCCATAAGAGCTTTGGTTACTTTCTTGTTAACTTCAGAAATATCCACTCTTCCGATGTTAGGCCTTCTAAAGCAGAGAATCTGTTCTTCAGTCCCAACTTGAAATATATAGGTAGTATAACTTGACGTATATA
Organism: Macrothele yani; assembly: GCA_039090855.1. Taxonomy (NCBI): domain Eukaryota; kingdom Metazoa; phylum Arthropoda; class Arachnida; order Araneae; family Macrothelidae; genus Macrothele; species Macrothele yani. The sequence goes on from CM077001.1 coordinate 71,813,304, forward strand.
GTTTGATGCATATAGGAAGTTAAATATAATAAAAGGTTATAGTAATTTTACTTCCCTACCCTGTGTTTATTGAATGACGCGACGGAAGAAATAAAAATTGTCGTTAGCTACATGATGATAAGAAAAATGAGAAAAAGAAGAAATTGTTAAAAAGACAACTAGCTCAATTGCAATTTTTTGAGAAGGCAAGGTCAAGGTCGTCCACGATCAACTATAGCAAGGGACAGTTATTTATTGTTAACAACCAGTCGAAACAGGCTGAAAAATGCTTCTCAGCTCCAGCTCCAGCTTCTCGTGTCAACAGGATGCAGGTTGTCAACTCTAAGTATCCACAATCGCCTCCGCCAAGGTGGCCTTTATGCGCGTTGGCCGATGGGGCACGTCCTTTTAACCTAACGACACCATAAGTTCTGTAGAAACTGGAATGAGGAACATCGTATTTGGTTGGGGACACCACGAGTGGAGACAAGTTCTCTTCTCTGAATAGTCGAGATTCAGTTTGGAGTATGACAACCGACAAGCTTTTTATCTGGAGGAAACCCGTCACACGAAATAACCCACCTTTTGTGCAAGAAACGTCACGCTACGGCAGGCATTTATTAATGGTCTTGGCAGGCATAAGTATCAGTGGACGCACGGACCAGTACACGATCCAAAATGACAGTCTGACTACCCAGAGATATAGAGACGAGTCATGCCCTGTGCTGCAGCTGTCGGTGATTTGTTCTTTTTCATGGAATATAACGCTCTATCTCATAGATCTTGGCTAAAGGACATCCCCAACAGGAGGATATCGAGCGAATGGAGTGACCAGCATGCTCTCCTGATTTAAATCCAATTGAGCATGCCTGGGACGCACTTGGCAGACGCATAGCAGCTCGGCCGGCACCTCAGTTGACTCTTCGTGACCTAGAGATTACTTTCATTGAGGAGTGACAAAAATACTCCCAAGATCTCCTCGATAACCTCACCAATTCTATGCCACACATATATGAAGTGATCTTAGCCGTTCGAGGGGATCACTCACCCTACTAGAGGACAGTTTCCACCTTCAAAAGGTCATTTTTTCTTGTTGTACAGAGATACATTTTGTTGTATAGTACATCGCATCATGTGCATTAAATTTTAATATGGCATAAAAATTCGGTAATGTGATTTTTTCTTACCCATATTACTGAATATTCTACTGTGTCTTCCATAAAAATAATATTTTACGTTCAACAACGTCAGTCGCAAATGATTTTTCCTACAATATCTCTTCGCTCCCTAATTTGTTTGAGCAGTGTACCTCCATCATTTGAACCGTCACTTTCCAATGTCCTGTATATCACAGAACTGTGAAAATGGTCACGTTTTAAAAGATTCTGGTAACAAAGTTTTGTTATATGCTGATGTAATTAGGAAATTAAATCAACAGTAATCTTTGCAATATTTCACGTTCATTACGATCGCTAGCCGAATGAACGAGGATAAAGTGACGTTTCCTCTCCACATCGCTCGTATTCAAAGACAAATTTGAATTGTGTTCTAAGGCAACTTTTGAATATACAGTGATGAGTAAAAGCTTTTAACACTACAGTGGATTCCAAACATTTTCGTTTATAATATTCTTCCCCGTCCCCCAGTATCTTATTTAGTTCTGCGGCAACATACTTTCTTGCCCTAATTTTATTATTATCTGTGAAACTTTACACCAATAAGAAGTTTCTGGAAAAAACACGATGTTCACCTTAGTCGCAATGTATCACAGGAGTAATCATATCTGAGCTATTCGCAAGCAATCACTTGCCAACCAATGCTAAGAAAATATTGGTGTCAACTGAAACATAACTCTTAAACAAGAAGTTAACTGTTCAAGCACATGATGAGGTGAAAAGGGTAACGAGAAACATTTTCTTCCGACTCTCAGAGGCAGGTGAAAGTTGAATGGAGGAAAAGTGAAAGCGATCAATTCATTTTAAAAGGTGAAAGGGTTGATCAAGTATCGACTGAGCACAAAGGCAAAGGTGAAAGGGCTGATCAAGTATCGGCTGAAGACAAATACAGTAAATGTGGAAATGAATTTAGACTGGAATGTTATTAGACAATATGTAAATATTTTTTTCATTATTTATGTTTGTATGCTATCTGATAAGAAGTTTGACGTAAAATATGTCTAAAATGCACGCACCTGCCTAGATTGCAGGTTTACGTCAGTGCTTAAATCAGTTCAGGAAATGTGTCTAGAAGTACCAGCGACTGATGTTTCACTCTTCTGATACTCCATTTTCCTACATTTAAACTTGCGTACAGGCTCAGTGTAACTGACAATTTCAAAGCTGTGAAATTATGGTTGTACTAACAAGAAGGATAATATAAATACACAATATATTTAATTCAGGAACTCATTAGAAAGAAACACGCTTAGAATAGCTGTGGCAAGTTTGTTTCTTCCTTCAACCGCGCTACTGCAGGGTATATCACTGGAAAGAAAGAAAGGAGAAAAAAGGGGAAGAAAAATGTCTAAAGTTGTGAATTATTGATCTGTTCTGTAAGATCAGTCACCAACACAAAGTACGTACTATGATAAAAATAAAACATTGTCAAATGAATAAATTTTTAAATAGCTACCTTTATATTTGTTTCTCTGAATAACTTTTCAAAACAGAAAACAACATTCTGCATCGGGCGGAATTCTGATATTTCATGTGAATACAAGAATGAACTTTTTATCTTGTGCGCTTCACTGCATTTATGCATCATTAAATCAAACAGGACTTAACCGCTACGGTGCTAAAAGAAGCATTCCTTTATTCAGAAAGCTGATCAAAGACACTACTGAACTATGGTTGAAAGAAGGATCTGAACCAATAAATACTCAGTCTACTGGACAACATTAACCATCAAAACAAATAACTCAAACAAAAAAGTTTGAACGTTTCCTTTCATTTATTAGGTATGTTAGCATATTAATTTTCCTCGAATAATGTCCCCCTTCCCCACCAATGTTCGATACAAGAACTTCTTGCCCTGTCTTGTTGTAATTATCGCTTTCTTATGGATACGGGGATTCTCAAATTGCTCGTAACCGTGTCTTGACATGGTAGTTCCCAATGTCTTAATAACTTTCCGGGTTCAACAAAACATTTATAGAAAATTTCCTTGAATTTAACTCTGAAATTAAAATCTGGTTATCGAGGACTTCTTCATTTATTGGTCTAAGATCTTACACAACCGAATATGCGTCATGCATAAGTCTGTCTGTGGCATCAGAGTTGAACATGAGATTGAACATAACACGAAGCCATCTGATTTCTAAGCTGCTGAGGTTGTGATTATGCACTAGCCTTGGAGTTTAGTTCACCGTTCTGTTTCGTCAGTTTCCCTTTTGATCTGTCCTTTGTTTTCGGCAATTGGTTAGCTAATCTACATGCGTGTATGCTGTATGCGGTGACTATTAAGGTGGAAAAGCAGATGCTAGACTAGAGACTGTGGTTTCTAGAAGTCAGTATGTAGTTGCCACCAGCTGCAAACACTTCCTTTTGTTCCTCTGCTTCATTCTAAACGGGAGGCTAGGAGATAACCTACTCCTGGTCAATTAACACTGTGCCCGAGTGGGGATCGGGCTTCTAACGGCTTGTTGTTACTTATGATGGGGTGATAGTATGTTCATATCAAAAAGACCTTACTAAGACATGAGAAACTCGAGGTACGTGCTAAGCACATGCCTGCCCAATCAACGAATTATATCTGACTACTGACTACAGACCCTAGTTCTGTGTACTACAAGAATTGGGGGCTTCTGGCTTTCACTTGTTGGGCTCGATCTTAGGAAGGGATATTGACGGGCAAACATTTCTTTTTTTCACGACACCACCAATATTTTCTATGGTTCTAAGCCTTAACGCTAAACGGCCTCACAGCCTCTTGATAAACACGAATAGACATGCTACTCATCAAATAAACAGCGCAGAGTTATTTCATACACTTTCTTCATCATATACTCTTTAGACGACTTGCTGCGTTTAAGCTCCCAGATTCACAAAGCTATTCAGAGTGTTGCTACCCCCTACCTTTGAAAACGTAAAGAAGCTCCGCTCTGGAAATACGATTGTCGCGATGAATGATATGATATGATTGTAAATTTCTGCGATGCCGCAACCTGACCCTGACCTTCAATGAGTTTCTTGGTGTCCATGTAATGGTGACTTCTCACCATTTTCTTAACATATCAGGAGGAGTGATATCTTTAAAATGATATCGCTGCCAACACGGTCGATGAACTTCTGGAATGTCTTGGTGAGTAAAGTGCTATTTCGGTACGGTGTATCCATTTACAAAGTCAGAAAATTTCTGCGATGCCGCAACCTGATCCTGACCTTTAAAAGACCTACCTTGCCGCAGCTCATTATAGCGGGATAACTTCGTCTTGAGGTGTGCCCCTACGTGCATAATACTGTACATTCATATGTTTTAAACGCGAGGCTCATGGTCACTCATAGCAGTAACGAAGCAGTACTCACCAGTGTGGGCACTGGTTTGCCTCTGAACATGTTTTTTCTGACTGTAGAGCTGACACCAAGGACTGCACTTAGTGCTCTGGTGTATACGTAGTATCATCGAAGCAGTGTCAGAAAAATATTGAAGAACAAGACATTTAGTGACTGAAGACAATGAAAAAGTCTAATCCCGAGTTAAGGAAGGAAAGTTTTTTCTTGTACGTTAGGACATGACCCTTTCGTGGTGCTCACCAAGCAGTCGGGGCCGACTCGAACTGGTTTTTCTGTGGCTTTCGACTGGGAATACTTCCTCAAAGAAATCTTTGCTGCTGGACCTGGTACAGTACCTGCTCTCAGATCTTTGTCTAGCCATTCTACTAATTTCACAGTCCGAATCGGGGCACCAGTCGTAAAACAACAACAACCACAAACCCAAGCAGAATCAAGGTGCTGGATACCGGACTGTTCCAAAAAGTTCGTCCAGTACCTCGGAAAAAGAACACCTCCCCTCCTGCCACCAGATTGGGCCCCGTCCAAGAAAATTAAAAAAAAATGTTAGGCGAGCCGATGGGCTTTAGGCGCTCAGTTTCTCTCAGTTGGTCGTAGTTTTCCTTTTTTCCCTTCCATATTTGTTCTACCCTCAGTGGAATTGATGAGGTTTCAGGCCTAGTGTTGACAAAGTGAAGCAACTCTTCTCGTCACACTCACGGATGTGCCTTTATCTCCAAAAGACTTTGACCGTCTGACGCTTCTCCATTGAGAGCTTAAATCACAATTCAGAAGGATAACCTGCCTGGGGATGTCCCATGTGGAGGGAGGGGAGGGGAGGAACTTCTACTCTAGTCCTTTGCGATGTGCCTGTCAAGCAAGATATACATATATATATATATATATATATATATATATATATATATATATATATATATATATATATATTCTATAAAGAAGATACCTAAGCAAAAAAATACATATATAATTTTGACTCACACCTAGTACAACATAGAAAAGGTTATGTATCTACCTGTGTGATCAAAAGGAGAAAAGATAAAAAAATAAAATAAAACAACTGAATGTAGAAGGTGTCGAGAATACTGAGCCTTGGCTTTATCAAGGACCAGCAAAAACTCTGCATTTTCTCACTTCCACAAAGACCTAGTTGGAAATGGGTTTCTGCAAGGCCATAGATGCAAGTGCACCCTTCGTTTTAAATTCTAAAAATTTTTCCTTAGTCTTCAGTTTTGCTCTTTAGTATATATATATATATTCTATTAAGAAGAGACTGAAGCAAAAAGTTTTTTGACTCATACCAAGTACAACATAGAAAAGGTTTTGTATTGACCGGTGTGAGTAAAAGAGAAAAAAATAGAACAACTGAATGTAGAAAGTGTTGAGAATACTGAGCCTTGGCTTAATCAAGGACCAGAAAAAACTCTGCATTTTCTCACTTCCACAAAGATCTATTTGGAAATGGGTTTCTGCAAAGTCATAGATGCAAGTAATAAGCCCACCAAAAAAAAATTTAAAAAATATATATATATGTCATGACCTCCGCAGAGTTGTATGACCAAGCTTTAGTTAACAATTTAGCTTGCATTCATAACTTTCCTGGCCTGACCCATGCTCTTCATCTGTTACTATTAAACAGAAAGATGATGATTATAGAAAACTCAAGTTGTAAGAGTGACATAATGAATCAGAAATAATTTTCAGCAATAACAAAATGCCAAGTTCGCCTGAGAGAGAATTTAAACCTGAATTCTCTCTCAGGCGCACTTGGCATTTTGTTATTGCTGAAAATTATTTCTGATTCATTATGTCACTCTTACAACTTGAGTTTTCTATAATCATCATCTTTCTGTTTAATAGTAACAGATGAAGAGCATGGGTCGGGCCAGGAAAGTTATGGATGCAAGCTAAATTGAACTAAAGTTTGGTCATACAACTCTGCGGAGGTCATGACATATATATATATATTTTTAATTTTTTTGGTGGGCTTATTACTTGCATCTATGACTTTGCAGAAACCCATTTCCAAATAGGACTTTGTGGAAGTGAGAAAATGCAGAGTGTTTGCTGGTCCTTGATAAAGCTAAGGCTCAGTATTCTCGACACTTTCTACATTCAGTTGTTCTATTTTTTCTCTTTTTACTCACAACGGTCAATACATAACCTTCTCTATGTTGTACTTGGTATGAGTCAAAAATTTTTTTGCTTCAGTCTCTTCTTAATAGAATGTGAATTCTGAATTTTCATAACTGCTGCGTTGCGCGTTTTGATCTTCAGGTTTTTTTTGCAACTTTCGTTTTAAATTCTAAAGTTTTTCTTATGTTTTCGGCTTTGCTCTTTAGTATATATATCATCATCATCATCATCATTGTCAACCATTATCAATCCACTGCTGGACGAAGGTCTCCCCAAGTTTCCTCCACAACAGTCTGTCTTGTGCCAGTCTCCTCCATGTCACCCCTGCGTACTTTCGAATTTCATCCACCCATCTCCCATGTGGTCTTCTTCTGGGTCTTTTCCTGTCCCTTGGAATCCAATCTAAAATTTCGGCTGTCCATCGATGATCTGTCCTTCTGGCAGTATGTCCAGCCCATTGCCATTTCAGGGATTTAACTCTGATCATGATGTCTTCTACTCTTGTCATTTTTCGGATCCACGAGTTCCTCTTCTTATCTCTCCTGGTTACACCAAGTATGCACCTCTCCATGCTTCTTTGAGTTGTCTGCAGCCTTTGTATGTCTCTTTTAGTTAAGGTCCACGTCTCTGCACCATACGTAAGCACTGGAAGGATGCATTGATCAAACACTTTTCTTTTAAGACATAATGGCATATTGCTCTTGAAAATTATGCTGTTTCTTCCAAAAGCTCTCCAGGCAAGTTTTGTACGCCGATTAATTTCTTCATCAATGTGACCCTCACTTGATATCTGCTGTCCAAGATAAACGTACGTGTCTGTTATCTCCAGCTTTTCTCCATCAATCGATAAATCTTCATTTCTTGTAAAAGCATTGAACATCACTTTTGTCTTCTGAAAGTTCATTTTTAATCCCACTTCTTTACTCTTGTCAGCAAGTTCCTGGATCATACTCTGCAGCTCTGATGGGGTAGTTGCAAAAATGACTACGTCATCAGCAAAACGAAGGTGGGTTAGATAATCTCCATTAATCTTTATCCCCTTGTTTTCCCAGCTCAGCGACTGAAAAACACCCTCCAATGTGGCATTAAAGAGCTTCGGAGATATGGTGTCACCTTGTCTCACTCCCTTTCCAATTTTTACGTGTGTTGTATTTTCAAACAGCCTAATCTTTGCACTTGCATTTTCATAGATGTTATTAATGATATTAATGTATGCATCTTCAATACCGCAGGTTTTCAGAGCCATTGTAACTGCTGATGGTTTCACCGAATCAAAGGCTTTTTCATAATCGATAAAAGCCATGCACAATGGAAGTTCATATCCCCTCGCTCTTTCAATTAGTTCTCTCAGTACGTGGATATGATCTATTGTGCTGTAGCCACTCCTGAATCCAGCTTGTTCTCTCGGTTGAGCCATGTCCAGTGTTACCTTCAAGCGGTGTGAAAGAACTTTAGTGAAGATTTTATAAACTACTGATAGGAGGCTGATAGGTCTGTAGTTTCCGAGATCCTCAATGTCACCTTTCTTATGTAGCAGGATCATTGTAGCGGTGTTCCAATCCTCAGGAATCTTTCCTTCATTAAGGCATCGAGTGAAAATTTGGGCGAGTACTGTTTCGATTTCTCCACTTGCTTCTTGTATGATGGCTACAGTAATTCCATCTTCTCCTGGAGCTTTTCCCCGCTTCATGTTCTTGATTGCATGTGCAACTTCTGCTGGAAGGACTGGAGGAACTCTGGTACTGGTATCTTTCATGATGTCTGGAGTGCATGTATCATCCCTTTCATATAATTTGGAGTAGAAATCTTTCACTCTTGTCAAAATTTCGCCTCTATTTCTTGTTACAGAACCATCTTCTTTTCTCAGTGCCATAATCTGTTTTCTTCCCTTACTGAGATGTCCCTTTGCTATCTTTAGGCTTTGGTTGTTTTCAATTGCTTTCCTCACTAGTTCACAGTTGAATTTTCTTACGTCTTCAGTGATACTTTTTCGTACTGTCTTGCATAGCTCTATATATTCCACTTTGGAAGTCACATCTTCTTTAGTTGTCCTCATCTCTCTTCTTTTTTGCATCAACATTTTCGTTTTTCCTGATAATTTATTTACATGCAACTTGTTCTTAGACCCAGCTAATTTTGTTGCTGTTTCCATAAGAGCTTTGGTTACTTTTCTGTTAACTTCAGAGATGTCCACTTCTTCCGATGTTAGGCCTTCTAAAGCAGAGAACCTGTTCTTCAGTTCCAACTTGAAGGTATTATGGTGTTTTTTAAGGTTGGTTATGTCAATAGATTTTGTTTGTCTTATGAGCTTGCCACGTTCAAGTTTAGTGTTGAGGTGCATCTTACATCTCACCAATCTATGGTCACTACCTGTGTTGAACTTGTTTAGCACACTGCAGTCTTCTATGACGAATTTTTTGTTACACATAATAAAATCAATTTCACTTGTTGTCCCATTTGGATGTCTCCATGTCCATTTCCTGTGTGGCTTTTTCTTGAAGAAGGAGTTCAAGATGAAAAACCCTTCTGCCTCTGCAAACTCAACGAGAGTATTTCCACGCTGGTTTCTGTTGCCGTGACCGAATTTACCTACTGAAGTTTCATTCTGTTGCCGTTGCCCTATTTTTGCATTGAAATCTCCCATAATTATTTTCAAGTGCTGCTTACCTTTATTATTTAGATGACAAATTTCCTCATAAAATTCTTCAATTTCTTCTTCAGGATGACTTGTGGTGGGTGCATAAGTTTGAATAATCTGAGCCTGGTATCTTTTCGAGAGTTGGATAACAAGTCGTGCAGCTCTGTCAGAGGAACTTTCAACTTCTACAACTTTATCCTTCAGTTTCTTGTTTATTATAAATCCAACACCACTAGTTCTGCCAGTATCTGTCCCACGATAGTAGAAGAGATGTCCACTTTTCAGTTCAATGAGATCTTCTCCTTTTCTCCTTACCTCACTTAGCCCCACGATGTCCCACTTGATCCTTTGTAGTTCCTCTTCCAATTCAAGAAGCCTTGAATCAGAAGATAGGGAGCGTCCATTGTACGTAGCCAAGGTCAGCATCAGATGGCAGCCTAGTCCGGTCCTCCGGGGATTCTTAGCACCCTCTGCCTTCATGTCGCACTGGCCGCTGCCTTGGCCAGGTACATTCCAGCTGCCGGAGACTGAGGGCCAAGATTTAAGTTGTGGAATCATTTTGGAGGGGTTTGGCCATAACTCACCACGCTGGCCAAGCGGGTTGGTGAGTGTGGGATAGAATTTCCTCTAATCCCGATGGTATAGTTATACCGCTATTGGCGGTCGTCAGAGCCCCTTTAGTGGGAACAGGATGCACCACGAGAAGGCGGGGTTGACATTTGTCAAGGAGAGGCTGTGATGTTACGCATCACCTGACCTTACATCCCAGTATATATATATATATATATATATATATATATATAGATAGATTATCTAACCCACCTTCGTTTTGCTGATGACGTAGTCATTTTTGCAACTACCCCATCAGAGCTGCAGAGTATGATCCAGGAACTTGCTGACAAGAGTAAAGAAGTGGGATTAAAAATGAACTTTCAGAAGACAAAAGTGATGTTCAATGCTTTTACAAGAAATGAAGATTTATCGATTGATGGAGAAAAACTGGAGATAACAGATACGTATGTTTATCTTGGACAGCAGATATCAAGTGAGGGTCACATTGATGAAGAAATTAATCGGCGTACAAAACTTGCCTGGAGAGCTTTTGGAAGAAACAGCATAATTTTCAAGAGCAATATGCCATTATGTCTTAAAAGAAAAGTGTTTGATCAATGCATCCTTCCAGTGCTTACGTATGGTGCAGAGACGTGGACCTTAACTAAAAGAGACATACAAAGGCTGCAGACAACTCAAAGAAGCATGGAGAGGTGCATGCTTGGTATAACCAGGAGAGATAAGAAGAGGAACTCGTGGATCCGAAAAATGACGAGAGTGGAAGACATCATGATCAGAGTTAAATCCCTGAAATGGCAATGGGCTGGACATACTGCCAGAAGGACAGACCATAGATGGACAGCCGAAATTTTAGATTGGATTCCAAAGGGACAGGAAAAGACCCAGAAAAAGACCACATGGGAGATGGGTGGATGAAATTCGTAAATATGCGGGAGTGACATGGAGGAGACTGGCACAAGACAGACCGTTGTGGAGGAAACTTGGGGAGACCTTCGTCCAGCAGTGGATTGATAATGGTTGACAATGATGATGATGATGATGATATATATATAGGGGATGTAAGATCAGGTGATGCGTAACATCACAGCCTCTCCTTGACAAATGTCAGCCCCGCCTTCTCGTGGTGCATCCTGTTCCCACTAAAGGGGATCTGACGACCGCCAATAGCGGTATAACTATACCATCGGGATTAGAGGAAATGCTATCCCACACTCACCAACCCACTTGGCCAGTATTGTGAGTTATGGCCAAACCCCTCCAAAATGATTCCACAACTTAAATATTGGCCCTCAGTCTCCGGCAGCTGGAATGTACCTGGCCAAGGCAGCGGCCAGTGCGACATGAAGGCAGAGGGTGCTAAGAATCCCCGGAGGACCGGACTAGGCTGCCATCTGATGCTGACATTGGCTACGTATAACAGACGCTCCCTATCTTCTGATTCAAGGCTTCTTGAATTGGAAGAGATACTACAAAGGATCAAGTGGGACATCGTCGGGCTAAGTGAGGTAAAGAGAAAAGAAGATCTCATTGAACTGAAAAGTGGACATCTCTCCTACTATCGTGGGACAGATACTGGCAGAACTAGTGGTGTTGGATTTATAATAAACAAGAAACTGAAGGATAAAGTTGTATAAGTGAAAGTTCCTCTGACAGAGCTTCACGACTCGTTATCTAAACTCTCGAAAAGATACCAGGCTCAGATTATTCAAACTTATGCACCCACCACAAGTTATCCTGAAGAAGAAATTGAAGAATTTTATGAGGAATTTCGTCATCTAAATAATAAAGGTGAGCAGCACTTGAAGATAATTATGGGAGATTTCAATGCAAAAATAGGGCAACCGCAACAGAATGAAACTTCAGTAGGTAAATTCGGTCACGGCAACAGAAACCAGCGTGGAAATACTCTCGTTGAGTTTGCAGAGGCAGAAGGGTTTTTCAGTTTGAACTCCTTTTTCAAGAAAAAGCCACACAGGAAATGGACATGAAGACATCCAAATGGGACGACAAGTGAAATTGATTTTATTATGTGTAACAAAAAAATTCGTAATAGAAGACTGCAGTGTGCTAAGCAAGTTCAACACAGGTAGTGACCATAGATTGGTGAGATGTAAAATGCACCTCAACACTAAACTTGAACGTGGCAAGCTCATGAGACAAACAAAATCTATTGACATAACCAACCTTAAAAAACACCATAATACCTTCAAGTTGGAACTGAAGAACAGATTCTCTGATTTAAAAGGCCTAACATCGGAAGAAGTGGATATTTCTGAAGTTAACAGAAAAGTAACCAAAGCTCTTATGGAAACAGCAACAAAATTAGCTGGGTCTAAGAACAAGTTGCATGTGAACAAATTATCAGGAAAAACCAAAATGTTGATGCAAAAAAGAAGAGATATGAGGGCAACTAAAGAAGATGTGACTTCCAAAGTGGAATATATAGAGCTATGCAAGACAGTAAGAAAAAGTATCATTGAAGACGTAAGAAAATTCAACTGTGAACTAGTGAGGAAAGCAATTGAAAACAACCAAAGCCTAAAGCTAGCAAAGGACAACTCAGTAAGGGACATCTCAATAAGGGAAGAAAACAGATTATGGCACTGAGAAAAGAAGATGGCTTTGTAACAAGAAATAGAGGCAAAATTTTGATAAGAGTGAAAGATTTTTACTTCCCAATTATATGAAACGGATGATACATGTACTCCAGACATCATGAAAGGTACTAGTACCAGAGTTCTTCCAGTCCTCCCAGCAGAAGTTGCACATGCAATCAAGAACATGAAGCGGGGAAAAGCTCCAGGAGAAGATGGAATTACTGTAGACATCATACAAGAAGCAAGTGGAGAAATCGAAACAGTACTCGCCCAAATTTTCATTCGATGCCTTAATGAAGGGAAGATTCCTGAGGATTGGAACACCGCTACAATGATCCTGCTATATAAAAAAGGGGACATTGAGGATCTCGGGAACTACAGACCTATCAGCCTCCTATCAGTGGTTTACAAAATCTTCACTAAAGTCCTTTCTTACCGCTTGAAGGTAACACTGGACATGGCTCAACCGAGAGAACAAGCTGGATTCAGGAGTGGCTACAGCACAATAGATCATATCCACGTACTGAGAGAACTAATTGAAAGAGCGAGGGAATATGAATTTCCATTGTGCATGGCTTTTATCGATTATGAAAAAGCCTTTGATTCGGTGAAACCATCAGCAGTTACAATCACTCTGAAATTCTGCGGTATTGAAGATGCATACATTAATATTATTAATAACATCTATGAAAATGCAAGTGCGAAAATTTGGCTGTTTGAAAATACAACACACATAAAAATTGGAAAGGGAGTGAGACAAGGTGTCATCATATCTCCGAAGCTCTCTAATGCCACATTGGAGGGTGTCTTTCAGTCGCTGAGCTGGGAAAACAAGGGGTAAAGATTAATGGAGATTATCTAACTCACCTTTGTTTTGCTGATGACATAGTCATTTTTGCAACTACCCCATCAGGGCTGCAGAGAATGATCCAGGAACCTGCTGACAAGAGTAAAGAAGTGGGATTAAAAATGAACTTTCAGAAGACAAAAGTGATGTTCAATGCTTTTTCAAGAAATGAAGATTTATCGATTGATGGAGAAAAGCTGGAGATCAGACACGTACGTTTATCTTGGACAGCAGATATCAAGTGAGGGTCACATTGATGAAGAAATTAATCGGCGTACAAAACTTGCCTAGAGAGCTTTTGGAAGAAACAGCATAATTTTCAAGAGCAATATGCCATTATGTCTTAAAAGAAAAGTGTTTGATCAATGCATCTTTCCAGCGCTTACGTATGGTGCAGAGACGTACACCTTAACTAAAAGAGACGTACAAAGGCTGCAGACAACGTAAAGAAGCATGGACAGGTGCATGCTTGGTGTAACCAGGAGAGATAAGAAAAGGAACTCGTGGATCCGAAAAATGACAAGAGTGGAAGACATCATGATCATAGTTAAATCCCTGAAATGTCAATGAGCTGGACATATTGCCAGAAGGACAGATCATCGATGGACAGCCGAAATTTTAGATTGGATTTCAAGGGACAGGAAAAGACACCGAAAATGACCACATGGGAGATGGGTGGATGTAATTCGAAAGTATGCAGGAGTGACATGAAGGAGACTGGCACAAGACAGACCGTTGTGGAGGAAACTTGGGGAGACCTTCGTCCAGCAGTGGATTGATAATGGTTGATGATGATATATATATGTATATATATATAAGAGAGAGAGAGAGAGAGAGAGAGAGAGAGATCGCCACCCCGGTGGTGCAGTGGTCTAAGCGCTGACCTATGATCATTCGTCCGAGACAAACACAACATCCATAGTGTTGACAAAGTGAAGCAACTGTTCTCGTCACACTCACGAATGTGCCTCTCTCTCGGCACTGCTTCGCTTCTCTCCCTTCTCTGGAGCCAGCGGCCATAAATTAGGGACGGGCGACTGCTTATAGCTCATTGAGTTACTCACGGTGGTCGCTCTAATAAAAAAATGTAGAGAGAGAGAGAGATTCCGTGACCAGTACAAGCTGAAATTCATAAACAACCTTATGACCTTATCACAAGTAAATTTCCTAGTAAAATCCCATAAGTTACTTTAGATTATTAATTCAATTAAACTAGGAAGCCATTTCTCAACATGAGCTTTATTCAAAGAATAACAACGATGTCTTATACACACACGAAAAACAAATAAAAGTAGTAAAGCAAATCTTTAAAGTAAAGTAGTAAAGCAAATCATTTATTTGTTTTTCGTGTGTTTTCACACACACGGGAAACACATAAAAGAATTGCCTTACTTTGTGTATGAGACAGAAAGGGAAATTGCGCTCACCCATCAAATCCGGATGCTGCTCCGCTCTGTTAGAGAAGAAATTCGGCTTTGAAAACAGTCCCATTCTTTTCCATTATGAGGAAAGTCAGAGTTCAGTATGGAGGATGCTGCTCTGTCATGAGAAATAAACTAATTATTCGTGCTCTTAATTTCTTGACGCCTTCTGGTACGCAACGTTTTGCGTACTGGCTTTGAATTCATTCCACGAATTGTTTTAAATCACGGTAAGGTGACTTCTGTTCTATTCCGTGAAGTCTGTAATCTCATGATAATTAATTCATTTCAGAGATTGTTTTCAGTGTATTCCGATCACGAGAGGAAGTGTGCAGATTGTATCTTGCTTTAGCAAGATGTAGAAAAAAATGCGAAATCTTATGGATCATCTATCATTGTGAAAAATTTACGTTCAAAACATTCAGATGAGTTCATTCAAATCGATCAAAAGAGAAAAGTTGACGAAAATGAGCACTCTTCTTTTATGCAGCGCTTGGACAAAATTGATCTGTGGGACTTCAATAATCCCGAGCAAATGAAGTTCTTTATAAAACTGGCAAAATGGTAGATGTGCATAGCCAGTCCTTTGCTGTAGTTGAAGATATATTGGGTTTACTAATCTTCTGAAAACTTTGGAGCCCTACGGACAAAAATGTTTTCGGGTTATACTATTCGCCGTATTTATGTAAATGCTGTTCAAACATCCCTGATCTAAATGACACCGCAAAGTCACGGAACAGTTCTATTTCCGTGACATTATACATATGTGCTAAAAATAATGCAAATTTTTAAACTTCAAAGTGACAAAATAATTTTTTAAATGCACAATCGTAAGCGCACCTCGTTCCTTCGGAATCAATGTAGTTGAAGTACAAAGCGAATTATTACTAGAACTTAAGTGCCGAAAACGCACACACATTTATTCAATCGAAAAAAAAATGCGTATAACCGTATGCGGGAAAATCATCGGTGGTTTGAGAATTCAGTTCTACATAATTCAGATCCTTGACTTACACGAAATTACAACATATTTCCTGAAAAATATTTTTTATATCTAAAATCAAAGCTTAACATCGTAATTTACTTCACGCGGAAGTAGCTTTGCGTGAGGCTGAAGAAGATCAAATTGATTTTCCTCTACAAAACCAGAGCTGGTACAAGACCATCAAGAAGGTTGAATTCGGCGTACTGCGTACCCAACAGGGTAACTGAATAGAAAGCAGGCCATATCGTTACGGTCAGAAAATTATATCATCCCCAAATTTACTCTTACTTGCTAAATTAAATATAAATGGGAACATTATTGGAACAATTTTTACTCTGCCACAGTTGAAGCTAGTTCAGACGCTCGTATTTCAGTAGAGCTTGTGAAATCTTTACAATTTAGAGATATAAATTGTAGAAATAAATTGTTGGCGATCGCTTTAAGACTACCTTACACACTAAACCTCAGTGTCAGAGTTTCTGGAAAATAACTGGATTTTCAACGAAAGGCATTCGAAAATAAAGAAAAATATGATCAAGAATGAAGAAATTTTAGAAAAGTACAATGACGATGAAATTCAAAATGGGTGGACTGCTTAAATGAATTTTGTTTGAAAATAAAAACAAGGAGGAACGGTTTCATGCTGGGTATGACACATCTTGTTCTGTGAAAGAGGGGAAATTTGGAAGCTATCTTAAATGTTCTAACACCTCTTAAAAAGAAAATACTTTAATTTAGTTGACAAATAACGCAGTTACTTATCCTGAGTTTTCAAAATTGGCCACACACTTCTTGGAATCACCTTCAATCACCGTGCCCAGAAAAAAGCGTTTAACTAATCTGGAGTCATCAAAGGAGAAATAAACGCTCAACGCAAAATGCAAGAAAACTATTGTAACCATAATACAGTATCTCACTATCAAAATTTATTTACTAAAGTTAAGACCTCAATTTTTAATTTTTGAGAAGTTCTTTCAAAATGTAAAAATGCCCTGCTTAATATATTAATCCTTTAAGCTCCTTCAATGCTAACATTCATTAGATTGCTATTAGAACAGTTGAAATTTCAATTTTGGTTAAATACAAAAAGAAACTTACGTTTAATAAGAGCACTCCACTAAAAGTTGTAGCATGTTCACCTCGATGCTTGTCGTTGAAAGTTGAACTAAGTGTTCAAGAGTAAAGACATTCATACTGTTCCTGAGTTTTGACTTTATGTATTTCATATCAGAAAATGCCATCTCACATATGTAAGTACTTCACAACATCGAAATCTTTAATCTCAAATCTCTTATGTTTGGGTATTTCTCAGTTCAAAAACGTTTACTAAACTCTGATCCAGTCTTTGTTCGAACTCTAATCATCTGCGTTTACATATAAATTCATCTGCTTGAAGCTGACGTAATTCCATTTGATAAATGGTCTTTGTGTCTTCAAAGCCAACATTCAGTGAATTGTTGAACAGCGATACTTGGCTTAAATTCATCAAATTGTCTGTTCCTGTCATCAAAATGTTTAGTAAGAGTGTCCAACTGAGAAGGAAGTACTTCAAAATTTATAGTTTCACCAATCATTTTCATTTCATCAAGAAGCTCCTTGCTGGATTCGAAGTGAGCCAAGCTGTTTATTTCTAGATTTGATTTTAACAATGGCAGGTTGCTATGAAAATCATCGATATGTGGCTGTAAAGATTACAGATATTTTGATCTTTCCTTTACAGAGTAATATTTAATGCATTCAAATAGTGCATGTGTGATATCAGATAGGAAAGCTAATGAGCTAAGAAAAGCTACATCACTGAGACTTTCAGGTATATCAGTATTACATTTTATTTCTTCCAATAAAAAAGATATTAAATCCTTTCCTTTCCGAAGTTACAAAAATACCTCTAAATATTTCCCAGCACTCAAATAACCGATTCGATTATGCAGAAGCAAGTTGCCATATTTTGTTTCTAGTTCATCTAAAAATGTTTTGAATTTTCTATGAGTAGGATCATTGTTTTCGATACCAATTAAATTTAATATTTTCACTGCTTTCTGCATTGTATTTCGTAGTCTCAGTGAAGACACACACAATGTTTGTTGGCGTACAGTGCAATGTAGCATTTCAGATTTGATTCCATCTCTTTTTAGTCAAAAAATATTTGATCTATTTTTCCTTTGAGGACCGATAGTTGGACAGCAGTGGTCTAACGAATTCGTTAGGGAATTGTGTAAATCCTCTAACTTTAGACAAGACTGTTTACATGTCTTGTATACTCGTAGTGTTAGTTTCATTCGATTAACCGACTGCTTTCCTCTGAGGAATTGTGTTCGACAGGACTGCAGCTGTTACAGCTATTTTTCTCGTTCTTTGCATTGAAGATTTGACAAGGAGAATTTAAGTTGACTCTTCTATCCGCGGCCTTCCATTTCCACGAGAGAAGAGAGGCGAGGGCTGCGCTGCTAAAATGTATCTCATGTGTAGATCACGACGTTCACTCTCTAGCTAATGAGATTTCAGTGAAAAATTTTCCATCACATACGTGCCAGTGTGTTACAGTAACTTTTTTCTTTGAACATTGCCTTTTGTAAGACCCGCAATACTTCTAATAGCACAGCTACTTTTAATAGGTGGCTGGCTGTTTGTTGAATTAGTTTTTATATGCTTCCCAATTTTTATTGTGACCGGAAAATGTTTTTGCTGCCAGACTTTTGACTCACAGTGTACTTTGTAATGTTAGACACCACACCCATAAAGGATTCTTAACATCATTCATCATCCGAAATAAAAGCTGAAAATCCTACTCTAATGTGGGCTAGACATTTTTAATCCGTTTGTCACGTATCGCATATTAAGGCAGTAGAAATCAAAACACTGTGTTCTCAATGTCATAAATTCTGTTACCAGTAACAAACATGGTTACTGGGGTTGCCAAATATGACGTGATATAATATTGGCTTCACGGCGTATTCAGAATGTGATTCTAATGTAAACTTAGCGTCTAATACCATCTAACAGAGGAAATTTAGAAAACTTTCCGAAAAATTGAACAGTCTCGATGGAGTTAGACCTATCATTCTTGATTCAGTGGTCTTAAATTTCCATCCTAAAAGACCTAGCCAGAATACTTCCCTGTTTTTTTTTTTTCACTACAGCTAAATTATCAGATTACTGAGGCATAAACCATGTGTTATTTGGATCGCTGTTTAAGTAATAACTTAAATGTCAGCTCGCCAGTTCAGGAAAACTCAAAATTGACAGGAAAACGATGGCTATCTTGAGTTACTAATTTAGCGTCAACAACCTTTTTAGAAACGCAGTTACTCGGAATGATATTTGAACATGGAAGTAATTCCAAAACTAAATGCCCGGTTTTCTACACTAGACGCACCTTGTGTTATTTTGAAAACTTTAACGTATTTTTAAATTTTTTCCAGAAGAAGTAAACACTGTACTGCCGTTGCAACACTTCAAATACATGTATCGTACGACTTTTGTCCCCAATCAACGGGAGAGAAGAAAGGAAGTCTGTGTGATTTGAAAACCCGGAATTTCACATCAAGGAAGAGTAGATGGCGCCCATAGTAAATTATTATTTATTAATCCTATATTTTTATTATTTTTAATACTTTTTGATTGAAATATATGACTAGCAAACCAAAGAAAAAAATTAGCATGTACTTTGTAGTTCCTTTTAAAACTACTGAAGATTACACCGAAGAGTCCAAAACATTAAAATCAGCGTGTCTTTATGCAAACAAAGGAACTGCAGTTAAACTATGGCGCGTGTAACGGTTATGAAACGGTATAAATAACATCTGATATTGAGCTCTTTTGATCGGTGTTATTCTTGTTCTTCAAATGGGGAAGGCATTTTGGCAATGGATAATTTTAATGGCCAGACGACGGGGTCAGAGAATTTCCGATGAGGCTAGGTTTGTGGGGTGCTCACGGTCTGCCGAGGTTAGTACACTAAGAAAAGTGGTCCGCGGTTCATCGATGAAGATAAGCGAAGGCTATCCCACATGGTACAATACGAGCGAACAGAAAATATACTGTGGTGGAACTCGCTGGTAACGTGAATACTGGTGACGGTACTAATGTGTCACAATACACAGTAATCGAACTCTGCTCAAAATGGGCTGCGTAGCAGTAGTCCACTCCGAATGGACATGCTAACCTCGGCTCACCGCCGAAAGCGCCTACAATGGGCGTGCGACCATCAAAACTGGACCTTGTATAATTGGAAGAAGGTCGTGTGGTCCAATGAATCTCGTTTCTTGTTGCACCATGTGGATGGCTGGGTACGTGTGCGTCGTTTATCTGGGAAAGTGTTGGCACCAGGAAGCGCCGTGGGACTGAAACAAGCCGGTGCTTTGGGCAATGTTCTGCTGAGAAACATTGAATCTGGTCATTCATGTGCAGGAAACGATGACATCTCACACCTATCTGAACATCATTACTTACCAGGTACATCATTTCACCGTAATGGCATTTCCCTGTAGCAGTGCCTTCTTTCAGAAGAATAATGTGCCATGTCACATTTCCTGGATTGTTCGACAATGGTTCGCGGAACACGAGGAAGATCTCCACGTATTGCCCTGACCTCCAAATTCCCCAGACATGAGCCCAATGGAATATTTGTGGTTTGTGTTGAAACAATAAATCCGATCTACGGCGGTTTAACCACGTGACTTACAAGTGTTAAAGAATCTGCTGGTAACATATTAGTACCAGATACCAAAAGGCACCTTTAGAAATCTTGAAGCGACTATACCTCTCCGGGTAAGAGCTATTTTGGGAGCACATGGAGGACCAACATCACATTAGGCAGGTGGCCATTATGTTTTGGCTCTTGGGTGTATATATTTAGAACGAGACTGGATGTGTGAAAATACTACATGTCGTTATATGTAGTTACAAACGTACTTTTCAGTTCAGATTATTTTCTTTCAAGAAGAAAATCTTGAAGCTCTTGTTTAAGTCCCGTGTGATCAGATTTCCAATGTGTTGCTATATATTGACTTGAAGTCCTCCTTTAGTCATTTTTAGACTACACATAATACGCGTATTCGATTTAAAATAGTTTTAGGGAATTATAGTTTTATTCTTTGTTAAGTAATTATTAATTTACTTCGTGAGAAAGAAAGTACCATTTTTTTATGAAAAGCAATTTGCAAATGCTTACTTAACCTATTGTATAATACCTATGCTGTATTTACTGTTAGAAAACTTTATTCCCAGAAAAACTTTATAAAGTACAATATTATTATTTTAGTTAGATTCAGCTCTTAAAAAAAGAAATTATCCCTTTTCATCATTTTTTATTTTATTTTTATCAACCTCTGTCGACAACAGCCGCCATCAGCCATAGGTAAAGAAAGAATATTCCCAGTTTCTTTTTTTTTCTTTTGAAAATTCGCTGCAGCAAGAATCTAGCAGATTCTTGCTGCAGCGTCTTTAAGTTGAAATGGAAAGTCAAATTTTAATGAAGAGAGCTTCCTTTTATGCGAAAACTCTTTGTGTTCACAACAAAAACGACTCACGTGCGTTATTAAATGGGAGTTGTAAAATTTTTTCTGCTTCACCGAAAAACAGGCACGGTCGGGCCGAGTTAAGTTAATGAGAAATATTGCTGATTGAAACTAGATTTAATGCAAAAATAGATGTAACAATATTACTCTAATTTACACAGTTTAAGAAAAAGAAAGATACTCATTTTCAATAGAAGTCATGAAAGAAATGCGGGATTACGCCATATAATACAAATTTTGAAGATGACAATCCGTTTTTTGGCGTAAATGTGACAAGGATGGTAAGTCAGATAATATCCGAAAACTTGAAAATTTTCATCGTCCTGGAGCGGGACTCGAACCCGCGTCTCCCAGAAAACGCCCGGGTATGTTAACCACTACACTACCCAGAACGACCAAGTTTCCGATCAATTTAGATTTAAACATCAAAGGATTCGCTAGTCGAAGCAACCGGCATTCATGTTTAGCGAATCTGGTGGTTAAGAATCTTATCCCGTGTTTGCCCGGAGAAACAGATAAATCATGAAAGAAATGCGGGATTACGCCATATAATACAAATTTTGAAGATGACAATCCGTTTTTTGGCGTAAATGTGACAAGGATGGTAAGTCAGATAATATCCGAAAACTTGAAAATTTTCATAGTCCTGGAGCGGGACTCGAACCCGCGTCTCCCAGAAAACGCCCGGGTATGTTAACCACTACACCACCCAGAACGACCAAGTTTCAAGTTCCCGATCAATTTGAATTGAATGTAGTGGTTAACATACCCGGGCGTTTTCTGGGAGACGCGGGTTCGAGTCCCGCTCCAGGACGATGAAAATTTTCAAGTTTTCGGATATTATCTGACTTACCATCCTTGTCACATTTACGCCAAAAAACGGATTGTCATCTTCAAAATTTGTATTATATGGCGTAATCCCGCATTTCTTTCATGATTTATCTGTTTCTCCGGGCAAACACGGGATAAGATTCTTAACCACCAGATTCGCTAAACATGAATGCCGGTTGCTTCGACTAGCGAATCCTGTGATGTTTAAATTCAAATTGATCGGAAACTTGAAACTTGGTCGTTCTGGGTGGTGTAGTGGTTAACATACCCGGGCGTTTTCTGGGAGACACGGGTTCGAGTCCCGCTCCAGGACGATGAATTTTTTTTCAAGTTTTCGGATATTATGTCACATTTACGCCAAAAAACGGATTGTCATCTTCAAAATTTGTATTATATGGCGTAATCCCGCATTTCTTTCATGATTTATCTGTTTCTCCGGGCAAGCACGGGATAAGATTCTTAACCACCAGATTCGCTAAACATGAATGCCGGTTGCTTCGACTAGCGAATCCTGTGATGTTTAAATTCAAATTGATCGGAAACTTGAAACTTGGTCGTTCTGGGTGGTGTAGTGGTTAACATACCCGGGCGTTTTCTGGGAGACGCGGATTCGAGTCCCGCTCCAGAACGATGAAAATTTTTTTTTCAAGTTTTCGGATATTATCTGACTTACCATCCTTGTCACATTTACGCCAAAAAACGGATTGTCATCTTCAAAATTTGTATTATATGGCGTAATCTTGCTTTTCTTTCATGATTTATCTGTTTCTCCGGGTAAACACGGGATAAGATTCTTAACCACCAGATTCGCTAAACATGAATGCCGGTTGCTTCGACTAGCGAATCCTGTGATGTTTAAATTCAAATTGATCGGAAACTTGAAACTTGGTCGTTCTGGGTGGTGTAGTGGTTAACATACCCGGGCGTTTTCTGGGAGACGCGGGTTCGAGTCCCGCTCCAGGACGATGAAAATTTTCAAGTTTTCGGATATTATCTGACTTACCATCCTTGTCACATTTACGCCAAAAAACGGATTGTCATCTTCAAAATTTGTTCAATAGAAGTAACGTTCTGTTCCAGATATCTATTACTATTCTTCTATAATTTCTTACTCGGGCCAATTGCCGGATCAAATTTATTTAATTAATAAACCTAAATTTTTTTGTAAAGAGTTTGGCGTAGTTTGGTATGTTATTGGCTTCAAATAAGTCAGAAATTGGTATGGAATTCTGAGGTCATCCCTTCAGTTGGAGATTTCTGTATTTATCACTTCATTTGTGTAAGAGAAACTTCATAGGTGTCTGAGTGTGGAGCTGTGTGAAATTCAGATGTGTACTACTGTAGCTGCTTTCGAACAGCTTAGCCAAAAAACTAAGAAAAAGAGCGTAACAGGAAAACGTTTGCGGAAAGGCTATGAAAAGTAAATACAAACAAAAGGAGAAAGTGAAAGGGAAACCCTTAGGCTTTATCGCCAGTACAAAACTTAGATATATAGGCTAGATTCGATTTTTATAAGAAAGCTATCTATCATTGTCGAAATACAACGTGGAACAAAGGTTTCCCCCACAGAATCTGGGACAGTGAAAAGAACTGCAGAACAAGCAGAAATTCTCAAACTTTCCTTTAATCTTTCAATTATAATTTACCTGACGGTTGTCAACCACGCCTACTGCTGTAAAACGCTGAGATCTCAGTTAATGGTTCCTAAGCGACGAAGATCACTGGATAAAGAATGATCTTAAATTTAGTTTCGTGCTAACATTCTGATCTCCCATACTATTAGTCATCTATTTGAAATGACGATTAAGTAAAAAAAAAAAAAAGAGGAGGGGAAAGGGGCAGGTACCGCATTTTTAGGTAATCGTGAGATGGAGGGTAGGAGAAATAATCAACTTTGTAGTTTCTTTTGTTTTTTGTTTCAGTTTTGAAAGTGATTTAGAGGTCCAACTCCAAGTCGTTCGACGTTCAGTCATGTCGGTTAAACAAATCATGAAAAAACATTGAGAAATATGAATAATGAGAAGTCTCGAACTATCCCAGCATGAGGTTCTATTGCTTATAATCGGGTTGCAGGATTTTAAGTTGTATACGTAGCAGACATTTGTTTTGTTGTGCTGGAAACAGGAAGTTCTTGAACTGACTATTACGTACAAGGTTGTTAACTGTTCTGTTGTAGGGTTCTTGAACAGATCCTTTCAAATCTCTACATAACGGTAAAGAAGTGTATCAACTACAACACTCATTCTTTCCTTATGCAAAGGAATTTTCAAAGATGGAGAGCAGAGGAAAATTCTTTTCGTTTGTTATTTCGAAAGATTGCTAGAAATGTATTACATATTGCAATTTGTTCATTTCGTCAATTAGCGCAGATAAAACCATACAAACCAAATGTTCTTCTTGTGTGTTTGCGTGGGAAGCCTCGTGAGATACAGCTGTGGAGTACTCAAGCTAGCATGAATCTGTGTTTGGGAGTTCTTCCACACGGTTATTCCAATGACTCAAACCAATAAAGACAACGACTTGTTCAGATCCCTGTATTTTAGATTAAAAAGTTCCTTTTCGATACAATGCTTTTACTGATAAACTTCGCACCCAATTTTAATGCCCGTGAGTCAGATTTTCCGATAACCGGCACTTCTAGCTTACCGATTCAGCTAAATTAACACGTAGCATCAACATGATTTGTTCATTATTAATATTTCACTCAGTATTAGGCCTTTATTCCCAAGATCGAGAACAGATTCTCCTACTGGCCTCCGTCCTGTGGGCCAGCAGATGATTTGAGTCCATCCGCGAATCCCATTCCCATCCACCGCTGAAAGATATTGAAAGATGGAACATGGTAATAAGAAGCAACACTCGCTCAGTCAGGCGTGAGGCCATTTTCCATGCTGCACGGAGAACATCACGCGATTTCCTCCCAGGATTCGAACTCAGGCCTAATATTGCGAAGTATCAGAACTTTGTTCCTCAGACCACTGTCAATAAATTGTTAACTAATTCCAACTCATAATTCTTGTTTTTGTTTGTTTGTTTTGGAGCTTTAGAGTGTTTTTAACTTTTTCAATAATATAATTTGAGGATTCATATGGAATTCCATGTGCATCTGAAACTACAAGAAATTTCTTGTCCTCACTCAATGAGGCACTAGTTCCTGGTGAGAGAGGGATCCACACCAGTGAAGACAAACACGATACCCATGCTTCAACCGGAATTCAAACCCAGAACGAACAATGTGAGTGGTCAACAGTTTAAACCACTCAACCAGCGCCAGACACACACAGACGAGTGGCAGAATTGGTGGCTTCGGCATCTGGATGCTCCAAATTACGGAAGGGCGACAGCTTATAGCAAATTATGCTGCTTGCAGTGGTCGTTAAACCCCCAAGCAAACATTAATGAAGTTTATGACTATTCCCACGATGAAATCCGAAAACGCCGATGCAATTAATCATAATCATGATGGTGCCATTGAGTTGCTTTTCAAAATTAATCTTTGGTTGGCTAATCACTGAACTTCCATTACGTCAGGATTACAAAAATTGCTCCAGTCACATTCAACAGGGAAACGCTCCGTATGGTAAAACATGATATGCATTCACATCGAGTTCATCCAAGTAAAGTATGGGGGAAGTACACTCTTCAGCACACTCTCAGCATCTTTATTATATCGATTATTTTCGGTTAAAGAGGAATCAAGGATCTCTACAAGATCAGTTGGTCTCGCTTCAACCATGCAAACAGTGACTGCTTTGCACGAAATTTGTCATGACTCTACACTGGACTTTCTAGAATGTACAGATGTGTAAATCTGTGTGCGCGCAGTTACATAAATATATGATTGAATCAAGTCCATAGGTACGGTAACTAACATGTTACTAAAATTCACAATTAAGAAAAATTACGAAGTTCCTTATTCTCATGTTTTCGGGGATATTATACTCGTTCCTTCGACGAATCTTACTTTTTAATTTTAGGGATCTGAAACTCCAAAAATTGTCACTCACACTGGTAAATAATACTGTATGGTTGCAAAGTTCAGAACTTGCATTCGTCAATGGCAAACAAAACCTTAACAAAACCATACATCTCAAAAGTTCCGAACCTTTGGGCCGTGTATAAGGAATTTCGTTTATGAATTTTATCCGGTGTATGGATTCTATTTCCGTTCTGAGTACTCTTCTCAATCCAGCTAACACAGATATCAATTTTGCTGACGGCATCACTTTTCTGTCTAACGGAAAAACTGCATTTAGAAAATTAACAATTCACACCGGATCCGATATGGATGTTGCTCTTCTGAGGTGTTATTTCCTTCCTTTTTTAAGTCTGAAATCCTAAATTTCGGACCGACAGCCACTTTTTTTTCGAGACTTCAACGCTAAGGAAACTCGTTAAAATGTAAAGGGAAAATGCACTCTTCACATGTAGTATGCCCGAAATATTAGTATTATGCTAATGAATGTCAGCAACTGCGTTGAAATCTTACGTATTTGTTAAAAACGCAAGATTTTGAATTTACAGCCTCCCACCCAGCTTACCCATGCTGAAGCTGTGTATTTATTGGCTAAAATGTAATCAAATTCTTCAAAAATCTCATTCCTTCATTAAAAGCAAAACGATTTTCTTCTGTTATTTTGTCAAAATTTCGTGGCAAAAATCTATTCTAAGGTTTTAATAATTGTTTCGTTCGAATCCGCAATTTTATAACAGCAAAGAAAATGCTCCCACCTACCAGAAAAAATTCAAAAAGTTTAAAAAGTCATGTTTCATTTCTTTGTAACGTTCACGACAACGCAACATACCAAAAAAAAAAAAAAAAAAAAAAAAAAACACTTAGCGAAGACTTTAATTCACCTTTCTTTTTGTACCAGACCAGATAATTGGTTGGTATCTACAGTAAAACTATGTGATCTAGAATATTTAGTGAAAACAAAGCCTGCTGGCTAGGATCGCTTTGTACTTACACACATAAATAATTACGTTAAAATGAAGTGAATAAGTACAGGAACCGAACGGGTTAAGATAAAATCTACGAAAGGATGGACAATGGGCAAGCTGTAAACAAGCATGAGGGTAAATGCTAACAAATACTGTTAACTGATCAGCCCTGTGTGGATCTCTATGGCTAATACAGCCGGCAGCGTTCCTTTTTGCTCTGGATCGGCGAATTAATTTGACAGCATAAGCGCTTCTTCAGTTTCACAGCAAGTGGTTTTCGCTAAGCTTCCCCGCATCTCTTTGCATTTTGAAACCGATCGGTTGCCTATGTGATTGGCGGCGACCTTCGGCCAGAGTTAACAAATTGGAAACAAACTTGCCAGGTGCGTGACTTCGACGAATCGAAATTTATCGCCATCAGCGAAATTTTCATAGCTGAACGCAGGAGGCTTTTGTAAGCTTTGTGTCGGTCATCAAAATCGAAAAAACAATAATGAAACAAATGGAAAAAAGAGCTCCGTAAAACTCATTTAAATTCTGCTACAGCACTTCTCACGGACCGACCATTAATTCAAAGCATATCTCTAGAAAATGTTTGCTCTTTATGAGCGGCAACGCAACGAGGACAAGCGCAGCTCTAAGCATTTCGACAACATCGATCACTGGAACTAGACTTATTACACTTGACAGATTTAATCACGTACAAAGGCAGGGCCGAATCAGCCCAGAGACAATGAATGTGTTTTGTTCGGCTGTAGACTGATTAATTTACTTCTAATGTACAAAATACCAATATGACAATATCATCCACTAAACGGACATTTCATTCCTCTCACGTACCCGTACTTCTTGCAATAGCTGAAGGTTTTTTCAAAGATGATCCAGGGTGTCATCCCATTGAATTTAACCAAATTTTTGAGTAACATAGTCTTCCAATATCTGTCAAATGTTATTTTTCATCATAAAAATATTTTTTAACTTTCAAGAAAGGAAAACGTGTTTATTTGAAAAATAGTTTTTTCTTGTAAGAAGCTTACAATCATGTACTAAGATTAAATATTGGAGGCAGGTAGGTACACTAAAGCGACTGCACATAGTCACTTCAATTAGACGCTGACGATAAATGGAAACATTCCCATGCAATTAGTCCGGAAAACAGGATGAAGAGAAATTCCACTTACTTTGTATATACAGGGTGGCAAGGAAAGTTATGGACCAAGTCAATAACTTGAGAACAATAGCGCTACATGATGAAACGGCGTTAGACCACCTCGACTCCAGCGGAGGGAGTTAAGGATATCTTTCCTACCTTTGCAGATAGAACAACGAGGTCAGCTACAAAGCTGTAGAGCCTGGAAAATATATTGCGTAACGTGTTTGTCCCGAAACAAACAATGGAAAATAATCTAAGAAACGGCATCAGGAAATTCAGAAAATGCTACATGTAAATGAATAAACTAGACAGTAGCCTGCACTGACGTTGAATACTACGATGACTACACTGACGTTGAATGCAAATTTAACCGGACCGTAGCCTGCACTGACGTTGAATACTACGATGTGACTAATGATTTCAAAGTGAACCTGTAACGACCCTCACTCCTTTCTAGCTCATACTCACCATAGCTCCGATCCAGCGAGAGGCATCACATAATTGTATTTTGGTTCGCTTCCCAAAGTATAGAATCACTCACTCGAAGAAAAATAGAATTCAGGCCCTTTTTTAACGCTAACAAAGACGAACAGTTTATTCCGCTATGACGATGTGGCTTGGGACTTTTCTAGAGCTGTTTTATTTGACTTCGTTCCGTCCGTACTATCGACACTAGACAAGAACTTCGTGTTTCCCGTAAACCGTCGCTGCTACTACGCGATCCGATATCAGTCGCTCTTCGGAAAACAAATCGCGTCCGACGTCAACGCCCAGACCCGACTGCTTTTTCCAAAACTCCGATTCCGTCTGTTCCACTACCAAAGTCAGATCAGATCATATGTAGAGGATTTTAGGAAGGGAGTGTCAGACCCCAGGTCTTAAACAACCCTTAGAAATAGGAAGCTAGGAGATTTGGGCTAGAGTGCCCAATAGGAAAGTGACACAGAAGCGAGGTAGAAAGGGGGAGGAAGACACCCTTATTTATTACCAGGGGGGGGCAGTGCCCGGGTCCGACGGGTTAACGTGCCCATCCGACGCACGGCGAGTATTTAGCGGTTCGGACGTTCGTACCTGCCCTGGATCGAACCCGAGGTTATCTCCATGGCAGTCACGAACGCTGACCACTAGGCCACCCGCGGCCTACCAAAGTCAAATGTGTCCGTATCCTCTTAAAACTTCAGAGAAACTCTACTATTGGACTTCCCAGTTAATCTCCCCCCACGTGGGGTTACCTGCCACACCCTTAAGATCAGATCAGATCATATGTAGAAGATTTTAGAAAGGGCGTGTCTGACCCCAGGTCTTAAACAACCCTTAGAAATAGGAAGTTAGGATATTTGGGCTAGAGTGCCCGATAGGAAAGTAACATGAAGCGAGGTAGAAAGGGGGTGAAAGACGCCCTTATTTATAACCGGGGGCCCAACGGCTTAACGTGCTCATCCGACGAACGGCGGATACTTAGTGGTTCGAGCGTTCGTACCTGCATGGGATCGAACTAGGTCCTCTCCGTAGCAGTCATGAACGCTGACCACTAGGCCATCCGCGGCCCCGCCACGCTCTTAGGTTTTCGTTTAATTCCTTATTAACGCGCCCTTGAGATAATCCAATGTGCTATAAGGCAGTATTGTATTGTGCTATAAGACAGGTACTTCAAATACTTATGGACTAAGACTATTGTAATTCGGCTAATCCCGCGTATCGGACAGCAACGGCCGTAAACATGGTGATTTTGTCCGCTTTACCCGAAAATGGCGCAAACAAAGAAATTCCACGTGGAAATGTACATAGGCATACATATTTACAGTTATTTTCTTATGATCCGGTGCTAGACAATCTTACAGAACCGTTTCAACACAACACAAAGCATTATCACGATTATATGGGGTCAGAGATGAAAGTCTTCCATTCCGAGACAGAGATGTGAGCTGAAAAGACGATAGAAAGACAAGACCGGATTAAGGCTTTCATAAGCTCTAGGCTAAGTACTCACCCAAAGAACTGATGATGGGAATCATTATCAAGTCTAGTAAAGCATGAAAGTAGCAATATGCATTAGATTTGTGAAAATTAATACGAGATTCAACTAATAAATTATGTGCACAATTTTCACACCATCAAATTACTGTGTTTTCCAAAAACTTGCGATTTCTAGATTTCGTCTTGGATTTTTTAATGATTTAACATTGTATTCTTTTCTTGGTGTATTTTTTTCCACACAAATTACGAGAAATTTTGGTGCCAATCTTTCGGTTTATTTACATGATGGTTGAAGTCTGAAATATTAAGAAACCACTACATACTTCAATTATTTGAGACATATATTTAATGCGTCAGCATGTAAACTATATTAGCAGCAGTAAAGCAGTCTAATTATACAAATGTGCTTAAAGTGGAAAGTATGAGTGGTCATAGCTAAGTAAAACAAACTTTGGAAAATTAGTTTACAATATACAAACACACTTCGGTCTTCAGAAAAAAGAAACGAAATCGGAGCATTCAATTTTGTAAACGCAACGATTTGAAAACTGAGCATCGTACGAAAATGGGCGATGAAAGGAATGTCAGAAGTAGAAGATTAATCATATTTTCAAAAATATGGTTTAAGTGCTCTTGTATCGTCGTCAAGCAATCCCTAAAAATAAAAAGGTGGCAGGGTAATCATCCACGATTTATAAGAGCTTAGAAAAGTCAGAACAATGTTCACAGCCAACCGTACTTCTGTGGACAGGCTGGAGCTCCTATTCCAATTTTCTTTCCTTTGTTTTGCTTGGGCGTTTAACGACATCCGTGAGCAACTCGATCGATGGGCTATAAGCGGTCGCCCGTCCCTAATCTATGACCACTGGTTTCAAGGAAGAGAGAATACCAGTGCTGTAAGACAAACCCAACATTCAGGACTCGAATCCGAACCAATTTCGGACGAATGGTCAGAAGAAGGCCCCGGTGTCGCAGTTGTCTGCTTCCACCGGGACGGTCTTTCAATGGCTCAGATGAGAACATGAAAGTTCGCAGCTGCAGCAATGGTGCTTAAACCGAGAAACACAAGCCTCTGGATGAAAGTAAGAATTTAATCATCGTCTGGATGATGAAATTGTTACTTTGGACCAATACACTAAGTGTTTCGAAAAAGATTGATACACTTTCATCTCTCCATCGGTTGATCTCAGATGCATACTTTCAATTAGAAAAATATTCAAAATGATATAAAGATTTATGACATGGCAGTTGCACCCTTGTAGGTGGCATTTTCATAAAAATGAAAAAAAAAAAAACCTTTTTTATTCAGACTTCGTAGAAAAAAGTTCAATCCAAAAAGTTGTGCAGTGTCCTAATTAGTCTTAAAACAACAACAAAACCCGTTGTTCTACTTGCAAAACTCGCGAAGACATTCACGATGAAAATTGTGATAAAAGGATGTCTGGCAGACACAATTTCCTGCACGCGCGATACCTTTTTCCTTACTCGCTTTCAGTGCTCCAGAACTATACAGCGAAAAAAGCTATCGTTAGCCGTAAACGGGTTCCAGGAGATGCATTTCTTACAGTTTTCATCGCGAATATCTCTACAAGTTTTGCAAGCAGAATGACGGAGTTTGTCTTCTTTGACTAATTAGAACATTGTGTAATTTTTGTAATTGAACGTTTTTTTCTGCAAAGGCTGTATAAATTTCTTTTGTTTTTTTTGTTTTTATAGAAATGCCGCCTACAGGGTGAAATTGCCATGTCCTGAGTCTTTACGTTATTTTGAGTATTTTTATAATTGAAAAAATGTATCTGTAATCACTCGTGGAAGATATATAAGCTTGTTTCAATCTTTTTTGAGAACACCCGGTATATCGTTATAATTTGTTTATCTCTCACTGTGGGCTTTATACGTAGCATATGATCGGAAAACCCTAACCCAAGACTGAACCAGGGGATGAAAGTGAATCTATTTGTGAAGCCTGGGGATGAAGGTGTGACAGTTTGGCGGTGTTCTTCGTGTTATGGAGTTAATCCGCTCTCTGGGTGTTATCAATTCCACGAAGAATGGTGAGATGTTCCTCGTTTTTCTTCATAATGCCAGTCATTTATCTACGTATTTAAAAATATCAGCAAAAGAATTATCGCACCGAAAATGTGTTTGTGTTTTGGAAAATTCCGAGATCAAGAGAGGATATTACGAAGCCCTTCTTCTTCCTGAAAGCTCAGGTCATGTGCACCCGTTTCTCTTTCTTCTGAATCACCCATAGGAAAAAGCAGGGATAATAGAATCAGAGTGCCTGTCATAGGGCAGATGAAAAAATTAGAATGTGCGCCTATAGGAGAAATAAAGGAATCAGACTGTATCTATGAGTATTAATAGCAGAACAGAGTGTTTATTTATAGGAAAGATGAGCGGGAAACAAGATCCCTGTAGTGATGCATATCAGACCAGATGAATGAATGTATGTATATCCACTTGTCTTTTGTAAAGGAAATTATATAGTCAAGCAGGTTTCCACCTTATTAGCGATGAGCTGTATCGTTTCACTTGGATGTCTGCAATTTTGCTTGAAAAATATTTATATTGGCTGATCATTTCCTAAACGCTGATGGACAACATGCGGATTTTTCGGATACGTATAGCAGTGGTTGGGATTGTGGTGAACCACGTTTTCGAATCCTGAGTTGTTAAGTAATTTTATTGGTTGATAAAATGCATTCGACAGCAGAACCCTACTTACCTGGGTTACGAGCACAACTGACGAATCATCTTTTATTCAGCACAACTGACGCATAATCACCGAAGAAGTACTTGTGGAGGCAGTGAAATTAAACAAAAACTATCATTCACTACCTCGGCGCCGAACAGTGTAACGGTTTGACCTATTTTCACGTCAGCCAAGGAATCAACGACACCTACCAGGACAGACAAAACCACCATATTCTGAAGGATTTTAAAATAAACAATTGAGGTGGGAACTCCGTTCAAAAATATATCACAGTTCTCAGGGACCGTATTGACGGTAGTGCTTGAACCACGTAAGACAGAAAGCATCCCTCCCCTTAGTGCTTTTCCATTTATCAGGAAAACGTCGAGCTTTACATAATAAAGAAAGGTTTGGTTTATTATTAGGTGTACAAATAAGTTTTAAAGCGTTTTAAGACAACGCAACATGTAATTTGAGAGAAAACAACAACACCTTTACGAATAAAAATATGCGTCGTCATTA
Organism: Macrothele yani; assembly: GCA_039090855.1. Classification (NCBI taxonomy): domain Eukaryota; kingdom Metazoa; phylum Arthropoda; class Arachnida; order Araneae; family Macrothelidae; genus Macrothele; species Macrothele yani. The sequence continues at coordinate 71,846,623 of CM077001.1, forward strand.
TCTATCACCTTCCGCCATGGGCCGAGCTGCTGACGGATTCCAGCCATGAAGAATAATTCGTCGTGTGACGCGAAGAAGTCGTCAACCCATGTTTGCACTTTGTCACATGTCCGGAACCGCACAGCAGACAAACCATGCTGCATCGATTGGAACAAATGATAGTCTGAAGGGGCTATGTCGGGACTATAAGCCGGGTGCTCCAAAACTTCATAGCCAATATAGTTTCCTTGACCAATTTCGCAACATGCGGTTTAGCGTTGTCATGCAGTAATTTCACGGGACGCAAACCTTTGCCTGTGAATGCAAATTTCCGACAGATTTCCTGGTTCAGTCGTAGCAATTGTTGCTTGTAGCGATCAGCAGTAACAGTTTGACCCTGTTCCAATAGTTCAAAATAGAGCACACGCTTCATATTCCACCAGATGCACAGCAGAACTTTCTTGGAGTGAATAATGCGTTTCGGTGTCGAAGTCGTTGCTTCACCGGGGTCTACTCAGTATTTTTTTGCGTTTGGGATTGTTGTACCATATCCACTTTACATCACCCGTAACGATTTTCCACAAGAAAGATTTTGTGATGTTTATTCAAACACTTCATGACACGCTCATCCTTGTTCCTCTGGCTCAGGTCATGTGCACCAGTTTCCCTTTCTTCTGAATCTTTCTCATTGCGCGTAAACGATTAGAAATGGTTTTACAATACAATAATGAAAAATTTAGTCTGTGCACGGTATACTCCGGGGTTTATACTGGAACACCCCGATAGGTTTTATTAAAACACAAAATTAAAAGGTTAAAATCATAAGGCCTTTCGGACTCCCAAACCGAGATCCATCATCAGATACACTATAAAAGAGAAAGATGGGCTAGCCCCAAACATATATATCATCATCATCATCATTGTCAACCATTATCAATCCACTGCTGGACGAAGGTCTCCCCAAGTTTCCTCCACAACGGTCTGTCTTGTGCCAGTCTCCTCCATGTCACCCCTGCATACTTTCGAATTTCATCCACCCATCTCCCATGTGGTCTTCTTCTGGGTCTTTTCCTGTCCCTTGGAATCCAATCTAAAATTTCGGCTGTCCATCGATGATCTGTCCTTCTGGCAGTATGTCCAGCCCATTGCCATTTCAGGGATTTAACTCTGATCATGATGTCTTCCACTTTTGTCATTTTTCGGATCCACGAGTTCCTCTTCTTATCTCTCCTGGTTACACCAAGTATGCACCTCTCCATGCTTCTTTGAGTTGTCTGCAGCCTTTGTATGTCTCTTTTAGTTAAGGTCCACGTCTCTGCACCATACGTAAGCACTGGAAGGATGCATTGATCAAACACTTTTCTTTTAAGACATAATGGCATATTGCTCTTGAAAATTATGCTGTTTCTTCCAAAAGCTCTCCAGGCAAGTTTTGTACGCCGATTAATTTCTTCATCAATGTGACCCTCACTTGATATCTGCTGTCCAAGATAAACGTACGTGGCTGTTATCTCCAGCTTTTCTCCATCAATCGATAAATCTTCATTTCTTGTAAAAGCATTGAACATCACTTTTGTCTTCTGAAAGTTCATTTTTAATCCCACTTCTTTACTCTTGTCAGCAAGTTCCTGGATCATACTCTGCAGCTCTGATGGGGTAGTTGCAAAAATGACTACGTCATCAGCAAAACGAAGGTGGGTTAGATAATCTCCATTAATCTTTATCCCCTTGTTTTCCCAGCTCAGCGACTGAAAAACACCCTCCAATGTGGCATTAAAGAGCTTCGGAGATATGGTGTCACCTTGTCTCACTCCCTTTCCAATTTTTACGTGTGTTGTATTTTCAAACAGCCTAATCTTTGCACTTGCATTTTCATAGATGTTATTAATAATATTAATGTATGCATCTTCAATACCGCAGGTTTTCAGAGCCATTGTAACTGCTGATGGTTTCACCGAATCAAAGGCTTTTTCATAATCGATAAAAGCCATGCACAATGGAAGTTCATATTCCCTTGCTCTTTCAATTAGTTCTCTCAGCACGTGGATATGATCTATTGTGCTGTAGCCACTCCTGAATCCAGCTTGTTCTCTCGGTTGAGCCATGTCCAGTGTTACCTTTAAGCGGTGTGAAAGAACTTTAGTGAAGATTTTATAAACTACTGATAGGAGGCTGATAGGTCTGTAGTTTCCGAGATCCTCAATGTCACCTTTCTTATGTAGCAGGATCATTGTAGCGGTGTTCCAATCCTCAGGAATCTTTCCTTCATTAAGGCATCGAGTGAAAATTTGGGCGAGTACTGTTTCGATTTCTCCACTTGCTTCTTGTATGATGTCTACAGTAATTCCATCTTCTCCTGGAGCTTTTCCCCGCTTCATGTTCTTGATTGCATGTGCAACTTCTGCTGGAAGGACTGGAGGAACTCTGGTACTGGTATCTTTCATGATGTCTGGAGTGCATGTATCGTCCCTTTCATATAATTTGGAGTAGAAATCTTTCACTCTTGTCAAAATTTCGCCTCTATTTCTTGTTACAGAACCATCTTCTTTTCTCAGTGCCATAATCTGTTTTCTTCCCTTACTGAGATGTCCCTTTGCTATCTTTAGGCTTTGGTTGTTTTCAATTGCTTTCCTCACTAGTTCACAGTTGAATTTTCTTACGTCTTCAGTGATACTTTTTCTTACTGTCTTGCATAGCTCTATATATTCCACTTTGGAAGTCACATCTTCTCTAGTTGTCCTCATCTCTCTTCTTTTTTGCATCAACATTTTCGTTTTTCCTGATAATTTATTTACATGCAACTTGTTCTTAGACCCAGCTAATTTTGTTGCTGTTTCCATAAGAGCTTTGGTTACTTTTCTGTTAACTTCAGAGATGTCCACTTCTTCTGATGTTAGGCCTTCTAAAGCAGAGAACCTGTTCTTCAGTTCCAACTTGAAGGTATTATGGTGTTTTTTAAGGTTGGTTATGTCAATAGATTTTGTTTGTCTTATGAGCTTGCCACGTTCAAGTTTAGTGTTGAGGTGCATCTTACATCTCACCAATCTATGGTCACTACCTGTGTTGAACTTGTTTAGCACACTGCAGTCTTCTATGACGAATTTTTTGTTACACATAATAAAATCAATTTCACTTGTCGACCCATTTGGATGTCTCCAAGTCCATTTCCTGTGTGGCTTTTTCTTGAAAAAGGAGTTCAAGATGAAAAACCCTTCTGCCTCTGCAAACTAAACGAGAGTATTTCCACGCTGGTTTCTGTTGCCGTGACCAAATTTACCTACTGAAGTTTCATTCTGTTGCCGTTGCCCTATTTTTGCATTGAAATCTCCCATAATTATTTTCAAATGCTGCTATATAACGTTGTATATGACGTAATTACAAAATGCCACCTAGTGTAGAATAGGAGCAAACTGACAAAACACACGATTAAAATATCGATTAATGATTGAACTGTATCAGGTTGACCTGCCGAATTGTGGAAAGCATTGTCCGAAAACAAGAATGTCCAAGGTCTCGGTACAATATATGATACATAGTCGGTGCATCATAAATGTCCCCTCCAAATAATGAATAAACTTTCGGCAAAAGTTAAATGCGATCTCTTACCTGGGGTAACGAGGATCGTCGCTTCCTTCCAGATGGGATAGTGTGTTCCCTAGTGAACCTATCGAGCGAGTGCAGTTTTCATAACTCCAATACGAACACTGTACATATGTTCCTTGATTCGGGTGTTCAATGTGCGAGAGGTAGAACCTATGTATTCTTGGCCCACATGTACTTGGTTGTATGCTTTGAGTGGAATAAGATAAATGCCATGTCTGTTACCCATTTCCACTGGGTCTCGTTTTTTTAACTGTTGAAAGGATGTTACGCGTTTTTACATCAAAACCAAGTCTACATGGTTTACACACATTGTTCAAAATATTCACTATCCGTGGGACATGTTCAACAGACCTGACATACCTGATTTGTGAAGATTCTCTACTCAAGGAGGTGTCACGAGCATTCAAATTCTTGCGGAAGTCACTTTGTACAAGTGAGTAACTGCACCCATGAGATCTGGCTAAATCACAAATTCGCTTGATTTCCAGCCTTCTAAGTTTATTATTTGAAGAATGAGCAATCGCTCTATTCAAAAGGAATCGAATGGAAGTCAATTTGTGTGTCATCGGGTGGGATGATATCATTAGTAGCCGTGGGTTTTCGATAAGCCGAATACTGCAAAGACTGTAAGTGAATTTCTTTTAAAAGTGAAGTCCAGGAAAGAAAGACAAACTGCCCTCTTTTTTCGCACTCCAAAGTAAAGTTTATGGAAGGGAACTGCGATGACATGTAAGAAGTAAACGAGTACAGGTCTTCTATGCCATGCGACCAAAATAACAAAATGTCATCGACATACCTCACGTAAAGGCTTGAACCTTGGTGAGTTCCGACATCAGTTTCTCCTCTAGAAATTGTAAAACCAGTTCTGTTAAACTTGGAGACATTGGGGAACCCATAGGAGCCCCACTGCATTGTCCGTAAGTTACGCCTTCAAACTCGAAGTAAGAGCGTTTTTGCATAAGTTTCAAGGCCTTTAAGGTACCCTGTGTCTCCTCCGGTGAGAATTCATTTAAATCACTCAACCTGGACTCAATGATTTCATGAACAGAATAAACAGCGATACAGAGGAAGAGTGATATGACATTCAAGGATGCCATAATAAAAGGCGTCTCAATGTTGTTGGTAATCCCGGATTCGATCCAGAGCTGGGGTAAAGCTTGAGATTGAAAATTGAGAACTGTTAGTGAAACGTGTCAAAAACCTTGCTAAACTTTTTTCCAAAGGGCGAGTGGCGCTGGCATACCCTGAAACTAAGGGACTAACTGGATGCCCTTCTTTATGGGTTTTTAACGTCCCAAATAACTCAGGGACACTTGTCCCACAAGTATGTTACAGGTTATCGGTAATAACCATAGGAAGTACAGCGTGGCTTCTGAGTTTGCTAATGGCAGTGATAGTAGCCGAGGTGGGATCTGAGCCAACACCGACATGTGGAATGCTACTGATTGCTTCATACATTTTCTCATGGTAGCTATCTTTATCAATAATAGCAATCTGGTGTGACTTGTTCATATTAATAATGGCTAAAAGGGGGTTGTCGTGAAGTTGTATAAGTGATTTTACTTCCTCTTGGTATATATAATCTTAGTAGGGATTAACAGGAGCAGTCCCTTGAAGAGCCTTAGTAATCTTGTGACGAGTGCTGTCTTGTACCTCAGACGGAAGAGCCCTGATAATAGTCTCTGCTTATGGAACGAGCTTGCAGTTGTTAACTCTGTGAACTGGGTAGGCGAACTTAACATCCCTACTCAATGTACCAATCTGTGCCTGATTAAGTTGCAGAGCGGTGAAGTTGAGGTACGAGTGTTGATCACATGTAGAATTACCATCTCTTCTCCCTCTGGGGGAAGTGTGGGAATATCATCCTTGAGTATTTAGTGCAACTAGCCCTCTGAGTTTGTTGATTTGTCTATCCTGACATCTCAGAAATTTTGCAGCCATTATAGCGAGGTTGACAGTTAGAAGCCTATCTAATACACTGCCGGACAATTGCTGACAAGGACGCCTTATAATAGCAACGATAGCAACCATAAAATGGAAGGCAGGAAAATGTGGAAATTAGCATAAGTGCGGGATACAGTAAGACGTGTTGTGCGTATGCAAATTTTGGATTGCCGAACTTGTTCGTGACGTCATAGCGCTGATAAGAGATATAAAGGATTTAACGCGTATTGACCGTTGTTGTTCAAACGCAAAGTTGAAAGGGAAAGAATCAATTGACGAACCTGCAATTTTCAGTATGTCTTCACGACATCACCTAGATGATTTTACGCGTGGCCGTATTATTGGCACGATTGAAGAAGGGCGAAAAATAACAGATGTTGCCAGGGAGTTCGACGTCAGCCACAGTGTTGTTTCAAGGCTTTGGAAATCATTTCAAACAAATGGAGAGTGTAGCAAACGTCACGGGGGAGGTCGTGTTCGCAGTACGACACCTGCAGAAGATCGGTACATAGTGCTATCAACAAAAAGACACCGGCGCAGCACAGCTAGTGAGGTAGCAAATCAGTTTATGGCTGCTACTGGCAAGCGGATCTCCCGAAAGACTGTCGCCAGACGTTTGCATGAAGGAGGACTATACGCCCGCCGTCCTGTTGTGTGCATCCCTTTGTCCAGACGTCACCGTACCGCCCGTTTGCAATGGTGCTATCAACATCGTAATTGGACTGATAACGACTGGTCTGCTGTCCTCTTCTCAGATGAGAGTAGATACAGTCTATCGTCTGATTGTCGACGACAACTGATCTGGCGTGATTGTGGTACTGCATGTTGTCCAGCAAACATACATTAAAGGGACCGATATCCGACATGTAGTGTCATGGTATAGGCTGGCATCATGATCAATGGCCGTATGTCCCTCTATGTGCTTCCAACTGGGATTATGACTGGCCAACGATACATTAATGATGTTCTGCTACCTCATGTTCGCATGTTCCGTGGTGCTGTCGGTGATAGATTCATTTTCATGGACGACAACGCAACATGTCATCGAACAGTCGCTGTCCAGGAGTGTCTTGAGAGCGAGGATATTCAACGCCTCGTATGGCCAGCACGTTCTCCAGATCTGAATCCCATTGAAAATGTGTGGGATGCTTTGGGGAGGAGTCTTGCTGGTCACCAATGCCCTCCAATAAACAAGGACACCCTCATCCGTGCACTGACAGAGGAATGGGATAAATACACCCTCCGCTGCTTGATAATGTTGTGCAAAGCATGACACGACGTGTGGAATCTTGCATTGCTCTCCATGGTGGCCACATCCCGTATTGACATCTTACGCCGGAACGCCTGCGGACGGTAATTGTATTTTTTTCACGTTTACGTATTCTGCACAAAATAGCCTGTTTGTCCCTTGAACACGTTCCAAAGCCTTCTGGATTTCAGAGCACAATAAAATGTCTTTCTTGTAATGTCCTGGCATTCTGACATTATTTTATTTCACTTTGCATCCAACCACACTTACTTTTTTATGCGCTATATAGCCGTTTATGATCCGTCCTTAGCAATTGTCCAGCAGTGTATAATCCTATGAGAAATTGCTGACAAGGATCGCCTTATAAGATCGTCTATATAATTGGTCATTAAAGTCCCGTTTCAGATTAATCTCCGTACGAAGGCGACGTCTTCCGCATTTCTTAGGACCTGGCCGTCTTTCCGAGACCTTGGTTGACAAGTTAGTGTTAAGTATTTCGGTACCAAGTTCAAGTCCCGGCAATTCAACAAAAAGGCAAAGTGTGTCTGTTCAACAGCCAGTTTACGTCGAGCCTTGTAAAAGGTCTTTTCCGCTAGTTCCATATGACAAGTAAATGAAAATAAAGTACTAAAACACATACCATTATTGGCGGCAGCTTAATAATAATGAAGAACTACGTGCAGAACTTGTATAATAATGAAGAAATGCCGTCTGTGTACGGTACACTCCGGGGTTTAATCATTAATCGGTATTTTAATGGTGTGTTTTGGCAGTTTGCTCCTATTCCACACTTGGTGGCATTTTGTAATTACGTCATATACAACATTATATATATATGTATGTGGCTTGCCCGTCTTTCTCTTTTATAGTGCATCTAATGATAGATCCCGGTGCGGGTGTCCGAAAGGTCTCATAATTTTAACCTTTCACTTTTGTGTTTCAATAAAACCTATGTGGGGGTTCCCATATGGACCCCGGAGTATACTGTGCACAGACTTCATTTTTTCATTATTGTATAAGTTCTACTCGTAGTTCTTCATTACTACCCAACTGCCACCAATGTTGGAAATGGTTTGTTGAGTTACCCCCCGTTGTTCAGCTACAGTAGTATTTTTTGCGTTTGAGACGAATCTTCATCCAGCAATGCTTGCACTTCCTCATGTGCAACCTTCTGTGGGGTGCCGCTACGTTCTTGACCGCTAACAACAAAATCCCCTGGTTTAAACCGTCTGAAACAAAACCCACACGTGCTTTTCGATACAATATTCTCTCCCAAAACAGAACAGATCGATGTACATGCTTTTGCAGCCCTTTTTCCTTGATGAAATTCGTAACGAATGCAGTGTCGAATAAATGCAGTATCGCTTGCCATCTTTCACCTACCGATGTGCAAGTGCGTTTGACTGTGGCGCAAACTTCTGGGTCACATTTTATACTCCGGACTAGTTAAGGTCATATGACAACAACGCGGGAGAATGTCAGATATGTAAATTAGCGGTATACGTCACACAAAAAACGCTTTAAAACTTATTTGTACACATAATAATTTGTATAGTTTTACATCGTCTAAAATAGCCTATTGATGCTTTCCGATATAAGTACAATTTACCACCTGCAGGAAAGAACTGAGTTAAGTCGTCCCACACTAGTCTTAAAGAGACTGATCTGGTAATCCTCAATTTTTTGGTTTTTCCTCTGTCAAACAGAGAGCATTTGTTGCACAAATCATGGGAACAGAATGGAACATCAGGTGAGCGATTCTGCCAGATCTACACTTCACCTTCTCATATAAATACGATGGTATTTCCTTTCCAAAACGAAAATAAAAAAAATCAGGCAAAACCTCAAATGGTTCTTAACTTACAGTGTCTACCATCGCCTCAACGCCACCACAACCTGAATGCCACCACAACTTGAATGCCACCACAATCTCTGAAAAGCTGATTACAACCTTTACGTCTCTCAGAATAATTGGCGTTTATTTGAAGTAATGCCTTCATATTGAAATAGAATACAAGTGTACCACAAAGCCATAATGAAAATGCAGACAACACCTGATATATTTTGCTTAAAAAATAGATTATTTACTGATTAAAGTTTCATACGAGGTTTCATGACCTTAAAAAAGATCATACTGTAATTGTCAATATACTCATGACTGTATCCTCTCGTGACAGTTCAGTTAATACTGTCACGAGAGGATACAGTCCGTGAGTATATTGACAATTGACGGATGATATTAACATTTATTAGTTCTTCTATCAGGTCGTTCGGAAAATAATGGCCGATTTCTGAGGTGCCACATTCAACTCGTATACAATGCTTGCTGACCAACCGGCTCGCAGCGCCATTCGTACGAGTTGAAGGGCGACCTAGACGGCACATACACGCAACAATCAGTTGAGCCGCAGTCCTTGCTGCTCGTGTGAGAGTGGTTTGTATTATACATGTTATGAAGGAGTGAGTTGTGAGTGATTCTGTTTCAACTGGGTCGTAATGCGGAACAAACCTATTGTAATGTGGTTGAGGCATGGTACAAGGAGGCAACATCTGAACGTCTTGTTCGTCGGCGGTATGAAAAGTTTCGTTCCGGTGACACGAGCTTATAAGATGAGGAGGGCCAAGGACGACATTCGGTCATTGATAACGACACTCTGAAGGCAAATGTGGAGGCAAATCCTCGCGGCACAGTCAGAGAACTCGCCAAACAGTACAATGTATCGGTGTCAACCATTTCCGAACATCTCCACCAAATTGGTAAGGGCAAGAAGCTCGATACGTGTGTCTCACACGAACTGACAGAGCATCAAGTTTGAGATGTGCAGTAACATTCTACTTCGCAACGAAAAGGGACACCTACTTTATTGCATTGTAATCTGTGATGAAAAGTGGGTGCTATACGACAACCGTAAGCAATCTAGACAGTGGTTGTGCGAACACCCGAAAAGAAGGTTTTGTTGACAGTATGATGTCACACACTACAGATTCTTGAATGCTGGTGAAAGCATTTCCTCAGCCGCATACTGTGAAGAAATTGACCAAATGCACCAGAAGTTGTGTTCCAAACAGCCAACTTTGATGAACAAGAAGGTTCCTATCCTCCTTCATGATAACGCCAGACCATACGTGTCATAAATGACGAAATAGAAACTACGCGACCTGAAGTTCTCAACCATTCCACATTCAGCCTACTCGCCTGACTTGGCACCTACCGATTTTCACCTGTTCATGCATTTTAGCAATTTTCTCAAGGACAGGCTTCAGAAACCGGGAGAAGGCCGAAATTGCATTCTGGGACTTTCTTGCATCCAGGGAGCATTCTTTGTCTCCTAGTGCTCCAGAAATCAGAGGAGCAGAATGATTTGCAATATCATCCGCTGCCCCGGTGGTGCACTGTTCTAAACGCCTACCGTCGTCTGAGTGGGCTCGGATTCGAGTCCCGTAAAGCATGGATGTTGCTCTTAAGTCACTGGTTCTATATACTCCCTGGAACCAGTGGTCTTAAACCGTCACCGGTTTAAGACCACCATATTTGCTTTTAACCCCAAAGCAAAAGAAAAACCATATCATCCAATTTAATTCAGCTGATATGAGACTTCAATAAAAGTACTGATACGAGGATGGTACCGAAAGTAACGCAAAAGTGGGCATAGCTTTTTCATTAAATGACAGAGGTTGTCCAAATTGCACATGTTGGTATAGTAAGTCTTTCTCTATATAAAGGTCTACTAAACATAGTCTTCACCGCACACAATGCATTTGCGCCATCTTTGAAAAAATTCAGGCGTGGACTGTTGCACCCACTTCTTCACGGCCACTTACACCTTGTCTGTATCATCAAATGTTGTTCCTGGACTCTGTCCTTCAATGGGCCGAGCAGGTGAAAGTCGGAGGGCGCCAGATCTGGGCTGTACGGTGGATGGGAGACCACCGACTAACCTAATTTTCTGATCGCTTGTTTTGTTGCCAAAGATGTTTGTGGTCTCCCATTGTCATGGTGAATGTGTATCCTTTTCAGATTCTTGTTCGGTCTCTTCCTTTTCATAGCTTTTCTAAGCTTCCTGAGTGTCTCAATGTAGCGCTCGGTGGTCACGATACTGCCACGTTCCAGAAAATCAAGGAGAATGACACCCCTGACATCCCCAAAACTGTCACCATGACTTTCTGTGCTAATCGCTGGGTCTTGAACTTCTTAGGCCTTGGTGAAGAGGTGTGACGCCATTCCATGGATTGATTCTTCGTTTCCGGATCGTAAAGATACACCCATGTTTCATCCTCTGTCACCAGATTGAAAAAACGTATCTTCATTGGCTTCAAACACTTCCAGCAGACTTCGACCCTTCTCTACTTGAAATCGGGGGTCAGCTGCCGAGGCACCCACTTTGCACACACTTTCCGATATCCTAAGTCTTCCACCATCTTATGTATGGCATTGTGACCACAGCCCAGTTGTGCAACAAGCTCACGGATTGTGTGTGACACGTCTCTCCGCGCAAATCAATTTACCTACACGCGGACGATTCGTGCCAGTGGTCGCAGATGATGGTCTCCCACCACTGCGTGGTTTGTCTTCAATGCTGGTTTCCCCTTCTTTAAACTTCTTCATCCATCTGTGCACATTGCTCTTGTCGACGGTGTCATCTCCGTAAACATTTTGCATCCTTCTGTGGATGTCAGACAGCCTGCACCCTTCCTTCGTCAAGAACTTAATGACGGCACGTTGCTCTTGTTTGGAATCCATTATTTACCTTCAGTGAAGAAGAAGGGTTACTATAGAGGACGTGTTACTCTACCAACATGTGCAATTTGAACGACCTCTGTCAGTTAATAAAAAAGGTATGCCCACTTTTGCATTACTTTCGGTACAACCTTCGTATACTGTGTACCTCATGCTCTTGAAATGTCTTCCTTAAAACATGTGCATTGTAAACTTTCTGATGTTCTACCTTTGTGTTCATCTTGTAAGTTTCTTTTAAGTCTCCATTTTCTTTCATGGTATTTAAATCAAATGATTTTGTTCAACGTCGAGGGTAGCTTCTTGAATTTGCGTAGTGGGATGATTTTGGAAATTTTTATGTACGATTGCTATGCGTAAATCTCGCTTTTCTCCCGCTGGTCGATCCACTTGTGCCCAATAAGACACTAGCATGTTCGAATGGAGGGTTTCATTGCATTTACGGACTTTCTTTAGAAATCCGGAACGATAGTCATTTTCCGAGACTGGAAAATTATAAACGAAGCCTTCAACTGCGTATCAAACCTATAGAGTATTAATCAAGATCAACCTTTAGTAAAGCTTGCCATATGAATATAAGGTATTTGTATGTAAAAAAACAACAGACTTTGATAAAAGAAAATCAGAACATCTTATTTCTTAATTTTTCCGGACTCTTGCCGCGATTGCGATCCCAATTTATTTTCGGGGGAGGGGAGTTAGGTAACGATCACCGTGTTTAACTGGATGGGCTACAAGCAGTCATTCGTCTCCTATATAGGTCCACTGGTTTCAGCGAAGGAGGAAAGCCAGTGCCTACTTGAACTCAACTCCACTTGGGTGAATCTAGAATTTTCTGTTCTTCAGTTCCTTATTTCATCTGTCCGGATGGCCCTGCTTCTGAATGCTTTAAGTTAAGAAAGCGGAGGGGATCTTTCTGCTCCCTTTCTTGCTGAAAACCCTGCTTTGAATGATAAAAACGTATCTTTTCTTGCTGTTGTTTTGTAAGCATTGACCGCTGCATATCTACATTTGTTTTACTATTGCAAAGAGCCCAGAATATTTTAGATTCTAGTGAATAAGAAGGCGTTAAATCTAGATAGCATAAATCCTATTATGAAATCTTGTTCACCGAGGTAAAATAAATTTGTATTGTCTACTCAAGTTTTCTTTTTAAATTGGAATCTTTCCAACGGGTTCTGTGTTTGCTAATTTTAAAAATATTAAGAAGAAATAATACATTAAAAAGAGATCAGCATTCTGTTCATTAAGCTCGCACCCGTAGCTTTCACTTTTGTTTTGATTGAAGTGCTGGAGGAAGCAATTATATATATGCGTATTATCTGAAAACTTTGAAGCTCCTTACCTTAACGCTAGTGTAACTTTCGTAAAAATCAATAAAAATGCAACGTTTCAGTTTATTTAAACATTTGTCATACGACTGTAGAAAAAAAGGTTTAGTGCAACAAACGCACTACTTTTTATGCCATCGATGCTTTCCAAATAAATTCTGGTCATATTTTCAGCCTTCGGATTGTCACTTGTGGCGTACTACAGAAGTGAAGCCCGTGTCAAGAAGAAAAATCTGCAGCGAACAATTCCGTCGGTATAGTTTAGTCGGTTAGAACAAATGGCTCCGGACTGTGGATTCGATCAGCACCACAAGCAAATCTGTGTTTTCACGTGTGGTTCTAGTATGCATATAGTACAACTGCCTTCTTGGTTCTAGTATGCATTTAGTCGTCAAAGACATGCATAACATAATGTGGATTATCACCTTCCCCTTTTGCTTGCATGTTGGTGACATCCTTTCTATTGAATTTTCTCCAATTCGAAGCTTTACTAAGCATAATGCACTCCATGCATCTAATGGAAAGTTGTTAATATTGTGTTAACGAACATCAGCGACTGCGCTACTGTGCTGCCTCCTCCTTAAATATGTAATTTATATGTAATTCAGCAATTTATTGTTTTTACAAGGACATCCTTGTGGAGTTCAACTATTGCAAAATGCACTCCTTGGTTGCCTTCTGTAGGTGACTTTTTCACAACAAATATGTACTTCTTTGACGGTTCCCAGTATTTGCAAGTTTTCCTCACGGGTCAATAGCTATTCTGTGGGTGAACTTTCTTCGAAAAATCTAGGGTTTCTGTTTTGTGTTAGAAGATACTTCCTTTTGAACAGCCTTTGTCCCTATCTAAAACGCAAACGTAGGCATTCTTCCATATTGGGGGCAGTGCATCTAGATCAACTCTGAAACTAGTATTGGTGTATAAAATGTCATTTCGAAAGTTAACAGCTTTGCATTCTCTGTGTCTGTTCAATTCGTTTTCGGCAGGCTTGCAGTGCTGTATCTTTTTGCGGAACTGTCGTGGAAATCCCTCCCAAAATCGTCAGCCAGTGTCAGCAGTTTTCCGCTGTTTCAAAATAAAAAGAATACATACTCCCAACATTGGCTTTGTGTTAACTTAATTAAGTATCGCTCCATTCGCTTTGCCAGTTGATTCATTCCTACTACGTTCAAAATTTGGTATGCTGTAACAAGTTACACCATACCGAAACGTACCACCTTTCATCAATTTATATCAAAAGCAAATAAACTGCTTTTTGAAAGTTCCAAGTTTCAAAACGGAGGATGAAAATTGATCTGATGATATAATGTACAGGTTTTGCTTTCAACAATCATTTTTAATTTAAAAATCGAAAGTTTTGCATTTCAAACTTTAGAGACTGTCCAATTGTTACAATTTGTATGCTCTTCTCTAGAATGAAATCTCAAAACGCTTCTACGTTTCAGTTAATGTACAGATATCTTTTCAGTGATATGCATCTGTTTCACGGTGGGCTCTGAATGGAATTGAGGGCATCACAATAAAAGTACGAGTACATAGCTGAACTTCTGACGATATACTGTATGAATTAAAACGTTTTTACTAATGATATAGATACATACGCATTAAAAAGGTTTCTCGCAGGTACGTATATGATAGAAAGTCACTGTGATATCAGTACGGATTGTATTTTTAATGCAGATATGTATACCAAAAAAGGTAAATATACGAATAACTATAACTAGTCAGCAATCAAGTCACAGAATTATGAGAACTGCTTTAGAATGTAAACTACTTTTCTTCCGAATCTCCCTGTCAAATACGAAATGCCAGTAGCAGAATTCAATTTGTCGAAAAGTTTGGTTGTTCATGTTTAAATATTTCAGACGAGCTGTGCAAAGTACGTCGCTTTGTTCAATATAAAACTTCACACAAAAGAAAGAATACCGAAAGAAATAGAGAAAACGTCTTGATGGAACAGATGCCAATAAATTTGGTAATTCAGTGATCCAGTTATTTTTCTGGCTGTAGATGAGAGGAGCCATTGGTAGCCTTAATTTGGAAGTTAGATGATCTACACTGAAGTACCATTGAATTAGAGATACTTGCCTACTATGCTTTGGACCATCTCTTATCCTAATGACGTCAGCCACACAACGTTGCATGGACTCCATGAGCTTACGAAAATATTCTGCTGGTACCACCAGCCATGTTTCCTCCAAAGCTATCTATAATTCGCTCACGTGAGATTCGCACTGGATGGGACATGTGCTCAAACAGCCTGTTTGATGGTAACCCAAAGATATTCGTTGGAGTTCGATCCCAGACTTCCAGGTGGCCATTGAAATATTTCAAATTCCATACAGTGTCTTATAAACATGCTGTAGCCAGGTGGTCTAAATCACGCGTCTTACCCATCATGTCTGTGAGCCGCCCCGGTGGCGCAGTGGTCTAAGCGATGGCCTCTGATCATTCGTCCGAAAGGGGTCCGGGTTCGAATCCCGGTGAGGCATGGATGTTGTGTTTGTCTTACGGCACTGGCTCTCTCCCTTCCCTGGAACCAGTGACTCTAAATTAGGGATGGGAGACTGCTTATAGCCCATTGAGTTGCTCACGGTGGTCGTTAAACCTCCAATAAAAAAATGTCTGTGATGATCAATCACTAATGGGAAAGCTGTTGGCGATGGTTGCATTTAATCACAGTGTCGGCCGGGCACGCACGGTCATGCGGGATTAGCAGCCAAGTATTTGCATAATGTTTTTTTTTTTATTGGAGGTTTAACGACCACCGTGAGCAACTCAATGGGCTATAAGCAGTCGCCCGTCCCTAATTTAGGGTCACTGGTTCCAGGGAAGGAAGAGAGCCAGTGCCGTAAGACAAACACAACATCCATGCCTCAACGGGATTCGAACCCGGACCCCGTTCGGACGAATGATCAGAGGCCATCGCTTAGACCACTGCGCCACCGGGGCGGCGCATAATTTCTTCTATTTCTAATTCAACGGAACTTCAGTGTATTAAAGTTGCCTTTTTTTTTTACGCTTTCCAACCGTCAGACGAGCATCTTTCTCACCACCTTTCCTAGCCGAACTGTGCTTGAAGAAGAGAAGCGTACATGCTCCAGCTTTGTCCGTCTGCTTGTCCGCACGATAACTCGTGTAAAAATGGTTTGATTTCGATGAAATTTTAGTATGTGGCATGGGAAACCTGGGAACGAACCTTATTGAAAATGGGCGAAATGGAGTCAAAGGTCAGGACATAGAAGAGGGATCCATTCCATCGCCCTTATGCGCCACAACACGTGAAAATGCTTCGATTGCGACAAAACTGTCGTTGGACGTGCCCTCTCGAGCTCTTCACATTTTGCTCCGTTTGTTCGGTAAAAGTGATGCTTGCTCCCGAATTTTATGCTCCAATATTGCATCTTTCTCACCACCTTTCCTAGCCGAACTGTGCATATTTACTTGATTTTCATAGTAATATTACCTGCTGACCACGCCCTTCTGCGTTCTGAAGGGTGCGCCCTGTGTACACGTTCCAGTGCCTTCTGTTCCTTTCCTGTGCACCTCGTTCAAGTAATAAGCTGTCAGCAATCTTCCCAGCTACGTTTCCGCACCGGTAAGTGAATATTATAGCGATATTCCTTCATATTTTATCTCGGTGGGTTTGCTTACCACTGGCCATCGTGACTCACCTTGACTGTCTCTATTCTCCATCAGCGTTCATATACGTTGCCTTCTATGCTTGTGTTCCTGAGCTTACCTACCCCTCTTCCGGTGACGTCATGGTCTCACAGTTGTGACATCTCTCTTGCAGCTGTACTTGTGTCGTCATTGTTTGTAGCTCAGCCTTCGTTCACCTGTTTGTTGTGCCTTCCCCATTTGTCTTCCTAGCAATTGTGCATTCTACCACCGCTCATGGCTTGTGCAATATCAACAGAATATCTTCCAACACTGACGCCTCCACCAGATGTTCTGCTTCAAGATAAACTTCAGCTCCCTTCAATTCTTACTCTTCATCTTCCTGAATCTTCGCCCCGAGGTAAGTCTCTACTAGCCTCTTTAGCTTTAGGGATGAAATATGTTGCCCTCCCCAACACAAAACTTACTATGTACACATCAGCTCTGCATGAACTTGTTCCTCCAGATGCCATTACACATGTTGCACGTAAATTCCACTGCAAGTACTTGCGCTTATTTATTTTTTCTCTCCCGCTCATGTTGCACGAGTTATGTCTTCTCCCATCTTTGTTGGTGATCAAAGTCTGTTCGCCATTCCTCTCGCACAGTGCCCTATCCTTGTAAGCATGTCTCCTGTTCCACCGGAAATTTCTGATGATGTCCTCCTTGGTTTTCTTTCTCGTTGTGGACTGGTTATTGGTCCAATTCGTACCTTACCTGCCGCATTGGACGAGCAAGGAGCTCGTCCTTATCTTAGTTTCCGACGACAGGCTCTCGCCGTGTTACCGGACGAAGCTTCGATTATTTCCTGTCCTTCCAAGTAGTCTGTGGTAGACATATTCGTGCTGTGAATGTTTATACTGCTCTTCATTACTTCATATGTAAATTACCTACTCATCTCCGTTCTTCTTGCTCAGCTAAAAGCGCTGCATTCTCACCTGCACCTTTTGGCTGTTCTGCTCTCACTACGTCATCTGTCAAGCCTTTTCAGTCTGCACCTTTATTGTCTTATTCCACTGCAAGTACATTACCCGCTGTACCAGGTGGGTTGTTCCATCCTCCTGCGTCACATTCTACACTCTCTGTGGCCTTGGACTTCAGCACTTTGACAAGTTCTTCCTTACTCCCATCATACCCAGCTTATTTCATTCGACCGCTGCTTTCCAGTTCAGGTTCACCTATTTCATCTGTGAATACTGTTCCTCTGGCCTACCCATCTTCCACCACTGTGTTTCTTCAAAACTCTTCAGCTCTTTCTCAGTTCAACAGTTTGCCGTCTCTACCTGTTCCTTTCATTGCACGGCTCCAGGACTATTCCTATTTGTTGCCTTCACCTGGTTCTTCCACCATTTTGCACCAGGATTTTTCTACAATGCACGCTTCATCTTCAGCTGCTACGATCTCCACTGTGCCCCTTGTGGACTCCCAGACGTTTCTTCTGCAATCACCCCTGGACTCGTCCCACTCTGGGGAGAGCACATCGGGATCTCCCCTCCGCCGAGTACGGAACCCATCACCGTCCGCCCGGACTTGGCTTAGGCCGTTGTTCCTCCTTCCTGCTCTTCCGATCCGTCGTTACCAGCCTCTGATTTTTTTTTTTTTGATTGGAGGTTTAACGACCACCGTGAGCAACTCAATGGGCTATAAGCAGTCGCCCGTCCCTAATTTAGGGTCACTGGTTCCAGGGAAGGGAGAGAGCCAGTGCCGTAAGACAAACACAACATCCATGCCTCACCGGGATTCGAACCCGGACCCTTCGGACGAATGATCAGAGGCCAACGCCTTAGACCACTGCGCCACCGGGGCGGCCCTCTGATTCTTCACCCATCATCTCCGCATCACTTAACGACACACTAGTACGTTCATCATTGCCCGGCTTGGCCGCCCCGGTGGCGCAGTGGTTTAAGGCGATGGCCTCTGATCATTCGTCCGAAAGGGGTCCGGGTTCGAATCCCGGTGAGGCATGGATGTTGTGTTTGTCTTACGGCACTGGTTCTCTCCCTTCCCTGGAACCAGTGACCCTAAATTAGGGACGGGCGACTGCTTATAGCCCATTGAGTTGCTCACGGTGGTCGTTAAACCTCCAATAAAAATAAAAAATAAAAAAAAAAAATTGCCCAGCTTGTGTGCTTGGCCGCCGGTTCTTCGAAGCATTATTCAACGGCTTCTTCCGCAGTTTCCTCGGGCACTTCTTCAGCTACGGACTCAGGTTCTGATCCTACAGAGTACTCGAATACTTTTCTGCCTCCAAACTACTCAGCACATCTTTCTGCTTCCGAGTGTCAACTTCTTTGTGCTAAGCACCCCCATGGGACTTCTCCGGCTGATATCAAGAAAGCTCTCCATTATTTCACCTTAATTAAGATCCCTGTACCATTTCGCGAGAATTGTAGCTCTCGAATCACTTATAACAAAGCTATAGACTCCTGGTGTTCTGCCAGATCGTACTTCAACCTCCCGTACACGGCAGATAGGGACTTGTCGATGGCTCGGCGATTTGATCATCAGCGTCCATCCTCCAAGCAGTCTGTCACGCCGTCGTTGACTGCATCTGCAGCTCCGTCCGCACCTATTTCCGTTTCCATTCAACCGTCTCCGCGTCCCATTGTTGCACCACCTGCGTCCTCTGTTGTTCTACAATCTTCATCTCCGCTCGACCTGTCGTCTTCCGATCAGCCCTCTATTTCGGCGCCCTTCACAGGGGCCATTCCAAAGAAACGTGCACGTCGCTCCTCTCAGCGCACGCGGAAACGTCGTGCCAAAATCAAAGTTTCTTCAGCGGTTCCTGTTGTGTCTGTACCATGTTCTCCACTTCCACCACAGCCATTTCCACAAGACTTAGCCAATGATGATGACTTCATTGACGCCTTAACTCTTTGGGAAGAACTACATTCGTCCGACCTTTACTGTTAGTCTGACTTTGCTCCTGCCTAGACGTTCTATGTACTATCGTTCTGGTTTTCGGATTTGTCCTACACCCATCATTTGAACTTTATGTGTATTATTCATCGTGTTTATTACACTGCTGGACAATTGCTAAGGACGGATCATAAACGGCTATATAGCGCATAAAAAAGTAAGTGTGGTTGGATGCCAAGTGAAATAAAATAATGTCAGAATGCCAGGACATTACAAGAAAGACAATTTATTGTGCTCTGAAATCCAGAAGGCTTCGGAACGTGTTCAAGGGACAAACAGGCCATTTTGTGCAGAATACGTAAACGTGAAAAAATTGCAATTACCGTCCGCAGGCGTTCCGGCGTAAGATGTCAATACGGGATATGGCCACCATGGAGGCCGATGCAAGATTCCACACGTCGTGTCATGCTTTGCACAACATTATCAAGCAGCTGTTGGGGTAATTTATCCCATTCCTCTGTCAGTGCACGGATGAGGGTGTTCTTGTTTATTGGAGGGCATTGGCGACCAACAAGACTCCTCCCCAAAGCATCCCACACATTTTCAATGGGATTCAGATCTGGAGAACGTGCTGGCCATACGAGGCGTTGAATATCCTCGCTCTCAAGACACTCCTGGACAGCGACTGTTCGACGACATGTTGCGTTGTCGTCCATGAAAATGAATCTATCACCGACAGCGCTACGGAACATGCGAACATGAGGTAGCATAACATCATTAATGTATCGTTGGCCAGTCATAGTCCCAGTTGGAAGCACATAGAGGGACGTACGGCCATTGATCATGATGCCAGCCCATACCATGACACTACATGTCGGATATCGGTCCCTTTCCTGTATGTTTGCTGGACAATATGCAGTACCAATATCACGCCAGATCAGTTGTCGTCGACAATCAGACGATAGACTGTATCTACTCTCATCTGAGAAGAGGACAGCAGACCAGTCGTTATCAGTCCAATTGCGATGTTGATGGCACCCTTGCAAACAGGCGGTACGGTGACGTCTGGACAATGGGATGCACACAACAGGACGGCGGGCGTATAGTCCTCTTTCATGCAAACGTCTGGCAACAGTTTTTCGGGAGATCCGCTTGCTAGTAGCAGCCATAAACTGATTTGCTACCTCACTATCTGTGCTGCGCCGGTGTCTTTTTGTTGATAGCACTATGTACCGATCTTCTGCAGGTGTCTTACTGCGAACACGACCTCCCCCGTGACGTTTGCTACACTCTCCATTTGTTTGAAATGATTTCCAAAGCCTTGAAACAACACTGTGGTTGACGTCGAACTCCCTGGCAACATCTGTTATTTTTCGCCCTTCTTCAATCTTGCCAATAATACGGCCACGCGTAAAATCATCTAGGTGATGTCTGGAAGACATACTGAAAATTGCAAGTTCGTCAATTGATTCTTTCCCTTTCAACTTTGCGTTTGAACAACAACGGTCAATACGCGTCAAATCCTTTATATCTCTTATCAGCGCTATGACGTCACGAACAAGTTCGGCAATCCAAAATTTGCATCGCACAACACGTCATACTGTATCCCGCACTTATGCTAATTTCTACATTTTCCTACCTTCCATTTTATGGTTGCTATCGTTGCTATTGTCATCCGTCCTTAGCAATTGTCCGGCTGTGTATCTTGCTGTTTTGTGTTGCTCCTATTCTACGAGTATAACCTGCGCGCCCACGTTGTATTTTATCTTCCTTATCTTATGCATACTTCATGTTCTTCCTGTTATAGTGTTATAATCCCATGCTGAGGCCTGTCGCTCACTATGCACTTGTTGTATTATGTTGCCCCTGTTCTATGAATGCGGCCGGCGTGCCCATGTTCCTCCTTACTCTGTGCATACTCCATGTGCCGCCCCGGTGGCGCAGTGGTCTAAGGCGCTGGCCTCTGATCATTCGTCCGTAAGGGGTCCGGGTTCGAATCCCGGTCGGGCATGGATGTTGTGTTTGTCTTACGGCAGTAGCTCTCTCCTTCCGTGGAACCAGTGACCCTAAATTAGGGACGGGCGACTGCTTATAGCCCATTGAGTTGCTCACGGTGGTCGTTAAACCTCCAATCAAAAAAAATCATACTCCATGTTATACATGTGTATCGCCCGGTTTTGTATGTGCTACATTGGTTTCTCGATTTTTCTCACACTTCTTCGTTTCCTATAGTGACATCACCTGTAGTATGTATGTGCCCGAATTATGTATACTCTAGTTTTTCGCCCTGCATTCATATGTATCATTTAGTGTATAATACCTTGTGCTTTCCTATTGTTTTCTTGTTCGCCCTCGTTTCTTGGGAGTGGCCTGAGAGCCCACGCGTTCATTATGTATGCTTCTTTTCCCATGAATGCTCACGCAATTGCTTGTGACTCCTCCGTGCAATTGCTTTGATATTAGCTCCTGTTCTCAGCCCTGGTGTTATTGTACACACTCAGTATTTTATAATACAAGTGCCCACGATTTCTATTTAGTTATCTTTAGTTCTCCCCATGTATGCCCTATATTTGTTGCTTGTGATTTGTCCGAGTGTCATATGTCCTTTGCTCATGTTTTTATGCCCTATTTTATTGTATACTCCTAGTTGTACAATAAAGCGATTCTGAAAGACAAAACTTTATCATGTAGTTCCTGAGGTACGCTGAACCGGTTCTGCTGAATATCATTGAAATGGGGTCAAAGGTCCGGGCACAGAAGCGAGATATATTCTACAGCCATTATCCTCATAACTTGAGTAATAACTTGAGAAATGATTTCTGGTATGTTGGAAAGCGTATCATAATCAATACGTTGCATGATTTTACTAACTTGTTGCATATTAAAATTTCCTCTTTTCGTGGTAAATCATACACCTCCAAAAGTTACAAAACGTTCTATTAACCACAAATATTTGCATGAATCACTCTTTAATCAGCATGTGTTAACAATGATGAAGTCTTGTAACTTTTTTCTTATTTCGGGGTTTAACGACCACCGTGATCAACTTATTTCCGGTGTTTTGTAGAAAAGGAAGGAATATAGAGTCTCAGCTCTATAGGACAGACACTTCGCCAAGCTTTATCCAGGACTCAAACCTGGGCTCAACTCGAATAAATGATCATAAGCCAGCGCCTGAGACCACTCGGCTGTGACATTTTCCGTTCATATTCGCGCAGTTACTATGTTGGTGATAAACTGCAATTTATTAATAATATTTGCATTTCTTTCATCGTTAAGTACGTTTTGCATATTTGATAAAGCTTATTTTTTTATTACGTACTAATTGTTTCACTGTGTTGTTTTTTCACTGGGGTTTCAAACCATGAAAATTATTTTCACAGGTTAAGAAATATGATTAACTCCTTGGGCCACTGACTTCAGGGAAAGGACAGAGTCAGGACCATCAGACAAGTACACCACCCATGAATTCATCAGGCATTCGACCCCGATCCAACTCACACCATTGGTCAGAAGCCAGCGCCTTAGACCACTCAGCCACCGTATCGGCAATTATTTTCTTAAGAACACAAGTTGAATGCTTTTAAGCTCTGAAGTCAAACATTGTTCTCCGCAAAGAAGGTTGTTTAGATTTAGACCTACAGTGAAATTTCTTCCTATTGATTACGCATGGTGCGTTTTTCAAGTTTCGACCATAAGTAAATATGTTAACTAAATACAGACTACATTTTGAGTGTTGCCATCTAACAATTTTTTCTTTTGGACAACACGACTAATTTTCAAACAAAATCTCGTATAGTGTTGTTCTGTTCTGTTTTTCGTTTCAAAAAGAGAGATTTCAAACAAGTTTGCTGTCAATATCCATGAACATAAATAATCCTAACTTCAGAAGAAAAGCTACGGTGTGTTTGAAAAAATAAAAAGATTCCCAGCGTGTGGGTTGTTGAAGTGAGGAGGAATAATAAACTGCTCATTGTTCTGTGTCAGACCTTTTCTAGTTCCCATTTTTCATCAGAGAACATCTTTTTTAACAGCTACATTCACATCAAGGTTTTTCATTATATACAGAGCAAAAATATCGAGGCCAAAAGAAAAATCTTTATGAACGACCATGATGTTCCCCGATGACATTCATTGATCCAGGTTTAAATTGGAACAAAGAAACTCTAAGCTTCGAATAAAAGGTAGAATTTGAATTGTTTAGTCACTACTGGCGTTAGATTCCTTTAACTTTCGCAGTTACATTTATCTGTTTTCAGGGGCGCGCCCAGGCTATTTGCCGCCCGGGTGCAAACCCAGATTTGCCGCTCCTGGTACGAGAATATTTTTCAGCTTTTATTCATTTTTACATGAAATAAATAGCTTTAGCAACATCATTTTCTTTTCTCCGTAAATTGAGAGTTTTTATAAAACACAATGGTCTCATATAAAATTGAAAAGCAAGAAATCTCTAAAACTCTAGTTTAGATGACGCTGCGAAGAACCCAAGCAGTCAGCTTCCTCTCTGTCAATTTACACAAAAGTCCACTCCGGTAAAAATGTTTCATCATGTACGATGATAAACATATTACAGCTTCCCCCATGGAAGGGGGGGGGGGTAATCATGATATACACTCATCGTCAAAAAATACTTGCACCTAGAAGGAAGCAACCGACAAGAATTAAACTTTGTGGATAGGTATGACATCGTGGGACATGCAAATGATTCAAGTATCACGCTCAGCCGCGCGTGTGACGCCAGCAATTAGGGGTCATAGCATTATGCCTGACCGGCTGTATAAGGTCATCCCGTTACGTGTGTTTGCAATTATGACTCACGGTGTTGTGTTGGTTGCATCCTTTGCAAGTGAAGTATGAGGAGTTAGAGAGGAGCCGCGTCGTCGGGCTCCGGGAAGCGGGATGGTCTTATCGCCGTATTGCGCGCCATACCGGTCGTGCGGATATCACCATAGCACTCTGTTGGTGGCAGTGGATAGAACAAGGCACGCAGCAGCGGCAGCAAGGGTCTGGCAGACATAGACGATCCACGGAGAGAGAGGACCGAAGAGTTGTCCGACATGCACGGAGTAACCCAACAGCCACGATTGTGGATATTCAGTGAGCAGTGGTGCACTCCATGCATCGTCCGATTAGTGCCAGCACCATTGGCAGACGGCTGCATGACGTAGGACTACAAGCACGCAGGCCGTTACGACGACTACCATTAACACCATTACATCGCCGCCGAAGACTGCAATGGTGTCATGCCAGACTGTCATGGAGCCACTCAGAATGGCAGCGGGTGATCTTCAGTGAGGAGTCCCGCTTTTGTTTTGCAGGAGACGAACAACGAATCCGTGTGTGGAGGCACAGTAGTCAGCGCAAAGATGAACGATTTGTTCTCGAGCGTCATACGTCCAGAAGGATTGGTGTCATGGTGTGGGGTGCAATTGCAATCAATGCCAAATCACCTTTGGTGTTCATTGGCTCCATGACAGTCTGGCATGGACTTTGACAGCCCAACGTTACCTTAACGAGTCCCGCAACCAGTGGCCCTACCTTTTTTGAACGATCACTCCGGTGCGATTTTCCAACAGGACAACGCTCGTCCGCATACTGCCGCTGTCTCGAAATATTGCTTTCAAGGCACTGACACCCTGTCATGGCCAGCCCCATTGCCAGACCTATCGCCGATTGAAAATGTGTGGGAAATTTTAATAGAAAGCGCTATCCACACTCCACCTCTACCGCACAATCTGCAGAAACTGCGTGAGAAGATTCAACCTGCATTGGACGGCTCATCGCGGGACACCATTAGGAACCTTTACAACTCCATGCAGAGACGTCTGGCATGCTGTGTGAGCAAAAATGGCGGCCCGACGTCATACTGAGAGGCACAACTTACTGGCGTGTAGCTCAATAAATATTGCCCATATCAGTCTCAATGTGTAATCATTTATTTTTCCTTTTAACCTTTACCTTCCTCCGGAATAGCATTGAAATCCGACATGTCCTTCCGGGTGCAACTATTTTTTTGGGCGATGAGTGTGTATACACTGCTGGCCACCCAAAATGCAACACCAAGAAAGAAGCATCCGATCGGCCTGAATTTCGCAGCATGCGTCGCCCGCGAGAGGACATGCAAACGATTAGCATTGCAGGGCAGTAGTATATAGGGGGTACTATGGCACACCCCAAAATCACATAAAAACCTCAAAATCAGGCATTTTTTGATTTTTCAGACCTCAATAATCACGAACATTTTAAGGCTTTTTATGATCAAAAACACCATATTTTCATTAAAAATCATTGATTTTTGGGCATAAAATAGTCAAAAACATCAGATTTTTTGAAAATTGAAGTTTTTACTCTGTTTTTTCATAAAAACAGACATCATAAAAACACGCATTTTTGATGATATTTGACGACTTTTTTGAACAATTGCAATCATTTTGAGCTTTGAATAGCTTTGAAAGTGATGAAATGATGGATTTAGTGATCAATAGAAAAGTTGTAAAACAAACTACTTTGCAAAGTCCTTTTTAAAAATGCATTAAAAAAGGGGTACCCAAAATGGATACCCCTTATAGAAAGATTAAAAATTGTTGAAGATTAAAAAATATTTAAATTTTATGACATATCTTTGCAAGTAAATACACAACAAGTTTTTTATAGTTTACATTTATAAAATCATCAGAGAATTTTCTGTTGATAACAATATCACACCAGTTAATTTTATCTTTATATTTCATAATGAAATCTTCTGTTAATTCTTGGTTTCTTGTAACTTCTTTCCAATCAATAAAATCACTAAGAAAATCTATAGTTTCTTCACTTAATTTTTGTTTTATTGGAATTATTGACATGTCTAAGATTCGAAAGTTTTCTTTTATAAAATCATTACTTAATTTTTGATACATAGAAATTCTTCTCATATCTAATTTATCAATATTCATTAATATAAAACTCTCAGAAAGTGTTTGATATTGAGAAATCAAAGACCAGTTTAATTTATTGTTATTCATAAAATATTCAGAAAGAATCTGATATTGAGAAATTTTATCCCAGTTCACTTTATCATGAAATTCTGAAATAAAATCTTCAGATAATTTTTGATATTCTGATATTAAATCCCAATTTACTGCATCTTTTACACTTCTAATTATATCTTCTGAAAGTTCATTATCTTTAGAAAATGAATCCCAATTAATATTGTTCCTAATTAACCTATCCATTTATATAGAATGAATTTTTATAAATGGAATGTTATTTTTTCAATTTCTAAGTAAGGTTTAAAAATGTTTAATTCTAAATAAGACATGACTTGTATGCTTAATTCATCATTCTTTTTTCCTGATGCAAAGAGTATTAAAGGTTTATCTGTGTAGGCATCACCATTAAATAATATATTCTCCCCAAGTGTAATTAAAACTTCTGATTTCCCATTAGTATAATTAGGACGTAAATAAAATGTAATTTTCATATCCATATTTTCACTCAGTTTCATATTTCTGTCAAGGAGATTGCTACTAAATTTCATAAAAACGACTGTTTCCCAGTAACGCATAGCACCAAGAGTATTATATGCTTTTTTATCTTCTTGAATTGTTGCATAACATTTTTGATTATCCACGTAATTTTTATTAACTGCGTCATACATATCCTGAGGAGATGGAATATTCACTAGTCTTTTATTTTGAACATCAAACTTTTCATCTTTTAAAATTAAAACATTGTTTTCTAAATACCTCTTATTCACTGCATTCTTATCTGCTGTAGGATCAGCAACATTTCCTATTCTTTTACCTTTTGCATTAATTACATTCCCATCTTGAATATGTAAATATTTTTGATCCAAATTACTTAATTCACCTTTAAGTACAGCATCTAAATCTCTTATTCTTACAGCAGTTTCTTGAACAAAATCTGAAAAACTACCATTAATATTTTTTTCTATTTCACTTTTAACTTCCAGATTATTCTCTCTCATTTGTTTTAAAACATATTCTCTTGTAGTAACATCATGTTCATCTATAGGTTCTTTACAATTTTTTTAAATTTTTTTCTTCCATATCATAATTACCATCATCTGTTAATTTAAATCCATTTCCAGGAGGTCCAGATGGTCCAATTCCAAATTCTTCATAAGACGAACTAAAAGGGTACCAATTCATTTATTTAATCTAAAGTTTTCAAAGTTTTAAATTCCTTATTAGCCATATTAAGTGATCCTCTTTTTGTTTCATTCACGATGAAATAAAATCTATATGGTTTACCTGGATTTGATCCTAATCTCCAGTTAAATTCTAGTCTTAAATTCGAAATATTAGTATACTCTGGATGATTAGATAAATTAAAATAAAAGATTGGATACAATCTCGCATAATTTACATAACTTATAAGACATCCACTTTCAGTATTATGAGTATTTAATCCAGCTGCTAATAATTCAGAATAACATCTATTATAATCTAACTGCCCATCTTTAAAATTAGTTTTATAAATTTCTTCTGGAACTTTTTTATTATTACATAATATCCAGCATTCAAGGAGATCTAAATTATCAAAAACCATATTGTTCTGATTTTGATTGCTTTCTTTTTCTACATACTGTGGAATGACAAGAACACTTAACACCTCATCAGATGTAGTTCTTATATGACATGCACCACTTGATGTTGTTTGCTGATTACTTTTCTCAATTGAAGCAGAACACTAAGTAATTTCAATAGGTGTAGAATTCAAAGCTATACTTTTAAATTCAGCCTCAATGGATGGGTACAACTCTACATAAGGTAACCATAATTGAAAATCAGATATAATAACTTTATAATTAGGATTTGCAACATCTGTGTATAACATATCATTATGACTATTTCTTTGAAATTCAAATGTAACTTTTATATCAGAAATTAATCTTCTAAAATCGTTGAGGAACCCAAACAGTTGTCTTAAAGGAATCCAAAATTTTATTACATTACTGTTTTTTGTTAAAAGCCATCTCTGTCTAAATCCTTTATTATAAGAGGCATTTTCTTTTAATTTGATATCTGATCCTTTCTTTACATCTTTATTAGGATCATCTATTACTATTTTATCTTTATCAGCTGATTCTGATGTATCAACATAATACATCATATTTGTAGCCTCTGAAGTGGAATAATCTTTTGTGAAATTTATAAGTCCATTAATTTGATGAATTAATGAAACACATTCAATATTAGAATCAGTTTGTTCTTTTCCTATAGTTAATGAAGCGGATCTAAACAGATTCCCACCATTTACAAATGTAACATTATCAGTTCCTATAGTATCATTATTATTTTTTACTATTTTACTTTCCAAGCATATATAACCGTTACTATATAATATAGGTGAATTTGTATCTTTAATAGTAAACTTATATTGATCAGATTCTTTTACATTAGTACTAACTTCATTATGTTTTATATATTCATACTTAGCAATTTTATTACTATAATAATCTGGAATAGCTTTTAAGTCCCAAAGTTTTTCCATTTATTAGGATAAAAAACTCATTTATACCGTTTCAAACCAGATCCATATCGATCCTGAATTTTCGTTTTAGCTAATATATCATTAACAGTTACAGGAGGTTTAGATAATATATTTTCAAGTTTATTTTGAATAACTTTT
The DNA here is from genome assembly GCA_039090855.1 of Macrothele yani. Lineage (NCBI taxonomy): Eukaryota > Metazoa > Arthropoda > Arachnida > Araneae > Macrothelidae > Macrothele > Macrothele yani. The sequence continues at coordinate 71,875,620 of CM077001.1, forward strand.
TTAGCTTTATCTTCAATTGCTGTTTTACCTAAAACTTCTAATATTTTTTTTCCAAAAGTTTTAATTCCTTCAGTGAAGATATTACCACCATATCGTTTTGCATATAATCTATGTTTGTTATAATTCATTTATTAAGCTAAAATTAATCTATATAAAACTCTCATATTATTCAAGTCTATCAGTTCATTATCTTGATTCGTGATATACATTCGAATTCTATGAATATAATTTCGTCTATTAATGGGTAAAAATAAAGGATTTATTTCATCAATTTTTATTAAACTACCAGGAGGATTAGATGGCGTAAAAGAATATAAAATATCTGAATTAATATTATTATATAGAGTCCCTGTAATTACATCACAATGAATGTGTATGTCATCAACTCCTCTAGAAATGTTTGCCATATATTTTCCTTCTTGATGATTATCTTCATATATTTCTGATTCAAATCCTAAAATTTCATGTAATTTACTCTCTCTAAGATCAATTTTATATTCATCTTTTAATTCAATTATAAAGCGCTGTGTAGCGAAATTAGCTTTAAATTTAATTGGTGGTTCATCTCCAAATCGTTTTATTAAAAAGTTATTTAATTCCCTTAATGTGTAATTTCCATTATCTAAAGTTATTTCATGCCATAAACTACCATCAAAATACTTAAATGTATTATTTTCTTCATCAATATTGTTCCATGAAACCCACATAGACATAGATTTTAAAGCTATTTTTGAATTTTCATTAACAGGAATAGGTGGGACATATTCAATTGTAAAATCTTCTGATTTCTCAAAATTTTTTGAATCTAAAATTAACATTTATTAAGCACAAAATCTTCATTATAACCACTTGGTTCTTGGGTAAAAGAATATAAAACTTCAACAGGTGATTTACCTTTATTCCTTTGAGTTATGTATTTCATACAATAAAAACCACATTTAACAGATGTTGGTTCTTGTAAAAAACTCGAATTATATCTAATTCCTTTATTAGATGTTTCAAGATATTTTACAATATTTTTAGGTATGAAAATGTTATTCAATTTAATGTATTTATATTTATATTCTCCAAATGGATCAAAATATTCCACAAAATTATATTTAGGATCATTATAATAACAGACCCAATGAGTCCCAGGTCCTGTAGATATATCTAAATTAATAATTCCACTTTCAAATTTCTTAATCTTTTTAGGTAATAAATCTGATGTAAATACACCTCTGAATCCTTTTACATCTTTCATATTTTGTTCTATCGTTTTATTGGATATACCTCGTAATTCTGAAGAACTCCCTTTCCAGAATGTTTTTTTTTAAGGTGTGAACCTTTCGGTTTACAACCTGATCCAGTTACTTTACTTAAAGCTTTATTCACACCAAAACTAGCAGCACCAGATAAAGCACCAGTACCAAGAGCAGCTAAGATAGGGATCAAAAAGGGTAAAATACCTCCGTTTTTCTTTAATTGTGTCTTACTTATAGTTATTCGTTTACCATTTTTAATTTGAGTAATTTGAGTTTTTGTTAAATACATATCATGATTAGCACTTTTAGTTTTATCAATTTGCAATGTAATTTCTTCACCTTTCTTAACTGCTGATTTTAATTTGTTTTTCTGACCTTCACTCAAATAAATTCTTGATACAATATAATTACTCATTTATTAAGATAGAAACTTTGAATAATATTGTTTTACTTGCTCATTAGTCATTTTACCCTCTTTCAATAATAAATCTAGTATTTGAACACTTGGTTATATACTTTCTTATTTTTAGTTCCCTTACATATTTTATCTGTTAATTTATCTAAAATATTAAGACCCTCACCCATATAGTAATTCCCCATTTTGAGAGCTTCTAATGCTCTAATATATTTTCGCACCTCAGCCATTTTATAATCGAAACGATCAATTTTTTTCTGTAATTTTTTCTTTTTTTCTTCATCTTTAGCATTATTAAGTGCTTTTACTTGAGGACCTTTTAGACGTCCGATTTCACTGATTTTTTCATTTGCTTGTTTTATTTTTTCATCAATCTCTTCATCAGATTTATTAACTAATTCTGAAGGTAAATCAAATCCTATCTTTTTTTAATAACTGATACATTCAAGTTTTTGTTTAAGTTAATTTTATGAATTCCTGCTTCTCTCTCATACATTTCTTTAGCATCTGAAATAGGTTCTTCAACATCTTCTAAGGCAGGAATTCTTGAAGATTCTGCAATTGGTTGAAATGAAAGTTCTTCAATTGCATCTTGAATAGCTTTTAAATTTTCTTTTCTAGATACATCTTGATATTCTAATTTTTCAACTATAGGTTTATGAAATTTTGTGATTGCCTCTTCATATCCTAAATCTTCTAATTGCTTTTCCTTATTTCGTTTTCTTAGTTCAGCATTTACTTTTGCTAATTTTAATAAATCTTGTATCACTTTACTCATTTATTTAACTGAAAATTTGCTTCCAAGCAAATTATTTTACTTCCAAGCAAATTATTTTACTTCCAAGCAAATTATTTTACTTCCAAGCAAATTATTTTACTTATATAAATGGAAGATTTTGAACAAATTGAAGAATATTTATCTTTTGCTGAAATGGCATTATATCTAGCTGAATGTTATTTATCTCAAGGAATACCAGCTGAAGACTTATTATTTGAAGCTGAAATGTTTATTGAAGATGCTGAATTTCTATTAAATAAATATGATTAAGCCTTGCAGCATTAAACTAAAAGATTATTCAGAACCAGAAGAATTTATAGATCCAAATCAAAATCCAATATTACCTATTCATCCTTTTAAACTTTTAATAACAGGATCTTCAGGATGTGGAAAAACAAATTTACTATTAAATTTAATATATGATCATTTAAATTTTGATGCATTATTCATATGTGCAAAAGATATTAACGAACCTAAATACTCTAAATTAAAAGAAAATTACTCAATGTTTGATGATATAGAAGAGGAAGACATTTTAAAAATAAAGGGAAAGAATAAAAATAAGTTATTAAAATTATTTAAAAAGTTTAAGAAAGAAACATTATTTAGTTCAGACATAAATGAATTTATTACTGTAGATGACTTAGATCCTTCATTAAAAAATCTAGTTATTTTTGATGACTGTGTAAAAGAAAAAGATCAAAACGAAATTGAAAAATTTTTTATAAGAGGAAGGAAGAAAAATGCATCCATTATTTATTTATCACAGACCTATTATTCAACACCTATTGATATAAGAAAAAACTGTGATTACTTTATATTTTTTAAACTTCAGCACAGAGAAATTAAACAAATTATTAGAGAAATTGATGGTGATTTTAATATAGATCCTTATCAAAAAAGTATTAAAAAACCTTATGATTTCTTCATGTTAGATTTGAAAAATCCTCATATGAGATACAGACATAACTTTGATCCTATATAAATGGAAGAATATTTAGAAAAGAAAATGTATGTATACAGAAAAAGTTTTAATTACTATAATAAAATTAGTATATCACTATCAGTAGGCAAATTTATATTTAGTGCTTCAGGTTTATCAGCTTTTGCATTTATTCCTTTAGCAGCTCTTTCTTTAGGAGCAGGAGTCATTGAAGGTGTTGATAAAATTCTAAATATTTCAGAAAGAAAAGAAGAATATAAACAAGCTTACAAATTTTATAAACAGATATTAAATTTAATAAACGCTAATTCAATTTCAGAACAGGATGCTTACATTAGAGAAGAAGATTTTATAAAAAATATTAAGTATTTTCCTTTAGAAAAATATGTAAAACAAACACAGCTAAATGGTTATAGATACATAGTTAAAAATAGATTTACAGATAAATAAATGATTCATATATTCAAAGAAATTAAAGGTACTGGTTATATAATAACAGGAGGTGATATAGTAGGATGGTTACAAGATAAATTAAATCCACCTGAAATGCATATACCAGGGTACCAGTATTGTGGCCCATTTACAAAATTAGAAAAGAGATTAAAAAGAGGTGATCCAGGAATTAACAGAGTTGATAAAGCTTGTAAAAAACATGACGTAGCTTATAGTAAAACTAAAGATACTAAACAGAGACATATTGCTGATCAAGAACTCTTAAACGATTTAGATTCAATTGAAAATACTACAAGTGGATTCTATCCATTAGGAGAGAAACAAGCTAGAGCTGTTATAAAACCAATTATTAAATCAAAGAAAACATTTGGTTTAGGAATTTCATCCTACATGTATTGCTTAAAGTGCAAACAGAAAACTGAAACTAAAGATATTCAAGAAACAGTAGCTAAAAATGGAAGACCGATTGCAAAAGGAAAGTGTAAAGTTTGTGGATCTAAAAAGAGTGTTTTTTTAAAGACGTAGACCTTAAAAATATTTATTATACACCAGAAACTGGTTATTGTGGTATTAATGAATTACAAAGAAAAACTAAATTACCCAGGAAAGATATAGAAGAGTTTTTACATCAACAAGATGTATATACAAAACATAAACCACTTATTCATAGATTTAAAAGAAGAAGAATTTATGTTTCTCATGTCAATGACCAATTTCAAGCTGACCTTATAGATATGCAAGAATTTAAATCCTTTAATAATGACACAAATTATATTTTATCAGTGATTGATATATTCAGTAAATATGCTTGGACAATTCCGATTAAAAGAAAAACAGGTGAAGAGGTAACTAGAGCATTTAAAAAAATATTTAAAGAAAGAAAACCAGAAAAACTTCAAACAGATAAGGGTACAGAGTTTATAAATAAACAAACTCAAAAGTTATTCAAGGATGAAAATATTCACTGGTTTACAACTGAGAATATTGAGATTAAATGTGCTGTTATTGAAAGATTCAATAGAACTTTAAAGACTAAAATGTGGAAGTATTTCACAGCAAATAATACTAGAAAGTGGTTAAATGTACTAGATAAATTAATTAAGAATTATAATAATTCTTATCATAGATCCATTAAAATGACACCTATAGAAGCAAGTAAGGAAGAAAATGAATTAAAAGTTTATAATAATTTGTATAAAGAAAAAGAGAAAAATAAACCAAAATATCAAAAAGGAGATAAAATAAGAATTTCAAAATATAAAAGAGAATTTAAGAAAGGTTATCTTCCAACATTTACAGAAGAAATATTTATAATTTCCGATATATTGAACACAGATCCTCCGACATATAAAATAAAAGATTTAAATAATGAAGAAATTACAGGAACATTTTATGAAAAGGAACTGGTTAAATATGATAAGAAAGATGAGGTTTATAAGATTGAAAAAATTATTAGAAAGAAAGGAAATAAATACTTAGTTAAATGGTTGGGATATCCTGATGAATTTAACAGTTGGGTTGTAATTTGAAATTTTTTTGCAAAACGCCCTTTCGGTGGAGGGTCTATGCTTCATTTTTTTTTATTTATTTGTACCTGGCCAGCCAGGTGGGCGTTAACTCTTAAGACCCTCCACCACACACAGAACTTTTTAGATGCTCAAACGCTCTACCGTGAACCCAAACTCTGATTTCAAAGTTTGGGACAGGGAGCCATTCTACCGTACCGAGATTCGAACCTGAGACCTTTTGCATGCATGCCTGACTCGCTACCAATCGGCCAACACAGGCCGATAAATTCTTGCTTGAAACATATATTTACGTTTCAAGCAAGAGAAACTTGGCGATGATCCAAAGTTGTTACGTAACGAAGAACTGCTTCTTTCCGAGGACATAATCGCTCCGCGGAGAGTATTTTGGCAGCTGTTCAACTCTGGTTATGTAAACATTTTCGCTCGCAGCTTATCAGTAATGACTACATCTAAGCAAGAAAGAGATTTAATTGCTTGTGCTACCATCTATATGTGAAAGAAAAAACTGAAAATAATTAGAACAACTGAATACTGACGAATACGATATTAAAATAAAGTTTTTAATAAAATGATATCTAATAAATGAATTATTTTAATGAAGAAGCGAATTACTTTTCTTATTCATCTTCAGAAGAAGAACAAATTGAAATTCCTGAAAATTTTAAAAAAGTAATGAAACAAATAAAAAGAATGAAATATGATGAAGAGGAAGACTGTTATTATATAGATTATAATAAATATTTAAAAAGTAGATATGTTAGTAGAATAAGATATTTTAATCAGTTTAAAAGAAAAAATAACCTTAAATTTAATAAGGAAGCAGAAGATTTATTTTTAAAATTATTGGATTTTATGTACTATGAGAAAAATTTAAAATATGTATATTTTATTAAAAAAATTTGTGACTTATAATATATCAAATGATATTAAAATTAATATAAATCCAAAAAATGAAAAGATCTGGGAAGACTTTAAAGCAGCAAGCTTAAAGCAAAGTATTTTATAAATTTGTTTCCTAATAAATGGAGAACAAAATATGCAAAAGTTGTAAACAAACAAAACCTATAGATGAATTTTACATTCATCGTCGTTATGGTAGAGTTGATCGTCAGCATATTTGCAAATATTGTCAAACTTATACTCTATATAGGAAACTGGTTTGTGATTGTGGAAGAGAATATACTTATGCTCATTATCAAAGACATTTAAGAAGTTCTTTACATAAACGTCTTTTAAAAATCTGTTTATAAAAATACCTGCCTATAAATAGTTACAAATTTTTTTTCCTTATAAATGGAAAAGTCTTTGAAGCCTATTATTGTGCATCTTAAAAGTGCTCTGAATGCTATTAGTGTTCAGAAACTTAGAAATGCTTTAAAAAGATTAAATATCAGAAAACGAAATGTAAAAAAAGATGATTTAATTAAATCGTTGATAAAATATATTAGAAAGACAGGTGATTATAAGTCTGTTTTAGTAGATATCCTTGGATTAGATACATCAGAATATTTAGATAGAAAAAGAAAAATATTTATTAATCATCCAGAGAGAAGAAATAGAATTAAAAAATTATTTGATTCTTTTAACTTAAAATTCAAAGATAACAAACTGAAACCAAGAAAAGAAAAGAAAATTAAAACAGATGTAAATCTTGAAAAATTATTTAAACCTGATTATGAAATTATTGAAACAAAAGGAAAATATATTAAAAAATATATGGTACATAGAAAGAATTATAGAGTAGCTGGAGTAAACATTAAACCTGAACAATATTTCAATATTTTACAACATATATTTAGAAAAGCAATTGGTAAAATTCAAGGTAAAGTAGATATAATTGTATATAATCCTAAACTGAATAAACCATTTCATGATAAAATGATGTATACTAAGGATGCCTATGAGCTATATATTTATAAATTATCTGATCAAATTGAATATAAGGAATTAGAAATAACTGATTGTATATTTGATTTTAATGTAATTGAATTACCTTCAGGAGGTAAACATATAAAGATAATTAATGATGAAACAATAGAAAATAAAAGAAGTATCTGTCAGATAAAAAATGATGATAACATATGTTTAGCTAGATCAATTGTAACTGCTCTATCTATTCAAAATCCTAAGCTATTATGTGATAAATTGAATCATAATGAATTATCAAAAAATGATATTAGATACATCAAAATGGGTAGAGTTTTACAAAAATCATTAGCTTTAAAATTACATGAACTATGCAATATTCCATTAGAAATATGTTGCTTAGAAGAGGTTAAAATATTTGAAGAATTCTTAGATATTCAGATAAATATATTTTGCAGAGAGAATTTTAATGAACGTATATATAGTGGTAAATATAAATCTACATGTATTTACATATTGAAAAATAGAAATCATTTCGATGTAATTACTTCTGTTAAAGGATTTTTAGGAAAAGAGAATTACTGTGGTTATTGTCAAATAAGCTATAAAAGATCAGATCAACACAGATGTCCTCTCAAATGTGATAGATGTTTTAAAACAGATAGTAACTGTAATGGTGAAGAGATATTTTGTAAAAAATGTAATCGATTATTTAAAGGTGAGGAGTGTTTTGATAACCACAAAAGAAAAAATAAGAAAGGTGTTAGTGTATGTAAATGTCTATGGAAATGTTTAAAATGTAAAAGAATTATTAATCGATATGAGAGAAAACCCAAAGAGCATGTATGTGGTGAAAAGAGATGTAAAAATTGTTGGAAATATGTATTACATGATCATAAATGCTATATGAAACGTAAAGATGCTAAAGGTGGTAAATGTGAAAATGATTGTCCTAAGTTAACAAGAAATCGAAAAGATTGGTGTGAAAAATGTAGATATGAATATACTGAGAAATATATATTCTTTGATGTTGAAACTAAACAAGAAACAGGAACTCATGAAGTTAATCTAGTTGTATGTCAAATGTATGATGGTAGTGAAAAGATATTTGAAAATGAAAATGATTTTTGTAATTGGTTATTTCAACAAAAACATTTTGGATATACTGTACTAGCTCATTATGGTAAAGGCTTTGATTTTCAATTCTTAGCTAAATACTGTTTTAAAAACAAAATAGAAGTGTTTACTATATATAATGGAAATAAACTCAATTATATGCAGGCATCTGGATATAATATAAGATTCATAGATTCAATCAATTTTACTATGATTCCATTAAGAGATTTTCCAAAAACATTTGGGTTAGAAGAGATGGCAAAAGGTTATTTTCCTCATTATTTTAATAAAGAATGTAATCAAAATTATATAGGTAAATACCCTGAAAAACATTACTATGGATGTGATTCTATGAAATCTGAAGAGAGAAATGAATTCTTAAAATGGTATGAAACTGTTAAAAACGATACGTTTGATTTTCAAAAAGAATTTGTTAAATACTGTAGATCAGATGTAGATATTTTAAGAAGAGGATGTTTAGAATTGAGAAGATTATTCTTAGAAATCGCAAATATCGATCCATTTAAATATGTAACTCTAGCAGGTGTATGCATGAGTATTTATAGAGATAAATTCTTAAAAAAAGGTACAATTGCCATAGATGATGATACAATTCAAAAAGACAAATATAGTAAAAAATCAATTGCTTGGTTAGATTATCTGTCTAAAAAGAATAATATCAATATTCAACATGCATTAAATGGTGGAGAGAAAAAATTAAAATTAGGTAAGAAAATTTATAAAGTAGATGGATTTTATGAAAACACAATGTTTCAATTTCATGGATGTCACTGGCATGGATGTAACAGATGTTATAGAGAATCAACTATAAATGAACAGAATCAGATATGTATGAAAGACTTATATAAAAGAACTAAGAGGATTCAAAAGAAGATTTTAAAAGCTGGATATGAATTAATTGTTATATGGGAATCTGATTTTAATAATAATAAAGAAATTAAAAAATATATAAAAAATGAATGGAATAGAGATTTCGTGGAACCTTTAAATCCTAGAGATGCATTTTATGGGGGTAGGTGTGAGCCTACTAAATTGAAATATGAATTTAAAAATAATGAAAAAGGTAGATATATTGATGTATGTTCACTGTATCCAACTGTAAATTACTTTGATAATTATCCAATTGGTCATCCTGTTAAGATATTTAATCCTGAAAAATTTGATAAAGAATGGTATGGTTTCATCAAATGTAAGGTCTTACCACCTAGAAATTTATATCATCCAGTGTTGCCAATTAAAGATGAAAAATTGATGTTTGCTCTTTGTAAATCATGTTCTAAAACTATCAAATGTAATCACTTTAAAACTGTTGTAGATAAAAAGAAATGTAAAGAATGCTTTGAAATTAGAAATAAGGAGTGTAATCATAAAAGAGACGAAAGATGTTTCACTAGTACATGGACTACTGATGAAATGAATTTAGCAATTAAAAAAAGATATAAAATTTTAAGAATATATGAGGTTTGGAATTTTGAAAATAAAACTGATGAACTATTTAGAGATTACGTTAAAATGTTTTTGAAAATCAAATTAGAAACAGATGATAAATGGTCTGAAAACTTTAAAAGTGAAAAAGAATATAAGAAGACAGTTTACAAGAAATTAGATATAAAATTAGAAAAAATAGAAAAAAATCCAGGAATGAGATTTATAAGTAAGATATGTTTGAACTCATTATGGGGTAAGTTTGGACAGAGAAAAAATATGAAACAGACTAAATACGTAATGGATTTAGATGAATTTTATAAAATTATATTAGATGATAATCTCAAAGAATTAAATATGATATTTATGAATGATGACTGTGTAGAAATGACTTATAAAATGAAAGATGAATATGTTAAAAATAACTTCAATACTAACGTTTATATAGCAGCTTTCACCACTAGTTCTGCTAGAATTAGATTATATAAAATGCTTGATAAATTACGTGAAAAAGTGATTTATAAAGACACAGATAGTGTTGTGTATATAGATGATGGAACTAATAAAATCAAAACAGGATGCATGTTAGGAGAATGGACAGATGAATTGGGAGAGGACAAATATATGAAATCCTGGATAGCTGGTGCACCAAAAGACTATGGATACATACTAAATGATGGAACTGTAAAAGGTAAAGTTAAAGGATTTAAAATGAGCTATGAGAATGAAAATATTTTGAATTTCAATGATAGAATGAAAGTAATAACAGGTGAAACAGATTACTTAGAAATATCAAATAATCAGTTTAAGATACAAAAAGATAGAAATATAGCTGTAGATACACTGAACAAGAAATACATGTTTGGATTTGATAAAAGAAGAATTCTAGATGATTTGAATACTGTACCTTTTGGATATGTATTTAAAAAAAGTGAGTAAATATAAACAATGAATGATATAATTGTGATTATAAATATTCAAGGATTTGTGCTCCCAAATCGTAAGATAGCAAGAGAGATAAGTTGGGTACACTCAAAACTGAATATTGGTGAAACAATATCAGTGTTCACACCTGACTGCAAATTAGATGAACAAGAATTGAATATCGTACGTAAGTGTGTTTTAGATGTGCATGGACTGAGATTTAAAAGATATCCAAATAGCAAAGAACTATGGATTAATAATTGTGAGGTAAAGAACTATATTAAAAACCTGTACCATATTTACGGTGGTACATTTGCATATAAAGGAGGAGTAATGGAAAAAGAGATGCTTGAAGATATTCCATCTGTTGATTTAGATATACCTAAATGTCCAAGAGTTTTAGGCCCCGGATGCTCTATGTATAGATGTATGCATTATAAGAATTATATTTCAAAAAATGAAAACTTATAAATGGATTTAATGGGTGACCTTAGAGCTCTATACTGTTCTTCAGATAAAAAATATAGTAACGAAATATCTCAATTCGCTCATTTTTGTGATGACTTGATTCATATGTATAGAGATAATTACAAGTTTTCAGATATTCTAACTATAGTTTATAAATATTTAAAAAAGGTAAAAAGAATAATTGATAAAAAAGAAAAAAACGAGGAAATTAAAAACAAAGGGTTAGAAATTTTAAATGAGTTTGTAAGTTATTGTAATTTACAGTTCTCATCACATGTATTCAAAAACCTTTAAAAAAATAAAATCTTATAAATGGATGAGTTCAATAGCATCAGATTATTTACAGAAACACAGAAATTAAAAGATTTGAATCCTGGAGATTATAAATTGATGTCACTGAAAAAAATCCAAACGAAATTCGGAGTGCAACTATTGCAAAAATAGAAGTCAATAATGAAGAAAGAGAATATTATCTTAGAAAATGTCACGGAAAACTATCTGACAGTGCAATTAAAAAAATTAATAAAGGTAATTATATATTCAGATTCAGAGGTAAAATTGATGATCTATATTATGATTATGAATTAGTAAAAACTTAAAAAAACGAAGTCTATTAAAATGAAAGTTCACTTCGATCCTAATGTTGTTGTCATATATGTAGGAAATGAAAATCGAAAAGGTATATGGGAAACATATGCAGTTGATCGAGAGAGGTTCAAAAGAAGAATTACCGAAACAGAAAATAAAAGAGGACATATCTTTAAAGAGAAACATAGAAATGAAGTACTACATAACAAAACTTTATATTATTGAATTCGTTTAAATCTTTGTAATATTTTTAATTAAATCTTGAATTTGTTTAATCTTCCTAAATTTTTAATCTTTCTATAAGGGGTATCCATTTTGGGTACCCCTTTTTTTAATGCATTTTTAAAAAGGACTTTGCAAAGTAGTTTGTTTTACAACTTTTCTATTGATCACTAAATCCATCATTTCATCACTTTCAAAGCTATTCAAAGCTCAAAATGATTGCAATTGTTCAAAAAAGTCGTCAAATATCATCAAAAATGCGTGTTTTTATGATGTCTGTTTTTATGAAAAAACAGAGTAAAAACTTCAATTTTCAAAAATCTGATGTTTTTGACTATTTTATGCCCAAAAATCAATGATTTTTAATGAAAATATGGTGTTTTTGATCATAAAAAGCCTTAAAATGTTCGTGATTACTGAGGTCTGAAAAATCAAAAAATGCCTGATTTTGAGGTTTTTATGTGATTTTGGGGTGTGCCATAGTACCCCCTATATACTACTCAGGGCATATGCAAATCATGTGCGCCTGGCACGCCACCGAAAAGCACAATAAGAAGGGTGCACAGAAGGCGGGGTGTAAGTAGTGGAAGTGTGTTGTGCTGCCGGACCTGTGCGTGGGAAGCTTCCTGATGCCTCGTCGCAGAATACGGCAGTCATTGCAGCACGTTTCGGAGTTCGACAGAGGACGAATAGTGGTTTATCGTACCGAGACATCGGCGCCCGTGTGGCACGACATCCAGCCACAGTGAAGCGAGTATGAATTAGGTGGGTGCAGGAGGGACGGAAGGACCTACGTGAGCTATTGCCGCAGCCGCGGCACACCACCGAACAAGGGGACCGGCATGTTCTGCGGCGAGTATTGACGGCTCGCACCGCCACATCACGAACGTTAGCGCAGGAATTAGGGTGTGTTGCGCAACAACCTGTGTCAGCACGTACCGTTCGACGTCATCTGCAGGTGCGGGGACTTGTCGCACGGCGCCCATTGCTCCGATTACCATTGACGTTACACCACCGGCGAGTTCGGTGGCAGTGGCCCGTTGAACGCCGCACCTGGACTACGGAATGGCACGACCTTGTCTTCTCCGTCGACTCCCGCTTCTGCCTGCAACACCACGATGGTCGGATCCGCGTGTGGCGGCACCATGGCGAGAGACTGTATGATGCCTGTATTATGCATCGCCATACCGGTTCGTCGCCTGGCGTTATGGTTTGGGGCGCAATTGGATATGACACCCGCACCCCTCTTGTACGCATTGCCGGTACGCTCAACAGCCACCGCTACATCTCCGACGTTTTGGAGCCTGTAGTCCTCCCTTACCTGCAGGACCTTCCTGCGGCCACGTTTCAACAGGACAATGCGCGCCCGCACGTGGCACGCATTGTGCAACAATTTTTCACGGCCCACCAGGTGTCATTGCTGTCGTGGCCCGCCTGTTCTCTCTATATGTCGCCCATTGAACACGTCTGGTTGCTGATCGGCAACCGAGTGGCCCGGCAGGCACCATCCGCGGATACGCCTGATGAACTGTAGCAACGTGTGGAAGCAGCCTGGACCGACATACTCCAAACACACATCCAAAGCCTCTTCCGTTTGATGCCGCGGCGCGTAGCGGCCGTTATTGCTAGCCATGGGGGCCACACGAACTATTGATGTCTGCGTGTTCCGGAAATCGCATGGGCCTGTAAGCTCAATCGTTTCATCTTTTTATCTGTTGTTATGTGTCCAGAAAATCTGGCTTTGCTATCTCGTGTCCTTCTTGGTGTTGCATTTTATGAGACCAGCAGTGTAATATATAAAACTAAAAGCAAAATACGAAATAATTGGTTTTCGTATTATTAATACATAAAAATATTTTTTCTTATAACTAAAAACTGAAGCTCACAGAAAGCATACAAAGATGCGTAGTTTCAGCAAAAATTAACTTCTGTAGCTGTTTTTTTGTTACAAACTTTTTAACAATGCCCGAATGGTCTAAGTTTGTAGCAATTTTGTTTTCAATACTAACGATACTTATTTTCGAAAATTGTTCCTGTTTCGTATTTAATCAAAGGTAACTTTTCATGATTTTAAGTTTGGAAAATGATCTTTCCCCGTAAGTCACTGTTACAGAGAGTAAAAATTTGAAATGAGTTTTTTGACCTTATTACCACTATCAATTCTATGGGATGGAAAAGGGAACATTGTAATTTTAACCCTTTAATCGGCCGATGTATACTGTGCCTGAACTAAACGGTGTCCAAAACGTTTGCTCTCTCCAAACAGAAATGTTCATATAGCGGCCGGGTTTTACAAAAGCTACAGAAAAATAATTTCGTATCTTTACCCCCTCTCATCTCAGCAGCAGGGAAAATAAACCTATCCTAGGTGATAAGCCCTCCCCCTTCTAGTCCTATATTCCCTGTTCCATGACCTAAAACATGATATGGAACGGCTAGTCTCGCAGACACGAACATCATGCAACTGAGTAAAAAAAATTACTCAGATGTCTTCTCTATCATTCTTTAAATTCGGCTCCATTGCCATAACCCTTTATCAGTTGATTTCTCAGAAGGGATGGTATCAATCATACGCACGAATGACCAGTCTGAGTAACAAATCTATGGGCAAAAGCAACTTTTTTAGATGCTCAATTCTTGAAGGTAACTCATACGAGCAGCTGTGGGACCACTAATCATATCCTGAATCAATTCGTTCCAGTCGCGTTCGGTCCACTTTTTACACAACGAATACATTCGTTGGGGTTGAGTTCAGCCCATTGTGTTACCCCCGAGTTAATTCGTTCTAGCCGGTTAAAGGGTTAAGGACCTTTTTGGATTTCAAGCTTAACAGTGAGAAAAAGAAAGATGTTTATTTTTAGGTAGTGTAAAAACCACAAAATCCAAACTTAACACGGGAAATGTGTCCCTCCCCTCTCCAGCCCCATTTTGCTACAGGCATCATCAAAAATATTCTTAAAGCTACTGAACTGTTTGGAAAACATATTAGTCATTTGAAAATATGTATTTTAAAGCACGTTATGATTTCATGTGATGCTTAACATAAGTCCAAATAATTTCAATTTAGTCACACAAACCTGAAGCAATTATATCATATTCATTTTGTGCAATACCTGCCAACTTTATGTGTAAGCCCATACAGCTTTTAACTTTTATATCTCTGCTTGGTGTCAATAAAGATAAAGGTCATTTACAAATTGAAGAGTCTCGTTATTGTTTTTAGGAGTTCTAATCGTTCTGATCGTTGTATCAAAAAACGGAAAGTAATTTTTTTATTACTTTTGGTAGATCAATCTCATCTGTACTTTGGTACTAAAAATTACTTTTTTCAACAATTGGAAATTCTGTTTCGCAATCAGCAATTGTTTTATCTTTATAGCTAATATGCCATTATAACCCCCACATCTTCTACATTCTTTTAAACACCCATTTACTTTTCTTAACATTTCTATTATGGTTGGTATAACTACACATATTTTGGCATTGATTTGCTACTAACATTAATTTTTGAAGAAAGTGCACCAAATCTTTATGGAACAAACAAGCTTGCATGGTTTTTTTTTTGTTTTTATTTTTTTTTCTAAGAAAGATTGGTTAAATTTCGTGTATCACTGTCTCTAAAGGATTCGTTAAAGCGCTAATATAATGCATCGTGGATTACATCTAAATTGTACCTCAGTCCCTTATGCGTCCCTTATTGCGTCGATCCTATTTTCTCACCATGTTTCCTAGCACGGTTTTACGGTCAACGCTAGATCTTTCTTTAAAATTTGCCAACTGTAAGGTTATTCAGAAAGAAAAGCATACATTTCTTGAACAATGTTGAAAATGTTCACAATTTCTAGACAAATTATTTATGTTATTTACAACCAGTTTTAAAGTATGAGCAGTTCAAAGTACATAAAATGCATAAGGGATTTATGTCGAAAAATTGTTTTTTGAAGACCATTATGCTTCTCCTTTATATTGGCCCCCATTGTCATAGCGCTGGCCACGCATATCACAAACGCTGAAACCTTCAATATTTAAAAAAAAAATTGAAAAATAATTGTTAATCCTTTGCCCGCGGTATCCGTAACTGAACAAAACAATAAAAACTATTCTCTGATTTTAAGTCGTTTTCTATTGAATTACGTAATGAATTATTTTTACTAAAAAAATAAACGTGCGACGTAGCATTACAATTTTTCCCAGTAAAACGTTTTCTTAACTTTTCCTATGTCACTGATATTAATTTATCAGCCGTAAAATTTGATTAAGGCATCCGAAACTTGGCGCGTCTCTGTCTATTTTTTACTTATATTTTTTATTCTATTTTCATGAAACCACGACTGAAGTCTCTTAAACAATTTCAATCGTATCAATTGCTTTTATTCTTATTAACTGATCTTTAGCTCTTTTTCAAATAATACTGAATCGTGTAGAGTAGTTGCTCATATCGCAAGTAGTATGCAGCTAATTTATTTAAAATCTGATCCAATAGAAGGCAGTGACAGTATTATAGAAGTGAAAATTCATCAACTCACCATCACGTTACATTACAGCTCTGTAAATGTCTTAACGGCAGAGTAAGCTGCAACAAGTAGGGCAACGTGGGGAGAAGTTCGAATCTGAAGGATTTTGAGCAACGTTTCATCGCTGGAGTTGAACTAAATGGGACTCCTGAAACTACGGTCATATAAAACAGTAAAAAAAATAAAGAAGCACATATTCCTCATGAAAACAAAAGAAAAAATGCCAGCAGAGCTGAGAAAATGTAATCGGAGCAACTCGTGCAGGACAAGAATAAGTGCAAACTGGCCATGTGAAGCGGAATCGATACACCAGACTTCATCAGCTGATAGATGGAAGTATTAGATGTGCTAACGCATTCACACCAATAAAGGCCTTACGATTATAATTTAACAGTAAGCAATTTTGGATATCAGGAATGAATCAAAAGTTTGTCTTCCGACCAGGTGACACCAATTACAAGGAACTGCCAAACTGGAAGACATGGAAATGGAAAGTTGAACTGTAGTCATGATGAACTGCGTTATGTACCATAGATGAAGGACGCAGAGTGTGACGGAGGCTCTAAAGTGTCGTAAACTCATCATCTATATAGCTCCCGCTTTTCAGCTTAAGTGAGTTTGTCTGGGAGAGTATTTCCATTTCGTGAATTGAGTCCTCGGATGCTTCTGCGCATGGGCCTGCCTACTTCACAGAACCTGCATCCTCTGGCTATCCCGATTTTTCTAGTGAAACATGATTAGCATTCTAACGTAGTTTGCAAGCAAGAACACTGTTGTTTACCGCCCTATTACGAGGGATATGTATCCTCTTCACCCACTCTGCGTGCTTAATCCTCAGGCATCAGTTCGATATAAAATCTTTGTAACGGAACAGCACTTGCCAAGGAAACTCCACTCACGCTTTCAGTGAACTGGAATAAAAAAAAAACCCCTTCGCTTTCTAGTTCAGTTCACTTTTTTATTAGAGGTTTAACGACCAACGTGTGCAACTCAGTGGACTATAAGCAGTCGCCCGTCCCAAATTTAGGGACACTGGCTCAAAGGAAGGGAAGGAGCCAGCACCATAAGACAAACACATCCATTCCTCACTGAAATTCGAAGCCGAACGCATCGCGGACGAATGATACAAGTATTTACAATCACCGGGTTGTCGTCACGCGTTGGCGATCCCATCATGCTTTTCACCCGATAAAGCAATTAACAGAAGTGACAAAAAAGTGACGCATATATAGAACTGTTCATAAAAGTCAATGAAAGTCAGTCGAGGAATGTTCAAATTTCGGAGGAACGAAACACAAAGTGATCAGTTGTTGAAGAATGTAGGAAAATCACTGATGAAGAAGGAAAAAAAAAGCCAGCATGATGTTGGGTGCCGGCTTCGCAGGGAAAGTCCGTCGTGGAAAGCGCTAGGATTTACTGGGAAGGAAGGAGCTCATCATAGGAAGATGTGAAAAGTTCAGCGATGACTACGCACAAAACACAATGCGACACTTATCACAACATGCGGCATTCTCATCACGAGAAAGAAACATTAGTCACACTACCTGCTGATGAAAACAAACAGCACAATAATCACATACTACAAAAAGACGTTCTTAACAAAAAGAAAAACATTGGTGTGCCCGTCCATTTGTATGGACAAAAGAAGATCGTTAAAACGGTTGAAGATGATGGTCTGCAAGTTTAGGCATGAGAACCTTAAGCACATATTTTGTCCTTCTACCATATTGGATGGCCCAATACGGCAGAGAGACATTATTACTAAAGACTTCCTCGAGCGCTGCGAGTTGTTGAACCATTTCGGGAAGGCGCTGTAAAATCCTCCGCACACATGGTATTTGCATAATGTTGCTCTTTTTCGGACACTGATAGAGATATTAATTCAGGGAGAGTAAATGGGGAATTGGGGACAGTGCTGTCCTGGAGAAATTCTGGAAAGTCAAGAAGGGTGTGGGGACGGTGGGGAAGCGGTATTCCCTTTCTGAAGAAGCAGACTGCGATTCACTATCATGGGCAGTTTCCATGCTTTCTTCTGCTGAATCGGTAAAAATGCCATAGGTGTTGGATGTGGAAACAGCGTATCGACTTTTAAAAAAGTGCGTTTTTTTGTCGTAAACTGGAACGATAAGACACACGAGTATATCGTGGTGAAGCTGGGGAAATAGAGCGTTTATTAGCTGTCTGAGACTGGGTGGCCTGTTGAGGTGGTACCAGATGTGGAAAATTTGAAGTGTCCGTATCAAGGGGATTACGTAAACCCACTACAGCAGAGGTCAAAGTCGGACATGGCCGAACATTATCAAATTGACGAGATCCAGGATCTGAAGCAACAGGGTCACCAGTAATAATAGACTCTTTAGAAGGTATTACAGGTGGGTTTCCTACAGTTCCTGGTTGAGCAGCAAATAAAGCCGATGCAGGTTCCTGTAGGCTGGAAAGAGAAGTAGCAGCGGCAGCAGAACTGTCCTGGAGAACACGATGTGGGCATTCCGACACGACGTACCCTTCAGACTTGCACTTAAAAGCACTGGACACCAGCAAACACATTAAAAATGAATGTGCGGGTGCCAATGCTGAGTTCCATGGATGTTGGACATTCAACAACCGGTTCATCACTAGGGAATATGATACGGTACTGTCGACGTCCTCCTTCCACTGAACTGTAGTGCGAGTCGACACGTAAAGCTGGAAGAACTTTCGTTTTACAAATCACTCGTCCAAAAGACGCTTATGGTTTAATTAGTATTAAATCCGGGTTGGCTGTCGGCATCGCCGAGAGGGTAACAGCAATAGGCCTATGTGAAGCAGGAATAGGTAGTAAATGGAAATGTATAATATCAATTCCTGACTGAAGAATTTTATCAACAGTAGTGGGGTCTGTAAATAGCATTATAATTCCCCCTCCCATATGAATAAGAGACACTATCTGTTTTTCGGGAACAATATGCGTAACATCACAGCCTCTCCTTGACAAATGTCAACCCCGCCTTCTCGTGGTACATTCAACAACCGGTTCATCACTAGGACATTCAACAACCGGTTCATCACTAGGGAATATGATACGGTACCGTAATCCCCTTGATACGGACACTTCCTGCTCCCCCTAAAGGGGCTCTGACAACCGCCAATAGCGGTATAACTATACCATCGGGATTAGAGGAAATGCTATCCCACACTCACCAACCCGCTTGGCCAGCGTGATGAGTTATGGCTAAACCCCTCCAAAATGACTCCACAACTTAAATCTTGGCCCTCAGTCTCCGGCAGCTGGAATGTACCTGGCCAAGGCAGCAGCCAGCGCGACATGAAGGCAGAGAGCGCTAAGAATCCCCGGAGGACCGGACTAGGCTGCCATCTGATGCTGACCTTGGCTACGTATAATGGACTCTCCCTATCTTCTGATTCAAGGATTCTTGAATTGGAAGAGGAACTACAAAGGATCAAGTGGGACAAAGTCGGGCTAAGTGAGGTAAGGAGAAAAGGAGAAGATTTCGTTGAACTGAAAAGTGGGCATCTCTTCTACTATCGTGGGACTGATACTGGCAGAACTAGTGGTGTTGGATTTATAATAAACAAGCAACTGATGGATAAAGCTGTAGAAGTTGAAAGTTCCTCTGATAGAGCTGCACGACTCGTTATCCAACTCTCGCGAAGATACCAGGCTCAGATTATTCAAACTTAGGCACCCACCCCACCACACAAGTCATCCTGAAGAAGAAATTGAAGAATTTTATGAGGAAATTCGTCATCTAAATAATAAAGGTGAGCAGCACTTCAAGATAATTATGGGAGATTTCAATTCAAAAATAGGGCAACGGCAACAGAATGAAACTTCAGTAGGTAAATTCGGTCACGGCAACAGAAACCAGCGTGGAAATACTCTCGTTGAGTTTGCAGAGGCAGAAGGGTTTTTCAGTTTGAACTCCTTTTTCAAGAAAAAAGCCACACAGGAAATGGACATGGATACATCCAAATGGGACGACAAGTGAAATTGATTTTATTATGTGTAACAAAAAATTCGTTATAGAAGACTGCAGTGTGCTAAACAAGTTCAACACAGGTAGTGACCATAGATTGGTGAGATGTAAGATGCACCTCAACACTAAACTCGAACGTAGCAAGCTCATAAGACAAACAAAATATATTGACATAACCAACCTTAAAAAACACCTTAATACTTTCAAGTTGGAACTGAAGAACAGATTCTCTGCTTTAGAAGGTCTAACATCGGAAGAAGTGGATATTTCTGAAGTTAACAGAAAAGTAACCAAAGCTCTTATGGAAACAGCAACAAAATTAGCTGGGTCTAAGAACAAGTTGCATGTGAAAAAATTATCAGGAAAAACCAAAATGTTGATGCAAAAAAGAAGAGAGACGAGGACAACTAAAGATGATGCGACTTCCAAAGGGGAATATATAGAGCTATGCAAGGCAGTACGTAAAAGTATCACTGAAGACGTAAGGAGATTCAACTGTGAACTAGTAACGAAAGCAATTGAAAACATCCAAAGCCTCAAGATAGCGAAGGGACATCTCAGTAAGGGAAGAAACAGATTATGGCACTGAGAAAAGAAGATGGTTCTGTAACAACAAATAGAGGCGAAATTTTGACAAGAGTGAAAGATTTCTACTCCAAATTACATGAAAGGGATGATACATGTACTCAAGACATCATGAAAAGTACCAGTACCAGAGTTCTCCCAGTCCTCCCAGCAGAAGTTGCACATGCAATCAAGAACATGAAGGGGGAAAACCTCCAGGAGAAGACGGAATTACTGTAGACATCATACAAGAAGCAAGTGGAGAAATCGAAATAGTACTCGCCCCAATTTTCACTCGATGTCTTAATGAAGGGAAAATTCCTGAGGATTGGAACAACGCTACAACGATCTTGCTACATAAAAAAGGTGACATTGAGGATGTCAGGAACTACAGACCTATCAGCCTCCTATCAATGGTTTATAAAATCTTCACTAAAGTTCTTTCACACCGCTTGAAGGAGACACTGGACATGGCTCAACCGAGAGAACAAGCTAGATTCAGGAGTGGCTACAGCACAATAGGTCATATCCACGTACTGAGAGAACTAATTGAAAGAGCGAGGGAATATGAACTTCTATTGTGCATGGATTTTATCGGTTATGAAAAAGCCTTTGATTCGGTGAAGCCATCAGCAGTTACAATGGCTCTGAAATCCTGCGGTATTGAAGAAGCATACATTAATATTATTAATAACATCTATGAAAATGCAAGTGCAAAAATTCGGTTATTTGAAAATACAACACACATAAAAATTGGAAAAGGAGTGAGACAAGGTGACACCATATCTCCGAAGCTCTTTAATGCCACATTGGAAAATGTCTTTCAATCACTGAACTGGGAAAACAAAGGGATAAAAATTAATGGAGATTATCTAACTCACCTTCGATTTGCTGATGACATAGTCATTTTTGCAACTACCCCATCAGGGCTGCAGAGAATGATCCAGGAGCTTGCTGACAAGAGTAAAGAAGTGGGATTAAAAATGAACTTTCAGAAGACAAAAGTGATGTTCAATGCTTTTACAAGAAATGGAGATTTATCGATTGATGGAGAAAAGCTGGAGATAACAGACACGTACGTTTATCTTGGACAGCAGATATCAAGTGAGGGTCACATTGATGAAGAAATTAATCGGCGTACAAAACTTGCCTGGAAAGCTTTTGTAAGAAACAGCATAATTTTCAAGAGCAATATGCCATTATGTCTTAAAAGAAAAGTGTTTGATCAATTCATCCTTCCAGTGCTTACGTATGGTGCAGAGACGTGGACCTTAACTAAAAGAGACATACAAAAGCTCCAGACAACTCAAAGAAGTATGGATAGGTGCATGCTTGGTGTAACCAGGAGAGATAAGAAGAGGAACTCGTGGATCCGAAAAATGACAAGAGTGGAAGACATCATGATCAGAGTTAAATCCCTGAAATGGCAATGGGCTGGACATACTGCCAGAAGGGCAGACCATCGATAGACAGCCGAAATTTTAGATTTAATTCCAAGGGACAGGAAAAGACTCAGAAGAAGACCACATGGAAGATGGGTGGATGAAATTCGAAAGTATGCGGGAGTGTAATGGAGGAGACTGGCACAAGACAGACCGTTGTGGAGGAAACTTGGGGACACCGTCCAGCAGTGGATTGATAATGGTTGACAATGATGATGATGATGATTATTATAAACAGCATCTAGATAAAGTGAGAGGGGGTGTCGGGAAACGATTGAGAAATGACGCTAAGAAGTAATGCAGAGTTACACTGCTTACCTTCATGAGATTCTTCAGGAACCAAAATCTTCCATACTTTATCCACTCAGTTAGTTCAATGTTATCACAAAATGAATTCGTAATACGCTGAGATGAGCCACCAACAACAGTCGCAAACGCAAGCGGGGGTGGGCACACATCACTATCCCTAGCACTAGAGTTGGTTCCATGAGTATATGGGGCGTTGCTTGTAGAAGACATAGTAGACATAACAGGAAGCACAGGTGAGGAAGCAGGCACATTCAACGCTGATGAATGCGAAATAGTAGAACTAGAAGACGATGAAGCAGCATGTGAAGCGGTAGAGACGATAGCAGAGGTTACGGCATCTCGGACACGAACCCTAACGTGAGCTAATGCTGCACCTCGCAACACTTAATCTTTTTAAGATAAAATCACAAACACGTGGCTGTTCGTAATCACTGCTTGCGAAGTAGAAAGGAGTGTAGAACAAAACAAAACGATACCTGGAACACTTAAACCAACAGAAAAATCCAAGGTCAAGCAAGAATCGACTATCACTTGGGAGCTCTACGAATATGCGACTTGTCCTTATCAGAACTTCAAAATATCTTTATTGCCATAAAACCATATAAACAATATTTACAGTAAGTTCACCGGGAACAGTTGTTGCCATTTTGGCATATTTTACACAGAAGGCAAAAAGACTCGACAAACATACAGTATTGCGAAATGAAAATGACAGAAAACAGAAACGAGATCAATTTAACATTCTCCGTCTACCACAAAAAGCCAAATAAAAAAGAAAGCATCAGGTAATTCACAATAATGAACATTAAAATTGAACAAAACACAAAATCTGTAAAACTGAACATTGTCAGAGGCCGCACAAAGTTAAAAATATTTCAGCATGTCATTCATGAAAAAAAACCCCATCAAGCCAGGAAAAAAAAACCTTGCTCGTAACATGTACGCTACCACTAACAACATGATATATTGATTTTTACTGCCAGGCTGTAAAACTATTTTTTACGACATACATATTAATTCATTAAGAATCATGAAACAAAATAAGCGTAAACCTTAACTAAAAAAAAAAACCCTGCTTCACGCGGGTACGCTGCTTCTAATACAAAAATAGGTTCTGTCTGTCTGTAAGTACCACAATTTTCCATAAAAGAAAAATATCGCTGAGACTCTATGAGCAACATAATTCGCAACAAAAAACATTATACATACGAATCAGTTTCACTTCAAAACAAAAATCATCTACTTCTCAATCTATAAACACAGACGTTTTTCATCAAGTTGCGGAAAAAGTATATGAGTAATAATCTCGTAACATTAGATGCAACATACAAACAAAAAGGACTCATCATTCAGATATGATAAATACAAAAATTCAATGTACAGGATATATTGCAAATGTTGCTAAATTCAAAGGGAAGAATCGTAAATTAGAAGTACAGAAAACTGCATGATATTACAACAGATGAGCATTACATTATCTTAAAGAAACCGTCATTTTCATACAGAGAAAGTACTTATTGCTAGACAAAAACTAAATAGCTAAATTAGTCTGTCACTCTAACAATAGGCTTGCAAAGACAAATATTACAACTGAAAGAACTTCAGACGTAGTAAAATTCTTATTAACCATTATGGGTTCGATAATGCAGAAAAAAAGACCATTATGTTATCGCTAGACAGTGCAAGCAATTTCAAGCATCTAATTTTCCCCAACAATAAATGCAATATTCAGTTATAAACGCGAATGATTAGGAAAAAACTTAACAACACATGACGGTGCAACGTTATAACATAAAATACTCTCACGTGACACTCAAGGAAGCAGAACAATTCATGAGACACTAACTTTTTGAAATTGAACAGAGAAACGTAACTAGTTAGTCAAATAAAACGACATATTACCCAACAGTAATTTATGGGGAAAGAGGTTATGCCGAACACTTCGTCGGGCAACTAACCTGCGTAAATATACAAAAATACTCACAACATAGTGCAAAAAACAAACCAAAAAAACGCTCCAGTACAATACAAAGACAGAGATCTGACCACAACAAAATGTCGTGGACGTTACACGGTTAGTGTTACCATATCATTATTCGTATTAAAGCAGATACGACTTGGGGACCACTTAGCATTAAAACTGTCAAGACTGTTACTCGTCTTTGCAGTATCATACTCGACCTGCAATATCGCAGTCACAGACTGACGGTATCTGCGACAAAGAAAACGTCTTGCCACGTTATAACGTCTAAGGGTAGGACAATCGACACTAATATGATAGTACTGATAAATTGTATATTTTGCTTACAATATGAGAAAAATACATACAGAATTGTGTGATGAAGCAGATGGGTGATGTGCGCGAAGAACAGTATAATGAAACATGGTATGTAAAGAAGCACAAACATTCTGAAGCAAAAGAAACATCAATGAAAACAAAGGCTGTAAAAATAATCACATCGAGTAAGAGTGAAATACATCTCCCTCTGTATTGCAAAAATAACACAGTGACGATGTAAGATGCCGAAAACGATGAAGGGTGCGTGGGGTTAATAAGCGACTATGTAGATGTAACCAATGGATATCCCTTGCCTTTGGAGTAGCCAAGGCTGTTAGTGGATCACTCCATGTTGCTGGTACTTCTGCCTCTGGCACGGAGTGAATCGGCATTGGATCGGTAAAATATGTAATGAAATGCCTATAGATGAGTTTAGCAGATACCTGATGTGAAAGAAACGGCTGATCATTTAGATAAATAATGAACGGGAGACTGAGTGAGGCTGAAGAGTTCTGAATAAGTCCATTCTGATTGGCAAGTTGTGGGTAGAGTCTCTGAATGCAAATCTGGATATGCCGAAGTTGAGCACGATGAACAGGGGTATCTGCAAACAAGGGAGAAATGTGAGAAAGAGGTTTCCAACGGAGATCAATGTCAACGAGTTGAGAGACCTTCACAACTCCACTGGCAAACCATGAGGAGTAGTGAAGGTACGAAGAGGTAGAAGAGTGGATAGCAGAGGAGAAGAAGAGGGGTTCTGCGAGGAGGTCATTAGTAGTGGAAGGGGGGAGTCGGACAGGATTCAGGGAGCGCCAAAGGGTAAGTGCAGACTTGTAAGTTTCAGGGAAATGATTGGGAATGAATGGGAACAGGTCCATTCGCAGAAAAGTTTGAACTGTAAGGTGGGGACTCCGGGGGAAGAACATAATATCGATAATGGTTTGCGTTGAAGAAAGAGGCGTTGAAAAAATCTTAAGAAAGTTATGAAGATGGAAGGCTTGAAATTTTCGAGTGATATCAGCAAGAGAGAGACCACCATAGGAAATCGGAAGAGAAAGCGTGGAGCGATGCACCCAATGAATAATATTCCAAATGAAGTCCACAAAAGTTCTCTGCAGATGAATCAGCAAGAAAGGTGGCGGAAGGTGAGCAATCCAGCTGTGAAACAATTTCGGTTGCACAAACACATTTAGTAGCAGTGCCCGACTAAAAATTGAAAGAAAGGGTTTGAGCTGACGGAGAGGCGCAAGTCTTTGATTAATTCGATGAACGAGGGGTGTCCATGCTGCAACAGCAACCACCTCCGGTTTTCCGAAGTGCACACCAAGAAATTTGACTACGTTTGAAGACCATCGGGCGCCCCACGGACGGTCACCACGGGTCGCTCACGCTCCAGTCCATAAAACTGAGCATTTTTCAGTGTTTAAGGCTGATCCAGAAATTACGGCATATTCGTTATATGTTGATAATATGATTCCAAACGAAGATTCTGTTCGTAAAAATAACGTCAAGTCATCGGCATATGCAGTCAAGACAGTATGATGCTGCCGGGTGCACACAACTCCACGGGAGACAGAAGAAAGAAGTCTGAAACGGAGACAGATTGGAAGAGGTTCAAAACAGAGTGCAAAAAGTTGACCCGACAGGGGACAGCCTTGCCGGATACCGTTAGAATAAGGGGTTGCAGAAGTAATAAAAGTCGAAGTACGAACCCGAAAAAAGAGTTTGAATACAGATTAGAAAGAGCCTGGCAGAAGAAGGGAGGGAATCCAAAGCGTTGAAGGACCGTAAAGATATAAGTATGGTTAATGGAATCAAAAGCGTTGAAGGACCGTAAAGATATAAGTATGGTTAATGGAATCAAAAGCCTGTCGTTGATCAATATTAAAAATAGCAAGGGGTTCTGCGAGCTGGGATGCGAGAGTGTTAAGATCACGGATCGTGGTAATATTAGAAGCGATAGAGCGGGTGGGAACAGTTTAAGTTTGGTCAGGATGAATTAAATAGGATAGGACAGGATTCAGACGGAGTGCGAGTAGTTTAGCAAAGATTTTATAGTCGGTATTAAGTATAGAAATGGGTCGCCAGTTAGATAAAATACCAAGATAGCCAGATTTAGGAATAAGGCGAAGCAGAGCAAAGCTGAAAGCATTGGAAGAAGAACTTGAAGACGAAAAAAGGAAAATATAACAACTGAGGAGAAGTGGCATGAGATAAGGAAGGAATATTTTGTAGAATTTTAAGGAAAGCCCATCCTTTCCAGGTGAGGAACGTTCATTTAAACTGTAAATCGAATTGCGGATTTCTTGAGGGGTGATCTGAGCATTTAGAGAGGACACATAGCATTCAGGAACTTGCGGAAGGTCTTGCAAAAGTGGTGCAGAAGAGGCTGGCTGTGTTAATGTACGTTGAAAACGTTGGCTATAATACGCATGAGTTTGATTACATATAACATATGGGTCAGTAGTTACTGAGCCATTAGAGAGGGTGAGTTGTACAATGGTATTTTTTTTTCTTCGTACCTCGAGGGAACGGAGACTGCGAAAAGGATCTTCTTCGAATCTGAGAAATGAGTATTTCAGACGGGTCAGTACATTTGAAACAGAGGCTTGAAGACATTCTCGTAATTTCGTTTCAAGGAGATCATATTTCGATGAGGTTCGTGGGATTCGCTGAAGCGCACGCCGGAGACTGTCTACAGTCATATTACGCCGGGTTCTGATAGTAAAAGAATATTTCTTCGCAAAAGCTACAATAGATTGTTTTGTCGAGATCCACAGAGCCGCTGGGTCGGAAACAAAAAAGACAATTGAGTAACAGCTTGAGTGATAATAAGAACAACTTCAGTATTAAAATCAGGATCTTGAAGACACGAATCATCTAAAGACCAAACACTCGGCCGTGGAATACCAATAGACTGAAAACAGAGGGAAAGAATAACTGGTTTGTGGTCTGAAGAAACAGAGGGTGCGTGATTGACTGAAATAATAGACGGACGAATAAAACGGGAGACATAAAATCGATCAAGTCTGGCTGCAGCACAATTTAAATGAATAGGGGGAACCAAGGAAACTCTCGTTCAGTTGGGTGTAGATATCTGAAGGCATCTTGGAAGTCAAAGTTGAAGACAATCTGAGAGAGCTGAGAAACTAAAGAATGACGGCTTTCATGTGAATTATCTCTATCAACATAAGGTTGAAGTGTACAATTAAAATCACCAGCAAAAAGAATAAAGTCTGAGGGGGGAATATTCGCAAGAACGGCAGCAACATGAACCAGGAGATCAGTAGCTTCATTGTTATTTTGAGGTACATGAATATTTAATAGATGAATTCGACTGGACCGAAGGCAAAACGAAATACATTGAAAAAACTCCCAGGCGGCTCTGGGACTCGACAATATTCTGTAATATAGAGTGAAATCGGGAATGAAAGGCTATTGCAGTTCCGGAACCAACATGTGTCCGGTAATTATGATAAAAAACATAAGGCCAGCGGCGCCAGCGAGAAAATTGATTCCTGCCAAACAGTCTCTTGCAACATTAGAACAAAACACGCGAAGCGTTTATATTCTTTGATTAGAACATCCGCTTTTAAAGGGCGGACATCTTCAAAAACCAATGCATTTGCTGCTGACGCCGCTAAACCTCGGCAGTTAAAAGAAACAAATAGTACCTTAGAGTTCATTTTGGTGGCTGTAAAACCCCCTCAACCTCTTTATCAAGCATTGTTAATAAATAACGAATACGTCAACAAAATAAGTGCACTTTTGGTGTGGTGGTCGAGTGCTTGTGGAACAGTTCATGTAAAAAAGATAGCTGTAAAACCAATTCCGGCACTCTAGACAGATTTTTCTGAATGCAAGGAATTTTCATGATGCTAGTTCTGTTAGGAACCGCATACAGAGAAACTAGTTCGAAATAAGATAATGACGTAACTGGCACTTCTATATCTTTAAGATATCTATCAGAGTCTTCCGCACACTCTGGATATGGTTCAATATCAGAATGTGTCGACGTGGTGTCACTCATATTATCAGGTATTTCCATTTCAACCTCCTGATAGCTCACACTGGTTTCAAGCTGATTTAGGGTTAAAGTGGAAGAGCTGCTTCGTTCAAGACTCGGCGACTGAGAGGGTCCACCAGAACGTGCTTCCGAGCTCGACCTGGTTTGTGGTCGACCTCTCTTTTTCTTAGGAGATGTCGGGGTAAAAGGTCTCTTACACGTAGTTGTAGAAACTCGTGTTCCCCCCGACGGTGGCAAGGCAGGGTAATCTTCTAATTGATAACCACTATCAGGTACTTCCACAGAAGAGGATTGCTGAGCTGTAGAGTTATGAATAATAAGACTCTGAAATGTGCTGTCTGTACTCAACATAGCATCATCTACTGATTCCAGGTTTGGTGTCTGGGCAACTGACGGCTCAGAACAGAATGAATACTCAACGGCTCCAGGATTTGAAGTAGAATTATTCTGCACATTTCTGTGAGGACACGAGGTCACCCGATGCCCTTCCCCTTTACAATAAAAGCACTGCATTCCTGCAAATAAGTCAAACGTGTATTTTCTTGAGTCTGTAATAACCTCAACGGAGGTAGGCCTGTCCTTCAGAGTCTGCTCCGTAGGGAAAATCACCCTATACTGACGACGTCCTCCTTGCACATAGGCATAGGGGGTGTTTACGCCTGCAGCAGAGAGAAATTTTGTTGTACCTACTACTCTGCCGATGGAACTAAGCGCATCTACTAATAGTTCATCAGGAAGTCCCGGGGGAACGGGTGTCAGAGTGACGGTAACAGGGCGCTGAATAGATGGAGTCGGTTGCAGATGCACAGTACCAATGTCTACACCACATTGAAGAATTTTTTCAACAGCAGATTTTAAAGTAAAGCGCACTTCGATTCCTCCACCAAAACGGATGGCTGATTTGATGGATTCTCTGGAAACAACCATTGAAATTGCATCCAGGTACCGAGGGATTGGGGTGTCCTTTAGGGCAGGAACATAAACAGTGAAAGATAAATTTTCTGAGAAACGCTTACCTAGAACAGAGTCATCCGGAACTTTCAGTAGTAAAACTTTATCCACACGTGTAATCGTATATTGAGAGTCTATTGAAGCTGCAGAAGATACATTCGCAGGACGGACAGCAGTCGCATAGGTGCTGAGAGGGGTGGGCCCTCGGCTCCGACCCCTTCATCCACAACACTTAACACACTTTCCGAAGAATGACAAATCACAGTGGAGGTATCCATTACTGATATATCCTTTGAAGCAGACACACTGGTCGTTGATATAGAAGATTCGAGTAGAATAGGCACAGAAGCATCAGACGTCGACTTAGACGCCGAGGTCGTAATCATCTTGACTACTAACACAGAACTTAAACTAAAACCTACTGTTGCGGCTTGCAACACTAAAAACAAAGGAACCCATTTTCAACAGTATGCTTGAAGGCATAGGTACTCTCCTTGAGTAACCTTGTAACACTGAAGTGAGTAACTGACCTAGTCATCCACGTCGGTGTAAAATACACCAAAAAAATAAAAATAAAGGCTGTCCCGACGAATTTGTGGGTTCAACTTAAGCATACAACATTCACAAAACTAAATAACTAAAATATCTAACAGGAAACTCCGAAAAACAACTAATATCACTCAAAGTGCAAGAGCACAAGTAAACGTGACCGCCCGATCAGAAGCCATCGCTTAGACCACTGCGCCACGGGGGCGGCCAGTTCAATTTGCATTACATTCGCGTGTGGTAGTTATCCCTTGAATGCATTGCAGACAAAATCAGCGGTAGTGTTCATCAGTTATAGCACATATATTTGGCTGAACCTCATGCTAATTAATTGCATTGCGTGAAATGCAGTCATATTAAATTCATTCTTTTCCAATGAGAAGGTGTCGCACTGATCACTATAAAGAGCGAAAAAAATAATCAAAACACATGGAAAAATAAACAAAACCTTGTTGCTTCAAATTTTACCAGAAGTGATATCCCTGGAGCGGTATTTTTTATTTTTTGAATAAGGTTTAACGGCCACCTTGGGAACTCAATGGGCTATAAGCAGTCGCCCGTCACTAATTTGGGGTCACTGGTTCCAGGGAAGGGAGAGAGCCAGTGTCGTAAGACAAACATGACATCCATGCCTCACCGGGATTCGAACCCGGACTCTTCGTGGACGAATGGTCATAAGCCAGAGCTTAGACCACTCGCTACCGTGGCGGCCGTGCGGTATTAATATAAACCGCTTTAATGCGTGCCGAAACAAAATGCTGTTCAACAGTCTTGCGTTGGAGAATTGATAATGCAAAACACATTGTGATTCATCCATTCAGTTTTTGCTTCGGTATAAGTTCTTACTTCCCGTATAAAAAGGAGTTAGATAAGACCACTCATTAATGCAACGAGGAAGAAATGTTGATTTTAAGCATAACGTTTAGATGACAGATTTAAGGAGAAATGTTTTGGTCACAGGTTGAATTAAATGAGAAATTTTCTAATCAAATATCTCATGTCAAGGAATTGCACAGACTTGTTGAAAAGTAAAAAATCTAACGATTTTGCGCAGAGCTGATCTACTGTGCGTATATTTAGAAGAAATTATTGTTGTTTCATGTCACGAACTCACAATACCTCGCTGCTATGAGAAGCACAACTAGCATCTCCGCAATTTTTGAGATAGTTTCAAAAACACTTAAAATCAGTAATCGCAGTGGTGATCATCTAAAAGAATTCAAACATAGAAACAATTAAGCACGAAGGAACGCTCAGTGGTAAAATTTTTACCTCCAGTCTGAATGGCACCCACAAAAAATTGTCGTGAACAGTGTGAACTGAGGGAATATCTCTTGCGTTTACGTTTGAACTGCGGATAATAATGTTTTTTCATTCAAAAATAATGTGAAACACGTAGGCTGTTTATTTAAATTTAATTCACGTGTTTATCTTTCAATTTAAACAAAATTTTGAAATGCAGTTTATTAAATACAAATCATATGAATATCATATATTTAACCTTTGATATTCTTCTAGTTTAATGTACAAGAAGGCAAGTACAAAAATCTCTAATGTATTTATTAAAATTAACACAAAAGCAAAACGTAACTCACCAGTACGTAGATGGTCCTGCTTTCAACTTATTTGTTGCACAAGTTTTACGTCTTCAGATAAAAAATTTTATTGCGGGAGGGAGAACGATATATTGACCTCTACTGAAGGACTACGGCCGTACGATGGCCTGAAGTTTTCCGTTACTGCCGTGAAGCATTTTTGTCGGCAAAAGTGAGTAAAAGTTTTCATCGCAAAACGCAATCGAGAAACTTGCCTTCGTTTTGTCAACTACCATGAACTACGACAGGTGGTTGAACTTTAACGTC
Organism: Macrothele yani; assembly: GCA_039090855.1. Taxonomy (NCBI): domain Eukaryota; kingdom Metazoa; phylum Arthropoda; class Arachnida; order Araneae; family Macrothelidae; genus Macrothele; species Macrothele yani. The sequence continues at coordinate 71,908,082 of CM077001.1, forward strand.
TGGCCGAACCAATTTGCTACGGAAGTTATTAGTGGCTCATGTATTATTTACCGGCTGTAGAAACAATTTTGTATGAGATGCATATGTTGTTCACCTCCCCGGGTAAAATATCCCTTTTTCCAGTTTTGTACGGAAAGTATATAAAGGATGCTGAAGAAACTGATTTTTTTTTTAAAGAGTAACTACTTTGTAAAAAGAAACTCTGATGAGCTGTTTTATTTGCACGTCTTTTGTAAAAACAAATCGTGCTTATGTTGTCCGTCCGTCTGTGGACACCATATTTCTGCAACTATTAGTCCAATTTTAAAAATTCTTTTTGCACTGGGAAGCTTGAAATGTGAGAATGATTATCCTTGCATTCCGGTATTTTTTCAGATACACAACTTCGCTGCAAGAGGGCTGAAATGAAGATGGTATCGAATTCAAAATGCATTTTATTCCATATATTGCTTCTGAAAATCCGATTGAAAAAATTATTTTTCCATTCGATGACATTAATATCGGAAACTATTTTAGGTACAGCCTCTTTTTTCAAGAAATGCACAGATTTTCACCGGGGGGGGGGGTTAGAGGTAGATTTAGTTTCCCCGAATATCTCTGCTTCTAAAAGTCCTACTTGATAAATTCTTCCTACATCTGATACAGCTCCTGGGGGAAAATGTGTTGCATATAATTTCTAATTTTTGGTAAAGAGTGGTTTGGCCACCAGGGGTCGTAAGTGTTTATTTCTGCTTCTGATGTACGTACAGCAAAATCTGAGCTTCTGATATCTCGACTGAAAATTTTTTTTCGCGGCCCGATACCGTTCACATCGGAAAACCTTTTGGGAATACCGCCTGCTTAAAATAGTGTATAGGTTCCCCGCCAGAGGGCGTAAATATATATATATATCTTTGAAAAATTCTTTCTTTGTTGAGAACGTTTCCGCTGCAAAATGTTTCTCATGTAATTTAAAATTTTTCTTAATAGTGCCACTAGAGGGCGGAAGCTCGTTTTTTGGTTTACAGGGACGAAAAACCCGATTCAAAAAATAATTTTTCGTATCATCATCATCATCATCATCATTGTCAACCATTATCAATCCACTGCTGGACGAAGGTCTCCCCAAGTTTCCTCCACAACGGTCTGTCTTGTGCCAGTCTCCTCCATGTCACTCCCGCATACTTTCGAATTTCATCCACCCATCTCCCATGTGGTCTTCTTCTGGGTGTTTTCCTGTTCCTTGGAATCCAATCTAAAATTTCGGCTGTCCATCGATGGTCTGTCCTTTTGGCAGTATGTCCAGCCCATTGCCATTTCAGGGATTTAACTCTGATCATGATGTATTCTACTCTTGTCATTTTTCGGATCCACGAGTTCCTCTTCTTATCTCTCCTGGTTACACCAAGCATGCTCCTCTTCATGCTTCTTTGAGTTGTCTGCAGCCTTTGTATGTCTCTTTTAGTTAAGGTCCACGTATCTGCACCATATGTAACCACTGGAAGGATGCATTGATCAAACACTTTTCTTTTAAGACATAATGGCATAATGCTCTTGAAATTATGCTGTTTCTTACAAAAGCTTTCCAGGCAAGTTTTGTACGCCGATTAATTTCTTCATCAATGTGACCCTCACTAGATATCTGCTGTCCAAGATAAACGTACGTGTCTTTATCTCCAGCTTTTCTCCATCAATCGATAAATCTTCATTTCTTGAAAAAGCATTGAACATCATTTTTATCTTCTGAAAGTTCATTTTTAATCCCACTTCTTTACTCTTGTCAGCAAGTTCCTGGATCATACTCTGCAGCTCTGATGGGGTAGTTGCAAAAATGACTATGTCATCAGCAAAACGAAGGTGAGTTAGATAATCTCCATTAATCTTTATCCCCTTGTTTTCCCAGCTCAGCGACTGAAAGACACCCTCCAATGTAGCATTAAAGAGCTTCGGAGATATGGTGTCACCTTATCTCACTCCCTTTCCTACTTTTATGTGTGCTGTATTCTCAAACAGCCGAATCTTTGCACTTGCATTTTCATAGATGTTATTAATAATATTAATGTATGCATCGTCAATACCACAGGATTTCAGAGCCATTGTAACTGCTGATGTTTTCACCGAATCAAAGGCTTTTTCATAGTCGATAAAAGCCATGCACAATGGAAGTTCATATTCCCTCGCTCTTTCAATTAGTTCTCACAGTACGTGGATATGATCTATTGTGCAGTAGCCACTCCTGAATCCAGCTTGTTCTCTCGGTTGAGCCATGTCCGGTGCTACCTTCAAACGGTGTGAAAGAACTTTAGTGAATATTTTATAAACCACTGATAGGTCTGTAGTTCCTGAGATCCTCAATGTCACCTTTTTTATGTAGCAGGATCATTGTAGCGTTGTTCCAATCCTCAGGAATCTTCCCTTCATTAAGGCATCGAGTGAAAATTTGGGCGAGTACTGTTTCGATTTCTCCACCTTAAGTTTACACCAGGATATCTAATTTTTCATCCAAAGCAGAGGAGCTAGGGAAAAAGTCATGATTGCCATTAATATTAGCAGAACGTATGTGCGCCTCTTTGCTGAAGATAAAAACATTACGCGTCTTTTTTTTTTTTTTCACTTTTTTTCACTTTCAACTTGAGCGAGAATAAATTTTTAGACGTGTTATGGGTGTTCACAGTTACACTATTCCGCCAGTTATAAGTTTATCCGTTTGTTCGCTATGTTATCCCCAGACATTTCACTTCTGTTTTTCTCCGTCTACCGAAAAGTTGTCACTGGTGGTGACCTTCAGTCAACGCTGAAACACTGAAAGTTGCAATCCTCCCTGAGAACACAGAATTAGAAACGTTGCTCAATTCATTTGTATCTAATTTTCTCACACCGTTTTATTTATTTATTTACTCCTATCTTACGAAACCTCACATGCTTAAGGAAGAGAAAGGAGAAAATAACGACAAAACGCCTTCAAGGACAAACGTTGCTTACTCATTTTTCCATCAAGAAGAAATGCAGAATAATACGTGGTAACAAAATAAACGGAACGAATACAGAATTTAGGCTGAAAACAATTGCAGCCAGTGAAAGGTAAAATCCTTCCTGAGAACGTGCACTTTCACATCTCATTAGAAACTAAACTGTGAAAAAGGCCAAAGCCTTAAAAATTTCTTTGTCTTCACTTCCCTCTATTGCCCGAAATATAAACTTTGAAGCGAAATTATATTTGTAAGAAAAGCGCTTCGTTTGAGTGAGACAAAAGCTTAAAGGCTGGAAAATGACTCGGGCCAAGGTTTTCTGCAGTGTACTTTCCTATTTAACAAACGAGTGAAAAAAAAACAGGATTTTTTCTACCAAGGCAATATTTCCATGAGTAAAATTGGTTGGTGGACAAGGAACTTGGCACTTACATTTCGCTGAGAGAAGGTACTTTTACATAAGCATTTTTTTAAAATTTAATCTTCAATTACATTTTTCGGTCCACAAATCAAAAAGAAATAAAAAAACCAAAACAAATAGGAAAGTAATCTAGATGTATTTCTAGAGCTTATTCTTTCTCTCGTAAAAGGACGCATCAAATCAAATGACATTTTTCATTTAGTTTTCCGTAACACATTTTGATAATCAATAGCATCTTTCAACATGATTTCTTAAATCGCAGATTAAATCCAATACTAAAGAATTGCTTTAATAAAAATTTAGCTATGACACGAAATGCTTTTGATATTATTAGGAGCAAAAAATGAGCAGTGTACTATAATATAAGCAAACTATGCATATGCGCAAGAAATGGACATTTTTCTTCAAAGCAAATACTCAATGCACAGAGGTGATCAGAACAGAAAACACGCAAAAATTATTGAAACGAAAATATATAATAAAGTAATTTTAATTTTAAAATCAGCACTAAATATAAAAAATATTAGCTGAGTGGCCACACTGAGTAAATATATATCGCTGTCTAGTACACTATAATACTAAGCAGACCACGTACATCGTCCGATTTCTTCAGCGATATTTTACAGGAAAACTGAACTGAATAATGAAGAGTTTCTTTACAGGGCTGTGCTTAATTGAAAACAAATCCTTCGTGTTGCTAATAGGAATTTTTAGATGATTGTTGGTTTCCTGGGTTAGTCCTGCATTTATAACATACTAGCGTTGTTTAAAAAATAACGTGGAAAGAGTGATGACATCGTCCATTTACATTATCTCCACGTATTTGAAATATATTAACTAGCAGAGATACCTGGCGTTCCTCGAGTTTAACAAAAAAAAATAAAAAAATAAAATAAAAAAATACACGAATCAGCTTCTGGACCAGCGTTTTACTAGCTTTCCTGAATTTATGAATAGGATATATTATACGGAAACAAAAAACTGATATGTGTTTCGGTAATGAAAAGAAAAGGATTAAAAAATCGATATTTGTGTCGGCATGATTGACTTAAACCAGAAGTCTGTATTGATTGCAAATATAGCAAATTTGAAATATCTGAAACATCTACATTTTTCTATCTAAAATTTGTGATCAGCTTAATGTGATCAGGTAAAGCCTAAAAAAGCTGAAAAAGGTAGATATGATATATAAAACCTACTACGTAGTAAAGGATATGATGTGGGAATACAAACGACAAAATCAATTAGTAGAACGTTATCTGATTATAAAGAATCTAAAGAGATGAACAAAGCAGAAGTATACACCATCCCACTAAGATACACTGATGGAACACAGAAGGTGTACGTTGGATTGACGAAAATGTCTCTTAAAGCTAGAGTTAAGGAACATAGTAGAAATGTAAAAGATGCAATACCATCCACAGCTCTTGCTAGAGAAGTATTATATAATACATCTATACCTGAATGGTCTGGTGATAAATGTATAGCTAGGTATACTACACACAGAGAATCCTCAATACATGAGTCAACGGAGATAATGGGAAGTTTCATGTTTCGTACGATATCCCTCAAAAAATGTTTCATACGATATCCCAAAAGATGAAGAGGTTTCATATGAAATTATACATACCAGGTAGAGCATATAGTGACGATGTTTAACACGCCAGTCACGTTATAATATGATGGCATGTAAAAAAAAACATGTGAGTGAAGGTTGTTTATTGTTTGTTTGTTTAATTCTGCGCATTCTGTTTGTAATTACCTTGAGAAAGCTGTCTTTTGACAAGCAGAAGCTTGGAAATTAATGTTATGTTGTTCTTTTTATTGCATTAGATGTGTTAATTGATATCTACGTTTGCTATTCTCCGGGCAGAATGTGGAACATCTTCAAAGCTTAATGTACAGTTAATTCGAAGCGCAAGTAAGTGTGTATCCTTGAAGAGCTTCTGGGTCAACCACGTGGAGTGTTCTTTTATTTGAAACCAAGATGAAGAGGTTTTTATTTTTAACAATTCGAGAGCAATCAACATAGAACTGGCCAGGGGGAAAAGCATGAATTTTGCAGGATTTATCCGACAACTTTTAGCAATTGAACCTCTGTCTTATCTTCTTGATACTCATGGGAAAACCAAGAACAGCAGGAAACTGTAGGCGTTTAAACTAAAATGGAAGTCAAATGAGACGATTTGAATGCGTGAAATAAAGTCATGATCGCCAGTCATGATGGTAGCTTCGATATCATTTGAGCTCAGTTTCTCGATAGTCAGTAGTGTTCCGTTGTAGAGTTCAGGAGATCGCAATGGTAAAGAAAGTAAAAAGTCGTGTTTTACCGATTTCCTGGTCTGTTTAACTACTTACATGATGTAACCCAGGGCATAATCGCAGATGCGAGGAGAGGCACTCACAGTGTTTTTACCATCTGTGGATATTAAGAATATTTTGAGACTTTTTTTACAACAGAAAGATTTGACCCCGAGCAGGTGTGTGTGAGAGGAGTGTTTGTATGAGAGTGTAGGAAGATATCGATTGTTTCTCCTGTCCCTAATTCCTATAGGGATTGACTTTTGTAGTGTTAGCGCCTGCTAGTTCGGAAAAAGAGACATTTTATTAATCTCGTGCTTCATTTCACTCGGAAAACTTATCCGCAGCTGACCCCTGTCGATGTCTTCATGTACTCATAGTTGCAAATGTAACTTGTTTTACCACGAAATTTTGGAAATGAAAAAAATTTCCACAGGAGAATACATCCTAATAAATAATGTAAACGGGAAAAATGATATTTGGGCGCATTTTAAACTGCTTGGCAATGCAAAAAACTTTCAGCCGAAAAACTTTGTGCAGTGAGTGCAACAATTTTTTAAGCTATGACAGTTCAAAATCTGAAACATTTGGAACAATCTTAAGAGATACAAATGCGTTGCTGCTGCTACAAGTTCCTCGTCCAAATTTTCTGTTTATGTATTATATAACAGGAAATGTTTCCTGCTGCAATCAGGTACAGTAATGTACTTGTGTTTATTTTGAGTTTGTATAAAAAATTAAGTCATTTGATCTTATTAAAACTTTAAATTAATGAATTAACTAGTATTTAGACTAGGAGTTGGAAACATTGCAAAAAAAGAGTTTTTTTAAAGTGCGCTATATTTTGAAAATTTATTTTTAACGTTCTTAGTCTTTATCTTTTCTCTCTTGTAAGGTTATTTTCTTCTACAACTGCCAAAGTTTAGTCAATATATTTAGGCAAAATATTTTCAATAATATTTCACTTTATTATTTAATTTTCACAATTCAATAAAATACAACAGAAAGACAAAATAATGTAAAATTGGCACATCACGGGTAGGGCCGGACCTAAATAATATCTACAATTGACGGGCCTGCCTGAGCCTTAAACGCACGGGCTTGAGCTGGGTAGGGCTCACCAAACAAGGCCCGTGCAGACCTCTAAGGCACTGTGCTATGGAAATGAACATCATGTGCACATCACTTGGCATTAGGAATGAACGCAAACGAGTGACACATAAGCACAACTCCAGTGTGGATAAGGTTAAGAATATACTTTATTCGCCTATTGTTGGCTAAACATATATCCAGGTCGTGGTATAAGAAATGCATTGCTAAGACGAATTTAAAATGCTGGTCATTAAAGAAACTTACAGATACAAAGATGAATACTCTACAATCGCATGATGAATAATGAACACCAGATGAATGATGTGAACGTTGGACAGATTCCTTGAGTTTCACAACCCTGGTCGACAGATGGGCGTGGTCAGCAGCTTGCTGGCCCCTTCATCAGTTCTGCTAAAATCATCACTTTCTGGATGGAAAAGGTTCCAATCAAAGTTTTAATAGTAAGGAGTTTTAAGTCACTGACCCCTAACGAAATACGCTGCAGTAGTTGAATTGCTGAGTACGCTTCGCTAATTGATGGTTTATCTAGTTACTGTAGGAGGAGAGGCCTGACAGCTTATTTCTTGTACGGCATTTAAGATGTATGGCTTTGAGTATCTCCGTGCTTTGTTGTTAGGAGCCGTTTGAAAAGAAAATTGGTTATGTCGTTTATGACCTACATGTCTAAGATGAATGATCTGTTGGATTTATATAGAATTAATCCTGGTTTGCAGGCCCCTAAAATAGTCACCAGGCGGCGTTCCTTCAGAATACTGTAATCACGCCGAAGTAGCATATACTTTAGCGTCGTAGTCGACGAGATGATTGTCCTGCAACGCGTGACCAGTGAGTTGCGTGCAAGGCTGCAAAATGTGATTTAAAGTCTGCGCTCGGTTGCAGCCTTTCTCTACACGTCCTTGAGGGAGACTCTCGATCGACATGGTAGACAATTAAGTATAACGTGTAGTTAATAAGTTAGCACCGTCCGAAGACCATGGAACTGGCAGTCGTTTCTACAGTCACTGGTATTAGATACCGTTACGTGCAAGTGAAAGAGCAGCGTGGCTGTGATTATCGATTACGTTTGTGCAATCGTGATCATGCAGACTTCATTTACTAACGCTGAAATAGATGACATTCATTTCACACACTAAGGAAAGAATGGAAAGAGCAGTGCTTCTATAGGATGGGGTTTTTCTACAGAAGATGTTCGGTTAAAGCTACATTTTCTGCCGTCCATCATCAACCCCGAGAGATAGGATCAACGTGCTTTGCACATTATATCGGGGACAACCCAGACATTTGAATACACTTCCGTTAGGAGAACAGGTTTTGGACAGGGTAGTGTAGGATCCTACAACTAGTTCACGAAAAGTAGCCGTAGAGGTGGGAGTACCATATTCCACTGTATGGCGAATCTGTCATCAACAGCAGCAGTATTCTTACACGTGCGATTGGCACAGGCTCACTCACTAGCGAATTTTCCCATTTCAGTAAACTTTCATCAATGGTTTCTAGAAAAATGTAGTGAACCTGACTTTTTCAATGGTGTTTTTACTGATAAATTGCGATTCATCCGAGGTGGCATCATGGACTTTCACAACATACATTAATGCGCATAGGACAATCCACATGGAATCAGGCAGTCTCGGTATCAGCAAAGATAACATGTGAATGTTCGGATCGGCATAATAACAGACTACCTCATCGGTCCGTTGTAGTTGTCACAGATGCTGAACGGCCAGCGGTACCAGCAGTTCTTGGAAGAGGAACTGCCTGCTTTATTGGAAGGCGTTCCATTAGCAACAAGCCCGCGCATTTGGTTCATGTGAGATGAAAGGCTAGCCCATTTGCGTCGAACTGTTCCTATCCCGGAATGCCACAACGATCTCCTGATATGCATCCACGCGGACAGTTGAAGGCCTATACTAATGCAGCAGAAATGCCCTGTGAACAGGTTCTCCGCCAAAGAATGATCGATGGTTGTACAACAATGTGGAAAACTCTAAGACTTCTGGGACATGTGTGACAATCGACACCAAACATCGCTCTGCAGCAGGTATCGCTACTCATGGAACCCATTTCGAACATTTGCTGTGATGTTGATGTAAGCAGTTGTTCTCCTTGATCATTTCCTATGTACAGTTCTAACTGGAATACAATCTTGTTGCCTTCTCAGAGTGCATGACTTGTGATTTAACGCGTGGTATTTCTCTGTAGAAAAAGTTTCCCGCCCTATGTTTATAAGATTTATTTTCATCAGAATCGGAGGTTCCCAAAGTTCGACCAAGCGTTTTAAAAACACCCCATATATATAGTTTAAAAACATACACATAGGAAATTAAATGTGCTATACAGCGGAAAATGTAGTAGCACCCGATGACACTTGAAAATATGCACAGAAATAACTGATAAACAATTTATTTATCAAGAACATCTTAACGTTACGGATTAAATCAAAACGACGTTTTTTCGAAACTTAGATCAGGAGTTATAGGAATAACAGAAAAAACAAGAGTGATGACTACGAATTTTCGGGTGTAATAAGCACGTCTTTTGAATCCGTTCTAACGCAAATTAAATTTATCAAAGCTATTCAAAGTCAATGGAACCGGTATGAAAACAATAGATCTGACGAAAGAAAGAAGATTTTCAATCAGGTTTTTAATCCCTCAGATATTGCTGTAAACGGAATCGTGAGCTTACGAACTCTTAGAAACAGAGATATCGACAAAAATAAGATGTGACTTTACGTCCCTTGGTGGGAAAACCATGCATTAATTTAGGAAAGAAAGTATTCTCAAAAGGTTTATCCATATAAGCGGTATCGGTCCAAGAAAAAAAAATTAGTCGAGTTTTCAGGAGCCCAGATTTTGCAACAAATACTTCAGAAGCAGAAATTAACCCTTATGACCCCTAGTGGCTAAACCATTCTTTACCAAACATCCAAAATTATGTGAACATTTTTTTCCACCAAGTCTTGTATGCGATACAGGAATTTTTTTTTCAAAGCGGAGTTTAGGAGCAGAAATAACGCAATTTACTATTGAGCCCCCTAGCGGAAAGTATGATTTACTTGAAAATTTTGAATTTATAAGAAAAGCATTTCGCATCTGAAATACTATCCAACAAAGAAGGAATTTCTCAAATCGGACTCCTAGAAGTAGAGATATTTACAAAAATAAGATATACATCTATGCCCCTTGGCGTAGAAACCATGCACTTTTTCAAGAAGAAAATTTTCCTAAAAGGTTTGTCGTCATAAGTAGTATCGGTCCACAAACGACGTTTTTTTCAATCGAGATTTTAGAAGCTCATATTTGCTGCAAATATATCAGAAGCGGAAATTAAAACTTACGCCACCTGGTGGACAAACCATTTGTTACAAAAGTTAGAAATTATGTGCAAACTATTTCCCATCAGGAGCTGTATGCGGTGCAGAAAGATTTTTTCAAATCGGAGATTTAGAAGCACAGATATAGGGGGAAACGCAATATACATTTACGCCCCCTTGCGGAAAATATATGAATTACTGGAAAATTTTGAAATTATGCGAACCACATGTCACACTAGAAACACTATCCAACAAAGAAGGAATTTTTCAAATCAGACACCTAGAAATAGAGATATTAACAAAAAAAAAATATACATCTACGCACCCTAGCTTAGAAACCATGAACTATTCTAAGAAGAAAATTTTTCTATAAGCTTTGTCCACATGAGTAGTATCGGTCAACATACGACGTTTTTTTCAATCGACAATTTAGAAGCTCATATTTTGCTGCAAATACAACAGAAGCGGAAATAAAGATTTACGCCCCCTGGTGGCCAAACTATCTTTTTTACAAAAATTAGAAATTATGTGCAACTGATTTCCCACCAGGAGCTCTATCCGGCGCAGAAAGAGTTTTCCAAATCGGAGATTTAGAAGCAGAGATATAGAGGAAAACGCAATTAACCGGTACGCCCCCTAGCGGAAAGTCTATGAATTACTTGAAAATTTTGAAATTATATGAAAAGCATGTCACACGGAAAACACTATCCAACAAAGACAGAATTTTTCAAATCGGACTCCTAGAAGTAGAGTTATTGACAAAAAAAAGATGTACATCTACGCCCCTGGCGGAGAAACTGTGGAATATTTTAAAAAGAAAATATTCCGAAAAGGTTTATCGATGTGAGTGGCATCAGTCCACAAAAGAATTTTTTCAATCAATATTTTAGAAGTTCAGATTTTATGGCAAATACATCAGAAGCAAAAATTAACACTTACGCCGCCTGGTGGCCAAAGTATTCTTTACCAAAAATTTGAAACTATATGCAAAAAATGTTCCATCAGGAGATGTATCCGCTGAAGAAATTTTTTTCAAATCGGAGTTTTAGAAGAAGAGTTATCGGGAAAAATGTAATTTAATTTTACGCCCCCTAGGGGAAAATCTATGCGTAATTTGAAAAAAGTAAATATATCTAAAATACTCGTCGACATAAATGGAATCGAAAGATAAAAAAATTCAATCGGATGTTTATAAACAAATATGTGGAATAAAACGTATTTTTAAATTCGACATCATCTGCATTTACGCCCTCTACCGGAAAAATTGTACATCGTAAAAAAACAGACATAAAGGATCATCATTTGCATATTTCAAGCTTCCCAGTGCAAAAAGAATTTTTCAAATCGTACTAATAGTTGCAGGGATACCGTGGGTACAGACGGACGGACGGACAAACCGATAACAGAAGCACGATCTTTTTTTACAAAAGACGTGCTAAAAAACAAGCTGGATTCAGGAGTGGCTACAGCATTTTAGATTATATCCATGTACTAAGAGAACTAATTAAAGAACAAGAGAATATGAACTCCCATTATGCATGGCTTTTATTGGCTATGAAAAGGCCTTCGATTCCGTGAAACCATAAGCAGTAACAATGGTTTTGAAATCCCGCGGTATTGAAGATACGTACGGTAGCATTATTAATAACATCTATGAAAATGCAAGTACAAAGGTTCAGATATTTGAGGATACAGCACAAATAAAAACTGGAAAGGGAGTGAGACAAGGTGACACCATATCTCCCAAGCTCTTTAACGCCACATTGCGAAATGTCTTTCAATCATTGAACTGGGAAGACAAAGGGATAAAGATTAATGGAGATTACTTAACTCACCTTCGTTTTGCTGATGACGTAGTCATCTTTGCAACTACCCCTTCAGAGCTGAAGATGATGATCTAAGAACTTGCTGACAAGAGTAAAGAAGTGGGATTAAAAATGAACTTTCACAAGACAAAAGTGATGTACGTCAATGCTTTTACAAGAAACGAAGATTTATCGATTGATGGAGAAAGGCTTGAGACAACCGATTCCTGCATTTATCTTGGACAGCAGATATCGAATGAGGGTCACATTGATGAAGAAATTAATTGGCGTATAAAACTTGGATGAAGAGCTTTTGGAAGAAAGAGTAAAATTTTTGAAAGCAGTATGCCATTATGTCTCAAAAGAAAAGTGTTTAATCATTGCATCCTGCCAGTATTTACATATGGTGCATAGACATGGACCTTAACTGAAAAAGACATACAAAGACTGCAGACAACTCAAACAAGAAAGATGACACCTAATTTTCGGGTGTAATAAGCACGTCTTTTGAATCCGTTCTGACGCAATTTAAATTTATCAAAACTATGCAAAATCAATAGAACCGGTATGGAAAAGAACAGTATCTGACGGAAGAAAGAAGTTTTTGAATTGGGTTTTTAATCCCTCAGATATTGCTTTAAACGGAATCGTGAGCTTGCGCCCTCTGGTTGCAGACTTCTGCGTTAAGAAAAACATGAATTTACATGAGAAACATTTTGCACCGGAAACGCTCTCCAACACAGAAATAATTTTTCAAATCGGACTCTTAGAAACAAAAATATCGACAAAAATAAGATGCGACTTTACGTCCCCTGGTGGGAAAACCATGCATTAATTTAGGAAGAAAGTATTCTCAAAAGGTTTATCCATATAAGCGGTATCGGTCCAAGAAAAAAAAATAGTCGAGTTTTCAGGAGCTCAGATTTTGCTACAAATACATCAGAAGCAGAAATTAACACTTATGACCCCTGGTGGCCAAACCATTCTTTACCAAACATTAGAAATTATGTGAAAAATATTTTCCATCAGGTCTTGTATGCGATACAGATTGAATTGAATGGTATCGGTCCAACGTGGATCATTGATGTGACAGCGGTATGTGGATGAGATCCTACGGCTCCATGTGCTCCCATTCCTGGCCGGCATTCCAAGTGCTCTATACCAGCAGGATAATGCCCGCCCGCAGGCGGCTCGGGTTGCCCAGGACTGCCTACATCAGGTTCAGACACTTCCATAGCATTCCCACTCCCCGGACATGTCCCTTGTCGAGCATGTGTGGGACCAGTTGAAACGCCGGCTGCCTCCATGACGCACTATCCGGGATTTAGAGCACACCGTCCAACACGTGTGGGCCAGTCTGCCTCAGGACAACATCAGGCGTCTGTTCGTGTCCATGCGGGACCGTGTTGCAGTATGTATCGCCGCACGAGGCGGTGCGACACGCTATTGAAGATGACCGGACTGCGTGCCACAGATCCCTCTGCAATTGTCCTGCAACTCTGTTTTTGCCATCATGTGTATCATTCATCTGTATCATTACGTCCATAAAATTTCAGTTGAATCCGATGCTTCCTTCTTGGTGCGCAAATTTCATTGTCCGTGAGTGTATTTATGCCACTTAGTGGGGACCTGATATACCTAAAACAAGAAAGATGACACCGAATTTTCGGGTGTAAAAACACGTCTTTTGAATCCGTTCTGAAGCAGATTAAATTTATCAAAGCTATTCAATGTCACTGGAACTGGTATGGAAAACAATAGTATCTGACGGAAGAAAGAAGTTTTTCAATCGGGTTTTAATCCCTCAGATATTGCTGTAAACGGAATTGTGAGCTTACGCCCTTCGGTTGCAGACTTGTGCGCTAAGAAAAACATGAATTTATATGATAAACATTTCGCACCTCAAACGTTCTCCAACATAGAAGGAATTTTTCAAATCGGACTCTTAGAAACAGAGATATCGACAAAAATAAGATGTGGCTTTACGTCCCTTGCTGGGAAAACCATGTATTATTTTAAGTTTTCCATATGAGCATTATCGGTCCAAGAAAAAAAAATTTAGTCGAGTTTTCAGGAGCTCAGATTGTGCTACAAATACACCAGAAGAAAAAATTAACACTTATGCCCCCTGGTGGCCTAACCATTCTTTACCAAACATTAGAAATTATGTGAAAAATATTTTCTATCAGGTCTTGTATGCGATACAGGAACGGGCGACTGCTTATAGCCCATTGAGAACAGAAATAACGCAGAAAACGCAATTTACCCTTATGCCGCCTAGCGGAAAGTCTATGATTTACTTGAAAATTTTGAATTTATAGGAAAAACATTTCGCATCGGAAACACTATCCAACAAAGAATGAATTTTTAAAATCGGACTGCTAGAATTAGAGATATTGACAAAAATAAGATATACATCTACGCCCCTGGCGTAGAAACCATGTATTATTTAAAAAAGAAAATAGTTCTAAAAGGTTTGTCGACATGAGTACTATCTGTCTACAAACGACGAATTTTTTCAGTCAAGAATTTGGAAGCTCATATTTTGCTGCAAATACATCAGAAGCGGAAATTAGGATTTACGCCCCCTGGTGGCCAAACCATTTTTTTGCAGAAATTAGAAATTATGTTCAAACGATTTTCCACCAGGAGCTGTAACCGGCGCAGAAAGAATTTTTCAAATCGAAGATTTGGCAGAAGATATATAGGGGGAAACACAATTTACCTCTACGCCCCCTATCAGAAAGTCTATGAATTACGTGAAAATTTTGAAATTATATGAAAAACATGTCACACGGGAAACACTATCCAACAAAGAAGGAATTTTTCAAATTGGTCTCCTAGAAGTAGAGATATTGACAAAAATAGGATATACCCCTACGCCCCCTGGCGGAGAAACTGTGGAATATTTTAAGAAGAAAATATTCCGAAAATGTATATCGATGTGAGTGGCATCAGTTAATGAAATAATTTTTTCAATCGATATTTTAGAAGCTCAGATTTTATGACAAATAAGTCAGAAACAAAAATTAACACTTACGCCCCCTGGTGGCTAAAGTATTCTTTACCAAAAATTTGAAATTATATGCAAAAGATTTTCCATCAGGAGATGTATCCGCTGAAGAAAAAAATATTCAAATCGGAGTTTTAGAGAAGAGTTATCAGGAAAAATGTAATTTACTTTTACCCCCTAGCGGAAAATCTATGAGTAATTTGAAAAAGTCTCTATATCTAAAATACTCTTCGACATAAAAGTAATCGAAAGATAAAAAAAATTTAATCGAATGTTTAGAAGCAAATATGTGTAATAAAACGTATTTTTGAATTCGACATCATCTGCCTTTACGCTCTCTAGCGGCGAAATTGTACATCGTAAAAAAAAAAAAAAACGAAATAAAGGATCATCATTCGCATATTTCAAGCTTCCCAATGCAAAAAGAATTTTTCAAATCGGAATAGTAGTTGCAGAGATATCGTGGGTACAGACGGACGGACGGACGGACGGACGGACAAACCGATAGCATAAGCACGATCTTTTTTACAAAAGGCGTGCTAAAAAGACTGGAATTGCATGGACAATCTTGGTGTAGTTACAACTAATCGTCAGTTTGACTCCTGCCAACGGTTATACTGTATTTAATTGAAATACTGCATACCGGCAAATTTCATCAATAGTGAAAATTCTCCTCTTTAAGGGGAAATAAAATTATGAGGATGTTCTTCTCATGGTATCTACTGTAAAAAGAAATTACAAGTGAAATCTTCATAAGCAGACATACAGCTGTAAACTGCACCTGAACATATGGAAAATATGAGGCTAGTTTTGGTTATATTCACAGCTATCGAATTTTAAAAATTCGTCTTTGAGAAGTTGATATTTCATATACTAAATAATTTTGGCATCCAGTAGAAAAATTTAGGTTAAAAAATGCTGGAATATGCATGTAAAATATAGGAAATGGTGCGGTACCAAAGGTATTTTTAAAATCGGAATTTCATCTGAACAAACATAGGGACATATCAGAAAAAATAACATACACTGCTCAAAATAATTAGGGAAGCATGCGACTTTGACGACATTATTCAAGCTAATCATGTGATATCTTCCCGAAACGAGGAAAATGCAAGCCTAGTGTGAAGTGGATAGCTGAATCATGCATATCCTTATGGAAATTAACGTCTGTGATGTCAGAATGCATAAATCACAGATTGGGATTGTCAGGTTCCGGTGAGTTCGGTCTGCCCCTAGGCCTTTCGGAATCCAAATCTCTCAAACGGGCCTGACGTAAGTTCTTTTAAGTGCCGTCGAGTTAAACTCGATCGTTGAAAAAAACTGGAACGTGTAGACAGTAATCACTTCAGTTCACGAAAATGAATAACTCCAATAGCAAGTCCTTGGTTAGACGAAACAAAATTTAATAGATGAAAGAATAAGTTCCGTTAGATTGGCTATCTCCACGTGCCAACAGGTTCCCAGATAGCTCACGATATCCCGGAAGACCCTTCGCCACATGGACTTGAGTCGTTGCGTCAAAACCCCCGGCCGATCTCTTATCGCCGAAAAAACCCTGACTCCTCCGTCAGTGAAAAACGAAAAACCCGGAGTGGTCTAACCGACACTCTCTCTGTAAAACACTTCTTACTCCGTGGAAGGTGAAACGAGAAAAGCCTCTCCAGCAAACGAGTCGCTTTCCTTTATATCCTTTATCTTCTCCCGCCCCCCCCCCTTTCCGCCTCTGGAAATCCTTTTGGTGTGGAGTTAGCCGCTCACCGGAAGTGGTGACCTTTGGCCTATACATCAGACCCCGTCGACGTCAACGGATCTTGCTAGTCACGTGCTTCGTTCGGTTACATAATCCATCTTACAAAGGAAAGGTACCACGTGCCAAGCGGTGCGTTTGAATTTAAATTACATTGCCTTTGAAATGAGAAATAATTACAGAAAATATTACTACATGGAAATAATTAGTGGGCCCCGACTCCGTCACCTTACTTACAGGGATAAAAGCGAATGTTTTCCGGGAGTTCCCTTATTATGTCGTGTTTATTGTGACGTTTCGCTTCTTGAAGTCTTCCGTTCGAACGGTATCTCAACCCCTGATTTAACGAAATCAACGTTTTGGAGAATGATTGGCAGGCTGGAAGTACTGACCTACTTCCAGACACACCTACTTGACAGAGCTGCTGGCAGTAGAAGTCATTGGAGTATAACGTAGTGTCATTACCAACAGTAGACACGATTCCAGGATACAGGAAATGTTCGAAGAAGGAAAGGTCAAGGCCGTCCACGAACAACTACAGCAAGGGAGGACGGTTATCTCTTGTTAAAGGTCCGTCGGAACAAGCAGAAAAATACTACTCATCTTCAGCGAGAGCTTCTGGTGTCAAAAGGATGCAGGTTGTCAAATCAAACTATCCTCTGCCGCCTTCATCAAGGTGACTCTTATGCACGTAGACAAGTGGTGTGTGTCCATTTAAACGCACGATACCATACCGCCCATAGAAACTGGGAGGAGGAACATCGTTTTGGGTTGGGGTCACTACGAGTGGGGTCAAACTCTCTACTCTGACGAGTCGAGATTCAGTATGGAGTCTGACAATCGACAAGTTCTTATTTGGGGGAAACCCGGCACACGAAATAACGCAACTTTTGTGCATAAAACATAAAATTACGGTGGACAGGGTTGATGGTCTGGGAAGGAAAAAGTACCGGTGAACGTGCGAACCTGTACATTATCCGAAATGACAGTTTGACGGACTGCCCGGCGATATACAGACGATATTCTCAGACCTATTATCATGCCTTATGCTGCAGCTGTCGGTGATTCGTTTTTTACTGGACGATTACGCTCGACATCATAGAGCTTGGCTAGTGAGCAACATGCTTCAAGAGAAAGGAATTGTTTGTGTGGAGCGGCCGGCATACTCCCCCGACTTAAATCCAATTGAGCATGCCTGGGACACACCTGACAGCCACATTACAGCTCAGCCGGCATCTCAGTTGACTTTTCATAAATACCTTCACTGAGGAGTGGCGAAGATGCCCTCAAAACCTGCTGGATAACCTCATCAATTCCTTGACACACAGATGTGCAGCGGTCTTAGCCGTTCGAGGGAACCGCCCACCTTCTGGAGGTCAGTTACGACCTTCAAAAACTCATTTTTTCTTGTCTCACAGATATGCCTGTTGTTGTATAGCATATTGCATCCTGGACATTAAATGATAATATTGCATAAAAATCCGCTAATGTGCTTTTCGTACCAGCATTAATGAATATTCTGTTGTGCATGTTAAATAAAAATATTTTCCGTTCAACAACGTCGGTCGAACATGACTTTCCTTACAATATGGCTTATTCCCCCAGTTCTTTTGAGCAACATATTTGCTTTACCTAAGAAAAACTGCACAGTATCATAAAACACGCAAAAAATCTTAGTCGCTATTCCGTTTATTCAGTTCAATCGGAATTTTTTCAATCTGATTTTCAGAAGAGAAGATACTGCGCCGAAAGCAGAAATACATTAATTCCGCTAAACATAAATAGAAAAAAATCTGTTGGGTAAATTCGAAAATGCAACATTTCACGGGCTCGGCAATCGAACGACAAATAATTTTTTTTTCACCCGGCTCATAGAAACGCGTAATTTTTGTCACTTCTTTTTCTTAGGAATGAATGTTAAAAGTATCGGACGTTTACCCTCATTTTGCCAGTCAATCAGTATCTCTATGTAGACGATTACTTTGCATCTGGAGATAGTATTCTGGAGGACCCTTTTACGCTCAATTTTGCAAAACTTTAATGATGATCTAGACATTTTCTTTTCATTTTTCAGTTTTCCTCCTACGACGTACAGGTTTCTCGCTAGGTGACGTAAACTTATATTTACATTTTGTGCCGCATAGCACTACCTAAAAGTCAGGCTTTAGAACTTCTTTTCTCGCTCGCAGCAGAAACTACATGCAAAACTTTTCATACACACCCCAGTACAGTTTCCCGCAAGGCGGCTTAAATATACAGTACATTTCTGCGAGGCCACTCAAATTCATATTGTGTTTTTCAAGGTACTTCTCTTCTGCTAGTCAGCAATAAAATGTTCTTTTTCTGCATGTTGTGATTAGCTTTTTATGTATTTCCCTCTGCTTCTGATGCACTTCTTGACGAAAATTTAAATTATTACTTCCACGGTATCTCCACTTCTAAGTAACGAATTGGTAAAATTATTTTAGCATGAGTAGAAGCTCCAACTAAGGTTAATACATTCCACATGTTTTCTGATTCTTCTGAAGTACACTTTATTTCCTCGTTGGAGTAACGGGTGTTCCCTGTGGCGCTGTATTTTTCTTTCTAAATGTCAGATAGGAAACCTTTTGTATGCATCCAATTTCTGTGAGTATAACTAAATATTTAATTATCTTTACAGCGTTTCTGATGTAATATCTTTCTGCTGGGTAACATAAATTTGATTTTTGGTGATGCCGATCCAAGCTTAACATGATACCTTTGAAGATGCTTGATTTCATGTGGACTGTACCGGCCCACGCATGTTGTGAGATTATACAGTGCCATCATGTTCGGTTTATTTTTGTAGAAGTCTTTGAGCAAAGCCAATTCGTTAAAAGAAGTCGCTTGTAAGAGGGCCTGTGCCAGTCGCACGTGGCAAAAATACAGTTGCTGCTGATGAGAGATACGCCATACAGTGGAATTTGATACTCCCACCTCCACGACTACACTTCTTGAGCTAGTTCCATGGTCCTCTGTCACTATACCCAGAGCCTGTTCTCCAAACAAGGTGTACGTACATGTCTGGGTTGTGGCCGATCGTTATGTGAGGAGCTGTTGATACCGTCTCTCTGACACGCCGATGGACGGCGCCAAACTTAGCTTTGGGTGGGCATATGTATCGAAAAACTATCCTATAGGGGCACTGAGCTTTCCAGCTATTTCCATTCGTTTGTTAGTACGTAAAATAAATGTCAGCTCTTTTGGCTTTGGTAAACGGAATCTTTATGTGCACTAATGCACAAACCTAATCGACAATAACAACCATGCTCTCTCACTTGGACGTAACGTCGTCTAATACATGTCATTAGCGAATCGACCGCCGATTCACTTTAAGTAACCTTATCACACACTAGAGTTGCACTGTTATGCTATACATTTGCATTCATTCCTAATGTCGAGGGACATGCAAACGATGCTCATTTTCATGGCACCGTGCCTACAGTACAGTTCTCCATATACAAAAATGGCAGTGTCAGTCATGGTCTGCATTTCGTACTCTGACAAAGTGATGTATCTCTGCAGAAAAACTCTTCCGGCCCTATATTTAGAACCTCTTTTTTTTTTTTTTTTTTTTTTTTTTTTTGAAGTTGGGCAAAACATTTTAGAAACATCTTGTATAAGTATGATGAGTGCTTGCATGCGTGTTCTTGCGTTCTAACATATCGGTGTGTGTGTGTGAGTGCTTCCTGTCTGTCACAATTAGCACGCCACGACCTGTCTTTAGTAAAATAGGAAATATTTCGTTCACAGGAATACGCGCAAGTGGTTGACAGCTCTGCACATTTTTATGGTTGCATCACAGATGTTATTCTCATGATTTGTAGAAAATTTCCTAAAGTTTTCTGATGCTTTGCAAGAAGCACGGTAAACCGATGCCCGCTTTGTGTCCAGCTGTTTAAGTGCTGCACTGATCGTTTTCTAAATTCACGGATTCCTGCGACAGTTTTTTTGTTCACCGAACGTTTAAACCTTCGGCTATTGAAACCTACATAAATTACTTTCAATCAGTTACACATTTTACAGGAATATAACACCTACTTCTCGGGAGAAAGTAGCCCTTCTTTTGAATACTTTCCGATACGAAAAAATCGAGAATTTTTAAGAAAAGAGAAAATTAGAGAAAAAGAAAACACACTTAGGCTTCTAGGGAGAAAACACCGCAAAGCTTAAAATACACAATGTGCACGTTGTTCTTAATGGAATGAAATCAATTAAAAAAGAATGTTTTCAACTGAACCTGAGTCAAACTATTTGACAAAAAAGTTTTTGAACTGACCGAAACCGTTTTCAAAACCATATCAATATTTTCCTTACATTTGGGCTGCAAAGATTGTTTAGTTAAATCGTGCCAATGTATTTTACAGTCATTTGAAAAAGTTTAAGACCTCCTGTCAATTTATTGAAAATTAAGATTTTCAAAGAAACAATTAGTTTACTAGTCAGAGATATTTGAAAAAATGACACCACAGATGAATACTTGCATTCTTTAGAACACAAAAAGACCGAAATCAGTACTTTGTGTGGCCACCATTGTTTTTATAACGGACAGAATACGATGTGGTATACTCTCAATGGCATACTCTCAATGCAGTAATCACTTAAAATGTCTTTGCACCACACGTACTTTATCACGTTAATCAAAGTTTGGGAATTTGATAGTTGTTTTTCTGCTACCTTGTCTTTTAAAATGGTCTACAAATTTTCGATGGGCTTAAGGTCGGGACTATTACCGGCCAGTCAAGCACAGTTATGTTTTTCCTCTGCAGGTAATCATTTATTGTCTTTGATCTGTGGCATGGAGCACCATCATGCATGAAAATTGTGCATCTGTGCACTTGCATATGAGTCAACAGCTCCTCATGTAAATTTCCACTTAAAAAGACCAGTCACTGTAGTGCGTGTCGGCAAAAAGGATAACGAAGCAGTATCGGCTGACATAGCACCCCATATCATCTGACTAGGCTGATGTTTCACGGTGCTAACGTTTTTTTTCATCACACCTTTTGACTTTTGGTCGTCGAACATGTGCTTCGCGTGATTCAAATTGATGCACAGTTGATTCATCTGAAAAAAGAACTTGGCTCCAATTTTCAGCACTCCACGATTGATGACGCTTCGCAAACTGGAGTCTTTCTTTTTCATGAGAGAGGTTAGTCTAGGTTTATGTGCAGGTTTTTGATACGTTAATCCAAAATCTTTGCTAAAACATTGGGAAAGTGTGCTGCTACTAATATCAGACCCTTTTGAATGTAGAAAAGCCCTGATTTTCTTGCACGAGCTCCTCGGAGAACGCATAACTATTCGCCTTATGGTATTGTCATCACGTGAGGTTGTTTTCCTTGGACATCTATATCTCTTTTGGTCGCTAAATTCACCTGTATCTCGATATTTCATGGTCGTATTATGAATAGCAGTCTTGTTCACATTCACCTTTCTTCTTATGTCACGTTCGGAATATCCTTCATGATATAAAGTCACTATTTGTGCCCTCTGAGTAACACTTAAAATGACACTTTTTTGCCCATTTTCCGCTATATAGAAAACATGTACAAAACTTCTCAGCATGAAAAACAGAAACAAACTGACGCTAACACGCTTCCCTGAACTCTATCAACAGCAGCCGCTGTAGGATGATGCAACACCGACAGGAAGTTGAGTAATACAGACATTAGCTGACACAATTGGCAGAAATATCCTAATACCAACAGGTGGTCTTAAACTTTAGCAAATGACTGTAATTTGATATTGTGTCTCAGTAAGCAAAGGCAGTTTTGGAAAATAATTTTAGCTCCCGGCATTCTCTGTACAAGACCAAATTTTCTACGCAGTTTTCCTTTTCACAAAAAATTACAAGTGGCATCCTGAAAGTAATGCTTCCTCCTTAATAACTTATGAAATTTTGAAGTCATTTTATGAAACTGCACTGACATGTACTTTGATATGCTACCAATGTGGGAACAAATTGTTTTAAGAATCGGAAATAAAGATCAAGAATGACAGTGAAAAGCAGCGAGCCGTAATTGAATTTCTGGAAAAAGCTGGATGTGAGGCTCCAGAAATCCACAGAATACTCCTGGCGTTGCATGGAGCTGCCACAATCGATATCAGTAATGTCCGAAGATGGATGAAGAGGTTTCGAGAGAAAGAAAGTTCACTGTCAGACAAACAACGGAGTGGAAGACCCGCAACTGCAGTGATAGATTCTAACAGGCAACGAGTGAAAGACCTCATCTCATCTGATCGTTGTGTCACTATCCAGGAGTTGCAACAATAAACAGTGCTCACTATGTGCAGACATTGGAAAAGCTAAAGAAAGCTATTAGAAGGAAAAGACGTGACATTCCACTTCAAAGTGTTGTTTTACACCATAAAGCACGTCATCAAACCTCAATGGAGACTTCACAGGCACACCTCAATGGAAACTTCGCAAATGGGACGGGCGATGATGCCCAACCTCCATACAGTCCAGATTTGGCTCCCTCAGACTTCTTCCTGTTTGTTCCTTTGAAAAACACCTTTCGTAGGGAATGTTTCAACGATGTTACAGACGTTGAACTGGCTGTGAACTCATGGGTGAAACGGCAGCTTCTGGAATTTTTCCAAAATGGATTTTACAAATGGGTTCAAAGATGGCGGAAATTATTAGAAGGTGATGCACAATACTTTAAATAAGCTACCATTATTAGCAATATATCCAAGTATTTTGACACCAAGTTTCACACTTTTGCTGCTACAAATAAAAATCATTATGACGGACTAAGCATTACTTTCAGGATGCCTTATGTAATTTTTTTCCGAAAGACGTAAGTATACTTGAAAATTCAGTGAAGCCGAAAAATCCAATATCTATTATTTATGGATCGAGGATTTTTATATGATTTAAAAAAAGTTTAGGTTTCCGATGTTCAATTCCTTTTTGTAATTCATCTGCATAAATGCAGTTCAGACAATCAGTTTTCACTACAATTGTGAGCAGTTTCAGGGCAACAAAAACCCTATGATGTTCTACAACAAACACCACAACTTCTGAATTCTCCGATAGAAATCGTTTTCCTAGTTGCGAAAAGAAGGTTTTCCCACTGACATCATAAATCATAACTTACTCTAAGTAATGTATCTTTTCTTTGTTATTCGTCGGGAAAAATTCGAGCTCTTTAAAATTAACACCCAGTGCTATTTTAGTACCAGGAGTATCAACTTAAGGATTTTGTACTATAACACTAATGATACTACAATGTTTCTTTCCCTCCCTGATTTTTCGTTTTACTTACTTATTACTTAAAAATGTATATATAACAAAACCTCCTACCGTTTTGGCGAAACCTCTCTTACTGATTCTTGAAAGTGTAAGCATCTACTCAAAATATACTGTCTGACTCTTTAACAATATAAATACACTGGCAGAAAATAAAAAAAAAGAACACCAAGAAGGAGACGTCTGATACCAACGAAATTTATACAGCATAATAACGGAATGCAGAGGATATTGGGTTCAAAACATGGCAAAATACAGCTGTATTTGCTAGTAAACTGAAAAATAACATTTCCATGTAACATGGTTAGTACGAGGTTGAACCGCCATGAACTGCGTCACACTGTGCAATTCTGGCATGGGGTCTGTCGTACAGATGTTGGATGTAAGTTTGGGGTATTGAGTTCCAAGCATCATCAACCTGGACGCGTAAATCGGGGATGGTCGTGGCTGGCCGTGGAGACCGGATAAGTCGTTGTCCCATAAAATCCTGCACGTACTCAATGGGGGACAAATCCGGTGAACGTGCAGGCCATGGAAGTTGTCTCACACCCTGAAGTGCATGTTGTGTTGCACGTGCCGTGTGTGGGCGTGCGAAAACACCACGATGGACCGACCTTACAAATGGCACAACAACGGGCTGAATGATGTTGTTGATGCAGGAGGTGCTGTTTAACGTACCCGGTACAAACACTAGTTGTGTACGGGAGTGATAGCTGATCGCTTCCCACACCAGGAGACCAGGTGTAGGCCCTGTGTGTCTCTGGCGGATGCAAGAAGGGTAGAGACTCTCCCCTGTGCGTCTGCGAACACGCATACGGCCATCGGAGGCGCCCAAGCAGAATCTGTTTTCATCGCTGAACACGACAGATCGCCATTTTGTTCTCCAGTGCAGACGTTGGCGACACCACTGCAGCCGTTCCTGACGGTGGGCTGGAGTCAGAGGTACACATGCCAGAGGCATACGTGCACGTAGTCCTGTATCCAGTAGACGGTTGCGGATTGTTCGCACAGTCACCCCAGGTACAACGGCGGCTCGGATTCGCGTCGCAGTGGATGTTCTGCTTGACAACGCCGCTCTTATTATGCGTCAATCGGTCCTCTCATCAGTCCGTCTGTGACTCCCGGTTCCACGTCTTCTCGTGTGGGAATGTTCCTCGGATCATCTACGCCACCATCGTACCACCACCGATACTTCCCGTCCAATTCGCTCCGCAATACGACGATACGACCACCCGGCCTTGCGTAGTCCGACTAGACGACCTCGCTGAAAGTCCGATTACTGCTGAAATCGTACACGTCTTTCATGTCCAGGCATTGCAGCTTCTTCAGGGTCTTCGCACGTGTCCGTACGCCGACGACTAATTACATTCACTTCGCCGTACTTCTTAAATACCACCAACGATAATTTGCATATTATGCCATGCTGTGGCGTAAGCGATCACCGGTTGGTCCCAAAATTAACATCACACCTACGCAAACTCGACCCAATTAACATATGTAAATTTCATGATCGTCCGCCAATTCCTTCTTGGTGTTCTTTTGTCACTTTCCGGCAGTGTTATTCTATGCAGTACGTCAATCTCATGTCCAATCCTTTCCGATGCGTGCACAATATACATTAGCTGTAATTAGGGCTTGAATTACTTCTTGGTTCTTTTTAAATTGCTATATTTAACTGAAAAATGTAATAGATACTAAATAACCGATGATACATATATTGTGACTTGAAATATGGATCTAATTCTGAAGATTAAGATGATACAGTAAGAAACATATTTCTTAATGTCCACATTTAAATCTGTTTGGATTCTTTTTAGCATTGCTAGTCATAATAGCACACCTGGCTTTTTCTGTAGAGCACATTCTCTTGGCAAAACATAACACGCACGCATACTCTGCAGGTATCGAAGTCAATAGCTCTGTGTGGGAAAGAGAAAGGTATTGAGCAAGATCGAGGCGTTTTCACACCTGGCTTTCTGGTGAAAGATGGTGATGGCGAAAACAGTTCTCTCCGTTTCGAATGAATACGATTGTGGTGAAACAGTGGTTTATTGCGGAATTTCAAATGGAGGACAGGGTGCTGAAAACGAAACGTTGGGGGATTGAATGAAATCAAATTTTTCGATTGCTGAAACATTTTACAGTGAAGTACTGAGGCTTTAAAGCTTTAAACGTAGACTTAAACATAGTGAAAGCTTCAAAAAATGGAGAACTATTGAATTTTTTAGTTAAGAATGGTTAAAACTAGGAATAATTTTTTCCCATACTGCATACGGTAATTTTACTCTTATGCTATTTTTGTTTTTCTATCTCTCATGCCTAAATGCTTCCCTAAACAAAGCAAAAGCAAAAAAAAGTACTAACATGGATTGCTGAAAAGGTAGATATTCATATTTTTTCAGATATTCTGCATGCTGAAATAATTCGGAGGTATATTTGCGAAATTTGTAGCAGACTGAAATGAAGAAATTCGTACATATGTTTTGTGGTTGCAATGGCTGATTTAAAATATGCTTTAAACGAACAAACAACAGAAACTAAGAAAGAAACAGTAGACAGTTACATACATAGATTTCAAATTAAAGAAATAGTGCATATTGGTAAAAAAATCTAAAATTAAAGCGGATAAGTTCATGCAAATGCTAATTGTTCTTGATAACAAAAAGAGCTGTTACAGCCTGTATTTAAAAATTAAAAGGCAAACTGTAAAACCAGTGTTTCCATGGACAAAACAGTTATTGCTGTAGTTGCGGTTATAATTTCATGTTAAATTTAGTCACGTTGAATTTCACACCCACGCGCGCGCACACACACACATTATGCATATACATTGTATGTGTGTTATATTTGTTCAAATGGAGGGTTTTGACTTTTTTCATGGGGACATCTGAGGAAATTTGGGGTGTTGACGATGTGTTAGATGTGTGTGTATAAATTCCTGGTACCAATCCTGATATAATTTTACTTGTGTGTACTCGTATACATTAGGCGTTTCATAAAAGCTTCGTCCTTCAGGCACTGATAAGAAAAAAGACAGAGACAATCAAATGATCCATACTGATCATTTGATCATCAATGATCCATACTGATCATTTGATCACCGAAGTCTAACTGTAGTGCTAAAGGTAGATTTCAAGACAGTCAACGTGTTTTCTCGCTTTCATCAGGAAGCAGGTACTTTTTGTTAGCGTAGAATCACAGAGAAGAGTTAACATATTTAGAAAAGCTTAACTATGTGAGCTTTGTACTCCTTAAAAATTTTCCCAGGCGATTGAGAATTAAAATTTGCTGCTTCCCCTAGTTCCTAATGGAAGCGCAAAGAATATTTTTCCCAGCCTGTTGAGAATTAAAATTTGCTACTTCTCCCTAATTTCTAATGGAAGTGCAAAAGATAACGAAAAAACTATCTTCTCTGTTTGAAATTGAGCCGAATAGTCGTGATGCGTAATTCAAATCTTCACCGATGTCAAGCATTCCTACTTAATTTCTGAATTTTCAACAGCTCTAATTAATGTTCAAGCATTTTTGAAAAATTACATTTGATTCAGAGTGAAACTTTTTGA
Source organism: Macrothele yani (assembly GCA_039090855.1). Taxonomy (NCBI): domain Eukaryota; kingdom Metazoa; phylum Arthropoda; class Arachnida; order Araneae; family Macrothelidae; genus Macrothele; species Macrothele yani. The sequence continues at coordinate 71,935,585 of CM077001.1, forward strand.
AAAATGATATAGGACAGCAGACAAATACAGATAAATTCATTCCTTTAAGTACAGTGCAAAAAAAAAAAAAAAAAAACTTAGTCAAGGCAGTCTGGCATTATCCAAGTAACATTCCATAAGTAACCACTTTGAAACGTTGTGGCAATTTATCATAAGTGTTAAAAGAAATAAAAGTAGTTGTTGCTGTCATATTGTTCGCCCGGAGACACACTAAAATGAAGAAAAGAAACCTCTTAGCACCAACGATACCAGAGATCTGCTAACAACTAGTGGAACGTTACTTTTTATCTCCATCTTCTCTTTAAGAATTATGCAAGAGTAAAAGAAATACACAAAAAAAAAGGAATTCTTTCTGAAAGCTGTGTTACTAAAAAGAGAAAGAAAGAGAGAGAGAGAGAGAGAGAGAGAGAGAGAGAGAGAGCGAAAAGAAATATTGCTTCACAACCAGACAGCTTTCTTAATTCCACGCCAATTTCTGTCTCTAAACAGCACATTTTATGCTGGAACATTTCCATTCAAAGTTTTGTGAGACATGGAATTTTAAAAAAGTAATTGCCTTCCATCGTGCAAGGCGAAACATGTTTCGTGTCAATACAGATTTGATTACTGGGTGAAAGAAGTCAAATTGCAGGCTGACCAACCTGACCGGAACTTTGCGTATTCGTTCAAAGATTTTCTTGTTGCTTTCTATGCAATTTGATTTACAAATTATAAAAGTGTAACTGTAAAATTCGTCATCTGTCAAGAGGATGTGCATGCGTCGGCTAGAGTCCGAGTCATAGGCAGATAAAAAAAATGAAATTTATAAAATTTACCACCATCACTTAAAATGAATCTAGAAAAATTATGTATATATCGTTTCAGGAAAAAAATCACGGTGTAAAGTACAAAACTGTGAAATTAATATTTTCTAATGTCTGTTGAAAGTATTAATAGAAAGGAATATTTGCTGGAAATGGAGGAGCTTCGCAAAGCTAGTTTTTTAATTTTTGCCGTGGTATGTTAACTAACTAAACGTGGTTTGAAAAAACATATATATTTGGAACACCTGACGCATACTAAAGCAATGGATGATGAAATCGCTGTGAGAATTGACATAAAAAAGTGAATGTACGTGTCCTTTCAAGCGTAACATTTTCACCACTACCTGAACAAGAAAGATGACACCAAATTTTCGGGTGTAATAAGCACGTCTTTTGAATCCGTTCTGACGCAAATTAAATTTATCAAAGCTATTCAAAGTCAATGGAACCGGTATGGAAAACAATAGTATCTGACGAAAGAAAGAAGTTTTTCAATCGGGTTTTTAATCCCTCAGATATTGCTGTAAACGGAATCGTGAGCTTACGTCCTCTGGTTGCAGACTTGTGCGTTAAGAAAAAAACATGAATTTATATAAGAAACATTTCGCACCGGAAACGCTCACCAATACAGAAAGAATTTTTCAAATCGGACTCTTAGAAACAGAGATATCGACAAAAATAAGATGTGAATTTACACCCTCTGGTGGGTAATCCATGCATTATTTTAGGAAGAAAGTACATATTCTCAAAAAGTTTTTCCACATGAGCGGTATCGGTCCAAGGAAAAAACAATTTAGTCGAGTTTTCAGGAGCCCAGATTTTGCTACAAATACATCAGAAGCGGAAATTAACACTTATGCCACCTGGTGGCCAAATAATTATTTACCAAACATTAGAAATTATGTGAAAAATATTTTCCATCAGGTCTTGTATACGATACAGGAAGCATTTTTCAAATCGGAGTTTTAGAAGAAGAAATAATGCAGAAAACGCAATTTACCTTTGTGCCCCCTAGCGAAAAGTCTATGATCTACTTGAAAATTTGAAATTATATGAATAACATGTCACACTGGTAACAGTATCCAACAAAGAAGGAATTTTTTAAATCGGACCCCTAGAAGTAGAGATATTGACAAAAATAAGATATTCATCCTCCCTGGCTTAGAAACCATGCATTATTTTAAGAAGAAAATGTTTCTAAGAGGTTTGTCAATATGAGTAGCATCGGTCTACAAACGACTTTTTTCTCATTCGAGAATTTAGAAGCTCATATTTTGTTGCAAATACATCAGAAGTGGAAATTAAGATTTACGCCACCTGGTGGCCAAACTATTTTTTGTACAAAAATTAGAAATTATGTGCAAACGATTTCCCATCAGGAGCTGTATCCGGTTCAGAATGAATTTTTCAAATCGGAGATTTAGAGGCAGAGATATATAGGGGGAAACACAATTTACCTCTACGCCCCCTAGCGGAAAGTCTATGAATTACTTGAAAATTTTGAAATTATATGAAAAACATGTCACACTGAAAACACTGTACAACAAAGAAGGAATTTTTCAAATCGGACTACTAGAAGTAGAGATATTGACAAAAATAAGATATACATCTACGCCCCCTGGCGGAGAAACAATGGACTATTTTAAGAAGAAAATATTCCGAAAAGGTTTATCGATGGAGTGGCATCAGTCCACGAAAGAATTTGTTCAATCGATATTTTAGAAGCTCAGATTTTATGGCAAATACACCAGAAGCAAAAATTCACACTTACGCCCCTTGGTGGCCAAAGTAGTCTTTACTAAAAATTTGAAATTATATGCAAAAGATTTTCCATCAGGAGGTTTATCCGCTGAAGAAAAAAATTTTCATATTGGAGTTTTAGAAGAGTTAGCTGGAAAAATGTAATTTACTTTCACGCCCGCTAGCGAAAAATTTATGCGTAATTTGAAAAAGTAACTATATCTAAAATACTCTTCGACATAAATGGAATCTAAAGATAAAAGAATTTTTTCAATCGGATGTTTAGAAGCAAATATGTGGAATAAAACGTATTTTTTAATTCTACGAAAAAAATTGTACATCGTAAAAAAAAAAAAAACGAAATGAAGGATCATCATTCGCATATTTCAAGCTTCCCATTGCAAAAGGAATTTTTCGAATCATGCTAATAGTTGCAGCGATATCGTGTCTACAGACGGACGGGCAAACCGATAATATAAGCACGATCTTTTTTTACAAAAGACGTGCTAAAAACGGTGAGAGAGTATATTGCTTCATTGCGTAGAGAGTGTGACAAAAATGTTATACACTAGAGCAGTGGTTCCCAAACTTTTTCGCTTCTCGGCGCCCTTGCTGAATTCAGATTTTCCCAAGGCTCCCTATGTCAAATTCTAACAAGTACACTTTGCCTATGCCAAATTCTAACAAGCACACTTAGGTAAAAATAAATGAAACTCGTATTGAAGATCACAAAAAAATGTAATTGAAAAAATTCAACTAATTATAAATAGTAGGATGGATGAACCTGTTGATCACCGCACATTTTCTCAAATCTTGGAATCACTCTGGACACAGCCCCCTCATTTCCTTCTCCACATTGATTTTCGCGCGTTACTTAGTGTTTTATCACAGCGACCGCCGAAAACCCAGGATCGCACAAATAATAAGTCGCAAATGGAATTAAAATTCTCTGAGCATTGCTACTCAGAAGGGGATATCCACCTTTTACTGATATCCAAAATTCAGGCAACTCCATGCTGCTAAATTTTGTTTTCAACGTATTGTCGCAAGACAATTCAATTTCTCTTCTTTTGCAGCAGTAAATTCAGATGGAGCAGTGGCATGAAATGGATCTTGAAACCATACAAATTTATCGGTATTATCATTTTGAAAATATTTCTCAAACCAGGTGATAAGCTGTGATAAGTGTTCTTCATAAATGGATTTCATGCCTCGAGAGAAATCAACTCCATTGGAGGTCAAAAACCGTTGCAACAAGGGGAAACATTCTTTACCTCCGTCTTCATTCATATTTTACCCCCATAGTTTTAGTTTTTTTATAAAAGCTGAAATTTTCTTAATCGACTTTAAAAGTTGCATGTTGTTTCCCTGCAGAGAGAGATTCAGAGCATTCATCTTTTCATAAAATATCAAAATTGTCGGTGTACTTGTGGTCTTCCTTTTTAAGAAAAATATAAATTTCCTGTCGCAGTTCAAACGTACGAGACAAAACATAGAGCCATCGCGAAGTGCTGTAGTACAACATAGACGTGTGCTGGGATTCCATATAATCACATAGTTTTTGAAAAACCTTGCCTTCAACGGCCGAGTTTTTATAAAGTTTACTACATTCACTACATATTCTAAGACCTAGTACAATGTAGGACTCAGATTTTTGACGCGAGTGCTTTCCTGTGACTAACGCAATGGGTCCACAGCGCATCAGGGGCTTTGCTTCGAATAAGTGCCTGCAATCCTCCATAACAGCCGGGCATAGAACGAGCAGCATCAGTACAGACACCAACGCACTTAGCCCACTCCAAATTATTTTCGGATGTAAAAGTATCAAGAATCTCGAACAAGTCTTGGGCCTTAGCACTACCAGTGATACTTTTACAAAAGAGAAGGTCTTCTACAATATTATTACCATCTACAGAGGGTGAGTCAAAAGTAATGAGCCATGTGAGAGGTAGTTTGAGATGGCATTGTTTTATCGGAAATAAACAATCGGTTGGACTGGAACTTGTTTATAGGTAGAAAGAGCATTTCATGGACTACCAGAATTTGCTTTGGTGGTGGACATGAATATGAATTAACAGTGGTTTTTTTTTTTTTTGCTTTCAGAACATGGACGAAAAAACGGCAGTTCGAGTACAGTTGCGTCATTATTGGAAAAAAGAGCTATCTGCTCATGTTATGGCCACAGAAATTTGTGCATTGGAAGGTGTGGGTGCAGTCAGCTACGCCACAGCAAAAAGATGGTTTGTTTGCCCTAACAAGGGGGACACCAGCCTTCAAGATGGGCCTCGCTCTGGCAGACCCCCAATGGTGGATTCGGAAGCCCTACAGCCGTAGAGGCAACATCAACCGCAAGCACTCGCAGATTGTCAGACGAGATTGGGGTATCCTAATCCAGTGTGGTTCGCCATCTCCACAAGCTTGAGAAGGTCAATAGGAGCTGCTGAGTGGTACACCACGAACTGACCACAGCACGAGTTCAAAGGCGGATGGAACTGTGCAGAGAGCTGCTGAACCATTCCATAAACGAGCGTTTTATCAGGCGAATTGTTACGTCTGATGAAAAGTGGATCTTTTTCCGTAATCTGGACACGCGAAACCAGTGGATTAACCCAGGCCAGCTTCCAGAACACGTCGCTAAGCGGGGACGCTTCGAACACAAAGTCATGTTGTGTGTTTGGTGGAATTTTGAGGGGCCCATACACTTTGAATTCGTTCCAGCTGGGCGAGGCGTCTCAACTGCGCTGTACTCTCAACAACTACAGAGAATGTAGGAAGCTCTGGTCCGTAAGTGACCGGCCCTGGTCAACAGAAAACAGGTTTTCCTTCAGAACGATGACGCACCACACCATACCGCCCGTTCAACGAGGGATAAGATCCGAGAGCTCGATGGAATCGAACTTCTTCCACATCCTGCCTATAGCACAGACCTTGCCCCAAGCGACTACCACTTGTTTCGGTCGATGGCACATTTCTTCCTTGGCAGAACCTTCCGAAACCGTCATGAGGTGGAAGCCGGGGTCCAGGAGTTTTTCACCTCAAAACCCAAGAAGTGGTACAGAGCGGCAATTCACAATTTGGCAGAAAGATGGCTTTAGACCATAGAACATAATGGCTTGTATTTCGAAGATTGAATTGTATTCGTTTGCACTTTACACATGTTTGAAGTTTTTCTGTCCAATGGCTCATTACTTTTGATTCGCCCTCTGTATAACCCGTACATAGCAAATCAAGTGCGCATCATTATTATTATCTGTGGCCTCATCCAGCTGCAACCCAAATTCCTTACCTTTCATTTTTTCAATTAATGAATCAGTGAGGTACTCCGCTATGTGCTGTGTTCTGCGACTGATGGTGTTATTGGACAAAGGCACATTTGAAAGAAGCTTCCCAGCAGACTCACCGACCATAATGTTCACCATATCTACAGCAGCCTGTAGAACGAGTTCTTCTGCGGTGGTATGAGGTTTCTTACATTTTGTGATTCTATGTGCCACCTTGTAAGATGCTAGCAAAGCATTGTTTGGTGTTGATGCCTGCTTATTAAAACTACTTTTTTACTGATTTAACTCTTGTAACTTTATCGTACAGCAGTCACGAGATTTACTAAGCATGCAGGGATGATTGGTTTCTAAATAGCGTTTCAACTTACTTGGTAGCATGCACTTTGACGCCAAAACGTTCATACACAGTACACACTGCGGCCTCTCTTCACCATTGACTTTTGTCGAAGTAAAACCAAAGTCCACATTACTGTCATCATATTTTCGATATTTACGCTTCTTCACACTCTTGCCACAATTTGACGGTGTGCCTTTTTTGTTTTCACTTAAACAACGCTTATTACTGTTTAGTAAAAACCGATCCATTTTTAAAAATACATACGAGAAGAAAAACTTCAAAAACTTCACTTCACTTAATCACAACAATACTCAGTTGATACACCGAAAGCTTACAAACGCCGAAACTCAGCGACAAAGCATCAACATAACAGACTGCTAACCGCGAAATGAGTCACAAATGACAACGGATGAGCATATTTAAAGGATCTGGTGACCTCAAAAAATCTGAGAGTCTCATTTCTAGACGCTCGGAGAACGAGGGAGAAATGTTTACCAGAAGCACGGAGGCTGGTGCGAAAGCTCAGGTTACTTCCGGTAGCGGCCGTGCAGAACCATCACCCCCTAATAGCTACAGGCACGCGCACCGAACACCGGAAACTGCATGACGTAGGGGAGAGTAGGCTGATGTCAGTGGTGGGTGGTCGAGCCATGATGGTCGAGCATTCGTGTGCTGCTCACTCTGTGTAAACCTAACTGTTGATTTGCGGGGTCGTCGTAAAATTTATTTTCATTAAGGAATATTTTTAGGAAAAACAGCACCAGAAGTAAATTCAATATGCCTTTTAAGTGCTGTGTACCGCACTGCCGCGGTAATTATGATGATGGACCACGCGTAAGCGTCTTCAAATACCCTACTAATGGGGAGGCTCACACCAAATGGATTACAGCAATTAAGCGAGAACATTTTCAAGTCACGAAGAACTCTAGGGTAAGTGGAAACATTTTTTTAACCTTATTTAAACTACTTGTAAAATAAATATTTTGAACAAGAAAATTTAAATGTGGTTAATTTTATAATCAATGCATCTCACAGCGGGAAGTCAGAGCACTGAAAAGATTTTTGAAAAATGAAATTTATGTTTGTAATGGAAATAATAGATTACTTGTGTTGTTATAGTAACCCATAACATGTTTTTCCAATGTATCAAATAAATTCAAAGTAAAATATGTTTATTTAGGAAGGAATTTTAAACTTTATTATGGACACAGAATAATAAGGGTTGCATGTTTTTGATCCCAAGAGTAATATGTTGATACATTCGTACATAGTTATTTACGTGTCTAAAGCAGTGCCAGACTAAACTTTTTTGGGGTCCCTATTTCTGGGCACAAGTGCTTGTAAAATAACTATGTCGTATACCCTATACGAAATATATGTATGTCATGTACACATCTAACATGCCTATGTCCTTTATATAAATGTTAAGGCCTTGTTGCCATGTAAAATACATCTTTTGTGTTTGCAGACATGGAGAGTTGCATTGAATTATCATTTTTAATATTTATTACTAAAGGAACACAAACAATGAATCAAGTATAGACAGCAAAAATTACATATGAATGCACAAAACAGAAGTTCACACATAGTTCAGGAGTAAGTTTGCCTTTAAAATGTCTGTTTAAAGATTTTGAAGCATTTTTCTACAAACCAACACATTGAAGAACTTCATGTGAGCAGTGTGTATGCTCTATCTGTGGTAGGATAGGAATTTATCAGAACCATTCAATTTCTTAAAAATTAGGTGAAATATATCGGTACACAGGTATTGGTTCAGTATTACTTGCTTAACTGCCAAAGTTTCCTGTAAAATTATTAAAAAATGAGAGAAATATTACCCAACTTATAACTCGAGACATATCAGGTAAACTACCAATGCTGTTAATAGCAGTAGCAATATCTGTTTGTTTTATTTATAAAATGAGTACCCCAAAAAGTGTCTTTCAGTGTACACAAAATTTTGTAAAAAGTTTTGCAAACATGTCAGTCACTGATGTTAGGCATTCGTTACATTAGAACTGCTAAGTGAGCTAAGAAAACTCCCTCAAAAATCTCTTCAAGTGTACTCTGTGTAGGAAATAAACATTGCTAGTATACCCCAAAAATGCCCCAAAATCTCTCCAAGTGTCAACATATCTTACAAAAATTTTATTCTGAATGCACAAAAACAAAAGTTCACACATAGTTCAGGAGTTAAAGTTTGTCTTTAAACTGTCTTCTTTCTTGCTTTAAGGTTTGCAAAGGAGTGTGCATCGTTGAAGGATAACTGCTTAACAAAATCTTGGTCTAATGACATGATAGCAAGACCATTAAGTCTATGTTGAAGCATTGTCGATTGCAAGTTATATTTTACCAAGGCCATTTTCGAAAAAGAATACTCTGCTTGTCAGTTGGTTATTGTTACTATCAAATATAGTTTTAATACATTGAATACATTTGGGAAAACATCAATCAAATTGTAATATACACTGTATTGTATTGACAAGTCACCAGACACCTTGAAGGGAAACACAACATAGCATTTATTGACATACATAGACAAACCACTAATATAACCCCCAACAATCTTTCCTTTCTCAAAGTCAGTTCTCTCTGTCGTGACATTTTCACTCAACCTCACAGTGCAATGTGATCGCGGTCAGCTGCAGGCTTGTTTTTATGGCGTTTGCAGCTGTACCGCACATCTTAACAATGCAGCGGTTATGTTCATTTGCTTTTGAAGGGGTGTCCTATGACTTTTGTCAATATAGTGTATATATGTATTTTACTTCTTGTATATATGTATTTTACTTCCTTTTTCTTTGTGTTTTGTGCAGTGGCTACATTCACACTTTTGATAAAGTCGTAGAACTGTAAAAATTCACCCAAATCCTCATTGTACAAATCTAAACAGTTATTTAGAGAAATTTGGTCAATCGCATTAGAAGTTTGGCTGTTAACTAATTGAAATGGAGACTGACAGTTTTTATAAGCTAACAGACGTTTGTTAAGTTTGCTATGCAACTGATCAATAATCACATTGTGTCTACTTCAAATTTTTCCATTCGTGAAAATAGTGTCATTATGGTTATTGCCATCTGCATATTTTTTATTGATCGTGATTCAACAAAACTTCCCAGAGATTTTTCACTTAATGTTTTAACTATTTCGTCGTAGTTTTAAAAATTATATCTTTTATTGGCAATGAAATGCAGGGTTAGAATTAGAAGTAAATCTTCTACAGGCTTAGCGAGCTGACCATTCGAATTTTCAAATCAGTGGTCTGCCAAAATGCCCACTGGTCTGTGCAAAAATATATATATATATATATATATATATATATATATATATATATATATATATATATATATATATATGTATATATATTTGCAGTACGTGTAGAAAATAATGTATCATTTTCATTGTAGTAGTATATAGCAAATTTAGAATGGAATGCGTGTGTGTATGTAATTATGAAAATAGTACTAATAAATAAAACACAAAACATGCTATGCAGTAGTAGAAAATAAAAATAAAAACAGCTGACCAGTATGTATCAAAAGTTGGTAGTTCACTCATTTTTACTGGTCCAGGAATGGCACAAATGGTGCTAGTATCCAGAACGGTACCTTGATTATAAGGGCACTGATATGAAGCGCTATGCAACATACCGAAAGCCACCTTCATGGAATTCCTTGCTTCAGTGTGAAAGGCAATTCCATGTAGAGAAATACAATTTAGCAAAGTCGGAGCATAAATCAGTGGTGAAGCATGACTTTGTAAGTAAGGGAAGCAAATGCAGTTAATATGCGATAAATAGATGGCAAAAGTGATATGAATGAAAACTTATAATAATTAAAATCAGCAAACGACCCATAGTTTATTTGCTACATTGACAATACAGCATCGCAGAAAGCATCGTAAGACCCCCTCCCCCCAAACGCAACCATGCGCGGTATCACCAAAAAGAAATGTCTGTGTAGAAGTTCAAATGCAAAGATTTATAAAAAAAAATAAATGTTCAGTGAAAATGTTGAAAGGGAAAGAAACTTGTCTACCCACACAGCAAAAATAATTGTGGATTGCTTCTATCAGAGCTAAGACGGGCTCGGGCTGTAGAATATTTACCCGTTTCGAATTTGTCAAATGAATTTGTCTGATAAATACGTATTTTGAGATTTAAACTCTTGTTTAAATATCAAAAGACCTATTTATCAGACAATTTTGTTTAGATTCAGTGTAATTTAACGAACGGTTTTGGTAATGAACAAATACAATCTCAGTGTGTTGGCATTAAAAAAATTGAAAAAAAGAAAAGTGTGTACTGGTTTGTAAATAATTAATGTGATATGGTAATTTTAAATAATAGCTGTTGTTATAATGTTACAAATATAAATGTAATATAACTTTTGTTGTTGTGTTTTGTTTGAAGAATGTTTTCTAATATTTAGTTACTTTTAATCTTAGGTATGTGAGCTACATTTCTGTGGGACTGACATTGTTAGACAGTCTTCTTCTTATGACGAGAAATGTGGGAAATTAATAACAGCTCCATTGGCACACCCAAAATTAAGGGATGGTGCTGTTCCATCCCAGTTTCCAGGATGTCCGGATTACATGTCCAAAGCGGACACATCTAGGAAAGGTCCTGATGAAAAAAGAGCCAGAATTGAAATGGAAACTCTTCAGCGAGCAGTTCAAGAAAGCATTGAAAGTAAAGCATTGTATGATAAGAAAAAGGCATGCAACAATTTATGTGAACTTAAAAAGCATTTACAATCAACAAAAATTTCTAATATTTGGAATGTCATCATGGATAAACCAGATCAAGTAGTTTTTCTGGACTTAAAGTTTTCACCTGGCCCTTCTGTGTTAAAATCAGTATGTGTAAATAATGAATTGGATATAATGGCATATGTAGGAAGTTCACCAATAAAGCACTTGGGTAAGTATAATTTTCCTTTCAAAATTAGAGACATTAATGATGTATCTGACATACTGCAGACTGTCGAGGAATTGCACAAAGAAAGTAGCGACTCCTCGGTCAGTGATGTGATTAGTGTAATCCAGGAATTATTACTAAATATGCTAAAGGTGTTACCAGAAGAAAAAGAAGGTGTTAATTTTATAACTGAGCAACTCATGCTTATTTCTAACAAAAAACATAATGTAAGATATAATGTTGATTTCTTAATATTTTCAAGTTTAGTTTTTTTCCATTTCTCCTCATGCGTATAAATTTTTAAGAAGTTCTGGATATGTTATTTTTCCGCATCCATGTACAATACGAAGAATATGTTCCACATTGAAATTAGATCCTGGAAGTGAACAATTTGATGAACATTTTTTGTCGTATATGAAACAGAGGTTTGGTATGATAGAGTCGAGAGATCACATTGTGTCTCTTATGGTTGATGAAATTCACATTAAGTCATGTCTTGATTTCAAGGGGGAAATATTGTAGGGGCTGCCTACAACAGTGAGAAATGTGCTACAACTGCTTTTGTATTTATGGTTCAGAGTTTTTTGTCAGCCTATAAAGATGTTGCATATATTTTGCCTGTAAGTAAGATAACAACCGAAGACCTTTTTAAGGCTATTAAGAGAGTTATAACAGGTTTAGAAGGTATTGGTTTTAAGATCATTTGTGTTAGCTCGGATAATAATGCAATCAATGGTAAAGCAATGTCTTTTTTGCTTCTCCACCAAAACTGAGTATTGTGTACATTCATCTTTCTGATGTAAATAGACCTTTGTTTTTTATTTATGACCCTGTCCATATTTTAAAGTCCTTGCGTAATAATTGGTTGAACCAACGTAACCATGGCCAGTGTATGTATTACATTGATTTTGATGATCATTCAAAAACTAAGACAGCATCTTTTGATTCCATAAAAAAAATGTATTCTTTGGAACTGGAAAACTTGGTAAAATACGCATATGGTGTTACTTTAAAAGCTCTTTCTCCAACAAATTTAGAGAGACAAAATGTTAAGTTAGTTTTGCAAATTTTCAATGAACATGTAATTGAAGGTTTGATACAGTTTGGAGAAAAAAATGAATTGCCCCATTTTAGAGAGACTTCAGAGTACATAAGGATTATTTATACATGGTGGTCAATAATGAACGTTAAAAGCTTATTTAAGGGGGAACACAAAAGAGATAAGTTCATGGAGCCACTCACTAACAGTGACAATGACGTAAAATACCAGTTCTTAAGCAAATTTCTGGACTGGGTTAACCAGTGGATTAATGCAAAGTATGCAACTGGGGTATTGACAAGGGAAACTTTTACATCTCTCAGACATACAACTCATGCTGTGTTAGAGTTAGTAACATACTGTATAGAAGAGTTGAAATTTTCTTTTATATTAACAGGGAAAATTCAGACTGATGCTTTGGAGTATCGTTTTGGTAAGTTTCGCCAGCTTGCTGGCTCTCAGTTTGCTATTTCATTACGTCAGGTTTTTGAGACTGAATTCAAGTTACGTTTGCAAACCGTAGCTCCCTTAAAAATTAAGTCAGCAAAGTATGGTGACTTAAATATTGATCTGGAGCAAAAAGAATTGACCAATACAGTAAATTTCAATGAAGATACAACTCTTTCTGGATTTGATAGAATTGATGTAAATAGAAAAGATGTGCATGCTGTTCAGCATTTACTTCCAGTTCTTACATACGTAGCTGGTTATTGTGCTTACACAACTATTAAAAAACTAAAATGCGATTCTTGTAAAATGTACCTTGTAATAGATAATACTGTTAATTTTTGTCAGTATAAACTAACAGAAAAAATGGATAGAGGAGGGCTTCTATATCCCCATCCTGAAGTATTAGATATTGTAGTGCATACATATGTTATCGTACAAAAACTTGTTTCGGCTGATTTTGAAAATCTGTTTTTAAAGGTCAGAAACCAAAGGCAACTTGTTTTGGATTTGACAAAAGATGTGCTAAACAAAAAAGAAATATGTTTAGGTGTAGATTGCTCTGAAGGTCATGGTATTGAAGTTGTAACAAAATATATTATCATGGCTGCCACAAATACATTTCTTAATAATTACTGTAAAAGTAAAAGTGACAGAAATGAAAAGCAGGATAAAAAAGGAAACTTCAAACCTTAAAAAAATAGTTTGAAAAAAATGTAGAATACTTAAATGTTCAGTGAAAATAATTTTGAAAAGAAATCATTGTTATTTTTTACCGTATCTTGAAAATTTCATTTAGAACTTCATGCTCCACCAATCTTGAAATATTGCTTTTCCTAAGGAACTTTTCAATGAACACTACTTTTACATCTGCTGTTAGTGTTTCATGATATTTGGTCCTCAAGTGTTCCCCTTTAAAAACTGCTGTCACATTATAAATATTCCACCGTGTAATTATAATCTTAATACATTCAGTGTCACCAAAATTTAGTATATTATTAATTCATCCAACAGTTAATAAAGCTTCAGCAGTGCTACAGTTGAAAATCTGGAGTATTAATTTCACATTTAATTTTTGTCTTTCTAAATTGGAAGGACACAAAGCTTTTAATGTTAAACCATAACCATATTTCACAATTTGGCCACTTTCAGTCTCATGTAATTTCTTAACTGAAGTGAAGTCATTGGTCTTCATAGAGGACATCAAAATCTGGATAATACATACATTGCCCATTTTTCTGATTCAGCCAGGTACTTCTCACAGTTTTTATTAAATGAACAGAGTCAAAAATAAAATGTAATGGCCTTGAACTATCATAATATGGGTATGTATATGACCACACACTTTGTAAAGGAGGATCTGAAAAGAATGCCATTGTTTTTTGGTTTATAGAATTGTTGTCAGTCAGTTACAGTTACAATCCCTTTAAAGCCAATTTCTTCCAAACCAACAATAACTTTTTTTATTTAAAAAAAATGCAAATCAGTTCTTGTTAAAGTGTGGACAGGAAAATTTTGGGCCACACCTTGAAAGGAAGACCTTAGGTTTTGTACCATGAATACAAAAGTACTGGTTGCAGCACTTGTGTTATTAAATGCCATTCCAGTCAGATGACCAGCAGCATAATCCTGAGATTAAGCTGGCTCAACAAATGCTAAAATGAGGAAAAAAGTTGTAACAAAATGCTAAAGATATTTAGCTGTTTTTGTCGCTCGGAAAATCATAACACTAACTGAATTGTTCGCACCAACAATGCTTTGGACATCAGTAGGAAACTAATGCTTATGGCTTTGGGGGGATGCCATAGATGTCATAGTTGACTCAAGTCTCTGGCGTAATAGTTGACTTAAATCTCTGGTGTAATCGAAATATGGTTTAAAATGAATTTCATCAATGTAATAATTTTTCATTTCCCTCTAAACCAGGTTATGTTTACTTGATGTATCTTAGGAAAAACTATGAAAATTGTTGTCCTTGGACTAAAACCAAATTTTTAACAAAGTTTCTGTAAGGTACTGGAATGTGGGATAATGATGTATTCATGTTAGATTGTCTCAAGAACCTGTATGTACGGGGGGGGGGTTGAATTCAATAAACTAGCAAAAATAATTTAATCTGTGGAGTACCTGTGTGGGGGCTTCACTGCTGTAAAATAAAGGTAAGGGGGCCGCCCATAAAGTACGTCCGAGATTTTTACTATTTTTAGACTCCCCGCCTCCCCTATGTCACATTTTGTCCGATTGTTATCAACCCCCTCCCTAAAAAGTATGTCCTAATTCCCGCAACCCCCTTTATTTTTGACGACTTTTTCTAGAAGTCCGTTGTGAAACAAAGAAAACATAATTATTCAAAGGAAACATCCATATATTTACACGTTTGCTTCAGAAAATGTTTATTATTTAGGCATTAATTTATAAACACGTACATTTTCTTTGTAGCACACTCTTTTGTTTTTCTCTGCATTTCACGTTTATTTTTTTTCCATAGTCTTCCTTCAAGTTCCTTTAGCTTCTGCTTTTTTACTGTTAGTTCTTTCGTCTGTACTTCCGTTAACATTCCACTTTGTTCCCTTTTCAGTAGTCCAAATACATTGGCGTTTAAAATATTGATTTCATCATTCAGAGCTCGTTGTGCTGGTGCTAATCGAAAGAATATTTCTGGCTTAATTTTTGACGAACATGGGTTTTGTTCTACATTACTTTTTTTATTAGAAGTGATAAAAAATATTTTGTGACTCATTTACCTCCCTCCACTTGGTGGGTTACTACACAGCTACCCTAGGATGCGCAACCCTTCTCAAAACGGCTCGGTCGACAACACATTTTCCATTTTTTTTTTTAACTCGAAACAACTGATATTTTAGGCATAGAATACAGAGTGGAGCCCGTGGACGCCTCCTACCCTGAAAATAAATACACATTGCCGACATATTTTTCAGATAAAATATAATTAAGCAATAAATATTGCATTCTCAGTTTATTAAGTTGAAAGAGCTCAATTCTAAAAATCATAAAATATACTTGCAGACTCTCAAAGGACTGCGAACCCCCCCCCCCCCCCGTTGATATAAAGACATATCTGCAAACATAATTAAGTTCCAATGTGAACAAACGGGGAGTTTTTTAATAATACGATTCCACTATATTTTAGCCGCTGGATGTCTGAATTACTGAACTTCCCACCTCCCCCATGTTACATTTGGTCTGGTTGTCAGGAACCCTCTCTCCCCCTGTAATCTTGGACGTACTTTATGGACGGCCTTTAATTATGTTTGGTTCACTTACAAGTTTTTTAATTTCTGTGAAAAATGCATGTATAATATCTAACATTACATGAAATCTATTACTGTTGTTATCATTTGTATTTTATGCCAAACATGCCACTTTTTCTTAAATTTCATAAAGAATATTTACATTCTTTATCTGTGATGGATATGTTGTATTTTCTAGTTCATGAATGGGAACATTTCTTACATATAATATGTATCAGCAAATCACTGGTAACTGTGACATAACTATTTCTGTGGTATACATATTTCACACAAACAAGTTTACAAACATTATGCAGTTTGCTTTTTAAATTAATACCCAATTTTTTGGTATTTCATCCTCCTTCAAAAGTCATTTTAAGCTATTCAAATCATTAAAGTCCTAATCAAAATATGAAGTTTATGGTGATACCAATGTAAAGTACAGAAGTAAGGCTTCATATTCCATTTATCATATTTCATGTCAGCTAGAGTTTCATATCTTTGATATTAATTTGAAAAAAAAATCTACAACTCAAGGAGCATAATTGTACCAGAAATTTTGGTCTTCATTCAAGTACTTGTTAATAAACTTTTATTTTAGAACATGAGTGAGGTGAGGAAAACATAGTTTCTTTAACGTCTGTCATGCCGTCCCGTTGGCGCAGTGCTCTAAGCGATGGCCTCTGATCATTCTTCCGAACGATGTCCGGGTTCGAATCCCGGTGAGGCATGGATGTTGTGTCTGTCTTACGGCACTGGCTCTCTCCCTTCCCTGGAGCCAGTGACCCCAAATTAGGGACGGGCGACTGCTTATAGCCCATTGAGTTGCTCACGGTGGTCGTTAAACTTTCAATCAAAAAAAAAAATTAACGTCTGTCATGGTCATTTAGTTAAAAATTAATTGCTGTGGGTAGCAAAATATAGATACTGAATCTTTTATTCACTAAAATATGTCAAATTTCACATAATGATTGCAAATAATTTGCTTCCTGTAAAGCATATGTTCAAGTTTATCAGCATCACTGTTAAATTTTACTGATGCAGCGTTTGAATTACCCAGTGGTCCGCTGGCCGTTGTCCAGTAAAACTTCCGTCGGACCACTAGACTATTGATTTTGCTGGCCCGGATGGCTAGTAAGTTGGTTTTTTGTTTTGTTTCTAATTTGTCACAAGTTAAAAAATGAATGTTTTTCTTTTACCTTGCTGTATGGTTTTCTTTTTAGGCTGCAAACTAATAAGTTTAGAAACAAATATTGTATATAATTCCATTGAAATGATACATTGTTTACTACATATATTGTAAATGTCTTCAATTTTATTTTTTATTTTTTTTGTTCGGACCAATGAGCATTTTGGTGGACCAGTGGCTTGCAAATTCTAGTGCGTCCACTGGGCCAGTAGATTTATTTCTGATTATAACACTGCTGATGACATTACACAAGCTGTTGTAGTAATAAGATTCACTTTAGTAAGAGCTTTGGTCTAAAGAATTTGCATGAGCCACTATTTTTCAAGGTACTCACAAGTTATGAATCTTGAAAACATCTCCCATTTGACACTCAACATATTGGCAGAAGAATCCAGCATATTTTAGGTCACCACAGAAAAATTCATGGTGACAAAAAATATACTGTATATGGAGTGGCATATCAGATGAAGTCTGATTAAATTTATCCAGGACAGTGTTTCTTTTTCTAAATTATTCCTACAGCAGAATTTTGTAAAAAATATCAAAATGTGTCCGAAATCTTGAAAATTTAAAATTTTACATGCCAGAAGTAAGTGACATAAGTTAAATTCGTATTTTTAAATTTATCTTTGCACGGTTGTTCTCATCAATTACCTGATGAGATGTTTAAACTTTGCACGGTTGTTCTCATCAATTACCTAATGAGATGTTTAAATCTTTGCACGGTTGTTCTCATCAGGTTCTCAGGTTCGATGTTCAAATAAAATCGTTGTTGATGAGAACAACCGTGCAAAGATTTGAACATCGACCACTTACAACCAAGAGGTACGTGAAAGATTTTTCCTTGAATTACATTTGATTACCGAGATATATGTTCGCAGTGAATACTAATAACTTCCAACTGAGAAATTGCATTTCACACAAAGGAAATATAACATGTAAAAGTTCCAACAGTTAAACCACCATTAAATGGTTTAAACTGAAAAAGAATAACGTATGTAAAACATGTTTTTAAATCTCGATACATAGTGAAATACGTGCGTATTAAACAATCTTGTTAAATTTTTCCTGTTACATTTGTTAATTATGAATTTTAAAATATTTTGTATTGCGTATTAAAAGAAGTCACAGAAAGAGAAATTTCTACCTTTGCCTTTGTGTTTTAAAATGTATTTGTTTTACTCTATGTCTCTTGATATCTCATGTATATACAGCCTGACATTTTTTCTAATAAAATTTTCACAAATTTGTTCATTCTGGTTTGCATTGTTTTTATTGCTTAAGTGTCAAAACGGTTATCACACTCAGAAGATTAAGGAAGGCGACTAGATATATGTTTTAAATTGTTCAAGTAATTATTTTAATTAGTAAGAGTAATTTCACACTTTGCATAGTGAAAGCAGCTGGCTAAAGCAAAATCAGTAGTTTTCCAAAATATACTAATCATATTCTTTTTAAATATATCAGAAATCTATAGATATGAGGGCTTGAAAAATATGGGAAAAGTTACATGCCCACGTGCCCAGTTGGGCATGTAACTTTTAGGTGTTTATTTACTAGCTGGGCAAGAAATTATTTACTTGCCCAGGTAGTAAAAGCTGGATGCGCAGGAAAATTTATCTTTTAAGATAACAAACCAGAACCCTAATTTTTTTTAAGTTAAAAATATGATCTGTTTTAACATGTTTGCACTTCAATTTTAAGGGTCTGTATTACAAATGTTCAATGCACAAAAGTGTGTATATCAATTTTTAATATGATGATGCTAAAATTGGTGTGAAATGGTACAAAGATGAAATTGGTGTTTCAGAAATTTAGTGATTCTGCCATGTTCCTTTTATTAAAGTTTTCTCCCTTTGTCATTAAACATGAGAAACCAGTTACATCAGAGGCATGCATCCTGTTGTTGATTATAAACAAAATTTGTAGCAAAACTACATATGGTTTCCGATTTCTGGGTGTAAAGCATAACATAATTAAAGATGTGATATTGCTCTTTCTTTGGTACTTCGTAACAATAATACAACTTCCATTAATTATCAATGACATGAAACACAACATGTGATGACTATCTTTTTTCTTGTGTAGTAGGAAATTTTATTACCAAACTTTTTTACTTTAAAATTTAATTGCCATGCGCAGGCGAATGATTTACATGCCCTGGGCATCTCTGGCATGGTATTTTTAAGCCTTGGATATTGTTATTTTTAAAAGAAAAAAAGTACCTGGATCGACATGAATCCACATATTGTAGAAACTATGTTCTAAACAAACAAGGTTTTTAAAATACAAGTAGAAATATATACTCGCTTTTCTTTTTTTTTTTTTGAAAACAGTTGCTTAAAATGAGAGATCAACTTTTTATTCATTTATCTAGACTTATCTGTTTCCAGACTTCCTGCACTGTGTCTTCACAAGCTACAGCAATAATAACTGGAACTAATATATCTCATATTATCCGATAACTACTGGAAAGTGTGCTTCCAAACGTGGGGGTGGGTGTCAATTTTTGTATGGGGAAAACTTCTTCAATCCTTCATAGAATTTATTTTGAAACCAAAATCATAAAAAAGAGGAAAAAACAATCTTTTTCAATAGCTTTAGTAATGACAAAACATTTGTGCAAAATTTTATACCATTGCTTTTTATAGTTTCTGAGAAAATGGTACATCGAGTTAGTCAATTTATAATGAGACATGTACATCTTTTAAAATACATCCTATAGTACCAAAACAATCTCTTAGATTTATTCAGTACAATAACTGCATGTGCATTTGTCAGGTTCTCAAAAAATATAATAATTATCTGAAAAAATACTTTAAGAAATTATTGGAACAAATTTCAGATTTTCTTAGAAACGTGTCTTTGAAATTCTTCAAGGAACAGCTAACGGACACATAATCAAATTGTGCTTGTGATACACAAAGAACTACACAACCATAATTATATGTACATTGGCAGTTTTGCTGAATACTTCTTGAAAATCAAATTTCAGGAAATTTCTGCCAATAAGTTACTTGTATTTTTCCAGATAAAAAGAAATGCTTATATTGTGGATCCAAATAGTTTTGCTTAATGCTACTAATATACTTAATACATTGACAAGGTAACTTGTTTGAAATAGTGCTCTGGAAGACAAAAATTATAAACTTTACATTTGCTTATCAAAATGAAGTTGTCCAAACACGTAACTAGATGGTACTAAAATTAGGAAAACTTGTTATGTCATTATTGTACGTTTAATAATGTAGCAATGGCATAATTTTCTTGAAATCTTAATTTATTTGATGCAATCAGTGGATCAAGCAGCAATTCCCTGTATGTATGTTAAAACGTGTTTTATTGAGCCTTTGGTAATAATTAAAAAACACAGAAAAAAATTCAGTTTTTCTTGACCTTTTTATATATATTAGTGATCACGGATTGCATATAAAATACATTTTCACTAAAGGAATTATTTCATTATTAAAATTTTCATAGTCATAAGTTTGCAATGAATGAAAAATCTGATTCCTTAAATATGTCAATCGACATCTTTTGAAACGACGGCGATACTTCGTAATGGACCCTCAAACTAATCTTTCAAGTACAAGAACGATTTGTTCACAAGTACAGGAATCGTTCGGTTAACTATAAAGATACTATAACTTCAAGTGAAACTACGACAACAGTTTATAATTTCGATTATAGAAATGGTTTATCACTTCCAGTGAAATGACAGGGATGCTTTCATTAAACTGACGAATCTGTGTTGCTTACCCTTTCAAGTGAAATTATTGCTACGCTAAATTTTACGCTGTAATTTCTTTTTCTTCTGTATTTTAAAAGATTATTAAACAAACTTGTTAACTCTGCAGTTATTTGAAAACTAACACACAAGTTCTTATTTAAATGCAGTGAAACTCTAAAAGAACGCACGACCTGGTTAGTTGGTGTACGTAAAGACGCGTTCGTTCGCACATCGCCGTAATGCTCCTCTGCGAGACTACGGACTACTCTAGTGACGTCACAAATCGGTGCGCGGGCCTGCTAAGCTATTAGGAGGTGATGGCAGAACACACACGTGAGCCCGTCGGGCAACAATCGTGTGGGGGGGGGGGGGACTCACGCTTGTAACATTATTGCAGAGCGCCATCTAGTAACCATTTGTAGAGGCTTCTGGAAACATTTATTACTAAGTGAAAAACTGGTTTTCACCAAGTCCTCTAGATGTCCCGATGTCGCGTCCTATCACATTGAATTGAAAATTGAAATAAAATTATGAAAATTTTGTAATATTTCCGGGCGTCCCTGTGAGGAAGCCGCTGCTCCCCAGGGCACCGCGGCGCTAGAGCTTAAACCAGGTTTATTCGAGGCATCTTTCACCATGCTGCCTGCCTTATCCACCCTCACGCCAGGATTATGTCTGTACTGACATTTAATTTTTAAAATATAATGAAAAATCTATCTGTACTTCATACCTATCCTAATCCCACTCTTCTGTGGAACGAAAATCGAATTCCATATTTATTTTTCACTAGGACACCTTCGAAGGCGTGACCATTCTATGTCGCTCTGCATTTCAAGTTTCACTCGCGAAAGACGTGTGCTGATGAGCGATTATTTCTCTTTGCTACTCTATTGGTGGGTTTTTAAAGAAAGACGAAGAGTCACAACTATGACAAATGGGCCTGCCCGTTTGAAGAGTGTATACGTCCAAACTGCTGATGAAAGAGAGATAACAAGTCACAATTCTATCTAGGAATAAACCAATATATATATATATATATATATATATATATATATATATATATATATATATATATATATATATATATGTCATCATCATCATCATCATTGTCAACTATTATCAATCCACTGCTAGACGAAGGTCTCCCCAAGTTTCCCCAACAACGGTCTGTCTTGTGCCAGTCTCTTCCATGTCACTCCCGCATAATTTCTAATTTCATCCACCCATCTTCCATGTGGTCTTCTTCTGGGTCTTTTCCTGTCCCTTGGAATCCAATCTAAAATTTCGGCTGTCCGTCAATGGTCTGTCCTTCTAGCAGTATGTCCAGCCCATTGCCATTTCAGGGATTTAACTCTGATCATGATGTCTTCCACTCTTATCATTTTTTGGATCCACGAGTTCCTCTTCTTATCTCTCCTGGTTACCCCAAGCATGCACCTCTCCATGCTTTTTTTAGTTGTCTGCAGCCTTTGTATGTCTCTTTAGTTAAGGTCCACGTCCCTGCACCATACGTAAGCACTTGAAGGATGCATTGATCAAACACTTTTCTTTTAAGACATAATGGCATATTGCTCTTGAAAATTATGCTGTTTCTTCCAAAAGCTCTCCAGGCAAGTTTTATACGCCGATTAATTTCTTCATCAATGTGACCCTCACTTGATATCCGCTGTCCAAGATAAACATACGTGTCTGTTATCTCCAGCTTTTCTCCATCAATCGATAAATCTTCATTTCTTGTAAAAGCATTGAACATCACTTTTGTCTTCTGAAAGTTCATTTTTAATCCCACTTCTTTACTCTTGTGAGCAAGTTCCTGGATCATACTCTGCAGCTCTGATGGGGTAGTTGCAAAAATGACTATGTCATCAGCAAAACGAAGGTGAGTTAGATAATCTCCATTAATCTTTATCATTTTGTTTTCCCAGTTCAGTGATTGAAAGACATTTTCCAATGTGGCATTAAAGAGCTTGGGAGATATGGTGTCACCTTGTCTCACTCCTTTTCCAATTTTTATGTGTGTTGTATTTTCAAACAGCCGAATCTTTGCACTTGCATTTTCATAAATGTTATTAATAATATTAATGTACGCATCTTCAATACCGCAGGATTTCAGGGCCATTGTAACTGCTGATGGTTTCACCGAAACAAAGGCTTTTTCATAATCGATAAAAACCATGCACAATGGAAGTTCATATTCCCTCGCTCTTTCAATTAGTTCTCTCAGTACGTGGATATGATCTATTGTGCTGTAGCCACTCCTGAATCCAGCTTGTTCTCTTGGTTGAGCCATGTCCAGTGTTACCTTCAAGCGGTGTGAAAGAACTTTAGTGAAGATTTTATAAACCACTGATAGGAGGCTGATAGGTCTGTAGTTCCTGAGATCCTCAATGTCCCCTTTTTATGTAGCAAGATCATTGTAGCATTGTTCCAATCCTCAGGAATCTTCCCTTCATTAAGGCATCGAGTGAAAATTTGGGCGAGTACTGTTTCGATTTCTCCACTTGCTTCTTGTATGATGTCTACAGTAATTCCATGTTCTCCTGGAGCTTTTCCCCGCTTCATGTTCTTGATTGCATGTGCAACTACTGCTGGGAGGACTAGAAGAACTCTGGTACTGGTACCTTTAATGATGTCTGGAGTACATGTATCATCCCTTTCATATAATTTGGAGTAGAAATCTTTCACTCTTGTCAAAATTTCGCCTCTATTTCTTGTTACAGAACTATTTTCTTTTCTCAGTGCCATAATCTGTTTTCTTCCCTTACTGAGATATCCCTTTGCTATCTTTAGGCTTTGGTTGTTTTCAATTGCTTTCCTTACTAGTTCACAGTTGAATTTCCTTACGTCTTCAGTGATACTTTTTCGTACTGTCTTGCATAGCTCTATATATTCCACTTTGGAAGTCACATCTTCTTTAGTTGTCCGCATCTCTCTTCTTTTTTGCATCAACATTTTGGTTTTTCCTTATAATTTGTTCACATGCAACTTGTTCTTAGACCCGGCTAATTTTGTTGCTGTGTCCATAAGAGCTTTGGTTACTTTTCTGTTAACTTCAGAAATATCCACTTCTTCCGATGTTAGGCATTCTAAAGCAGAGAATCTGTTCTTCAGTTCCAACTTGAAGGTATTATAGTGTTTTTCAAGGTTGATTATGTCAATACATTTTGTTTGTCTTATGAGCTTGCCACGTTGGAGTTTAGTGTTGAGGTGCATCTTACATCTCACCAATCTATGGTCACTACCTGTGTTGAGCTTGTTTAGCACACTGCAGTCTTCTACGACGAATTTTTTGTTACACATAATAAAATCAATTTCACTTGTCGTCCCATTTGGATGTCTCCATGGTTATTTCCTGTGTGACTTTTTCTTGAAAAAGGAGTTCAAGATGAAAAACCCTTCTGCCTCTGCAAACTCTACGAGAGTATTTCCACGCTGGTTTCTGTTGCCGTGACCGAATTTACCTACTGAAGTTTTTTCATTCTGTTGCCGTTGCCCTATTTTTGCATTGAAATCTCCCATAAATATCTGTAAGTGCTGCTTACCTTTGTTATTTAGATGACGAATTTTCTCATAAAATTCTTCAATTTCTTCTTCAGGATGACTTGTGGTGGGTGCATAAGTTTGAATAATCTGAGCCTGGTATCTTCTCGAGAGTTGGATAACGAGTCGTGCAGCTCTGTCAGAGGAACTTTCAACTTCTACAACTTTATCCTTCAGTTTCTTGTTTATTATAAATCCAACACCACTAGTTCTGCCAGTATCAGTCCCACGATAATAGAAGAGATGTCTAGTTTTCAGTTCAATGATATCTTCTCCTTTTCTCCTTACCTCACTTAGCCCAACGGTGTCCCACTTGATCCTTTGTAGTTCCTCTTCCAATTCAAGAAGCCTTGAATCAGAAGATAGGGAGCGTCCATTATACGTAGTCAAGGTCAGGATCAGATGACAGCCTAGTCCGGTCCTCCGGGGATTCTTAGCACCCTCGGCCTTCATGTCGCACTGGCCGCTGCCTTGGCCAGGTACATTCCAGCTGCCAGAGACTGAGGGCCAAGATTTAAGTTGTGGAGTCATTTTGGAGGGGTTTGGCCATAACTCACCACGCTGGCCAATCGGGTTGGTGAGTGTGGGATAGCATTTCCTCTAATCCCGATGGTATAGTTATACCGCTATTGGCGGTCGTCAGAGCCCCTTTAGTGGGAACAGAATGTACCACGAAAAGGCGGGGTTGACATTTGTCAAGGAGAGGCTGTGATGTTACTCATCACCTGACCTTACATCCCATATATATATACAGGGTATATAATGGTTTTATATATATACAGGGTAGTAAGAAAATGGCGAATAAAAATCTCTGGTGGTGAGGAGTAATTCCTTGGGCACGTTTAAGCATAAGACGATCAGTGACACTTTTTGATCGAGGGCTTATTTCCTGAGATTGCATTCCCAAAGATTTAGGACGTCATTTTCTATCTAGATTCTGGTTTAGGTTTCAAACAAAACCCTATGGTGATACAGGAAAGCTCTTGACTGACTTCTGATGGCTGCAACCGCATTACAACGGGGTTCATCCTGATTGATTTGCATGTTGCAGCCCTCCACGAGACAGTATGGCATTCAACAATTTCTTTCCGTTAAAATGAAATGTTTTCGTTCCCCAGAGCATTAGCGCACATTTTTCAAAAATGCAGGAAAAAAGTGAGAAATGACCATCAAAATCAAACTTGAATGGTGGCATTCAGAAAAGTGCGCAATGGCCATCAAAATCGTAATATCATGAAAAATGAGTGGCAGAAGCCGTTTTATCAGACTGTTGACTAATTAAGCTAAGTTCAGCCAGGTCACACACACACACAAAGAGTAATCAGCATATTAACTAAATGAACTTCGCCGCTACCCAAAATCAAGGTGCCACCGAGTGTGGATGTTTAAATGGCATTGTAGCATCACATAGACATTACCAGCTCTAGATACGTGGGATTGCGATTTCTTAGGTAAAGAGGAACTACTCGTGTATTTATGTACCGTACTTATTTCCTATTTCGATTCTGAATCTCATTTCCAAAATAAAAAAGAAATGAATACGCACACACACACGTGTTTTTTTTATTGGAGGTTTAACAACCACCGTGAGCAACTCAATGGGCTATAAACAGTCGCCCGTCCATAATTTAGGGTCCCTGGTTCCAGGGAAGAGACAGTGTCGTAAGATAAACACAACATCCATACCTCAGCGGGGTTCGAATTTTTTTTTTTCGAACGAATGATCAGAAGCTATCGCTTAGACCACTGCGCTACCGGGGCGGCCATGTGTGTGAGTGTGTGAAAAATAAGAAATATTTTGTTAGTATGCAGAATTAAAATATGACTTCTGCATTTAAAAAGAAAAAGAAAAGAAACAGAAAAACGAAAGAACCCAGAGCTCTTCACAGGCGGGGATGCATCGAACATCCGTCAAAATTGCAAGCGTCTGTGTTCAGTACCCTTTAAGGTAGTCCAGGAAGTCTTCGAAAAATAAAATTAATAAAATGACATAGTGCAAATTTCTTTTGCGCTAAATATGTCTTTGTCCACAATGAACGTCAATTGGCCGTTTGGCATTGGGCTCATCCGCAATGGATTCCAAAGCGGTAAAGACATTAGTTTTCTTTTCATCCTTAATTTGTTTGTGAACGTCAATTTTTGAATTTCTATTTGTGCAAGTTTATATATATTTATTTATTTATTTAATCAAATTCGTTGGCGCAATATCTTTACTTGGCCAAAGAACACCGGGGCACGATGTAAATATATGTATTTTATATACAAAAGGCAGCTGTTCCTTGGGGATGCCAATCCTTAATCAAATGATCATCCCTGAGGTGTGAAGTGTGAGGTATAATCGAAGTGTGGTTATGCACACTTCGATTATGTAAACAACCAAGTTATCTATCATCAGGTGCAATTGATAAATTGCAATATTATGTAATGAATAAATTCAACCCACGGTGTATAACATAATGCTTGGACAGTTCATTTTGAAATTTCGCCACTGGATTCCAATGATCACTGATGACACGATAGAATAAATTTTGCAGTGTTGAAAGGGCCAACTTTAAGTAGCATTAATTTCTCACCCTGTGAGTAGAATACCGTAGTTTCTTTAGGTTCAGCTCCAGTCCTTCATGAAAAGTCAGTATATTTTCAACGGTAAATATTGTTTTCAACACAAACCTTTTTCTTTTTGTCTCTCTTCAGTTTATTCAACTAAGTTCTCCTATCCACAAAAAACAAAAGGGACAAAAGAGATAACGTTCATTTACACTTGATTCGCCACAAAGGTCTGGTGTAGAACAGCATTTTTTTCAAAACCGTCATTTCATGAAACGCATGAAGATGATCATGAGGCTGGAATTTATTTTCTAAATTACTCAACACGTGGTATTTTCTAATCGCCTGCGGTTCAAAGGCATTAGTAGTACAGTATATCTATGGCAATGTAATCCTTCCCAGAAGTCAGATAAAAAGAGTGGATGAATGTGATGAAAGCGGAAACGACAGTAACAGGTAAATTCAGAATCATATTCAGAATGATTAGCAAGGAAAGAAATAAAAGAAAACTCATTCCAGAAACAAATGAGTTCAGCAGTGGCACTTAAGGACAAAATTTGAAACATTTCAAATCGAAGTTATGGCACTCAAAGGGAACAGATTATTTCGCAGAATACCAAAAAGAACGATGACGATCATGAACAATTTTCTTTGTGTTATTCAGAGACGCTGCTTAGATCATTACTTTCCATTTCTCATGTGTTATAAAACCATTTTTTGCGTATTTAATTATATCATATACCCCCTTTACCTTTAGCAGTTGAATTGTTTTCTTTTTTTTTTAATAAAACGCTTCAAGAATAAGTAAAAAACGTTGTCAATTCTAACGATTGTTATCAAGAGTTTTTGAAAAGATTTCTGGTATTTTAAAGGCAAGTATGTAAATTGTTAAATTTTGGAATAAATATTTCTAATGATAGTAAGAAGTATTTGCATTAACAAATATTCTAAATAGCACTGTGGTGTGTAATTTTTTTATTGTGCATCAACACGTTGAAAGAGAACTCAATATGTGCAAATACACCATATCTATAGCCCGGCATTTCCGGAGTCAGAGACCATGCTGATGAAAGACACGTGTAGATGTCTAAAAAATAAAATCAGTTGGTTTTTCGACACCTGCACGAGTCTTACTTTGGGAAGCCCGACCACACCCGTTTTCAACGTAAAGCGCAGCTTGTTTCAGACTTTCAACTTGTAGCCCATCCCGTTGATTTCAGCTAAAATTAAAGTACGTGCTTGGTTTTCGTGATGCACTTCTGTGTGTTCCTTTTCACTCAATAATCGTCATCTCCCATCTTAAGGGTAATTCAAGCCAACACACACACACACACGCGCACAGAAATCACTCAGTCGAAAGAAAATTTAATTCCAACGTTTCAGAGTTAAGTTTTTCAAATGGACGGGAATAAAGGTACTATAGGTGGTAATGACGAAGAGAGACGGAGTCTCTTTGTAACACTTCTATTAACGAATCGAAATGTATTTCTAGGATATACTTTTGGAAGCTTCCGGGTATAAATTAAATTTAATCTGTTCTTTTTCAAAACCAAGTCTGGTTTCCTTTTATTTGTTAATTTAAATGAGTATTATGAAAAGTAATACAAAACACAACTGATTATGTCAAAATTAGTCTCCATTTTGCCACCAACATATTTTTTAGGACGTCTTTTGTAAAAAGGATCATGCTTATGTTACCGGTTTTTCCGTCCTTCCGTTCGTCCGCCTGTGAACACCATATCTCTGCAACTATTAGTCCGATTTGAAAATTTCTTTTTGCATTGGGAAGCTCGAAACGTGAATGATGATCCTTCATTTGGTTTCTTTTACGATGCACAATTTTGCCGCTAGAGGGCGTAAATGTAGATGATATCGAATTCAAAATACATTTTATTCCATATATTTGCTTCTAAACACCCGACTGAAACAATTCTTTTACCTTTTGATTTCATTTATATCGAAAACTACTTTAGGCATAGTCACGTTTTCAAGTTGCGTATAGATTTTCCGCTAGGGGTGTATAGGTAAAGTGCGTTTTCCTCGACATCTCTACTTCTAAAACTCCGATTTGAAACATTCTTCCTGTATCGCATACAACTTCCAATGGGAAATGTTTTGCACATAATGTCTAATATTTGGTAAAGCATGGTTTGGATACAAGGGGACGTAAGTGTTAATTTCTGCTTCTGATGTATTTGCAGAAAAATCTCAGGTTTTGAAAACTCGATTGAAAAAATTATTTTGTGGACCGATACCGGTCACATCAAAAAACCTTTTGGGAATACTTTCTTCTTAAAATAATGCATGCATTTCCCGCCAGGAGGCGTAGATGCATGTCGTTTTGTTTGTCGATATCTCTGTTTCTAAGAGTCCGATTTGAAAAAGTTTTTCTTTGTTGGAGGACATTTCCGCTGCGAAATGTTTCTCATATAATTTCAAATTTTTCTTAAAGCACAAGTCCGCCACCAGAGGGCGTAAACTAACGTTTCCGTTTGCAGCAGTATTTGCGGGACCAAAAACCCGATTAAAAAACTTTCTTCGGTCAGATACTGCTAACTATGCAAACTCTGTATGGCTGTCCCGGTGGCGCAGTGGTCTAAGCGATGGCTTTGTAAAGGTTGTGTTGACCTGTGCTCCGTGTTTGACCTGCGTTTATTGGTGTTCTTTTGTGTGTGTGCTGTCATTTTGTGTATCTCCTGTGTTGTGAACGTCTCCTGTGTTGATTGAGTCCGACCTTGACGTCCTGCAAGTAAAACTTTACTTGTACTAACTCTTTTTCCGTCCTGGCTTTGCCCAGGGTCAGGTTTAGCAGGCCAGCTATTGCAAATGGCGGTGACCGCATCTGATAGGCCAGGTCTGAGGCTTGATAGCAAAGCTCCGCTCCCACCTGGCCACGTTCGGTCATCGTCACTACCACACGCAGCTGGTTTCCAAGCCGCGTTATCTGATGTTACCACCTCTTCTTCCAACTTTATGGATGTTGATTTCCCGACATTCTCCACCACAGTGACGTCATTAACTTCTTTAGTATCCGTTGCCTCTGGTACTTCATTTGCTCCTGCGAGCACTGCGTCTCGACCTTCCCCATCTCCGCCCATTCCTACGGCAACTCTACCTTATGCTTCCGTTGTGCAAGGTACAAGTTCATCTTCCTCTACAGCGAAGAATCCATGTACAACGCCTCTTGATATGATTGTCACTAGAGACAACAAGAAATTACGCATTGAAATTCCGGAAACTTCAGCTGCTGGGCAAGAGGTTTTACGCACACAAAAACTTGGCATATGTTTTGATGCCCTCCCGGACACCATCCTTAAGAAATACTCCTTAGCCGTCCGCCAAATCCTCCCTAAGGGAGCGATCACCCATATGGCGAGGAAACCTAGGACTGTTCTCATCTATTTTGAGAAGCCAGAGTTTGTGGAGCGCGTCTTATCTGACGGACTGCATGCTGGGGATCATACCTTAC
Source organism: Macrothele yani (assembly GCA_039090855.1). Taxonomy (NCBI): domain Eukaryota; kingdom Metazoa; phylum Arthropoda; class Arachnida; order Araneae; family Macrothelidae; genus Macrothele; species Macrothele yani. Next base: position 71,965,879 of record CM077001.1, read on the forward strand.
TGGGAGTCCCGCTCACGCAACGCCCCGTACTTGTTACGTGCTACTCCGTACCACCAGAAATCAAGGACCATTACTTAATGGCGGCCCTTTCCCGTTGTGGAAAAGTAGTTGGTTCCATTTCCACTTTGTCTTCCGCACCAACAAACCCAGATGACAGGAACATCTTAGGTCTGCGTCTCCAAGCAAGGAGCCTGTTCTCTACTGAAGATGCCATTGCCGATTGCCCTACTGACCTCACTGTGGTTGTAGGGAAGCAGATTTTACGGATCGATACCGTTACTGCCTTACATTGTTTTAAATGCAAGGCATATGGCCAAATCCAATCACGTTGTCCATATGCATCTGCCAAGTCACCTATTTCCATACCGCCCGAAGTCAACACCCCACCCTCAACACCAGTTTCTCTGGCCACACCAAGTTCGGCTCCACAGACGTCCTTGATCCCTGCTACTGTTGTTTCAGAAGCTTCTCCCCCAGCAAATGATGATTCATCAGCAGTCTCAAAGTCTTCGATCTCTACTACAGGAACTTTGGCCTCCTCTCCATCGTTGGACCCACTTGCTGCTGTGGTACCTCTACGTTCTTCGGAGGGTATTATCTCCGAAAAGTAATGGCAACCCCTCCGTCGTGTTGCTTCATCTTCTTCCCTTGGATCCCCTAATGTGGAGTCAGATCTAACTGTCATACACCCACCAGCTTCTCCCGGCGTTCCCACGTTGAAACGTACCAGACAGAGTTCAATATCGCCGGTAACGTCTTCTCCACGTTGCTCTCGTTCCCGTTCACCAATTCGACAGTCTTTCTCTCCAACAGCAGTTCCTACATCTTTTAAGTCCGCAGCTGTTCCAAAATTGTTGGATCAAAAGCTTTCGCAGAATATCTGGAAACTTTCCCTGCATTAGACGGGCCGCTGGTGCCGTCTGATCTTGCTCTCATCATACTCCATCAACCGTCACGTCCTCTCAAGCAGCTAGACTGCGTTCAATCACGTATTGCTCAGCTTCCTACTATTATCACCCAACTTTAGAATCTACTTGTTCTTTTGCCGAAAACTGACACAGTCACTAATGCGCAGACATCTAACTTAAAGAAACATGTAACAAGTTTTCACAGAAGTGCTGATAGTAATATTCAACCACTACAACCTCTTTCAAGTTAAAATTACTTTCTTTCAACTGTAATTTTTTTTTTGATTGGAGGTTTAACGACCACCGTGAGCAACTCAAATGATCCATAAGCAGTCGCCCGTCCCTAAGTTAGGGTCACTGGTTCCAGGGAAGGGAGAGAGCCAGTGCCGTAAGACAAACACAACATCCATGCCTGACGGGATTCGAACCCGGATCCCTTACGGACGAATGATCAGAGGCCAACGCCTTAGACCACTGCGCCACCGGGGCGGCTTTTTCAACTGTAAGGGATGCTCCGTCCCTCCTACCAATGCGTTAGTGTTTGAAGACATTACACCGCATGATGCTGATATATTATTGCTTCATCAGACTAACTGTCATCCCAACACCCCATACCACCGGTGGCGAACCTGGCCATTTCAATTCTACCATGTCCATCGACTTAGTCTTCACGCAGGACTTGCGGTGGCCATCCATTTTCGTCTTCGATCCTTCATTACTGATATCACGGTCAAACCGATTTATCGTGACCTTCTGCAGCTTCTATCCTTCCGACTTCACAACTTCCGATACCATGTCTTCAACATCTATATTTCCGGCAATCAACAGTATGCAGACTGCCTTTTTGGGCATTTTGTTTCCTGTGTTCAAGGTCTTCCGGCTACTGATATTGTCATCTTAATTGGTGATTTTAACTGCACCCTTGACCTATCACTCAACAGATCGGACGGTTCCACGGATACCAGGTATTTTCTTACCCGAGCACTTTCTACAACCATTAACCAGCTACAACTCCAAGATTCTCTTCAACACCTGCACCCATTTCTTCGTTCGTACACCTGGCGCTCTTACTCCACTTCCTCCCCTACAACTGCCCGACTTGACCGGTTTTATGTTTCTTCAATTCTTCTTCTTTCAGTTATCTCCCTTTCTCACACACAGACAGCTTCTTCCGACCACAGCTGTGTCGTAATGTGTCTTCACACTGGCCCATCTCCTCGGCAATACTACCGTACTTTGACCCTTGATGATGATCTTTTACTTGATTCAACTTACGCAAATTCCATCCAATCGCAGCTCCAACAAGCCTTATATACGCTCCCTTTTGCTTCTTGTCCTTTGCAATACTGGTTAAATGTCAAATCCCAAATTCTTCTTTATACCAAACAATTCCCACGAAAAACGTACTACCGCCTCTATGAAGATTGATGCTGCACGCTCGATTTTTTCCACCCTAGATTTTGATTCTCCGCTGTTTTCTCATTACCAAGCTGAACTTCGTGCCTTGCTACTTCCTGTCTCACTACAAGCTCTTCACCGCCTCAAGCTCTTTTATCTACAGCCAAATGACTATCTATGTGAACAGGTTCAACAACTGGAATTCCACAAACGTTCTGCTCATCACCTCCGTAATCTGAAATTACCCGATGGAACTCTTACTAATGACCCTACTCTCATTTGCTCCGGTGTTAGAACATATTTCCAGTCCCGTTTTGCTCAGTTCCAGTCAAGTTCTCCACATGCTGATTCAATTCTTCGTGCCTTACCACATACTCCATCGCATCTTGTTACATCTCTTTCTATGCCTATAACCCCAGCAGAAGTAGTACAGTCACTTGCCTTACTTAACTGTCACTCGTCACCTGGTCCTGACGGGTTGAGAGTTAATTTCTTTCGTGCGCTTTCCTCTTTCCTACACCCTCTCCTATTGCCTTGCTTTACAGCTGCTTTTTCCTTATCTGTTCTTCCCCCCGCTTTTACTCTAGCTCACATCATTCTTCTTCCAAAGAAGGGGTGTCTGCTGGAGTTAAATAACTGGCGTCTTATATCCATCCTTAATGTTGACTACAAGATTTATACTAAAATATTCTCCCTTCGATTGAACCCTGTCCTTCCCACCGTCATACATCCCGATCAAACGTACACCATCCCTGGCCGAAGCATTCATACTAATATTAATCTCCTCCGTGACTCATATTGCCTTCCTCAATCTTGATCAGAGGCAGGCCTTCCATAACGTGAGTCATCAGTGGCTTGCCTCTGTGCTCTCTGCCTTCAGTTTCCCATCTGTCTTCATCACAGCCCTCCTTGCCCTGTACCAGGACTCAGTTGTCCATATCCGGACGACCTCCTTCCTTACAGCCCCCATTCCTTTTCGTAAGGGCATCCGTCAAGGATGTCCTCTTTCCGGACAACTTTTCTCTCTAGTCTTTGAGCCTTTTCTTTGCTCTATCCGTTCTCTTCTACAACCTCCCCCTCCACCATTCAGCATAGCACCAGGCACCATTCTATCGTTCTTACTGCCTACGCCGATGATCTCACAGTTCTCATCCGAGAAGAATGGCAATTCACAATTGTTCTTGCATGGTATCAAGTGTATGCTGCGGCTTCCGGCGCTTCGTTAAGCCTTTCAAAGTGTATAGGCTTGTGGTGTGGCTCCAGGAGACATCGCCCCGATGCACCGTGTGGCGCTCATTGGACTTCCACCAGTCAAAAGATACTTGGGGTGCACACTGGCAGCCGGGTCTCAGCAGGGGCTACCACCTGGAGACCTCTCTTCAGGAAACTACGTCACACCGCTGCTTACTGGTCCAAGCTCAAGCGCTGTTTGACCTACCACAGTCGTGCACGACTTGCTGGCACCCACATCCTCTCATTAGTTTATCATTCCTGGATTGCACAACCGCCACCAGCCTACGTTCAAACTGCAACAACATCAGCAATGCTCAGCATTGTTTGGTCATCCACTCATTGGTTATCTTCCTCAGTATTATCTCTACCTTCGACTTGTGGTGGCCTCAATATGCCAGAGATTACCATACGTTATAAAGTTGTAAGAATTTTCAATTTCCTCCGTTTGACAGTTCAACCAGACTCTTCCGCTTCCATTCTTCTGCTTAATGTTCTGACTTTTCCCCCTTAATCCCTGCCTCACCGTCCATCTTCTTCTCAAGATGGATATTCACACTATCACTCCCCCCGTTTTCCTCTAGTTTACCATAAAACTGTTCAGTTCCTACGTTCTTTACCGCTCATTCGTCAACCCCCTCTTCCACTCTTGATCTTCTTTCCGAGCATCTTTTTTTCTCCTCCGTCCTCCATCCCCCTACTGCCAACTTTTTCTTTTTCCTCGCATGGCTACACGCTGGTGTAGTCTCCGTTTCAAAACTGGTTCTCCCCGATTTTTAATGAAACCCGTTTCCGACCTTTTTTCCACCCTCCCACCCTCGCCCGAACTCTCTGATAACTTCCTCCAACTTAAACATGCTCTTCAATCACTTTTTCCTTCCCTAGTCGATTCCTCTGGCCACCTTTCCGTTTCCTCTGTCTCTCTCCCTTTTCCGTTCTTCCTTCCCTTTTCCGGCGATCTCCTCCCTCTCCACAGTCTTTCCACCCGCACCCTGTACCGTTTTCTCCGTTCTTCTTCTGCGGTACCTTGCCCTATTCCCCCTGTTCCTTCTTTTGCACTAACCTCGGTCTGATCTACTGCCCAACATTCACCGGCCCTCTCCTCAGAACTTAATGTTCACTGGAGGTTTTTGCACAATCGACTGCCTGTCCCTTCGACTTTGTTCCGGAGAAATATAGTATCATCAGATCTCTGTCCTTTTTGTAACGTCGTTCGAGACGTCTTGCACATGTTTGTTTACTGTCCGACGCTACTCCCACTATTTCACAGTATGTTCCAACTTGCACATCCTTCTTGTACTAGTGATCTCACCCTAGAAGATTATCGTTTCCTCGGCCACAGTTCTACAAGTTTCTCCTCTATTTTACCAGTTTGTTCGTATTTATTTATCCTGGCTAAATATATTATTTTCTCTCACCTGCTACAGTTACAAGATCCAGATCATATCACATTCTCTACCTCCTTGGTTGCACACTACCACAACAGGGTTAAAGCCAGACTCACCCTGGAATACTCCTTGGCGAATGATACGGCACGGTTACCTGTCTTCTTCAAAACATGGTCGCCGTGTCGTCCCTGGTTTCGGTTTTCTAGTGCCCAGACTGTTGATCTACTATTTTAATACTCTTAAACCTACGTCGTAACTTTCAATTTTTACTGTTCCCTCACCATGTTTCCACCTGGAACTGGATTGTGTTTGCTTCCTGCTGATGTCACCTTTTGTACACAGTTCTCTTCATCCTCACAGTGACTCTCTGCCACCAGTGATTCCCATGTCACTAGAACTGCGCGAATTTTTTTGTAAATCGTTTCGCTCCAGTGATGTTCCAAGACTTCAATGAACAATTATCCCAGAGCTACTGCTGTTTACAGCAAATAATGCAATGCCTGTCATTGCTCATTTGTACAATTATCATTTCATTGTAAATATCTAGATTTTGTTTTATTTCTCCCCTTCTCTCACACTGCGTGTGAGGTTGGGGATGTTCTGTTGTAATTCTTTTAAGTGAATAAAAGCGAATATTGAAACTAAGCGATGGCTTCTGATCGTTCGTCCGAAAGGGGTCCGGATTCGAATCCCGGTGAGGCATGGATGTTGTGTTTACCGTACGGCACTAGCTCTTTTCCTTCCATGGAACCAGTGGTCCTAAATTAGGGACGGGCGACTGCTTATAGCCCGTTGAGTTGCTTACGGTGGTCGTTAAACCTCCAATAAAAAACAACAACTTCTGTATGCTTACTTCCTTCCCAAAATAAAATGCACAATTTTGCCGCTAAAATTGTTTTTAAATCGCACATGTAGAAGCAGAAATATTTTCTTAATATCTTTGCTTCTACATGTGCGATTTAAAAAAATTTTTGAACACTGGATGCCATTTACCTTGCAGAACACTTTAGGTTAGTATATGAGGAATCATGTAGTTCACAGTTGTGTGGGTAGGTGGCGTTTGGGTACTTCAGTTTGCAACTGTATTGCCGCTTCTGAAAACACTATTGAGAAATTTCTTCTTTACTGATGCTATTTGCTACAATAGAGATGTGGAGCATTATCCTCATTAAACAATGCAAAAATAATCCAAAGTAAAGCTCGAAAACGTTTTTTGCTATCTCTGCTTCATGGCGATGTAAAATGTAAAGTCTTTTCCTTAGCATAGCTTTTTCTATGAAGAATATTTTTCGCCTATTTTCAGCTTTTCCATTATGCAAAACTCTTCCGCTAGCAGACATACACTTATATCACGTTTCCTACTATATATTTTCTTCTAACTGTTCGACTTGAAAATCCCTTTATCTCTGATACCTTCCTTGTGCTATGAGAAACTTTTTGTGGGCCATTTGTTAATTTTCGTAACATGCTTTTTAGTCGCTAGTAGAACTAAGTAGATGTTTTATCGATTGTAGAAACCATTTGATTGTTTTTCAAAATGGTTCTATTGGATTTGAGTAGCTTTGCTAAATTTAATTCACGTTAGAACTAATCCAAAACACATGCTCATTACAATTGAAAATCCTATGTTATCCTTCTTGTTCTTTAATCCAACTGAAAAACGCTAAATACAGGCCTGGCGAGAGTTCTACTCTTAACAGATGTAAAAGAAAGCCCGTCCATTCAAACTTTTATTAGAGTCACTGTAGGGAACGTAACCAATACCTGGGAGAAAGAAATATACGAGGTGTGATGAAAAAGTATCTAGACTTGTTGCATAAGTTCGGAATCACGAGACACAGCAGGAAGCGGTTTGACACAGGTTGACCGTGGGACCTACTACGCATGTACCGTGAGTCATGTCTTCCCCAGATCGGCTGGTATTTCTACAGTAGTGCTTTATTCTTACGTGTATGAAACTGTTCGTCGCATTCGTCACGTCGGAAAAAAACTGGTCAACGTTTTTGCATCAGATTTTTTTCAAAAACTTGGCGAATCTTGCAAAGACACATAATTGAAGTTACAGAAAGGCTATGTGGAGGATTGTGTGAGTTGTGCAAAACTTTATGAATGGTATAAATGTTTTAAAGATCGTCGTGAAAGTGTTGAGAGTGATGAACAGTCTGGGAGGCAAGCAACCAGAAAAAGTAAAAACAATGTCGAACTTGTGCGTACAGCTGTGCGGGAACATCGCCGAATCACTATTCGTGACTAACTAAAGACTTCAACATTAGTTTCGGTTCAGTTCAGTCGGTTCTTGCAGACAATTTGTTTATGAGACGCTTCTCAGCCAAATTTGTGCCAAAATTGCTCTCAGCTGAGCAAAAACAGGTTCGTGGTTTAGCTGCTAGTGACCTGCTAGTGCGTCGAAACAGACGAAAACTTTTTAAAAACTATTATAACTGGTGATGAATCGTTGGTTCATGGCTATGACCCCGAAACTAATGTCCAGTCTCCACAGTGGAAGACCCCAAACTCTCCCAGACCAAAAACATTACGACAGAGCCGCAGCAATGTCAAGACGATGCTGACTGTTCATTTCTATCATGAGGGAATCATGCATCATGAGTACGCTCCATCAGGCCAAACAGTCAACAAGGAGTATTACTGTCAAGTTGTGCGGCGTTTGAAAGACGCAGTTCATCGCAAAAGGCCGGCATTGCATGATAATGCGAGTGAGAGTTCCACCATGACAATTCGCCAGCGCATGCATCGCAACTTGTGCAGCAGTTTCTTGCTAAGCACTGCACTACGCAGGTCCGACAGCCACCCTATTCGCCAGATTTCACCCCCTGCGTCTTTTTCTCTTCTCCAAAATGAAATATCACTTGAAAGGAATTTTTTTTCAAGATATTTAGGAGATGCAACAGAATAGGACGAAGCAGCTTTTCGCTCTTTTATAAGATGACTTCAAAATGCTTCGAGCAGTGGAATCACCGCTGAGTTAAGTGTGTGGTGTCGGAAGGGGACTATTTCGTAGACGATTAAGTTTCAAATCTGTAAGTCTTGCACTTTTTTTAATAAAGTCAGTCTAGATACTTTTTGATCACACCTTGTAATTTGCGCCCCTGGGAACAAAAAACATTTTAACACGTTCGCTGCGGCGACGTTTTTGGACGATTTTTTTGTAGTACGGTATGACCCACCGGTGGGGTCGGAACTGTTTCAATACAGTGCTGTACAACACACCGGTGGGCCATTTAAAGATATATACGTAAAGTGACTGTATCCACTACAGATTTTTGTATATAAACGTTTTTTTCTTCCTCTGAAAAATGTAGAAGTTAACGCGTTACGACCCACGGGTGGGTCGTAACACAGCGAACGTATTAATAGGAATATTTTTCGATCTTTTCTGAGTCCTGTAGAAAGGTCGCTTCAAATGAATGCATACACCTTACGGAAAACGAGTCACTGACTCAAATTTTGAGTGCCGTGGAAAGTTTTATGTTGACTGTCACCATTTATGCAACCACTGATTAGAATTTGACAAATATGTGAATAAATTTTGTGTTCATGTGCATTTATTTAATTGCAATTAGTCGGTGCTACTTCGGAAATACTATAGTGCATATGCCAAAATAGAATGATCAGATTTAATTTTCCAAGATGAAATTATCACCAAAAATAGCCATCCAATTAGTAGAAGATGTTCATGAAATACTATTTGTCGTGAATTCTTTTCTCGCCATTTTTTGGCTCCATTTTCGTCATTGGCACACGTGTTTCTTGCACAGATACAGGATGCCAACAGAAAAGTCTCTCTTTTCTGTTGGCATCCTGTATCTGTGACACTATTATTGCGCTTCCTTTCCTCTATATTATATCTCCTCTGCGTTAACATCCTCCATGTATAAGGCATTTCGTTGATATATATACGCATTATGGTTGTTTGTTTTTTCTAGTTGCTTCCGCTGTTCTCAACTTTTTAATCGTTATTGCTGACTTGCTACTTTCATATTTTCAAATACCGGCAGGTAATTTTGTTAACAATTTTCTGTTAGTTCTTAGTTCTTTTTTTCTCTTTTCCAATTATTTATACGCCGTCGTAATAAATTCTTTATTCTGTTGTCTGTATTCCCTACACAGAAAACAAACTTTTCTTGATTATTTTAATATCTTCCGTTGGAATTTTATGTACTCTGAATGTTTCGAAATTGGGAATTTTCCAATTCTTATTCATCACTTTATGCTGATTTTTTACTGATTAGTCTGTATTAGCATTTCGATCCGGATTATTAATATTTGTATTTTTTTCATTCTTTCGCTGAAAAAAAAACAAGAAGAAGAAGAAGAAAAGAAAAATTTCATTGAATACATATAATATGACCACGGTCGTCAATCTTTATGTTCATCTCTCTGAGGGTACTACATTTTCGCTCCTGTTTGCCTGATTTAAAAGATGCTTTCTTCATTAGGAAGCTTGAACTTTGAGAACGAAGACCCACACCTTGAGATCTCAATTTGGTGCATAATCTTACCGTTGGTTGCGCAAAAGCACAAATGTTATTGCACTCGAAATGTAGTTTTTTGGATATCATTTGTTCTAAAAGCCGCATTAAAAATATTTTGTTTTTCATCCGAAACCTTTTAACACGATGATCATTTCGCACACACTTTCTGCTTCAAACACGGGATAGTTTTCCCTCTAGGAGTGCAACAGTTATTCTAATTTTTCTTGATATTTCTGTTCTAAAAGTTCTTTTTATTTTGATCAACTAATATTGTGAGGGGCATTTTGCATTTATTTTCTGATTTGCCATAACGCACAGTTTAGGAACTAGGGTGTGTAAGACCACTTTTGTGTTTGCGATGGTATGTCAGTTTCAGGAAACACTATTTGAAAATTTCTTTTCTAGTCGTATGCCACTTATTGAGGTAAAGTTGTGCAGGTTTTGTCACACGAAATAGTGCATTGTTTTCTTGCTAGGAAACGTAAAACTACGGAATATTTCTATTTCTCTATCTGCTTCTAAAGGTCTGATTTGAAAAATTCTATTTGTGTCAGATAACTTTCAGTACAAGGCATATTTGAATATATTTCACATTTTCAACAAAGCACAGTTTTGTCCCTAGGTGGCACAAGTGTGTACTTCCATATGTGACTGGGTCTCCACTTCTGAAATTTCGAATCTAAAATTCTTTTTTCACTGGATTCCGTTCACTATGATGAAGGTTGTGCTCAACTTCATCATAAAATTTATATAGTCTAAAGATTTACTCACTAGGAGGCGTAAGCTTATATTGTTCTTTACTGTTCTTATTGTCTCTGCTTTAAAAGTCATATTTTAAAAACTATTTTTGCACCTAATTTTTTTTCACTATGAAGAATTTTTTGCGCATTTTCATAATACTTTTTCTCTTTGCAACTGAGTTGCAATTTTTTACAATCCGATTGAAAAGTACTTTTTACAAACTGATTAAACAGCTAGATCGTACTGATATGGACCAATTACGCTCAACAGGCAGCGATTTGAAGTGTAATTTCAAAACATTTGCCATTCAACATGGATCGTGCTAACCTGAAGGCCCTTTTCCTACGTAATTAGTAAAGGGAAACTTTTCCGAATTTTACTGTTGTTCATTGGCTAGTGCTGGACAGAAGTGAACCTTATCGTGGCTTCGCTCTTCCCTTATTCTCAATGTAGCATATTGTCAACCCTGCTAGTTGTTTTCTAGTAAAAAACAAAGCAAAGAAGAAACAAGCATTGTCAGATGCGTTGTGTGATTGACAGAAGAAAGATCAAGTTCCTCAACACATCAGCGATACATCACAAGAACAAATCGCATTATGTCAAAATTTTGATCAATGGAAACATAATAAACGCACTGATGAAGTAGATGAGAAGAAAATTTGTATTAGCAGGGTTTTTTCCCTCTCCCGCTTTTTGTTCGATTTATTTGCACCCTAACTCGACAAAGAAATACGATGCGATACCATAAAACAATGGAATCGACTACAACTTTCTATTAGTTTTAATACTAAACTGGTGACAGTTGCCCTGAAATTATGCTTGTTATTTAATTACACCTATCTTGTTTTTCATACTCTGCTTATTTCTTTCTTATTTTTCCGGATTTCTTGTGCTCGACATATCCGAATGCTTTTGACTTCTGCAGCGTCAGACGTGCGCTCTTTCCCTCTCACTTCCGGGTTCCTTCTCTCCGATTTCCTGATCTTTCGTAATGTTGAGTTTTACCTAATCGGTGTTTTGTACCGACACTGCCTTCCGCGTTTCCATTCATCTGAAGAAATAGCCAGTGATGCCGCTGAAATTGTAAAATCATCATCTACTGTCTCTTAGTTTCTAGTGCAATAAAAGTCAGTTCCAAAAACTTGTTTAACTGACTTTTGTTCGATGCTCTGAAAACTGCTGCTTAAGTGTCTTTAAAATTATTGTTATTTTTATTATACTCCCACGGTGTGCTAAAGTAACACGACTAAATTGATAGCTGACTGTTCATTGACTGAAGACCAATTCATCAGAATCTAGTCTTCTAACTGTAGGTAAGCATCAAATTTTTTATAATCGGAGGGTTTCCTTAACTACCAAACTTTCGTTGATTGGGTGAGACACCTTGATCTAAACATTTAGGAAATAGAGTAAATGTACACTCTGAAATGACTTCCTCTACATCAAGACTCGCACAAGAAAAGAGACATTTAATTAACATACACTTTATTACGAAGCGTTCACTTTAGAGTAAACGAAACAGAAAGGCAGTGAATAGCTTGAATTTTTATATGCTATCACACATTCAGTTCATCGGAGTCTAGTCTTCTAAACTTTACGTCTCGAAATGCCCGCTTAGAGTAATTCTTTTGAAGTACAATTTGCTCAGTACATATATCATGCTGTCTCGAGTCCTACTGAGTTCTGTGATCTTTACCCTAAGAGAAGAAACAAGGATGCCAATAAGAAGAGCACTTCCTCCTCCCTTCTCTTCAGAGAGACGTTGCTGACCAATATCCTTATTCGAGCTTTCGCCCTTTCATTCTTCTAACCTATTTCCGCAGACTCGGAGTCAAAAACTCTTCCCAAAACTAAGCAATTTGTTAAAAGGACCGACGTCATTGACTTATAGAACAGCAGTTTCCCCTATCTTCGCTTTAGAGGGACGTCGTTGACCAACGGCCTCGTTGGGGCTTTCGCTCTTTGATACTTCTAATCTACACTATATTGACAAAAGTCACCGGGCACCTAAAAGAGAAACACAACGTAGCATTTATTGACATACATTTGTAGGGTGTCGGTCCACCTTTGGCCTTAATCCAGGCACTGACCTTTCGAGACATGCTTTCGACATGGTTTTGGAACACAGCAATAGGTATGCGCTTCCATTAAGTACATAATGCTGCTGCTAACTGTTGCTTAGTAGTAGGCCTTGGTTCCAAACTTCTTATGCGGATCTCTAATAAACACTTTTCAACCACTTTCATCTGCCCTTTTCGCTTGTATCTAGTACTCTATGCAATTAAGATCAGGGCTGTGTGCTGGCTAGTCCACACACGTTACGGAATTATCGTCAAACCACGCCGTAACAGTCCTTGCTTAATGACTCGGTGCATTATCCTGCTGGTAGCAACAAGGCTTGGTTCCACAGTATTGCCACAGAGTTGGTAGGGCATAATTGTCCAGAATAGGTAGACGAGTTGGTTAACAGGTTTTTTAACGATAACCAATGCGCCGGGACCTTACCGCGAAAAACACCCCTACACGAGTTTACAACCAGCTCCAAACCTGACCATAGGAACAGTACACTGGGGTAAATAGCTTTCCCCCAGCTGCCGCCATACCCACAGACAGCCATCAGACTGATGGATAGTGAATCTGGATTCATCAGTCCATAGGACACGTTTCAATTGATCTACGGTCCACGATAAATGTTCTTTACAGCATGTATAATGTATTAGCTTTGTTTATCTTTTTGCTAAGCTAATTATTATGAATGAATAATGCTCTAAGCTTCAAAATAATGAATTCCCAAAAGGGTGTTGTTACTCGTTAATTATGAACTTAAACAAAGTCTCAACGCTGGTTATTTATATTAAGTAATCAAAGTCATAAACCTAACAGCCAGACAGAGGTCTGACAAAACTAAGAATTGAGAAAGACTGAACTTACTGACAAACTTGTTTATTGGCAAGACTCTTGGTCAACTAAGGCACTCATATATCTTGTACATAATAATGAATAACTTTCCTCTTACAACCAACACAACACAACTCAACCTCAACAACACAACTCCAACAACACTCAACACAACTCCAACACAACCTCAACTCCAACGCAACAACACAACACCTACTCGTCTCGATGAACGCGCCTATATACGAGCTACCACCACGTCATGACTTACACTCATTGCCAGATCTCATTCAGCGGGTGAAATAATATTCCGTTCAGTAGGAAGATAATTTACATAGTAAAATAAAATAACCAGAGATAGTAAAATCAAAAGGAAAGTGAATATAGAGTATACGTTACATCATCTCCCCCTTAATTTTCTTTTTTTTTTTTTTTCTTTTTTTTCTTTTTTTTATGTCCGAAAAACCTATCAATTTTGGAGTGTAAGTCTTACATTTCGATGATTGACGTTTCTCGATCTCTTTTTTGATTTGTTTGGTGGTAGCCGTATTTACATTATCAACTTGGCATGACAATTTACGAATCTGTATTCGACTGTGAAATTTGTAGTGTAGAACAAACCAAACCTGCATCGGCATACTTTCCTTTTATTCTGCCTAGCAGGAATCACTTTTTTAATTTCAAATTACGTGCGCCTCATTCGTTGAAATACATAACAACTGTATCAGCAGCGAAGATTGCCTGAAGCTGCCTAACAGTAACAATTTTACTATTTTCATTTCAAATTACGTTCGCCTCATTCGTTGAAATACAGAACAACTGTATCAGCAGCGAAGATTGCCTGGAGCTGCCTAACAGTAACAATTTTACTATTTTCATTTCAAATTACGTTCGCCTCATTCGTTGAAATACAGAACAACTGTATCAGCAGCGAAATTTACCTGGAGCTGCCTAACAGTAACAATTTTATTATTTTCATTTCAAATTACGTTCGCCGCATTCGTTGAAATACAGAACAACTGTATCAGCAGCGAAATTTACCTGGAGCTGCCTAACAGTAACAATTTTATTATTTTACCCCTAAGCACATAGATATATACAAAAAAAAGTGGATTAGTAGATGGACATAGAAGAAATATAAAAAAAAACACATATATACACAAAAAAGAATGCATAGGCCCACACGAAAAAAAGAAATTCTGACACGCCAACTGGTCGTGCAGGAAAAACAACAAACTGAGAAAAGAACCTGTCCACGAGAACTTACTTATCTCGAGGACGCATAAAAAATTCTAGTGCGGTAACGTTTTCCAGGCCTAATGGGACTGGTGAAATCAGGTGGCTTGGATCTCTTCCGGGACGGTAATGGAACTGGAACATCGGTCTGCTGTCGGTCAGGAGTCTGGCGGTCTGGAAATCCCTGCGGCTGAGAAGAACGGTCAGGAACGTCAGAAGTCCGGCGGTCCGGAAATCCCTGCTGCTGAGAAGAACGGTCAGGAACATCTGAAGACTGGCGGTCCGGAAATCCCTGCTGCGGCTGATAGGAACGGGCTCCCCCAGGCTTTGGATATGAAGTCCCTTGGTGCTGGGGCCCGTTGTGTCCTTCCAGTATCTTTTTGGACGGACGTGTCTCCGGCCACATCGCTTGCTTTCGTTTACGCCCACGGGGCATGAAAGTAGTAGCAGGCATCGGCCCTGTTTGCCCTGAACGGAGGTTCCAGGGGCGAAACCCGGGTGGATGCAAAGATTTCTGCTTTCGTCGCTGTTGCGGCGAAGCAGATTGGGGAGACAAGTCACGTTTGCGCCCAGCTTTTGGTGGTGCTGGACGGTGTGGAATATTAAAAGTAGGATTCATAACTGATAGGTCAGAAATGTCCGACGCCTCCGAGTCGCTGCTGTAATTCAGCGGTCGTGCAGGGCGATGTTTATATTTGCCCACAGGAATACTTTCCGATGAGGTATTCGAAGAAGAAGTATCCCGCGTTGATGCAGGGTGAGCTGGAAACGGCGCAGCAATAGTCTTGCCAATGGTTGGAGGGAAAGGAACGATACTAGTATTCGACGAACTCGAATCGAGCCTTGGTCTCATGGAAGAATCAGGTTGCGTGTGTAGAAACTCGTCTGGAGGAGGGGAGGGTGAAGGAAAAATCACTGGTGATTCGTCAAAAATGTTCGGTGGTTCGTCCACAATTTCTGGTGGTTGAACATGAGATATAGATTCTTGAGTCTGTGGAACAGAAGGTTGAGTAGGATTGATAATGAAATCGATACTCCGTTCGTGATATTTGCGACATTGATCAACATGTACATATTGAAAATGGTTGTTCGGTTTCTCCAGAACAATATTATTGTCAAAGACATTTGCCACCCGATATGGACCTTCGTAGCTGGGTGCAAATTTCTTCACTAAAGTATGCGAAACAGAAGACTGGAAGTGCGTTTCCACGAGAGTGAGATCTCCAACGACAAGATCTGGTTCCCTATGCCTAGAATTATAATATCGTGCTTGAGCCGCTTGTGCTCCTAGCATTGCAACACGAGCTTTTTCTGCCATAATGTGTACTGATTGCGGAGTTGGTCGCTGGTTTAATTCGTCAATAATCCCCGTTAAATTTTCAAAAGGGGTTTTAATTTTGCGACCCAGAAAAAGTTCTGCAGGAGTAATTTTAGTAGACTCGTGGACAGACGAGCGGAGGGCGAACGCAAAAAGTTCTAAATGGTCATCCCATCTTTCATGGTGATCCATTACAAAAGTCGCAATCATTTTCACTAACGTTCGGTTAACACGTTCCGCAGGATTACTCTGGGGATGATATGGGGAAATGAATTTATGTTTAATGTGTAATCTCGCACACATTCTTTCAAAAATGTCAGAAATAAATTGAGGACCATTATCCGAAACTACTTTATTAGGTGCACCATATCTAGAAAATACGTCATTAACTAAGACATTACAAATAATCTCAGCCGTAGCGGCTTTAATGGGAAAAACTTCAACCCATTTAGAAAAATTATCAGTTAGTACTAAAACATAACGAGCTTTATTTTTAACAGATAATGGATAAGGTCCCAATAAATCTATGGAAATAATATCAAATACATGAGAACTTGAACTAGATTTCAAGTGACCGGCCGGTCTTACATTACGGTAATTATTAATCTGACACAAGTGACATGATTGAACGTATGCGAGCACACTTTGGTACATTCCAGGCCAATAGGCAACATCCCGCAATTTACAACGGGTCTTGCGAATACCTAAATGGCCTGCAAGAGTTTGGCATGAAATTCATTTAAAAGAGCTATTCTAAGGGTTCGCGGAATACATGGGCGAAACTCTGCCCTAGTAGTCCGAGACTTTGTATAATAAAGAAGACCCTCTATTACTTCAAAATGTTGTGACCTTCCAGCCAGAGAAGGATCACTTGGTAGGGGCGAACCCGCAAGCAAAAAATTGTAAATATCCCCAAAATCTGGATCATTTATTAATTCTGCCATTATTTGCTCTCTGGATGTGATATCAGCTATCAGAAGTAAAGGCTGACATCCAGGAGTAGTTTCTGTGGGGACCCCACTAATCGGAACGCGAGATAATGCGTCCGGTAATTGATTCTTATGACCTGGCTGATACGAAATTTTGATATTGCTCTCTTGTAACTTCAGAGCCCACTTCATAAGTCTTTGAGATAGGTGCTTAGCAGAATTTAAATACTGAAGGGCAGAATGATCCGTAATTATGTTAACTGTCAATTCATTAAGATAACATTGAAATTTATTCAGTGCATACACAACAGCAAGACATTCACGTTCCGTAGCTGAATAATTGCGTTCAGCTTTGGCTAAAGTACGAGACGCAAAAGCTATTGGATGCCCAGCTTGTGACAAAACGCAACCAAGACCAACTCCGGATGCATCAGTATAAATATCAAATTCCTTAGTATGATCCGGGAAAGCCAACACCGGAGGCTGAGTCAATGCAGACTT
This sequence comes from Macrothele yani, assembly GCA_039090855.1. Taxonomy (NCBI): domain Eukaryota; kingdom Metazoa; phylum Arthropoda; class Arachnida; order Araneae; family Macrothelidae; genus Macrothele; species Macrothele yani. The sequence goes on from CM077001.1 coordinate 71,982,916, forward strand.
CAGTGTTTCGAATGCAGCGTTAGCTTCAGGTGTCCAAATAAACTTCTTGTATTTACGCTTTAAAGCATACAACGGCTCACATATTGTAGCATAAGCGGGGACGAACTGCTGATACCAACCGGTCATTCCCAGAAAACGGGATAGTTCTTTAGCTGTTTTAGGCCGAGGAAAGTCAACAATAGGCCTAATTTTTTTATTATCAGTGAATAAACCGTGGGGAGTAATTTTCAACACCAGATATACAATCTCGTCCCTCGCTATCTGGCATTTACTAGGTTTTAACGTTAAGCCAGCATTGTATATAAGTTGGAACACCTGTTTGAGCAGAAAAAGGTGCTCGTCAAAAGTCTCTGATGTTATAATAATATCATCCAAATAGACATGCACATGGGGACCCAGGACAGGTCTGAGAACCGTGTCCATAAGCTTTTGGAAAGTAGCAGGTGCAGAAGCTAAACCAAAAGGCATACGTAAATATTCATAGGCCCCAAAAGGAGTCACAAAGCCTGTTTTATCGACAGAGTCCGGATGTACAGCCACCTGCCAATATCCACTCGCCAAATCCAAAGTTGACATCCATTTGGTTGACGACAAGTCATTTAGAATATGTGACATGACAGGTAGTGGATAATTGATAGTTTTTGTGACTTGGTTGAGTTTGCGAAAATCTGTCACGAAACGAAATTCATTTGGTTGTTTCTTTGGAACCAAGAAGGCAGGAGCAGCCCAGGCGCTTGTTGATTCCCTGATTATGCCCTGCTTAATCATTTCAGCAATTTGACGTTGCATTTCCTGTTTTTTATGTGGAGCACAAGGGTAAGGTTTCGTCGCAATGGGTTTCGAACCATCAGTGTCAATAACATGATAAACCACCTGTGTGAAACCAGGTTGATCTGAAAATAAACCAGGGCTTTCCTGTAAAAGGAGAGAAAGCTGGTCTCGTTGCCCCTCATTCAATTGGTCACTCAACAATAAACTCGTAATATCTACAGGAACCGTCGGAATCATTTCGACAGGTTCCGGAAAGGAAATCACATGTTGCACAAAATTCAAAGTTATTTGAAACTTGTTAATAAAGTCCATACCCATGAGACATTTCACGGGTAGCTCGTCTATAAGCAGGAAAGACTGTGTAAACCGAGCTTTTCCCAGCCCTAAAGATAATGTGACAGTTCCTGCGATACTGAAGATTTCATTATTGGCACCTCGCAAATACTGCGTTGCAGGCTGAACGTGTATTGCAGAAAAAACGTCATTACAAAACTTTGTATTTAGGGCTGATATCTCAGACCCAGTGTCGAACTTTGTCTCGACAATAACGTCTTCAAGTGTCAAAAATACATCAGGCAACTGAGGAGTTTGAACAGTCACTAATACTGTTTTAGGGTCAGAATGTTTGGTATCAGGAAGAAGGACCGACCCTTCGTCTACTTCCTGTGGAAGTTTAAAGGAATTCTGGTGGTGTTATCATGTGGTCGGAAACCTCGACCCTGCCGGGTATCGGGAAAATTTTCACGATAAGGAAAATTGTGTGAACCCTGCGTCGGGAACTCCGCGTGTCTGTTGACAGTTTCATATTCGTTACGTCTGCCCTCAGCACGGGCAGAAAAATTATTATTGCCCTGGGCATGAGAACGTTCCGAATGCTGCTGAGTGAAACGGGGTCGAGCATACTGTGCATTATGACGATATCCCGAAGCTTGCTCAGAAACTCGTTGTTGGTTCGCCACTCTTCTGTGTGGTGGAACGTATGAAGCTTGGGTGGGCACTTGTGTATGCTCGCGCTGAAAGTTTTGTCTATTATGCCGCTGAGGGTTTTCGGAATAAGCCTCGCGGGGTGCCCGAGCATGGTGAGTTGAAGCATGTTTGCCATGTCGCTCTTCATACGTGCGTATGAGGCGAAGGCATTCATGAATAGTGGTAGGGTGTCGAACCTCAAGAAAATCTTGTAAGAATGGGTCGAGCTGCTGTACGAGGGTATCCAACATGTCAACATGACTGGCATGTGGATCCCATAGATTATATAGGCGTGTAGTTTCCAACGCAAATGCAACAGGGCTATCATTGGGACCTTGTTGACGTGAAAACAGCTGTTGAGCAAGGCTAGCTCGACTGAGGCCGAAAGGAAAGACCTCCAAGAATTCTGCACGGAAATTCTCATAATGAGAATCCGGGTTCGACCCTCGCCACTGCCGATACCAGGTCTTGGCGGTATCCCTCAAGCAAGTCCCGGCAATTTGGACCTTGCAGTCTTCCGGAATATTATAGAGATCAAAATGATCTTCCAGATCTTCGAGGAACTTTAAAGACCCCTCCAAACCATTGAAATAAATTGTTCCTGCATGCGGCATGAAATGGGCAAGCATTCTGCTTCGCTGAGAGGATTGAACTCCCTCAGGTACGACCCGCGACTCAGAGTGATAAGAAGCTGGTGCATTACGAAATGGTGAAGAATGCTTGGGTACGTGTAGATCATTCATATCAAAGTCAGAGCCACAGGCTTCGTACAAATTGTCCAAACAAACACCATTACCCTCGAGACTTGCCGGAAGGTGGAAATTTGCAGTTGTCTCAGGTAAGGAAGCCATGGGTAATAATAGTCAGGATCTCGTGTTCGAGAAAAGTTCGGGCGCCAATTATAATGTATTAGCTTTGTTTATCTTTTTGCTAAGCTAATTATTATGAATGAATAATGCTCTAAGCTTCAAAATAATGAATTCCCAAAAGGGTGTTGTTACTCGTTAATTATGAACTTAAACAAAGTCTCAACGCTGGTTATTTATATTAAGTAATCAAAGTCATAAACCTAACAGCCAGACAGAGGTCTGACAAAACTAAGAATTGAGAAAGACTGAACTTACTGACAAACTTGTTTATTGGCAAGACTCTTGGTCAACTAAGGCACTCATATATCTTGTACATAATAATGAATAACTTTCCTCTTACAACCAACACAACACAACTCAACCTCAACAACACAACTCCAACAACACTCAACACAACTCCAACACAACCTCAACTCCAACGCAACAACACAACACCTACTCGTCTCGATGAACGCGCCTATATACGAGCTACCACCACGTCATGACTTACACTCATTGCCAGATCTCATTCAGCGGGTGAAATAATATTCCGTTCAGTAGGAAGATAATTTACATAGTAAAATAAAATAACCAGAGATAGTAAAATCAAAAGGAAAGTGAATATAGAGTATACGTTACACATGCTAAACGAGGAGTAGCATTCCGAGAGGAGATGAAAGGCTTATGAGCAGCCGCACGACCACGGTAACCCATGTAATGAATTTTCCTGCGAATGGTACGTGTACATACCGGGGTTAAAGTATTTTGCTCACCTGTACACTGAAGTGTTGTGCAGTACTCCGTCGATTAGCTGTAACGACTCTCCTGAGGCTTCGACGTCTTCTACCACTGATTTTCTTTGGTCTGCTGGTACGTTTTGCTGCTTCAGGCATGCCACGTGTCTTCCACTTATTCAGTACATCCAAAACAGTTGACTTGGGTATGTTTAAACGCCTCTCGGTTTGTCTTATGGACAACCTACTAATACATGTATAACACCCAACAATCTTTCCTTTCTCAAAGTCAGTTCTCTCCCGCCGCGACATTTTCACTCAACCTCACAGTGCAATATGATCGCGGTCAGCTGCAGGCTGGTTTTATATAGTTTACAGCTCTACCGCGCGTCTTAACAACTCAGCAGATCCGTTCATTTGCTTTTGAAGGGGTGTCCGCTGACTTTTGTCAATATAGTGTATTTCCCTCAGATTCGGAGTAGAAAACTCTTCCAGAAACTAAGGAATTTGTTCGCCTTCCCTACGTGTTGTCTGAGGTAATTCCAGCTATATGCAGCTTAACTGTCCTTCAGTTACAGCTTACCCGCTAGAATGCTTACTTCATTCTTTTTCATGGCTAGGGTGGGAAACAGTTCTTTACGCCGTCAGCTGAATTCGCTACCTGACTGCATACGGGTTAATTTCGAGTACCTTTAACAGACGTAGGCCAGATGCATCACCTAGTCTGAGAGAAGGTTCTTAACACCTTTCTTCTGTTAAATGACAATTTTCCATCAATTGTCATTTTAACAGAAGAAAGCTTTAAGAGCGCAAGATGGGAAGGACATGCACACACACACTTCATTCGAAGTCCCGCAGTAATCCTCCCAGAGACCCCTACTTAAATTTTGGGTCTTCATTTTCTTTCAACTGTCACTTTTGCGCCCGCGGATAACGGTCTTAAAGTCTTGTTAAAACCTTTGCTGTTTTGACAATTTTAATAACTTCCCACATCTGGAAAAAGTGCGATTTCAACACTCCTCTGGTGGGTCACTCAACGCTTACTCCTTTAGGATATTTATTACCCTGTGTTTGGGAAAGCTACAAGCCTTCAATTTCTTACGAAATTAACGTTGTCCCCGCTGCCAGCTAATCATATTAATAAAGTAACCAAATATCCGTATCACCATTATTGGAGTGAGTCAAAAACTTATACCGTTTGCCGCTAAAATATTTAATGATGCAAGAAAGCCATACACACTCACCTCATTCGGCAAAGTACGTGTCGTTGTTTTCTGTAGTCTTTTGATAACGTTCCACAAAATCCATAATGCCACAGCGGTACCACTCGACAAGTTCCAAGGACAAAAACTCTCTGCCAGATTTCACATCCACCATTGGAACGAAGTGCCGTCCTTGTAGGAAATAGGCCATGGAAAGGAATAAGTAGTAGTCCAATGGGGCAAGTTCCAGACTTTTTGGAGAAAGGGGTAGGATCTCAACCCCTTCGGAAATTCCTTTAGTTTTCAGCTAATCACTTTGTAGATGTGACATTGGTCATTATAGACTTGAAACAAGGTCCGCTTCCTATCGATGAGCGCTGGGTAGCGTTGGCGCAGAGCATCGTGGAACCCGGAGGTTTTCGACATAGAGGTTTTTGTCTACAGCCTGACCATATGGCACGAGTTACCGGTGCACAAGACCCTCAGAATTCCACCAAATACACGGCATAACCTTTCTCCAGAACAACATTCTTTGCACCTCTAGCGCTCTGTGCTTCTTAGCGTGACCTCAGCCCCTGGTTCCCAGTGGTAGAATAACTGGTGATTCACCTTTAATCATCAGTGACGAAAACGACACCAAGAAAGCCTATCTTCCTGTAGGTTTCACAATAATTTGCGATAGAAAGAGACATGTTGCCTGCTGGGGTGTGAATTCAAAGGGAACCATTCAGTGGCGCTTAGAGGAAAAATCAAGCTGGTTCAGGTGACGAACGATGGTGAATTTGGATGCCCCGATCGCAGTTGGCAGTTCTTGAGTACTGGTATCTGGGTTCGCTAACACAACTTCGATCAGGGTGTCAGTGTTGATAGCCATTGGACGTGCGGAATTCGGCTTGGCTTCGAGACTGGTGTTCCTGGCATTGAAACGACGGAAAATGTTTCGTGCCGTGCTGCTGTCCACGGTTTCCTCGTCTTCAACTGCACAAATTTTTCTCGCTGCTGCTGCTTTTAATAGCGCTTTTATCTGCCTTCATCCTCTTCTCACCTGAAAACATAATGTGGCTCTTTCCAAATGCACGTCATCATCCTCGTGTGTTTCACGTCATCAGGATACCTATTCGACGCTGGCTCGCGTTTTGCATGGGAATGGAGGCCCAACATTATGTGGAGCTCAGCACGGGACGAACGTTTGATTCATCCTGGTCTTAACACGAGATGAACGTTTGACTACATAGCCTCTGATGGATCCTTAATGGCCGTTGTAAAATTCCATGTTTAGCTGGCTCTAAAATGGTGACAAAGAATATCTAGTTTTGTACTATATCCTCTCTAGTAACATTATTTACAAGTCTCATGCTTGGTGTTAAGTTTCAAGAATTCTAATTTACATTACTTTGATGCTGGCAAAAAACTGTCTAGCATTCACAGTACATAGTGAAAATTGAAGGGATACTTTCTACGAAAATTTCTTGTCTCTGTTGGAAAAATAAGTACGTCTCACAGCAGTCGCCGAACATTGTTTCCATGCGAGGAGAAGAAGTTGTTTATTATTTCTAACTGCCTTAGGTGCTAATACGGTAGCACGTGATTAGTTCCGGCAAACATCAGGAGTGAGAAATTCAACTCGCTTCTGTTCACAGGGCTTCGCACACTTTGTGTCGATCCCTTCTCTTATGATTGTCGTTCTTCTGTTTTGCTGCGATGTTTTTCGCAAATTATGCGTGTGTTGTGTTCTCTGATTGATACTCCATGTTTATTTTTAAATGTTATACTTTCGAAATTTTATTTATTACTTTAGTGCATTATGAGTGTGTTATTGCTTATACAAGTTAAACTTTAGTTTTAAGTGCTTCTTCATCTTTTAATTGGGTTACTTCTTATATAAGGTGAGTCAGTTTAGTTCGCATACAATAGTTTCCGAGTATTAAGTCCGTCCATTGGAACTTAAACGCGACAAATGTTTTCATCCAAAAATTGAATAATAAAAATTATACATTTCGGAAATTTAAAATCCAAATGCTTTTTATCTAAGAAGATACTTGGAAGGTTGTTTCACAAGTGGAACCTACAGTTGAAACTGAGAACTGAGTTAAGAAAAACGCAAAAGCGATATCAACAATGAATCTACTTTTGGCAGATGAAATCATTATACAAGTCATAAATGAAACGACTACACGTAATATGTGGTTAGCTTTGCAGATAATTTATGGAAGAACAAATTTAAACAGTAAGCTCTGTTTTCTAAGAAACTTTTATAGCAAAAGATACAATGGCTGAGAAGTTACGCAGGAACACATCAACAACATATTAGAAATTCCAAAAAACTAAAATCAGTAGGTGAAGAAATAAAAGATTCACCACTAGCAGCTATCGTGTTGTGCCGTCTGCCATCCACATGCGACTTTTTTGTAACAGCCCTTGAAGCAAAACATGAAGGTGAACTAACACTAAATTATGTTAAAAATAAACTCATCGACAAGTACAATAGTAGGAAAGAAAGGGCACTGTAACGTATACTCTAGATTCAGTTTCCTTTTGATTTTACTATCTCTTGTTTCCTATGCAAATTATCTTCTCACTTAACGAGATGTTATTTCTCCCGCTGAATGATATGTGGCAACGAGTGTAAGTCATGACGTGGTGGTATGCAGTATATATAGGCGCGCTCAACTATACCAAGAAGCTTCGTTTTATGTGATAGGTTCTTCTTACTTATTGTTATGCGATTCTACGAAAGTTCGGATATTCAGTAGTCGTGTGATTTGTTGAGTGTGTGTTTGATAATACCAGGAGCTCTCCAATAAAAGGTTTAAAGTGAGTACGTTTTCTCAGTTCATATTATTGTCAGACCTCTGTCTGGCCGTTAAGTCTCTTTCATTAAGTGTCTCCATTAAGTCCAGGGTATATTGTGTTTACCGCTCTAATAAGGAGCCTTCAAGGTACTAATGTACTAAAACCGAAGTTATAGTACTGATATTCAAGATAATGAGGAACGCTGAGTAAAAAGGAAGTTCCATATTCAATGAATTTATTGCACGTGCGAGTCTTACCTAAACAAACTCTAGCACTTTGAAGATTAGGTACACTTTAGCTACGTCAAGTAACCTTCCAATATCCCTACCGTGACTTAACGTAAGCTTTCCTGCAATACACGTCCAGCGGAGAACTTTATTCATTGTAGCACTAACAAATCCAAATTCTACAACTGCATTTAAAGCAGGTAACAAATCAAACAGAAATACAGGAGAAGCAAAACTTTGCACATTCGGCAATAAGAAAGGTCACACTAAAAATGAATGCTGACATTGGGGTAAAAGTAAAAGGGAATAAAAATACAGAGAAGTCCTACAAGCAGAAAAACACAAACACACAGGAAACAAATATGGGTACAAGTGCCAGAAATAAATTTAAATTAAACATAAATGGTGAGCTAAAATTCAAACACGAAACAAAAGCGTTCACACGTAAAACCCAACAATGAAATAAACGATTGTTGCAACTCTTCATAGGACATTATTCAAAAATCGGATTTCAAATAAGGTTTTGACTACTTCCGTTACACATTTCCGTTACATCGAAATTTTATGCATGTGATTAACTTTACTGCCTTGGAAAAAGATGCTGAACTGTTCTTTTCCGTAGACACAGACATAAAACGCTTTCGTAGCCAAGTGTCGATCGAACGTCAGCGCCGTGTATTTCAGACGACCACGCATTTTTGGGCAGCTCCGAGGGCCCAATTAGATACGAATTATGCAGATCCCTTGTCTGTTATGAGGCACAAGTGCTTCTGTTATCTATTTTCGTTATATCGAAATGTTATGTCTGGAATTAACTTTACTACTGCAAAAGTTTTTTTCTTCATACGTTATTAGCATTAAAAAATTAGGAGATTTTTATGATTTTCTGACTAAAAAGGCAAGGCGGACAATTGGCCATAGGACAACGAGCCACCTGACAACTGGCCACAACAGCGCTAGGGGGCCGTATAAAATTGCATTTTTTGCTTCTTCGGGTCCTTTTTCATGGAAGATAACCATGAAACCGTTAGGGAGTCGTACAGAAATCACATTTTTGATTTCACCGTGCCAAATTCCGGGTAGGTCGATTCTAAAGATCACGATTTTATTTCGGCTACCTCACGAAGTTCGTGCCACATTGGTGACATGGGAAAGTAAATTATTTGTGTCAAGATACTTGATGTAATGTTACATTTCTGCCCGGACATTAATAATATGGTCCTCGAGTTGGAACATTTCAACAACATTCAACCGACAGGATTCGTGTTAGCCTATCAATTAAGTGCGACATTATTATTTTTATCGAAAGTAAAAATAACAGTGTCACACTTTTGTTCCGGAGCAAAACGTTATTTATAAGGGCCTGGTATTTTTAAGTCTTCAATCCCCCGATCTCATATTCATAACGTTTCCATAACTAGTAAAGTTAATAATGTTGGGCCTTTACTTAGGTACTAAATAATAGTTAACCGGCCGTTTTTACCCTTTTCAACCAGCCGATGTCATATTCATAAATGTTTGCATAACGAGTTAAATTATTTAATATTGCGCTTTTACTCAGGCACCAAACATTAATAAATAGGGCCCAGGCCTTTTAACAGTTTTTATTACATCGCTCTCATATTCTGGAGGTTTACATAACAAGCAAAATTAATAAAATTGCACTTTCACTTAGGCACTAAACATTGATTGAGACACTCTAGGTGTAAACCTTTTTAACAGTTTTTAATCCGCATTGTTCATGATCATAACGTTTACATGACAAGTCAAGTTAATAATAATAATGCGCTTTTTGTTAGGCGCCGAACATTAATTAATAGGACCTAAGCTTAAGCCTTTTCAGAAACTCTTAATAAGCGCAAAATAATTAACTTGATGCAAACGTCATCAACATGGGCACGAAAGATTGAACATTGCTAAAAGGTCCTAAACCTAGGGCCTAATGTTCTGTGCCCGAGTAAACTTGCAACACAATTAACTTGATTTTCTACCAGAATCTTGTGAATAAGGTCACGGCTGATTGAAAACTGCTAAAAGGCCTAGGCCAATGACTATTAATCAATACTTGGTGCCTAAATAAAAGCGCAGCGTTATTAGTTTGACTTGTTATGTAAACGTCATGAATATGGGAATTAAAAGACCTAGGACAAGAACTATTAATCAATATTTAGTGCCTGAGTAAAAACGCAGTATTATTACAGAAATAAACAGGTGGGTAGTTACACCAGATGATAACAAATCTTGTGAAAATCCGTTTATTTTGGCGTAATATACAGTAAAGAAGCTAGCGAGCTTTCACTACCAACGGGTAGCTTCATCAGGCTGAATAACGTCTAAAGATACAAGAATTTAAATGCAAGATAACAATAATATAAACGTAAAACTTTTTTACATGTGAAAATGTGTCGTGCAGGCGGGCGAAAGACATGTGCTAGGCGTGCGTTGTACGCAGAAACATGCGCCATGCAAAAGGTAAATCAAAAGAAAGCTCATCGTTGCACACGATCGGGTTGGCTATAATTTCAATGGATTCCCTTATAGCAGTAACCTTGGCGTTCGTGTAGGTGCTATTTTCTTCATGCCGCTCCATTGTGGAGTGGCTGAATGGGTTGTGACCTCTTTCCCTAGCGCTGTGTTTATTCTTCCCGCTGCAACATCTCTTGTGCTCCGCTAATCTGACCTTGAAGGAGAGCTTTGTCATGCCCACATATTCTTTCATTGATCCGTCGGGGTAGATTAGCGGTATAGAGTAGACTCCGGCGTCTGAAAGATCCGTGATAGTGCTCGTTTTTGAAGTGAGGATCCTGGCGAGTGGTTATGATCCTCTTATCCCGATGTCAAGCCCAAATTTCCGGAGCGAGTTCTTGAGAAAATAACTGAAATGCTGTATGTAGGGGAAGGATCCAATGTAGCGGGGCGGGCTGTCATATGTTCGGTCGTCAGGGCTGATTGATTTAATTTTTGCCCTTTCAATATTCCCTTCTATATTCTGTACGTCATAACCTGCTGTATTTGCAAGGATTCGCAAGTCATTGAGTTCTTTCCGGAGAGTAGGTAGATCAGAACAGTGCGTGAAGGCCCGTCGTGCACTGTGTCGGAAAAGGGCCATTTTGTGCAACATCGGGCATGATGAAGAAGGCAGCATCACGTTTGGGGTGTGTGTTAACTTATAATAAACACTTGTTAGTGGCCTTCCGTATGGTGCCTTTTTGATAAGTACATCAAGGAACGGTAGCATGTTGTTGGATTCCTGTTCCATCGTGAATTTGATGCTTGGGTGCATAGTATTGAGCTGGTAGAAAAAATGTTTAAGATCAATACTGTCATGAGGCTAGATGAAGAATATGTCATCGGCGTATCTCAGCCATATAGTTGGGAGCAGGGTTTGAGCGCTGAGGATTTTCGCTTCTAGTGGCCGAAGGACGGCTTCAGCAAGCACGGCTGAGAGTGCTGATCCCATAGGGACTTCTTTAGATTGTTTATAAATTTGATCTTCGAAACAGAAAAAATTAGAGTCTGTGACGAGTTCAATTAGGTGGAAAATCTGGAGGAGTGAGTCCTGTTGAAACAAGGCAGAAGCTGTCAGCGCTTGTTTAAGATTGTCAATGGGCTCAGCAATCGGGATGGATGGGTATAAGGACACTATATCAAAACTACCCATAAGATGATTTTCAGGAATGGAAATGCTGGAGATTCTGGAGATGAAGTCTGTAGATGAGCGCAGAACATTGTCGGATTCAGGCAGGAACGATGTGAGGAAACGCCCCATTTCTTTTTCTATGTGGCATGAAGGAGCAGATCTGCGTGAGACAATCGGTCTAATAGGAAGCTCTGGTTTATGGTGCTTTAAACGTCCAATAAGTTGCGGGATCTTGGGTCCTGGAGGGAGCTTAGCGGCTCTCATAAGATTTGGTGGTAGGTGTACCATCTTTGCTACTGTCTTTAGCTTGGCAGTCTATCTGTTCAGGGGGCTAGTGAGTTTCACTGTTGACTCTGATTGTTGGATGCATTCATTGATCTTCCGCTCGTAGTCTATAGTATCCGAAGCTGCTAACTGTTGGGATTTATCGGTTATAACATAAACAAATGTTGGATCGTTCTTGAAGGCGTTAATATCAGTCCTTGGCATTAGGTTTCTCTTCTTGGTTCTGTTTCATTTTTGTGATTGATGTAGCTTCAGGGCACATTGATGGCGGAATGCGTATCGGTGCTCCGAAGGAACATTGCTGCATTGCTGATCAAATTCTCGACCAACGGGATAATTTCCGAGGGTTGTAAATGAGCTTCGAAGACGTGCTTAGGTCCTTTGTGCAGGGTAGTTAACTCATCGTGAGAGAAATTCTTTGATGAAATGTTGACTATAGGAACCACGCAGTTGGATGAGTGATGTTGCTGCGGGTTTCTTAGGCTGGTAAGTTTATTAGCGTGTTTCATCGATAGTGATTTATATTGCCTTTGTACTAGCATGTGTAATTTACGCATGAAAAAATCCAATTCCAGGGGAGTGGTTTCAGTGGTAAGCTTGGTATAGAGTCCAAAAAGCCGTGTCTCGAGGGCCATGACTTTTTTCTCCTAATCTGGACTAGATGAGATAGGGTTTGTTGCTGGAAAAGTTGCTTCTTTCTCTGGAACCACTGGCCATCTATAGTGGTTAAGCTAAAGACAGTAGCAAAGATGGCACACCTACCACCAAATCTTATGAGAGCTGCTAAGCTCCCTCCAGGACCCAAGATCCCGCAACTTATTGGGCGTTTAAAGCCCAATAAGTTGAGCTTCCTATTAGACCGATTGTCTTACGCAGATCTGCTCCTTCATGCCACATAGAAAAAGAAATGGGGCGTTTCCTCACATCCTTCCTGCCTGAATCCGACAATGTTCTGCGCTCGTCTACAGACTTCATCTCCAGAATCTCCAGCGTTTCCATTCCTGAAAATCATCTTATGGGTAGTTTTGATATAGTGTCCTTATACCCATCCATCCCGATTGCTGAGCCCATTGACAATCTTAAACAAGCGCTGACAGCTTCTGCCTTGTTTCAACAAGACTCACTCCTCCAGATTTTCCACCTAACTGAACTCGTCACAGACTCTAATTTTTTCTGTTTCAAAGACCAAATTTATAAACATTCTAAAGGAGTCCCTATGGGATCAGCACTCTCAACCGTGCTTGCTGAAGCTGTCCTTCGGCCACTAGAAGCGAAAATCCTCAGCGCTCAAACCCTGCTCCCAACAACATGGCTGAGATACGCCGATGACATATTCTTCTTCTAGCCTCATGACAGTATTGATCTTAAACGTTTTTTCGACCAGCTCAATACCATGCACCCAAGCATCAAATTCACGATGGAACAGGAATCCAACAACACGCTACCGTTCCTTGATGTACTTATCAAAAAGGCACCACACGGAAGGCCACTAACAAGTGTTTATTATAAGTCGACACACATCCCAAACGTGATGCTGCCTTCCTCATCCTGCCCGATGATGCACAAAATGGCCCTTTTCCGACACAGTGTACAGCGGGCCTTCACGCATTGTTCTGATCTACCTACTCTCCGGAAAGAACTCAATGACTTGCGAATCCTTGCAACCACAGCAGGTTATGACGTACAGAAGATAGAAGGGAATATTGAAAGGTCAAGAATTAAATCAATCAGCCCTGACGACCAAACATATAACAGCCCACCCCGCTACATTGGATCCTTCCCCTACATACAGCATGTCAGTTATTTTCTCAAGAACTCGCTCCGGAAATTTGGGCTTGACATCGGTATAAGAGGATCAAAACCACTCGCCAGGATCCTCACTTCAAAAAATAGCACTATCACGGTTCTTTCAGACGCCGGAGTCTACTCTATAATACTAATCTACCCTGACGGATAAATGAAAGATATGTAGGCATGACAAAGCGCTCCTTCAAGGTAAGATTAGCTGAGCACAAGAGAGATGTTGCAGCGGGAAGAATAAACACAGCACTAGCGAAAGAGGTCACAACCCATTCAGCCACTCCACAATGGAGCGGCATGAAGAAAATCGCCTCCAACACGAACGCCAAGGTTACTGCTATAAGGGAATCCATTGAAATTATAGCCAACCCGATCGCGTGCAACGATGAGCTTTCTTTTGATTTACCTTTTGCATATCGCATGTTTCAGCGTACAACGCACGCCTAGCACATGTCTTTCGCCCGCCTGCACGAAGCATTTTCACATGTAAAAAAGTTTTTACGTTTATATTATTGTTATCTTGCATTTAAATTCTTGTATCTTTAGACGTTTTTCAGCCTGATGAAGCTACCCGTTGGTAGTGAAAGCTCGCTAGCTTCTTTACTGTATATTACGCCAAAATAAACGGATTCTCACAAGATTTGCAGTATTATTAACTTGATTTGACCAGAAAACCTTATGAATATGAGTCCGACGGAATGAAAACTGTTAAATGGCTAAGGCCATGGCCTTATAATTAATGTTTTGTGCCCGAATAAAATGCAGCATTATTCATTTCACTTGTTATGCAAACTTTATGAATATTAGATCGGTCGGTGAGTAACTGTGAAAGCGGCTAGACAAAGTAAAAGTGCGATATTTCACTGCTCCGAAAGCGGTTGTTCTTAGGCGGAGTGTGGTCGCATGCAGGTTTCCAAAGCAAATATTTAGCACTGGCCAAGTCTCTGGAATCTCCTACGGAAAAACAGAAATCCCATCTTATCGTCGTTTTAGGAATATAGCATGAGTCATGCTAGAATTCTGTTGTTTGAGGTTTAAAAATTCTACAAAGTCACGGCAATTTATTTCCCCAAATGAAAGTTCAATTTTCACTTGACCCTGTGAAACTCGTACATTTAAATAAAGCAAGTTTTTTATTGGTATACACGTAATTTATTTACGTCGATGGTTTCCAATTCAATTCTCGTTTCATAAGTGACAATTATATTTGTTGCGCACGTCAGATTTTTACAATGTTTTCATTATGTAAGTGAAGTGGCCAAGAAACAGGAATTTTTATACGCCCCCTAAAGTTTGTGTGGCCACTTGTCTGTGTGGTCGGTTGTCCGCTGGGCACTTGTTTGAAATTCGTTCAGGTACTGACTTATACTATTACTGAACTTTCTTTTAGTAACGGTTGTTCAACTTAATTGATTCAAGGTGAAGTCTCCCAATCTTTTCTCCACATTGAAAATCTTCTCCATCGAAAAACTTCCCCGTGAAAAAGACCTTCCTTTTTCTAGCGAAGGACTGCCCAGGTATTGCATTTTGCACAAAACATCTAATGTGGGGAAGTTTTCCGGAGTCACCCGTTCCGTAGTTATCCGAATTTACAATGAGAAACAGTTTTCCAAGTAGCAGAAGATGTGGGGGAACATTTTCGGATTCAGAATTTTCAATTTTACCCTAATCTAAAATGGGGAACAGTTTCTTTTTCTTTTTATCTTTTTTTTTTTATTGGAGGTTTGACGACCACCGTGAGCTATGCAGGGGGCTATAAGCAGTCGCAGGGAGCAGTTTCACCAGCATCAAAAGGATGAGGGGGAAGTTTTCGGTGTGTTGCCATTTCTATTTTTATTTCAGTATATTTAGTAACGGTTGGTCAACTTATTACAGTAATTTTATGTATAACAGCAGGATGTGGGGGAGATTTCAGGGATCATCCTTCCCAAATACAGTAGTCTTTGCATAACTTCCATTTAACGAAATCTTTTATGTAACGAAATTTTCCGCAGAACCTTGACTTTGAATGACATTTACATGTAAATTAATCTCCATATTACGATAATCAATTTCTGCATAACAATTTTTTTTCGACTAAAAATCACCAGTGTGTGTGTGTGTGTGTGTGTGTGACTGTTTCAAAAGTTTTGCTTATTTCGGTCAGAGATGGGAGCAAAAGGTCCTTAATATCTTAGTTTGAAACTTTTGGTTCTGTAAGGCACCGGGAGTTTTGTTGGAAGGGGGACGACAAACGGATAGTCGTATCCATAGAGACGGCACGAAGCAGCTGTTTTTTCAAATGTGGATAGAAAGACCAGCGTGGAAAATGCATTCTACTGGGCAAAACCGGTTGTAACAGGCGTGGGCCTGACGCTGTAGAAGTTACATATTCATTCTCATTCAATGAATATGTAAGTTGTTCTCTGAGTTGTTCTCTCAAAATGTCGAAAAGAAAATGCCAGTCTCTTGCAGATGAAATGAAACTTTCAGAAGATATTGATCAAAGAATGAAGAAGAAAAGATTTGGCTATAAAGCATTGCGCTGTATAGCAGCGAGCAGTGCGTCAACATTAAAAAAAATGATCTGCAACTAACATTCAATTAGAAAGCAGTTGGAATGTGACTGGAAAAGATTTAAGCAGTGTTCATATGAAAACGTCGATGCTGCTATTTTAAAATTTTAAAATGGGTGAAGATGGTTCGAGATAAAAATCTACTACTTTCGGGTCCAATGATCTGCTACAGATTTGGGACACTCAAAATTTCTAGCCAGCGTTGGATGGCTAGATAAAATTAAAGAAACATGGGATTTCGTATAAAACCGTATCAGGAGAAAGCACAGATGCTTCAGAAGAGGTGCCTGAAAAATGGAAGAAAGATACTGAAAAAAATTTGAAAGAATATCCTGCGAAAGATATTTTTAATGCAGATGAAACTGCTCTTTTTTTAAGTGTCTACCGAATAAGACTTCGACATTTAAGGACAAGTGCTTCGAAGGGAATCATAGCAAACAAGGGCTTTGAAGGGAGCCATTGTAGAAAGAATATCGGCAAAGAAAGAATAACTGTTTTGTCATGCGTAAATATGACTGTAGAAGAAAAATTGAAAGCTCTAGTAATCAGGAGAAGTAAAAACCCAAGATGTTTTAATGGTACAAAATCTGCAGAGGCAGACTATGAATTCAGTAAAAAGGCATGGATGACTTGAGAAATTTTTGAAAAGTTGTTATTAAAATGGGATAACCGATTAATAACCAACGTCGAAATGCTGTGTTGATTATAGATATCTGCTTCGCACATCCACAAGACTGTGCTTCCAAATGCAAATTAAAGAACATCAAAATTATTTTTCTTCCTGCCAATACAACTGCCAAACTTCAGCCATTAGACCAAGGTATGATAAATAATCTTAAAATGCGTTACCGAAAAAGGTTATTTTAGAAAAAAGTTATTTTAGGCATAAAGCGTAGCCAATGTATAGATTTAAATCCGATCAGACCTATGCATCAGCTGTATTTTTTTCTTTTCTGCCAGTCAACTCCGAAACTTCAGCCATTAGACCAAGGTATAATAAAAGAATCTTAAAATGCATTATCGAAAAAGGGCCCTACAAAATGTTATTCTAACCATAGAGAGCTACCAACGTATAGATAATCTTCTAAATTTGAAAATCGCCGTATCGGAGATGAAAGCTCGGGAATGTGATGTGACTGCATCCACTGTGCACAACTGTTTTCTCAAAACAGGATTCAAAACTGATACTGCAGGAATTGAATCTGAATTCGATATGAGCCAGGCAGAATTGCAGAAGAAATGGCAATAGCTGAAAGACAAAGGAAGTGTTGATTTGTCTTTCAGCCACTGCCATTCTGATTTTCTCAACGTTGATGAAAACGTTGTGATCGCTGAATATCCTACAGAGAATGACATCTTCGAAAGTGTTATAAAATGTAGTGAAGAAACTGCAGTGAGGGATGAAGATGACGATGAAGAGGCTATCAAAAAACTTTCTGAAGAAATTCAAAAGGCATTCGATGCGATTCGACGAGGATTACAGTTTCAAGAAAGTGTCCCAGATGAAATGTTCCAATCTTTACAAAACTGTAAAACCTTTTAGGAACAAACCGCGTTTTGTAGGAAACACAGAGCAGAATTACGGAAGTTTTTACATTTTAAAACAAGTGCATATGTTATTTATATAATAAAGACGAGAGGTAAGATTTAGTCTTCGTTTCCATCTCTTCATTAATTTGTTTATTTGTTTATTCAGTCAATGTATTCTACTTCTACGAATATATCTATAAAACGATTTAAATTCACTTAAGAGAAGTTTCTACTCAAAAGTTCAATTTACTGTCCAAATTCAACTACATTTTATCGTCTTTTTCATTTTATTTGAATAAGTTTTTACTATTTAAATTCATTTCTATTTAACTAATTTTCTTTATAAGGAGTTTTCAAGTGGAACGATAGAACTTCGTAAAGTAGAGGCTGAACTATATATTTACCCCAACTTTTAATGTGCTGGACTTTCCTTAGTAGTAAAATAATTTTGATATTACGGGAATTAACCAATGTGGAAGAGTTATCCGTTAGGAGTACAGGCGAGTAGTACAAAAGCCCACTGAACATCAGCACCACACTGAGCACAATAATTCTAGGTATGTTCGCTACAATGTTTTGCTATTTAAAAACATTGTAGCGAACATACCTAGAATGACCTGCTTCGGTTTTTGGAAAATCATGTGCTCCCGTTAGGCTGGGAAAGGGGGCGGAGCAGTTTTTATCACAAACTTGATTTTTGTTTGTTTCCGAAAATGGTTTGGGCTGCCTGATTGGTAGTGAGGAGGAAGACCTTGAAATGCTTTACACTGTACATTGCATTTTACTTAAAATTCGATCCTCATATGAAAAAAGTTTTTTGAGTTTACTAGTCTGACAGAAATTCGATTTGGGGAGGTGATGTGCCTAACAACTTTGGATGGAGGGGGCAAAAGTCATGATCTTTGTTGATTCCTGTAATTTAATGTGTCAGTATTTCTACGTTGGACGCTTTGGATACTGCCGTTTTCTGAGATGTTTTTAAGCTGTTAACTTAGAAAACGAGTAGTAATGTAATCGATCAGTGCCAGATTCTGATAGGTGCAGAAAGTGCGACCCACGGATTCCCATAACTCATAGTTAGGGTCTCACAGATTCCCTCTTTGTTGTGTAAATATATTTGGTTTCTCTCTCTTTTCTTTAGTTTTTACTTGTCTATTTTTCGCATACACTGTAACTAAGCACAACAATTTCAGTTTTACTTTTTTAGGCAATAAATTTATTTCTAAATAATTTAAACAACTTCATTTCCAAGTTCGTTCTTCCTCCATTCCACAACACCTAATGCATTTCTTAAATCCAGGTATGCTTTTAGTTTGTACCCGTTTGAGCCTGAATGAACTGATTTTTTTGTGTAAAAGTTAAGTTATTCGAAAAAATTCGATTTGGGCGGAATGTTAAAACGATGTTTCCAGTAATGGAAATTTTAATATTCACTGAGACGTTGCACCGGGTTTGAACACCAGTGAACCGAAATAATATGAACCATCACAGTGTGAAAGCTCTTCGAGCAACAAATTATCAATTTAGGGGTTTATTCGTTTTAGTATCACCTCTCAAAATCGAAAACTTTTGCTTTTTTTTGTAACTTTTAAATTAAGATAAACTGAAGTTGCTTACATGATTTAGAAATAAATCATCCCATAAAAAAATTGAAGTTGTTATGCTTAGTTACAGCCGCCGGTGGCGCAGTGATCTAACCGATGGCTTCTGATCATTCGTCTGAGATGGGTCCGGGTTCGAATCCCGTGAGGCATGGATGTCGCGTTTGTCTTACGGCACTGGCTGTCTCCCTTCTCTGGAACCCGTGACCCTAAATTAGAGACGGGCGACTGTTTATAGCACATTGAGTTGCTCACGTGGTTAAGCTTCCGATAAAAAATGCTTAGTCACAAGGTATACTGAAAAATAAGAAAAATAAAAACTATATAAAAGTGAAAAACCAAATAATTTTACACAAGAAAGTGGGAGTCAATAGAGTCAACCCTAAAAGTCGTAGACCCCATGTGTCGCACCTGCCTGGATCGGGCCCCGATCTACTACATTTTTACACTTTTTCTAAATTAACAGCTTAGAAAACGTTGTTATCTTAAGTGGTCAACTTAAAATACTGACATATTAAATTTGAGCCATTAACATCGATAATGACTCTTGTCTCTCATCCCTTCTCAAGTTGTTAGCATTGACCTTCAAAAATCGAATTTATAATGTCAGACTAATAAACTTAGAAATTTTTTTTCATAAGTGAGGTTTCCATTTCTAGGTTAAAAGTAAATATAATGCATTTCATGATCTCCCGCACTCATTGAAACAGCTGAAATCCTTTCGGAAACCCACATTTTGTATGAGAACAAAATCAATCGATTTGGTAACTGTAAACGCCCCCCACCTCCCAGAAGCAGTAAAGATCACACGATATTTTGCACGTGATTTTGTGTTAACTGCCAAATACTGTGGCGAACACCCCGAGAGTTATTGTGCTCAGAATGTTGTTGTTCATTGGGCTTTTTGTCCGATTCCCCTGTGGGTCCTAACGGAAATCTTCTCCTTCTGATTGGGAAAATCCAGAGATATCCACATAATTGTACTGCTAATACAAGTCCTGTATATTAAAAATGAAGTAAGACTGGAAATGGTAACACCGGAAATCTTCTCACATCCTTCTGCTACTTGTAAAACTGCTCTTCAATATAAATTTGAATAGAAAGGGAAATGCTATAACCCGAGAAATGTCTCCCACGTCAGATATTTTGTGTAAAGTGTAATTTGTGCACTATTCCTCGCTTGTAAAGGTGAGAAACTATTTACCGCCTAGGTGGCGCAGTGGTGTAAGAGCTGGCTTATGACTATTCGTCTGAAATGGGTCCGGGTTTGAATCCCAGTGAGGCCTGGATGTTCTGTTTGCCTAACGGCACTGAACTAGTAACGTGCGACTGCTTATAGCCCATTGAGTTTATCACAGCGCCGGGAACTTGCGGGCATAAATTTTGTTAATTAATTCCGATCATTGGGTTTCCTAGAATAGGCGACCCAGTCTTATCGTTGGGGCCTGTACGCGTTGTGTTTCATACGAGGTTGTAGCAAGAACTCATATGTCGCAAAGAAATTAAGTTTAAAAAACTAACCTTTCAGTATCATGTTTTGAATCGTGGTATCTTCAAAGAAAGAGAAACTGTTTACTTTAAAATAAACCAAAACCCGTCACTCATACTCTTTTGCAGAACAGCAGTGAAGAAAAACACGGTTGTTTAAAGAAACAACTGTAAAATTTATTGTAACATATTTCTTAATTTATGTACAAATTAATGGTGGACCACATTAAATTAAATTAAAATATCGCTGTAAAAAATGGTTAAGGTTAAGCCTATAACATTTCCTAGCAATTCAACTAGTACGAGGTGAGCAATAATATTTCATTTTCAAGTTTCAATGATAATCCAGCATGCAAGGATTTGAAATATTTGGATGATGTCTTACCCTGAAATTTCTACCGTTTGTTCCTGCGCCGGGAGTTGATGCTGGGTCTTCACATCTCGTGGCGGTAAAAGATACGGGGCTGGTATCTTCCGTGAATAAAAACGTAGCCTGGGAGCCTTTGACACTTATACAGATTCTACCATGAACTTGGCTTCTTTCGCCCCGCTACTTTCCAATGGTACCTAACATACTATGAAATTTGTGAGTTCGACTTTTTGACCCACGCACGGGCAAGCATTTCTGCTAACCAACAACAACTACCAACCAACCCTGATTTCACCAAGTTTTCGCATTTTATTTTCGTTTCATTTTCGCTTTCTGCTAGGCGTGTATTTTCGTTTAGTTTTCGCTTTCTTCTTTTCGTTTCGTTTTCGCTTTCTGCTAGCAGAACACTTAGAGGTGTAACCCTAACCTTCATTGGTTTCTGCTCCCCCCTCCTCGTCCGGCAGTGGTCCGTCTTCCGGTGGATGTTAACCAGTGGCTATTTCGAGCAGATGTTCTCCTGGCTAGCTGACCATCTGCCGAGCTAAGCCCTTTAAAAATGCATTTGATCCTAACTGTCACCCTGTTTCGCAGTTCTATTATCAGACCATGCGAGAAACTCTTTTTAAATCTTTAAGTATGCTCGAATGAATTATGCTCCCCGACACAGAGCCTGGGTGACAGTTATTACATAAGCTTTACCTTCTTACCAGATTAGGATTCTTTCTCTGACTTTCGCCGTATAGTCACCAGTGGCCTAGTGTTAGCTAAGGCTGTATTATGTAATCCGCAGTGCTGGTTCTTCGCAAATGCCTGGAAATGAAAATACCCTTCACTTCGTTTGCGGAATTTTGCACCTAGCCTGGCGTTTCCGCTCCGATCTCCTTCCCACGCAAAGGAAAAGCAAGAAGAAAAAAAAAGGAAAAAGAAACCAGCACATCCTTCTGCGACCTGGGGCGGGATAATACTCCCTGCAAACCCAATCAGGAATTACTCTAATTAAAGAAATGATTAACTAATTATGTAATTAAATCTCGAATTTAGGTATTTCTTTACCAGAAGCAATGTGCCTGAAATTCTGAAATTAGAACAATTTTCGAGGCAACAAGTTGCTGACGGTGGTTGTTAAACATCTAATAATAATAAAAAAAAAAGATTGCCAAATGTGGGAGAATGTCCTGAGTGGGACTTAACCGGTTACTTCAATTTTATATTTCTCTGCTTCCAATAGACCGATTTAAGAAATTCTTTTTTCATCGGATTCATTCTCTGGGTGATGAATGTTCTGTTAATTAATACTAACTTTTAGTAATGAGATTTCCCACCCCAATAAATGCTTTATATTTGTTACATTTGAAATTTTCATACATTCTTTTGATTCAAAAGACTTGCTCATTGCAACTGATGATTCGGTGACATCTTTTGTTTTTTTGTTTTATGACAGTAAATGCTTCAATCAGAATATGACTACATTGGCTCGCAATGTATATTTTAAGAATTAACTACCATTGTAAATTGCGGCATAATTGAACTGGATCTAAGAAAATGTGTCCGCATCACTTCATATTAAGTTGGAACATTTTGAAAAATGAGGCACCTGATATTATGTGCTGTAATTTCTCAACTTTATCCGAAAACAAAATATATATTGTTCGTTAAAATTTTCGGTGTCAGTAGTTCTTGCTTCATTCATTTATGTTTCCAATACATACAGTGTACATGTGTGTGAGAATTTAGATTTCCATGGGTGGGCAAGTGCTGGTGATATTCCCCCTGCACATACGCCTACACGACAAGGTTAAACAAAGGTTGTTTTAGTGCATAAGCGCAATAAAAGCTGCTTAATTTTGCTCAGTATGTCTGGGAACTTTTCAAAATACGGTATCCACGAAGTGTGTTAATGACAGACTTATTTCCTTGTACATGCCTGCGCAATGTTGTGTTTCGCATGCCACTGGGGACAGCCAGTTCACAGTAATTACTCCTTTTGTAATTGGATGGCTTTCTTCTGAAATTCTTTGCTCACAAACAAACGAAACTGTAGTGAAATAGGTAGTCAAAACTTTGCTGAAATGGGAGAACACTTAAACAACCAAAGTAGGTAGTCCGCCCAATGAGAGAAATAAAGCTTTATGTTGTCATTACGGGTATGTTTCAAAGACAAATGCCTTCCCCTCCCTCTCAGAGACAGCCCATCTAGTTCAAACGCATTAACGACAGTGTGAGCAGAATTATTGTGGTCAGCAAAATGGTATTGAAGGTCAGCTATTACAGGTAACGCATACTAACATACAGAAAATGAAATATTTACACCCACAGTGCAGCTGTTTCTCGGAAACCACATGTCAAGGGCAGCACATGTATCTGAAATAGCATTTACTTCCCACAAGTTTGAAGGTTAAAAGTAATAGATCAGGTTATTGGAGCAGACTCCTCGCTTGAATTAAAGACAAATTATGAACAGCACTCTTCTAAACCTAGTCACAGGATCATTAGAATCTGCGCAAAGGCTTTTATCAGATTTCATTAGTAACAACTAAGTTGTCATGCCAGCCTTTCTTCCTTTTGTTAAGTAAAAATGGCCGAATTGCAGATCACAAAGAATTTTGAAAATGATCCATGGATTATTTTTCTGTCCACATGTGCTATTTCCTTTTCTTTAGCACGTCTCCAAACATTGCATATGCACAGCATCACTTTGTCCGTCTGTTAGCATACGTGATTTATGCAAAAACAAAGAGGGTGGCAACAACCAAAATCTGAAATTATTTATCCGAGGGAAAGCCATATCTGGGGGCCCTAACATTACAAGCACCAACCAGTTTCCAAATCCCCCAATTAAAATCGGCATGATCAGAGAAAAAATCATTACCAACGCATGCGCAGTTACATATAAATGGTCGTCCCCTAACAATCTCCCGATCTGACCCAACTCCGCCCTGATGATCACTCTCATTGCTGTCCCCACTATCGCAGATCAAACCCCAAAAACTAAGTATAAACTTCTATCTGCCCCGGTGGCACAGTGGTCTAAGCGATGGCCTCTGATCATTCGTCCGTAAGGGGTCCGGGTTCGAATCCCGATAAGGCATGGATGTTGTGTTTGTCTTACGGTATTGGCTCTCTTCCTTCCCTGGAACCAGTGCCCCAAATTAGGGACGGGCGACTGCTTATAGTCCATTGAGTTGCTCACGGTGGTCGTTAAAATTCTAATAAAAAAAAATCCTTTTGATTTGTATCTATAAGTCGGATTCAAAAAATGTTTTAGGCTGGTATAATTGTAATCATGAGAATAGTTCTGAAATTGCCAAATTCTTCTGATGAACAGTTTTCTCACTGGATGGCATAAGCAAAATTCTTAGTTTGGAACGATACTTTCATTTGAAAAAGGCAAAATAGGGGGAAAAAAGTGTTTCAGCACTCGGTCCTAAAAGCTTGTACTGGAGGGTTTACCATTCTACTCCTAGAATAAAGAAAAACGTTTCGTTTCACAAAATGAATACTGTCTTGTTAACAATCAGGTGGCGTAGTTCACTTAATGAAACGAAAGACCCCATCCGCCACAGGATGCATTGTTTTATTGCAGCTGAAGCCGTCAAGATGAGCTGTAAAATGAGTGTGACATGAGACTGTTTATTTCTTTAAAGGTTGAAATCAAATTCCGTTTTCATTCGTTGGATTTAGCGAGTAAAACACGTAGATTTTTTCTTTCCCGAGCAATGTTTACATGAACATAGTTTTTTACGCTTTCCAACTGTAGGTTAAAGAAGCGTATATGCTCCAGCTTTGCCCGTCAGTCAGTCTGTCTGTCCGTCCGCACGATAACTGCCGTAAAAATGGTTCGATTTCGATTAAAGTTTAGTATGTGGTCGGGGATCTCCTGAAGACGAACCCTATTGAAAATGTACGAAATGGGGTCAAAGGTCAGGACATTGGAGCGGGATGCATTCCATTGCCCTTATGCGTCATAACGTGCGTAAAAATGGTTTGATTTCGATGAAAGTTTTGTATGTGGTAGGAGACCGCTTGGGGACGAACCCTATTCAAAATGGGTTAAGTGAGATCAAAGGTCAGGACATAAGATCGGGATGCATTCCATTGCCTTTATGCGTCATAACTTGCGTAAAATTAGTTCGATTTCGATGAAATTTTAGTATGCAGTAGGGGACCACCTGGGGACGAAGCCTATTGAAAATGGGCGAAATGTGGTCAAAGGTCAGGACATAGGATTGCGATCCTTTCCATTGCCCTTATCCCATATTATTAAGGTGGACGTCAAGTAATTTTGCTTCCTATACTTCCAATGGAAAAAGTTTTGTACACATTTCCTTCACAATTAATGTGTTCCCAAGGATGAAAATTTGAACATCGATTAAAATAACTCCATATTATAACTTGGAAAACTTAATGTGTTCTAAAACATAACCATAATCATATTAAAAATAAATAACTTTTCCTTTGGTGGTGTTGAAACCAGAGAAAAGATGGCGCGACCTGTACTTTGATGACGTCAGTGGGCCAAAAAATGTTGGAATGCATAATTACGGTTATGGTTTAGAAAACATTAAGTATTCCAAGTTATACAATGAAGCTATTTTAATTAATGTTTAAATTTTCATCCTTGTGAACGCATTAACTGTCCAGAAAAAAGATGGAGCGACCTGTGTTTTCATGACGTCAGTAGACAAACTAATGTTGAATTGCATAATTATGGTTATGTTTTATAAAATATTAAGTATTGCAATTTATAAAATGAAGATATTTTAATCGATGTTCAAATTTTCATCCTTGGGAACGCATTAATTGTGAAGAAAATGCGTACAGAAGTTTTTCCATTGGAAGTATAGGAAGCAAAATTACTTGACGTCCACCTTAAAGTAGCAATTCTTGTATGTATGTATGTACGTTTTATTTTGAAAACAGCTATAAGAATTTTGGTGAAAGTCGTTAACCTACCGTTTTCTGGCACTAGAAATCGATTTAGCTTGATCTCGACTTTAGAAGAATTCGTTCAGTGGGTTAAATAACCACCCCGAATTATAACATTTATAGTGATGGCGTTGTTCCATTATTCCATTGCCGCCCCGGTGGCGCAGTGGTCTAAGCGATGGCCTCTGATCATTCGTCCGAAAGGGGTCCGGGTTCGAATCCCGGTGAGGCATGGATGTCGTTTTTGTCTTACGGCACTGGTTCTCTCCCTTCTCTGGAACCAGTGACCCTAAATTAGGGACGGGCGACTGCTTATAGCCCATCGACCAGCTCACGGTGGTCGTTAAACCACAAAAAAAAAAAAAAAAAATTATTCCATTAATGTTACCAATGCTTAGAAATCTTATGACGTCACAATCTCGCAACGTTTCAGAATGTTAGCGCGCGGTCAAGTCATCTGTCTCATTACGTCACACGTTGTGTGTGGATCCTATTAAAGTTTTATGACGTCACATCTTGCTAGCAGATGGTCGCGATTCCCATCTGCCTCATTACGTCACGCGTTTTGTGCGTATGTTCGTCCGCACGATAACTCGCGTAAAAATCGTTCGATTTCGATGAAATTTTAGTATCTGGTAGGGGATCACTTGGGAAGGTATCCTATTTAAAGTGAACGAAATGGGGTCAAAGGTCAGTACATAGGAGCGGGATCCATTCCACTGCTGTTATCTGTCATAACTAACGTAAAAAGGTTCGATTTCGATGAAATTTTAGTATGTGGTAGAAGACCACCTGGTGACAAACCTTATTGAAAATGGGCGAAATGGGGTCAAAGGTCAGGACATAGAAGCGGAATCACTTCCATCGCCATTATGCGTCATAACGTACGTAGAAATGCTTCGATTTGGATGAAATGTTAGTATGTCGTAGAGTCTTGCCTGGCGACAAATTCTATTGAAATTGGGCGAAATGGGGTCAAAGGTTAAGACACAGGAGCAGGATCTATTCCACAGCATTTATGCATCATAACTTACGTAAAAATGTTTCGATTGCGACAAAACTTTATCATGTTATTTATACCAAACCGGTTCTGTTGAATATCATCGAAATGGAATCAAAGGTCAGGGCACAGGACCGAGATTTATTCCACAGCCATTATTCTCATAACTTGAGTGATAACTTGAGTAATGATTTCTGGTATGTTGGAAAGCGTATTATAATCAATGCATTGCATGGTTTTACTAACTTGTTTTATTTACGCTTTCCAACCGTAGGTTGAAGAAGCGCATATGCTCCAGCTTTGTCCGTCTGTCCGTCCGTCTGTCCGCACGATAACTGGCGTAAAAATGGTTCGATTTCGATGAAATTTTAGAATGTGGTAGGGGACCACCTGGGGACGAACCCTGTTGAAAATGGGACAAATGGGTTCAAAGGTCACGACGTAGGAGCGGGATCCATTGCATTGCACTTATACGTCATAACTTGCGTAAATATGGTTCGATTTCAATGAAATTTTACAATGTGGTAGGGGACCACCTGGAGACGAACCCTATTCAAAATGGGTGAATTGGGGTCAAAGGTCAGGATATGAGAGAGGGATGCATTCTATTGCCTTTATGCGTCATAACGTGCGTAAAAAGGGTTCGATTTCGATGAAATTTCAGTATGTGGTAGGGGACCACCTGGAGACGAACCCTATTGAAAATTGACGAAATGGGGTCCAAGGTCTGGACATAGGATTGCGATCCATTCCATCGCCCTTATCCCATATTATTAAGGTGGACGTCAAGTAATTTTGCTTCCTATACTTCCAATGGAAAAACTTTTGAACACATTTCCTTCACAATTAATGTGTCCTCAAGGATGAAAATTTGAACATCGATTAAAATAACTTCTTAAAATAACTTGGAATACTTAATATTTTCTGAAACATAACCATAATTATATTAAAAATCCATAACTTATCCTTTGGTGGTGTTGAAACCAGAAAAAGAATGGCGCGACTTGTACTTTTTTTTTTTTTTTTTTTTTTTTGATTGGAGGTTTAACGACCACCGTGAGCAACTCAATGGGCTATGAGCAGTCGCCCGTCCCTAATTTAGGGTCACCGGTTCCAGGGAAGGGAGAGAGCCAGTGCCGTAAGACAAACACAACATCCATGCCTCACCGGGATTCGAACCCGGACCCCTTACGGACGAATGATCAGAGGCCATCGCTTAGACCACTGCGCCACCGGGGCGGCCGACTTGTACTTTGATGACGTCAGTATACAAACAAGTGTTGGATTGCATAATTATGGTTATGTTTTAGAAAATATTAGGTGTTCCGAGTTATAAAATGAAGCTATTTTAATCGATGTTCAAATTTTCATCCGCCGCCCCGGTGGCGCCCTGGTCTAAGGCGCTGGCCTCTGATCATTCATCCGTAAGGGGTCCGGGTTCGAATCCCGGTCAGGCATGGATGTTGTGTTTGTCTTACGGCACTGGCTCTCTCCCTTCCCTGGAACCAGTGCCCCTAAATTAGGGACGGGCGACTGCTTATAGCCCATTGAGTTGCTCACGGTGGTCGTTAAACCTCCAACAAAAAAAACAAAAAAAAAAAAAATTCATCCTTGGGAACGCATTAATTGGGAAGAAAAAAGATAGCGCGACCTGTATTTTCATGACGTCAGCAGTCAAACAAATGTGAGGATCCTATTAAAGTTTTATGACGTCACACTTTTGCTAGCAGATGGCCGCGATTCCCATCTGCCTCATTACGCCACGCGTTGTGTGCGTATGTTTGCCACGCGTTGTGTACGTAAATTGTAGTATGTGGAAGGGAATCACCTGGGAAGGAACCCTATTGAAAGTGAACGAAATGGGGTCAAAGGTGAGGACACAATAGCGAGATCCATTCCACTGTTCTTATGCGTCATAACTAACGTAAAAAAGGTTCGATTTCGATTAAATATTAGTATGTGGTAGGGGATCACCTGGGAACAAACCCTATTGAAAATTGGCGAAATGAGGGTCAAAGGTCAGGACATAGGAGCGGAATCACTTCCATCGCCATTATGCATCATAACTTACGTAAAAATGTTTCGATTTGGATGAAATGTTAGTATGTTGTAGGGGCCTGCGCCTGGGGACGAATCCTAATAAAAATGGGCGAAATGGGTCAAAGTTTAGGACACAGAAGCGGGGTCAATTCCATAGCCCTTATGCATTATAACTTACGTAAAATTGCTTCGATTGCGACAAAACTTTATTATGTTATTTCGGAGGTATACTGAACCAGTTCTGTTGAATATCATCGAAATGGGATCAAAGGTCAGGGCGTAGGAGTGAGATTTATTCCACAGCCATTTTATGATCTTTGGTATGTTGGAAAGCGTATCATAATCAATGCATTGCATGATTTTACTAACTTGTTTACGCTTTCCAACCGTAGGTTGAAGAAGCATATATGCTCCAGCTTTGTCCGTCCGTCCATCTGTCCGCACGATAACTGGCGTAAAAATGGTTTTATTTCGATAAAATTTTAAAATGTGTTAGGGGACCACCTGGGGACAAACCCTATTGAAAATGGGGCAGATGGGGTAAAACGTCACGACGTAGGAGCGGGATCATTCCATTGCACTTATGCGTCATAATTTGCGTAAATATGGTTCGATTTCAATTAAATTTTAGTATGTGGTAGGGGACAGCCTGGGAACGAATCTTATTCAAAATGGGTTAAGTGAGGGCCAAAGGTTAGGACATAAGAGCGGGATGCATTCCATTGCCCTTATGTGTCATAACGTGCGTAAAAATGGTTCAATTTCGATGAAATTTCATTATGTGGTAGGGCAGCACCTGGGGACGAATCCTATTGAATGTGGACGAAATGGAGTCAAAGGTCAGGACATAGGAATGCGATCTATTCCATCGTTCTTATCCCATATTATTAAGGTGGACGTCAAGTAATTTTGCTTCCTATACTTCCAATGGAAAAACTTTTGTACACATTTCCTTCACAATTAATGTGTTCCCAAGGATGAAAATTTGAAAATCGATTAAAATAACTTTATTACAACTTGGAATACTTAATATTTTCTAAAACATAACCCTAATTAAATTACAAATCAATAACGTTTTCTTTGGTGGTGTTGAAACCAGAAAAAGGATGGCGTGACCTGTACTTTGATGCCGTCAGTAGACAAACAGATGTTGGATTGCATAATTATGGTTATGTTTTACAAAATATTAAGCAGTGCAAGTTATAAAATGAAGCTATTTTAATCGATGTTCAAATTTTCATCCTTGTGAACGCATTAATTGTCCAGAAAAAAGATGGCGCGACCTGTATTTTCATGACATCAGCAGACAAAAAAATGTTGGATTGCATAATTACGGTTATCTTTTAGAAAATATTAAGTATTCCAAGTTATAAAATGAAGATATTTTAATCGATGTTCAAATTTTCATCCTTGAGAACGTATTAATTGGGAAAAAAATGTGTACAGAAATTTTTCCATTCGAAATACTGGAAGCAAAATTACTTGACGTTCACCTTAAAGGAGCAATTCTTGTATGTATGTAAATTTTATTTTGAAAACGGCTCTGAGGATTTTGATGAAAGTCGTTAGCCTGCCGTTTTCTGGTACTAGAAATCGATTTAGCTTGAGCTCGACTTTAAGAAAATTTGTTTAGTGGGTTAAATAACCAATCCAAATTACTAAGTTTGTAGTGTGGTGTCATGGCGTCGCCCCATTGATTGTTGGCGCGCGGTCATGCCATCTATCTCATTACGTCACGCGTTGTTTGTGGATCCTAATAAAGGTTAATGCCGTCACACCTTGCTAGCAGATGGTCGCGATTCCCATCTGCCTCATTACGTCACGCGTTGTGAGCGTATGTTCGTCTGCACGATAACTTGCGTAAAAATCGTTCGATTTTGATGAAATTTTAGTATGTAGTAGGGGAACACCTGGGAAGGAACCCTATTGAAAGTGAACGAAATGGGGTCAAAGGTCAGGACATAAGAGTGGGATCCATTCCACTGCTGTTATGCGTCATAACTAACGTAAAATAGGTTCGATTTCAAATGTTAGTATGTAGTAGGAGACCACGTCGGGACAAACACTATTGAAAATTGGCGAAATGGGAGTCAAAGGTCAGGACATAGGAGCGGAATCACTTCCATCGCCATTATGAGTCATAACTTACGTAAAAATGTTTCGATTTGGATGAAATGTTGTTATGTTGTAGGGAACTTCCTGGGGTCGAATCCTTTTAAAAATGGGCGAAATCATGTGAAAGAACACAGGAGCGGGATCTATTCCATATCGCTTATGCATCATAACTTACGCAAAATTCCTTCGATGGCGACAAAACTTTATCATGTTATTTCGGAGATATACTGAACCAGTTCTGTTCAATATCATCCAAATGGATCAAAGGTCAGGGCACAGGGGTGCGATTTATTCCACAGCCATTTTCCTCATAACTTGAGTAATAGCTTGAGTAATGATATCTAGTATACTGGAAAGCGTATCATAATCAATGCATTGCATGATTTTACTAACTTGTTATTTAGTGTTCTAGTTTGCCTTAGGAATTGATGGTTAGCTTGTTCTTCCCTAAATTCCTACTGAAGTTCATTCACTCTCAGATTCTCTGGAAACCTAAAACGTTTGCTAATCTTTCACAAGTCAAGGAGCATAGTCAGCCGTTCTTGGCCCGAATGACGGAATCGAATATTGCCTTGGAATTGATGGTTAGCTTGTTCTTCCCTAAACTACCACTGAAGTTCATTCAATCTCCCAGTCTAGGTTTTTCATAAGTAACAACACAGCGTCAGATTCTCTGGATAGCTAAAACGTTTGCTAATCGTTCACAAGTCAAGCAGCATAGTCAGCCGTTCTTGGCCCGAATGATGGAATCGAATATTGCCTTGGAATTGATGGTTAGCTTGTTCTTCCCTAAACTACTACTGAAGTTCATTCACTCTCCCAGTCTAGGTTTTTCATAAGTAACAACACAGCGTCAGATTCTCTGGATAGCTAAAACGTTTGCTAACCGTTCACAAGTCAAGCAGCACAGTCAGCCGTTCTTGGCCCGAATGATGGAATCGAATATTGCCTTGGAATTGATGGTTTGCTTGTTCTTCCCTATACTACTACTGAAGTTCATTCACTCTCCCAATCTAGGTTTTTCATAAGTAACAACACAGCGTCAGATTCTCTGGAAAGCTAAAACGTTTGCTAATCGTTCACAAGTCAAGGAGCATAGTCAGCCGTTTTTGGCCCAAATGATGGAATCGACTATTGCCTTGCTTGGAATTGATGATTAGCTTGTTCTTCCCTAAACTACCACTGAAGTTCATTCACTTTCACAGTCTAGGTTTTTCATAAGTAACAACACAGCGTCAGATTCTCTGGATAGCTAAAACGTTTGCTAATCGTTCACAAATCAAGCAGCATAGTCAGCCGTTCTCGGCCCGAATGATGGAATCGAATATTGCCGTCCAGTTTCTGTCTGGCCTAGACGAAAGTAAACATGGTGATGACATACCAATGTACACAAAAAGTAATTTTTCTTTGATGTTTGTACTTAGTTTGAGTGGAACATTGCTTTTAGAAGTGTTATTTTTTAAAATAATTGTAGCATGTCAAATGTAATGAAATTCTTTCATTTAAAGCAAAGTGGAACTATTTTTTATCACGGTTGAAATCAAACGAAAATGGCCGAATAATATATCTAAATCAATACATTTAAATGAAAAAAAGAACTGTTAGAGTAATGAAATTTTCTGACAGCAGTACTACTTAGACATTTCAGGCACGGAAACTCCAAAAACTAAGTGTAGGTAATTTCTCGCTTGCAAACCGTTGCGAGAATTACAGCCGTTTCGTGTTTCTCGCAGACAGCAGATTTATATTCCTCCGTACAAAAAGTCGAAATTTTGGGTTGATGACAATCGAGATTCTCTGTAATGCACAAAAAGGAAAAACGTTAAAGTTTGCCTGCAGCAAGTTTCATGGTGCAATTTTGCGAAGAGAAGAATACAATCATTTCCATTTATCTATAGGCAAAATAAACAGTATAGAAATTACTCTATAACAAAAAGCAAAGTTTGCTCTAGTTATATTTATTGATAACTTCCCTTCCATTCTTAGCCTTTTCTTGGTGAATTCTTGAAATTCACCCTTTCCTTTCTGAAGACACTCTAGATAAAAAGGTATTGTAGAAACGCCTGGCGAGATAAGCTTCTTCAGAAGTCCTCCTCAGGAGCTGCACCTTTAGTGGACGCTAACTTCCCTCAAATGTTTGGATGGCCCAATTCGTTAAACGACTGGGAATTTAATAAATGAAATAACTCTAAGAGTTTTGTCAATCATCATGGTTGTTTCTTGTTCACATACACTGGCAGAAAGTGAAAAAAGAACACCAAGAAGGAATTAGCGGACGATCATGAAATTTACATATGTTAATGGGGTCGAGTTTACGTAGGTGTGATATTAATTTCGGGACCAACCGGTGAGCGCTTACGCCACAGCACGGCATAATATGCAAATTATCGTCGGTGGTATTTAAAGAGTACGGCGAAGTGAATGTAATCAGTCGTCGGCGTACGGACACGTGCAAAAACCCTGAAGAAGCTGCAATGCCTGGACATGGAAGACGTGTACGATTTCAGCAGTTATCGGATTTTGAGCGAGGTCGTCTAGTCAGACTCCGCGAGGCCGGGTGGTCGTATCGACGTATTGCGAAGCGGATTGGACAGGAAGTATCGGTGGTGGTACGATGGTGGCGTAGATAGTCCGAGGAACATTCCCACACGAGAAGACGTGGAACCGGGAGTTACAGACGGACTGATGAGCGGACCGATCGACGCATAAGAAGAGCGGAGTTGTCAAGCAGAACATCCACTGCGACGCAAATACGAGCTGCTGTTGCACCTGAGGTGACTATGCGAACAATCCGCAACCGTCTACTGGATACAGGACTACGTGCACGTGTGCCTCTGGCATGTGTACCTCTGACTCCAGCCCACCGTCAGGAACGGCTGCAGTGGTGTCGCCAATGTCTGCACTGGAGAACGCGATGACAATCTGTCGTGTTCAGCGATGAAAGCAGATTCTGCTTGGGAGCCTCCAATGGCCGTATGCGTGTTCGCAGACGCACAGGGGAGCCGTCTCCACCCTTCTTACATCCGCCAGTGACACACAGGGCCTACACCTGGTCGCCTGTTGTGGGGAGCGATCAGCTATTACTCCCGTACACAACAAGTGTTTGTACCGGGTACGTTAAACAGCACCTCCTGCATCAACAACATCATTCAGCCTGTTGCTGTGCCATTTATAAGGTCGGTCCATCGTGGTGTTTTCCATCAAGATAACGCACGCCCACACACGGCACGTGCAACGCAACATGCACTTCAGGGTGTGAGACAACTTCCATGGCCTGCACGTTCACCGTATTTGTCCCCCATTGAGCACGTGTGGGATTTTATGGGACAACGACTTATCCGGTCTTGACCATGTATACGACCATCCCCGATTTACGTGTCCAGGTTGAGGATGCTTGGAACTCAATACCCCAAACTTGCATCCAACATCTGTACGACAGACTCCATGCCAGAATTGCACAGTGTGACGCAGTTCATGGCGGTTCAACCTCGTACTAAACATGCTATATGGAAATGTTATTTTTCAGTTTACCTGCAAATACAGCTGTATTTTGCCATAATGTTTTGATCACGTTATCCTCTGTATTCCGTTATTATGCTGTACAAATTTCGTTGGTATCAGACGTCTCCTTCTTGGTGTTCTTTTTCCACTTTCCGCCAGTGTATTTGTTCATAAAAATTCCTTTTGCCGAACGCCCATGTTTTGAGCCCATTTCTGTGGGAAACCTTCGGGAGTCACCTAGGCGTAGTATTCAAGAACTGATTATTCTAGAAGCCTAATATTCAAGAACCTTTTCGACTGTCTTTCAAACAATTCACTTTCTAACTTCCATATTTTCGCTCGTCGATTTCCGCGAATAGAAAAACGCAGAGTTGGACTTCTTAGGAGATTCAAAATTTGTAGCTTCTGT
Organism: Macrothele yani; assembly: GCA_039090855.1. NCBI lineage: Eukaryota > Metazoa > Arthropoda > Arachnida > Araneae > Macrothelidae > Macrothele > Macrothele yani. The sequence goes on from CM077001.1 coordinate 72,017,717, forward strand.
GGAAGTGAGCATAGATGGTTAGCTCTTGGAATGACTAGGAGACATAAAAATTTCTAGATGGCAATTATGAGGCGTACTCACAGATCAGTTTTTACTGATAAACTTGTCTCCTTATATTCGAAACAATGTGGTATTGGTTACGTATTGCACTTTTATGTAAGTAGAAAAGAAAACATGAATGATGATTTCTATTATCCGGATGCAATGAGTTCATCATTTGCAAAATGGGGTGGGCTGAGATTCAGAGTGCTCCACAATTTCCCACTGAGTCCATGGAAACAGAATCACGGTGTTTATACAGTATACAAGCAATATGCTATGCTTTTCTTAATTGCACGCTTTGTAAGTCCCATCTAGAGAAAACTTTTATTCAGTAAAAATCAGAAAAAGTTTGGTCACATCTAGTTTTCCTAGTGGAAAAGTTTCTTGAATGCATCATTAATATTTATGATAAAATACAGACGCAACATGCTGAGAACATTCTGCGTCACAAAAAGGTTAAAAACACACGGTTAACCATCAGCTCATTTGCTTGAATTAGAAAAGTGAAACAAAAAAAATGTCCGTTTCTCAGAAGTAGACTTAGTGATAATTATAAATATTCATTTCGCCACTTCGTGGGGAGCCATCCATTGCGAAAGCGGAAAACATTCGCTCCAAAAAGAATTTTTAGTGTACTGCGAAACAGCAGGGAAATTTAAAAATTTTCCGTGAGAAGAGGTGAAATGGAAAATATTGGTTATGATAACACCTATTTTAAAGGAAAAAAAGAAAATATTCTCTTAAAAACAAATATATTATGATAAATGGAAATATGTTCTTCCAGCTACAAAGCTTTCCAAAGAAAACGGGGAAAATAATACTTTTGGTCACGATTGTGTTATACATGTCTGCATGATGTAGAAATATTTAAATCCATCATGATAATATGTAAATGTGTGTGAAGTAGATATATCTAGAAACAGAGGAATTTTGTCTCACAGAAACACGGCAAACAAAGCAAAAATATGTACACGTATTTTGACATGTACACACATATGTGTACGCCAAGAGACTTTTGAAAAGCCCCTTGATAATTGCAGTACGGTAATAATAGTATAATGTATAAGTAATTCAGTAATTCACTTCCCCCTTACGTTCGCTTTGTTCAGAATGGCAGTCTGATGCAAAGACTGACAGTCACCGGATATTCCGATTCAGAATTCAAAGCAGTGGGCTGAGCACATGCAAAAGGAGACACACGCAGAAAGTATTAGATCCGGCATTCGTCATTGGCTAACGCCGCCGAAGAGCAGTCTTTTTCGAAAAGTTTCCTTAACAGAATTTTAATTTTTCTTTTTCGTCCGCAAACAAAGGGTTTTCTTGGAAATCAAAATGCAACCCAAGGAGCCACATAAAGCAGGCAGAGATGATAACCCGTCATTTATTAGCGAACACATAAAAATAAAGAAAAGGAAGAAAAGCGCATTGCATAATCACAGTATTGCACAGAAGGAACATTTCTTTGTAAACTAACCAGCCTTCGAAATGGATTAACCGAAGAAAAGGCAAATAATTTTGAATTATCTAACTTTTACATGAAGAGGAAATGCAATGAAAGAAACCGAGACTAGATTTCATCTTTTATTGTTACCTCAGCTTGCTTGATGTTTGTTACGATGTTCTGTCAACAATGACTTTCCATGGAACAGAGCTTGAAGCCATGCGGAACGGCAAAGTCAACCGCCATTATGCTTGCATGCGTGCATATTCGTATGACCTTAGCAGAGCTACACTTTTATTCAGCGTGTCTCCGTCTTGTTTTCCTGCGCAACATATTAATGGTGAAGAATATTCACAAAACCATGCTTTCTGTTACACGGCCTGGTATTCATATATTACTGTAGACAACAGCTGGAAAAAAAGGAATTCAGATTACTTAACAAATACAAAGTAACAAGGCGCCTAATTTGGCCGGTCTGAAATGTGATGAAAGCGTTTTGTTATTTACCTGGACAAAAGAATTAAATTAAAAATTTCTGTAGCAACCAGAATATTTGAGATACGTACTTTATAAGTGAACTGCTTCCATCTGAATGAACTGAAAAGTTTTAGAAAATAAAAACATTAAAAAAAAAGGGACGTTTTATTCGACCGACACAACCTAAACAAATGAAGTTGATTTACTTATCTATTTAAGTGGCAGCTCAATAAATTACATAAACAAGTTACAGATAGATGTGGTAAGTTAAAACAAAACAAAGAAAACGTAATATCACATAAATAAACAAAATAAACATCTCTTCCTCCGTTTTCATAACAATTGCGAGATATTTAATTAAAGCGAAGTTCAAGAAAGTTTGTAATTCTATTGGCGTCTCATTCGTTAAGAAAACGACGATTTCTTTCCTGAAGTTTAATAGTAAAAAAATGGAGTGATTCTTAACTTCTTTTGTTAACAGCAGGTGAAGTTTAATAGTGAAAAAAACTTCTTTTGTTAACAGCAGGTGAAGTTTAATAGTTAAATATATACAAATCTTGTGATTCTTTTTGTTAACAGCAGGTGATTTCAGCTTTGAACACAATGTAATTCATACGAACTGGAGGAAATTTCTGGAAATAAAAAACATAAATAAGACTTGTAGCTCGCTCATAATATTATTCGTCCGGAAATTCATCAGTTCAATAGTCTGTTTAGTGTGCGATTAATGAATTCAAAAGTATGCAGTAATCAGAAAAAAAGGAAAAAAAGTGATAGAAATATCACGCATCTATATTTACTACGAGTCCTATCAATATATTACTTCTTTTAGTTTAATGCTTTTTTTTCAGTTAATATATTTCAGGAAACTCATTCTATACAATTTCATTTGGCTAAATTTGCTATGAGTCGTAGGAATTCCAAAGGAGGAAAGCGCGCCTATGCATGTAATATTTATGTACTTGGTGAACGTTTATGATGAAATGTACAGGCATGAAACATGAAACTGTCTGTGGGAGGAAATGGTAAAAGTAAATATATACAAATGATGAAGAAAATGCATAAATGTTCTCTATCAGGTGCACAAAGTGGCGTGGAATGGACACAGAGGGTTCTTATGAGGACTGGAGAGACCAGCAAATTTGTTATTGCTATGTATTAGTTCACCGCACGAAGAAAGCAGCAGCGTGGATGATGTTTCTGGAAGGTGACGGAATCCTCTGTGTTAGACGTGAAAAAGGAGCAGCAGGAGAAAATTTAAAAACTAGGAAGAGCATTACAATCGTTAAAATCTGAGTGTGCGTTTATTTGCAAAACGCTTTAAGGCGAAACAATAAAACACGAACACGTTTTTCAACACTAACATACACGAAACAAAAGGAAAAAACACATTGCAGTCGTAGAGGCAGAATCGTTTTGAGCCAGGACCGTATTTCCCATTAGGCGCAATAAGCGTTAGCTCCCGGAGGCCTCTAGCCGAAGTTCAAATGTGTGCTTCGCGAGTCTTCTCAGAATGTCGGCGATGGGCTCTCGGCTCGCAAAGGAAAGATTACTTCCGGATTATAGCATTTTTTACCTCACGGCTAGTATGGAAGAAATTCCGCCGTTTTAATTGGCTACCACGTCAAACCGTCAGCTACTTTCCTTCCTCACGCCGTCAAAACCTTCCTCAATCGACTCGACTATGCGATCCCATCATCCCAGTGTGTGTCGTCGCATACGTAGTCTGTGTTGTGTCTTCACCTGTTGACGTTGATATGTATTTTATAACAGAAATGATTAAAAGAAAATTTAAATTCGGTGCGTCAAATCGTAAATGTAAACAATTAGATGTAGAAGCTCATAAAGCCCAAGCAAATTCGCCTGAGTCGTTTTCGCGAAGACCTATGCTTCCACAACAGGAAAAGAAAGAAGCGAAGTCAACAACAATGGAGGTGGACTTATTACATGTGCATAAGGGGGTACTTGTGGAAGATAGTGAAGCAAACAAATTGGATTACCAAAGCAAAAATGTGGAATAAGTTTGGGCATCAACTGCATCTGCAAATCAAAAGAAAAACTGAAGTACTAATCTAAGCATCTAATCTGATACTAAAAGTACTGGCGCATACACAAGGGATATTGCATTATGGCCCAATGACATAAGTTCAAATAACAAAATGATTGAATTTCATTTTATTAATAAACCACAAAATGTCGGTAATACTGAATATTTGAAAGTCGTGTATAAAGATCGCGAACGGGAATATTTTAGAAGTTTTAATGAATCGAACTTCTACTGCATCAAAAGTAATGGAACAAAAGAGATACGGGAGTGGTTAATTTTCTCTGACACAAGCAAATCAGTATATTGCTTTGTTTGCAAACTTTACTTGTATGTAATAAAATGAAAATGGGATGGAATGACTGGAGAAACATTTCTAAAACCTTAACTTAGCATGAGCGTAGTCGCGACCATATCGAAGCCATATGTTCATATAAAAAGAGATGTTTGATAATGGGACTCATAGACACCGAACGTACAAGGCAAATATGTGCAGAACAAAACTATTCGAAAGACGTTTGGGAAGGATCATTGCAACGGTGAAATTATTGAGTAAATTAGGATTGGCATTTACTGGGGAAGCAGCGATAACACTCAGTCTGAAAGAAAGAGAAACTTCTTAACCTGTGCTTAGAATATCTCAGTGAATTTGATGATTTTTTTGAGGAGTCATTTACAAACGCATGGATACTGTGGACAAGGAAAAACTAATTATTTGTCGCATCATATCTGTGATGAATTCATACTCTTAATGGGAGACAAACTGAGACATCAAATTGCTGATGAAGTGAAAGGTTTCACATACTTTTCAATAGTAATAGATTCGACACCGGACATATCGCACGTGGATTAACTTGTTTTCATATCAAGGTATGTCGCGGCAAACGGAGAAACAGATTCCTCGAACTTCTTGCAATCGACAAGCATACTTAGAAGAAATTGTACAAAAGGAATTAGACAATTTATCTTTTGACATACACTGACGGAAAAAAATCCCAACACCACGAAAAAATAGTTGTAGAGGAATGAAATGGCGACAATACATTTGTATAGGTAACATATTTAATCGATTAAGATTTCCAGATCACAGCTTATTGTAAGCGCGAGAAGAGCCATTTTAAATGCGAAATGCTCGTACATTAATAACCGGTGTAACCGCCAGAATGTTGAATGCAAGCACGCAAACGTTCATGCATTGTGTCGTACAGGCGCTGGATGTCAGTTTGTGGGATGGAGTTCCATGGCTGTTGCACTTGGTCGGTCAATACAGGGACGGTAAATGCTGGTTGGGGTTGACGCTGGAGTTGTCGTCCAATGATGTCTCATACGTGGTCGATTGGTGAAAGATCTGGTGATCTAGCAGGCCACGACAACATGTCGACACTCTGTAGAGCATGTTGGGTTACAACAGCGGTATGCGGGCGAGCGTTATCCTGTTGGAAAACACCCCTGGAATGCTGTTCATGAATGGCAGCACAACAGGTTGAATCACCAGACCAACGTACAACTGTGCCGTCAGGGTGCGTGGGATAACCACGAGAGTGCTCCTGCTGTCATAGGAAATTGCTCCCCAGACCATAACTCCAGGTGTAGGTCCAGTGTGTCTCGGCAGCAGACAGGTTGGTTGCAGGCGCTCACCTGGCCTCTTTCTAACCAACACAATGCCATCACTGGCACCCAGGCAGAACCGGCTTTCATCAGAAAACACAACAGATCTCCACTCCGTCCTCCAATGAGCTCTAGCTTGACACCACTGACGTCGCAAACGGCAGTGGTTTGGAGTAAGTGGAATGCACGCTACAGGGCGTCTGGCTCGGAGCTGTCCTTCAAGTAACCGATTTGTAACAGCTCGTTGTGTCACTGTGGTGGCAACTGCAGCTCGAATTGCTGCCGCAGACGCAGTACGATGCGCCACGGCCATACGCCGTACACGGCGGTCTTCCCTCTCAGTAGTGCCACGTGGTCGGCCGGAACCCGGTCTTCTTGAGGCAGTACCTTCCCTTGTCCACCGCTGCCAACAATCATGCACAGTGGCTACATTCCTGCCAAGTCGTTCTGCAATATTGCGGAAAGAAAATCCACCTTCTCGTAGCCCTATTACACGACCTCGTTCAAACTCCGTGAGCTGTTGATAATGGCTTCTTCGTCTTCTTAAAGGCATTCTTGACTAACATCAACACCCTACGTCGAATCTCAACGATAACTAACGCTCACGAACGTTATAGCGCGTATTTTACAGCAAACGTGCTTTGCATGTTCCGAGGAGCGCTACTAGCGCCACACGTATGCGCCTAGCACGAAATTTTCATAGACGTCATCTTACAGATGTACTCTCATTGCCTACCAACTGTCGTTTATCTAACACAACCCCTTCTTGGTGTTGGGATTTTTTTTCCGTCAGTGTATTTTTTCAACGCAGCAAATCTATCAAGCAAACCAGAATAAGAAGTCATAATCCCACTGCATTTTACATTCCTTGTGCAAGTCACTCACTAATCTTAATTGGAAGTTCGGCAGCCAATTCCTGCCCAAATACAGTGAGATATTTCTACTTTGTGGACACCTTGTATAATTTCTTCACAAAATCAACACGACGCTGGAACATTCTAGATGCTTGTTTGATATCTGACCCCTTGTCATTGAAAAAGTAAAGTGACACCAGGTGGGGAGCTAGAGCTGATGCTAAATTGCAATTAAAGAACAGTTTTGTGAACATACAAAATGTGTTGACGGAAATCGAATCATGCGAAGATGAAAAACCAGAATGTTGATTGGAAGCAAAAGGGCTACTAAAAATATTTCAGCAGTATTAAACAGCTTTATTAAGCATATTTTGGTATACAGTGTTGCAAAGATTAAATGCTACTAGAAAATATTTGCGGGATCCTAAAATGAATTTTTTGAAAGCTATGAATTTGCTAAAATCATTAAAAGCATTCACCATAAGTTTGAGAAGTAAGTTTGGCCGACACGAAAACTTGGACCAGCAACCATAAATTTAAAAATGAAAAATGTCGACAGAAGAAAAGGAAAACGCTTTTTGATGAGACTACAGTGAAGTTGTTCTGCAAGGTTCTTCATTTCATCACAGAAACTGCTTACATTATACAGTAGTGGCCAAAATTTTGCAAAAAGTGTATTTTTGAGGTTTGATGGCTCATTACTCCATTTTTTAAGTGATACCATAAAATTATATATCAATGGAAAGATAATTTCACCAAGAATGTAATGCAATAACCTTTATGAATGATTTTTTATTAGAACAACTGTTATGAAAAAGAAAAGTGAAACACATGGAAAAAATGAGATATACAAAAATTCTCACCATGTCAGTTAATATTCAGTTGGGTAACCTTTAGCGTTAATTATGGCCTTACAACGCCTTCCCATGGAGTGAACCAAGTTTTTCAGTTCTGCAGCTGTTATAATGTGAAACCAAGATTGAATTATTGCTTCTATTAATTGGGTTTTATTGCTGGGTTTCTTCTGACTAACAGGTTTCGTTAGTCGGCTCCATAGATTTTCGATTGGGTTAAGGTCTGGGCTATTCCTAGGCCATTCTTGCAGTGGAATATGATTATCTTGAAACCACTTTTTGCACACAGCAGCAACAGGACATGGAGCTGAATCCTGTTGAAGTATAAATGCTTCATTATCTTGGAAAAGATCACGTGCGGAAGGCTTCAGTTTAGGCTCAAGTATTTCATTAATGTACATTTGCCATTTATAATCCCATTAACCACGCAAATTCAGCCCACACCTTTTGATGTCATACAACCCCAGATCATAACACTAACTGAGTGTTTTTCACGGTGCGTGTAATGCAATCAGGATGCAAGTCTTCTCCGATTCTTCTCCTTACGCATTTTATGCCATCACTACCAAACAGGGAGATTTTGGTCTCATCACTCCAAATAACACTGTCCCATTGTTTTGCTTTCCAGTTAACACGGGTTTTAGCTCAGTTTAATCTTTTCAACCTTTGTTTGAGAGATAAAAATGGCTTTTTTCGTGAAATTCTAGCTTTCGGACCAAATTCCTACAGTCTGCGCCGAACAGTCCTTACACTCAACTTCACATTGCATTGCGCCATTTCATCTTGTATACACCCAGATGATTTTCTTCTGTCACCTAGGCACAGTATCTTAAATCTTCTATCATCACTGGCTGTTGTGCACCTTTTCCTGCCTTTACCAGTCTGGTTTTGTAGTGACTGAGTCTCCTTATACCTTTTTCTTAAGTTAGAAATACCACCTTTGGTTACGTTTTCATCAATATTTCTTCTAATCTCTTCATAACGGAAACCTTGTTCACTTAATAGTACTATCCTACATCGCTTTCTGGGTGACCAGTCAACTCTTTGCGCCATTTCTTTAATTTTATTACGTTTTACAAGCTCACTAAATAAAAGAACAAAAACAACAACAAAAAAAACAGCCAACTTGATAGCAATCTGACATATGTCCTCCTCTCAGCTATAATACATGATATCAATAGCTGAATCCTAATGTGACCTGATTGGCTCATTACCAAAACAAGATGACACCTGATTGGCTCTCTAAACACTCATGCTCATTGGCTGCATTCAAATGAAGGAAAGCTACTTCGTTTTAACCTAAGCAGGTTGTGCTTCCTTTTTCTGGTTATTTGGCTATAACCTTTCATAGATACAGATTATTGAACAAACTTTGTTGCATTACATTCTTGATGAAATTATCTTTCCATTGATATATAATGTATGGTATTACTCGAAAAACAAAGTGGTGTTATGAACCATCAAACCTCAAAAATGCACTTTTTCCGAAAGGTTTTCACAAGTTTGGCCACTACTGTATGTGACAAGTTAACCTCTGAAATTCAGCGTACAGTAGTAGAGTAGATAGAAGTCTACGAAGACTTATTATGCGTTTTCACTGTTTTTGTTTTTCAACGTTCAGATAACAGGTGACGAAGTGCGGATATCGGCATTAAAAGTGATGAAGACATACAAACAGGACATCGATATTGACCAGTTTCAGGACAAAAATTTTCCGTTTTTAAAATTCATTAAGAAAGAAGGTTTCAGGAATCCCAAGGATATGCGTCAATGCCTTAACGATAGGCTGTGATCAACATTTCCAAATGTCGAAACAACACTGAATTTTTTTTGACAATGCTAGGAAAGAATGCCAGCTGCGAAAGGTCATCTTTAGTTTTGAAGAGGGTAAAAATTACTTAAGAAATTCATTCGGGCAAGAAAAGTTGTCTCATCTATCTATGATATTTGTAGAATCAGACTCAACAAATTCTCACAGTTATGATAACATAATCGACTCTTTTTCCAAAACGAAAGCGCAAAATAAAGTTAGTTTAAAATTGTAACATACTACTAATATATTTATTTTATCACACTCCTACACGCACTTCAGCCAATTTGATAACGATAATAAAAAGGGCCTCTAATTTGCGCTTAGGGCCTCATAATGTTTAAATTCGGCTCTGCTTTGAGCAAAAACAGGCAGTCCACCTAAGGGACAATAAAAAATGAAACAGTGTTAAATAACACTGGGTAACAGGCACACAAAAGACGACGACGACGAAGACGGTGCCTTGGCTTAAAAATGTTGATAAATCTGTCGGTTGAGCTGAATGTGCAGCCAAAAGGATGCACGGAAAGCAAGATCAGGTGCAGCACCGGAATGGAAGTAATTCCAATCATCAAGAAACAGATGAAAACGAAGTCGTACAAAGTCAAAGAAATCTGCATTGCCAAAATGATCTAAAAGAATAACTTATCCTACAAATTGATTTACCAAATTATCCAGGAAAAAGTGATAGTATGGTTGCGGCAATTTAAATATGGGATCGAGATCTTTGGCGAAAACAAAAGCGTGAAGACGGAACATATCACAGAATAACAGGAAGGAAGTATCTGGTATTCTTTATGACAAAAGACATCCAATAATGCCAGAAATTAAGGTTTTCATTATATCTGTAATGAGACCAGTAATGCTCTAAAGTGTTTTTTTCTTCAGCATTTAGCTGAAAAAAAAATGTTAAATGCAGAAGAAATAAAGATGCTGAATATGACGACTCTGTCAAAAAGGACAGAGTTAGGAAAGAGAGGATAAGCAGGAAAAGGGCCTAAGGTCTCAGAAACAGCCCAAGAAGCAAGACAGTGCTGGGGCACATAGATGTATTGAGAACAAATCAAGGAGAGTTTGATGACAGTTACGGGCATAGACTTTTTGGGAAGTGGAGGGGATAAGAGATAGAGTGCTTGATTAAATAACGGCATAATGAAAGAAAAAGAACTTTTCAGAGTAAGGTGATACAAAGTAAAATTGGGTGGAGAAGAAATATCTCGGACCGTGGCTCCACGTAACAGCGGGACGAGCCGTTATTACTATGGTCAGTAAGCGGAAAGGAACTATATCTCACATAATCGAACTTCTGTATTTAATATTCTTTACTCTATTTGCCAGAATTAAACTGCATTTTTTATTACTCTTCCTGCTTGTCGTAATTAAGCAACCACTTTGAAAACAATTAAGAATTTCATTTAAAGTTTACCATTTTGAGGTATTTTTACTTCGGCGCAAGAAAGCCACAAACAGGCAATCATATTTAGATATTATTTAATTCGTAAACAGAAAAAACGTACATTTTATAATATTAGAAAAGCTGCTGCACTTAACAAGTCAGATGTCCATTTATATGCATCGTCAGCAAATCACATCAACAGAAAAGCAAAAACATTTTTATTGAAAACCAATATATAATTTGTGTTGCAGATTTGCTGAATAATCAACTGTGAAAGTCGTTATGAACAAAGAATTTCACATTTTTTGCTTCTGGTACCTAACATATCAGTACACGTGGTTCGAAGTCTCATGAGATTCATATAAAATTATTAGAATCCGAACATAAAAAAAGTCACTATGGAGATTCTGAACAATATTTTATGATTTATGCAAATGCTCTGACTATTTAGTAGGTTTGATTTAAATTAGGTTTAGAACTTTTTTCTTCACGTTAAAAGTTATTTTAATATATATTTCTTGTTATACCGAGGATTAAAAATCCTATTGCACTTTTACAAATTTATAATTTTGTAGCTTAAAAGTGCAAGAAGAGTATGACACTGGACTGTGAAAGCTAATTTATAAAGCCTTAGGTCAGAAGAAGTACAGACTTCTAAACTGCAACATAAACATCATCACCATGATGCACCCATTAGTTTAGTTTTCCATTTCGCCGAAAATAGGTAATTACAGTTGAGTGACTCAAAATTCATAAATTTTGCTATTGTTTCTTCAGATGCGTTTTTTGGGGGGAAAGGGGTTACTGAGTACAGCATACTTTTAGTGTAAAGTTGTATAAAATTGACAATAGGAGATAGGTCATTTGATCGAAGAATTTAACTGGTCGTTTCGGTTCCGTTTATCCAACAATCAGCCGTTTATCAGCCAACTCACTTTTAAAATGCAGTGACTGACGTGTTATCTTTCTCGAGGATAGTTCTATTGGTGGTTTAATTTCTTTAGTTAAGGGGTGAAGAAACTTCATAGCATTATTCCTATAACATGGAACAATAATCTCTGCCCATTCAAAGAAGTTAAAATATTTGATGCGTAACATCCAAATAGCGCACCAAAAAAGCATCTTCAAAAAATCTCTTTCAGTTTGTAAGGTTCTAAGAGTTATCACTGTTTCCTAATTTAAAGTTTCCATTACTGTGAAAAGTCTCCACATCAGACGTTATTAACTTATAAAAAAAGGTCGAAGAAATTACTTTCTGTTTAAACTCCTTACAGATACACAAACTCAGAATCTTTGGGAATGCATGTGGAATTTCTCAGCCAGAAATTCATGCATCGTTAGTTATTTCTTACTGAGTTCAACTGATTCATGTTTTGAGAATATTAAAGTGTCCGAAAACTCTAATCTCCTCGTTTATCTGAGGCCTTTAGGCTGATGCTGCATCATTCATTGTGCACATAATATTCATGCGTGATTGTTCAACCGGTTATTTTATTTACCGTTATTGAAAATATGTTATTTATACATGATAAACCTTCATGTAATAAATAACAAATTTTCTTCTCATTGATGATATGCATATTGACTGTGCTGAGTGTAATTCAAACTAAGCGTTTTCTTCTAACTGTCCTTAACTTCAGACAGTGTCGAAAAATCAGGAACTTTTGCAATTTAAAAACCCATGATGACCCAACAAAGGCCTTGGGCAACTTCTATCAATTTTTTTTACGCTCGAGGGTGCAGCCCAAGTAACAACATGTGAGACATTTAATCCTACCGGGGAGACGAAATATTCACAAACTCGACTGAACGCGACCTGAGACCAAATTGGCTCACACCAAATTACCCGTCTGTAAAGACCAATTTACACTAAAGTGCCAGAAAAACTGGTGCACCAGTCTAATACTTGGTAGGTCCCCCACAGAAGCGCAGGACTGCAGAAATACGACCGGGCATGGACTCCACTAGCTTCTGGAAATATGCTGTAGGCAATGCACACCATACTTCCTGCAGAGCGTTCCACAATTCGGATGTATTCTGAGGTCTCGGATTCCTGTGTTCGATAGCGCGTTGCATGGCATCCCAAATGTGTTCTATCACGTTCAGATCTGGGGACTTGGGTGGGAATGTCAACACCCCATACTCAGATGAATGCTCCTCTAACCATAATGTGGCGTCTCGACACTTGTGTGGAGGTGCATTGTCCTGTTGGAACAGGCCTAACCCATCAGCATGAATGCAGGACATGAACGGGTGTACCTCGTCAGAAAGGATGCGCACATAGTGTTGGCCGGTCACAGACGTTTGTAGACGTACCAGGGGTCCCAGTGAAGTCCAGCTAAACACACCCCATACCAGTACGGACCCCCACCTGCCGGTACAGTTCCCTGTTGACCGGTGGGATCCATGGCTTCATGGGGTTGCGCTACACACGAATCCTTCCATCTGCCCGATACAGTTGGAAACGCGACTCGTCAGACCAGGCTACTTGTTTCCAGTCATCAAGTGTCCAGTGGCGTTGTTGTCGTGCCCAAGCGAGGCTCATAGCTCTGTGTCGTGCACCCATAAAGGGTACTCGAGTTTGGCATCCGCTGCCAAAGCCCATATCGTGCAGGGTACGTCGCACAGTCCGGACGCTGATGCTTGTTGAGGCTCCAGCATTGAATTTCGATGATACCTGCGAGAGTGTTGCACGCCTATCGCGTGAAACGATTTTTGACAGCCGACGATAGTCACGTTCACCCAATGTCTTTTTACGGCCACACTGGTATCGTAGGTTGGAGGTTTTGCCGGAATTCTTGTAGTCACGGTACACCCTTGCAATGGTCGTCCCTGAAAATCCGAACTTCGTTTCTACCTCCAAAATACTATGGCCCATCTCACGAGCGCTAACTATGACACCGCATTGAAAATCACTTAAATACTTATTACTTGTCATTCTCATGCCGAAAACAGCTCTGACAGCTGGCAAGGATGTCTATCGCTTTATATACGCACTAGCGGACGCAACCGAGTACGCGCATAGATGATGTTGCTATGTATTTTGCATAAGCTCTTCTGTACCAGTTTTTCTGGCACTTCAGTGTATGTTACTAATATATTGTTCATGATAAATGTATATGATCGCTTTTCTTAATTTTCATAATCCTTGATTTTTTTAATACTGCCGTGTGTAGGAAAAAAAGGCGTTACTCGTTCTACAGTTATTTCTCTTCTATTCCTGCAAAAGCATCTCAATAGGAAATCACCTTTTACGATAGAAATCAGCTGATTGTTCATTTCTCATGATCTCAGTCAAGTTTTCATAATCACCTTAGGTTAAGAAGGAAAATACTGTGTGTTTGTTTCTTTCCTTCCCATTGCTCCATCGATTAAGTGTAAGCCACAGAATATATTTCATGAAAAACCAAAGTAAATAAATAAAAAAAAAAGGTCCCATATATTCATTATTCCCTCTTCTCCCCCATCTACCAGGCTAAGCCGCAATAGACACTTTCTTTGATCTTTGACAGAAAACGGTTTTCATATGCGTACAGAGCTGTAGCAGTTATGCTTCCAGCAGCATAGTTAACATCAGTAAAAGCTTTGAATAACTGGATTTCTAAACTTTTTGTTTCTGATTATACACGAAAAAATTCCATCGAATGGGCTAGCCAAAAAATTCCATATGGACACCGTGTAACACTAGGGCACAGGAAATAACATTTATGCTATGAAGAAGAGCCACGATTGAGTGATTGTAATATTTTATGGTACAGATAACAGGAGGGATTAAATAAGGCTTCATACAGGTAGGAAATATGTCTTTCGTCACGTGGTTGTGAAAACAGAGGAACCAGTTGTCACGTCGTGAGGAACAATAAAAGCCTTTGGCCTCATCATATGGTCGGAAAAACTGAATAAATCCCGGAGTTACTTTCTTTTAGCAGTTTGCGATTTCTGAAATCTTCCAAATCTCCATGGTACATTAACCACCAGCTTCTCAAAGGAGTTACGCAGGCGTTTCATTCAGAGTAAACCATGCTGAATTTTTTCAAATTGGATGCGGATCAGCTATTTAGAAAGCGGATTGAAATATATTTTTCAAGACAACACAAAGATATTTTTTGCTACAAGGGTAATGAGCCCTGATGTAGAGCGTTCGACTCTGGAGATTAAATTAGGTATGATAATAATAGCCAGTTTCATTTGATGTTTATTTCCTTTTATATGGAAAGTAATTAAACTTCTCATGAATACGCACATTGAGTCAAAATAACGAAAGAGAATACGTAATACTATTTTAGGTGATCTTGCCCAGCATGAAGCCAGCAACTAATAAATAAAGGTTTTACAAATCTTTAGAGGAACTGAAACTCTGCTTTTTTGAGAAAGAAAGAAAAAATAATCTTGAATTATATATTTTTGCTGTGAGTACTGTTCCGTTTAACGGATAATTCTACATATGGAGTTATGCGAGTACCATTTCAAACATAAAAAGAAGTTTATGAAAACATTAAGGATAGACAATTTCCAATATAATATTAAACTCTTGACATTTTGGATGATTATCACCCTGCTAGCATAATTAGTAAAATTCCAGAAAACGCAGATGAAGTACCAGACAGAAAAGTCCACTGACACCTGCTGCTGCTTTCTGCGTATTTCTTGTATATAAATCCAAAATTCTTAAACACCGCAAAATATGTATTGAAACAGCTTGAATCCTGACTCCACGTAAGTCCATTCCAGTAAATCAACATGCTGTAATTCAAGCGGCACCATATGTAAGGTCTGCCATTTTACTCAATTATTGCACTTTTAGCATGTTTAGCGTTTATTAAAACAAGTTTCATGTAAGAAATGTTTATTTAGTACTTATGAGAAGAGTTGTGTTTTTGTTAATATTTGAACGATATTAAGCAGTTCAACTGTCGTTTACACAGTAAATTTCCAACGTGTGTTTGTTCAGTAAGCGACATGTGGAGCTGAAACCCGTCTTTCAGCTGGCCGCTGAATTCATTGATTGGGTGCAAATATCTTAAAGATATAGCGTCTGACCGGTACTCGTAGTTGCTCGATATCGTTCAGTCCTTAGCAATTCAAAATTTCTTTCTTTGAGTACTAACCATTAACTTCGTTGAATCTCTTTATGTTCAAGAGGTTATTTCACTAAAATGACAACGTGGTTAAAAGTAGAACTTTCTGATCTCTTTATGGTAAGGATACACGTTTCTCACATTGATAGAAATTCCTTGTGATTTCGAGATTTAGTTTGTTTTATCAAATGTTTTAGGTATATAGGACGCATTAGTGAATTTCATAAGGAAAAAAATCAAGAAAATGTGTTTAAATTTATGTCCTTTTCTTCTGATACCACTTGAATACAATCTTTTCAATCTTAATCTCAAGTATCCCAGCAGTGTGAGTGTCAAGTAAATCGTAATTCTGCCTTCAGGACCAAGAGGTGGTACGAATCTTGTATTTTCGCCATAGCAAAGATTTTCTCGGACAATACTGTAGACAATCGGCTTGAACACCTTTGATATATTTGTCGACCGTCTTGTGGGTTGCATGGTTTGTCCACTCACCAGTGTGAAGATTTTCTTGTTAACATCTGGTATACATATATATGTTTTCATATAAAAATATGTATGCACATACCTTAAAAAGCTTTATGATCACTTTTCTAAGTGATACTACAATGTGTAGTTAAAAGCTATGCATTTGTTCGACGCCCCTGAAACCATAACCAGGAATCCGGCTCTCTATACTTCTTTATTACACAGATATCTATTCGAAAAAAAATTAAATGCTCTGGTTATACATGTTTTTGCAATTTGTGACTCAAAGTACTAATTGCCGGGAGGAAAACGACGAACTTTCCCTACAACATGCAAATCGTCGGTGGCCTCCTCCACGAAGCAGTTCGCTAAACCATCTGGATTCTTAAGGGCATATCGCACAGTTCCTGCACTCAAATGACACACGTATAATTAATGAGTTGCATACATGGCCACCACACTTTATTCGTTGTAGTTGCACAAAGACGCAGAGGGAAAATGATTTTTTGTTTTCTGAAAAATCGGAAATAGGTTACACACTCTATTACTGATATTACACTCCAAAAATAAGTCTTGGGAAATATTTGCTGCTTTTTCACTATAATGTGCATGTAAACATTTTTGTCTTGGGTTTATTTTTCTTCTTTCTTAACTCATGTGTTATCTATGCAATAAATATGGCAATTTCTGAATTTTCTCCTTTTCAAAAGTCATATTTGCTCTTGCTTTAGGGTTTCAATACTTCTGTTCTCATACAATGCTTTCAGTGGATAAACTGCATAGACAAAAAACACGCTAAGTTAAGGGTTTGTACTTTTCTTTTGTAAACGCCCCGCACTTCCTCATCGCCACCTCGGTTGCGGAGTGGCATTAGGATAGACTTGAGCTGTTGTCTGAGATGGGTGCCATTTCAAGTCACGGATGATGCACAGGTGGTGAGCTTTAGAGGTCTGTACGGCCCGGGTCGGAGCTTTTTTAGTTTATAGAACAAGGCCGAGCCGGGCCAAGTCAGCCCATTCTTTTTATCGCGATGGTAAAGAATGAAAAAAAGTCGTGTTTGCTGACTTCCTGGTCTGTTTAGCTGTTTTGCTGGGTTCACGTACTTCCATGATATAGCCAAGAAGGTGGGATGTCGAAATCGCATATATCCAAATAATTGTAATATGTATTTTAGAGAAAAAGTATTTGTTTTGCATTACTTTCTCAAAATACACTGCTGGCCACCCAAAATGCAACACCAGGAAGGACACGAGATAGCAAAGCCAGATTTACTGGACACATAACAACAGATACAAAGATGAAACGATTGAGTTTACAGGCCCGTGTGACTTGCGGAACACGCAGCAGACATCAATAGTTCGTGTGGCCCCCATGGCTGGCAATAGCGGTCGCTGCATGCCGCGGCATCGAACGAAAGAGGCTTTGGAAGTGGGCTTGGGGTATGTCGATTCAGGCTGCTTCCACACGTTGCCACAGTTCATCAGGCGTAGCCGCGGGTGGTGCTTGCCGTGCCACTCGGTTGCCGATCAGCGACCAGACGTGCTCGATGGGCGACATGTCGGGAGAACAGGCGGGCCACGGCAGCAGTGACACCTGATGGGCCGGGAAGAATTATTGCACGATGCGTGCCACGTGTGGGCGCGCATTGCCGTGTTGAAACGTGGCCGCTGGCAGGTCCTGCGGGTAAGGGAGGACTACAAGCTCCAAAACATCGGAGATGTAGCGGTGGCTGTTGAGTGTACCGGCGATGCGTATCAGAAGGGTGCGGGTGTCGTATCCAATTGCGCCCCAAACCATAACGCCAGGGGACGGACCGGTACGGCTATGCATACTGCAGGCGTCATACAGTATTTAGTCCCGGTGCCGCCACACGCGGATCCAACCATCGTGGTGTTGCAGGCAGAAGCGGGATTCGTCGGAGAAGACAATGTCGTGCTATTCCGTAGTCCAGGTGCGGCGTTCAAAGGCCCACTGCCGCCGTACTCGCCGGTGGTGTATATGGTAATTGGAGCAACGAGCACCGTGCGACAAGTCCCCTGCTCCTACAGACGACGTCGAAAGGTACGTGCAGACGCTGGTTGTTGCGCAACACACCCTAATTCATGCGCTACCGTTCGTGATGTGGCGGTGCGAGCCGTCAATGCCCGCCGTACAACATGCCGGTACTCTCGTCCGGTGGCGTGTCACGGCTGCGGAAATCACTCACGTCAGTCCGTCTGTCTCTCCTGCATCTACTCGCCTCACTGTGGCTCGCCTCACTGTGGCTGGATTTCGTCCCACACGGGCGCCGATGTCTCGGTGCAATAAACCGCTGTCGCGATCAGCCACTATTCGTCCTCTGTCGAACTCCGAAACGTGCTAGAATGACTGCCGAATTTTGCGACGAGACATCAGGAAGCGTCCCACGCACAGGTCCGGCAGCACAACACACTCACACTACTTACACCCCGCCTTCTGTGCACCCTTCTAATAGTGCTTCCCGGGGGCGTGCCGGGCGTACATGATTTGTATATGCCCTGCAATTCTAATCGTTTGCATGTCCTCTCGCGGGCGACGCGTACTGTGAATTTCAGGCCAATCGGATGCTTCCTTCTTGGTGTTGCGTTTCGGGTGGCCAGCAATGTAAGTAAATACACTCATGGGCAATGAAATTTGCGCACCTAGAAGAAAACATGCTACAACCGCGAAAATTTGCAGATAGATCGAGTGTGTGCTGGTATGCAAATGATCCACGTTTGGTGTTAGTGCGCATGACCGCACACCTATGGTGGCGCTGCAAGCACGAACCGGCAGTCTTAAAACCGGGCGTGTAGTCGATGCCCCATGAAAGCGAAAAGCAACGGCCGATGCAAGCAAGAGTACAGGGTGACAAGAATGCCGGGTAGATGCCAGAGTCGTCGATTTACGCAACTTACGGACTTTGAGAGAGATCTGATCATCGGGATGAAAACCGCAGGGTGGTCGGCGCGCCGTATAGCCTGCCACGTGGATTGTTCTGATCATACCAAGAGAACCACCGGAAAAAGGATCGACGGATCGTGCGCCTGACATCAACGGATCCCGGGTGACCCGGTCCACTATACAGGCAGATGTAGCGGGTCCTGTGTGCCCACGAACTATTTCCCGACGCCTCGCGGAAGCGAATCTGCGATCCCACCGCCCCTTACGTGTATTAAAATTAACGGGTGCAGTGATGCCAGGCCGTTGCAACGTGGAACACCACAGACTGGTAACGTGTGGTGTTTAGCGATGAGTGCCACTTCGTTTTGGCGAGAGATGATCATCGTGTCAGGGTGTGGAGGTCCCCGAGTCCACGACACAATTCTAACCTCGCTATCGAGCGCCACACTTCCCCCACTGCAGGCATTATGGTCTGCGGAGCCATTGCCTACGGTAGCTGATCAGCTCTAGTAGTGGTACGCGGATCATTGACGGGCCAGCGGTATGTCGACGAGATCCTACGGCCCCACGTGCTCCCATTCCTGGTCGGGATTCCAGATGCGTTATACCAGCACAATAATGCCCGCCCGCACATGACTCGGGTCGCCCAGGACTGACTACGTCATGTCCAGACACTTCCGTGGTCTTCCCGCTCCCCAGACGTGTCACCTGTTGAGCGTGTGTGGGACCAGTTGAAATGCCGGCTGCCGCCGTGCCGCACTATCCGGGATTTCGAGCACATCGTCCAACACGTGTGGGCCAGTCTGCCGCAGGATAACATGAGGCGTCTGTTCGCCTCCATGCCGGACCGTATTGCTCGATGTTCCGCCGCACCAGGCGGTGCCACGCGCTATTGAAGATGACCGTACTGCGTGTCACAGATCCCTCTATAATTGTCATGTAGCTATTTTTTTGCCATCATGAGTATCATTCATCTGTATCACTACGTCCATAAAACTTCAGTTCAGTCCGATACTTTCTTCTTGGTGCGCAAATTTCATTGTCCGTGAGTCTAGATAGATAGATATTAATAGATAGATAGATAGATAGATAAATAAATAAATAAATAAACGTGATAAGTACAGAAACTGTAAATCGGAGGCTGTCGTTTTTGTTGTTGTTTTCGTAAGTAAAACATGGCAATTTTGTTACCAGTATGCGTTTCTGGGAAGTCACATTTTAAGGAGACCTTGAATTTGCACGCTGTGTAAGATCACGGATTCTATTTTGAAGAATCCAGGGTTCAGGACAAGGGAGTTTTACGCAAAAGTATTTTTTCCCCTCTTTCTTTTTCTTTTTTCGGTTTTCATCTTTTGTTGCGGTTTGCAAGGACTATCAATGCGCGGAAAGGAAAATGACAGAGCGCGCGTCCCTCATTTCGCCATTACATCTGTGTCCCTAAGATACAATATCTTTTCGCTTGTACGACCTGGCCTTAATCCTCAACGTTTGCTCTTCCAAAGAGGTAAAGTAGCATGCTCAGCTGTTAGCTATTATTACGTGAGGCTCATCACGGCATGAAGAAAGCGTGATGTAGGATATTAAGACTGTTTATAGCATAAACGTTTTCGAGAAAATGATGGTGGATTGGATCAGCCCCTTCAAGGTTGGAAGGGCTGAAAGATGTTTGTTTGTAACACTTATGCCCTTAGACCCCACTCTGAAAAACTCAAAAACACTTCCGTTTTTTATGGTAATCTGTTGAATTAAATGCTGAAGCCACTAGCATTAGTATGCAAATAAATTATAGAGTGCATATCCTTTCTGTGTGTTTTACTCTTTCTTCGCTAACGCTTTACAATAATTAATCAGAGAGGAATATTAAATCCTTTTACATTTCTCTTTTGGCGCTGCTGTTTTTATTACATTACTTCTTCATTCTAATTGCTTTTCGACCTTCGCTCATTTTGACGTATTTTCATTCCGTTCGAGAAGAAATTTTGTTGGTAGCTTCGTAATTTTCACTTCATGTGCAGCAAATCAAAGTTAAAACGAACGCTTAACTTTCAAAATACTCGTGAAACAAAAATGAAGTGAAATTCCTTGAAGTTATCAACAATTTTCTTTTCGTGAGCATAAAGTAATTTCTTCAATTTTTCTAGAATTTCCAAACCCGTTACTGAATGAAAGATTCACGAAAAGATCTAGTAGAATGAAATCGAAACTGAATACGTTGCCTGATGAAAAACCTCTGTCTTATACCTCTAAGTGATTGTAAATGAATTTGGAACTCATGTATTAGTAAACATACACCACACAAGCAGTAATTTACTCGGAAATATTGATAAAATGGAAAACTTTGGAAGTATTGTTTCCCCAGCCGATGACCGAGTGGTACGGGGCTCAAGAAGGCTTCTAACCATTCTTCCGAGATGCGTACGGGTGATGTATGGATGGCCCCTGTGTTTGCCTTCCCTCCTTCTTCTGGAGCCAGGAGCTCTAAATCAGGGACGGGTGCCTGCTTTATAATTATAGAGTTCTATAGAGTTCATCAATCTGTGGGGACCACTACTGCACATAAGTTTTTAAACGAAACAATGATATAATACAGACTTTAGAAGTTGTATCAAAGAATATTGATCCGATAAAACAAGAGAAGAAAACATCGCTTACAATGTTACATGGTAAGGCAAAGAATAATACAGAAGCATGATAAACGTACATCAACATAATAATAACATACACCGTAGAGCCAAAACATTATGACCACTTACCTAATAAGATGTTGGTCCTCCACTTTCCGCCAGAACAGCTCTTACCCTACAAGGCATAGACGCTACAAGATTCCTAAAGGTGTTTGTGGTATCTGGTAACAACACATTACCAGCTGATCCATTAACTTCCGTGGGTTACGTGTTTGAGCTGCCGTAGATCTGATTTGCTGTCTCAGCAGAAACCACAGATGCCCGATTGAATTGACG
This sequence comes from Macrothele yani, assembly GCA_039090855.1. Taxonomy (NCBI): domain Eukaryota; kingdom Metazoa; phylum Arthropoda; class Arachnida; order Araneae; family Macrothelidae; genus Macrothele; species Macrothele yani. Next base: position 72,039,647 of record CM077001.1, read on the forward strand.
TCTGGGGAATTTGGAGACCAGGGCAATACGTAGAGTCTTCCTCATAGTCCGTCAACCATTCTCCAACAATGCAGGCAGTGTGACATGAAAGACGGGGCAACTAGAGGTGAATACTGTTGCCATGAAAGGATGTACCTGGTCTGCAATGATGGTTAAATAGGTGGTAGACGTCGTAGTTTCTTGAACATGAGTGACTGGAATCTGGGTTTTCCGGCAGAACATTGTCAAAAGACAGTGGAGGATATTAAATCTTTTTACATTTATCTTTTGGTTCTACTGCTTTTATTACTTCCTCCTCTGTCTTGTTTTCGTTCCACTGTGCATCCTGGTTCCGAAACTTTCCCAGATAAACGACACACTCCTACCCTGCTTTCCACGTGTTGCAACAAACGTGATTAATCGGACCAGATGACCTTCTTCCGATCATTCAAGGCCCAGTTTTGATGGTCGCTTTACCATCATAGTTCCTTTCGACAGTGGACTTAGGTTAGCATGGGCACTCGGAACGGCCTGCTGCTGCACGGCCCCATTTTCAGCAGGGTTCAATGTACTCTGTGCTGTCACAAATTACTCACGTCACCAGAATTAACATCACTCTCGAGTTGTGCCACACTATCTTTTCTGTTGGCTTGTACGATACGGAATAGCTTTCGCTTACCTATAGCGTCGATGAGCCGTGGTTGGCCTATACCTTGCTGCAGGTTCGTGGTTTTACCCTCCTCGGACCACCACTTTTTAAAGTACTAACCACGGTTGACCGTTAGCAACCCTCAAGCCTTGCCGTCTCGGAAATGCGATGACCCAATTGTCTGGCCATTACAAGTTGGCTTTTGTCAAACTCGCTTAAGTCCCCTGCATTTTGATTCGAGGTTCCGACTCGCCATAAGACTTGAAAAACGTTAAACAATACTCATACTGTTCAATAGCCCAGTGCAAGTCAACATTGGGGTTATCAAAGAATTGTTCGGTACTAACCTGTGTATTCTTGACAGCAGAAAGGAAATTAAAATTTTCCGAATTCAACGGTCCAGTGAATAGTGTAATGGTGGACAGTATTTTTGTGAGATTACTAGGAATGAACGGAGGAGGAGGGTCCTATGCAGGCGCAAGTACTGAATCGGATTAACGGACGCTCGGAAAACCAGAACTGGCACTCACCTAGGGTGAAGCGGCAGAATCGGCAAGAACATCAGCAAAGTTTTCTACAGGAAATGAAAGAGAAAGGGATTTAATCCGTTTCTGAGAGGATACAATGGTAGGAGCCACAGGGCGCTTTGTCGCAGGAGCAGTCAAAAATATCCACGAGGAAGACATCAGTAGAAAAAAGTTCAGCAGAAAAAACACATTAGCTGGCAGTGCAGGATGTGGAGAAGAAGGTTGAGTAAAGGAATGTCCATCGACGATGAGAATAACAATCCGCCAGAGGATGGGAACGAGCGATACTCATCGATGAAGTAGGCGTCGGGAGCGAAGTGATCAGAAAAAATGACTGGACAGAAAGCAGGTGATCAAGGTAACTCAGTCACAGACGAGGGATGGGACTAAAGATGAACCATGTACATTTGATACAGTATAAATCGGGTTCGAGGTGAACCGTAATCTAAAGATCTGAGAAGTTAGATTAGTCATGAAGCCGAGGTATGAAGATGAATCACAGTCTTGGTAAGAAGCAATGGAAAATGAGACAAATTCTGAAGTGGAAGTGGCGGAGCAAGAGACGTAGGAGATTTATCAACAGAAGGTGTCGTCGGAGCCAAGACCACAGTCGAGAAGCGAGTAGCGCCAGAAGATTTTGCCGCTACTACCATAGTACCACGTTTGGTCTATTGAAAGGCGGGCGTTAGTGACTATGTCTCAAACTGGCAGTGCAATAAGTTGACAAAAAAATCTGGAGGTGATAAGAAAGAGACTCAAAGTTGATATCGACAACAGTAGGCCAGGCAGATAGGGCATCTTCGGTAAGAAACACAACTAAAAGTTGCCTTCGTAGTCCAGTTACGTGTGCGTATCGGGAGCCACGAGGTGAATCCGACAATCGTCTCACTTTGCCAAGGACTTTACAAACATGTACGACAGTGAGAGTCGTCCGGAACCTCCTGAGGTACCGGATAAAAAGTTATGTTAACCGGCCAGTCAGAAAGAGGCGATGGAATAAGATGATTGGCTCCAATTGGGAGACCATTAGAAAGGATGGCATCAGCATCCCTTTAAAGGAAATACTTCGAGGAGTCCCGGTAATTCCTGCGATCGCCTTTTTTAGGAAAAGAGTCGACAACGCATCTATGTACTGTGGTAACCGGGTATTCGGTAGAGCGTGGAGAAGAACACCTTTGTCTAGCAGAAAGTGGAATTGACCATAAATAGTCGACTCATCAGATACATTGACAGTTACCTCGTTATCACGGAAGGAGATAACTGGAGTAGAAGGAGTCGCTGAACGCTTGGGTGAAGAATGCTGAGAGGAACAAGGACCGTGATTGACAACTGAAGCGAAGATTGCAGCAGAAGCAGGTTGATGCGAGAAGAAGAAACAGCGCTACGGGAAGCACATTACTCTGTAACAACAGTTTCAGGTGAAGAAGGCGACGAAATAACATTAGTGTCGGATACAGAATCGTGCTGGTGCGAGGGTGACTGAGAACCAGTCATATCAGTAAAATCACACATTTCTACAACAGATGAATGAGCAGAGTCGGGAAGGTCGGTAGAATTTATGAGGCAATACCACGCCACATCATCCGGCAAGTAACAGTCATCAAAGTAAGAATAGTGCATATAGTCCTCTCGAATAAGAAATGTCACGTGCTTCCTCTTCCATCTTTCCCATTTAAAGAGCAAATGCTGAACCGGAACCCGCCATGTTGGCGAATCTGGAATGTAAATAATCGAAAAGGGGGAGCGTAAAACGTTAGTGCAAAAGTCAGAAGGACTTTCCACGACCTGGAAACAGGCAGGAAAGATGCACTGGACCTTCATGAAGAATTAGATACAAACTAAAGATGATAAACGGGATAAGTCATCAACAAATAATATCAAAAGCGGAACCTCATCGTGGTACGTCCGACAGAGTTGACCACGGTGGCCGTTAAACCCGAACAAACAATCAAACAGCATATGATGACATGCTGAGCACTGGCTTAGTGATGATTTTTAGAATTGCGTGTCATAATATCATAATTTTTGTTAAAATTAGAGATGAATTATTAGCTGAATTTATAAAACCCAGTCTGTGTGTGTGTGTGTGGGGGGGGGTTAAGGACCACCGTGAGGAACTCAATGGGGCTATAAGCAGTAACCCATCCCCAATTTAAGGCCACTGGTTGTAGGGAAGGGAGAGAGCCAGAGCCTTAAGACGAGCACAACATTCATGCCTCATCGGGATTCGAACACAGACTCAATGCGGACGAACGGTCAGATGCCACCGGAGCAGCTTGTGTGTTATGCAATGGCAAAATAAGGACTAAGCACTGAATTGCTCCTCTGCTGAGTGTTGAAAACTAAAAGAGCAATCATTGTCCTTAACTCATTGTATTTGTGATGTAAGCATGACTTGGCTTTTTTTGAAAAAATTTCCGAATTTTCTGTTTTGAGAAATCTTACGGTCCTGGCTCACTTCCTTCCCTGAAACCAGTGGTCCCAAATCTTTTGACATTGGAAATAGCCCAGGGAATTTCACACAGGAGTGGTTAACTCCCAACCAAAAAGGAAAAGAAGTAATCCGATTCATGGTGAAGAAGCAACTTTAAAACAGACGAATTGCTATGTAATAGGAAAGTACCCAAGTTGTGTGATTATCGACAAGGGCTTTAGCTTCAGAAGAGCATTATTGTGTAACTCACCAGTTTAACATTATCACAAAACATTCATCACATTATTGCATCAAAATTGTGCTGAGAAGCTTCTAGAACTATTTTCTCAAATAGAAGAATGATATCGCACACATTCCAAAAGCACTCCTTAGAATTGTATCACTATTCTTTGTAGCTGCTTTTAATCGAGTGCGCTCACTTGATAGATTATCTCATTCATTTGGTTTCAATTTAAAATGAATCACAGATGATTTTTGGCTTGTAACCCGTATTGCACAGAAATTCAAACGGAATCATTAAAATATGGAAAATTGCTACGAGTAATTTTGACACGACTTTTGCCATTATGCCCGCTTTTGACATTGGAAATTGGCGGTTTTTGATAACACGCAGCTGCTTTTTTAACAATCTAATTTTCTGAAAAATAAATTGCTACCATATGTTTTAATGCTCTCGTGAAAGAGAGAAATGTCTAAATATTTATTATTTCTGCTGCAATATGCTCAAAAATAATTCTAATTCATTTGAAGGGTCGTCGTGAGCGTTTCTTATCCTTGTTGAAGGACGCTGCAAGACATTTATTATTTCTTTAAACCTGTGATTCTCAATATCTCTATTACCCATGAAAGAAGGTTCTACGCATTTCGTATTTATCGAAAGCCATTCTTATCGCCGTTAAAGGATGCTCTGGAATATTTATCATTCCTCTGCTGAAAAGAACTTTCAAATATTTTTTTCGCCATAAACCAAGTTTTGAAACAACTGTTATCGTCTCAATAAATAAATAAACTGTCGAAAATTTTCTTTAAAGTAAGTTACAAAACTTTTCTTATTTCTGAAAGAAAAATGGAAAAATCTCGAAATTTTTATTCGTAGGAACCAGAATATAAAAATGAAGCATTTTTATGATTTCTTGCAGAAAGAACTTCAAAAACATTTTCATGTCTCCGATACTTTCCGTATTTCTAAAGAACAAGCGAAGAAATATTTTTGATCTCTGAAAAGTGACCTACAAAATATTTGTCACACCTGAGAAGAAAGCTCAGGAATTTTGTTTCTGAATAATGAGCTACAAAATAATTTTGCCTCAGTAAGCTCCGAAATATTTTTCACCCTGAAAAGAGCTAACTGATATTGGTGAAGCCAAGCCATCTCTGGTTTTATGTATATGCGAGAATACCGAAGAAGGTATCGTTCATTTCAAACACCTTTTATTTACATGAAATTGGAATATCGTGAATGAAGGTAGCACATTTATTTAGGGAAGCTCCAAATACCGTGTTTGGACCAGATCATCTACACTTCCGAAAGATTTCTGCCTTTTTTAAATCGTGCAATGGACGCGCTAAAATAGACACAACGAATACCTTAATTAGTGTCTTAACATCGAAGAACAGCAACGACGTGCATGAAAAGTCAGCATCATACCTGATTGCCTACCAGACGGTTTCGATTCTACCTCACTCTGCTGACAGCTAGTTCATTCGTCAGAAGTTCCCCTCGTTAGCTGCTCTGAAGCTGCTCTGAATCTTTATCTCTGGGACATGGATTCCACGATTTTAATGCTGAAGTTTTTGCTCTGCGGAAGGGGAAGGGGGGGGGGGGTAGGTGGTGGGGTGAGAAGCTTAATTTAAAGCATTATTTTTCATTTTAAAATGTGGTAAACGCATTCACTGCAATCAGTTATAATCGCGCGTAGTTATCAAAAATCTAGATGTTAAAATACTGTAAATATGCGTCAGCATAATCGTTAGATTTCAAGTGATAAACCTGAAATGATTTTTCATTTTGCATTCTGAGTCTTTAGCACGAAGGCATATTTTTTACGATTACTCTCATTACCTGTTGCATCACACATTTCATTTGGTTTGTCCTTGACAGTGCAATTGTTTAATGATGACATGCCATTTACAATATTTTTGGCCAAAATAGATTAACTTTCTTGGTTTGTTTAGAATAAATAGCTCAAGCGGATTTTTGAGTGTACTGAAAAATAAAAGCATTTGTTTAGCTGTTTAACTCTGGCACAACATTATGTGTACATGTTGTGCAAAAGTTAAACACAGCCAAACAAATGTATATATCTGTGTGTGTATATATATAAATAATTTTTTTCGGATTACACAAAGTGGTGCTTATAAATTAAACAAAATCCTTCCTGTGCGAATATCAACTGCATATTCTGGACTTATAAAAATTGTGATATGTACTCAGTTTGAACGTTTTTACTTTTCAAAAACAGGGGCAACCTTATATTCGAAAAAGTGTTAGACATATTTTAGTAATCACAATTGGATTACAATAACAATGCCACATGCAATAAACTGTCTTGATCAAAGATCCATAAAATTATTGTGACTAAAACATGAAAAACGCATCTGAAGCCAGCGAACATTTTTCTAGTTTTTGTGGCACCATTAAAAAATCCATCAGTGCAAAGCTCTGTACTTTTTACAATTTAAATTGTCTACATAGAAAGAAAGATTACAAGTATTTGCTTTCGAACACAATTTTTGGAATGCACATGTTTGGCACAGAAGTTCTGCATTTATATTATATTCCAATTAAGAAGTATTTAAAACGAACCCCATAGTTATTATGAATTTCGGGAATTGATTAATTTACAAATTTCAGAATTTTTAAATACCACTGCAGAGAAATTTTGGTGTATTCACTCCAATACTTTTTATTCATTTCCTAGAGCAGAACCGTTTCTTAGATTACTTGCAGTTATACTGGGTATGTAACGATTGGTCGACAATCGGTTGGTCGACATAACGATTGGCCGACACACGATTGGCCGACAGTAACGATTGGTCGACATAACGATTGGTAGACAGAAATGATGAGTCGACATAACGATTGGTCAACAGTAATGATTAGTCGACAGAAACGATTAGTCGACAGTAACGATTAGTCGACAGCACGTTTGATCGACATAACGATTGGTCAACAGTAACGACTGGTCAATATAACGATTAATTGACATTGGTCGACATAAAATGGTCAACGGGACTTGAAAAAAAAATTGAATAAGTACAAATAGTTTGGCGTTAAATTGCTTCACCGAAAAATTGCCACATGGTTTTCATTAAGAAGACGAGCACACACCGCCGTTCGTCCGAGAAACGCTTTGAATGTGTGGCAACTTTCCGAGTTTCCGAATTATGTGTGGCAGTTTCCCCAAGGTGCCTATACCTAAAGTGCCCCGGGGCCCTTTCGGAAATAACATCGTTCAGAATACCCTCTACAGATTTCACTTAGAGTACAAAAGATGACACGGGGGCCTATTTGGAAATAATATGTTATAATGCTTTACGTTCTGAGGACTACATTCTAAAAGATATTATTTCCAAAAAGGAACGTTACGTTTTGAGAGGTCAATACCTTCTGAGAGGTACCGCTGCGAATGAGAACCATAATCCTCTGAACCAATGGTTATCTCGACAATTCGTTGTGTCGACTAGTCGTTACGGTCGACTGATCGTTATGTCGACCAATCGTGCTGTCGACCAATCGTTACGGTCGACTGATCGTTCTGTCGACCAATCGTGCTGCAGACCAATCGTTATTCGACCAATCGTGCTGCCGACCAATCGTTATTCGACCAATCGTGCGACACCGGTTTTACTTTATATACACGTAGAGAAAGAATATTTACAAATTAAATATTGCTAAAAACTATATGTAAAGCGATAACAATGCTGACTGATCTATTTTTTTTGTGTGCTGAAAAAGAAAAAAATAGTAGCAGAAATGCATCATGAACCAATTAAGGGATTTACTGACTACAGCATTAGAAAGCAATCGCAACAATGTAATGCTGTTTGAGTTTCAATTAACATCCGTTGGCTGTCACATGGTACTGAATGTATACTTTATCTAAACCAGCGCCTTTTTGTGTTGCCGCTTTTTTCAGTACTGTCGGTTTTGCTAATGGAACAACATTTGCAGCTAAGAAATGTACTAAAACAAATGTGGAAACACCTGACAAAAGTCACGTGAAGCTGTCAAAAGTACCATCACTTATTCATCATAATTATTTCAAGACTACGGGATGTTAAATGAGTTAGCTGTCCCTCTCTCCTTAAACCCGTGACTCAAAATTGGGGAAGGACGACTGCTTTCAGTTCCCAGTTGTCCACGGTGCTCGTTTAACTCCCGAACAAACAAAGGAAAAGTTCTTTTCCAGCTTAATTTGCAAGCGATTATAAGTAAACTCTTTTTATTTAGAGGCATCCAATGCATGAAACTCAACAAACTTGACAGGAACACTTGCATGAACATGGAAAATGCCTTCTTGGGGCCAAGTGGTCAGAGGCGCTGGTTTCTGACCATTCATCAAAGAGGGGCTCAGGTTCGAGTCGCGGATGAAAGATGGGTGTGTTTGTCTAATGGCTCTGTACCTTCTCTGGAACCAGTGACCCTAAATTAAGGAGAGTTGCCCTTAGATTTGCTCATGTCGCCCGTGAGAAACCAAACCGAAAATGAAATGCTAAATGACACTGCTTAAAGATGTAGAAGATATTGCGATGTCGGCATGAAGTGACCGAAAACTCGACAAGCAGCAAGTTTGTGACGAAATGCCAACTTCTGAGCTGCACGTATCAAAGGAGAAGATGAGAAAATGCAAATGAGCAGCAATGACACATTTGAGCACTTTACTAAAGTGCGAAGCAAACTGGTGATAAGATTTGCTTTGTTCTCGTGCGGAAGGAAGTTAGTTATAGCTGCGCGTGTGTTTCAGTTGAACGACATCTCCGCAACGCGATTTACCAGAATCAACAGCTTGGAGAACAGTCCTAAGGCTGAAGACTAGCCAGCCACAGAGGATAGCAGCAGCTTGGAGAATAGTCCTAACGCTAAAGACTAGCCAGCCACAGGGGGATAGCAGCACCTTGGAGAACAGTCCTAAGGCTGAAGACTAGCCAGCCACAGGGGATCGTAGCAGGTGCGGTTTGAGTGTCTAAAAGCGTCTTCAGTAGATAATGAAAGCGCTTCCAGGAGACGGGAAAAGTACGAAAGAGACTAGGGATGGATCAGTTAACACCTGCAACAGCACAAGACAACCGGCATTTCGGTTTACTGTCTCGTAGGAATCATCCATGAAATGTATCTAAATCACAACGCCTGTTTACTGCGGCCGCAGGATGACGCGTATCCCCACAAACCCTACGTAAGTGGCTCCACCAAAGAAGACTGTGTGCCCCGCCACAGATGCTATGTATGATTGTCTCTTTGTGCACATCACCGGAGTTTCTGCACATAGATGGCTGAAGATTATCGTGGTTGGAGTTATGAACAGTGGTACTCCGTTCTTTTCACAGATGAGTCACCGTTCAGCCTGCAGTTCGATACAATTGTCACGTTCTTTTCTGGCGTCAGTGAAGAACATGGAATAATTTAACCTTCACGAAGGAAAGACATGCGTTCTGTAGTGGCGGAGTCGTCATGTGGGCGAGCATCAGCATTGATGGTCGTACAGAGCTCTACGTCATCCACAATGGATCCTGCCTGCGGTTAAATATCGAGATGTGATCCTGTGATAAATAATTGTACTCTATGGCCGAAAAGTTGGGAATATGTTCCAATTCATGGATGATAACGCACACCACGTCAAGCCCAGCTGATGAAAGATATGTTTCAGAAAGAGGGCATGGGGTTTAGGGACTGGCCTTGGAGCCATGCGTGACCTCAACCCCACTGAGCACGCGTGAGACCCACAGGGTAGACGTAATGAAGCTCGCTTACCCCCTTCCCCCCACACACGAGGCATGTAGCTGGAGCATGACCTCATCGACTAGAAGCGGATAATTCCCCAAGAACTATTGGACAATCTTATTGTTTCGATGTGCTAGTGTTCTTTCAATCGTGGTAACTACACACCCTACTAGATGTCAGTACGCACAGTTTCCTCCATTTGTACATGTGTAACTACACTACTATGCGTTGTGTGTTGCCACAATATTACCGTAAATTTGTTTAAATTACTTGTGTGTTGCCTATTTTATCATGTCTCATACTCCGCCTGACTCACATATTCGTGTTTTCGATAACAGGCAATCATGCGTTCCTCGGTGCAAGGTCTCTACCGCAATATCCCCTGATTTTTTTAGCATTTTATTTCTCTGTGGCACTGATTTTGCTGCCAAATTTCATTTCAGGAAGAACAGTGAGCGACGTGCATGAATTCAGTAAACTTGGTTGGTCAGCATTTTTGGTTTCATTCCAAACTGAGAAAAATTTCTGCTCTAAAGGAACTGGTTATGAAAGTTTGAGCAACTATTTTTTTGCGATTTACTAAACAACAGATGTATTATTACGGTGATTTACTAATGATGTAATATTAAGGTGATTTACTAATGATGTAATATTAAGGTGTCTTAGAAGAATTATTGAAAGTTGACTTCAGCGAATTCTTTTTCTTGAAACTGTTACTGAAACTGATATGATGGTGGTCTTAATAATGTAGTCAGCCAGTCAATCTTGTCTCATTTTGCATGTCTTGAGTTCGACATTATACTGATTATACTGCATTGATTATATCAGGCTATAAATTAATTATCACTAGTTCATGAACTTTCACAGCCTTCAGGAAAATGGTGACGAATAGATTCCCCGAAATAACGTTTTTGCGGAAGAGAAAACCTACAAAGAGGAGGAAGTTCACAAACATTCAGTCATGAATTAAGCTTAGTAGGTAAACTGCCGCAAATTGTTTAGGATGGGATTTTTCGGAAGGGGTAAGAGGGGATGATTTTGATTTACAAGTTTGCCTACTCTTTGTGCCCCTTGCGGCGGAAGGAAAGCACATGCACATAGTAAAAATAGAAAGTGTTATAATTACAGCGTTGTATATTGTCAGTTTTTGATCGTTGATCGTTAGACGTCTGGTACAGGGCATCAGCTCGCTCTGAATACGATGCTCTGATATTCAAAGGTCAAGGGACTCAGAATCCCGACGAGTAGGTCACAGAATCGATCTTTAGTATGTTTCACCGCTGCCGGTGCGTATCTTGTTTGACAAGTTTTATGCCTGATCATCACCGAAGCACCTCTGTTAACATAGAAAAGAACTTTATCAACGAGAAAAAATATGAACGCATCAAAATTCCGTAGGTTCATCTTTGGCATGTTGTCGAATTTGATTAATGTACTACAATGACTCTCACCTTTGTCAGCGGCCTATGCCACGAAATCTATATTTAGATGTTCATTTGAGATAATATGAATAATTCTCATCATGTAGTGATGTTAATGAAACAGCTTATTCTTGTTTTGTTTGGTTGGATTCTGTTCTGTTTTTCCTGTAAAGGTCTAAATAATGAGCATTCATAATAAATACAACATCTTCGCAGCTCTTATCAAGCATGCGAATAATTATGCCAAATCTAAAAATTAACAAGCTGCAGAATTAAGAAGTGCATAAGGCGGATAATATTCTTTTAGTTGTTTATTTATTTGACTTATTTTTCAGATCCGTTATTATGTTGAAAATAATAACGGATCTTCAAATTAATTGCTTCTCATACAGCGACGTATCAATTTCAAATAGATTGTAACACTGCACTTTGCAACATTATGTATCAAGTAAGCAAAGTAAAAAGTGAGTTATCCAAATTTTTTTTCTTTTTCAAAAACACCTTTGTTTGCATCTTTATCTTTTCTGTTGCCGAACCACTGAATCTAATTCTCTCTGAATGTCATGATTAGTTTCCTTCAACTGATCATGACATTCAGAGAAAATTTTTTCAGTCACAGTATAATGTCAATACCATACTGCTCTCATTGCTTAATTTTAGTTTTCCTTCATAGTCGAAGAAGGAAAACTAAAATTCTTAACTAGATTTAATTAAAAATTTAAAACTAGTTAACGTTTTTCTTCTGAATAGTTCCGATCATAGCGATTCTATGTTCGTCTGATCCATTAATACTACTCCATATTTAGAGCAGCACATCGAAATCAACCGAAAGATATTTTTATGTGATGCATGAAGTACTTAAAAAGCTTGGATACTTAAATGACGCACAAAAGAGTAATATAGAAGTAAACCTTCTTGATTCTGGGTAAAAATGAATCCCATTTTTTCTTATGCCGTACAAATGCTTAGACAGTGGTACGTTGCTCTGCCCATCATACTTACTGGCAATTACTGATGCTGTTCCTCAAAGTTATCAACTCATGTGTTCCTTATGAGAAGTTTTCTTTTACCTAATACCAAAGAATTCAGCAAACCAGTATCATAAATGTTTGCAACATTTTGCGAAATAAAGTGGTAGGGACTCAAAACACTGTATTAAAGAAAAGACTCAGTCACATAAAATTTTGCATTGTAAGATATAACAGAAATCGAAATCCCCAGTTTTTGAAATAGATATCCTAATTTTAATCACAAATTTCGAAAAACGCGAATTCCTTTAATAAAGGTTAGGGATTCAACTGCAAATTATTCAGATATCCTACCAAGATTAAGATATTTACGCGCATATATTTTTTTTTAGTTGATCTGCATAATATGATATGCGCCATGCCATGTATTGAGTTAGTGAAAGTGCAAAATGTAAAGGAATTTATAACTAAGGTAAATGCAGCAGTTAAAATCTGAATTAGAAGGAAGAAATATTTTAGTTGTTGAAGAAATTAGAAGTCATTGATAAAACGGAATTTGCATAACTTTTGCAAGAACGGTAATCATAAATTGAAATCCTATTCTGGACGTTCAGGATGCGCAGTGACTCTAGATGATAGAAAACTCCTTAAAATGTCTGTCATCGAACGAATGTTTTTAACACAAATGTTATTCTGAATTCACAGTGTCTAAAGGTACTTTCCGAAGACGTATCAAAACGAATGAAGAGTTTTTGTACCCCAAAATCCCTAGTGGGTCCTCTAATATAATTATTAAAAAAGGAAAACTGGGACCCACTTTTTGAATCCTTCCCATGGCATACAACTGCCGAAACTCTGTCAACGGATTCACGCCTTGTCAGTTTGGGAGTCGAATGGGTGGCATCTTCATCCAGAAGATCTTACAAAACTACGTTCTGAATCTCCTTCAGACATCCACTACGCTGTTGGTCCTCCATTTTGCAATTACCACTTCTTAAGTTCACACCCATTCACCACACGTGCTTGTACCTACAGCTTTCATCCGTTTGCCGAATAAATCTCCTCTCGTGCTTCTGTAGCGATTTTCTTGATATTAAACATGAGCAATAGAAAGTGACGAGTCGTTATGTCCTTGCTCAAATATTTGTGATTGTGAGCCGTCTGCCAACATGTGTCTTTTGTTGCAGTGTTGCAAATTTGCGTACACATCACAAAATTCTAATAAAAATTGAACCGTTTTTGTTTTACAGTTCGCTACGCGAAACGCTGTACATTTATGGATATACCTAATAAGTTATAATCTTTATGGCTAAAACATAATTTTAAAAAAATTGGTTGCTTCGATAGACTTTTTGGAGTACTGTAGACTGATTAAGAAGGAACGTTAGCCACAATAATGTAAGCTTTGGTAAATGTACACTGTATAAACAAAAATCATCGGACACCAGAACCATAAACCAGAAAGATCAGTCATTGGATGAAATAAACATCGAGGTGGCCCACCTTTGGCCGGAATGCATGCGCTTAGCATCCTAGGCATGCTTTCCACTAAATTTTGAAAAGCATCCTCAGGAATGCGTTTCCTTTCACTTGTTCTTGAGGTGAAGCAGGATTATTTTACAGTCCCGTGATACGGCACTTTAATTCATGCCACAGATGTTCAGTGGGGTTTAAATCAAGGATTTGTAAAGATCAGTCCAAGTATGACACCTGATTTTCCATAAAATAGTCAGCAACAACGCGTGGTGACTGACAGGGTACGTTGTATTTCTGATACCAGCAGGACTGCAACAGTGTTGGAAGCGCCGAATTGTCCAGCATGTCTAGGTAAGCTCCTGCATAAAGAGTTTTTTCCATCACTGCTAATAGACTGAGTCCGTTCTACGAAAAATAAATAAATAAATGAAAAACCCCATGCAAGAACATTGCCACCTCCATTTCTGCGTGTGAGAATAATGCACAATTGTAAGAACCTTTGTATTGGCATTCTCCATACCTATGCATGGACATCTGACTGGTACATCATGTACTGTGGTTCATCAATCTATGGGACCTTTTCCCATTCTTCTAGACCCCAAGACCGATACTCAAAGCTCCATGTTAAACAAGCAGCAGAGCATTCTGTAAAGTAATATGGAGCTTGTGGGCAGCGGCACGGCCATCTGCGTGGAGATCTAAGTGAATGGTTTTTGCACAAACGGGGGTACCAGAAGCCCTTGCGACATCTAAACGCAGATTTTCTGCCTTACACCGTCGAAGAGAATTCTAAGGAGGCAGACGTCTCTTTTGTCTCCAAAAGGTTTTGCCAGATAATATTTGGGTCTGCCAGCACGTTTCGATGGCTGAGGTCACCTTCGCTCTGCCAACGATGCACTTTCTCTAACACAGCTGCCTAGAGAATGCTTAACCCTTTAACGACCATGACCCAAAAATCTTGCATCACTCTAAATAACATAACGCCCGAAACTGTCTGCTGTTTCACTTCCTTTTTTAATAACAACAACAGTGACTGAGGGTGTCTCCTGCTGATCAACCATAGGTCGAGAAAATTTAAAGAATCACTTTAAACAGGCGTTTCGGGCATCTAAGGCCGTTTATACATACGGGCGTTTTTGGGCGTTTTTGGGCGTTATGGGCGTTAAAGGGTTAATCCAATGGTTCTCAAACTTTTGGCGCGTGCAAGCCTCTGTGCACCTACATGCGGACTTCGCGCCCCCCGTGCCCGACGTAGTATATGAACAAAGATATTTTGTGTAGTGTACGTATTTTCTTTCGCACATTTACATATTTAACATTTTATAAAGGAGTGAAGAAAACATGGTTCAAATTAGAACAGCTTTATTTAAGTAAATTCAATATCTAACTCAACACAAAATAATATTATAGCATCAACATTTATTGCACATTTTTAAAATTCATATGATACTATTTATGTTAATTTGTAATTATAAAATTATTTCATGTTTTTGTAGTACATTTTCTCAAGTAATGTTTATACTAAATGTGATGAACGTGCTTGTTCCTGAGCACCAAGTTTTCTGAAACGAGGAGTAATATTGCGAAGAGCAACCTTAGTTCTTGGGTGACAAGTCTCGCACGATATTTGCCCTTCAAAGCCACCAGAGCGAGTTTCACACAAGTAGATGGTAGCAAAAGGTAATAGCGCTTTTGTAGCCTCTTCACTTAATGTTCGGTATTCTTGTCTAGCACTAATCCAAAAATCTGGCAAAGAGCTTTCTTTAACTTTTATTTTTAAAGAAGCATCAGTCTGTAGATCAATAAAATGTCCTTGATCAGTCATGTTTCATGATCTTGGTTGTGGTGCAATGGTAATGGATTTTTTGTCCAGTAATCGAGGTTTTCATAAAAATATTTTTTTAAATGTTCTTGTAACGTGACTAGATGGTCAGTGAAATAATTTTCCAGCTGCGATTGAATTACTTGAAAGCCTGTTTGTTTAATCATGTTGACAAGAGTAGGAAACATTTCCAAATCGTTACTTTTTAAACCATTTGTCCAAAGTTGTAGTTTTTTTTATAAATGCCTGAACTTAGCCTGTAACACTTCATTCAGAGAAGAGCTTAGCTCTTTAGATGCTATTGCCTCACGATCTATCATGCAGTGCGTCCACTTGGCTCAGAAACTATTGCTTCAAACCTTGCTTAAGTCTTGTGCACTCCAGATATAGCGAGATCAATATCTCCATCTGTACATATGCCAACGTATCTCTCCCATGATATACCATTTTCTTTTAAGAAAGTATGAGTCATATTTAAAACGCATTCCGCAGTGATATTGTTAAGAAAAGGTTTACAAAAAAGAACTTCTGCTCGCAGCTTATCACCATCAAAGAATCAGACATATGCAATTAGATGGCCGTCTCTACCCACATCAGTTGCTCCATCAACTTGAAGTGCGTAGTAATTGTCTCTCACACCTTGTCTATGCTATTTATTTATTTGTAAGCACATCCTTACAGATGGTATTCTAGTTACAGGAATTGCTATAGTTACACTGGCAAAAAGTGAAAAAAGAACACCAAGAAGGAAATGGCGGACGATCATGAAATTTACATATGTTAATGGGGTCGAGTTTACGTAGGTGTGATGTTAATTTCGGGACCAACCGGTGAGCGCTAACGCCACAGCACGGCATAATATGCAAATTATCGTCAGTGGTATTTAAAGAGTACGGCGAAGTGAATGTAATCAGTCGTCGGCGTACGGACACGTGCAAAAACCCTGAAGAAGCTGCAATGCCTGGACATGGAAGACGTGTACGATTTCAGCAGTTATCGGACTTTGAGCGAGGTTGTCTAGTCGGACTCCGCGAGGCCGGGTGGTCGTATCGTCGTATTGCGCCGCGAATTGGACTGGAAGTATCGGTGGTGGTACGATGGTGGCGTAGATGGTCCGAGGAACATTCCCACACGAGAAGACGTGGAATCGGGAGTCACAGACGGACTGATGAGCGGACCGATCGACGCATAAGAAGAGCGGCGTTGTCAAGCAGAACATCCACTGCGACGGAAATCGGAGCTGCCATTGCACCTGAGGGGACTGTGCGAACAATCCTCAACCATCTATTGGATACTGGACTATGTGCACGTGTGCCTCTGGCATGTGTACCTCTGACTCCAGCCCACCGTCAGGAACGGCTGCAGTGGTTTCGCCAACGTCTGCACTGGAAAACGCAATGGCAATCTGCCGTGTTCAACGATGAAAGCAGATTCTGCTTGGGCGCCTCCGATGGCCGTATGCGTATTCGCAGACGCACAGGGGAGCGTCTCCATCCTTCTTGCATCCGCCAGCGACACACAGGGCCTACACCTGGTCTCCTGGTGTGGGGAGCGATCAGCTATCACTCCCGTATACAACTAGTGTTTGTATCGGGTACGTTAAACAGCACCTCATACATCAACATCATTCAGCCCGTTGTTGTGCCATTTGTAAGGTCGGTCCATCGTGGTGTTTTCCAGCAAGATAACGCACGCCCACACACGGCACGTGCAACGTAACATGCACTTCAGGGTGTGAGACAACTTCCATGGCCTGCACGTTCACCGGATTTGTCCCCCATTGAACACGTGTGGGATTTTATGGGACAACGACTTATCCGGTCTCCACGGCCAGCCACGACCATCCCCGATTTACGCCTCCAGGTTGAGGATGCTTGGAACTCAACACCCCGAACTTACATCCAACATCTGTACGACAGACTCCATGCCAGAATTGCACAGTGTGACGCAGTTCATGGCAGTTCAACGTCGTACTAACCATCTTACATGGAAATGTTTTTTCAGGTTACCAGCAAATACAGCTGTATTTTGCCATAATATTTTGATCACGTTATCCTCTGTATTCCGTTATTCTGCTGTATAAATTTCGTTGGTATCAGATGTCTCCTTCTTGGTGTTCTTTTTTCACTTTCCGCCAGTGTATATTTACAGTGATAATTAGCAAGTGATATTTACAATCTTGCAAAACATACTTTATAAAAAAATTCTTACTTGCTTAAAAAAATTCCGGACATTCTTCAAGAGAGTTGTGAAGCCTATACATTTTACATAACGGATAATTTTTTCCAGCATCAGTTCTGCAAAATGGCACAGCAGATAGTTCACATTTTGTCCTCGGTAAACGTAGGACACAGAAACTTAATTGGTTTACAATTTGAGTATCATCAATCTCCCCATTGATGATGCCATACAGGAACTTGAGTTGAAGAGCCTTCCTTCTCGATCGCAGAGATGTCACCTTGAAGAATGCCAGATGGTCAGCCGTCGGGATGTCCACTGTATAAACACCAGTCCATTTGTAAAAAAAGTGTCTAAGAAATGTTTTTTGAACTTTTTCGATTTCATTTCCTAGAGTTACGGGGCTAGGTCTCCAAATGATCGCCACATATTCCAGCGAAGATCTTACCGTACTCGCAAAAATGCGAATAAGTGTCTGAGTATTCGAAAAATACTTGGAATGTCGCATGATAAATCCAAGATTTCTGTACGCTGTACGAACAATTATTTTAATATGACTTTTAAAGTCCAAGTTCGAACTAAACGTGACTTCCAATGTCCCGGATATCGTTCGTCCGGCAAAGAGTATAGTCGCCAGCTTTGTAGTAAAAAGAATTGGTTTTCTTTTCCGCGAAAAGGAAACGACATGACAATTGGAGATGTTGAGGTGGAGATGCTTTAATGTACACCAGCAGGTTATTGAGGTCAGTTTGAAGAGAAAGACAGTCATGAGGAGTCTGTACACTGTGATAAAGATTGAAATCCTCAGCAAACAAGAGACATGGGCCATCAATGCAAAAAGGAAAGCCATTAATGTACATATATGGAAAATAGGAGTGGTCATAAATTAGAGCCTTGGGGTATTCCAGCTGTGGCAACATAGGGATCAGAAACATGGTTGTTATAAAAAACAGACTGGGATCGGTTGAAAAGGTTATCACTGAGGACAAGACAGTTCAATTTCTTGAGTAAAATGCCATGATGAACTTTGTCAAAAGCTTTAGCAAAGTAAATGTAAATAACATCAACTTGTAATCCTCTCTCAACAGATGACGTAATATACTCTGTGATGTGGAATAGGTTGGTAAGCGTTGAGCATTTCTTCACAAAACCATGCTGTGCAGAACTGAGGACACGTTTGAAATGATCATATAGCTTAGAAAAAATAAGAGACTCAACTATTTTTGCTAGGACACAAATAATTGTGATAGGTCGATAATTCTCAATAGAGTCTCGGCTGCCTTCCTTAAAAACAGGAATAATTTTCGCTTTTTTTAAGAATCTTGAGGAAAAATCCCAGTACTGACAATTAGATTATAGTATGAAGCAGCGGCTTACTAAGCGTCTGACCACATCATTTGACTATGTACGAAGGAATCATATCAGGGCCAACAGCTCTACAGCTTTTAAGTCCTCTGAAATTTTTAATATTCGCCGGGATACTGTGACATTAGAAACGGGAACATTTCTTAATTGTTCCACCACAGATTCACCAAACATGGTGGAAAACAATACAATTGCTGCCGGTAATACAAGAGTTTCACCTATCGTGTTTGTTTGTTTTACACCTAACAATTCTGTAGGAAACCTGGAAAGAAACCAGAAGAGATTTAGATGGTGCACTTGTTGTTTTAGTAAAGCTTCCCTTGGTAGACTCGAAATTAATAAGTTTTCTAATAAAAAAATCTGTTGGTTTCTCGGCAAACTCTACATGTCTTGTTTCAAGATGCCTTTTCAGTCTATTAGGCTAAAACACTAAAACATATTATACACTTTTAATATCTCAAGATAAAGCACTTAAACATACAATGTAGACGTTCTTCACCGTTAATGATAGTTTTTGTGAAACCTAGGGACAAATAATTTTCTGTATATCTCCTTTGCGTTTTTGCATTCCGTGTAGTTGTAGTGCCATTTGCACCTGGCGGTCGAGAGCGACCGGCGATGAGGCTACGACTCTTGTTGGCGTATCGTCATCATAAATGACGTTACAACGGGTGACGTGTCAAGGCCGCCTCAACATCAACGAATGAGTTCGGTTTGAAACTGGTTTCATAAAGTAACTCAGTACGTTAAGTCGAGCTAAAAAAATAATTTTAAAGTTCGAAATATTTCTTGCGCCCCCTTGAGCCTCCCTCCTCCCCGAGGGTCGTGTTCCACAGTTTGAGCCAATCATACCTCTCTCAAACTCTATGCGTACGTCTCCTGACATCCTGCATTCGAGTGCACGTTCTGGGTGAGCAGTAGCATCATTTTATACCATCCAACAATAATTTGCATATCATAATGCACGTACGGCTGGCATACTGTGATTTTGGAGTTGTGTCAGGTGACTTTTGTTTATGTAGTGTATACACTATGTGTGTGTGAAATTATTATTGTTATTATTTTGTATGATTACGAAATTTAGGTGGATTTTGTGATAGCACCATTTTACTGTTTGAAACGCCACATCATCCTCTAGTAACGGCAGCAGTTTAATTAATGCGTTAGCAACAAGTCGTTTCCCGGGGGCCATGATACACAGAAACTGAAAACGATAAGTTAAACCTTTTTTGAAAATACTAGCATTAGGACTAAGTTCAGGAAAAGTTCTGGCTTTGTGACTCATGATGGCAGATCTAATACAATGTTTGTTGAGATCTAATGATGGAAACGACAGTTCAGATGCTTTTTGGGAAAGACATCGTAGAACTGAGGTGAAGATATTTCGTCAATATTTGGTTTAAAGGAGTAAAAAGTTTACGTCAGTTAATACTTAACGCACTCACAGAAAGTACTAGGAGTGGAAATATTAGATTTAGAGTCAGCTTTACTCCAGTGTTTTAATTAAATTTCACCGGTGGCTCCGGTTACAATGCGTTCTAGAATAATACAAGTGAGAAAGATGACATAGAATTCTCAGGTGTCTTTTGCGAAAAGTCTCAAACCTTTAACGCTAAAGGTATTTCAATGTTATTTTTTATTTCAAACTGTGCGAACAAAGGATTTTTAATAAAAAAAGGAGATAAAATCGGGAGACAAAATTATATCTCAGAAAATCTGGAAAACTTGTGAAAAATGGGAGTACAGCTTACAGCAACCGAATGAAAAAAGAACTTTAGGAACAAGATTCGCAGAAATTTAGATACAATAGCGAATATAAGCGCATTCCTACACGTTTTAGTGGAAAATAACGCACGTGAATATCAAAAGTCATGTGGGTAATAACGACAGTGGCTAGAACCAACCAGTTAAACAAAATCCAATCCGATTTCACGAAGCTGAGGTATTGTCGTAAAACTATCAAAACTTACGGCTCCAGGAAAAGGCCCAAGAGCTGAAATTGTGCTTGTAATTTTTGAAACCTTCTGCAAAAAAAAAAAAAAAAAAAATTCATATCGGAATTTTAGAAGCTCAGACGCAGTTCCTAAAGCAGTTGTACTAGAGGGCATATGAAAATCAGGTAAAATATGTATTATATGACAATGGCAAAATCAGGAAATGTTTGTGTTACATTGATCATTATTAAAATAGCAAATTCTAGACGAATTTTTTTAACTCGTATAGTGCGAAACAGAGGTAGTGTTGAACACAAATTAAAATTCGCGCCTCTTGGCCCGATCGTTTTACGTGGAAGGAGATTCAGAAATTCAGGAACGATTTTCTTAGTAATCAAAGCTGTAACAAGGAAAAAAGAATATTTGAAATCTTATCTTAAGAAGTGGCGATATAGCGTCAAGTGCAACTGTATTAGCTTATATTTCTCGAAAATAAGCTTTTGCTGCTCTTAGCTTTACAGCTTTGTATAAATGTAAAGTGTTAATAGAAATATTTAAAATATAATTAAATAATGACTTCGGTTACTCAACGCGCGAAAAACAGCAGCAAGAAATTCGCCTTCAGAATTTAAAATAAAAAAAAAAAAAAAAAACGCTTTACAGATTCCCGGGAAAGCCATTCCTTTGTTGACCGTGGACCACCCACGAACAAAAGGACCTCACCCCCGTTCTATATCTCCCATCCTTGGAGAAAAAAAAATTTATCGGAGAAACCCCTCGAGTCAGATTTCGACCTTAAGCAAGTTCTTATGTCACGAGCATCTTCTTTCAGGCGACAAAGAAGGAAAGGAAAAAATGATCATAAAAAGGGGAGTCTTTCTTGGTCGTAAAAAGGGGGTCTTTCTTGGTCATAGAAAGAGGAGTCTTTCTTGGGACTGAGGAGAGGGAGGAAAGATTTTTGCGCTGGCATGTAGGAAGGAAAGAATGAGAACAGATTTTGGCGGGAAATACATAGAGAAAGCCTACCAAAATACCCATCTGTCGCTGGAAGTATTTACTATTTACTTTGACTAACCGATATTTTTCTTCCCCCTTCCCCGGTCTGTAGAATAAAGATTTGTGCGAGCGAAATAACCTGTCGCTACATTCAATTTGTTTAACTATTTATTTGCTTGCTTCCCTGCTTCAATGACATAGGAACCTGCAAAAGACGATTCTTCTGCAAATATGGCATCCACTTCAATACTTAAAGATAACCACGCCAACAGAAGCAAGAAGCGCCTGAAATTTCCCCCTCATATTTCTAGTATCGAATTCAGAAATAGTTTTTCAGTCCTCTTTCAGAAAGTAGAAATATCTAGCCAAATGTAGGAATACTTTTATATATCACCAACGGAAATCTCTGTGTCGCAAATGCTTTTTTTTTTTTTTTTTTGGCGGGAAGAGATTAACTATCACCGTGAGCACCTCAGTTGGCCATGGGGAATCGCCCCTAGCTGATTTGGGGCCGCTGGCTCCTGCGCGGGGAAGGGGGAGGGGTGACCCACGCGCCTGCCTCATTGGGGGGCTCGAACCCAGGCCCAAGACGGACAAACGGTCAAAAGGCAGCGCTTAGGCCATTGTGCTTCAGCGGCTTGTAGAAATTCACAAGTAGCATTCTCACGTGATCAGCTAGTATCCTAAAACGAATTCTTGACAAGTGGTGAATGAAATTTTATGCGGGGCCTGCGGTTGCCGGTAAACAGCCACACAGGAAAAGTGACATACACAGATCTTTCAGCAACTTCGAAAACTGCCTCATGTATCTCATTAAAGGGCCAGGCAAACATTGCTTTTTCTCCGAGGAACACTTTGAATGTGTGGCAGTTTTCCAAGTTTTCAAATTAGGTGTGGCGGCTTTCCAAGGTGCCTACCGACGGGAAGGAGATCTTTTATTTGTCTGAATTTTCAGGCTGGTTCATACGAGTTTAGGGCAACTGGCCACCGGACAGCTAAACACAAAAGTTTAAAGGGGAGGGAGCATAAAGATTGCCGTTTCTTGAGAATTGCACTGGGAACTCCAAACAAATTTCGAGAAAAAGTTCTATGTAAGCCAAGCGAGAATTGTACTTTAATTTGAAGAAATAAATTGTCGTGACTTATTGCATTTTTTAAAACTATAGTGTTTGACGAAACAACGGAATTACATCATGGTTCATGCTGTGTTCAGAACAGGACGATAATAACGCTGCGCTTTTACTTTGGCACTAAATGTTTACATAGCATGTCAAGTTATTAATATTTCTCTTCTACTTAATTAATTCGTAGGCCCTAGACCTAGGCTTTTTAAACAGCTTTTAATCCGCCGACTTCATGTTCATAACGTTTGCATATCGAGTAGAGTTGCTAATATTGCGGTTTTACGTATGCACTAAATATTAATCCCTAGGCCTGGACCTTTTTAACAGTTTTTATTCTACGGATGCCATATTCTTAACGTTTACGCACGAACTCAAGGTAATCATATTGCATTTTTACTGAGGCACTAAATATTATTCCACAGGTTCTAGGCTTAGGCCTTTTTAACAGTTTTTATTCTACGGATAACGATTACCTATCAACTCAAGGTAATCATGATGCACTTTTACTGAGGCACTAAACATTAATTCACAGGTCCTAGTCCTAGGTCTTTTTAATAGTTTTTATTCTAACGATGTCATATTTGTAACGTTTACATATCAAGATAAGTTAATAATATTGGTATAACTAGGAATGATAACAGGAGGAACTCTAGGATCAGGAAGATGACGAAAGTCGAAGACATCATGATATAAGTAAAATCCATAAAATTGCAATGGGGTGGACATATTGCTAGAAGAACGGATCAGGAATGGACTACTGAAGTATTAGACTGGGTACCAACGGGCATAAAAAGACCCAGAAGAGGACGACGTGGGAGATGCGTGGATGAAATTCGAAAGCATATCGGAGTGACATGGAAGAGACTGGCTCAAGACCGACATTTATGGAAGAAACTTAGGGGAGACCTTCATCCAGCCGTCCAATAATCCACTGTTGGATCTATCAATCCACTACTTGATGAAGGCCTTCCCAATTTTTCCACAACTTTCTGTCTTGAGCCAGTCCAATCCGACAATCCGACATGCTTTCGAATTTCATCCATCTAACTCCGACGTTCAAGAAAACATGAAATTGTGGAAACTACTTGTAAGCCAGATAACTAACCTCTAAGTAAGCGGTCACGCAGCAGCTAAAAGTTCAATTTTCATTTGACCCCCCTCCCCCCGGGTATTTTTGCAGACAGGATGAACGTAGAAGTGTTTTTTTGATGCGACAAATTTCCGATACTATTGCTGATACTCTACTAGTCATATCAATTTAAAAAACTCCAAATAATTGCATCTTCGCAATAGCAATAATTGCATCTTTCTTAGGGTGTGTTTCTTTAAATTCCTTAGGTTGTTTGAAGTCAAAAGGTGGAGAATTTAGGGACATAAATTTAAAACTACGGTAAGTAATATACTGGGTGTATGCAAAAGTTCTACCAGTTTTTGTAATAGATGTAAATTGTGATCAAAGTAGTTACGTCACGGATAACGCTGCGATGCCGAATTTTCGGCCAATAAAGAGTGGAGCAGTAGAGCATATAAAGGCCCTAGGTTTGTCCAACTAAGTAAGTCATTCGTAATGAAATTCATGGACGGTGTAACATGGCATGCGATAAGGAGCACATTAGACATTGTTTACTGTACGAGCTCGATAAAGGTAGTACTGCAGCCGCGGCTAGCTGCAACATCTATCAAGTGTACGGACAAGATGCAGTTGATGATAGCACATGGTGCCATTGGTTTCGGAAATTCCGGGACGGAGACAGAGGCTGCAAAGATCAACCACGTCCTGGACGTCCATCCCTGGTTTCTGACGAGGATGTGGACCAAGCCATAACAAATGACCCACATCCAACCGTTTCGGAATTAGCGGAAACGTTGTCGGTACACAGAACAACAGTCCAAAGACGGATGCATGCGCTTGGGTTCATCACTAAGTTCGAAAACTGGGTTTCGCACCAGCTTTCTGCAAAGCAACGAGAGGAGAGAATCCGTGCCTGTGTTTCTTTGCTTCCTCATCACAGAAATGAACCGTATTGGGGACGAATTGAAACGGGTGATGAGAAAAAGGTTCTGTACCGTAATGTAAAGCGTCGACGGACTGTGTGCCACGGTGCGGAGTCTGCTCCATCGACCTGAAAAGGTGGACTGCATCCAAAAAAGGCTTTGTTGATTGTTTGCTGTGATTTCCAGGGAATAATTCACTGGGAGGTGTTGGCACCTAACCGAACGATAAATGCTGACCTCTACTGCCAACAGTTGGACAGATTGCGAGAACAACTGATATCGAAGCGGCCAGCACTCGTCAGTCGCAAAGGCGTGATCCTTCATCATGATTAAGCCAGATCTAATCCTGATTTAATCACTCGGCAAAAATTACTGGACTTTGGTTGGGAAGTGTTACCTCACCCGGCGTATTCCCCTGACCTGGCACCTACGGACTACTACCTTTTTCGATTGTTACAGAACGCCTTCGCTCTCCAAACCATCGATGATGTGGACGATGTGAAAACGGCATTACATGACTTTTTTGACTCTTCAAACACAGGAGTTTTTCCGGCGTGGGATTCATCTACTTATAGGCAGATGGCAAGAGGTAATACAGGATAATGGCAATTATGTGAAATCGAAGGTACGTTATTTGTCGCGTTCTCCTCCTTTATTTTTAGCCTACAAAAACGGGTAGAACTTATGCACACACCCAATAGTAAAAAACAAAACAAAAACACATTGTTCTAATTTAAAAATTAAAATATTCCTCGGTAAGTAGTTACTCTATGAAAGAGAGAGAGAGAGAGAGAGAGAGAGAGAGAGAGAGAGAGTAGAAGATATGTCACTATGAAGTCCGTATTATTTGAACGCAGTAACTCGTTGAACGTGGCCATGATTTGCAATTACATAATTGAGAATTGTTGACAAATGATTAGAAAATGGTTCTATTTGTATGCGCATTCGCGTATAAGATAGAAAAAAAAAGCAGCCTCATGTTAGAAAAAAAAAAGGGACAATATAATCTAGGATTATTAAATTCTTTGTATAGTTTGATGATTTCGCGCGTTTTCATGGCCTCCGGATTCGAAACGAACTGATCAGAATAAAACTCAGGACGATAGCTTTCTTGCCTCCTAATTCGAAGCGTCTCCCAGTTAGAGAGCTTGGATTCATGTTCTTTTTGTCCTACTGGACCTGTGTCTCCGGCGGCGTTAACCGCAAATGACCTCCTTGAGTAAATGTCGTTATTGTGATTACCTTAGTAGAAGGGGAAAGAAGAGGAGCTTAAAAAAATCCTTGCTGTTGGAAAGGGAGAATCATCCAAGAACACAGGACGATTTTACGAAGGTCTGGGGTGCTACATCCCGACGAAAATTGCGCGTCTTCGTTTCAAGGACCCCTGCCGCTTGGAGGGTTAATATTTGGTGCCGAAGTAAAAGCGCACTATTATTAAATTTACTTGATATGTAAACGTTATTAATATAACATATGTAGAATAAAAACTGTCAAAAGGGCCTAGACCTTCGGCGTAGTAGTTAATATTAAAAGCCTAAGTGAAAGGGCAAAGCTATTAACTGGACTTGATGTGTAAACGTAAAGAATATGAAGTCGACGAATTAAAAACTGTTAAAAAGGCGTAGTTCGAGGGCCTGTGAATTAATTAAGTAAAAGAGAAATATTAATAACTTGATATGTTCGGTAAAGATTTAGTGCCTAAGTAAAAGCTCAGCGTTGTTGAAAATTCCTACTTTATGGCCCTTTCTCGAACATAGCATGAGTCATACTGTAATTCCGTTATTTCGTCGATCACTATAGTTTTAAAAAATGTACTAAGTCACGCCAATTTATTTCTTCAAATTAAAGTACAATTCTCGCTTGGTTTACATAGAGCGTTTTCTCGAAATTTGTTTAGAGTTCTCAATTAATTCTCAATATAGACCAAGAAACGACAATCTTTATATACCCCCCCCCTTTAAACATTTGTGTTCAGCTGTCCGTTGGCCGGTTGTTCTAAACTCATATGAATCAGCCTGAAAATTCAGACAAACAAAAGATCTCCTTCCCGTCGTCGTCGCGCGAATGGCGCAGTGGTCTAAGCGCTGGATTCTGACCGTTCGTCCGAGATGGGACTGGATTCGAATGCCGGCGAGGCATGATATTGTGTTTGTCTTACGGCATTTGTTCTGTCCCTTCCCTGTAACTAGTGTCCTTAAATTAGAGACAGGCGAGGGCTTATAGCCCATCGAGTTGTTCACGGTGGTCGTTAAACACCGAACAATAATAATACATCCCTTCGTTAGGCGCCTTGAAAAACTGCCACACTTTCAAAGTGTTCTTCGGAGGAAAAGCAATTTGTATTCGGCCTCTTCAGGAAAAACATGTGGCAGGTTTCCTGTGTAACAGTGTGAACAATTTCTCCAAGTTGCTGAAAGATGTGGGGCACTTTGAGTGCGTAGCGGTTTGCTGTGAACCGGGGCCTGAATTAGTGTTCATACTCTTCCACAGATGTTATTTGCTTTTAAACATTTCTTTATATACACTTTTTTAAGATTAATGTTTTTTTAGGCGATTTATTATTGATGACTTAAGCTTTGGATATCGCTATGGCATACTTCAAAATAGATTTGCTTAAATGTGGGTAATCCTTTTATTTTATTTTTTCAAAAAAGTTTCAATTTTGTTATGTTCACATATTTCTAGTGACAAATGTAACAGATCGCTAACAAGGAATCAACTTCAGCGTTTTACATTAATTACCTTTTGTTGCTGATTCCAATAGCAAGACCAATAGAAGATAAAAACAGTTAACATACACCAAAGTAGGGAATTATTAGGAATACCCACCTCATGACGTATTGGGTCGCCCTTGGCTTTCAAAACAGCCTTGATTTGATGTGGCATGGATTCCACAAGCTGCTGGTGTGGTTCTATACGTATGTTCAGCCAAGGGGATGTGATAGCATCCGTCTATCACGGAATGTTCGCTGGAAGAGGATCTCTGTTGCAAATGGCTCTCACAGGAGTTCAGTTGGGCTAAGTTTTGGGGATTGTGGGGTCCTTTTAGCACTTCTATCCTTCTCCTGGAACTACTGTCTGCAAGGATGATAAGATACCTCGTGGCATCAAAATGGTGTTCCAAAGGTACGTATTAAGGAACACAAAACTCTCCATGAAAACAGACAGCAGAACATTACGTTGCCTCCATCAGCTTATACAGTTTAATCCAGACAGCTTGATCCATCTATTCGTGCTGCTGACGTCATAGTGTGGCCCGCTCATCAACGCGTATTAACCGTAAAGGTGATTCATCGGAGCAGGTAACATTATTCCAGTCCTGGAGGGTCCAGTTTCGATGTTTCTGTACCGACTGTAGACGAATTTTCCCCTGTTTAGAAGAGACGAGTGGTACAGGAATCGAACTCTGTCATCACCCGTTGACTCCAATGTGCGGAGGGCCGAGATTCTTCTCTCGATGCCACTGTTCTTCTGCGCGGTTTCTTCAAGCGATGTGACTGGGATGTTAGTTATCTTGTACATACTAAGGTTATGAGACAGTAAGGTTTGCTCATCCCGCCTTCCACGCAGACGAATAATCGTGACGTCACTCAGTGACATCACCGTCCTAACATGTGAATCGTAGATCCAAACTGTAGCTGTGGAGGGAAATGTCTTGTCAACAATTTTTATAACATAAACACAGAACAGAAGCTTATGCAAAATCACATTTACATTAAATACAGAAGAAATTCTCAGTCATGTGGATATTTTAATAACGGAGATTTTAAAAATACCGCCAGCACACTTTTGTTACGTAAAGGGCGGGAAAACGGCTATACCTCGAAATGTTAATTTAGTTACAAGGAGAATGTTTACTGTTTTTATATAAATTTTGAACGGAAAAGCACAGCGGGACATGTTACATAATAAAGAATTTCTTTATAAGGAATAAGAAAAGCATTACGGCAACATTCCCCAATAGTTTTAAATTAAACATTCAAAACATTATGCATTAAAAAATCTGGTAGCAATTATGACGTTATTCCAGCTGGTTTACGAATAGTAATTCTGACACGATGCTATGGTGCAGGTACAAACAAACGTGGCGATTAGGTAGTCTTACGATGGTAGTTTGGACAGTGGCGTCACAAAGCAATAACCAGAAGTGCAAGATCAACATAACCTTGTCATCTACTAACCTTGGTACATCCCACTCCAGGCGCAGTTCTCTTCTAACATCGACCAGTCGTTTCCATCCACAATAACACTGGTGACTGTGTGTTTTCTCGTTTGTGCAACACTCGTTGAATACAGTTGTTCTTGCTTAGCCGAGAAGGTTTCTTAGCTGCTTGCATCTGTCCGCCTGGCTCCCACTATTATTTGTCTTTCAAAGTCGCTTAAATGACGATTCTTTCCCATTTTGCCATTCTGCATAAGTGAATGAATCATCTCGACGTACCAGTTACATACGTAACAGGGGATGACATACGTTTCATTGCTGTTGGGTGGGTTTCAAATAATTTGCTACTTCAGTGTATATAATATGTATATTGATCATCGCTAAAGACATCCGATACTGGAAGGATTTTTGTTTTAATCCGGCAGTGAGAAATATATGAGATTGCTTCATCTTGACAACTTGAACCAACAAAGAAATTATGAGAATGTGATTTGTGGTACTTAAAATATTCCGCTAAAAGAAAACGCGAGAAATGTGTGGCCACTATTGCGCCAACGTTGAGGAAGAAAGGATGGTCAGCGGCGCACCCTTAAGAGACTGGGGGAGGCGTGAAAACAAATCAAATACCGCGCGATGAACTAATGAAACAGACGAATGATTCGCAGTACCGCTATGATGAGAAAGAAGAGTTGAATGTGAGATAGACAATGAATAAATTGCAAAAATTACGCAACTGAGTCTGATGATTAACAGGCCAACCCTTTAATTTCACGAAAGAAAGGTACTTCATCAATTTATTTCCATGCACTTCCGCTTAAACCGGATATGATATGATGCTGACGGGAGGGCTGGTTAATTTATTCTGCAAAGCAGAGTCCCGGAACAGGGAAGTTCTCTCTCTCTCTCTCTCTCTTTCTGACGGACCACCGGGAACGGAGTGATATTATTGCTTCCTGCTCTGGACAGCAGCAACCTCTCAAGTCTAAATCAGATGATTTATCACTTTCGTTTATTCAAAAATAGATCCGCTGATCAAAAGAGCTGTTTCATCTTTCTGTGATACTACACACTGTAGTCGAGTAGGTTGGCTGACCGGTGGTGGATCCGTCTCGCTTTACACCTCCGTGAAAAAAACGGAAACAAGTATCGCGCTCTGTTTTAGATTAGGGAAGTGTTTTCAGCGCAGCAGGAAACATTTTGCCACCGTCCGCTCTTTCAGATGTAATCCTGATCAAACTAGTTTCGGAAAACAGATATCTAAACGCACACAAACTTTGGCTTGCTCGTGCTGTTTTTAAAGCGTATTTCCTTTGCCTTGAAAGAAAATAACTCTTCCTCACGTTTTTGTAGAAAACGATGATAAACACGTTGTATAATTTTCGTATATTGTTGTGCTAACAGCGTCCTTTTAATTTCTTCAAAGTTCTTTCCTCCTCCCAATAAATCTTTGATGATTGCTGAATTTGATATAATTAATTTTCCCATGACCTCCTATGCGAGTCAACGTTGGGTAAAGGCTCAGATTTGAACATAATTTTGATAAAAGGCCACTGCAAAATTTCTTTTAGATTCGGTTTCGATCATTTCGTTCAGCTCCTTAATCATTTTATAAATTTCTTGGGCTTGGCCATTGAAATGGGAAAACCGTAAATTTGGAATTATTTCTGGGACAGGATATTTATATCCTGTCATAAGTAAGTAAGTGACAAACTTTGCACTACGCACTTACATTGTGACATGTCTTGTCAATAATGTTTTGGGAAAAAGTACACTTAGTGGACAAAACATTAGAGATAGAGATGATCGGAAGTTGACATGGGCATCCCCCTCGCAGAGTGAAACATAACAACACCGAACGCACACGACAAATATGTGGACAACAGGGCTTCCAAACAGTGTACCGCAATCGACGAACATGGCCAACGTGGTGATCTGAGGTAGGAAAATGTAGAAATTAGCATAAGTGCGGGTTACAGTAAGACGTGTTGTGCGTATGCACATTTTGGATTGCCGGACTTGTTCGTGACGTCATAGCGCTGATAAGAGATATAAAGGATTTGACGCGTATTGACCGTTGTTGTTCAAACGCAAAGTTGAAAGGGAAAGAATCAATTGACGAACTTGCAATTTTCAGTATGTCTTCCCGACATCACCTAGATGATTTTACGCGTGGCCGTATTATTGGCAAGATTGAAGAAGGGCGAAAAATAACAGATGTTGCCAGGGAGTTCGACGTCAGCCACAGTGTTGTTTCAAGGCTTTGGAAATCATTTCAAACAAATGGAGAGTGTAGCAAAAGTCACGAGGGAGGTCGTGTTCGCAGTACGACACCTGCAGAAGATTGGTACATAGTGCTATCAACAAAAAGACACTGGCGCAGCACAGCTAGTGAGGTAGCAAATCAGTTTATGGCTGCTACCGGCAAGCGGATCTCCCGAAAAACTGTCGCCAGACGTTTGCATGAAAGAGGACTATACGCCCGCCGTCCTGTTGTGTGCATGTTCGTTTGCAATGGTGTATACGCCCGCCGTCCTGTTCGTTTGCAATGGTGCCATCAACATCGCAATTGGACTGATAACGACTGGTCTGCTGTCCTCTTCTCAGATGAAAGTAGATACAGTCTATCGTCTGATTGTCGACGACAACTGATCTGGCGTGATAGTGGTACCGCATATTGTCCAGCAAACATACAGGAAAGGGACCGATATCCGACATGTAGTGTAATGGCATGGGCTGGCATCATGATCAATGGCCGTACGTCCCTCTATGTGCTTCCAACTGGGACTATGACTGGCCAACGATACATTAATGATGTTCTGCTATCTCATGTTCGCATGTTCCGTGGTGCTGTCGGTGATAGATTCATTTTCATGGACGACAACGCAACATGTCATCGAACAGTCGCTGTCCCAGAGTGTCTTGAGAGCGAGGATATTCAACGTCTCGTATGGCCAGCACGTTCTCCAGATCTGAATCCCATTGAAAATGTGTGGGATGCTTTGGGGAGGAGTCTTGCTGGTCGCCAAATGCACTCCAATAAACAAGGACACCCTCATCCGTGCACTGACAGAGGAATGGGATAAATTACCCCAACAGCTGCTTGATAATGTTGTGCAAAGCATCACACGACGTGTGGAATCTTGCATCGCCCTCCATGGTGGCCATATCCCGTATTGACATCTTACGCCGGAACGCCTGCGGAGGGTAATTGAATTTTTTTCACGTTTACGTATTCTGCACAAAATGGCCTGTTTGTCCCTTGAACACCTTCCAAAGCCTTCTGGATTTCAGAGCACAATAAATTGTCTTTCTTGTAATGTCTTGGCATTCTGACATTATTTTATTTCACTTGGCATCCAACCACACTTACTTTTTTATGCGCTATATAGCCGTTTATGATCCGTCCTTAGCAATTGTCCAGCAGTGTAATATCTATGAAAATGCAAGTACAAAGATTCGGCTGTTTGAGAATACAGTACCCATAAAAATTGGAAAAGGAGTGAGACAAGGTGACACCATATCTCCGAAGCTCTTTAATGCCACATTGGAAAATGTCTTTCAATCATTGAACTGGAAAAACAAAGGGATAAAGATTAATGGAGATTGTCTAACTCATTTTCGTTTTGCTGATGACGCAGTCATTTTTACAGCTACCCCATCAGAACTACAGAGTATGATCCGGAAACTGGTTGACAAGAGTAAAGAAGTGGGATTAAAAATGAACTTTCAGAAGACAAAAGTGATGTACAATGCTTTTACAAGAAATGAAGATTTATCGTTTGATTGAGAAAAGCTGGAGATAACACATGCGTACGTTTACCTTGGACAGCAGATATCATGTGAGGGTCACATTGATGAAGAAATCAATCGGCGTACAAAACTTGCCTAGAGAGCGTTTGGAAGGAACAGTATAATTTTCAAGAGCAATTATGTCTTAGAAGAAAAGTCTTTGATAAATGCATCCTTCCAGTGCTTACATATGGTGCAGAGACGTGGACCTTAACTAAAAGAGATATACAAAGACTGCAGACAACTCAAAGTTGCATGGAGAGATGTATGCTTGGTGTAATCAGAAGAGATAAGAAGAGGAACTCGTTGATCCGAAAAATGACAAGAGTGGAAGACATCATGGCCAGAGTAAAATCCCTGATAAGGCAATGGGATGGACATATTGTCAGAAGGACAGACCATCGATGGACAGCTGAAATTTTAGACTGGATTCCAAGGGACAGGAAAAGACCCAGAAGAAGGCCACATGGGAGCTGGGTGGATGAAATTCTAAAGTGTGCGGGAGTAAAATGGAAGAGACTGGCACAAGACAGACCGTTGTAGAAGAAACTTAGGGAGACCTTCGTCCAGCAGTTGATTGATAATGGTTGACAATGATGATGATGATGATATATATAATATATATCTGCTGTATCCATTTTAGTAGTTTAACAAAGGTCATGCACATGGAAGACTATCATCAGTGTTCTTTAGTTACTTTTGATCATCAGTGTTCTTTAGTGACCTTTGATCTTGTGTTCAGAGGGGGCTAACTAACACCAGTATTGGTTGAAAAATATCATTTGTCAAGTTCTTTTAGTTTTAATTTTAGAAAGTGTTTCGACATGAAAGTGTTTTTTTTTTTTTTTTTATTTTAGAAAGTGTTTCGACATGATATGTGTCGTAAAACTGCGATTTCATATATTGTCAAATAGTATATGTCGAAAAAGTGACATTTGTGCAGCAGAACTTTGAGCCATTGTGGACGCGATGTCTCCGCCTATATAAATCTTATAAACAAATTATGCTTTTTTGGTGTGTGTGTCTCACAAGCGTTACTGTGAGAATAATTACTAGAGGCATTTCCAACTTTCCCTGATGCGCAGTTTTTCTGCTAGGTGAATCAATGAAACAAAATGCCTCAGTTTTTTCCCAAATGAAAGCACCTCGCTGCTGGCAAAGACACTCCAAGCCTGTGTTTCCCAAACAGAGCTTCTCAGGTAATCGTAAAGGGGATCTGGAAGAAATGCTGGAATAAATAAATCTCAAAATTTTCAGATAAATCGAAAAATTCCGAATGATCCCGTTGGCCACTGAAATCTTTTGCATTTTTTTTCTTGCTAATAATAATAATGCGCAGTATTTTCGCCGGGGGGGGGGGGGGGGCATACCTTACTTTTTCTATATCTCTGCTTCTAACTGTTAAATTTGAAAAATTATTACTCTTCGGACGGCATTTCCAGAGTGGAATGTTTTGAGTGTAAGAATCAATTTTCTTAACGCACAGTTTTCCTACTAGGGAGTGTAAGTTTATGTTTCTGCTTACTGTATGTATAAGTCTTTTTAAAGCTCGATTGAAAAAAAATTCTTTTTCGGTCAGATACCGCTAAATATGAAAACATCTCATGTGCCGCAAAATAAGGAGCGCAAATGTACAATCTACTTTTCTCGATATGTCTGTTTCTAAAAGTGCAACTTGAAAAGTTCTTTTAACGCCTGATACCATTCACTTGGTGTATCATTTTGCACGCGCTCTTGTATTTAACTCATAGGTTTGGCGCTAGGTGGCGTTAGTGTTTATTTCCGTTTCCAACTGTATCATCTCTAAATATCGTAGTGAAAACTACTTTTTGTACTCTATGGCATTTGCTACGATAAAGATTAGGAACATTATTTTCTTTCAATGGTGCGTAATTTTTCAGCTGTAAAAAAAGTTTTTCTTGTTATCTCTGCTTTTAGAAGTTGTACTTGAAAAATTCCTTTTTTGTTGCCATAGCTTTTGCAAGGAAAAATAGTTTGCGCCTATTTCTTACTTTTTCAATATTCTCAATTTTTGAGGCCCACGGTCGTGACAGCATATTTCAATTGAAAGGGCATCTCCGATTCTAAAAATCCCTTATAAAATTCTTGACTTGGTCAGCCTGCATCGATTTTCTTCTTTAGTTAACGGACAGGTTTCTCGCTGCATATAACTTTATGACTTCTAGCTTTTCTTAATGCTCGATTTTGCCACTTTTATGGGCATAAGTGTACGTCTGTTTGCAACATATTTAGAGTTGTATCCGCCACTCAAAAAACTCAATTAGAAAACATTTTTTTCGATCATTTACCTCGCACTATGAAAACGTTTCATGCGCATTTCCTGCTCAGAATAATGCAGAATTTAGCCGCTAAGGGCACAAATGTAAAATATATTTTTCTCAGTATCTTTGCTTTTAAAAGACGGACTGGAAATATTATCTTAACATCCGATAACATTCGCTTTATGGAATGTTTTGCGCACAGTCTCGGATTTTTTTATGCTGCACAGATTCGACGCTAGATGGCGTTAGCAACCATTTATATTTGCAACTTTATCTCCGGTGTTAAAAATCCGATTGAAAAAATTCTTTTTCTACTGTGTGCCATTAGTTACCGAAAATATTACGAGTACCATCCTTTATAAATACTGCAAAGTTTTCAAGCCAGGGGCGTGTATGTAAAGTTTTTTTTTCTCTGCATCTAAGCCGTTTTTGAAAAATTATTTTTTTGACGCATAAATTTCGCAATGCTTTGCGCATACTTTCCACTTTTTCATTGTTCCCAATTCTCCCGCTAGGGGCATCGGTATGTATTTCTCTTTGAAAGAATGTATCCATTCAGGAAATCCCTTATTTTAAAAAGCCATTGGTTGCGTAAAATATTTCGAGCACCATCCTTTTTAAATAGTGCACAGTTTTTCCGCCAGGGGCGTCTATGTAAAGTTTTTTCTTTGTTATCTTTAAAGCCCGGAAGTTGAGGCAGTAAAAATGCTAAAAATAGGCAGGCAAATAAGCAAAATAAAGCGTCAAAATAGGCATCAAAATAGGGCGAGATCCAAGTTAAAAATACTCCAATACGTGGCGATAGATGCTGAGCCCATCTTACGGATTTATGATGTCAGAAGCTGACTTAAAAATATACATAGCACCGTGGATTGTTGGCCACCGTGGCATATATGTAACGCACTCGGCTAGATATCGAGAGTTCTGTTGGTTCGATTCCACAGCGGCGGCTGAAAAACAATTTTTCGGTTGCTGTGTGTTTCTAGAACGTGGTTAAGAGCGATGTATTTATTTATCAAAAATAGGAATTTATAGAAGTGGTCGAAAAATTCTGAATCATACACAGGTGTTAAGCTGAATTGGCAAAATCATTTATCAGTTTATCACTTACTTATTTATGCGGTTACACATAAGTACTAGGTGTTTTTTAAATGTTCGAACGTGAAACTCTGCCTTCTGTCACTTAGGATATGTTTTAGAAGCGAAAATGATCTTTCAACTTCTACGGAGGTACTGGGAGCGTATTTGAAACATAAGGCAGTTGTAGGATCAATTTCAATAGAAGTTGAACTTTCACCTTGGAGTATTTCAGCGATGACTTTGATTTTCTCCATGTCATTATTTGCTGAAAGAACTCGTTGACATTTTTCACTCACGATTTGACCCTTTCTCCCGGGAACACATTTAATTGTACTAACTACATCATTTAATATTTTCAAGGCATTCACTAACGTTTCGTTACTGGATGCCTTATATATTATATATAATATATATTGCTTAGCACGGAATATTTTCCTTTGTATATGTAATATTTTCCTTTGTATATTTTTCCGCAAAGTTGCTTCGCACGGAATATTTTCCTTTGTATATTTCTCCAAAAAATTCTTCAGTGAATTATTTTCCAGCTTCCCCAAAGGTATTCCAGCATCTATAAAAGCATGGCACAAATCACTTGCAAACTGTGACAATCACTTGCAAAAAGTTAAATCGTTGCGAATGGAATCTTTAGCTAGTATCTGTTTAGCATTGCGTATTGCGCAGGATTCATCCTCTTGAAAACTGTTAACAATTTCAGCAATCTTGTTCAAATTATTAGCGTAATATACAGCGGCTGCTGATATCCATGTTCCCCATCATGTCAAAATCGGTTTAGGCGGTAAAGTAAGATTTGGTTCCATCTCTTTGAATAAGTGAACTCGATGAGGAGCTTTAAGGAAAATTTTCTTCACATTACTCACTAACGCATCAATATCCGGAAATAACCCACGTACTTCCTCCGCTACTCTGTGGAGAGCATGAACCAAACAAGTTAAATGAAGCATTTTTGGAAAGAGAACTTTCAGGCTGTGGACAGCCTTTTTCATATAAGGAGCTGCGTCTGTTAAAAACAATAGTACATTTTCATAATTTATTCCGCTGAGCTAATGAAGAGGCAAAAAGCTAAGAAATCGTGCTACTGTTTGTTTTTGGAAGTTGTTCTGATGTAAGTAAGTAAATAGTTGAGGGCTGAGCAGGTTCCATTGTACCTATAACAACATTTGCCACATACCTTCCCGTGGCGTCTGTTGTCTCATCGATACTGATCCAGATATTTTTACCCCCGACGTCTTCTCGTATTTCTTTCATTATACCGACGTAGCAGGAATCTAAGTATGTTTTCCGCAAAGTTGCTTCGCACGGAATATTTTCCTTTGTATATTTCTCCAAAAAATTCTTCAGTGAATTATTTTCCAGCTTCCCCAAAGGTATTCCAGCATCTATAAAAGCATGGCACAAATCACTTGCAAACTGTGACTGCTTGCTCGAAGTAGAAGCGAATGTTGCCAAATGTTGTGAAATGAAGAATTTCTTTTCGTAATTCCGTTTCGTATCGCATATTTTACAAAACAACACCATTCTATCAGTGGACAAGATATCACTCCCATACTCTTGAACATACCGACTTAATTTATCACTGGTTGAAGAAGCAGTTTTCGGCATTATTGTTTCACTTGGACGCAAAGCGAGATCTATTAGGGGTAGCGAACTAACAGAATCTTCCTCCCTTGTTTTGCACTTACGTTCAAGGTCTTATGTGTGTACGTGCATTCTTGGCTTTCACTCTAGCTTGATTGGTTACAATGTTATCTGACTGGATTCGGCTACTTCCGCCATACGCAGAAACTATCATCTAGGATTCTGGGAGAGCAAAACATAAAATGAGACGCCGACCATCGCAGACTCTGCGCATGCGTCTGCCACCGCTGCTTAAATTGGAGCACCTCGTTTTGAATGTACCGATTGTACTCGTGTTTACTTTCAGATGTCTGCCGACTGTGATTTTGTTTTAGAGAAAATGCCGCCTACCTTATGGTTTGTACACTATACCTTAAAAAAGAGTTTTTAAAAGAAATGAATAACTTAAAAAAAATTACGTGTTTACCCGGAAACACTACGTACTGCATGCTAGATTGTTATAAAAACTTTGATTTTATCGCATTCTTAAGAAGAAATCATTTTTTAATAGTGCATTTGTTGAGTATAGGCAAAAAAAGGCATTAAAAACATAAAAAGGCATTTTCTTCAAATATGAGCCGAAAAGGCTAAAAAAGCATTTTAAGGCATTTTGCCTCAACTTCCGGGCTTTAGTTATCTCTGCATCTAAGTCGTATTTAAAAAATTCTTTTGCTGTCGCATAGATTTCGCAATAAAAAAATACTTTGCGCATACTTTCCACTTTTTCATTGTTTACAGTTCTCCTGCTATGTAGCATTGGCGTGTATTTCTACTTGGAAGAGCATTTCCACTTGAAAAAATCCCTCGGAAAGTCCGTTTCTATGATACCTTTCACCATGTAGAATATTGTGTGCCCATTTTCTTTTTCAAGTAAACGCGCGACCTTCCGTCTATGGGGCGTAAAGAAATATCACGTTTTTTACCATGGATCTACTTCTAATCGTTCGATTGAAAATCATTTTTCAGCCTCGGATGTCTTTCGCCATGGGGAATACTTTTTGTGCAGTTTGAGATTTTCGTAAACACATTTCTGCCGCTGGTATGCGTAAGTACCTATTTCAATTTCTGGATGTTTTAAAAATTGTAGAAATCCATTCTGTTCACTGCGAAGAACACTGCGCATTTTAAACTAGGTGGATTTTTCCATTTCGGGGCGTGAAAGCCTCCTTTTTATAGCTGTATCTTCTTCTTTTAATAAAAATCAGCTTGGAAAAATCTTCTTTTCAAAACTCTTAGGATTCAAAAGGCGCACCGAGGAATTTGGTGTCGTTTTTCTTGTTAGATTGATTCATTTTCGGGAGTGATTTCAAGAGTCAGGTTAAATGCTCATTACGATTGTTTCCAGTTTTGTAAATTTGTAGTCTTGCGTAGTTTTGTATAATAATTAAGATTTCTACAGATACCGGGGGTTTTTGTGTATCTCAATTTCCACGTACCTAAAATTATTTTTTAACGTGAAGCATATGAAAAGAAGGTGTGTCTCTTTCCTTATAGATATTAAAAACAAAGAAATAAATCATTTGTTGTCTGTCGATGAAGAATTGCTGATAATGTTTTTCGGAAATTCATGTAATATTTCAACATTCGAGCAAAACGATACAAGCTAAAGTGTCAAAATTAAAAAAAATCCTTTTGTTGATTTTGGATGTGAGAATTATTTTTTCTTAAGTAAACTTTATTGTGGCTTGGTATTTTAGTATTTGGGAAAAGAAGCATTAGATAATACAAAAAAAGACAGGACAAATGCTTCATTTTTTATTGCAATGTAAGATGACTTATGTCGTCATCAAATTTAGCTATAATCAAATTGTTTTTCCGGAACCAACTTCTTTTAGCCTGCAAACATTTTATAGGTAGGAGTTCCAAGAAATTCAAAAAATTATTTTAGGGAAACGCTGATTGATGTGAACACGGTACAGTTAGCACGATAGGACGAAGGATCATCAGGCACTTGAAGAGGGACGAAACGGAGGTTGGAAGGAAATCCAGAAGCCTCTACGAGGTGGGGGGGGGGGGTCCCTCGAAGGGCGGTTACAGATGACGGAAACTGATGGATTGATGAGCTGAATAGGCACCACATTCATGTTAGTACTGTAGTTGCTAGTAGGCATCACATTCATGCTTGTACTGTGGTTGCTAGTAGTTATTACATTCATACCAGTAGGCATTAATTTTCATCACAGTACATGATAGTAGGCGTCATATTCATCACAGTACATGTTAGTAGGCATCTTATTCATCACAGTACATGCTAGTAGGTATCATATTCATCACAGTCATTGCATCACATTCATTGAACTGTGAGATACCAGTGCAGTCATAAGCACTGTTCGCAAATAAGGGTACTACAATATTTATTGTCCTCGGTTCTTAAGATGCTGACATAAGAGCAAAAAGAAGCCTGGTAAATATGCCTTCTACAACCCTGACGTCTGAATGGTCTGTGGGGCTGGACTCTACCCATTCGACCGAGATGGGCCGGGGTTACAGTCCTAGATGATGCATATGGGGGGGGGGGGCGATATTTGTCCGATGGTGCTGGTTCTTTCCTTTCCTTGGAACCAGCGTCCCAAAACTTGGGACGTGTCTCTGAATTCCTCACGGTGGTCGTTACGAAAACAAAAACGAAACCAAAAAAGGTTTTGTAAAAATGGAGGAACTATACAGAGACTTCTCCGGTTCTACAAGAATGGCGTTGATATTGTCTTGCATTACCACAGGCAATACAACATGGATTTACCATTGCAGTTCTGAAACGGAAGGACGGTCTGTAAAGTGGCATCGTAACACATCACCCAGCAAGAAGATAAAATAGTAAATACAACTCTTTTCTGTGAACGAATTTACAGCGTCTGTGTTTTAAGGCTTAAAAGAAATTCCCATCTTAGGCTTGTTGGAGGGGGTACAAACATCAGCTAAAAACCGTACTTTAGCTGCATGAGTCAATGTCTCCCCTAAAGCCCTAGCTAACGAGAGTATGAGCAATGTCTGAGTCAATGTCTTCCCTAAAGCCCTAGCTAACGAGAGTATGAGCGATGTCTGAGTCAATATCTCCCCAAAGCCCCAGCTAACGAGAGTATGAGCGATGTCTGAGTCAATGTCTCCCATAAAGCCCTAGCTAACGAGAGCATGAGCGATGTCTGAGTCAATGTCTCCCCCAAAGCCCTAGCTAACGAGAGTATGAGCGATGTCTGAGTCAATGTCTCCCCCAAAGCCCTAGCTAACGAGAATATCAGCGATGTCTGAGTCAATATCTCCCCCAAAGCCCTAGCTAACGAGAGTATGAGCGATGTCTTCCAATGTAATAAATTGCTTCTCCACATCACATGCACCAAGAGAGGCTATCATGGGCATCCTTTGGACTTTGTCCGTTCAATAGGTTCTCAACTGCATGGCCACAAATGTGTAACAAAATATACAACTTTTGTTACACTTTGTTCCATCTATGAGGAAAACATAGTTTATACTCCCTTTCATTGGATGATAAAAACACACGAACAAAGAAAAATTTGATTAGATGTGTCGTGAGGATCCAGCAAGCTTTAAATTGTGGCGTAAAATGAAAAGACGTTGAGAAGCGTTGCTCTAAAGAATAATTACAAGACAATATTTTTCATATAATACCGAACTGCAAAATAGAAATAAAGAAAATGAGAGAAATAAAACATGTTCGTGACATGCTCCGTATTCTTGCCAAGCAAATATACAGCACCGGTATACATTGTCACTGGCAAAAGTGAATTAAATTTGAGTACACAAAAACAGCATTATGTTTCCAGGAAAAAAACAATTCATAATTCACTTGTGTGAATTTCATTTCTGTGGCAATTATAATTTTTAGCAAAAAAAAAAAAAAATTGTAGGCGTTAGTTTCTTATAAGAAAGAATGAACAGGAACATATTTTCATTTCGTATATATTTCTCTTAGTCACAAAACTCTCTAGAAACCGTATTGAAAAAAATCCATTTGCATCGGACAGTTTCATCGATGACAAATATGATTGCACATTTTGTTACACTTTTGGATGCGCTGATTTCCTTCATGGTGAAGTAACTGATCGATAGCACTTAGAATGTTATATAATTTATTACTACTAAACTTGTAATGTTGAGATTAAATAAAACTAGCAACGTTTATTCACAATTAAATGTTTATTTCATTAGTCCTGATCATTCCGAGTCAAATGCTCTGCGAAACTATAGTCAATGTTAAGTAAATATTTAACTGTGAACAAACGTTGCTATTTTTATTTTACACTTAGAATGATATAGTACCCGAAAGTAAAAAGCAAAAACAATCTGAGAAATCTTCATTTATAGACAGCAATCAATTGCTGCCCATTAGGATATCTTTGGTATACCAAATTTCGAGATTTCTTTTTTTCAAAATATATTACAGCCAAAAATTCTGTGATACCTTTCTTACTTTCCTTTATATATATATAGGGATGTAAGGTCAGGTGATGCGTAACATCATAGCCTCTCCTTGACAAATGTCAACCCCGCCTTCTCGTGGTGC
This sequence comes from Macrothele yani, assembly GCA_039090855.1. Classification (NCBI taxonomy): domain Eukaryota; kingdom Metazoa; phylum Arthropoda; class Arachnida; order Araneae; family Macrothelidae; genus Macrothele; species Macrothele yani. The sequence continues at coordinate 72,081,923 of CM077001.1, forward strand.
ATCCTGTTCCCACTAAAGGGGCTCTGACGACCGCAAATAGCGGTATAACTATACCATCGGGATCAGAGGAAATGCTATCACACTCACCAACCCGCTTGGCCAGCGTGGTGAGTTATGGCCAAACACCTCCAAAATGACTCTACAACTTAAATCTTGGCCCTCAGTCTCCGGCAGCTGGAATGTACCTGGCCAAGGCAGCGGCCAGTGCGACATGAAGGCAGAGGGTGCTAAGAATCCCCGGAGGACCGGACTAGGCTGCCATTTGATGCTGACCTTGGCTACCTACAACGGACGCTCCCTATCTTCTGATTCAAGGCTTCTTGAATTGGAAGAGGAACTACAAAGGATCAAGTGGGACATCGTCGGGCTGAGTGAGGTAAGGAGAAAAGGAGAAGATCTCATTGAACTGAAAAGTGGACATCTCTTCTATTATCGTGGGACAGATACTGGCAGAACTAGTGGTGTTGGATTTATAATAAACAAGAAACTGAAGGATAAAGTGGTAGAAGTTGAAAGTTCCTCTGACAGAGCTGCACGACTCGTTATCCAACTATCGAGAAGATACCAGGCTCAGATTATTCAAACTTATGCACCCACCACAAGTCATCCTGAAGAAGAAATTGAAGAATTTTATGAGGAAATTCGTCATCTAAATAATAAAGGTAAGCAGCACTTGAAGATAATTATGGGAGATTTCAATGCAAAAATAGGGCACCGGCAACAGAATGAAACTTCAGTAGGTAAATTCGGTCACGGCAACAGAAACCAGCGTGGAAATACTCTCGTTGAGTTTGCAGAGGCAGAAGGATTTTTCATCTTGAATTCCTTTTTCAAAGAAAAAGCCACACAGGAAATGGACATGGAGACATCCAATTGGGACGACAAGTGAAATTGATTTTATTATGTGTAACAAAAAATTCGTCATCGAAGACTGCAGTGTGCTAAACAAGTTCAACACAGGTAGTGACCATAGATTGGTGAGATGTAAGATGCACCTCAACACTAAACTGGAACGTGGCAAGCTCATAAGACAAACAAAATGTATTGACATAACCAACCTTAAAAAACACCATAATACTTTCAAGTTGGAACTCAAGAACAGATTCTCTGCTTTAGAAGGCCTAACATCGGAAGAAGTGGATATTTCGGAAGTTAACAGAAAAGTAACCAAAGCTCTTATGGAAACAGCAACAAAATTAGCTGGGTCTAAGAACAAGTTGCATGTAAACAAATTATCAGGAAAAACCAAAATGTTGATGCAAAAAAGAAGAGAGATGAGGACAACTAAAGAAGATGTGACTTCCAAAGTGGAATATATAGAGCTATGCAAGACAGCACGAAAAAGTATCACTGAAGACGTAAGGAAATTCAACTGTGAGCTAGTGAGGAAAGCAATTGAAAACAACCAAAGCCTAAAGATAGCAAAGGGACATCTCAGTAAGCGAAGAAAACAGATTATGGCTCTGAGAAAAGAAGATGGTTCTATAACAAGAAATAGAGGCGAAATTTTGACAAAGAGTGAAAGATTTCTACTCCAAATTATATGAAAGGGATGATACATGTACTCCAGACATCATGAAAGGTACCAGAGTTCTTCCAGTCCTCCCAGCAGAAGTTGCTCATGCAATCAAGAACATGAAGCGGGGGTAAGCTCCAGGAGAAGATGGAATTACTATAGACATCATACAAGAAGCAAGTGGAGAAATTGAAACAGTGCTCGCCCAAATTTTCACTCGATGCCTTAATGAAGGGAAGATTCCTGAGGATTGGAACAATGCTACAATGATCCTGCTACATAAAAAGGTGACATTGAGGATCTCAGGAACTACAGACCTATCAGCCTCCTATCAGTGGTTTATAAAATCTTCACTAAAGTTCTTTCACACCGCTTGAAGGTAACACTGGACATGGCTCAACCGAGAGAACAAGCTGGATTCAGGAGTGGCTACAACACAATAGATCATATCCACGTACTGAGAGAACTAATTGAAAGAGCGAGGGAATATGAACTTCCATTGTGCATGGCTTTTATCGATTATGAAAAAGCCTTTGATTCGGTGAAACCATCAGCAGTTACCACGGCTCTGAAATCCTGCGGTATTGAAGATGCATACATTAATATTATTAATAACATCTATGAAAATGCAAGTGCAAAGATTCGGCTGTTTGAAAATACAACACACATAAAAATTGGAAAGGGAGTGAGACAAGGTGACACCATATCTCCGAAGCTCTTTAATGCCACATTGGAAAATGTCTTTCAATCACTGAACTGGGAAAACAAAGGGATAAAGATTAATGGAGATTATCTAACCCACCTTCGTTTTGCTGATGACGTAGTCATTTTTGCAACTACCCCATCAGAGCTGCAGAGTATGATCCAGGAACTTGCTGACAAGAGTAAAGAAGTGGGATTAAAAATGAACTTTCAGAAGACAAAAGTGATGTTCAATGCTTTTACAAGAAATGAAGATTTATCGATTGATGGAGAAAAACTGGAGATAACAGATACGTATGTTTATCTTGGACAGCAGATATCAAGTGAGGGTCACATTGATGAAGAAATTAATCGGCGTACAAAACTTGCCTGGAGAGCTTTTGGAAGAAACAGCATAATTTTCAAGAGCAATATGCCATTATGTCTTAAAAGAAAAGTGTTTGATCAATGCATCCTTCCAGTGCTTACGTATGGTGCAGAGACGTGGACCTTAACTAAAAGAGACATACAAAGGCTGCAGACAACTCAAAGAAGCATGGAGAGGTGCATGCTTGGTATAACCAGGAGAGATGAGAAGAGGAACTCGTGGATCCAAAAAATGACAAGAGTGGAAGACATCATGATCAGAGTTAAATCCCTGAAATGGCAATGGGCTGGACATACTGCCAGAAGGACAGACCATAGATGGACAGCCGAAATTTTAGATTGGATTCAAGGGACAGGAAAAGACCCAGAAAAAGACCACATGGGAGATGGGTGGATGAAATTCGTAAATATGCGGGAGTGACATGGAGGAGACTGGCACAAGACAGACCGTTGTGGAGGAAACTTGGGGAGACTTTCGTCCAGCAGTGGATTGATAATGGTTGACAATGATGATGATGATGATGATATTAAAGAGCAAAGCCGAAAACATAAGAAAAACTTTAGAATTTAAAACGAAAGTTGCAAAATAACCTGAAGAACAAAACGCGCAACGCAGCAGTTATGAAAATTCAGAATTCACATTCTATTAAGAAGAGACTGAAGCAAAAAATTTTTTTAACTCATTTCAAGTTCAATATAGAAAAGGTTATGTATTGACCGGTGTGAGTAAAAAGAGAAACAAAGAAAAAACAACTGAATGCAGAAAGTGTCGAGAATACTGAGCCTTGGCTTTATCAAGGTCCAGCAAAAACTGCATTTTCTCACTTCCACAAAGACCTATTTGGAAATGGGTTTCTGCAAAGTCATGGATGCAAGTAATAAGCCCACCAAAATTTTTTTAAGTATATATGTCATGTCCTCCGCAGAGTTGTATGACTAGGCAATTTGTTATTACTGAACATTATTTCTGGTTCATTATGTCACTCTTACAACTTGAGTTTTCTATAATCATCTTCTTTCTGTTTAATAGTAACAGATGAAGAGCATGGGTCGGGCCAGGAAGGTCATGGTTGCAAGCTAAATTGTTAACTAATGCTTGGTCATACAACTCTGCGGAGGACATGACATATATACTTAAAAATGATTTTGGTGGGCTTATTACTTGCATCCATGACTTTGCAGAAACCCATTTCCAAATAGGTCTTTGTGGAAGTGAGAAAATGCAGAGTTTTTGCTGGTCCTTGAAAACGCCAAGGCTCAGTATTCTCACCACTTTCTACATTCAGTTGTTCTATTTTTTTCTCTTTTTACTCACACCGGTCAATACATAACCTTTTCTATATTGAACTTGGAATGAGTTAAAAAATTTGTTTTGCTTCAGTCTCTTCTTAATAGAATATATATATATATATATATATATATATATATATATATATATATATATATTCCCAGCAAAAACAGTCTTACTGGCCCAGCAGTATGTTGCCGCTGCCGAACCGTCAATAAAATGTCCGGGTGGCCAACAGAAGGGCCAGCAGTTCAGGCAAATAGATGCCACAACAGGGTCATCAGTTATCCATCACAGGCAGTAGCTGCCATAAGTGGCCCTTCAGCGGCCCTGCAAGCACATGCCAGAAATGATGGCTAACCTAATGTGGTCCGCTAGTTTGCCGGTAGTAGCAGCCGGCAACCACGTTACCTAACTGGTGGCTTGCCGAATCTTGTCCACCAATTTCCCAGTAGTAGCCATAAAAAAAAAAAAAAAATCAAGAATAACCGCAGTTTCCCAAAGCTAAAACTTTTTTTTCTCCCCTTACGGAACTAGTGAATTATAGCACTGGGCTGGGGAAATTTTCTCAACAGCCCTGAAAAACGCGGGTTTGAATCTGGTGGATACGAATCTTGGCCGTCGCCGTGGGAGCTGAGCTCTCTACCGACCGCACTAATTTGAAACATACGGGCGGGTGCTTGAAGCCGTCTGTTTGGTGCGGAATGTGTAATCGAATGGTTTCCTCTTTCATTTTACAATATTGCGAGGTATTTTTCATAAAAGTCAGTTTCATAAAATTCATAAATTTATTTTTTCAACGTAACGATAGTTTTTTTTTTACCTTAAGGGAACTTCACTCACTTTCAAGGAGTGTACCAGCTTAGAGTCGCTTTCCGAAGTTTTGTACTGTCCTTGTCATCTTGAAAGGAGATTGTTGAATTAATATATATTTACTCGGGTTCATGTCACATTCTGTTACATTTTTAACGTTATATGTTTTCTTTCCATTGTCCGAAACTACATTTGTTTTAAAGAGGAAATATATTTTATTTTACTTCTCGTTATTTTTAGAAGCGATTTCCTCCCAGTCTTGTCTATTCAACCCATGGATAAGTACATTATATCCACACAGCGTTGCTTTTTTTTCCGACAAACGTTAATGATTTTTCAGGACATTTGTTTCAAGCGGTTTCAAATTTTTTCTTGTTATTCACCCACTCCATTCCATGAATAACAATTCATGGGAATGGAATGGGTGTATTTCATGGCTGTAATTTCATGGCTGCAATTTCAAGTCTTAATCTGATATCTTCGTCGACGTGGAACTTCATTAGGAAATTAATTCGCCTCTCTACATATGGATTTTTTTCTTAACATCCACTAAAATAACACGATGGTGATAGCGTCGTCTTCAAATAACTGGTACTATGAGAGGCACAGCAAGTGTTGCTTCTGAGCATGCGCAGTCCCGTTGCTTCCACCTGCTTTTGGGGTTGTATTGGTTGCCAGTAACGGGCCACTAGTGGCACTTGCTTGGAGGCCCGCAATTCACGGCGATGCTGCAGGGCCATCAATGGCTCGCCAACTGATAGCGCTGCCACCAACGGACCGCTACCGGGGCGTGAGCGGCAGGTTTCAGCCAGCAGTGACCCATCACTGCCAGCTGGTGGTCAGCAGTTTCCCAGCACTTGTGTTTTTGCTGGGTTAGAGTGTTCCAAAAAATAAATTTTTGAATTTCTTTATTCTCACCCTCCCATTTTTTTTAGAATATACATAAACGTTATTTATGCAAAATTTGAGCCCAGTCGAATAATATTTAGGGGTCGCGCAGCACCATCGAATTTCTATTGCAAATTAGCAGAATGTACAGATGAAGGATAATGTATAATGCCATTACCCTAAATAATAATACTGTCGAAAGGGTATAATGTCAAAAGTCTAACATTTCTACAAGTTAAACAGTGTCCGGTCAGTTAAAGAAATAAAAATTTCCCGTTTGTCCTGGCTTTCTCAATACCCGGAGTTCTTTCTCAATACCCCCATTGAGCACGTATGGGAGTTTATGGGATTACGACTTATCCGGACACCACGGCCAGCCACGACCATCGCCGATTTACGCGTCCAGGTTGAGGATGCTTGGAACTCAATACCCCAAACTTACATCCAACATCTGCACGACAGACTCCATGCCAGAATTGCACAGTGTGACGCAGTTCATGGCGGTTCAACCTCGTACTAACCATGTTACATGGAAATGTTATTTTTCAATTTACCAGCAAATACAGCTGTATTTTGCCATAATGTTTTGATCACGTAATCCTCTGTATTCCGTTATTATGCTGTATTTCGTTGGTATCAGACGTCTCCTTCTTGGTGTTCTTTTTTCACTTTCCGCCAGTGTATTACAAAATTTCAGTGCGGCTGCGCGACCTCTAAATATAAACCTATTTTACCGAAATTTCACACAAATTATCGTTACATATATTGACACGAAATAAGAGTGGGAGATCAACAAAAATACAAAGTTTATTGTTTTCCAAACATTTCTGAAGCAGCCTAATATACACTACTTGCCAGCCAAAATGCAATACCATGAAGGACACGAGATAGCAAAACCAGATTTACTGGACACATAACAACAGATACAAAGATGAAACGATTGAGCTTACAGGTTCGTGCGACTTGCGGAACACGCCGCAGACATTAATAGTTCGTGTGGCCCCCATGGCTGGCAATAGCGGCCGCCACACGCCGCGGCATCGAACGAAAGAGGCTTTGGATGTGGGCTTGGGGTATGTCGGTCCAGGCTGCTTCCACACGTTGCCACAGTTCATCAGGCGTAGCCGCGAGTGGTGCTTGCCGGGCCACTCGGTTGCCGATCAGCGACCAGACGTGTTCCATGGGCGACATATCGGGAGAACAGGCTGGCCATGGCAGCAGTGACACCTGGTGGGCAGTGAAGAATTGTTGCGCGATGCGTGCCACTTGAGGGCGCGCATTGTCCTGTTGAGACGTGGCCGCTGGCAGGTCCTGCAGGTAAGGGAGGACTACAGCGTCCAAAACGTCGGAGATGGTGCGGTGGCTGATGCGTGTACCGGCGATGGATACCAGAGGGGTGCGGGTGTCATATCCAATTGCGCCCCAAACCATAACGACAGGCGACGGACCGGTATGGCGATGCATAATGCAGGCGTCATACAGTCTCTCGCCGTTGTGCCGCCACACGCGGATCCAACCATCGTGGTGTTGTAGGCAGAAGCGGGATTCGTCGGAGAAGACAATGTCGTGCCATTCCGTAGTCCAGGTGCGGCGTTCAACGGCCTACTGCCACCGAACTCGCCGGTGGTGTAACGTCAATGGTAATCGGAGCAATGGACGCCGTGCGACAAGTCCCCGCTCCTGCAGATGACGTCGAACGGTACGTGCTGACACAGGTTGTTGCGCAACACACAACACACCCTAATTCCTGCGCTAACGTTCGTGATGTGGCGGTGCGAGCCGTCAATGCCCCCCGCACAACTTGCCGGTCCTCCCGTTTGGTGGTGTGCGGCGGCTGCCGCAATCGCTCACGTCGGTCCGTCCGTCCCTCCTGCACCCACCGAATCCATACTCGCCTCACTGTGGCTGGATGTCGTCCGACACTGGCGCCGATGTCTTGGTACGATAAACAGCTGTCGCCATAAGCCTTTATTCGTTCTCTGTCGAACTCCGAAACGTGCTGGAATGACTGCCGTAATCTGCGTCAAGGCATCAGAAAGCTTCCCACGCACAGGTCCGGCAGAACAACACACTTCCACTACTTACACCCCGCCTTCTGTGCACCCTTCTTATAATGCTTCTCGTTGGCATGCCGGGCGCACATGATTTGTATATGCTAATCATTTGCATGTCCTCTCGCAGGCGACGCATGCTGCGAATTTCTGGCCAATCGGATGCTTCTTTCTTGGTGTTGCATATTGGGTGGCCAGCAGTGTAATATATATAGGGGTAACTTTATATTTTTAATATTTGATACATTTTCGTGATTAGCCATTAAACAAAATTTTATCAAAGGCTATGAAAAATTCTTGATATTTTCCCGTAAATTTCAAACAACTTTCCCCTCATACTTTACTGCACCAAAGAACAAATTGATGTAAAACTGTCTAACAAGGCTCTTTTCGAATGAACATAAACATAGAATTAAAATTAAAAAATGAAATTGCAGTGTATAATGAGGAAGTCGTCCCCCAGAATGTTAAAGTTCGAAATATTTTCCATAGGAAGACTTCCGTAGAGTGTATACTCTTCGTTCATCGCAATTCTCCGCTTTTTCTCTCTTTTTTTTTTTTTTCGTTAGATATACGTTTATTTGAAAGGAGCTTAGATGGAGAGTGAAAGGTATTGATATCGAGAGAGAACAGTACTCTACAACAAGCACTAAAGGTGCTTTTGATTTTTGTTTTTACCTTTCTTTCTTTTTTTTTTTTACCTTTTTTTTTTTTTTTTTTTTTTTTTTGGTTTTGTTATAAAAGCTCATTCAGTTAATCCTTATCCTGTTCTCTTTCCTGAGCCTAGTTTTGGTTCGGATTTCAAAACTGAATTTCAATTGGAATTTATGGTGTTAATAAAATATACAAAGTGCATCTGAAAAGTTTTAGAACAAACACATTTATAAAATTCAACTTTAAAGGAAAGAAAACTAAAAGTAGAAATTTAAAGGAAAGAACATTAAAAATCGAAATTTAAAGGAAAGAAAATTAAAAATAGAAATTTAAAGGAAAGAAAATTAAAAATAGAAATTTAAAGGAAAGAAAATTAAAAATAGAAATTTAAAGAAAAAGAGATATTGCCATTTAATCTTCAAAATGTACCACTTGTATTATCTGTACAACAGAGGCGTAACGACTTGGGGGGGGGGGTGGAGACGGACAGGCGATTTTGCCCTCGGGCACTAGTCTATGGGGGCGCCGAAAGGATTGGAATGATGTTGCTGCTAAAGTTAAAAATGCGCCTCGACAAGTAATTTGATAGTACCTATGGAAACATACAATTTATTTCACATGTAGAAAATTTCCTCGCATTTGAACGTTCTCCTTTTTTTCTGTTTATTCGTTTTGACGACCACCGTATACCCTAGACATTAAAATGCCCCTTAACTAGGGACGGACCAACTCTCAAAACTCTGAACAGTGGTCCGTCCTTACTAAAAGGCCATTGGTTCCTGGGAAGGGAAAGAGCAATAGGCATCAGGCAAATACACTACTGATTTTTCACCAGGACCTATCTCAGACAAATTCTCAGAAATCAATCCCTCAATCTGCGCAGCCATCTTAATGTCCATAAATTTTCTACTTTTGATTTGAATTTAGGTTCTTGTTTTATTCTCCTTGATTCAATTCTGCACTGGTTCATAACACGTGCTTTTTGGAGCTGTCAGATCTAGGTTAAAGTTAATGCTTTCAGTCGTATTATGTTATGAAATCAAATTTGCTTTAAAAACACTCTCTGGAAAAATGTAACAATCAGCTCCTTGGCCAGCGTTTTTCGAGTTTTCCTGAAATTATGAATACAATTTATTGCACGGAAACATTTAAATTAAAACACCTTTCCGTAATCAAAAGGAAAGAATTAAGAAAAAAAGGAATAAAATTTATTAGTATTTGTACCTCGGCACAGTTGGTTTAAACTAGCAGCCCTTATTGATCGTGAATGTGGGAAAGTTGAAATATTTAAAACATATACATTTTTAGCACGTCTTTTGTAAAAAAAAAAAAAAATGCTTGTGGTATTACTTTGTCCATTCGCCTGTGGACACCATATCTCTGCAACCGATGTGAAAATTCTCTTAACGTTGGGCAGATTGAAATATTAGAACGATGATTCCTGCTTTCGGGTTTTTCTCCGATGCACAACGTTTTCTTTTGCAAACAATGCATAGTTTTTCCTCTAGGGGGCGTGAAGCGATTTCACCAATATCTCTGTTTCTGAATGATCGATTTGAACGAAGAAGCTTTTTGGATCGGATAGATCTCCTGGTAGGAAATGTCTTGCATATCATTTTAATTTTTGGTGAAGACCAGTTTTGCTACTAGGAGGCGTAGGTGTATATTTCTGTTTCTAATGTATTTGCAGTAACGCTTTTGAAAATTGGATTGAAAAAATTCTTTTGTGGTCTGATACCTCTCACATTGGATAACGTTTTCAAAATTTTATCTTCTTAAAATAATTCACAGCTTTTCCGCCAGGGGCGTAAATATATTTATTTTTCTCAATTCTCTGCGTCTAACAGTCCGATTTATAAAATTCTTCCTTTGTAGAGACCGTTTCTAGTGTTAAGTAGAGGAGAATACACTGGCAAAGAGCATGCTACCTCCGGCATACATAGAAAGCCGCCATTGTCGGGAGTAGCTAGTGTCTTGACGTGTTTGAGCGAGTATTTCAGTTGTGAAACTGTAAGATTGTAATAGTACATCTGAAGATGTACTTAAAAAATCTTAAAAGATTTAGAACAGATTCAAATGTATGTGACACGAAATTTCCCTGTTTAGTAGTTTTCTTTTTTTCTTTTTAATTCTCTGCTGTGTGTATATGGCCGGCCGCATAATAGCCTTATTTCCCTGCTTACTAGTCTTGTTTGTTTTTTCTCGGATATAAGTTCTTTTTTTTTTTTTATAGAAGGTTTAACGATCACCGTGAGCAACTCAATAGGCTATAAGCAGTCGCCCGTCCATAATTTAAGGCCACTGGTTTCAGGGAAGGGAGAGAGTCAGTGCTGTAAGACAAACACAACATCCACGCCTCATCGGGATTCGAACCCGGACCCCTCCCGTACGAATGGTCATAAGCCATCGCTTAGACCATTCTGCCAATGTGAAAATTCTTTGCAACCGATGCAGAAAATTGCCATATAAACACTTGCTAATTGTAGTTTGATCCAGAAAATTATCGGGTGGTACGCGAACGTTGTTTCTTTGCAATTTCTGCAGTACATTATGAATTGAATCAAGCTTTCTTGCTTTCCAATAGGCATCTGTTCACGGCCCATTCATAGAGGGCGCTGCACGTTCATTTGGTCTGTAGTTCCATAACAGCTAGCATTACGTTTGCCAATCTATGCTACTCTAATGTCTTTGGATCTTACTAACTACACTGGCGTGCAAAAATTAAGGATGAGACGGTTTTTCGAATGTAACGTCGCGCAGAAGTGCTCCACATCGACTCAAATCATACTATAAGATCCCCATGATGTAAGAATATGAGACAAGTGAGCAAAACCATCCAAACAAGGAATCCAAAGGATACAAAGGCACTTTATTGAAAAGGTAGCTTCGAGCACAACTGGACAGAAGACAGAAACGTCGATGTGACAGGCGGCTGCCAAGAAAAATCCAGTCTTTAGTAGGGGATATGATTACCCCTGACTGCGTTGCAGAATTTACAATGTTTGTCCATGCTGAGAACGAAGTTGTCAAGGTGCTGTTGAGGCATCGCGGCCCATTCCTCTTGTAGCGCCAATCGCAGCTGCGAAATCGTTGCTGGCGGCTCGTGACGTGCTGCCAAGCGTCTCCCGAGAAGGTCCCACACGTGTTCGATTGGATTTAGGTCCGGGGACCTTGTGGGCCAATCCATGCGTTTAATATCTTCACTCTCCAACAGCTCTGCGACAGCAACTGTACGATGAGGTGTAGCGTTGTCGTCCATGAAGAGGAACTCAGGACCCACAGCACCTCTAAGCAGACGCACGTGAGGCAGGAAAACCTCGGTACAATATCGGGCACCAGTGACTGAACCTCCTTGGAACATGTGGTGGTCAGTACGGCTACCAAGCATGATACCGCCCCAAACGAGAACTCCGCAACCTCGAAACCGGTCCCTTTTTCTGATGTAGGAGGTGTGATTGCGTGTTTTCTGCTCTCTCCGATGTGTATACGTCCAGAATCGCTCGTCAGACTAAATCGGCTCTCATCCGTAAAGAGAACTCGACCCCATTGCTGATGTGTCCAGTTCTTGTGTTCCTGGCATCACAGAAACCGCCGTCTCCGATGAGTAGGCGTTAATAGCACACATCGTACTGGTCGTCGTGAAAATAGACCACCATTGTGCTGCCGCCTGGCCACGGTAAAACGCGATAACGGACGCGACCTCGGGTAAAGTCATCCAGACGCCGTCTACTGGATTGCCTGTTGGCCATATCAACCGATGTACAACGTGCAATAGCTTTCACCGAATTGCTGAGCGTACACCACCCGTGTGTTTTATGCCCTTCCGACACTCCCCTACGTCATGCTGCATATATGCACATGTCCTACCGTACCGGACCCTAGTCTATCTCCTGAGTGGTCTTTCGGTCCGTTCTGCCTGCTCGTTCCACTGTTATGCGCTAAATTCTACTCTTCGACCTTAATTTTTGCACACCAGTACACAAAAAAATTTGTGAGCATTTCCTTCCCAGAATGATGCACAATTTCAACCTATGAAGTTCAAATATTTAATCTGTTTTTCTTGACATCTTTTCTCCTAAAAGTCTCATTTGAAAAATTCTTTTAATACCGGATACCATTTAGCTTATGGAACACTTTACCTGTAACCATGGGTTATTTATAGTTCAAAGTTCTGGCGCAAGGTTGTGTTAGTGGGTATTTCTCTTCGCAGCTGTATCGCAGCTTCTAAAAATCCTATTGGAAAAGTCATTTTTTAAGTGTTTGGCTTTTGCTACAGTAAAGTTGGGGAACACATTACCCTTTTTAAATAATGCACAGATTTTCCGCTATTACGCATAAATGTCATAACCCTTTTCTCTCTATCTAATGTCTTGGAGGACATTAGTGGAGCCCCATAGTGAATGCGATAGCTGAGTAACCTATTAATGAGATTAAAAGGCGGGACATTTCAATAAATAAACGACATAGCTCCTTGAAATAAATGATGGAGACATGGATTTTAAAAGGTCCCTGCGTTTTCCTTAGATGCTAGGTTGGTTGCTTTACCAGAATCAAACAAGAGAATGATTCTACTAAATAAGGTACAAGTAAAATACCTGCCAAATAGTTTAATCGGTATTTAATAGAAGACAACAATATATCAAAAATACATGTGTAGTGACTTTTTTTTTTTCAGTTTACATTCGATGTTTGTACCCAAGCAAAGAAGGAACAATTACTACTTATTCAATTTTGCCAATCTTCATCAAAGAAACTGAATACATTCCTTTCAGAGGCGCTAGTAAATCTTATGGGAGTCTCACATTCACTAACAGCATAGTATTTTATCCCGATTGTTCACCAGTAGGACATGATATCTGTTTGAACATACCAAAAATGCCAGAAATTATGGCACGCACTCTTTAGTCTCTCATTTATGCACGCAGTGCTAAATTCTCAGGAATTCGATGTAGTTTATATCCAGACGTATCACCATCATAGAGTAATGGCTGGCTAGGGTGTTTGGACAAAAAACAGATTTATAAAAATGTTCACGAAAGTCTGAATCTTTAAATTAACAATATGTTGTTGTACGTATTACACTGAATGTAACGAAGAAGTTTACCACTCGAACATTTCTAATTTAGCTTGCAGAAATAATTCAGCCAAACGACACAGATAAGATCATAAACGCTGAACTTCTAGATTATCAAAAAGATTTGAAATTACTCGCTTCTCAGAAGAAAAGCATGAGGAATGGGTCAGGGTCAAGTGGAGATTTAAAAGTTTCTTGGCATGAAACGTAGGAAGCATATAAAAAATATCTCTCACTTCTGCAATAGGTGGTGAAGAAAATGGAATTTTGCAATACTGGATTAAAGAAATTGATACGGAAACAGCATGTAAGTTGGTACATTTTGTATTTACAGTGGTTGTTACAAAACTTTTAATGAGGGATACCCTCCTTCGATAGAAACTTACATTTCCACAGTGTGTAAAATAAGGAGATCAAACTATGTCTGAATTATATGATGACGTACAAACTATTGATGAAATTATAAACTACAGGATTTCACAAGTCCGTGCTGTAAGTCGAGATTGGTTTCTTATGCTAGTATTATATAAAAAAGTTTATCTGCGTAGTTTTTCAAATATATACACTCATTGTCATAAAAGGAGGCGTCGGATTGAAATGAGATTTTAGTAGTGAGATGGTACATGCCAAGGACAGAAGTGATTGCAATATCACAGCCGCAGGACGATTTCCCGCGGACATACGGTACACATTCCTGTCAGAGTTAGTACCGCTTCGGACCACCTCGTGCTCAGACACATGCTGTGATACGGTTCGGCATGGAGTCAAAGAAAAGACGTATGTTATACTGGGATATATTGGTCCATACTTCTTACAACTGACGCTCTAAATCATGAACACTGGGACAAGAAAGCTGGCGTCCCATCTGGTCTCGAACGTGCTCAATGGGCGAGAGATCGGGAGATCTGGCAGGCAGCAGAAGCGTCGATGCATGACGTAGACTGCTCTAGGAAACCCGAGCCGTAAGCGAACGGGCGTTATCTTGTTGGAAAACGGCTCCGGGCCGCCCTGCCAGGAAAAGCAGCACATGAGGTCGCAGTATCTCCTGTAAGTAGCGCTGGGCTGTCAACGTCTCTCTGATCGCTGCGAGGAAGTCCGGCTATCATACGCGATGGCTCACAGACCATCACGTCTGCAGTTCGGGGCGTGGGACGCTGTACAGTGAGGTTGGGATTGTAGCGCTCACCAACGGTCCTTCACACTCTGACACGGTGGTCTTTCGTTCCCATACAGAAACGGGATTCGTCGCTGAACACTATATGCCGCCAGTCCGTAGCATTCCACGTTGTTCACTGCTGACACCACCGACGCCGATAATGGTCAGGTGTTAATGGCAGAAAACGTAAGGGCCGTCGAGAATGCAGATTCGCCTCTGTCAGGCGTCTGTAAATGTTCTGGGGGACACAGGAGTCCCTTGTACAGGCGCCACATCTCTCTGGATATTGGACAAGGACGTCGTTTCATCTGTGCGTGCCGTTCTCACGATCTAATGGTCCTCTCTGCTGCTGGTCTGTCTGAGTCGTCCAGAGCCAGTCCGCTCCCAACACGATCGCACCGTACTATCTGACCTGGCAAATTGGCTGCCGATTCGGAGCGCCACGCCCCTGCCTCTCTGATCCCGACAATACGGCATCGTTCAAACTATGTCAGTTGCCTGTACGCACATCTACGGCAGCTCCTCGGCATGTCTATTGCTCAGGGATCTCTCCTTTCTCTTACCGTGCACTTCGGTACGAATGTGGTGGCCCTTGCCGCCTTATAAGCCCGAAGAATTGAAATTCCAGCGCTGGTCATGGACACGCGGGCATGCGGAATCGCACGAAACTTTAATCATTTGCATGTCTGCCATCCCCGTAGCTATTCGTCAAATTTCGCTTTAATCGCACGTTTTTTTCTTGGTGCACGGATTTTTATGACAATGAGTGTATGCAAACAAGATGATTATAACATAAAACAAAGTCTGAAAAAAACTATTTTGAAATTAGTTTCAAAATTATTAGCTTCTACCTAGATTAAGCATGGAAAGAAACAAATGGTATGGATCAGTGCCCAGACAAATCAGGGAACGCAAAACGTGCCTGACACGAAAGAAAACTGGTAAGTTAAAAGCGAAACTTAGAAAACCGTATTATGCACAACGTAGCGTACGAAATATATATATATATATATATATATATATATACATACTGGGATGTAAGGTCAGGTGATGCGTAACATCACAGCCTCTCCTTGACAAATGTCAACCCCGCCTTCTCGTGGTGCATCCTGTTCCCACTAAAGGGGCTCTGACGACCGCCCATAGCGGTATAACTATACCATCGGGATCAGAGGAAATGCTATCCCACACTCACCAACCCGCTTGGCCAGCGTGGTGAGTTATGGCCAAACCCCTCCAAAATGATTCCACAACTTAAATCTTGGCCCTCAGTCTCCGGCAGCTGGAATGTACCTGGCCAAGGCAGCGGCCAGTGCGACATGAAGGCAGAGGGTGCTAAGAATCCCCGGAGGACCGGACTAGGCTGCCATCTGATGCTGACCTTGGCTACTTACAATGGACGCTCCCTATCTTCTGATTCAAGGCTTCTTGAATTGGAAGAGGAACTACAAAGGATCAAGTGGGACATCGTGGGGCTAAGTGAGGTAAGGAGAAAAGGAGAAGATCTCATCGAACTGAAAAGTGGACATCTCTTCTACTATCGTGGGACAGATACTGGCAGAACTAGTGGTGTTGGATTTATAATAAACAAGAAACTGAAGGACAAAGTTGTAGAAGTTGAAAGTTCCTCTGACAGAGCTGCACGACTTGTTATCCAACTCTCGAAAAGATACCAGGCTCAGATTATTCAAACTTATGCACCCACCACAAGTCATCCTGAAGAAGAAATTGAAGAATTTTATGAGGAAATTTGTCATCTAAATAATAAAGGTAAGCAGCATTTGAAGATAATTATGGGAGATTTCAATGCAAAAATAGGGCAACGGCAACAGAATGAAACTTCAGTAGGTAAATTCGGTCATGGCAACAGAAACCAGCGTGGAAATACTCTCGTTGAGTTTGCAGAGGCAGAAGGGTTTTTCATCTTGAACTCCTTTTTCAAGAAAAAGCCACACAGGAAATGGACATGGAGACATCCAAATGGGACGACAAGTGAAATTGATTTTATTATGTGTAACAAAAAATTCGTCATAGAAGACTGCAGTGTGCTAAACAAGTTCAACACAGGTAGTGACCATAGATTGGTGAGATGTAAGATGCACCTCAACACTAAACTTGAACGTGGCAAGCTCATAAGACAAACAAAATCTATTGACATAACCAACCTTAAAAAACACCATAATACCTTCAAGTTAGAACTGAAGAACAGGTTCTCTGCTTTAGAAGGCCTAACATCGGAAGAAGTGGACATCTCTGAAGTTAACAGAAAAGTAACCAAAGCTCTTATGGAAACAGCAACAAAATTAGCTGGGTCTAAGAACAAGTTGCATGTGAACAAATTATCAGGAAAAACCAAAATGTTGATGCAAAAAAGAAGAGAGATGAGGACAACTAAAGAAGATGTGACTTCCAAAGTGGAATATATAGAGCTATGCAAGACAGTAAGAAAAAGTATCACTGAAGACTTAAGGAAATTCAACTGTGAACTAGTGAGGAAAGCAATTGAAAACAACCAAAGCCTAAAGATAGCAAAGGGACATCTCGGTAAGGGAAGAAAACAGATTATGGCACTGAGAAAAGAAGATGGTTCTGTAACAAGAAATAGAGGCGAAATTTTGACAAGAGTGAAAGATTTCTACTCCAAATTATATGAAAGGGATGATATATGCACTCCAGACATCATGAAAGATACCAGTACCAGAGTTCCTCCAGTCCTTCCAGCAGAAGTTGCACATGCAATCAAGAACATGAAGCGAGGAAAAGCTCCAGGAGAAGATGGAATTACTGTAGACATCATACAAGAAGCAAGTGGAGAAATCGAAACAGTACTCGCCCAAATTTTCACTCGATGCCTTAATGAAGGAAAGATTCCTGAGGATTGGAACACCGCTACAATGATCCTGCTACATAAGAAAGGTGACATTGAGGATCTCGGAAACTACAGACCTATCAGCCTCCTATCAGTAGTTTATAAAATCTTCACTAAAGTTCTTTCACACCGCTTGAAGGTAACACTGGACATGGCTCAACCGAGAGAACAAGTTGGATTCAGGAGTGGCTACAGCACAATAGATCATATCCACGTGCTGAGAGAACTAATTGAAAGAGCGAGGGAATATGAACTTCCATTGTGCATGGCTTTTATCGATTATGAAAAAGCCTTTGATTCGGTGAAACCATCAGCAGTTACAATGGCTCTGAAAACCTGCGGTATTGAAGATGCATACATTAATATTATTAATAACATCTATGAAAATGCAAGTGCAAAGATTAGGCTGTTTGAAAATACAACACACGTAAAAATTGGGAAGGGAGTGAGACAAGGTGACACCATATCTCCGAAGCTCTTTAATGCCACATTGGAGGGTGTTTTTCAGTCACTGAGCTGGGAAAACAAGGGGATAAAGATTAATGGAGATTATCTAACCCACCTTCGTTTTGCTGATGACGTAGTCATTTTTGCAACTACCCCATCAGAGCTGCAGAGGATGATCCAGGAACTTGCTGACAAGAGTAAAGAAGTGGGATTAAAAATGAACTTTCAGAAGACAAAAGTGATGTTCAATGCTTTTACAAGAAATGAAGATTTATCGATTGATGGAGAAAAGCTGGAGATAACAGACACGTACGTTTATCTTGGACAGCAGATATCAAGTGAGGGTCACATTGATGAAGAAATTAATCGGCGTACAAAACTTGCCTGGAGAGCTTTTGGAAGAAACAGCATAATTTTCAAGAGCAATATGCCATTATGTCTTAAAAGAAAAGTGTTTGATCAATGCATCCTTCCAGTGCTAACGTATGGTGCAGAGACGTGGACCTTAACTAAAAGAGACATACAAAGGCTGCAGACAACTCAAAGAAGCATGGAGAGGTGCATGCTTGGTGTAACCAGGAGAGATAAGAAGAGGAACTCGTGGATCCGAAAAATGACAAGA
Organism: Macrothele yani; assembly: GCA_039090855.1. NCBI lineage: Eukaryota > Metazoa > Arthropoda > Arachnida > Araneae > Macrothelidae > Macrothele > Macrothele yani. The sequence goes on from CM077001.1 coordinate 72,100,369, forward strand.
GTGGAAGACATCATGATCAGAGTTAAATCCCTGAAATGGCAATGGGCTGGACATACTGCCAGAAGGACAGATCATCGATGGACAGCCGAAATTTTAGATTGGATTCCAAGGGACAGGAAAAGACCCAGAAGAAGACCACATGGGAGATGGGTGGATGAAATTCGAAAGTATGCAGGGGTGACATGGAGGAGACTGGCACAAGACAGACCGTTGTGGAGGAAACTTGGGGAGACCTTCGTCCAGCAGTGGATTGATAATGGTTGACAATGATGATGATGATGATATACATACTGTGGGATGTAAGGTCAGGAGATGCGTAACATCACAGCCTCTCCTTGACAAATGTCAAACCCGCCTTCTCGTGGTACATCCTATTCCCACTAAAGGGGCTCTGACGATCGCCAATAGCGGTATAACTATACCATCGGGATTAGAGGAAATGCTATCCCACACTCACCAACCCGCTTGGCCAGCGTGGTGAGTTATGGCCAAACCCCTCCAAAATGACTTCACAACTTAAATCTTGGCCCTCAGTCTTCGGCAGCTGGAATGTATCTGGCCAAGACAGCGGCCAGTGCGACATGAAGGCAGAGGGTGCTAAGAATCCCCGGAGGACCGGACTACGCTGCCATCTGATGCTGACTTTGGCTACGTATAATGGACGCTCCCTATCTTCTGATTCAAGGCTTCTTGAATTGGAAGAGGAACTACAAAGGATCAAGTGGGACATCGTCGGGCTAAGTGAGGTAAGGAGAAAAGGAGAAGATCTCATTGAACTGAAAAGTGGACATCTCTTCTACTATCGTGGGACTGATACTGGCAGAACTAGTGGTGTTGGATTTATAATAAACAAGAAACTGAAGGTTAAGTTGTAGAAGTTGAAAGTTCCTCTGACAGAGCTGCACGACTCGTTATCCAACTCTCGAGTAGATACCCGGCTCAGATTATTCAAACTTATGCACCCACCACAAGTCATCCTGAAGAAGAAATTGAAGAATTTTATGAGGAAATTCGTCATCTAAATAATAAAGGTAAGCAGCACTTGAAGATAATTATGGGAGATTTCAATGCAAAAATAGGGCAACGACAACAGAATGAAACTTCAGTAGGTAAATTCAGTCACGGCAACAGAAACCAGCGTGGAAATACTCTCGTAGAGTTTGCAGGGTCAGAAGGGTTTTTCATCTTGAACTCCTTTTTCAAGAAAAAGCAACACAGGAAATGGATATAGAGACATCCAAATGGGACGAAAAGTGAAATTAATTTTATTATGTGTAACAAAAAATTCGTCATAGAAGACTGCAGTGTGCTAAACAAGTTCAACACAGGTAGTGGCCATAGATTGGTGAGATGTAAGATGCACCTCAACACTAAACTCGAACGTGGCAAGCTCATAAGACAAACAAAATGTATTGACATAACCAACCTTCTAAAACACCATAATACCTTCAAGTTGGAACTGAAGAACAGATTCTCTGCTTTAGAAGACCTAACATCGGAAGAAGTGGATATTTCTGAAGTTAACAGAAAAGTAACCAAAGCTCTTATGGAAACAGCAACAAAATTAGCTGGGTCTAAGAACAAGTTGCATGTGAACAAATTTTCAGGAAAATCCAAAATGTTGATGCAAAAAAGGAGAGAGATGAGGACAACTAAAGAAGATGTGTCTTCCAAAGTGGAATGCAAGACAGTGCGAAAAAGCTATGCAAGACAGTGCGAAAAAGCTATGCAAGACAGTGCGAAAAAGTATCACTGAAGACGTAAGGAAATTCAACTGTGAACTACTAAGGAAAGCAATTGAAAACAACCAAAGCCTAAAGATAGCAAAGGGACATCTCAGTAAGGGAAGAAAACAGATTATGGCACTGAGAAAAGAAGGTGGTTCTGTAACAAGAAACAGAGGCGAAATTTTGATAAGAATGAAAGATTTCTACTCCAAATTATATGAAAGGGATGATACATGTACTCCAAACATCATGAAAGGTACCAGTACGAGAGTTCTTCCAGTCCTCCCAGCAGAAGTTGCACATGCAATCAAGAACATGAAGCGGGGAAAATCTCCAGGAGAAGATGGAATTACTGTAGACATCATACAAGAAGCAAGTGGAGAAATCAAAACAGTACTCGCGCAAATTTTCACTCGATGCCTTGATGAAGGGAAGATTCCTGAGGATTGGAACAACGCTACAATGATCCTGCTACATAAAAAAAGGTGACATTGAGGATCTCAGGAACTACAGAACTATCAGCCTCCTATCAGTGGTTTATAAAATCTTCACTAAAGTTCTTTCACACCGCTTGAAGGTGACACTGGACATGGCTCAACCGAGAGAACAAGCTGGATTCAGGAGTGGCTACAGCACAATAGATCATATCCACGTACTGAGAGAACTAATTGAAAGAGCGAGGGAATATGAACTTCCATTGTGCATGGCTTTTATCGATTATCAAAAAGCCTTCGATTCGGTGAAACCATCAGCAGTTACAATGGCTCTGAAATCCTGCGGTATTGAAGATGCGTACATTAATATTATTAATAACATCTATGAAAATGCAAGTGCAAAGATTCGGCTGTTTGAAAATACAACACACATAAAAATAGAAAAGGAGTGAGACAAGGTGACACCATATCTCAGAAGCTCTTTAATGCCACATTGGAAAATGTCTTTCAATCACTGAACTGGGAAAACAAAGGGACAAAGATTAATGGAGATTATCTAACCAGCCTTCGTTTTGCTGATGACGTAGTCATTTTTGCAACTACCTCATCAGAGCTGCAGAGAATGATCCAGGAACTTGCTGACAAGAGTAAAGAAGAGGGATTAAAAATGAAGTTTCGGAAGACAAAAGTGATGTTCAATGCTTTTACAAGAAATAAAGATTTATCGACTGATGTAGAAAAGCCAGAGATAACAGACACATACGTTTATCTTGGACAGCAGATATCAAGTGAGGGTCACATTGATGAAGAAATTAATCGGCGTACAAAACTTGCCTTTAGAGCTTTTGGAAGAAACAGCATAATTTTCAAGAGCAATATGCCATTATGTCTTAAAAGAAAAGTGTTTGATCAATGCATCATTCCAGTGCTTACGTATGGTGCAGAGACGTGGACCTTAACTAAAAGAGACATACAAAAGCTGCAGACAACTCAAAGCACCATGGACAGGTGCATGCTTGGTGTAACCAGGAGAGATGAGAAGAGGAACTCGTGGATCCAAAAAATGACAAGAGTGGAAGACATCATGATCAGAGTTAAATCCCTGAAATGGCAATGGGCTGGACATACTGCTAGAAGGACAGACCATCGATGGACAGCCGAAATTTTAGATTGCATTTCCAAGGGACAGGAAAAGACCCAGAAGAAGACCACATGGAAGATGGGTGGATGAAATTCGAAAGTATGCGGGAGTGACATGGAGGAAGCTGGCACAAGACAGACCGTTGTGGAGGAAACTTGTGGAGACCAGCAGTGGATTGATAATGGTTGACAATGATGATATACATACTGTATATGTAAAATAGGCATTGTACAGAATGCCTAGGAAATCTATAGAATGTGTGACATTTTTAGGCAAAGCATGAAATATTGATGTTATTTTAATATTGCACATACTTTTCCTAAGATTCCTAGGTATTCTGTACAATGCCTAACTTCAAACATTGCCGGTAACATATATCTATATATTGATCTATCTCTCTCTCTCTACATATATATACACACACACACAGTCGAGTCACATTATTGTGACCACTTCCTATATTTGACGTCAACAGCGCGTAGCCAATGAAAGAAGGCACGTGTCGTGAGCTTGCTTGGAGAGTATATAAGATGTGCTGTACGCATTCTGAAAACATATCCCTCGTTGCTGTCATGGATAAAAGGAGTATTTTATTAGATTTGCAAAAAGGGATGATTATCGGCTTTCGGGCCAAGGGTGGCAGTATTTCTGAAACAGCGCAGTTTGTGAAATGTTCGCGTGCTGCTGTGCTTAAAGTGTATCGTGATTGGAGAAATGGCACCATTGCGAATAAGCGAAGTGGAAACTGCGGAGCACCACGTGCCATTGATGTGAGAGGTGAACGTCGGCTGCGAAGGTGCGCGAGGGCCGATCGACACGCTACAGCGGAGCAACTCACTGGACGAATGAACCAAGTGCTACTGGAAGTATGTCTAAAACGACAGTTCAGCGAACTCTACTGAGTATGGGGCTTCGATGCAGACAGATGGTCACCGGATCTATGCTAACGAAGGTGCATTGGCAGAAAAGGCTTATATTTGTACATCAGTATCGGAATTGGACCTCCTCTGATTGGCAAAGGATTGCCTTCTCCGATGAGTCACGTTTTCTGCTTCATCGAACGGATGGACGTTGGCGCATAAGGAGAGAAACATCGGAGAACAAACACTCTTCAACCATTGCTGGCAGAACGCAAGCTGGTGAGGGCAGAGTTATGATCTGGAGAATGTTTTTGTGGCATTCTCTCGGTCCACTCATACCTGTGGAAGGCACTATGGACCGAATTCGTTATGAATCCATCCTTGCAGACCACGTACACCCATGCATGCTTATTGTCTTCCCTGGGGCTAATGGGATCTTGCAGAACGACAATACGACGCGTCACGCAGCTAGAAATGTCCAAGAATGGTTGGAAGAGCACGATGAACATTTCAAAGTACTTCACAGGCCCTCTAATTACCCAGACCCAAACCCAATTGAGCATGTGTGGGACCACCTCGATCGTGTTATTCGCTCTATGGATCCTCCACCACTCACCCTGCAGCAGCTGTCAGATGCATTCCAGTCAGCATGGCTCCACATACTTGTGAACACCTTCCAGCACCTTACGGACTCACTCCCAGCCGGTCTAGCTGCTGTCCACGCTACACACCGGCGGTTACTCTGGATATGAGCTGGTGGTCACAATAATGTGACTCGACTGTGTATATATATATGCATGTGTGTGTGTGTGTGTGTGTGTTTGCGTGTAATTTTTTAAGAATACTCGTTAGTACGTAAGTTTTCTATGTTGACAAGGTTAATTTTATTTCTTACTGAAATCTGAGAAAAATTCTCCATCATATTTAAAAAAAAAGCAACTAATTATAGCGAAGTGTACATGTACTTTAATACGAATAGAAAGTTTATTATTTTGTTCACTACCTATTACATGAAAAATAAAGTTGTTGACTTTTTTCGGTGGAGCATAATGCGTTGTTAAGAGAAACATTCAGTTGACTAAAAATTGTGTTAAATAACATTCAATCCATAAACCATTGTTCGTCTTTGAGTGGTTGAGTGGTGAACGGCGCTGGCTTTGAATTTCTCGGGTCCAGTTTAAAATGGTTGATGTTGGCGTTGTCCTTCTGGTACAGGTTCTTTCCTTTCCGAAACACCAGTGACTCTAAATTAGGGGTGGGAGAGTCTTTGTAACTTTAGAGAAGCCCTTGGGTGTCGTTAAACTCCTACCCTAATTCTGATACTAAGTACCCCGGACAAAAAATTACGGAATGCTGGCATCCGGAGGAACAGTTGGAAACTGGTCAGGCAGAGAAAAATGCGTGTATATAATGGAATGGAAAGTATTGTATGTTACTTGTTACTTTTTCAGCCTTGTAAGACGTGCATGTCTAATCAGTTTTACAGAGTGGCAAAAGGGAGCTATCGTCTTTGGTCGTGAACATGGTCATTCGCTGAGGGAGGTGGAGGCGTTTGTTGGCGTGTCCAAGTCCGCAGTCAGTAGTGTTCATTTAGCGTGGATGGAGTCGGCCAGAAACAATTCTCGTCGGAGCAGCTGCGGCAGAAAAACCATCATGAGCAACCATGATCGTCGACGTCTGGGGCGATTATCCACTGCAAAACGGTTCCAAACCCGGCAGGAATTGCTGCAAGAGTACAATGCGGGACCCAGTCAGCCTGTTTCCGAACGAACGCTTCGACGAGAACTGCATGGTGTAGGAATATTCAGTTGTGTAGTTAGGGTACGCTCCAAGCTGTCTGCCATACACAAGAAAAAGTGGCTGGAATGGGCGAGGGAACACAGACACTGGACCACAGAACAGTGGCAACGCATCATCTGGTCGGACGAATCCAGGTTCTGCCTGTATTCCAATGATGGTCAATCCAGGGTCATGCGGCCGGGGAAGCCTTCAACGCAGAGTGTGTGCAAAGGGCTGTACAGAAGGGGGTGGAAGTGTAATGTTTTGGGGGTGTATATCCAGTACTGGGGTGGGTCCCTTAGTTCGCGTGTCGAATGGCATGAAAGCGGTGGACTACATGAAACTGTTGGATAACGAGGTGTAGCCATATGTCCAGTTTCTCCAAGATGCCGCCATTCCAGATCCACGTTATCAAGACTACAACTGCACTGTCCACCGAGCTGCCATTGTGCGGGATTGGTTTGCAGAACATGAGGTTGAGGTCCCACATCTCACCTGGCCCGCCAATTAACCTGATCTCAATGTTATAGAGAAAATTTGGGAAATGCTCGAACAGGCCGTTAAGAAGAGACAACTACACCCTCCCAATTTGACTGCTCCGCGGGACCAGTTGTTCACGGCGTGGGGCAAACTCGACATTAATGTCATCCGCTCCCATATATACAGCATGCCAAAGAAAATCAAAGCTGTGCTTCGAGCTCGTGGTGATGTAGCCCCACGTTAACCAATAAAATTAGCATTCCGTAATTTTTTTTCCGGTGTGCTTAATTTTCAGTATTGTATGAGTTCAATCTCTATTATAATTTTATTACCTTAATCATTTGCGTTTTTATAATTCAGTATACTTTTACCAACCTTGCAGTAATTTTCAAAATGGGTGCTAAAACTGAAATACTTTAAAATACAGAAAAATAATACGATGCATAGTTTGGATGGTATATCTGTCCTTTTAGTGACGAAATATCATTTACCACTAATATTTATTGTGCAGAATCCTTCATTTTGAATCCCAGTATCATTGGGTTAAACCGGAAATTAGACTTTTGGTTGCATAAGTTGTTGCAACAGATATGTGATTTATGCAACTTACGCGCAGGATGAATTAAAAAAATATTTCCGGAAGCTGTATGACAGAAAATGCTTTTAACTTCTGAAAAAAATATTCAGACCTATTGTATCAAAAAATAACAGAAATAAAACATGTCTGACGTTACCTGACAGATACTGCTTTCTAAAAAAAATAAGTAATATGAATCACTGAAAAACATTTTCAATGTCATATGTTGAGGTGTCATCTGCTTTCTTGTCACAATATCAGCAAAACTATCAATTACATTAACAAAATCTGTTTTCTCTAGCGTTTCCTTCTGTTGCTCAGAAAAGCTAGATCACTAATATAAATGTTCCCCGTTTATGCTCAAAAATATTTAATTACAAGTTTCACCATACTACAGGCACCACTGTGATTTTAAGGTTTTGAAGTAAAATATTAGAAATGAATTTTTGGAATTATTGCATTAAATATTCTTCACAGGGGTCTAAAATACATGTATATCCAGAACTTCCACAAAACCTCATTCCTGATATTGAGCAATATTTGCAGTCAGAGATGTGGGTATTCAGAGCCGTCTGTCATCTGTCATCGACATCCGTGTCGTGCAAGTGACCAATATGTGTGTTTTATTGATACAGACCTTTTTCGTCTGCACATTCTAGAAGAGATTTCATGCTTACTAGGAATCCGAATTTTAAAGCCAGATCTTTAAGTCCAGAAACTTTCATCGATATTTACCCCTGAAGTATATCGATAACTTTTTTAATAAATCTCCTAATATGTTCCTCTGAAAAATAGCCAATGTCTTGTATCAGTCCCTAAGGTATACCTCCTGATGTTATGATGATTGAGATTTCGAAGTAGACTAACCAAAAAGAAAAGAAAAAAAAAAGAAGAAGAAAGCATTCGATTTACAACCAAATTTTCCAGGAATTTAGAGTCACTGATTTATTCTCTAAGTAGAACAGTAGAAGACTTAGCCACTACAAACTTCAGTACAGCATATATTATAACACACTCAGAAACGAAGTAAACATTGACGTAAGCGAGGTGTCTAATCAGTACCGAACTTCAAGTTTCGTGGTCCATGTTTTAATGACTGACTGCCAGTCATACCCCAGGGAAAGAAGCATGATGGAAGTTCAGACGTGATGTTCAGTGTGAAAAACATAACGAGGAGCAATCAACATTTACAAAAATGAAAAGCCAATACAAGCGGAAAGTTAAAAGGATAGTAAACGTTACAATGCATTTTTTGATGTTTACTCTGCGTTTTAACCTCTAATCTTCGTTCTTTGAACAGTAGTTTAACCCAAGTTGTCACGAATTTCTGCGTGTTCTGTTATTCAGTATTTTATGTCATAAGAGTTCAAAAATATGTTTTAGGATTTCATGTCATCTAACGCGCATTTGAAGGACATTGTGAAATCCTGATAATATTTTGAACTGTTAAAACTTGGCTGAAAAGCATTTGGAAGAAACAGTTATACTAAGTACAATAAAAGTTATTACCTGGTTTGTAGGATTGGATTGTTTTTAAGGTTTAAGTGAGCGCAACTTCAAATTTACCTTCAATCTTAAAGCGTTAACTTTTCGCTGAACTCGCATTACTTCTCAGTCGTTTGTAGCTGAAAATCTTAATTAGACATTGTCTATAACTTTCAGATAACGGATAAAGTTAAATGGCAACATACTGGAATTCTACTTCCTGAAAGACACTTCCACTTTATTCGTTTTTAAGCACCTCGATAGTACAGAATCGCCAACAAGTCATTCGTAACACAGTACGCTGAATAGAATTCAATCAAAGGCGTCTCACATAAACGTTGTGGCTTACACCGAATGATTACTAGATTATGACCACCCCAGTCAAAAGTGGATGCGACCCGTCGTCCACGTGATTTCCGAGACCGGGCCGATTAATTGACCGACGTAAACATGCATACAAAGTGTGAGTGGAGTAATAAGTAATAAAATTCAAAGTGTGATGTGTAAACTGAAGGATTTATTGGACTTTGAAAAAGAAAAGATTGTTGGAGCACAGAGAGCGGGTGCTTCGATTTCCCAAACGGCTGCTCGGTTGTTCGCAAGCTGCCGTAGTTAAAGTGTATCAGGACTGGCTTGAAAATGGTCAAAAAACGAACCGGAGGTAAAACTACACAGGATAGCGAAAGGTTGATGAGAGAGGTGAGTGCCGGGTCCGACAACTATAAGGCCAACAGAAGCATCACTGTTCAACAGTTGACTACCAAGTACAACAGAGATCAACCCAGAACAGTGTCTGTCATGACCGGTCACACGCTTGCACGTATGGGCCATAAGAGCAGACAACTACCGACGATATCCTCTTCTAGCCACGGTTCATCGGCGCCAAAGACTTGCCTGGTGCGAAGATCATGCAAGTTGGACATCGGATGACTCGAAAATAATGCGCTGGTCTGACGAGTCGCGTTTTTAACCCCACTCCGTGGACGGGCGTGTACGTATTTAGCACAAACATGAGGTACTTGACCCATCCTCCATGGTCTCCACAGTGCAGAAAGCTGGTGAAGGCGGTTGTAAGTTGTGGGGCATGTTTAACTTGCTGGAACTGAACTATTGGTGCACGTGGAAAAACATATGGCTGGTGCCCATATCGGAAGTAGCTTTCTGACTCTTTACACTCAGCAATGTTGCATTTTCCCCGAATGGCGACGGTGTCTTCCAAGATGACAATCCGCCGAGCCACAGGCTCAATGTTGTGCAGGAATGGTTTGAGGAACACAGTTCAGACGTCCAGCATATCGATCTCCCGATATGAATCCCATAGAGCACTTGTGGGACACTATGGAACGGCACATCAGGCGTCTGGATGCATTAATCACTTCTGTACCAGCATTGAAGGCCGCATTACACACAGCTTGGTTGACCATACCTCCTAACTGCTTCCGGCATTTTACTGAATCGATGGCACGTCGGATAGCTGCTGTACTGACGGCGAAAGGAGGAACTACGAAGTATTAGGTAAGTGGTCATAATTCATTGATCACTCAGTGTATATTTTTCCGAATAACAATCTGCTCACCCAAAACCATCGCTCTTACAAGAATCTCTCACTATCTGCTCACATCAAGAATTCATATAGAACTCTCTCTCTCTTAACTTTGCAGTGCATCCTGAGCTTTTATCTCAGAACACTTCATTTAAGCTGAATGCTAAAAATGAAGTGTTTTGAGATAAGAACTCAGGAAAAATTTGAAATTTCAAACGCTTCGGAAGTAACTTTGTTGCGCTAAGTTACGAAACATTTAAAGAGGAAAAACGAAATTAACCTAAGAACACCGGAACTCAAAATTAAGTTTACATTATAGGTGTACTCCATACAGCGCAATTTTCAAGAATAATTTACAATTATGTCTCAAAAGAAAAGTGTTTGATCAATGCATCTTTCCAATTCTTACTTCACAGATATGGACCCTTATTGAAATAAGACACACATATGCTGAGGACAACTTAAAAGAAGCATGGATAGATCCATGATTGGTGTGTCCAAGCAAGAAAAATGAAAAAAATGAAAAAAAAAACCATGGAATAGGAAAAGGACGTAAGTAGAGGGCATCGTGATCAAGGTAAAGACTCTCAAGTGGGAATGGGCTGGATACATTGCTAGAACTGACCACCGTTGGGCAACTAAAATATTAGATTGTATACCTAGGAACAGGAAAAGAACCAGAAGAAGACCATGTGGCAGATGCGTAGACGAAATTCGAAAGCATATCGGAGTGACATGGAAGGGAATAATTCAAAAGTTGTGGAAGATACTTGAAGAGACCTTCATCCAACAGTGGATTGATAATGGTTGACGATGATGATGACACACACACACACATATGCACAAAGCACATATAGTAGATATTAACAAAACTTTTCATGGTAGTAATTATCAGTATCTAATTGCGCTTCCCGTTATAAAAAGTTTCTGGCCAGTATGTAGAAATTTTCATAGGCAGCGGGATTTGGGAACATTAAAAATTACTTCAAACGTTCCTTCATGAAAAAAGCCGGGGGAAGCACAGAAATATCCAGATATTTCAGCTATTTTCTCATGGTTGATTATGAGTTGGTGCTATCGGAGTCAAAGTTAAATGAACTTTTGCTTTAATTGCTGTTCAGAAGCGTTCTCATGCGGAAGCACATGACTCCGTAGCATCCTGATATCTCGCTCTTGAAAATGGTCATTGCTTAATCACGTATGCCTTTGAGGAACAGACAGTACACCTCTTTCGACCTCGCAAAGACATTTGAAACAGTAGTTGTGGAAAGACTAGTAATTTCAACAGTCCGAATGATCGTGGCTGTTGCTAAAGTGAACGGATTCTTTTTTTCCGCACCTATTACACGACCTTACAATTTTAATGTACCGTCATACGCCTACAATAACTAGCTTTTGAAAGATTTTCTTTCAGATTTTATTCACCTTGCAACCAGAAGGCATTTTTCAATACTCTGAACTCAAAATAAACATTTACAATAAACCCCATTACTTCATGTGAGAGAATAGGAGTGACCATCACTAGCAGCGGGAAGGGGACAGAAAAGATTACTATCTTGCCATGTCTTACACGGTACTCGAACCCGAGCGCATCTTGGACGGGATATCCAAAGCCCACTCCTCTGACTGCTGAACCACAGGAATGATATCATAAACCAAATGATGAAGCCTTTTGTGGAAAGGAGCGCCTGGTATCTTTCCTATGATTGCTTTCAGCATAGCAGATACCACGGAACACAAAATGATAACCCGTATGATGTTCGCTCACATCCTCAGTTCTTGGTTTTTTGAGCAAGGTTTATTAAAAAAAATGCTGTTATAAGCATAAAAGCTACCTTAGATTATGTCATGTTTCTTTGCTCAAAATAAAAGAAAACGATATTGAACATATAAAATTCAGAGAAAGAAAAGGACAAAAATGTAGAAGAAGAAAGGATGTAAGGAAAGAGGTGGTTATAGATGAGGGCAACTTTGTGTTATTCAGTGTTTTTTGTCAAGCATAAGATTTTGTTAAGATACATGAAAAATAACAAGTGATGTGATTCCTATTGTTTCTCCCAAGAAATTAAATAAAATGCTAAGAATGAATAAAGCAGAAAGTGTTTCTACACAAAGAAGTGAGGAAAGGGCTTGCAGAAATGGAGGCCTACAATTCTTCCTTTTTACTTTTTTCAGTTCTTCGTTTTTATTTTCTTCAGTTCTTTCTTTTTACTTTCCTTTCATCTCATCAGTTCCGAAAACGGCAGATACAAATACGATGAAGCCACTGTACGGGAACGCTAGTGGAGGAACTCGTAACATGAGGATACAGATGAAAAAAAAATGTTTTTGTTTCCTCTATGCATCAACATCAGACATATGGCATCATTTTCCGACTTTGATTTGCAACGCATGTGGTTTTATTGACTCTCTTATCGAAAGCAAATGAACTGCCTGGTTTAAATGATTGTTTTGAAGTGGTACTCTTTAGTCTTATCGAGACCATTCAAAGTATCTGCACTTCTTCTGTGACTTAGCGTTAAATGCATTAAGCAGTACTTAATGCAAATAACTGTCACTAGATCGAATTAATTAACTGATCTCTGACGAGTGACGTGCGTGCTACAGGAACCCTGTCAGAAAGTGTCAAAAAAATTCTTATCCGAGAGAAAATGTGTCACTAAAAGTTTAACAGTTGGAAACAAGTGAAACTAGTACGTAATTTCACGGATGGAATGAAAACCAAATGATTCTATCCTTTAACACGTGGTCCCATTGCCGTTTGCTTTGACAATAACGTAATTACATTTTTTCTCGCCTTAATTGCGTGACATGATCTCTGGGGATAGCTTTTTCCCCGAGTTAGGTCAGAGGTTATGATTTTCTCGAGAGTAAAAGTTTCATTTCCTTGCATGCGTTTTGGATGTGTGAACGCTCTTCAGAGAATTAAATCATTATCCAACAAAAATAACGTTCGGCACAGTGAAAGTGACCTCAGCGCTGTGAATGGCAGAAAATCGATAATGGCGGGTTTATTTACGTCGCATAAGATTAATGTGAAACACAGAGGAAGGAAATGCCTGTCATCGCTTGGGTGATCCAAGGTAAGTGGGATTTAAATTCAAACAGGTCTTCATGTTACGCAAATTTTTTATCTTTTATTTCGCTTTGTACAAACTATGTAACAGCAGAAAATCCCAGTTCCTCGGAACGTTTTACGTTTTACTTGTATATTTCATATCCCATTTTAAACACACAATTACAAGGAGTCCAAAAATATTTAAAAGAAAAAGTAAAATCACTTTACTTTTCTAAGCTGTAAACAGATATTTCCTGGCTTTGAAAATTGAACATAAATCATTACACAGGCAGCCTTTTAACCAAAAGACAATAAAAAATGAAAAATTTGAGTAGTATATCATTAACCAAAATTTTTGACCAAATTTGTGCAAATAAAATGTATATCCTGTGAATGTGTGGTACAATAAACAACTTTTTAATTTTGTGAAACATTTTACTGAATATATGTTTGCGGAAAAGCGGGTGTGTGACGAAAAGGTACAATGAAAACATATTTTTAACCTTAGAGAATATATGTTTATTATGTATTCTTATTCAACACAATTTTCAAACTTTCTTTACTTTTTGAAACTTTTTCATGTACAACATTTACCGTTTTTTCCCCATTAGTAATGGCTTCTTTTTGTCCCCCTCCCATCAGATGCACAAACTGCAAAACTTCTATTTCAAGCTTCTGAAGGATTTCTTTTCTTAAAAAATAAAAGCAAAGGAGAAAAATGTTAAATAATTTGTAGCATGACTGTCGTAATTCAAACACATGAGCGATATTGCGGCTCACCATATTACGTCATATCCATGACGTTATAACGACACTTGAGTTCGCTCATGGTAATTATAATTTTTAAAAATCTGTTTTTTACAATCCGTGGGATTTGTAGAAAACAGATTCATTCCAGTTCTGATTAATTCCAGTAGGTTTTCACGCAGTCTTTTCCTGGTTAAAGGGAAAATTCGTGTGAAGTTTGATGCATGTAGCTGTTAGGATGCATGAATTTATTAGCAATCTCAAAAAAAAAAAAACGGACACACACTGTATACATACTGCAATGTTTTTCGTTTAAAATGTCATTACTTTACTACATAAAACATTATCTATCGTACTATCAGTCAGTTGAACTTGTAGCAGTGTAACTTCGAAGTCTTAAGCACCGGATAGCTAGCACACAAAAAAATCTTTACTTACACACTGAGCGAAATTAAACGACCCAACGGCCAGAAAAGAGTGAATTTCAATTTTAAAAACATCACTGTCCTTTATTATCCAAATACTTTAGGTGAATAAGGCACCTACGATAATCATCAGCAGCACAATACATTTCAATGTAAACCACAACTTCTTTACACATAGAAAGTCCTAAAAGTACAACGTAAAGCAACATGAATCTATACACAACGTCGCCACACCACCACACTTTTCGCTGCTTGCTCCAACATTATATCTCTCGTTCTTGTCTGTCAACATGCACACGTCACTCACTCTGACCTCAGGAACGTTGCCAATATCATCCCGTGAGCGAGAAAAATATAACGTTAAGGTTGAAACGCTGAAAGGGAATGAGCTAAAAATGTTCGTACAGAAAGAAACTAAAAATGAAAGTTAAATTAAACCGAGCAAAAACAGTGCTGCTGGGCCAGCACTCGAGCCGCCACCGGCAGCCAGCAGTGCTAGCAGCGGCCCAGCACTTTGTTGCAGCTGCCCAACTGTCAATGAAATGTCCCGGCCGTCACCACGTGTGCCAGCAGTTCAGGCCAGCTGCTGGCCAACAGTTGGCACCCTATAAGATGTCACATGCCAGAACAGGCCCATCAGTTATCCATCACTGGCAGTGGTTGCCATAAGCGGCCTTTAAGCGGCACTGCAAGCACGTGCCATAAATGATGGCTAGGCTAATGTGGTCCGCTAGTTTCCCGGAAGTCGCCGCCGGCAATCACGTGACGTAACTAATGGCTTGCCGAATTTTTCCGTCAATTTCCCAGTAGTAGCCATAAATAAAAACACACACCTAATAACCGTGGTTTCCCAAAAGTACAGCTGCATTTTTTTACCCCTACGAAATTTCTGCATTACGTCACTGCTCTGGGGAAATTTTCTCAACGAGCCCTGAAAAACTCTAGTTTGGATGTGGCTGGAAACGAACCAAGGACTGTCTGCGTGGGAAGCGTGCGCTCTAGCAACTAGACTGGTTTACCACGCACGAGCCTTTGCTTGAAACCGAGCCTCTTTCCTGCGGGCTGTGAAACGAATGGTTCTCTTTTTAATTTTACAATATTGCGAGGTATTTTTCATAAATGTCCGTTTCATATAATTCATAAATTTATTTTTTCAACGTACCGATTTTTTGCTCATTTTCAACGAGTGTATCAACTTAAAGGCGCTTTCCAATGTTTTGTGCTGTCCTTGTGGTCTTCAAAAGCGATTGTTTAATTAATATATTTACCCGTTCATGTCACATTCTGTTACATTTTTAACGTTGTATCTTTCTTCCACCGTCCGAAGCTATATTTGTTCTAAATAAGAAAGCTATTTTATTTTACTTCTGGCTATTTTTAGCAACGAATTCCTCCAATCTTGTGTATAGATCAAACTTCTGATACCGTCAATGTCGCACATTCTTTCGATAAAGACTACCCAATATTTAGAAGCTTCCGATAACATCGATGTCTCACACCATTCACAAGATTTCGATAACACTTATGCATATCGCAAAATGCTTCGGTAACTCTGGTATAGACATAAACTGTCCATAATGGATGTTATGGTTTCATCATAATTCCTGCATAAGTTCTTCATTACAACAGCATGATCTCACTTTACTTTATTAAAGCAACATGATTATCTTTATCTTCAATGATCTCCCTATCAACCCTAGGATGCCAGCCCCATATTCGAGCTACGTATGAAATAGTGGCCTCTGACAATTTGTCTGAGATGGGCCCTGGTACGAGTCCTGAATAAGGCATGAGTGGCGTGCCTATCTTATGGAACTGACCCTTCCCCATGCCCAGAAAGATGTGCCCAAAACTAGGAACGGATTATTGCTTATAGCTCTGAGTTGCTCACGGCGAAAGTTAAATCTGATAAAAAAAATTAATAAATAAAATAACACCAGCATGGACTTGCTTCACAGCTGTGATTCCTTCGTGAAGTTGTCAAAAGACTGATATTTTCAATGTTCATCTCAAGAACTACGTTTGACTAAAGACCGCCATGTACACGGTCGAGTCACATTAATGTGACCACCAGCTAATATCGAGAGTAACCGCCATGTGCAGCGCAGACAGCAGCTAGACGGGCTGGGAGTGACTCAATAAGGTGCTGGAAGGTGTTCACAGGTATGTGGAGCCATGCTGACTGCAGTGCATCTGACAGATGCTGGAGGGTGTGTGGTGGAGGATCTATAGCGCGAACAACACGATCGAGGTGGTCCCACACATGCTCAATTGGGTTTAAGTCTGGGGAATTAGGCTGCCAGGAAAGTACTTTTAGGTCTTCATCGTGCTCTTCCAACCACTCTCGGACATTTCTAGCTGTGTGACACGTCGCATTGTCGTGCTGAAAGATCCAATCCGACCCAGGGAAGACAATCAAAATGTATAGGTGTAATTCGTCTGCAAGGATGGATACCTAACAAATTCGGTTCATAGTGCCTTCCACAGTTATGCGTGGACTCAGGGAATGCCACGAAAACATTCCCCAGACCATAACGCTGTCCCTACTAGCTTGTGTTCTGCCAACAATTGTTGAAGAGTGTTTGTTCTCCGATGTTTCGCGCCTTATACGCCAACGTCCATCCGTTCGATGAAGCAGAAAACATGACTCATCGGAGAAGGCAATCCTTTGCCAATCAGTGGAGGTCCGATTCCAATACTGCCGTGCAAATGCAAGCCTTTTCTGCCGATGCATCTTCGTTAGCATAGGTGCAGTGATTTTCCGTCTGCATCGGATACCCATATGCAGCAGGGTTTGCTGAACTGTCGTTTTAGACACAGTTCCTGTAGCCCCAGGTTCATTCCGCCAGTGAATTGCTCCACTGTAGCATGTCGATTGGCCCTCAGGCACCTTTCAAGCCGACGTTCACCTCTCACATCAATGGCACGTGGTGCTCCGCAGTTTCTAAGTTGCTTATTAACAGTGGTACCATTTTTCGAATCACGATACACTTTAACCACAGCAGCACGCGAACAGTTCACAAACTGAGCTGTTTCAGAAATACTGCCACCCTTGGCCCGAAAGCCGAGAATCATCCCTTTTATCCATGATAGCAACGAGTGATATGTTTTCAGAATGCCACACCTTATGTACCCTCCGAGCCAGCACACGACACGTGTGCTCTTTCATTGGGTACGTGCTGTTGAAGTCAAAAGTAAGAGGTATTCCCATTAATGTAGCCCGACTGTGTATAAATACATGCGTACAACGTCGGTCTTGATCATGGACACGCCAACCCTCAGTTAAGTAGGGGTTTTTTTTGTTTCGAGGGTTAACTACTACCGTGAGATCCATAGGACTACAAGCGCTCACCCGCTAATTTGGGGCAACTGGTTCCAGAGAAGGGTTGCTTCTAGTGCCGCCATTCAAGCACACCACCCATGCTTCATCCTGGTTCGAACCCTTCTCCATCTCAGACGAATAGTCCGAAGCTGGCGCCTCAGACCACATGGCCACAGGATGGCAGGAATTTCCCATCTTCATTAGGAATGTTTAGAGGCTTCGTAGTAAACTAGTATTAATTTTTAAACCAAGAAATTAGCTTCCATAAAGCCATGACACTTGTTTCTTAAATAATGACAAATCATTAGGAAACTGGATCATATTATCAAATTTTCATGTTTTATGTGGCCGTTCCTCGTTGATTTTCTGTACTTCCCAAATCATGAGATTATCTTTATAATCATTGCTTTCTTAATGTAATGGTAAGACCCTTTGTCATTACGATTTTTTTAGTGTTGAGAACTTTAAAAAACCATAACTCTTTCGTAAGCATCGGGTAACACAAGTACATAATTGTGCCCCCCTTTTATCAAGAAGTTAAAATAATGCTATTAACACATAAACCTTATATACATTTTTTCAATTTATGGAGCACCATAAGTATTCAAAGCGGGGAAATGACCACCTGTACCAAATCCAATGTTTCTGATTTCATGAAAGAGAAAGGACCAGAATAGATAGATAAGTAGAAAAATCATGTTTCAAAGCTCTTTCAGTGGCTTGGTCATCAGGCGAATGACCGAACCGTCTGAATGAGATAAACAAAAAGTCAGAGTAAAAAAAAATCATATGAAACTTACTTCTATACCATGTGCTTACTTCTATTCATGATGATAAATAGGTTAAAATACAACATCAAAAATCAACTAAAAAAAAACATTAGTGAGGAAAAGAGGAAAGAAGGGAAATTCTATAATATGCTTATCAGATAGATAGGTAGATAAATCCAATGAAGAGGTTAAGTGGGGTTTTGGACCCAGTGAGTGTCAAAAGATATAGAGTAAGTTCAATTTCATCTAGTTACACTGAAGAAAATGCACGCATCATCAGAAAACTGCTCCACCTGCAGCTAATGTCATACATTCTGTACAAAGCAATGTAACAAAAAGTTGGAGCATAAGTAACAAATACCTGTAGTTGCTGCCTGTTTATCGAAGCGTACAGGTGAATATTAGGCTGACAGAAAGAGGGTTGGCCGCCTTTCGGAACAATACAACCACTAATACGGTTATGAAATATGTTAAAAAGGCTCCTTATAATGTCCTGAACTGTGGTTCTCCAGATTTGCAACACTTGCACCTAAAGATACGTCGCATTCGTCATACAGTATTATTTCTTTGTAATCAGTTCCGTTTCCAGTCATGGTTTCTTGACGTCTCTTATATAATACAATATATTACCCAATGTTTTGGTACAAATGGATTTATTATGGCAATAATATAGTTAGTCAGCCCACCTTTTGCTTGTATGATAGCGGCAACAGGTCCAGGCATACCACCAAGCAATTTCTGGTAGGTCACGACCTAGTGTACCTAGTAGGTCCGGATCTCCATTCATCCTGCAAAAAAGCTGCCAGAGTGGAGAGCAAAGACGGTCGCTGTGGTCGATTTCGTATGCGTCTCTCCAGTTCATCCCAGAGGTGTCCTATGGGGTTAATAAAAATTAGAAAATCGTTCGCCGTGTGTCGATCAGGACTCTGAGAAGACAAGTCCAACAATTCCACCGCACGCCGTGCATTGTGGCAGGGAGCTCGAGCGTGTTGGAAGAGACAACGGTAATTTCCGTAATACTGCCACATTGGTGGAAGGATAGAATTATGCAGAACGTCGAGGTGCACTTCGTAGTTCATGGTTTGGGGTTCAAAGAGACGAGTCTCGTCCACGAAAAAGAACTCCATACCATGATGGAGCCTCCGCCGAACTTAACAGATGGAAGAATACAGTCCGACGAAAATCGTTCACCGTGGTGTTGATAAATCCAAATACTCTCATCATATTGTAAGAGTGAAAAGTGTGACTCATCACTCCATAGAACAGCTTTTCAGTCACATACAGTTCAGGAACGACGGGAGACACGCTACTCTAAACAGCGCTTCGTATACACCGTAGTGATGTGTGGTTTGCGTGCCGCTGCTCTACCGTAGTAACCCACACTGTGCAACTCTCTGCGGATAGTTATAGCACTAACCGAGCCCTTAAAAGCGTTTTCTACTGTAGCACATTTCTTACCATGGTTCTTCTATCACGTTCCGTCAGATTGTGCTGCCTTCCTGAACGTTTTTTTTTTTTTTTTGCTGTAGTTGCACCATCATTTTATCTTTTCAGGACATTACTTACAGTCGGTTTTGGTATGTTTAGTTTAGATCCAATGCTCCGTATGGAGACGTTACTCAAATGACGTTCTGTGCCCAGCTCACGCTGGAATTCGGAAAGTTCATGTCCACGTGGCATATCCGCTTCAAAGTTACTTATAATACGACAGAACATCTCAGCTTTATATACGTAACTTCCCACTCACAGCGTACCCTCATGCACAACTGTTCTATGCAAATATTGGATAGAATGGTTGTGCAGGAGGGTACGCTGTACAACCGTGTTAGTGGTAGTGTTCAGAGTATTGGTTGGCTAGTGTTTGCACTTATGCAAATATTGGATAGTGTTCGAGTACTTTTGATAATATAGTGTATACTCAATGGTCGATAGATCCCACGACCAAGATTGTCACGTTAGCACAGGAAAGGCATGACACGTGGTATGTAGTCTCTCATTATCGTGCTGAAATTTAGCTTTTGGTATGCTCTGAAGGAATGCTAGCACCACAGGATGGAGAATCGTGTCCATGTACTGCTTGGGCTTTCAAATCACCCTCGATGGCTATGAGATGTGACCGACTGTTGTAAGGGACAATTCATTACACCTGAATTCCTGCAGTGGGCGTTTAACGATACGCGACGTGCAAGCAGTTTTGAAGGGTACGTCCACTCAGCTCGTTCGCTGCAGCGTTGCAATCTGGCACACCTGTGACCTCGATTGAAAGGTATGCAGAGTAGGAGACATTTCCTTCGGAGTCAGCGTCGTACAAGCATCGGAAAATGCTGCTTATGAAAAGTAGAGGTGACTTAGCGATTCCTCTGTTGCTGGATATCTATCAGACAGTCTAATTTTTTAGCACGTCTTTTGTAAAAAAAGATCGTGCTTCTGTCATCGGTTTGTCCGTCCGTCCGTCCGTCTGTACCCACGATATCTCTGCAACTATTAGACCGATTTGAAAAATTCTTTTTGCATTGGGAAGCGTGAAATATGCAAATGATGATCCTTCATTTCGTTTTTTTTACGATGTACAATTTCGCCGCTAGAGGGCGTAAATGCAGATGATGTCGAATTCAAAAATACGTTTTATTCAACATATTTGCTTCTAAACATCCGATTGAAATTTTTTTTTATCCTTCGATTCCATTTATGTCGAAGAGTATTTTAGATATAGTTACTTTTTTTCAAATTACGCATAGATTTTCCGCTAGTGGGCGTAAAAGTAAATAACATTTTTCCCGATAACTCTTCTTCTAAAACTCCGATTTGAAAATTTTGTTTCTTCAGCGGATACATCTCCTGATGGAAAATCTTTTGCTTATAATTTCAAATTTTTGGCAAAGAATACTTTGGCCACCAGGGGGCGTAAGTGTTAATTTTTGCTTCTGATGTATTTGCCATGAAATCTAAGCTTCTAAAATCTCGATTCAAAAATTTTTTTTGTGGACTGATGTCACTCACATCAATGAACCTTTTCGGAATATTTTCTTCTTAAAATATTACACAGTTTCTCCGCCAGGGGACGTAGATGTACATCTTCTTTTTGTCAATATCTCTACTTCTAGGAGTCCGATTTGAAAAATTTCTTTTTGTTGGATAGTGTTTTCCGTGTGACATCTTTTCCATATAATTTCAAAATTTTCAAGTAATTCATAGACTTTCCGCTAGGGTGCGTAGCGGTAAATTGCGTTTCCCCCTATATCTCTGCTTCTAAATCTCCGATTTTAAAAATTATTTCTGCACCGGATACAGCTCTTGGTGGGAAATCGTTTGCACATAATTTCTAATATTTGTAAAAAAATAGTTTGGCCACCAGGGGGCGTAAATCTTAATTTCCGTTTCTGTTGTATTTGCAGCAAAATATGAGCTCCTAAATTCTTGATTGAAAAAAAAAGTCTTTTGTTGACCGATACTGCTCATGTCGACAAACCTTTTAGGAAAATTTTTTCTTGAAAAAATGCATGGTTTCTACGCCAGGGGGCGTAGATGTATATCGTATTTTTGTCAATATCTCTACTGCTAAAAGTACGATTTGAAAAATTCCTTCTTTGTGGGATAGTGTTTCCGATGCGAAATGTTTTTCCTATAAATTCAAAATTTTCAAGTAAATCATAGACTTTCCGCTAGGGGGCACAAAGGTAAATTGCGTTTTCTGCGTTATTTCTGCTCCTAAAGCTCTGATTTGAAAAATTCTTCCTGTATCGCATACAAGACCTGATGGAAAATATTTTTCACATAATTTCTAATGTCTGGTAAAAAATGGTTTAGCCACTAGGGATCTTAAGTGTTAATTTCTGTTTCTGAAGTATTTGTTGCAAAATCTGGGTTCCTGAAAACTAGACTAATTTTTTTTTCTTCGACCGATACCGCTTATATGGATACATCTTTTGAGAATACTTTCTTCCTAAAATAATGCATGGTTTTCCTACCAGGGGACGTAAAGTCACATCTTATTTTTGTCGATATCTCTGTTCCTAAGAGTTTGTAAGCTCACGATTCCGTTTACAGCAATATCTGAGGGATTAAAAACCCGATTGAAAATCTTCTTTCTGTCGTCAGATCTATTGTTTTCCATACCGGTTCCATTGACTTTGAATAGCTTTGATAAATTTAATTTGCGTAGAACGGATTCAAAAGACGTGCTTATTACACTAGAAAATTCGGTGTCATTCATCTTGTTATTACTGCCAGACATTTGACGACCTTGATGATTATCCTGCTCCGTAATGACGTTCAAATCAGTTACTCAATGTTATGCAACACTGAGATCTTAATTTTTTGGAGCCAACTGTATGTTAATCATACAATTTGATTTTAGAGGTCCGACACTTTTTCTTTCCTTTCCTTTTTTACGCTTTCCAACCGTAGGTTGAAGAAGCGTATATGCTCCAGCTTTGTTCGTCCGTCCGCACGATAATTCACGTCAAAATGGTTCGATTTCGACGAAATTTTAGTATGTGGTAGGGGGACCACCTGGGGACGAACCCTATTAAAAATGGGCGAAACAGGGTCATAGGTCAGGACATAGGAGCGGGATCCATTCCATTGCTCTTATGCGTCATTACTTGCGTAAACATTGTTAGATTTCGATGAAATTCTAGTATATGGTAGAGAACCACCTGGGGACAAACCCTATTGAAAATGGGTGAGATAGGGTCAAAGGTCAGGACATAGGAGCTGGATCCATTCCATTGCTTTTATGCGTCATAACTTGCGTAAAAATGGTTCGATTTCGATGAAATTTTAGTATGTGGTAGGGAACCACCTGGGCACGAACCCTATTAAAAATGGGCGAAATGGGGTCAAAGGTCAGGCAGGGCATAAGAGCGGGATTTATTCCATTGCCCTTATGCGTCATAACTTGCGTAAAAGTGGTTCGATTTCGATGAAATTTTAGTATGTGGTAGGGAGCCACTGGGGACGAACCCTATTGGAAATGGGCGAAATGAGGTCAAAGGTCAGGACACTGGAATGGGATCCATTCCATTGTCCTTGTGCATCATAACTTACCTAAAATGCTTGGATTGCGACAAAACTTTATCATGTTGTTCCGGAGGTATAGTGAACCGGTTCTGTTGAATATCAACGGAATCGGGTCAAAGGTCATTGCACAAAAGCAAGATTTATTCCACAGCCATTATTCTCATAACTTGAGTAATAATTTCTGATATGTTGGAAAGCGTATCATAATCAATGCATTGCATGATTTTACTAACTTGTCTTTATTTCTTTTCGTGCTCCAATTGCACATCCTCATGTCGTCTGGATGCCACCCCGAGCCTGTAATGCCTATCTCTCCATGAACGGTGTTCCTCTAGCTGGTGGTGGAGGTCAGAGGTTACCGAAAAGGGGGTAGAACAAATACATCATTCATGCTTTGTCGTGGCTCCAACTAGGTTACAAGAAATCAAAATAATGAGAAACCGGCATCTCTGCTGCTTACTAGCCTCAGAGAGATAGGGCCTCCTGTATACAAGACGACAGTGAAATGTCTTCATTCTTCGCATTCCTCTTATTTCTACAGAAAGCCTTTTATAGTTTGGATATTTTAAGTTATAAACATTGAGTTTCCTGTTAATATGACATTAGCAATGTCGACCGAGCGAGCGAGCGAGAGAGATATATAATGTTCTGAATGCAAGACAAAGAATGCTATGTGTAAAAATGCTTGTAATGAAAATGCACAAATGAAATAAACTTCCACAGTGGAATATTTATTTGAATTCTATAATTTTTCCCTTTGTCGTCAGACCGTTTTGGTACTAAGTTATTCAATCTAAAAATATTGTTAGTATCTGAGAAGTTACTGCATTATTTAGAAATATATCCTGTCTGTCGTAGTAATATCCCCATTGCTTCGACATGTCTTCAGGGTTCGCGCGCTGTCCAATGCAAAAGTTCTGTTGCGCAAAACCTGCAACCAAACCGATAGAAGAATTTTACTCAGATTAATGAAAAGTTAATGTAATATTTATTAGCATATTCTCCGTCATAGCCACTTTCAACAAACCTTACAAATGAAGATGAAATTATTTTTGTCTTTAGTATTTTGGAGAAAGAATTAGTTACAGAAAGTTGTTTTCATTATTCTTCCACCAAAAGAGATGATACTTCAAAAATTTATTTCAGGGGAGAGTAGGATTAAAAAAAGTGCAAATTAAAAGAGCAGATATGCAATTCAGTACATTAGCAGTAACATGTATTTGCATTAGAAATTCAAGAACATATACAACTAAGAAAAAATTTCAAAAAGCAGTCATGCGTTTTATCAATGAGGGAATTTAAAACTTCGGCTTTTAGATAAATTTGATATCCCTTTGTATGTGCCTCTTTCTGCATTTTTGTGTGTTTTACTTCTCTAAGTATACTTTCGACAAAATACTCGGAAATAAATAATAACGTTACTGAAAGAACGTTATTTCGGAGCACCGGAAATCTGTGAGTTCATTTCTTACACTATGAAAAATTGTAGGCCTATATGCAAGAAATCATGTTCTTTCATATTTACGTTCTGGTTTTTCTTTCTTTCGTTGTTGTCATCGTTGTTGACCTTTCGGATGCTTAGAGAAGACCCATTTACATCACAAAATTGTTGCAGAAAAATAATTGAAGAAATACAAACAAAATACGAGCAAGCTAATAATACATTTTCTTTTTTTCTTTTATGTTTGGGAGTTTAACGCCCTCCATGGCATTAAGGCTATAAAAGGTCTGCCGTCCCTAATTTAGAGCCATTGGTTCCAAAGAAGAGATAGAGCTAGCTAGCATTATAGGTCAAATGAATCGGCCACTGTAATCCGGGCTCAACTAGTATGACGATTATCCAATAGTAATAAAAATCCAAATCACTGTATCATTTTACTGTATCTCAGCTTAATATTTTGACATTTTCCTTCTTTCATGCCTTTCACTTGTTTTTCTGTAATATCCTGTTCTTTGCAGGTTTACCTGCAAGAACAGGATAGAGGGGTAAACTTGCACCAAGCGATCACTGCAGTTGATATTTTTCAGAATATATCAGATTTAAATTTTCGGTAAAATGTACTCAGCTATAATGTTTGCTTTCTCTGCATTTTTATAAATCATGAATACGTTCTATAAAAACAAGAATAGAATGTGTTCTGTAGAAACAGATTCTATAAAATATTCATGATTTTACAGAATGTGTTTCTTTACTAAACCCGAAGCTTTTCTTCATGCAGAGTAACATTTCAGAATAATGTTCATCTGTTAGTCTTTCATGACTTTGTAGTGATCCAAAGATGCTTTCTCCGCACTGAAGTTTGATGCCTTGAATACAATCTAAAATGTTGGTCCTGGATGACATTTCTATTTATCTTGTATTGACGACATGTTTGTTGTTATCAGAATTTTGCTCTGAATCTACACTGCTGGCCACCCAAAATGCAACACCAAGAAGGACACCAGATAGCAAAGCCAGATTTACTGGACATATAGCAACAGATATGAAGATGAAACGATTGAGCTTACAGGCCCGTGCGACTTGCGGAACACGCAGACATCAATAGTTCGTGTGGCCCCCATGGCTGGCAATAACGGCCGCTACATGCCGAAGCATTGAACGAAAGAGGCTTTGGATGTGGGCTTGTGGTATGTCGGTCCAGGCTGCTTGCACACTTTGCCACAGTTCATCAGGCGTAGCCGCGGGTGGTGCTTGCCGGGCCACTCTGTTGCCGATCAGCGACCAGACGTGTTAGATGGGTGACATATCGGGAGAACAGGCGGGCCACGGCAACAGTGACACCTGGTGGGCCGTGAAGAATTGTTGCACGATGTGTGCCACGTGCGGGCGCGCATTGTTCTGTTGAAACGTGGCCGCTGGCAGGTCCTGCAGGTAAGGGAGGACTACAGGCTCCAAAACGTCGGAGATGTAGCAGTGGCTGTTGAGTGTACCTGCGATGCGTACCAGAAGGGTGCGGGTGTCATATCCAATTGCGCCCCAAACCATAACGCCAGGGGACGGACCGGTATGGCGATGCATAATGCAGGCGTCATACATTCTCTCGCCGCGGTGCCGCCACACGTGGGCCCGACCATCGTGGTGTTGCAGGCAGAAGCAGGATTCGTTGGAGAAGACAATGTCGTGCCATTCCGTAGTCCAGGTGCGGCGTTCAATGGCCCACTGCCGCCGCACTCGCCGGTGGTGTAACGTCAATGGTAATCGGAGCAATGGGCGCCGTGCGACAAGTCCCCGCTCCTGCAGACGATGTCGAACGGTACGTGCGGACACAGGTTGTTGCGCAACATACCCTAATTCCTGCGCTAACGTTCGTGATGTGGAGGTTCGAGCCGTCAATGCCCCACGCACAACATGCCGGTCCTCTCGTTCGGTGGTGTGCTGCGGCTACGGCAATCGCTCACGTTGGTCCGTCCGTCCCTCCTGCACCCACCGAATCCATACTCGCCTCAATGTGGCTGGATATCGTCCCACACGGGCGCCTATGTCTCGGTACGATAAACAGCTGTAGCGATAAGCCACGTTTCGTCCTCTGTCAAACTCCGAAACGTGCTAATGACTGCCGTATTCTGCGACGAGGCATCAGGAAGCTTCCCACGCACAGATCCTGCAGCACAACACACTTCCACTACTTACACCCCGCCTTATGTGCACCCTTTTAATAGTGCTTCTCGGTGGGATGCCGGGCGCACACGATTTGCATATGCCCTGCAATGCTATTCGTTTGCATGTCCTCTCGTGGGTGACGCATGCAGCGAATTTCAGGCCAATCGGATGCTTCCTTCTTGGTGTTGCATTTTGGGTGGCCAGAAGTGTATTTACCGGACAAAAAATTCGCTCTCTGCAAATTGTACTGCTAGCTAGAATAAACAAATGCGATATCCACTTTATGGAATTTAATTGTTGCCTTTTATTGATAAAGTGTTTTGTAAGCGTGATAAAAATAAATATCGTTCAGATTGCTATGCGGATTATTTTACAAAAGTTACATAGTAAAAATTTTAATTTAAATTTAAATTTTGAGATGGGAAATAGATCTCAAAAAAGTTGTTTGCTTAGCCAAAAATAATGTAGGGAAAATTCTGAAACGCTGAATTTGACAATAAATACTGACATGTCGCAGAAGAAATAATTGCATTGGACGACAAATGAAACACAGTACATTGATTTCCATTTAAAAATGATGATGCATTTAAAACTGATTTAGAGCAGATCGATGATGTAGAACATTTTCTTCCAACTTCGTTCTTTTGAATGTAGCCAAAATATTTCGGAAAAAGTTCAAAGTTATATAGGAAAGGAAAAAAAATATATTTTAATTTTATTTTTGCTCACTGGAATTTAATGTGTAAGAATTCGATTCCAGGTCATGTCAGAAACTTTTTCCTATCTTTGTCCTTCAAAATTCTAAACTTTCTCTCAACATTAAGAATCACGACGAATGAAGTCAACTGCTACATCTGCTTTTCTATGCTCTGCCACAATGTACGTCATTTACTAAAAAAGAACGTTTTAGTAATGGTTTCTATTTGTTTCAGCATTTTGGACACTTTAATTTAAATTTTGGATGTACCATTGTTTTTCGCAGAAATAGCATATTGAAAAAGTTTTCACTTTCTGACATTTTTACCAAACGATCAGATGGAAGGAGAAAATGATAATTTAGACGCTACCTAAAAGTTCAAGAAATTCTACCATTTTTTTTATCTTCGCAAAGGGAACATCAAGATTTGAAAGTTCTTGTGAAAACTGGAAGCCAATATGATAGCAATTTCATTCTTTACGCACAGCTACTTCTGATGATTGTAGCACTCGCGCGTGTGTTTGTGTATGTGTTACACTTAACTGCGATTTGTATGCAGAAGCGTTCATCTGGCGCTAAAAGTGTGTAGCGGTAATTCTCTGGAGCAGTATGATCTGTCTTCACATCCATTTCCTCATATAATGATGAAGCCGACCTCTCCGGGAACACCTTGATGATCAAAGGGAGTGGACAGAGGAGAGAGCTTTGTTTGACTCATGTGTTCGCTGACCTTCATACCCAGTGGCCCACTCAGAGGTCATGCAAATGATGCCGAAACCGAATGCAGCGCCGCCTGGAGGATAGGTACTTACAGATCTCCAACGAACCGTATCTTTCTATAGAAGAATCAGGTGAAATAGAAAGTAGTCACTTTGACCTTTGCAGCCGAATGTCCGAGCACCAATTCATTTCAACGAAATATCTTGGATAGTAAAAGCCACGTGGTAAGTAAAAAGAACTTTATTCACCTACTACCACCATGTTCTATCTATGAGCGCTGGGATAATTCAGAAAAATATTCTCATATTTAGTTGTTAGGTAGGCAAAAGTACGGGTGACCACAGTGGATTTTATATCTTGGTTGAGACGATATTTGATAGCTTTGGGCTTTTAACTGTGGCTAATTTACGGCTAGTCTTTTTAAGCCAACGCATTTCTCTTTCTGTTTTTTCGCAAGATTATCATTTAGTTGGTGATAGAAACTTTCCATCAGGATTAAGTTTCCGTTTTCGATAAGTCTCATTGCTTTGTTTCATCGGGGTTATGTGGGCTACGATTATGTTCAAATTTCCAGCATCAGTTGTATCATCAGTACCAGAAAAGTTTTGAAATAATTCTGTCAGGAAAAACCTTAACAGGAGAAAGTATTGCCGATGTCGATGAATCAATAGAAAGCACTCACATTTTATGTAAGTTATTTTTTCCTTGTTTTTATTAAGTGGAAGGATTTAAAAATGATGTCATAAAGAAACACATTGGGCAAGAGTTTTAAAGCTCGAAAAAAACTATGAAAAGTCCCAGATATGCATCAGTTTCTTTCTCTGTAGAGTGTTCTTTTAATGATAAATAAATATAATAGTAGTGTTATTATAAAAAAATATTTCCGAAAATATAGCAACGATCTTGATTAATTCGGTAAAAAGCAAAAATGCACAATTTCACATCAGAATTCATTTTCTGAATTTCTGTAAAGTGCTGTCAACGAAACAGGAAATAAAAGCCGTTGATTTCAGTTTCGAATAATTTACGATGTCTTGATTAATAGATTTCACCAGAAACCTGCAGAACTACATGACCAAAAGTAAAGCTTTAAAACATGAAAATTCTAGAGAACTGCTGTCTTGGAGGGAGGGGATTTAACGACAGCACGAGCATCTTGGATTGCAAGGGATCGCCCGTCCTTGATTCGGGACCAAGGAAGAGAGACAAAGCCGAAACTGCAGGACAAGTGCTGGCCAGAGATTCTTGCCACTGACCATTCGACTGCTGGGTGTCCATTCTGTCGTATGTTCACTATATTTTGCCTAGTTTTTTTTTGTGCGGAAGGACATCATCGTCAAAATGAATAGTATTATCATGTACTATAAAGAACTCGACTTAGATCATATAAGTAATGAACTCAAACAGTCGTTAGATGCTGATATTTAAAGTTCATTGAACTGCTTCAAACAACAGTAAAGCTACTTCTTATATCCGTTTTTCATCAAGTGTGATTCATGTTCTTCAGGATGTATGTTATAACTTTAAACCACCTCTAACTGGATAAATGAACCTTGTAAACTACCAGTGTTTCAGCGTATTATATCCTTTGATGATTATTTTTTTACATAGAAACACCTCCGCAGACTGCCATCAAAGAGGCAGACTCCGCAAAGAAGTTGAAAACTGTACTTTCCTAGAGCGGTGCCCGAAACACAGCCGTGAAGATCATATATGGAATTCAGGAGATGCCGGCTCCATCTTTGCAATTCGATGCCGTGTCCAAATTATCTGAGAATTTGGCTGCATATAAAATAGTTAAAAACGGCATTTCTGTCCTATGTTCATTCCTGCATTTATTTTGGAGATTCGTTCTATATTAATTTCTACATTTTCGCCTGGTTCTTTATTTATTATTAACAGCACTTTTTCCTTAAAAAACCACAACCTTTTTTTAAACATGTCGAGGCTTCAAATATAACATCATGTGAAACAGGCATTAAACGGCTCTCATATTCCGAATACTAGTGAATGCAGTTCCTTTTCTGCTGACATTTGTGGTGCTCTATTAAAGCAGTCGAGGTGACTGAGGGTCTACAGACACGGCTTCACGTTAATCATCTAACTGGGCAGGGGTACGAGGTATGGGTCCAGGATGAGACATGGGTGATTTGCTTGTTCCACGCGGAGGCTACACCCAAATGGCTGCCTTATATTGGAGAAAGAGATTGCTTATAGCTTTAGGTGCTCACGGGGGTCGTTAACCCTTCAATCCCCAAAGTCGATTAAACCCGTGCAAAATCTTGCGACCTCAGTCTTACCACCTCAGTCTGAATGTGGGATAAAAATAAGAATATTTGTTACACCGCTTTTTTGGGGAGGGGGGGGTTAACGACCAGCTATGATGCACTGCTTTGTATCTGCAATTCCATGGGAGTATCAACATTAGGGAGTAGTGATAAGAAAGCATTTAGGAATGACCATTTTTAAACCGTTTATTTCTAGTTTTGCATATTTTCTTTTTTACCATTTTATTTCTTTTTCGGTCTTATTAAATAATAATAAGTGCTGAAATCTGTGTAAAGTTTTGCCAACTATCTTTTGTTAGATGTATACTACTATGGATGCTACAGATAATTCAAAAATGACGAATTTTTAATGTTCTTTTACGATCGTTTTAGACGGATAACAGACTTTCACTTCCTTTGGCATTACCCTAGACTTAAGAAATTTCTTGTTCATTCCCTCACTAAACTAAAAACGAAGTATTCCGCAATTTTTATGGTCTTAGAATTTTGCACTATTTACAATTTATCTGATATTTTCCTTTATGTGATTTCCACCTCACACAGAAAGACGCCAAGAGACTCATACTTTTTGCACATCTTTTGTAAAAAAAGAAGTCCGTGCTTATAGTATCACTTTGTCCGTCCGTCTCTCCGTCTGTGGACACCATATCTCTGCAACTATAAGTCCGGTTTGGAAAAGTCTTTTTGCATTGAAAAGCTTGAAATGGGAGAACGATGATCCTTGCATTCCGGGTTTTTTTTTTCCGAAGCATAACTTCGTCGCTAGAGGGCATAAAATTCAAAATATATTTTATTCCATATATTTGCTTCTAAGTATCCGACTGAAAGAACTCTTTCTGCTTTTCCATGCCGTTTATAACAAAATCTCTTTTGGGTACAGTTTCTTTTTCAAGAAATGCATCGATTTTCCCCTGGGCGGCGTAAATGTAAATTGCGATTTCTCCGATATATCTTCTTCTAAAAGTCCTGTTTGATATATTCTTTCTACATCGGATACAGTTTCTGGTGGTAAAAGTTCTACATATAATTTCTAAATTTTGGTAGAGGATAATTTTGTCACCAGGGTGCGCAAGTGTTCATTTCTGTTATTGAAGTATTTACAGCAAAATCAGCTTCTGAAAACTCGATTTAAAAAATTCTTTCGTGGACTGATACCGCTCACTTTGGAAAACCTTTTGGGAATACCACCTGCTTAAAATTTTAGTGCATGGTTTTTCCGCCAAGGGTCATAGATGTGTATATCTTAGTTTTGTCGATATCTCTGCTCCTAAGAGTCCGATCTGAAAAACTATTTATTTGTTGAAGACCGTTTCCGGTGCAAAATATTTTTCATTTAATTTCAAATTTTCCTTAACGCACAAGTGTGCCACTAGTAAGTTCACGTTTCCGTTACAGCAATATCTGCGGGACGAAAAACCCGATGAAAAAATTTTTGGTTAGGCACTGCTAACTGTGAAAACTCTTTCTTTGTATTTTCTCTCTCAAAGTAATGCACAATTTTGCCGCTAGGGAACGAAAATGTTTAGTCTGTTTTTCTTAACATCTCTGCTTCTAAATGTGAGATTTAAAAAAAAATATTTTAACACAGGTACTATTTACTTTGTGAAAAGCTTTAGGTTTGCATTTGACGAATTTCACAGTTCACAGTTCTGCCGCTGGGTGGCGTTTGTATACATGTGTTTGCAGCTGTATCTCCGTTTCTAAAAACTCTATTGAGAAATTTCTTTTTTACTGTACGCCATTCTCTACCACTAGTTTTCAGCCCCTTGTGGAAGTAAGATGAAGAACACTATCTTCTTTGAATAATGCACACATGGGAAAACAAAAGGTTTTCCGTTCACATCGGAAAACCTTTTCAAAATACCTTCTGCTTAAAATACTGTAATGCCTGTTTTTTCCGCCAGGGGACATTGATACATATCTTATTTTTGTCAATATTTCTGCTTCTGAGAGTCCGATTTAAAAAATTATTTCTTTGGCGGAGAGCGTTTCCAGTACGAAATGTTTCTCACATAATTTAAAAATTTTCTTAAACCACAAGTTAGCCACTAGAGGGTGTAAGTTCACTATTTTGTTTACACCATATTTGCAGCAATATCAGCGGGACTAAAAGACCGACTGAAAAAACTTTTTTTTAGTCAGATATTGATAACTATGAAAATATTTTGTGTATATTTCCTTCCCAAAAATGCACAGATACCCAGCTAGAGGACGCATATGTTTAATCTGTTTTTCTTGACATCTCTGCTTCCAAATGTGCAATTTAAAAACTCTTTTTTAACATCGGATACTATTTACCTTGTAGGACACTTTAGGTTTATACTTGAGGAATTTTTATAGTTCACAGTTCTGTCGCTAAGTGGCGTTTTTGTACTTCGGTTAGCAGATTTATCTCCGCTTCTAAAAACCTTATCGTGAAATTTATTTTTTGTACTGTATGCCATTCGCTACAAGATGGGGGAACATTATCGTCTTTAAAAAACGCAGAGCTTTCCCGCTAGTGGGCGTAATGTTCGAAACTTTTTTCTCGCTATCTCTGCTTCTGGGAGACGTACTTGAAAAGTTATTTTTCCTCAGCATAGCTTCCGCTATGAAGAATATTTTCCGCCTATTTTCAACTTTTCCATTACGCGAAATTCTTCTGCTAGGAACCGTAAAGTTATATCATGTTTCCTTCTATATTTCTTTTAACTGTTCGATTTGAAAATCTCTTTGTGTTTGATACCTTCCTTCTGCTGTGAGAAACTATTTGTGCATCATTTGTTAATTTTCGCAGCATAGTTTTTAGTCCCTTGTGGAAGTGTGTAGCTGTTTCTATTTCTTTATGTTTTATCGATTGTAGAAATCTGGTTGATTTTTTTTATGCTAACCGGCGGTTGCATTGACTTTGAATAACTTTGATAAATTTTATACAACCAAAAATTCGGTATCAATTTTCTTGTTTTATTTGTTTTCTAAATGGACAATCTTTCCCCCCCCCCCCCAAAAAAAAAAAGAAAAGGCAGAAAGTTATGGGTTATACGCGCTTTTTTTAATTCAGGATTTAACTACCACAATGCGCAACTGCAATGGCTTTTCCAGAACTTGGGATCAGTGGTTTCTGGGAAGGGAAGGGCGAGTGGCGTATGGCTCTCTCCCGTGCCGTGCCTCGTCAGGGCTCGGATGACGAGGCAAAAAGTAGCGTTTCAGACCAATCGGCCAACTGGGCGATCTTTACCCACTTTAAGGGTTTTAAATTTTTTTAAAGAAATACAGCAGAAAATAAGTAAAAGAAGACCCTGAGAAACGAGCAGTACTTTTTACACAGTTTCTCACCTTCTGAATTTTACGTATTTTTATGTACACTTTGTGACGCTGAAATTGTACCACCAAAAAGCAGTAGTAGTATGTTCAAGCCAATCGGAAGGCAAACACAGGCTTGTACAATATTTAAATGTTTCCATTTTCAAACATATTAGTCCTATATGTTCATTGTCATAAGGCAAGATTTGTCAAAAATGAATGTATACCCGTATGCTTGGTTTGTCTGAAAGTGGAATCATTCAAATATTGTAGCTTGCAAACAGCAGAACTCTGTGTGATTCTACAGAATAGCATTTGAAAAGAGTATCACGCAGGTAATGTAAAGGCAACGTGTACATTTGATTCATGGTCACGGACAGATCGTTAGACTTCAGAAGCGAGTTGGTCATGGAACCCTATAGCGAGCAATTTGGACGAAACCATAGGACAATCAGTTAGTGTTGTGGGCAGTATTGGTAAGTACTCACCAGCAAGGATCTGTTCTATACAGAAGGATAATAAAATGGGAGAGCGTACCGTTTTTCTGGTAGGTAGCAACCCAATATCGGTGACGTTGACCATATCCAACACCAGAAATGCTGTTAGGCCAGCCGTACACAATCCCATGATACGACTAATAATTTGCCTGTGGCTTCCAGAAATATATATATATATATAGAGAGAGAGAGAGAGAGGATGTTTTTCGTGTTTCATTGCGCCACATTCCTCTTACCTCTTGGTATCATCGGCATTTTGTGGAGATGTATCGACCTCGAGCAACTTTGGATATGATATGCCACCTGTAGACGCGAATCCTTGTTCTGTCTTGAAACTGACGTTCTGTGCATATATGTACGTGTAGATATCATGCAGGCTGTTCCCCCATTCAGAGACTTCCGTATAATGGCACATTTTCATATCAGTAGGCATTAAAACGTAGAGTCCTGTAAGTTTCGACTGCTGTTCTCAGGTGTTATTCCGGGCAAACAAGCCACATAACTATTTGGCGCTTGTGCGATGTCTACAGCTCCAGGCCATATATCGCCACCATCACTGGAGAATCTCTACGACTAATCAAATTTCTTTCTTAGCCAACCATGTCCCCAGATTTATATAGACCATCGAACATTTTTGGAACTTCATGTGATGTTACCAACGGACTCATATGATGCCGTCTCAATCCATATCCGTTTTCAGATACTATGTAAAACAGACATGGTAGGCTGTGCCTGAGGACTCCACGGTGTGATTGTCATAAGGCAAGATTTGTCAAAAATGAATGTATAATAATGTAAAAATAATGTCTTGACCCATGCAAGGTTCTCAAGTTATTGTTTACCACACTTTATGATCTGTCTGCCTGTATATGAATTTGTGCCTTTGCTCTGTAACTATGTATAATATTGTTTTATACGTTTGCTAATTTATTGTGTCAGTAGTTTTCATCTGATTCGAGAGTTGGAAATCTCGTGGAAATCATTTTCCTGGGATGTGCAGTTTGAACGTCAGGGAATGCATTTGTTTCACTTGCCTTGCCTCCCAGGGGAACGGAAATTAGTTAATTATTTCATTCCTTGCTGGTGCTGTACTGTCCTTGTTCTCAGACCTTGCAGAAGCTGGTAACATCAGCCTGGGGTTGAAGGATCCCTCCCGTACTTGATGTCCACAGGGACAGAAACATTCAAAAATACTAAATAAATAACATTTCTGAGCTGTGCACGAAGTTACTAATTTCTGAGCAGTCAAAGAAAATGCTGTTGTAAATATCTTCTTTTGAAAAGTCTGTGTGTTTAAACTGTTAATTATAAAAACCCGGAAATTAGAAACGAGAGCTCTTCGTTATAATGAATATGATGAAATTAGGTAATTACTTTTCTGTTTCTTTGGAACTCTTTTTGATACGCTACAGGCAGGAGGACCAGATTCTGGAAGCTGATGGTGTAAACCGTGATACACTGTCCATTATGAAGCTGAAGATTATGCTAATTAGAAGGACCACTCATAAAATAGCCTCAATGATCTGGCCGCATTGCCATAAGTGAGTGCAAGAAAATTAGATTCTTCCTGATCCAGCCCACGTTCGGTTGTGGAGTTAAGTGAGCGCTGCGGTTGTTTCAGTAACCTGAATGGTCACCTACCGCAGAGAAAAAACAATTGTAATTAAGATACTTCAGCAATGTGACAAAGCGCAGGTTGAACCTTTGTCTTAATGCAATTTGTATAATATCCTCACCTTCGTTCTTTACAAAGAAATGCACACTTATTTTAAAAACAGGGCTTTATACCGATGTGCAAAAGGTAAATTTCAGAAAATTATTTCAATGTAATTTTCCGCAGTAAAATTCCCCGGAAGGTAATTTCTGCAGAACCGTCTCACGAGAAGTTCCTCATGAGAGTTTTTTAACATTTTGCTGGTGAGCGAAGAACAATGCACGTCAAATCCCGAAAACTTACCCTTGACTTTCAGATCCAGCGCAAGATTCTGCTCCTCTCGCTGTGTGTACCTCCGTTAGCACCGAGAGGCAATGTATTAAAGTTTACCACAAGTAAATTACTTGGAACGTATATCAGTATCGGATAATGCAGAGAAGCATACTCGGATGGAAATCAGGAGAAGAGGAGCGATTATCGTTCCAGAATGATGCAATTTTCAAATTTTCTGAAGAACTGGCTGTACGGCAAACAGTTGAATAAGGTATTTGCATTAAAAAATTATGCTTGTACGTCTGCGATGAATTAAAAAATATTCCTTATTTATCTTTATGATAAAATGTAAAAATTCTTGAGATAAGGATTAAAGACTGGTCTTAGAATAGAAGTCAGTTATACCTTACACGAGGTTACTGCTCATTTCGAAAAAAATAATAATGCACGCATTTTTATTCGTCAAGGGTTTTTTCACATTTTTCTCCCGTAGTTTAACTGTCTCTTTCGGCCATTGAAACTCATTCTCAATTTAGGCTTCTTCCAAATAGAGTGACATGATTTCCGTCCCTGTTTAGTCTTATCAGGAGTTGAAAAACGGCTTCTTTGAAAGTAATGTCTACGAAAACTTACATCACAAACTGTTGTTTGAGTTTTATTTTACTTTTCTCATGCAAACAACTAGTTCCTTGAAAAGTAAGTAGAAGAACTGCAAGTTTTCTAAAATGATTAAGTTATCCCTAATAAGTACTTACGCACACGGCCACACACACGCGCGTATACACACACAGAACAACTTAAAAATAGAGCTTTGATTTCTTACTGTTGCTTTAAATTTCTTGAAAACCGCATTTTCTGTAGTTTAACAGTTCAAGGGCTAATCCATAACGAATCACTAAAAGCTTAAGTAATGTAAGTTAAGAGATACGTAATTAATTCTCTTCGAAGACTCTTTTTGCCCATCAAACGCTTACTCCATCTTTCTTACAAGTGCTCACGCAACACACCTGCCAATTTAAATTTCGAAAATTGCCAATTACTCCAATGATAAGTATTTGTTTTAGGGAGCAACAACTACAAAAATAGCAATGTTCATCAGTTACTAATAATCAAAATAGTTCTCAAGGATTTCTGTACATTCACTTCCGCGTTCGCCAGTGGTTGAATTAACATGGTTTAGTCACTTGTTTCCAAGCTTTCTGTTAAAACAATCTATTGCCAATAGTAAGAATTTCTATCCACCACTACGACTTAACGAATCATTTCTTTGAAATTTCACACATCTTCAAACGCTATTTGCCCCAGATAGGTTTCGGTAACCGACACCTTTTTGTTTTCTCTTTTCAAATGTATTGTAATTTAGTGCCAGTTCGACTGTTCCTAAGACACAGGCATTATAAAATTGGATATCTGACAGAAAACACTCTGCATCTGACGATTATGAATAACTAAAATGCTGTATGTGACCTATAAGTACACGTTATTCAAAGAAGTGTTCCTGTACAGTGCCGTTTAGAGAAGATTTGAATTCACATTTTGTTCTCTCCTTCCATTGTTGTGTCTTATCGTGCCAGTTGTACGAAATTTGAACATCCTTAGGAGAAAATTATGCGTCGCTGAAAAACAAATATGAGAGGCTCGTCAGACAAACAAAATGACTACATTATCATCTCATCTCCATAAAAATCGTTTTAAAAACACTGTGAAATGAAACATTTGTTTAAAGAGTCATAAAAAAAGTATCATTTTACAGCCATACATTGATAAAAGAACACCTATACGAATTATGTGCATTTATTCATGTGTTCTGCTTACAAAGGGAATATGCCTATTTAACTGGACAGTGCAGTCTCCTTCAGGTTAGCTCATTCAACTAAAAATTCTCAGGTTTCCGTATTATTTTGTTACTTCTGAAAGTTCTACGCACTGCG
Organism: Macrothele yani; assembly: GCA_039090855.1. Classification (NCBI taxonomy): domain Eukaryota; kingdom Metazoa; phylum Arthropoda; class Arachnida; order Araneae; family Macrothelidae; genus Macrothele; species Macrothele yani. The sequence continues at coordinate 72,138,682 of CM077001.1, forward strand.
CATTTTCTCTTTCGGTAGGTCTGGCGCATTTCTCCACCATATATTTTACTATTAACAACGCAATGACTTTGATTACTCTACGGAGTATCCAAAAAGTAGCATTTAAAGCATGTATACTAGAATTGTTTTACATATAAACATAGATTGGATGTTGTTTTACAGCCTAATAGACTTCTACAGGTGTACAAAAGGCGAAATGACTGTCAAGTTTATTCCACATGCATTGTGAAATATTAGGCATAATCATATGAATGGCATAGGAAATTCGAAGTTTCTGAAGCTCTTTCACTGGAGCAGCACAGACAATGACTTCTACGTAACCCCATATGGAATAAAAAATTAACAGAATTAAATCCTGTGAAAATAGTGACTGTGAAACAGTCATTCTTCAGCCAATTCACCCCTCAAAATGTCGTTATCAAGAACCCCTCCCACGTGAACAACCAGTGGTGTAGGCTTCAATCTTATTGATATGATTTGTAATTGCAGCTCTAGATGATGTAGCAATATGAATATTTTCAGCCTATCAAGGCAAGTGATTTCGGTCACTGTTTGTTCGATGAAAAGTGAAATTCGATTATACAATTATACATTGAACCACCCCAGATGTTGACTTTTGCGCTGTTCTTATCCTATTCACGTACAACACGTGGAGGTACGAAACCCATGGTTGCATGTTTTAGCGGCTAGCATGGCATTAAACGTGAAAAGTTACTTCGTCGTGAAACGTCAGAAGCTTCTTTGTCTTCGTAGATTTATTATCCAACAAAAATCTGCAAAAACAGCTTTACTTCATGTACTAGTTATTTAGAAGCTGCAGTGCCAAATTTCATTTATTTTGGGTTTTCACATTCTTAGCGTACCTGCAGAATTTGCATTTTGTACGCATGCAGTTAAAGCTGTTTACGAAATACTTATCTGGACAGTTGAACGCGGCATCTAAAGTTCCCGAAATGCACTCTTGCCGATTTTTTTTCCTTGATTAATTCAACCCGCACACCAGACACGTATCGCATTGCCTTTCTGGCCAAGTTTTCTTCACAATACCAACCATTGTCATAGACCATTGTCATAGACTATCCCATTTTTCTATTTCACGCTTTCAGGAAGGATACGAACAGTATAAGTTTCGGTAAAATTTCTTTCTACCTGTGTTATTGATTTGATCTCAGTGAAATACTTCACCTATATAGACAGAAGATGACGATGCAAGTTCCAAGTGAACGTTGTCTTTGATTACTTGGAACACCCACAAAGTGATCTGTTAACTCTCGAGAAACTCCCCTCTCCCCATCTGATTATTTTTCTGCTGGTAAAAAAACAACAAAAACACACGAATGCAGATGCGCTGCCCTCTTTTTAGCATTTTTTCTTTATGTGACATTATTTCATTAACATTTTGCACTTCACAGTCTCTAAGGTACTCCTTCCTTTTACCTACGTAATAATATTGTTCGGGAGCAGTATTTGCTATGCTTTTGTCGAAGTAATTAGGCAAGCAGTCACTTTCACTGTGAAATAAGCAGGTACCTTCTCCTTACAAACAAGCTGCAATTTTCGTATAAAAAAGGTGGAAGAGATCCATCAGAAATACACCCTAGAAACATGTTTTCAAAGCTTGTTGTGCATGCGCTAGCAATGAAAATGTTTAATGTCGTACAACACAGCATAATGCTGGACTCACTCAACCGGTCGCTGCGGTGCCATCATACACGGATTCGTCCATCATGATGCTGCAAGATGAAGCGGGATTCGTCAGAAAACATGATGCTTTGCCATTCATTCTTCCATGTGTGACATTCTTGGCACCATTGCAGTCTCAGACGCCGGTGTTGTACAGTCAAAGGTAGCCAGAGCAATTGAGCCGTGCAAAAATGCCCCGCTGCTGCAGACGACGTCGAACCGTTTGTGCCGACACTGGGTGTTGTGCCGTACACCATAACTGTTGAACTCCTGTGGTCTATGTGGCTGTACGATCCGTCAGAGCCATGCGCACCAGATGTTGGTCCTCTCGTTCGGTGGTTTGACGGGGCCGTTGGTATCCCGCACGTCAGTATGCGCGTTCCTGACGCCATATTCTCTCCACAGTGACCGCATGTTGTCCCACACGAGACCGATGTCAGGGAGTGATAATCCGCAATCCCGATATGCCAGAATTCTCTTGCAATAGAATTCGGTAACCTGCTCATAAGGCTGCCGTTGTCTTCGACGAGGCATCCTGCAACTTGTCACCCCTGGTGTTAAGCACTCGAGCAAACACACTTCGAGTGCTTAACACCAGCTCCTTGTTCACCCCTCTTATACGACTTCCAGGGGGCGTTTCTGTCCCACATGATTTCTTTATGTGCTGTCCATTTAATCATTTACACGTGCCCCGTGTTCTACCCTTTAGCCAACTTTCAAGCTCCTGGGATGCAATCTTCCTGGCGCTGCACTTTTAATGGCCAGCAGTGTATGTTTTTCTTGGCTGAGAGACCTAAGGTAGAGATGATTTGCATGCTTCTGACATAGAAGCAGTGCTATAATAATGTACACATTAACTGAAAGTTGTCCGAAGACGAAAGCCATTCAAACCTCAGATTAATATCGAAATCCTTGAATTACAAGCTTCAACGGTTCATTGAAGCGGAGATGTTGCTTAGAGTATGGTATCATCGGGAGTATCAGATCTTAATGGGTAATGCCAAATAAAAGATCAATGAATTGTTTTCTGGCAGTGGTTCAGCGTTGGGTTCAAGTGCACGTCGCGCGCGGATCAGTCGCGCACCCAGGATTGATTTCTTAATGGTGTCGCCCAAGATATTGAAGATGCAAATAGTAATTCCCCGGGACGAAACATCTCTCAAATTATTGGGAAGAGATAAAAATAACTCCGCCATTTTGAAGTACGTATCCAACTATTCGTAAAATATGTATTTAAAAACATATACAAATATGTTTTACAATAAACAGTCAAAGAACGAAGGACCAACTGATACCTCACGGGGAGGGCTCGGGCCCCTGCTGAGTGCGTCACTGATGCGGATGTTTGAAACAAGTAGCTTTTTCCAGAAGTTACGCAAAATGTTGAAAACAGTTGAAGTTTATCATTTGGCTTTCTAAAATTCGATTTCGAGATCACAGGAAGCTCAAGGTCCAATTTAAAGCTATTCCGCCTGAAGCTGTCAAATACATAGAAAAGTTATTTTTTTAGAACGAGGGACTTTTATTCTATGAAGCAAGTTCATTCTTCACGGATGCATTTCTTCTAACGTCTCTCACAGATTCAATTTTAGCACTTACAAAAACTTTGTTCACCACTTATTGCATAACTTTCTTTGAGTAAATGCAAATCGTTTGCTTTTGTGGATTTTCATAACTTTCTGAATCAGAAAAAATGCAGCCTGACGCCTTACTCTAGTAAGGAAAATTGGGCAGAAAAAAAAATGTTTCAGTCCTAGTTGCTAGTTCATCTGCTCGTACTAAATTACGCACCCTTGAGCAGTTAGAACGCTGTTTCCTCTCTATGAAAAGAGCTCAGAACGCTCACCACTTTCCACGGATGTTTGAAAAAAAAAACGAAACAATGCTGAAAGTGTCGGTACCATTCAAAAACTGTTCAACGGCTAATGGCTTCCTCTCCATAAGTAATTTTCATCAGTTCATATGTTTGCTAACGAACATCCTGAATTTCTGAAAAAGTGTAATTAATAAACAGTGTTCTGTGCTTTCGGACATAACGCAATAGTGGCACACCACGGAAATATTGCCACATAAAACTCATGCGAGACAGTAGATTTCCTGAATAAGATTATTGAACTTCCTGCGATACTACTTTTGCAAGTATCGTTTTATATTAAATATAAATTCTGTAACAAAATATTTATATTCTCCTTGAAGTATATTGCAGCTTTCGAAAATCTCCGCCGTAAGCATGGGCTCGGTGCTTTCCCAAACTGCTTTCATAATTTTAGATAATTGAACAAAAATTCTTTCTAATCTTTCACGATGGTTATTTTATCAGATCCTAATTGATCTGTGTATTATTACCATCGCATCGATAATTAGATTGTTAAAATATAACAAATCTAGTTGTTCATTGTCCGTTTCAGATGCTTGCAGTGCCTTTAACCACAGGAACTCCCCGGAAAATTTCCCTTTTAAGTCTATTGATAAAAATGTTTATTATTTCGTTTATAATTTTTGGGGTTAAATATTCCATGGTTTCTTTCCTCCTAACACTGGACTAAATTTGCACAAAAAATAAATTCCATTCCAGGCATCTGTTTTAGGCTGCCTTTCTGGGAAATATAAATTGCACGAACCAAGGCATCAATAAACAATAACTGTTCCTTTCAGGATCTGAAATAGAAGTTACTGATGTATTACTTTTCGGTAATTAAAAACGTGTCATATGTTATTTGCCATCCACGAGTTTCAAGATTTAACGTCATCCGCGCGTACAATCACCACATATCCTGACTTTTAAAATAAGATATTAATATTAGTATCGCTTGGCTACAAACTACTTTTGTTGAGAGTAATACTTTAGACAAACAATTAAGGTATCCAGTACTTTGCACTGAAATGCAAAAAGTACATAATCTCCAGCTAGAAATTACGAGGCTCAGTTTTAAATCGAATAACAATGGAAGGTTCTGTTGGTCCAAGCGGATTGGTACATTTCTGTATTGGGTGAAACAATACTGATCCCCTTAATCTTTATATCGTCATTTATGTCTAAAGGAAAACATTATTTGCCAGTAATAAATGCCTATTTATTTGCGTCGTCGAAAGACCTTCACCTTTTGCCTGACCAATTCATGCCTGTTTTGTGTTCTGCATCATATGTTGTTCATCGTAACATGCGTACGGTTGCTTTACGGGATGTCAGTCTCCTTTCCTTTTCTGTGATATTCCTAACTTTTCCAAACAGTTTATCTTTTTACGCGCATCTCATTTACGTTATAGTAAACATGCGAGCCTATCTCATTCGTTTCAAATGAATGAGATAGGCTCGCATGTTTTACCAGATGCCGGAGGGTTTCTGAAGGCAATGCCTGTTGCATCATTGTCCACAACTCCGCCGTAGACATCGGTCTAGGATCCATGGATCCGTTGTTCCGCTCGACGGCATCCTAGAGAGCTTCCACAGGGTTTAAATCCGGGGACCTTGGGGACCACTGGGTGGTTCCCAATTCAGATTAGTGTTGAGTGGTTTCTGCCCGGTGGAGCGGCGCATTGTCCCGTGAAACAGAACATCGGCCGCAGGATGCGCGAAGGCCATGACAGCATGTAGGTAATCAGCCAGCACATTCTGTTAGCGCGCAAGACATTAAGGACCACTTCAGACACACTAAGAGACCTAATGTTTCCCATGAGAAGGCACCCTAAACCACCACATATAGCCACCACCGGCTTGAATAGAGCCGACCTGGCACGACGGGGCCATGGCCTCATGTTGTCGACGCCACATCCGCACTCTCCCGTCAATTCGGTACGGCTGAAAATGGGATTCATCTGACCACATGACGCGGCGCCACTCTGCAGAGGTATAGTTTTGATGTTCCCGGCACTAGGCGAGGGGTAATGTCCGATAACGAGTAGTCAACAGTGGCACACGAGTAGGGTGTCGGCTCGCGTTGCCCAGGGTATGCCGTATGCGCCATACCATTAGCTCTTTGACGCTGATTGGGCTTCCGACAATTAACCCGGATGTGATTTTCCCTTCCGTTGTCAAGCGGTCGGTCTGTATGAGCCTGGATAGTCTGCGTCGACCTCGATCATCAATGGTGTATGGTTGGACACCGCTTGCTCTCTGGGTACTGGTACGTCTGTCGATGGTATACTCGGGGTACACCATTGATACGGTTACCCCGGGAACCCAACAGGTCTTACCACTTGAGCGATAGAATGATCCATCTGTCTTGCGCCGACAATACGTGCACGATGAAAATTGTTCAGATCACCACGTTAACTCATGTTCATTGATTGCGATATACTGTTGGTGTCAGTGAATAAATTACAACGTGACGATTGCATTGTACGATCTACTGAAATACCAGTGACTGGAAAATGAAAAAATTCAAATTATAAGTTACACGTGGGTGCTGGTTCTTTCAACTTGGCTATTAGTTATTACTTAATTATTTCAGAAGTGTGAATAACTTTTCAACAAAATTATCAACGAATCTATCTACGAACATTAGCTTCTTAGTTAATCCCTTAAACATCTGCATTCAATTGTTAAAATATCTACAAAACATAGTTGCATTTCTGAAAGTTCATTCCATGTACCAAACCAGAAACTTATTGAAGTGACAAAAAATTATATTTATATGATAAAGTTAAATTTCAATTTGTGTCCTTTTCTTTGCCCATAAGCATGGCCATACAAAGAAAAGGAGTCACTCCCAACATACCTATAAGCATGGCCATACAAGGAAAAGGAGTCACTCCCAACATACCTATAAGCATGGCCATACAAAGAAAGGAGTCACTTGACCTATAAGCATGGCCATACAAAGAAAGCAGTCACTTGACCTATAAGCATGGCCATGCAAAGATAGGAGTCACTCATTTAAGAATAGAACTCTTACCGTCCCTGAGCGATGCGGAGTGAAAATAATTTTGAGAAATGGGAGGATTCAAATTTTCATTCTCAGGAAGATTCTCAAAATGAGAACCAAAACTACTAAACACTTATCGAGTGTTCCCTCCAAAGTATTGCGGCACATAAGAGCAAGAAACATTATTATGTAAATCATAAACCTTGAAGAAATATTGCAGGAAAGTATTAATCACAATAAACGTATGTGACGTATATTCTAAATTAACTTTCCTTTTTAGTTTCTTTCATTATGTAAATCTTGAGTTTATTCTCAGTTATACTTCACTCTTAACGTGATATCTTTTCTCTCAAACGAATACTGTTGGCAACATAATTGAGGTTGAATGAACGTGATGTAAGCCTGAATTGATAAGAACGAGAGATAAAAAGGACGACTAAACTGTTGCTTAGCGAACGTTGTTAAAGAGAGCGTTGCATGGAGAAGTGTTGCAAGTTGAGCGTTGTGTTGTAGAGCGTTGTGTTAAGAGCTGTGTGGTGTGTGAAGAGTTTAATGCAATATGCCATGCTATGTTACGATGTGTTGGCTACATCGTGAATAAAGCATCTTTTCCATAAGTTTGACTTCTGTTGTTTACATGTTTCGTCTGGCCGTTAAGGTTTAATTTAGGTACTATTTCATCTTATGGTTATGTTTTTTTTTTAATAACGTACGAAAAGACTTCTACGTCATACGTAATTGAAAAATTATGCAGTCAGTGAATTCGACGGTATTTCCTATCAGTTGCAGATGATATCAAAATTTGAGGATATACCATTGAATAAATTGAAGCTACTCAGATCAATGCATTCGCAGAAAAGCTGAGCTCTACTCGTAATGCTCTTTAACTTGCAAGTGCTGTCCACCACATAACAACGATTGGAATATTCGGATGGTGATAGATCAAACCTTAATTCATGTTCCATTAAAAGACAAGACGGTTACAACTGTCAAGTTTCTGTGATATTCCCGACATGATTTATTGCTGTAGGAGGAATCTGCATAAAAAAATACGGTGAGAACAATTTACATGTATTTAAAAAATTTGGGCTATACTAATCTGTTTTTTTTTTCTGGTATTTCAGTTTTCGATAGAGCTAATTTTAATAAAAAAATATCTCATCTTTTTCAGAGTTCTGAAAAGAAAGGCAGGGAGGAGAGTGAATTTTGAATATGAAAAAGATAATAGCGTACCTGTCTTACTTTATTGTTATTTTTGGACTCACATGCGGTAAGTATTATCTCATGTAAGATATTACTTTTTGTCTCTGAAATTGATCTGACCTCTGACTTTTGCCTTCAGTCTTTACGTTTTCTCCATTCGGGAATACCCACACCCCTTTGTTCAAGAGCTTCTGCCAAGAAATGCAATGTACTTTTGTGTGTAATTTTTGTAGAATTTCGAGCTCTAGGAAATTTGGGCAATAATTTAAGCATCTCACAATAATATTTTTTTACGTAAAGTACCTGCTTAGCACTCGTTATTTGGTAGTTGTTCCAGAGGTGTCATTGGTGAACCTTTCCTACGCATGTAACCTTTGAGATGCTAACTGTCACTCACCGATCCTTACGTAAAATTTACTGAAGCGTTTGATAGCCGTCATATCTAGAAGTTTGAGTCGATTCCCAAATTCCAAAGCATCATTTATCTCAGAAATAATGTCACCTCCTTCTGCACATAAAAATTTGTTTCCAAGATTTTTGATCAGTTCAGTTAGCTTACAAATTGATTATGACGCACACATTACAGGCATATACTCACACGCTCGCACTGCGCGAGACACACAATACACAAGCAAAAAATATATGTATTATTATCTAAATTGAAATCGTTCTTTGCTTACCTGATACGATAATGCTGGCTTCGTACAAATGAATTCTTTCAAATTTAAAAGGGATTGCATCATTGTTAAGAGATTGTTTCATTTATAGGTACTTACGCAGCTTACGACAACTGCTCTAGGGATGAGCAATGCTGAATAACTAACGATTAAAAGCGACTGGACGATGTCATAAGGTTTATCGGCCTAAGGATCACAAGTGGCACAAAAGCGTTATCCGTCAAATGCAGCACACGCACACACACACCCCTTTCCACACATGAAATATGCAAAAAAAAAAAAAAAAAAAAAAAACAGTCAGTGAAATAAACAGTGGGGGACTCTTTTGGGAGTAGGGGTTAATGACATGCGTGAGCAACTCAGCAGTCGCACGTCCCTAATTTTGGGAGACTAGTTCCATGAAGGGGAGAGAGAGCCAGAGGCCATAACAAAAGTACATCACTCGTGTCTCACCCGACATTTGGGCCCTGACCATCTCGAACGAATGATTAGAGTCCAGCGCCTCGTACCACTCTCCCACTAGGGCTCCGTCCACAGTAGGGACTGGTGAGACCACACCACTTGATCAGCTTGGAGCCTGAACTCAATCCATGCGTAGTATTATGAGTCGACAGAATTAGACAGTTGATCGCCCAGGTGGCGCAGGGATTTAAGCGCTGGCTTCTGACCGTTTTTCCAATTGTGCTCGGACTCGAGTCCCTGAAGGCGCATAGGTGGTGCTCTTGTCCAACGGCACCAGCTCCCTCCCGTTCCCGGAAACAGTGAACCCAAATTACGGCCAGGCCAAATTTCGAGTTTCCACCAAAGTACTGTGGTGCATAAAACTTGTGTCATAAGCGCATGGATTACACGTCAGTGTATTTGATAAACCCCCAAACAAAACAAAACGAAAAAAATAATTGAAAGTTGGTAATTGTCTGATAGTCACAATTGTTCCAGAGGAAAAATAGTATAACGCATTCATTGTATTAGGTTATTGACTACAAGGTCTATAATGAATATGCTTTTAACTAAGCTAATTCTAGTGAATATAGCTTCCTTCAATTATAATGTTATGAATTCAGCTTCTTCTAATGGTTGTTGTGTTATTAATTATGAATAAACTTTCCTGCTAGTAGTGTAGTAATAATAATGAACAAGCTTATAACTGGTAGTAATGTTGTAGTAGTAATTAAGATGAATAAAGTCTTATGCTGGTTGTTACTAATAACACTAAATGAAATAAACCTAACAGCCAGACAGAGATCTGACAAAAACTATGAACTGAGAAAAACGTACTTACAACAAATTCTTTATTATTGAGACTTCTCGCTCTCACATAAACGAACTCTCTTTATACAGCACCAGCTTTCTGACACATAAACCACAGCTCACTTCGTACAACAACAAACGCTCTCTCTATACAACAACAAACGCTCTCATTCACATAAACCAACGCTCTCCCTTGGTATCGTTGAACGCGCCTATTTATACTGACTACCACCACGTCATGACATACACTCATTGCCAGATCTCATTCAGCGGGTGAAATAACATCTCGTTCAGTAAGAAGATAATTTACAAAGTAAAATAAAATAACCAGAGATAGTAAAAATCAAAAGGAAAGTGAATATAGAGTATACGTTACATCATCTCCCCCTTAATTTTTTTTTTTCGAAAAACCTATCAATTTTGGAGTGTAAGTCTTACACTTCGTTGATTGACGTTTATCGACCTCTTTTTTGTTGTTGTTTTGGTGGCAGCAGTATGTACAATATCAAACTTGGCATGACAAAATCAAGAAATCTGTATTCGTCTGTGAAACACTTTGTATACTTAAACAAAACAAACCTGCATCGGCATACCTTCCTTTTATTCTGCCTAGCAGGAATCACTTTTTTAATTTCAAATTACGTTCTCATTATTCGTTGAATACACACCAACTGTATCAGCAGCGAAGATCGCCTGGAGCTGCCTAACAGTAACAATTTTATTATTTTACCTCTAAGCACATAGATATATATAAAAAAATTTGGATTAGTAGATGGACATAGAAGAAATAAAAAAAAACACATATATACACAAAAAAGAATGCATAGGCCCACACGAAAAAAGAAATTCCGACACGCCAACTGGTCGTGCAGGAAAAACAACAAACGGAGAAAAGAACCTGTCCACGAGAACTTACTTATCTCGAGGACGCATAAAAAACTCTAGTACGATAACGTTTTCCAGGCCTAATCGGACTGGTAAATTCAGGTGGCGTAGTGCGTTTCAACGATTTGAATGGATCTGGAACATCTGTATTCTGTCGGTCAAGAAATCCCGGCGGCTGACAGGAACGGTCAGGAACGGCTGAAGTCTGGCGGTCCGGAAATCCCTGCGGCTGATAGGAACGGTCAGGAACGGCTGAAGTCTGGCGGTCCGGAAATCCCTGCGGCTGACAGGAACGGTCAGGAACGGCTGAAGTCCGTCGATCAGGAACGGCCGAAGTCTGGCGGTCCGGAAATCCCTGCGGCTGACAGGAACGGGCTCCCCAGGCTTTTGATATGTAGTCCCTTTGTGCTGGGGCCCGTGTTGTCCTTCCAGCATTCTTTTGGACGGACGTGGCTCCGGCCACATCGTTTGTTTTCGTTTTCGTCCTCGTGGCATGAGAGTAGCAGAAGGCATCGGCCCTGTTTGCCCTGAGCGTAGGTTCCAGGGGCGAAACCCGGGCGGATGCAAGGATCTCTGCCTTCGTCGCTGTTGCGGCGAAGCAGATTGGGGAGACAAGTTACGTTTTCGCCCAGCTTTTGGTGGTTCTGGACGGGTTGTAATTGGTGTTTGACGTTTAGGAATAGTCAAATTATTGTTCATAACTGATAAATCAGAAATATCCGAAGCCTCTGAGTCGCTGCTGTAATTTAGTGGTTGTGCAGGGCGATGTTTATTTCTGCCTATAGGAATACTCTCTGACGAGGTATTCAAGGAAGTAGGAGCTTGTGTTGGTGCAGAGTTATCAGGAAACGGCGCAGCAATAGTCTTGGCAATGGTTGGAGGGAAAGGAACGATACTAGTATTTGAAGAACTTGATTCGAGCCTTCGTCTCATGGGAGAATCAGGTTGCGTGTTTGGAAACCCGTTTTGAGGAGGGGAGGGCGAAGAAAAAATCACTGGAGATTCTTCAAAAATGTTTGTTGGTTCGTCCAAAATTTCTGGAGGTTGATCGTGAGATATAGACTCTTGAGTCTGTGGAACAGAAGGTTGAGTAGGGTTGATTATAAAATCGATATTTCGTTCATGATACTTGCGACACTGAGCAACGTGTACGTATTGAAATTGATTGTCAGGTTTTTCAAGAACAATGTTATTTTCAAACACATTTGCCACCCGATATGGACCTTCGTAGCTGGGTGCAAATTTCTTCACTAAAGTATGAGAAACAGAAGACTGGAAGTGCGTTTCCACGAGAGTGAGATCTCCAACGACAAGATCTGGTTCCCTACGCCTAGTATTATAATATCTTGCTTGAGCCGCTTGTGCTCCTAGCATTGCAACACGAGCTTTTTCTGCCATGATTTGTACTGATTGCGGAGTTGGTCGCTGGTTTAGTTCGTCGATAATCCCCGTTAAATTTTCAAAAGGGGTTTTAATTTTGCGACCCAGAAAAAGTTCTGCAGGAGTAATTTTAGTAGATTCGTGGACAGACGAGCGGAGGGCGAACGAAAAAAGCTCCAAATGGTCATCCCATCGCTCGTGATGATCCATGACAAATGTAGCAATCATTTTCACTAGCGTGCGGTTTAATCGTTCCGCGGGATTACTCTGGGGATGATATGGGGAAATGAATTTATGCTTAATGCATAGTCTCGCACACATTCTTTCAAAAATGTCAGAAATAAATTGGGGACCATTATCCGAAACTACTTTATTAGGTGCAACATATCTAGAGAATACTTCATTAATTAATACATTACAAATAACTTCTGCCGTAGCGGCTTTAATGGGAAAAACTTCAACCCATTTAGAAAAATTATCAGTTAATACTAACACGTAACGAGCTTTGTTTTTAACAGATAAAGGATAAGGTCCCAATAAATATATTGAAATAATATCAAAAACATGAGAACTTGAACTAGATTTCAAGTGACCGGCCGGTCTTACATTACGGTAATTATTAATCTGACACAAGTGACATGATTGAACGTATGCGATCACACTTTGGTACATGCCAGGCCAATAGGCAACATCCCGCAATTTACAACGGGTCTTGCGAATACCTAAATGGCCTGCAAGAGGTTTGTCATGAAATTCGTTTAAAAGGGCCATTCTAAGGGTTCGCGGAATACATGGGCGAAACTCTGCCCTAGTAGTCCTAGATTTCGTATAGTACAGAAGACCCTCTATGACTTCAAAATGCTGTGACCTTCCAGCCAGAGAAGGATCACTTTGTATGGGCGAACCCGCAAGCAAAAAATTATAGATATCCCCAAAATCTGGATCATTTTATTAATTCTGCCAATATCTGCTCTCTGGATGTTATATCAGCTATTAGAAGTAAAGGCTGACATCCAGGAGTAGTTTCTGTGGGGACCCCACTAACCGGAACGCGAGACAATGCGTCTGGTAATTGATTCTTATGACCTGGCTGATACGAAATTTTGATATTGCTCTCTTGTAACTTCAGAGCCCACTTCATAAGTCTTTGAGATAGGTGCTTAGCAGAATTCAAATACTGAAGGGCAGAATGATCCGTAATTATGTTAACTGTTAATTCGTTAAGATAACATTGAAACTTATCAGGAGCATATACTACAGCAAGACATTCACGTTCCGTAGCTGAATAATTGCGTTCAGCTTTGGCTAAAGTACGAGACGCAAAAGCTATTGGATGCCCAGCTTGTGACAAAACGCAACCAAGACCAACTCCGGATGCGTCAGTATAAATATCAAATTCCTTAGTATGATCCGGGAAAGCCAACACAGGAGGCTGAGTCAACGCAGACTTCAATGTTTCAAAAGCAGCGTTAGCCTCAGGTGTCCAAACAAACTTCTTGTATTTACGTTTCAAAGCATACAATGGTTCACAGATTGTAGCATAAGCGGGGACGAACTGCTGATACCATCCGGTCATTCCCAGAAAGCGTGATAGTTCTTTTGCTGTTTTAGGCCGAGGAAAGTCAACAATAGGCCTAATTTTTTTCATTATCCATAAATAAGCCGTGGGGAGTGATTTTCAACCCCAGATATACAATCTCGTCCCTCGCTATCAGGCATTTACTAGGTTTTAACGTCAAGCCAGCATTGTATATGAGTTGGAACACCTGTTTGAGCAGAGAAAGGTGCTCGTCAAAAGTCTCGGATGTAATAATAATGTCATCCAATAATACATGCACATGGGGACCCAGAACAGGTCTGAGAACCGTATCCATAAGCTTTTGGAAAGTAGCAGGTGCAGAAGCTAGTTCAAAGGGCATACGTAGGTATTCATAAGCCCCAAAAGGAGTCACAAAGCCTGTTTTATCGACAGAGTCCGGATGTACCGCTACCTGCCAATATCCACTCGCCAAATCCAAGGTTGACATCTATAACGAAGTAAATTTCTCCGTCATTTTTATCCGCGCCAGGATTCGAACCCGGGTCCACTCGTTCCGGAATAAGTTGCTCTACCATTTGAGCTACGCGGACATTTTGTTCTGATTCGTATCTGCCTTTATGTCGTGTGCGTCCTTCTGGCAGGTACGTCACATCTCCTGGTACGTTACATCATCTCTCCCTTATTATTTTTTTTTTTCGAAGTGCTGCTCTTTTTTTCTATCTCGCGGTGTGGAAATAACATCACACCATTGCGAGATTGTGAACGGTCGGGTCATCCGGATAATTCGGGCGCCATTATAACGAAGTAAATTTCTCCGTCATTTTTATCCGCGCCAGGATTCGAACCCGGGTCCACTCGTTCCGGAATAAGTTGCTCTACCATTTGAGCTACGCGGACATTTTATTCTGATTCCTATCTGCCTTTATGTCGTGTGCGTCCTTCTGGCAGGTACGTCTCATCTCCTGGTACGTTACACATCCATTTAGTTGATGACAGGTCATGCAAAATATGTGACATGACAGGTAGTGGATAATTGATCGTTTTTGTGACTTGGTTGAGCTTGCGGAAATCTGTCACGAAACGAAATTCATTGGGTTGTTTCTTTGGGACCCAGAAGGCAGGAGCAGCCCAGGCGCTTGTTGATTCCCTGATTATGCCCTGTTTAATCATTTCAGCAATTTGACGTTGCATTTCCTGTTTCTTATGGGGAGCACAAGGGTAAGGTTTCTTCGCTATCGGTTTCGAACCATCAGTGTCAATGACATGATAAACCACCTGTGTGAAACCAGGTTGATCAGAAAATAAACCAGGGATTTCCTGTAAAAGGAGAGAAAGCTGGTTTCGTTGCCTCTCATTCAATTGGTTACTCAATAACAAACTCGTTATATCCATAGGAACCGTAGGAATCATTTCAACAGGTTCCGGAAAGGAAATCACATGTTGTACGAAATTCAAAGTTATCTGAAACGTATGAATAAAGTCCATTCCCATTAGACATTTCACAGGTAGTTCGTCTATAAGCAGGAAAGAATGCGTAAAACGAGCCTTTCCCAGCCCTAGAGATAATGTGACAGTTCCTGTGATACTGAAGATTTCGTTATTTGGACCTCGCAAATACTGCGTCGCAGGCTGAACGAGTACTGCAGGAAAATTGTCAGTGCAAAACTTCGTATTTAGGGCTGATATTTCAGAACCAGTGTCGAACTTTGTCTCGACAATAATATCTTCAATTGTCAAGAATACATCAGGCAACTGAGGAGTTTGGACAGTCACTAATACTGTTTTAGGGTCAGAATGCTTGGTATCAGGAAGCAGGACAGACCCTTGGTCTACTTCCTTTGGAAGTTTAAAGGATTCCTGGTTGGAGTATCATGCGGTCTGAAACCTTGACCCTGCCGGGTATCGGGAAAATTTTCACAATGAGTAAAGCTGCGTGAAACCTGCTGCGGGAACTCCGCGTGTCTGTTGACATTGTCATATCTATTACTTCTTCCCTCAGCACGGGCAGAAAAATAATCATTGCCCTGAGCATGAAAACGTTCCGAATGCTGCGGATTGGAACGGGGTCAAGCATACTGTGCATTTGTACGATATCCCGAAGATTGTTCAGAAATTCGCGGTTGGTTTGCCACTCTTCTGTGTGGTGGAACGTATGAAGCTTGAGCGTGCATTTGTGTATGCTCGCGCTGAAAGTTATTATGCTCATTATGCCGCTGAGGGTTTTCGTAATAAGCCTCGCGTGGTGCCCGAGCATGGTGAGTTGAACCATGTTTGCCATGTCGCTCTTCATACGTTCGTATGAGGCGAAGGCATTCGTGAATTGTAGCAGGGTGTCGAACCTCAAGAAAATCTTGTAAAAATGGGTCGAGCTGCTGCAAGAGGGTATCCAACATGTCGACATGACTGGCATGTGGATCCCATAAGTTATACAAGCGTGTTGTTTCCAACGCAAATGCAACAGGGCTATCGTTGGGTCCTTGCTGACGAGAAAAAGTTGTTGTGCAAGGCTAGCTCGACTGAGGCCGAAAGGAAAGACCTACAAAAATTCTGCTCGGAAATTCTCATAATGAGAATCCGGGTTCGACACTCTCCACTGCCGATACCAGGTCTTAGCGGTATCCTTCAAGTAAGTGCCTGCGATTTGTACTTTGCAGTCTTCAGGAATATTGTATAGATCAAAATGATCTTCCAAATCTTCGAGGAACTTTAAGGACCCCTCCAAACCATTAAAAAGAATTGTTCCTGCATGCGGCACGAAATGGGCAAGCATTCTGCTTCGCTGAGAGGATTGAACTCCCTCAGGTACGACCCGCGACTTAGAGTAATAGGAAGCTGGTGAATTACGAAATTGTGAAGAATGCCTGGGTACGTGTAGATCATTCATATCAAAGTGAGACCCACAGGCTTCTTGCAGATGGTCGAGATTAATCCCATCACCACCGAAACTTGTCTGAGGGTGAAATATTGAAGTTGTCTCAGGTAGTGAAGACATGGATAATAATTGTCAAGACCTCGTGTCCGAGAAAAGTTCGAGCGCCAATTATAATGAATATGGCTTTTAACTAAGCTAATTCTAGTGAATATAGCTTCCTTCAATTATAATGTAATGAATTCAGCTTCTTCTAATGGTTGTTGTGTTATTAATTATGAATAAACTTTCCTGCTAGTAGTGTAGTAATAATAATGAACAAGCTTATAACTGGTAGTAATGTTGTAGTAGTAATTAAGATGAATAAAGTCTTATGCTGGTTGTTACTAATAACACTAAATGAAATAAACCTAACAGCCAGACAGAGATCTGACAAAAACTATGAACTGAGAAAAACGTACTTACAACAAATTCTTTATTATTGAAACTTCTCGCTCTCACATAAACGAACTCTCTTTATACAGCACCAGCTTTCTGACACATAAACCACAACTCACTTCGTACAACAACAAACGCTCTCTCTATACAACAACAAACGCTCTCTCTATACAACAACAAACGCTCTCTCTATACAACAACAAACGCTTTCATTCACATAAACCAACGCTCTCCCTTGGTATCGTTGAACGCGCCTATTTATACTGACTACCACCACGTCATGACTTACACTCATTGCCAGATCTCATTCAGCGGGTGAAATAACATCTCGTTCAGTAAGAAGATAATTTACATAGTAAAATAAAATAACCAGAGATAGTAAAAATCAAAAGGAAAGTGAATATAGAGTATACGTTACAGGTCAGCAGAGAACCAACACCATTGAACAAGCCGAGTGTCTGAATTATCGTGTGTTCACGCTAAAGTACTGTGGCACATGAAACTAAAAACTACTTATGACACGACTGCTTCATTGCCCAGCTACTAAAACTCTTAAAATGTTTTCTCAACATGCAGTTAGTACTTTGCGTGACCATATTTCGCTCTTCTGATGATTTTGCAGGTACAGAATTTTGAAAAGGTTAATATTTTTCACGTAAATGTAAGCGAATATTTTTTTTACTTTGCGTCCTTGTTCAACAGATGGCGCTGTTCCGTACGTTGCGCGCTGCTTTGATACTATACTCCGAGTCAACCTAAGAGTGAACCACTATGAAGGGTACGAAACAGCTACTTCCGCTACTAAAAATAGTCCCTAGCGTTTAGAGCGAAAAGCATCAGAATTATTGCTTAGAATTCATTTTTGTTTGCTCAACAGTTTATTAGATAAAACTGCTATCTAAAAAAATTCTAGAAGTTAGAGCGGTTTCAGAAATAAATTTGTTCTGAAAAGTTGCTGAATCAAGAGCTTCGCACCTTCGGCTATTTCTGCCCACTTGGGATACAACTCGGACAGGGAGAAGGGCTGGAAGATCTCTCCCAACATTAACAACACAGAGACAATAAATTGACAATTGGGGAAACTCGAAGGGTGCGTTACTTAAACAGGCAGTAGGGGAAACAGTTCCGCCACCACCAGCCCCCCACTCACAATCCCCACTGCTTGTGAGATGTGTGGGTGAGTGGGGGGATCAGAAAGGAAACAGTAGAAGAGCACATTAACGCGGATGGATACCGTTCTTGCGTTCCACGACGAGATGTGATAAGGCTTACCCGCCTTTCCTAGTAGTACACTTTTGGGTGAATTGGAGTATAGTGATACTAGACGGAAACTTCGATACTGAGACACGCCGGAGACCAGAGTGGCCCAACTCACAGACTTTGGATTATTCGTTCAAGATGGCCCTGCTTTCGAGCACCAGATGAGGTATAGGTGTTGTGCTTTTCTTAACGGCGCTGGTCTTGGAATAAATTTACCTCAAACTGAGAAAGGGAGAATCCTTATAGCCCAAGGAGTTGCTCATAGTTCTCGTTAAAACTCGAAACAAAACAAAAAAACTTCGATACTAACTGCATTATTCATTACTTAGAGAATAGCTGCGTTAGCGATCACGATGATGTATTAATACGTTCTGCATTCCGTTACAAATTCGCATGTTGTTTCTTTCCATTAAACAATTTTTTTAACGAGTATAATGCTTAAGATACCCTAGCATGCCTTACGTTGTTAACAATAAGAAGTACGCTAAACAGATTTATTTATTTCACCTTAGTCAGGAAGTAACGGATTTTAGATGGCGCCTTCCTGTCGCATTTTAAGATTCGTCTTCAAAGACATTACAATGCAGACGGCCATTTGGAGACATGGCTTGGTGACATCATAACTTCTTTTCTACTCCCTATGATATTTGTTTCGGTCACTTTCTGCCCCTTTCCTTTCCCCGCTCAGAAAAAACTATCACCTGGACAGCCTAAACGCGTACCCCAAGAAACACAGCTCCTCGTGCTCTTTGCGACCGTTCCCTCCTATTTCTCCGCGCTGACTCTGCTTCTTCCCCCAGAAGAAAAATGACTTATAACGAAGTAAATTTCTCCGTCATTTTTATGTGGATAAAAATGCCGGGCGGGGCTCGAACCCGGGTCCCCTCATTCCGGAATAAGTCGCTCTACCAATTGAGCTATGTGGACGTTCGTTCTGACTGCTATCTGCCTTTATGTCGTGTGCGTCCTGCTGGCAGGTACGTCACACTCTCCACTCCTCTAACACACACAGGAGTATCTATCTCTGAAGGATTAAAGCCGGCATCGCATTGAAATCCTCAAAGTTGATTTAAACTCACAACAGACGTCCTTTTCGGAAACTTTTGATCAAAGATTGGCAAAATGTGCTAACTACACTCGACCAACCCAAAAGAAGTTATGATGTCACCAAGCGATGTCTCCAAATGGCCATCTCCATTGTAATGTCTTTTTTTTTTTTTTTTTTATTGGAGGTTTAACGACCACCGTGAGCAACTCAATGGGCTGTAAGCAGTCGCCCGTCCCTAATTTAGGGTTACTGGTTCCAGGGAAGGGAGAGAACCAGTGCCGTAAGACAAACACAACATCCATGCCTCACCGGGATTCGAACCCGGACCCCGTTCGGACGAATGATCAGAGGCCATCGCTTAGACCACTGCGCCACCGGGGCGGCTGTAATGTCTTTGAAAACGAATCTTAAAATACGACTGGAAGGCGCCATCTAAAATCCGTTACTTCCTGACTAAGGTGGAATAAATAAATCTGTTTCCCACGCCAAAAGACGAAGGAAACACTCGTGGCAAAAGAAATGTTGCGAAGAAAAGATTTGATAATTTTGCCTAAAGATTCCTGTGTTAAATCTCTGTAACAATATTTTTTGCTTGCGAAAAAAAAAAGAGACGGATGAAATTCTTGGCATTTTTGCCCAAGGTTTACATACCTAACTGAACGCTGAGCGGCTTGGACAACCTCGTGATATTCAAAATCTGATTAATATTCAATACATTGTTCGATCTTTACCTACGTGCGAAGGCTTATTTTGTAAAAAAGTACTGCTGGACGTTACAATGTTGCATTAGCTGTAGTACAACACTATTTGGAATTTGCGACATATTTCTAGATAAGTTATTGATCAAGGAAACGTTATCTGTATGGCAAGTCAAGTAGATATAATAAATAACAGTTTAACAAATTATTTTCGGAAGAAAAATTGGTATACTGATACTTGGTGAGTTCCGGAGTAACTCCAGTATTACACATATACAAATTGATTCTTTGAATAACATTAAAATAAGAATGAAAAACATGTTACAATACAAATTTGCGCACGCTGCATAGACTAAATCGCTGACAATTTTTTTTAACAAAATCGATGGTTTCCTTCCGTATTTCAAATTACAATATTCTCTACACACATATATATCATTGCACATCGTACTACTAATCAATTTTCAGTAACCCACTGTACGTGACTCATCTTACTTTCAAATTTTTTTGAAAACACTGATGCTCAAAATATTCTCATGACTTAAATTGGCTGATTCAAGAAATATTATTTAAATGGATAAATTCAATTTTTGCTTAAAAAACTGGATTGTTGAAATCCTTCGGTGACCTTACTCATCACCATAAAATAAGGCAAACATGCAAAATAAAAACCATCAAAAATATTTGCAGGAAAAGTTGATCGTGCAAAAGTATTTGCATAATAAATAAAACAGTTCTTGAACGCAAAATGGAAATGTAATGTGGTAGGAGTTCAAAAGTGTAATTATGTTTCTGAAACAATTCGCAACAAAAGTTTTGCAGCTGGAAATTATTGTGGATTCCGGTTAACATGACGAGTTGGAAGAATGTCAATATGATCCTATATATATTAAATATATAGGATCTCACCTTGTAACCTTTCAGTGAACATGCGAACTGAAAGGTTACAAGGTGAGATCCTATATATTTAAGATGATTCGTGCAAGAGAGTTAGAAGGCGATTGTTCGCTTCACTTGGAGGTAATATCCATATCATAGTGCTTTATGATAGTTTGTAAGACCTGTGTGAGTAGGACGAAAGATTTTCACCAGTGTGAAGCTGCAAAATGATGTTTCACCTGCACGAAATTTCTGTTCTATTTACACGAAATACATATTAATGCAATATAGCACCCGTAATCTATTTCCGTTTTCCATAATCTTGTTGCTTGGTCCATATTTTCACCTGTGTGATATAATCAGCTCCGTTATGCTGGTCTGTATCTGACCTTCTTTGTATTCGACAGCATAAACTGTGCAAATTTAAGTGATGCGACGTCTTGTACGCAGTGGAAATTCGGAGTCGCATGTGTCGGCGAAACAGTGTTTTCCATAGGTGATCTGTGATTTCTGTCATGTGTTTCACGAAGTTCACTTTGAAGTGATTTCACGTGCGCTGTCACACTCGTTGATATCGCATGACAGTTTTGGGATTTACAGTTGCATCATTATGACATTTAATTTCTGTAATAAAGTTTGCATTGTTACATTCATCTTTTAATTGCTTTAACCTCATTCTGGAATTAATTATTCTTAGAGAATTCTGGTAAGCACTTAATCAGCTTTTTATGGGCTTTTACCGGTTCATTATTAAAGGAAAACTCACTTATGGAAAGTTACTCTTCTTCGCTCATGCCTTCTGAATCATTATTGCATTATTTACAAAATAATTTAACGCAGGAAAATAGTTTTCTCATGGAGATTCGTTTCATTTGTAGTTATTGACGTTTATGGTTCATTATTTTGAGTATGCATGTGCTCAAGTAAATATTCGTCATTTGGAACATGCATATCCTCAGATAAATATTTAAAATTATAAGCAGAATGTGATCTCAAGGTTTCAGGATTTTCTGCCGATTGCATTTCATCCTCTTCATATACTGTGCGCTTCTGCCATGTCACATGACGGGCTTCGTAAAGGGCTACTTTCATAAGCTTTATAATTCGGGGAAGGTAAAGCGACATCCGTTAGGACGGAATTTAGGCCCATAAATATGCGTCGGAGTCAGTTTAAATTCCGCTCCTCACTAAAATTGACTCATCTTTGGGTGGAGAATTGCTTCTATTCATAATTCCTTCTGTCATAACAGTTGCTTGATCGCTCCGAGGAGCGCGCTTCTGGTTGACGTTGAGAGTGACACCTGTGCTCCTGCGCGTGCCGGGCATAAAATATTGGTTCAGGGATGGTTTCATGGCGACTTGAGAGCGCTGCTTCGGGACAACGACGCTGCAATTGCCTTAAAGAACCACAGTTCCAGCATCTCTTGTTGACGTTATCAGCTCTCCTTTCTAGAATTTCTCTTTTGTTTTTCAATCGTAAATTACTGATCAATATGCCAGGTTTCTAATTGTTTCATCGGTATTTTTTAACTTTCTCATCACTTGACTCAGTATATCTGTTCCCTCAATTCTGGTGTAGGAAGAATTGGTTTTGATTCTTTGG
This sequence comes from Macrothele yani, assembly GCA_039090855.1. Classification (NCBI taxonomy): domain Eukaryota; kingdom Metazoa; phylum Arthropoda; class Arachnida; order Araneae; family Macrothelidae; genus Macrothele; species Macrothele yani. Next base: position 72,160,961 of record CM077001.1, read on the forward strand.
TTTTAGAATAATATTCAGTTGTGGCGTGCTTTCCTGAATGTGGATGCATGCAAATAGAGGTAGCTACAGGGACGAGTTAAGCAGCAATTCGGGTGTACACTGACGGCTGTGTGAACTGCCGCGGCGTAGTCCTGTGGGTCGGAGGATAGAACCCATCACTTTAGATATCAACAGGAATTGACTTAACTTTGTTTGGTCGTGTATTCTCCTTAACTGCGGCGGATCATTAGGAGACACCAGCAAACAATTATCTGCCACAACACTGAGCCGTGCAGCGTACTCCCTTACAGATTCATACTCTCTTTGAAAGTAATTTGAAAGGTAGGTAGGCGCATAGCGAGTGGCTCTTCTTCACTGAAACGCTGTGTTAGAATATCTCTAAAAGTAGTATAGTCATTACGTGAAGCCGCCGCTGATTTTCTAAGCCTTAATTCGCAATGTCGGATTAAGGCTTAGAAAATCAGCGGCGGCTTCACGTAATTTCGTACGCGCCATTATGACCCGTCCATCCTGCTAAATTACCAATGTCCTTAATGGCTTGAAATAAATAATTACTTCAAAAACTTTTATCTGCAGGATTGTAATTTGACATTAAGGATGATGAATTCTCAATGAGGGCTGGAATTCTATATGGATCCGGCTCGAATCCAAGATTTAGCTCGTTCGCCCTGTCAAAATAAGGTGTCAACACTCGAGAAATAAAATTAGAATAAAAGTTACTTACGTTCTGATGCTTGCTTCAAACCTCGGTACCTGATGGGCCATGAAACTTCGGTGCCTTTCGGAAACAATAGGGAAAGGTGCACTGCTGGCACGGATTAGAAACCTGTGTGCGATCTCCGTGAAAATATGGTTGGGCTACCGTTGAAATTCAAACCGCTGTTTTGTAGTTTTTGTAAAAATTCTGTTCTCTAGTGAGTGCCTTATGCTGCGAGTCAAAGTTGGGCTGCGATTCATTACGTTTGGCGCCAATTGCTATGTTGTTATTAATAAGATATATGATAAATGTCCATGAAATGGTTTTAATCTTTTAAAAAAAATATTTTTCTCATCTATTGAAGTATGTTTGTCCACTGGCTTCGCACTAAAGCTTCTCCCTATCCTGGTTGTCGTAAACAATTTCTACTCTCTATGATTTTTGTTTAGGTCAGTTTATGCCCCTTTCCTTCCCGCGCTCGGGAAAAAAACCATCACCTGGCAGCCTAAACGCATACCCCAAGACGCACAGCTCCTCGTGCTGTTTGTGATCGTCCCAACCTATTTCTACGCGCTGAATCTCCTTTTCCGCCCAGGAAAAAATGACTCCACTCCTCCGACACACACAGGGGTATCTATTTCCGACGGACTGACGCTAACATCGTATTCAAAACCTCAAAGTGAATTTCAACTCACTCCAGACGTTCTTTTCGGAAACTGTTGATCAAAGACCGGCAAAAGGTGCCAATTGCACTTGACCAACCCCAAAGGAGCTACGATGGCACAAAGCGATGTCTCCATTGTAATGTCTTTGAAGACGAATCCTAAAATGCGACTGGAAGGCGCCGTGTAAATTTCGTTACTTCCTGACTAAGGTGAAATAAATAAATCTGTTTCCCACGCCAAAAGACAAAGGAAGCACCCGTTGCAAAAGAAATGTTACAAAGAAAAGATTTAATAATTTTGCCTAAAAATTCCTACATTAAATCTCTGTAACACATGCATATTATCGCGGTCGTTCTAATAACTCTTCTAAAGTCTGTAAGATTTCTGACTGCTTTCCACTTAGACATCATTAGTATAGAATCGGTGGAAGTAACCTACCGTTATCCTTGTTGCTTGTATTTATAAAAGGTCAATCCTTATCGATCCCACAGACAGGCAGCTTCTCATGGCGGCCATTCAACAAGCTTTTTTTTTCTTTGTTTCTGTGTAACAGGGGGAAAAGGAATTCGAAAAGTGAAGACAGAAAATTTCGGAAGATATGGGTACTCTGGTCTTAACACAATATCTTGGTTGTTAAAAAGTTAAGGACCAAAGAGTTCAAGTCAACGCGTCAAATTTGTGAGCAGTTAAATTTCAATTTATTTTTTAAATCAGTTAAATTTTTAAAAGTTATGTTAATAGCTTCGAAAAAAACACAACAATTACTTTAAGAAAACGCCAAAAAATAACTTTTTTTGTGTGTTGAATTAAATTACGAACTGTTTCGTTACAAATCTGTTGCTCGAAAGTTTCCTTGCTCACTGAGATCATTCAAATCCACAAATTTCCGAAAGGGATGAATAAGCAACAAGTCCATTTCACGTAATGGCCTACCTTTTCTTCGCGAGTATCTAATGAAGGTACAAAAGCCTTTACTGGAAATCGTAATGCGCCGCCCCGGTGGCGCTGGCCTCAGATCATTCGTCCGTAAGGGGTCCGGGTTCGAATCCCCGGTCAGGCATGGATGTTGTGTTTGTCTTACGGCACTGGCTCTCTCCCTTCCCTGGAACCAGTGACCCTAAATTAGGGACGGGCGACTGCTTATAGCCCATTGAGTTGCTCACGGTGGTCGTTAAACCTCCAATCAAAAAAAAAAAAAGTAATCGTAATGCATGAGTAAGGAAACAACTTCAAGATGATAAAACTTTCCAATCATCACGCATTCTAATGAAACGCAAGCAAGCCTAGCGCAGCCGTCGTATTACTTTTTAAATGTTTATGACAAGCTTCAGCTTAATGATTAAGTACTAATGCTTTGAGATTTTGACCATTTTGCAAACATATCTATTGAGCTTCTATCACTTACACCAAAATCACAAAGAAGCACTATTTCGCGAGTTATTAGTGCAGCAAATTTTTCATACTGCGATAGTATAGTACTACAATTTCTGCATCAGATATTTTAATACAAAATATTCGTAAGTTTAATTTAATTATGTTAAATTTCAATGCGCACCTTTAGTTTCATGGACAAAAAGAGCGAAATTGCACTACAGCAGTTTCTCATTAAGAAAACAAATACCGAAATAATTTAGGTCAGTTTTTCAGCCGAAACCAAGCACAAGTTTCACCTAAGGTAGCAAATAATTTCTTCACCATTTCAGAATTTGATGAATCTCTGTTATATCAAGAACATGTGGAATAGGTTGGCACATTAATCACAACAAGTGAAACAAGAAAAAAGGGCATGTAATTCTAAGGTGTAATGAGTAAGCCTTTAGAATCTTTTCCGACAAGAAAATCGCAAAAACATTCTCAGCAGTGACGTACCGTGAACGTTATGTGTAGGCATGCAAAAAAAAAAAAAAAAAAACATCATTTACAGCGGAATCTATCCTGCGACTTTTTTATTCTTCCATTACTTCATCTTAAAATGCAGGATTCGACATCAAAATCTTTAGTAGAGCTTTCTCAATTGTTATTAAATATTTTTAGGTAATATGTTTTTCTTTGCGTATATTGCGTGAATAGGTTTTTTAATGACACAATGTATTAGTTTCGTCAAGCAATTATCCAAACCAAGTTGGTGCGAAGCTTTGAACAACTTGTAGATTATTTAACTATTTAATCCATGGTATTAGGTTGATGTGAATGAAATGTCCGGCAAAGGACCAGCACACGTAGACGGCAAGAACGGAAAAGTAGGACAACTTTCCTAGGTAAAATAATTCACCTCGGCATCGACACTTAGTTGCCATCTGTCCGGCAAGGTCATGATTCCGGAAAGAAAAAAGTCTTGTGGCTGGGACCCGAAGAAGTCATCAACTGCACGTTGAACCTCGTTGTCTGTTGTGAACTGTTTCCCGGACAGGAAGTGATCCAGACGACGAAACAGATGATAGTCTGTCGGAGACAAGTCCGGGTAATAGGCAGAATGAGGCTGTGCTTCATAGTCCAAGGCACTTAGTGTCAGCATCGTTCGTTGTGCGATATGAGAGCGGACGTTGTCCTGGAGCAGAAGAACAAAATGTCTGTTGATCAAAGTCGGTAGCTTCTGCAGCAATTTCCGGTGCATCTGGTGTATTTCAGCACAATAATGTTCTTCAGTGATGATTTGGCTTCTTGCCAAGAACCTCGGATGAATTATCCCGGCTGTGGACCACCAGACAAGGAGCAGCATCTTCTTGGTGTACAGGGGTGGCACAGGGGCAGTTCAGCAGGCTATGCCTTGCTTAACCATTGTGCAGATCGTTTCCGATTATCATAAAGGACCCACTTCTCGTCGCAGGTGACGATTCGATGCAATAGAGGTTCCTGTTTATTCCTGGTAAGCAGCGACGGGCAGACTTCGAAACGCCTAGTCTTGTTGGCAATTGTCAACTCATGCGGCTGCTACATGTCCAGCTTTTACCTTACCCAGTGTAGCTAGACGCCGAACAACTGTCATGTGGTGGGCACCTACCTCTGCCGCTATCTCATGACACGTTTTTTGGGGGTCCGCTACAACCACACGTAACAGAACATCGTCAGAAGCAGCAACAGGTCGTTGACCACGTCCTTCGTTTTGCAAGTCCGTATCTCCGCTTCGAAACTTCACAAACCATCGTCGAATGGTTCGTTCGTTGGCTGTATTATTCCCAAACGCTTTGTTGACGTTTCGAGCGGCAATTCTTGCAAAATGATCCAGTTTAAATTCATACAGGAAGATGACTCTCAAATCCGGCGTCTGCATGTTTCCTTTGCAAGCCACATTACATCCAAACAAACCAGGCCTGAACCTTGTTCTTTACACACGTGCTAGCTATTTATAGTAACTCTATGACGTAATGCCCGCAACACCTGTGGGTGGTTCTATTCCGCTGTGGTGGGTGCCTGTCTTCACTGCTCGTTCGCACCATTCCAATAAAAAGCACGTAATTCACTTTTTAACCTAACGAAACCAAAACGAGTAGAATGTTGAATTCAAGCTCTCTTCAGGAAACTCGGTGTTTTTTGTATCACATTTTTTAAGCCCATACACTTTCCAAATAGGATAGTTATTGGGGATAATTATGATTTAGAAACTACCAGGCGGGAAGATTTTACTCTCGGGGGAGGGGGAGGGGGTGTCCATCTTCCTTGTAAAAGACATCTGGTTGATGTGGGACAGCTTCGAACCTTTGATTTTGGTTTTACGCCCATAAATTCGGATTACTAGTATATTTTTACTGTTTTAAATCTGAATTTTGACTAATTTTGAGTTTTACACTTTTTTAGGAAAGGGTAAACAGTTTCATTAACAAAATGATAAACACAGCTAACAAAACATCTTTGAAGATTTGAAACACTACAAAGTATATACAATACTTGTGTGTTTGGCAAATAGAAACGTCGAAATATTTAGTAAGTTTGTATGTTTAACTTGCATACTTAACGAAGATATCAAGAGATTCAGGTTTGAGGTCAGTCTTATATTCAGGTTTGAGGTCAGTCTTATATTCAGGTTTGAGGTCAGTCTTATATTCAGGTTTGAGGTCAGTCGTATTTGCACCATCCGTTTTTTTATTACACTTTTGCAGTTTGCTTAAATTATATTGTAGCATTTTAGCGCTTCAAAAACGGAAGAAATATACGATTCCAAGTGAATAAGAAAGGATTCCATTGAAATTACGTACGAGATGGCAGATACTCACCGTTAAAAGAAAACGAGCTTTCCATCGGTTGATGCAGCTCTCTATTTCACATTTCGGCAAGTTTTTCAATGGCAGATAACGAAAGCCCTAACCGGAGAGGAAATAATCAGTGAGGACAGAGGTAACTGACGACCCCGGTTCTCTGATTGGTTGACTGCACAAGCCCTGAATGCAATAGAGATTTCGCGTAGAGTGGATTTATTTGTTGCTGTTCTTATATGCCGTGTGAGGGAGCGTATCCTTGCCTCCTTGTTCTTCTTGGCAATTGGCACAGCACTTGGCGGCGGCATTTCAAGCATGTAAAGTATGGTCTAGATGCAAAGATATGAATAAAATGTGTTTCGAATTCCATGGCATCTCCATTTAAGCCCTCTATCGGCAAAATTATGCATCGGAAAAGGATAGAAAAGCAAGGATAATCGTTCCCACCTTTTAGCCTTCCCGATGAAAAAATAATTTTTTAAATCGGACTGACAGATAGACAGACGGAAGGACAAAATGATATTATAAGCACATACTTCTTTTTACAAAAGACGTCGTAATGAAGGCTGGCAGCAATAGAATATGTACTTCTGAAAGTCAGAAGGATTGTTAAAATTGAGCACCTCTAAAACTCAGTGAAATGAAGCAATTTTAATATAAGTGATATTACGGATGCATTTAATAAAATCAGTTATCGCACATTGAATTATTTAATATGCCAAAAAGCTTTCGGGATCTTATGCACGCCAAAGCAACAATAAGGGATTTAATCTAAGTTCTCCTTAACATCCACTTACCTCAGATGCTGGATGTAAACATAAACCTAACTTGTAATTTTTAACATGGAAACTTCCAGTACACCGTGATTTTATTTAAAATATTTACTACTTATTAATGTCGGTTGATTTTTAATTCTTATATATATCATACATTTAAGCAGCACTAAAAAATTAAATTCATAATGGAATTTCCAACTGAACTGATTCCATTTTAAACCGAATCAAGAAGAACTTAATTCAAGCTTGATAACCTTTTTTAAGTTTCGTGTGCAAAACGAAGGGATGGATGCCTTATTGGATATTCTGAAAGGGAAAAGTGTTATGGTTTAGAACTCTGCATAAAGCAAAAAACGAAATAGTGATAAGAATTGATAATAGGCGAGTTATTCTACTTACAAGGGAAACTATCGGACCTCCCGACGACAATCGTCACGGAACGTTCTGTGGTGGACAAGCATGGCATCAAATAACAGATGTGATGTATGGCATTTCGCAATCGCCCGCAACCCCAGGAATATGGCTTGTAAAAGTGGGGCGCCCGCCTTGTTAGCTCCAGACCAAGTATTTTATTTATTTCAGTTACGATCGATTTTCTGATGTTTAGGTGATCGTTATCGAGGTGATTCCCTTTCTATAGATCAACTAGGCACGCCTACCTTATTGAACTGATGACAAGAAAAAGATGCAAATTTCAATCGATTAGTTAAATTCTGAAATTCAAAGAAATTTAGTATTTTTTCATGTTTGCTATCAAATTATCGGTATTGAGTTCTTTCTATATGATATGATATGCATTAAGTATTCATATTTTTACCTGTCTTAAACAGCAGTGTTAGTTGTTGAACCTTTAGGATTTATAACTAATGAGCGACATTTATTACAGCAATATTCTGTATCCAGTGGCGGACTGGCCAGGGTGTCAGCTTGTCCAATGGCAAGTGGGCCCCTGATGAAGTGGGCCTCCTTAAACATTGGACAATGTGTGCAAATCATTGCTGTATCTTCTAGCGAATGTGAAAGACGTTGTACTGAGACGAATTTTAGAATCATCTCAGTTAGGTCTTCTGTTTCAATCACAGCAATAACATCATTTTTATTCTCAATAATTGTTGGGCCTTCTAAATTCTAATAATTGTTGGGCCTTCTCATTTTTATTCTTAATCCTACAAACTGGGATTTATTCTTAATCCCAGTTTGATTCTACAAAACACTCTTCTCGATCGTGGCTGCTTCGTGGTCACTATTCGGTACTGGATACGAAAAACAATAGAAATATATCAAGAGTTGAACAAATTCTTAATAATACGTAGAACATATTTTTCCTATCAGTTAACGTCAGCCATAGATTATTGAAACTCAAAATTGATATATTCAAAACACACAAAATGGTAAGTACATTTTAGTAGCTTGAAAATATAACAGAAGTTCCAATATTATTACTGTAATCAATATTATTGGAGCTTCACTATATTGTACAATTTACTGCCAGCAATATGTACAATGTATGAACACTTTAAATATAAAAAAATCTATTTCGCAAAAAATTTTAATTGTACCTTTTTTCCACATTTATTTTTTGAAAATTTTATTTATTTTTTATAAAAATTCAATGGTAACCTTATAGTTGTGGGTGTGCCCCTTTTGTCTCCTGGATATTTGTGGGTGTGCCCCTTTGTCTCAACGAATATTTTTAGACCCAGTCCGCCACTGACTTTATCTGTTCAACAAAAGTAGGCTTTTGATGATATCTAGGGAATATTATTTACTTCGGATGCGTTGTAACGCGACCCAAGGCAACACAAGAAACGGGATGTAATTTTCAAACATTTCAAAAGAAACGTTCGATTTGCTACAGCTGTGTTTTTACAATGATTGTTTTAGAACAATCAATACGTAGACATGAAAAGAGTTTCTTGAAAAACATAGCTGTCGCTCCTCCATAGTCGCAAGGCAAAACTGCAGCTCTAAGAAGAAGGTCAAAAATTACCGAAATGTATATATCGATCATGGCTAGAACCTCCACAATTTCGGACGTCTCTTCTTCATCGATGTAATATAATCTCATAAATATAGAGAGTTCAAAAGTAAGATCTGGACTATTTTGTTCTGAGCATCCTATGTCAAAATACATAAAAATCGTTCACCAGCATTATTTTCGAGTTTCTGTACGTTATTGAATTCGACTCTCTTTGCATCACGAAAGCAGTGTCCGTATTGGGTTGTGCAAAAAGTCTTTTCGCATTTGTAGACAGAAGTGAAAGAAAAACTCTTACCTCCCACTGTGACTTTATTTAGTAAAGTAGGAAATAATACTTTTCAGTACCTTTCGCCATCTATCGGGAAGTTTGGGGATTCCATTCGCTCAGAACTTTGCAGGTTTGGGGGCAAAGAACTGGTGCAGATGATTTTGCAGGCCTCCAAAGAAGTGACATTTTTTCTGTTGAGAGAGATATGAAAAGACTGGAATTAATGGAACATAAAGGCGCAAGATCGAGTGAATAGGCTGTGTGAAGAATGAGATTCCAGCCAAGCACCAACAAGTTTTACTGGTTGACGGAAGAAACACGATGCCTGGAGTTATCCTCCTGAAAGACAACTCCATTCCTTAGGACCATTTCTGGATATTTTTCATCAAACACAGTCTGCAGTTTGTCAAGTTGGGAACCTTTCCTATCAGAATCGATCGTTTGATTGCTCAGAAGCAGTGGAGCTCTTACAGTTCCACCACACAGTTGGAATCTTGAGATACAGACCAGCTTTTGAAGTGGTTCATGTCGGCTCATCTCGCATGCTTCTCGATCTTTTCGGCTTCACGTTAGTCTACACAATCGATTTCACATTGTTCGTCGCCATTCCTTTCACAAATTGGTCGTTTAATTCTGTTTGAGCAAAGATCTAAAACAGATACGCCGTCGCAAACATTTTTGTGACTCAAATCGTGCGGCAACCAAATATCAAAGCGATTCATATATCCATGCTTTGTCAAATGCAGTGCCATGGTGCAGTTGGATGTCTACAAAATCTGCGCAGTTGCTCTGATTCCACTGTGTGAATTGTTTTTGATAAGTACTTTGAATTTGTCGTCGTTAATTTCAACGTGTCTTCCAGATCGTAGTTCATCGGCGAGTAAGAAATCTCCACGACGAAACTTTGCAAACCGATACTGACACAGCCGAATGCTTAGGTATTCGCACTATAACACAATGCATATACACCAAAGAGCCAAAACATTATGACCAGCACATCTTTATGCAAATCGAGGTAGCTGCAGGTAAACGTTGGCGCGTGTGAAGGTGGTTATGAAACGGTATAAATAACACCTGTATTGAGCTCTGTTAATGAGTATTATTCTTGTCTCTCAGATAGGAAATGCAACTGACTTCAGCGAGTTTGACAAAGACCAAATTTTAATGGCCAGACGACTGGGTCAGAGCATTTCTTAGACAACAAGGCTTGGGGGTGCTTATGATCAGTCGTGGTTAGTACTTTCAAAAAGTGGTCCGAGAAGGGAAAAACAATGAACCTCCGCGGTAAGGTGTGAGCCGACCAGAGCTCATCGATGCTAGAGGTGAACGAAGGCTATCCCGTGTGGTACGATCCAAACAGAAGGTATACTCTGGCGCAACTCGCCGGTAATTTCAATGTTGGTGACAGGAGTAATGTGTCACAACACAGACTACATCGAACCCTGCTGAAAATGGGGCTGCGCAGCACAAGTCGTTCCGAATGATAATGCTGACCTCGGTTTACCGTCGAAAGAGCCTGCAACGGGCACGTAAGCGTTAAAACTGGACTTTGAATGATTGGAAGAAAGTAGGTTGGTCAAATGAATCTCCTTTTCTGTTGCATCATGTGGACGGCAGAGTACGTGTGCGTCATTTACCCGAGGAAGTGTTGGCACCCGGATGCACCGTGGAACGAAACAAAGCTGGTGGAGGAAGTGTAATGCTTTGGACAATGCTTTGCTGGTAAACTCTAGGTTCAGCCATTCATGTGCAAGAAACTATGACGCCTACCACGTATCTAAACATTGAAGACCAGGTACATTCTTTTCTAGTAGTGGCTTCTTTCAGCAAAGTAATGCGCCATGCCGCACTGCCCGGATTGTTGGACAATGGTTCGTGGAACTTGAGGATAACTTCCATGTAATACCCTGGCCTCCAAATTTCGTAGACATCAACCGAATCGAGCATGTGTGGTTTGTGCGGGAACAGCAAATTCGATCAGCGACGAATCAACCAAGCAACTTACAAGTGCTAAAGGATCAGGTGGTAACGTGTTAGAACCAGATACTACAAGACAGCTGTCGAAATCTTGTAGCGTCCATACCTCGCCGGGCAAGAGCTGTTCTGGTGGAACGTGAGGAACCATTACATTATTCATGTGGTCGCAAGGTTTGGGCTCTTCGGCGTATATCTTCTTTTGCGTTTGTGTCGGGTTTTTGTCATGTAAGAGAAAACAGCGTTAAAAACGACGAAAACGTGCCTTACTGTTTTCCATCTTTAAACCTACGCCAAATGAAAACAGCTGAACCGATCACGCCGTACTCCATTTATACAGACATGTGGGAACCTCATCTTCCAGAATATATAAATGTCATGTCAAATTAACCCTTTAAATTAGTGCCAACGATACTATTGCCAAAATGCGGAAACGCATTTTGCGTGACTCAGTAGTTTCATCGGATTCAGTTTCCAGCTCCTCAAACGTTTGCCCAGCATTCTTTCTTTTCACATTATATCGGTGCCATGTTGTGGAAGGGATGTGATTCGAATATGCTCTCATATACTTAATAGATTGCCACTCCACCCTATCTTTTCCATTTCTATGTAGAATTAATTTTCCCAAAGTTTCTTCGTTGTACATCGAAACCTTCTGGTGGCTCAAAGGAACTGGTACCTTTCTGTCTTGTTCTTAAGAGACCTTACGTTCGGAATGCAAGCTGTTGAACTCTAATTCTCCCGCAGTGCAACAAATGGCGCTGCCTGTTCAGACACAGAACCATTCTTTAATCCTTTTTCGTCTTCACTTTCGGATTCAACCTAGCAGAAGCGCCTGTTAAATTAGCTTAGCCGGTCTGTGGTCGTATCGTCAAACTAACGTCGTGTTTTCATTAAGTTCTCCGAAAAGCCGGTGAGATCTAATAATTTATTATTTCTTTTAATAAATTAAATACAGTATCTGGTAAAAATGACAGCTACTACAAGTTCTGATAAATAAAAAAAACTTGGAGGCAGTTGGTTGGAAGGTGGGGTTAGTAAATTCATAATCGGAAACATGTTATCCTCAAACCGGTGAGTTTTAAGCCACTTTTTTCATTTACAGCTTAATGAAAAGCGAACAATTCAAGACAGTGCTACAGAGACTGCACGGGAAGTTAGGACTTTCTGGGAGAAAGCACGAATGCCAACCAGACAAGTGTGTCATATGATCAATAAAATTAAGCTCTTGCATTTTCAACGGAAAGGCCTGGAAAATAATTCTTCCAGGCTGACAGAGGCACAGCAGCAAAAAAAAATACCGCTTTTGTTTACACTTTTGATGATTTGTTTGATGTAGCTTATGCTGACGCCATGTCCCTAGTAGTATTGCCTAAGGACAGGTAATTTTTACTGGCACAGCCAGAAAAAGGAAGAAGAGGACATATAGGTTCTGTTGATAAAAACCTTGCTAAGCTGGAGGAAAGATGAAGGGATCGAATGAAATTATGAAACTAGAAAAAGGAAGGAAGCTGGCAGATTAGAATGTGAGTCAGAGCTCTCATCAATGAATCTAGATTTGAGCAGCAGTATTGAAATTATTATTGACTCAAATGACGAAACAGTTATACATACCACAAGTTATTCTACCTGTAAAAAAACTAAAAAGCCCCATCCTTCCAACTTTGTGAATCCTGAGATAACATCTACACTAGACCGAGGCAAAATAAATGACAGGAAAGCTACGTATATCCTAGCTGGCACTGCTCAATCATTGAGTGTAAACCTCGAAAAAATTTCTCTCAACAATGAGTCCTTCAGACGGGCATGGAGAAAGCACAGGGAGGACATAGCAGCAGAAATACAAATTTCATTTACTCCTGATATACCACTAATACCACCCAATATACCATTTACTTAAATGAGTTTTTCCCGTTAACATTACTAGAACTGGTAAATAAATAGCTTCCTATTCCTAGATTTCAAGCTGATTTATGGATGATATTTCAATACAAAGTTCCTCATTTCTGCTTGGCAAAGAACTCCAAAGGACTGAACATACCAAAAAGACATTTTTCTAGCAAATGTTCGCTCATGTATTTGTGAAATTTCAGCATTTTATTTCAGAATACCTTTAGAAGTGTATATTCCAGTTATTATTTTCTTAGACAAAAATAAGAGACGCTCTAATATACAGCCTCTAATGCGATTATAGTTTTGCTCATAAAGAGCTTGTAAATAAGATAAGTGAAATATTAATTAATAACAAGGAACTGTACACCAATTACACTTAAAATACACTGCTGCCCAACCAAAATGCAACACCAAGAAGGAAGCGTCCGATTGGCCTGAAATTCGCAGCATGCTTCGCCCGCGAGAGGACATGCAAACGATTAGCATTGCAGGGCATATGCAAATCATGTGCGTCCGGCACGCCACCGAGAAGCACTATAAGAAGGGTGCACAGAAGGCGGGGTGAAAGTAGTGGAAGTGTGTTGTGCTGCCGGACCTGTGCGTGGGAAGCTTCCTGATGCATCGTCGCAGAATACGGCAGTCATTCCAGCACGTTTCGGAGTTCGACAGAGGACGAATAGTGGCTTATCGCGACAGCGGTTTATCGTACCGAGACATCGGCGCCGTGTGGGACGACATCCAGCCAGAGTGAGGCGAGTATGGATTCGGTGGGTACAGGAAAGACGGACGGACCGACGTGAGCGATTGCCGCAGCCGCGGCACACCACCGAACGAGGGGACCGGCATGTTGTGCGGCGGGCATTGACGGCTCGCACCGCCACATCACGAACGTTAGGGCAGGAATTAGGGTGTGTTGCGCAACAACCTGTGTCAGCACGTACCGTTCGACGTCGTCTGCAGGAGCGGGGCCTTGTCGCATGGCACCCATTACTACGATTACCATTGACGTTACATCACCGGCGAGTGCGGCGGCAGTGGGCCGTTGAACGCCGCACCTGGACTACGGAATGGCACGACATTGTCTTCTCCGACGAATCCCGCTTCTGGCTGCAACACCACGATGGTCAGATTCGCGTGTGGCGGCACCGCGGCGAGAGACTGTATGACGCCTGCTTTATGCATCACCATACCGGTCCGTCGCCTGGCGTTATGGTTTGTGGCGCGATTGGATATGACACCCGCACCCCTCTGGTACTCATCGCCGGTACACTCAACAGCCACCGCTACATCTCCGACGTTTTGGAGCCTGTAGTCCTCCCTTACCTGCAGGACCTGCAAGCGGCCACGTTTCAACAGGACAATGCGCGCCCGCACGTGGCACGCATCGTGCAACAATTCTTCACCGCCCACCAGGTATCACTGCTGCCGTAGCCTGTCTGTTCTCCCGATATGTAGGGAATCGAACACGTCTGGTCGCTGATCGACAACCGAGTGGCCCGGCAAGCACCACCAGCGGCTACGCCTGATGAACTGTGGCAACGTGTGGAAGCAGCCTGGACCGACATACCCCAAACACACATCCAAAGCCTCTTTCGTTCGATGCTGCGGCGTGTAGCGGCCGTTATTGCCAGCCATGTGGGCCACACGAACTATTGATGTCTGCGTGTTCCGCAAGTCGCGCGGGCCTGTAAGCTCAATCGTTTCATCTTTGTATCTGTTGTTATGTGTCCAGTAAATTTGGCTTTGCTATCTCGTGTCCTTCTTGGTGTTGCATTTTGGGTGGCCAGCAGTGTAGTACTAATGATCCGAATTTCTTGGCGTAGAATATAAATAAAAGTTTCCAAGCTTTCGCACATCAACCAGATGGCGTTTTCAAGGAAAGTAGACAGCTAACTGCAAACTAGATAGTGGAACACTTCAACAAAAATAGCTTGGAAACTTTTATCTATATTCTACGCCAAGAAGTTCGGATCATTAGTACCATTTTAAGTGAAATATGTTTTGGCAGACATGTCACAAAGTGGGTGAAGCAACTCATGTTACGAAAATGATAAGAGAGATGAACTGTATTACGCAATACTGTCGTTTGGATTCGTTTTGTTTGTAGTAGTGACACAAGTTCCGGCTAGCTGTCAAAAATGTGTGCAAGAAAGAGTGGAAAAAAAGCTCTGATGTCTATAAAACACTTCAATGAATTAATGGAGATCAAATAATGTGTAGAATAATGCATAATGTGTGTCCGTCACGTTTGCTAGCTATGAATTCTGCAGATCAAGACATTCCAGCAAGGAATGTTGAACCGCTATCATTTCATCAGCTTGTCTTCAGAAAAGATTGAAAAGTGGAAATTCAAGGCACATGGATTCAGATCTCGAATTCATAGTTAGCAAACGTGATGGACACAAACGGACAATTTTCTCACTGATTTGAAGAAAAATATTTAAACGAAACGTTAAGGAAGGTTGTTGTGCTAAAATGGTGCGAAAAATATCAGAAACGTTGTTTAACGAATTACCCTGCTAATGTATCCTTCTAGTCAGCTGTTGTGATGCGCCAGTTTCAGGTAAAAATTTGAAAAATCATATAGCAATGTTAAAATGTTCATCGCAGAAGCGGAATCTGATATGTGATTCTTTTAAATCTTTTGAACAGAAAAGTTTTTCAAAATTTTCCATTTTGTGGATTTGCAAGAGATCTATGAAGTCATGGAAGTGAGTTTTTTTAGTGAGGCTTGGGTTATACTCTTTATTCTGAAGTAACACTATTGCCAAACGTTGCATCATAATTTAGAAAAAAATATTTAAGTATGGAAACGTGCGTCAAATAAAAGTCATATCCCCGCTGAAACAACATTGCCTCGTTTATTTTACATGATGCTTATCTTTTGGTTTTTAAAAAAATAACTAGTTTTTTGCATAGCCTACAAGCGCTATTCACGTGAAAGATATTGTTTGAGAACTGTAATTTTTAGTATCCTAAACTTTAAAATACAACAAAATTCACCAATCGATAAGCTACATAAAAAGTAACTTGCGATTTTTGTCAGTTTTTATATTAATAAATTTATTTCCCTATATTGGAAAAATTTGAATCGTGGTTATTGAACGCTGTTCAACATGTTCTGGTTATGGCTTCCAACTCTCTCAGAAAGAAATTCTTATTTTAGCACTTTATAACGAAAAGGATAATTTTTTAAGCAACTTTTATTTCGCTCGAAACAGAGAAAAAGTTATTTGTGACTGTAAAAACTGAAAGAAAATCTGTTTTTAAAATAGGAAGAGTTCACCGTTTCAATCTTTAACGATATTTTCTCGGCAATCACTTTCATGAAAGCCTATTCATGACTCTATGACTATACATTTTAAAATATATAATTTTTAACGATGCATGTAAGGTAAAGCCAGGAGATGATATTTAAAATTTAGTGGATGGATTTTCATTTTGCAGCATTTCGCGAACAATGAATTCCTATAATCCATATGGATTCAATCAAAACTGAAAAAGTTTAATACCTTTTAACTCCCTAGTCATCTCATACGTCCAAATTTTGAAAATAAATTGTATTTTTTTTTCTAACTTTGAAAAGCGTTGTATTGTGTATATTTCCTTTCAATGATCTTACGCGTTTCATGCAAAATAATGCTTTTCCTGCGTTAACAATAGTTGGAAGCAAATACGCACTTCCACTCCTGCTAAAATATCTTACTTACTTTTTCTTTTATTTGTTTTGTTTCGTTTTGGATGTGACGACCACTGTGGGCAAATGTAAGGACTACTTATATAAGTAGCCGCCCTTCCTTAATTTGGGACCAATACTCTAGGAAGAGGAGAGAGCCAGTTCCGTAGGAAAAGCACCCCGTTCATGCCTCATCTGGTATTCGGGCCCTGACCTACCTCAGACAAATGATTAGATGCCAATGCTTACCTACGTTTGCAGACGTCAAAACATTGCAGGATTGACGTCTCCAAACGTACTTTCTTATGCAGGATTGATACAAAAGTTATAGCATTACAACAAAGAAATTCTTACTTAAACGGTAGCTACTCAAGGTAAAAGAGGAAAACATTGAAGGTGTCCATTTTCCTTTTGCATTTCACCTGACTATTCCATGTTTTTTCTTTCTTTCTATCACTTAAAATGAACTAACCATCATCTTCTGACCAACAGGTTTGAGGTTGTCGAAAAATACACTTTAGAATAGTTTTGAACAGCTACGGCAAACAAATTATCAAGCACTCTGTGGTGAGGAAAAGAAGTTCTTTAAGAGTATTTATTACCTTCCATAACTGAAGCCATTTAAAAGGCTGAATTCCAAATAAATGCATATTTATCAAAAATCTAAATCTATCTAGACACTTACATAAAAAGCTAAGTCGTTAACTCTTAACTTGCAAAGAATTCCTTACGAAACCCCTAACTTTTCGTTACAGAAACGGAAGAGAAAGAGGAACGCCTCACCACCTGTGTTTCAGTTTTCTTTCTTTTTTTTTCGCCACTTGGAACATAAAAGGTTGTTTTAAAAGTCTTGCCATTATTTCCCGATCTTTGTCTCCGTTCGTTGATTACGGATGATGCACGAATGAAACCTGTTTATTTTGTGGAGAAATAAAGTGTGCGTGTGTGTGTGTCTATGTGCGTGCGTGAGCGCCTGCCTAAGGAGGTCCAAGTCTTTTCAGGAAATAAAGGATGACATCCAAACGATGACCCGGCAAAACAGATTATAAGGTTATCGTCCAACACGGCAAGCAGAAAACGACTGACAGCTCTTTTGTTTGTCTGCAGCCGACTGCTTACGAAAAATGCCTAGTGTAGAGCGAGAAGCAGCAAATAAGTTCAAATTGTTTTCTCTCACCTTTTAGAAAGCGAAAAACACGTATATTAAATTTCTAATTTATGGTTCAATACAAAAACTGAATGACTTGGAATCGGATAGAAACTGATGGATTTGCTATATTTTTCAAATCAGGTGTGGTTGCATTGAGTTCTTTAAGATGTAACTTTAAAGAAGGCCGATTTGTGTTCACTCTTTAGTTGCCAGTTTTTAAGCAACATTTTCTTTACATTCCAGCAAAGGGTTAAACTTGTGTCGAAGATGCTTTGTGGAAGCAGCACCGTCGATTGATTGTTTGACTGAATCAAATGATTTGAATCTTGACAGATCAAAATATGAATACCCAAAACGAAAAACAGGTTTAAGAAACTGAAATAATATTCTGTCTTGACATGAGATTTACCTGTTTTTTTTTTTTTTTTTTAAAAAGCTAGTTGTATGGGAAACGGTTTTCTTTTCAAATTAAGCAAGAAAGATGACACCGAATTTTCGGATGTAATGAGCACGTCTTTTGAATCCGTTCTGACACGAATTAAATTTATCAAAGCTATTCAAGGTCAATGGAATCGGTTTGGAAAACAATCAACTGGTTCCAACAATCGGTAAAACATCCAGAAATAGAAACATCTACTTAGTTCCACCAGCAACTAAAAAGCATGTTACGCAAATTAACAAATGGCGAACAAAAAGTTTCGCATACTACAAGGAAGGTACCTGAGACAAAAAGATTTTCAAATCGAGCAGTTAAAAAGAGATATGTAGAAGGAAACATGATGTAAGTCTACGTCTGCCAGCGGAAAAATTTTGCATAACGGAAAAGTTGAAAATAGGCGAAAAATATTCGTCATGTAAAAAGCTGTGCTAAAGGAAAAGAACTTTTCTCCTTCGGGAGCAGATATAGCGAAAAAAAAAAAGGTTTCGACCTTTACGCAGCTAGCGGGAAATCTTGGCTTTATTTAAAAAAAAATAATGCTCCACTTCTCTGTTGTAGCGAATGGCATAGAGTAAAGAAGAAATTTCTCAATAGCGTTTTTAGAAGCGGCGATACAGCTGCAAACTGAAATACACAAACACCACCTAACGACAGAACTGTGAACTACGAAATTCCTCATGTACTAGCCTAAAATGTTCTACAAGGGAAATAGCATCCGCTGTTGAATTTTTTAAAAATCGTAAGTGTAAAAGCAGTAATACTGAGAAAAACAGAATAAGCATTTGCGCCCTTATCGGCGAAAGTGTGCACTATTTTAGAAAGAAAATACACACACAGAGTTTGCATAGTTAGTTATATCTGACCGAAAAAGAATTTTTTCAATCGGGTTTTTAGTCCAGCAGAAATTGCTGTAAACGGAACGTGAACTTACGTCCTCTGGTGGCAGATTTGTGAGCTAAGAAAAGTTTGAAACTATATAAGAAACATTTCCCCCGATAAACGCTTTCCAACAAAGAATTTTTTTTATATCGGGCTCTTAGAAGCAGAGATATCGACAAAAATAAGGTATGACTTTACGCCCCCTGGTGGAAAAACCATGCATTATTTTAAGAAGAAAGTATTGTCAAAAGTTTTTCGACGTGAGCGGTATCGGTCTACGACAAAAAATTCAGTCAGTCGAGTTCTAAGGAGCGCAGATTTCGCTGAAAATACATCAGACGCAGAAATTAACATTTATGCCCCCTGGTGGCCAAACCGTTCTTTATCAAATATTAGAAATTATATGCAAAACATTTCCTGTCAGGAGCTGTATCCAGTGCAGAAAGAATTTTTCCAATCGGAGTTTTAGAAACAGAGATATCGAAAAAAGCGCAATTTACCTTTACGCCCCCTAGCGGAAAGTCTATGCATTACTTGAAAATTTTGAAATTATATGAGAAACATTTTACACCGGAAACGCTATCTAACAAAGAAGGAATTTTTCAAAATCTACTTTCAGAAGCAGAGATATTGACAGAAATAAGATATACGTCCACGCCCACTGGCGGAGAAACCATGCGTTATTTTAAAAAGAAAATGTTCTCAAATGTTTATCGACATGAGTGGTATCGGTCCACGAAAGAAATTTTTCAATCGAGCTTTCAGAAGCTCAGATTTTGCTGCAAATACCTACGAAGCAGAAATTAACATTTACGCCCCCTTGTGGCCAAACCATATTTTACAAAAAAATTAGAAATTGCAATCAAAACATTTCCCACCAGGAGCTGTATCCGATGTAGGAAGAATTTTTCAAATCGGAGCTTTAGAAGCAGAGATACATGGGAAAGCACAATTTACCCATACTCCCTCTGGCGGAAATTCAAAGAATTACTTGAAAATTTTGAAACTATATATAAAAAAAACCATTTCGCACTGGA
Organism: Macrothele yani; assembly: GCA_039090855.1. Classification (NCBI taxonomy): domain Eukaryota; kingdom Metazoa; phylum Arthropoda; class Arachnida; order Araneae; family Macrothelidae; genus Macrothele; species Macrothele yani. The sequence continues at coordinate 72,180,589 of CM077001.1, forward strand.
AACTGTATCCAACAAAGAAGAAATTTTTCAAATCGGACCATTAGAAGGAGAGATATTGACAAAAATAAGATATACATCTTGGCGGAGAAAACATGCATTATTTTAAGAAGAAAATATTCCGAAAAGGTTTGTTGGCGTGAGTAGTATCGGTCCACGAAAAAATCTTTTCAATCGAGATTTTAGAAACTCAGATTTTGCTGCAAATACATCAGAAACAGAAATTAACACCTACACCCCCTGGTGGCCAAACCGTTTTATAGCAAAAATTAGAATTTATGTGGAAAATATTTTCCATCAGGAGCTGTATCCGCTGCCGAATTTTTTTCAAATCGGAGCTTTAGAAGCAACGATATCAGGGGGAACGCAATTTGCTTTTACGCCAGTAGCGGAGAATCTATGTATAACTTGAAGACTATACCTAAAATTGTCTTCGACATGAATGGAATCGAATGCTAAAAGATTTTTTTGAAAATAGATGTTTAGAAGCAAATATATGGAATAAAATGTATTTTGAATCATCTGCATTTACGCCCTCTAACGGCGAAATTGTGCATCGTAAAAAAATAAAAATGAATGATCATCATTCGTACATTTCAAGCTTCCTAATGCAAAAAGAATTTTTCAAAGCGGACTATCAGTTGCAGCGATATCGTGTATACAGACAGACGGACGAACGGACAAACCGATAACGTAAGCATGATCTTTTTTTACAAAAGAAGTGCTAAAAATTGAGTAAATCCGAATCTACTGAAATGGGTGCGATACTTGAAATCAATTTCGCGCCTGAGCTTACTTCAATGACAGTGTTTTCTAGCACGTCTTTTGTAAAAAAAGATCGTGCTTATGTTATCGTAGCATCCGATTGAAAAATTTATTTTATCTTTCGATTCCATTTATGTCGAAGAGTATTTTAGGTGTAATCACTTTTCAAGTTACGCGTAGATTTTTTGTTAGGGGGCGTACAAGTAAATTACGTTTTTCCCGATATCTCTTCTTCCAAAACTCCGATTTGAAATTTTTTTCTTCAGCAGATAAGCTCCTGATAGAAAATCTTTGGCGCATAATATCTAATTTTTGGTAAAGAATACTTTGGCCACCATGGGGCGTAAGTGTTAATTTTTGCTTCTGATGTATTTACCATAAAATCTGAGCTTCTAAAATCAGGTAGACAAACCTTTTCGGAATATTTTCTTCTTAAAATATTGCATGGTTTATTTCTCCGCCAGGTGACCATAGATGTATATCTTATTTTTGTCAATATCTCTGCTTCTAAAAATCTGATTTGAAAAATTCTTTCTTTATTGGATAGAGTTACCGGTGTGACATGTTTTCCATATAATTTCAAAATTTTAAAGTAATTCGTAGACTTTCCGCTAGGGGGGCGTAAAGGTAAATTGCGTTTCCCCCGATATTTCTGCTTCTAAAACTCCGATTAGAAAAATTATTTCTGCACCAAATACAACTGCATATAATTTCTAATTTTTGGTAAACAATGGTTTGGCCACCAGGGGGCGTAAGCCTTAATTTCCGCTTCTGATGTATTTCCAGCAAAATCTGAGCTTGTAAAATCTCGATTAAAAAAATTCGTTTGTGGACCGATACTACTCACTTCGACAGACCTTTTAGGGCCGCTCCGATGGCACAGTGGTCTAAGCGATGGCTTCTGATCATTCGTCCGGAAGGGGTTCGGGTTCGAATCCCAGTGAGGCATGGATGTTGTGTTTGTCTTACGACACTGACTCTCTCCCTTTCCCTAAATTAGGGATGGGCGACTGATTATAGCCCATTGAGTTGCTCACGGTGGTCGTTAAACCTCCGATCAAAAAAATATTTTAGGAATGTTTTCTTCTTAAAATAATGCATAGTTGGCGTAGATGTATATCAGGGGGCGTAGATGTACAATATATCGTATTTTTGTCAATGTCTCTACTTCTAGGAGTCGTATTTGAAAAATTCCTTTTTGTTGGATAGTGTTTTTGATGCGAAATGTTTTTCATATAAATTTAAGATTTTCAAGTAAATCATAGACTTTCCGGTAGGGGCGCAAACGTAAATTGTGTTTTCCCCGATATTTCTGCTTCTAAAACTCCGATTTGAAAAATTCTTCCTGTATCGCATACAGCTCGTGATGGAAAATGTTTTTCATATACAGTCAAACCTCGATTTAACGAATTTCAAGGGACTAACAGTGTTGTACGTAAACTCGCGGAATTCGCTAAATCGAGGAAACCTTTGAATGAAACATTCAAATTAAGCTAGAGTTCATAACAGTGTTTTAAGGGTACTTTAAAATTGCGAAAAAAATACGATAGTTGATTTATCTGGGCGACGCGGATTCGAGTCCCGCTCCAGAACGATGAAATTTTTAAGTTTTCGGATATTATCTGACTTACCATCCTTTATCACATTTACACCAAAAATCGGATTGTCATCTTCAAAATTGGTATTATATGGTTCATGCTTTCTTTCATGAGTAGTATTCACGTTCTTGAACACAACACACCATTCATGCCTCATCCGGACTCGAACTATGCTCGGACGACTAGCCAATAACAAACGCGTCTGACACTCGACTATCGGGGCAGTTGCCACTCTCTTCCTCATATCGCTGGAAGATGGCACATCTCCATTTGGGTGCTGGGAGAAACACAGAAGTAGATGGTTGCACCACGGCAACAGGCATTTTTAAATTTGTAACGTGCATAAGAGAAGCTAAATTAACGATAACGTCACCTATCGAAGTCGAAACAAGTCCTAAAATATAGCATCTAAAAAAATTTGAGGCGCAGTGGTTTAAGCGATGGCCTCTGATCATTCGTCCAAAAGGGCTCCTGGTTTGAATCCCGGTGAGGCATGGATGTTGTGTTTGTCTTACGGCACTGGCTCTCTTCCTTCCCTGGAACCAGTGACCCTAAATTAGGGACGGGCGACTGCTTATAGCCCATTGAGTTGCTCACGGTGGTCGTTAAATCTCCAATCAAAAAAAAAAAAAAAAGTTAAAGCCAAGAAAGGACACACCCGAACATAAAACAAACTCACAAAAAAAAGTCAAGTGAACGAACTAAACTTACCTTAAGCAAAGTTAACGGTAAGCTAGCTTATGAAAACAGTAACAGAACAAAGAAGTTACCCGACGAAATGTTGTAAGAAGCCTCAATTATATGCAGACGCTTCGTAGTTACCTCACGGTAAGACATGATTGCTATTCCATCAAAGCGTACAACTGAATTTAAGATAACCTTGTATTATTTATGTCGATTGATGAAGAATAAGACGTTATTCTCCTATCAACGATTACACAAAAGGTAAAGAAGTCTTCTTTTGATGTTAGTATTTGGCATTTTACATTAGTTAAAAATAGTTTGGTACCTCATGAATATAGTGATTTCATATTTTATTTATCGTGTTTTTTTTAGTGTCAATAATTTTGTCAAAAGAGATAATAGTACTTTCGTTTTTACCAAATGACTATTTTAATTTATTCAGGTTATAATAAGAATGAAATAATTGGTGGAATTTACATAATATTTCATAAACAGGAAGGGAAGTAAGTACTGGACCTAGCAAATATCTTGAAAAAGTTTTGTGCAGGTGTTGAAAAATCCCTGTGACGCTGCATGATGAAATAAAATTGTGCCCTTTCAACCCGAATGGAAAAGATAAGGGGATACCTTGCTCCCCTTGGAGATAAAGTAAGGAAGTCACTCACAAAGTTATAGAGGGTGGCAAAAATAGTACGTAATACATTTGTCCTGAAACAAAGGATGGAAAGGAACCACGAAAAACCCCGACAGTATAATCTACACATCAAGAAGCAACATCCGAGAAATTCGGACAATGTTACGTGGGAATGAATAAACCGGAATTTTTAGCGTAGAAAATTGAACTTATATGTTGGCATACGTACAGCGTCCACCTATAACGCGCGTGCACCTGCAGCGTTCAACCAGCTGCCTCCTTATACTGTTCAACACGAATGTTTCCCTAAAATATTAAAATCGGATCACTTCCTTCTATAGCGGCAGCACCAAACGAAATTTAGATACTAGGCTGCAAAAGCATATCAAGAAATGCAATCGAAAACATCAGCATTGACACATTCGGCTGTGATCCGCTGCTGAAGATCTAGTATACTCAATGGTGACGTTGAACAGACCTGTGACTTCAGACGCTCTCAAAGAGATAAGCGCAATGCTGCCCAGTGGTGCAGTTGTCTAAGCACTGCTTCTGGTTATTCGTCCGAGATGTGTCCGGTGGTCTAAGCACTGCTTCTTGGAACCGATGTCAGAACATGGACACTGCTTCTGGTTATTCGTCCGAGATGTGCAGTGGTCTAAGCACTGCTTCTGGTTATTCGACCGAGATGTGTCCGGATTTGAATCCTGAAGGGGCATGGATGTTGTGTTTGCCTTACGGCCCTGGTTCTCTCCCTTTCCTGGAACCAGTAGCTCTAAAGAGCGATGCGATAGATGGCTACTTATAGCCCATGGGAGTTGCTCACAGTGGTCGTTAAACCACCAAACAGAAACTGACATGCAGATAGAACGTCTAAAGGAATAAAATCTGGTGAACTTGAAACCCATGTCAGAACATGGCCAGAAACATCGGATATGCCAGAACTTCCGCCCCCATGTCCTATTCCGTGTAGGTGAAAAAGATTGTCTAATCAGTGTGTTGTCTGTGCACTCCCGTATGCCAGTGTCCCGTCGGGCTGGTACCAACCACATGTTGCTAAGCATCTGTAATGGCAAATTACATTGAACAACAAGAAATTTTCCCCAGAGAAATTGTAATTAATTTCAATAAACATACCATCAGGGATATCGAAAATAATCATAAAAAAGTAAAGTTGGTTATCATTTTGGAGACATTCGTGTTTGAATTTATCGCTATGACCTTATTTTATTGCCTTTTTAAGTGCATTTTGATTGTAGATAAACGACACCGGAAGTGGGTGATGCAATAGGTATAGACGCCAGTGAGGTAGATTATGTCAGACAGTCTGACGCAGAGCTGAAAAGCTTCGTTCGTTTAGATACAACAGCGATCAGTGTAGCACGTAATGAGCTCACGAATAGAGACTTACTGTATAGCAATCATTATGTCTCGTAAATGCATGAATTTTGGTAATAGTTTTTGTTATATATGTGGCGAAATTGCGAGTGTTAAACGTAAAAGACGTATAACCCCTTTAATTAGAACAGCCTATAAACATTATTTTGGACGCCGAATTGGCGAGCAGGATAAACCATGGGCTCCGCACTTCTGCTTTGAACGCTGTTCGATTCCGCTTCGAGAGTGGATTAGAGGAAAAGGATCGTCAATGCCTTTCGCCATACCGATGATCTGGTGGGAACCTAGAGATCATGTAACAGATTGTTACATTTGTATGACTCCAGAAATGAGAGGAATTAATTTTAAGAAGCAAAGCATGTGCAGTATTCCAGCGTCGATTCCGCAATAAGGCCAGTACCTCACAGTGATGCGCATCCTGTACCACATCCACCTGTAAACTGTTCTTTACATGAAGAGGAGCGCATTCCATTAACTAGTCATGAAAGTGGAAAAGACGAGGATTATATTCCATCAGAGAAACATTCAACGCCTCATATGATCACCCAAGCAGAGCTCAAAGACCTCGTTCGTGATCTGGGATTACGCAAAAATAAAGCTGAATTGCTTGGATCAAGGCTTAAGGAGTGGAATGTATTGGATAATGATGTACGTATTTCTGTGTATCGTGACCGGCAAAAAGACTATTCGTTTTCATGAAAAAGATAGCGAGGCATGCTTTTCTAACGACATTCCCAGCCGGAAGTCATCTTTAGATCTGTATCACAAGCCAGAGGAGTGGCGACTGTTTACAGGTGCTTCCAAAGTGAGTTTAAAAGCAGTACTGTTACACATTGGCAACAAATATATCTCCATTCCTGCTGGATATGCTTCACGGGGGAAGAAACCCATGATACCCTGTAAAAGCTATTATATGTGCTGAAGTACAATGATTTTCATTGGAAAATTTTTGGTTACTTGAAAGTCATTTCCCTTTTACTAGGAACGAAACTCGGGGTATTCTAAATATTCATGTTTCCTTTGCGAAAATGACAGTCGCGCTAAAGAGAAACACTACCATGTAAGAAAGTGGCTGTTACTGATTAAGGTAAAATTACTGGTTCGAAAACTAACTTCCCAGCAGGAAACACTTGGGAAATGATGGGACACAAACGCGTAATGTAACAGGAATTTAATTCCGGATTTAAGGTGGACGTCAGCAAGTAATTTTGTTTCCTATACTTCCAATGGAAAAACTTCTGTACACATTTTCTTCACAATTAATGCATTCCCAAGGATGAAAATTTGAACATCGATTAAAATATCTTCATTTTATAACTTGCAATACTTAATATTTTCTAAAACATAACCATAATTATTCAATCCAACATTTGTTTGTCTACTGACGTCATCAAAGTACAAGTCGCGCCATTTGTTTTCTGGTTTCAACACCACCAAAGGAAAAGTTATTGATTTTTAATATAATTATTGTTATGCTTTAGAAAATATTAAGTATTCCAAGTTATAATATGAAGTTATTTTAATCGGTGTTCAAGTTTTCGTCCTTGGGAACACATTAATTGTGAAAGAAATGTGTACAAAAGTGTTTTCCATTGGGAATATAGGAAGCAAAATTACTTGTGGTCCACCTTAAGAGTTATTCTCAAACAAGGACATTTTTAAAATTATCTGAAGTCGTGCGGCTAAGAATAAGTATAAAACAAGCAAAATGGAAATGCATTTTTCAACTTATATAACGCCGAAGTCTTCTGTATCTGTTTCAGTTCATGAAGACTATTTTGTTGTATGAATTGTATGGCACTCTGAGACTTAATTTGGGTGAAAATAAATAACTTTCTGACACATTGCATTATTAATATGTTCTATTTTCATACTATGCAAAATCAATTTTGTATATTGTAATGAAATTCCGATTTTTTTGCTCTTCTTGCTTAGGTAACGAGCCAAACAAAATTGATCTGGAAAACTGCTTAAAGGTAATTCCATGTTTATTTTAATTACTTTAGCATCACACGTGAACATTCGTAAAATTTAAGATGGCTGTTATTTTGAATATACAGTATTTCTCTTAACTACAGAATTTCACCTGCAGTGAGGTGTTACTGACACTATAAAATAAGGTAAACACTTAAACAGAAGAAAACAAAAAAAAAATGCGAGACTGAAGGCGAATGTCTTTTTTATCAGTACGTGATAATGTAGAAATACTTTTTCCATCCGGCAATTTGTGAGTACCATATCTCTTTACCTATAACTCTAAAAAAAAATTCCCTCCGGAAGTATGAGCTGTGAGAACCAAGATCAGTAAAAATTTTGGTCCTTTTTCAAAGCGTAATACCCCAACTGGCGCGAAAATGTAGCTGCCATTGATTTCTGTATATTATTTATTCTACATAGACATGACATAAGTAAATAGATACCTGTCCTAATGTCCTGTTTGCTATGTAATGGGGTCTCTATTGTATTGCATGCTCGAATTCTCTTTAATATATTTTTCAGGACAACATCAGTGAGTAAGTGACACCAAACGAAGATGCTTCGATCCAGGAATTAAGCTACTTTCAGAAAGGACGAATCGTAGGGCAATCGGATATCGAAGCCAGTCAGTGTCAGATTGTTGCAACCCTGCAAATTCCTCTAGTCACAGTTAATCGAGTGCTAGTGGTATTCAAGAAGGTAGGCAAGGAAGTATCAGTATCCCTGGGCCATCACAGAGGTGTTTTCAAGCTGTCAACAGTTCTGTGGAAACCAATCTTAGTAGCAAGGCCGCTGAGACTGCAGAACAGTTCCAAGTGAGTTCCAGAGCTTGTCTCAACGTTATCACCACTTACCTAGCTATTATGAGAGAGCGGTTCGACGTAAACCTCTTTTGCGAGAAGAAAATATTCGTCGCAGGTTGGCATATACGACAGACATTGAGATACCCTTTTGGCACACTTATATTCTCTGATGAGTCTCGATTTGCACAATTTTCAGAGAGTGGCATGGCAGGGGTGTGGCAATTGCCCAGCCAGGAATTGATCTTGAAGCACCAAGAGAGCCAACTGTGAAACATTGCGGGTTTTTCATCCATGATGTGAGAAACCATATGGATGACTGGTCATTCAGTCCTCATAGAATGTGATGGCAACATCAATGCACAAAAATACAAAACCATCAAATAATCCTTGAGAGGAGCCTGCTACTATCATCCATCCTTGAGCAAAGCCTGTTGCTATCATCCATCCTTGAGAGGAGCCTGCTACTAACATTTTATAGTGATCAGATGTCAAAGGCTACCTTCTTTTTCATGGAGGACAGTGCTCCATGTCACAGTGCAAAACGTACCCAAACATGAAACGAACAGAATGCCATCCAGAAACTGCCGTGGCCAAGCCAGAGCCCTGATATGAACCCTATCGAACACCTGTGAGCCATATTGGATAGAAAATTACGACGGATGCCACAGAAACCAACCAACAAGGCACAGCTGAAGACTGTTAAACATTTCTAAATAAATAAAATATTGGGCTCTGTTACCACATTTTCTCCTTTGCTGCTTTGGTACTTATACATACGCTTTTGATGCTTAATATGACCAAGATATGGTGTAAATCCTTTCCGTAATTCAAAAGAAGTTTTCCATTTGCTTGTGTTGTCACTCTGTTTTGTATGTGAGCTGATGTTATTACAGCTTCTGCCCAGTATGTTCTCTCTATATTAGCATCTAACATCATTGTTTTTTCATTTCTGTCAAAAGTCCCTTTTTCCGTTCAGCTATTCCATTCATCTGAGGACAGTACGAGACAGTTATTTTGTGTTCTATTCCTTGTTCCTCTAAATAATTTTCAACATCTCTTCCACAGTACTCTCCCCCATTATCTGTTTTTATAGATTTGGGTATTTTTCCAAATTTGTTTTGTACTGAAGCTACATATTGTCTAAATTTTACTAATGCCTCATCTTTACTTTTAAGCAAATAGATGCAACAGTACCTGTTATAGTCAACTATAAACGTGGTAAGATACTAGTAACCACTAGGACTGGTTTTACTCATGGGACTACAAATATCTGTGTGTACTAATTGTAATACAGATTTGGCCTTAAAGCTACTTTGTTTGGAGAATGGCTTTTGTGTTAGTTTGCCTTTTATGCAAAACTCACAGTTCTCTTTCTTTTTGTAATTGGAAAGAGTTATTCCTCTTATTAATTCCTTTTTCACCATTTGCTTTACCACTTCAGCGTCCTTGTGACCTAACCCTCTGTGCCATAAATTTAAATAATTTTCATTTTCACATGTTGTGGCCAAATTTACCTTTCCATCTACTATTTGTAGTTTGTACAAATTATCTGAGGTATCTATTATGCCTATAGCTACAATAGCGTACTGTTATATGAGATATTATATGGAAATATTCAAACTATATTTAAATTGCAACTTTTGTCATTTTGTGGGCCAACGACAGTGAGAAATTTCCTCCCCAGTCAGAAATACTCCGAGTGATAGAAGAACTTTGTGTTCCGAACTCTTTGATAACGGCTGTTATGAAAGAAATGCATGATTCCTTGTTAACCAACTGCCACCTTGCCTTCGACAAAACATTACAGAGAATCAGAGAAAGCTATTTCTGGAATAAGATGTATGTGGATATACAGAATTTCGTATCTTCTTGTCAACAGCGTCTCATTAGAAGAGGTTATAAACCGAAGCAGAAAGCCCCCCTACAAAGAATGCCACCTACTGACAGGCCATGGCAAAGGCTGCACATTGATATTTTTTGACCGTTGCCAAGGAGCGACGAAGGCAACATTTATGTTTCGACTATACAGGATGCACTCACAAAATTTCCTTTAGCATATCCCATCCCAGATCAAAAGGTACAGACAATTGACAAAATTTTATTAGAACAAGTCATCTGTTTCTTTGGCGTCTCTGATACTTTGTTCAGCGACAGGGGATCCAACTTCTTATCAGGAACAATGAAAAATCTCTGCGAAAAGTTACAGATAAAGTATTCTCACAGTTCATCCTATCATGCGCAAGCAAATGGTCTGATAGAGAAATTTCACAGAGTTTTGGCTAAGACATTTTATCAATAAAAACCATACAGACAGGGATAAATTAATTCCACTAGCCCTTAGTGCCTACAGAACATCTAACCACAAGAGCGCTGGTGATACACCCTCCTTCTTATTCTTAGCAAGAGATATCAAATCTCCTTTCGCTCTAATTCCACCTAGGACGAGAAAAACATATTTCTCAACAGAAGATTATGTGGAAGATATAACTGACACAATGACAACAGTGTACAACTCAGTTAAAGAAAACATACAAAACTCAGCAGAAAATCAAGAAAAATACCAAATGAAAACAGCCAAAAAGAAAACAACACAAAAACTTCAAACTAGGCCAGCAAGTATTCCTATATAATCCAAAAATTGATCCAGGTAAATCAAGTAAACTAAGCCAAACATCATCAGGGCCATATCGAATAGTCCAGATCATCGGACAGACAAACACCGACCTGCAATTAGTGGAAAACCCGAATATTAAAGTAATGGCACACTTTGACAGGATATTCCATTACCCAAAAGGAAAAGAACACCCGGAAAATTATCTGGAAGAAAAAGGCTCCGCTGACGACGCAGAACAACACCAGCAGCAAATAACACAGGTGAGAAATGAATCCTCAGGAAGTGGCAAACAACGATCTTCACACATTTGGGAAAATGAGCCTACGCAAAATCCAAAACAGCAGTGCGATGCTCAAGTACTATTACCGATCCCACTGATTGACAGAATCTATTACCCACAGTGCAGAAGACTAGTTGGTGGAAGACCGCCACACAGGAAAACTGCCACACATCTTTCAGCAACTTAGAAAACTGCCACACATCGGAAAACCGCCAAGCAAGAAAACTGCCACACGCTTTTCATTAAGAGGCCGGGCACAAATTGCTATTCCAACGAGGAACACTTTTTTTGTTTTTTTTTTTAGTTGGAGGTTTAACGACCACCGTGAGCAACTCAATGGGCTATAAGCAGTCGCCCGTCCCTAATTTAGGGTCACTGGTTCCAGGGAAGGGAGAGAGCCAGTGCCGTAAGACAAACACAACATCCATGCCTCACCAGGATTCGAACCCTGACCCCGTTCGGATGAATGATCAGAGGCCATCGCTTAGACCACTGCGCCACCGGGGCGGCGAGGAACACTTTGAATGTGTGGCAGTTATCTGGTGTGGCAGTTTTCCAAGTTTCCGAATTATGTGTGGCAGTTTTCCAAGTTTCCGAATTACGTGTGGCAGTTTTGCAAGGTGCCTAAAGATGGGAAGGAACTCCTTTGTTTGTCAGAATGTTCATGTCGGTTCATATTTAGGGCAACTGGCCACAGAAGTTCGAGGGGGGGTGTATAAAGGTTGCCGTTTCCTGCCCTATATTGAGAATTGAATTGGGAACTTCAAGCAAATTTCGAGAAAACTTTCTATGTAAGCCAAGCGAAAATTGCTGTGTTCAGGAAAGGACAATAAATTGGGATTTTTTGCACTTTTACTTAGGCACTAAATATTTGCATAACATGTCAAATTTGTAATATCTTTCTTTTACTTAATTAATTCATAGGCCCTACACCTCGGCCTTTTTAAAAGCTTTTAATCCGTCGACTTTATATTCATAACGCTTACGTATCAAATCAAGTTAATAGCATCGCTCTTTTACTTAGGCACTAAATAGTCATAAGCCACAGGCATAGGCCTTTTTAACAGTTTTTATTCTACAAGTGGCATATTCACAACGTTTACACATCAAATCAAGTTAATAATATTGCGCTTTTATTTAGGCACAAATATTTATTCATAGGCCCTAGGCCCAGGCTTAGGCCCTTTTACCAGTTTTTATTCTACCAATGCCATATTCTCAACGTTTACACAGAAAATCAAGCTAATAATATTGGACGTTTACTTAGACACGAAATATTAATTCATAGGCCCTAGGCCTAGGCCTTTTTAATAGTTTTTAATTTATCACTGCCATATTCACAACGTTTACACAACAAATAAATGTAATAATACTGCGCTTTTACTTAGGAAGGAAATATTAATTCACAGGCCCTAGGCTTATGCCTTTTTGACAGTTTTTATTCTACCAATGCCATATTCACAACGTTTACACATCAAATTAAGTTAATACATATTGCGCTTTTATTTAGGCACAGGCCCTAGGCCTAGGCTTAGGCCTTTTTACCAGTTTTTATTCTACCAATATCATATTAACAACGTTTACACAGCGAATCGTGTTAATAATATTGGGCGTTTACTTAGGCAGGATATATAATTCATAGGCCCTAGGCCTTTTTAATAGTTTTGACTCTATCAATGCCATATTCACAACGTTTACACAGCAAATCAATTTAATAATATTACGCTTTTACTTGGGCACGAAATATTAATTCATAGGCCCAGACCTAGGGCCTATGAACGAATATTTCGTGCCTAAGCAAAAGAGCTGTATTATTACATTTTGGGCGCGTGTGTGTAAACGTTGTGAATATGGCATTGATAGAGTAAAAACTATTAACAAGGCTTAGGCCTAGAGTCAATGAATTAATATTTCGTGCCTGAGTAAAAGCGCAAAATTATTAAATTTATTTGTTGTGTAAACGTTGTGAATATGGCATTGATAAAGTAAAAACTACTAAAAAAGCCTAGGGCCTATGAATTAATATTTCGTGCTTAAGTAAACCCCAATATTATTAACTTGATTTGCTGTTTAAACGTTGTGAATATGGCATTGGTAGAATAAAAACTGTCAAAAGGGCCTAGGCCTAGGGCCTATGAATTAATATTTTGGGCCTAAGTAAAAGCGCAATATGATTTCATTTATTTGTTGTGTAAACGTTGTGAATATGGCAGTGATAAAGTAAAAACTATTAAAAAGGCCTAGGGCCTATGAATTAATATTTCGTGCCTAAGAAAACGCTCAATATTGTTAACTTGATATTCTGTGTAAACGCTGTGAATACGGCATTGGAAGAATAAAAACTGGTAAAAGGGCCTAAGCCTAGGCCTAGGGCCTGTGCATAAATATTTCGTGCCTAAATAAAAGAGCACTATTATTAACTTGATTTGATGTGTAAACGTTGTGAACATGACACTGGTAGAATAAAAACTGTTAAAAAGGCCTATGCCTGTGGGCTACGACTTTAATATTTAGTGCCTAAGTAAAAGCGCAATGCTATTGACTTGATTTGATGCGTAAGCGTTATGAATATGAAGTTGGCTGATTAAAAGCTTTTAAAAAGTCCGAGGTGTAGGGCCTATGAATTAATTAAGTAAAAGAAAAATATTACAAATTTGACATGTCATGTAAATATTTAGTGCCTAAGTAAAAGTGCAGCGTTATTTAAAAAATCCCACCGTATTGTCCTGTCCTGAACACAGCAGTTTTCGCTTGGCTTAAATAGGACGCTTTCTCGAAATTTGTTTGGAGTTCCCAATTCAATTTTCAATATAGGCCAGGAAACGGCAACATTTACCCCCCTAGAACTTCTGTGGCCAGTTGTCCTAAGTATGAACGGACATGAAAATTCCGACAAACAAAAGAGCTCCTTCAAAATATCAGGGAAACTGCCACACATAATTAGGAAACTTGGAAAACTGCCACACATAATTAGGAAACGTGGAAAACTGCCACACATTCAAAGTGTTTCTCGGAGGAATAGCAATTTGTACCCTGCCCCTTAATGAAAAGCGTGTGGCAGTTTACCTGTGTGGCAATCTTCCGGTGTGGCAGTTTTCTTGTGTGGCAATCTTCCGGTGTGGCAGTTTTCTTGTGTGGCAATCTTCCGGTGTGGCAGTTTTTTGTGTGTGGCAGTTTTCCTGTGTGGCGGTTTACAGTGAACCCAGAAGACTACCTCGATCAGTAGAACATCATAATGAAGAAATTAACATCCCACCTTCGCCCAAGAAACGTTTTCGGAAGAACAATGCCGCGGCGATAAGACTTCTTTCATGACCCGTCCATTCATAGCGCACAGGTGAAAACTCGCAAGTTAAACTTTTGTGAATCAAGTGATTAAGGGAACGGAAAGCAAAGCATACAAAACCAGCATTTGGTTTCACTCCATTGTGCATTTTACAGTATGTGTGCAATCGATCTAAACTCTCAAAATAAACACTTACATTTTGTGATACAATTGCATCGACACATACGAAGCTTTTATTTTTCATGCTTCATCATTTTAGTGTGAATTTGAACACAAAAACATTATGCAAAGCAAACTGTACATATGTGTAAATTCTGCACATAACTTTAGAAACTCACACTTCATCCTTTTTACAATTATTCAAATTTGTGTATTCCATCGGTACACTGAGAACTTCTACCTCACACCATATGTGAACATTCGCATTTGTGTATTTTACATAACCAAGAGAAACTTTGTTATCCTACATCAAAAAACGCACAATCTTTCAATAGAACTTTAAATTAATGACCTAATTAATTCATCCAATCAATAGCTTCAGAGTTCAAAATGCAACTATAAAAAGAAAAGTATATGGCTTAACATCTTTTCTTTAAAATTTTATGTAACGTAATAGCTTAGGTACAGTAACTTCTACTTTACTTGAAAATATAAGAATAAGTGTAAAACGTTATTGCAATCGCAGCGAGGCACATGTATTGTAATGGGTATAGAAGTTCAGAGTCATTTTTACAAAAAAAAAAAAAAATGCAGAGTAATGTATGAATTGTAAAGAATCAAATAATGCACAGTGATATTGAAAAGTAAGAAATGTTGTATTACAGCGAAATGTTTATGAAGTCAGAATTTCAGCGAAATATGAAAATAACATGCACGTATGAAACGAAATGCAGCGAGAAAAGTTTATTTATATTCATCGATTGCTTCCTCCTATTCATCGAGTAATTTAATTTTGCATACGTAATACTGTATTATAGAACCTAGCTTAATATTTTACATAATTTCATTATACGTTGTATTTTTATCTGCATAACCTAATGTCGCATCATGTTACAATCTATATGTACGAAAAAATTCAGCAAACTCATTATTGTCGCGAAATATGTATTCCGAACTTGCATGCTTGAAACTACACCATATGTGATACCTCAGCATGCAGGTAAAACCCCTCCTTCAAAATATGTACTCACCCCTCCTTCAAAATATCAGGTAATAAACCGGTAAACTTCCAGCGGAAGAGAATCCCCCCCCAATTTATGCTCGTTCGAAGGGAAAGATGTTATATGGGATATTATATGGAAATATTCAAACTATATTTAAATTGCAACTTTTGTCATTTTGTGGGGCAACGACAATGAGAAATCCCCCCCCAGTCAGAAGGACGCCGAGCGCAGATCCATTTCGGAGAAAGGTAATTCTTTCGCCGGATCCCTCCCGCGGACAAAAGGATAGCCCCATTCTTTCCCCAGATGTCGCCAGAATCTCTAGCCGACGGGTACAAAGGACCAAGCAATTAATAATTTCTTCTTACGTCAAAAACACAGAACGTGTAAGGGAAGGAGGCAGAGAGGAGCTTTCAAGGCGATCTCGAGGAAAAAGTAGGAAGGATTTTGCTCGGAGGTAAAGCAGGACAAACGACGAGGTAGAAAGAGATTTTCACGCGGGCTTGTAGCCACATAAGATAGGTACAGATTTGGCGGGAAAAGCGTAGAGAAGGCCATCCATAACATCCAACTCCTGCTGGAAGTATTTACTATCCGATCTAACCAACTATTATTCCAATATTTCCTCTTCCCCCCATCTGATGAATAAAGATATGTGCAAAAGGAAACATCTGTCATAATGTTCAATTTTAACTACTTGTTTATTTGCTTCCCTGCTCCAACGACAGGAACCTGCAAACGATTCTTCTGATAAGTTGGCGTCTACCACAATACTTAAAATAAATCAAGCCAACAGTATCCATACTTAATTGTGCATTTTCTTGAATAAAATTCCCTATCGTTTTTCTGTGGCTTTTCTAACAGATAACAAATTAGGCTTTAAAACAAAAACATATATCTTTTACTTCCACTTTTCGAACTTTTCCTTTTTTGATTTTAAAATTTAAGGACATATTTTCCTTTTTTTGATTTTACAATTTAAGGACATATTTTCCTTGTCTTCTAACTTTATCTGAGAACCATCGGCGGCAATGATCAGCTTTGGTTTAACTTTTGAAAGTTTCTTAAACAGTGTAATGTCATTTGTCATGTGACACATTGCACCAGAATCAATTGACCAACCTTTGGATACTTTGTCGTGTTTTGACTTTGTTTCTAATGAGAAATTTTCCTTTTTCTTTTTTATGTAATTTTATTCACAATCTGTATTTACTCTCCTTGTCTTCACGGAAATATTGCTGTGAGACTGCATGTGAGTTAATATTTTTGTAGAACTTTCCTGTGTTCCCTTTATTTTGATTCCTTTTGTAGTGCCAACAGTCATCTTTGACATGATTCTTTCTTTGACAAAAAGTGCAAAATTTTTCTTGTTTTGAGCTGTAATTTTTCTTTTTACAACTTGTTTTTAAAACATTTGTGTGGTCTGCGTTTGCCTGTGAGTTTTCTTTCCTTTTATTATATTCATCTGTCACTTTACATTTGATAAACTCAAGTTTTAAATCTTCTTATTGTCTTGCTTCTAAAGCAGTAACTAGATTTTCATAGGCATTTGGCAAACTATTTAGCAAAATAGCTCCTAAATATGTCTCTTTAGATTCCTCTCCTTGTGCTTGAAATTTGTGAACTATTTCTAGCATTCCATTTACATGCTCTTGCATAGTTGTTCCATCTTCTTGAGACCGTGAACTATGCAATTTTCTAAGCAAATACAACTTAGTATTTTATAAACCATTTTCAAAGCATTTCACATTTCGGAACTTGTTTTCTTATTGTGTACGTGAATAATCTGGTCATCAGATACGCAAAATGTTATAGTAGTCTTAGCCAGTTCGTCATTTCTCAGATATGTTTCACTCTTTTCTTTTTCATATTTCTTTTTCATAATTAATATGTTCCATAAATTATCTTTAATAAGAATTAAATCATCTCCATTCTCATTTTCCAGATCTGATAATTACAATTATCTAACTTTGTTATGCTGTACATTCCGCTACCTATGAATGACGCCATTTTGTTCCGCTTTCGGTTTTAGAATTAAGAATTACGCAGTAGCAAATACGCCTTTGATCTAACGCTTGACTCGAATGCTTGACAAAATAAAACAGCTTTTGCTTTTATTGTTCCTTACAGCAGTGAGATTTCAGTTTCATAATCAAGTTTGTTGGAAATTTCTTAAATAAAATCTATATTTAAAGTTCTCCCTTTCCATAATGCAGTAATCCACTCACGTATGGAGATCCACCGAGAACTTAGCAAAGCATAAATCGAAGTTACCATTCACCAAACAAAAAATATTTATTTATTTAATCTTGAATGAAAAATAAACACTTGAATATTGACAAAACCACATCGTCATACTAATATGCATATTGTTACAGCATAAACGCATACAATCCACATCGCCGACAAACTGCGCAATGACTTACTGACGTAATCAGAAGGGTATCTGGGCAACGCTCGCTACAGCAAACAAACAAAATAAAACAGAGAGCAGCGCACTTGCAACATTGTTTGAACTTGAGTTGAGGCCTCTAGTTCAAATGTCGAACTCGGGCAGGCACAGTTCTTATAGGAATCTCTAACACAGACATTTTACGTGAATCGTAGGCTCAAATTCCACAGAGAACCATTGCTGATCTCATTTTCACAATGCCCGACAGAATGAAAGACCTCCGTACTACCAGATATTAAATCCAGTTACAACTGCAGCTCCTTCCATTCCACGAGGACAGAAAATAAATATTAACAAATCAGATGTATATTTACTTATGTTATGTCTGTGTATATCCAAACGTCCGTGGTATATCATTGCAACTAAAAGTCCCATTAAAATTTGTTTTCCCTTTTTATAATTCCTCTACGAACATAATTTTTATCACACTTTCTACTTCACATTGTTCACAGTGTATATTTTCTTTTTCTCGCTATCTCTGCTCCTAAAAGTCAGATTTGATAAAATCTTTTCACGACCAAAGCCCCCACTGTGAGGGATATTTTGTGTATATTTGCTATACGCATTTTGTAACTTAACAGTTCTGTCTCTAGGGAGAGTAAACCACACTTCCATTTGCTCCTGCATCCCGCTTCAAAAATAGCAATTGCAAATTTGTTTTCTCGGTCAAGTGTACCAAAACATGTTTTCTGCTCAAGACAGTGAGAAATTTTTCTGCTAAGTGGTTTGAAACTGTATTCAATCACCCCCCCCCCTCCCCCCACACACAGAGTAAGAGGGACATTTTGCATACGCTTTCAAACTTTTCATTAGGTAAAATTTGGGGTAAGTTTGTCTTTATGTCTGCGACTGTATCTCAGCAAATCTCAGATTCACGGGCAGCTTAGTCAGAGGCAAGACTGTATCTCCGAGAGATCTTAAACAGATTCACGAGCAGCTTTATAAAGCCCGTATGGCTATATATCTGAAGAGAGTATAATTTCGAGCATCCGAGCAGGGAGAATAAAGTTTGGCACGAAAGTAGGCTTGTAGTAGGCTAGGCTGTGAAGAGATCCAGTGCTTATTTTTCTGAAGAGAATGTCCAGGAAATGAAACGAACCATTAGTCTTACACTCCACGGCGAATTTAATTTCTCTGTGCGATGCGCTGGTCGTGGTTAGGAACTCATGCCGAATCTCTCTCCCGTGGGTTGGCTTCTTCGGGCATAAGTATTCCAATGCAAAAACAAAAACAAACGAAAAACAGAGTTTCAGTTATGAATTCAAAAATAGAAGTTTGCTATATATATTATGAACGTGCGCGTCATATATATGGCTCTGGCGGGACAAATAAAGATAAATAGCACGATACACAACCACCAGATCTACCCTCCTCAGAGAAACTATAGAAATCCTATCCAGTAACGGGATATGTAACGAGGAAACGTCAATGGACCTCCCACATGTATGGCGCACGCTCATTAATACGCGCGCTCCTAATCACACATCTGGAATATGACGCGCACGTTCTATGATATCTATAGCAAATTTCTATTTTTAGAATTCATAACTGGAACTCTGTTTTTTGTTTGTTTTTGTTTTTGCATTGGAATACTTATGCCTGAAGAAGCTCCCCGTGGTGGTGAAAGCTAGCGTGTTTGTACTAGTGTTTCTAATATTAGACCAATAAAACGGATTTCAGCGTTTTTAATAATAGCTTCAACTTAAGAAAAATCCGTTTATTGGTGTAAATATATAAGAAAACAATGCAAACTCTCGCACATCACACGAGTGGCTTCATTAAGAAGTCTCTGACTCTAAACTAAATGAGAAGCGATTCTAACAAAAAATTAAATTCGTAAGCAACATGAAACGTCATAGGTGATTGGATTAAACCTGGCGCAGGCTATATACCTCCTCGGCTGGGTTAGATATGCAGATGATTCACAATATCCTCAGGAGAGCTGAGGCTGCCGACAGTAACTCATTCCGGCGATTTCAAACCGTTCTTTACGGTACGTTGTATTTCTTCTCTAAGTTCTTGATTTTTCTTATTTTATCAGAAATTCTCTTAAGAAATTTGGCTTCGGCATCGGAATAAAAGTGCCAAAGTCAATATTGACTTCGCTCACCGGAAATCGAAACTGCCTCCACTGACTACATAGGCTGATATGTACTCTATCCCTTCGGATTATTCTGATGGGTCTCTAAAGCATCATATTGGAATGACCAAGCGGTCTTTTAGGTTAAGACTTAATGAGCATGTGAGTGATCTGAAACAAGGCAAAATATCCGTGGCTTATCACGATTCACGCTCCAAAGATCCCAAATGGAATGAAATCAAGCAGATCGCTCTGAAGAGCGACGGCATGTATGGAAACGGTTGAGATCCTAACTAATAAGTTCTGGTTCAGCTCTGCGTCGTTGAAAAGGAACGAAATCCTCTGTGCATTCATTTGGCCAACCACGTAATGTCCAAAAAATCACCCATGATATATTGGATCTTCTCGTGTCGCCTTAGCTATTTCCTCAGCAGTTAAAGGAAATTCATTTTCTGATTTCATTAAGAAAACTTCAGCTGGATTAGGAATCAATGTGAGTGGAGTTTCTGGTGGTAATCTTTCAGCATTACCCATTTTACTACCTGGTCTATACTTTAGCTCATAATCATAGGACTGTAGCATTAGTCCCAAGCATGACTGGCATTTGACCATGTGTTTGAAAAATACGTAGAAGTGGTTTATGATCAGTGACAATCAAAAATTGTCTTCCAGCTAGATACTGGTGAAATTTCTTTACACAAAAAATTATTGACAGTGCTTCATAATCAATCTGTGCATAGTTTCTTTCAGCAAGCTGCCGAAGTTTTGAACCATTCCTGCTTGTTTCTAGGTCTAGCCGTTTTGTGTATTTCTTCAACCTTTTCTTCCGTTCAATGAATACTATCTGCATCAACTTTAACACCCAAAAATGTCACTTCGGACGTAGAGAAATGACATTTATCATGCCTGAGTTTCAAACCTGAATTAAACAGACGTCGTAGGACTTCTACTCGTTCTGCACCAATAATTACATCATCCGAAAGCGCAGCTACTAACTGCAAACCGGACAAAGTGCGTCAAGGAATTATTGAAAAATATTTGGAGCTGTTGAAATCCCAAAATCCCAAAAGGAAGTCTTTTTATTCTGTAGAGTGTCTTCGTCATATTTAGTGTTAGAATGCTTCATCAACTGACAACCGTAAGTAAGCATTTGCTAGATGCAGCAAAATCTAAGCTTCTATAAATTCGATTCAAAAAATTATTTCGTGAACTGATTCCTCTCCAACTCGGAAAACCTTTTGAGAATACCTCCTGCTTAAAATAACTCGTAGCTTTCCCGCTAGTGGGCGTAGATGTATTGCTTATTTTGTCAATATCGGTGCTTCTAAGAGTTCAATTTCGAAAAATTCCTTCTTTGTTTGATAGTTCCCGGTGCGATATGTTTTGCGCATAGTTTCAAAATTTTCAAGTAATGCATAGACTTTCCGCTAGGGGGCGTAATGGTTAATTGCGTTTACCCCGGTATCTCTGCTTCTAAAACTCCGATTTTAAAAATTCTTCCTATATCTGATACAGCTGCCGATGGGAAACGTTTTGCACACAATTTCTAGTTTTTAGTAAATAATGGTTTGGCCACCAGGGGGACGTAAGTGCTAGTTTCTGCTTCTGATGGGCAGCAAAATTTGAGCTTCTGAAAACTTGATGGAAAAAATTATTTCGTGGACCGATACCGCTCTCCTCAGAAAATCTTTTCAGAGTACTTCTTAAAATAATGCATAGTTTTTCCGACAGGACGCGTAAATGCATATCATATTTTTATCGATATCTCTGCTTCTAAGAGTACGATTCCAAAAATTCTTTCTTTGTTGGAAATCGTTTCGATTGCGAAATGTTTTGCATATAATTTAATATTTTTCTTAGCGCATTAAGTTTGCCACCAGAGAGCGTAGGTTCAGGTTTCCGTTTACTGCAATATCTGCGGGGTTAATAAACCGATTGGAAAATTCTTTTTCAATCAGGTAATACTAATTATGAAAACTCTTTGCGCGTATTTTATTCCCAAAATAATGCACAATTTCGCCGCTGGGCGCCGCCAGCATCTAGGCTGTTTTTTCTCAATATCTCTGCTTCTACATGTGTCATTCAAAAATTTCTTTTAACACCAGATGCCATTTAACTTGTAGAAACGTTAAGTTGGTATTTGAGGAGTTTTACAGTTCACAGTTCTGTCGCTAGGTGGTATTTTTGTACTTCTGTTTGCATCTGCATCTGCGCTTCTGAAAACACTACTGAGAATTTTTTTTTACCGTATGCTGTTAGCTACAATAGAGATGTGGAGGATTGTCCTCTTTAAATAATGACAGATTTCCTGCTAGGGGTCGTAAATTTCTAAACCTTTTTCTGGCTATCTCTGCTTCCGGAGAATTATTTGAAAAGTTCCTTTTCCTTAGCGTAGCTTTTCCCATGAAAAATATTTTTTGGCAATCTTCAACTTTTCCATTATGCAAAATTCCTCAGCTAGAAAACTTAGAATTGTATCATGTTTCCTTCCACGCATTTTCTTTTAACTTTTCGATTTGAAAATCATGTTTTCTCTGATACCTTTCTTCTGCTATGAGAAGCTTTTTGTGCGCCATTTGTTAATTTTTGCAACATTTTAGCTGCTATTGTAAGTAAGTAACTTTTTCTATTTCTGGATGTCTTATCGATTGTACAAATTCGGTTGATTTTTTTTCTAACCGGTTCCATTTACTTTGGATAACTTTGATAAATTTAATTCACGTCAAAAGGGATTCAAAAGACGTGCTCATTACAACCGAAAATTTGGTGTCATGTTTTTTGTTTATTCCTAAGACACAAATTAAGAGGGCAAATCAAAATATCTATATTAGCATTTATTTAGTTCTCATACTGAATGATGACAAAAGGTCGCTTCGTCCTATTAAATATCAATATCAAATAGTTAAAATAATTTTCCTAAAAGTTTAAAAATAGATACAGGTTAAAATGGATGAAAAACATGGTTTATATAACATCCCAATGAGAGCTGTGGACGATAACGAGCATTGTAAAATTTCTATAGGTTCCACTGGACATAATTTAAAAACCCGCCTGGCTGAACACACATATAATATTCAAATCGGGGCCATGCAAATGCTTTAGCATTTCTAACGCATAGTGGGATATACTACCCTGTGTGGAGTGAAGCTAAAATTCTCACCACCCCTTCCAGCGCGTCATCACTCCTATTTACGGAAAGTTTGTGTATCTTTGCTCAAGAACATTTATGTTGTAATGACTCTACTCCACTTGTTATCCCGCAGGCCCGGAAATTGATCTTTCAGAGAGACCAAAGCTCTAATTTAGAAGACCACGCGCTCACATAACCTCGTTGCTGTATTCCTTTTCCTACATGTTTTCATTTCCCAACAGATTATTGAGGACGCATACATATGATTTAACATATCACTATGATGGTATGGTCTACTGTGGTATTTATAGCTCGTGCACAGACATTCCTATATACTTAATCTGAAGATGAGCCTGGAGCTCGAAAGAACTCATGTCGTTTTTCGGTTTTAAGCTTTTAGTAGCTATTTTAACTCATATGGATTGTACTCCTATTGAGTTTTTTATAGTGTGCAGACGGTGTAACTATTTGATATTGATGCTGAATGATAATGCAAAATTTTAAAATATGCAAATGAAAAGAATTTTTAATGTTTTTATAATATTTTTTCGGGTGATACCGCTGCATTAGACAGTACATCAATCCAAATCCAGTATTTATCATTTAGGTGTCAATGCAGAGGAACAGACATGGATGGCATCTTATGGTATTGTGAAATTTTTGGGATCCCAGAATGCTACATCTGGTATCATTTAGTAACGGCCGGCCGTTACTAAATCATACCCCATAATTTTCTGTGGAAAAATAAACTCCATCATTTTCCCAGAGAACAAACAAACAAATACAAAAGGGATATTATGGTGGCAAGATGATTCAGTATTGTTTAACACTATATAACCCTAAGTTTTTTCAGTCTTAAGCATTGTTTCACCATTTACAGGAATGCCCCAAATTAACTCAATGCTGTTCAGTCGATAAATATTTTCCTGATTAACAATGCTTTCTCAAAATAGCATAACTATACTAAATATCCGAAATTTCTTGGCGTAGAATACAAATAAAGTTTTTCAAGCTTTCGCACATCAACCAAATGGCTTTTTCAAGGAAGGCATTCTACGCCAAGAAATTTCGGATATTTAGTATAGTTATACTATTTTTAGTATAATTTGGTGTACCGTTCCTTCTTATTTAACAATACTTTGTTCATTAGCCCCATTCACAGCCTTTCACATAACGGGTGCTGGAAGTTCTGTGCATGTTTTTTTTTTTGTGATCATGTGTAGAGGATTTTAGAAAGGGAGTATTTGACCCCAGGTCTTAAACAACCCTTAGAAATAGGAAGCTAGGAGATTTGGGCTACAGTGCCCGATAGGAAAGTGACACGGAAGCGAAGTAGAAAGGGGGAGGAAGACGCCCTTATTTATTACCGGGGGCCAGTACCCGGGGTCCGACAGCTTAACGTGCCCATCCGACGCACGGCGGATATTTAGTGGATCGAGCGTTCGTACCTGCCTGGGATCGAACCTGAGGTCCTTTCCGTGGTAGTCACGAACGTTGCCCACTAGGCCACCCGCGGCCCTCTGTGCATGTTTGTTGGTTTTTCAGGTTTAAATATTGCACATTCGTCATAACAATGCAATAAATATAATATCTCCGTATAATAAGTATCTGAGAAAGTATCACACACATAGTTTTGCAAACTTATTTATTACTATCACATTGATACTTTGTATTAACCTGACCTTGTTTGTTTATTCTTTATATTAACCTTGTTTGTTTCTTCTCTGGGTAAATGATGCAGTTTACAGAAAATGGAAAACTTATTTTAAGTGGGCTTCTCTGGCTATCAAGATCAAGTACAGAAAAATCATCTTGGGAAAACTTGATTTTCCGGGTATGCTTTTCGTTTGTTTAGGGCTTTGCATTAGCTGTCAAAATCTACTTTCCTTTTCATCACCTACCTTGAAACTTCGAATTCCTATTCAAAATGTCAGTCTTGTATAAAAATAAAAATGCTTATCTTTGATAAAAACAGCAAGATTCATAAAAAAGACAAGAGAAAAAGTGATTAAAAAAGAAGAAAATAACACAGGTATTTCTACCTTCAGAGCACGTCTAGAAAGTTTAATAGAGAAAACGGCGACGAACACAGCCAGAATTACTATTGTCATGAAAACCGAAGCACCGTCCGGAAATGCGTGATGATTTAAGGTTCTGAATCACCGTTATCTGTGTCCTTCTGTCTGAATGGCATAGCGAAGCAGTCTCAAGATGCATCGTTCACTCTTCACCACGTCTGGCACATTTCTGCGTTTCGACAAAACACGAAAACAGTAACGTTGCCCTTACTCTCTCATTTTCGTGTTACTGGTCCTCATTCAAAGCACAGATTAAGTTAAGAAAAAAAATTGTAACATATGCTCTGCCTTCATTTATGATTGTTTTCGCACGGAATTCTGTCAAGCTCCAGAATGACCCGGAAATGAGTTTCATTTGAAAGAGGTGCGCGGTTTCCGAAACATGGTGGGAGTGCACATGTGACCACGCTGAACATGCTAATTAGCAAAGCTCCAGGCAGGCATGCGTTCCTGTTTCCAGTTTTCCACCACTTTTAAGATAGCTTTTATTTATATTCATTTTTTTCCTTTCTGCCTCATTCTTTGTCCCGCTGTCCACAAGGAGAGTAGTGGACGTTTGTTTGGGCGTGGACTATCACGCCATATCGCGAGAAAATATTTCTCAGAATTTTGAAAATTTAACGCTCCATTTCTCATGGAAATTAATGGCCTCCGGTGACACCTCGATAAAATAATTGGTATCTTTTAATTGGAAGTTAAAAAGATTTTGCAAAAGAAAGTGATAAATTGCTTATTCTCAAAGGTCAGAATTGATTTGTTGGAAGCAAAACATATTGTTGTGCGCAGTTCTTGAGTATTATGCAAAACACAATTGAAAAGTTACGATCACAGCACAGCATGTCACTTTCTTTGCATTTTTTTTCTGGTAAGAAAGTGATCTAGAAATAGTGAAATCATATGTTGTGGTATCAAACAATTTGCACGTCATCTTTGAAATAAGAAATCTACTATTTTACTCACTAAAACACTATAAAAATAAAAATAGATTAAACTTAAGAAAAGCATTTCTATGGTCTGTAACATCTGAGTTATTCGTAAACGGTAATGCAATAGCTGAATTGTTGGGGTGACGGTTTTCTCCGCTACAGGCCTCATTTAGAATCATGATTAAAACATGGCTGTTGTATTTGCCTTTGATCCTCACCCAACTGTTAGAATTTCTGCCCAGTTTTCGCAACGGTTTAAAATTTTACCAAAATACATATGGGATATGCATCAGTCGAAGATAACATCGAGGCTTTATACTAACGAAAAAAGTCGGGGAGGGAAATATATGTCATGTAAGCATTGTGCATATCGTATACATAACCTAGTAAACCACTGCATTAAAATAAATCTAAAAGTTACTTTTTTGCTTTCAGTTTTACTTTGTTTCGGCAGTTTAAAAATATCTACAACCAACGTTTTGCCACCCCAGCAGCGTAGTGGTCCAAGCAGAGGTTTTTGACCGTTCGTCCGAGGGGCCCAGGAAAATCAACGATCTGTCTGCCCGGCGGCGCAGTGGCCCGAGCGCTGTCTTCTGAGCTTTTGTCCAAGTGGCCCCAACTCGAGCCCTGGATGAGCCATGCATACGAGTAGGTGGTGAGCTTGCTTCACGGCATTAGCTCTCTCCGCTCCCCAAAACTAGTGGCCGGAAACTAGAGAAGGACGACAACCTATAACCCTTACAGTTGCTCACAGTGGACGATAATCTCCACAAACGCGCGCGCGCGCGCTCACACACACAAACACACAATCTAAAGGCCACGCAAAATGCAAAAAACTGACCGTCTCTTGTGGGTCTGAAATCGAGACTCCTGGATTGGCATCTTAGTAAACTTAAGAGCAAAATTCCCATGACATTATGTTAAGTTGCTCTACCTAACACTAAATTCTGCAACTGGTGATCCTTGTACGTAGGCTGACTCTTCTCTTTTATTTTATTCTTTTTTCTGAATTATACAGACTAATAGTATCAAATTCATCAGGTATTTACTAAAATGTTCGTAAGCTTTTCGAGAGCTTGGGTTATTGTCAGGGATATCAACTTTTAGATGCAGTCATTTCTCTGAAGAATGACTTTAGTTGTATATGGTATTTTCGTCTAAAATTTAAATGTTTGTTTCTGTTTTTTTCTCAGCACGTCTTTTGTCGTATATCTCAGGACGTGCTTATGTTTTCACTCTGCATGGACACTCTGTTCCTAAAAGTTGCTTTTTCTAAAATCTCTTTTGCATTTGGCAAGATGTTGGTGATAGAACACCGTCAACTGGACCAATCAAAATATAAGAATATCTGGTAGGTTCGATACATGCCGTTCCGTAACTAAAAACATTTACAAGAAATGGTTTCTCTGAAGAAGACTACCAGTGAATCTACATCTGCTTTCGTGTTTAAATTTTGTCTTTTATCCTGCCTGCGATCATAAATACAGGAAATTAACATTATCATTCATTACCTTCAGAAATGTAATTTAGATAGATTACCACGCTTTAAAAATAAAGAAAAACAACACTCCGTGTTAATTAAAGAGTAGTGTAAGTAATATTAGTAGGCTAAGTAATATTGACTTCGTAATTGGCCTTCGATCATTTCCTGCCAGAAAAAAAACTGGCCTACACCCCCACGTTTTTGGCACGAAATGGTCGAAATATTTACTTTTGAGGAAAAGTTAAAGAACACAAAACTTCACTTATACCTAATAAGCAGTTTATATACCATATCATACACAATAATTCAACAGCTTCAGCATTTTATTTATTCCCATATTCATAAAATTTAGTAGCTAATCAATGAATCATGGATTCCCATAAATTTGGGTATATTTGCATGGATTAAACTGTCAGCATATGTCAGCAACAATGTTTACTTACACCAGTCGGAAGCTTTAAAACTTTGGATTGCGCTTTTTGAATGATTTATTTTTAATATTTAAAGCACATGTTTGTCTTACACTTATATCAAAGAATCAGAGGGTCAACAATAGAGTATTAATTGAGCATACACAAATATTTGTTATTAACTGAATTATACACATATCTTTATTAACAATTGAATCATCTCATACACACGTCTGTTATTAATTGAATTATACCTTTCACAGGTCTTTATTATTAACTGAATCATACACAAATATTTTGTATTTCCACTAACTAAAATGTACTTCTGCCTTTGATGCTACAGGAGTTTACCAAAATAATGGAAACACGAAGTGCGACTGAATGCGCCGTATGCAAATCTTAGACATCATCCGCAATGTGAGGTATATAAAGGGATGCAGTACAATGTCGGCTATCAAGTAGCAGTGCCACAGTCACAGGTGAAGCTGTTATTATGGAGTAATTGTCGACAATATCATATTTCAGTGTCTTCATAAACGGTATGATCATTGGTGCACGACTTACAGATGCTTCAATTGCTTCAACGTCAGAAATAGTAGGCGTAACAAGAGGAACTGTATCGAAGATTATGACTACCTATCAAAAAGATTATGGCATTGCCTCCAAATGGGCAAATTGTGGACACCGTATGAAGATGTCAGGTTGAAACAGGAAAACGTTGGCAGGAATTGTACAACGGAAGCACAAGACAACTACACCTAAAATAGCAGCAAATTTCCGGCCGGAATGACCCCCTTTCCGTCATAACAACTTGCCTGGAATTCCATCTGCCTATATTTATGGACGTGCAACCCACAATTATCTGATTGCCAACATTAATGCAACAAAACGTGTAAGGTGGTGAAAAGCACATAAAAACTGGGATGCGAAAGACTGGTAATGTGCCATTTTGTCCAGTAAACCGTACTTCACATTGTTTTCCACCACTGGTAGAGTGTTCTTCTGGAGGAAAACTGCAGAAGCGTACCACTCCGACTGTGAAGCGTGGTGCTGGATCCCTGATGTTTTAGGGCCATTGGTTATTCTGCAGGATAGTCTTACATCTGAACGTACGAAGCCGTGCATTATGCGAAACGAATCAAATTCGCGTTTGTAGAGTATGAGGACGAGGTACAGCAGCTACCCTGGCCACCTTAATCCCCAGATCTCAACGTTATTGATCATTTGTGGTAATATGTGGAGCAGTCAGATCACACTTTTCACCTGCAACATCACTGATATATTTGGAAGATATTTTACAGGAAGAATGGTCCCAAATTAAATTATCATATGTACACGACTTGTACAAGCCAATTCCAAGTCGAATTGCAATTCCAAGTCGAACTGCATCTGTTTTAAAAGCCCGTGGTGGGCCTACAGTTTATTATTAAAATATTTTTCGTAAAAATGCTTCCACTATTTTAATAAACTTCTGTAATTTCTTAGTTGTGAAAGACACTGTTTTAGCAAAAAAAAAAAAAAAAAGTTTTCTTTAATCGTTAAGCAAAATCTTGCATCTGCAGATCATTGTTTTATCGGAAATGTCAATGTAGGTTCCCTGTTAGCATCCTCCCCATTGTATTGCTCTGCCAGAATTAGCATAAAAAATGGCGACGCCATCTCAATAGTAGCTCTTATATGAAAAATGCCGACGCCATCTCAATAGTAGCTCTTATAATAGCATTTAAGAGTTTGCAACGATTTACAGACTCTACGATTTTCGACAACCTTTATTAAGTTTCTTTATCTAACAGACTTCCTGAACTTAAGTAATTACAGATCGTCCTTGTATACCCAGCAAGTTATTTTATGTTTTCAATATTAGAAAAAGCTATCTGGACCATCAGCATTTTCTAATTATTTTTTAGGATGATTGCACATGAAAACTTCGTATTTGACACGCTTCAAATAGCGTTTTACACCACGGATGAATCACAGTTTGTTCGCCTTGTGGATGCATACAATTCTCGTAATGTTGTCCCAGTGGGCGAGCGGTCAGAGGCGACCAAGTTTCTGGTTAGTAGTCCGATCAGGGTCCAGTCCCGGTTGTTACATGGGCGGTACTTTTGCCGTCTTCCACTTCATAGAATCAGTGGCCCCCAAAATAGGAATGGACGACCACTCCTTACTCTTAGCCGTAAGAGTTAGGAGCGGTAAAAAGGCAGAACACTAATAAAAAAAAGACCTGTAAGCGTTTTAGTCTTGTAGACAAGATTTAAGAGGATGTATATATATATGTATATAACACAAAAATATGCAAAACTTTTACTCTAATAAGATCTTGAAGATGCTTCAAGGTCAGGTATGGTAGAACCATTCGCGTATCACCAGTGTGTGTGTGTGTGTGTGAATGAATAAAGGGTTAAATACATAGTACTAACCAGGATTGTGGCAAGCTTTTTTTTTTATGTAGGAGGGCGAGACTTGAAATTACACCCCTTGGGGTTTCACTCAAATAATACGTGGTTTTTACTTTTTCACACACCGCCGTTATAGGAGAGTATTATGATCATTCAAAAATCGCATTTCAGGTTTTTGACATAATTTTATTCAAAATCTAAAACTAGGTAAATACCCAAGAACCGCACGTTGTAGATACCAAGTAAAGCGTAAACGTTATGGGAACGCTGACAACACAACACCCCACAGAAATGCAGAACGAAAAACAAACCAGCGCAGAACGAATGAGTATCGGATAGTGAACGTATCAATAGTAAGAAGCTTTAAGGGTACGGCTAGCAAAATTCCGTTCAAGATTAAACGCTCAGAGAAGTTTCTGCAACAAAGCACAGATGATTAATTAGCTCTTCATCCCAACAACATGTTCGGAAAGGTCATGGAGATTCGTGGTATCAGCATATTGTTTCTATGTCTCCATTCATAATACTGAAGGTGGTAACTTTCTTTTTTAGTTCCAATTTCTATTTTTTACATCCTCTAGAGCATGAATTTACGCCCCTGGAATGACCATTTGGGGGAAGGGGCAATCGCCCTCCCTAGCACTCCTGGTAGCTACGGTCCTGGTACTACCGCCTAGTCTAGATGGAAAGCTTGAATCAAAAGTCCAGATGTTCGTGTAAGGGATAAAGCTTTAATCAACGCCTAGGAAGTCTTTAGCAGCCGGTCAGTAGAAAAGCTTAAATCTCCAGTCGGGAATGTGCGGTGTCGTGCCAGAAGAAAGCCTGAACTAGTAACTAGCGTACATTAAGAAGAGCCTATTAATTCTCAGTCAGGAACATCATTAACCACTGGATGTTATGCGCGACCGAATACACCAGATTCAGTATCGCTTTCTTTTTTCATGTGTAATGCTAATCTTATTTCTTTATTGTTCCTGAAAAATTCTCGTGCCACAATTCTTAGCGTTGAAAGGTTACTTAAGAGATAAATAAAAATAGCAGTGACACATCAATCAATTAACACAAAGCTGCGTGTTAACGAGAATGACAACGAATCTTTGTTAACTATATGATCGCTTCTATGAATGTTTTAGCCGAACACTTCTTCGCCAAAGAAAAATAAAGGATAAAAACGAAAATAATGAAACTAATACGTAGTGGGTGGGAGTATCACGACAACGATTATTAGCAATCGTCCAACCCTAATTAGGGTTTATTGGTTCCAGGAAGGAAGAGAGAGCCAGCACCGTTGGACAAGCATGCCACCCATACCTCATCCGGAATTCGACATAGAGCTCAGCTCGGATGACTAGCCAGTAACAGACGTCTCTGACTCCTCGGCCACCTGAGCGGCCATTGGAAGAGGTTCTTGTGATTACTAAATATATCCTAAGTCTTCTCATGTCTTTGTAGCTTTGTAGCAGAATAATTGTTTATTCCCTGAACATTTTGAATAGGAATTCGTGTCTGTTACTTCTCTCGACATTACACTTTTCCTTCCAACTTCCCTCGTTTAGATATAAAGCAGGAACAGTGTCTCCTTCGTGGGTTATTGCGCACTTCCGACATCTACAGTTTCATTAGCTTTCCACTGATAGCTCCCGAAATTACACTTTATTTGCAACTTCCCTCGTTTGAATATAAAGCAGGAACAGTGTCTCCTTCGTGGGCTATTGCGCACTTCCGACATCTACAGTTTCATTAGCTTTCCACTGATAGCTCTCGACATTACACTTTTCCTTCCAACTTCCCTCGTTTAGATATAAAACAGGAACAGTGTCTCCTTCGTGGGTTATTGCGCACTTCCGACATCTACAGTTGCATTAGCTTTCCACTGATAGCTCTCGACATTACACTTTTCCTTCCAACTTCCCTCGTTTAGATATAAAGCAGGAACAGTGTCTCCTTCTTGGGTTATTGCGCACTTCCGACATCTACAGTTTCATTAGCTTTCCACTGATAGCTCTCGACATTACACTTTTCCTTCCAACTTCCTCGTTTAGATATAAAGCAGGAACAGTGTCTCCTTCTTGGGTTATTGCGCACTTCCGACATCTACAGTTTCATTAGCTTTCCACTGATAGCTCTCGACATTACACTTTTCCTTCCAACTTCCCTCGTTTAGATATAAAGCAGGAACAGTGTCTCCTTCGTGGGTTATTGCGCACTTCCGACATCTACAGTTTCATTAGCTTTCCACTGATAGCTCTCGACATTACACTTTTCCTTCCAACTTCCCTCGTTTAGATACAAAGCAGGAACAGTGTCTCCTTTGTGGGTTATTGCGCACTTCCGACATCTACAGTTTCATTAGCTTTCCACTGATAGCTCTCGAGATTACACTTTTCCTTCCAACTTCCCTCGTTTAGATACAAAGCAGGAACAGTGTCTTCATTCGTGGATTATTGCGCACTTCCGACATCTACAGTTTCATTAGCTTTCCACTGATAGCTCTCGACATTACACTTTTCCTTCCAACTTCCCTCGTTTAGATATAAAGCAGGAACAGTGTCTTCATTCGTGGATTATTACGCACTTCCGACATCTACAGTTTCAACAGTTTTCCAGTGATAGCTCATTCTTTGTTGAATAAAAACAACTTAGACCCGCCAGAATTACAGAGTTGTTGTGTGTATTCACATCCAAACCAGTGTCCTCGAGTGATATCGGTAAGCACTAAAATTTACTTAGGTGTGCTGCGAGTGCCACGTACGTGCTTCCTAAATTTTTAAACTAAGATAATACACTGGCGGAAAGTGAAAAAAGAACACCAAGAAGGAGATGTCTGATACCAACGAAATACAGCATAATAACGGAATACAGAGGATTACGTGATCAAAACATTATGGCAAAATACAGATGTATTTGCTTGTAAACTGAAAAATAACATTCCATGTAATATGGTTAGTAAAAGGTTGAACCGCCATGAACTGCGTCACACTGTGCAGTTCTGGCATGGAGTCTGTCGTACAGATGTTGGATGTAAGTTTGGGGTATTGAGTTCCAAGCATCCTCAACCTGGACGCGTAAATTGGGGATGGTCGTGGCTGGCCGCACGTGCTCAATGGGGGACAAATCCGGTGAATGTGTAGGCCATGGAAGTTGTCTCACACCCTGAAGTGCATGTCGCGTTGCACGTGCCGTGTGTGGGCGTGCGTTATCTTGCTGGAAAACACCACGATGGACCGACCTTACAAATGGCACAACAACGGGCTGAATTATGTTGTTGATGTAGGAGGTGCTGTTTATCGTACCCGGTACAAACACTAGTTGTGTACGGGAGTGATAGCTGATCGCTCCCCACACCAGGAGACCAGGTGTAAGCCCTGTGTGTCTCTGGCGGATGCAAGAAGGGTGGAGACGCTCCCCTGTGTCTGAGAACACGCATACGGCCATCGGAGGCTCCCAAGCAGAATCTGCTTTCATCGCTGAACACGACAGATCGCCATTGCGTTCTCCAGTGCAGACGTTGGCGACACCACTGCAGCCGTTCCTGACGGTGGGCTGGAGTCAGTGGTACACTTGCCAGAGGCACACGTGCACGTAGTCCTGCATCCATTAGACGGTTGCGGATTGTTTGCACAGTCACCTCAGGTGCAACGGAAGCTCGGGTTTGCGTCGCAGTGGATGTTCTGCTTGTCAACGCCGCTCTTCTTATGCGTCGATTGGTCCGCTCATCAGTCCGTCTGTGACTCCCGGTTCCACGTCTTCTCGTGTGGGAATGTTCCTCGGACCATCTACTCCACCATCGTACCACCACCGATACTTCCCGTCCAATTCACTCCGCAATACGACGATACGACTACCCGGCGTCGCAGAGTCCGACTAGACGACCTCGCTTTAAGTCCGATAACTACTGAAATCGTACACGTCTTCCATGCCCAGGCATTGCAGCTTCTTCAGGGTCTTCGCACGTGTCCGTACGCCGACGACTGATTACATTCATTTTGCCGCACTCCTTAAATACCACCGACTATAATTTTCATATTATGCCGTGCTGTGGCGTAAGCGCTCACCGGTTGGTCAGAAATTAACATCACACCTACGTAAACTCGACCCCATTAATATATGTACATTTCATGATCGTCCGCCGATTCCTTCTTGGTGTTCTTTTTTCACTTTCCGCCGGTATATCTATTCATGGCACCTTATCTTAAGTGTATAGAGTGTACTCGGAAAACAGACACAAATTGGTGAAGGAAGATATAATTCTAGGATAGAAAAATCAGTTTAAAATATCATGTCCGCTTTGAAGTGTTAAACGGATGATATACGAGGGATTTCAGCTTCTGGTTCGTATGGCTATCCGTTCTCCAATATACTACCTGTTTTACAGTTTGAACGCACCCACACATTATTTTGGACTTCTAGTAAAAGGTAATATAAAAATAAACTGGTCAGAATAAATGCGGAATAAAAGCCATGCAGTTTTGATGAAAGGATATTCTAGAACAGACGCTCATAGAAATCATTTGTTGTCTGTTTCGGGGTTTAGCGACTATCACGAGGAAATAGGAGGGTTATAAACGGTTGCCATTTCCCATTCTGTGGCTCCTGGATCCAGATATGGAGAGCCAGCGTCTTAAGGTAAGTATAACACCTTCATCCTGTACTTGAGCACAGGAACGGCTCGGCACTGGGGTGTAATTATAAATTTGAAATTCGGGATTTCTAATTCAGATCATATCATACGTAGAGAATTTTAGGAAGAAAATGTCTGACCCCAGGTTTTAAACAACCCTTAGAAATAGGAAACTAGGAGATTTGGGCTAGAGTGCCCGATAGGAAAGTGACACGGAAGCGATGTAGAAAGGGGTAGGAAGACGCCCTTATTTATTACCGAGGAGCCAATACCTGGGGCCCGACGGCTTAACGTGCCCATCCGACGCACTGCGGATATTTAGTGGTTCGAGCGTTCGTACCTGCCTGGAATCGAACCCGAGGTCTTATCGGTGGCAGTCACGAACGTTTACCACTAGGCCACACGTGCCCGAGATTTCTAATTATTTATTAACGTCAAATTTATAGCTGCGAGGAAGCAATTCTTGAATCCCTTTAAATTCCCATAAGAACCAGATTTTAATTTGTTGGCGACATTTAAACAAACTTAACAGTAAACGGTAAACCACGATCTCGAAGACTTCGAATCATGGGTAAACGCGTGGCAACGAAGCATAAATGATTTATGGGAAGTTTTGTGAGTTTTGTAAATTTTACTTCCGCGTTCCATTTACAAATTACTTTTCTTTCTACTTTGTATGACTTATTATATATTGATATAATTTAATTCTGCTGTTCTGTTCTTGTCTGTTTGACCAGAAACAAATTTTACCTGGATAGTAGTAGTTTGCTCAGTAGAGACAATATTATGATATCAGAGAGTTGAGCAATAAAAAATGAGACACTGTTTTATCATCCTATAGGAAGGAATCTTTTACCTCCAAAGGCTTTTTCAGTACATCGAACATTGGTGAACACACAGCTCATCGAACACTGGCCTGCAAAACTTAAAGACGAGCCAGGTTTAGACCCATGCTGTCGCACAGGAGCTGCCTGGATATGTGAAATTCAAACCCCCAGGAACTTCACCACTTACCGAAATGATGGCGCAAAAAACACCGACACTGCTTCAGATCCTAAAGAATATAGTTAATTTTCTTTCAGAATTGGCTACATAACGCTGGGTGCCATGCGTTGCTGAAGACGATACGAATAGGAGAGAAGGTCCTCAGTAGGGATATGATCACTCCTAACGTCGATACATGATTTGCACCGTCTGTCCATACTTCACACTAGATTGTCGATAAGTTCCTGCGGGGATATCGCCCATTCTTCCATCAGCGCCGTCTTCAGCTTTTAGACAGTTTCCAGTGTGTACGTTGACGTGCCGCAACGCGTCTCTCCAGAGTGTCCCACGCGTGTTACATGGGATTTAGGTAGGGGAAACGTGGTGGCCAATCTATCTGCTGAATTTCTTCACTTTTTAAAAGCTCATCAATAGCCACCGTACGATGGGGCGTGGCGTTATCCTCCATTAACACAAACTGTGGGCCAATGGCACCTCGGAATAGAGGAACATTGGAAAGGACTACCAAATTACAGTAGCGCACACCCATTATGGTATATCCTTTCAGTATCTGGAGCTCTGTATGTGCATCTATCAGAATGGAGTTCTGTATGTGTATCAGTCAGAATGGAGCTCCGTATGTGCAGCAATCATAATGGAGCTCCGTATGTGCAGCAATCATAATGGAGCTCCGTATGTGCAGCAATCAGAATGGAGCTCCGCATGTGCAGCAATCAGAATGGAGTTCCGTATGTGTATCAATCAGAATGGAGCTCTGTATGTGCAGCAATCAGAATGGAGCTCCGTATGTGCAGCAATCAGAATGAAGCTCCGTATGTGCAGCAATCAGAATGGAGCTCCGTATGTGCAGCAATCAGAATGGAGCTCTGTATGTGCACCAATCAGAATGCCTGCCCATACGAGAACACCGCGCCCCCTATATCGATCCCATTCATTAATATTTTCGGGGCAATGCCATGTACCTACCTCACGCCAGATTAGCTGATGTCCAGAATCATTACAGAGACTATATCTACTCTCATCAGTGAAGAGTACCATACCCCACTGTTCTGTTTTCTAGTCCTTATGTTCTTTGGATCACTTTAAACGGTGTCCTCGGTGAGCAGTTCTTAATGGAGCAGATCGTACTGGTCGTTGATCAAACAATCCACCTTTGTGTAGTCCTCTGGCCACTGTGAACCACGATACTGTGCGTCCTGTGCTCATGTTCAGTCGTTTAGTAATGTTACTCGGTGTCTGGTATCAATCCTTTTTGGCCTATAGGAGCGGATGGTGGTCTTCACCGGGTATAGTTTTTGGTGGACGATCACCACCAGTCTTTCGCACAGCTGTACCTGTAATCCTAAAGGCCGATCACGCACGCGGTACGACGTATGGGCGATACCGAACTCTTAAGCCACACTCATCACAGTTCGCCCCTCCTAGAGCCTTCCAATTATTCGACCATGAGTAAATTCATCAAGATGTTTTCCACGGGCCATTTTGTCGTCTCTAGCACACAAAAAACACAGCCGAACGTCTGTAAGACTTATGCACACCGTCAGGTGACTTCCGTTCAACTGATGCTATTAGACTGCGTCAGCTGATGCTATTGGACTGCATTTTGTTCTCACGTCACGAATCCACACGTGACATGCTGCATTACTACGCATGTGCTGTTGCTCCTGTTCCCAGTCACAGTCCGGAGTTAATTTGTGTTTGATTGGTGAAAAAGTAAAATAAGGCATATTTACGGCCTTATATTACTTTTTCCACTTCGTCCTTAAATTTTGCACACCAGTGTATAAAGAATATCAGAAGCAGAAAAATATTGAAAAGCTTTTTTCTGAATATTCTCTAGTTTTGATGATCGGGGTGAAAATATGGAGATAGAAGAAAGCAATGAATGTTGTTTCACTCCGGGATGCCAAGCTAAAATGAAATAAAATTTTAGTTTGCTAGTCTTTCATTAGCTGCCGACGTAGAGGTAAGCATTCGAATTTATAATAATTGAATGTGGAATCTTTACCGGCCGAAATCTTGTTGAATAAGCGAGAGAAAAAAGCTTGCCCTAAACATTTAGCCAATAAAAACCAATGAAGTCCTCTAAAACTCAAAAATGACTTACTCTACTGCAGAACTGGCACATCACAACATACACTCAATTAATTAACATAAGGAATAAGACGTTGATTTTGGATTCATAGAAAGAAGGGAGCGTCAAATGACCCCAGCCACAAATATACCAACTTTCGAAAACACACCAACTTTCCGATAAGTTGCGAATATTTCGTTTCCTCGTCTTCCCCTCTATCTGCATTTGCTGGGTTTGACCGGTAGGAGGAAAGAAAGCACTCTGTCTTTCGAAGACGGAGTGAGGTAGTTTTGCACCCGACGTAGTAAACTCTCCGCCCTCCCTCATTTCTGAAGATATTGGTGGCTTTCAAAGATTCGAACATCACAGAAATGACAATCATCACGAGTAGCGATAATTACCTATCCGTGCTGTATCACAGATAGGACAATCGCCGCTACTCATGTGCTGTGGTAATTATGCAATCTAGTGGCATGTTTGCCTATTGTGACAACCGGAACGGCTTTTCTTGATCTCTGGCTTTCTGAAAAGGAATGAGACTTTCCTTGGTAACCCAGGGGAGCACATTGGTCGCCCAAATTCAGAGCAAAAACTTGAAGTTGTATGTATGCTGTCTTTAGACACAAGCCATCTAACAAGATCGACTTCGAATATTCCCTATCACTCTGCAACTCGCTACCTACTGTGTAACGTACCAGGAGATGTGACGTACCTGCCAGAAGGACGCACACGACATAAAGGCAGATAGGAATCAGAATAAAATGTCCGCGTAGCTCAATTGGTAGAGCAACTTATTCCGGAATGAGTGGACCCGGGTTCGAATCCTGGCGCGGATAAAAAATTACGGAGAAATTCACTTCGTTATAATGGCGCCCGAACTATCCGGATGACCCGACCGTTCACAATCTCGCAATGGTGTGATGTTATTTCCACACCGCGAGATAGGAAAAATAAGAGCAGCACTACGAAAAAAAAAAAAAAAAAATAAGGGGGAGATGATGTAACGTACCAGGAGATGTGACGTACCTGCCAGAAGGACGTACACGACATAAAGGCAGATAGGAATCAGAATAAAATGTCCGCGTAGCTCAATTGGTAGAGCAACTTATTCCGGAATGAGTGGACCCGGGTTCGAATCCTGGCGCGGATAAAAATGACGGAGAAATATACTTCGTTATAACTGTACATGTAACCAGGCATCAGAGAGGTGCACTTCCAACTTCCCCCTGTCGCGGTCAGAACCATTCGCATCGTCCTGAAAAAAAAACTTTTACTGAGCTCTTCGCCCTCGTCTCAGACCTTTCTCTTGAAAACTTCCGTCGAACCATCTCCTCAGCGGAACCTGTTACGTTCGGAACTTTGCAGGACTTCCTCTCCTCTTAACTTTTTACTTTATCTCTTGTTGCTGGGCTTTTGCTTTCTATCATTGTCATTTCAATAGCAGAAAGCTCTGAAACGCAAGATGGGAAAGACAAACATTTCGATCAAAAACCCGCGATTGTGACCCTTTTCAGTGACTCCTACTTAAATCATGTTTGTACTTTCTTTAAACTGTCACCTTTCCTCTCTAAAATCGCTACAAAGACTAGTCCAAATCTTTGCGTTTGACAGTTTTAACAGCTCTTCATATCTGAAAGAGCAAAAAGATGTGGCCAATCGAAAGTGCTTATCTCCGAAACTCGGGGTCTTACCTTTTCTAATATGATTAATTTAGACACCCAAAAATATGCACTAATATATTTTCCAACCTAAGAGCACGAAACTGAAGGAGCGAGAGTCAGTTATGTCGAAGAAGTGCACTTCATCATCATCTACCACTCACTGCTGTCAGAAACATCAGTCACATGCACCATTTATTTCAGGCCACGTATGCAGAACGCCAGCATATTCCTGGTATGCCTAGTTGCCGTAGACGTATATCCATTCTCTGTTATTTTTATTATTTCTATCCGTATTTAATGAGATCACAAATGTCGGTAACGGGAGAGAGATTTTGAGTTTTGAATGCGAAAAAGAAATGCTTTTAAAGAGATGCCGTTTTACAAGGGTGGACTACTGCCTTGCATAGTGATTGCTTTCTTCATAGAAAGCTTGATTAAAAAATAAATACGTGACTGTGCTTAGCAACTGTTTTTTACTTGAATGATAGGTACAAAGAAAACAACGACTTGGGATTAATTTGTAACCATAATTTGCTTCATATAAACATTAGCGCCATCATTAATCGCTTTTAACTCCAGGTATAATGGCAAGTAATGTAATTTTGACAGCCGGGTAACTTTATAAAGTTACCTTACAAAGAGTCCCTTTTCTTTATATAAGGTAACTTCAGTACTCACGGTTTCGTGATTCCTACATATTTCCAGGAACGCACGTTTCAGCTATAAGAAAGGTCCTTCCCAAAAGCCGAGCTATGTGTTAAGATTTAATAGCATCAGAGAAGATATGTCAGCAGATCGCAATCCATACGGCTAGTTAAGGAAAAAAATAAGAGCAAATAGTGGTTGCTTTGGACCACAAAAATACCAACCCCAAATAAACTGTGATACAAATTGGCCCCGAGTAATTTTTTAAAGTTGTATATTTTTCGCTACTTCTGTAAGATTTGAATTGAAACTTCCAGCGCTTGTTTTATTTCAAAGCAATGCATTGCAAAACGCCTTCCACAAGAAATTGTGAAGTTTAAGAACGATTTCTCTGAAATTTTATCGAGGCTTACTCCACGTTTTTAAGATTTCTGCCCTTTTTCTTTTCCATTCCCAAATTCTGAATCTTTTATTGCCTAGATGATTTGTAAATAATCACATAAATAATTTGTCTTTGTTACGAAAGCTCAACAATTATATCGCAGAGAACTATTTTTTCATAAAATTTACTTAGAAGATTTGACGATGAAATTACATGATCAATTTTTCAACGAGACTTACTCGTGCATGACAGGCTTGTTAGGAAAATTCGTCAAATAAATTCTTCAGTGAAGTTCGCAGTATTTATTTATCATCAAAACTTGCATCGAAATTTTTAGGATGAACTTGTCAATACTTTGTTAATAGGTCTGGCTATGGTATTTACAGGAAAACTTACAAGACTGATGTTGCAATGAATTTTGGATCATAGATTTTTCAACAAAACCTATAGGCTAGATACAGCACTAAAATTTGCAAGGCGAACTCGTCGGTGAAATTCTAAAGACAGAATTTCCAACGAAATCCACAAAGATATTTCTCAGAAAAAAATAATTAATTTAAAGTATATGATTTATCATCTATGCTCACCAGATGTAATATATCATCCAATAAAGCATAAGCAACAGATTTTTCAGTGCAGGGAGAGGATTCATCATTGATGTTCATGCAGTCATTTCCTCAGCTTAATTCCAGTAATCTCATTCAGAAGTAAATCTAATTTCCTGTAGAAGAGAAAAATAATTTTATTTAGGTTTTTGTTAAAAGGATGGAGACAGACTTTTGCAAAAATAGCTACACGAAAATAAATAATTAGTCGTATTCTGGATACTCACGTGTGCATAAGCAGATGATTAATTTAAGTTCAGTGCATTTTTAAACTTAAGAATGAAAATGCAGTGCATTCATTCGAGCCTGAATGTTTGGAATTATCTGTTTTTACGAATATGTGGCAAAAAAAAAAAAAAGGTTGAAAAGGTTGGATATTGGAAAGTAGAAAATGATAAATTCACTAAATGGCTCAGTTGTGCTTGTCACGGCAGTATAAAGAGCACGCTTTTAATGTTTGAAACGAAACTGAAGTGAGGAAAATGAGAAAAATGGTGAATGTGGGAATTGTGCAGATATGTGATACCACAAAACAATTCTAAATCTTTGCAAACGTTAATAAGGAATAAAAGCAACCTTTCAAACAAATTTATCAGAGATCTATAGTTTTAGATAGATAAAATAACGTCCAGCAATAAGATTTTCAGACGATGCTTTGTGTGACGTCAAGTGCGAAGCCATCCGAAGCTCTTAGAATCATGTCGAATATTCCAGAGAAGAAAAAAACGGAAATATTTTGCCTCATGTTGAAAAAAATTATTTAACTCAAAATTTTCGGGGAAACGGAATTGAACCAGCTGATAGTGCCTTTAAAGTTAGTGCTTTGGTTTGAGTGAGCGGCAGGTCATGTGTGATGAAATTGTAACTGCCGTTGCAAAACATTGTAACGCTTCTGGGAAAGAATATGAATCGGATGATGACCAGACATTGTTGACAATGTTTGGAGTGTTCTAATAACATCGAAATTTGCAGCACATAAATATTCCTGAAATTTATTTGCATGCCTTGCAACTCATCGCGTTGATTGTAATTGTAATTTAAGTACGATTGAGTAGCAACTATGTGTTTGTGTCATGAAATGCAAAATGCAAAAAATACTGAAATATATTTTTCTTTCAAGGTGAATCATGATATCATATCAAGTCTGTGTCCATCCAAAGTTAGTTCGCCTACGATATAAATACACGCATTAAGCTTAAAAGTGAGTATATTGATGTACTACACTATATTGACAAAAGTCGCCGCACACCTAGAAGAGAAACACAACATAGCTTTTATTGACATACATTAGTGCGGTGTCAGTCCACCTTTGGCCTACACGTGTCTTCACGAGATCCGTGTTTGAGTGCTCACGTACGTGTTTTGTGTATCCCATCATTGCTCTTCTGTGTGTGTGTGCTAAAGTTAAAGGTCTGTGCTTTCGTTTAAGATCCCTCACGAGTGGGTGAGTGCTTATTCTTTTTTCCTTATTGGTGTTTTAATTTACACACCGAGCTGGTCGTTTTTCTTCGTTAACCCTTGCCATTGATTATGGCATCTGCCGATGAGAGCGCTGTTCCCGCCCGCATCGCTGCAGATCCTCGCGTCGCCTCTTCAACGAAAGACGCAGCCGATCAATCATCTTCGCTTGCTAGTGGAGAGCCTCTTAACTTTCCTCCTATCATTTGCACGTTTTCTCCTGCTTAGGTCTCCGACTCTGCCATTGAGAACGTGGATGTGACGTCCATGGCCCCTGCTGGCGATAATGAATTCATGAACGTCTCTGATGGCGTCGCTAATCTGCCCTCTGCAGTTTCTACTGCATCTGCTTCCAGTACATTGTCTCATGCTACACACCTTCCAGATGAGGCACTT
Source organism: Macrothele yani (assembly GCA_039090855.1). Lineage (NCBI taxonomy): Eukaryota > Metazoa > Arthropoda > Arachnida > Araneae > Macrothelidae > Macrothele > Macrothele yani. The sequence goes on from CM077001.1 coordinate 72,223,590, forward strand.
CGGCACGCACGTATTCTGCGGCTGCCTCTGGTATTCCACTGGCTTCCTCCTCGTCCAGTCTGCCCCCTATGGATTCTTATGTTACTCTTAACGGTGACACCATCTTATTAGACATTCCCGAGAACCCTCCTGCTGGTCAACATCTTCATTCGACCCTCGAGTTGGGGGTTTGTTTTGATGCGCTGCCCAACACTCCTTTGAAGCAGTACAGCTCCGCTCTCAAGGAGATGCTTCCTTCTGGTGCCATCACCTACCTCACCCGAAAGCCACGACCTGTGATTGCTTATTTTTCGAAGAAAGAATATGCCGAGCTTGTCTTGCCTCGGGGCTTATCAATTGGTGGTCGTCACCTCTTAGCCGAATCCATCGCCCAGCGTCCTGTTCTGGTCTCTCTACATCTAGTACCCCCGGAGATATCTGATGATATGCTATGTGCTGCACTTAGTCGATGCCGCATAGTACTTAGTCGGCCCAATGATGACTTTCTCCTCTTCCCCCTATGACCCCGATGTTAAATATATATGTGGCTTCCGTAGAACTGCTCGCATCATCTTCCCGTCGGAAGAGCATCTCATAAAGTTTCCACGGTTCCTCGATGTTCGTTGTGGTAACGAGCGTCGCCGGATTGAGCTCCTCACCTCTGCTCATTGCTCACGCTGCAAGGCTTACGGCCATCAGCAGGCTCAGTGCCCCCATGCAGAACCACTGACTCCTGGAGCTCCAAGGCAGCATTCTACATCTTCCTCTGTTTCTGCTGCCATGCCTCCTCCTGCGTCTGCACCTCCTGGACCCAGTTCTACCGAAAATCTGATTAAAGCCTTCGATCAACACGCGTCTTCCAGTGTTGCTTACTCCATTCTATCGGATTTTCCTCCGCTTGACTCCTCCTTGCCTTCCAGTGTTCTCTCTCCATCAGAGAACATCACGGCTGATCTTCAAGCTTCATTCACCGTCTGCACTTTTGCTCCCGGCGATGAGTTGGACCTTTCCTCTGATTCCACATCTCGTGTGTCATTGATGCACGGCAAACGTTGCTCTACGACCAGTACCGTGGCCCGGAGGAAAAGAAGAAGTCACCTTCTCCGACTGGCCGCCCACATCGTTCCACCCGTTTAGCAGGCTCCAAGTCCCCCCTGTCACGTTCTAGCTCTTCCTCTTCAAGTCCAAGGGTCCTCTGCCGGCGTTTGAAGATTTCTCGACTCTGCTTACCAATGCCTCTCTTCCTTCAGAACCTGTCTCCTTTGAAGATATTTACAAGTTTCTCACTCATAAAACAAATCGGGAGGCTTCTCTCCTCTCATCTTTTCACAGCAGGTTGGAGCAGTTCTTCCCGAGGTCTTCGACCAAGCAACCTCCATCCTCAAATTCCTCCGGCATAATGCCAAGCAACCCGACTACGTCTTGTGGTGTCGTTGGATGAAGGGCAGCTATAGCAGCTTTCTGGAATGCGTCACATTCCCGAAAGCTGCCATAGCTTCCCTTCATCCGATGTCGGACTTACCCATTCAATGTCGCCACTCTGAATTGTAGGGGGTTGCTAACCCCCTCGCTAACGCTCCCGTTCTGAAAGATCTCTCGCATCTTGGAGCCGACTTACTCCTTCTGCAAGAGACGAACTGCCACTCTTCGACACTTTTCATAGATGGCGCACTTGAGACTTCACCTTTCACCATGCTTTCCGTTACTAAGTGCACGGTGGTACAGCAGGAGTATCAGTCTGCCATTTCCGCATGCCGTGAAAGCTCTTTCTATGCTACGTGGTCACCAGTGACCCCGTGGTTCGCTGTTACACCAAGTCCGTTACATCTCTTTTTTTTTTTTTCATTTATTTGTTTAACTGTTACAATAGAATCATTGAATAAATTAGTTTACAGAGTAACTTAAAGTTTGTAACAGTATGGGAAGCCTAAGAAAAGGCCTCTTTCAAGAGTCCTGACATAAGTCACACGGTGATTTAAGACTCTGCATTAACTTTTTGATGTTCTTTCGCACTGCGGTGCCCTGCCTGTGATCATTTTTTTCTTCCTCAAGCATTACTCTGTTTGCAAAACGTTGTAAATTTGTCATTACTCATTCAATGCACATATAATCGCTTTTATCAGTTTGTATCATTCCTGTTCTTTTTTTTTTTTTTTAAGACGATTCCATGTTGCTCGTCTTCTCTGTTTTGTTACATTAAAGCGATTCTGAAACCACCTTTGGCCTTAATGCATGCACTGACGCTGATTGACATGCTTTCCACAAGGTTTTAGAACACAGCGGTAGGTAAGCGCTTCCATTCAGTACATAACGCTGCCGATAACTGTTGCTTAGTAGTAGTCCTTGTTTCCAAAGTTCTTATGCGGCGTTCTAATTCATCCTATAGGCGCTCTGTGGGTTTAAGATCAGGGCTCTGTGCTGGCCAGTCCACACACGATAAGGAATTATCGTCACACCACGCCGTAACAGCCCTTGCTTTATGGCTCAGTGCATTATCCTGCTGGTACCAACAAGGCTCGGTTCTATAGTATTGCTATAGAGTTGGTTGGGCTTAATTGTCCAGAATATCGAGGTAGACCTGCTGGTTAACAGGTTTGTCCACGATAACCAATGGGCCAGGACCATACCACGAAAAACACCCCTACACGAGTACACTGCCATCTCCAAACTTGACCGTAGGAACAGTACACTGTGGTAAATAGCGTTCACGCGGCTGCCGCCATATCCACATACGGCCATCAGACTGATGGATCCGTTTCCTCTACGGTCCAAGATAAATGTTCTTTACACCCTGCTAAACGATGAGTAGCATTCCGAGTGGAGATGAAAGGCTTATGAGCAGCCGCACGACCACGGTAACCCATGGAATGAAGTTCTCTACGAATGGTACGTGTACATACTGAGGTCTCAGCGTTTTTACTCACCTGTACACTGAGGTCCCAGCGTTTTTACTCACCTGTACACTGAGGTCCCAGCGTTTTTATTCACCTGTACACTGAGGTCTTGTGTAGTACTCCGTCGCTTAGCTGTAACGACTCTCCTGAGGCCTCGACGTCCTCTATCACTGATTTTCTTTGGTCTGCCGGTACCTTTTGCTGCTTCAGAAACGCCATGTGCCTTTCACTTATTCAATACATCCAAAACAGTTGACTTGAGTATGTTTAAACGCCTGTCGGGTTCTCTTATGGACAACGCATTAATATAACACTCAACCATCTTTCCTTTCTCAAAGTCACTTCTCTCCAGCCGCGATATTTTCATTCAACCTCACAGTGCGATATGATCGCGGTCAGCTGCAGGCTTGTTTTTATGTCGTTTTCAGCTGTACTGCGCATCTTAACAACGCAGCGGATCCGTTCATTTGCTTTTGAAGGGTGTCCGGTGACTTTTGTCAATGTACTGTATGTACATAATGAAAAGAAGTAAAATTACAGATATATCCGTATGCGCAAAAGGCTTGAAATTGTAATCAGGCTATCAATGCGGTTTTGAAAAAAGATAAAGAAGTTTAAAGCTAAGTAAGTTTTCGATGACTTTCAGCGAATAGTTTATATAATGAATTTATTTTCGGTTCCGAGCGACTACGACTATGTGGGCTACACTGTGCTAGTTTTCATCGATTAGTACGGAACACGTGGTGAGGAGAAATCAATAAGGTTTCACCTACTTCTTTGTTATTTGCCAACCACACGTGACATTCAAAGAGACTTATTTATTTGATTAGCATACAGCCTCACCTCCGGCAAGAGATGGATGCAGACCCTGAAAATGCAATAAAATGTATCCCACTATTCATTCCACAGTTTCGTTTCAAACAGTAAAACAATCCCCAGCATAATTATTTTTTACGACCCCTTTTACTGAATTTTTTATTAATTCGTGCAGTCAACATGCGATTTTATGAAGGCATTGCTCTGCTCAATAAATAACGGAATAGTGCTGATCAAATCTGCCGGAAAACATCTGCATATTGAAATAGAGCGCGGGGATATCCTTTCTCTACGTATGTCTTTGTATGTAAAATTACGTGACCAGAAAATTAACCCTTGACCCAGGATGCTGCGTTTTGTCCGCCTAAAGAGGAGAGAAAGCATATTACTGTGCCTGACACTGTCGCAAATCTTCCTTTTTGACGTTTTAATGACTCTGGAAAGGTAGATGAATTGCTATGCAAATAGGAGGTTGAGTTTCATGAATTTGTGTTGAGATGCAGCGTGGGCGAAAAAGAATTTAACCGAAAGAACGCTTAACGTCCGCTGAATATGAACTTAAGATTATAATTGCACGCATGAATAAAAAACGCATTGTAAAGTACTGTATTATAAGGTCATCCTTTTAACGGTTATTTTGGGAAATAGTGACGGACCTTCAACTAACATCCCACTGCAATTTGTTACTATCCTGATTTGAATATTATGTCTTTTCGAAATGTCCTTTAATACTTGGTGTATTCCTCTATCACGTAAACAACTCGTACAAATTAGGACAAAAAGGTAAGCATTTAGGATTTTTAATATGCACTCGCGTTTTTACGTTCATGGGGAAAATAATTTCTTTTTTTCCTGAAAGAAAAGGTAAAGAGAGAAAGCATTTCGTTGTTAAAAATATCATGTGGAATTTTCTTATCCATAGGTATTCAATGTGATATGAACTGTTACATTGAAGAAATTTGAAAAAAATTGACCTATAATATGCAAATTTACCTAAATTCACGTGCTGGTGCCGGAACTGATCTATTGTGACAACTGACGTGAAGTGAAAAGTTCATGTGAAATAAATATACGAGTAATAAACTGACATTCGACAGTATAACCCAGAGTCCAACCCGCGGCTTAACTTCTGTAAAAATTCAGAAATGAGTATTTCATTTCGAAATTCACACATTTCTACCACTAGTGGATGCGAGTAGCTAATTTTACTTGCTAATGTTTTACTGAATCTATAAATCTTGTTAAAAATTCCATTTATTACTGGTTCTATTCACTGTGAAGAATACTGCGCATGTTGTGTACTTTAAACCAATGTTAGGTTTTCTGCTATGGGCCCTAAACGTATATTTTTTCTCCCAGTTTTCTCCTTCTTTACCAAAAACCTTCTTTGAAAAATTATTTTTACGTCGAAAAAGATTTAGAGGGTATGCTTCTTTTTTCATGAAAGAAAAGGTAAAGAGACTATGCGCATTACCCCTAAGTATTTAGTATCCTCTTTCTTGTTCTGTCTTTCCTCTGGTATATTAGATTCTGCCTATCTGCTAAACGTAATTTTTTATTTTCGTCTCATATTCAAAATTGAGGTGTCATTATTCTTTATGAAATTATTTTTATTACTCTGTTTCCTTTTCTTTTTAAGGAAGGACAAAAACCTTGGTACCACTGTCTTTCACGCATTGACTGGAGACGAGCAAATTTTCCAATCCGGCCTCCACGACTGCGTCTCGCGACCATCAGTGATTTTCATCCACATATGCACAAGCCGAAGATGGCTGTGACTCCTGAACCAGATCCAATCCTTCCACCTGAACCAGAACCGAAAATATCGAATAATCTTAGACTCAGCTCTCGCAGAGAGTATATGATGCAGTCTCCTTCCGAAAGCAGACAATTTCTTGCATGGATAAAAGTGCCTCTCCGCCGAGAAAGATTGTCGTCATTGAACTCTGCTATTAATGGACGAATTTCTTCTACGAACACAGCAGTGACCATTTTGCCTACATCAGTAACAACTACCCCGAAACCAATGCCGAAGCTACTTTTACCTACTGCGACAAGACCGGCCATGTACAGCCTCAACGGATTCGTTCCCAAGCCGTCCGTAACTCAAATTAAAAAAACAGCTGACTCTGCAGAATCTAACATCAAACAGCGTTACCACCCTCACTTGAAACAAATGGATTTTGCTGCTAGCAATAGGGTAAGTTCTATCATGTTATAAATAATTTGATTTGAATACTGTTTTATCTTTAAACGAAATTAAGGGTCTGATCATCATAGAACAAGAAAATTGTAGTGACTTCGTTTAAATTTCTTCAGTTGCAGTTGGTAGCTGTGATCCCCAAAACTGCGGTAAAATTGTATTTTTTTCTTTTGCAATATTTGGTCCAGAAAAAGTATAAATGCATACCTAGTTTACTGTGGAGATTTTTAAATAATATTTGCATTTCCAATTTCTTCTCTCCGTTTCCGCTTTCTTAAAATGAAGGTTCAGTTCTTGCTCTCGAACAAACTATTGTGCTGATGCTTTTTTTGTAAGAAACAAAATGCATTAAGCTGTTCATAAGCTGAGCTGAGAATATATATAAAAATTCAACAAAAGGTTCAGCTGTAGCAACTTTAATAATAAGAAAATACTAGACTAGCTGATCGAATTTGAAAGATTTCACCATCTTGCCTGAAGAAAGGTGGAATACGTATATAAAAGGAAGATAAGTACTGTTTTGAAATTCATATTCTTTGTATGGTCTGTCTAAATTATTTTTAAAACATAAATTATTACTTTTATTTTATTTATTCCGTTATGAAGACCAGTCAAGCAGCGTGATTAAGTCTCGTCATGGAAAAAATTAAAACTTAATAGTTTCACTTATAACAATTTCTTATCCTTTATGCTAATTAACATGTCTTACACACTGAGAGAACATAAAACAAGAAAAGATAGAAGTAATTTTATCACTGATTCTATTATATCTTAATCGGATGACAGGTCCAAGACAAAAATAATAGCGAGGCGCTAATAATTTTCTTTCTATTTTTCCCCTTGAACTTTCTGAGCTAATAATAAATAATATAACTAAATTCGATGACAGAACAAGATGAAAAACACAGCGTATGTTTACATCAATTTCTAACATAGCTGCTCTAGATGCCAGAAAGCGCAGCAGACAAAAATGTCATGTGTTCATCAGTTTTTTTGTTTTGTTTTTTTGCTATTCCAAAAATTCATTAACTATACATTCCATTTCGACCTCTTGTTGATAATATTGTTACCGCATCCTCAACTGGCAAAATTCCTATCTCGGAAATAATATAAGATGGATAATCTTATATTATCTTCAGATAAAAGTTCAGTCAAAAACAGTATACAATTTGTGATCCGCCAAAGGCAGCACTCTCCGAAAAAGAAGACATCATTATCGCAAGATATCGTTTCCATGTTCTCCAACATTCTAGTAGAAGGAACAATGAATTGCCTAAAAAAAGAGACTGTTAGCTCACCATTTAGCCCGACCCAAAGTAGAGGAGCTCTTAATTTTGGTCGTTACATGCCTTTCTCAAAACTGTTTTGTTTTCCAAGTCCATTTTTATTGACAAATTTGCGGTATAGCAATGGGAAGCCCACTATCTCCTATTATTTGCGAAATTTATACGGAACACTTGGAAGACTAGTTTTTCAACGTGATCTCCGTCAGCCTTTGGATATACTACGCAGAAGATATTCATCCTTTGGGAAGGTGAGATTTCTAAATTCCTTAAGCTGTTACCGAAGATCAACTCATTAGACTCAGGTATTCAGTTTACTTACGAATCCGAGCAAGATGGTTCTCTACCTTTTCTAGACGTACTTGCTACGCGGTCTGAAGATTCATTCATCGCTACTGTTTACCGCAAACCATTTGTTGTTAGTTTACCTCTCCACGCAAGATCAAACCATTAGATCCAACACAAAACCAGTACCTTTTGTACGAATGTATACCAAGCCTTAAACGTCTGCTCTAAAGAAGAGGGGAGAGGTTCTCCGGAAAGAATTGGTTTACGTCAGCCGTGTTGCTATCAACAGAGGTGAACTCAGCCATAAAAAAAATTGTGAAACCTCAACATAAATCCACCTTGACACGGATCCCCCTAAACACTCAACGAAACTTGATAGTCCTTTATTTTTATCCCTAAAATGTGTTTCAAAATATATAAAATCCTTAAGTTACCAAATTTCAAAGTGATTTTCACTCCTGCGGCTAAGATATTTTGTTCTACAGAAAAGGGCTCCATGCTTGACAGAAACTCCTGGGGAATCAATCGCATCCAGTGTCAGTGTGGTCTGTCGTACATAGGCCGGACACAAAGATCCCTTAAATTCAGGTTTAAAGAACACCAGTCATACACACACCTTCATAAAGAAACAGGACACTTGAAAGGAGTCGAGCTACGGCTTTGATTTTCACTGGATATGCTAATCAGGCAATATCTCAGAAATTATTAGCATTTCGACGTCATAGGTGCTGCGTACCGCGTCTAAGCAAATCAGATTCCACAATGTCACAGACCGTACACCAGCCGTTTTTCTCTTAGAAGCGCCGTGTGGATCGGTCACCATGTCTGTGTTTGGTCAGCAGTGTGTAAAATGACATGCAGTGTGCCTCGCGATCGTGTAAGACAGTCTTCCAGGCACATCAGCAAACTCGACAGAGGTCGCATTATTGGTATGAGAAACTTCAATGCTTCCCTTCCGGAAATAGCGGTCGTGGGGAGAGGAGTGTGTCGTCGTGGAAAGAGTGTGCAGGGAGTGTTACGAAGAAGGGCGTAGGACACGAATGGCACGGACGTGGGGCACGAATGGCACGGACTTGGGACACGAAGAGAAGGTTCTTGACGTCGTACACAAACAACGCCGAGGGACAGCTCTCATCTCTTGAGGATGTCTTGAGCGACCGTTCTGCACCATCAAAGGCGTTCGCACAGCAGTAGAGAACTGTAACGCATTATCCCATGTCAGCTGTAATAATACTTTGCCGGTTATTGCAGTTTGGGCTGCAGGCTTTTCGTCCCCTTCTCAAGTTACCCTTGACGCACAGCAACAGATTACCATGCTGCAATGGTGCATCGGACGAAGGGTGTGGCGTGACGAATGGCACAACATCGTGTTCTCGGACAAAACGCACTTCTTTTTAGGCGAAAATGATGGCCGCAGCTATGTCCGCCGACGACAGGGGAGAGGCGCAGGAAAGAGTGCATTCCAACAAGGCAAGGCACACCGCACAACATGAGGCATTACGGCCTGAGATGCTATCGTGTAAGAAAGCAGATTACCTCTCGTGAGAGTCTGTACCACCATAACGAATGCCCGTTACGTCAATGACATTCTACTGCCGATCACCCTTCTGTACCTTGCTGGACGTCCATAGTTCACTAGGACAATGTCACACCGCATGTTGCAGCGACAACACGTGCTTTCTTCAGGGATAACAATGTTCCATTCCTGCCGAGGCCTACTAAATCGCCGGCTTTATCACCCATAGAATATCTGTGGGGCATTTACAAAAAACAAGTGCAGCTGGACTACTGTTCGCCAACAACTCTTGATGAAATTAGGACGCGGGTCAATACAGCCTGAATGGCTATTTCAAAGGACACCACTGACACATTATTTGATTCGATACCTGAGCGCCTATAGCAGGTGATACAAACGAGAGATGGCCACACCTATTATTAGCTATATCGACGTACTTGGTGCGTATGACACCGAGATGTTAATCATTTGTTCTGTATTGCCTAATGAAGATATACTGTAAAAATTAAAGTCGTAGTTCGACTCCCTTCAGGTGTTATGTTTTTAAAGAACATGACGGTATATTAAAAAGTGTGAGCTCATAAAACCTTCCATAGCTTTTGGGAAAATAACAAACAATTTTTATTTGATGATGCAAAATTGTTGGATAGACCTAAATCAGTGACATTTACAGGCATTTCACACTTTCCAAAACCGTATTTCCTTAGCGAATGCTTTATCTTAATCGCCATAGATATAGAGCGCTTGGAAAGCACTCGTCAAAACCGATAACAGCCACATGACATGCGGCACGTGAAACTAAGAACCTAGTCACACAAAAGCAAGAAATCCACACGCCGTACTCCTGATGAAGCTGGACTATATTTGCCAGCCGAACTATAATTGCATGTATAAACAATGTTTTTCTATATTGAAATGGGAACATTTAGCAGTATTTTTCCTTACCGTTAAAAGCAATTAGCGAGTTTCCGATAACAGGAAGGAGAGTGATAGCTTACGTCAAACATATAAAATTCTGCAAATGAAATATAAGAAAAAAATTAAAGGAAAAAAAAAGTACTACTTGCAATTGCGTGTGCCTCTCTTAACAATCACATCTATTTTCCATAATAAAGCAACGAAAGCAGAAAATAGATAACGATTGTTCAAACTTATTTCGGTTTTGTTTCTTGAAAATTCAACTACGGTGACAGAAAACGGAGTAACAAAAGAAATGAGAGTTTCCCTGATATTTCTTTCTTAGGCCTAAAAGCAACACCGCTGTCAAATTTCGATGACGAAATCAGGATACCTTTGGTACAGCTTCGTGACTAGTAGAGCATTTCTCTGAGAGTTTTGTGACTTTGGAATTAATAAAAGATCAAATGCTGTTAAAATGGAAAATGTGGTCCACCTTGAAGAAGTAGAACTTGCAACAGAAGAAAAATATTTGTGGCAAAGAGATGCAAATAAATAGTCGGTTTAAAAGCAGACAGAGAAATATGCACTTCATTCATTTTTTAGATAATTTTTGGAGACTTCTCTTCCATAGGAGAGTGTCTTCCCACCTGCTACTGTAATTTTTTGTTCTGGCGCCCGAGAGGGAATAATGAAAAGTCAAACCAATAAAGCATCACCCGGTGTTAAAAGTTAGAACTGTCTAAAAGCAATTTTTCTGCCCCAGATTTAAGCACCTGTAAATTGTAATGTAAGGAAAAATGGCATCAGGTTATGAAATCTTAAATTCTAACGAAATAGCAATATATAAATCGGCAACATGAATTTCTACGGTAATATTTCAGATGGGCACAAAATGGCAAACGGATTGTGGATTGTAGTGTATATTGCAGCACATTATGACTGCAGAGGTACAACATGTGCTATCAGCTCTTAGTAGCAGTGCCCTTGGTATAAGGGTGTATCCCGCAACGAAACATATTGAAGGGAATCGGTAAATCTGGAATTATTTACCAGAACAATTTTCTTTCCGCCAAGCATCCAAAGCCGCCAATACATGACTTGATTCCTGTGCACTGCCTCAAATGTGTGAGAAATACTCTAAAGCTGGGGAAACGTGACGAACGTTGTTTAGAAGGAACGTATTGTTCAACTCGAGTCAGCATTAATTTTTCTGATATAAATTTAGCTAAGAAAGAGATACAGACACAAGTTGCTGGAAATACTCATTCAAAGAACAGATAAAAAAAAACCTGTACCCTGTTAAAGCAGACGACAGCAGGAAAATATTTATCTTGTATCTTCTGAAAAGGACTAGTGTTAAAAGCATTTTTTAAGATATAAGCAGACTCGGTGATTCACGAGAATCACTTACTTTTATTGTATGTTCCATATCTGCTATTATTTCCTTAGTGCCAGCACGAGAAGGACACTGGCTGACCCTAAAAGTGTGACGCTTACGGTCTCACTTGATTGTTTAGAATCATTTATTTTTGCAGCTTCTTACGGCAATGGGAATTTATTTTAGCAACTTCTTTTGGCAATCTTTCGGTTTTTACTAAAGCGCTAAACTAACGATAATTACATGTTGTTGTTTTGTTCCGGGTTTAATGTCCACTACAGGCAACTCGTTGAGTTATAAGCAATCACCTGTCCCTAATTCAGGATTTCAGGGATTTCAGTCCAAAGCGTACCACCCACATCAGCAGGGACTCGAGCCCCAGCCCTCATCAGACCAATTATTCGAAGTCAACGCCTCAGGACTCTGGGTCACCGGAGTGACATATATGATCTTTCCACCATTCAAATTATACACTTGCGCCTTATCGAAGTAATTCTTTCAAGGTACTGGTATGGAAGTAGGTGCACATGCTTTTGGGGGTGAAAAAAACAGCAACATGAAATCAGCCTTAATTTCTGCCTTTGCTCTTTTTCAACAGCGAGAAATTCGTCTTCTCCCGCATCTACTCGTGGTTTGGCAGGTAGGCAGAGATGGGATGAGAACCTAATATGTCAAGATGAGACTATAGTTAGAACTCATATGTTAACATTTTATGGGCTACTAAATGGTGCGAAAGCATTTCAGGACGTCTCATTCGTAAAGCATTTAATTCTTACAGAACATACCGCTTTCTTAGAAAGGAGTGACGTTTATGGTAACGTTCCTTATTATTATCTTATAATGTTGAGCGTAACTTTGTCCAATATTGTAAGTACCAAAACGTCACGTACCCAGTAATGGATACGACAATGACGCATACGGTGAATGTGTCATTCTCCGTGAACGGCGTATTTCTTTCTCCAAAGGATATAATACAATAAATTCATTGGAAAAAGTCTCCGATTAATGTTATTACAATCGATGAAGATTTTACTAAAACGCTAAACTTTTTAGTTGCAAACGGTGCATGATGTTTAAAAAATATTTCACAATAAATGTTTAAATAGCTATGCAAATAAAAATATAACGTGAAGTTTGAAACGACGTTCATACGAACAAAAATGGACTACCCTGAAATTTCATTTCAATTTAATGAAACCTCAATATGAGCACCTATTTCCATATTCATTTTTATCATTTCAATTTTATAAAATTTCACAGTAATGCCTGCTTTTCTTAACTTAATGAAATTATAGGGTTGTATCCTCTTTTTTTTATTTCAATTTAATGCCCAGTGTAGGCCAACATAATGTTTTTATTTCCAGTTTGTATCCCGAAAAAATGAGACAGAATGTCTGAAAAAATAATATTCATAATTATAGCACTTGATTAAGGAAAGTCACATAGTGAGCGTGTGGGTTTCTTCTCGGCAAAGTGTGAAGTGATTGATGGTGAGCCTGTGGAAAGCTGAGTTCCGTATCTCCGACAGCACACTAAATTTCAAAAAGGGTAATTAACTGCATACGCTAACATGATTTTCAGGTGACAGCTAGGCTCAGAGATACATTTAAACGTTTAGCTCATAATATCGAACGCAAGTGATTTTCCTACTTTGGACAGCCTTAAATGTTGATAAAAGCAACGAACTGCAAGACGTGTTCCCTTTCCCGGCCAAAATTACACTTTCAGTGCACAAACGATAACATTAATTAATGTTTTAAATCTCTGAAGGATATTTTTAACACATTAATTTTCTTTTTTTTGTCTAACAAAATACCCTAGAATATAACAAGTAAAGCACCAAGCTTGTTTGCTTTCATGATTTCTTCGGGGAAAGATCAGCAAATGCGTCTTTCCACACTCATCGCACATGTAAATTTCCATTCTGTTGCCTGTATGTACATATTAGTGGATGTTCTGCTTGTCGAACGTCAGTGTAACGTTAAAGAAACCAGGATAATATGAAATAGGTCTAACACATTGCCTATAGCGGCGTACTTGGGTATCAGGTTAAGAGTTTCAGAGAGCGTGATCGCGAACGCGTAGTGTATGTGTATTTCTGTTTTCGTTTGTTGATTTGGTACAAAAACAGTATCAAAAATTCTGTCCTCCATTTGAAAGAAAACCTTGCATTTATTTTTAGGTGACGGTTAGGCTCGATGTGACGAACGCACTTCCCAAGAGACATATGTCTTACGCAAGCAAAACGAAGTCTCATTATCGGACTCCCAAAGTTGGCATACCTGGTATTGATTACCCGACCTACAGTTCCATTCCAGATACAGAATTCCAGTGTCAAGCTGGATCGACTCCAAGAATGTACGCTGACACAGAAACTGGTTGTCAGGTGAGTAAAACAAAGCAGAAGAGAGTTTTCTAAATGGTGTTCTGCCTCTTTCTTTCTTCTATTCTTTTCCTTTTTTCTGTAAGAATTTGGATAAGGGAGCACTTCAATAGCTCGCCCAATTATTTTACTACTTTGCTTCAAAAAATGTCATGGAAATTACGCCAAGGACAGTTAACGGTGCAAAACGTTTGCTCATCAAATCTGAAATAACTTAAGTATTTTTCTACATGAAATGTCAATTTGCAAAGTCTTTGTACTATACCGTGCAAACTAATTGGGACAAGCTATTTTATTCTCAGAATTGTAATGCGATCGCCAGCTGATGTCGGAAACCCACATAAACCGGTTTTATCAGCTGTGAGGTGGTGTGACTGTTAGAACTTGATAGTAAGAATGAGGTTTGACCGGTTTTAAACAGGAAATAGGCACTTCAGCTTCAGTTGTGAACTTTCGTGTGTGACAGGTGGGTATTAGTTTTTGCTCCCTCTGAGTACGTGTTGCTTTCGTGTATTGAAAAATGGATATTTCCCCAAGGAAGCGTGCAAAAATAATGGCTCTCAAGGATCACTCTTCTATGACAGTGAAAGATATCGCGTCTGCAGTTGGTGTAGGTAAATCAAGTGTATCAAGACTGCTTACGCGATACAATGCATCTGGATCATCGTCTCCAAAAAGGAGAGGTAAATGTGGAAGAAAACGAAAAACAACTCCACGAACCGATAAATATCTAATAAGAAAGAGTAAAATGAATAAAAAAAAAAGACAAGCACCGACCTTCAAAGAGATTTATTGGCTAATGGTTGTGATGCTAGTGATTCAACTGTACGTAAAACAAAGCAGAAGAGATTTTTCTAAATGGTGTTCTTCTGGAAGTTGGCCGGAAGGCAAGAAGACCAACGAAAAAACAATATTTGAATGCGAAAATGAAGTTAAAATGTCTAGCATGGGCCAAAAAATATAAATCATGGACTGCTGACGACTGGAAAAAGGTAATTTTTAGTGATGAAACTCATTTATTTGTGCAGGGTTACCAAGCAAATGTTGTTAGACGAAGCAACTCTGAACCTTTAAGACCTGAGCATGTCAAACAAACTGTAAAACACCTTCTGAAACAGATGTTTTGGGGTTTTTTCACATCAAATGGCACTGGAAGCTTAGTTCCTGTTCAAGGTATGATGAATTCAGCCAAGTACGTAGAAATATTACAACGTAGGATTGTTCCATTCTTGCAAACCTTTGACCGGACATTTCAACATGACTTGGCCCCATGTCACAATTCGAAATTGGTCAAGAATTTCTTGCTGGAAAATCAAATTCATTTGCTTGATTGGCCTGGAAATTCACCTGACTTAAATCCCATAGAAAACTTGTGGGATATTTTGAAGAGACGTTTAGGTAAAATGGACTGTACAACCAAAGAACGCATGATAACGAATGCTATAAAAGTGTGGTTCCACGATTATGAAGTCAAAAATATGTGCACTCAATTAGGTGAGTCAATGCCAAAACGAATTCAAGAGGTCATTTCTGCTAAAAGAGGACATACTTCATACTAATACAGGTATTTATCAGTATATATCAAGGCATAGAATGATATAAAGGCATAGTTTTGGAAAAAAAGAGTGATATTTTACTTTGTCCCAATTAATTTGCACAGATAGTACATGCACTAAAGCAGCAAATTATTAGGAACACCCAATAGCACTCAGGAACGTGCCATCC
This sequence comes from Macrothele yani, assembly GCA_039090855.1. Lineage (NCBI taxonomy): Eukaryota > Metazoa > Arthropoda > Arachnida > Araneae > Macrothelidae > Macrothele > Macrothele yani. The sequence continues at coordinate 72,238,955 of CM077001.1, forward strand.
TTACTTACGTACGCAACTATGAAGCTGAGACGACTTTATAAATAGCTAACTACAAAAGATTCAAACGCGTACGAAGCCTAGACACTGGCAATAAGGGGAAAAAACTCGTGATTGAAGCGACTTCAAAAGTCTGCGCAAGACGGGCAGACGCACGCTTCCCAGAAATAGCAAACCTTCCCGACTATGCAAGAACAACTGTATCGAGGGTGTACAATGACTGGTGCACAAAGAAAAAATCATGCAATCAGAGGTCTTGCTGTGCAAACTCTGTTGCGTGAGGTAACCGGGCAGCACAACAGCGGTATCCAGAGGAGAATTTCAGCATGCACAGCCCGCTGTACATTGGCACGGATGAGCTGTAACAGCAGACGTTTCTTTCCTGTAGCAGTCGTCTCTGCTAAAACCCGACAAATTCATCTGCAATGGGCATCGGATCAAAAACTGTACCCTTGAGGGTTGAAAAAATATCGTCTGATCCGATGAATCACGTTTTCAATTAATATACGCAGATGGATAGACAACAGTATTGCTTCAAAAGCAAGAATCGATGAAATCCAAATGACTAGAGTTAACTGTGGAAGCTCGTGGAAGCAGTTTAATGGTCTGGAGTCTGCTTTCGTGGCTTCCATTGGGTCCCTTAACACCTCTGTGACAAAATTTGAATGCCACAAGGTATCTTCAAATCATTGCGGAACAAGCACACCAGTACACGTTCATGGTGTTTCCTGATGGAGAGGGATACTTGAGCAGGATAATGCGCCATACCACAAGGCTCGAATCGTCGAACAGAGGTTCCAGAAGCACGACGGGGACTTCAAGGTGCTAAATTAGCCATCACAGTCTCCAGATCTTAACCCATTTGAACATCTGCGAGATGAAATTGGTAGCTGTTCGGAACAGAAATCTTCCTCCAGCGAACAATTGGCACTTGACGGGCGCCATCACATCCGCTTGGGTAAACATACCTGCGAGACGATAGCAACACCTCGTTGAACCCATGCCACATCAAATTGAGGTTGTATCGGAGGCCAAGGGCGGGCCAACACGTTGTTAGGGGAGAAAGGTGGGGGAACTTACATGGGCACCAACGGAATACACGTATTCCCAATCATTTCATTCTTCAGTGTATAGTTTAACTACGTATGTTTGCTTTGTAAGATCAATAAAGGCATTTTTGAACTATAACATTATGACCACCTACCTAAAGTCTTGCTGGGTCGTATTTTGCTGCAATTGTTACTTGCTTCCTTCAGCATCGAATCCACTAGACTCCGGAAGGTGTCCTTAGATATTCTGTACCAGGTGGGCAGAAAGACATCCCGGAGTTCGGCGACCAAACGAAGGACTGACTTGGACCTACAAGCGTTATTTTCTTTGCATTTCACAAATGTTCGATGGGATTCAAGTCTGGATTTGGTTGTCAGGGGAACATACGAAATGCTTGAACATGGTCCTCAAACCATTCCTGCATGATGCAGGTGTCACCTTGCTGAAGGTCTCTAGTGCGATCTGAATACATGTCATGATATATGGCAACATTTAGTCTGCAATAATGCCAAGGTAGAACTTAGATGTGAAAGTGTTTTCATTGGAGATGGCAAAGACCCAGTGATTAATCCACATACCATGATACCACAATCGCAGGCATGTTTCCTTCCAATCTTTCAGCACGGTTGAATGGAGTTGAAACGTCAGTACCTGCGTGGTGTTGAATACTGATCCTTCATCGGCATGTTAGAGCTATAACCAGAAATCATCGGACCAGAAGACTCATTTTTAGTCTCCAGTGTCTAGTGACGGTGTTCCCGATTATGGTCGGACAACATGGCTACAATCCTTTTGCCAATCTGCAAAGCCATCTCCTGCCACACCGCCCCGGTGGCGAAGTGGTCTAAGCGCTAGCTTATAACTAGGTCAGTAATTTTATCGCGGGAAAAAATGGCAAAATTCGTGGGGCGGTCGCGGGGTAAATTATGAAGTTTCGCTAAAGTTCGCAGCCGATGACATTTCCAAACAAAAAGAAAAAAAAAGGCCTACCAAGTTATGAAGCAATACTACAAAGGACTAGTACGTAATTAAATAAGCATTATAACTTTATAAGTTTTTAAAATTGATACTTACATTTATAAACCATTCAAATTCTGTCAATACTATCAACACCGTTACACGAGATCAAGATTTCTATTTAAGTGGACGTCATTTCGATATATTATATTGTACATGCACAGCTTTTCTTCTTTAATGATGTGTTTGTTGTTCTGTAACAAGTTTTTAAATTTAGAAAAGGATCGTTCAGCATCGACACTGTTTGTGGGTACTCACAGACCACGGATGGCGACCTGATGTAGTTTAGGAAAACGATCTTTTTCGTATTCCAGAAGTCTAGCAAACCTTCGCTGACACGAAATTCTTTTGCTCTCATTTTATATGAACGAAATTCACATTTTAGTTGGTCCACATCTTCGAACATAGGAACGTGGCTGAAAACAAGAAGATCTTCTGGGTCGTCTAAAAGGTCCAAGTTGGCTGATCGGGATCTGATACCCTACATGTTTTGAAGAAATTTGCGGTTGGCTGACAAAATCTGTGCTTTTTATCTCCAAAACAATAATGCTTAATTTTTTCATAACAAGTGGATAGAGCTCTTTTGCAGTAACGTGGTCGCAGTCTTGACTCATGCTAAGAAGACTGTTGGCGATGTCCGACAATTTATATATTTTGTTCGCGGAAATTCGCTGTTTTTCGAATAAAGTGAGCTGTCCGAAAATATACGGCGCATCAACCTCAACCTGTTTCAGATTTTGTTTTAAATCCCTATCTTGACAATACCCAATGATTTTATCCGCAATACAACTGCTACTGTTGTCTTTTTCTTTTTCAAAAAAACCCTGCGTTGTCTTCTAAATGTTTTCTGTGAAAAATCACGGCCTCAAACCAACTGTTCCACCTAGTCTGTAGTAGCAGTTGTATTGTCGATAAAATCATTGGTTATTGTCAAGATAGGGATTTAAAAGAAAATCTCAAGCAGGTTAAGGTTCATGCGCCGTATATTTCCGGACAGCTCACTTTATTCAAAATTTAAGTAAGATTTTCCACCAAATTCGCGCCGCGACAGAATTACTGCCCTACTTATGACCATTAGTCTGAGAATTCTTCGGGTTAGAATCCTGGGGAGGCATAGATGTTGTGTTTGTCTTACAGCACTGGCTGTCTCTCTTCCCTGGAACCAGTGGCTCTAAATTAGGGACGTGCGACAGCTTATAGCAAATCAAGTTGCTCACGGTGGTCATTAAACCTTCACTCGGAAGCTTTTTTGCCTGCCCTCCTTGTATGATCGTGATAAATCTGGTATTCTCTGGAAGCACCTTGCACGTTGTCAACCCTTTCTGGAATGTTAGGGGATGGGTGCGCCTAACCTGACTATTTCCGCCACACCTTCACTACGGTCCCGTCTAACAGCCAATAATATCTGCGGCTGCTGAGATGTGGGCACCCGATAATCGTTCCCCATTTAAACTCAGACAAGTCCTTCCTTTTCGCCGTTTCACGTGCTTCGTACTTGTGAACTAACACAATCTACCCGTATCTTCTACGTATATTCTCCGATGGTCGGTGACGTCTCTCGTAAAGACTCGGATAGTCATGAGCGACACTCACTGCACTTACTCGTAAAGACTCGAGAAGTTTATCATACGAAAGAATCCTGGTCACAGTTTTTTTAGAGGACTGGAAATATTTCAAGCAATCAGGAATTAACATAATCTTCACAATCCATTGTATTCAAAATATTATTCCTGTGTCTTAAGTGCATGTATTGCATTTCTTATCTTTGTCTCATGGTCATTCCGAGAATTTGAGCAAGCGACGCTGTTTAGTGTAGTTCCTTAAATAAATATCTGAAAAAGAAGAACACCAGCGATACCATAATTTAAGATGAAGAGTTAAAGAAAAATTGATAGAAAAACTGATAATATGAAGCATTGACATTAAAAACTCTATCAATTTAACCTTCATATAACGCTTAGTTCTATTAGCAATGTGCGTATTCAAAGTTGTTAAACTTCTAAACCTGAATTTAGGCTATAGTGTATTTATGTTATGACTTTTTTTAGTTCGTAGAAATATTCTTCTGACATGTTTCTTGCTGCATACAACCACTGAATTTGGGAAAAATGCGATTTTCAAAAAGTGTGTATTTGGTTTCAAGCTGCGTTATCTTTTTTCCCCTGTTAGACGGAGGTGTTCCCATTCCAAGAACATGGAATGTTCATCGGAACACCTCCCATGATAGAGAAAGGTAGATACTGTAACCATACCTTTAGAAAGGCATGATTACAGTATCCATGCCTTTCTCCTTTACTGAAGCCTTGTTTTTTATGTAGTTGCAGTTTTCGCTCAAATTTCATCCACCTATTAACTTAGTGAATCTTTCAATTTTTTTTTCTTTTTGATTTCTTGGCATCGAAGTAAGCATTGCTGTCGTTGAATGCTGAGGCCTGTCCCCAGTGTACCCAACTCATTGTCACTTTTTTGTAATTTCCCAAGTCATTGCGATATTTTTCGTAACTTTTTCAATTACTTAAATCATGTATTTTATCATGCTTCTCTGAGTTACCTATAATATATGCTGTCTTTTTCGGATAAGATCTTGTTAGATATACAGATACCAGTAGGATGCATTTATTTAATTATTCCCTTTTGAGATCTACTGATAATTTGCTTCTCCGTGCCATATTATTTCTTTCTAATATGTTAGAGTCGAGTTTTATGTGTTTATGATTTATTTTCTTGATGCTGCCCTCAATTTCTGTCGTTTGGCCAAACAATACAAAGTAACTAATTACTTCCATTTTTACTCCAGCAACCTTCGCATCTTTCTTTCTCGGACAAATTTTGAGCTTGGTTTTTGCGTATTTATTTTGCCTAGTTTCACACTAATGTCTTTTTGTTCAAAATGCATTTTCAAAACATTCGCATCATCTGAATAATAAAGGTTACTTAAAAAATGTACTTTAATTTTTATGGGTTTTTATGAGAAAACTTTATTGACACAATAAAAATAAAGCATCTGAGCAGAGATTTCAGAAGTCTTGTGCTCTGGTACTGCTTTCCCAATTTTTATCTATTGTTTTTTATTTGATGTAGCAGGTGATTGAATTTTAACGCTATTCTTGTTGTTAAGCATGTCCTCATTAAACTTAAGCATTTTAGATGCCATATCATCTTAAAGGATTTGTAATTCCAAATATTTTCTGCGAATCAAACTTTTCATCAACTTCCTTAAGGAGTTGCAAATGAACCATATGGCAAAATTCCGGAATCCAAAAGCTTTTTTCGTGCTATTTTTGTTGAACAAATCTCAGATTACCTGAGGCAGAAGTGTATAATTGCAATGAAGATTCTGTGAAAAACAGGAAAGAAGCTAATTAGGTATATATTAAGGTAATACAACGTAGTTTGTAACAATTATTTATTTTTTCAAGCCGACCATGGTTTCGCTGGGTATTGACTTTTAGCTTCATCAGGACGAATGGTACGCAAATATTCAAATTGTATATGACAGCATAAATGGTGTTTACAGTTACGTGTTTTGGTTAGATGCTTCCAGCGCTTGATAGAAGTGGCGTGGATGCCATGTCATTAACAAGTTGCGAAGACTTCTGATATATATGGAAAGCTTCCAAAATATCAAGTTTGGTGGTTGACTCTGGCTTGTCAATTAGTTTTGCTTCTTCAAAGAGAAATTTGTGGTCCTTTTCGTAGCAATGTTTAGCCATCGATGACTTCTTTAGGTCACAATTCCGAATGTAAGTCTTGTGCTCCTTAAATCGAAAACGTAAGGCTCTACGGGTCTGTCCTATATACGAAGCGCCACAATCACATGGAATTTGATAAATTCCCCACGAGTTTTTGTCTTCAACATAGTCCTTTGATCCTAAAAATCTCATTTTGTTTATGGGTTTAAAAATCACCTTAAAATTAAAGGTTTTGAGAATTTTTGTAATTTGAAGGCAATGTCACGGGAAAATGGAATAATGACAAAATTCTCTCGCAATGGGCGCACCACAGGAGTTAATGTGGAGATAGGCTTCGGTTTCCGGAATTTTGTTTGGGCCTTGTCCATAGTGGAAGGGTTGTATCCTCGCTCAACAGCAACACGTTTAAGGAAATAAAGTTTTTGTTTTCAAACTGTCTTTATCTGAACATATATGTATCGCGCGATATACGCAAGTGTAAAAGTTGCTGAGTTTTTGTTGATAAGGGTGATTGAACTTGGCCTGTGGATAAAAAAATTTAGACCCATAAACAAAATAAGATTTTTAGGATCAAAGGACTATGTTGAAGACAAAAACTCGTAGGGAATTTATCAAATTCCGTGCGAATGTGGCGCTTCGTATGTAAGACAGACCCGTAGAGCCTTACGTTTTCGATTGAAGGAGCACAAGACCTACATTCAGAATTGTGACCTAAAGAAGTCATCGATGGCTAAACACTATTACGAAAAGGACCACAAATTTCTCTTTGAAGAAGCAAAAGTAATTGACAAGCCAGATTTAACCACCAAACTTGATATTTGGGAAGCTTTCCATTTGCAACTTGCTAATGACATGGCATCCACGCCATTTCTGTCAAGCGCGTAGAAGCATCTAACCGAAACACGTGACTGTAAACACCATTTCTGATGTCATATACATTTTGAATATTTACGTGCCATTCGTCCTGATGAAGCTAGGTCAATACCCAGCGAAACCATGGTCGGCTTGAAAAAATAAATAATTTTGACAGACTACGTTGTATTACCTTAATATATATATAAGTGTCACAAGACTGTAGTCTTTGAGATCAAGAAGCTAACTAGGGTTTAGTTACTGATCCGCTTCGTTGTTAAAATATTTAATCAGACCAGTACAAAAGTGTTGCAATCATCAGTGATCCTTTTATGACAGCACCTACTAAACAAGAAAGATGACACCGAATTTTCTGGTGCAATAAGCATGTCTTTTGAATCCGTTCTGACGCAAATTAAATTTATCAAAAGCTATTCAAAGTCAATGGAACCGGTACGGAAGCAATAATATCTGAGCCCAGATTTTGCTACGAATACATCAGAAGCAGAAATTAACACTTATGCCCCCTGATGGCAAAACCATTCTTTACCAAACATTAGAAATTATGTGAAAAATATTTTCCATTGGGTCTTGTATGCGATACAGAAAGAATTTTTCAAATCGGAGTTTTAGAAGCAGAAATAACGCAGAAAACGCAATTTACCATTGTGCCCCCTAGCGGAAAGTCTATGATTTACTTGAAAATTTTGAATTTATATGAAAAACATTTCGCATCGGAAACACAATCCAACAAGGAAGAAATTTTTCAAATCGGACTAGTAGAAGTTGAGATATTGACAAAAATAAGATATACATCTACGCCCCTGGCGTAGAACCCGGCATTATTTCAAGAAGAAAATTTTCCTAAAAGGTCTTTCGACATGAGTAGTATCGGTCAACAAATGACTTTGTTTTGCAATCGAGATTTTAGAAGCTCATATTTTGCTGCAAATACATCAGAAGCGGAAATTAAGGCTTATGCCACCTGGTGGCCAAACCGTTTTTTACAAAAATTAGAAAATACGTTAAAAGGATTTCCGATCAGGAGCTGTATTCGGTTGAAAAACAAAATTATATCGGAGATTTAGAAGCAGAGATATAGGGGGAAAGCAATTTACCACTGCGCCCCCTAGCGGAAAGTCTACGAATTACCTGAAAATTTTGAAATTATGTGAAAAACATGTCACTTTGGAAACAGTATCCAACACAGAAGGAATTTTTCAAATCGGAATCCTAGAAGTACAGATATTGACAAAAATAAGATATACATCTGCGCCCCCTGGCGTAGAAACCATGCATTATTTTAAGAACAAAATGTTTCTAAAAGGTTTGTCGACATGAGTAGTATGGGTCTACAAACAACGTTTTTTTTCAATCGAGAATCTAAAAGCTCATATTTTGCTGCAAATACATCAGAAACGGAAATTAAAATTTACGTTCCCTGGTGACCAAACCAGTTTTTAGAAAAATTAGAAATTATGAGCAAACGATTTTCCATCTGGAGCTGTATCCGGTGCATAAAGAATTTTTCAAATCGGAGATTTAAGAGAACAGATATATGGAGAAACGCAATTTACTTTTACGCCCCCTAGCGGAAAGTCTGTGAATTACTTGAAAAATTTGAAATTATATGAAAAACATGTCACACTGAAAGCACTATCCAACAAAGGAAGAATTTTTCAAATCGGGCTCCTAGAAGTAGAGATAAACAAGATATACATCTACGCCCTCTGGCGGAGAAACTGTGGAATATTTTAAGAAGAAAATATTCCGAAAAGGTCAATCGATGTGAGTGGCATCAGTCCACGAAGTAATTTTTCCATCGATATTTTAGAAGCTCATATTTTATGGCAAATACATCAAAAGTCAAAATTAACTCTTACTCCCTCTGGTGGCCAAAGTATTCTTTACCAAAAATTGAAAATTATATGCAAAATATTTTTCATCAGGAGGTTTATCCGCTGAAGGAAAAGTTTTTCAAATCGGAGTTTTAGAAGAAGAGTTATCGGGAAAAATGTAATTTACTTTTACGCCCCCTAGCGGAAAATCTATGCGTAATTTGAAAAAATAACTACATCTAAAATACTCTTCGACATAAACGGAATCGAAAGATAAAATAATTTTTTCAATCGGATGTTTAGAAGCAAATATGTGGAATAAAACGTATTTTTGAATTCGATATCTTCTGCATTTACGCCCTCTAACGGCGAAATTGTATATCATAAAAAAAAAAAAACGAAATGAAGGATCATCATTCGCATATTTCAAGCTTCCCAATGCAAAAAGAAATTTTCAAATCGCACTAATAGTTGCAGAGATATCGTGGTTACAGACGGACGGACAAACCTGTAACATAAGCACGATCTTTTTTTACAAAAGACGTGCTAAAAAGCAAATGCAGTTACTTCTGAGATGCAATCACCAGACTTTCTTTTATGACAGCACCTACTAAAAAACAAATGCAGTTACTTCTGAGATAGATGGATGAAATGGCATGATTAATTTATCACGTGATTCCGTCCGTACTATCCAGAGCGTTAATTTTTTAACCGACTGGCGGGAAATAATTCAGGGTTAGTAAAATGGACTGAAATCAGCTCGGAAGAATACATTCGATGTCTGAGAAGTGAGCAGAACGCTGCATGAACGAGTGAACCTGCGCACCAGAAAGCGTTGTTTTCTCCTTAGGCATGTTATTCAAAGTGATCGTTTAGGGAGAGGATTGACATTGATCTCTTCTGGGCCATAACAATGGTGACAAATCTAAGAAAAGATATTTGAGTTGCTTGTTTCTTTATATGTATTTGAGTTGCTTGTTTCTGCACAGTGGCATGATGTCTGGGTAGGGGGAGTAGCTCCGTTCTCACCATTCCTTGAGTCATTGAGCAGGGAATAAAAAACTGAAAGGATGCACTTATCACCAATATGAGAATTATGGTTTGTACTTCTGAGATGAGAGGAATAAAGGAATGGTTTTGCCGTAGCGTTCGCAAAACCCGGCAGCTATGTAAACATTTCTGTTTGGAGAGCGCAGAAAATTTTGTGTATTGTTTGGTTCGGGTAAATCGACCGCTTGAAGGGTTAAATATATTTCTGCACTTCAGATTGTTAATTACGTAGGCATATTTGTTGATAATTAAACATATTAATTACCCATTTATTGTTAATTACATATCTTAATTAATATTCAATTCTTAATTACACGATTTGTTCTGAATTACATATTTTATTGTTAATTACTAGGACTAGTATTTTTATGACCTAAAATTTGCTACAAAATCCCTTCAAAAATGACCCAAAAAACTAAAAAAAAAAAAAAAAAAAAAATCACCTAACAAATGCTCATTTATTTTTTTTATTTCATTTGCAAAACTAATTAATTAAAAAAAGAAAAGGTGCATGAAGCAAAATAAAAACAATCTAAAATATATAATTTAATCTGTTGACTGTTGCTGTGTCAATTGAAATTGTTTATTTTACTAACAAACCTATGAAACAAAACAAAGAATAAACAACAAATACAACTTAATGGATTTACAGTTTCTGTGCCAAACTAACAATTCATTGCCCCAAAACATGCCGTACAAGACAAAAAAAAAAAAAAAAAAAAGGAAAAAAAAAAAAAAAGAAAGATAAAAATACATTTTAACTTTTTTCAGTTTCTATGCCAAACTGAGTCTCTTTTTTTTTTTTTTTTGTAAACAAGAAATATGCTCTATAAAAGAAAACAAGAGAAAAAGGCATAAACATGTAATTGAAAGTTTGCTCAGAGTGGCTTGGGCGAGTTCATTTACAGCCACGCTACGCTATAGGGGAGGGAGGAGAGGAAGGCAGGGTTATACAGTGAAACCTGCCTGAGCATAACTTGACTGTCCACGATGACGAAACCCTCTCTACCCTAACTGAGAGCGTAGCGTGGCTTCCTTGAGTCATTGAGCCTTCCATGTTCGTTCCCCGCCCTCTCCTGCACCGAACCTTGCCTTCCGACGTAATAGCAACCGTCGTACTCCAAATGGGAGAACAGCTCATCACCGGCTTGAAGGGTGCGGTAGGGATGGGAACGGAAGTGCTTTTACCGTCTTCATGGCGCTGCCGTTTGTTTGCTATGACGCATATACTAAAAAAGAGCACTCCCCTCCTCCCATTTTTTCAGTTTGGCTTCTGGCTTTCAGAGAAAAATGGGGTTTCAGGAAAATCATCCAAAAATGCCCTTTTTATTGAAAATATCAAAATATGCAAAATAATGACTCAAAAATAATAAAAAAATGTCTTAAAACGACCGAAAAAAATAAAAAATGCCATATCGCATAAAACTCACGAAAAAATGCAAAAAAAAAAAATGCTTCAACAAAGGTACTTAAATCAACTTAGTTTGTATGAAACACTTTTGTGTACACTTGAAAAACGTTTTAGTATTGCCAAAACCAATATGCAAAATTATTAAAATCCTAGTATTAATTACATATCTTGGAAAAGAAAGGATGAGCTTTAAAAAAAGTATGTGTTTCCGCTAACTATTACGTCAACGTTTTCTCTTGGTGAAACTAATCAATTCTTCTTCGTGCCTGTAGTTTTTGTTCTTTTTAGAGTGTTGTCCTTTACTTCTTTCCACTGTTAAGTGATTATTTGTTTTGTCCAGTCTCTGGTTTTTTCTCCGGGAATTTCGGTATGATGGCTGGAGGGTGACTACAGTAATTTAATATGGCGTAGAACTTTTTCCTTGCATACATAGCTTCAAAATTTTGCTAGTTAGGGTGATCATTGATGCGTAAAGATAAATAAATTTTATCTTTATCTTTAATAAAGATAAATTCGAATTTATAGAAGAAGGTTCTGCAATAGCAGGAATGAGGTTAAAACGGAATATATTGGGAAAAAATATTTATAGGGGGAAATATTGTTCTTTAAGGAAAAGTACTGCGATTTCCAAGAACTCAGTTGTCATCCTTACCACGATGACGAAAAGCTTTAAGCTGCTTTTAAGAAGTACTACTGCTCAGTTCCTGAACTCTTCTGAAGCACGTGAATTAGTTTGTGTAATAAAACCTAAACTAGTCTGTGACCCATTTATTCTACGTTGCAATGAAACATCGCCTGCATTCTTTTTGCATTGGGAAGCTTGAAATATGCGAATGATGATCCTTAATTTCGTTTTTTTTTTAACGATGTACAATTTCGCCGCTAGAGGTCGTAAATGCAGATGATGTCGAATTCAAAAATACGTTTTATTCCACATATTTGCTTCTAAACATCCGATGGAAAAAATTATTTTATCTTTCGATTCCATTTATGTCGAAGAGTATTTTAGATATAGTTACTTTTTCAAATTACGCATAGATTTTCCGCTAGGGGGCGTAAAAGTAAATTACATTTTCCCTGATAATTGTTCTTCTAAAACTCCGATTTGCACATAATTTAAAATGTTTGGTAAAGAATACTTTGGCCACCAGGTGGCGTAAGGGTTAATTTTTGCTTCTGATGCATTTGGCATAAAATATGAGCTTCTAAAATATCGATTGAAAAACTTATTTCGTAGACTGATGCCACTCACATAGATAAACCTTTTTGGAATATTTTCTTCTTAAAATATTCCACAGTTTTTCTTATTTTCGTCAATATCTCTAATTCTAGGTGTTCGATTGGAAAAATTTTTCTTTGTTGGATAGTGTTTTCAGTGTGACATGCTTTTCATATAATTTCAAAATTTTCAAGTAATACATATACTTTCCGCTAGGGGGCGTAGAAGTAAATTTCGATTCCTCCTATATCTCTGCTTCTAAATCCCCGATTTGAAAAATTCTTTCCGCACCGGATACAGCTCCTGATGGAAAATCCTTTGCACATAATTTCAAATTTTTGTAAAAATGGTTTGGCCACCAGGTGGCATAAGTCTTAATTTCCGCTTCTGATGTATTTGCAGCAAAATATGAGTTTTTAAAATCTCGATTGAAATAAAAGTCGTTTGTTGGCCGATACTACTCACGTCGACAAACCTTTTAGGAACATTTTCTTCTTGAAATAATGCAGGGTTTCTACGCCAGTGGGTATAGATGTATATCCTATTTTTGTCAATATCTCTACTTCAAAGAGTCCGATTTGAAAAATTCCTTCTTCGTTGGATAGTGTTTCCGATGCAAAATGTTTTTCCTGTAAATTCAAAATTTTCAAGTAAATCATAGACTTTCCGCTGGAGGCGCAAAGGTAAATTGCGTTTTCTGCGTTATTTTTGCTTCTGAGACTCCGATTTGAAAAATTCTTCCTGTGTCGCATACAAGACCTGATGGAAAATATTTTTCACATAATTTCTAATGTTTGGTAAAAAATGGTTTGGCCACCAGGGGGTATAAGTGTTAATTTCTGCTTCTGATGTATTTGTAGCAAAATCTGGGCTCCTGATTATCCGATTAAATTTTTTTTTTCTTGGACCGATACCGCTCATATGGAAAAACCTTTTGAGAATACTTTCTGCCTAAAATAATGCATGGTTTTCCCACCAGGGGACGTAAAGTCACATCTTGTTTATGATCTCTGTTTCTAAGAGTCCGATTTGAAAAATTCTCTCTGTATTGGAGAGCCTTTCCGGTGAGAAATGTTTCTCATATAAATTCATGTTTTTCATAACACACAAGTCTGCAACCAGAGGGCGTAAGCTCACGATTCCGTTTACAGCAATATCTGAGGGATTAAAAATCCTAGTGAAAAACATCTTTCTTTCGTCAGATATTATTGTTTTCCATACCAGTTCCATTGACTTTAAATAGCTTTGATAAATTTAATTTGCGTCAGAACGGATTCAAAAGACGTACTTATCACTCCCGAAAATTCGATGTCATCTTTCTTGTTAACTCTTGTTACTAGCAGATCCTTTTTGTTAGCAAGTCTTTTGTGAAAAAAGATCGTGCTTATGTTACCGGTTTGTCCGTCCGTCTGACCGTCAGTCCATCCGTCCGTCAGTACCCACGATATCTCTGCAACTATTCGTCCGATTTGAAAAATTCTTTTTGCATTGAACAGCTTGAAATACGCGAATGATGATCCTTTATTTGTTTTTTTTATTACGATGTACAATATCGACGCTAGAGGGCGTAAATGCGGATAATGTCGAATTCAAATATACGTTTTATTCCACATATATGCTTCTAAACATCCGATTGAAAAAATTATTTTATATTTCGATTCCATTTATGTCGAAAAGTATTTTAGATATAGTTACTTTTTTCATATTGCGCATAGATTTTCCGCTAGGGGGCGTAAAAGTAAATTACATTTTCCCCGATAGCTCTTCTTTTAAAACTCCGATTTGAAAAATCTTTTATGCGGCGGATACACCTCCTGATGGAAACTCTTTTGCATACAATTTCAAATTTTTGGTAAAGGATACTTTGGCCACAAGGGGGCGTAACAGTTAATTTTTGCTTCTGATTTATTTGCCACAAAATCAGAGCTTCTAAAATATCGATTGAAAAAATTCTTTCGTGGACTAATGCTACTCACATCGATAAATCTTTTCGGAATATTTTCTTGCGTTTCCCCCTATATCTCTGCTTCTAAATCTCCGATTTGAAAAATTCTTTCTGCACCGGATATAGCTCCTGATGGGAAATCCTTTGCGCGTAATTTCTAATTTTCGTAAAAAACGGTTTCTCCACCAGCTGGCATAAGTCTTAATTTCCGCTTCTGATGTATTTGCAGCAAAATATGAGCTTCTAAAAATCTCGATTGCAAAACAAAGTCATTTGTTGACCGATACTACTCATGTCGAAAGACCTTTTAGGAACATTTTCTTCTTGAAATAATGCATGGTTTCTACGTCAGGGGGCGTAGATGTATATCTTATTTCTGTCAATATCTCAACCTCTAGTAGTCCGATTTGAAAAATTTTCTTCTTTGTTGGATTGCGTTTCCGATGCGAAATGTTTTTTATATAAATTCAAAACTTTCAAGTAAATCATAGACTTTCCGCTGGGAGGCACAAAGGTTAATTGCGTTTTCTGCGTTATTTCTACTTCTACAACTCCGATTCGAAAAATTCTTTTTTGTATCGCTTAGAAGACCCAATGGAAAATATTTTTCATATAATTTCTAATGTTTGGTAAAGAATGGTTTGGCCACCAGGGGGCATAAGTGTTAATTTCTGCTTCTGATGTATTTGTAGCAAAATCTGGGCTCCTGAAAACTCGACTAAATTTTTTTTTTTCTTGGACCGATACGCTCATATGGAAAAACCTTTTGAGAATACTTTCTGCCTAAAATAATGCATGGTTTTCCCACCAGGGGACGTAAAGTCACATCTTGTTTATGATCTCTGTTTCTAAGAGTCCGATTTGAAAAATTCTCTCTGTATTGGAGAGCGTTTCCAGGGCGAAATGTTTCTCATATAAATTCATGTTTTCCTTAACGCACAAGTCTGCAAACAGAGGGCGTAAGCTCACGATTCCGTTTACAGCAATATCTGAGGGATTAAAAACCCGATTGAAAAACTTCTTTCTTCCGTCAGATATTATTGTTTTCCATACCGGTTCCATTGACTTTGAATAGCTTTGATAAATTTAATTTGCGTCAGAACGGATTCAAAAGACGTGCTTATTGCACCCGAAAATTCGGTGTCATCTTTCTTGTTAAGTCTTGTTACTAACAGATCCTTTTTAACTCTTGTTACTAGCAGATACTTTTTAACTTCTCTTACTAGCAGATCTTTTTTAACTCTTGTTACTGGCAGATCCATTTTAACTTTTCTTACTAGCAGATCTTTTTTAACTCTTGTTACTGGCAGATCCATTTTAACTCTTGTTACTAGCAGATCCTTTTAACTCCTGTCTTTATGGTTGAGTTGTCGCAGATCGGAGTTGCTGTTCCAACATAAATTACAGGTTGATGTTCGGGGAATTTGGCACCGGGGCACTACTAGGAAGTCTTCCTCATATTTCGCGAATCATTCTCGAACAATCCGGGCAGTGTGGCATGGCTCATATCCTTCTGAAAGAAGGCACCCCTAGAGGGGGTTATTCTTGCCATGAAAGATTTATCTGGCGTGCATGACGTTTAGGTGTGCTGTAGACGTCATTGTTTCCTGCACATGGATGACTGGAACAGGGTTTCCCAGCAGAACATTTCTCAAAGCTTTACACTTCCACCACCGGCTTATTTTCGTCTCACGGTGCATCCTGGTGCTAATATTTTTCCTGGTAAACGGCTGTCACGTAGCCGGCTGTCCACATGGTGCAACAGGAAACAAGATTCTTCGAATCGGACGACCTTCTCTCAATTATTCAAGGTCCAGCTTTGATTAGCGCGTACCCATTTTAGGCGCTTTCGACGGTCAACCGCGGTTAGCATGGCCACTCGGAGCATTCTTCTGCTACGCAGCTCCACTTTCAGCAGGGTTCGATGTACTTAGTGTTGTGATACATTACTCCCGTCGACAGCATTTAAATTACCGGTGAGTTACACCACAGTATCTTTTCTGTTGGCTCGTACCATACGGGATAGCCTTCGCTTACCTCTAGAATCGATAAGCCATGATTGGCCCATGCCTTGCCGGCGGTTCATGGTGTTTTCCCTCCTCGGACCACCTTTTGAAAGTTCTAACCACTGCTTACTGTGAGGACCTCAAAAGCCCTGCCGCCTCGGAAATGCTCTGACACAGTCGTCTGGCCTTTGTAAAACTCGCTTATATCCACTGCTTCCCATCTGAAGAATAAGAATAATACTGATTAACAGAGCTCAGTATCAGATGTTATTTACTATACCGTTTCAAGACCTTCACACAGTGTCGTTTACCTGCAGTTGCTTTGACTTGCATAAGGACGTGCTGGTCATAATGTTTTGGCGCTTCGGTGTATAACAAACTGTAAAAGAATAATTATTATAGATATGTGTTTATAAATACTGTAGACTAAGTGCTGATAGTGTATAAGTGTACATACCGTTTTTTCACTACATCGGGAATAAAAAAAAAAAGAAAGCGGGCACGTAATGCATTTCTTATTTTGTTGAATATGTACCTGAAAGGAACTAACACTTTCAGGACAGCTAACGAAGGGGAAATATCGAAGATTTCTTCAGTACACATATACAGGGTGTTCCAAAATTATTTTTACAACTTTGACCCTCTATAAAACAGAAACGGAATAAGAGCACAAAGATCGGTTTATTGCATATTGAACAGCTCGTTCCAAAATTTGTTGGGATGCTAGTAGAGCTCCACATGCGCACCGCTGGTTGCACGAATAACGTCGAGACGGTATTCGACCTCCTGCCATGTTCTCTTGAGCATGTCTTTAGGAATTGCTGTGATGGCAGCTGTAATCGTGTTCTTCAGCTTATCCACATCCGGAACCTTTGTGCGGAACACAATATCTTTCATATTTCCCCACAGAAAAAAAAGTCTAGCAGGGTAAGATCCGGTAAACGTGGAGACCAAGGAATTGGACCGTCCCGTCAAATCCATTGCTCCAGAAAGGTTTCATCAAGAAGCTCACGAACACGAAGAGCCCAGTGCTGGGGCTCACCGTCCTGGTAAAAGATGATAGCTGGTTGAAGGCTCTCCAATTGGGGGTAGCAAACTCCCTCAGCATATCCAAATAAACATTGAACGTGACTGTGTTTTGGGCGAAAAAGAATGGACCGATAATGCTGTTGTGCAGTAAACCGCACTAGACGTTAACCTTAGGGTTGTCATATTCAATCTCACTGACAGCATGTCGGTTTTCAGATCCCAAATTCTGCAGTTATGCAGTTTATAACACCACAGACATGAAACGTTGCCTCATCGCTGAATAAAACACATTTCAGGAAGCCTGAATAAACACATTTCAGGAAGCCACATTTCATTATCAGTCTTGTATAGCATATCAACAGCAAAATCGAAACGTTTCGGTTTATCTCCAGGGTGTAGTGCCTATGGCAAAAGCACTTTGTAAGCAATCAGATTCAAGCGTTTGTGCAGCACCCTGTGTATCGTTGTAGACAGGGACGCGCCAGGTTCCGGGGCCGGCAAGACGTCTCAATCTAATTTTACGGTTGATAAATTAATATCAGTGACGTGGGAGAAGTTAAGAAAACGTTTTACTGAGAGAAATCGTAATGCTACGTGGCACGTTTACTTTTTTAGTGAAAATAATTCATCGTATAATTCAATACAAAACGACTTGAAATCAGGGAATAATTTTTATTGTTTTGTTCAGTAGCGGATACCGTGGGCAAAGGACTAACAATTATTTTTCAATTTTTTTAAAAACTTGATGATTGCAGCATTCATGATATGCGTAGTCAGCCAGCGCTATGACAATGGAGTTAATACGAAGAAAAAACCCAGTGGACTTAAAAAAAATTATTTTTCGACCTAAAACCTTATGCATTTTATGTACTTTGAGCGACCCATACTTTAAATGTGGTTATAAATAACGATAAAAATTTCTCTAGAAATTATGAACATTTTCACCATTGTTAAAGAAATATATGCTTTCTTTTCGGAATTACTTTACTGTTGGCAAGTTTTAAAGAAAGAGCTTCCAGCGTTAACCATAAAACCGCGCTGGGAAACAAGGTGAGAAAATAGGATCGATTCAATAAGGGTAACGAGGACTGGAGTACAATTTAGATGTAATCCACTATACATTATATTAATGCTTTGACGAATCTTTTAGAGACAGTGATACGCGAAATTTTACCCATCTTCCTTAGAAAAAAAGAATAAAAAAAATGCATACCAACCATAATAGAAATATTAAAACAAGTAAATGGTCGTTTAAAAGTATCTAGGACACGTGGGGGTTTTAAAGGCACGTTAGCTGAAGATAAAACAATGGCCGAGAAAATAGATTGCAAAACAAAATTTTGAACTGCTGTGATGTGAACAGGCACGAGAAGGACGATATATTTTAAATGCTGTAACAGTGCTTGTAACACGGATTAAAGGAACAAAGTACTTAAGGTAAAACATAGTAAACAACTAATGGCAAAGGCTTTGATTTAAGTAACTTTCTTTACCAAAAACAATTAAGAAACTTGTAAGTGCGTCTTTCTCCGCATCCGCAAAAATGTCCGTCTACACGGTGAAAAAAACAAAAAAACTTCTGGTATTTGGCATCGGTGCTTTCAATGGAGCAATAAAGCGTCTGAATACAAGAAAGTGGAGATAACTTTTAAGAGTTTCTTATTCGGGATTCTCATACGCAAAATTTTACCAGAGGAAACTTCCGAAACACAATTATTTGCTTTCATGTTATTCTCCTAACGCACCCTTATAGCTTTTTTTATTTCAAGCATTTTTTGCTATGTAGTTACTCCATAACAGATGTGTACTGCAAATCCCATAGAACTATTCATGAATTCAAGATCACAGTAGTTAAAGTGATGAAGTGTAACAAGTGTTAAACGTTCTAGGCCGTTTCTTCCTTCTTTTCTTTTGCGCCTCTTTGTTGTTGTTCGGGACTACCACACGAACATCAACATTTATTTGGAATCACCCGCTTGTAGTTTGGAGTCACTAGTTCCAGGGAAGGGATAAGGTCAGTGCCAATGAAAGTGCCAATGTCATTAGACAAACATAGCATCCATACGCGAAACCAGGCAGAACTCGGGCGATTAGTCAGAGACCTGTGCCTCAGCCACCCCCACTTCTTTCTTTTTTTTTTTTTTTTTTATCATTGGTTTTATTAAATCAAAGTGTGAACCAATAAAAAGGATATGATGTGGATCAGAATTATTCTTTATTTCTTATTCCTTTAATGAGGAATGCATTATAATACGCGCTTAGCTTCCTTCCTTTGCGTGGTTCCTCATATACAATATTCTTTCAATATATTAGGCGTGATCAAATGAAACCCGTTCGAGTGGCACGAAAGACGGCCGGAAAGGTACATCCGCAGGTGTGGCAGAAATAAACAAAACAATATATAAGGAAGCAAGAATGCACCAGTGTTCGTTGGAAGAAGTCGCTGTAGGCATTCAGACACGCATCCCACTGCTTGGGGAGACGGCGGATACCGTCCGCGAAGGACTTTGGTTGCTCCTTGAACCATTTGGTCACCGCGGCATTGGCGTTTACATTGGAGTGGAATCGTTGTCCCTTTAGAGCTTTTTTTAAAGGTCCGAACAAATGAAAGTCACATGGTGACAGATCGGGGCTATAGGCTGGGTGGTGCAGAATCTCCTACCCTTTCGGTGCTAACGCATGGTGCACAATGTTCGCAACATGCGGACCAGCATTGTCGTGCAACAGAATCACACCACGCGAAAACATGCCGGCAGTCGCTTATTCTTGATGTCTTTATGCAGCTTGCCCAGTGTGTCCTTGTAACGGTTGGCATTTATATTCACGTGAGGCTCTTTAAAGTCCACCAACAAAAGCCTTTCATGATCAAAAAATGCGGTCAGCATAACCTTACCGGCGGAAGCCTGTGACTTGAACTTTTTGTGTTTTGGTGATCCGGGATATTTCCATTTCATGTTCGTTGGTTTGCTGGACGGCTCAAAGTGGCGGTACCACGATTTGTCGCCTGCCACTGTGCGCTGCAGGAATGCATCCCCCTCTGCTTCGTAACGCAGCAAGTGGTTCAAACTCCAACCCATGCATTATTCCATATGGTGGTCCATCAGCATCCTTAGGATCCATTGTGAACACACCTTCCGATACTACAGTGTCTTCGTAACCACCGTTCGAACTGTCCCAAATGGCATAGCGAATTTCTCCGCTAAAAAACGTAAGCTCCGACGACGGTCCACCCGTGTTGCTGAATGAATCTTGGCGATGGGTCCGTCTGTGACAACAACGTGCGCCTGGCCCGGCTTCGGAAGATCTTTCGTTCTCTCACCTCCTTCCCGAAACATTCGCACCCAGTCAGTCACTATTGTATTCGACCCACATTTGTCATAATACACCACCTGTATTCTGCGATAAATGTCGACTGGACGACATCCTTCCGCTGTTAGGAACTGAATTATGACTCGCTGATCCACCTTGGACGGATTCAGAATCACACCGGACATGTTGTCAACAATCTGCAGCACAAACCACACATGCGAGGACTATGAACGCGTGCTCGCTTGTTCAGTGGTCTGCGCTTATCACGCGAATGGTGATGTCATTATGCTCTCCATGCGCCGGTCCACGTGACGCGGCACGAACGGGTTTTATTTGATCACGCCTCATATATTCCGTTTCTTAAATATTATTTTATTGCGTATTAAATATTATTTATAAGTACAACATCAGGAATATCAATGGTATGAGCAACAATAAGCTATGCGAGTTTTGAGTTGCTTTTGCAAAGGGGATCATGAACGACATCTTGTGACCTCAGTATATGTCTGGAAGTTGTGTTCTTCCACTTTCCTTTCAGAAGACTTCGGTAAACAATCCAGAATTGGTGTTTCTCATCGGTGTTTCTTACCTTTTTTTATGGTCTCATATGATTCGCTCAAAAACAGTGAAAGCTTTTCGAATTAGCTGCAAGAGAACATGGATGTTCGCTACATTAGGCACTTCTTCGCCTAATATTGAACTTTCATAACTATTTATATTGTTTAAAAATTATAACGAATTAAATTTCCGTCAACATATCTCCAAAGCACGTTATGCTAAACTAAACTGTCTTCCATGCAAAAAGATCTAATAGATTTTTAAGGGCATTTAGTACTCACGCAAAGCATTTATCTCCTTTTCTTCCTATGCGAACACTATGTAAAAAACTTATGAAAGCCATGAAGAATCAGAGACTCGAGACCGGCCTCTTCTGCAGAGATGTGTATTTGTAAAAACAGCCATGCCTAGTCGAGGATCTTTCTTTTCAGCTGCTGTTTTATACGGCGTTTGCTGAGAAAAAAACAGACATATGTTTTGATGTCATTTATAATTTAACTTGAATTTTAATTTCTACTGTGCATAAATTATAAACATTTTTTGATCCCTCGTGGTATCTAGTACATATAAAACGTTCTTTCTTAATTTTAGGAGGGTCTACTCCTCTATCAGGTGTTCAAATTCCTTCAAGGATCAGTTGTTTCTATTGGTTTGCTGGTTATTCTTGTTTATTGGGGAAAATGTCTAAGCCATGCAGCATCAGCCACGAGCCTAGAGCTTAAACGATAAGAAAAATACTCATTAAAATAAACAAAATAAAAATATACAAGCATCACGGACGATACACCTTAATACAGCATAGCGCGTTTAATAGGGAAATTGAGATAATGGCAGAATTATCTTTATACTAAATTTAGCTAAACAGCCTACAACAGAAAAGGAACTAGTACGACGACAGGCAATAAGCATTGCTTAAAGGGCAACGCAGGATTACTGAGCAGACGTGAAAATCTGATAAAAGTGAAAACGAAACATTGATGAGAAGAACGAACACACACACACAAAAGACGTGCGAAAAAAACTGAACAGTTACTCGCCTGTGACATTGTGGCCCGGTTGCCAAACAGCAAAAAGCTGTGAGTGAAACTGCGATGCAGAATGTACCGATGTGCGAATATAACCCTTTCTAGCAGATTTGGGCTCTGTCTCAATGGCCAAGGTACGACATCCGATTCAATATGTGCCACTGTATTTCGTACTGAGTGGCTAACAATGGTTTTCTTCACAACAAACGCATGATACAAAACTGGAGGACAGATCGAAGGTGTAAGTGATGTAGCAAGGCAATGTTACCCCAGTGAGAAATGTACTTTGCGGTAGCATCGGTAACCTCTAATCTATTGATGTCTATATGGACAAATATCCAACAGAAGCTGACCAAGAAAAGAATCTCCATTGAATTTGGAAGTAAGCAGTGAGCACGCTGTAAGAAAATCACCATCCTCAAGGGAGAAAAGCATATGCAGTTTGTGAAGGAAATCCAGTTATGCCACAGTAAACCGATGAGACATTAACCAATTGACAAATAGATGTTAGAGGCAGATGGGTGCCAAATGAATGAAACAAGTACACATGCCTCAGAAAATTTGAAACTTACATCGTCCTGAAACGAGAATCGGACCCGTTTTGGAATCCACCTGCCTCATTTATTTCTAAAATGTTATTTCTTCAGGGGATATGCTTTCTGCTCGCGTGGCACTAAGATGCAGGATCATATACGCTTCGATTTACGCTCTGCGGAGCGTTACATCTGAGTCATAAAACACATTCTCAGTTGATTGGACGTTTCTTGTTCTGGGATTCTGGGTGGTGTAACGGTAACATACTCGAACGTTAAGGCAAGCAATATCCATTACATTGCAAAGTGTAAGCCCACTGCTTTTATGCACAGAGATCTGATAGAGGCTATAAGTTTTCTCAATCTTGAAAATACTGACCTAAACAGCTTTGGAACTGGCACTCGTGTTAATTTTTGAAACATACCAAATATAATTTCTTTTTACAATGATAGTCAAACGACGCATAAGAATTCGCACGCTTAAAGTAAACAGGCTCGGGTTACTCCGGTAAAGTCGTTATTTAATGAAGGCTTAGTGCAAGGTACTCTACAAACTCTGCAGTAAACATTTAGAGAACTTAGTCGAGATCTTTACAAATAGCGAGATCCTCTACCAGTCTGTAAACCTTGGCTGTTTCAGATTCAGTTGAATCTTAGGGTAATTCAAGGCTAAAACTTTGCAATTCAGACAGAGCGGCAGCCTACGTAAAACCTTCGCACCCGGTGGAACCCATTTCTCCCGCGAGAGGGCTCCGCGAAAGAAAGGAAAGTGGCTATTTCTAGGGAAATGGTTGCACACCATCCAGAACCTTTCACCGACACTGACGGTGAAGCTTGGATTAAATCAGTCGCTTAAATGAAAAGGATGGATTTACTAAAGTAAATATCGGTTCCGCTAATTAGGAGGGACAGAAAAACGTAGACAGTAGTTATTCCACCCTTTGATCACCTGAGTTACTCTCTGGAACAAATTTACAACAGATTGCATGCATTAGTCTGCTACTGGGGAGCAGGTGAAAATAAATGCCCTACTAAAATATCCACATCAATATTGCAGACGTTTTTACCTGGCTGCAGAGAGATACAACAGACAAAAGCAAGTACATGCACAGAGAAGTCCCCCAATATTTCCTTCTGCTCTATTGTTTTTTCAAATGGTGAAGATTTTTTATGGCTAGTTCTTCTATGCTATTAACTTCTCGCATATGTCAGATTAAAAATTCTGTAAAATCAATTAGAACTCATCGCAAACCACTATCTGTATGCCAGTCGCGTGTACGAATAATTAAAGAACTTCATCATGAACAGCAGTAATGTTATTATCTTTAATGTTTTCATTAACTTTCGTATCTCCTTTCGACATAAATGGTTTTATTTCAAAACTTGCTGCAATACTTAGCATAGCATTAACAATCTTATGAGAAACTTTTGTCCGAGTATTTGTAAAAAGCCGTGGTCCAGTGGAACGAAGCGGTGGCTTTTAATCTTTCGCCTGGGGTGGGTGTCGGAAGTCCATTGTGAAGCATGGGCAGTGTATTTGCCTTACGGCCCTGGCTTGCCCTCTTCCCTGGAGACAGTGCTTCTAAATTAAGGACTGGCGACTATTTTATTGGGTTGCCCACGGAGGTCGTCAAACCCCTAAACAAACAAACAAAATGTAAAAACATCTTCTTACAAGAAGAAACAATCGTGCGTAAGAACTTAAGTGTGAGCAGAACAAACCGTATTAGAGTTTTTATTATTGCTTTTGCTTTTTTTAATTTTTCAGCACCTGTCCCACTTAAAAGGAAGTCATTTTCGTGTAACATGGTGTTAAATGAAGCGGTCGAATATCTTACACGGATAAATGGATTACTTGCTTATCTTCTTATGAATCTAGTTATCTTGTGATCTAATATCTCTAATCACGAGGATGCATTGGTATTTAATTTGTTTTCTGACAGTTCATTAAATTATGTTATCTTCGAATTGGCTACCACATTTATAAGAATACTCTAACATGAGTTCAGTTTTTCTTAGTTTCCGTTTAAATGAGTTTATCAGGGCGCAATCATTGGAAACAATTTTCATTTAAATTATGTTTTCATGTCATTACTCCTTAAATGGCTAAGTTGTATTTAAGGACTACTCTCTTTCAGTACTCGATGTCGTTAATACAAATGTCGGCTTAGAGATAGGTGATAATATAGAATGAAAATGTGTATAAATATATATCTTGCTGCTGATGAAATTTGATGTATTTTCTTTCTTCAGGTGTGGCACATCTGCGCTGGAAGCGGTGGGCCTAAATACAGTTTCATTTGTCCGAACAAATCTATTTTCAATGAAGCTAAGCAGACTTGTGATTGGTGGTACCGAGTCGAATGCCATCGAACGAAGAAGCTCAGGAGGAGATTCGGAAGAGACACTTAAACTGCCTACCATAACAACTCACTGGAAGGTGCTCTTTAACGAACCTTTCCTGTATCAATGGAAATATGTTTGACATTTATGTATATATGTATTTTATTCATCAAATGTGGCACACTCATCACGGACACTGTAATGGGGGTAATGGTTCGCATACGTCTCATTAAACAGTTATTCACCATAAAAGCTGATTTAAAATTACTGGTTTGTTTTTCATTTAGTTTTCCACGATTCGAAATAAATCAGGTGTTAGCTCAACAATAAATTTAAACGTATTTCTGACTGTACACTGTATATTTCTACATGTACCTATATCAACCATTATATGGCAAACATACAACAGATATTTCATTTCTTAAAAGATGCAGAGCTTATTTCTGAACATGTGTTACCTGCAATTGCTATTATATTCATTGAGAGCAACTAGCCACAATTAATTTTAATTTTCGATACCTTAATTTTTCTCAATGGAATTTCTTTTTAAAATTTTCTTGTTCACCTCCAATATGTAGGTAAAGAAGATTCCAGATATTACAGTGAAGCCCACACTATATTGAGGTTAGTCAGCTTATAAGTCATTGGTTACATAATGTTAATATAAAACAGTAGAAAGAAGAAAACAAAACAAGGTAGAACTATTCGTCATTGTTCGTTATTGTTTAAGAGCAGTGCGCCTGTGGTTTGAGCTTCGTGGAACGACCATTTAGCTCTCCGAAATTTCTTTGTGCAGAACAAACAAAAGTACACTTTTCACCAAAAAAAAAACCAACAAAAAAAAACGAAGCACTCTGAGAAAGTCGTTCAATCCTGATGAAACTCCGCATGCAAGTACCTCAGGACTCAATACGCAAAAGATTAAACAATAACGAACAATGACTAAATAGTCTGCTAAAGCACATAGGAACGCGCATCGAGCAGGGTATATCAAGAGCAAAGCTCGCACGTAGCAGCAGTTGTAACAGCGGATTGCAGATGCATTAACCTCCACGGACTGTGAGGATGGCGCGATGTCGGATTCGTGCACAATACGAGCAGTTGAGTGAGTTTGAGAGAGAACGTATAATTAGTCTGAGAGACGGTGGTTGATCCAGTCACCATATCGTCAGGACTTTGGGTCGGAGCAGCGCGGCAATCGGACGATGTTGGCGCCAATGGGTTGAGGAGGGCGCAACCCAGCGGCACGCGGACAGTGGACTGCCGAGAGCAACGACAGAACGCAAGGATCGAGGGATTGTGAGTACCACACGAACAGAACTTAATTGGTCGTCCTCAACCATCCATTACTATGTTGCATCGTCTATAGGTACGAAAGTGACCATCTGGACCGTTGCCAGACGACTTACGGCGGGGGGACTACATTGGAGGAGGCCACTCTGCCGCCTACAGATGACCAGCGAGCATCGCCAGCACCGGTTGCGATGGTGTGCAAACCGATGAACGTGGGATAGTGTTCAGTGACGTAATGTTGTCTTCATTGATGAGTCACGGTTTGCACTTGGCGCCAATGACGGGCGCATACCTATCCGGAGACGAGCCGGTCAGCGCACGGACCCTCCCTTTACCGTGGAACGGCACGCGGCTCGCACACCGAGAGTGGCTGTCTGAGGAGCCATTTCCTATGAGAACCGAACACCCTTGGTAGTCCTCCGTACCACCCTCACGGATCAACGATACGTCGACTACATTCTACGTCCTCTTGTGTTGCCATTCCTGTCAGAGCAACACCGAGCAATTCTTCAACAGGATAATGTCCGGCCACACATAGCACGTATCTCCCAGGCCTGCCTCCGTAGTTTCGACACCCTTCCATGCCCAGCCTGATCGCCCGACCTCTCACCGATCGAATAAGTGTTCGGGACATGATGGGAATATTGGCAAACTGGCTCGCAATTTGGACATCATAAGTCATGTGAACTGTATGCGTGTATGCCACGCCAGGCAACAGCTGGTATCCTAGCCAGAGGTTGAGCTATAACTTACTGACTGGTTCCACTCGTGCAGCTGTTTTATCCGAATAGATAGCCCCAATCCTCTGGAACTGCTATAATTTCCTTTCCTATACATGCACATTGCACATACCAATTATCATCTCGATTGGATGATTCTTTCTTGGTACTTCGTTTTTTTTTTTGTTGTTTTTTTTTTTTTTGCAAAGAGTTGTAGTTCCAAAAAATTATTCTCTGGGTACTAGGTAGCAGTGAGCAAGTGATCACAGGAAGGATTAGAGAATCTCTGGCAGCCCGTTGCTTGATACTGAAATCTTCCGTTTTCTAGATCAGATTGCTTCTAGAAAACGGAAACACTTTGTTGTGAACTTGAATAACACCCCGGTTATCTCAGATATCAAAAAGCAGCACTCCATGTAGTTACACTCGTTTTTAAACCGCAGGCAATAACATCTTCTCAAAGTTAAAAAAATCAATACAAATGAAGTAGAACTTGTATATAACGAATTCGCTCTAGATTATAATGTGAAAAAAAAAAAAATAAATAAAATTTTCTTTTCGAGAAATTTCCTCTTAGATTACTTAAGAACTTGTTTATAAGTCTATTACTAAAAATATCGACCTCGGCTTTAGCGTTATACATCACAGCTGTTTGGTTATCAACTCATATCATGAGCAAAGCAAATCCTGGGATGTATGGTAATATAATGCGTAATATAAGGCTTTTCCGTTGTCTCCTGCACTCTTTCGCAATGGTAATTTGAAGCAAAGCAAATAACTGTTTCTTTGCCACTTTTCTCGTTATTAGGAGGAGAACAACAAAGAGGAACGATTTTAGTTTTTTTTTATCATATAGAGGTCGCTACATGTGCTGTCTGTGTAACATGATCTAGGTAGAAAGTGAGGCATACAATTTATTGCTTTTTTTTACTTCAGAGTTTAACGACCACCGTGAGCAACTCGATGGAGAGTCGTCCATCCCTAATTTAGGGCCACTGGATTCAGGAAAGGGAAACAGCTAGAAAGATAAAAACAACATTCATACTTAATCGGGATTCGAACCCGGATCCATTTTGGAGGAATAGTCAGAAGTCGGCGCTTAGACCACTGCTCCACTGGAATACCGGTGAAGCATGGATGCTGTGTTTGTCTTACGGCACTGACTCTCTCCCTGCCTCGAAACCAGTGGTCCTAAATTAGGGACGGGCGACTGGTCATAACCCGTCGAGTTACTCACGGTGGTGGTTAAACCCTGAAACAGTAACAATATAAAAATTTCGTATCCTTCTCCAACTGGAAGGATCGTTTGAAACTTCTTTTCTAACAGTTTCTGTGAAAATCAGTAATGATTCGAAAAGCATAAAAGAGAAAAAGAGAAATGAAAGAAAAAGACTGGCAACAATATAGATGAGATCTCGTGAAGGTAATATGGACAATGGGGGATTTAATGCCATTGAAACAGCCTCTGATTTCTTTGTTAACTCCTTTTCAGACTTTAAGAGAAATACACCGGAGACAAGCTTTCTAAAAATCGTGTTACAGTTCTCGTTTTTGCGAATATTAGTTCCAGAGGGAAACGAGGATTAACTGTGGTTTGTGAGAAATAGAACCTCACATGTTCTAAAATATCATCAAAAGTCTATCCGTTCATATGTTGACAAAACAGGCTTGGATGACTTCATACTTGTTTGAAAAAGATACGTCTCTGAGATCATGCATAAAAAAATATATATATAACGTTGATCTCGTCAAACAACTGAAATTTCATAAAAATGTAAAGCTGGTGTTCCTAACTCCAAATTGAACTCTCACATTACAGCTTTTTTATGAGAAATTTATCTCAAGTTTAAAACGCAAATGTCAGAAGCTGCTTTGGATAAAAATATAGAATGCAACGAAGAAAAGAAACATTGCAATGCAAGTTTTCTAGTTGTCTTTCATTGTTTTAACAAAGGATGGATAGAAGTGACAGAAAAAAAATCTGGACAGGATATTTACATGAAAAAATACGACAAGAACTTCATCAATCAAGGTTTATTTCTGTGTAACAGCTGCATCTCTCTACTAATCATTTAGCAAATGGCTTAACAAATTGCCTCAAAACTCTACTATGTGATATTTTGAAACATTTTGAGGTTTAGGTGAAAATTCAGTAAGTGCAGAGGCAAAAATGAATCTGAAATCGCCCAATAAATAAAATAACGTGAAGAAAACATTGCCAGCTGTGATGAGAATGTTTCTATTTATCATTATTATTTGATTCGCGGTTTAACGAACAAAAAGAGCAAATAACAGGGCCATAAGCAATCGCTTGCCCCTAATTTAGGGCCACTGGTTCTTGGAAAGGGACAGAGCCAGAGCCATCAGACAAACAGACTTCCCGTGCCTCACCCGGGCCCATCTCGGATGATTGGTAAAAGACCAGTAGCTCAGACCACTCGGCCACCGAGCCCGCCTCACCATTCATCCTCAAATTTGCACTTCAGCCTCAATAAAAAACCTTTGGATAAAACATAGTGACTATAGCACCCAAGTGATGACGTTACAGCAGAGTTGTACCGCACATAAATGAAATAGTACGTGTTTCAATCAGTTTCCAACTTGGAATTTGTGCGCTTCCAAGGTGCTGACGGGGATCTAAAACAGTATAATTATTTGAACATCTAGCGATCAGAGCCGTAGGTTTCTGGTCAGTCGTACGAGTTAGGTCCGACTCCTGGATGAGGTATGTGCGGCGTATTTGCCTTTCGGCGCCAGCGAATCCTGGCACCGGTGCACCCAAATCTGTGACAGGCGGCTTCTTAACCGTTAGTTTCTCAGAGTGGACGTAAAACCCAGAAACATTGATACAGAAAAGGTGTAGTTCCAAAATAATAGGTAATCTCATAAGATGTGTGGCAAATGTTCTGGTATGTAACTATAATACACTGGTGTGCAAAAATTAAGGAAGAAGAGGAGAAATTAGCATAACAGCGGAACGAGCAGGCACAACGGACCGAAAGACCACTCAGGAGATAGACTAGGGTCCGGTACGGTAGGGCATGCGCATATATGCAGCATGACGGGGGGGGGGCGGAAGGGTATAAAGCACACGAGCGGTGTACGCTCAGCAATTCGGTGAAAGCTATTGCACGGTGTACATCGGTTTGAACGACGTCGGGTTGCTGCCACCGTGTGATATGGCCAACAGGCAATCCAGTAGACGACATCTGGATGACTTTACCCGAGGTCGCGTCATTGGGAAGTTGGAAGACGGTCAAAGTGCGACTAGTGTGGCCGAGGAGTTCGAGATTGCTCACAGCATCGTTTCACGAGCTTGGAGAGCATTTCAAACGACAGGAACAGCTCTTCGAGAGTTTAGCAGTGGTCTTCCACGAGCAACCACGGCGGAGGACGACCGGTATATTGTCCTACAGGCGAGAAGAGACAGACGGAAGACAGCTGGAGAAATCGCAAGGCACATGCAACAGACAACTGGACGTCCGTTATCGCGTTTTACCGTGGCCAGGAGGCTGCACAAAGGTGGTCTATTTGCACGACGACCAGTACGGTGTGCCTCATTAACGCCTGCTCATCGGAGACGGTGGTTTCTGTGGTGCCAGGAACACAAGAACTGGACACATCAGCAATGGGGTCGAGTTCTCTTTACGGATGAGAGCCGATTTAGTCTGACGAGCGATTCTGGATGTACACACATCTGGAGAGAGCAGGGAATACGCAACCACACCTCCAACATCATCGAAAGGGACCGGTTTGGGGTGGCGGAGTTCTCGTTTGGGGCGGTATCATGCTTGGTAGCCGTACTGACCTCCACATCTTCCAAGGAGGTTCAGTCACTGGAGTCCGCTATTGTACCGAGGTTCTCCTGCCTCACGTGCGTCTGTTTAGAGGTGCTGTGGGTCGGGAGTTGCTCTTCATGGACGACAACGCTACACCTCATCGTACAGTGGCTGTCGCAGAGCTGTTGGAGAGTGAAGATATTCAACGCGTGGATTGGCCCGCAAGGTTTCCGGACCTTAATCCAATCGAACATGTGTGAGACCTACTCGGGAGACGCTTGGCAGCACGTTACCAGCCGCCAGCAACGATTCCGCAGCTGCGATTGGCGCTACAAGATTAATGGGCCGCGATGCCTCAACAGCTCCTTGGCTACCTCGTCCTCAGCATGGATAGGCGTTTTAAATCCTGCAACGCAGTCATGGGTGATCATATCTCTACTAAAGACTGGATTTTTCTTGGCAGCCGCCTGTCACATGGACGTTTCTGTCTTCTGTCCAGTTGTGCTCGAAGCTACCTTTTCAGTAAAGTGCCTTTGTATCCTTTGGATTCCTTGTTTGGACGGTTTTGCTCACTTGTCCCATATTATTACTTCTTGGGGATCGTATGGTATGATTTGAGTCGATGTAGAACACTTCTGCACGACGTTACATTCGAAAAACCATCTCGTCCTTAATTTTTGCATGCCAGTGTTTATGAGAGGTGACTAAAAGGTCAAATGTTAAGAGGGAACAGAAATGAAGTTCATCCAGAGGAAATGGAGAAATGATGAAGATGATGATAAGGATGTTTGAAAACCAATGCTATTTGTGACATATGTTCTGAGAAAGACAATATTTCGAGAAAGTAATCCTCATTTGTTGTCGAAATGAGGATTACTGACATCATTCAAATGACCGTATAGAAATCCTTGTGACCATTGTCTCCTTTCGTTTTATGTGATAATGCAATCATTATTACGGCAGAAGTCACTTACTTGATCACCTAGATCAGATAGATACTGGTATTTTCCGGCGGGGGACGGAGGGGAGAAAAGAATGCAAGAAAAAATTATAAATGAAAATGAATAAGATTTACGTCGTCCCTTTAACTGACGAAGGGGTGAAACAATGTGGCCCGGAACGCAAAGTATTTATGCTGCAACAGATAGTTGCTAGATAGTTGCTGCTGCAACAGGTAGTTGCAGATAGTTGCTTGAGCTTGATATGAATTAGAAGAACCAATATCAACATGATCTGAACCAACGTAAGTTAGTTTGTTTTTTAACCCCGTGAGCACCTCCAAGAACGGTCAACAGTTGATAATTTTTAATGTGGGGACACTGGTTCCAGTCAAAATCGCCATCCAAGCCTCACACAGGATTAGAATCTGGACCTATCTCAAACGAATGCTTTAAAGCCAGCGCCTCGTATCATTTGGCCACCGGACCAGCACTTTGGTTTTAGTGCTGTATTTTACATTGTTTTCCAAATCTCATCATTAGTAATTTGTGAAAAAATTGAACTAGATTTATATTACTTTCTTGTATTTGCATAAAGATGTTGGACTACAGCGTATGAAGGGAAAAAATTGCCACTTTATTTTCAAATTGAATTTTTTGGTACAGTCGAGGGTAATAAATTTGATATATAATATAATCGGGGGTAGCATTTTTAGCACGTTTTTTTTAAAGCTATCGTGCTTATGTTACCGGTTTGTCCGTCCGTCCGTCCGCCTGTGGACAACATATCTCTGTAACTATTATTCCGATTTGAAAAATTCTTTTTGCATTGAGAAGCTTGAATTGTGCGAATGATGATCCTTTCTTCCTTTTTTTTTTTCTCTACGATGAACAATTTCGCCGTTAGAGGGCTTAAATACAGATGTTATCGAATTCAAAATGCATTTTATACCATGTATTTGGTTCTAAATATCCGATTGAAAAAATTATTTTACCTTTCGATTCCATTTATATCGAAGATTATTTTAGGTATAGTCACTTTTTCAAGTTCCGCATACATAGATTTTTCGCTAGAGGGCGTAAAGGTAAATTGCGTTTCCCCCGATGTCTCTGCTTCTAAAACTCCGATTTGAAAAATTCTATCTGCAGCAGATACAGCTCCTAATGGGAAATCTTTTGCATATAATTTAGAATTTTCTGTAAAAATTGTTTGGCCACCAGGGGTCGTAATTGTTAATTTCTGCTTCGGATGTATTTGCAGCAAAATCTGAGATTCTAAATTCTCGATTGAAAAAATTATTTCGTGAACCGATGCAACCCACGCCCATAAACCTTTTCGGAATATTTTCTTCATAAAATAATACATGCTTTTTCCGCCAGGGGGAGTAAATATATATCTTATTTTTGTCAATATCTCTGCATCTAACAGTTCGATTTGAAAAATATTTTTTTTGTTGGATAGCGTTTCTGGTGTGAAATGTTTTTTATATAATTTCAAAATTTTCAAGTAATTCACAGACTTTCCGTTAGGGGTGTTAAGGTAAATTGCGTTTTCCTCGATATCTCTGCTCCTAAAACTCCGATTTCAAAACTTCGTCGTGTATCGCATACGGATCCTGATGGGAACTATTTTGTGTATAAATTCTAATATTTTGTAAAGAATGGTTTCGCCACCAGGGGGTGTAAATGTTAATTTCTGGTTCTGATGTACACTGACGGAAAATAAAAATCCCAACACCAAGAAGGGGTTGTGTTAGATTAACGACAGTTGGTAGCCGGTGAGAGTACATCTGTAAGATGACGTCTATGCAAATTTCACGCTCGGCGCACACGTGCGGCGCTAGTAGCGCCCTCGGAACATGCAAAGCAGGTTTGCTGTAAATACGCGCTGTAACGTTCGTGAGCGTTAGTTATCATTGAGATTCGACGTAGTGTCTTGATGTTAGTTAAGAATGCCTTTAAGAAGATGAAGAAGCCATTATCAACAGCTCACGGAGTTTGAACGAGGTCGTGTAATAGGGCTACGAGAAGGTGGATTTTCTTTCAGCAATACTGCAGAACGACTTGGCAGGAATGTAGCCACTGTGCATGATTGTTGGCAGCGGTGGTCAAGTGAAGGTACTGCCTCAAGAAGACCGGGTTCCGGCCGGCCACGTGGCACTATTGAGAGGGAAGACCGCCGTGTACGGCGTATGGCCGTGGCGCATCGTACTGCGTCAGCGGCAGCATTTCGACCTGCAGTTGCCACCACAGTGACACAACAAACTGTTACAAATCGGTTACATGAAGGACAGCTCCGAGCCAGACGCCCTGTAGCGTGCATTCCACTTACTCCAAACCACTGCCGTTTGCGACGTCAGTGGTGTCAAGCTAGAGCTCATTGGAGGACGGAGTGGAGATCTGTTGTGTTTTCTGATGAAAGCCGGTTCTGCCTGGGTGCCAGTGATGGCCGTGTGTTGGTTAGAAGGAGGCCAGGTGAGCGCCTGCAACCACCCTGTCTGCGGCCGAGACATACTGGACCTACACCTGGAGTTATGGTCTGGGGAGCAATTTCCTATGACAGCAGGAGCACTCTCGTGGTTATCCCACGCACCCTGACGGCACAGTTGTACGTCGGTCTGGTGATTCAACCTGTTGTGCTGCCATTCATGAACAGCATTCCAGGGGGTGTTTTCCAACAGGATAACGCTCGCCCGCATACCGCTGTTGTAACCCAACATGCTTTACAGAGTGTCGACATGTTGTCGTGGCCTGCTAGATCACCAGATCTTTCACCAATCGAGCACGTATGGGACATCATTGGACGACAACTCCAGCGTCAACCCCAACCAGCATTAGCCGTCCCTGTATTGACCGACCAAGTGCAACAGGCACGGAACCCCATCCCACAAACTGACATCCAGCACCTGTACGACACAATGCATGAACGTTTGCGTGCTTGCATTGAACATTCTGGCGGTTACACCGGTTATTAATGTACCAGCATTTCACATTTAAAATGGCTCTTCTCGCGCTTACATTAAGCTGTGATCTTGAAACCTTAATCGGTTAAATATGTTACATATACAAATGTATTGCCGCCATTTCATTCCTCTACAACTATTTTTTCGTGGTGTTGGGATTTTTTTTTTCCGTCAGTGTATTTATAAGAAAATCTGTGCTTCTGAAAACTCGATTGAAAAAATTCTTTCGTGGACCAATGCCGTTCACATCGAAAAACGTTTTGGGTATACATTCTTCTTAAAATAATGCATGGTTTTCCGCCAGCGGGTGTAATGCGTATCATACTTTTGTCGATATCTCTGCTTCTAAGAGTCCGATTTGAAAAATTCTTCCTTTGTTGGAAAGCGTTTCCGCTACAAAATCTTTCTCATATAATTTCAAAGTTTTCTTAACGCAAAAGTCTGCCACCAGAGGGCTTAAAATCATGCTTTCCTTTACAGCAATGTCTGCTGGACTAAAAACCCGATTGAAAAACTTCTTCCTTCGGTCAGATGCTATTAACTATGCAAATTCTATGTGCATATTTTCTTCCCCAAATAACGCACAATTTCGCCGCTAGGGTACGCAAATGCTTAATCTCTTTTTACACGTGCGATGTAAGAAAACATTTTCAGCACCGGATGCCATTTACCTTGTAGAACACTTTAGGCCAGTGTATGAGGAATTCTGTAGTTCATAGTTGCAGGTAGGTGGTGTTTGTGTACTTCAGTTTGCAGCTGTATCGCCGCTTCTAAAAACAGTATTGAGAAATTTCTTCTTTACTGTATGCCATTCACTGTAATAGAGATATGGAGCATTATCATCTTTAAATAATGCAAAGATTTCCCTCAAGCTGCGTAAAGGTCGAAACCTTTTTTCTTTTTTTCGCTATCTGTGCTCCCGGAAGACGTATTTGAAAAGTTCCTTTTCCATGAAGAATAGTATTCGCCTATTTTCAACTTTTCCATTACGCAAAATTCTTCCGCTAGCAGACGTAGACTTATATCATGTTTCCTTCTATATTTCTCCTTTTAACTGCTCGATTTGAAAATATTTTTGTCTCTGATACTTTCCTTGTGCTATGAGAAACTTTTTTGAGCCATTTGTTAATCTTTATAATATGCTTTTTAGCCGCTGGTGGAACTAAGTAAATGTTTCTACTTCTGGATGTATCATGGATTGTAGAAACCGGTTGATTGTTTTCCAAACCAGTTCCATTGCCTTTGAATAACTTTGATAAATTTAATTCACGTCAAAACGGATTCAAAAGACGTGCTCATTCCAACCGAAAATTTGATGTTATCTTTCTTGTTTTATTGTATAATTGGAGGTAATATATTTAAATAATATTTTTCGATGAAATAACATGCAATGCAAGGTAATTTTGTCAGGCGATATACTATGTTTAAAGCAGAAAATATGATGTACTGATTTCTACTATTTGTTGGATTCCCGTCTATGATTTGATCTAAATGCCCCCCCCCCTCTCTCTCTCTGTCCTCACAATTCATAATTACCTCTTCGCCATATAGCACCGCCATATTTCCTTAGCTACAAAAACTGTTGTATAACGTGCAATTCTTTCCCATTTGTTCCGGGTTTTATTCAGTGAATATTACCACACTTAAACCAGTGTTATAACACAACATGTAGTTACTATGAAAAAAATATCAGTCATCACAGTTACTTAAAGACATCTTGCGTCCGTAACTTTTTAATTTATATTTGACTTCGTTCATCATTTGACTATTGCTTATTTGACTTCATTTGCTTATTTGACTCAGTGGTTATTATAAGGCGATTGTCTACTGACGGTGATTGTTTCATGAACATAATACCGGGTCGTGGTGGAAGTAACTATTATTAAAATGAATGAGCGTATGAATAAAAATTGGATGCAAAAACAAAACAAAAAATTCTTATATTCCGAAGTTATTTGCACAACTTGTTTAACAGCGTTTAAAGGAATGCAAAAACAATTCAGTACTGCATAGAATTTAAAATTTTTGGTGAAATGATATTGGAAACTTTAAGCCAGCAGAAAATGAAAAAAAAAAAAAAAAAAAAAAAGAGAAAGAGAGAGAGAGAGAGAGAGAGAGAGAGAGAAGAATGAATAAAAAATGTTTAAATGAGCAATTCTTTTCCGTTCTGCTGCATATGTTTTAACGTACTTGTATGTATAGTGTTCCAATTTTTATAGAGTGTTGAGGAAACTTCGGTGAACTTTAAGATAAGTGGCTTAATCTCGTGCAGTTATACAGGAGCTCAGGTGTTTCCTTAGGTACCTTTATTAGCCTAAATATGTGAATACTGAGAAGGCAACAACGAAGATTAGATTAGCCAATGAGCTGCTAAGGTTGCGAAGTAAGTCTGAAAAACGTTGAATAAATCACCCGTAGCGCGGGCCCAAAGGACTTTTTTCTCCTGAAGAGTAGCCATATCCGAACAGCCGTGAGGTGTGTGTATGTGTGTGTGTGTGTGTGTGTCCTGATTCTATAGGTCCCACTCCGTTCGATCTTGCTTCACCTGCCATTTGCGGCTCGGGTCATCCATCCATCGGTAGGTGCTGGCATACTGGGTAATTATTCCGCCGCGGGGAATAATAACTTCGTCCAAAGAGCAGTCAGCACTTAACGATTGTGGAGCAAACTTCTCCGCTTTTCTGCTAGTACAATGGGAGAAAGGGGTTCCTGGAGGCCGGTCCTCTATGTCGGCACTCAGAGAGAGAGAGAGAGAATAATGATTACAGAGTAACCATCAAAAAGAAAGAAAAATAAAATAAAGAACCTTATCCATCAAAGACAGTTGTCGTATTGTGAGCTCTGCTGGCTTTTAATCTTTTTCACCATTGTCCTAATAAACAGCGGTTGAGAAACTATTACCCAACTTTCAGGAACAGTTCCAGTTTTTATTTCATGCGTACTTTTGAACCTCATAACAAATTCCATTGATAGTCAAAGGAGGCTAAAACGACAGCATATGTGAATGGATTTTGCAATGCTATTTCGATGATCCAATTCAAAACAAGCAAACTACCTATATGTATACATATTGTTTTAATGAGCAACCGATATCGCAAGCGTATTCATTTCCTGAATATCCTTCAGTGTCTAAGATTAAAAAACAACAACAAATTTTCAATTTGAATAAATCGCATGTCTAGTTCGCTTGATTACTTCGGTGTGTCCGACTTATTAAACTATAATATCACTGTTAGGTGAAATACGAATTCATCAAAAATAAGTGGTACCACTTTAATAGAAATGTAATAGGTATTTATACACATCGAACTGAATGAATATCGCTCTTCAGATTTTTTGTATCTTTACTTAAAAATGGAATTAAATTTTGTTATAGTCCATAGGTGGGTCTTACTGGAACCGCCCCTTTGACAAAACGGTTTGAGGTGTTGCCTTCAGACCATCTGCACGAGATGGGCCACAGTTTGAGTGCCAGATGTAGTAATGGTAGTGGGCTTGTCTTACGGTATTTCCTCTCCCCTCACTGGAACCAGTGGCCTTAAATTAGGGACGGGCAACTGATACGAGTTGCTCGCACGGTAGTCCTTAAACCTCAATGAAAAAGTCTTATTGGACACCTTATACGCATTAAAATCACACTACTGAAACCAAATATTCAAAAAAATTTGACACGTCAAATTTACTGGGTATATAGTAAGTAACGCTGATTTTTAAAATACAATTTTGCTACTATGTAATTTGGGAAAAACTGAGTACTATGAAATGCTAATTTTCCTCAGTTTTAGAAATGTAAGAAGTAAATTTTCACTTCTGTACTTCCGTAAACATA
The DNA here is from genome assembly GCA_039090855.1 of Macrothele yani. Taxonomy (NCBI): domain Eukaryota; kingdom Metazoa; phylum Arthropoda; class Arachnida; order Araneae; family Macrothelidae; genus Macrothele; species Macrothele yani. The sequence continues at coordinate 72,277,350 of CM077001.1, forward strand.
GAAAAGAGATTTATGCGTATCATCATCAACAACGGTTATTGTATCACTATCAATATTCTCCATGAACACCGCGTAAAGATCCCCATAGGGTTTCTCTTGAACTATTATTTTTCTTCGAAGTTTAACAAGCACTGTGAGCAACCTTTTAGGGCTATGAGCAGTCGCCTGTCTGTAATTTAGGGCCACTGGTTCCAAGGAGGGGACAGAGTCAGTATCGTAGGAAAAGTATACTACGCATGCCTCATCAGTGGCTCGAGCCCAGGCCCAACAAGTGTCTGTTTCTGATATATTTGCAGTAGTATCTGCCCTTCTGAAAAGATTGATTTAAAAAATTCGCTTTCTGCCAGATATCACTCATGTTAAAAAAACATTTTGCGTATTTTTCCTGCTCAAAATGATAAAAACATTTTTTTTGGAGACGTAAACATCTACATAATTTTTCCATGTAAATCCAGATGTGCATAAGTCGATTCGGAATCACTTCCTCAAGATCGTCGATTTGTTTCCGATCCGACCACAAAACTAAAGAACTATTACAAAAAGAGTTTTAAGCCTGGTCAAGTTGATTGATATTTGTTATTAGCAAGGTTACCACGTATTAGGAGTTCAATCGACGTTCGGAGAATAACAGTTACGAGTTGATGTTAAAGATACCCTCCTGCTAAAGCATAAGTCAATGAACAGCATGGATCAGCTAACATCCTTTTATAGTGAAAAAGCTACGATTCGGGCCAATGTTGTCACTGCATTGCCCAACTCACAGCAATAGTTGATGCCGCCTTTTCAGATTGAATCGAACATTTGACGGATAGGTTGGATGAATCTTTGAAAATCTAAGAAATTTTACTTAACACAACTAGATGGATTTCGTGGAGTATGAGATCGACTTAATCATTTTTGAGGATCAAACAAAAAGTTAAACTTGCTGTCGAAAGTTAAACTTGCTGTCCAAAAGGAGATTCGAGTAAATCAGTTTGCTGCGAATACGACCGCATTCTCCAATTCTATGTCGAATGTGTTTACCTTACCTTAGGTCCACCGACGAATTTACTCACCTTGAAGCTAATTGACAGACGCATTTTCTTAGGAAGTTACTCAGAGGGATTAGAGAGAGAATGAGCATTACAGGCAATTCGTACGAAACGACGGAAACGATGCTTTTAGTACAGAGACAAAACCCGTATCGATCAAACTCACCTAGATTAAATTGACTCTACAAGACCAGTACAAGATTAAACTCGTAAGGTGTTGGATGATATCAATATCGAATACAATCGTCACATTCAAACATTGGGGTATCTAGGTGAAAACTTTGAAGCCTGAGGACGCATTCTTGCTCCCAAGATCCTACGAGCCGTTCCAAAACATATTTGCGCGCAGTCGATGACTTATGACAAACACAAAGGATCGTAGAAACTGATATCTTCCATCTGATACGATTTTTGAGTTAGAAAGCTCGGAGGGTAAATTCTGAAAATCTTACGACTCTGAAAATCAGAGGTGTTCCATCATTCAACATTCATCTCATGCCATTGACAGCGGGCCTTCAGATTAACATGAAGGAATTTTACAGTTTCAAGAATCTGCAAACAAATACTGAAGGACATATACGGCTTCATACTTTCTGGCCATTAAGTGAAGACCCCGGTCGTTTTGCTGATGACTGTATGATGACAACAATAATAGAACTCCCATTCAAAAGCTTTGAACTTGAGAACGATGCTTTTTGTGTTCGAATCATGGACTCTAAATGATGTAGTTACCCATATCGAGTAACTTTTGCTAAAAGTAAGAGGAAACGCCAAGCTTCTATTTATCCCAGAGGATAAACAGCGACAGAGACAACTATGATACAAATTCATGCTTTTTCTCCTAGCCGTAGCTACCTGAAAATGGCCAGAGTGTGTCCAATTAAACATTCGAAACTCATTCCGTGATCATGGGTCCAATTAGACATTCGAAACTCATTCCGTGATCATGGGTCCAATTAGACATTCGAAACTCATTCCGTGATCATGGGTCCAATTAGACATTCGAAACTCATTCCGTGTGTCTTAAACGGCGAAAGTAAGTAAAGACTTATTCCCTATAGCTGGAATGACTTCTTAAAACTCAACGTCGTTAGTTCCAGAAATGATATGCTTTTGAATCATAGTCTAATGCCACTGCTAAGCGCAGAAATGTTCAATTTTTTCAGTTTTCCGACATTTGTAATGGAGTAAAGATTTCAATTACAGCCTTTGAGAGTGATGTATGCATTGATATACTAGTGCACAACAGACAACTGAAGTTTGCAGACCCTAATGAAAACGCTCAGCAGCTTTTAATACATCTGTTGACTGGCGGCGAGTATACACTCATGGACAATGAAATTTGTGCACCAAGAAGGAAGCATCGGATTGAACTGAAATTTTATGGACCTAATGATACAGATGAATGATGCACATGATGGCAAAAAAATAACTGCTGGACAATTACAGAGGGATTTGTGGCACGTAGTCCAGTCATCTTCAATAGTGCGTCGCACCGCCTCGTGCGGCGATATATGCTGCAATACGGTTCGGCATGGAGGCAAACAGACGCCTGATGTTGTCCTGCGGCAGACTGGCCCACACGTGTTGGAAGGTGTGCTCCCAATCGCGGATAGTGCGGCACGGTGGCAGCCGGCGTTTCAACAGGTTCCATGCATGCTCTATCCGGGGAACGGGAAGGCCATGCAAGTATCTGGACATGACGTAGGCAGTCTATGGGTAACCCGAGCCGTGTGCGAGCGGTCATTATCCTGCTGGTATAGCGCACCTGGAATCCCGGCCAAGAATGGGAGCACATGGGGCCGTAGGATCTCATCCACATGCCACTGGCTCGTCAATGATCCACGTACCAATACTAGAGCTGATCGGCTATCGTAGACTATGCTACCTCAGACCATAATGCCTGCCGTGGGGTAGATGTGGTGCTCGATAGCGAGGTTGGGATTGTGCCGTTGACCCGGGGACCTCCACACCCGAACACGATGGTCATCTGTCCCCAAAACGAAGTGGTACTCATCGCTAAACTCCACATGTTGCCAGTCTGTGGCGTTCCACGTCACTCTGGCCTGGCGCCACTGCGCACGCAGCCGGCGATGTTCCGGTGTTAACGGCAGCACACGTAAGGGTCGTTGGGATCGTAGATTCGCTTCCGCGAAGCATCGGTAATTGGTTCGTGGGCACACAGGAGCCAATACATCTGCTCGTATAGTGGACCGTGTACCCGTGGGATCCGTTCATGCCTGCCGCACGATCCGTCGATCCTCTAAACGTCCGTCCGTAGCCGCTCCGCCGTGTGGCAGTGCCGTCATGTGTCCACTGCTCTCAACACAGTCTGAAGGTATGGTCAGAACGATCTACATGGCGGACTATATGGCGCGCCGACCACCTTGCGGTTTTTGGCCCGATGATCAGGCCTCTCTTAAAGTCCGTAAGTTACATAAATCAACGTCTCCGGCATCTACCTGGAATTCTTGTCACTCTGTACTTTTGCTTGCGTCGGCCAGTGCTTTTCGCTTTCATGGGGCATCGACTACACGCCGGTTTATAAGGCTGCCGGTTCGTGCTTGCAGCGCCACCACAAGGTGTGCGGTCATGCGCAATCGTACCAAACGGGTATCATTTGCATATCAGCACGCACTCTAGCTATTTGCAAAGTTTCACTGTTGTAGTATGTCTTTTTCTAGTTGCGAAAATGTCATTGTCCGTGAGTGTAACAGAGCATTGAAACCTATAATGCTATAATACTTTTCCAATAGCACGTTTTTTACTTTCTGCATTTGGGGAGATTCTAAGCCAATCTGGTACGATCCTTAGAAGTACTACTACTGTTTCTCACACTTGCTTAACAGTGTTACGAACGAGTGTTCTTCACGAGCCTTGGATAACCAAGCACGTTGCTTTTAAATTTAGAAGCTCTATGTATCACAGATACATAAGACAAACAGATGAATGCTCATAATGGTTAAATATTGCAAGAATTTAAAGACTACTCTGCTATCGCCAATGGTCACCGAATTACTGGACTCTCATGGAAATCGAACATCAAGCTCATCTCGAGTTATCAAGTCATAAATAACTAAGCAACGTTTCCGTACGTTATGGAAACGGCTCCCGTCGAATCCGACGTTTAAAACAGTCATCAAAAATATGGTGCAAATGAGAAGGAGCACGTCGAAGTCGTACCGTCGTCATAATCTTAGGAAGTGACTATGTAATGTATTATTTACTTGATCATATGAAAACGGAGAAAAATGGAAAAACGAAATGGCAACAGCCCTTCCTTTAGGGCCGGCTCGCCATCTTTAGAAACTGCTCTAGAACTTGGACCTAATTTGTTGTCAAGAATTCTAGCAGCGATATTCGCTTTGGTACGGATGGTCACTCTGTCATCGGAGACGGTAAGTAGTCAAGCTTTCTTCAATTGAGTCCCGATCCGCGTGATAACGATGGTACAGAACCACAAGAGAATCAGATGGAAAATTCCTTACCTCTGACATCCCAATTCCGTGTCATTTTCAGCAGCTTTAATTCAGATGTACTTCTACTCTCCTAATACCTTTGCTTCATTACCATAACTGGCTATGATACGCAATGCAAAACTCTCGAACGCCACTCAAGAATTAGATAGAAGCCTCTTTATTGACGACTTTGTTGATGGCGCGCAATATGAAGCAAGGGTTGTTACAACGCTCATATCCCTTATTCAACTTCCTATGGTTAAATGGGTTTTCAATTCCAAGGCAGCCCATTTAACCCCAGTTTCATTGTTGAGTGACCACAGGAAAAATTTCTCAACCATAGAAAAAAACATTCTCAACTACATGTGATAAACCAAATGCGTTGAAACCAAATTAGATATACAGGTCATAAGCGTACACTAGAATACCTAAAGTGATACTTCCTGCAGTGACTTCCTTAGTGTTAGGCACACCCCTCCTTTGATCAAAAGTTACAAAGCAACTGTTATTCAGCTCTTCGGCGAGTTTCTGAATTCCTCTAGTTCTCTATGCTCCCACTTGGATCGTTCGTAGGATCCAAGTGGGAGCATAGAGAACTAGAGGAATTCAGAAACTCGCCGAAGATCGTTCGTAGGATCCACTTGGATCGTTCGTACTTTTACAGTTTTATCATTTCCTTTTCCTATGACGTTTGCCATATTAAATCTAAGATCACGGCATAGTTATTTCTTCACATAACATTCCACATTGTTTCGTATCAGTTTCCAATTCCACGTATCACTTATTTTTTTCGACTTCACATGCCACTGATTTTGTCTCGGTCATGTGTCGTTATAGGCTGCAAACATGGCGACCCTACATGGAGTTCTGCATGTGGCGCATGTGGCACATGTGCTGGTCCAACACTCTCACGTTAGACGGTATGATTTTAAATTACGTACTGTGAGTTTTAAGTCCCTTATAAACCTCACATCGGTATACTCTGTAAGCGTACTTGTTTTTTTTTTTTTTTTTTGTCGTTTATTTGAAAATCCTGGCGCAAGGACAATGTTTGTCAAAGAGGTGTGCGGACTTGTTTACTTTTTCTGAATGAAACCGAAGCACCTCTCGTTATCTGAATAAACTCAAGACACAGCTTTTTACTAAAACTCCAAACTTTTCAAAAGTTGTCCCAGCAACTTTTGGAGAATTTGTTTTGTAGAGAAATTGTGGAAAATTGTTTGTAGAAAAATTGTGCTGCTGCAATATGTTCGACAATTGTTGAAGATGGTATTCTACTTCGTGCTACATCATGAACTTCACTGTTGTCTAGATGAAATACACTGCTGCCCATTAAGGATGGTCGCCTCCCAGGGACTCGAAATTTGGCAGAAGGGCAGAACACGGGCGCACATGGGAGTGATTAATTGGGCAGCACATATGGAAATCATGTGGGACAGTAACGCCCCTTAGAAGTCATATAACAGGGGTGAATGAAGAGCCGGTTTCAAGCACTCGAAGTGTGTTTGCTCGCCGTTCCTGGCCACGGACAGCTGCAGCATGCTCTGTCCAAGACAACAGCAGCCCAACCAGCATGTTTCCGACGTCGATCGACGGAAAACTGTGGCATGTCAGGATTTCGGATTATCACTACGAGACATCAGTGCTCCTGTGGGACGGCATGCTGCCACGGTGGGAAGAATATGGCGTCAGTGGGTAGCGCAGGAACGAACACACCAACGTGCGTGATTCCAACTGCCCTGTCACACAACTGAACGAGAGAACCGACATGTGGTGTGCATGACTCTGACGGATCGCACAGTCACATAGACCACCGTAGCTCAACAGTTCAGGTGAGTGGCACAACACCCAGTCCCCGCGCGGATAGTTCAACGTCGTTGCAGCAGCGGAACATTTCTACACGACACCAATTGCTTCGGCTACCGTTGACTGTAAAACACCAGTGTCTACGATTGCAATGGTGCCAAGAACGACGCACATTGAGGAGCGAATGCAAAGGCATCATGTTTCCTGACGAATCCCGCTTCAGTTTGCAGCACCATGATGGACGAATTCGTGTCAGGTGGTACCGCGGCTGCCATCTGAGCGAGTTCTGCATTATGCTGCACCATACTGACCCGGCACCCGGCGTTATGTTATGGAGTGCCATTACATTCCACTCCCGCACGCGCCTCGTCCGCATTACCGGTACGTTGAACAGCCATCGTTACATCACTGAGGTGTTGGAGCCTGTAGTTGTACCATATCTTCAGAGACTGTCTGATGCTATTTACTAGCGGGAAAATGCGCGACCTCATGTGGCACGCAACGTCCAAGACGTCCTGTATTTCCACCATGTACCACGTCTTTCTTGGCCCGCGCGGTTACCTGATATATCGCCTATTGAACATGTGTGATCCATGATTTCCAAGCAACTGGCACGCCAGCGACCACCCCGGCTACAACAGAGGAACTGTGGCATCGTATTGAAGCTGCGCGGACAGACATTTCCCAAACACACATCCGAAGTCTCTTCCTCTCGATGCCGGGCCGAGAGGAAGAGACTTCGCGTTTTACCGTGGCCAGGATGCTGCACAAAGGTGTAATTGCCGCCCAGGGTGGCTACACCAGATACTGATTGTTACGCGTTCCCCTTGTCTCAATGTGCTGTATTTGTAAACAATTCATCCCTGTATCATCTGCTTTCTGTACAATAAATATGGCTTTGATATCTCTTGTCTTTAGCGGTGTTGCACTTTTAATGGCCAGCACTGTACAAATTATGTTGTGGACTTTTCCATTATAATTTGATAAGACTGTTGAACACAGAAGACCTAGTATTACAGTAGTGCGCAAGAAATCAGAAAAACCGAATGTTTGTGCTGGCTTTTTCATTAGGTGGTAATGACGATAAGGACTATTGTATTACAGGGCTTGGTGCCGAGTTCTATTACAGCACCCTGTGTGGAGGGTTCGTTTGATGCTTCCTTTGCAGTAAGTTCTGCATCGGTGGTATAATCCGTAATTCTCTCAGCTGGAGCAGATAAGTACAATACAAAGTACAGAAAAGTGAATCGATTGAGGCTAAATTTTGCAGTGAGGAAGACTTTTATTCAGATGTTACGGGGAATGTCTTTAAGACTTGTCCTGATCTCCGTTCTTTCTACCTACACTGGTGTACAAAAATAAAGGACGAAGAGGAGAAATTATCGTAACAGCGGAACGAGCAGGCATAACGGACCGAAAGACCACTCAGGAGATAGACTAGGGTCCGTTACGGTAAGGCATACGCATATATGCAGCATGACGGGGGAGGGGGGAGTGTCGGAAGGGTATAAAGCACACGGGCGGTGTACGCTCAGCAATTCGGTGAAAGCTATTGCACGGTGTACATCGGTTTGAACGACGTCGAGTTGTTGCCACCGTGTGATATGGCCAATAGGCAATCCAGTAGACGACATCAAGATGACTTTACCCGAGGTCGCGTCATTGGGAAGTTGGAAGAAGTTCGAAGTGTGACTTGTGTGGCCGTGGAGTTCAGGATCGCTCACAGCATCGTTTCACGAACTCGGAGATCATTTTAAACGAGAGGAACAGCTGTCCGAGAGTTTAGCAGTGGTCGTCCACGAGCAACCACGGCGGCGGACGACCGGTATATTTTCCTACAGGCGAGAAGAGACAGACGGCAGACAGCGGGAGAAATCGCAAGGCACATGCAACAGACAACTGGACGTCCGTTATCGCGTTTTACCGTGGCCAGGATGCTGCACAAAGGTGGTCTATTTGCACGACGACCAGTACGGTGTATGCCATTAACGCCTGCTCATCGGAGACGGCGGTTTCTGTGGTGCCAGGAACACAAGAACTGGACACATCAGCAATGGGGTCGAGTTCTCTTTATGGATGAGAGCCGATTTAGCCTGACGAGAGATTCTGGACGTATACACATCTGGAGAGAGCAGGGAACACGCAATCACACCTCCAACATCATCGAGAGGGACCGGTTTGGAGGTGGTGGAGTTCTCGTTTGGGGCGGTATCATGCTTGGTAGCCGTACTGACCTCCACATCTTCCAAGGAGGTTCAGTCACTGGTGTCCGCTATTGTACCGAGGTTCTCCTGCCTCACGTGCGTCTGTTTAGAGATGCTTTGGATCCTGAGTTCCTCTTCATGGACGACAACGCTACACCTCATCGTACAGTGGCTGTCGTAGAGATGTTGGAGAGTGAAGATATTCAACGCATGGATTGGCCCGCAAGGTCCCTGGACCTAAATCCAATCGAACAAGCGTGGAACCTTCTCGGGAGACGCTTGGCAGCACGTCACCAGCCGCCAGCAACGATTCCGCAACTGCGATTGGCGCTACAAGAGGAATGGGCCGCGAAGCCTCAACAGCTCCTGGACAACCTCGTCCTGAGCCTGGATAGACGTGGTAAATCCTGCAACGCAGTCAGGGGTGATCATGTCCTCTACTAAAGACTAGATTTTTCTTGGCAGCCGCCTGTCACATGAGCGTTTCTGTCTTCCGTCCAGTTGTGCTCAAAGCTACCTTTTCAATAAAGTGCCTTTGTATCCTTTGGATTCCTTGTTTGAACGGTTTTGTTCACTTGTCCCATATTCTTACATCTTGGGGATCTTATGGTATGATTTGAGTCGATGTGGAGCACTTCTGCACGACGTTACATTCGAAAAACCGTCTCGTCCTTAATTTTTGCACGTCAGTGTATTAACCCCTCATAATCTCCTTCCGTCTCTCTCATCATCTGCCTCATTCCTTCCTACTTCCCTTTGTTCCGACGATACTGGCACTTCCGCTAAAGATCTCCTGCTTCGTCGACTTTGTGCCACCGTGTTCCCTCTGATCTTTCTTCCTGCGATAGCCGACCCCCGAACGAAAACTCTCCCCCGTGTGAAACCCGACGAATTCTCCTAAGCAAAGCCACACCCTAAGATGCCTCCTCTCCGAAAAACGCAAGATTTATGAATAGGCTCGCTGGCCCCCTCTTCATAGTGCTGCTTGGAACGCCGGAAAAGCAATAATGTCCAGTTTCGTTCTTCTCACTTCGATGAAACTATAAATCTAACACCCCCTCTGCTGCGACGCGTGGGAAAAGAAATACTTTGCCTGTTCGCTGCCCAGCCCATCAAAATGGCGGGAATTGAAAGAAAATGACTACAATTCACTATCTCTAAAAATTGCTACTGAATTTCGCTTCTGATGAATATGGAAGCCCCGGTTACAATATCTCACCCGACAAAATAAAAATGAGAATGGCGCTAGACAGCTTCGTTTTTGCCTACCGTAACCAACGTGATTAATTGGAATCAGGACAAGCTTGTGGCAATACAAAACTGGGCGGGCAACTTTACATGATTTTGAAGAGGTACCTGCATGCTAAGGTTTACATACAGTTATTCTCCTCTATTTCTCTGATAAACATATTTCCATACACTTCACGATGATGACCTATCGGCAGAATAATTTAAAACATTGTTGACGATAAATAACACTGCAAATAATCAATGGATGCATTTTTTCAGTCTTTTGAATGACTCTGTTTAAAGTTCAATAAGATCATAGATGATCATTGTCCATCTAACCACTTAAAAGGAGTAGCGTAAATTAATGACCGTGAAAGCATATAAAAAATCATTTTAACGCAAATTGTCAATTTGATGCACAGAAATTTAAATTGTCTTTTGGGAAATGTTCATGTAAATGCACAATGTTCGTATGCACATATATCACAAATTGAAAATTATTAAGCAATCAAATGGTGGTGCTCAAAATATTCGATGCCATAGAGCGTTCACTATATACCATTAATGTGTCGCACCCTGCCGAAGATATCCCGTTCCCTAAGATCGTATATACGATCTGCTGGTTCCATATCAATGACAACATGGTCTTGACGATTTTCACTCCTGTCTTGTGGGAGTGAATAATTAGCATCTGTGTAAGTCGCTTCGGTTGCTTCGGGCATATCCCAGCGCTCGTACGGAAAACCTCTTTCTTGTACCTCCGGAATACTTTGGTGCGTTTGAGAAGCTTCCGGTGTTGCATCGGTCTGCCTGGGTGTTCTTGTCGGGCATATATGTAGCCGATCAAAATGAGCCATGGCGGTCTTCTTTGGGTTGCTTACCAACCGCAGATTCACATTCACGTTGCCCATTATGCTCGTGATACGGTATGAGCCCTCAGAAAAATACGCAAATTTCTTGCTCTGCCATGCCTCCACCTTCTGGGTATAAAGGAATACCAGCTGACCGACTTTAAAATCTTTGGAAACCGCTGTTTTCATCCGGTGAGTTTGTTGTTTTTCTGAGGCATTTTTTATTCTTTCTCACTCACCACTCTGTGAACTGCAGCTATCGTATCAGAAATATGCTCAACATAATCCTCTGTGAAAAAATTGGTTTGCCTCGTTCTAGGCGGAATCAAGGTATATGGTGAAATCAAATCTTTGGCGAAAATTGAAAGTGCAGAAGTGTCCCCGGTCGTAGCGTGGACAGCGGAGCGGTAAGCAGATAATGCGAATGGAATAAGATTATACCAATTTGTGTGATTGCGGTTTATAAAATGGCTGAGCATGGATACAAAGACCTTATGAAACCGTTCGATCAACCCGTTGCTCTGCGCGTGGAAGCTTGAAGTATGTAAATACTTAATCTGCATTTTTTCGCAAAGTTGCTTCATAGTTCCGGAGAGAAAGTTAGCACCCCTATCACTAACCATGAATTCAGGCACACCAAATATACAAAATACTTCCTCGAGTAACATTTTCGCAATAGTTTGAGCTTTTTGGTCCGGCATTGGATAGACTAATGGAAATTTAGTGAATGCATCTTGAATGGTAAGAACATATATATTTCCTTCGTCGCTCTGCCTTAGAGGCCCTAAAACATCTACATGCAGCCTTTCCCATGGACGGCTTGTAGTTGGCATTCGCTGCAACTGTGCCTTTTGTGTTGCTTTGTATCCCCTTCGCCTTCGTGCCAAACAATGATGACACGAAGCTACAAAATTCTGAATGTCTGCATACATGTTGTTTCAAAAGTATTGCTCTCTGATTCGAAGCAGAGTTTTCTCAAATGCTAAATGGCAATTTGTAAATAAAGAATCATACATTGTTTCCATCACTTGTGCAATTAGAGATTCAGGTACACACAGCTGTTCCACAGTTCGTTGTCCCAACCCATCAAAATGGCGGGAATTGAAAGAAAATGACTACAATTCACTATCTCTAAAAATTGCTACTGAATGTCGCTTCTGATAAATATGGAAAGCCCGGTTACAATTGAAAAAAATCTGGAAATGCAGTGATGGTCCTTAATTTCAAATCTCAGTGAGAACCTGAACAGACTCAGATCTTACCTCTCAAGTACAAGAATAATCCATGAAACAATCGTAGAAAACTTTATCATGCACGCCTCAGAAAAGTGTTTCAAGTCCTCCTTACCTTCCGTCGTCTTTTCGGCGGGGCGCGCGAGCTGGTGTGTGTGTCCTGTGAGGAACCTAGAGATAAATTCCTTTGAACGCACACGCGCAACTGTAAAGTGATTACTTGAGTTCGATATTGGTTTCTGTTGGACCCTGTGGGGCTTGTTGTTGCGATTAAAAGTACACCATACAAAAAAGTTAAACAAGAAACATGACAAAAAGGACGATCTAAACATTCGGCTGCACTCTCATTGTCGCACTAGGTAAGCATGTCTTGTTACTTAGAAAGCTCGGAATGAGATTTCGTGACACCTCTCGGTCTTGGAATTGCTACCAGGAAACTGGCAGTGTAGAAAATCAGTCACTTCATGAACACTCAGGGCAGCAACAGTTCTTGTGCACCTCTCCGTGCGGATTCTGGACTAACGACATCCTTCCGATAGATCCACTGAATTGCTAAACGACTTCTTAATTGCTACTAGTTCTACAGTATCAGCGCGAAACATAGGAACGCGTTACACGACATCATTTGACTCCAAGCATTTGAAGCGAGCTCACTTCACTTACACCTTATCACCGTGGTGCATGGCTAAAGGGCAGCGAAGTCCATCGTCGTGTAAACTTTTGACATTTGGCCCAACCTATTCATAAGAATGCAAGTGACACTGGTGCCTGAGAACTGTAGATACCTTATACAGAGGTAGCCAGGATCCAATATACATGTATATCTCCAGAACTCCGCCGATTGTGGTCAGTGGCTTAAGGATGTTTTAGGCCAGATTCTTGTATGGAAGCCACACGTAGCTCATCCCCGTCCTGCGCAATCTGGTAGCTACGCAATATCAGGACAATATTCTACATCTAGCTCTGCAACAGCAGAGTTGGGTTCACCTAGAGGACGGCAGATGCGGAGTCTTTAATAAGATACTTGCATTCACCAGATTCGTATGATGGTAAGATTGCGCAGATCACATGAATGGAGTGTCCTGTGCTCTCGCCCGATCTGAATCCCAAATACTACGCTTGGAATCAATACTAATGAGATGTGCAACGGCACAAGAATCCGCCAAGCACCTTCTACGAGTTCGGGGAGCAGCCACTGAAGTGTAGGAAATAGAGAACTTTAAAACTGAGAGGCAGTAAAATATGGAGATCACATGAAGAGCTAAAATCGTGTCACAGTACCAACTCTATAATATCCTAGATTCTTAGATTATTCTGCCAAATGTTTTCACTCTCAAACCCCATTGAAATCCCTCCTTACCAAATAAATTAAATTTGAAGTAGTAGGCATTAAGTCATGAAAAAGAATCTAGTGCAGTCTTGTAACACAATAAAGACTACAGGAATTTCTTGTAAAAGCAAGAGTGCACCAAACTTTCATGAAAAAGGAAATCATTATGGAGTCAAAGTGCAATGGCATCGTCTGTCTCTCCCAAGAATCGATCTGATGCCCAGAGATTCACAACTGTTTATTTATCACTACTGTTCTTTCATAAAACTAACCGGTCCTTTCTGATTCGTGCTTTTTATTGTGTAAAAAACAAGCAGATCGCCAGAACACAGTTTAATATGTTCCGCAGTGTTTGATTACTTATCTTTTCTGATGGGTTTTATTACCATGCAGAGAACAAGGACAATATTCAAGTTTTCAGAAAAAAACATTTTCCAATAAGTTTTCATATTGTCTCTAAAACGATGAAAGAAAATTCACTTAAAATATTGGAGAAGCACAGTATATCAAGAAATTTTTCATTGACTAAAAATTAGCTGCTCAGTTCAATGAGTTCTATTCTTTGCTTGAAACTCTTTTGATCCTACGGTTCCTTCAAAAACTCTAACTCAGTTGTATGATTAATAAAACAGCAAGTAGCAATAACAATAATATAGAAGGAAAAGAGCGGATCATTCATATGGTAGAACGAACGGCAAGTAGTAATAAAAAAAAAGGAAACTGCTAAAAAGCAAGTTTGAATACTTCTTAGGCGAAAATACGAGGGTCTATTGGCATTCATAATCTCAAGCGGAATTACTGTCCTCAGTTTTCTCGTGTTACAACATCTATTAAGAGCGATGTCAGTTGAATTATGAAGTTATCGTATAAATATCTGGCTAATATATATTCAGTGTTGTAAATGACCGCTCTGTGTTTCCTTGCGCACCAAACATTTTTCTTTTATGGTACTTATAGGAAATCATGGATTTCTTACCAGAAATACTGGAATTAGTATTTCAAGACTTGCACTGGTGACTCTGAACCAATGCTTCGAATATAGGTCACTTTTCGGGCCGGAAAAAAGTGACCGCTTTGGGGAGGTGTCCGTTGTTCGGAGGTTAGGCCGAAGTTAAATTGCTAGTCCGTTGCATTTGTATAGAAGCAGAATAAGTGTACGAAACGTACGTACAAACGAAGGGTTGCTGTGCTTACCACAAATGCTGAATGGAGCTCAATATAATAATTAGATTAAGCATTGCGTGGATGATTTTAGGGAAACAGTGTCTTACACGCCTGGTCTTAAATAGTCTTTAAAAATAATAAGTTAGGATACTAGGGTATGCTATAAAAAAGAAGAAAAAATAATATAAATGTTAGACTATGAAGTGTAACTGCACAGTTTGCTAGCCGCGCTCCGGAAGCCAGGAACAGAACTCCAAGGGACCAAAAGATAGCGTCGGTAACGTGTAATATTCCAGGTATCAGCAACTTTCCCCGTAGGCCCCGACGCGCCATTGAAACATACACGTCAGCTGGAGCTCGCTTCGCCTGAAACTGAACTCGCTCCTTCATTTTCACTTAAACATACCACTGTACCCTCCGTAATCCAACTCATGCTGGCCGAGGCACAGTTCCTTACGCAATAACTTTTGGTCTCATCTTACCTTCTCGCCGAAATACCGAAAGAACTACGTCAAGTACTAAGGAACAGCGTGTCAGTTAGATCACCTTCGAGACTCCCAGGGTTGTCTGTTGACCGCCGTTCAGAGTCACCAGTAGATTAGCTTTATGGATAACCTCCAAACAGCTTTCGTTGTTTGGAGGTTATCCATAAAGCTAATCTAATGTTCCGTTAAGGTTATCCATAAAGGTTATCCATAAAGCTAATCCGATGTTCCGTACCAACGAAAACTTGCCGTTGCTCGGACGTTACCGTTGTTAGAGATATCCGTTAATAGAAGTTTCACCGTATATGATTTTTAATTCTTGTTTTCAGAGCCCTGTTTCTTTTAATATGAACCAATTTCAAGTATATGATTTTTAATGTCTGGTTTTTAATTCCTGTCTTCTTAATCGTTCTTTAAGTTACTCAACAAATTTATGGATTGAAAAGCAGACAGAGAATTTTGCTTTCGTATTAAATATTTGTTTCAGATAGAGGAATAAGTGTTATGTGACAAATTGGTTAGGCAAATAACAGGTTTATTTAGAAAGCGTGTGTTTCTTAGAATCGTATCAACGTTGTTAGAAAGTATGTTAATGATTACACAGATTTTGTTTCACTCCCTTTTCCCAATGTAATCTTTATCTGTCGTCTTTGGGGGAAAAATCAAAGAAAATGTATCATTTACCTTAGAAGATTAAAGTATCGGATTAATCGCGCTGTTTCCTCAACCACAAACCGAAGAGCGGTAAGCGGACGGAGCTTTCCCTTTTTCTTTTCCGTCATTTTTTTAAAGCTTAATAGCGCGACAACCTCATTCCTCAAAATCGAAATGCTTCCAAAAGCGACAGTTTTATCAGTTCCTTTTCCTAAATAATGGCAAGCTTTAAGCATCTTTTAATAGCACCGGAGTAAAAAGATAAGAGGCGGAAAGGGAGAAAATTTTTAAAAGTGTGAATTTCCCTCCCATTGACGCTAATAATGCCTTACTAGAACAGGTTTCGCTCTGACACACAAAAGGTACAAATGCACCTCATTTGTTATTTCGGAGATAAAGAAGGCCTTACAATTTTCATCTGAAGAATTCTCTAAAGTTAGACGTCCAAACAATAACGTATTTGTTTTTTCTGCGCATCCCATGTGAAATGCTGCTTAATGGTTCTCAGCGTGTTGAATGGAAGAAGGGAGCAATTGGAAAGGTTAGACGACGTTCAGTATGTGCATTAGAAGTCACCGCATGTTTCCGGACATATGAATGTCCTATTTTCCACCAGAACGTCACCGGTCTGCTGCAAATTCATATGCTTATTTATGACTAAGAGCGATGTTATACAATTCATTCAGTATAAGTATAAAAACATAAGAGAATATTTTGGGAGGGAGTTCGATTTTCGAGATGGTAATCACTTTGTAAATGCTTTGTAGAAAGAAAAATAACTTCTCCGAAAGGGCAAATTAATATCTCCCGAGTCGAATTACCTCAGAAAGAAAATGTCATCACACAGATGGGAATCAGTTCCATTTCCTAATAATGGCGGGCCTCGAGATGATTACTGGTGATTTTTTTATCAATTCACAATTTTCTTCTATCAATTTTTGGTATCGGCTTTTGGGAAAGAAAATACCCTGGTGTCCAAAATTAATGTGGAAAACACACAATCATGAGTAACGTAAAATCCACACGACATAGTTTAATGATTGTTGGTACTGTATGACGTGCCTGTCCACGACATAAAGGCAGATAGCAGCACAGAACGAACGTCTGGTAGCTCAGTTGGTAGAGCGACTTGTTCCGGAATAAGTGGACTCGGGTTCGATTCCCGGCGTAGACAAGAAATGACGGAGAAATTTACTTCGTTAAATGGCGCCTAAACTTCCCGAATGACCCGGCCGTTCAAGATCTCGCAATGGTGGGATGTCCTTTCCACACCGCGAGATAGGAAAAATAAGAGAATCCCTTCTCCATCGCTTCGAAAATTAAATGTGTGTGACGTTGCATTCTACACACCAGATTGACTGGGAGTTCTCAAGCGCACGTTCTTCAGCGGATGGCTACCTGCAACGATTCATGGTCACGGCTGACCCGTGGGCCATGCCCCCGGCCCTCTTTCGGGGGAGGAGGAGATGTGACGATAGCAGCAAGATAGCAGCAAGGACGAACGTCTGCGTGGCTCAGTTGGTAGAGCGACTTGTTCCGGAATAAGTGGACTCGGGTTCGATTCCCGGCGTAGACCAGAAATGACGGAGAAATTTACTTCGTTATAACTGACATACATACATTGATAACGCAGCAATACACAACAGAAAAGAAATGTCATTACCGCATGAGGAAAAAGCATCCGCACGGCAGTATGGCAGCGCAACAGTGATAGAACAAGTGGCGCGGATTTTAAGGGACTATAGGGAGTGTTATTACCTCGAACATCGATACAGCTGGCACAGCGAGCCCTCATAGTGTTTAAAAGATGCGAATGAGAGTTTTGGGCAATAAGTGCCACTCCATCGCCAAGGCGCGCTGGAGTGCCGAAAGGTTTCTGGGAGGAGGATGCCGGCTTGCAATTGCTCTTTCCAGGGTTTCCCGAACATATTCTTTCGGATTCAGGTCCGGAGATCTCGCGGTCGACTCCATTCTGTGAATATCCTCACTATCCAAGTATTCGTCGACTAACCGATTCCTATAGGGCGGGCATTAATGTCCATAAAAAAGCACTCGGAGCCAACAACTGCCGTGAAAAGCCATACATAGGATTCTTATCTCTGTAGCACGCAGCAGTCAGGGGGGCTTCTGAAAACCCGAGCAGCGACATGCGTTCAACCAACATGATGGCAGCCCGAACTAGGAGTCTTCCGCTACCGTAGTGGTCAATTTCCCTAACGTAGAGGGAAGATTTCGGTTTTCTGCATCTCTCCAAATTTTCAGACGTCGAGAATCAGTGTTTAGGCTTATACTCTGACACATCACTAAAGAGAACACAAGCCTATTAATCAGGGATGCAAGGGTGATGCTGTCGGGCTCAGTTCAAACAGACACTTCTTTGCGATGCGGCGAGCTGATACAGACCATTGGTTTTCTTGCATACAGACCTCTCTCGTGGAGTCTTTTGTGAAGTGTTTTCTTGATGTTGTGGTTCCCGTAGCAAAGGAGAGCACCTGAAATAATTACGTGGCTGTTCTAAGGCGGCGAACTATTAGAGACAAATGCCTGTCATCTTGAGTTGTGGCTCGTGGGAGTTCTTGTCCCAGCCTTTATTATTGTTCTGGTTTCCAGGAACAGACCACTTGCCTCGGCACATTCATTAATCTTGCTACCTCAATCCTGCTTCCAATATACCGATCGCTCTTCACCATAAAAAGTCTTCTAAGCCAAGGGTAGCCAACTTGATTGGGACTAAAATCTACGTTTTCCCCCTCGACTCCAAGTGATCTACTCTACTTCACAATTTCAAATTTCTTCCTCCAAAATTTGTCGCTTCCCGCTATACCTATTTCGTTGTTGCCCTGTAGAACCTATCGATTTTATGCATGTATTTGAGGTAAATAAAACAATTTGAATTATTTAAAGACTTTTATTCGATATTTATACATAGGCCTTAATACAAATTTAAATGTTGTAAACAAATGTTTATTTTTTATGGTAAATACAAAATTAATGTGAAGTTTGCGCTTTCATTTCCTCCGCCAAGGCTAAAAAATCTGGAGTATAATCGGACAACGCCAATTTCAAGCAATCTTCTGTGTACTGATCCGTCAACTTTGAGCGATGTTTATTTTTTGTTTGTTGTAAGTAAAAAAATGCTAATTCGCATAAATATGCGGAATGCAAATGTTCATTACATTTTCTCACATTAGGGTACTTTCTTTGGAAACAAAATTCCAGAAATTACCATCTGAAGATCTGACTTCCAGAAATATGTCACACCGCAGTGTTATTATTTCATTTTACAGTGGCATTTTGTCCAGTTGAAACAGCTCTGCAAATTTACTTGCGATCGGTTGTGGGTTAGTGCCCTCCGTGAATGGGTAAATGGCAAATTGAATAAGATCTTCCATTTTTTTAAACTCACTGAATCGGGTTTCGTAGTCGTCAAGAACAGTTTAGATTTCAGTTGCATATTTTCCTGAATTGAATACATACGTGGATTTTTTTTTTGTAAATCATCCTTGATGTTTTTAAATCGATCAAAACGTTTATTTTCGAGATCCTTAATCATAGCCAGTGCTTGGTTCTTGAAAGAAGAAACATTGCTCATCATATCGCCGAATTTATTATTTTTTCCTTGTAATTCCAGGTTCAGTAAACTAAGTTTTCCCGTAAAATCTGCCAAAAATGCCAGATCACATAGCCCGTCGAGTACACGCAACTGATAATAATTGTTACCCCTCTCTTAAAGAAAACTTATAATATCATCCAACAAGTCACGAAATCTTTTGCAAAAAATTGCTTCGGCTTAGCCACCTTGCGTCTGTGCGCAAAATCAAATCTGGCTGTATAACATCCAGTTTCATTTTAATAGGTCGCCTTTGAAGAGATATACCTCTGATGGAGTTGACGTTCTTAAAAGCAATATCCATGACACATTTTGTATTAAGCCTCTTGCTGGCTGAAACTTGCTGATGGATGATACAATGATAGCTTAAGAAATCTGGGAACTCATTTTTCTGACACAAGGCTATGAATCCAATGGATTTACCAGTCATGGCTGCTGCTCCGTCGGTGGTTATTGACATGAGATTAAATAAAGGCAACTTAATCTTTTCAATATATTCCTTGAATCCGTTGAAAATATCAAGCCCTCGAGTTTTTCCTTTCAATGAAATCATGCCGAACAATTCTTCTTTAGCAGAAAATTCCGGAAAAATCATTCTGATAAAAATCAGCAATTGAGCAGTGTCACCGACATCCGCTAATTCATCTAGTTGCAGGAAAAATGAAACACATTGATCAATATCTTTTAGCAGTTGCCCATTTACACTTTGGCTTAACTTTCCAATACGTCTCATGATTGTATTCCGCGATAATTGAAGATCTTGAAGGGCTGCTTTTATGTCACCTTTATTCTTGAAATTTGCAAGTAGATAATCTGCTATGTCCAGAAAAATATTTTTGATAAATTCGCCATAAGAAAATGTTTATATTTTGTTGCTATCTTAAAGCTTACTTGCAGCCTTCTATTGATCGTTTGGTTTTGAGAACATGTTTCGCTGCGCAGTCAGTCCAGATTTCAGTTCCTGTAATTTTTTTCTTTCTTATTTCACTGTTGAGTGGGAAATCGGGTTGATGCGTTCAAGTACCGCTCTAAATTTCCCTTCTTGGGTATCGCCACGGAAGTACTGCAAATTAAGCAACAACACTTGTCTTTATCCATAGCAAAAAAAGTAGTCCAGTTCCCATTCTTGATGAAAATAATAAGTTTTCGGTCTTTTCGGGGCACTCATTTTAACCAAAACAATAATATCAACAAAATAGTTCAAAAAAGAACACCACAGTTCCGATGCGAACGATAAACAATAAACATTACGCTCTTAACCTGCACGCCAAGCTTCTCCCAAGCTGACTGTTACCTCCCGTGACGCTGTCTCCCGCGTCATACTCTGCGGTCAATGCTCTCATTAAGTATGCAAGCAGAGCCGCGGCAGATTGCATTGGGGGAGGGGAGGCTACGTTACCTTAACACCTGATGGATTCAGTCGCAAATCAGCAGTTGCAAGGGCGCAAACATGGCCGCTTCTTTGTCTGAATGCCCCAACATCGATTTTCGTAGTAATTTAAAAAACACATTTTATATTTTTTCCACAAAATGTTAGCGACCGATCAAAAATGATTCCGCGATCGACCGGTAGATCGCGATCGACGTGTTCGCAGTCCATGTTCTAAGCGATGGTGA
Source organism: Macrothele yani (assembly GCA_039090855.1). Lineage (NCBI taxonomy): Eukaryota > Metazoa > Arthropoda > Arachnida > Araneae > Macrothelidae > Macrothele > Macrothele yani. The sequence continues at coordinate 72,298,022 of CM077001.1, forward strand.
GGAACGATTCTTCCACTAACAGTCGAACTCAAGTTTCAATTGCCGCATCTCTCTCAGCACAACCTTTATCAAGGTGTTGTGCCTGCCACCTCGATGATGTATGGCTGTCATTTTCACATTTCCATCTGTGCTAGCGAAATGTTGCTTGGGTATATCTACTTAGCGTTTTCCCTTGCACATGTAATCGAAAAATTTTGACAATCGGTCGTCTTGTTTTGGACATATTCTTGAATTTGTATTTGTATCGTTAATTTTGGACACCAGTTCATTTGAAACGGCCTGGTTTTGAAAGAAATATGCCCGTATAGCAATTTTTTTGGAAGCAAATTAGCAAAACAAAATATTAAAAAAATGTTTTCCCATGGTCAAATTTTTATATTTTCGTTTTTTGGAAGAACATTTTTGAAGCGAAACATTCGTGCAACAGCCATTCACTGTTTCTATACTAATGACAAAGTGAAATTTTTGAATAAACTAAAATTAATCTATTTGAGTTATATTTACCACGAGATTCTGATTTTATATTTACAACTATAGGAGTTTAGGTAGATTATAATAAAATTTGCTTTTGAAGTCAATTTGTACAGGATCTGAACTTTTTAATACAGAACAAGCACTTTTTTTTTTTTTTGGAAAACCGAAAATGATGTGAATGCCAAGGAATCAATCAATTGTCAGATTAATATGCCACGGAAGCTGAATTTAAATCCCGAAAAGGCTTGATTCAACCTTTTTTCTAGTGTAATGAAATACTTATTACACGTATAAATGCATATTGTATACTTCATTTGTATTTGGAACATTTTGTTGTTGAACGTAGCCTGCTTGTTTCGTTTCGGAGTATTTACTTATATTAAAAGCGGTGTTTGAAAATTTCCTCTGTACTCTAATTTCGGAAAACTTCCTTTCGCGCGGTTTCAGAGGGCAGAGATGCCTCCTTCCTCCAATCTTAGAAAAATAAACGTGTGGATAGCCGTGAAGAGGACATGACATGGCTTTCCTAAACTGAGACGAATACCCCTTATGCATCATGAATGCTGTTGAAGCGGGAAAAGCTTGTCATCATACTGCCCGGGTATATAGAGCAGCTGTTTTAGCGCCGACTTTTGTCTATTCGTCCGAGATCGGTTCAGGTTCGAATCCTGGTGAGACATGGACGTTATATTTGGCTTACGATACTGGCTCTCTCCTTTTCATGGTATCAGGGTCCCTAAATTAGGGACGGGAGACTGCTTATGCCTACTGAATTGCTCCCCGTGGTCATTAAAATTGCAAAAAAAAACGCATCTTATATTTCAAACTTTACTATGCAGAAGTTATGCTTCATTCTACGCATACTGATTTGATTCTTTGCCCACTGCTTATGGTGTGAAGCACACCATCCATGGTTCACCAGGGTTTCGAACCCAAACCCATCTTGAACGAGCAGTCAGAAACCAGCGTTGAGGCCACTGCGCTACTGGGGCATCTGGGAAGAGTTAAATAGTAACACAAAAACCTTCTGAAACTGCTTCGTATTTGATTTTGTGAAAATGTTATGATTTTTAGATTTTAGCTAAAACTCGTACATTTTTTCATCGACATAGGCATCATGTTTACTGTAATCTTTACTAGCTTTTTTAACCGAGAAATCTGAAATTACGTTCTTATTACCTAAAACATTCCTCATTGAGTTTTGGTTACGAAAGCAGCACCTCAAAAAACTTGAGAGAGCACTGAATAAGAGCCATTCACAGGTTGTTTTTGTCTATTTAATTGAAACATATCTTTGAAAAAAAGAAAGTGCGACCCCTGATTCTGGACACCAGTACCAATCGTCTATGTTTCCTCTTTAAAACGTGCAAAATGAATATGTCAAACTATGAAGTAAATAAGTTTATGTTGCAACATTTTATATACTCCAGTTTCACTTAAAATACAGTAATTCTGTAATGTAACACGCATATGCGTTTTGCAATTGCCGGTCTAAACTGAAAACTTAGGCACATATTTTACGCTTGTTAATTACCACTTCTGTTTACTTCTACACGATTCTTTCTATTTTTCTTGTTGTTTTCCCTTTTCGTGCTTCCATAAGAAGAACTTTAGAGCAGCACATTAATACGTCGAACATGTCTACCAATCCTTACTTACATATAGCAATAACATAACACTAGCTTTCGTCTCACTGTTAGAAGTAAGGTAAACAGCAGTCTTGCTCTTTCAAAATGCATGGAACTACTTTTAAATTCAGTCTTTTTATACAATCTTGAAGAAAGTCTTTACAATGTGATAACCATACTTCTGCTTCAATGAAATAATTCACTCATACAATACTTCGAAAATGCATATATATATCATTACGCACCATCACTTGGTATAACCATAATCATATCGCTTAAGGAGCTTACATCTTTTATATCTGCTTGTAACACTCAGCTGAAACTTCTAGTGACAACTGATGCGCTTTAAATTTGTTCCTCTGGTTTGTGGTGAACACTCTTTTTCGTTCAACAATTTTCGATGCCTTTTTTTCCCTCGTTCATTCTTATTTAACTGAAAGGAATAAAATACCGACATCAGAAAAACTTTTTTCTCCAGCCGGACTTAGATACATCTGCTCATCGTGTTCTTCAGTTCAGCAATTAATTCTAAAAGCTTAAGACTTGTTTTATCTTAATATTTTCGCATTTAAAATAAAAGAAATACTATTTTCAAATGCAAAATGCTTTAATAACTCTACACGAAATGAGCTCGTCCACGAAATCCTCCAAAGATAAGAACATAAATGGCGGCAAGTTATCACTAGCAGAAAATAAACATTCACGACGTCACTATCACAAACCACCGTAGTTCAGTGAGAAGATCAGAAATTTGAAAAAAATTTAGAACTGCTGTAGGCGGCGTTGAGAAACAGAAGAAGAATTACTTATACTAGCGTTATCTTTTGGAAATCAGACCCATCCCTTTTAAACACTGCTACTCATATATCTATTATACGACTCTTGCTAGATGCTTAAAACAGAGGCCGTGAGTAATTTTAAATACCCAACAGCTTGCACGTTTTATATGAAAGCTCTGTTGCTGCCTAATTGATGCTGCTGAGTTTCTACCTACAAGTAGACTGGACATGACTTAGTTTCTCCTGAATATATAAATAAAAAATCTTCGTATATTCTTCACCAAATTTCAGAAAAAATCCCTATGCAAAAGCATTTATGTGTAAAAATGTGCATATAGTTGCTAATGAAAGCATGGCAGGGTAATACTGTCAGCTACCGTCTTGGAGTGTTAATAGCTTCAGCGGCGTATCTTGTTAAATCTTTGACAAATGAAATAACAAAAAGCTGTCTCACACAGTAAACGTTGAAATGTGAAATTTATCAATATATTACTGAAATATAACTTTGAAACAGTTATTATACCGAATATGAGATATTTCAAAGTGTATCTTGGAAATTATGTTATTAACGGAATTGTGAAAGATGCCGCAGTTAAATGCTTTTCAATAAATAGGCCTGATCTTCAGCAGTTTGGGTAGTCGTTGGGGATGGTTATCCGCATGTTTCCGCAGATGTAGCTTGGCATTAACACCACCATTTCGCTCCGTGTGTACTGTTGTTGTACATAAGCTGCAGCACCTAACCAGTTAGGGTTGTCTTTTTTATGTAAATTACTTTATTATCTTTGTAAAGTTTCTAACTGATAGGTGTGCTTCGACAATGATACTGCTTTGATTTTCATTTCGGAAAAGCATTGTTTTATTATAAACGAAGATCATCACGATTACAGATAAAGTAATTTCTATGTTAATTTCAAAGGCAGAAACTTTCGGAAAGATATGCCATACAAGTTACTAGTTCGTGGCAGAACAGATTGCAACTGCCGGAAAACGGGGCTGCGTGATATGGGTGTGTCAAGCGTGGGAGAACTGTACTATCCCATTTCGCTTTACCTCATATATCGGAGAGCTTTTAGGGAAATTCGCGAAACAGAGGAACCTTGGAGATCTCCCTGCAGTAATATGCGCGCACTCTTTTCTTTCAGTAGTAAAAAGACCCGGAAGTATGTACTGAGAAAAAGCTTTCTTCAACTAAATGATTCATATCAAACACGTCAGCAGCATTCACATGTGATATTCATGTATATGAATACAAATACAATTTTAAGGTAGGCGATGTACCTCAGGGCCCTGTTTTCATTTCGTTTTGAGCATTAGCCATACGTGGGTGGAGATTCTTTCAAGTTCTGTCAATGTGAGAAATTGCATTTTACAAAACCTTTATTACCTACCTTAGTAAAATTCGCTGCATATTGTTTTCCTACCAGCGAGGTGCGTGTACCAGTTCTCATTGTAAAGAGACTAAGATGCATATTTTTCCGAGTAATTTCATCTAAATACTGACACGCACTTTCCTTTTCTGCAGTTATAAAACAAGCGATTAGATATACCTTCACTATATTTTCCTCATGGAAATTCCTGATTAGATTTTCTCTCTCTACCAAGCAGAAAAATATTCCTTGTCCGGCGTGAAACCTTCAATTCAATGGTTTTCGTTTCTACATAAAATATTGCTTTTCCATTTTTCTGGGATTCATCTCTGTTTACTAATATAGTGTCATTGCTATTTTGATAAAAGGGTTCGATTATAGATGAAGCAGTGTCCTCTGTCCATCATCCGAGCGAACAGATGTAATTTTCAATTTGTAACATTACACGTCATCAAACTCTTCACAGCAGGAGTATCTTCATTTGACAATAAGTCGTCAAGATCGATTTTCATGTTTGAGCGAATTCGGAATAAATACTGTAATAGGCTGATTTCTATCAATAGTAGTTTCCACACAGCTTTGCCGGTGTCATTTTACTCTGATTCTCCCAGATCCAGAGAAATTAATCCGCCTTTACACGATAATTATAATTAAAAAGATGGCATTTGATGAAAGCTTTAATAAAAGATGATCACACATTAAAAGTTTAAAATATTTAACATAAGACCTTTCAGGACTCACACTGGTCCCATCATCAGATGTAAAATGCACAAACAGGATCATTGATTACAAGATTTTATATACAGGGTTGACAGGTGACGGTCAAACATACAAGTGGGTCAATATGTAAATTAAACAAAGAGGAAGGAGAGTGTTGTTCATTCAAGTCTCTAAGAAGTCGCTGGTTTGGCTCGCCTTCGTCATCCAAAAGCAATTTCCAGGGAAGAGGAATAGTGGAAGGGGAATCGTCCTTACAGCACAAATATCTAAATTTATAAATAAAAAGGCTTTCGATAAACAGGTTTGATGATCTTATTGTAGAAGTGGGAAGGATATCTGCCCTATACCAATCAGGTTGATGCGTACATTTTTGGCAAAGGCTGGATAAGGCCGTAGTAATGGAATTATTTCTGACATTATATTTGTGTTCGTATAGTCTACTCTTTAAGATACGCAGAATAGAACCAAAGTTCCAAATACCGAAGATAAAGTCTAAATTGGTTCTACGCTGCTTACCTTGAAGAGTAGAACACAAATATAATGTCAGAAGTAACTCCAGTACTACGACCTTATCCCGCCTTCGCCTAAAATGTACGCATCAACCTGATTGGTCCGGGGCAGATACCCTTGCCACTGCTACAATAAGATCATCTACCCTGTTTATAGAAAGCCTTCTTATTTATAAATTTAGATATTCGTGCTGTAATGACGATTCTCCCTTCCACTATTCCTCTTCCATGGAAATCTTTATTAGATGACGAGAGACGAGCTGAACCAGTGACTTCTTAGAGACTCGAACGGGCAACACTCTCCTTCCTCTATGTTTCATGTATTATTTATTTATATATTGACCCACTTGTATGTTTGACCGTCACCTGTCAACCCTGTATATAAAGTCTTGTAATCAATTATCCTGTTTGTGCATTTTACAGCTGATGATGGGACCAGTGTGAGTCCTGAAAGGTCTTATGTTAAATATTTAAAACTTTTAATGTGTGATCATCTTTTATTAAATCTTTCATCAAATGCCATCCTTTAAATTTTAATTATCGTGTGGAGACGGATTAATTTATCTGGTTACACTGACGCACGAAATGTGTTATTACTAACTATTCCCCCAAAATGCTATACATACAAAGTTCATTTATACTGCACGAATTTCTTCTCGAAAACCCGTTTTCTCTTTAGTCGCATAATTTTTGATAACATTCAGATTTTCTTAAATGCTTATTATTATTTTAATGCCATTTCATTCTCTGATATGTATGCATTGAGTATTACAGCGCAGTAGTCCCCACTCACCTATTCAATGATCCCTAAAGCATCAAAACTCCGGAATTTCTTATCCGACTACATTTTTACGGAAGTTCCACACTTTTAAACATTTGAATCTACGGAAAACAGACAGCTAGCAGTTTTAAAGTTTTTCCTTTAAAGAATAAATGAAATAAATCATAATACTACGCATTATGAAACCTTCCTTTCGCGATCGATCCTACATGAAGCCGCTCCTGTGGCCGAGTGGTCTGAGGCGCTCGCCTCTGACCATTCGCCTGAGCCGGATGAGGCATGGGGCCTGTATCATGGTGCTCCCCAGGGGAACCAGCGGCCCCAAATTAGGAAACCCATGCTCTTATGGTCATAGTCTTTTTTAACCCCGAAACAAAAAGTCTCCATTTAAAAAAATGCAAACATTTTGCTACTCGTCATTTTTTAATAACTTCTACAATTTTACAGCATCATCGGTTTATTAGCATAGGTCTTTCAAAAACGAGGGAACTGATTTTTCTTTATTTTACGATGTGACGTTGTTTTATGTTGTCCTTTTAAATATACGATTAACAGAGCAGTGGACAAAAATATTTACTTTCGATAACACCTACTTTCTCTCTTATCTGGGAGCGGGCCAAATGGTCGAGTGGTTTAAAAGCAACGCCTGTCCAATCATTCGTCCGAGTTTGATCTATCCCCAGATGAGACATGGTGGTGCGTCAGCCCTATAGCGCTAGCCTGGGGCTGACGCACCACCACGGCCCCAAATCAAGGGCGACCCCCTATTGCCCTAGATGCTCAAGAGGGCGGTAAGTCCTCGAAGCAAATAAAAAAAGAAAAAACGTTTTGATAAATATTTAATTTTACAAGCGTTTTGTAAAGTTGTAACGTACTGTACAAAATACAAAGCAATTATTTTGCTTTCTTCATGAGTAGAAAGTTAGATATCAAACTGTTCATTGGTATAATTTATCGAACCGTTCATTGGTATAATTTCTACTCTTGAAACCGTCAGTTTCCTTCAGTTTTTTAGCTTAAATGAAAAAATTATCCCCGTTAAATAAGTGATAGAGCTCGCTTTTTCTATGTGAGTGTACAATTACTCTTACTTTTTTTCTTCTCGGTTCGATAACTGACTTGGATGTTTTTTAGGTGACCGTTACTTTGAGATTTAAAGAAAAATAAAGACAGATCGTTTAGCTTTGTTGTTTCCCAAAAGATATTTGTTCTTGATGACCTCTCTTCTGAGAGCGCCGACCCTGCTGGCTAAAGAAGCAGAAAAAAGCTCTGTTCACTAAGAAGTACTTTGAACAAGCGAACACATAAGCAACTATAAATCCATTAAAGTTTATATCTGGAATATCTGAGTACGAACAAAGCATCAGCAGATTCACGGTATCGTGTTGATACTTTCAGTAGCTCTAAGAGAGTAAGTAAAAGAAATGCTGCGAATGGACGCCGACTCTTTTAGTGCATAAGCGTTACCTTCCAGGATGTAAAAAGACATTTTTATTCAACATCATTAAGAATCATATTCTGGGTATTTCTGTTTATGAAATACTACAGAAATGCGAAAAATAAGGCAATTCAAACTAGAATAGTGCGTTTCTTTTTACTTAGCAGTTCAATTTATTTTCTCCTCATGTGAGGAGGAAAAGAACCTTACCATTGCAAATGTAAATATGTTCGTTATTTTTCGCCTATAGCATTGATTTGGAACTAATGAAAAAGAAATGAGGGATATAAACCTACATTGGTGAACCCGATATATTGCTGTCCAAAGCTAGGTACTCTTGTTTTTGTGTTTGGCATCTGGGCCATGAGCAGTAGAGCGTGTAAGCGCACATAAAAGGTAGATCAAGAAAACAAAGAAAGGATTCTGAAATCTCCTAAACGGTTTTCATATCAGATTACCAAAGAGAAGACCGAGAAATGAAAACATTATGTCACCATAAAGGATTCCAAACTTGGCATTATTGATTTATTAGCCAAGACGGCAATGGCGTATATTTCCTGGTGTTCGGATTTCAGCTCGAGGCATCGTCCAACACCGGAAATAAGCAAAAAACCGGCTTTCGCGTCTTCTGATTGTGGTTGTTGACTTCTAAAAAACACAACGAATGCGGATCAGGACATTCTGCAAGGTCAGTGGAAAACTCAACATTCGAAGCCCGAGGAGTGTAAAACTTTTGCTGACCTCATAATACTGCGTCAGCGCATCGCTAGACAGAGTCCATTTTTCAGCGAAGGTTTGCTCTGTTCTGTTTATTTATTTATTTTTTTTTTTAGCGCTAGCAGAATTTTCACAGACATCGAATAGTTCATGATCGTCCATTTTGATTTGTTTTTCTGCGATCATCTTAAAGGCCTATTTCTTTTTAACTTCTTTTTTCATTATTACCACACATTCATTCGTACCTTGAAGGAGCAATTATAGTTTCCAGACGAGTGACCTCTTTCTTTCTCTCACTAACTTTTGCAGGTCAACTCCTACTTGGACGAACTATAACAGGATTGTCTACTGCAGAAGATATTAAGACGTAAATTAGAATATTATACTGAGCTTATTGATTGTAAAATGATACAATGTGATTTGCCGTCGCTATGGCAACAATGGATCTTCCACATTTACGTAATGCATGTTGCCTTCTGACAGCTACTTAAATTGGACATTTCATAACTTTATATTCCACGCACTCTTAATTTAATGTTTGATGTCTGATAATGATAAATGAGTCTGAATCGCTCTCTCTCACTCTTTCTAATCGATTTGGATAGGTAGACATTTATTGTCAAGCAGAAGCACTAGGTTTTGGACCACTCGTTTTTCTTAGAATTGAATGACATACTTTTGAGTTTGGTTTTTTCTTTTCTGTAGAGCATGTGACGGCAAAGATTTTTTCTCTTTAAATTCCTGGCAACGATAAATCATTAAGATTAACTGATAGTAGAAAACGCTTAATTTAATGAAAGGCATATCGAAATAGTGAACCCTGTCTTCCAAGCGGCGTTATAGCAATAATAGAAAAAAATTCTGAACCCATTTAAAGATGTGTGTGCTTATTTAACCCATTTCTTCTCACTCATGAGAGCACCAAAATCCCTAGTGAGATTGTATTCCTCAAGAAAGTTTCCAAAATGTTTGGGAATAGAAAATAATTCAGGCGCTTTTGTTTTACAAATGCTTCAATACAAACATATAATTTTCTCTCTTTATTCTCCTGCGTTTTTTTCGGTGTAAATTTGATTATGAGAGGCAAATTCTATAGTGTAGTATACGAGTAACTTTGTTTTTCCGTTTTACATATAGAAATTTCAGAAAGCAATTTATCTTCCTTTGATTTAAACTGATGAAGATCGCCAGTGGTCAAGTAGTCTAGCTCGCAGGGTTTCTGACTTTTCGTATTTGAAAGCACGGACTCTAATTACTGGGGAAACATGGATGTTGTGTTTGCCCTACCAGCCCTGATTCTCTACCTTCCCTGGAATCAGAGACTCTAAATCAGGGACGAGCGATCTTAGAGTCTTAAGTGCTCATAAGGCCATTAAACCCTAACACAAGAAAGCAACAAAAACAACTGAGAGAAAGAGGGAGAGACGGGGATTAAATAGGTAAAACTGATATTCCCAGTAATTTTTGTTTCGAGAAAGATTTGCATTAATCTCTGGTTTGAAACAAAACCGCCAGAGAAATATTAAATGCATTTCATCTAGAAAAGAAATAAGTATGCAGTTTACTGCCTTACAGACGTAGAATTTGAAACAGAATTTCATTTTTTTGCCGTGGTGTCAAAAATCTAATCGGTTCTTCATACGAGTGCGCAAAACAAAGGAGAGATGGCAGATAATGAATCAGTGCCGAAGTGATTCATCACATTTACTTCATATATATTCTCAATTTAGAATCTGTTTTCTTTCTTCCACATGTTGAAAAATGAAATCACTATACTGTGCTTTCATTATTTAAATCGATAGATCTGTAGGTCTAGCTTCTCCTCTTTATTCCACTTTTCGTGAAGTTGTTCAACTTACTCAATTAAAAAAGACATTTATCTTTAGCAAAAGTGAAAGGCTTCTCTCACGTAGAGGATATGCCTCATTCATGTGCACGTGGTCTTCCGTTCCACCTGAAAGACTACTTTCTCAGAGAACAAGATTTTGATAACTATAATTACGGATAAAATGCTGTCGAGAAAAATCGGTTAGTGAGTGAACATTATCTGACAATGAAATTTTTAGGTTTCCTTTTTTATTTTAAAAGCCAGGTAAAACTAGATTGCTAAATGCCTGATTTTAAAATCCCCTATCATCATCACATAAAACAATATGTTCGGTAACTGCTCAGTTTGTGTCTTCTCCAGTCTCTTTTGCAGATAGCTATTTCGATCTTTTGTTTTCATGATTTTCTGTATGTTTTTCTAATTTTTCCATGGATCTCGAACTACCGTGTTATAAATACTTATACAGTACAGCCACGATAAGTTGTACTTCGATTAGTAGAATACCCCGATATCTCCAAAAACCTAAGTTCCTTGAGAATCTGCTATACCTGGAAGTAAATTTTCACTTTATTTCGTTAAATCGCATATTTGATTCTTAGATGATTTTTCTGATTCCCTTAAGTTTTGTCGTACAAAGAGTGCAATATATATCTGGAACTACGGGTCTTCAGTAGCTTCGCGGCCAGTTTAATAAGCTAACACAAATTTATTAATCATAAATGACTTTTGTATCATGCGTCTGGTAATTAAACCTTCAACAACATGCAAAGTTTCTAGACAGAGTCACAGTATAGACAATATATTCAATATTAAAACACAGGGTGTACGCGACGAAAACTACCAATAAGAACTCCTTCTTCAATAAATCAGTGCAAAACAAAGATATAAAAATGATGTTTGCGGTAGCAGAAATAGAAACTTGCCAAGTTTCTTTGGGCATCAATAAATCTCTACATGTACAACCTTCTTTCAGCGCAACAGATATCCAAACGGTATATTACCTCCCGCCATGTGTTTTCCAGCGCCTGCAAAGTGACACTTTCGCAAGAAGCGATGATCCTCCAATGCAAATGCACTAAATCGTTACACCCTCCCCCACCCCCAAAAAAAGCAATCAAGATGGGTAAGATCGAGGGATCGGGAAGGCCTAGTAAAGGTCCGTCACGTCCGATCCAACGTCCAGGAAAACATTCGTCCAAATGAGCCATGACATGGGTTGAGCAATTAACGGGGCAACATCTTGTTAGAAAAAGATTCTGTCTGGTATCTTCAGTGTGGCATGAATTTATTTTCAGCATATCCAAGTTAACAACTGCCGTGACAGTCCTTTCAATGAAAAAGAACGGGCCAATAATTTCATGCACATTAAGGCAGCACCAAACGTTCACTTTTGGGAGATCTGGTTGTAGCTCTGTCATTGCGTACGGATTATCAGATCTCTATATGCTGCAGTTGTGTTTGTTGACCGTCCGTGAGGCGTAAAATGTGCACTCACCGCTAAAAATCCCTTTCTGAAAAAAGCCATTGTCGTTCACAATCTTTTGCAGAATGTCGGAAGCAAACTGGTATCTCAAGGGCATGTCATTTAGCTTTAACAGTAACTGAATTTTACATGCACGAAAACGTAGCCTCTTATAAAAAGCGTCGTGAACTGTCGATCTCGGGATTCCCAGTTCACGACTACAGCGACGAATGGATTTATTTGGACTGCAGTGGAACGCTTCACGAATGTCTTCCACTTGTTCTTCAGACACGTGTTTTCCACTTTCTGCTTTTTTAAAATAAGCCGGTTCCCAGCAAACCTTTTGCACCACGCTGTTATTGTGTCTCTCAGGCGGTTACATTTCGTACATTTGCCAGAATTTCCTCTACACGTTCACTGGAAACTTAAATTCTGCAAGCCAGTAACAACACTGCACTTTCTGCTGCACCGTGAACATAGTTACAAGTAGGACTGACTCACAGCGTACGTACCTGCTGCGCAGGGAACAGCAGCGCCATCCATCACCAACGAGCCTGGCCGTGTGCTGCCAACGGAACTTGGTAAGTTCCTCTTTCTTCTACCGCAAACAGCACTTTTGTATTTATGTTTTGCACTGATTTACAACGATTTTTTATTGGTAGCTTTTGGCCCCCGACACTCTGTTTATATAAACAACACATTGCATACATACAGCATGTTGTTACAGCATTGCATACATACAGTATGTTGTTACAGCATTGCATACATACAGTATGTTGTTACAGCATTGCATACATACAGTATGTTGTTACAGCATTGCATACATACAGTATGTTGTTACAGCATTGCATACATACAGTATGTTGTTACAGCATTGCATGCATACATGCAATTACATTTTGCAAGTGCCTAAGCTCTGATTATTGTTCATATGTTCAAGAAAAATTTAAAAGTTCGGTAGAAGCTAGGGAGTATATTGCAATGTAAAACATTTTGTTTTTTCTGAATGTTTTGGAAAATGAAAAGCGACCTACCTAAAACAACTTCCACAGAATGATTTTTACAAAAAATTACCACGCATCATCTTCCCGTATGGAAATTTTAAAGGAGTGCAACAGGCATCTAATTTGCAGCAATACGGACCCCGGACTTGGTATATGGATGGTCAGACACAGGATGGTGCTTTCGTAGCCTCTGAAAGTGCAATGTCTGGCAGATTAGTAAGCTGAGAACCAGTGAAACATAGAAAATAGTGATTTTCTGGACTACTTTTGTACTTCATAGCAGGGATTTAAAGGCTTTTGTGAGTTGTAGACCAGTGCAGAATTCCACTTGTAGAGAAATAGGTTTCTATTTGCTAAGTGTTGATGGAAATCTAAACAGCAGGAAAAGGTTTTTATCTTTTGTTATCTGGGATTTGAGAAAGAAATTTGGCAACAGAAACAGGAGTATCAAAGATGCAGTTGGAAAATTTGGAGACACCTATTCGGTAAGTACGAATGAAAAACGTCTGGTAGACTAACATTTAGGAAATGAGAGCATAAGTTTAGGAAGTAATATTCATAAATTTGCTTAATTTGTATCGGTTTCAAACAGGATAAATATAACTGATTAAGTCCTTGAGCAAAAGTATTCAAGAAAAGTAATAAAAGGATAATTGGATTTATTGAAGTTCTGAGATAGGCAATGAGAACTTCTTTCTATCTTGTTCTTTTAGAGTTAATTGCCAACTGAGTTTAGAGTAAATGTTAAGAAACCCAAATCTAGACATTAACTGTGTAGTAGTGAGGAAAAGTAGTTTGATAGGTAACAGAATTTAGTTGTTTAGGTGTAATAACTGATGTGTCAGGAAAGATCAGTGGGGAATTAGACGATAGAATTAGCAAAGCATTTGAGATATATCAGTTGTACAAGACTATTTTCTTTGAGGAGCAGCTTGTCAATGAAAAAAACAAACTGCATACAAGATACAGTTCGGTATTTAGACTTCATTATCATCATCATCGTCAACCATTATCAACCACTGCTGGACGAAAATCTCTCCAAGCCTCTTCCACAACGGTCTGTTTGTGCCTGTCTCAAAGACAGACTGTCTTGTGCCTGTCTTGTCTTTAATTGAAGAAGACCGCATGAGAGATAGGTGGTTGAAATACTTTCGAATTTCATCCACCCATCTCTCATGCGGTCTTCTTCTAGGTCTTTTCCTGTCCCTTGGAATCCAATCTAAAATTTCGACTGTCATCGATGGTCTGTCCTTCTGGCAGTATGTCCAGCCCATTGCCATATCAGGAATTTAACTCTGATCATGATGTCTTCCACGCTTGTCATTTTTCGGATCCACGAGTTCCACTTCTTATCTCTCCTGGTTACACCAAGCATGCACCTCTCCATGCTTTTTTGAGTTGTCTGCAGCCTTTGTATGTCTCTTTTAGTTAAGGTCCACGTCTCTGCACCATACGTTAGAACTGGAAGGATGCATTGATCAAGCACTTTTCTTTTAAGACATATTGCATATTGCTCTTGAAAATTATGCTGTTTCTTCCAAAAGCTCTCCAGGCAAGTTTTATAATGCCGATTAATTTCTTCATCAATATGACCCTCATTTAATATCTGCTGTCCAAGGTAAACGTACGTATCTGTTATTTCCAGCTTTTCTCCATCAATCGATAAATCTTCTTCATTTCTTGTAAAAGCATTGTACATCACTTTTGTCTTCTGAAAGTTAATTTTTAATCCCACTTCTTTACTCTTGTCTGCAAGTTCCTGGATCATTCTCTGCAGCTCTGATGGGGTAGTTGCAAAAATGACTACGTCATCAGCAAAGCGCTAGATAATCTCCATTAATCTTCATCCCTTTGTTTTCTCAGTTCAGTGATTGAAAGACATTTTCCAATGGGGCATTAAAGAGCTTCAGAGATATGGTGTCACCTTGTCTCACTCCCTTTCCAATTTTTATGTGTGTTGTATTTTCAAACAGCCGAATCTTTGCACTTGCATTTTCACAGATGTTATTAATAATATTAATGTATGCATCTTCCATACCGCAGGATTTCAGAGCCATTGTAACTGCTGATGGTTTCACCGAAACAAAGGCCTCTTCATAATCGATAAAAGCCATGCACAATGGAAGCTCATATTCCCTTACTCTTTCGATTAGTTATCTCAGTACGTGGATATGATCTATAGTGCTGTAGCCACTCCTGAATCCAGCTTGTTCTCTCGGTTGAGCCATGTCCAGTGTTACCTTCAAACGGTGTGAAAGAACTTTAGTGAAGCTTTTATAAACCACTGATAGGTCTGTAGTTCCTGAGATCCTCAATGTCGCCTTTTTTATGTAGCAAGATCATTCTAGCGTTGTTCCAATCCTCAGGAATCTTCCCTTCATTAAGGCATCGAGTGAAAACTTGGGCAAGTACTGTTTCAATTTCTCTATTTGCTTCTTGTATGATGTCTACAGTAATTCCATTTTCTCCTGCAGGTTTTCCCCACTTCATGTTCAAGATTGCATGTGCAACTTCTGCTGGGAGGACTCGAAGAACTCTGGTACTGGTACCTTTCATGATGTCTGGAGTGCATGTATCATCCCTTTCATATAATTTGGAGTAAAAATATTTCACTCTTGTCAAAATTTCGCCTCTATTTCTTGTTACAGAACCATCTTCTTTTCTCAGTGCCATAATCTGTTTTTTTCCTTACTGAGATGTCCCTTTGCTATCTTTAGGCTTTGGTTGTTTTCAATTGCTTTTTTCACTAGTTCACAGTTGAATTTTATTACGTCTTCAGTGATACGTTTTCGTACTGTCTTGCATAGCTCTATACATTCCACTTTGGAAGTCACATCTTCTTTAGTTGTCCTCATCTCTCTTCTTTTTTGCATCAACATTTTGTTTGTTCCTGATAATTTGTACACAGGCAACTTGTTCTTAGACCCAGCTAATTTTGTTGCTGTTTCCATAAGAGCTTTGGTTACTTTTCTGTTGACTTCAGAAATATCCACTTCTTCCGATGTTAGGCCTTCTAAAGCAGAGAATCTGTTCTTCAGTTCCAACTTGAAGGTATTATGGTGTTTTTTAAGGTTGGTTATATCAATACATTTCGTTTGTCTTATGAGCTTGCCACGTTCAAGTTTAGTGTTGAGGTGCATCTTACATCTCACCAATCTACGGATATGTGTTGAACTTGTTTAGCACGCTGCAGTCTTCTATAACGAATGTTTTGTTACACATAATAAAATCAATTTCACTTGTTGTCCCATTTGGATGTCTCCATGTCCATTTCCTGTGTCTCTTGTTCTTGAAAAAGTAGTTCATGATGAAAGACCTTTCTGCCTCTGCAAACTCTACGAGAGTATTTCCACGCTGATTTCTGTTGCCGTGACCGAATTTACCTACTGAAGTTTCATTCTGTTGCCGTTGCCCTATTTTTGCATTGAAATTTCACATAATTATCTTCAAGTGCTGCTTGCCTTTATTATTTAGATGACGAATTTCCTCATAAAATTCTTCAATTTCTTCTTCAGGAGGACTTGTGGTGGGTGCATAAGTTTGAATAATCTGAGCCTGGTATCTTCTCGAGAGTTGAATAACGAGTCGTGCAGCTCTGTCAGAGGAACTTTTAACTTCTACAACTTTATCTTTCAGTTTCGTATTTTTTATTAATCCAACACCACTAGTTCTGCCAGTATCAGTCCCACGATAGTAGAAGAGATGCCCACTTTTCAGTTCAATGAGATCTTCTCTTTTTCTCCTTACTTCACTTAGCCCAACGATGTCCCACTTGATCCTTTGTAGTTCCTCTTCGAATTCAAGAAGCCTTGAATCAGAAGATAGGGACTGTCCATTTTAAGTAACCAAGGTCAGCATTAAATGTCAGCCTAGTCCAGTCCTCCGGTGATTCATAGCACCCTCTGCCTTCATGTCGTACTGGCCGCTGCCTTGGCCAGGTACATTCCAGCTGCCGGAGAGTGAGGGCCAAGATTTAAGTTGTGGAGTCATTTTGGAGGGATCTGTCCATAACTCACCACACTGGCCAAGCAGGTTGGTGAGTGTGGGATAGCATTTCCTTTAATCCCGATGGTATAGTTATATCGCTATTGGCGGTCGTCAGAGCCCCTTTAGTGGGAACAGGATGTACCACGAGAAGGCGTGGTTGGCATTTGTCAAGGAGAGGCTGTGATGTTGCGCATCACCTGATCTTACATCCGATTTAGACTTACCCCCTTCTATGTCAGCGACAGTTGTTGTTCAGTCAGATGTAGGTGATATGAAACGGATAAAAAGAATATCAGGAAGAAATGATGGATGCAGTAACGTGGCAGGATTCGTATTACAGTAACAGATCTGAGATGGAGACGTCTGTAACAGGCACATTTAATGGAAACCTGGTGGTTTGGGTGTGTAGTTGACTGATCAAGCATCATATTTTACAAAGAAAACCTGCACTTTATGAGAACACCAAACGTGCCAAGCATCATGTCCACACTCATTGTCAATGTTTAGGAAGAGGAGCCGCTTGAAACCTATACCTCTAACAAAATGGCGGTCATGACATTTAAATTACCTGGATTATTTCCATTTATGGAAGTTAGGTGTCTAGTTATAGGTTTTTAGGGAGGCTGAATACAGAAAAAGGCTCCAAAACGGTGTTGGGAGTTCACCAAAATGGCCGTCGTGTAATAAATATAATGTGATAGTGTTTGTTTGTTTTTGTTCTATTTCGGCTGACATATTTTACGAAAAATATTCAATTCAGTCCTTCTTTTTTTTTTTTTTTTTTTGTAAATTTTTAGTAGTTTGAAGATAAGACTTAGCTTTTAATGAGAGGGTGTAGTAAATGAAATGGTGCCAGTTTTAAAGAAATGAAATGCTACAAAAATTTTAAATGACTGTTTTATTTGAAATACACTGGCGGAAAAGTAAAAAAAGAACACCAAGAAGGAATTGGTGGATGATCATGAAATTTACATACAGTATGTTAATGGGGTCGAGTTTACGTAGGTTTGATGTTAATTTCGGGACCAACCGGTGAGCGCTCACGCCACAGCACGGCATAATACGCAAATTATCATCGGTGGTATTTAAGGAGTACGGCGAAGTGAATGTAATCAGTCGTCGGCGTACGGACACGTGCGAAGACCCTGAAGAAGCTGCAATGCCTGGACATGGAAGACGTGTACGATTTCAGCAGTTATCGGACTTTGAGCGAGGTCGTCTAGTCGGACTCCGCGAGGCCGGGTGGTCGTATCGTCGTATTGTGGAGCGAATTCAACGGGAAGTATCGGTGTGGGTACGATGGTGGCGTAGATGGTCCGAGGAACATTCCCACACGAGAAGACGTGGAACCGGGAGTCACAGACGGACTGATGAGCGGACCGATCGACGCATAAGAAGAGCGGCGTTGTCAAGCAGAACATCCACTGCGACGCAAATCCGAGCTTCCGTTGCACCTGAGGTGACTGTGCGAACAATCCGCAACCGTCTACTGGATGCAGGACTACGTGCACGTGTGCCTCTGGCATGTGTACCTCTGACTCCAGCCCACCGTCAGGAACGGCTGCAGTGGTGTCGCCAACGTCTGCACTGGAGAACGCAATGGCGATCTGTCGTTTTCACCGATGAAAGCAGATTCTGCTTGGGAGCCTCCGATGGCCGTATGTGTGTTCGCAGACGCACAGGGGAGCGTCTCCACCCTTCTTGCATCCGCCATCGACACACAGGGCCTACACCTGGTCTCCTGGTGTAGGGAGCGATTAGTTATCGCTCCCGCACACAACTAGTGTTTGTACCGGGTACGTTAAACAGCCCCTCCTACATCAACAACATCATTCAGCCCGTTGTTGTGCCATTTGTAAGGTCGGTCCATCGTGGTGTTTTCCAGCAAGATAACGCACGCCCACACACGGCACGTGCAACGCAACATGCACTTCAGGGTGTGAGACAACTTCCATGGCCTGCACGTTCACCGGATTTGTCCCCCATTGAGCACGTGTGGGATTTCATAGGACAACGACTTATCCTGTCTCTATGGCCAGCCACGACATCCCCGATTTACGCGTTCAGGTTGAGGATGCTTGGAACTGAATACCCCAAACTTACATCCAACATCTGTACGACAGATCCATGCCAGAATTGCACAGTGTGACGCAGTTCATGGCGGTTCAATCTCGTATTGACCATGTTACATGGAAATGTTATCTTTCAGTTTACCAGCAAATACAGCTGTATTTTGCAATAATGTTTTGATCACGTTATCCTCTGTATTCCGTTATTATGCTGTATAAATTTCGTTGGTATCAGACGTCTCCTTCGTGGTGTTCTTTTTCACTTGCCGCCAGTGTAGCATTACTGTACAGTTGCAATGAAGTCTCCAGTCAAAAACCAGGTTCTTCCACATCATCTATGACCATATTATCCTGAGCAACTTCCGTGTGTAATTGGCTGAAAACAAAAAGG
The DNA here is from genome assembly GCA_039090855.1 of Macrothele yani. Taxonomy (NCBI): domain Eukaryota; kingdom Metazoa; phylum Arthropoda; class Arachnida; order Araneae; family Macrothelidae; genus Macrothele; species Macrothele yani. Next base: position 72,317,179 of record CM077001.1, read on the forward strand.
TAAATTGTATCGTTGGTATTAAAAAAATGTTTTTATGATATACCTCTATCATGTGAACCTACCTAGTCATGTGGTGCCAATTGACGCCCAGAAGACCTACACATTCTACCAAGGAGCGTCTACAGGTGCAGTTTGAAGTTGAAGAGTATTCTGCTTTGTATCTGCACTTAACATGGTCGATAACCCTGCCATATTATGGGAAGAGACGTCTATTTCACCAGCCACTTTGAACCATCTTTCATCCATCCTCAATTATCTGGACGAGGGATTTCCGCATGTGAGTTCTTGCACTGATCCCAGATGTGGCCACTCTGATAAATACCTCTCAAAGCATGCTGTCGGAGTGCTTCTGATGTCAGAGGGAGTCTGTCAAACAGTTTTTCTTCAGAAGTCGACAGAATATATCTTTTTATTATCCAGAGTCGTGCCCAAGCATTTCTTATTGTACATACAGACTACAAATTGTTCTAGCTCATGGAGCACATCCATTTGCAGTTCTTGAAGTGGAGTTGAAATGGCAGTGAAAGCAGAAGTTCCCTTATTGTAGTACTTTCATGTGTTCCAATCACTGAGTTTCTCATGGAATGTAAATGATGAAACAGTGTCGCACCCTGTGAACGCGTGGGATCCTCTAAGAGGGACAGATTTCTGTGAACCAAGTGCCAGGGCAGTGCTGTGAGCTGGAATGTACCTTTGTTTCTTATCAAAGCTATTTGAAACCCACAGTTCCCCAAGGACCAAAGTTCTCAACTCAAAAACGAAAGATATGGCAAGAACCAAAATATCAGTAACAACAGTTCTTATGAGAACGGTCTTGGCCCCATTGATGACTGCATCTCTGGTGTGCACTATAATCCGTCCATCTGCCTGCTCAAAAGAAGTGTAAGAAGTGCAAGTATGTCCAACAAGAGATGTTGCAGCAGTTTCTGAACTGACATATTTATCTGCAATGTTAGTGACGACCTCAGCAGTTCGTACATTCTACACTACATGCCTTCCTAGGAGAAAAAACAGATCTTTCTTGTTGTATCTATTTTTAAGAAATTCACACCAATTACGAGACACAGGTGAGTTTGGCAAAACTTGGTGATGGATACCTTCACCTCTAGCATCACGTAGGCTGTTATTCAAGCTTTCTGGACTGTATACATATCCCAAACTATGTCAAGCCTTTTAGCAGAGACGCTCTCGATACATCCCATAATAGCCTGATGGAATTCCCTAACGCAATATTCTCCAACGGTACGCGACACACGTGGCTGAATTGAGTGAATGAGAGCGGCTCCGTCACACACAATGGCATCACATGTACCTGAAAACCTGCGAACATATTCAATCACCATTTTTTCAAGAGGATCAAGTAAATCTACCTTCCCAATTGCATGTCAAAGATGACCAGCAGAAGACAGACTTGGAGGAAAAGGACTGTTTTCATGCTTGAAGAAATTTTGCATATGAAGTTTTCGATTCATGCTGACAGTAAGACATCTGTGAAAGAGGTTTACATCATTCTGTAGATTCATAACAGTGCTTTTTCCTGCACAGTTATCACTTTTGGGCTTAAACATTCTCAGTTTGTGTGCCTTAATAGGTGCAAAGATGCTCACAGTGTATCCTTGAACAAGTCTTTTCGAAGCAAACGACTGGTACAGTTCAAGGCCTTTTCTCTGAGAATCTATCAGCATTTTCACGGATTCAGCATCAAAAACAATATGATTTTCCAGTGATATTAGGTCCCCTGAGGTTTCCTCAAAAGGATTGCCAGCACTTATGAAATTTGTCTTCAATTAATCTATTTCGTGCAGGAAATTTTCTTGAAAAAAAGTAATGTTCATGATGCAATGTTTTATGGTCGGACCATGATTTCGTTTGACTTGTGAATTCATTTACCAATCACTGTATTTCAGGACCTGCCATTTCCCACCTTCGCAATGCAGCTGGATTCTGAAGAATTTTGACAGCACCTCCATCATCTTTTACAATCTTATTGTGTTGCTAATGATCACGGTCTACTGCAAAGCAGAAAAAGGATTGGGTGACTTCCATATAACAAACTTTCCTGCTTTAAACTCCGCATGAACGGCTAGTGAGCGTAATGGAAGCTCCTCCAAGTCCTTTACATGAACGGCCAGTCATCTCGCATAGTGAACGTGGTCTAGCAGAAAAATGCACGGTAACATTGACTTGATACACTTTTTGAAGATGTCATACTTCTATTCACGTATAGAACGAATAAAACTCAGTCAGAAGAAGGATCTGTAAATTCAAAACAAGAAGCCAAAACTGGACTGTTGGACTCTGTTCTGAACGCCTTTTCACCTACAGTTTCATTGATTCTTGAGGAGTTTCAGAAGCACACGCTTCTTTCAAAAGAATGTACAGAGTGGCAACAGGGACTTGGTGAAACTTTGTGGCTTTCGTAACATGAGTCATTTTCAGAACACTGTCAGCCGTTGTTTCTGTTGAAATTCCAGATTTATCCACGGCAGCAGTCCACCCAGAGCGTTCAAGAAGCTTTCCAAAGACTCAAAAATCCTTGCTCCACATGAAGGGTTGCAAATAGAACAATAAATTTGTCCTCTCCAAAAACGTCTGGCGGATTCCACTAAATCATTCTGCGCAATGTAAAGAGCGGTTGATCGACAGTTATCTACGGAGTCTGGCCTGGGTTTAAGAATGATGTAATCCTACAAATGACATCCTTTCCATGATGGATCATTGATATTAATGATGATGACTCGTAAAACAGAGGTAACAGTGCCTGTATTCCTGAAACCACTGAAGTCGTAACACCAGAAGCATGAAATGCAAGCCATGATATATCCAAGTTCTTGTCATACATGTTCTTCTCTTTGGTATGATGCACGAAGATATGCTTCAACAAATCGCTATCTTTTACATAATCAAGGCTAACCGACAACGATGGAATAAGGGTGTCCATAAGATCTTCTGTGCATTTCGGTTGAACTGGTGTTTTGGTTGGTAGGAACCTCGCCTTCGCAATGCCATATGCCTCAGAAACCCTCTTATTCTTCAAATCTGCATCACAGAAATTAGAAGCAAACTCCCTTCTTTCTTCCTGTTGGGTAGGGGTAAGCATTTGAAAGATGGACAGGCTAGTGCCATGGAAAGATTCCTGTGATGCAACGCTAAAGGGATTGTGGTTTATATTGTCGTACGCTTAAATGGTGAACAATCCCTTTCGCAGGTTGCTTGGACAGAGGAAAACTTCCTCTTTATCACGCAGTACCTGAAGTTGGCAGAGAGCAGATGTGACCTTATCCACTCAATCTCATGACACTGAAATTTCTAATTCGTGTATCTCATCGATCATTTTCCTGCTACGAGACTTGTAGTATGCATAAAGAGTCATATAAGGATAGAAGGCTCATGTTCTCGACTGTGTCGTACAAAACGTAATTCAGATTTTGGGGCCACTGTTTCTTATATTCAATACAATGAGTTGGCTGATTTTAACAGCTTGTGTTGGTGGAGTCTCACTACCTAGTGTGCAGCCATGTAGAAGAAGGTTGGTCGCCGCAAGTAAACCTGGGTGCCCCAGAAGCCCCCTGGCAACCATCCTGAAATAATCCAGGAAAGGAAGAAGAAACATCTGAAATTTCCCTCCACAAACTTCTTATGAATTTAAAGAATGCTGCAGGGTCGGCATCTGACACGTCTTCAGAAGAAACATACCGGAAAATATTGGCACCATCCCACACAAGTAAGTAGTCTTTTCTTGATTTCTGTGCTCGTAGATCAGGAAAATGTAATAAAATTCGCTCGCAAAGACGTGTTGTGTGAATACTAGGCATTACACTAGCATGTTGGCCTAGAAAATCTATAAATCGATCCTTATATGCAGTGGAAAGATCTGCCATTTTGAAAATATACTAGGTATCATCACTGTTGAGTTTATCCCTAATGAGCTGAGCAATATGTTCAAAAGCCATAGTGGAACACAAACTTAAGCTTTCATTCCCATGACATTTTCCTCCCATTGATGTTACATTAACGTTAGCCCTGTATTAGTTGTACAACCGTGTGTGACAGATCTTGTGATGTTTAGCGTCTTGGACAATCAGATCACCTCCTTATATTACGCCTGCCAAGTCAAATCTGTCTATCTCAAGTGCCCATTTCTTCAAAGTCTCCGTTGCGGCAATATTGACGATATGGTAAAGAGGTGAGGCAACACTGGTGTCATTGCAGATGAAGCAAACATCTTCCTTTAAATCCTTTGATGTCGTTGACAACGACCGGGTTTGCGTAGATGACATGGGTAAATCATCATCTTGTGTGGAAACACTGCAAGCAGATTGATCACCTATTTTTGCATTCTTGGCCGTTTCTAGTTTCGTGTTGTTGTATTTAAGGCTGCAGGTATTATGCCATTTTCCTTGACGTGAATTGAGGGTGGCTTCAATTTCCGCGCCTTCATCAAATAGAGAGATATCGAAAGATGCAGGAAGAGAATTTATCTCTTTGAATCCGATGAGATTATCTGAAAGTGATTTGTAACTAGCAGTCACCTTTGATTAATCGTTATTCCTGTATGGCTGAATGAGTTCTTCTTTAGAATCAACCTGGCATATGCAACATTTATTCCAGTTCATATGGCGATGTAACACATCTGATGCATCACCTGATGCAATATTCAATATTTTAGCACTCATTCTGAAGGTTACAAATCAATCTGAACAAATTATTAATAAATAAATAAATAAATAAATGAAAACAAAAAATAAAATAAAAATTAAAAAATAAATACCAGTAATTGAATGGTAATTATGGTGAAAAGGAAATGAAAAAGTAAACTGAGATATTATTTTGGTTAGACAAATGAAATATGAAACTGAAATTTTTAAGCTGCCACTTAGGCCGCCATGTTGGATATCTCGTCCTATGGACTTCCAACAATGTTTTAGAGCCCTTTTTTGAATTCAGCATCCCTAAAAACATATAACTAGACAACTAACTTTCATAAATGAAACTAATTATGGTAGTTAAAATTTTATGGCCACCATTTTAGGAAACATGACCATCATTTTGTTCGGAGGATGGGTTTCAGGTGGCTCACCTTCCTAAATATTGACAATGCATGTGAACATGATGACATGTTTGGTGCTGTCCTCATAAAGAGCAGTTTTTGTTTTTTTGTTTTTTGCTTACTCATCCAACTGTGTGATGTTTGAGAGATAAAAATTGTCGCTACAGAGGCTACGTCCTAAAGTAGCTAATTGCATGCCAAGGTAAGACCTAGAATAAAGCAGACTGACGGCGCAAAATGGGCTGTTAGTTACACAGGAAATTATTTGTCACTAGTACGAAATCTTGTAATGACCCGAGGAAGGTAGAGAAGCCTTTAGTATTTATTTTTACTCCAATTTTCTGTTCTCATGGTTTTTGCTTATACTTTTTTTCGTTTACGCTCATCAGTCTGAGTACCCGCAAGAAATTACGTGCGATACGATACTGAATGAACGAATGAATGAATGAACTAATTTTCTAAGTTGCAGCTTTTCGAAGAACTTCCATCAATATCTAAGAAGTATCAGTAACTTGCAGAATATCAGTATCTCAGAAGCGACAGCAATATGTGAAAATTAGCAATTCTAAAGAAATCTTAGAAGGACGTCGGTACTGATATAGATATGCCCATAACTGCTCCTGCTTTTTGTGCTGCAAGTAAAACCTTACTATTAGTAGGCTGTACCAAGATGGAAGAGAGCGGAACCCTCTACACACACGCACCACGCACTCACACACACACACACACACACACACAGGCTATAACCATAAATAAATCACTTGATGGTGGTTTGCCATTTTGTCGTTTAGTTTGCTACTCAGGGAACTTTTCTGGCTTTTGAAGCAATGCGTTTATGATCTGGCTTTGAGCTTAATTTGCATTTACAAAAACAACTTTAGTGAGACGTAACTTGCAGTAATTTTTTCTACTTCACATCTAGGAAGCTAGGCAATCGATCGGAAAGTTTTCATAAATCTGATACATAGTGTTTCGTTTGATGAAATGTTTACTTTGGACTGGGATTTTTACAGTGTTTTGTGTTCCGATGCAAAAATTAAAAAAATATATTATCAAGAAAACTGAAACTTCAAGTTTTGGATATTCAACTCGCTTTACCTCAGAATTCAGAATGTAGAAAAGAAAGGAAATGATAGTATCGGGATTGAGTGGTTGTTCAAGTGTTCGAGTACCGGAAGAAACACGAGAAATGTGTTTGTTTTACGCTGCTGATTCTCTCCACTCTCTGAAACAAGTGGCTTCAAATTTGGAACGGGCGACTGCCTGTAACCCTTGCAGTTGTTCATGATTGTCGTTAAACCCCTATACAAAAAAATAAAAAGTAAATGAAAAAAATTTTTGTGACATCATAAAAAACTAGCGGTAGCACACATTAGCTAAGCTGGCTGCAAAGGTATTCTATTATACAGTATATGTACATTTGCAGATTCTTTCATATTGTCTTAATAGTTACCCTTTCGTTGAAACAGTGTTTATTCGTAGCTAAAAACATAGGTAATGAGCTGCTAGAATAGAGAATCGTGCTATAAATTCTCAGTGAATTTGGCTGAAAAATTACACCGACATTTACGAAGTTACTGCAAAAAGTTAAAATAAACGATATTCGAGAGAAGAGCAAGTTTCTGTAAGTTAAGAGATTTCCGACAAAAAGTGAAAGCGCGATTCGCGACATCTTCTGTACCTGTCTGAGCCATTTTCCTTAAACTTAGTTTGCATTATTCCTTCCATTGTTTAACTCCTAAAAAATACAAAAACAAGAAAAAATGAAAAAAAAAAACAAAAAAAAAAACATAACACTCAAAGAGAGCTCAGATTCCAGTTCCATGAGAAAGGACCACTTTTTTTTTTTTTTTTGGAAATTCCAATTCTTCCTCCCTGTCCATGTCTGGATCACTAAACCTGATTTCAAAGTCAGCCATTCCTAAAATGAAAACAGAAAGAAAGAAAAAGGGGGAAGCCAGACAGAAAGGAGTAAAACAAAGAAATTTGCACTTAACGCTTTAGAAACATTTTATGTAGCGATGTTTCTGCACTACGCGAAAAGGTGAGAAAATCTGCACGTATCAGGCACAGAGGGAAAAATTGAGTGACTGTTGTTAGAAAAGGAGTCGCTTGTTGACCCTTATCAATAGTATATTCCAAATTAGTACTTAATTAACTCTGGCGTCCCATCATGATTACAAACATAGCTTTGCAAATAACCATATTAGTCTGAGACTGGAAAACGTTTCTGGAGATTATAGGCTTTTATTTTAAAACATTAACAGGTAAAAAACGTCGGTAAATGATATGACAATAGGGAAATTTCAAAATTGTTATTTTTTTATAAATTTAGCAAACTTGTAATCCAAAGACTGCTGAGCCGAACTTTTGCAACTTTAGGATTTGCACCAGTTCCTCTGTGGGGTTATCGCACTAACTATGTTCCTAAAAAGAATGGGAAACCAGAAATGTGTTGAGAGTGAGAGAGGTAGAGAGAGAGAGAGAGAACAAGTTTTTTGCCGCCCACATTGTTTAAAGGAGAGTTACGGAGGAAGGTAGCGTTTTCCCGGTTGTAATTTGTACTAGCTGTAATGAGGCGTTCTATAAAAGTGCTTCTTTGGAATAAAATTGTGAGATTAAAATTACTCGTTTTTCTTTAGCAAGAACACGAGTCCATTGTTGTACCTGTTTTTAACCATGTTCTTTCTCAGTGTGGGAAGAATAATTCACCTAAACTCTAGAGGAAATCAAAAAATCTTAGGCTTTTCTGTTTAATATAGTTTTGAACATTTCGGAATGGGCAAATGAAAGGTAAATCTTATGTTTTGAATAAGTTTTCCTGCTGATGCAGACTCTTTGACTTACAGTTACGTTATTACGAATATGTCTGTTCCTTGTCTGTGTCTATGCCAAATAAATAGCTAAGTCGTGTTCTGTTTTCCTTGTCCCAGTACGTCATACCAACCTTCGCTTATTTGGCTCGTAGCCCCCAAAATGAAAATCAATGCAATGTTTAAGTTTATGGTAACGTTTCTCAGTGTTTGTCGTCATGTGAAGATGAAGAAATAGACTGCAGTGCTTTCAAGGAGCACACCTGATGCTACTAATTAATATGTACTCTATATGGCACGAAGCCGGGATAATGCACTACACAAGACACGACCCCCGTCGGTGGTATTGCCCAAAAAGCCTAGTGCGAGCACACTCTTTCCGACGCCTCTCCCCTGTCGTCGGGGGACACACATGTGGCCATCATTTTCATCCGGGGACCCGACATTGTGCCATTCGTCACGCTTAAGTCTAAATTACATTATATCTCATTACTGCAATTCATTGGAAACTGAACTTACAATAACTAATTGTTTCAACCTTTTCAAAAAATTAAAAGGTTATATGATGAACAACAGTTCTTAACCCATTAATAAAAAAAATTACTAATTTCTAAATAAATTACACTTTAACCTATTAATCTTGTTTCTGCTCTCATTTCTATGCACACCCCTGATCATGTTTGATGCTCTGGCTTGTTTTGTATTCCCTTCAATGTACCTTTTTTTCTCTCTCTCATATTTAACACTGCTTGGGAGCTTGGGGCTTTGTCAGGCCTTGTTGGCCTTTTCCCTTTGCTTCCTTGTTGGGCTCTGTTTTATATAACTTTTTTTCTCTTTTTTTATTTATTATTGGAAATGCTCAACAAAATAAAGAAATTAAATAAAATGATGTACCCGCATTGTTCCATGCACTATTGCAGCCTGGCAGTCCGTTGCTGCGGTGTCAAATGTAGCCTAAGGAGGGGCCGACGAGCCTGAAGTCCGAACTGAAATAACCGGCGATTTAATGTTACAGCTGACATGGGAGAATGCGTCACAGTTCGCCACTGCTGCTCCAACGCTGTTGATGAAGCAGAACGGTCACTCAAAGACATCCTCAGGAGATGACGGTTGTCCCTCGGCATTCTCTGTGTACGACGTCAAGAACCTTCTTTTCGCTTTCTTTGCCCTTGTCCGTGCTATTCCCTGCACACTTTTGTCACGACGGGTACACTGCGCCCCACATAACCGGCAATCTCCAGATTGTCTGCTATTGCAGTTTCTCATGCATGTAATGCGACCTCTGTCGAACTCGCTGATGTTATTGTATGACTGTGGCATCCTTACCCACAACTGACAAAGTACTGACAGACCAACATAGCCATGTGGCGCTTATAACAGTTTCCGGTCTGTGACGTTGCGCGATCTGATTTGCCTAGACGCGGTACGCATGAACCAATGATGGCAATGACGCGGAAATGCCAATAAGTTCATGCCGTTTTTCTCACCTTACTACAAGAATGAATTACATCAGTAGGGAAAACGGAATAAATCAACTATGTATGCCCCCCCATTGTTTACGATAGTGTCCTTACGTCTGGATAGGTCTGCAATGCCATTCTTGAAATAACGTGCAGGTTCTGCTGCAAAGAAATCATCAAGGTAATTCTGGAGATCAACATCATTGTTGAACGTTCTGCCAGTGAGTGCATTCGACAGAGATCGGAACAGGTGATAGTCTGAAGCAGGGGCGACATCTGGGGAATAGGCCCGATGTGAAGGATCACCCATTTCATGTCCTGAATGGCCATTTTGGTAATGTTTGCACTGTGAGGGCGTGCGTTATCATGTTGGAGAAGGACACCATGGCGCCGATGTGGCCGTTTCTGCTGAATTTTCCCTACACACGGCGGAGTTGCTCACAATAGAGTGCATCGTTGATGATCCGATTCCTCGGCAGTATTTTCCAGTGAATAATGCCTTCCATGTCCCACCAGAAACACAACATGATCTTCGCAGGATGAAGGTCATGTTTTGGGCGTGGTGTGGGCGTCTTGTTTGGGCTTAACCATTCCCTCCGGTGTCTGAAATTCACGTACATTCCCCACTTTACGTCTCCAGTAACAGTACGTGACAGAAAGGGTTTGTGTTGCTGAGAACAGTCGCGATAACAGGCGAGAAAGGAACCACATACGGCAACATTCTGATTCTTGTTGTCCTGGGTGAGAGTGTGAGGCAACCGAGATCCCAATTTCTGGTCCTTTTCCATACGTTCCAGGTGTCGCACCACGGTGGCCTGATCACAGTCCATCTCAGTGGCCAATTCGCGTGTGGTTTGACGCGGGCCCAAGTGGATGAGATGATTCAAACGATCCGCATCAAAGTGAGATGGACGACCTGAGCGTAGAGAGTCGTTGAGATCAAAATTACCATCTCGGAAGCGCTCAAACCATTAGCGGGCTGTCCTCGGAGCAATAGCATGATCTCCATACACAGCACAAATTTGTCGAGTGTCCTCGACGGCTGCGAACTTACGGAACTGAAAATCTACGAAGGATGGTTCCAGCAAGACAGTGCAACTGCTCACAATGCTGGCGCATTAATACAGATCCTGAAGGAATTAATCGGAAATCGCATCATCTCCCGGGGACTGTGGCCTGTGCGCTCACTGGTTCTGACACCGCCTGACATTTTTCTGTTAAAATCACTAAAGGGGAAGGTGTACGCAGGTAATCCGCACACACTTCAAGAGCTACATGCTGTAATAACGACACACATCCAAAAACAACACACCACATAAAGTAATTATTCCTCAAATAAGACCTATGAGTTGAGATTTTTTCCTGTTGGTGATAATGCTTTTACCAGTGATTGTTTTGGTTGTGATAGATGAAGAAAACACATACCCTGAGAAAGGTCTTCACCAACATGCAGAAGCGTGTGCAGACATGTCTGAACGTCGGCGGGACCCATTTCCAATACCTCCTGTAGAAACCAGTTCGGCATCGTAAGTGTTACTTTCAGTGCACGGTTTTTTTGAATACCCTGTATATTTGCAAATTTGCCCATAGTTTTAGCTATGAGTTATCCTACGAAAGAAAAACTTTGGATCAGTTTTCTGTGAGTTTTCAATGTTTACCTGACGGAAAAATTATCCGGTTATATTTTGTGAAATAATTCTGGCTTTTAACATATTATTATCGTGTCTGAAAGTGGGTCTGACAGTTTACCACCCCACTTGATATCTCAGAGCTGTAACCATAGGTAAAATTACGCATATTTCGAGTTAAAATATTAACGACAAAAAAGTAGGTATTAGGCACAAAATATCTGCTGTTAGGTCTGGCAAATAAAGTTTCGTTAATCATCACATAACAATAAAATTTCCATCACATTCCGATTGTTCTAAAGTGCTTATATGTATGCTGCCCAGTTTGCTGTTCAGAAACGTTATGAGAAAAAGACAAAAGAAATTTTGGAGACCTTCATTTTTAGATAAGTATTAATTACACGTTTTAAGAAACCAAACTGTCAAAATGTGTGCACATTACACCCAAGAATTAGATGACCCTCTCATGGGTTTTTTTTCGGAAGGGGGGATGTAATTAAATGAAACTCTGATGTTGAATAGGATTGTTGATATAAATGTGTACCAGGTCGCGGAACTTTTACAAAAGTACGGAAATGCTCAGCAGAGATGAAGCAGTACAAAATGTCTTCAGCCTGTTATTTGTGGCTCAAGAACTGGTGAGATAACGGATTCCAACTCGGAATTTCAGGTAAATAAAATACTAGCAGAAATTCCAAATCTCTGACACAGAATGCTAAAACTGAATGAAGTGAATCTTAGTAATGTCACATGACTTCAGAACGTGATGTAAAATACAGCGAGTTACGAATCAGCTACAACGGTATGTTAGATTTTCGCATTTTATGATTGCAATTGGCTAACTGAACAACAACGTCAAATGGTATTATGTTTCTTTCTTTAGCAATTTTAATGTATTCCTCGGTTTTTATTAGTAAACTCTCTCTCTTTATGTGTAACCATACCGAACTTTTGTGAAAAGAAATAAATTTTCCTACTCATAAAGAGGTATCAAACGTACCAGGAATATACTGATTTGGTATAAAAAATATATGGAAATTCCCTAGGTGAAATATCGCAGTCACACGCCTTGAAAATTACGAGATAACATTTCCCATTATTTCCCAAGACTGCGTTATTCTTGCTTTTTTGAAAAGTTCTCCAAATGGATATAAGCATCGTAAAAACATTTTGATACTTGAAACTACATTCTGATAAACCTATATTGTCTTTCGAGCAAACTTAAAAATGCGTAAAAATAGAAAAAAGATACCAAAACAGGTTCAAGGAATTACTTGCGCGATGACATATGGATTTTAGGCTTTTAAATTACATTTTTTCTTTTGCAACATCAATGCAATAGACGCTACGATTTATCATAAATCGGCGTTCCGATCATTAACAAACATTTTATTAGCGTGATCACGAACACTAGTAATTCATTCTTTTATGCGGCGCTCCACAAGTCTTATGATAAATGTTTCTGAACCGAAATGAGACTGATAAACTTCTAAATGCCTTCGAGAAGTGGAACTTTTTTTCTCTCCTGTAACCTTAATTTATGCAATCATGTCAAAGTGTACCAGACAAGCTACCAGTGAATTAGACGTGACGTAACAATGTCAAGCAAAGTGTCCCACTGACTGACATCGTAGATAATGAGGCTATAAGCAAATTAGAAAGAGGCAGTTTGCGTAGAGCTGCTTTTAATGTCTTCCAAATGGAAGGTCGATGATTTCTTTTATTTTTTTTCTCTAATCAAGTTGCATTAAAAAATTAAAATCCGTTTAATAGGAGAATGGGCTCGTAAAGATCGGATTGGTAAACACACTTCCAACAGTGTGATCTTGAGGGTTTTGCTTTGTTTTTGTTTACCCTGAAGTGACCGATAATCATTGAATCTTAGATGGGGTCGAAGGAACAAGGCTTTTGCTTCCTGAAAGGTGCTGTTATTCGAGTGACAACATCGTCTGCTTTCGAGGACAAATCCAACCCTTATCAGACTGGAAGCAAGGCTCAAAATCGGTAATGACTGTCTTCAAGCAACACAGCTTTTTTTTTTTTTTTTTTTTTTTTTTTGAAGGGAAAGTTTTTATACATGAACCATTGATATTTTAAATGGCAAATTTAGCTCAGTTACAGATTAGTCATATATAACGAAAGCATCACCCACTGGAAATTATACCTGATTCTTTAGGTAATACAAAAAATTAAGTACGGTATAAATGTTCTTGTGATATATGTTTCACCATTATTGCTTTTCAATAAACATTCCGTTAGGTGAAATGCATTAACATTTTTACACATGGCTCACTTCCTCTCTTGGTGATTGTTTTCAGCTTGTTTTGTTTTTCCTTTGGTTTTTAACGAGCATCATAAGTAACTCTAAGAGCTATAAGCAGCCACTGCCCCTAATTCATGGCTACTGTTAACAGATAAAATGTCAGCGTGAAAGCACACTACTAACGCTGAGACCCGAACCAGGGCCGATCTCGGTCGAATGGCCAGAAACGAGCTTCTTAAGGCACACTGCCACTGGATCTGCGCATGTGTTTGAACGAAGTAAAGAAATAAAACTTTCTTCAGTTCATGTTCTTTTTTCCATTCCCAGGAGTCAGCCTTACAGGATTTTTAATATGCGACACCTTTCTATCATTTCATGCTCAGAGATCTTGGAAATGAATTAAAAGAAACAGTTCTTTTGTCAATGAAATAATAAGCAAACTGTGTGTTAGGTGACACATCACTGTCACTAAATAAGTTTTGTAAAAAAGGAAAAGCAAAGGTTCAAAAGATTGTTTGCAATGAAACATTCACAGGTGTAATAATCAGGTAACAGTTGCTGTACAAACAGACTCCTCAAAATATAAAACTCGTACCATCGGGAATGAGTTGAGGAATGATAGCAAAAATAACAGAATGCAAAGAACTGGCGAAAACATGCGAATGATCAGAAGATGAAATATGAGAAGTAGTATACCAGCTTTTATTCACCATGAGTTTCAATCTTTGAAAAGATAAGACATTTAACTCTCTGCACGTTCTGCTGCCGGAGTTCAAGGTGTGGTGGACAAACCTGAAATACGATGGGGGGTTTTGTGATTTTTTACGAAATTATTTTTTATGTTCTGTATGTACATTATTATAGACTGTTTTACTTGCATAGTTTATTAAAAGTTTGAATTATACACTGTTCACCACGGTTGTATTATTGATAAGTTTTCATCCTGGAGAAACCTTTGTTATGTTGAGTTCATATTTTCGCTCGAGTCCCACTCAGTGGCAGCCACAAAGAGGTGTTGGCTGGTACTTCCTAACATGTGATGGAAATAACATTTACGACAATGTTACATGATACTCACTGTCATCAAGTATTCGAGATAAAAATTGATAGTCTTGTACTCACATTGTTGGAGTGTCTCACTTTCTGAAGGAAGTCCGTTGACAAGTTATCGCAGTCACAATGATTCAGCGGCATGCCCACTATAGCTTCTATTCAGATTGTCCAATACGGAATTAATCCACTTCCGGAAAGTATACAAACATGCAGATGATGTCAATGAGTTCATCATTTTTTTCTGAGGTATGTTATTCCAAACAGCAAACAGTTGGGCGCGCAACTGTGTAGGCTGTGAACCTGCGGAGATGGCGACTCGTCAAGTCCAACCAAAGACCTTTAAGATACATGGATTGGAAGTTCTTGTGTAAATGAGTGGCAGCAGCTGGCGACATTTTGATCGCAGAGCTTGTACGGTAAAAACGGCATGTGTCGTATGTGAGCAACGTTAATTAAGCTCTTTTACCTGCGCGAAGGAAGAAATTTTACGTTGTTTTAATACTGCGTCTTAATTTTTTTCAGTGGGGTATAAATTAGACATTGCGCCTTTTAACTTACCATTAAACAAACATCATTATCATAATTTTGGGGGATATGAAATAACTGAAGGGAAACGCCGCTTGTCCTACGTGTAAAATATATTTCGGCTTCAGTTGCTTGCAAATTGCGTGATCAAGTCGCATGAAATTCGTATTTCACACTCTAAGTAATGTCAAAAATCATTTTAATGTGGCCATTTGTTTATTCTTAAGAGAAATTGCCAAGAGCAAAACTTTTAATTTCGGAAGTTTTTCTCTCAGTATTATGAGTACGTAATAGCTACTCAACGGAAGAAAAATAAGTAAAATTAAATATGATAGAAAAAAATTCCCTCTTCATATAATTTAAAGTTCAGACAATTACAAATCTCGAGGATGAAAAGTCTGGGAAAAGAAACACGAGTTAACAAACCTTCCCTTTAGAGTTATACACAGTCTGATGAATGACACGAGGGTCTAGTAAAAACGACGTCCCTCAATTTAATATTAAGAGATCAAATAAGTGAAAAAGGTTACTAACTTACTATCTTGCACTTCAAATACTAAAACAGCGCTATTACTTCAAGGGAAAGATTACGAAAGGAAGTGAGAAGCTTAGATTGAAACTGCATTTACGGTAAATGAGACAAGGTTCTAGTAAAAACTGAGTCCCTCAACTTAATATTTAGAGATAAAGTAAGTGCAAAAGGTTACTAGCTAACGATCATGCACTTGCTCCGGCACGTGTCCTGTTTGCTCTGATATTTTGTGCTTGTGTTGTGTGTTTTCGAGCTCTTCGATTTCTACTTTTGTGTTTATCTTGCGTTTAAAGGTCCCGTGCATCATTCTGTTTAACTCTCAAGTGGGCGAGTCCCTTATTTTAACTATTATCATCTTTGTTTACCTTCTAGCCGAGTAGGCTTAAAGTGCACACCGGGCCGCCATTAGTTATGGCGTCATCCGGTGAGGATGCATCGCGTACTATCCCCACTTCCGGCCTGTTCACTACTGCTCTTTCTGATGGTGGCGTCGCCACGCAGTCTTCCCATTCTGGCGTTGGACATCTGCCCTCAACTGGTGCGTCATCAAGTGCCTCTTCTTATGATTCTGCTCAGACTGTTTGGCTCTCTAGTCTCAATCCCGATATGACCCATAATGATGTCATGGACACCTCTGAGAGTTCTCACTCTCCATCCTTTACAACTTCTCAAATGCCTTCGTCATATTCTGCTGCTTCTCGGAGCCTTCGTCAAGTTGCTTCGTCTTAAAGTCTGGGCGCCACTGCCCTGCGACCCCATCTTCGTCACACTGGTAATTCTTTATTTCTCGACGTCCCGAACACTTCACGAGAGGGACAGAAATTCTCCTAAGCCATGGCTCTAGGGGTTGTTTTTGACGCCCTGCCTGATACCAAATTGAAGGTATATACCACAGCGATTAAGGCAAAGTTTACCTCATATGTACCGACGTGCTCGGTCCATCGTCGTACGTATATTTTAAGGCAGTTAAGCATGTGTCATCCATTTTGCAGACTGGCCTTGTTATTGGTGCTCATCGACTCATACCCGATCCAGCTGCGTGGCAGCCTGTGTCGGTGTCATTCTACCCAGTGCTTCCCTCAGGTAACAAACACCATGCTCTACACAGCGATTTCTACATTCGGTGAAGTGATTGGTGATTTCACAGCCTACTCTGCCGCTCCTGATGATAAAGAGGATCGCTCCATACTTGGAGCTCATAGGATGGTCCGGGTTGTTTTCTCTTCTCAAGATGACATCACTAATCTTCCCACGCAACTCACCATCCAGTGCAACGGCCAGCGTCGACGCATCGACATGCTTTCTGAGTTCCACTGCAGTAAATGCAAGGCTCTTGGCCATTTCTGTAAGAACTGTCCCGGCGACTCTCCTTATCTGAGCTCATCTGTTAGTCTATTGACTCCTCCGGTTCCTTCTGCCCAGTCTTCCACGGCGACGACTTTGGTGCAAGGCATGAGTACTCCGGTCTTTGCTGCTGATTCATTCCCTCCTCTCCCAGTCGCTTCGACTTCACTTGATCCCGATGCATCTCCTCTTTCGAACACTGCACAGGAAGTCTCTGATCCAGAGTTTTCCTCTCCTACTCCCACTGAAGTACACTCTCGTGCAGACGGCTTGGCCAATACTGCTGCATCTGTTATCTCGACTACCGCACAGGGCACATCTGTTCTCTTGACTACCGCACAGGACGTCTCTTATCCGGTGCTTTCTACTACTACACTTATTTAAGTTCACTCTAGTGCTGAAGACTGGACTCTCACTGATGAATCTGTTACTGATCCCCGTGCACGTAGTGATAATCGAGGTGCTTTCAAGGCTCCGTCTGGCACAGCTAAGCGTGGTCGCCCAAGGGTTTATCGCTCCCGGTCTTCGTCACACACTCGTTCTCCTCCCGCGTCCCCGAGATGGTGCAGAATTACTGATGACCCAGCTGAACACACAGAGGCTGCTTTACAAGCGCAGTTTTAACAGTTTTGTCAAAACACTAACTTCCTCAGTCGGCTTTTATCTCATCGGCAATTGTTTCGCTTCTTCTGATTATCCCGTGATCAATCGTTCGACTTTGTAACTTACCTTTTCCAGTGCACTTTTCCTGAAGATCATGTTGTTCGTCAGTTGAGGCATCTTATGTGTGAGGTCCCACCTTATATAGAGAAACATCGTGCTGCTGCTCCTGTTTACGAGAGAGTTTCTCGCATGGCCATTCAAGTTTGCAATGCTGCGAAGTCTCTTCGATCCTCTACTCAAGACTGAGTTAGTCTCATGATGATTCCTTGCCTGGACGTACCGATGTGTATCCCCGGACTATTACCGGGCAATGTTTTTACGTATGTACATTTATTGTATATTCCTGATTTATTTTCATCCTGTAACATGTCTGTAAGGTGTTTCATCAATCAATTTGTTGATCTGATGTCAACTTTTCGTCATTCCTATTTGTTCTGGGTGGCTAAGATCCCATAGTTTGTATGTATATACTCATTTATGTATTCTATAAAGAAGATACCTAAGCAAAAAAATACATATATAATTTTGACTCACACCTAGTACAACATAGAAAAGGTTATGTATCTACCTGTGTGAGTAAAAGGAGAAAAGATAAAAAAATAAAATAAAACTACTGAATGTAGAAGGTGTCGAGAATACTGAGCCTTGGCTTTATCAAGGACCAGCAAAAACTCTGCATTTTCTCACTTCCACAAAGACCTAGTTGGAAATGGGTTTCTGCAAGGCCATAGATGCAAGTAACATTCCCACCTAAAATAGTTTTAAAAAATATATATATGTCATGTCCTCCGCAGAGTTGCATGACCTAGCACTAGTTAACAATTTCGCTTGCATCCATTAACCTTCCTGGCCCGACCCATGCTCTTCATCTGTTACTATTAAACAGAGAGAAGAAGATTAAAGAGAACTCAAGCTGTGAGAGTGACATAATAATTAGAAATAATTTTCAGCTATAACGAAATGCCAAGTTCGCCTGAGAGAGAATTTAAGCCGGAAAATCAATGCAAAAGAAATCCAAATTTTTACACTGCAATTTAAAAAAGGAAATATTAATTTTAAAAAAAACAGATTTTTGAAAGAAAACTTGAGTCTAAAACCCCTACTCTACAACTTATGACAGCACGAAAACGAGAATAAGTTAAAGACAATAATTAACTAAAGAAAACTTTGTGAAAGTTATATGCCTTAAACAGTTAGTTGCAATATGTACAAAGTATTTCAGCAGTGCTTTAAGTGCATAATTAATTAGTTATTAAGAACTTAACTACTTTGAAAATACACCGCATAGAAAAGAAACAAACTTAGCCATCTTCTGTTCCTAGGTGCCCCAAAAGACGCGCAAAGTTACAAAGAAAAGAAAGAGTTAAAACCCGCAAAAATGTTAACGGACAAGCCGGTGCCTAAAGGCTGAAAAGCTGAAAAACAACAGAGAAAAAGTACATGAAGTACAAACATTAAACTTATGAAAACTAGAACCCAAAAACAAGGAAGAGAGCTTACCTCTTGTGTGACAAAAACTTTCTCCTCACAAGAGTAAAACATGGCTGACCTCTTCCGCCACTCCCTAGTCGCTGGGGGCAGAGAGGGTGGGGCTGACGGCCTCCTCAAACAGAAAGAAGCCAACTCGCGGAGATTTTAACCAGAGAAAAAATATATAAACATAAGACTGTGGATCTGTATGATCAGAAAGAGCAGAATTAACTCTCCAGAATGCATGAGAAATATTATAAAATACACGAGTAGTGTACTTAATAATCTTTGCATGTATTAAATCACCTTAGTGAGCTTCTATAGATTAATCAGAATCTTATTAATTTTAATGTTGGTTTTACTATTTTTAGTATAGCTATCCTAGTGATGAATAACTAGTTTTCTTTTTTATTTGTTTTTATTTTCTTTTATAACCAGATTTTTAAGCTTTTTTTGTGATTTTGTTTATATTATTTAATTTTTTTGTTTTATTGCTATATATTTTAGTTTTTTTATATCTGTACTGTTCAGCGTTCTACTGGGTGACTAACTCCATTGTTAATATATACTCTTTATGTATGTTTTTCTTTGTTATTTATTGCTGTAATGTTCAGCGTTCCAAGAATAAAGATATTGAACTATCCTGCACTTAAAATACTAAAACACCTCTATCATTTACAGAGGAAGATTAGAAGAGAAGGTGATAAGCCTAAATTGAAACTGCAAGTCACGGCAACATTGCTGTGACTAGTACTTAAATCTGGATGAAAATATGAATACGTTTCCTTTTTTTTTTTCTCACGCTTTTTTTTTCATGGGGACAACTTGGTCGTCGCACTTCTCTTTTCTTTTTCCAGACAGGGGATACAGGTATAATGAGACCGCAAAGGTGTGTGATACCTCTTGCCAAATTGCAATCGTCCGATTTTGGCTCGGCTTAACTTCGTTTCCAGTTAGCACGTCTTAGAGCATTTACCTACTTCTCCCAAGTATCACAATTATTATGAGGAAACCTACGAAATGAAAGAGTCTGCTAGCCAGTTGTTTGTTTATTGGTACATCCGTACGCTACGCAAGATATTACCGTTTTAAAAATCTGTTTAACTCATTAAATTTGGCTATATTATTTTCTTAAATACTTTACAATATATACATACTATTTATAAAAACAAGAAATTAAATCTTACTGGTAATACATTAAAAAATGGATGTAATTGATATAAACACACGAACGCCTATACTGTAGTAAAGAACGAGATGTGACAGATTTTTTCCGTGCAACGCTGAAGTTCAAATGTCGCCCGGTTAACTTACGGTTTTTCAGTCTATGTATCTTAAAGGTCTTTGAGTCCAACACATGCTCCATGAGCAACAAGACCGGTGAGCTTGGTAGCCATTGGAGAATGCCGACCCTGGTTACTGTCCTTTACAGTACAAGCAGTGTGCGAGTGGGTGTTGTTTGAGGCAGGATCGTGTCCGTAAGAAAAGATCGTATGACAGATTAACGATGACATCGACGTAACTGCAGTACCGTTGCAGTGCAAGGAATATGGACGAGATGAATTTTGAGTTGTGATCGAAATTTCAATCAAAACTCAAAATTTATCGCTTGGACTTTCAGAAACTATTATTTTTCTTCATGAAGCCTTTATTCAAGAAGTCACGTAGAATGGATATGGAGAAACTCAAATTCTGATTAAAAGTAGATCAACCTTATTATGTGTAAATGAAATCAGATTGTCGTTCAGAACTAAAACTTAAGCAACAAGTTCAGCCCGGGAAGTGACCACGGCAGGGTTAGATTTAAGACAGATCTTAACATAAAGTTATCACGAGATATGGTAACTGGTACAGCAGATCGTAAGGAACAATATGTTATCTTCAATTAGTTTTTTTTGCATTGTAAGAGATAATGACAGAAAAAAACGAATAGTTGTGTGATTAAAAGAAAAAAATTCGATTACGCTACAGGAAACGGCTATGAAAATTCGAGGATTGGATGCCCAAGAATAATTTAACAAAACAAACAAATTTCAGATATTGTTATTGATGCAGAAAAAAAGAGATGTAATGGCGAATAAATAAATTTCCGAATTTATTTAATAATTAAAAATAATTAAAAAAAATCATACAGAATTCTTCAAGACTGTGAAAAATATATTGCTGAACACATCAGAAAAAGACCACAGCCAGAGAAGGAAAAGGCACTAAGGAAAACGAGAACCTGAAGAACGCTATATTATCATTTAAACAATGGAAGGAAGGCAATATGGCCCTCAAAAGAAAGTGTGGTACAGAAGGGCCCTAAGTTGTACAGAAGGGCACTCAAAGGAGCAATATGGCTCTCAAAAGAATGTAGAGAGATTTACTCTAAGTTGTACAGAAGGTAAGATGCAGCTAACTCGGATATAAAGAAAAAGTGAAAATCAAAATAATGAAACACACGCGGAGAAGATGGGATCACGTTTGACATCATAAGAAAGGGTCAGTCAAGAAATAGATGTTATTCTTTCTATGATTTTTTCTAGATGCCGCCATGAGCCCGGAAGCATTCCCATAGAGATTATACACTGCTGGACAATTGCTAAGGACGGATCATAAACGGCTATATAGCGCATAAAAAAGTAAGTGTATTTGGATGCCAAGTGAAATAAAATAATATCAGAATGCCAGGACATTACAAGAAAGACAATTTATTGTGCTCTGAAATCCAGAAAGCCTTGGAAAGTGTTCAAGGGACAAACAGGCCATTTTGTGCAGAATACGTAAACGTAAAAAATGCACCTACCGTCCGCAGGCGTTCCTGGGAAAGATGTCAATACGGTATATGGCCACCATGGAGGGTGATGCAAGATTCCACACGTCGTGTCATGCTTTGCACAACATTATCAAGCAGCTGTTGGGGTAATTTATCCCATTCCTCTGTCAGTGCACGGATGAGGGTGTCCTTGTTTATTGGAGGGCATTGGCGACCAGCAAGACTCCTACCCAAAGCATCCCACACATTTTAAATGGGATTCAGATCTGGAGAACGTGCTGGCCATACGAGGCGTTGAATGTTCTCGCTCTCAGGACACTCCTGGACAGCGACTGTTCGATGACATGTTGCGTTGTCGTCCCTGAAAATGAATCTATCACTGACAGCACCACGGAACATGCGAACATGAGGTAGCAGAACATCATTAATGTATCGTTGGCCAGTCATTGTCCCAGTTGGAAGCACACAGAGGGACGTACGGCCATTGATCATGATGCCAGCACATACCATGACACTACATGTCGGATATCGGTCCCTTTCCTGTATGTTTGCTGGACAATATGCAGTACCACTATCACGCCAGATCAGTTGTCGACAATGAGACGATAGACTGTATCTACTCTCATCTGAGAAGAGGACAGCAGACCAGTCGTTATCAGTCCAATTGCGATGTTGATGGCACCATTGCTAACGGGCGGTACGGTGACGTCTGGACAATGGGATGCACACAACAGGACGGCGGGCGTATAGTCCTCCTTTATGCAAACGTTTGGCTACATTTTTTGGGAGATCCGCTTGCTAGTAACAGCCATAAACTGATTTGCTACCTCACTAGCTGTGCTGCGCCGGTGTTTTTTTGTTTATAGCGCTATGTACCGATCTTCTGCAGGTATCGTACTGCGAACACGACCTCCCCCGTGACGTTTGCTACAACCTCCATTTGTTTGAAATTATTTCCAAAGCCTTGAAACAACACTGTGGCTGACGTCGAACTCCCTGGCAACATCTGTTATTTTTCGCCTTTCTTCAATCTTGCCAATAATACAGCCACGCGTAAAATCATCTAGGTGATGTCGGGAAGACATACTGAAAATTGTAAGTTCGTCAATTGATTCTTTCCCTTTCAACTTTGAGTTTGAACAACAACGGTCAATACGCGTCAAATCCTTTATATCTCTTATCAGCGCTATGACGTCACGAACAAGTTCGGCAATCCTAAATTTCCATACGCACAACACGTCTTACTGTATCCAGCACTTATGCTAATTTCCAAATTTTCCTGCCTTCCATTTTATGGTTGCTATCGTTGCTATTGTCATCCGTCCTTAGCAATTGTCCGGCAGTGTATTACACAGAAGAGAAACAAAAGACTTCAAGAACTATACACCTGTTAGTCTTACCGCTATTCTCAGTAGAGTCATCATGAAGATCCTGACATTTCGCTTCAAAAGCACATTTATTATGACCGAAGGATGAGAACAGACATGATTCAGGAATGGATATTGAACCATATATCCAATACATTAATATAACGTACGCTAATACGCCGCATCTATGTATTAAACGAAGTGACTGAAGTGACTGAAAAGTGAAGTGAATATGTTTTTAGCATTTCTTGAATATGAGAAGAATTTTGACTCTGTACACATATATGAGGTGATTAATTCCTTTAAACGTTGTATCACTGAATATCCTTCGTTAACATCACTGAAGAAGATTAAAGAAAATAAGTGCCAAAGCATGACGGTTGTAAGATTCAATATACATAAAAACTAAACATTTTGTGAAATGAGACGATGTACAGTGTTATTCTGCAAAATGTTCCGCTAAACACGGAGGACGAAGGGATAAAGATGAGGGGGAATAATTTAATCCACCTTCATTTTATGATGACAGCTCTTCAGAATTTCAAATTACTGCACAACAACTTTCAGAAAGAGCTAAATAATTGAGATTATAGACGGACCTAACAAACTACTGATGATTAACACGTTCAGAAGAGAAAAGAAAAGGAAAAGGATTACAGGCCGATGGATTTTAAGTGAATCTATTAAATGACTACATCTACCTGAATGATTATGTTTCCCTAGGCCAGAGAATATTTATTCATAGAGCCTTGGATGAAATTGGTAGATATGTATGATTTGGACAGCATGCACTGGGAAATAGTAACGTGGTATTCAGGAGAAACCTTCCGTTGCCGCAGAAGTATGGTATGGAATTAGTTTCTCGTACCAGTTCTTATTTGTGAAAGAAATTGGGGTTCTCACCAAGAAAATGGCTTACAAAGAATTCAGAGAGCGTCCAGAGAAGTATGATTTATGAGATTAAGAATGTCAGTAAAGAAACTCTTGGATCGAGGAAAATACGATGAATCCGGTGTTATAATAGAAATGTATATCCGACGGTAATAGGCTAAATATGTTGTCAAACACAGATGCAAACCAGGAAAAAGAGAAGTATTTAACTGGATGCTAGGGGAGCTTAAAAAAAGGCAGATCTTGAAACTGATGCATAAAAGTACAATAAAGTACAAAACATGTTCGAACCGCTATGTAGAGAAGTTCCAGAATGTTAAGGAAGAGACAGAGTGATAAGGAAGAAGCTTGAACTCCCTTTATCTATCATCCATAAATCACGATTCATGGTGATTACGAAGGCATAATACGGAATAAAAAAAACTGTACTTCATAGAAGAAATTTTTGAAAAATTATTACTCACTAACTTTACATTTTAAAACAATTTTACTTTTGTACCGTAGATTTTCTGGGATCATTGTTTTTATCATTATTTAAAAGTTAATCCAATTGCAGAAATGAAATTTGTTCTTGAATGCCCTATATCCCTACCGCATTGTGCAAATATTGAAGTACTGAATTATAGGGAAATATTGACTCAACAAATAGTAATATAAAGGAGCAAGTTTGTTTCCACTGAATTCCTATGAACACTTCTTGTTACAAAAAAGTTTAACATTTAATATATCTAAAATATTTTATCGTACCATATAATCAAGAATACATGTTAATATGTCACTTAGTATGAAATTTGTGCATCTAGAAAATCGGAATATAAATTAATAATAATAATCGGAAATGAATGACAAATTTTTGTTGTGATATCTACTCAAAGCAGAAATAATCTTCCCAGTCTAGCTTTTCGAAGACAAATTCAGATAAATGCTTGCCAACTGGTAACAGAATTCCTGCAGAAATACAGGAATATTACATGGATCGTTTTTGTGTATGGAAGTCAGACACGAAAATAATTTCCCCGATCTATGTAAAAGAGACCAAGTTAGGAAACCTGAACAGCGGGTTGTCCATTCCAGGTAAAATTCCAATTTTTCCTATATTTTTTCTGGAAGGGGATATTTTCCTTCTTCGGTACCTAAAATTAAAAATGTGCCATTATGGGGTATAAAAGAAGTATACGCTTGTACCATCTATGATAAAAATACCTTTACACTTCACCTACGAGTATACCTTTATGACGCTTACCAAAAATATGAGTTTGTAGTAAGTGATCTATAAGAGAAATTGGCCATTTGAATGGCTAAAACCTTGGATATAAAATGGTAAACAACATATGAAATTCCTCAGCCATGGTATCAATATTATGATGAAGAAAGATTGTTTTTATGCTCACTTCAAAAATCGGAGCTACGGAGCCAAACGCCCAACGCCATGCCACATATTATGTAGCAGTATAGCTGGAAAATTACGCACCACAGAGATACTAAAATGCACGAATGATTCTTATGATCACAGCATTTCTACATAGAACAATTTGTTAATCCTTTGCTTAGTATTGCACACCTTATTTACTCAGACTTCGTAGCCTCTAACTGGAAAAGAAGATGACTCCAATTATCAGGCATAGTGAGCATGTCTTTTGACTCAAAAAAGTGTGATGATATGAAATGCAATAATTATCGACCATTTATTGGCACTGGAAACTTTTAAATCAGATTTTATGATAAAATAATACAGTTTTAGTCATACGAATAGCAGTCTGATACGAAAAAATGTTTTAAATTGGTGGTTTAGAAGAGAAGAAAAAGGTGATCCATTTGCAACCGCACCAGAAAGTTGAGTTATGGCAGTAGAAAATTAAAGCGAAATGTTATTCACAAAGAAATCATCTCCAAACAATAAACACCTTTTTCGTTGAGTTTTCATTAAAGGAGATTTGATTTCAAGTAGAAATAAACGTTTACGCGCTCTAGTGACAAAGGTGTGCACCTCTATTAGAAGCAGAAAATGTATGTAAGTCTTTTCCATAAGACTGCCCCATGTAGAAAAATATATTTCAATCGATATTAGAGAATGGAAGCTACATACTCAGATGCGAATGGGAATTCTGTTTGTATGTTTCCCATAACGGAAGCTTTTCCGTGAAAAAAGGATATTTCAAATCGCGTTTTTAGAACAGGTGATAGAGAAAAACATTCACACATTTCCACCTCATGATACCTGCGCAATATTTAAAATTCAGAGTGAGTGCGTGAGATGTTCATCACAGCGAGTGTTCATCAAATAAAAGTTATCGCTCTTTCCACGTTTATAAATGAGTCACGGAAAAATTATCATCGGCCGCCACCGGGAATTGAACCCAGGGTCTTCCAGTTAAGTGCCGGACATGCTTCCACTTCACTACAGCGGCCTCGAAATTCTCCACACTCACATACAACAAAACTGCCAAACCACATGGCAGATTGCTTCTTTGGAACCCCGCACAATGCTGGGGATTCACCAAAGATGAACAACAGCAACTGAACAAATAACCAGAAGGCGAATGAAAAATAAATACACAGTTGACGTGGATTAGGAAAATCAAATGGAAGTCATCGCTATTTCCACGTTTATATAAGTGAGTCATGGAAAAATTATCATCGGCCCCCACCGGGAATCGAAACAAGGGTGCGGGGCTCCAAAGAAGCAACCTGCCAGGTGGTTTGACAGTTTGTCGTATGTGAGTCAGGAGAATTTCGAAGTCGCTGTGGTGCAGTGGAAGCATGTCCGGCGCGTAACTGGATGACCCTGGGTTCGATTCCCGGTGGCGGCCGAGGAGAATGTTTCCGTGACTCACTTATAAATGTTTAAAGAGCGATGACTTATATTTGATGTTCCTAATCCACGTCAATTGTGCATTTATTACAGCGAGTGTTATTTGGCACAAAAACTTTGTTACCGCAGTTTTAGAAAAAATCGGAAGGCAATGGTAAAAATTGAAAGAACTATAATAGGTGTTATAAACTATTATACCTATGAAATTTATCGGTGTTATAAAGAACCATAAAATATGTGCAAAATGTCCCTCATAGTGAAAGATATCCGGCCTTAAAAGAAATTTTCACGTTAAATTTCTAGAAGAAGAGAGAGCGAGGAAAATATGATATCCATTTACGCTCTGTAACGGAGAACTGGGCATTTTGTGAAAAAGAAAATGTATGCAAAATGTTTTTGCTGTGAAGGGTATTCGATCAAAAACTTTTTTTTTACAATTGATGTTTTAGAAGTGGAAACACTGTTACAAATACAAACATATATTTGCTTCACCTGCCTCACCTAGCAGAACTGTGTATTTTGGAAAATTCTAAATTATATGTCAAATATTTCTCATGCCGAAAGATATCTGACGAAAGAAAAAGGAATTTTTCAAATCGGTGTTTTTAAAGGTGGGCTAAAGAAGCGGAATATAAACTTACGTCCCTTGCACGAAAACCGTACATAGTTTTGAAAAGAAAATATGCCTAAACTGTTTTTTTTTCATAGTTAGCATATGCCCGAAACGGGTGCTTTCAATCAGATTTTAGAAGCGCCAGGATTCGAACCCGGGTCCCCTCATTCCGGAATAAGTTGCTCTACCAATTGAGCTACTCGGACGTTTCATTCTGATTCCTATCTGCCTTTATGTCGTGTGCGTCCTTCTGGCAGGTACGTCACATCTCCTGGTACGTTACAGACTGACGTTACTGAGTGGCAAAAAGGAGCCATCGTATTTGGCCGTGCCCACGGACGCGAGGTGAATAATGTCGCCCAATTTGCTGGTGTGTCGAAGCGTACTGTTCAGAGGGTCTACAAACAATGGTGTAGTTCGCAATCAACTGAAAATCGGCGACGTAACTGTATCTGGAAAACGATTCTCACAAACTGGGACCACCGCCATGTTTGACGTCTAGTAACTGTAAATCGGTTTCAAACCAGGCAGCTATTGCTCCAAACAGTCAACGAGAGTCCACTCCAACCAATTTCCGAAACGATATTGAGACGAGAACTGCATGTGATGGACATCTGGAGCAGAGTACAACGAAAGAGGCCTCTTTTAACAGCAAGTCACAAAGTCGCACGTTATCAAAGGGCAGAGGCACAAAATCAGAGGCACCAAAACTTTACTGTGGAGGATTGGAAACCAGTAATTTGGTCTGATGAGTCTCGTTTTTGTTTTGCTCCAATGATGGGAGGCGACGTGTGCATCGCAGGCCCAATCAAGCCTTTAATTCTTATTGTGTCGAAGGTGCTGTTCAAGCTGGAGGGGTTCTGTGATGTTTTGGGGATGTTTTTGTACCACGAAATGGGGCCCTCTCGTTACTGTGACCATGAATTTCAACCAGCATGACTACGTCCACATTCTGAATGATGAAGTGTTGCCCTTTTCCCTACATCTCCAGGAGCAGCATCACATTACCACTCCTGTCTTCCAAGACGACAATTGCCATGCGCACAGGGCTAAAAATGTGTCTCAGTGGCACGACGAACAATCATCAATACTATCTCCCCTCGACTGGCCCGCCAAATCCCCAGATTGAAATCCCATTGAAAATCTGCGGGATCATTTGAAACAGAAGGTGAAAAGCCGGAATAGACACCCACGTACTCTGGCGGAACTTCAGGACTAAGAGACGCATGAGTGGCTGCAAATCGATGTTCAATACATCCACAACCTCGTGGAGTCTATGTCACACCGGATTCATGCTGTTACCAAGGCAAGAGGCTCTGTCACCCGTTATTAGGTAAGTTCTGACAGAGGTGGGTAATTTTTGTCCGGTGTACTTAATATCTAAACACAACATTTCACGGAAATTTGAGGGATAAATATGAAGCCAATAAAAAAAAGAGAACAAGCAGGCAAGGGAAATTTTAACAGAATTTATTAGATAAACATAGGAAACCAAGAACAAGAAAACCTGAAAGTTAGAAAATCTCAACTAAAAAATATTCTATAAAAAAAAGATGTGATTTGGTGGTTCTATGACTAGTCTTATAAGCTTTAGTTCGAACGTATTCTAAAATCTTTCAAAGCATTGTCACTGACTTCTGATATGTTCTAATTCAGTTTCCCGAGAAAAAAAGAACCAACAGTGGGGAAATCATGGAACGAATGATAGTTTATGTCCTGTATTTCTCGTGAAAATTCAGGGTTTGATTTATGATGCACCTGCAGAAAAACAGAAGGCGTCGCAAAATGTGGTAGAATTACATTTGTGAAAGTTTGCAGACATTTTCTCAGTCAGGTTGTCACTTACAAGCACGGAACGTATTTGTAGAATTCGGAATTGTTGTTGTTATTTAGCTGCAGGAGTCCATGCAATGCCAAAAATTGTAGCGCATAGGATTTTTTTCTTTGTAGAAATTAATGAGGCACTAAAACGCAGGCTATTATCATTCAACCCCAAAGGAAATTACAATTACGCGCACAATTCCTGATAGATAATTTTCTGTTTTCTACTTTGATAGCATCTGATGCGGGGGAAACGTACCTTGTCTTTTACGTAAGCACGCGAGTTAGATATTTTGATCGTCTGTTTGTGAGCCTGACTGGATTTTCAGGAAGTGATCATCTCTATCTGATTGAAAGATAGATGCGCCCTCATTTAACGCTTGAACACTGTCCTATCAAGTCGCAGTAGTGAGACAGACATTTCGTATTTTACAGCTGACCGCACATAACTTCCTTTCAATGCCTTCTCTCTCATTCCAAACAGTTGCAGATTCTAGCTGATAAAACTGACTTGTCACTTGATAACTACTGTCCTAAGGACGATGGAAGATATGAGTAGGACATAATTCCCGTGTGTATGTGTCTGTGCACTTACAGCTGCTTTCATTTGATAATAACGTTGTTCCGCGCAACAGGTTCTAGTACGAAACATTTGAAAAAGTGAAAAGTAAGAAAATGCAATAAAGACAATGCGGGTGAAGTGCAGTTCAGCGAACAATGACATTAATTCGTGACGCTGATGGATGCAGAGTCTGGAAAAGTCTTTGCGTTAGAAACTACAGTAACTCCTTTGGTTGCTGATAAAAGCAATCTGTAAACTACAACGTAGCGTGACGAATAAAGTTTTACACATATACGTTTTTCTGTAACCAATGATGTTTTGCTACACAACTGATAACTTATTGATCTTTATAAAGTCCTAATGTATTTTTAGACTAAAGTTGATCTTTACCTGTACTTTATGTATACACTATCTTTGGTGAAAATTGAAACACCAAGAAACAATCGCGCTATTCAAATGAAATTTGTATCACAGATTC
Source organism: Macrothele yani (assembly GCA_039090855.1). Lineage (NCBI taxonomy): Eukaryota > Metazoa > Arthropoda > Arachnida > Araneae > Macrothelidae > Macrothele > Macrothele yani. Next base: position 72,347,282 of record CM077001.1, read on the forward strand.
CTCATGTTACAGGAGATAACCAGTTACGTTTGTAGAGCTATACAAAAAGTTTTGTTTCAAAACTCAGTATCGTGTGAAGCCACCTTCAGCAATAATAATAGCTTTTGCACGGCGTGGCCTTCAATGTAAGAGGCTTTTCATATCGTCCTGGGGAATAATAGCCAACCAGGCTGCTTCTATGCGAGACCAGAGTTCATTTGTGGTGACACGCGCAGGCACTTGACGAGCCAGTCGCTTAGCTACCATGTCCCAGACATGTTCGATGGGGGGCATATCCGTCGAACATGCAGGCCAGAGAAGAAGCGGTATCTTCCGCGCATGAAAGATGTCTTGGACATTCCGGGCCACATGTGACCAAGCATTGTCCTGCTGAAATATAGCGCCAGGACAAATCCAAAGGAAGGGGTATCACTTCAGCCTCTAAATCATCCCTGATGTATCGCTGGCCGTGTTTCCTCAATTCGTATCAGGCGAGTTTGCGAACTGAACCCAATGGTGCCTCAAACTATGACGCTTCGTGTTGGGCTGGTATGACGCTGCGAAATGCCCGATTCGAGGTGCTGTTCACCACGATGTCTTCGAACGCGTATGTGACATCATGGTGCACCAAGCTGTAGCGTGACTCGTCAGAAGAAAATTACCTATTGCCAATCAGTGCGCCAATGTCTATGTTCGAAACCGCTTTGCAGCGTGAGGCGTCTGTTGTTGAGGTTCAAAGGAATGTGCAGCAATAGGCTGCAAGCGACCAATCATCTGTTAAGCAGACGGCGTCGAACTGTGCTGGAGCACAAACCTTGACCTGTGACAGTGTTCCAGTGCTGCGATAACACCGTGGATGTCACTGTGCGATCGGTCACTGCCATGTGATCGAGTGTCTACCATCCCGTGCAGTCGTGTGATTTTGCGGTCCATTCCCGGATTTCTCCGATCCTCATCTGTTCACTGAAGCCACGTTCGCATCACTATACCTGCGTGTCGCCCCCTACGAGTGGCAATTTCGCGGTAGGAAAATCAAGCTTCTCTCATTCCAGCAATCCTTCCTCGCTCAAAGTCCATCAGGTGTTACTAATGCGATCACCTTTGGTAACGGGGCATAGTGAGGCAAAAGAAACACCCTTTCGACTCGATATCGGCTCTTCACTGATTGTAGCATCTCGTTTAAGCCAGCATTTTATACCCAAAACCGGACAGTTCAGAGGGCTCTGCTCCGAAACCGCATGCGCATTTTCACTAACATTTTAATCCTTTGCATGTCACAACTTGTTGTACATGACCTGTAGTTTTCAAGATAAATCAGCAGTCCTTCATTGTGTTGCAATCTTCACAAACAGTAGTGTACGCGTATAAATATCAACAACTATTTTCAATCTACTACTGGATGAAGGTTCCTTAAATCTCTATGACAACTCTCTGTGTTGAACAATTCTCTTCTATGTCACTCCCACAAGCTTTCGAATTGTATTCACCTATCTCCCACATGGCTTTCTTCTCGGTCTTTTCCTGTACCATGGTATCCATTCTAGTATTTCAGCTGTCCAGCGATGATCAACTCTTTTAGCAATATGTCCACTTCAGAGTTGTTATTTTGATCATGATTTCTTCCACTTTCGTCGTTTTCTTGATCCATGAATTCCTCTTCCTATCTTTCCTGGTTACACAAAGCATATATCTTTATGCTTTCTTTGGTAGCTTGCAGCCTCTAAATGTCTTTTTTTTTTTTGTTAATATGCATTTCTCTGATTCAAAGTAAGAACTGAAGGAAACTTCATATTTATTCATTGTTTCAGTTAGTTCGCTCAGTGCATGGATATTATCTATAATGCTGTAGCCACTCTTCAATCCAGCTTGTTTCCTTCTTAAGCCACGTCCAGTGTTTCCTTCAAACGTACCTTAGTGAAGATTTTGTGAACGACTGATAGGAATCTGGTGGGTCTTCAGTTACTCAGGTCCTCTAGGTCCACTTTATTACGTAGCATGATCACTATTTTCGCATTGAAATCGTTCATGATGATTTAGAAGTGCTATTTACACTTATCACTTAGTAGTCGAATTTCTGAATAAAACACTTCGAATTCTTCATCAGGATGACTTGTGGTGGGCGCGTGTGATCTTAAATAGTGTGCACGCGCGCGCACACATATTGTTGCGATTTTAGCCCCATTAATTTTAGGTGTAATGGGCGTGGTCAATTAGGCCGATTAATGATTCGCGGACGCTGACTGGGGTGAAAAGGGAAGGAAAGTTTCACGCACTGAAAGAAATTCTGAAGGACAAGGGAAGTATGAACTCCTTTGGGGTAGTCCAGGAAGGTGACAACATAAACGTAAATAAGTATCAGTTACAACAGAAAACAGACTGAACTAACTCCATGTTTCTAAATCTGAGGGGGCTCTTGAGAGAATTTTTTCGGAGACGCGTGGAACCGTTTGCAGGACAAATGTATGGAAAAGAAGGCAGGGTAGCTTGTAAATTAGTCACCTTAAATGAATTTTAGCACCTCTGTGTTCTTGTGTGTGCTGGAATCCTAGGTAAGTGATGCTGTTGCTTCAAAGAGACACGAAGACAGGGGTCTGGCTATGTTCTCAGAGCAGTAAACTAACAATACGGAGGAGAATTCGTCGTTCGCAGCAATCCGGAGAATCAACGGTAAAGACATACCTGAATTATCACGTAAAAAAGTGTTGATCCTCCGTGAAACCTGGAGAAGAAAACAGTGACCAGGAAGCTCGTTTGCCTCGTATCGGAAGATTTTCCAAACAGCCGAGCAGCAAACGGGGATCTTTTCTACCTATGCCACCCTCCCTGTCGCAGTGGAAGGGGGGGCAGGATCGGAGAAATGAGTGTGTGTATTGTTTAGCCAGCGTTTCAGAGGAATCAAAACCCTTGCCGGTGTGAAGTGTTACACTGAGGAACAGACGTCTCTTTGGTTTCGTCTAAGTGAGTGAAAGTATTACAGAAACTCTCTACCCGCCAAACACACCGAAGTCTCGTAGTGAATTTGAGGCGCATTTGAAAGAGGTTATGTACGGAAATAACAGGATGACAGTATGTGATTAAGCAAAAAGGATACAGCAACTGACCAGGATTTTCGTAAATTTTGAATACCTCCTTATGAATGTCTGCCAAGCAGGGCAGCAACAAATTTGGTCTAGTTTCAGTAATGAACAGTTGCGCTTGCCTCGCAGCATACGCCATTGGATATTGAGATTGATTACAGCTCAAAATTTGGGCTCCTGCACCAACTAAAAGTTTTGATCCATTTATTACCTGAGCAGAATAAATTATGTAAATAGTTGTTCCAAAAATTAAAGTTCATATTGTGCCAGATATCCTGGCAGCTCATTTGTGGATCCTAGTAAAAGCTAAATTTTGTGTGAACTGAATAAGCGCCCGGCAACTACAGCCTTTAACGTGTCAAGAACCCCGCAGGTCTTGATTTATAAAAAAATATGTTGTTATATTGTTTGTGGCACCCTGGGGCGTTCAGGCCGTCCTTAAGTGTGTGCATAATTATATATACATATCATCATCATTATCATTGTCAACCATTATGGATGAAGGTCTCCCCATTTTCTTCCACAACTGTCTGTCTCGAACCACTCTCCTCCGTGTTACTCCGGCATGTTTTTGAATTTCATCCATCCATCTCCCATCAGGTCTTCTTCTGAGTCATTTTTGTCCCTTGGTATCCAAGCTAAAATTTCGGTTCTCCAATCAATGGCCCGTTCTTTGGGCAACGTATCTAGCAAATTCCCATTTCAGCGGTTTCACTCTGCTCATGATGTTTTCCACTCTTGTCATTTTCCTTATCCACGAGTTCATCAATCTTATCTTTCCTGAATACACCAAGCATACATCTCTCCATGCTCCTTTCAGTTGCTTGCAGCCTTCGTATGTCTTTCTTAGTTAAGGCTCATGTCTCTGCTCCATATGTAAGAAATGGAAGGATCATTGATTAAACGCTTTTCTTTTAAGACATAAGGGCATGTTGCTCTCAAAAATTGTACTGTTTCTTCCGAAAGCTCTCCAGCCAAGTTTTATACAACGATTAATTTCGTCATCAATCTGATCTTTGCTTCATATCTGTTGTCAAAGGTAAATGTAGGTGTCAGTTACCTTGAGCTTTTCCCCATCAGTCGCAAAATCTTCATTTCTTGAAAAAGCATTGTACATCGGTTTTGTCTCCTGAAAGTTCATTTTTAACCCCACTTCTTTAATCTTGTCAGCAAGTTCCTGGATCATACTCTGCAAATATATATATATATATATATTTGTGGACGATGAGTCGTTGTGGGTTGGGCCATGTATGTCATATTTGTATTGTTAAATTTATTCTTAATTTTTATTAGCATTTTCAAAACTTTCTGCATTCCTGCATGTTTTTCCGTGCTTGTTCGCAATGATGTTTTTTTTATTCACAATGATGTTTTTTATATACTGTATATATATATATATAAAGAGTTTGGGAGACAAGGCTACACTATATTTCCCAAACTCTTTAATGCCACTTTGGAAAATGTCTGTCAATCACTGAACTGGGAAAACAAGGCGATTAAGATTAATGGAGATTATCTAACTCACCTTCGTTTTGCTGATGACGTGGTCATTTTTCCTACTACCCCATGAGAGCTGCAGAATATGATCCAGGAACTTGCTGGCAAGAGTTAAGAAGTGGTATTAAAAATGAGCTTTCAGAAGACAAAAGTGATGTACAATGCTTTTACAAGAAATGAAGATTGATGGATTGATGGGGAAGAGCTGGAGAGAACTCCATACCGACATTTATCTTGGACAGCAGATATCAAGTGAAGGTCTCATTGATGAATAATTAATCGGCGTATAAAACTTGCCTGGAGAGCTTTTGGAAGAAACAGTATAATTTTCCTGAGCAATATGCCATTATGTCTTAAAAGAAAAGTGTTTGATCAATGCATCCTTCCAGTGCTTACGTATGGTGCAGAGACGTGGACCTTAACTAAATGAGAACTACAAAGGCTGCAGACAACTCAAAGTAGCATGGAGAGGTGCATGCTTGGTGTAGCCGGGAGAAATAAGAAGAAGAACTCGTGGATCAGAAAAATGACAAGAATGGAAGACATCATGATCAGAATAAAATCCCTGAAATGGCAATGGGCTGGACATGTTGCCAGAAGGACAGACCATCTATGGACAGCCGAGATTTTCGACTGGATTCCAAGGGACAGGAAAAGACCTAGAAGAACACATGGGAGATGGATGATGAAATTCGAAAGTATACGGGGGTGACGTGGAGGAGACTGGCACAAGACCGACCGTTGAGGAATAAACTTGGGGAGACCTTCGCCCAGCAGTGGATCGATAATGGTTGACAATGATGATATATATATATATATATATATATATATATATATCATCATCATTGTCAACCATTATCAATCCACTGCTGGACGAAGGTCTCCCCAAGTTTCCTCCACAACGGTCTGTCTTGTGCCAGTCTCCTCCATGTCACCCCTGCATACTTTCGAATTTCATCCACCCATCTCCCATGTGGTCTTCTTCTGGGTCTTTTCCTGTCCCTTGGAATCCAATCTAAAATTTCGACTGTCCATCGATGATCTGTCCTTCTGGCAGTATGTCCAGCCCATTGCCATTTCAGGGATTTAACTCTGATCATGATGTCTTCCACACTTGTCATTTTTCGGATCCACGAGTTCCTCTTCTTATCTCTCCTGGTTACACCAAGCATGCACCTCTCCATGCTTCTTTGAGTTGTCTGCAGCCTTTGTATGTCTCTTTTAGTTAAGGTCCACGTCTCTGCACCATACGTAAGCACTGGAAGGATGCATTGATCAAACACTTTTCTTTTAAGACATAATGGCATATTGCTCTTGAAAATTATGCTGTTTCTTCCAAAAGCTCTCCAGGCAAGTTTTGTACGCCGATTAATTTCTTCATCAATGTGACCCTCACTTGATATCTGCTGTCCAAGATAAACGTACGTGTCTGTTATCTCCAGCTTTTCTCCATCAATCGATAAATCTTCATTTCTTGTAAAAGCATTGAACATCACTTTTGTCTTCCGAAAGTTCATTTTTAATCCCACTTCTTTACTCTTGTCAGCAAGTTCCTGGATCATACTCTGCAGCTCTGATGGGCTAGTTGCAAAAATGACTACGTCATCAGCAAAACGAAGGTGGGTTAGATAATCTCCATTAATCTTTATCCCCTTGTTTTCCCAGCTCAGTGACTGAAAAACACCCTCCAATGTGGCATTAAAGAGCTTCGGAGATATGGTGTCACCTTGTCTCACTCCCTTTCCAATTTTTATGTGTGTTGTATTTTCAAACAGCCGAATCTTTGCACTTGCATTTTCATAGATGTTATTAATAATATTAATGTATGCATCTTCAATACCGCAGGTTTTCAGAGCCATTGAAACTGCTGATGGTTTCACCGAATCAAAGGCTTTTTCATAATCGATAAAAGCCATGCACAATGGAAGTTCATATTCCCTCGCTCTTTCAATTAGTTCTCTCAGCACATGGATATGATCTATTGTGCTGTAGCCACTCCTGAATCCAGCTTGTTCTCTCGGTTGAGCCATGTCCAGTGTTACCTTCAAGCGGTGTGAAAGAACTTTAGTGAAGATTTTATAAACTACTGATAGGAGGCTGATAGGTCTGTAGTTTCCGAGATCCTCAATGTCACCTTTCTTATGTAGCAGGATCATTGTAGCGGTGTTCCAATCCTCAGGAATCTTTCCTTCATTAAGGCATCGAGTGAAAATTTGGGCGAGTACTGTTTCGATTTCTCCACTTGCTTCTTGTATGATGTCTACAGTAATTCCATCTTCTCCTGGAGCTTTTCCCCGCTTCATGTTCTTGATTGCATGTGCAACTTCTGCTGGAAGGACTGGAGGAACTCTGGTACTGGTATCTTTCATGATGTCTGGAGTGCATGTATCATCCCTTTCATATAATTTGGAGTAGAAATCTTTCACTCTTGTCAAAATTTCGCCTCTATTTCTTGTTACAGAACCATCTTCTTTTCTCAGTGCCATAATCTGTTTTCTTCCCTTACTGAGATGTCCCTTTGCTATCTTTAGGCTTTGGTTGTTTTCAATTGCTTTCCTCACTAGTTCACAGTTGAATTTTCTTACGTCTTCAGTGATACTTTTTCGTACTGTCTTGCATAGCTCTATATATTCCACTTTGGAAGTCGCATCTTCTTTAGTTGTCCTCATCTCTCTTCTTTTTCGCATCAACATTTTCGTTTTTCCTGATAATTTATTTACATGCAACTTGTTCTTAGACCCAGCTAATTTTGTTGCTGTTTCCATAAGAGCTTTGGTTACTTTTCTGTTAACTTCAGAGATGTCCACTTCTTCCGATGTTAGGCCTTCTAAAGCAGAGAACCTGTTCTTCAGTTCCAACTTGAAGGTATTATGGTGTTTTTTAAGGTTGGTTATGTCAATAGATTTTGTTTGTCTTATGAGCTTGTCACGTTCAAGTTTAGTGTTGAGGTGCATCTTACATCTCACCAATCTATGGTCACTACCTGTGTTGAACTTGTTTAGCACACTGCAGTCTTCTATGACGAATTTTTTGTTACACATAATAAAATCAATTTCATTTGTCGTCCCATTTGGATGTCTCCATGTCCATTTCCTGTGTGGCTTTTTCTTGAAGAAGGAGTTCAAGATGAAAAACCCTTCTGCCTCTGCAAACTCAACGAGAGTATTTCCACGCTGGTTTCTATTGCCGTGACCGAATTTACCTACTGAAGTTTCATTCTGTTGCCGTTGCCCTATTTTTGCATTGAAATCTCCCATAATTATTTTCAAGTGCTGCTTACCTTTATTATTTAGATGACAAATTTCCTCATAAAATATATATATATATATATATATATATATATATATATATATATATATATATATATATATATATATATATTTGGTGAAACCATCAGCAGTTGCAATGGCTCTGAAATCCTGCGGTATTGAAGATGCATACATTAATATTATTAATAACATCTATGAAAATGCAAGTGCAAAGATTCGGCTGTTTGAAAATACAACACACATAAAAATTGGAAAAGGAGTGAGATAAGGTGACACCATATCTCCGAAGCTCTTTAATGCCACATTGGAAAATGTCTTTCAATCACTGAACTGTGAAAACAAAGGGATAAAGATTAATGGAGATTATCTAACCCACCTTCGTTTTGCTGATGACATAGTCATTTTTTCAACTACCCCATCAGAGCTACAGAGTATGATCCAGGAACTTGCTGACAAGAGTAAAGAAGTGGGATTAAAAATGAACTTTCAGAAGACAAAAGTGATGTACAATGCTTTTACAAGAAATGAAGATTTATCGATTGATGGAGAAAAGCTGGAGATAACAGACACGTACGTTTATCTTGGACAGCAGATATCAAGTGAGGGTCACATTGGTGAAGAAATTAATCGGCGTACAAAACTTGCCTGGAGAGCTTTTGGAAGAAACAGCATAATTTTCAAGAGCAATATGCCATTATGTCTTAAAAGAAAAGTGTTTGATCAATGCATCCTTCCAGTGCTTACGTATGGTGCAGAGACGTGGACCTTAGCTAAAAGAGACATACAAAGGCTGCAGACAACTCAAAGTAGCATGGAGAGGTGCATGCTTGGTGTTACCAGGAGAGATAAGAAGAGGAACACGTGGATCCGAAAAATGACAAGAGTGGAAGACATCATGATCAGAGTTAAATCCTTGAAATGGCAATGGGCTGGACATACTGCCAGAAGGACAGACCATCGATGGACAGCCGAAATTTTAGATTGGATTCCAAGGGACAGGAAAAGACCCAGAAGAAGACCACATGGAAGATGGGTGAATGAAATTCGAAAGTATGCGGGAGTGACATGGAGGAGACTGGCACAAGACAGACCGTTGTGGAGGAAACTTGGGGAGACCTTCGTCCAGCAGTGGATTGATAATGGTTGGCAATGATGATGATGATGATGATGATATATATATATATATACAAAAGTCACCGGACACCCCTTCAAAACCCAATGAACGAATCCGCGGCGTTGTTAAGATGCGCGGTACAGCTGCAAAAGGTACAAAAACATGCCTGCAGCTGACCGCGATCATATCGCACTGTGAGGTTGAGTGAAAACGTCGCCGCGGGAGAGAACTGACTTTGAGAAAGGAAAGATTGTTGGGTGTTATATTAGTGGGCTGTCCAAAAGAGAAACCGAGAGGCGTTTAAACATACCCAAGTCAACTGTTTTGGATGTACTGAATAAGTGGAAGACACATGGTGCGCCTGAACTGCAAAACGTACTGGCAGACCAAATAAACTGAATGATAGAGGACGTCGGTGTCTGATAAGAGTCGTTACAGCTAATCGACAGAGTACTGCACAAGACCTCAGTGTACAGCAGTACAGGTGAGTAAAAATGCTGGAACCTCGGTATGTACACATACCTTTCGCAGAGAACTTCATTCCATGAGTTACCGTGCTCGTGTGGCTGCTCATAAGCCTTTCATCTCCACTCGGAATGCTACTCGCCGTTTAGCAGGGTGCAAAGAGGATTTATCGTGGACCGTAGATCTATGGAAACGGGTCCTATGGACGCATGAATCCAGATACACGATCCATCAGTCTGATGGCCGTGTGTGGGTATGGCGATAGCCTGATGTGCATGGACATCAGCAATATCAGTAATCACAGTATGAACTTGTTCAACGATATGAACGGAAAACTTTCACAACACTGACTAGAAATGTAACCACGATTAAGTACTGGAATTCTGTGGTCTCTTTATTAAAAACCATGGACTACTGGAATTCTGTGGTCTCTTTATTAAAAACATGGACTACTGGAATTCTGTGGTCTCTTTATTAAAAAACATGGACTACTGGAATTCTGTGGTCTCTTTATTAAAAACATGGACTACTGGAATTCTGTGGTCTCTTTATTAAAAAACATGGACTACTGGAATTCTGTGGTCTTTTTATTAAAAAACACATGTAAAAATACTCTATTGTGTTCGGGATTAAAACCCAAAACCTATTTTCATTAATTAGACGTGATAGAGACGTAGTTCCAACTACTTCCCGCTTTGGAGTGTACAACATCCCTCTAGTGCACAGGAATGGATAATCGGCAGATCTTTGCTATGTGGGCTCGACCTTTCGAAACCTAGGTACTTGCTGGGCTGAACACAGATATACCATCCGTAAGGAATCTGCTGCTGCGACATTGTCAAAAACTGTTATTGAAAAATACTAAAAACCTGATTGGGACAATGCGAACTTACTATCGACTGCTTCTATTTAACGCTCTATGCTTTCTTCAGAGAGTCTTTCTATTATAAAATTTGGACCAAAATGCTGTAATGAGGACGTGCCTGTCCCTCTACCTGGAGAAACCTGATTTTGCAGTACTCACGGGAGGAAGAATCTGAATGATTATAAGAAACTTTTAACAATTCGTAGTGAATGGCAATGACTTGTGTGTTCATTTACATAATGTGTATTACTTGTGCTCCTATCTGTCACTATTTAACCTTGTGCCGTTCTATTCTGGTTTCACTCAGCGGCCTGATGATGCGGCCATAGTAGTCGCGAAAATGCTCGACAGAGCTTTTATCTACCATATTTTTAAATTGTAAATAAAGACGTTTTTAAGATCCTACGTTTTGTAAAAGGAAATTTAAAGTGTGGTGTGTGTGTGCTTTGGCTGCTCCAGAAAAGTTACCGTGCTTCGACAGCTTTCAAATCCTCTTCCAGCAACTTATTGAGTCACTCCCAGCCCGTCTAGCTGCTGTCCGCGCTGCACACGGCGGTTACTCTGGATATTAGCTGGTGGTCACAATAATGTGACTCGACCGTATGTATATATATATATATATAGCTTAGGAAAGTTAAATTTTCACTCATGTAATATAATATAAATCACAACAAAACTGCGCAATGCTGCAAGTATTAGATGTAGTTAGTGTATGTAAAAGAATATTAACATACAAGCAATCTACCCTCATAAACAAACAAATAGGGCCAAAAACCTTCAGATAAAAAAAAACTAAAGTGAATAACAAAATGACGAAACAATGTTAAGAAAATATTTTTAAAAACATTTACTCAGAACCCCTGGATCACTCTTCGGGGAAAGACATCCAGAGGCCCTGAGCACACAAGTTCAGTTCAGGTTTCATGAGAATGCAAAAAATCTCAAAAAAGCAGTAAATGGATAAATAATAAAAATAAAAACTTGCAAAAAAATTTGGATTCTTCTTCTACCTGTTTTCCTTCTACTTCTCCTTCAAATTGACATTTAGTAAATGTCGAGACTTGAGATTTCAGACTTGTAAAGCCATGAATTTTGAGCAAAATTGTAAAGATGAAAGTTCACCAAGATTTTGTAAGGTAAATGTTGTGTTTATCAAATAACTTGTGGCCCTTGCCATATAAATTACATTGGACAAACTTCCACCTGTCTAAATTTGAGAATCAATGGACACAGATCTGATATAAAAACTTTCAAAAATCCTAATGATTAATACAGACATTTAACGTGGACCAGGAACATCAAACAAAGATCTTCGCTCTTTCCACGTTTATAAGTGAGTCACGGAAAAATTCTCATTGGCCGCCACCGGGAGTTGAACCCAGGGTCTTCCAGTTACGCGCCGGACATGCTTCCGCTACACCACAGCGGCCTCGAATTCCTCCACACTCACACACGCTAACTGCCAAGCCAATATGGCAGGTTGCTTCTTGGAGCCCCGCACAATGCTGGGGATTCGCCAAGAATCCCCAGCATTCACCAAGAATCCCCAGCATTGTGCGGGGCTCCAAGAAGCAACCTGCCATATTGGCTTGGCAGTTAGCGTGTGTGAGTCTGGAGGAATTCGAGGCCGCTGTGGTGTAGCGGAAGCATATCCGGCGCGTAACTGGAAGACCCTGGGTTCGACTCCCGGTGGCGACCAATGAGAATTTTTCCGTGACTCACTTATAAACGTGGAAAGAGCGAAGATCTTTGTTTGATAATCCTAATGATATTGAACTGGCCCATTTTCAGGAACATAGTTTTGATAATATTATTATTTCAATTTTGGGTATTGAATATAATAAGCAGATGAGAATCACATTGGAAAACCATGAAATGCTAATGCAAAAGAGCCTTTATCCTTATGGTCTCAACAATCTTTTCAATGGAACAAGAATGGTGCCTTATGATGAAAAAAGAAACATTCAAAATATTTTTTGCAGTGCCTTTCGAAATTTAGAGAATACAGAAACGCCTAAAAAGAGAGGTTGTAGGGGGAATTGAAAAAACAGACACACTTTTTTTGACTTTGATAACTTCTTGATGGAAATTAAGAACTTGGCAAGGTGTCCCCATAGTATTAAGAAAATTGTTGCAGCAATGAAATACCTTAATTTTGCAAAGACCAGAGCATTGTTAAGAAAAATAAGAGACTATTCTTTCAAAAATAAATATATCAAGGATCTCCTGATGGACATCTGTTACTATAAAAACAATAAAAAGGATGTTACTTCTAAACAGCTACAGAGAAGATATTGTGTCATCAGATTCCAAACAAAATTTTTTGAGAGGATTCCTTTTCGAGGAATATTACAGAAATTTGCTTCAATATTTACAATTGGTGACATCTGGGAGGTTGTTCCTGCATTTAAACTTGATACAACCCTTGGTAAAAGGATTTTTAACTATAATGCATTTTGCAAGAACTTTGGAGACACTGATTTAGAGAATTTACCCTGTTTTTGCCATGAGGACATTTGCTCTCAATTTGTTGACACATATTATGGACATGTTCTGACAGGGAATTTAAATATTGATGGAAAATCATATTTAAATGATTAAATTTTAATCAGGGAATTTAAATATTGATGGAAAATCATATGTAAATGATTTGATGCAGGTGTGAAGTACAGACCACAGATTTTCATTTCACTTGATACTATAAAAAATAATATTACCAAGGATTTACATTGCTTTATTCATAATTTGTCTGACAGTTTTGAAATTCCTGTACAAAATTTTTCCACTGGATTACAGCTGTACTAGAGAAGTTCTTTATATGCATTGAGAGGTTCTATAACAGAAAGCATTTCCTAAAGGGATGGAAAGAAATTAAAGAAGAAATTGAACAGCTAAAAAGCAAGTATGTTATAGTACCCATGCATTGATAAATGTGAACCCTCACATTTATCATAATATATTTTTTGCAAAAAAATATATTATGAAATCTTGTCAAAAGAATTGAGTAATGAAAAAACCTATCAAACTGAAAAATGTTCTGATGTCAAGATTATACAGAAGAAAATTTTGAGTTTTTTAAACTACTAAAAATTAGATAATCCAAGATTGAATTTCCATACATTTTTGCCACTCCTTAGTTTCATAAGGTTCCAGTGTGTTTCAAATTCATCACCTGCGGTTTCAATAGTTACAATAATAAAGCTGGCAATTTTTTTCAAGAACTGTTGCAGATTATCTACAATAATATTCAAAATACTACTTGGATTATTACAGACAATAAAAAATTCTTACAGTTTATCAAGGATAATCATCCATTTAAATGTGAAATTAATACATATGATTTCAATAATCTGTTTACTTCTATCGATTTACAGGATCTGCATACAGTTCTCCAATGGTATTTTGATGAATTTGGTCACCTTTTGAAGGTCAGCAAGGAATACTTGGGACACCTTTGTAACTTTTGTGTCTTCCGCAACTATATTACACTGCTGGACAATTGCTAAGGACGGATCATAAACGGCTATATAGCGCATAAAAAAGTAAGTGTGGTTGGATGCCAAGTGAAATAAAATAATGTCAGAATGCCAGGACATTACAAGAAAGACAATTTATTGTGCTCTGAAATCCAGAAGGCTTTGGAACGTGTTCAAGGGACAAACAGGCCATTTTGTGCAGAATACGTAAACGTGAAAAAAAGGCAATTACCGTCCGCAGGCGTTCCGGCGAAAGATGTCAATACGGGATATGGCCACCATGGAGGGCGATGCAAGATTCCACACGTCGTGTCATGCTCTGCACAACATCATCAAGCAGCTGTTGGGGCAATTTATCCCATTCCTCTGTGAGTGCACGGATGAGTGTGTCCTTGTTTATTGGAGGACATTGGCAACCAGCAAGACTCCTCCCCAAAGCATTCCACACATTTTCAATGGGATTCAGATCTGGAGAACGTGCTGGCCATACGAGGCGTTGAATATCCTTGCTCTCAAGACACTCCTGGACAGCGACTGTTCGATGACATGTTGCGTTGTCGTCCATGAAAATGAATCTATCACCGACAGCACCACGGAACATGCAAACATGAGGTAGCAGAACATCATTAATGTATCGTTGGCCAGTCATAGTCCCAGTTGGAAGCACATAGAGGGACGTACGGCTATTGATCATGATGCCAGCCCATACCACGACACTACATGTGGGATATCGGTCCCTTTCCTGTATGGCGATAGTTTTTCGGGAGATCCACTTGCCAGTAGTAGCCATAAACTGATTTGCTACCTCACTATCTGTGCTGCGCCGGTGTCTTTTTGGTGATAGCACTATGTACCGATCTTCTGCAGGTGTCGTACTGCGAACACGACCTCCCCCGTGACGTTTGCTACACTCTCCATTTGTTTGAAATGATTTCCGAAGCCTTGAAACAACACTGTGGCTGACGTCGAACTCCCTGGCAACATCTGTTATTTTTCGCCCTTCTTCAATCTTGCCAATAATACGGCCACGCGTAAAATCATCTAGGTGATGTCGGGAAGACACACTGAAAATTGCAAGTTCGTCAATTGATTCTTTCCCTTTCAACTTTGCGTTTGAACAACAACGGTCAATACGCGTCAAATCCTTTATATCTCTTATCAGCGCTATGACGTCACGAACAAGTTCGGCAATCCAAAATTTGCATACGCACAACACGTCTTACTGTATCCCGCACGTATGCTAATTTCCACATTTTCCTGCCTTCCATTTTATGGTTGCTATCGTTGCTATTGTCATCCGTCCTTAGCAATTGTCCGGCAGTGTATAATAAAAATAGAATAATGATTCAAAAACAAGGTATCCTTATGGGTACTTCATTTTCAAGCCTGTTATCCAATTTATTTCTGCATTATTATGAGAGAAGGATTGTTATGGAGCATGTTCATAATTTTAGATATGTTGATGACCTCATCAGTTTCTGTGTTTAAAACAAGACTTTTAATATGCAGGATTGTTATCTCCCGAACTTGGTTCTGGGAAAAACAAACAAGAATTCTGACATTGCTTTTTTGGACCTACAGATTACACTAAGGCATAAAAAATTCTCAATAGATGTATTTGAAAATAGAACAAATTTTGACTTCAGTCCTAAATTACTGAATGTTTGGACTTCAAGAATTCCAAGAACAATACATAGAAACATTATTATATCTCAATTTCTACGTATCACTTGCATTTGCAATAACAGAGACAATACCACCAAACAGTTAAAAAACTGTCTTCCACTTTAAAATATAATTCTTATCCACTAAAATTTTGTAAATTTTACTTTTGTGATCTCTTATCTACTTACAATCTACATTCCACCTTCAAGATCAGACTTTGTAACATTACACCCTAAAATATCTTTGTACTAACCACTTCTTAGGGCCACACTTAAACCAATTTTTCCTCAGAGTTGCCCCGGAGACTTATAACACCCGTTCTTTACATCCACTAAAAAAATTTATTCGACATTATGGAAATTGAATTATTGCAGAAAGTACCTAGGAAATTGCAGCTAAAGTTGTTCACTTTGGTTTCTGAACACACCTGGAGTTTCACTTTTTTTTTTGGAGGTTTTTTTTTTTTTTGATTGGAGGTTTAACGACCACCGTGAGCAACTCAATGGGCTATAAGCAGTCGCCCGTCCCTAATTTAGGGTCACTGGTTCCAGGGAAGGGAGAGAGCCAGTGCCGTAAGACAAACACAACACCCATGCCTGACCGGGATTCGAACCCGGACCCCTTACGGACGTATGATCATAGGCCAACGCCTTAGACCACTGCGCCACCGGGGCGGCGGAGTTTCATTTTCCAACTTGGATTTACGTCTTAACCGCGACTCTCTACGAATGACTGTTTATGTTATGAAGGGTTTGGTGTAAGGATTTATGTTACTGTTACTATCTTTTAATCTTGTAGGGAGAATTTTGACTCAGTTTTCGTTTTGATGTTGTTGTTTTTCGCTTATACAACAATACACGTAACATTATTGCTTTAGTAAGGTGTTTTTTAGTTAATTTTTAGTTCAATTTTAATCCTTGTGACTCTTTTGTATTTTCTATGGTTCAGGTAGGGAAGACAGAATGCATCAAATTTTACAACACAAAATTTCAAATTGGATATCCATTATTGCTTTTTTTTTTTTAGATTTTTGCATTCTCATTAAACCTGAACTGAACTTGTGTGCTCAGGGCCTCTGGATGTCTTTCCCTGAAGAGTGATCCAGGGGTTCTGAGTAAATGTTTTTATAAATATTTTCTTAACATTGTTTCGTCATTTTGTTATTCACTTTAGTTTTTTTTTATCTGAAAGTTTTTGGCCCTATTTGTTTGTTTATGAGGGTAGGTTGCTTGTATGCTAATATTCTTTTACATATATATATATTCCACTGCTGTAGCTGTATATATATAGTCTACTGCTGTATATGTCCCACTGCTATAGCAGTTTTATCCGAATCCCAACTGCTTTAGAATTGCCTTTCCTGTACACGTACATTGAACATACCAATTTTTTATCTCGATCGGATGATTCCTTCTGGGTGCTTTGTTATATATATATATATATATATATATATATACATACAGTATATATGTATATATGCTGGAAGCAATTTATGGATTTTATATGGAAATATTTCTAATAGTTTTCTATTTCGAGTCTTCTAAACGACTCAAAATGCTAACAGAAGAGAAACGTACTAATAGTCATCGGTGACAGACATGATAGCCATGGCATTCAAGGCTCGAAAAGTCACTAATAGTTGCAAAAAAGTTGCGTTTCAAAGGAATTCAATTTCCAGTGGGATAAAGAAGTTTCAAAAGTAAATCATGTGTTCTGAGGGGTGCAGAATCAGAAGATTGTTTACGTCTCCCGCGGAAGAAATATTTCTACCTAAGAAACATTTCTAGGGAGAAATGTTTCTTATATTATATTGTACAGGGTGATTCAAAAAGGGTTTTGTAACTTTTAAATCATATGGAAATTTATTCAGAATACTTACAGAATTTTTGAGGATTTAATCTGTAGCCAAACACACCAAGTTTTCTCCCACATAGTCATTTCGATTCGATGTGATTATCATTGGTGATACGGAAGACATCTCCCCTGAAGTCAATTTCTCCCAAAACTCGAAGCAGCCGTATCTGTTGTCAAACTGCGGCAGTGATTCGAGTTTTGAATTCAGTGCGATTTGCAGGTAATCTGGGAACAAACACTCTGTCTTAAATGAAACCCCATAAGAAAACATTCGAGAGGTGTCAATTCGGGAGAACGAGGTGGCCATGCTATCGGCACTGTATGACCAATTCATCGGCCTGTGAAACGTTAATTGGGGGAATCCCAGACATCTGTGCAGTAATGAGACGGTGCGCCGTCTTGCTGAAAGTGAATGCGTCCTTCTTGGTCATTAGCGTCCGACTGTGAAATGAGATAATTTTCGAGCATATCCGGATACACGGTAACATTAATGGTTTTCTCATGAAAAAAGGAGAGGCCGTAAACCTTGTGTTTTCTAAGTGAATAAAACACATTGACCTTTTGACAGTCGCAAAATGTTCCAGAGATTTGCGTGGATTTTTGGTACCCCAAATCCTGCAGTTTTGGGTATTAACCATACCACTGACATGAAATGTCGACTCATCACTGAAGAATACTTAGTTCAGGAATGTCTCGTCTTCTTCTACCCGATGCAACATTTCCCCTCAGAATTCTTGAGGAGCCACGCAATCTGCGCTACTAATATCTTGAACCATGACGAATCTGTATGTTTTAAGTGCAATCGTTTTTGTAAAACTCGCTAACCGTCGGTTTTGAAATACCCATTTCACAAGACCCACGGCAAATTGATTTCGTGGGTCTACAAACGAAGCTCTACCTCACTTGTTCCACGCCAGCAGCAGGGACAAGCGGGCGACCACGAGATTTCTCATGGAGAACAGAACAACCAGTCTCACCAAAATTCTTATGCCAAAAGTAAATTGTAGGTCTAGTGGAAGGATATCTACGATACTGGGTGAGAAATTTCCGTTGAACAGTTGTCGCGTATTTCGGTTCTTCAAACCGAAATACGCAGCGCGAAAGCAGTCATTTGGAAATGCAAGCCGCTGCCAGCCTCAGTTACGGAATTCGGTGCTATGGACTACGTGAGGTACAACTTGATGGGTTTTGCTACAAATTTTCACCTCCAAAAAGTTTGGAAGTATTCTGAATTAATTTCTATACCTTTTCAAAGTTGTAAAGTCCTTTTCGAACCACCCTGTATTTGAATCTAGTATAAGATATCAATTATCCTGTATATTAGATTCAACGTGTATCTGTTAAACTGAGCAACTCACACTGCGACACAAAATAAGACAAAAATAATTAATTCGTGTTATGATACACCTCAACTGAACGTAGAAAATTCTTAAAGTTTTAAAACTAATTTTTTCAGATATTTTCTAAACACAGGGTGATAATAATTTAAGTAGGCCTACTATTATTTCAAGGCATCTTCAGAGACATCTAGCGCCGAAACTCAACTAAATTTACTAGGTATGCGCGTACTACTTGGAACATGCAAAAGAGATTTCCGCGGAAAAAAGTGTTTCAAAAACCACCACATGTGACAGTAGTGCTTAGAACGGCGAAAAGCACTTGTGGGATGATCTGTAAGAGTGTAATTGTAACACAAACGCACAAAAATGGAAGCCTGATCAATAAATTTTAGTGCTGCTGATTTTCACCGCATAGCCGTACGGAAATAAACGAAGCCTACAATGGATATTGTTCAATGTGCCCTCCGTTCTGATACATGAAAAACTGCATCCGTTGAACGCTCAATAGCAAAACGTTGCTTGCCCACAGTAATGATGCTCGCATGCTATGTTTCAAGCTATGAAGTTACACACACTGCCCTGAAAATTCTGCTTTTGAAATATCCCCGCAACTAAAGGTCACAGGAATTCAGTTCTGCTGAACCAGGGTGGCCATGATGTTCTAAACAGCTGCTAACCGCTCTGACCTCGGTGAAACATTGTCGCAGTCCGTCCGATACGATGCCGCAGTTCGAGAAGGATTGTAGAAAGAAACATGACTTCTCGTGTGCAGCAGTTGACCGAAGCATTCAATGAAGGCTGTTCCCGACACATTTTTCCACGAACTGTTAGCAGGGAATTGAAGAGGATCGGTATTGGCAGTAGCATGCCTATACAGAAACCCGCAATGAACCTGAAAGTTTCATCTACAGTTGAGTCTTCGCAAAAACGTTCGTCTTTTCTGCGCATGAAAGAAAGTCAAGCAGTCCGACGAGTCGCGGTGCACCTTTTTCTGTACCGATGGTAGACACCGAGTTTGGCGGGAGCGCCATAAATCAACGGACGCAGCTTGCCTTGTAAACATAACTCAAGGTTATGGAAATAGTGCCATAGTGTGAGGTCCGTTCTGTTGGTACGGAACGGGTCCCCTGATATTGCTGGAAGGTCAGCTGTCCTACAAGGTTTATCCGAACATGGTTGATGAGTAAGTCCATCCTGTAATGTTGACTTTTTGTTCAGAAGATGACGGCTGTTTCATGGTCAATAATGTTAATGTCCATCGAGCAAGATTTTTTCAGCAGATATTCAGCAAACATAGCAGGGACTTCTACCATTTTCCCTAGCCATCATAAAGCCCAAATCTGCATCCCACTGAGAATGTATAGGACATGTTGGAAAAACAGGAATAAAGTCCGCTTCCATCAAATCTGAGTCAGTTACAGGACTTTCTGGTGAACGCCTGGTATGCTGTAGACGTAGATGCACTCCAACACCTTGTGGAATGTATACCAAACCGCATACGTGCTGTAATTAGGGCTAAAGGAGGTTCAACCCGGTATTGAATAAACGTTTCTAATTCAGTGGCCGGTATGCGTGTCTGTGTCCAGTGAGATTCATCTCAAAGAAGTTGGGTGCAATCGGGTGAGAACCCCACTGTATCTTAAAGACCATTTCACATAAGGCTCTCATCGGCCCAACTGTTTTCCCTGTTCTTATATTACAGACAACCATACAGATTGCAACTTCGTCAAGTAAAAAGGAGGTTACCCCACTGAACATAATATTTGCCATTAAGGTGGGTTACGTTAAGGACGCCAACTGTGTGGCTTGTTCAGAACACTGCCCATTTTATTAAACCGGCTGAAAAGTGTTTAGCCAGTTTAAAATTTCATTGTTTAACTGCCCTAGAGGATCTCTTATTGGTGTGTTTCGAATGAAATATACTGTATATCCACCTTCACTTGTGATGTGCAGTCGCTGGTTTCCACAATACCAAGTACTTACTCGCAGGAGATTAAATATACCTATAGAAGTGGACTATTTTTATACCCAATAGATCTATGCCATTTATTGAGGAATGTTTCGTTAGAAAAAGAGGTAGGAAAATGCTTGGAAAACCTTAGTAGTTATTTCGGATATCCTACAAAAACAGAATTATTACAGTCCGACGCCTACAAATGGAAATGGCGGGTCTAATTCAAACTTATATCAGTGATATCAGTGTCATAAAAGGATAATTTTTTCTCCAAGAACAGTCGACAAATGAATAAATATTCTTTGCCATAGTTTCAGCTACCCGATATAAGAGGAATTACTCCTATAAAACTTACAGAAGCGAGGTTATCCTGCATATTACAAATGTAGCATAACGCCAGTAAAAGTAAAAATAAGGCATCTGGAAAACCAAGTTGAAATAAAATCTGCGCACCTGGAAACCCATTCCATATAAAATAGTACTTTTTAATCCATCATGTTGAAACCAAGATGTCGTACCAAGTAAAAATAGAAATGTGAACCATTAGTGAACACATTTTTCTTCATACAAACGTCGATAATGCCTGGAAGCAGAAATAGCTAGAAAACGGAAGGAAGAGTTTGGCAATGGATGCAGATTCCAAAGTAAACATAATTTTAGAAGCGATTTTTAGAAACAGTGATTCGTGCCTAATGCAAAAATAGCAGTGCACTTTCACTACTGGAGAGAAATGTTACGCCTTCTAGAGACCTTTAGTGAAATGAAAAATAAAGTATCCTTTAGTTGAATGTAAAATTCTGATATTAATGCTTTCATGGTTGAAGCCATCAAATGGAAGAGTAACTTTTTTGAATCCAGCATCTAGATGAGGAGATATCGTGTCTTCAGTCTGAAGAACGGACTGACAATGTGATATCATGCGAACAGCATTCCTTTCATTTGTTTATATAAAAGGATAAAACAAGTAATGCTTATAATCTGCGTATTTTTCCCTCCATCTTTCTGTCTTTAGTTAGCACAATGCATTTTCATCTACAGATTAAAATGCTTTCGGTATGGGAAAGCTCTAACCATGTGTGATAACGATTATTTACATCTCTCCAAATTTCTTTGTTGCACACGTTTTCAGTTACATAATGTAATTTAATTAGTTTATACTTCTAAAAGTGAGATTTCGAAAAATCCTAGAGCTATGATCACAAATGTATGCATTTTTTTGCATGAAATCCAAGCGCTGTGACAAAACGTTAGTGCTATAAATGCGTTTCTTCGAGCTTTACTGAGAAGAAAACTGCTATCTCAAAAATATGCTAATGGTAACTACCTTCACTCTAAAAATAACGCGCGAATGCCGCATAGTTTGTTTTTCTTTCTTTTTTTCTTTCTTTTTTTTTTTTTTTTTTTTTTTTGCGATTACCTATCCTTAGGAAATAAACTGATTGGCAATTTCATAAATACAACCGGAGATTCGTATTTCTTTAAGTGCTCGTACATTCTTGCATTTGCAACTGTTAATTGAAATAGATATATGTGATGTAAACTTTAAATAAAACAAAATAAAATTATTCAGCCTATCATCCTTATTGATACAGGTAAGTACTATGTTTAGGTGTTAGCTCGTGTTCATTATATGTGAAGGTCAAAAATGTCATAAACATTTAACACAGTCTTCTTGAAAATATCTTTTGTTAACAGAATGTTTCGCTACGATTCATCTTTACTGAGAGGGAAATCAGTTATGGGACTTAAAATCTGGGTCTTCTTAATATAGTTTTTGGCAGACAATGTACGTAGTTTATAGGCATTGAAAAATCTATTTTTCCTAAAAATTTACTAATATCAATACTTAGCGCAAAGGAGACATTTAGCTGTCGCTCTCATATTCGTATTCTTGATAATTAAACGGGTACGTATGTGAAATGAAACTGGTCAGTGAGTTTAATAAAATTAAGAGTGTGATTAATATTAACCAACATCTCCTGTGATCAAGAAGAAAACGTTGTAGCTTTACTCAGGAAGATTCCCTTCTCCCATCGAAGATCTAGATGTGATCCTCATCTGACTTCTGCACTATGTCTCCGGTTAATACATTAGGGCTGATAACATTAAATTTGGAAGGCACGGTACCTTCTTACATAGATGATCCTTGGGATCGGAAAATTAATAAGCACAAGGAAAATTTATACACGGCGGTGAAATGTAGTGGAAAAATCTACGGAGTTTGTTGAAACATCGTTTAGTGAAATGGAAATACGACGAAAACGATGTGCAGCTCCTACGGAAATTTTCACGCAACTACTTCAGCAAAATGAAAATTGAATTACATAAATCATGGTTGTACAACAAGTGCTATTTTTATATAGAAGTATGTGATTGGTCTCCAGTCTAGGACAGAACTGTAAATTTGAAATGTCATTTGATGAAAACTTTGACACAAAACAATATTTAATACCTACCTCACAACACCAAAAGGAAGTGGAGTTATTTCCTTACTTAATAAAAAGATATGCTTAACTTAATAAAAAGATATGCTTAACTTAATAAGATAGTCTTAAAAGTGTGTCTTTCAGTTTGAGAAAACCTTGCTGTAAGCAAGTATTGAAATGTTATTTTCTCCTTGCTCAAGCAACTAAAACCGTGGTGAACTCCAAAGTATATTTACATAAAAGAATGTACAAATGCTTATTCAGGCTTTTGTGATATTGCTTTGGAATGAATGGACGTAAAGAAAGCAGAAAAACGAAAGAAGTGCCGAACAACTACTGTGACGGACCCCCAGCTGAGTGGGATGAAGTAAGAACATATCATCGCAGAGAACTTGGATTTGATTCATGAGACGTTCCTGCAGGCAATGCACGTCTCTGTAGATTTGATGATTCTTCCACACCCCCAAAACTTGGAGGGATAAATGAGATAAGGTGAGGACCACTAGAGGCATAAATTTAATGAATGATGGGAGGAAGGAGTACGGGGAAGAGGAAGAAATGGCCCCTGGATAAGTCCACTTGAGATGATGATGGTCAAAGAACTCGTTCTGTGAGGAGAGGAGTGGTCGTGGAAGTAGATCACGCTCACCATCGCCATTTTCGTCCACCTGTGGCACAGCGGACGAAGATTCCTAAATGAGGGCAAGCCTTCGGGGATAAAAAGCACTACAGAAATCTAACACTCGGTAGCACTCTTCTGTTTGGTGCAAAATTTTAGAATGACAGGCAAACTCAATCCAAGAGAATGCGAGTTCTAAAGATTCTTGAAAGGAATGGACAGAAAAACAACTAGTTATCAAATGAATGAATGAATAGAAGAATCACAGCTACAAGTTTTGTCATTATGTTTGTGAAGGGTTGAATTTTCTCAGGTTCATGTTAATAATGAATAAATTGTAGCTATGAGCAGATGAATGAAAATGACTTACGCGTAAACTTTAAAGAGACGATTCCTTCTTTTGTATCTCATTCTATGGAATTTGGTATTTCATCTTAAATTCACGAAATTAAATGCTCAAAATTACTTCTTTGTATTATAGAATAATAACCAGCCACAAAAAAGAAAGCACTGGAAATTATCAAACTACTTTGATACATTAACTTCTTAATGGAAATGGGAGTAACAATCAAGAGAGTTTTAGCAAAACAGATGCTTAAGATAAACCGGACTACATTATAAGACAGCATAAGGATACATATCGAAATACTTAATAACTCATGAAATAAGTACGGGATTACACCATATAATGCAAATTTTGAAGATGACAATCCGATTTTTGGTGTAAATGTGACATGGATGGTAAGTAAGATAATATCCGAAAATTTTCAAGTTTTCGGATATTATCTGACTTACCAACCTTGTCACATTTACACCAAAAATCGGATTGTCATCTTCAAAATTTGTATTCAATAACGTTTATCACGGGTAAAAACAAAATGCTCGACTTGAGTGAGTAATGTTTCGTTCCACTTTTTAAAAAAACAAATAATAAAATTTGAATCAATATAATATGAAGTATGTAATGTTAACAAATAATTCCAATACGTATTAATCCTCCATGAGCTCGGATCAAACGAGATACAGTCACTTTAGTGCTACACACACGGGCAATGAAATTTGCGCACCAAGAAGGAAGCATCGGATTGAACTGAAATTTTATAGACGTACTGATATAGATGAATGATGCACATGATGGCAAAAACAGAGCTTCATGACAATTACAGAGGGATCTGTGGCACGCAGTCCGGTGATCTTCAATAGCGCGTCGCCCCGCCTGGTGCACCGATACATGTTCCACTACGGTCCGGCATGGAGGTGAAAAGACGCCTCATGTTGAGCTGCGAGAGACTGGCCCACACGTATTGGACGGTGTGCTCCAAATTCCGGATAATGCGGCACGGCTGCAGCCGGCTTTTTGACTGCTCCCACACATGCTCGATATGGAACCTGTCCTGGCAGCGGGCAGGCAATGGAAGTGTCTGGACATGACGTACGCATTCCTGGGCAACCCAAGCCGTGTGTAGGTGGGCATTATTCTGCTGGTATAGCGCCCTTGGAATCCCGGCCAGGAATGGGAGCACATGGGGCCGTAGGATCTCATCCACACACCTCTGGCCCGTCAATGATCCACGTACCACTACTAGAGCTGATCGGCTATCGTAGGCAATGGCTCTCCAGACCATAATGCCTGCAGTGGGGGAGGTGTAGCCCTCGATAGCGAGGTTGGGATTGTGTCGTTGACCCGGGGACCTCCACACCCCGACACGATGATCATCTGTCCCCAGAACGAAGCGTCACTCATCGCTAAACACCACACGACACCAGTCTGTGGCGTTCCACTTCGCTCTGGCCTGGCACCTCTGCACGCGGAGCCAGCGATGTTCCGGTGTTAATGGCAGTACACGTAAGGGGCACTGGGATCGCAGATTCGCTTCCACGAGGCGTGGGGAAATTGTTCGTGGGCACACAAGAGCTGCTACATCTGCCTGTACAGTAGACCGTGTCCCCGTGGGATCCGTTCGTGCCTGGCGCACGATCCGTCGATTCTCTCTACCGGTGGTCCTCCTGGACCTTCCGGAGCCGCTCGGCCGTGTGGCAGTGCCGTTACGTGTCCACTGCTTCCAACACAGTCGGACGCTATGGTCATAACGATCCACGCGGCGGGCTATACGGCGCGCCGACCACCCTGCGGTATTCAGCCCGATGATTCGGCCCCTCTCAAAGTCCGCACGTTGCGTAAATCGACGTCTCTGGCATCTACCCGGCATTCTTGTCACTCTGTACTTTTGCTTGCGTCGACCGGTGCTTTTCGCTTTCATGGGACATCAAAGTATCTGTTTTTTTCATTTTCTTGTAGGACTTCCGTCCACAGTGAGTAGAGTTTAGGTCCCCGCCACCTACATCGAGATCGCCTTTTGGGCAGGACGCAGAAACAGAAGGAATGAGAGCAAGTCTAGTGACTTTGACAGAACAGTTTGTAGTGAGATTAGAGTAGAGTAGATGGCGCCACCGTACAAGTACGATATTGCACATAGAAGGGTGAGAGAATTTCAGGAAGGGCATAGGAAAGGATACCCATTTAACCAGTAAGCACTCTATATATTTGCAAAGTTTCGCGGTTGTAGCATGGTTTCTTTTAGGTGCGCAAATTTCATTGTCCGTGAGTGTATTTTGTGAATTATGTTTTGTGTTGATGAGTCAACTAACAAGAAAATAAGATGAGCGGGAACAAACAGATTCGATGTTGAAACTTTTAGGAGAGTGAATCCCTTTTTGATAGTCGTTGCTGATTCAGGTGAATTTTACAGGACCAATGAGCTGTCATAAGGGACAGAATGGCTGTGTATGAACTCATAATTGTTCTTACTATGGTCTATGACAGTGAAACCTAAGTACTTCAGAAAATGAAACAGTAGTCGTTTGTGCGTTGGAGATATATATTTCTATAAAAAAAAGTAAATTAGTAGAAATTATAATTTGGTAGATTGTGTAGCTTTAAGGAGCTAACATTTTCCGACAGTAAATGGTTGTTTGAAGTATCATATAGGATTGATATCTATCGAAAGAACTGCTAAGCAAATTCAAACACTGTGTAATTCTATCGATGCTTCTTTGTATTCCTCCCGCAAATTTCGGCTTAACTGCACGCCAGCGGATAGTCTGCTGAGTTTTCACTGATATTCATCTGATATTACTTTCGCATTTTGATGGCGATGTTTGATAACATATTTGCATTCCATGCAAGTTCGAATATCACAAGTAATTTCCATGGAAAAACTCATTCTGAACATTTTCATCTGAGCGGCGTGTACCTAGGTGAATTGTATTTTCAATGCAAAGTTTCATTTACACAGAAAGAATATAATTACAGAAAAAAGATATTTCAACATTGTAAACTAAGATCAAGATATTTTCCTCCTTAAACGGCTTGAAAGTTATAAGTGTAAAATCACACAAGAAATGAACAGGAACAGAATTAAGTCAAAAATTTTGTATCCTCTCTAGAATTACAAAGGAAAGAGACCCTGTTTCCCATTGTAAATTAAGGCTGAATATTTTCTTCCATAAATTATTCGGAAGTTAGTATTGTTACGAAAGTTGTACAATAAATTAGTAGAAACGCAACCAAGTCAAAATTTTGTAACATCTCATGTTGCTTTGAGAGATCACGATACTTCAGCATGGTTCTGATTTAAATGTAGATATAAAAAATTATATTTCCCTTATACATAAATGTATGAACACTTGTTATTTCTTTATTTTGCTGGTGTTTCTGGGTTGGCGAACACCGCGATCTGAGGGCTATAAGCAGTTCCCCGTCCCTGAATTGAGGCCGCTGGTTCCGCGAAGAGGGCAGGGCCAGCAGCGCCATGGGACAAGCACACTGCCCATGTCACATCTGAAACTCTGGCCAGGGCCAGCAGCGCCATGGGACAAACACACTGCCCATGTCACATCTGAAACTCTGACCAGGGCCTGTTTCAGATGAATAGTCGGAAGCCATTCATCTGAAACAGGCACCTCAGACAACTCTGCCATCGCCTCTTATGGGTCTAGCATGTTGGGTTTCGTGCTAGCTCTGTGCCTAATGCTTTAAATAATATCTTGTCACAAATTACGCGGATTTTGTTCTTTTCCCTTCCGGAGATTAAGTTTTTCTGGAAAAGGAAATATCAGTGAGCATATCAATTTCTGATCACAGGACACTGACTCCACCGTTTCGATGACCTGTGAGCAGTTTCCATTTCTGTGTAATGGTTGATAATCAAAAGTCTCAATTTTCACATGGCACAATTCTCATTACTTAACGTTTTTACTTAGCATATGGAAAGCAAGAAAGAGAGAGAAAGAAAAAAGCAAAGAAAAATAAAGTTCCTTTGGTAAATACCGCTTAAGAAATAAATTTTGTATTTCTATTCAAACTTTCAGCAGAATTGCTGAGCCCGATAGTCATATCCATTCAGTACATTTCCATCGAGTTTTTTTTAAGTTATCATGTGATGCTATTCGTAAAACGATTTCCTATTCAAAATCATATTAAAAGTATTTCCAGAGTATTCGGTTTATGCCCTATATTTTATGTGTTATACAGATACTGTTCGCTCAGTTGTTTCTAAAATAGTTTGAAAATTCTGCTTAGGCACGCACGGCCTTAACAGCTGATTTATAATATTCGCTGATTTATAAAATATTCGATGAAAACCACTTACGACAATTGTAGTAAATTTAGAAGTAGATGCATACCACTCAAATTACATTGGTTTTACGGTGTTCAAATAAACATTTCTAACGCCTGTTAATGAAACAGCTCCTCACATCAAATTTTAGCAAAATCAGCTTGAGCGCTCTATTCTGTTCTGTTTTGCCCTGTTTTACACTTTTGTGCACGTCAAATATTAGAAGATACACCTGCCACTTATTTAGAGTTTTGGAAGAGGGAAGAAATCACAGCTGCAAAGGTATCACTCCTTGTCTTACCAGCATTCGACGTCAGGCTTTTAGTGAGATACACTGCTCTTAATCGCGTACACGTTGTCGCTCCGGTAGCGGAATTAGTAAGCGATGACTTCTGATCATTCGTCAGAGTTGGGTCCGGGTTTGGATCCCGGTGAGGCATGAGTGTTGCGTTTGTTTTACGGCACTGGCTCTCTCCCTTCCCTGTAGCCAGCGACCCTAAATTAGGAGCGGATGACTCCTTACAGCCCATCGAGTTGCTCACGGTGGTCGTTAAACACCCAACCCAAAACAAAATCGCATACACACCGTTTTACACCTACTCTGTTGGTGCTTTCTGCTCAAGACTTTCAAACTAAGAATGCCGCCCCGGTGGCGCAGTGGTCTAAGCGATGGCCTCTGATCATTCGTCCGAATGGGGTCCGGGTTCGAATCCCGTGAGGCATGGATGTTGTGTTTGTCTTACGGCACTGGCTCTCTCCCTTCCCTGGAACCAGTGACCCTAAATTAGGGACGGGCGACT
Organism: Macrothele yani; assembly: GCA_039090855.1. Classification (NCBI taxonomy): domain Eukaryota; kingdom Metazoa; phylum Arthropoda; class Arachnida; order Araneae; family Macrothelidae; genus Macrothele; species Macrothele yani. The sequence continues at coordinate 72,376,301 of CM077001.1, forward strand.
GCTGATAGCCCATTGAGTTGCTCACGGTGGTCGTTAAACCTCCAATCAAAAAAAAAAAAAAACAACTAAGAATATGGAAATTCTGTATTTCATGGGGGCATCACCTGCTAGATTAAAAAACAAATATATATTTGCTACAGTTCTTGTTTGGCGACTTTGTGTTTGCGTTAGTGTGAAGCGCTACCATACACAATTTATGAAATTGGCCTCGACAGACCGCGCTAAAGTTCTTATGCTTATAATGAATTAGCTTTATTTGCTTTCCGCTAAGCTAATTATTATGAATGATTCACTTCCTACCAGCTAGCTAATGATATACTTGTACTAAGCTTCAAAATAATGAATTCAAAAGGGTGTTGTTACTAGTTAATTACGAACTTAAACAAAGTCTCAACGCTGGTTATTTATAGGAATCAAATAAATGTTATAAACCTAATAGCCAGACAGAGGTCTGACAAAAACTATGAATTGAGAAAGACTGACTTACTGAAAACTTCTTTATTTCAACGACTCTTGGTCAACTAAGGTACACACAACACTAGTAGAACAATAATGAATAAGCACTCCTCGTAATATACACGCTTTCGCTTAACGACCACAAGCTCTCCTCGTAACAACACAAAGCTCTCCTAAGTCTCGATGAACGCGCCTATATACTAGCTACCACCACGTCATGACTTACACTCATTGCCAGATCTCATTCAGCGGGTGAAATAATATTTCGTTCAGTAGGAAGATAATTTACATAGTAAAATAAAATAACCAGAGATAGTAAAATCAAAAGGAAAGTGAATATAGAGTATACGTTACATCATCTCCCCCTTAATTTTTCTTTTTTTTTTTCTTTTTTTTTTCTTTTTTTTTCTTTTTGTTTACGAAAAACCTATCAATTTTGGAGTGTAAGTCTTACATTTCGTTGATTGACGTTTCTCGATCTCTTTTTTGTTTTGTGGTTTGGTGGTAGCCGTATTTACAGTATCAAACTTGGCATGACAATTTACGAAATCTGTATTCGACTGTGAAATTTGTATTGTGGAACAAAACAAACCTGCATCGGCATACTTTCCTTTTATTCTGCCTAGCAGGAATCACTTTTTTAATTTCAAATGACGTTCTCATTATTCGGTGAATACATACCAACTGTATCAGCAGCGAAGATTGCCTGGAGCTGCCTAACAGTAACAATTTTATTATTTTCATGTCAAATTACGTTCGCAGTATCCGTTGAAATACATACCAACTGTATCAGCAGCGAAATTTACCTGGAGCTGCCTAACAGTAACAATTTTATTATTTTACCCCTAAGCACATAGATATATATAAAAAAAGTGGATTAGTAGATGGACATAGAAGAAATATAAAAAAAAACACATATATACATAAAAAAGAATGCATAGGCCCACACGAAAAAAAGAAATTCTGACACGTCAACTGGTCGTGCAGGAAAAACAACAAACTGAGAAAAGAACCTGTCCACGAGAACTTACTTATCTCGAGGACGCATAAAAAACTCTAGTGCGATAACGTTTTCCAGGCCTAATTGGACTGTTAAAATCAGGTGGCTTGGATCTCTTCAGGGACTGGAATGGAACTGGAACATCGGTCTGCTGTCGGTCAGGAAATCCCGGCGGCTGACGGGAACGGTCAGGAATGGCGGAAATCCTTCGGTCCGAAACGGCTGAAGTCTGTGGGTCCAGAAATCCCTGCGGCTGAGAAGAACGGTCAGGAGTCTGGCGGTCTGGAAATCCCTGCGGCTGAGAAGAACGGTCAGAAGTCTTGCGGTCCGGAAATCCCTGCGGCTGAGAAGAAAGGTCAGAAGTCTGGCGGTCCGGAATCCCTTGCGGCTGATAGGAACGGTCAGGAACGTCTGAAGTCTGGCGGTCCGGAAATCCTTGCGGCTGATAGGAACGGGCTCCCCCAGGCTTTGGATATGAAGTCCCTTTGTGCTGGGGCCCGTTGTGTCCTTCCAGTATCTTTTTGGACGGACGTGTCTCCGGCCACATCGTTTGCTTTCGCTTACGCCCACGTGGCATGAGAGTAGCAGCAGGCATCGGCCCTGTTTGCCCTGAACGTAGGTTCCAGGGGCGAAACCCGGGCGGATGCAAAGATTTCTGCCTTCGTCGCTGTTGCGGCGAAGCAGATTGGGGAGACAAGTCACGTTTGCGCCCAGCCTTTGGGGGTGCTGGACGGTTTGGAACATAAAATGTAGGATTCATAACTGATAAGTCAGAAATGTCCGAAGCCTCTGAGTCGCTGCTGTAATGCAGTGGTCGTGCAGGGCGATGTTTAGATTTGCCTATAGGAATACTTTCGGACGAGGTATTCAAAGAAGAAGTAGCCCGCATTGGTGCAGAGTTATCCGGAAACGGCGCAGCAATAGTCTTGGCAATGGTTGGAGGGAAAGGAACGATACTAGTATTCGAGGAACTCGATTCGCCCCTTGGTCTCATGGAAGAATCAGGTTGCGTGTGTAGAAACCCGTCTGGAGGGGGAGGGTGAAGGAAAAATCACTGGAGATTCTTCAAAAATGTTTGTTGGTTCGTCCAAAATTTCTGGCGGTTGAACATGAGATATAAATTCTTGAGTCTGTGGAACAGAAGGTTGAGTAGGGTTGATTATGAATTCGATATTCCGTTCATGATACTTGCGACACTGATCAACATGTACATATTGAAAATGGTTGTCAGGTTTCTCCAGAACAATATTATTTTCAAAGACATTTGCCACCCGATATGGACCTTCGTAGCTGGGTGCAAATTTCTTCACTAAAGTATGCGAAACAGAAGACTGGAAGTGCGTTTCCACGAGAGTAAGATCTCCAACGACAAGATCTGGTTCCCTATGCCTAGAATTATAATATCTTGCTTGAGCCGCTTGTGCTCCTAGCATTGCAACACGAGCTTTTTCTGCCATGATTTGTACTGATTGCGGAGTTGGTCGCTGGTTTAGCTCGTCGATAATCCCCGTTAAATTTTCAAAAAGGGTTTTAATTTTGCGACCCAGAAAAAGTTCTGCAGGAGTAATTTTAGTAGACTCGTGGACAGACGAGCGGAGGGCGAACGCAAAAAGCTCTAAATGGTCATCCCATCTTTCATGATGATCCATTACAAAAGTCGCAATCATTTTCACTAGCGTTCGGTTAACACGTTCCGCAGGATTACTCTGGGGATGATATGGGGAAATGAATTTATGTTTAATGTGTAGTCTCGCACACATTCTTTCAAAAATGTCAGAAATAAATTGAGGACCATTATCCGAAACTACTTTATTAGGTGCACCATATCTAGAGAATACTTCATTAACTAATACATTACAAATAACTTCTGCCGTAGCGGCCTTAATGGGAAAAACTTCAACCCATTTAGAAAAATTATCAGTTAGTACTAAAACATAACGAGCTTTATTTTTAACAGATAATGGATAAGGTCCCAATAAATCTATGGAAATAATATCAAATACATGAGAACTTGAACTAGATTTCAAGTGACCGGCCGGTCTTACATTACGGTAATTATTAATCTGACACAAGTGACATGATTGAACGTATGCGAGCACACTTTGGTACATGCCAGGCCAATAGGCAACATCCCGCAATTTACCACGGGTCTTGCGAATACCTAAATGGCCTGCAAGAGGGTTGTCATGAAATTCATTTAAAAGAGCCATTCTAAGGGTTCGCGGAATACATGGGCGAAACTCTGCCTTGGTAGTCCGAGATTTTGTATAATAAAGAAGACCCTCTATTACCTCAAAATGTTGTGACCTTCCAGCCAGAGAAGGATCACTTGGTAGGGGCGAACCCGCAAGCAAAAAATTGTAGATATCCCCAAAATCTGGATCAGTTATTAATTCTGCCATTATCTGCTCTCTGGATGTTATATCAGCTATTAGAAGTAAAGGCTGACATCCAGGAGTAGTTTCTGTGGGGACCCCACTAATCGGAACGCGAGATAATGCGTCCGGTAATTGATTCTTATGACCTGGCTGAAATGAAATCTTGATATTGCTCTCTTGTAACTTCAGAGCCCACTTCATAAGTCTTTGAGATAGGTGCTTAGCAGAATTCAAATACTGAAGGGCAGAATGATCCGTAATTATGTTAACTGTCAATTCGTTAAGATAACATTGAAATTTATTCAGTGCATACACAACAGCAAGACATTCACGTTCCGTAGCTGAATAATTGCCTTCAGCTTTGGCTAAAGTACGAGACGCAAAAGCTATTGGATGCCCAGCTTGTGACAAAACGCAACCAAGACCAACTCCGGATGCATCAGTATAAATATCAAATTCCTTAGTATGATCCGGGAAAGCCAACACCGGAGGCTGAGTCAATGCAGACTTCAGAGTTTCGAATGCAGCGTTAGCCTCAGGTGTCCAAATAAACTTCTTGTATTTACGTTTTAAAGCATACAATGGCTCACATATTGTAGCATAAGCGGGGACGAACTGCTGATACCATCCGGTCATTCCCAGAAAGCGGGATAGTTCTTTTGCTGTTTTAGGCAGAGGAAAGTCAACAATAGGCCTAATTTTTTCATTATCAGTAAATAAACCGTGTTGAGTAATTTTCAACCCCAGATATACAATCTCGTCCCGCGCTATCTGGCATTTACTAGGTTTTAATGTCAAGCCAGCATTGTATATGAGTTGGAACACCTGTTTGAGCAGAGAAAGGTGTTTGTCAAAAGTCTCTGATGTGATAATAATGTCATCCAAATAGACATGCACATGGGGACCCAGGACAGGTCTGAGAACCGTGTCCATAAGCTTTTGGAAAGTAGCAGGTGCAGAAGCTAGTCCAAAAGGCATACGTAAATATTCATAGGCCCCAAAAGGAGTCACAAAGCCAGTTTTATCGACAGAGTCCGGATGTACTGCCACCTGCCAATATCCACTCGCCAAATCCAAAGTTGACATCCATTTGGTTGACGACAAGTCATTTAAAATATGTGACATGACAGGTAGTGGATAATTGATAGTTTTTGTGACTTGGTTGAGTTTGCGAAAATCTGTCACGAAACGAAATTCATTGGGTTGTTTCTTTGGAACCAAAAAGGCAGGAGCAGCCCAGGCGCTTGTTGATTCCCTGATTATGCCCTGCTTAATCATTTCAGCAATTTGACGTTGCATTTCCTGTTTCTTATGTGGAGCACAAGGGTAAGGTTTCGTCGCAATGGGTTTCGAACCATCAGTGTCAATAACATGATAAACCACCTGTGTGAAACCAGGTTGATCCGAAAATAAACCAGGGCTTTCCTGTAAAAGGAGAGAAAGCTGGTCTCGTTGCCCCTCATTCAATTGGTCACTCAATAATAAACTCGTGATATCTACAGGAACCGTAGGAATCATTTCGACAGGTTCCGGAAAGGAAATCACATGTTGTACAAAATTCAAAGTTATTTGAAACTTGTTTATAAAGTCCATACCCATTAAACATTTCACGGGTAGCTCGTCTATAAGCAGGAAAGAATGTGTAAAACGAGCTTTTCCCAGCCCTAAAGATAATGTGACAGTTCCTGCGATACTGAAGATTTCATTATTTGCACCTCGCAAATACTGCGTTGCAGGCTGAACGTGTATTGCAGAAAAAGTGTCAGTGCAAAACTTTGTATTTAGGGCTGATATTTCAGACCCAGTGTCGAACTTTGTCTCGACAATAATGTCTTCAAGTGTCAAAAATACATCAGGCAACTGAGGAGTTTGAACAGTCACTAATACAGTTTTAGGGTCAGAATGTTTGCTATCAGGAAGCAGGACCGACCCTTCGTCTACTTCCTGTGGAAGTTTAAAGGAATCCTGGTGGGGTTATCATGTGGTCGGAAACCTCGACCCTGCCGGGTATCGGGAAAATTTTCACGATGAGGAAAACTGCGTGAAACGTGCGTCGGGAACTCCGCGTGTCTATTGACATTTTCATCTCCGTTACGTCTGCCCTCAGCACGGGCAGAAAAATTATCATTGCCCTGAGCATGATATCGTTCCGAATGCTGCTTAGTGAAACGGGGTCGAGCATACTGTGCAGGTGTACGATATCCCGAAGCTTGTTCAGAAACTCGCTGCTGGTTTGCCACTCTTCTGTGTGGTGGAACGTATGAAGCTTGGGTGGGCACATGTGTATGCTCGCGCTGAAAATTATGTCTATTATGCCGCTGAGGGTTTCCGTAATAAGCCTCGCGGGGTGCCCGAGCATGGTGAGTCGAACCATGTTTGCCATGTCGCTCTTCATATGTGCGTATGAGGCGAAGGCATTCATGAATTGTGGCAGGGTGTCGAACCTCCAGAAAATCTTGTAAGAATGGGTCGAGCTGCTGCACGAGGGTATCCAACATGTCAACATGACTGGCATGTGGATCCCATACGTTATATAAGCGTGTGGTTTCCAACGCAAATGCAACAGGGCTATCATTGGGACCTTGCTGACGCGAAAAAGCTGTTGAGCAAGGCTAGCTCGACTGAGACCGAAAGGAAAGACCTCCAAGAATTCTGCACGGAAATTCTCATAATGAGAATCCGGGTTCGACCCTCTCCACTGCCGATACCAGGTCTTAGCGGTATCCCTCAAGCAAGTGCCGGCAATTTGGACTTTGCAGTCTTCAGGAATATTATAGAGATCAAAATGATCTTCCAGATCTTCGAGGAACTTTAAGGACCCCTCCAAACCATTCAAATGAATTGTTCCTGCATGCGGCACGAAATGGGCAAGCATTCTGCTTCGCTGAGAGGATTGAACTCCCTCAGGTACGACCCGCGACTCAGAGTAATAAGAAGCTGGTGCATTACGAAATGGTGAAGAATGCCTGGGTGCGTGTAAATCATTCACATCAAAGTCAGAGCCACAGGCTTCGTGCAAATTGTCCAACGAAACACCATTACCCTCTAGACTTGCCGGAGGGTGGAAATTTGCAGTTGTCTCAGGTAAGGAAGACATGGGTAATAAACGTCAAGATCTCGTGTTCGAGAAAAGTTCGGGCGCCAATTATAATGAATTAGCTTTATTTGCTTTCCGCTAAGCTAATTATTATGAATGATTCTCTTCCTACCAGCTAGCTAATGATATACTTGTACTAAGCTTCAAAATGATGAATTCAAAAAGGTGTTGTTACTGGTTAATTACGAACGTAAACAAAGTCTCAACGCTGGTTATTTAAAGGAATCAAATAAATGTTATAAACCTAACAGCCAGACAGAGGTCTGACAAAAACTATGAATTGAGAAAGACTGAACTTACTGAAAACTTCTTTATTTCAACGACTCTTGGTCAACTAAGGTACACACAACACTAGTAGAACAATAATGAATAATCACTCCTCGTAATATACACGCTTTCGCTTAACGACCACAAGCTCTCCTCGTAACAACACAAAGCCCTCCTAAGTCTCGATGAACGCGCCTATATACTAGCTACCACCACGTCATGACTTACACTCATTGCCAGATCTCATTCAGCGGGTGAAATAATATTTCGTTCAGTAGGAAGATAATTTACATAGTAAAATAAAATAACCAGAGATAGTAAAATCAAAAGGAAAGTGAATATAGAGTATACGTTACATGCTGAATCATGTCCTAGGTGCATCTAGCAGTTACACAGGTTCCAAATACCATTCTGTATTTTACATACTCCATGTGCTTGCTTTATTTACAGTCACGACCGTAGCTTGGGGACTTCCAAGGAAAGTTCAGCCTCTCCTTAAATGTTTTGAGCCTTCCGTAAATAATACACAGCTTTCGTAGTAACAATAATTAGCATATATCGTGTTTGGAAAAAAAATTAAAGAAAACAAATTATTGTCATGTTTTATATCGATTTGACTGAGAGAAAAGCCCGTAAATCAGCTGATTCAATATCATGTCCGTTGAGCTCTCAAAATGGAAATTAGAAGCTTTAATATTTTTGTAGAAGCTTGTATGAGAAACAGCGATACAGTTTGTAGATCAATTTGTCGCCCAGACTTCCATGGTAAGCTGTTGCAATCATGCACTGTGTACCCGTCAATTTCCCTGGGCTCATTTGTATTACTTATTTTAAATGGTTTTACATTAAGTGAGCGGTAAAAAGTTTTTATCTTTGTATCTTTGGATTTCTTAACAAAAATCAGTTTCTTTAATCTCATCCCAGATTGAAACATTCTTTTCCCTCCCGATAATTGAGTTAAGTAAATCTTAGTACATTTTCAAGCTAACATAATCTAAACCACAACAATAATACAATACTGCCTTCTGCTATAGGAGATAATTTTTATTACTTTAGTGCAGCTACCAGAAAACGCACATGAGCAAATGCACTCTAGCTGAAAGCATCTCCTTGCCTGAAGCGATATTTAAATGGAAAAGAATGAACTAGAGTAAAGATCAAAAGCAAAGGAGCAGGTGCACCCGACATCCAACTAAAATGCTATAAAGAAATATTGACGCGCTAAAACACATTGCTAATTGTTCCTACACGGTCATATCTCCTCCCACCTGTGTGATCACGGGCATCAGTCAGTCGGGAGTATGGAAAACAGACTAGCAGCATGTTTGTAGCTTTTGTCCCTCTTGTCCCCTCTTTTTAGTAAGCATTCAGACATTGGATACTTCCAACGCCTGAATTCCCAGTAACTGAAAATTGAACATACACTGACGGAAAAAATCCCAACACCAAGAAGGGGTTGTGTTAGATAAACGACAGTTGGTAGGCGGTGAGAGTACATCTGTAAGATCACGTCTATGCAAATTTCGCGCTCGGCGCATACGTGTGGCGCTAATAGCGCCCCTCGGAGCATGCAAAGCAGGTTTGTTGTAAATACGTGCTGTAACGTTCGTGAGCGTTAGTTATCGTTGAGATTCGACGTAGTGTCTTGATTTTAGTCAAGAATGCCTTTAAGAAGACGAAGAAGCCATTATCAACAGCTCACGGAGTTTGAACGAGGTCGTGTAATAGGGCTACGAGAAGGTGGATTTTCTTTCCGCAATATTGCAGAACGACTTGGCAGGAATGTAGCCACTGTGCATGATTGTTGGCAGCGGTGGTCAAGTGAAGGTACTGCCTCAAGAAGACCGGTTTCCGGCCGGCCACGTGGCACTACTGAGAGGGAAGACCGCCGTGTACGGCGTATGGCCGTGGCGCATCGTACCGCGTCTGTGGCAGCAATTCGAGCTGCAGTTGCCACCACAGTAACACAACGAACTGTTATAAATCGGTTACTTGAAGGACAGCTCCGAGCCAGACGCCCTGTAGCGTGCATTCCACTTACTCCAAACCACTGCCGTTTGCGACGTCAGTTGTGTCAAGCTAGAGCTCATTGGAGGACGGAGTGGAGATCTGTTGTGTTTTCTGGTGAAAGCCGGTTCTTCCTGGGTGCCAGTGATGGCCGTGTGTTGGTTAGAAGGAGGCCAGGTGAGCGCCTGCAACCAACCTGTCTGCGGCCGAGACACACTGGACCTACACCTGGAGTTATGGTCTGGGGAGCAATTTCCTATGACAGCAGGAGCACTCTCGTGGTTATCCCACGCACCCTGACGGCACAGTTGTACGTCGGTCTGGTGATTCAACCTGTTGTGCTGCCATTCATGAACAGCATTCCTGTGGATGTTTTCCAACAGGAAAACGCTCGCCCGCATACCGCTGTTGTAACCCAACATGCTCTACAGAGTGTCGACATGTTGCCGTGGCCTGCTAGATCGCCAGATCTTTCACCAATCGAGCACGTATGGGACATCATTGGACGACAACTCCAGCGTCACCCCCAACCAGCATTAACTGTCCCTGTATTGAACGACCAAGTGCAACAGGCATGGAACTGGAGTTCCATGCTGACATCCAGCACCTGTACGACACAATGCATGAACGTTTGCGTGCTTGCATTCAACAATCTGGCGGTTACACCGGTTATTAATCTACCAGCATTTCACATTTAAAATGGCTCTTCTCGTGCTTACAATAAGCTGTGATCTTGAAACCTTAATCGATTAAATATGTTACCTATACGAATGTATTGCCGCCATTTCATTCCTCTACAACTATTTTTTTCGTGGTGTTGGGATTATTTTCCGTCAGTGTATAAATAGTTAATTACTATGTTGTCTTTGCTTTGCCTTGGATGATGTTCTTTTACGTATATATATATAAAGGAAAATCATCAAAGAAAAACCAAAGACAACAATATATATAAAACAGAAAGATATCAGGAAAAACGAAACTGTTGGTGCAAAAGATAAGGGAGATGAAGACTAAAAAAATTTAACTTCCAATGTGGAATACAAAGAGCTATGAAAGACAGTTCGGAAAAGTATCCTGAAGACATAAGAAAATACAATTGCGAACTAGTGAGGAAAGCAATTGAAAACAATGAAAGCCTGAAGAAAGCAAAGAGACAGCTGAGTAAGGGAAGAAAACAGATTATGGCACTGGGAATAGAAGATAGCGGTGAAATTTTGAAAAGAGTGAAAGATTTCTACACGAAACCATATAAAATAGGTGATACACATATTCCAGTTGTTAAGAAAGGGACAAGTACCAAAGTTCCTCCAGTCCTCCAGGCAGAACCTGCACATGCAGTTAAGAACATGAGAGGAGGGAGAGCTCTAGGAGAAGATGGAATTACCGTGGACATTATACAAGAAGCAAGTGGAGAAATAGAAATTACTCTCGCCCAAGTTTTCACTAGATGTCTCAACGAAGGAAAGATCCTCCTGGGGATTGAAACAATGCTATAATGATCCCGCTACATAAAAAAGGTGACACTGAGGATCTCAGGAACTACTGTACCATCAGCCTCCTATCAGGGTTTATGAAATCTTCACAAGGTTCTTTCACATCGCTTGAAGGTAGCATTGAATATGGCTCGACCAAGGGCACATGCTGGATTTAGGAGTGGCTACAGTGCCATGGATCATATCCATGTACTGAGAGAACTAATTGAAAGAACAAGAGAATGTGAACTCCCATTATGCATGGATTTTATTGATTATGAGAAGGCCTTTGGCTTTGTGAAACCATTATCAGTTACAATAGCTTTGAAATCCTGCCGTATTGAAGATGCTTACATTTATATTTTTAATAACATCTATGAAAATTCAAGTGAAAAGGTTCGGTGATCTGAGGGTACAGCACCAATAAAAATTGGAAAGGGTGTGAGACAAGGTGACACCATATCTCCCAAACTCTTCAATGCCACATCGCAAATTTTCTTTCAATGATTGAACTGAGTAAACAAGGAGATAAAGATTAATGGAGATTATTAAACTCACCTTCGTTTTGTGGATGACGTAATCATTTCTGAAACTACCCCACTAGAGCTGCAGAGTATGATCCAGGAACTGGCTTGCAAGAGTAAAGAAATGGGATTATAAATGTACTTTCAGAAAACAAACCTAATGCATAATGATTTTTCAAAAAACTAAAATTTTGCGGTTGATAGGGAAAACGTCAAGGTAACCAATACCTACATTTACCTTGGACAACAGTTATCAAGCAAAGGGCAGATTGATGAGGAAATTAACCGGCATATAAAACTTGGCTGAAGAGCTTTTGGCAGAAACAGTACAATTTTTAAGAGCAATATGCGAATATGTATCACACGTTATTTGATGCAGTGCTATCAATGCAAGCCATGCTTATCACGTGTATGTTTTAGAAGATGTGATATCACTACGCGTAATATGTCTCCGGAGAATACGAGGAGGTCGACGTTGCATTAAACACAACAGGCCGAATATCGGCTAACACACCATTGAAGAAGACAGTGATAGAAGCTGTTAAAACTAGTTTTGGTCGAAGCGTAAGATGTGAGCTGTGTTTTTTTATTTTAAATGTTTTTAATGGTTTTTAAGGATTTTATTTCATTTCCTTTTGTCGCATTCATTGTTTACTTCATCGCTTTCTGAAGGTCGTCTCAAGTCGAAACGTGCCTCGATGTTGAATTCGGCCGTACATTACTTAGCGCATGACAGTTTAAACTTGGATATTGTACTCTTTGAATAATTACTGCCTGGTTCTATCATCCATCAAATAAGGCAACTTTGGAATTATCGTAGAAATAGTACCCTAGCAATGAAGGATTTTTTAATTGCATGCTAAAATGGACAACTTAACCCTAAACTGGGCGCAAGGGTAGTCAATTATTCTTCCTAGGACTAATATCTCTCCAAATAGAAGTTCGGTAAGTTCGTTCATTTATAATACCAACAAACTTTTCCGAGTTTTTTTGTATGTGATATTATTTTCATACTTTTATTTGTTGTTCAGCATGGCCTGCATTGATAGCACTGAATCAGATAACGTGTGAAACAGGACTATAGACAATAGTATGCCTATTGATATCTTAAAATGGATTAGCCACGTAATTTATTTGGTTATAATATTACTTTAGCCAAAATATCGTTATACTATATATTGTCTGATTTCTCCTTAGATTCTAAAATTTTCCGGAGATTTCTGCGGATTTAGTATCTTGAATTTTTTCAACCCTTAATCAACCTCGATAGTTCTTCCCTAGAAAATCCGAACGTGTGATCATTCGCTGTTCAGCTCGAAGCAAAAAGTATTTCACACCTTTACACCAAAACGCAAACTTCTTGCGTCTGAAACCTAACGATTTTAGTTAAATCTTGGGTAACTTCGTGAAAATAAACCCTTTTTGCCAGTGATAGAATTCTAATCGATATCTGCCTTCTCTGGAGTCGACTGTTTTACCGATTGGACTAACTGACAAAGCTTATCCCTGCAACTTTGCCGTTTTGACATGTGCTTCACTTCTGAGGTAGGTACGTCACAACTTGTGCAACTTTCTTTGCTCAATCGAAGAACAGTAAGAACGTATTCAACTTGTAAGAAAAAAGTCAGTACACGTACGGTTTTCAACACACATGGCCATATGCCGTTCAAACACTCGTTCTTTCTCTGCATCTCGAGCTGATTGCGTAATTCGAACGAATCCATACCACCATTGAGTAGAATCTAAAACCAAAGGGTGGCGAGTTATTCAAAAAGAACAAAAATTCAGACGTGATTAATACGTTTACAACAGTACCTTAAATCTTAAATGAAGGATATATTGCAAAATATTTCGGGCAATTGTAAATATATACGCATATAACAATTAATGTTCTGCATAACCAAAATAACTTACAATTTATGTATATAATCATAATTCCATATTCAAGTGCTTTTACACCAGACATCCGGAAACAAAATATCACAACAAGCGGTAACAGCAGTTTACCGAAACTCGGAGAAACAGAACTGTCAGATTTTCATACTAAAGTACTGTCTTTGAGAAGAAAGTCTTGGCAAATGTCTTTCAGTCACTCCCAACCGAGAAAAAGAGACGAAGCGAAAAGGTGTGTCATAGAGATACAGTAGCGAACAAAAGTGTTTGGCAAAACACTTTTTCGACCATAATTTTGGTTCTGCTGCTTTGGGATATGATATGTGTTTATTCGTGGGTTACAATGCCGCGTAGTTTGTATTTCGCTCAGAGCGAATTTTTTGTTCGAAATGGGCCATATTCAAGAGTCGCCAATTATTACCCATTTGTTTGCTGCATGTATTAATGTTTTTCTTGTGATTTTTGTGGGTTTTGTGATGTGTAGTGTGATAATAAGTCAATCTTAGGTTTTCAGAAATATGTAAAAAGGCGGAGATCCCTGTTCGAGCTCGCCAGGTGGCAGTGAACATGATGGAATCTGGAATGCGCGTCACCGACATTGCGAGGGCCCTGAAGATCCGACATCAGCCCATTTCAGCTTTCCTGCAACGTTATAAGAAGACTGGGACCATCGAGAACAGTCCGCGATGTGGTAGGCCTTGTTCCACTACATTGCTTCAGGATAGACGCATCCTTCGTCGATCTCGTGCTGATCCCACCTTTACTGCTGTGGACATCGCCACCGAATTCCGCGACAGCGACGACCTGAACGTCAGCCGAATGACCATCTCCCGTCGTCTCATTGCTGGTGGATTGAATGGAAGACGCCCCAAATCACTCATCGGAGTCAAAAATCGACGAGCCAGAGTCGCGTTCGCGCTGCCGTCATTGACACTGAACCGCGGTGGACTGGAGTAAGGTGCTTTTCACCAACGAGAGCAAGTTCAACTTGTTCGGAAGTGATGACATCCGATACGTACGACGCCCGTGTGGCCAAAGATTCAACTCCCAGTCCATTCAGCCAACTGTCAAGCACGGAGGAGGATCGCTGATGGTTTACGGCGCCTTCTCTAGCAATGGAATGGGCCCTATCATCAAGATTGACGGAATAATGACCGGCCAGAGCTACACGAACATGCTCATCAACGATGTCTTCCCATGGGCAAACCAGAACATGCCACCCGGATGGATCATGTAGCAAGACAACGACCCGAAGCACAACTCCAGAGTATCGAAGGCAGCCTTCCAGCAGCAACAGGTCACACTTCTAGACTGGCCAAGCCAATCTCCAGACCTCAACCCCATCGAGCACATCTGGGAGGAGCTGGAGAGACGATGTGCGAAGAAAACCTGCCACAATAGGACCCAGGAGTTCGACCAACTGTCTGCAGAATGGGCGCGAATTCCGCAGGTCAACGTCCAGAAGTTAGTGGACTCGATGCTGGCCCGTTGCGCAGTTGATATTAAGTCTCGTGATTATCCCACTAAGTATTACTTATTGTTTTGTCGTTTTCTGGTACTTGTTTTCTGTTATCGTTGCATTAAATGAATGTGATACATACCTACTTTGTTGGACAATTTGTATAATCTTTGCGATTAAGCTCGGTACCTGATCTGTGTTAAGGTTTCCGATCCATCTGCATATGGGTCATGTTTACAACTGAATAACACATATCATATCTCAAAATGACCCAATTTGGTCCAGCAGAAAAAATATTATGGTCGAAAAAGTGTTTCGCCAAATACTTTTGTTCGCTGATGTATACCAGAAAACGTTTCTGAAAATCACGGCCCAACTTTTATTCGCACATATGCTCCTCAAAATAAAAAGAGAAATAAGTGATCACTGCAAAAATATGGTATTTCCTTTCTCCTCTGAAATGTACTGGATACGATCGTCTTAACTACTTGAGAGTGCGATCGTCAAACAATGTGAGAAGTGATATAAAAATAATGTATGAAAACTTCAAAAATACTTTTCTGTAATAATAGTATTCTTACTTAGCATATTTAAAAGAAAAGCATATTTTAAGAATAAAATGATTGAGTGAGTAACTTAAAAGGGGGAGGAATAATTAGTTCTCTGCTGAGAGGAAAGGATTATTCTGCCATCTGCATATCAACAAAAGAAACAAAAAGGATGGCACCGAGTTTTCCATTGTAATAAGTACGTCTTTTCTAAAGTCAGAAACTTATAGATTTGTGCTGTTATTTTAACTATTATTGCAACAAAAAGGAGAATTTCGCTCACGAAAAATGAGAACTGTGGATCAAAAACTGCATGGAAAACGTTGGTTGAGGTCGCAGAAATTGAATTTAAAACAGGACTGTTTTCTATACTAGGGTTTAGCTAACACCATGTAAAACTCCTAGGACTGATAGCAATCTCTCGTCGCTAATTTGGACCACTGCTCCCAGGTGGGAGACGGAGCCCGATCTGACAAACGCACCACCCATATCCCATCTGGGTTTCCGAACCTGGCCTATCTTATCAGCAACTGGTTGCGGCGCCGGTGGCGCAGTGGTCTAAGTCTCTGGCTTATGATCATTCGCCCTAGTTAGGTCCGGGTTCGAATCCCGGTGAGGCATGGATGTTTGTGTTTCGGCCCAGGCTCTCAATATTTTACTTGTCCAACACTGGTTATCTGTGTACATTGGTCATTTAGTATACTGTAAATTCCTTGTTTGATGTATACTTGTTCGCAATGTGTTACATGATCAACACTGTCTATATCTGTGTAAATTGATCATTTGACATGCTGTCAACTATATATGATTTGTACTTGTTCGCAATGTGTTACATGATCAACACTGTCTATATCTGCGTAAATTGATCATTTGACAGGCTGTCAACTATATATGATTTGTACTTGTTCGCAATGTGTTACATGATCAACACTGTCTATATCTGTGTAAATTGATCATTTGACATGCTGTCAACTATATATGATTTGTACTTGTTCGCAATGTGTTACATGATCAACACTGTCTATATCTGTGTAAATTGATCATTTGACATGCTGTCAACTATATATGATTTGTACTTGTTCGCAATGTGTTACATGATCAACACTGTCTATATCTGTGTAAATTGATCATTTGGCATGCTGTCAACTATATATGATTTGTACTTGTTGCTGTGTAATTTCTGGCACCTGTTTATGTATGTTTTTATGTCTTTGTATCACCAAGTCCAATTAATCATTTAAAAAATTTAAACGTCCAATCCAATAAAAAAAAGAAAAACAGAAATCCACATCTGGGTTTCCGAACCTGACCTATTGTATCCATTAAAGAGACCGGCGCCTGAGGCCACTAGACCATCGGGAAGGCCAGGGCTTTGCGGAGTTCAGATAAAATGACAAATCCAGATATAATGTTATTCATGCGAGTTGAAAAAGGGCCATCTTGAGACATGAACCGATTAATATATGTATTTTCTTTTTCTCAGTGACAAAGCTATAAAATGTTTCATCCCTCCCTTATTCGCACAACTAGTATAGTAATAACTGTAGTTACTGAAATCCGGCAGTAAACTCCTATTTCATAAAAATTTAAAGATTTGGAGTTTTGCTAAACGGCCTGCAAGAAAAAGTTTATCCGAAAAGTGTTTCATGATAAAAGTTTATTAGTTTCTCATGATTTTATAGGAAGTGCGGGGATGGCATTTTTTCCTCCTGTGAAAGAACGTGGTTTTATTTTTGCGCATATTTGTCATAGTATATACACAATTGAGCCACATTATTGTGACCACCTCCTACTTTTGACGTCAACAGCGCGTAGCCAATGAAAGAAGGCGCGTATCGCGAGCTGGCTTGGAGGGTATATAAGGTGTGCTGTAAGCATTCTGAAAACATATCATTCGTTGTTGTCATGGATAAAAGGAGCGATTTGTCAGATTTGCAAAAAGGGATGATTATCGGCTTTCGGGCAGATTTACAAAAGGGATGATTATCGGCTTTCGGGCAGATTTACAAAAGGGATGATTATCGGCTTTTTGGGAGTATTTCTGAAACAGCGCAGTTTGAGAACTGTTCGCGTGCTGCTGTGGTTAAAGTGTATCGTGATTGGAGAAATGGTACCATTGCGAATAAGCGATGGAAACTGCCGAGCACCACGTGCCATTGATGTAGGACGGGAACGTCGGCTTCGAAGGTGTGTGAGGGCCGATCGACACGATACAGTGGAGCATCTCACTAGCCGAATGAACTAGGGGGTTACCAGAAGTGTGTCTAAAACGACAGTTCAGCGAATCCTGCTGCGTATGGGGATCCGATGCAGACGGATGGTCACTGCATCTATGCTAACGAAGGTTTATCGGCAGAAACGGCATATATTTGCACGGCAGTATCGGAATTGGACCTCCGCTGATTGGCAAAGGATTGCCTTCTCCGATGAGTCACGTTTTCTGCTTCATCGAATGGATGAACTTTGAGTGATAAGGCGAGAAACATCGGAGAACAAACGCTCTTCAACCATTGCTGAAAGAACACAAGCTGGTGGGGGGAGAGTTATTGTCTGGGGAATGTTTTCGCGGCATTCCCTAGGTCCACTCACACCTGTGGAAGGCTCTATGGATCGAATTCGTTATGAATCCATCCTTGCAGACCACTTCACCCATACATTCGGATTGTCTTCTCTGGGGCAGACGGGATCTCCAGCACAACAATGCGACGTATCACACGGCTAGAAATGTCCGAGAGTAGCTGAAAGAGCACGATGAAGACCTCAAAGTACTTCCCTAGCCTCCTAATTCCTCAGACGTAAATCCAATTGAGCATCTGTGGTGCCACCTCGATAGTGTTGTTCGCTCTATGGATCATCCAATACGCACCCACCAGCAGCTGTCAGATGCACTGCTGTCAGCTTGGCTCCACATACCTGTGAACACCTTCCAGCACCTTATTGAGTCAGTCCCAGGCCGTCTAGCTGCTGTCTGTACTGCACACGGCGGTTACTCTGAATATTAGCTAGTGGTCACAATAAAGTGATTCGGCCTTGAAATTTCTTCTTTGTTTTGTGGGCTAGTGGATAGGATGAAAGTCTGCCGAATGCCTACCGTTAACTCCTATGCTTCCAGTATATCATCAGCTTAATATAGTGAGATAATGATGGTATATTTACCTCATAAGTATGTGATGAAAGAACTATGATGGTGAATAAATACACAAACCACACCATGAAGGTTTCCAGAAGTAATATAACTAACATGCTTTATATATACATTATCAGCATCATCATCATTGTCAACCATTATCAATCCACTGCTGGACGAAGGTCTCCCCAAGTTTCCTCCACAACGGTCTGTCTTGTGGCAGTCTCCTCCATGTCACTCCCGCATACTTTCGAATTTCATCCACCCATCTTCCATGTGGTCTTCTTCTGAGTCTTTTCCTGTCCCTTGGAATCCAATCTAAAATTTCGGCTGTCCATCGATGGTCTGTCCTTCTGGCAGTATGTCCAGCCCATTGCCATTTTAGGGATTTAACTCTAATCATGATGTCTTCCACTCTTGTCATTTTTCGGATCCACGTGTTCCTCTTCTTATCTCTCCTGGTTACACCAAGTATGCACCTCTCCAAGCTGCTTTGAGTTGTCTGCAGCCTTTGTATGTCTCTTTTAGCTAAGGTCCACGTCTCTGCACCATACGTAAGCACTGGAAGGATGCATTGATCAAACACTTTTCTTTTAAGACATAATGGCATATTGCTCTTGAAAATTATGCTGTTTCTTCCAAAAGCTCTCCAAGCAAGTTTTGTACGCCGATTAATTTCTTCATCAATGTGACCCTCACTTGATATCTGCTGTCCAAGATAAACATACGTGTCTGTTATCTCCAGCTTTTCTCCATCAATCGATAAATCTTCATTTCTTGTAAAAGCATTGTACATCACTTTTGTCTTCTGAAAGTTCATTTTTAATCCCACTTCTTTACTCTTGTCAGCAAGTTCCTGGATCATACTCTGTAGCTCTGATGGAGTAGTTGCAAAAATGACTAGGTCATCATCACATTATATATACTATTAAATATCCTGTCTTACTACATTTTGACGACAACAAATGCTACATAGACTGTACATTAGACGCTGTACTCCACCTGCTGGTCCTGCTTAAATGGAATTCTCAAACACTATATATCGTATGCTTACATTAGCGGGTGCCGCGAGTCTTTCACGAGAGGAAGACGAAATTAGCTCGTGACGTCATCGTATCTTTTGACGAGAAGAGTGGCCACAGTTTCTTAGAGGGGTGATGACATAATCGTAACATCTCCCAGCCTAAAATTTCTCCTTGTTGTTTTCCAATAGAATACCTTCATTTTATAAGCATGGAAATTTTCCAAATAATAATTACAGAATGTAGCATGAAACGCCTACATCTTATCCGATATGGAATGCACGGGTAGAATTTCTGTTACTTCTCGTGAATTCATTATATTCAACTTCCACTTACAATTTGCAAGTTTTCCTCAAAACTTTTCCGCCAGTTTCATCTCAGGTATTATATTTAAATATCAATGGCGCAATGAACATAGAAGTCAGTTATTAATAATTTTCCCTCAACTCTTTAGTATTTGATGCATTAGCCTACCATACGAACACGAGGACATCAACAAGAAACAATATCCTTCGCGAATATGCGTCAAACGCTGGCACAGACGGCCTACAAGACCGGGCGTCCTATATGCCACCCTCTCTTAACAACAATCTATCAATATAAAATGCTCCTTTTGCCAACAGGATGAGAGTTGGACGCCAGAAGACTGGAAACAACGGTGCTGGTACGATGAATCACGATATGTGCTCCATTATATCGATAGTTAAGTCGGTAGTTGGCTGTCAGCAGTATGAGGCTATAAATTTCTTATGACTGGCATCGACTATCTATGCCGGTGGAGGCGGTTCTATGATGCAGGGCATGTTTAGCTGGCAGGAATAGAAAACGCTGGTGCTTGTGGACAATCGTGTGGACTTTGACTATTACCAGCGACTCTTTGTGGACCATGATCACCCCACAAATTGTACGTCATGGTTTTCTTCAAAGACAAGAATGCCCATGTCATCAATCTCACCTAGAACAGAAATGGTTCGACGAATAATGGTGATATGAGAGATATGTCGAAATGTCCCCAAACTCGTCTGATCTCAACCCAGTTGAACATGTTTACGATGCTGTGGGATACCAGGTGAAGCATTTGAGCACACAATTACCCTCCACACCTGAACTGTGGACCACAATTTAAACAGCTTGGTTGCATCAATACATACAAATATACAGCGACCTCGTATAGAAGATGACATGTAGGGTGCCGCCCGTTCTCCTGGAGAAAGAATGGCCCACGAAGTATTAGGGAAGCAGTCGTAATTCCGGGAGCACTCACTGGATGCTTACTAAGTGACAACCACGCCCCGTCAGTTCCGGAACCAAATCCGTAGAGATGTGGTACAGAAATTGACAACATATTAATGCTGTACCATCCGCTTTGAAGACTACACCAATTGTGAAAGTCCCCGGCCGCAGGTAAGGATATCTTGGCAACCCTTTTTGAACTTTAACCGTTCTTCCAGGACCTTTAAAAAATTTGATAAGCACAAACTATTCTTAATTGCCTCCGATTACTGCGACTGTATGAAAAAAGACATGCGGCTGCTACAAGACCTCACTTATCCATTCCTACGTTTGGCCGCTCCGGTCGCGCAGTGGTCTAAGCAATGGCCTCTGATCATTCGTCCGAACGCTGTCCGGGTTCGAATCCCGGTGAGGTATGGATGTTGTGTTTGTCTTACGGCACTGGCTCTCTCCCTTCCCTGGAACCAGTGACCTTAAATTAGGGACGGGCAACTGCTTATAACCCATCGAGTTGCTCGTTGTGTAACGTACCAAGAGATGTGACGTACCTGCCAGAAGGACGCACACGACATAAAGGCAGATAGGAATCAGAATAAAATGTCCGCGTAGCTCAATTGGTAGACCAACTTATTCCGGAATGAGGGGACCCGGGTTCGAATCCTGGTGCGGATAAAAATGACGGAGAAATTCACTTCGTTATAGTTGCTTGTGCTCCAGTTTTGTGCCTGAATTAGTGTGTTTTCAGAGTGTGTCGTCCATTTCTGTTGTGTGTCCCTTCAAGACGGAGGTGAAAGCTATCTTTTGGTTCGTCTCACAAGGTGGTGAGTAACTTATTATTTCTGTAATCAGCATTTAAATTTTCGATCGAGCTGATCGATTCTTTCGTTAACCCTCGCCATTAGCAATGGCGGCAACTGATAAGAGTGATGTTCACGCCCTTATCAGCAAAGCTCCTTTAACCTCCTCCTCAACCTCTGGAGACCAATCATCTCCAATGCTTCTCAGTGACATATCGCGCACACAGGATGTGGCGCGCGACTTCTCTGTAAAGGCTGCAGCTGCTTGCCCTGTCCTGGATAGTGACGTCGCCTTGACGCATGTCTCTGGTACTGCAGACGAGGCCATGGATGTGACTGACGGCGCAGATCCGCTGCCTTCCACTTCCACTCAGTTCCAAAAGTCGCTTCCAGCAACTGGCGCTGCGTCGCAGCCCTCTCTCGTCAGTTCTCCTTCTCGTACATATTCCAAGGTTACCTCCGGAGCGAAAGCTCCTTCTAAGTTTGTGGCGACAGTCTTTCCAGACTCCTACGCCAGTGTTGACGGCAATACCGCTACCATTGACATCCCGGAGGACTTCCCAGCAGGAAAACAATTTATGTCTACCATGGACTTCGGCGTCTGTTTCGATGCCCTACCTGACACGAAGCTCAAAGAGTACAGTCTTGCACTTAAGCAGATGCTTCCCGCTGGAGCCCACATTACTCATATGCCCCGCAAACCACGGGTCCTATTGGTGTATTTTGCTCGTAAGGAACATGCCGATCTCGTAATGATTGACGGCTTGTCCATCAAAAATGTTCATCTTCTACCTGAGCCTGTTGCGCAGCGGCCTATCCAGGTTACTTTTCATCCAGTTTCACCTGAAGTCTCTAATGTTGCACTGTGTACCTTACTTAGCAAATTTGGCCGAGTAGTGGGACCGGTGACGACTCTCTCAGCGGCGCCTAGAGATCCAGATGACAAAACCATTGGAGGGTTTCGTCGTAGTTCCGGCGTCATCTTTCCGTCGGATGAACATCTGCTGGCGTGCCCGAAAATCCTCAATGTACGCTGTGGACAACAGCGTCGGAGAATCGACGTGATTACATCCCTACACTGTACACTATGTCATGGCGAAACTCATCTTCTAGTGCATTGCCCCCATCAAGTTCCACCGACTCCAACTAGCTGCCTATCAGCTTCTGCACCTCCCTCGAAGTGAACCCCACCATCCACTTCAGCACAGCAAGCCCTAGAGCTGAGATCTGACAAAATTTGTCGACTTACAGCCGTTGGTCAACGAGAAGCTTCCACGGCCGCTTCCTATGATTTACAAGAGGATTTTCCAACGATTGCCTCAAAACTTCCCCAACGTCCTCATTCGGCTTCTGAATCCCCCTCAGAGGGTTTTCAGTCCGCTTTTACTACTGGTACCTCCGTCGCAGCAGATACAGAGTCCATTGGCAGAGAGTCTCAAGGTGATGATGATTCGACTGAGCCTCCGTTGAAGCGCCGTGGTTCCTCCCGTCGGCGATCAGCGAAGAAGCAGAACTCAACTTCACCCAGATCCGGCAGTTCTACCCGCCATACCGCCCCATCCAAAGCTGAAGTCTCCTTCCCTACGGTTGAAGACTTTGCTGCATCTCTCCAGAAAGTCAATATACCTTCCGTACCACTCTCCTATGAAGATCTCCATGCATATTTAACGAACAAGACCGGCTACACCATCGCACATGCCTTAGCCACGAAGAATCCTTCACTTCTCCATCTCGTGCCAGATCAGATCTGTAACCTGTTACACTTTTGCTGTCAGAACATACCTGCCCACCCGCGGGCGAAAACGTTTTTCAGCCAACTCAAGTCTTTTCCTCCAGTCCTGAAAGATCTTCAGCAAGCATTAACTGAACCACATATTCAAGATCGTATCACTTAATTGCAGGGTATTCGCATCTTCCCTCAATAATGCCTTGGCTTATGAAGACCTCAATCCGTTAGGGGCAGATCTTCTCCTACTCCAGGAAACGAATTTCAAATCTACCACTCTCTTCTCTAGATGGCGGCCGTGGAACTATACGTTTCACCATGCATTTGGATTATCTCCTCATAGTGGCCTCGCAATTGGCGCCCGCAACACCTTCAACTCTACTATCACCTCCTTTTCAGTTCGCAACCTGTGTCGAGATCTCCTACAGCTTGCAACTTTCACCATTGAGTCAACTTGTTGCCATATTTTCAATATCTACATTCCATGTTCTACAACCTTCCTGTCGATACTATTCACCCGTCTTCGTCGTGCTTTATCTCGCATCCCTCCTACAGCTCACGTTCTCATAGGAGGTGATTTTAACTGCACCCTCAATCCTCAACTTGATAGGTCCCCTTCCATCAGAGAGCACTAAGTCGCCTTGGTGAATCTTCTACAGTCAATTGTTTCAAACAACTCACTCACTGATGTTCACCGCCACTTCCATCCGACGACGACTCTTCACACCTGGCGCTGATCCCATGACCACAGTCCTTTTACAGCCCGCCTTGACAGGTTTTATGCCTCAAGTACCCTTCTTCCAGCTGTGACTGAATCGTGCATTCATCCCACAGCCTCTTCCGATCACTGCGCTATTGCTCTCACCGTCCATACTGCTAGGACAAAACTCAGGACAATTCGTCCTTGGACTTTTGATAATGCTGTTCTCTCCGACCCAGATTTCTGCTCGTCAGTTCGATCATTCCTAGAGGAAAGACGACCGCAACTCCAATCTGCCTCCTGTGGTCTAACTTTGTGGATGGAGATCAAACAACACCTTGTTCTTCATGTCCGCAACCTTTCTTTCACGGCAAAGACGATTCAGAACATGCGTCTTGACCATGTTCGCTCAATGCTCTCTCTTCTTAGCCTAAGTGATCCTCTCTTCTCCTCCCATCAAGCAGAACTTCGATCTCTTCTCCTTCCATCTGGCTCAACAAGCTCTGTGTAGACGACTCCGTCTTCAACATCTGACGCCAGACGCGCATAATTATGACTTTCTTACATCAGTGGAACGCACACGACGAGCATCGAGTGCACTTCATCACCTCCGCCTTTTTTCTGGTGAGGTGTCAGACGACCCGATCACTCTTTGTTCTCATGTCCGTAAGCATTATACTAAAAAGTTCTGTGAACCTCCTCCGCCATCCCCCACAGCTATGGCATCTCTCCTTTCTAATTTACCACAAGTTCCACCCCATCTTGCTACCACTCTCCTTCTACCCCCACACTTTCCGAACTCTCCTCCACATTCCTTTCCCTGAATTCCAGTGCCGCTCCAGATCCGGACGGCCGAACTTTCTGCTTTTACAAAACTTTTCTACCTCTACTTCTTCCGTTTCTCCTCTCTGCTTTTTCAGCTGCCTTTAATGTCTCCCTCCGCCCGAGGAGATTTAAAGCCGCATATGTAGTCCTTTTCCCCAAGAAAGGTGATCTCCTTGACTTGCAGAACTGGCGCCCTATTTCCCAACTAAATCTTGATTACAAACTTTACACTAAGCTTCTTTCTCAACGACTCAATCCCATCCTCACTCACATTCTCTCCCCCAACCAAACTTACACAGTCCCCGGCCGCTCTCTTTCTGACAACATCCACCTCCTTAACGACCTGATCCACCTCGCTCGACTCCGCTCTGAACCCCTCGCCCTCCTCTCACTAGATCAACAGTCAGCCTTCGATAATATCTCCCATTCATATCTTTCTGACACACTCCTTTCTTTTGGGTTTCCTCCCTCTTTTGTTTCCCTCCTCTCCTGCCTCTATCAGGACGCCAGTTTTCAGGTTAAGTTGCCCAGCTTTCTCACAGCGCCAATTCCCTTCCGCCGTGGAGTGAGGCAAGGCTGCCCACTCTCCGGCCAACTCTTTGCAATAGCCATTGAACCATTTCTTCGCACAGTGCACCGTTCCTTTCAAGCTACTCTGCCACCACTCATCGGCCGCACGAGACATCATGGCATCACCTCAGTTGCATATGCAGATGATGTAACCTTTTGCGTTCGTCTCGAATCACAGTTCACTCAACTGCAAAGTCTCTTCACAGAATACGCCTCGTGCTCCGGCGCAACGATTAGTTCTTCCAAAAGCACAGGCCTGTGGTGCGGCTCCTGGGTTGATCGTATGGATTCCCATTGGGGTGCCAACTGGTCTTCCATCTCACGACGCTTCCTTGTCGTCCATCTTGGTATACCGGGCGATGCCTCCCTTACCACGTGGAACACCATTCATCTACGCTTGCACAAGTTAACTGCGTTTTGGCGCAGAGCCTAGTTCTGCTCATCCTACTTCCAACGAGCACGTCTCCCCGTACTTACCTACTTTCTTTATGTACTCACTCCTGGCACGCAGTCAAAACTCCACTCCTTCGTCTTCAAGACATCACCCGTTGCTTCACTTCCGTAATCTGGACTGGCCACCACTGGTTCAGCACCCCAAAGCTCTGTCTTCCTCTAGACCACGGTGGCATCGGCCTTGTCGACACACATATGTATTACAAGGCTTTCAAGATTACTACGTTCCTTCGCCTCATCACGTCACCTGTACCTGATGCTATTTCTGTAAGAGATGTCACAACTAATCCGAGCAACGTCAGCTTCACTTTCCTTTCCCTACTACTCATGGACCGTCGATCTCTTGTTCTCTCCCGTTGTCCCCCTGTCTACCGAGAAGCTTTCACTTTACTCCGCTCTCTCTCCTATTCTCGCTCCCCACCTGACTCTACCACGGAACTTCTCGCCGAACCCCTCTTTTTCTCGTCTCTTCTCCACCCTTCACATCTGTCGCACTTTGCCTATCCTTCCTGGCTCCGTGCAGGAGTCGTAACAGTCAGAGACCTCACTAATTCCGACCTTTCCTGGCGTTCTTATGCCAGTCTTCCCTCCACTCTTCTTCTATCCCCCTCCCCTCTCTCTGTCTATGACTCCCTCCTTTCTACTATTATCTCTCAATTCCCCCACCTCGCCACTCCCTCTGGCCTTACATTTGTCCCGTCTGCTTCCCTTCCTGTTCCCTTCTTTCTGTCCGTCGCCGGCACAACTCTTCCACTCTCTTCCTTGTCGACGTCGGCTCTCTACCGTTTCCTTTCCATGTCCCACTCCTCTTTTCCCATCCCCATTCCTGACGTCCCCCTATCCTCCACCACCGCTGTGTGGTCCGCCCCCTCTCTCCTCTGACCGCTCCACTAAAGATCAACACTCATTGGCTTTTTCTTCACCGCCGTCTTCGCGTCCCTTCCATCCTCCACTGCACGACACTTCTTGATTAACCTCTTTGCCCCTTCTGTGCTCAGGAAGCTGATGTCTCTCATGTATACCTCCATTGTGTCATCTTACTGCCGCTCCTGCATTTAGCATTTTCCATCGCCCAACGCTCAGTTACAGCTGATCTCACTTTCGACGCTCACAAGACACTGCTGCTTCAAGTTTCTCCTCCAGTCAAGCTACCATTAGTTTGTTCCTACATTTTTGTTTTAGTAAAGCACGTTATCTACGTGTTTCACCAACGCTGCCGAGATATTACCACTCCTTATACAGAGCCTCAAGCTTCTGAGATGTTACTGTGTCACTTACGAGACTGCCTTCTTTCTCGTCTCTGCTTCGAGAACCAAGTAGCTGTTACTCAGCACTGCGAGAGTACGTTTCTCTCCACATGGTCTCCGGCTGCTTCCTGGTTTGCTGGCTCGCCGATGTCGCTATATCTGACGGTTGGCCGACCATGACTTCGACTATACTTGCTTTTGATGAGCTTTGTTTAAATCTTCATGATCACCATTGCACTAGACCTTTCGTGTTGTTTCTCCTCAATTTGAATCTTATGTAATTCTTGCAATACCGTTTTTTGTGTTTAGTTATTGTAGTCTCTATCATCCACGTGAATCTTTCATATGTTGAGACGAACAACTCCCGTCTGTCTCATGTTTTCCCATTAATGCTTTCTTTGTTCTCATAGTGATTTGCACAATGTTGTACTTATATTATAATTTCGTTCTGTTGTTTGTTTTCACAATATCGCATCTTTCTTTTGAGACGGCCTGTTTGTCCGTCTCTTTCATTTGTTCATCGATATGTGCGCCCTCTTCACTCTTTTGTTTAATTTGGCCGTTGAAATGTGCTGTATATAAATTGTACAATGTTTAGAATATCGTTACTTTTTTACTAGATTTTAGTTGTATTAAGTAATACTCGTCAGAATGTTTTCTAAATCATACTTTAATGAAGTTGCTTTCTTATACCGAATGTATTTCTAAACTGCGCAATGCTGCACATGTGTAATTAGTTATCGCCTTCACTATTATTGATTGCGAGATCTTAGTTCCGTTTTGGCTCAAGTTTTTCCACGTCTATGTAATGTGCTCATGTGTCGAGACGATCAAGTCACGTCAGTCTCATGTTTTCACATTATCGCTATCTTCATTTCAGTTGTGAATTGCACAAAGTAGTACATATCTTGTAAATACGTTCTGTTGTTTGCTATCGCATTACTGCGCCAGTTACCATGCAATGACATGTTTGTCCATCTCTTGTATTAGTTTATCACTATGAGCGCCTTCATCATTATGTTGCTTATTTTGACCATTGCACCGTGCTGAACATAAATTGTACAAAATTTAGAATCTTGTTACATTTTAAACTGTATTTCACTTGTATCCAGATATACTAGTCAGATTGTCATCTAACTCAAACTGCAATGCCACGTTGATTTCTTATTTCCAATGTTTTCCTCAATTGCACAATGCTGTACATGTGTATATAATTCTTGTCTTTATTATGCATGATACAAAATCCCCCAGTACTGAGATTTTCTAATTCCGTCTGTCTCAGATTATTACATTCTTTTTCTTTTTTGTATTCTTTGTCCTCAGTAATTTCTTTTCGCACAGTGCTCAATTATTGTACACCTGCACTGTTATCTGTCAGCACTGAATTTGTACCTTTACTCCGAGACGCACTGTTACGCCAGTCTCTTATGTTCTCGTGCAAAATATGAATGCACCCTTCACCACGATGCTCCTTTGTAGATCATTGCACCGTGCTGTATATTTTAATGTATTTAACTTGTATCAGGACGTTCTAATTAGTTCGCTTCCTGAACCCTAACATGAAAATAAAACCGATTTGAAACCATTGAGTTGCTCACGGTGGTCGTTAAACCTCCAATCAAAAAAAAAAATTCCTACGTTTGTGCAGCTTCAAGGGTGCGTGCCTCTGTACAGCAGAAACGTTTCTCCTCTTGTTCCAAATGCACTTTCGCGAAGAAATAATCAGCATTTTCTTCGCTCTTCCCAACAGCTTCACAACAACGAAAAATCCGGGGTGCGGGTGGGACAACGCAAGAACTTACTTTTTTTCTCGAAATAATAACTTCAATTATGCTTCACATAAATTATTATCGTCCTGGAAGCAATAATAAGGTGCCAAGTAACGCGCGTCTTGCATTTGAACTTTAAACGACAGCCTCAGGTATCGGAGGAGCCTCAAGCGCTGGCTGCAGATTATTCGTTGGAGATCGACCCGGATTCAAGTCCCAAATAACGCATGGGTGCTGTGTTTACCGCATGGCTCTGTTCCCTCCCTGGAAAAGATGGCCCCAAATTAAGGACGGTCGACTGCTTGTAGCCCTCAGAAATGTTTCCCTACTCACCACCAAAAACGTTTCTTATAAATGTCAAAATCCCACGGGTTTTTTTTTTGTTTTTTTTTTTGATTGAAGGTTTAACGACCACCGTGAACAACTCAATGGGCTATAAGCAGTCGCCCGTCCCTAATTTAGAGTCACTGGTTCCAGGGAAGGGAGAGAACCAGTGCCGTAAGACAAACACAACATCCATGCCTCACCGGGATTCGAACCCGGACCCCTTACGGACGAATGATCAGAGGCCATCGCTTAGACCACTGCGCCACCGGGCAAAATCCCACGGTTACCGGAAATCTTAAAGGCCGGGAAACACTATCGTGCATGGTAGGTTTGGTAGCGGATCAGATATATGTGCCCTTAGTGATGCATTATACTCAGACAATTTTATATACATGTCGATAGTAACTTCTTCGATCAATTTAAGTTGTGCTTCTAACACAACATTTCCAGTTTCCGGACGACTAATTTTACCAATTAAGCTTTCAAAGTTTAAAGTGGTGCGTACTTTTTTCTCATTGATTATCTTCCTGTTAAGTTAGGACTTCATAAAAAAATTCTATCAACTTAAATTTTGAAGGAAGAACGATAACTGTATCAGACCCTCTCCCCTGAACCACAAGTATTAGAACATATAGACTTTAGTTTCGACAAGGATCATTTGCCACAAGAACAAAAAGACAGAGACACTCTTTTGACCCTATTAAATCAACTACTAGGACCCTTTTTAAATTAACCAGGATTTTCTCAAGTGGTTATCATTGTATCTAAACAGACAATGCGATTCCAATAACTTCTAAACCACATCCTTGTTTCATTTTATTTCATTTCATTTCATTTCATTTATTTACTTATAAAAACATCTTATAATTCATCTTATAAAAGAGAATAACTTCAAGACAAATTAAAGATATGATACAGCAAGGTGTTATTCAAGAAAGTATTAGTGTCAGGGCAGTCCCAGTGTTCCCTGTTTTCTTTCCCTTTCTCCCCAAAAGATGGGGGCTATAAGTTTTCTTTCCCCTTCTCCCCAAAGGATGGGGGTTATAAATTTTTCTTTGACTATAGGAAGTTTAATGACATATACTTAAGCCTGCAAATTAGCCATTACCCGGCATGCCAATAATTTGCTCGATTTGTTCTCTACAAAATGGTTGTCTAGCACCGATTTTGCATTGGTTTATTGGAGGTTTCCATGCACAACGGACAACGGTTTACGACTGCTTTCTCCACGAGGAATCGTCCGGTAGGTTTATTGTGCGGTCGATTCTGATCACCCTGCATATCATCTGTATTTAAACTGTATTTTAATATCACGTTCGAAGAACGGGTATTTAGCTAGTTCTTGTATAAGAACATCTGTCAATTTGCCTTTACCACTAAGGCCTTTTCGCCGTCACCCTGGACGAACATATGGCGAAGAACTTTTCTTTCCGCTCTTGGACGCAGACATTTTTGTACTAAACCAATCCCACTGCGACACACTTTCAATACTTTTGCACAGCACGAGCATCAGTGCAATACTGAATTCCGGCACTTTGGTTGAAAGCCTATAGGACTGTTCTATTCTACTCGGGTAAGGGAGGTAGCGCTGGCTGCGCGATGACCTGCCGGCGGCGCGCCATATCCAGTTTTATGATTTTCCTGACCACAAATTTGTGAATTTTTCGGAAATTGAAACGGGAAGATATTCTTAAAGGATTGCACTATCGAAATGTGCTAAAAACCCAAAATCGATTTTTTCGATATTTCAAACCTCCCTGCTCCCCTTAATGTAAACGTTTATCTGGGTCGCATTATTTTCACGAATACGACATTCGATGAGCATCTTCATATTTTGGACCACGTTTTTGAGTTATTGCCTGCTTCTGCAGGACTCACTATTAAACCCAGTAAACGTAGCTCTTATCGTGAAGAACCCTTATATTTAGGGTTAAAAACAACACCTCAAATTTTGATTACGGATCATATCGCAACCTTCCCATGCCCAGAGGACTCGTGTAGTTTGGGTTAAAAACAGCATATGAAAGTTTCATTATTGTCGATAGCAAGTAAATGCCATCACAGTGTTCCCATACCCAGAGAACTCTAAAGAACTGTCTCTATTCTTAGGAATGACAAGGTAGTATCGACAGTTCGCACCAAGTTATACAACTATTTTTGAAACTAATGACACTTAAGATGAAAATGACTTATGACGAAGCCTTTCAACAATTTAAACAGTGTTTGATTTCACCGCCGTCTTTGGTTTGTTCTGGTCACACTCAAACTTTTAAAATAGATATTGATGCTCCTGGTGTTTGTTTAGGCGCTCTACCAGCACTGTTGTACACAGTAGGTCTTTACGAATAGGAAACTAGTCACGGAAGAGTAATCATACGTGAAGAGCAGCGTAAGGGAGTTTGACCGTTGCAAGACAGTAGCTGCGAGGAAGGTCAGTTGTTCAATCACCACAACTGCTGTATTGTTGGGATTTCCACGGCAGACCGTCGCACGTGTTTACAAAGACTACGTGAAATATGGCAAAGCTTCCAACCAACGGAAGAAACGTGGCTGCAAACGTGCAATTGACTCTCGACGTGAGTGCAGACTGGGCCACATTTTTGCAAGGGATCGTACGGCTACCCCAGATCATTTTTGCAAAGGATCCCACGGCTACCCCAGATCATTTTTGCAAGGGATCGCACGCGTATCCCAGATCATTTTTGTAAGGGATCGCACAGCTACCCCAGAGCATTTTTGCAAGGGATGACACGGCTATCCCAGAGCATTTTTGCAAGAGATCGCACGACTACCCCAGATCATATTTGCAAGAGATCGCACGCCTACACCAGAACATTTTGGCAAGGGATCGCACGGCTACCCCAGAGCATTTTTGCAAGGGATCGCACGGCTACCCTAGATCATTTTTGCAAGGGATCGCACGGCTACCCTAGATCATTTTTGCAAGGGAACGCACTGCTACCCCAGAGCATTTTTCCAAGAGATCGCACGGCTACCCCAGAGCATTTTTGCAAGGGATCGCACGGCTATCCCAGAGCATTTTTGCAAGGGATCGCACGCCTACCCCAGATCATTTTTGCAAGGGATCGCACGGCTACCCCAGATCATTTTTGCAAAGGATCGCACGGCTACCCCTGATCATTTTTGCAAGGGATCGCACGGCTACCCCACATCATTTTCGCAAGGGATCGCACGGCTACCCCACATCATTTTTGCAAGGGATCGCACGGCTACCCCACATCATTTTTGCAAGGGATCGCACGGCTACTCCAGATCACTTTTGCAAGGGATCGTACTTTGCTCTGGGGCACCAGAGCAGATTACGTTGGAATTCAGTGAAGGCTCGTCCACAAACTTAGGTGCACCGACTATCCGTCGTAATATGAAAACAAGAAAGATGACACCGAATTTTCGGGTGTAATAAGCACGTCTTTTGAATCCGTTCTGACGCAAATTAAATTTATCAAAGCTATTCAAAGTCAATGGAACCGGTATGGAAAACAATAGTATCTGACGGAAGAAAGAAGTTTTACAATCGGACCTTTAATCCCTCAGATATTGCTGTAGACGGAATCGTGAGCTTACGAACTCTTAGAAACAGAGTTATCGACAAAAATAAGATGTGACTTTACGTCCCCTGGTGGAAAAACCATGCATTATTTTAGGAAGAAAGTATTCTCAAAAGGTTTTTCCATATGAGCGGTATCGGTCCAAGAAAAAAAAAAATTAGTCGAGTTTTCAGGAGCCCAGATTTTGCTACAAATACATCAGAAGCAGAAATTAACACTTATGACCGCTGGTGGCCAAACCATTCTTTACAAAACATTAGAAATTATGTGAAAAATATTTTCCATCAGGTCTTGTATGCGATACAGGAACAATATTTCAAATCGGAGCTTTAGGAGCAGAAAACGCAATTTACCTTTATGCGCCCTAGCGGAAAGTCTTAAATGATTTACGTGAAAATTTTGAATTTATAGGAAAAACATTTCTCATCAGAAACACTGTCCAACAACGAAAGAATTTCTCAAATTGGACTTTTAGAAGTAGAGATATTGATAAAAATAAGATATACATCTACGCACCCTGGCGTAGAAACCATGCATTATTTCAAGAAGAAAGTGTTCCTAAAAGGTTTGTCGACATGAGTAGCATCGGTCAACAAAAGACTTTTTTTTCAATCGAGATTTTAGAAGCTCATATTTTGCTGCAAATACATCAGTAGCGGAAATTAAGACTTACGGCACCATTTTTTAACAAAAATTAGAAATTATGTGCAAACGATTTCCCATCAGGAGCTGTATCCGGTGCAGAAGGAATTTTTCAAATCGGAGGTTTAGAAGCAGAGAAATAGTGGGAAACGCAATTTACCTTTACGCCCCCTGGCGGAAAGTCTATGAATTACTTGAAAATTTTGAATTTATAGGAAAAACATGTCACACTAGAAACACTATCCAACAAAGAAGGAATTTTGTAAATCGGACTCTTAGAAGTCGAGATATTGACAAAAGTAAGATATACGTCTGCGCCCCCTGGCGCAGAAACCATACACTATTTTAAGAAGAAAATGTTTCTAAAAGGTTTGTCGACATAAGGAGTATCGGGCTACAAATGAAGTTTTTTTCAATCGAGAATTTAGAAGCTCACATTTTGCTCCAAATACATCAGAAGCGGAAATTAAGGTTTACGCCCCCTGGTGGCCAAACCATTTTTTTTTTTTTTTTTTTTTTCACAAAAATTAGAAATTATTTGCAAAGGATTTCCCATCAGGAGCTGTATCCGGTGCAGAAAGAATTTTTTCAAATCGGAAATTTAGAAGCAGAGATATAGGGCGAAAAGCAATTTACCTTTATGCACCCTAGCGGAAAGTCTGTGAATTACTTGAAAATTTTGAAAATATAAGAAAAACATGTCACACTGAAAACACTATCCAACAAAAAAGGAATTTTTCAAATCGAACCCTAGAAGTAGAGATATTGACAAAAATAAGACATACATCTACGCCCCTGGCGTAGAAACCATCCACTACTTTAAGAAGAAAATGTTCCTAAAAGGTTTGTCGACATGAGTATTATCGGTCTACAAACGACGTTTTTTTTAATCGAGAATTCTGAAGCTCATATTTTGCTGCAAATACATCAGAAGCGGAAATTAAGATTTACGCCCCCTGGTGGCCGAACCATATTTTTTACAAAAATTAGAAATTATGTGCAAACGATTTCCCATCAGGATCTGTATCCGGTGCAGAAAGAACTTTTCATATCTGAGATTCAGAAGCAGATATATATGGCGAAAAGCAATTTACCATTACGCCCCCTAGCGGAAAGTCTATAAATTACTTGAAAATTTTGAAATTATATGAAAAACATGTCACACTGAAAACACTATCCAACAAAGGAGGAATTTTTCAAATCGGACTCCTAGAAGTAGAGATATTGACAAAAATAAGATATACATTTACGCCCCCTGGCGGAGAAACTGCGGGATATTTTAGGATGAAAATATTCCGAAAAGGTTTATCGATGTGAGTGGCATCAGTCCACGAAAGAATTTTTTCAATCGATGTTTTAGAAGCTCAGATTTTATGGCAAATACATCAGAGGCAAAAATTAACACTTACGCCCCCTGGTGGCCAAAATATTCATTACCAAAAATTCGAAATTATATGCAAAAGATTTTCCATTAAGAGATGTATCCGCTGAAAAAAGATTTTTCAAATCGGAGTTTTAAGAGAAGAGTTATCGGAAAAAATGTAATTTACTTTTACGCCCCTAGCGGAAAATCTATGCGTAATTTGAAAAGGAAACTGTATCTAAAACACTCTCCGACATAAATGAAATCGAAAGATAAAAGAATTTTTTCAATCGGATGTTTAGAAGCAAATATGTGGATTAAAACGTAATTTTGAATTCGACATCATCTGCATTTACGCCCTCTAGCGGCAAAATTGTACATCGTAAGAAAAACGAAATAAAGGATCATCATTCGTATATTTCAAGCTTCCGAATGCAAAAATAATTTTTCAAATCGGAATAATAGCTGCAGAGATACTGTGGGTACAAACGGACGGTCGGATGAACGGACAACCCGATAACAGAAGCACGATCTTTTTTTACAAAACACGTGCTAAAAATAGGCTCTGGTAGTGGATGTCATATTGCGTTTCCCCCAAAGCACCAATAGTTTAGGCTGCAAGTTTGAAAGGCCTATCCAACTGAAGTGTGGGGGATTGGAAACACATCATCTGTTGAGATAAATCAAGTCAACTCCATCACGTTGATGGGAGAGTGCGTGTATGGAAAAAAAAACAGGAAACGGCGGACCCAGCTTGAAGTTGGAGTCAGATAGGTAGGTAGAGGGGCTGTAACAGTTCGGGCTGCATTCACATGGGATTGCTTGGTGCCCTAGCCAGACCTCCGATATAAGGTTTGTGAACATACTCGCCGACTATCTACACACGTTCGTAACGATTCTCTTTCCGCACCACAACCACATTTTTCAACAGTACAACGCCACACCGCGTACTTCCAGAGTGGTTACCAGATGGCTCCAGGAATGTTCCATTGAGTTCCACTGGAATATTCCTGAAAAGCTACTTAGGCACACTCCAATGGCCCCCTCGATCGCCGGACCTCAACTTCCTTGATAATTTGCAGGACGAATTGGAAAGATCTGTTCCAGCCCGCCAACCTCCACCAGCAACTGTGGATACTCTACAACCGCTGATTCTCGCTTCATGGGTGGGGATCACCGGTTTACAACACCTCATTGAGTTCTTACCAAGACGGCTGGTTGCAGTTGTAAGGTCAAAAGGTGGAACAACACTTTATTAGGGTGGTGTATATAATAATCTGCCCATTCAGTTTATTTGTTCTTATACCTGCCCCTTTCTGTCATTTACTGAAGCGTTTTATGGCCTCTGGATCAACACTAGTTGATTTTAATTTTCTCACAGTTCAATAATGCCTCCAGCAATTATGTCTTACAAAATCAGGCAGTTGCACTACAAATTTGCTGTTATTTACGGTATCTATCTATCTATCTATCTATCTATCTATCTATCCATCTATCTATATATATATATATATATCATCATCATCATTGTCAACCATTATCAATCAACTGCTGGACGAAGGTCTCCCCAAGTTTCCTCCACAACGGTCTGTCTTGTGCCAGTCTCCTCCATGTCATTCGGCATACTTCCGAATTTCATCCACCCATCTCCCATGTGATCTTCTTCTGGGTCTTCTCCTGTCCTTTTGGAATCCAATCTAAAATTTCGGCTGTCCATCGATGGTCTGTCCTTCTGGCAGTATGTCCAGCCCATTGCCATTTCAGGGATTTAACTCTGATCATGATGTCTTCCACTCTTGTCATTTTTCGGATCCACGAGTTCCTCTTCTTATATCTCCTGGTTACACCAAGTATGCACCTCTCCAAGCTGCTTTGAGTTGTCTGCAGCCTTTGTATGTCTCTTTTAGTTTGGGTCCATGTCTCTGCACCATACGTAAGCACTGGAAGGATGCATTGATCAAACACTTTTCTTTTAAGACATAATGGCATATTGCTCTTGAAAATTATGCTGTTTCTTCCAAAAGCTCTCCAGGCAAGTTTTGTACGCCGATTAATTTCTTCATCAATGTGACCATCACTTGATATCTGCTGTTCAAGGTAAACGTACGTGTCTGTTATCTCCAGCTTTTCTCCATCAATCGATAAATCTTCATTTCTTGTAAACGCATTTAACATCACTTTTGTCCTCTGAAAATTCATTCTTAATCTCACTTCTTTACTCTTGTCAGTAAGTTCCTGGATCATACTCTGCAGCTCTGATGGGGTAGTTGCAAAAATGATTACGTCATCAGCAAAACGAAGGTGAGTTAGATAATCTCCATTAACCTTTATCCCTTTGTTTTCCCAGTTCAGTGATTGGAAGACCTTTTCCAATGGGCATTAAAGAGCTTCGGAGATATGGTGTCACCTTGTCTCACTCCAATTCTAATTTTTATGTGTGTTGTGTATTAAAACAGCCGAATCTTTGCACTTGCATTTTCATAAATGTTATTAATAATATTAATGTATGCATCTTCAATACCGCAGGATTTCAAAGCCATTGTACCTGCTGATGGTTTCACCGAATCAAAGGCTTTTTCATAATCGATAAAAGCCATGCACAATGGAAGTTCATATTCCCTCGCTCTTTCAATAAGTTCTCTCAGTACGTGGATATGATCTATTGTGCTGTAGCCACTCCTGAATCCAGCTTGTTCTCTCGGTTGAGCCATGTCCAGTGTTACCTTCAAACGGTGTGAAAGAATTTTAGTGAAGATTTTATAAACCATTGATAGGAGGCTGATAGGCCTGTAGTTCCTCAGATCCTCAATGTCACCTTTTTTATGTAGCAGGATCATTTTAGCGTTGTTGCAATCCTCAGGAATCTTCCCTTCATTAAGGCATCGAGTGAAAATTTGGGCGAGTACTGTTTCGATTTCTCCACTTGCTTCTTGCATGATGTCTACAGTAATTCCATCTTCACTAGGAGCTTTTCCCCGCTTCATGTTCTTGATTGCATGTGCAACTTCTGCTGGGAGGACTGGAAGAACTCTGGTACTGGTACTTTTCATGATGTCTGGAGTACATGTATCATCCCTTTCATATAATTTGGAGTAGAAATCTTTCACTCTCGTCAAAATTTTGCCTCTGTTTGTTGTTACAGAACCATCTTCTTTTCTCAGAGCCATAACCTGTTTTCTTCCCTTACTGAGATGTCCCTTTGCTATCTTTAAGCTTTGGTTGTCTTCAATTGCTTTCCTCACTAGTTCACAGTTGAATTTCCTAACGTATTCAGTGGTACTTTTTTGTACTGTCTTGCATAGCTCTATATATTCCACTTTGGAAGTCACATCTTCTTTAGTTGTCCTCATCTCTCTTCTTTTTTTGGTTTTTCCTGATAATTTGTTCACATGCAACTTGTTCTTAGACCCAGCTAATTTTGTTGCTGTTTCCATAAGAGCTTTGGTTACTTTTCTGTTAACTTCAGAAATATCCACTTCTTCCGATGTTAGGTCTTCTAAAGCAGAGCATCTGTTATTCAGTTCCAACTTGAAGGCATTATGGTGCTTTTTAAGGTTGGTTATGTCAATACATTTCGTTTGTCTTTTGAGCTGGCCACGTTCGGGTTTAGTGTTGAAGTGCATCTTACATCTCACCAATCTATGGTCACTACCTGTGTTGAACTTGTTTAGCACCCTGCAGTCTTCTATGACGAATTTTTTGTTACACATAATAAAATCAATTTCACGTGTCGTCCCATTTGGATGTCTCCATGTCCATTTCCTGTGTGGCTTTTTCTTGAAAAAGGATTTAATGATGAAAAACCCTTCTGCCTCTGCAAACTCAATGAGAGTATTTCCATGCTGGTTTCTGTTGCCGTGACCGAATTTACCTACTGAAGTTTCATTCTGTTGCCGTTGCCCTATTTTTGCATTGAAATCTCCCATAATTATCTTCAAGTGCTGCTTACCTTTATTATTTAGATGACGAATTTCCTCATAAAATTCCTCAATTTCTGCTTCAGGATGACTTGTGGTGGGTATCTTAGCCTTGTATCTTCTCGAGAGTTGGATAACGAGTCGTGCAGCTCTGTCAGAGGAACGTTCAACTTCTACAACTTTATCCTTCAGTTTCTTGTTTATTATGAATCCAACACCACTAGTTCTGCTAGTATCTGTCCCACGATAGTAGAAGAGATGTCCACTTTTCAGTTCAATGAGATCTTCTCCTTTTCTTCTTACCTCACTTAGCCCCACGATGTCCCACTTGATCCTTTGTAGTTCCTCTTCCAATTCAAGAAGCCTTGAATCAGAAGATAGGGAGCGTCCATTATACGTAACCAAGGTCAGCATTAGATGGCAGCATAGTCCGGTCCTCCGGGGATTCTTAGCACCCTCTGCCTTCATGTCGCACTGGCCGCTGCCTTGGCCAGGTACATTCCAGCTGCCGGAGACTCAGGGCGAAGATTTAAGTTGTGGAGTCATTTTGGAGGGGTTTGGCCATAAACTCACCACGCTGGCCAAGCCGGTTGGTGAGTGTGGGATAGCATTTCCTCTAATCCCGATGGTATAATTATACCGCTATTGGCGGTCAACATGGCCCCTTTAGTGGGAACAGGATGCACCACGAGAAGGCGGGGTTGACATTTGTCAAGGAGAGGCTGTGATGTTACGTATCACCTGACCTTACATATATTTATA
The DNA here is from genome assembly GCA_039090855.1 of Macrothele yani. Taxonomy (NCBI): domain Eukaryota; kingdom Metazoa; phylum Arthropoda; class Arachnida; order Araneae; family Macrothelidae; genus Macrothele; species Macrothele yani. The sequence continues at coordinate 72,415,451 of CM077001.1, forward strand.
CAGTGGCCAAGCTAAGCAGGTGCAACAGGTGCACTGGCACAGGCACCAGGATGAAGGGTCCCTGAAATGGAACTCAAAAAAAACTGTCTCGTGAAAATGGGTAAGTGACGAGATAAATAAAATTATTTCATAAGCAGTTGATGAAATAAAACGCTTTTTTCGTGGCTTTCAGTTAAAAATGTTTGCTATTAAGTAGTCTTGTATCAGTCTGTCATGATTAGAAGAGCATCTTTTTAAAATGATGCTTAAGAGGGTTTTTTTTAAAAAGATGCCTATCCGGTCACATGAAGAAAGCAGGGCTCGTTCAAAGATCAAGCTTCTCCCTTCCTCATATGACCGGAATTCTCGTCAAGGTTAGTGAAGAAGTGATCATTCGGGGGCGCACGCACCTTTTGTCTTTGTCGACTGTTTTATGTGGTTTTGTGGTTCAGAATCCGTATCTGTGATGTCACTGATCAGGGAAGGCACAAGGATTACGTCGATGAGCTATCCCTGAATAATTTCGATTGAATATAGTATCTATAAAGGCATTAATTATTATGATGTAATCAATGAATTTGCTGAAATGGAAGCCAGAGAAGTGCAATTAAAATAATTATTTTCATTTATGAATACGTGTGAATGATTCTTGTGTACACAAAAAATAATTTAATAACTATCATTATATCGCATTCGTTTCATTATTTCTTCGCCCCTGCCCCCCAAAATAAAGGGGCCTAAAACTAAAACCTTGCACAGGCACATGAAAAGCTAGTTACGGCACTGTATATATACATATATATCATCATCATCGTTGTCAACCATTATCAATCCACTACTGGATGAAGGTGTGTGACGTATATTCTAAATTAACTTTCCTTTTTAGTTTCTTTCCCGATGTAAATCTTGAGTTTATTCTCAGGTATACTTCACACTTAACGTGATATCTTTTCTCTCAAACGAATACTGTTGGCAACATAATTGAGGTGGAATGAACTGATTTGATAAGAACGAGAGATAAAAACTACGACTAAATGGTTGGTTGGAGCACGTTGTGTTGGGGAGCGTTGTGTTGTGGAGCTGTGTGGAACGTAGCGTTGTTGGTGTGTGGTGTGTTTAATGTTGATACCGATATGTTATGTTACGATGTGTTAGAGAAAACCTTGAATAAAACATCTTTTCCGTAAGTTTGACTTCTGTTGTTTACATGTTTCGTCTGGCCGTTAAGGTTTAAATTAGGAACTACTTCATTTTATGGTTATGTTTTTAAAATAACGTAGAAGTACGAAAAGACTTTTACGTTATAGGTGTCCTCAAGTTTTCTCCATAAGTGTCCATGCATTCTGTGACGAAAAGTGCTTGTTTCTGTGTGTTCTGTCACCCCTTAAAGTTTGTTCCATTAGTTTTGAAGCGCCCTGTATATAGATTTTTTTTCTTTTTTTTAGTTTTCGGATCCAGGTAAAATTTCTGAAAGGAAAGTAAGCTGGGCATCATGACGAAGTAAATTTCTCCATCATTTTCATGCCAGGGCCAGGATTCGAACCTGTAACTCTCGGCTCCGGAGTGCCGAGTGCTATCCACTACAGTACACTGGCATGGCCACTCACTGCTATCTGCCTTTATACCATGTTCGTCCTGCGAAGCAGGCGCGAGTCATATCCTCCCCCCCCCCCCACCATCACCACCCTAAAAGAGGGCCGGGGACATCATGGCCAACGGGTCAGCCGGGACCATGTGTCGTTATAGGCAGTCATCCCATGAAGAACGTGCTTTTGAGAAATCCCAGACAATTTGGTGTGTGGAACGTAACATCACACACATTTATTTTTTCGAAGCACTGAAGAAGGAATTCTCATTTTTCCTGTCTCGCCGTGTGGAAAGAACATCACAATATTGCGAGAAACGTAACGATCAGGTCATCCTGGAAGTTCGGGCGCCAATAGGAAGAAGTAAATTTCTCCATCATTTTTATGCCAGGATTCGAACTCACAACTCTCGTCTTCGGGGCTCCGGAGCTCCGAGTGCTATCCACTATACTACACTGGCATGTGCTCTCATTGCTATCTGCCTTTATCTCATGTGCGTTCTGCGGGGCAGGCACGTCACAACATTCAAAAGCATGTGCGACTGACATGGAAGAGATTGGCTCAGGACCGAATGTTGGGAAAGAAACTCTAGAAGACTCGCATCCAGTAGTAGATGAGAGATACATACAGTACATGTAATCAATTTGTGTGCGTGCGTGCGAGCGTGCGTGCGCGCCGGCTTCTATTTGTGCGCTCGTGTGTGTATGTGTTCGAAAAAGGACTGCGAGACACCAAGTGACGCACACAATGTCTTTGATTTTCAGCTGCAGGAAGCACTAATTTCAATTTTTTTTATTACATTTACTTGTACGGGGAACGGCAGTGTCTACCTTTTATATCTGTCTACCTTTTTTGTCTTTTTGAATAATAATTCATCAAGTCATCGTTCCTCAAGTCAGCCTTAACACTTTATCGAACTCTTCATACATTGTTCAAAGATTTGTTTATACGAGAAATGTTATATTAGTAATTTGATACGAATATCAGTTGTTCATTGTTTTTCAATTTGACCATGTGAAACTTTGTTTCTCGAGGGAACGTTAGCACTTCGTGTAACTCTTAATACTTGCTCAAAGATATAAAGGCAAAATCTTGTCCTAGAATTTTTCGGTCCCTTTGCTTCTTAGATTATAAGACTGATTGGCTTCAAAATTTCCATCAGAAACCAATAATAATAATAATAGTAATCGGGAGGGGGTGGGATGCGACGAATACCGCCTTTCTAACTTTCCGAATTAGTTTTCTTTTACTTTTTATTTTGTTTGTGTTCTGAACGCCCCATCTGAACGTCTGAGCTTTTGTTCCCCTTTGGCAATGTCTGGCAGTCTGCCAAGTCACGAATGGATTCTGTACAACACAAGATCCTGTCACCTTTGAGCAATATATCTGTTAGGAAATTAATTACATTGTTGTCACGCATGAACTTAGTCAGTTTTAACATCTATGAACTGGAACACTAACCGCAATCGCTAGATAGTCTTAACTTTCTGTAAAGGTGTGTCTAGTGATAAGAAAACTTCGTAAATAAGAAGCATAAATAGTTCGCCAATCTCAAAGTAATTTATTTAATCGAATTCAGTTTTATATCACTTTCCTTTTAAACCCTAAATAACGTTATAACAGCCTAACGAAAGCTATGAAGTTGTTTCTCTAAGCGTAAAGCTATTTGCTATGGCTGCAAAATGGAAAGCATTAGTAGATATGGGGAATTATGCTAAAACGTTTTCTGGAGTTACTCCAAAAGTAATTGGGAAGTGTTGTTGAACATGTGAGAAAAAGTAGAAAGAACTACTGCCGCTTTGTTTATTTCGTGGTTTAAAGGTACTACACGTATCCCGAATTTAGAGTCACAAGTTCCAAAGAAGTGAGATAATGTGCTAGGATTCGATCCTACACCTGGCAGCACGAAAATTTAGAGATCGCTTCCTAGATCACCCAATGCTTGGGCTCAGCTCGCTGTGTGTCGGAGTTATGATACAATTTAACCAGAACTGTTTCGCAGTTGTTGTCTGAAATGTGGTTTTCGGTTATGCAAAAGCATTAATTTCTTCAGCAAGCCGGTTTGGTTCCTAAGGACGAACAGAGATCGTTACTTGTACACAAGAAAAGGAAAAGAAGGATTTTAATCATTACCGGCGCATCACCTTTATTTGCGTCCCTTGCAAGGCTTGCTGCAGCTTTTTGAGTAAGAAACTTAGAGAACTGGTGGACGGTTAGCTGAATGAAGCACAATATGTTTTAGGTGGGATAGGGAATAACACTATAATGTACGAGAGGTTTCCGAAAAGTAAGGTAACGTTTGTGTTCTCCACAATGTTAAGTCCCAGAAAGTTGAAATAACACACGAAGGAAGAAGTGAACATTAACTACTACTCCACATAGTTTCCAAATTGCATGAGACACCTTTCTCAACGTTTGATAAGTTTATTAATTCCACTACAGGAGAAATCCGCACCCAAACCAAACATCGCATTTCCTGACGAGCTTCTTCATTGTCATGAAGTGTCTCCCGAAAGATATTTTTTGAGATTTCGATAACTTGACCTCGACCTCCCATGCAATTTCGTGAAGCTTCGATCACCTGTTTTCAAGAACGATTCCCTTTATGGGCGAAATGTTGTCGTGTGGGCCGGGTGGGCATCAAAGATGCCCACCCGGCCCTTTTTGAACTCTTTGATCCAAACTCACACCTTCATCTTTAAAATCCCCTTCTACCCATGTACGGAAACCAGTAGTTCGCTTGGTGCAAGAAGCGAATGGTTTCATGGGCATCTTGTTTAGGGCAACTCTGATTCAGTATCTTCTATCTTGCAACTAGAATCAATTGTGGAGCGACAATTGCGCCATCTCGCCTGGGCGCTACTGTGTGCCCTGAACGCTTTTGCACAGTGTTAATAATTCTATCCATCTGTGGCATTTCATTTCATTCCCCTTCCCCATTATCGAGAAAATAAATGTGCTGCATCACTTCTGGGAAATCCTACGTGTTTGTACTCAAGCAGCTTTCTGAAAAGTTTCTGATGTATATCAGTGTTGTTGATTTCGAAAAGATTTTTGACCATGTACCCAACAACACATTATTCAGATTGTTGCTGAGTTCCAGAGCGAAAGGCAGTTTATCAAAACCATTCGCAAGGTTGTGCATCCAGAGGCTTCCAACACTCAAGATAAAATGAAATATTCATAAATAGCTTGACGTTAACTGAAAGGATCACGGATTTCTTTATAATCCACATGCATAAACCGCTTAAAGAATGTAACTTAGCTTCAGACATATTATTAGGTGGTTTTGATATCAAAAGTTTGCTGTATGCCGATAAATTTGTGTTAATTTCTAAGAGTGTCAATCAATTGAACTTGAGTAACGTGCGCAAAGTTTGGAATGAATATGAAATTTGGGAAGTCGAAATCAATGTTTCTGAACTGAATTGCGAAAATATTTTAATAATCTAGTACAGAGAAGATGCTCGAAAACGTAACATTCTTCAGTTATTTCGTTGCAATCATTAATGGGTCAGGAAATCCATAAAAAGAACAAGAGAATAGAATCGGCAAGGTAGCAAAAATCTCTTATTAGCTATATAAAAATATCTTCACTAAAATATGTTGTTCCAAAAACTAAATTTGCAATAGCAAAGGCAGTATTTAGAACTTCTTTTTTTTAGCACGTCTTTTGTAAAAAAGATCGTGCTTATGTTATCGGTTTGTCCGTCCGTCCGTCGGTACTCACGATATCTCTGCAACTATTAGTCCGATTTGAAAAATTCTTTTTGCATTCGGAAGCTTGAAATATGCGAATGATGATCCTTCAATTCGTTATTTTTTTAATGTACAATTTCGCCGCTAGAGGGCGTAAATGCACATTATGTAGAATTCAAAATTACGTTTTATTCCACATATTTGCTTCTAAACATCCGATTGAAAAAATTATTTTATCTTTCGATTCCATTTATGTCGAAGAGTATTTTAGATATAGTTTCTTTTTTCAAATTACGCATAGATTTTCCGCTAGGGGGCATAAAAGTAAATTGCAATTTTCCCGATAACTCTTCTTCTAAAACTCCGGTTTGAATTTTTTTTTCAGCGGATACATCTCCTGATGGAAAATCTTTTGCATATAATTTCAAATTTTTGGTAAAGAATACTTTGGCCACCAGCGGGCGTAAGTGTTAATTTTTGCCTCTGATGTATTTGCCATAAAATCTGAGCTTCTAAAACATCGATTGAAAAAATTCTTTCGTGGACTGATGCCATTCACACCGATAAACCTTTTCGGAATATTTTCTTCTTAAAATATTCCACCGTTTCTCCGCCAGGAAGCGTAGATGTATATCTTATTTTTGTTAATATCTCTACGTCTAGGAGTCCGATTTGAAAAAATCTTTTTTTGTTGTATAGTGTTTTCCGTGTGACATGTTTTTCATATAACTTCAAAATTTTCAAGTAATTCATTGACTTTCCGCTAGGGGGCGTAAAGGTAAATTGCGTTTCTCCCTATATCTCTGCTTCTAAATCTCCGATTTGAAAAATTCTTTCTGCATCGGATACAACTCCTGATGGGATATCGTTTGCACATAATTTCTAATTTTTGTAAAAAAATGGTTTGGCCACCAGGGGGCGTAAATCTTAATTTCCGCTTCTGATGTACTTGCAGCAAAATATGAGCTTCGAAAATCTCGATTGAAAAAAAAGTCGTTTTTTGACCGATACTACTCATGTCGACAAACCTTTTAGGAACATTTTTTTCTTGAAATAATGCATGGTTTCAACGCCAAGGGGCGTAGATGTATATCTTATTTTTGTCAATATCTCTACTTCTAAAAGACCGATTTGAAAATTTCCTTCTTTGTTGGATAGTGTTTCCAATGCTAAATGTTTTTCCTATAAATTCAAAATTTTCAAGTAAATCATAGACTTTCCGCTAGGGCGCACAAAGGTAAATTGCGTTTTCTGCTCCTAAAACTCCGATTTGAAAAATTCTTCCTGTATCGCATACAAGACCTGATGGAAAATATTTTTCACATAATTTCTAATGCTTGGTAAAGAATGGTTTGGCCACCAGTGGTCATAAGTGTTAATTTCTGCTTCTGATGTATTTGTAGCAAAATCTGGGCTCCTGAAAACTCGACTAAATTTTTTTTATCTTGGACCGATACCGCTCATATTGATAAACCTTTTGAGAATACTTTCTTCCTAAAATAATGCATGGTTTTCCCACCAGAGGACGTAAAGTCACATCTTATTTTTGTCGATAACTCTGTTTCTAAGAGTTCGTAAGCTCACGATTCCGTCTACAGCAATATCTGAGGGATTAAAGGTCCGATTGTAAAACTTCTTTCTTCCGACAGATACTATTGTTTTCCATACCGGTTCCACTGACTTTGAATAGCTTTGATAAATTTAATTTGCGTCAGAACAGATTCAAAAGACGTGCTTATTACACCCGAAAATTCGGTGTCATCTTTCTTGTTTTTTTATGGCAGCGAGTGTTGTGCACGAAATAAAGAGCATTGCGCAGGTTAGAAGCTGGTGGAATGACATTTGTATAAGAAATATCAGGGATAAGGGATTGGATTCAGAGAGAGGGAGAGTTAGTAATACAGACCTTTTAATTTAGCTGGATACTTCTTTGGAAGAAAAACATTTTTCATGAGAACATGTTGGGAAGACTGCCTGGAAAGATTTTAAATTTGCTAATACTAGGTAAACTAAAAATCGACCAAGAACCAGGTAGACAGAAAGTTTTGAATAAGCTATTATTGTTTTGAGAAGTAACATGGCAGAAGCATAAAATGTTGCAGATGACTGAAAGTGATGGAGCAGTAAAGTGTTGCAGAGGGCTGAAAGTGATTCATTGGAAAAAAACATAACTTATATGATATGTCTAAAATATTTTTGACCACTATACTGGTATAAAAGCCAGAGATGATGATGGTAATGGTGATTAGAATTTTTGCCTTTTCTCAGATCAGAGATACTGAGATTAAGCGTTTTAGTCTTCCGCGGGTTTGAGCATACCAAAATATAACTTTAAATTTCTTCCGGTTCGAGGGTGATAAAAGTAAATTACGATTTTTTTGCCATCTAGATTCCAAAGAAAAGAATGATAGCATTTTTTTTGTCAGGTTCGATAGCATTTACAAAATATGCCAAAATATTCTTTATGGTTCGTAGTCACGCAGCTACACTTTCGAGAATATATTTGAAGTAAGAACGCCAAAAGGATTTCTTAACTAAATTTTGAGAAATCATGTAGCTTAAAGCCATCAAATATTCATCACAATGTATTTTTAATCAATATGAAGTACATGCCACTCATTAGGCAGCAGATAAATAATTTGATAGCCAAAGCTATAGAATTTACAAAATAAGGTACGAACTTTTCGGGAAAACCTCTGAAATCGAAATTGCATTAGTTCCGTCTTGATTTCGCTAAAATACAAAAACTGCTGAAGAGTAACACAAAAAATTTTCAGTAACACATAATATTTTGTACACAGGAACATCAATAATGTTCCAATTCATTATTTCTCTGAAACGTACTTAATGCTGATAAGATTTGGTCAGGTTGTTGTTTTTTTAAACACAAAGACTTAGCACATAATTCCCTGAAAATTAACAGAAGCAGGTTTTTTAGCTCTATGGAAGTTCAAAAGAAATTTTATTTTTTCTGTAGGAAGATTTTCAGTTCGCGTAGTTTCCTGGGAAAGAAGTAGAAAGTCAATCTGCACTGCGCATGATCAGATTACTTGTTTTTTCTCTCAGTTTGATCTGAATCTAAATAAATGGAGCAGTGGCAAATTTTTGAAAAAATGTATCCAAATAAGTAAGTCCTAAAATTTGTATGTGATAAGAATGAAGGAGTTAGTAAACCTATTAGTACGGTACTTGTTCAGCTAGAATCAATCAATAGGAGTTTAGAGTAAAACCCCATCTTTTAGTGGGAAAGAGAAGTATAGGTTTTATCATCTCTTCTAAGTAACGTTAAAAACTTTGGCGGTATAAATTCATCATTTCCAAATCATACCTATTCTCTCTTCAGGCTTACCGACCCATCATGAGCGTTTCAAGCCTTACGGAGTCTCCGGCTCCTAAATTAGGGCCACTGCTTCCAAGGAAGAGAAGCAAGCACCGGTAGGGAAAACACAGCATCCATGTGTTTTGGCTTTGAACCAGGCCCAACAGCCGTGTTCTATATTTTTAGTTCACATGCTGGAAATTTCACTGCCCGGATAGTGATGATGAAATAGGTGATGGAATAAACAGAGCTATTTCTGATTGAATACCTTTGTTTTGCTGATCAAAATGAATAACATATGTCTGAAAAAATCTCATTCTGAAATGAAGGCAAAACTGAAGCTGCCTCAATATATAGGAGAGATTTTCAATTTTTGTAAATTAAGCCAGAAAACGAAGAGAAATAAAGAAAGTGTCAAAACTTTATTGTTTAAGATCGCTGATCAATAAAATTTGTTTTTGCCCAAGTGAAAGGCTAGACGTGTTACATTTTTCAACTATTCCCGCGAGAAGCAAAAGTTAGGATTTACTCAACTCTCAGTCAGAGTCATTGGGTCCAGATGAAGACGACAGGATCCGTAGCCAAAGAGTAAACACAACAGTCGCGTTCTACTTGGAATTCAAATGCTGGTCATGGAGTTAGATGTTTCCTTGATAATAGCTCACCCACCGGATCTGTGAAACAAAATAAATATGTGTTTAGCTGTGCTGTGGAGAGCTATACAGTAGAAAGGTTATTTCCCCATCAGAAATAAGTTAGAGATTACAGATTTAATTTGTCGCGTAGTGGCTATTTACGGACACAAAGAATGGAACATAAAAGAAGCTAATGAGCCGAAACTGAAAAAAACTAGAAAAGTGAACGATTCAAAATTAGTCGGTGCAAAAGCAGAAGACTACACATTTCAGGCATTTTTTGGAAGGTAATCAGTATTTTTTCTAAAAGCTGTACTGGAGAGAAAAAATCAAAAACAAATCAGCAACAACAAGAGAAAAGTAATTAATGATCTCTTGAAATGTCAGTTATTTGTGTCTTTTATTTTGTACCCACAGCTATCTTCGCGGAGGAATCCGACAGTGACGAGAAGTAAGGAGCCACCGAAATTTTAGGGGGAAAAGTTTCATCAGTAAACAGTGGCAGAAAATAAATTATTCTTTATTCACCATAAAATGACTCATAGGAAAAGATGCTTGAATTAAACTCTTGATGTTACACCTTTGCAATTAATATTTGAACTAAACTTATAAAATTATACCTTTCAGATGCAGAACAGAAAAACGCTCCCAAGCGTTATTATTTAAAAAAATTTCAGCGTAATGAGTTATAAATGACTGCAGACTATGATTCACAAAATGGTAATATTAATTATCACGGATATTTGAATTTCGTTGTTTATTTGCTTCATATCATTAAAGGGCGATTTATTTTCTTTTAGGTAAATTGCTAGAACGTTGCGTTACAATAAATTCTACTACAGAAGCAAATTGTCTATCCATTCGCGGTAACAGAATTTATAAGTCAACAAGATCTGATTTTCAGTCGACTAACTTTTACCGTTAGAAACTGTCTGCACGCACTACTCCCGTTTGAGAGTCAGAACAGAACGCCTTTAACAAAATTTCTTTTCCATAGGATCGCATAGCTGAAATTCGTTAGCGTTCTGTGAATGGATTTATTAGATGCACATTAGTCCGTGTGAAGGTCCGAAATGTAAGGATTCTGGCTTTGAATTTCGAGCATTTATTGATTATTTCAGTTTCCTAGGTTTTCCGTGGAGTTAAGAGAGTTAAGAGCCTTTGTTTGATGCTAATCTTCAAAAGAACAAGGAGCGCACACTTCTCTGTTGAGCTGCTGACAGCTGCAAGCGGAAGGAAGTAAGAAAAATAATCGAACGACGGGAATCGGTCTCATCCAGAAGCAAAAATCCGCAACTGCTGCCGTCAATGAATGCTGACTGAGCCCGGAGGCGATACTAACGGAGAACTGTCGGTGACTTCCCGCCACCAACATCGCCTCAAATTGGGCCACTGAGACCGAAAATCCCCCAGAGCGGAACACGTTCAAGAGGGAACCGTTTCGTCGGTCCACTGGACTCCACTCCGAAACTTTTTCAAAGTCCTCACAAAACGAAATCTTCGTCAGCGCCTCCATGCGGTGGCCATTTTCCCGCGAAAAGTAGGTTGACCTCCCACCGTATATAGAATATCCTAAAGAAATAGAAAGTTTCAGTTTCTGACAAGGTAGACGCAGCGTGCGTTGGCTGTGTTTGTGTGTGTGTGTGTGTGTGCCGGACACTACTCTCCAGTGGAATTTTCCTGGATAACTAGCACCCTGTCTCAACAAACCCTTCTTCCGCGTAAGTGTTCATTCATGACATGCTTTATTTCCATGGATAACACCGTAAGTTGCGCAATACGGATGAATTGAAGGATAATTGATAAATTTAAGATTCTTGTAATGCACATCACATGTATGCCCGAATTTTCGCCCAGAAAAATCCCGTATATGAATATGTCTATGTGAAAGGGAGATAAAGAGAAAAGATAAAGAGAAAGAAAACGCACAGTATTTTTTTTTCATTTTATTTAAAATTTTGGTTCTCTTGGCTTTTTCTCCCCTTCTCTTTCGCTCTTCACCTCTCTTTCCTTCTCTTTCCCTCAACTTTGCTCTCTTTCTCTATTTCTCTTCCTCTTCTCTTTCGCTCTCCTCTCTCTTCCTTTTTGGAACTGTTGATTTTATAAAAAAAACTATGACCCGGATTTACAAAGAAAAGACAACATTAGTTGGGAGTTTCTTTATGGTTCTTATTCTCTTATGCACTTGTAGAGTAGAGACTTCACTGCAGGTGCGTATATAGAGTAAAATTTGATACCATTCAGAAGTAAAGAAAAGCATGACGTTCTACTTAAAATATTTACTTCTTTTTTTCCCCGTCGTTTTTCTTTTAGAAGCTCCTCTCTATTTTCATCTGAAGGAGAGCGTAGAAATGCAGCTTACTGAGAAATATCTTAAGCGAATTTATGTTTCTTTTATAACTTGTTCCTTTATTCAGTCGTCGTAAATTTGTAGAAACTGCACAAGTGCGTATCGAAATTAGAGATAAATAAGATAGTTTTGTTTTGAATCTTCCTATTTCTCTCTCTCCCTTTTTCTCTCTCTCTCTCTTTTTCTCTCTTTCTCTCTCTCTCTCTCTCTCTCTCTCTCTCTCTCTCTCTCTCTCTCTCTCTCTCTCTCTCTCTCTCTCTCTCTCTCTCTCTCTCTCTCTCTCTCTCTCTTTGGTTTTTACTCTTAGCATTTCATATTGCGTTTAATAATTCTCATCTCTGCTATGAAAAGTTCTTAAAGGTAATTAAATTCTTATCGAATAAATACATGGCTTACCATTTTCATTAGGCGATATATTTTTCTCTTGGATGATTTTTAATTTCAATGCTTTTTTTCAGAATGTATTTTGAAAAAATAAAACGAATAAATGCAGATAATACCACTTTATCCGTTCGCCCTCTGTGGACACAATATCTCTCCAGCTATCAGTTAGTTAATAAATAAAATCTTTTCTCAGTTCCATAGTCAATTACGATGATCCTAGTATTTTCCTCTTTTCCGCTGCATACTCTGCCGGATGCCGTAAACGTGTTTTTCTGTTTCATTCGATATCTTTCCATCTGAAACTCGGACAGTTTTTTTCTGTTTCCTCACTGGATAGAAAAATGTTAAAAAATCACACACGATTTTCTCTATGTTTCTAAAACACGATCATTTTTTAACTCCAGGTAATGTAAACAATTTTCTTCTTTCATTTACACCTTAGTTACTAGATTTCAAAGAATGTGGAGTATAACGTGCAAGTCTAATAAAGTCTATATCGGTCAAACAATCAGAAGCTTGCCCATTCGTCTGGATTAACATATGGAGATCGCACGAACTGTCGTGCGGCGAAATTAATATTTAAGGCTATTAAATGTTTGATAATCTATGAAATGTTTTAACCAAACATCTTATTTTAAATCGTTTCCTCCCCGGTGGCCCAGTTGTTAGAGACATAGATTTCTGCTTGTCGACTGAGTTGAGTCCCCGATGAGGAATGGGTGGTGTATTTGTCTTAAGACGATGGCTCTCTCCCTTCCCTCAAACCAGTAGCCCTAAATTAGGGATGGCTAACTTCTTATACCTCTTAGACTTGCCCATGATGGTTTTTAATCCCCGATTCAAAAACAAAAATCATTGTTTAGATCCTGCAACCAGTATTTTTAAGATGTGAAAACTTTTCATCAGTCACACCCGCTAAAGTATTTCTCTATATTATTGGACGCACTTGAATTGTCCTGAACTGTCATCTGGCGACAACGATTGTCATAAACATGTAAAGCTAAAAGGGGTCACTTAGAAACGGAAGGACATATGCAAGCTCCATGTCTTGGCCAGGAATTCAAAAACTGAACTGGCAGTACTAATAGGTTGAAGCACGCTTCCATAAGCCACCTACTAAAGGGCAGTAACCTATAAATCTCCAGCCGTTGTAATATAATAGCACTTTCGTAAGTTTCATTTAATGATAATCAAAGCTGGCACACACATAATCTTAAAAATTTGCCAAATGTTTGTTTACCCTTATAAATTTAATGTGTACAGGAAAAACGTTTTGCTATGGTAAGACTTTTGAGGGTTTTTTTTTTTTGTTTTTAATTTGCAATGGTCTTTTAATCACATGTGCTAATGATTTCATTTTTATTTTTGTCCACTTTTTTAAGAAGAAAACAAAATTTTGTGTTAAATGTTGATGTAAAATATGAAAGAAAAATTGAAATTTCAGTTTCAGAATCACTGATTTAGCACCAATGATTTTTCCGTTTCATGTTATATGGAACGTGTCTCGTGCCTGTTGCTAGCAAAGGAAGGATGTGTCCCTCAGACATCTTCCCTCTTTTCATTTTTAGGCCAAAATTCGTAATAATCGTATTATTCCAGACACTAGACAAAATAAATAAATCAAATGTTTCAGGTATTATATAAGTTATGCGCCCTTGCATTCCACCAAAAGTTTTTATTCTCGTTGTTGGAAATCACGTAGAATGAGTGCCTTGTCATATTTTCAGTAATATCTGTGTGATACAAACTGAGATAATCAAAGTTACTGTGCTGTAATTCTATCACCAGCGTTTCTTTACATTCCATCCCTAAATCAGTTCCCCCAGCCCATGAAACGGAATTTAAATGGAACTTTCCTTCAAACAGTGGACTAGTGTTCAAAAACCAAAAATGACTTTTGACAGTATCTCTAAAAAGTCAAATTATTGCATTCTGTCAAAACACACTTCCCTTCTTTTCCTTTGAGGGGAAATATTTGAACTCAACTCGTAGCTTTTTTTTTTTTTTTGTTCTTTAGAATATTTTTTATTTTCATGAACGTTTCAGAACATGCAAATGAAAGAAGAACATCACTGCGTTTACAATAATTTTAAGGCATGTGAAGTGGCCTCTCTACATCCGCACCGGACGGATAGTCACCTATCCGGATTTCATTCTGTGAAGGGTCCGTACCCCACCCCCTCCACGTCTCTCTCTCTCTCCCCTGCCTTTCTCGTTGTACTGTCTCGCTATGATATCATCACTGTCAACAATTATCAGTTCACTAACGGTCTGTCTTGAGCCAGAGTCCCTCATGTCACACCGGCATGCTTTCGAATTTCATCCACTTATCTCCCACGTGGTCTTCTTCCAGTTTGTGTGTGTGTGTGTGTGTGTGCTGTCCCTTAGTGTCCAGTACAAAATTTCGATTGTTCATCAGTGGTCCGTTCTTCTGGCAATATGTCCAGCCCATTGCCATTTCAGGGAATTTTACTCTGATCATGATGTCTTCCATTCTTGTCATTTTCCTTATTCAGGAGTTCCTCTTCTTATCTTTCCTTGTTACACCAAGAATGCATCTCTCCGTGCTTTTCTCAGTTGCCTGCAGCCTTTGTATGTCTTTTCTAGTTAAGGTCCATGTCTCTGCTCCGTACGTAAGAAGTGGAAGGATGCATTGATTTAATACTTTTATTTTAAGACGTAATGACACATTGCTCTTCAAAATCGTACTGTTTCTTCCAAAAGCTCTCCTGCTAAGTTTTATAATATTTGTTCATCAATGTGACCCTCGTTTGATATATGTTGTCCAAAGTAAATATAGATATGGGTTATCTCCAGCTTTTCCCCATCAACTGACAAGTCTTCATTTCTTATAAAAGCATTGTTCGTCAGTTTTGTTTTCTAAAGGTTCAATTTTAATATCACTTCTTTGCTCTTGTCAGCAATTATGATACATACATACATATGTGTATACATATAAAGTCAGGTTTGGCGAAACTATTGTATATAACACACACACAAATAGAGCTTTGCGATAATTAATATAACTTCTGCAAATTTTTACATTTCGTACATATTTTTGAATTTCAAAATAAATACTTTTTCACCAAATCTTGCTGTCAGCAGATTTCCTTTTTAACGGCTTACATATTAGCACACTTTGATGGCATACTTTTAGATGAATATATTTTTTGTAGTAAAGTTAACCAAATCTATCAAATTAACTGAGTGTAAAATTTCGTTAGCTTAGCAAAAGTACAATTTTTTTCTTCCTGTTTCCAATGATTTCATCCCTTTCCGCGTATTCTTTAGTTTTCACTATGCGAATTTGGGATGAAAACTGTATCCAAAACACACAGCTGAATGAACTATTTTCTATCACTTTTATTAATAATTTCTTATTTTAATGTGAACTAAATACTGATTGTTAACACAACTAAAAAGTTTTGCACAGTACGTGGAACAGAAACAACTGCCGGCGCATCCCTCTTGTTTTCTTATGTTTTGTTATTACTAAAAAACACTGGTGGATAAACAGAATTTCATAATGGCCTACTTCTGTATACATGGTGCTAATAAGGTATTTAAGTGTAAATCCTGGGATCCCATTATTTTTAGCTTGAAATTTTTACTTGAGGTAGATTTCCACGAAACGAAATTCTGATTCTCTGAGACTGATGAACTTAAGAAAGACGGTTGTTCTTGCTTTAAAGGATATAAATTTCTTTCGAATTTGCTGAGGATGTCTATCATACGTTTCCCTGCTCCAAAAGGAGTCAAGAGAAAATTCACCAAACTACGTCTTCCATCCGCATAGCGATCGGAATGTTCCCGCACAAGAAGAGAAAGACAGCGAGAACATGGGAAGAAATAACACACACGCACAATACATACATCTGTGAAAAAATATTGAACAGATAATATAATGCTCTCTTCAATTCATTGATGAAATCAATAAAATTACTGCTTTAAACTTATTAATCTTACAGAATAGCGGAGACATGTAAAGCACAAATAGTATAATTATACCGTAAAAAAAATTCGGAACAAGAACTGACTAGATGAAAGCAATCTAAAACAATAGATGAAAACAATTTCAGGGCACCCGGGATTCTCTCTCTTGAAATATGTTCCTGCAAAGGGAAAAGGGAGTGCTGTGTTGTTTTGTATTCGCAGAATGCCATACCAATTGGCATTCATCGGCAGATGTCTCAAACAAGCGACTTCCCCAGCTCTTAAACGATGCCAGAGTTCAAACACTGTAACAGCAAGTGCAGTTCCGCTTTTTACGGGAGCAAGGAAGCAAAAACATAATATAAAAAGATGGATTACAGATGAATTTGTACTTGCATATTCTAACAACGAAGGGTATCAAATAAAATAATTATTGGAAAAAGCATTTTAATTTTCTCTCGAAAATTTGAATGAAGAACTACTTAGAAAAGGCAAAAAAGGTGCATTGCCCAAACTTCCTCTATTATTTTATTTTGTATGTCTCATTCTTCTAAAATGCTGTGTTTTTGGACTAGAATTTAGAAATCTGTAACGCTCAAGAAAATCTCGCTTGTTCCGGTAGAGCAGGAATTAATAAAATGACGAAAGGATGGTATGCTCAGATGGATGCATTTTTTTATTTTGTCTTTCTACAAGTATCGGAACTGTGTGACTGCATTTCCGGTAGTAAAATACACTGCAGAAGGTGAAACAAGTTTGGTTATGCCCACGAATGTCATATGTAGATAGAACTAGTTGCCTCGGTTTTTCCATACTTCATCCGAATGAAACTACAGGCTCCTATCCTGAAACCTCATACAAAGTCAAAACCGTTCAGTACAAAAAAACATGGGTCTGCTTTCGACAGAAACCGCGATTTATTAAAAACAAGTTCTTTAGATAGAAACACTGTAAATTTGTCGCAGGAAGTAGGAAGAAGTATTGTTCCTAAGACGAGATAGAGGATTGCCTACTTTTAGGCAAGCCTTTATTTGAAATAATAGTATCTTGAGAGCCGAAATACAGTATACATGTAAAATATCTGACTGCCTAAATATATATAAAGTATCTGATAGCCTAAATATACAAATATAGCGTTAGACAGAAGATGATATCACAGTGAAAATGCTTATCTTTGTTAGAAAGGTGTGTATTTCTCAAAACGCGCAATGCGTTATTAAAAATTCTGTCATAATCAGAACATGGGCTTTTTAGGGGAATTGGAGAGTCTATTGATTTGTATCAAAAGATGAATAGGTGAGGTACCAATGCCAGATATGCGCATCACTTAATCGAATGTATTTCGGGATTCACGGTTAAAAAAGTGGCATTCTGAATTTGAATGGCTAGATTCACATTCTACTGGAGAATTATGAGGGTACCCACTTTTTGTCAGGGACCAATTTTGCTCATTTGGCCATTTCTAATTAGATACGTATTTTTTGCGCGTCTGTGACTAGCACTTTACATAAAGGTTAAAACTATTGAAACTTTCCAAGTGAGCAGCAGTTCCCTAGGAAGTAAGTAGATTCTTCTAAAGGCGAATTAACTGGATCAGAAGACAAAACTGAAATTGCAGATATACTTTCATTAATCATGTAATGTCTTTGAAACTTAGTATTTTTACTGGATCAAAAATTGATGTATTATGCGTATGAAATTCTAGAAAGCCGCTCCGGTGGTCGAATAGTTAGAGCCGTAATTTTCTGATTAGTCATCCTGGCTCTGCTCGAGTCCTGGATGAGGCACTGGTGGTGTGTTTGTCTTACGGCGCTAGCTCTCTTCCTTCCCTGGAAACAGTGACCTTAAATTAGGGACGGGCGAGAGCTTAGAGTTTCTCATGGTGGTCGATAAACTCCGAAACAAAAAAGAAATTCCATTTTGTTCTTGATGATATTTTACATTAGATAAAAATGTAAAAGGAATACAATTCAACGGCGAAATAAAATCATAACATAACATTGGATCCTAAAGGTATTCGAAAATGATCCCTGATCTTCAGAATTTTACGTTTAGGTAATATCATTCTTTTTTTGAGCATAATTCACACGAGTTTTTGTACATTGCTAAAAACAAATTAGGGGATATTAGGGAATAGCATGAAGTAACGGAAAATCTCAGAGCTGTAAGTCTATGATGAAAGGTGAATCTCTGAGCGGCAATGTCACTGACAAGAAGGAGTTCAGAACATGCAAATGAACAGCGCGAATGCATTTTCAAAACTTTACCGAAGTTCAAAACAAACCGGCTTTAAATATCACGCTTGTTCAGTTGTTCTCACTTAGCAGGAAGTTACGCAACACGCATATTTCAGTTGAACGATGTCTGAGCAACGCGATTTACCAGAACCGACAGCTTGGAGAGTAATCGGAAGGCTGAAAGTTTCGCAGGCACAAAAGATAGTGACGAAAGCTGTTGGAGTGTGTTAAAACGTTATCAGTTGACTCCCAATATCAAGACTTGAAGAACAGCATAGCCAATATCAACAACAGTACAGGATGACTGATATTTGAGTTTAAAAACCACTGACGGAAAGCAGCTAAACCGGAACGTCTCTTTGCTGCGGCCACATGACGACCGGCGTCAACACAGACAATATGCACTACCAAAGAGAACCGTATATCCTACGAACAATAAAGTGCGTGTCCCTCTATGCACATCACTGGGGAACCCATCAAAATGGGGAGGGGCTGAAGACTACCGTGGTTGGGTCAGTGATTAGTGGAGCTCTGTTCTTAAGTCTTGGCTTAGCATGCAGTCCGATAATCATTGTGTCCTTCTCTGGCGTGAAAAAAGAATATAGAATAATCCAGACTTCATGAACGGAAAGAGATGCCTTTGGAGATTGTAGGATCCTCATACGGCAGAGCATCAGCTCTGGCGGTCGTACAGATATATACGTCATCCGAATGGGACACCTGACAGCGATCAGATATCGAAATGAGATCCTGCGTAGTACAGTTGGGACCCATGCCACATCAGTTGGAGATTTCTCTTCATGGATGATAACGTCCCCCCCCCTCCCACATCAAGCTCAGCTGGTGAAAAACGTGCTTCGTGAAGAGGGAATGGAGCGTATGGACTAACATTTGCTCTCTCGGGACCTCAACCCCATTGATCGCGTATGGGACGCACTGGGAAGACGTGTTGCAGCTTGCTCGTCCCCTCCTATGAATCTTCAGAAGCTGTGACATGCCCTGAACAAGTAGTGGGAGAAAATCTCTCAAATGAACTTCTGCATAATCTCTAAATTTTGGTGCCTCACAGATGTCCCAGTGTTTTACCGGACGCTGTTAACCACACACTCTGCTAGAGGTCGGTGCACACCGTTTTTCTCCATTTGTTCGTATGAAAATTTGAAGCTTCATTACCATGTGTTGTGTGTTGCCACAATATTGTAGTCAATTTGCTCAAATGGCTTGTGTGTTGTCTATAGTGTCACATTTAATGCTTCGACTGCCTGATATTCGTGCTTTCGATACGAATCCATCATGTCGTCTGCGCAACGTCTCTACTCGTCAATCGTCTGTTAATCTCATAGAGCACCTATGGAATGAATTAAAGCGCCGAATAAAAAGTTTGGAACCAAGGTCTACTACTAAGAACAGTTAGCGGCAGCATTATGTACTGAATGGAAGCGCATACCAATCGCTGTGTTCCAAAACCTTGTCGAAAGCATGTCTCGAAGGGTCAGTACATGCATTAAGGCCAAAAGTGGACCGACATCGTACTAATGTATGTCAATAAGTGCTATGTTGTGTTTCTCTTCTAGGTGCCCGGTGACTTTTGTCAATATAGTGTATATACTACTCTCCTTGTTAATGTAAAGAAAAATAACACATTTTCTTATCAGGACAAAACTGGGATTATGCAATATGACCTGTTGTTGCACATGTAAATTTAAGATAAGAGAAAGAAGCCGGTGCACTTGAGATATGTCACTTCAGGGAAACACTATGGATTTTTTTATTGGGGGTTTGACGACCACCGTGAGCAACTCGATGGGCTATAAGGAGTTGTACGTCTCTAATTTAGGGTCACTGGCTCCAGAGAAGGAGCGGTAAAATTCAGGAGCCAGTGCCGTAAGAC
Source organism: Macrothele yani (assembly GCA_039090855.1). Lineage (NCBI taxonomy): Eukaryota > Metazoa > Arthropoda > Arachnida > Araneae > Macrothelidae > Macrothele > Macrothele yani. Next base: position 72,435,464 of record CM077001.1, read on the forward strand.
AAATACAACATCCATGCCTCACCGGGATTCAAACCCTCACTCATCTCGGACGAATGCTTATAAGACAGCGCTTAAGCCACTGCGCCACCGGGGAGACACTATGGATTTCAGAATATGTGGAGGAAATAAAATGGTTTTGACTAAAGAAACTGAAAAATGGAATATCCTATAGCGCATTAGCAGAACAAATATCTTGGATATTTGTCGAATTACGAAATATGAGCAGGCTAGTTCGATTGCCTATGCTAACCTCGGTTGACCGTCGAAAGGGCTACAAAGGGCACGCGAGCATCAAAACTGGACACTGATTAATTGGAATAAGGTCGTCTGTTCCGATGAATCTCGTTTCGTGTTGCAACATGTTGGCGGCCTGTTACGTGTGCGTCATTTACCTGGGGATGTGATATTCTCCTCTAGTAGTGCCTTGTTTCATCAGGATAATGCGCCTTGACTCACTGCCGGGATTCTTCGAGAATGGTTCGTGGAACACGAGAATTCTCGAAGAATTCTCGAGCATTTGTGTTTGTGTTGGAACAGCAAATCCGATTTGCGGCGGCTCAGCCACGTAACTTTGAAGAGTTACAGGATCTGTTGGGAACCTGTTGATATAAGATAAACAAGACATCTTTAGAAATCTTGTCTCATCTATGCTTCGCCGGATTAGAGCTGTTTTGGAGGGCCGTGAAGGTCCAACATCATGTTATCCAGGTGATCATTATGTTCTGGCTCTCTGTTGTATACCTCTATAAAATTTTGGGCATCATGAATCCAGTGTGCGGAGTACAACACGATCAAATTCTGCGACTCAAAGGCTAATTTCAATCGGCTACGCACTCGACAAATTTTGAGAACCTTTTTTTATATTTCTTTGATACCTCCAATGAGCACTAATAACTAATTCAGTTTGCGGTCTCATTTTCTTTCGTGTAATTGAGCACACATTTCAACAAGGTCAAGGCTAGCAAGTGTAATTAGAAATCGAACACATATACTACCGGTTGACCCAGTCATTACACTAGCAATGTACATTTGCTTTTACCTGGCATTCCGCTGTCACCTTTTAGGTGTCATTTGATAATAAAGAATGCCTCCATCACTGAAAAGAATTTGCCTCATTTCGCAGTCACAAAGTCATTTGGTACCTTGTCCTTAATGTCTGATAAGCAGCACAGCATTCAAAGAGGCACTTAAAGACCTTTGCTCCACCTCATTTACAGTCAGTGATAAAACTCGAGCGGATACATAAGCATGCGTGCGCATGTGTGTCTGTGTGTGTTTGCCTCCAAGAATTTGGCATACTTACGTTTCGCTATTCTGCAGTCATCTGAGAACCTATCGTAAATTTCAGTAATTTCACTCTCTCTCTCTCTCTCCTTCTTTCTCTTTCTCTCTCTCATCTCGTACACTCATTTTCTAGAAACTTCCTTTCTCTTATTTCGTGTCTTTCACGCGTAACTAGTGTTGACGATTTTCTTCATGCTTTCAACATGTTGATTTACTCTAGTGCTTAATTCACGCACGTTTCGATCATTATTTTTTTATTTGGGTTACACTCCTTGCCCCTCTTTCCCGTCTTCGTCTCTTTCTGCATCTATCTACCTGTCAAGACCAAATATGTTGTGGAATTGTTTTAAATACCACACTGTTTTCATTAAATTTGAAATTCAAGTGTTTAAATAGAGATCTTAGTTAATTACAAAGGAAAATTGTGATTTCAAGCTCAGCTCTTCGTTAATTACGCTGAGATGTAGCTTGTTAAAAATAGGGTTCTTTTTTGGCTACAGTGAAGCATGATGGTTGAAATCATAGCTCCGGTTTACTTCACAAGGACATAGAGGGTTCAAATAGATCTTTGTACCGTTACTTACTCACTTACTTACAAATATTGAGTAGCTTGAATGGAAGATAATTGGCTGAAAAATAAAATCGCTCCTTTTCAGTTGCAGTGGCACTTCATGTAATGGAACAGAGTTCTCGTAGAAAGGCATCTTGTTCACAGATTTTTTTACTTGTCCTTTTATCTCTAACGTAATGAGATTGCTATGGACGCACACTTCTCCATTTTTAGTTCCGTAATTCCTGATAAGCGATGTTATTTCTAAGTACACCAAACCGTGCACACTCAAGAAGTGCTTATAGCGTAGTAAATTCCTTTACATAGTGGTATAATACGCATAAAGATTTGTCAAGCTTTCGCTCACCACTGGGAGGCTTTTGCATGAACAAGAGCGAGCACAGTGCATTGCCATTCGTTCCTTGTTCTCCAGTTTTTCATGTACGTGTCACACGTACTCTATCCAGTAAAAATATGAAATGACCTCAATTATTATTTGATATTAAACTTTCAAAATAGAATTTCAACCATCTTAAGTTACGTTCTAAAACGGTTTTTCAACGATTGACGGCATCGTGTGAGTCACTGATGATACAGAATGATTAGTTTAGATAGTGCCGACGCAAAAATCAAATACAATACACACACTTACAAGCCAGTGAAATTTTGGATATGCGTACGTTATACCAAAACAACAATAATTCAGTTTCTTTTAAGGGTGCACGGGAATTTGAATTTTTTTAATATTTGAACGCGTCAATTGACCAACAATTCGGTCCGTGGATTTTTTATGTTGATGGCAAGCAGGAGGCTGTGCATAGCTAGTCACATGAGAGTGCACCCTTTGCGGAAAAGGATGTCCGTAGTAAAAGGTGGAAGTAGACGAAGCTCACATTCCTTGTGTTGTGCTGCACGAATCTGAAAAATCGGTAAATATTTCCTAAGTTCGAAGAATCATCTTCAAAGAGTTTCTTCAGGAAAATTCTTGATTAACTGGTTTAAAAATTCCAACTCGACGATTGAAGTATCTTGATACGGAGCTCCCCAATAGGCCATCAGGGTCTAATAATGACATTCTGAAGAACATGGTGGAAATACATCCTAAATTATTTTTTATTATTTCTGACCACAAATCCCTGTTGTCAGGAAATGTTAGCCATCCTACTTAGTTCAATACATTCATCCATCCGTCATCATCTTCTGAAAACAGTAAAATCGCCCAATTTTAATAAGTTAATCACACTTGGAGTGTTGTCTCGAAACCTTATACAGAGAGTCGGCATCAGACGTTCTTTGCAATGCCAACAAAGCAATCAGCTTAAAATGCTGTATCTGTACTAGTAATCCGAATTTATTGGCGTAAAATAGAAATAAACGTTTCCAAACTTTCGCACATCAACCAGATGGCTTTTTCAAGGAAGGTAAACAGCAAACTGTCTGGCTCTTTTTAGGAAGGTAGACAGCTGACTGTCTACCTTCCTTAAAAAAGCCATCTCTTTGACGTACGAAAGTTTGGAAACTTTTATTTCTATTTTACGCTAATAAATTCGGATTAGTCGCATAATTATACTATTTTAAGTATAGTTGGTGTACAATTCCTCATTATTAATTAAAGCAATCAGCTGTTTCCATACCGAATTATTACTGGTGACGATAAGTGAGTATTGTGCATGAACATTGAGAATCGAGGGCAATGAACTTATCCAAGCTGTTCAACGAACAAAAGGCCTGAGGTCAGTGTCCACAGGTCAGGTAAACCTTTGGTGGCATTTTAAAAGAAGTGTTTATTCTGAGTTAATATCACCAAACAAATGTATTACAGCTCAGATCAACTGCTATCAACGATACTGTTTGAAGTCTTCACACAGTCGGAACGTAATCGTTACCTACTGTTCAGTCTAACAGCAGTTGTGTGACCGGGATCAAGCTCCCTCTGTTCGGCAAGAAGGACCGTCCAAAAACTCTAATACTTTAAATATAAACTAATGCTACAACATCTCTGTTTAACGGATCTAACCTCCTCTTATTTTTTGTTTATGTTTGGTGTTGTAGCAATATATTGAAGCAGAAAGTTTATAGTAAGTGAAAGAACTTTCCAGGAAGGTACTATGTGTTTATTGCCTCTGGCAACTTTCATGGAGACAAACTTTTAGGAGATTTGATTTGTATTACCTGCCAAATTTTATGAAGAGGGTTTTTGTTGTTAAGCTGGCAAGATGTAATTGATTCCGACGGGGCATACAGTATCAATTTAATAGCAGATATTTGCAGAATATACGTATGTAAAAATTTATATACGTATACGTATGTATGTAAACATATATACTATGTACATCAACCAGATGGCTTTTTCGAACTACCTACATACCCTATGTGGAAAAAAGTCTCCGGACACCCCTTTTCGCAGTAAAAATAGAATGCTCCCATTGATCACGTGTGCCAGATTTCCATTAAAACTGCGTGTAAGCTCCTCAGAAGTCGTATGTCTACTCGTAAGACATGGCCACGCGTGTTGAGCTGACTGACTTCCAACGAGGTGTTATAATAGGGTTCCATATCCACAACCTGTCCATGCGTACTATTGCAGAACAATTGCAACACCCATAGTCAACAGTTAAAGACGTTATTAGCAAATGCAAATGTGAGGGACTTACGACTGCAAGGAAACGTTCAAGAAGGCCAAGTAAATTGGCGGAAAGGGACAAGAGAACTCTCAAATGTGTCGTCCGTGGGTACTGTCATTCCTCTGCACAAATCATCACCAAAGAATTTCAAGATTCAATAGGGGTGAGCGTGTGCACTAAGACAGTTCGTAAAGATCTGTCTTAGTGCACACACTGCACAAGTTAATTTTCCTGTCCGAGCTGCTGCATACAAGCCGTTAATAGCTCGTAGGAATGCCAGTAAGCGATTTACTTGGTGCAAAGCATATTATCTTGGTCTATGTGCAAAGCATGTAGACCAGTGCAAACGAGTATTAAGCTGCCCCGGTGGCGCCGTGGTCTAAGCGATGGCCTCTGATCATTCGTCCGAAAGGGGTCCGGGTTCGAATCCCGGTCAGGCATGGTTGTTGTGTTTGTCTTACGGCACTGGCTCTCTCCCTTCCCTGGAACCAGTGACCCTAAATTAGGGACGGGCGACTGCTTATAGCCCATTGAGTTGCTCACGGTGGTCGTTAAACCCCCAATAAAAAAAAACGAGTATTAAGGACTGGCGAATCCCGCTACACCGTTTTTGAACAGATGGTCATTGCTGGGTGTAGCGCATGTCCGATAAACGATATCTGCCGAAATGTGACATCGCATCTGTTCCATTGGATGATGGCAGTGCCATGGTCTGGGTATGTTTCTCGTAGTATGGACTCGGGCCGTTGGTGATTGTTGGTGAAAACGTAAGCCTCCCGAAATACCTGGGCACTCCTTACATTTTACCAGTTTTACGGAGACGGGCCATTCTTGTTTCGGCCAGAAAACATGACATGCCATAAGGCACGCTTCGTTTCTTCATAGTTTGAGAACGCAGGTGTATTGAATTTGGAATAGCCAGCTCAAAGCCCCGAGCTCAATCCTGTAGAGGCCCTTTAGGATGAACTTGAGCATCGGATTTGGGCTCAAACGACACGTCCAACTTGTATGTCTGAACTGACCACTGCTTTGAGAGAGAAATGGAACAATATACCTGCTACTACTTACCAGAAAGAATCTCATTGGAAGTGTGCCAAGGAGAGTGCACAATGTACAGTGATGTGAAGTATTGTATCACTTTCAAAAACCCTGAATTTTTAAGTTTAACTCTTTGTTTAACTAATTAAGTTTCATTGTTATTTCATCATTTATATGTCATTAGATGCGAAATTTAATGGAGATTTCAAAAATGTCTTAGTTTTTCTTGTAGCTTCTGTTCTTAAGAGACATTGCAAAATTCATGACCAAGTCGAAATTATTATGAAGAGGATCATTTATCCAATACTTAGGTTTGCAGCAATAAATCGTTTTTGTAATTCATAAGGAATGAAATCACATTTAAACTCAAAAATACAATGAAGCAAAATTATAAAATGTACCTAATATTTTGTTGCCCAGTCTTTAGCTTTCATCACAGCTTTGCATCTTGTTGGCATACGGTGAACAAGGTTTGTAAAAGATTGGGTAGAACAATACGATTCCAAATTTGAATTATGTCTTCAGTGAGTTGAATTTTGGCTGTTGGCTTCTTTTTTGATAGTTCATACGACACTTTGAACCACAAATTTTCGATCCGGTGATTGTGGTGGCCTATCAAGATACTGAATATATTTTTTTTTTTCTGAAACCACTTTTTTACTACTTTAGCACGATGACAGGGTGCATTGTCATCTTCAAAAATAAAATGACCATTATAAAGTCTTCTAGATGATGCTAGCATCTTGTTTCCTAATATCCAGATGTATTTCCGGGCATTTACCGTACGATCGATAATATGGAGGTTCCTAAATGCACGTGCACACATGCAGCTCCAAGTCATGACCTTCACCGGATGCTTAACAGTAGTCATTAAGCAACTTGGATGGAATTCTTCATGCCCAAATCTCCTTACAAAGGCACTACTCTGATTCCCATTAAGGCAAAATTCTGATTCATCACTGAAAACAACATTTTCCCATTGCTTTTCTGTCCATGAGAAATGTTATTTTAACCACTGAACTGTACGCCGTCTTTGATTTGCAGTTAACAGTGGTTTACTCTTGACTTTGCAGCCACGTTAGTCATAGTGAAGCAGCCTCCTCCTAACGGTAGATGTACTAAAAGTAACATCAGTCACTTCAGACCATCTTTGGAGCAATTCACCTGAATTGTCTGCCAAGCTTAGCTTTCTCAGCAGTCTGTCCTCTCTGGTTGTAGTGGATCTGGGTCTTCCACTGCGATGCATAATTTTAATATCACCAATGTCTTTTACGTTCTTTAGTAGAATATCTAGAAGAATATCCCTCTTCATGCGGAACAACTATTTTTACCCTGTCCGCTGTGGACAATTCTGCAGTTTTAACCATTATTGAGAATGTACACAAATCATACTCTAAAACAACAAGAAGCGACCACTACAATGCTCTAGTAGATCAGATGAGATCATATGTAGAGGATTTTAGGAAGGGAGTGTCTGACCCCAGGTCTTAAACAACCCTTAGAAATAGAAAGCTATGAGATTTGGGCTAGAATGCCGATAGGAAAGTGACACGGAAGCGAAGAAGAAAGGGAAGAAAGATCCCCTTATTTATTACCAGACGGGGGGAGTACCCGGGGCCCGATGGCTTAACGTGTCCATCCGACGCACGGCGGACATTTAGTGGTTCAAGCGTTCGTACCTGCCGGGATCGAACCTGAGATTTCTCCTTTGCAGTCACAAACACTGACCACTACGCCATCCGTGGCACACAAATCTCTGGTAGCACTGCGTCAACCCTTATAAAGGCTGGCGTAGGATTAGGATAGCATTAGGAAGCAGCCAATTATGAAAAAATGTCTATGATTGGCTGTAAGAACTGATACGCATCTAACGTGAATTTCAAAGTGTTTTTCAAACCCCATATTTTATGTCACATCTTAAGAACAGAAATAGCTACAGGAAAAACTAAGACATTATTAAATTTCCATTAAATTTCACGTTAAATTTTAAAATTTAAGGTTTTCGCAGGTGTTGCAATGCTTTTGCACACCACTATATGATAATTATGGCCAAAGGTGGGCCTTAGAGAATCAGTTCTGCTACAAATGCAGTATTGTATAAAAAGCCCTGGTGTCAGGCGACTTTTTTCCATACAGTGTATGTAAATAAGCATATACCTTTAAATATACGTATGTGTTTCAGGTATATACATATGTACAATATATAGGTACTTGTACAGTATATACCAGGATGGTTCAAAGGTCACTGCCGTTTCCTGACAGTTGGTGAAAACGTGTATAAATGCCTAAATGTAAAAATTTAATCTTAGAAATACAGTCCGCCGTGCTCGGTTGTCTCACACAATCGTAATGACATACACTGTCTGACAGAGAAAATGCCACACCATGAAGGAATGCTCGAAAACAGACCAAACTGCACACACAGCTAGCCAAGTAGGTCCTGAATAAATTATTTGTCACATATAGAATATACAGGATGATTAATAAGGAGTGTGACCCCATTTTGGGCGATACAGCGTTAAATCCGACGTTGCATCTAGGCAATGAGAGTCCGAATAGAGTCTTGGGGTATCGTGGACCATGTGGTGTTGCTCCGAGTCCACAGTTCATCTCCATTTTGCGTAGGTGGGAGGGTACTCAACCGACGTCCAATCGTGTCCCACAGACCCTCGACTGGCGAGAGGTCGAGGATCGACATGGCCACGGAAGAATCCGCACACTGTGTAAAGCATTCAGGCTGATCCGAGCGGTATGCGGCCGAGCGTTATCCTGAAAACGGCGTTTGGGATGCCCTGCAGATACGAAAGGGCCACGGGCCGCAGCACCTCGTCAGCATAGCGGTGTGCCGTCAATGTGCCCATAATGCGTACCAGCGGTGAGCGACTGTTGGCGCTGATAGCACCTAACACCATGATTCCATGTTCCCGGTCCGTGTGACACTCCAAAATGGTGGAGAAACCCGCCCGTTGGCCACGTCGCCTCCAGAGTCTCACGGCGATCATCCGTAGTGAGACAGAACCACAATTCTTCGCTGAACACCACACTGTTCCATTCCACACCCCCGCAGCTCTGGAGCGACACCGCGCCAAGCGGTGACGACGATGGCTTGCTCTTAAGGGTAGCTTTCTGAACGGATGGCTGGACAGCAAACCATGCGCAGCCAATCGGCGCAACACGATATTTCCCCGTACATTCCTCAAAATGTCGCCCATTGTAGCCTGTGGGTCCGCTACGTCATAATGTTGGATGCGACAATCGGTGATCTCGGACGTCCGTCTCCGTGCTCCGGTCCGCCTACGACGTTACACAAATCCTTCTTCGGACCACTATCTCCAAATGCGACCGACGGTTGTGGCATCACTTCCGCCATACGACTCAAGGACCATCCAGTGGAACGAAGGACTACGATGACACCTCTCGCGAACTCATCCTTTTGACGAAATCTCGTACGACAGCGTCTTAACGGCATTGGCACCTCTTGTTCATTCTCCAGACACGGTTAGAGTAGAACCACTCACTTCTTCCGGCCGTGACGACGTCTTGACCGCTCATACCCTGCGCGCCGTTCGTGGGATCGGCCTGCAAATGCAATCATTTACATAACTTGTACGTGTCACTCACCCTGCAATTTGCATGGCGCTGCGTTCACGTCTTCGTGGTGTGACATTTTCTCTGTCAGGCAGTGTATTTTGAATCCCCCAATGAAACAATTTCTTAGGTTTCAAGGCGAAAAAGTCTTCGACACCAAGTACAAAATCGTGAATGTTTTGGAAGTGTTTCCCTCGTAGAACATTAATACCTCGGCCATCTGAAACGAATTCCCAATGAACGAAGCCCTCAAAGTTCCACCATACGCATAGCATAACTTTGTGCTCAAATCGTCCTCTTTTTGGGAACTGGTTCTGGTAGCTTTTGGGATCTAACCACTGTTTCCTCATGTCAGGATATCGAAAAAATATCCACTGTTCATCACATGTCACAATTCGCCTAAAAAAACGATCTTCCTTGGGATTTCCAGCAATTGGCGACATACATGTACACGTCTTTGAGCTTGAGCAACAGTCAGTTCATAAGGTATGGGGCTCTTGTCGACAGCTTCTGAGCGTCTTCCACAGCTTGTGCAGTTCGTGGACAGTTGTGAGCTGAAGTATTCCCAGCTCATTTGACAGTTGTGTAGTGCTTGTGCCCAGATCTGACTGTACTGCGTGAATAATAGCTTCAGGATTCACTGTTGAAGGTCTTCCAGTACGTGTAATGTCTTCAAGGCTGCAGTCCCGATTTTTAAATCGCTGAAACCAAAATCTTGCAGTTCTTTCATACACTGCTTTTTCATCTTCCACAGCACAGATATCTCTCGCTGCAGCTGCAGCGGACAGTGGATGAAAGAACTGCAAGATCTGCTACTGACTTTGGCTACGTACAAATTTCCTAAAACCATAACGGCACTGCATGCTTCTATTTATACCAATTAGACGATACCGGTTTTTCGGTCATGTGTTGTTCTTATCTGCATAACGCATGAGCACATAGTAATTGCCTGGCACAGGACGACTCCTCAAAACGGTAATGACTTTTGAATCACCCTAATACATATGTAAACATTTATTGTTTTACGTTGTTTTCTGTCTGCTGTTCGAAGACGGATTATATGTCTGGGACGATAGATAATAAGAACGTAACAATGACGGTAGAAATTTTATAAAGTCCTTTTTTTAAAAACTGTGTGGGCCTTCTGACTTTCTCATCATTATAAAATGTGGGAAGCCTTATTTCTCGATGTAAGTACATATTACACCTGGGTGTGCATTTCATTTTGAACCAATTAAATGCGCTTTAGGTTTTGTGTGAACAAAGTTGCTAACACTGCAGTCTTGTGCAACGGTAAATTCTTGTGATATACATAGTATTAGTATTTTACTATGTTCTCGTTGACATATTATTTTACTGTAGTATGCTTATTTTTAGCTTATAAACGGACTGGGTTTCTTGTCAATAACATTCGGTCCAAGCAGTTAAGCATGATATTTTGTGGTAACAGACACTGTGCTGCAGCACTGTTGTAGCATCTGGAATCGGGAAGGCATTAAATGACCCTTTTAAAATCCTCAGTAAAATCTAATATTTATTCATCTGAACAAATTTTATATTCTGCGCTCAGTTACGTTTTCACAGCTACGGTTCTGCCCCATACCTTTTGTTCACGCATGTTACCTCAGGGACCAGTCCTGTCTTACACACCTTTTCTTTTGTACATCGACGAATATTATTCCATTATGAATATCCTCCCAGTTCATAGTTTAAAACTTCTTCATGTCGAAATGTCATGTAAACGACAAGAAATAGAACATACGCTTCCTCTGAATATTTGTTTTTGAATTTGAAATTTTCCCTCAATCTTAGTCAGAATAATTTCTCTTAAGAAGTTAAACTTGCTTTCTTGAGTCAAACTTTCTTTCGTAATGTATTTTGCAATAGCTTTTAACTTTTCATAAGCACCAGGTGCCCTCCACCTCCCCAGAGTTCTGGATTATTTTATTCATATGTTCTGGATTATTTTTTTCATATGTTCTGGATTATTTCGCTCAGAGTTCTGGATTATTTTTCTCAAAGCTCATAACATATAGAGACAAGAGCATGAATGTCTCTGGTGACTAAGCAGTAAACCTAGTGTTACCTCGCAATGCTTGACAAGCAACACGGCGATTACTATTTATCTTCTATTCTTTTCTCACAATCTGTCAATCACAATACTGTTAATTTATTTGTTACAAGCGCCCTAACGGGCAATGCACAAGACAAGCAGCACTTGCCTTATTTCTTGCACAATCTCATCTTCCCAACAAGAAATTGTAAAATCTCATCTCCCAACAAGAAATTGTAGAATCTCATCTCCCAACAAGAAATTGTAGAATCTCATCTCCCAACAAGAAATTATAGAATCTCAGCTCCCAACAAGAAATTGTAGAATCTCAGCTCCCAACAAGAAATTGTAGAATCTCATCTCCCAACAAGAAAATGTCCCCCTTCCGTCACTTAGAAGCATTGTAAGCGGTAAACTAGTTTAACACAGTTCTATGCTTTGAGATATTGGTCATCCTGTTATGTAAACAACTTCAAACATGGATTTTGCCTTTTTATCTTTCCTGATCAATTTTTCACAAAATAAAATGATTCAGCGGGTCATCCAGTGAAACCGCGAACAAGAAAGTGTGACTGCAAATAGTAAAGTTAAAGTGAGAATGCTTCCAAGATAAAGATGCAATGCCGTTTCACTCATTTTTCTTGTTTCCACTATTCAAGTACACTGACGGAAAAAAATCCCAACACCACGAAAAAATAGTTGTAGAGGAATGAAATGGCGGCAATACATTTGTATAGGTAACATATGTAATCGATTAAGGTTTCAAGATCACAGCTTAATGTAAGCGCGAGAAGAGCCATTTTAAATGTGAAATGCTGGTAGATTAATAACCGGTGTAACCGCCAGAATGTTGAATGCAAGCACGCAAACGTTCATGCATTGTGTCGTACAGGTGCTGGATGTCAGTTTGTGGGATGGAGTTCCATGCCTGTTGCACTTGGTCGGTCAATACAGGGACGGTTAATGCTGGTTGGGGGTGACGCTGGAGTTGTCGTCCAATGATGTCTCATACGTGCTCGATTGGTGAAAGATCTGGTGATCTAGCAGGCCACGGCAACATGTCGACACTCTGTAGAGCATGTTGGGTTACAACAGCGGTATGCGGGAGAGCATTATCTTGTTGGAAAACACCCACTGGAATGCTGTTCATGAATGGCAGCACAACAGGTTGAATCACCAGACCGACGTACAACTGTGCCGTCAGGGTACGTGGTATAACCACGAGAGTGCTCCTGCTGTCATAGGAAATTGCTCCCAGACCATAACTCCAGGTGTAGGTCCAGTGTGTCTCGGCCGCAGACAGGGTATTTGCAGGCACTCACCTGGCCTCCTTCTAACCAACACACGGCCATCACTGGCACCCAGGCAGAACCGGCTTTCATCAGAAAACACAACAGATCTCCACTCCGTCCTCCAATGAGCTCTAGCTTGACACCACTGACGTCGCAAATCGCAGGTTTGGAGTAAGTAGAATGCACGCTACAGGGCGTCTGGCTCGGAGCTGTCCTTCAAGTAACCGATTTGTAACAGTTCGTTGTGTCACTGTGGTGGTAACGGCAGCTCGAATTGCTGCCGCAGACGCGATACGATGCGCCACGGCCATACGCCGTACACGGCGGTCTTCCTCTCAGTAGTGCCACGTGGCCAGCCGGAACCCGGTCTTCTTGAGGCAGTACCTTCACTTGACCACCGCTGCCAACAATCATGCACAGTGGCTACATTTCTGCCAAGTCGTTCTTCAATATTGCGGAACGAAAATCGACCTTCTCGTATCCCTATTACACGACCTGCTGTTGATAATGGCTTCTTCGTCTTCTGAAATGGCATTCTTGACTAACATCAACACACTACGTCGATCTCAACGATAACTAACGCTCACGAACGTTACTGCGCGTATTTACAGCAAACCTGCTTTGCATGTTCCGAGGGGCCCTACTAGCGCCACACGTATGCGCCGAGCGTGAAATTTGCATAGACGTCATCTTGCAGATGTACTCTCAGCGCCTACCAACTGTCGTTTATCTAACACAACCCCTTCTTGGTGTTGGGATTTTTTTCCGTCAGTGTAGATGATGTTGAATGAGTGACCGAGCCATCCTGGTTTATGGCCGAAACAATAGGTGTCAGTCTAATAAAATATCCAGATAGCGCCAAATGCGAAATCAATTAGGGAGTTGGAGTTAACACAGTGCAGCTACCCACTCAATTGATCACCGGCTTAGCCAATATTATATGTACAGTCGGTGCGATCTATTAAAATGTGTTGGGGGTCAGTCATGACGATTGAGATAATATCGTTGGAGCCTTTCTCTTATTCTCTTATGTCTCATTGTATCCAATACACTATATAAAGCTACCGAATGGCTCATTCAAATCATGGAAAGGAACGCTGCAATCTCATTCAGCACGAGAATTGTAACACTATGATACGCCTATATGATGGATGATTGAAAATATGAAATAAAAAAGCTGACAATATCCACTTGCACGCTTGTAAAAAATACAACAACTACAAATACAGATACAATGTAGCTGGATGTCAGCACTGTGTAGCTTGAAGACGTACGTACACCCTATACCTGTGCTATGACAATTCAAATTGACGATTTGGCTGGACTGAAGTGTAATTCAGTCTCCCAAAGAGATCTGAAGTGTAATTCCGTTTTCGTGGGAAACGTTTTATCAGCTGATATTCATCGACAGCTTATCGAAGTGTAGGAGGAGCATCCAATGTTACATCAACATGTTGTTAAATGCTTTTCAAACTTTGCGGATGTTTGGGATACTGTAACCAGCGGTAATCCCGGTGATATTCAATCAATTTTGCAACGGAAATCAACGCAGCAGGAATAAAAAAATAACATTACAGCAGATGTAGGAGAATATTGCTGTCGAAGCTCATAACATATAGAGACAAGAGCATGAATGTCTCTGGGGACTATGTTGATATATACTGTATATATATACAGGGTGTATAGGAAAGTCCTTAAACAGGGAAATAACTTTTGAACGCAAAATGCTAGAGTTGTGGAAGTAGTGTGTACATATAGTAAAGTGACTATGTTCTATCAGATGAGACCGATTACAGCACCCCTAGAGGCGAATTTTAGAAGTTAGCGATCCTATCGCGAGAACCAAGAGACTGACTGACGCCTATCGAAGATCCTATCGCGAGAACCAAGAAACGATAGACTGAACACCAATCGTTTCGGCCATCTCTCGATATTATATTAGACTGACACCTATAGTTTCGGTGAAAAAAAGTCAATAGCAAGCGTGTAGAGCGTCACCGATTTAGTATTAAATGACGCCCTACATTCACCAAAAACTCCAATAGAAGTCCGAAAATGAAGATCTCTTGGTATCCGACCACCGGCATAAATACGTCACGAATGACATCGCAAAGCGTAAGATCTGTAAACGAATTTTGCATGCAAAACAACGAAGAATGGATGAAAGTATGCAAATGGTAACGCTACGTCATACCTCATCGGGAAGCATAAATTGGCGGTCAGGGAAGGTTTGTCAGACAGTGCGTGGACTGGATCTTTAAGTCTACACATGGCTAGTTATTCCAACGAGGAGTACTGCGAGATGGTCATGTTGTACGGGGAATGCGGTCATCGGGCAAGAGAGGCAGCTCGCCAATATGCATTACGTTTCCCTAATCGTTCTCATCCTACTGCGGCTACTATCATCAATGTCGTTCTCCGGCTGAGAGAAACCGTGAGCATTACAAGTCGTTCCCGTTCAGGTAGGCCGACACTTGCAGGTGTGCACGTGCAGCTAGTGGACGTCTTGGCCTATGCGCTAGCCCACACACACTGCAGTACGAGAGACATCAGTGCGGCGCGTGACCTTACATTTGGTCGTGTACGGCAAATTTTGCGTGAATTCCGAACTCTCCCGTACAGTGCAACACTAACGCAAGGTTTGCTGCCAGGAGATTATCAGAGACGTTACGACTGGTGCATCTTTGTGATGAACACACTGGATGAACAGCCGGATATTTTGACTAACATTTTGTGGATGGACAAGGCGAAATTCGATCGCAGTGAGGCCTTAAACCGACACAACGCGCACTATTGTGCACTTCAAAACCCATCATGGCTACAAGAAGTTCGTCATCAGGTGCGGTGGTCCCTCAATGTCTGGTGCGAGATTTGGAACACTCGCCTCATAGAACCTGTGTTCTACGATGGAACCTTAACGGGACGAAGATACCTGGAGCTATTGCGAACAACAGTACCTGATTTCCTAGATGACTTGCCGTTAATCCATCTGCGTTCTGTGTGGTTTCAGCATGACGGCGCCAAACCACATCAGCTGGCGTCAGTGCGAAGCATTTTGTTGGACACTTTCGAGCACAGGATCATCGGTTATGGAGGTAATGTGGAGTGACCACCGAGGTCACCTGACCTTCTTGTGAGGTTACGTGAAGAACCAGGTCTTCAGCTTGCCATCCCGCGATGTTAACGATCTACAAACACGTATTATCCAAGTATGCAGTAACTAATACTTAAAATGCTGCAGAACGTCCAACAAGAGCCGCCCCGATGGCGCAGTGGTCTAAGGCGTTGGCCTCTGATCATTCGTCCGAAGGGGTCCGGGTTCGAATCCCGGTGAGGCATGGATGTTGTGTTTGTCTTACGGCACTGGCTCTCTCCCTTCCCTGGAACCAGTGACCCTAAATTAGGGACGGGCGACTGCTTATAGCCCATTGAGTTGCTCACGGTGGTCGTTAAACCTCCAATCAAAAAAAAAAAAAAAAAAAAAAAAAAAAAACGTCCAACAAGAAGTTCTAGCTCGAATACAGATGTGTATTACTGTCGATGGTAGACACATTGCGAATGCTTAAATATTAGTACTGACATTTTGTATTTCTAGAACATTATTTTTTGTTTTTCGTCTTCATAATGTCCTACTGCTGTATGAATTTCTTACTACTTTACTGTGCAGTACATAATAAATTGTACCTTGCTGATACGTATATGCATTAGTTTTATTAGTAAATTTGCATCACCTTATAATGTCACACTTCTGCACGCGATGAGTGACGTATTTATGCAGGTGATCGGATACCCAGAGATCTGCATTTCCGGACTTCTGTTGGAGTTTTGGTGAATGTAGGGCGTTATTTCATACTAAATCGGTGACTCTCTACACGTTTGCTATTGACTTTTTTTCGCTAACTCTCTTGGTTCTTGCGATAGGATCGCTAACTTCCAAAATTCGCCTCTAGGAAGATTGCAATCGGTCTCATCTGATAGAACATAGTCATTTTACTATATGTACACACTACTTCCACAACTCTAGCATTTGGCGTTCAAAAGTTATTTCCCTGTTTAAGGAATTTCCTATACACCCTGTATATATAAATCGTGTAAGCTGTCACGGTTACGGTTATCGACTTCCGGAATGCTTGAATGGCAACACCCTAATATTTTTTTAACGTCACTATAACAAGCACCATTAAAAACGGTAAATAGCGTTGAAATGGTATCACTAGACCGAAAGGTTAACGTGATATCGACAAATGAAGGACGGCATGTGAAGTGCGGAATTACGGCGACAAACGGCACTGCGATCGGATGAGCACATGAGATATTGTTCGTATGCAGAGAAAAACAAGTGAGATGTCACTTGAGACACTGTTTAAATGCGTCATGCTACCGGCAACCAGAAACACTCGAGATGCCGCTCTCAAGTGTTTCTGGTTGTCGGTACATGAAGCATAAGCTACGAGGTGAACTCTGGAAATGTGTTTGCCTGAATGGTTACAATGCTGCAGCTGCAACCATTCAGGTAATAAGTGTCATCCGCAAGAATCATGAATTACGCCTAGGTCCGAGCACTACTGAAGCTGTCCGTTACTTGATCCGTAAGTTTGAAGATACAGGATGCACGTGTGACAGATCTGGATCTGGACGATCTGCAGCTCCTGGGGAAACTGTAACTGAAATCCACCGCGCCGTCCATGAAGATTAAGTCCATTCGATAAACCCCATTGTCACCATACCAAACCAGGGTGTACCTCGCAACATGACAGGTGGCTTTGTCATCCTGAAAGTAACATGGGTCCACCCCGTAAAACTGCCACAACGTATGAAGCGCATGGTCATCCAAAATGGTGCAGTAGGTCTCGGCGTTGAGTCTACCAGGAATTGCGACCAAGGGTCCCGTGCCATAACAGGAGAAACACCCTGATAGCATAACTCCACCGCCGCCGAACTTCACAGTTGGCAAAATACATTCAGGCAGGAGGCGTTCTCCAGGCAGACGCCAAACCCTGACCCTGCCATCCGAACGGCAGTGGGTGAACCTTGATTCGTCGCTCCAGAGAACCTGTTGCCACTGTTCAACGGTCCACTGTCGACGTTCTTTGCACCACGTTAGCTGAGCAGCGCTATTGGACTTGGTGATCAAAGGCTTGTGGGCGGCAGCACGTCCATGATAACCGAGCAGATGGGCTTCCTTACGGATGGTATTCATCGAAAGAGCACTCCCGGATGCCTGTTGGAACTCCTCGCGAATGTGGCCCATCGATTTGGTGTGGTTCTTCCGAATTTCTCTGGCCAGCATCCGTCGGTCTCTAACTCCCAGTTTTGTGGGTCTTCCGGGTCAGGGCACATTCCGACATTCACCTTTCATCTTCCACTTGCCAATCACGTAGGCCACTGTCGATTTTGGGTACTTCAACTCGCTGGATATGTCACGTATGGATCGGCCATTTTTGTGATACCCGACGATTACACCTTTCTCTAAATCAGAGAGCTCCGAACTGCGTGACATCTTGCATGCGACTGGTTGCGTCGTTGTTTCCCACACGATATTTAACGGCGGTGGCCGTGACGTGTATTAGGACCGCAGATATCGTCGATTGCAGGGGTGTCCAATTACTTGTTGGTAGATAGTGTGTATATATATATATATATATATATATATATATATATATATATATATATATATATATATAGTTAAACATGACAAAACAAACAACGAACAGAGACGATACTGAAATCTTTTCGAATACCACTTTACATGTTATGGGTTACTAGCCTTATGTGTGGTTTGTGGTGACCTCTTATCGTTGCTTATCAGGTTAGTAGTGTTTAAGGTTCATTTTAGTGTTATATATAGTGTATATACTGTATTAATATATATATATATATATATATATATATATAATTTTCGTGGTGCATCCTGTTCCCGCTAAAGGGGCTCTGACGACCGCCAATAGCGGAATAACTATACAATCGGGATTAGAGGAAATGCTATACCACACTCACCAACCCGCTTGGCCAGCGTGGTGAGTTATGGCCGAACACCTACAAAATGACTCCACAACTTAAATCTTGGCCCTCAGTCTCCGGCAGTTGGAATGTACCTCGCTAAGGCAGCGGCCAGTGCGACATGAAGGCAGAGGGTGCCAAGAATCTCCGGAGGACCGTACTAGGCTTCCATCTGCTGCTGACCTTGGCTACGTACAATGGACGCTCCCTATCTTCTGATTCAAGGCTACTTGAATTGGAAGAATAACTACAAAGGATCAAGTTGGACATGATCGGGCTAAGTGAGGTAAGGAGAAAAGGAGAGGATCTCATTGAACTGAAAAGTGGACACCTCTTCTATTATCGTGGGACAGATACTAGCAGAACTAGTGGTGTTGGATTCATAATAAACAAGAAACTGAAGGATAAAGTTGTAGAATTTGGAAGTTCCTCTGACAGAGCTGCACGACTCGTTATCCAACTCTCGAGAAGATACCAGGCTCAGATAATTCAAACTTATACACCCACCACAAGTCATCCTCAAGAAGAGACTGAACAATTGTATGAGGAAATTCGTCATCTAAATAATAAAGGCAAGTATCATTTGAAAATCATTATGGGATATTTCAATGCAAAAATAGGACAACGGCAACAGAATGAAACTTCAGAAGGTTAATTCGGTCACGGCAATAAAATGAAACTTCAGTAGGTAAATTCGGTCACCGCAACAGAAACCAGCGTGGAAATACTCTCATTGAGTTTGCAGAGGCAGAAGGGTTTTTCATCATTAAATCCTTTTTCAAGAAAAAGCCACACATGAAATGGACATGGAGACATCCGAATGAGATGACAAGGGAAATTGATTTTATTATGTGTAACAAAAAATTCGTCATAGAAGACTGCAGTCTGCTAAACAAGTTCAACACAGGTAGTGACCATAGATTGGTGAGATGTAAGATGCACCTCAACACTAAACTTGAACGTGGCAAGCTCATAAGACAAACAAAATGTATTGACATAACCAACCTTAAAAATCACCATAATACCTTCAAGTTGGAACTGAAGAATAGATCCTCTGTGTTAGAAGGCCTAACATCGGAAGAAGTGGATATTTCTGAAGTTAACAGAAAAGTACCCAAAGCTCTTATGGAAACAGCAACAAAATTAGTTGGGTCTAAGAACAAGTTGCATGTGAACAAATTATCAGGAAAAACCAAAATGTTGATGCAAAACAGAAGAGAGATGAGGACAACTAAAGAAGATGTGACTTCCAAAGTGGATTATATAGAGCTATGCAAGACAGTACGAAAAAGTATCACTGAAGACGTAAGGAAATTTAACTGTGAACTAGTGAGGAATGCAATTGAAAACAACCAAAGCCTAAAGATAGCAAAGGGACATCTCAGTAAGGGAAGAAAACAGATTATGGCACTGAGAAAAGAAGATGGTTCTGTAACAACAAACAGAGGCGAAATTTTGACAAGAGTGAAAGATTTCTACTCCAAATTATATGAAAGGGATGATACATGTACTCCAGACATCATGAAAAGTACCAGTACCAGAGTTCTTCCAGTCCTCCCAGCAGAAGTTGCACATGCAATCAAGAACATGAAGCGGGGAAAAACTCCAAAAGAAGATGGAATTAATATAGACATCATACAAGAAGCAAGTGGAGAAATTGAAACAGTACTCGCCCAAATTTTCACTCGATGCCTTAATGAAGGGGAGATTCCTAAGAATTGGAATAACGCTACAATGATCCAGCTACATAAAAAAGGTGACATTGAGGATCTCAGGAACTACAGACCTATCAGCCTCCTATCAGTGGTTTATAAAAGCTTCACTAAAGTTCTTTCACACCGCTTGAAGGTAACACTGGATATGGATGAACCGAGAGAACAAGCTGGATTCAGGAGTGGCTACAGGACTATTTATCATATCCACGTACTGAGAGAACTAATTGAAACAGAGAGGGAATATGAACTTCCATTGTGCATTGCTTTTATCGATTATTAAAAGGCCTTTGATTCGGTGTAACCATCAGCAGTTACAATGGCTTTGAAATCCTGCGGTATTGAAGATGCATACATTAATATTATTAATAACATCTATGAAAATGCAAGTGCAAAGATTTGGGTGTTGGAAAATACAACACACATAAAAATTGGAGAGGGAGTGAGACAAGGTGACACCATATCTCCCAAGCTCTTTAATGCCACATTGGAAAATGTCTTTCAATCACTAAACTGAGAAAACAAAGGGATAAAGTTTAATTTAGATTATCTAACTCACCCTCGTTTTGCTGATGACGTAGTCATATTTGCAACTACCCCATCAGAGCTGCAGAGTATGATCCAGAAACTTGCTGACAAGAGTAAAGAAATGGGATTAAAAATGAACTTTCAGAAGATAAAAGGGATGTACAATGCTTTTACAAGAAATGAAGATTTATCGATTGATGTAGAAAAGCTGGAGATAACAGACACGTACGTTTATCTTGGACAGCAGATATCAAGTGAGGGTCACATTGATGAAGAAATTAATCGTTGTATAAAACTTGTCTGGAGAGCTTCTGGAAGAAACAGCAAAATTTTCAAGAGCAATATGCCATTATGTCTTAAAAGAAAAGTGTTTGATAAAAGCATTCTTCCAGTGCTTGCGTATGGTGCAGAGACGTGGACCTTAACTAAAAGAGACATACAAAGGCTGCAGATAACTCAAAGAGGCATGGAGAGGTGCATGCTTGGTGTAACCAGGGGAGATAAGAAGAGGAACTCGTGGATCCGAAAAATGACAAGAGTGGAAGACATCATGATCAGAATTAAATCCCTGAATTGGCAATGCGCAGAAGGACAGACCATCGATGGACAGCCGAAATTTCAGATTGGATACCAAGGGACAGGAAAAAACCCAGAAGAAGTCCTCATGGGAGATGGGTGGATGAAATTGGAAAGTATGCGGGAGTAACATGGAGGAGACTGGCACACGACAGACCGTTATGGAAGAAACTTGGGAGACCTTCGTCCAGCAGTGGATTAAAAATGGTAGACAATGATGATGATGATGATGATATATTATAAGATATTATATCATCATCATCATCATCATCATCATTGTCAACCATTATCAATCCACTGCTGGACGAAGGTCACCCCAAGCCTCTTCCACAACGATCTGTCTTGTGCCAGTCTCCCCATGTTACTCCCGCATACTTTCGAATTTCATCCACCCATCTCCCGTGTGGTCTTCTTTTGGGTCTTTTCCTGTCCCTTGGTATCCAATCTAAAATTTCGACTGTACATCGATGGTCTGTTCTTCTGGCAGTATGTCCAGCCCATTGCTTGTTCGTGACAGACGTAGTGTCGGTGGCTCCAATATTTTATGCATTTTAGTGTGGAATACCTCGTCCCTCACTCACCTGTTGCGTGGCCCGGGTGTCTAAAGGTAGTGTGTACGTTTTGAGCTACTTTTCTAGCGTTCTCATCCTCATAGTAGTTCATATTCATCCGTTTTCTTATCGTTTGCTCGTTTGTTTACGTTTGGAAGCTGCCAACATGGCGGCTTCCGGTATTTCCTTATCATCTATGGGCGTGGCGGATGCACGTCACGTCACACTTCCCACGTCCATGGAAGTTAACATACTCTTGTCCTCAGATGAGTCTGCTCAGATGCCTTCCCAGCTTTCAAGTACTCCTGCACCGGTGCCTTCACTGGACTTGGCTGCGCTTTGTTCTTCAGCTCCTGCATCTGCCTCGGTGCCCTCCCTGGGTACTACTGATTCTACTGCCTTGCCTTCTGCCTGTGCTTCTCTTCCCTCACAGCCTTCTGTGCTTGCCGGATCCGAACAGACATCTCTTCCGAGGATGTCGTTTGCCTCTAAAGTGCAACGAGGCGCTACTTCTACGTCCGATTCTTCTCCACCAGATGGTCTTTTGCAAGCAACACCTATTATTCAGGTATCCAACCACAAGGTGAAGGTAACGATAGATGACAATTCGCAGATTGGCCGTGAGTTCCATAACCTCCTGAATAGAGGTGTGCTCTTTCATGCTTTACCAAATACTCCATTGCCACGCTGCATGGAAGCCCTCTCTGGACATGTGTCGTCTGCGTCCATTGCAGGAATTTCCCGTACTCATCGGGGTATTTCGGTATAGTTCAATCACAAGGAGGATGCTGACTTTTTTCTTGCAGACGGACTTTCGATTGGGACAAACCATCTCATCCCGTCGCCTCTTTCCAAGCGACCGGTGAACATCACGTTCTATCCTGTTCCACAATAAGTGCCTGATACTGCACTTCCTCTCCTTGTCAGTCATGTTTGTAAAATTGTTGGCAAGGTCCGTCGCCTCTCTGACGCTCCCCGCGGAACTCGATTTGCACATGCTACGGGATCTCGCCGTCAGTTATTGGTCGTATTTCCCACCGAGAAAGCCTTGGCAGATTGCCCTACAGAAGCTACTGTTGAAATTGGCGCACGAACGTACAGTTTCAAGATTTTCACTGCTCCCTATTGTACACACTGTTTAACACAGAATCACACCACTGCCTCCTGTGACCGCGTTCGACGTGGACGTTCATCAAGTTCGCATCCCACTGCTGACCACATTGGTCTTTCTACTATCCCCACTACCGGTAGTTTGCCTGACGCGAATTCTTCGTTTCTCCGTCAGACGAACATTTCCGTCACGGACAATGCTGCCTTTCCTCCTCTCCCGACCCATACGATTGGGCATCCACCTTCAAGATTGACAGAGTTGTCTTCGACTACAGATGTGCCTACTGCGGACTGATGTGCCTACTGCGGAGTGTTCCGATCCGGGTGTGTTGAGTGGTGGTTTGGCAGATCGGCCGTCTGGCTCTTCTCCTAGCCTCTCGGATATCGGATCTCCATTTACAACCTTGTGTACCATACCCTTGTTGCAACATCTTCCTGAAGCCTCGGCTGTTGTACCAGTCTCCACTAAGGCAGCTCAGCTACGTACTGCTTCTTCGGCGACGGTCGTTTCCTCGTCTCCTGACTTGGGAGGTGAGCCTGATCCACTAATGGATACATCCGCCTCAGTTTCTTCTTCGAAGCGGATTGGAACTTCCAAAGGCGCTGTGAAACAGAAAAAGTTAAAACAACTTTCTGTGCCACATTCTAAGGATTCATCTAGTGTTCCCGAGGCTTCCGGTTCCCGTGTTTCTCCACCTGATGATTCTTCAAACAGTATGCTTCTCCGCTCAGGTCCTGCCAATCCTCTCTCTGATGCTGAGGTTCTACAGGCCGTTGATACGTTTCCTCCAGTTCCTGGACCACTGTCCAGACAGCAACTTTTACGTCCTTTTCAACCTGCACGTACGATTGTTGGTTCTGAAGAATTCCTTCACTCACCTGATCTGGACCTGTATGCAGCGGTAACACAATTCGAAGCTTATGTGCCACTTTTTAAATCTCTGTGTGCCACCGATCCTCGGTATCAGCCTTTTTTGAGACGTTACACGCGCCGTCTCACCTCCTTGAAGGAGCTCGTTGATAAGCATATATGTGATACCTTCTATCCTTTTACCGATGACCATTAGCTCTCTTCCTCACACTGATTACTTTTTGTTCTCTCAGTGCTAGGGGATTTGCGAACACGTTCGCAGATGCCCTGGTTTTGCAGACTTAGTGCATGTTGATTGTGATGTTTTCATTGTGTGTTTTTACTGTGTCTCACAAGTAATGTATTGTAAATTTGCTTTATTTGTGTGTAAATTTGCTTTATTTGCTTTATTTAATGTATTGTAAATTTGCTTTATTTTAAAGTTGCGATAATTGCGTGTTTTTGCTGTGTTTTCACAACTAATCGGTCTCGTTACTTGTGTGATCTCCTCATTATCTCAGTATCATTATCTTATCTGTTGTTTCCTGAATTTGTGCCTGTTTTTTAAATTACCTATAATTGTGAGTGTTTGCTGTGTTAGTGCTTTCCTCTATCGCGGATTATTATAGTGGTACGTTTGTTACCTTTGTTATTTTTATAAAGTTGCTGAGGTACTCAGTGTTGTTTTGCGCTCTAACCACATTTCAGCTCCGTTCGGTTGATTTATGATAGCATAGTACATTTCATGCATTTGTGCACATGTGTTATAGTGTTTGACATGCCGTTAGGCCATTCATTGTTCGTGTGCATATTCCTTTCTTTTCTGTGTAACGTTGTGCTGCATCGTGGATATACTGACTTTCCGCACTGTTGTTTTCTGTACTGCAGCTTTTAATGAATCTCCTATGTCTGTATTTCGTTATAGCAATAAACTGTGTACCACTATGGTACCCACAGTTACCAATACCAATACCATTGCCATTTCAGGGATTTTACTCTGATCATGATGTCTTCCACTCTTGTCATTTTTCGGATCAACGAGTTCCTCTTCTTATCTCTCCTGGTTACATCAAGCATGCACCTCTCCATGCTTCTTTGAGTTGTCTGCAGCCTTTGTATGTCTCTTTTAGTTAAGGTCCACGTCTCTGCACCATACGTAAGCACTGGAAGGATGCATTGATCAAACACTTTTCTTTTAAGACATAATGGCATATTGCTCTTGAAAATAATGCTGTTTCTTCCAAAAGCTCCCCAGGCAAGTTTTATACGCTGATTAATTTCTTCATATATCCGAAAAGAGACGACCGATTACAAAGTTTTTTCGAACACACGTGCAAGGAAAATCCTAAGTCTACGTACCCGTGCAACATTGTGCTCGCTCCTATGTAAATATGCAAATGACCACCGTACATGTACGTCATCGAGCTTGCAGGCACGCGACATTGATCAGAGTTGCGCTTAGCCGTCGCGGCAATCGAAGTTTGAATTGGACTGTTAGTGGAAGAATGGCTCCGCACCATCGCTGAGAACAGACTCTTTACGGTGGAGAGCGATCGATATATTGGAAGGAGGGTAATGGCAAGCTGAGGTAGTAAGATGGCTGGATGTGTCTGGGTAAGTTTTCCTCAATTTCAGGATACAGTTCCAGGAAACCTGAACAATAACCAGAGGGCTGGGGAAAAGGACGCCCGCGATCCACAACAAATAAAGACGATCGGCATTTGTCTCTATTTGACGACCTGTATTTGCTCGCTGCCAAGGTATTGGACACCAGGTAACTCTAGCAGGAGTAGTCCTCTGTTACGGGAACAGCAATATACTCTACCGAAACTGAAATCTTCCTACCAACATTAGGGAAATTCACCACAATGTTCATGGATGACTCAGGGTTTGGGCTGGCCTCATGTTGCATCGGCGCACGTCGCTTCACGTGTTTTCAGGAGGTACTCCACTACTGCACGCTACAGGGTTGACATCCTAAAGCCCTATGTACAGATTTTCAGAGGATCTGTTGGCCCTCAGTTCCTTTTCTTGGACGAATGCCCTTCTCCATAGGGCACGGCTAGTCGACGAATACCTGGAGAGTGAGGGTTCTCACACAGGATGGAGTGTACGCCAGATCTCCGGACCTAAACCAGATATATTATGTCTGGGATGCCCTAGGAAGTGCAATTTCCAGCCGCCAGCCCCCCTTCCAGAACCCTTCAGGAACGTCGACTCGCTTTGGTGGAGGAGGGACACTTTTTGCGCCAAACTCTCATTCAAAGCCTTATAAACAGGTATAGGGCTTGTTGTGCGAGGCAGATCGCTGTTCAGGGTAATTACACTCCCTTATTAGTCCCCAGCATCCGCGTCACTTGCTGCACCACTTCTGGGCTGCAGTGCTGTCATGCGCATGTTTCCTTCTCATGCGGTGATGACATTCCTTTTCCATTGTGTATTGCTGCGTTATCTAGTACTGTTGGAAAACACATTTCATAAAGTTTTGTTCAACTTAGTTATAAATGTTCAATGCGCTCTCCACGCGTAACACAGCACACATCAAGTGGATAATCAAGTTCCTGCCAAACTCTTTGTAGCATGTTCAGTGTCAATTTCTGTGATGGATATTGCGAGCTTTCAAATCAACTTGCGTCGTTGCAAGTGGTGGTACATAGACACGATCCTATATGACCCCCGGCCCCCAACATACACACACACAAAGAAATCACACGTGGTGATATCTGGGGATCATGGTGGCCAACGTAACAAGGGTCCTCCTGCTGAACGCCCATCTATCGTTTTGGCAGCCTGTCATTGAGGTGGCCCCGAACCTCGTTATGGAAATGCGGTGGAGCACCATCGAGTTCACAAATGAAGTCATCAATGTTTTCTTCCAGCTGTGGGAGAAGCCATTGTTCGAGAATGTCGAGATATGTAGTTCCTGTCATAGTGGCTTCAGCGAGGAAGAAGGGCCCATACACCTTTTAATGAATAATTGCACAGATGATATTGCCTTTTGAGAAACCAGGCTTGTGCTGCAAGATTGCATGGAGATTTTCAGTGCCCCAAATTCTCACGTTATGCCTGTTCACCTTTCCCGAAATGTGGAATGTTGCTCCGTCACTAAAAACTAACTTTTCAGAGAAACTTTCATCCTCCATTAGAGTGAGAAATCTTTCACAAAAAGACGCTCACAGGTGGCGGTCATTCCTCTTCAGCTTTTGAATAAACTATAGACGATACGGTTGCATGGGCAAACGTTTCCTCAGAACTCGCCATACAGTTTTCTACTGGACACCAAGTTCTCGACCTGCTCGATAAGCGGATTTCTGAGGGCTCCTTACGTAACTTACCCGAACACGCTCCACTGCGTCGTTTCCTAACGACGGACGTCCAGTGAATTTTCCCTTGCTAATGCAGCCCGTGCCTTGAAATCGTGACTGCAAATTACGAGTTGACTTACCATCGGGTGTCTCTATCCCGAATTGTGTTCGAAAATGCCGTTGAACACTCACAACTGATTTGTTTGAATGAAAATCGAGAACACAAAATGCCTTCTGTTGTCCGCTTGTCGCCATTGTACGTGTGACTTGTTCCTTCTGCCGGACTTTGCACGCCATCTACCGACCACACGCGGAATCGGTGGCGGGTCATTGGAACTTCGAAACATTACCTTCTAAAGTACACATCTCGCAACTACAAATACTCATTATACACTGAAGAGCAATTGAATTAGAGACAGCTGGCGTTATGCAAATGTGGCGCTATGGACGGCCCTGTAAACGGAAACGACATGACGTATGCAGCGATCCGACAGTATAAGGAGTGATGCGACGGGAATTAGTAAGAGTCGGACGCAGTATGGGTAAGACGAAGGATCTAAGCGCCTTTGATCGTGGGCAAATTGTCGGGGCCCGACAACGTGCAGGCACTGAGATTTTCACGAGCCACTGTGTCACGGGTGTTCCGTGAGTACATAGAATCCGGTAAAGCCATCCCTGCAAGGGGCAACTGCCGTTGACAACAGCGTGTGGATGAGCGGGGTCATCGTTGACTAGCTCGCATTGTTACAGCGGATAGACGGGCCACAGTGCAAGAAATCACTCGGCAATTTAACGCTGGTACACAAAAACGTGTGCCGCCCCGGTGGCGCAGTGGTATAAGCGATGGCCTCTGATCATTCGTCCGAAAGGGGTCCGGGTTCGAATACCGGTGAGGCATGGATGTTGTGTTTGTCTTACGGCACTGGCTCTCTCCCTTCCCTGGAACCAGTGACCCTAAATTAGGGACGGGCGACTGCTTATAGCCCATTGAGTTGCTCACGGTGGTCGTTAAACCTCCAATCAAAAAAAAAAAAAAAACCTGTAAGCAACCACAGCATCCAGAACCATCTCCTCGCTATGGGGTACAGAAGCCATCGTCCCACGAGGGTACCGCAGCTGACTGCACATCACGGGGTGAAAAGATTAGCATGGGCGCGGTAACATCGCCCCTGGACCCTAGACATGTGGAAAAATGTTGTCTGGACTGATGAGTCGAGATTCGCGTTGGTACAACCGGATGGCAGGATACGAGTACGGCGCAAACCACATGAAGCGATGGATCCTTCTTGCTAGCAGGGTACTCTTCAAGCTGGTGGGGGTTGCATTCTCGTCTGGGGACTGTTTACTTGGACTAAAATGGAACTCCTGGTACGTGTGACATCGTCCTTCACAGGTCAACGTTTCAGGAGATCCTAAACGATCATTTGCTCCCGTTTGTGCGTCTTCAACATCCCACTGGGAACCTCATCCTGCAACAGGACAATGCACCATGCCATCGTCCCCGAATTGTATCCGAGTGGTTGGAAGAACACTCCACCGACGTGACCTCGCTTCCTTGGCCAGCTAGGTCACCTGACCTCAATCCCATCGAGCACATCTGGGATGCCATCGAGGGAGATGTTCGAGGCTCTGACCCCCTCCATCAAATCTTTGTGACCCGTGGGAGCTTGTTCAGGGGTCGTGAATCCGTATGGCTCCCCAACGCTTCCGGTGTCTTGTCGAGTCCATGCCGAGACGAATCGCCGCCGTCATCAGAGCGAAAGGTGGAGCTACACGTTACTAGACAGGTATCTCTAATTCAATTGCTCTTCAGTGTATGTCATGTGGTAAATCATTGAAATCGGGAACATCATTTTACCCTGTATTTAAATTTAGAGACAAAACGCAGCTAAGCATAACCCTCTATACACAGAGAGAGGTTTTGGCCTGCTCCTCGGAAGAAAAAGATGGAAGAAGATAGGAAAATTCCTCGGCATATTTTCGAGTGAAATAAGTGTATTTTTAGCAAAAGGTCTGAAGCTAATTTCAGTGTGAAATCAGTAGTTTTTAAAAACTGATGGTTTCCTAGACACATGTTTATAAATGCTCTTATATCTCACGGTATTTGATGCGAAAAGAATCCTTTCTGTCGGATTTGTATTATCAAAGATCTCTCGGCAAAGAAACGTTTTGCATCGACTAATATAGGGAACGTACTGTGAATCTTGGCACTAATTAGAGATGTCACACGGGGAAACATTTTCAACCGGACAAAGGGAACCTTTATATATAAAAGGCTAAGCTGCCGACGACCTGGATCACTTTTTAAGCCGTCATAGCAACAACCGAGAAATAAATGTTTGTGACGTCACAATTAGTTTTTGTGCAGATGACGTCATGACCTACACGCGCACAGTTCACGCGTATATCACTTTGTTTTGCTGTCATAGCAACAAAGAACACAACTGCTGGTGTGACGTCATCTGATCCAAATAATTCTCATATGACGTCAGAGATGCGTTACGTCACAAGGTCAACTGACATTCCATTACAACATAGACCAACGTCTTTACTAAGTGTTGTTAACCAATGCACAAAGCCACGGTCAAGGGTTACACAAATGCATTACTATCAGCATCGTCTTTCAATCCGTGACGAATTTAATCCATTATTAAGTGAAGGAAAGCTTACGCAGCAATACAATGTTAATGCGCATGTAAAAATGGAAGCTAATACACTGAATTACATACAACAAAATCAGTCTCAGTTACGTGTCGAACAGTATAAAGGCCTGATGGACCAAATTCAGAATGCTGTAGATGATGAGTTTCTTCCTGAAAAAGCTTTTATTTTGTCATCTTCATTTCAAGGTAGTCCACGAAATATGGTGCAAAATTATCAGAATGCAATGGCGATAGTCAGAAAGTATGTCAAGCTTGATCTTTTTCTTACTATGACTTGCAACCCGAAATGGGAAGAAATTGCTGAAAACTTGAACGTTCAATCTGTAGAAAACCGTCCAGATTTAGTTGCAAGTCTTCCAATTAAAGTTGAAAGAATTAATGGATGACATTAATTCTGGCATATTTTTAAAATATGCCAGAATTAAAATATGCCATTAAAAGGCATATTTTTGGAGTTCCGGTAGCCAAAGTTCATGTAATCGAATTCCAAAAAAGAAGACTTCTCCATGCTCATATGCTCTTGATTTTGAAAGAAGAGGGCAAATCAACATTGCCTGAGAACAACACTGACCAAATTATATCAGCAGAACTACCAGATAAAGAGCATTTACCAGTTTTACATGCAACTGTTGCGAAACACATGGTTCATGGCCCGTGTGGTGAAATAATCGCAATTTACCCTGTATGGAAAATTAAAATGTACCAAGCAATTTCCGAAGTCTTTCCAAAATGAAACAGTGGCTAATAAAGACGGGTATCCTTTTTATTGCCGTAGAAAGAATGGTGCAACCACAACTGTTCGTGGTGAAATTATTGATAACAGCTGGATTGTCCCTTCCCAAGTAGCAGTGAATATCGGCTAGATATCGGGCCGATATCGCTTATGTCGGCTGAATGTCGTTAATATCAGTCGACATTGAGCCGATATCGGACCGATATCGGCTACAGATATCGGACCGATATTGCAAAAAGTTATCCTCCCTGATATTTAGCCGATATCGGCTACAGATATTGGACCGATATCGGCTACAGATATTGGACCGATATTGCAAAAAGTTATCCTCCCTGATATTTAGCCGATATCGGTTATATCGGCTACCGACATGGAGCCGATATCGGACCGACATTAATTGCTACTTGGGGAATATCGGCTAGATATCGGGCCGATATCGGTTATGTCGGCTGAATGTCGTTAATATCAGTCGACATTGAGCCGATATCGGACCGATATCGGCTTCAGATATCGGACCGATATTGCAAAAAGTTATCCTCCCTGATATTTAGCCGATATCGGCTACAGATATTGGACCGATATTGCAAAAAGTTATCCTCCCTGATATTTAGCCGATATCGGTTATATCGGCTACCGACATGGAGCCGATATCGGACCGACATTAATTGCTACTTGGGTTATAATCCGTATCTTTTGTTAAAGTACAATTGCCACATTAATGTTGAGGTGTGCACTAGTGAAATACCTTTTCAAATACATATACAAAGGTCATGACTGTGGAAATGGACATATAACAGAGCACAACACCAAATACGACGAAGCAAAAAGTCATGTTGATTCCTGATACGTTAGTGCACCTGAGGTAATGTGGCGAATACTTGGTTATGATGTGCATCAGCAATCTCATACAATAGTTAGATTACTTGTTCACCTTCCTGAAGAACAGAACATTACCTTTAATCCGGAGCGTTTAAACAATGGTCGAAATGCAGTTGTTCATAATGCTCAGAGAGATACAATGCTGACAGCATACTTCAAACTAAATGAGGGCAATGAAGATGCGCAATCCATTTCATATAGCGACATGCCAAGACATTATGTGTTGTGACGTGCCTGCCCAGCAGGACGCACACGATATAAAGGCAGACAGCAGCGATAACGAACGTCCGCGTTGCTCAATTGGTAGAGTGTCTTATTCCCGAATGAGGGGACCCGGGTTCGAGCCCCGGCGTGGACCAAAATGACGAAGAAATCTACTTCGTTATAATGGCGCCCGAACTTTCCGGATGACCCGGCCTTTCAAGATCTCGCAATGGTGTGATGTTCTTTCCACACCGCGAGATAGGAAAAATAAGAGAATCCCCTCTCCAGCGCTTCGAAAAATTAAAATGTGTGTGACGTTGCATTCCACACACCAGATTGACTGGGAGTTCTCAAGTGTACGTTCTACAGCGGATGGCTGCCTGCAAAGATTCATGGTCACGCCTGACCCGTGGGCCATGCCCCCGGCCTTCTTTCGGGGGTGGAGATGTGACGTGCCTGCCCAGCAGGACACGCACGATATAAAGGCAGATAACAGCGATAACGAACGTCCGCGTAGCTCAATTGGTAGAGTGACTTATTCCGGAATGAGGGGACCCGGGTTCGAGCCCGGAGTGGACAAAAATGACGGAGAAATCTTCTTCGTTATAGTGTTCAATCAAAAAGAAAGACAATGGGTCCAACGAAAACGTGGTGGAGATAATGTGATTGGAAGAATGTATTCAGTCAACCTTGGCTCTGATCCAGAAAGATATTGTTTGAGACTACTGCTATTTGATGTGTCTGGAGCGAAACGCTCTACAGATTTAAGAACAGTCAATGGAATTCCATATGATACCTTCCAAGGTGCTGCATTGCAGAAAGGTTTAAGTAAGAATGATGAAATATGGGAGAAAAGCTGAGATTAAGCATCAGTTTGCAGCATGCCTCGACAACTACGAGATTTATTTGCATACATTCTTATCTTTGTTTCACCACTAAATGCACAATAATTGTTTGAAAAATATAAATCCCATCTTTGGGAAGAATTTGCACACATGAGAACTTAAAATTTTCTGGTTTTAAAACAGTTACAAAGAAAGCCATTCTGTGTCCCAAAAACTCTGATGTTCATAAATTAAATGAGAATGTTCATGATCTCTTAGAGGGGACAGCAAGCGCATACTTAAGCTCTGAATCAACTGATGCCGATGGCGAAGAAAATACTGAACAGTATTATCCTATAGAGTTTGTAAATGAGCAAACTCTATCAAGAATGCAACTTCACAGACTCAAGTTGAAGATTGGAGCCATTGTCATGCTCCTGAGAAACCTCCATACACAACAAGGTTTATGCAATGGAACAAGGCATTGGTTTATGCAATGGAATTAAAGAACTAAAACCCAATTTGATCATTGCAGAAGTACTCACAGGCTCAGCATGTGGTAAAACTGTTTGTATTCCGCGAATTGATCTCGCGTCAACTGATATAGATCTCCCATTCACATTAAGACGGCGACAATTCCCTGTAAAATTCGCCTTTGCTATGACCATTAATAAGTCTCAAGGTCAAACACTGGAGAAAGTAGGTGGCTACCTTCCTGAACCAGTGTTTAGCCATGGACAACTTTATGTTGCATTGTCAAGAGTTCGACGGTTTGATGTCAGAGTTAAAGTAGTCCATGGCCAAGAACAATGAAAACTACTTCCAGATTTCGAAAACATATTTACAAAAAATATTGTGTACAAAAGTATTTTTCAACGTCGTCAGTAAACGCTTGAATAGCAGTAAGTGATATCTAGAACCCGTTGTATTCTTATCTCAACGGGCTTTACAGTTAGTCAAGTATAATTGCGGAAAATAAAGCAATGCCTTTACGTCCGGAAAGTAAACAATACTTTTTCATCCCGAAGTTGGAAAATATATGTGTAATCTCGGACATCTTCTCAGCTTTCCACTTCAAAGGCGCTTTCGAATTCAACTTGAAAAGAAAATACGCTGCTTAATATAATACTAGACGAAATCCGTCAGAATCGACGGTTAGTTGTTGTTGTTTTTTGAGAAGAATAAACTCATATGAAACAATAAATGTAAACTTTATTTGATTGACAAATTCATTCTACCACTTCAGTAAAGACAATAGTCCAGGTTCGTGACTATTTTTTTTTTGACTGAAGGTTTAACGACCACTGTGAGAAACTCAATGGACTATAAGCAGTCCCCCGTCCCTAATTTAGGGTCACTGGTTTCAGGGAAGGGAGAAAACCAGTGCCGTAAGACAAACACAGCATCCATGCCTCACCGGGATTCGAACCCGGACCCTTCACGAACGAATCATCATAAGCCAGCGCTTAGACCACTGCGCCACCGGGGCGGCCAGGTTCGTGATGAGCATCACGACTGCACCCTTTTTCAGTCGTAAAATGTGAGCACACTCATCTAGATCGTGTGCAAAAATTCAACTGGATAGCGCGCACTCTTTCACTCTCATCTTTAGTCGCAACTGTGTTTCTAAATGTTGTTGGAATGAGATTCGCGTTGCTAACACTCTTCATTTTCTCTTGTCTGAGACATATAGTTGCGACCCATTGATCGCTCACGCCTTCCAGTAAGGCTCTTACTTTTTATTTATTTTTTCTGCAGGAGAGGCCTTCTCTTAAAGGTAAGTATTCAATAAAGTATTTACTTACTTTAGGACTGATCATAGAGCACCATGCACACACCAAGTCTGACACTGAACTGAGCGCCTGATGTAGATAAGGGCCGCACGCTTCTCCCGTAGACTTTACATGGGAACTTTACCGCTGTGCCACGCCTGAACCGTTGCCCCAATCTTATATTTTTCTTCGACTAGCATATCTGCATGGTAAGACCTTTATTTTGATACCTGAACCATATTTTTATGTTCAGCCGTTCTCTCAAAATAAGTCTCACAGTAAAAAAACCTTATAGAATGAAGATATAGATGGCAACTCAATACCTACATTCTAAATATTTTCACTAACAATGGTCAACTGAATGTTTATTTACATCTTTACATAATGGGAAACGTCTTACGAACGTGAATAAACTGGATCGAATGAATATTAAATTGTATATGTACATCACACAGTCCAACGGCATAACGCAATCAGGTCTTCGAGAGCGTTCGCCGTTCCAATGAGAACTTTGATACGAATGCCTGCTAGCGTTGCTTTGCGCAATGGTTCGCTCAGAAAAGAGAATACTTCGGACTTTGGACTATCTCATTCCCTTCATGCTTCAGCCTTCAGCAGCGCGTGAGTCAACCGCACGCTTCTCCCGTAGACTTTACATGGGAAGTTTGACACCTCACAACGCCCGAACCGTTGCCCCGATCTCATTTTTCTCTTCGACTGGTGCATTTACATGATAAGACCTTTATCTTGATACGTTAACCATATCTTTACGTTCAGCCGTTCTTTTAAAATCGGTCTCACAGTAAAAACCCTTATAGAATTAATATAATGTATAGATAAGCATGCTATTGCATATAGCAGGGAAACGTAGCAGCTAAAAAAAGCTGGAGAATCATAGAAAACGTAAACGACAGTTATATCAATCCAACGAAAAAGGGATTTTCCCTGTGGTATTTTATTTCCACGAATAGAGATATATATACTAAATTCAAGTATTCATTTCTGATGCACAGCGGAAAATTTTTAAATGAGGAAAAACTGGAAATTTTGTAGATTGATCATAGTGCCTGCTGTGCACAGCAAGAGTTTTTTTAATATATTCTTTAGAAACGCAGATATAACACCAAATATAAATATATTGTTTTGCCACATGGAGGGAACGGTAAACTAATAAGTGTGTGGAAAATCAGAAAACAAGTGAAAAATACCGATGGTGGTTAAGCCAGCTGATGTTAAAGTAACTTTTCTTTTCTGATTAGACCCACGCAGGCTTTGATATTGGTAAATAAAAAAATCCAGTTCTATGCCACCTAGCTGAAAATTTTGTTACCTGATATCTAGAAATGCACGAATTTTTGTTGGGGGTATCACAGCAGTCAGATGAAAAGCTCCTTCCCCCCCCCCTCCCATCATAAAATGTTTTTAACGCTGTTTCTCAGAAAAACAGATTTATTTTGACCAACACAAATTAGACTGTTATACTTCCTAGGGAAAAATAGTGCATCAGGCAAACCAGTGCAGATAACACTGATCTAGGGTAGCGCTAACCGAATTTAAGTGAATTTCACCGATCGGACTCAAGGAACTCAGACTCATCAAATTGGGGATCCACGATTATGCATTTTGAGGAGAAATATTAGATCGAAAAGGTTTCTTATGTAACTACAACTATGTATAACAGAAAGAAAACATTTCAGCTCTGACTTTTAATAGATACTTCGTGGCAAATTAAAACACGCGCTTTGTGACAACTTGTAGGAATATAAGCTTCAGTCTTCTAACTGGAAACTGCGCTTTGTGAATAGCAAAAAGCTTTGCTCATACTTACAGTTACCGAATTAAAAAAGAATTCTCTACTCCGATTCTTATAATGAAGGTCGTGATTAATACGTTTTTGAAGTTGTCATTGCGAATTATACTGCGCCGTTCGGAAAATAATGCCCGATTTTTTTTTTCATTTTGATTGGAGGTTTAACGACCACCGTGAGCAACTCAATAGGCTATAACCAGTCACCAGTCCCTAATTTAGGGTCACTGGTTCCAGGGAAGGGAGAGAGCCTGCGCCATAAAACAAACGCGACATCCATGCCTCACCTGGATTTGAACCCGGAGCCCTTTCGGACGAATAATCAGAGGCCATGGCTTAGACCACTGCGTCACTTAGACCACGGCTGCCCGATTTGGAGGGTAAAAATGAAAGAGACATAACTCATAGCACACAACCTTGTTTTATTCAAAATAGGCGACTTCAGAAGCTACACACCTCTGTCAGAGCGAGTGATAAGTGCTTCAACGCCAGTCCGGAAGAAATCTGGTCTCCCTGGTGCAAGAAAGTCCCGGAATGCAAAGTCGGCTTCCTCTCGTTTTCTGAAGGTCCTGTCCTTGAGGCGATTGCTAAAATGCATGAACAGGTGGAAATCGGTAGGTACCAAGTCAAGCAAGTAGGCTGGATGTGGAAAGGTTTAGAACCTCAGTTCGTGTAGTTTCTGTTTCGTCATTTGCGACACACATGGTTTGTAACACAACTTCTGATGCATTTGGTCAATTACTTCACAGTATGTAACTGAGTCAATGCTTTAACTAGCATTCAAGAACCAGTAGTGTATGACACCGTGAACAATCCACCAATGTCAACAAAACCTTCTTTGGCGTCAACCTTGGTTTAGGATGTTGTTTCGGTGAATCGCTTTGGTTCAGCCACTGGCCATATCGCTTACGGTTGTCGTATAGCACCCAAATTTCATCACAGGTTACAATGCGATCAGGTAGGGGCTTTTCTTCGTTGCAAAGCAGAAGGTTACTGAACATCTCCATCAGTTGTTGTTTCTGATGCTCCGTCAGTTTGTGTGGGACCCACGTATCGAACTTAGATCGTGTGTTTGTCCAATGGCGCTGAATCTCTCCCTACTCTGGAACCACTGGCTCTGCATTACACATGAGAAGTTCCTTGCTGCCTTACATGCTCATGTAGGACGTAAAATCCCTAACACGGAAAACCATCTTTCTCACAAATTAATAAGCTTCTGAAATATTAGTCGTTACCCTTATAGGTTCCACTGATTATTCGTTCGTTCAAGGACTTTGTGCCATGTGTGGTGTCTAAATCACAATCTGTTAACCATCATCTGTCATAACCCAACAGATATACTCAGTGGGAAGGCACCAGAAGTCCATGATAAAAGCAGACAAGGGATTTACAAAATAAAATCTGGCTTTGAAGAAGAAAAGATAAAAGTGTTGGATCCTTTCCAAGCTTTTGTCGTTGATTTTGGCGTCTAGCCTAGACTTCCCGACAAAATTTCTGCTCCTTTTCCATTCCTTCCTCCTCTGTCTAGATAACTGTTAACTTCTTTAAGAAGGCTGACGTTGTTAACAGCTCTAAAAAGGCTGATTTCTTTGTCTACTTTTTTACTATGAACTCCACGTTTAACGATACAGTTAAATGCTAAGTTATCCCCCCCCCCCAGTAATATTTTCTAAAGCTTCCATAATCATGCCTCAAATTGTGTTTTAAACGTAAGATACATAAGATATTGTAGAATCTTTGAGCTAATAAAACATCATGCTTTGTGAGGATACTCGCAACTCTTCTGCAATCTTGTACGCTGGACTCAGCACTTGTTTTGTGGCGTGAGTTCCAACTGTAATTTTCAAAAGGGATCTTACCAGCAAGTTAGAAACATTTTCATGTTCAACCTATTTAGGAAAGAGAGTGACTCGTCATTATTCATTATTATTAATTAGCTATGTAAATCCCTATACCTAATTTTAAGCATAATAATAATAATAATAATAATAATAAATATCTCATGCTAATTAACGATTGTCTCTGTGATTTTGACTCAAATCGATCAGCAAGTAACATTCTCACCGCTTCGGTATTCGAGTGGTACGAAGAGTTGGCTTCTAGTTATTGATCCGCAGCGAGTCCGAGTTCGAGTCCGGTGCGAAGCCTGGGTGGTGCGTTTGTCTGATGGAGCTGGCTTCCCTGAAACTAGTGGCCGTAAATTATGGATGGGCGATTGCTTATAGCCCTTTGATTTGCTCACGGTGGTCTTTAAAACCCCAAACAAAATAAAAAAAACAGTAACATTTCAGTCTAGCTTAAAATGACGAGATATTACTAAAAAAGGTTTGGCGAAACTTAAATTGTAGCATTTGAGGCCAAAGGCTTTTGACGAATTTTGGCATTAATATTAGGTACACATTAAAGGTTATCCATCCAACACTCATAACTCAAAATCATTGCTCGACAGGATTAGGTAATGAATAATCTCCTTCCACACACAAATAAATGAAAAATTCTGAAAAAGAAGACCTCGACAATTTCAATGCTCATGTATAAGAGCGTGAAATATCCAAGTTGTTAGTAATAAACTGTAACGCATTTCTACTGACAATTATTCTTTGTTCACCAGTAAGAATAGAGGTGTTCATAGAAATAAAATCTAATTTTGTCAAGTTGTTTTTAGCCTGGGGAGATTCTTTACGTCAATGAATAACATTTACCAGCGCACATCCACGAAGTACCTGTGTTTCAAAAGACGGTGTTCTGGCGCACCTCTTCAACTCTTAAGTGGAATGAACAACAAAAAGTAATCACACACTAAGCGCAGGAATCAGAAAACGAAGCGAAAGAACTAGGCGTCGAAAGTATACGCAAAAAATGGGTATTTATATAGAGTTTTTCTTTGACATACAATTTCTGAAAAAGGTTTTTCACCTTTGACGAAACATTGCAATGTGCGACACTATAATAAAACATTAACCTTAAATGAAACTTGCTCATTACACAATACTTTCTTTCTCTTCATCAGTATGAAATGAATTTTTCTTCACGAACAGGAAGTGTCATTAACCACGATCTGTTGTTTCTTTTTTGCGCAGACTACTCTTTCATATGGAAAAAAAAACATTCTGTTACTTTTTTTTACTATTTCACTTTTCTGATCCAACAAAAGCTTTTGTTTGGATGCTTTAATGACCGCTGTTACTCTTGAGTACTTACCTCAGTGGTGAATCATTCATCCCGCGGACTTAGTAAACAGCACTGTAATTTTGAAAACTTTCCTGCTAGTTATTTCTGTACTCAGGGCTAAGGGCCACGAAAACTAAATAAGATTTCAACTTTTCAGCTGATAAAATAACATACTCAAAATGAATCATACTCCGGTATACTTTTCGCTAAATGGCTGCAAACGATGAACCCAAACTATAGTGAGAATATAAAGAAAACGAAAATGCATCAACTACACGATCAAGAATTTTTTTTGAGACCTGTCGGAAACATATAAAAAGACTCATTTCTTTCTTCTATTTTAGCCGTTTCACAATCATATTTCAATTTTTTTAGTCTTCCATGTTACAGTACTTTTCTGTGAAAAATCCGTAAGCCCTATCACAGAAAACTTTTTAATGTGAATAGTCTTTTTAGGATTTTATAGACAGCAAAAAAAAAACAGTTTTCATTATTTGAATAAAAAAAAAAAAGATGCATGAAAGCTCTAGCTCAAAACCCAATTCACTCTGAGATCTTCAAGAAATGAGATTTAAAAGTAAGGTCTATGAATTTTAAAAAGTGACAATGTGAAGCTTCTTTATTATTTATTAGAGACGAAAATAATGTTTGCTCTGGCTGTTATATAAAGCTCAAATGAAAGCTTCCTACTCTCTAACTGGTCTTTCAGTTCCAAAAAGGGTCGTTATTCTATTTAGGTTCTAATTCCAAGCTAGTGAAGTTTTATAAAAAGCGCATTAGTATTTATAATTACAGCATTAATCTTTTAATTACAACATTAATTTTATAAAAAGAGCATAATTTTATAAACAAAAGCATTAAAGACTGGAAAAGAGGCATGTGATCCGACGAGTCTCGGTGCACCTTGTTCTGTACCGACGGTAGGCAGAGAGTTTTGCGGGAGCCTCATGAAACAGTGGACCCAGCTTACCTTGTAAACATAACTCAAGATTTTGGAGGTGGTGTAATGGTGTTGGGGCACATTCTGTTGATACGGAACGGGTCTTCTAGTATTGCTGAGAGGTCGGGTGTCCTCCAAGAATTATCTGAACATCGTTGATGAGTAAGTGCACCCTGCAATGTTGACTTTTTATCCATCAGGTGACGGCTGTTTCATGGCCAATAATGCTAATGTCGATTGCGCAAGAATTTGTTCAGCGAGCATGACAGAGACTTTCACCATCATCCCTGGCCACCACATGACCTGGATCTGAACCCCATTGAGAATATATGAGCCATGTTTAAAAATCCCATCCTGGAGCAAAGTCCTCTTCCTTCAAATATGAGGCAGTTAAATGACTTTCTGGTGAACGCATGGTATGCTGTAGACGTAGAAGCACTCCAATACTTGTGGAATCTATGCCAAACCGCATACGTGCTGTAATTAGGGCTAAAGGAGGTCCGGCATTGAATAAAAGTTTCAAATTCAGTGGCCGGTATGTGTATTTTTAAAAGTACGCAAATAGTAATTTAATAGGAAAAATAGAATTTCATGTTATTTAGAGGAGAAATTTTGCATCAGAGAAACTGAAAATTTCCTGAGAAATAAATTTCAGGCTAAAAGCAACAATATTCGCGGTAAATTTTCAAGCATAACTTTTCGAAATAATGTTATAGTACTAAAACAAATACACCGTTACGTCCTAGGTAAGAAATGAGTGCGCCTTTCAAAAAAAAACAAAAAAAAAACGAAGTTGTGTGGATAATATGGATTGTGGTCAAAACCAGCAGGTTATATGAGTTAAACAGTTTTTTTTCCTATGGGAATCTGAGAAATGCAGATATACATAAATTGGAATGCAAGTGAGGCGTTACGCATCCATCGGAAAAATCAATATATCTGGGAAATCATACTTTGTCTGCGTATATACTGATCAGGAATAAAATCGAAATGAGTGGACTTCCGCCTCACATTTTACGACTGAAAAAGGTGCAGTCGTGATGCTCATCACGAACCTGGCCGCCCCGGTGGCGCAGTGGTCTAAGCGCTGGCTTATGATGATTCGTTTGTGAAGGGCCCGGCTCTCTGACATCCACAGAAGGCTTCAGAATGTTTACGGAGATGACATTACTGAAAAAAGCAATGTGCACAGGTGGATGAAGAAGTTTAAAGAAGGGAGAACCAGCATTCAAGACAAACCACGCACTGAGAGACCATCATCTGCGACTACTGACACGAATCATCAGCGAGTGGATGAATTGATTCGCGCGGAGAGATGAGTCGCAATCCTTGAGCTTTTTGCCCAATTGGACTGTGGTCACAATGCCATATAGAAGATGGTGGAAGACTTAGGATATCGGAAAGTGTGTGCAAAGTGGGTACTCGGCAGCTGACACCCGATCTGGAGGAGAGAAGGGTGGAAGTCTGCTCTGATCTGCTGGAACCACTTGAAGTCAATGAAGACACGTTTTTTCTACTATGGTGACGGGATGAAACGTGGGCGTATCTTTACGATCTGGAAATGAAGAATCAATCAATGGAATGGCGTCGCACCTCTTCACCAAGGCCTAAGAAGTTCAAGAGCCAGCGATCAGCACAGAAAGTCATGGTGACTGCTTTTTTTGGGATGACAGGGGTGTCATTCTCCTATTTTTACTGGAACGTGGCCGTACCGTGACCAACGAGCGATACATTGAGATACTCAAGAAGCTTAGAGAAGCCATAAGGAGGAAGAGACCGAACAAGAATCTGAAAAGGTTCCACATTCACCATGACAATGCGAGACCACACACAACTTTGGCAACAAATCAGGCGATCAGCAAATTAGGCTGGTCGGTAGTCCCGCATCCACCGTACAGCTCTCCGACTTCGACCTGTTCGGCCCAATGAAACACAGTCTCCAGGAACAACGATTTGATGACACAGACGAGGTGAAAGTGGCTGGCTGTTAGTAGTGGATACAACAGTCTACACCCGACTTTTTTCAAAGAGGATTCGAGAATTGGGTTCAACGATGACGCAAATGTATCGCTTGTGATTTAGACTAGGTTGAGTAGTACCTTTGTATAAAGGAAGAGTTACTCTACCAACATGTGCAATTTGAACAACCTCTTTCAGTTAATAAAAAAGGTTATGCCTACGTTTGGATTATTTTCGGTAGAAATAAACAATGACGCTGTGCTGCGACCTATTAGATTGCTCTGATGTCAGTTTCGGCCGGATTTCTTCTGCCTGAGGAGAGAAACCTTATACTATCCTCATTTTCTCTGTTGATTTCAAAGCTTTAGAATGTAGGAAAGACGTAAAAAAAATAAAGAAAAAACACCGTTTATTTCGCTGAATCACCGTACGCTGGGTTAATTATTTTTGAAATCTCACTCGTGTCATTCAGACGCACCCTACCAACGTTCCAATCGTTTTGAAAAATCTATTGTCAACAGGTTGCTCGTTAATCCATTTATTCAGTCATCCCTCAGTATTTCCGAAGATGCCAACAGCAGAAATTTCTTTATAAAAACTGCAGTTTTTGTACCGAAATAAATACTACGGTGAATTACATCAAATTCTATTAAAATTTGCTAGTTCTATTATAACATGAAATTGACCTCGTTCTTGCTAGGTTAGAAATCCTGTCGGAAACATAATTTCTATGGGGTGATGAATTGTGTTTTATTAGCAGCATAATTTACGCTACACCGGCATTATCAGAGAAAAAAGTCTCACACAGTTGGAGATGATAACAAAAACGAAACAAAATAAATAATAGAGAAAATAAATTAATTACATTATTAAATAAATTGATAAATAACACTTTACCTAACTTTCCAAGTAAAAAATCTCCGATTGTGGTAGATTTTTTGATATCTCTGTTCGTTCAGAGTGTCGGTCAACATGGGAGAATTAATTGAAGCATTGTAAATGCTACATATTTTACACAGTGAGATTATCGCCAACTGAAGACATGATTGAGTGATATAAATCTATTATGTATTATAGCTATAAAAATAACTTGTAAACATTTAAAAACAAACAATAATAGATCACGACTATGACTACTGACTTCATCCTTACGCCACGAAGGCAGGAACAACTCTGAATATACATTTTGCCGTTACAGCACGTACATCAATAGTACTTGTCACGAGAACAATGCGTAACGTGAGATATATACATCTCACTTGACTTAAATTAAGAAACATAATAACATATGAACAATTACGTCATTACATGAGATTAAACAGCTAAATAAAGATTGATTTCCTACAATTCCCCTCACAGTTCTTATTTTCAATATATACAAACATTTTGTGAGTTTTTCCCCCTCATAAATATTACTCAGCACTAGTGAATCAATAACACTTTCATGCTAAATTAAACAATAATGAGTTCCAATAACTCGCAACACTTTTTATGCTTATTTGCACTTAGTCCTTTCGTCAAAATATCTGCGGTCATGTAGCTTGAACTCAGGTGTTTCACATTAATTTTACCTAATTCGTACTGTATATTTCCCTGACAAAATGGTGACGAATGTAAATATGCTTCGTCCTGGAATGATAGATGGGATTATGGACTAGCTTTTGCGCTGACTGGTTATCACAGTATATATCCGTCGGTGACGCCATAGGTTGTGAAGAAAGTTCGCTAAGAAAATTTCTTAAGTACACAGTTTCCTTAGCAACTTCTGAAAGCGCCATATATTCTGCTTCGGTAGTTGACAATGCGACAGTTCTTTGCTTTTTAGATTCCTAACTTATTGCTCCTCCGGAAAATTTGAATACATATCCGGTATAGGATTTTCTATCGTTTATATCGGAAGCCCAGTTTGCATCTACAAAAGCCGTCAATGGTTCTCTTGCTCGGTCAAACACAAGACCCATGTTTCGTGTGCCTTTTAGACATCTCAGCACTCTTTTGGCTGCAATCCAGTGATGTTTGTCTGGATTGTTGTTAAATTGACTGAGAAAATTCACAGCATTAGTGATATCAGGTCTGGTTGCTACAGAAAGATGCACGAGCGAACCAATAAGTGAACGATATGGGATATCTTTCATCTCAGATTTTGCTTCTTCTGTTTTAGGAATCATATCGTTTGTTAGCTTTGCGCTAATTTCCAAAAATGTTGTTACAGATTTTGCATCCTGTATTTTGACTTTGCATAAAACATCTTGTATACATTTCCTTTGGGACATTGTTATGCCATTTGCATTTTGAGCAAACTCAATACCTAAACAGTAATGCAAGGATCCTAAGTCTTTCATTTTGAATGAGCTGGCTAGCTTATCCTTTATAGTTTTGTAGCTATCTTTTCTGTTTGCAAAGATCATTAAGTCATCAGCATAAACAATAATAATGGCTTCGTCAGTTCGATTTTTCAGATTGTAAACACATTTATCTGAATTAAGTGGCTTGAAACCAAGAGATTTTAATTTATTTTCCATCAAGCTTCTTATACCACTGTCTGCCGGATTGCTTTAGACCATAGATTGATCTTTT
Source organism: Macrothele yani (assembly GCA_039090855.1). Lineage (NCBI taxonomy): Eukaryota > Metazoa > Arthropoda > Arachnida > Araneae > Macrothelidae > Macrothele > Macrothele yani. The sequence goes on from CM077001.1 coordinate 72,480,054, forward strand.
CAATCTGCAAATGTGATCTTTGTTTGATTTACTTTGGAAACCTTCCGATAATTCCATGTATATTTCTTCGTCTAAATTCCCATTTACGTATGCCATTACGAAATCTAGCTGGTAAGCCGTTAAGTTGTTTGTAATAGCATGTGCTATTAAAGTTCGAATCGAACTTAATCTGGCAACTGGTGAAAAGTTTTCTTCATAATCAATTCCTGGTGTTTGAGAGCACCCTTTTGCAACTAGTCTTGCTTTCAACTTTTCAACACTGCCATCTTGATTATATTTGGTCTTTAAGACCCATCTTTTGTGTTTTGGTCTAGGTACTAGTTCCCATGCTTTCTCCTCTATTCGCTATGAGAGCATCATATTCTCTTTGCATAGCTATCTTCCATTCTTTACTTTACGTACCATTTAAAGTTTCATTAAGAGTAGGATTGGCTTCAACGTTTTTCACAAAATCAACAGTTTCGGTAATGTCAGCGGTTACTGTTTATTTTTTAGCAGGTCTGCCTGGTTTACCAGTGAAAACTTTCTTTGGACGACCAACAGTCCTCATCTTAGTTACTGTTTGATCTTTGTTAGTAAACAATGGTGAATCCCTTTCTCTTAAAGAATCTGACATGGCTCCCTCTGACGTAAGTTCCTGTGAGGTACTCAGCTCTTACGTCATGTCTTCCACTGCCATTTCTTCTGTCGTAACTTCTGTTTCACTCTCGGCGTCCGGGGGTTATTACCATCGGGTGAGCACCTTGTGTCACTCTTTTGAATGAATGGAATATGCAGTTCTGGTAACGTGGCCAGTCCGAATTCGTAACCATATGGAAGGTTATCTTCGAATTCATCGATAAAACGGATGTCACGGCTTTCGATTAATTATTTTTCTGAAACTTTTGTTCCATAAGCGGTATGCTTTGGATTCCATTGAATAGCCAACAAATATATGTTCTTGGGATCTCCGGTCGAATTTCTCCTTTGATCGCTTATTCAAAACATAAGCTTTTTGCCCGAAAACTTTGATGAATGATACATTTGGTTTAATGCCAAATAAAGCATTATATGGGGTAATTTTCCCATTTAAGTTCGTGTCGGACAACGATTTCTTAAGAACACAGCACAGTTAATCGCTTCTTCCCAGAAGCTAACTGGTAGTTTGGACTGGATTAACAAACATCTCGCCATTTCGACGATTGTGAGATTGTATCACTCGGCGACTCCATTTCGTTGCGGCATTAATACTGCAGATTTTTCTCTGGGTATGCCTTCATGCTCCAAATATGCGTTGAATTCTGGTCCTCAATATTCTAGCCCATTATCGGTACGGATGGTTTTAATTTTTACTCCAGTACATCTCGCCATTTCGACGATTGTGAGGTTGTATCGCTCGGCGACTCCATTTCGTTGCGGCATTAATACTGCAGATTTTTCTCTGGGTATGCCTTCATGCTCCAAATATGCGTTGAATTCTGGTCCTCAATATTCTAGCCCATTATCGGTACGGATGGTTTTAATTTTTACTCCAGTACGATTTTCCATTCATGCTTTGTATTTCAAAAATGCCTTCTTTACTTCATCTTTTGATTTAAGGCAACATATTTCTGTATATCGTGACTTGTTGTCAATAAAAGTTACGAAATAAAGTGAACCACCAAGAGATTGGGTTTTCATCGGTCCACAGACATCTAAATGGATGAGGTCCAGCAGTTGCTTGCTTTCAAATCGGGATTCCTTCGGAAAGGGTTTTGTCATCTGTTTCGCCTGAATACAGACTTTACAATTCTTCAGGCTATCCCCCTTTTTAAAGAAAAGTCCTCGTACCATTTCGTTTGCTTTCAGCTTTTTTAGATCATTTTCATTTAAATGGCCATATTTTAGATGCCATTTTTGAAATTCTGTAACCATAGCTACATTTTCATAGCTTGGCGTTACATAATATGTACAATTCAGGAGAAGAGTGGTACCATTGGATTCAATGACCGTGGCCTCTTTTTGGGTGAAGACAACTGAACGGCCATTAGCGGTGGCTTTCGACACAGACAGTAAGTTTTTCTTCAGGTCAGGAACACAGAGCACATTTTCTAATTAAATGGTTTTTGTATCTCTTCCATTCGGCACAGTGATTCGTATGGATCCTTTTCCAATTACTTCAGCTGTTTCATCTACTGCAATATTCACAAAGCAGTTTGCTTGTTTGTTTATTTCTGTAAACAGATTCTCATCGTTGCACATATGCGACGTTGCTCCGCTGTCTATGCACCATATAGACTTTGTATTATGAGCGGCATTCATGCATATGGCTGTATGCATACTTTCATTTTTCGCTTTTATCACCATGGAAGCCGAAAATCATCTGAATGTCGAAAAACGGATTGCCTTTTTATCGGCAATCCGTTTTCGACATTCAGATGATTTATGGCCTACCTTCGAACGGTAGTTACATTTGTAGCTACGGAACACTTTCCTGTTCCTTTTGTCGTTCTTACCCTGATTTTGCTTCTAGTTATTAGAGGTTGATTTCAGGTTCGAATCTTTCTGCCTCTCGAAAGATAAATACGCTGTTTGGCAATTTGGATAGCTCTTTGTTTTTCGAGCTTCCAATTCTTCCAAAAGCTTGACTTTCAGAATGTCAGGTTTCGGTAACTCATCTTTTGACTCTATGGCACAACGAAAGTAATCGAATGTATCTGGGATACTATATAGCATTAGTATCGAAAGGAGATCGTCAGCTATTACGATGTCCATTTCGTCTTATCAACTATTTCGAAGAATTCAGTCAGGTGTTCTGACATGTCATTAATGTCATTGGTCTTGCGAAATAGTAGTCGCTTGAGTAACGTAGCTTTTTAGGTGGTCCCTTCGATTCGTAAGTTGATTGAAGCTTCTGCCATATTTCATTTAAAGTTTGCAATATTTTACATTACAGAGCTCGCTTGGATAGATGGAGAGAATTATATCAGCCTTTGCCTTCTGATCACCTAGTGTCCACTTCTTAAGCGCTTCTAATTCAGCTTCGTTTGTTCCGTCAACAGGGTTTGGAATTTGACCTGTCACGTAACCCCAACGGTCGTTTTGGATTAGAACAGCTTTGATTAGGATTTTCCAAGTGTCATAGTTGCTCTTGTTCAGCTTTTATATTTAGTAATGCAATCGAAAAGAATAACAATAAAGGCTTAGTTACCAAGGGCTGGATCGAAGTTCAGACTTTCAGTCATTCGCCTACTATTCAATCGGTCTTAATGAGTGATAATGCAACCTCCCTTTTAGCAGTCGGGAAAAAAAAAGGTTCTTCTTCAAACAGTTTTTTTTTTGTGTGTGTTCTAGTTTGCTTTGCTGGATGCTTCTCTGGCTGCTGGCTCGGGTAATGCACTTAACATGGATGGCGCAGCTTCTGGGCTCCATAACCAAAATTGTGGGAGAATAAATTGAAGCATTGTAAATGCTACATATTTTACACAGCGAGATTATCGCCAACTGAAGACATGATTGAGTGATATAAATCTATTATTTATTATAGCTATAAAAATAACTTGTAAACATTTAAAAACAAACAATAATAGATCACGACTATGACTACTGACTTCATCCTTACGCCACGAAGGCAGGAACAACTCTGAATATACATTTTGCCGTTACAGCACGTACATTAATAGTGCTTGTCACGAGAACAATGCGTAACGTGAGATATACACATCTCACTTGACTTGAATTAAGGAACATAATAGCATATGAACAATTACGTCATTACATGAGATTAAACAGCAAAATAAGGATTGATTTCCTACAGTAAATCTACTGCAATATGTACTACATTGTCCAAAGTATTTTCCATAGCCTTAAAAATTCCTTTGTTTCTTTTTTTCTTCTCTTTTGAAAATATAGTGTAATGTGCGATGTGAGAAACGTAGTACGTTAAAAACATAGATGTCTGAAATGACTTTTTCTCACTTTTTCGAATACAAGAAATAGAGATGCAGTTTTCTTTGCTGTAGTGTCAGAAAGTGCAACTAGAAAAAAATGAGATAAAGAAAGGCAAAAAGGTTTGTTGTAAAAAAATAAAAGCTGAAAAAATAAAGACAGAAAGATATTAAAGTATGATGCTAGATCACTGGAAGTTTGCTGAGTCCCATTTCTGAGTGGTAGTAGAAACCTGACATTCAGGGTAGATCGCTTTAACGTATCATTCGATAAAGTCACGATTGTTACCTCATAGACATGAGCCTAGTGAAGTGTGACTGCTATGCTAGAAATGGCAGCTGAAGGGCATATTTTGGCACTACCATAATTACGAGCATATAAAAAAGGAGGAATGTAACATTGATCATATTTTAACGCCACTGTAATTAGTGCCATGAAAAAAATCGGGTTAATTTTTATTTTATCAGTTTCGCTATCATTCAAATCTTAACATCAGAAAGTTAAAAGCTTCGGTAAACAATGAAACGTAAAACTCTGTACAAACTGACTGTGACCTTCAGGCCACATGTTGCTTCTTGACACTTACTACACTGTTGAGGAGAAAGTGCTATGGAGAATCATATCCTGCTTTCAGTAAAGATGCGAACTTCAGCGGTAGACGTATTGTCGCTGGTGGTGTTAACCTCTACCGAGGACATATCTCGTGCTTTTTTGCCATGTACTGCCCAAAGACTCCAATAACCGTATGTCCGAGAAACTGCCATCTGATGTTTCTGCGTACGTTTTTTCTGTTCAGTAGATGTTTTGGGAATCACAGTGACTTTGCATTCGTGCTCCACTTCCCCCTCGATGCCGGCTCGCATGTTGCTCAGAACCAGGCTGTCGTAACACCTTTTTAGAGGTGTGTGTATACTAAATTTATGCTATGTAGGCTTAGGATCTGCGTGAGTTCTTTCTTACTTGGGTATGAATCCTGCACGATTAGTGATGTTACAATGTCATTGATGATAACTGACCAGAGAACAATGGAATTCACTTTTATCAGAACTTTACAATTTATCAGTTTTTAGCACGTCTTTTGTAAAAGAATCTCTGCAACTATTAGTTCGATTTGAAAAATTATTTTTGCATTGGGAAGCTTAAAATGTGCGAATGATGATCCTTCTTTTCGGGATTTTTTTTTACGATGCACAATTTCGCCGCTAGAGGGCGTAAATGCACATGATATTGAATTCAAAATGCATTGTATTCCATATATTTGCTTCTAAACATCCGATCGAAAAAATCATTTTACCTTTCGATTCCATTTATGTCGAAGACTAATTTTGGGTGTAGTCACTTTTCAAGTGACGCATATATTTTCCCTTAGGGGCGTAAAAGTAAATTGCGTTTCCTCCGATATCCCTGTTTCTAAAACTCCGAATTTTAAAAAATCCTTTCTGCAGGCTCCTGATGGGAATTCTTTTGCATATATTTCTAATTTTTGGTAAGAAATGCATATATTTCTAATTTTTGGTAAGAAGGCCACCTGTGAACGTAAGTGTTAATTTCTGCTTCGATGTACTTACAGCAAAATCTGAGCTCCTAAAGTCTCAACTGAAAAATTATTTTGTGGACTGATATCACTCACGTCGATAAACCTTTTCAGAACACTTTCTTCTTAAAATAATGCATGTTTTCACCGTCAGGGGCTTAGATCTATATCTTATTTTTGCCAATATCTCTTCCTGTAATGGACCTATTTGAAAAATTCCTTCTTGTGTGACGTGTTTTTCACATAATTTCAAAATTTTCAAGTAATTCATAGAGTTTGAGCTAGGGAGCGTAAAGGTAAATTGCGTTTCCCCCAATATTTCTGCTTCTAAAACTCCGATTTGAAAAAGTCTTTCTGCACCGGGGACAGCTCTTGATGGGAAATGCTTTGCACAATGGTTTGACCATCAGGGGCATTAATTTCTGCTTCTGATGTATTTGCAGCTAAATTTGAGCTTATAAAATCTCATGCAAAAAATTCTTTCGTGGGCTGATACCGCTGACATCGGAAAAAATGGTCTTTTCCGCCAGGGGACATAGATTCATATCTTATTTTTGTCGATATCTCTGCTTCTAAGAGTCCGATTTGGAAAATTCTTTCTTTGTTGGAGAGTGTTTCCGCTGCGAAATGTTTTTCATCTAATTTAAAAATTTTCTTTATGCTCATCTCGGCCACCACAGGACGTAATTTCACGTTTCCCTTTACAGCAATATCGGCGGGACTAAAAATCCAATTGAAAAACTTCTTTCTTCGGTCAGATACTACTTTCTTCCCAAAATGAAGCACAATTTCGCCTCTAGGAGGTGCAAACGTTTTATCTGTTTTTCTCAATATCTCTGCTTCTACATGTGAGATTTAATTTTTTTTTTCAACACCGGATGCCATTTACCATGTAGAACAATTTATATATATGAGGAATTTTGTAGTTCACAGTTATGTCGTTTGGTGTCGTTTGTGTATTTCAGTTTGCAGCTGTATCACCATTTCTAAAAACACTATTGATAAATCTCTTCTTTACTGTATGCCATTCGCTTTGCTATAATAGAGATGTGGAGCATTATCCGCTTTAAATAATGCAACTATTCCCCACTAGCTGCGTAAAGGTCGAAATCTTTTTTGTCGCCTGGGAGACGTATTTTAAAAGTTCTTTTTCCTTAGCATAGCTTTTTCCATGAAGAATTTTATTCGCCTATTTTCAACTTTCCCATTGTGCAAAATTCTTCCGCTAGCAGACGCAGACTTATATCATATTTCCTTCTAGATTTCTTCTTTAAACTGTTCGATTTGAAAATCTCTTTGTCTCTGATACTTTCCTTGTGCTATGAGAAACTTTTGTGCGCCATTTCGTAACATGCTTTGTAGCTGCTTGTGGATCTAAGTAGATATTTCTATTTCTGGATGTTTTATGGATAGTAGAAAACTGTTTATTGTTTTCCAAACCGTTTCCTTTTAATACGAATTGCTTTGATAGATTTAATTCGCGTCAAAACGGATTCAAAACGCGTGCTCATTACAAACGAAAATTCAGTGTCATCTTTTTTGTTTGAACTGTTATCGATCACTACGTTCAGGAATGGAGCCCTTTTTCCAGGCCCAATAAATATTGTGCTAGACCAACTGAGTAAAAATTCTTGCCGTGTTTTGCACGATAATTTCATTACCGTGCAAGAACACGTGAAGGATTTTTACTCAGTTTTCTACGTCACGAAAGTTATGAATCATGTGTTAGACCAAAACGTTACTGGACGTAAATTTGCGTTGTACAAAAATGAATAAATAAATAAATAAATAAAATAAAATAAAATAAATCTTAAATTTATTTTGGCACGATTGGTTTAGTTTCATGAGATTTAATTTTAAGTAGTATCTGTGTAATTATTATTATATTTCTTCTTATGTAAGCTGCTAGTCATCGTCTGAGAAACGTGAAAGTGAATGCAAGTTCAAAAAATTCCCATACCATCACATTTCGATAAACGAAATGATTTCAAATACACAGTCCAGTATTATATTCTAATTTAATTCTATTTGTGTTTATTGAAACAATCATGCCTTATAAAATTTAATTCTTTAGGTTGTAATGTTCCTCAATGTTCAAACGTGTGTATGTAGCTCAGGGAACACTACGTAAAGTCTGTTTTTATTAACTCACTTGAAGAGAAACAGGAGTTACTCAAATAAAGTTCAAGGAAAGTTACCTATAGTTCGTCTTTTATTCAGCCAAAACTCAGTAGACACTTTGCTAATGAAGAACTAGATAATTATTCCAATAACAGCAATAGTCACTTAGTCTTTTTTTCGTGAGTTATAAGCACAATATTAGATGAACGAGAGAGCTCTAACACGAAATATATATTAACACCGCAGATTGACAGACGCTAGCTAGCTGCATAAAAAAGACCGCTTACAGCTTAACACAGGTTCCACGTCTATCACGCCACACTTCTTTCTGCTAGCTTAACACATTTCATATGCAACGACCTTCTTGTCAATCATGCATGTATCATTCACCCTTGACCTCAAGACTGTTACCAGATAACATTCATTGAGTGAAAAAAATACAACTTTAAGTTTCAAACGATAAAACAGAATGCACTCGAAATTTACAATGAAACACACACGACTAAGAAAACGAAGATTAAATTAGAGCATCCGTTATAAGATGATGAGATGCAGATTTCATTTTTGTTTCAGGAAAATTTTCAATCAATATAATTTTGTTTTAATGGATTTTTATTCCAGAGATATGTAAAGAAATTGGCACAACAAATCAGCTGGAATATTTATAAAGGGCAGTAACCGTACTTTTAAAGAAAAAACGTTTTCCTAGAATTTGAAGGTGGAATTTTTCTGATTTCTGAAGATCTAGCGTATGACATGGGAAGCAACTGAAGAATTGAGCTGCGATAAAACAAATCGATTTCCAATATTTAGCAGTCTGGTAAAATTTCGCTAAAACTCATCGTCAGCCTACGAAGTGAGTTTCAAGACACACACAGAGTATCAGCAAGCATGCATATTTTAAGTTTTTTTAGAATTGTTTGAAAAGTCACTATACCTTCAAGTCACAGAACCCTTTTTGGATGAACGCATTTTCATGTGTGTTTTACTTACTTTACAAATCAACAATCTCTGATGCATTATTTACCAAGAAATTCTTACTTTTACCGATTAACATGTAGCAGGGAAGTTCTATGCCTCTGCATCAGTCATAGAAATGTTCTGTTCTTTTTCTGCAATGGTAAAGCAAATCTACTTCACTTTCGGTATTATTTGTGGGGAAGAAACAAAGATGAGGTGAAAACACATAATTTTTTCAGAATATTACATCGTTCAATGAAAGGTGACAATGGGCAATTTCTAACCACATAAATATTAACACTACGCAATATTGCATTGTTTAGATTCGCGTGTCAAACGCGGTGTGAATATGCTAGACATTAAAGAAAATAGAAAATGAGAAAATTTTTAAGGAAATCAGTTTTGAAAACAAAGGATCCTGCGTGGCCCGGAAATAACGCAATCATGTTGTCTCGGGATACACGGACTCATCGTTGTAAGCAAGTCCTTATAAAATAATTTAGTGATTCTTCCATGAGTATCAGTTATCAATACTCAGCTACATAGAGGTAGTAAAAGTTTTGGATTTTTGGTAAATTAAATCCTATCTCAGGAGTCATAATCTTTGATTTTTCTAATGACTAAAACACTACAGAAAGGGCATCAATATTCAGTATTTAAGAATCAAGATTTAAGTATATAAAATCCGATGTTGATTTTTTTTAAATATCAAAACTCAGGTATATGAGATCCAAAGTTTGATCCTTCATCCTCGAAATATCCTTTTACGGGGTCAATTATTGTTTTTAATGACCAAAATACCACTATGGGTGGTTCAAAGCTGGATATGGTGATTGCCAAAATACTCTGTCATAGTGGATATTTTCGTTGTTTGGAAACGAGTTGTAGAAGACCCGAATGTAGCACAATTTTAAAAAACACCATTTTAGAAATATGTCTTGGTTTTTAATGATAAAACTGCAACATAGGTCCCTTCAGTATTGTGTATACACATAACGTTTAATGATCGAAAGTCCGCCACAAAGAGTCAGTTTTGTAATTTTAATTTCAAAACTCCATCATCGTACTCCACGAAGAATTTGTTTTATAATTAGGGTTCCAATGCTGCAACTTTTAATGATCTTAACTCTTCTATGCTGAGTCTGAAATCTTGATTTTCTAAAAACTTTTTTGTGCATATCTTAATATTTGTTATTTGTTCAACACAAATTTAATTTATGCGGATTTATTATTGATCAAAACTTTATATAAAGAGATTCCAAAGCTTAATTCTTGCTGTAGCAAATAAAACCTTCATTTTTCGTGGATCGCAGTCAAAGGGAACAAATGTAATTTCAGGAAAATAATTCGTGCAGTAGAGACTGATATATATATATACATACAGTATATATATTAAAGAGCAAAACTGAAGACTAAGGAAAAAATTTTAGAATTTAAAACGAAGGGTGCAAAATAACCTGAAAATCACCTGAAAATCAAAACGCGCAACGCAGCAGTTTTGAAAATTCAGAATTCACATTTTATAAAGAAGATACCTAAGCAAAAAAATACATATATAATTTTGACTCACACCTAGTACAACATAGAAAAGGTTATGTATCTACCTGTGTGATCAAAAGGAAAAAAGATAAAAAAATAAAATAAAATAACTGAATGTAGAAGGTGTCGAGAATACTGAGCCTTGGCTTTATCAAGGACCAGCAAAAACTCTGCATTTTCTCACTTCCACAAAGACCTAGTTGGAAATGGGTTTCTGCAAGGCCATAGATGCAAGTAACATTCCCACCTAAAATAGTTTAAAAAATATATATATATAAGTCATGTCCTCCTTAGAGTTGCATGACCTAGCACTAGTTAACAATTTCGCTTGCATCCATTAACCTTCCTGGCCCGACCCATACTCTTCATCTGTTACTATTAAACAGAGAGAAGAAGATTAAAGAGAACTCAAGCTGTGAGAGTGACATAATAATTAGAAATGATTTTCAGCCATAACGAAATTCCAAGTTCGTTTGAGAGAGAATTTAAACCTGAAAAACAATGCAAAAAGAAATCCAAATTTTACATTGCAATTAAAAAAGGAAATGTTAATTTATAACGAACAGATTTTTGAAAGAAAACTTGAGTCTAAAACCCCCTACTCTACAACTTATGACAACACGAAAACGAGAATAAGTTAAAGATAATAATTAACTAAAGAAAACTTTGTGAAAGTTATATACCTTAAACAGTTAGTTGCAATATGTACAAAGTATTTCAGCAGTGCTTTAAGTGCATAATTAATTAGTTATTAAGAACTTAACTACTTTGAAAAAACAGCGCATAGACAGCGCATAGAAAAGGAACAAGCTAAGCCATCTTCTGTTCCTAGGTACCCCAAAAGACGCTCAAAGTTACAAAGAAAAGAAAGAGTTAAAACCCGCAAAAAATGTTAACAGACAAACCAATGCCTAAAAGTTGAAAAGCTAAAAAACGACAGAGAAAAGGTACATGAAGTACAAACATTGAACTTATAAAACCTAGAACCCAAAAACAAGGAAGAGAGCTTACCTCTTGTGTTACAAAAACTTTTCTCCTCACAAGAGAAGAACATGGCTGACCTCTTCTGCCACTCCCTAGACGCTGGGGGCAGTGAGGGTGGGGCTGATGGCCTCCTCATACAGCAAGAAACCAACGCGCGGAGATTTTAACCAGAGAAAAAAATATATAAACATAAGACTGTGGATCTGTATGATCAGAAAGAGCAGAATTAACTCTCCAGAATACATGAGAAATATTATAAAATACACGAGCAGTTTATTTAATAATCTTTGCATGTATTAAATCACCTTAGTGAGCTTCTATAGATTAATCAGAATCTTATTAATTTTAATGTTGGTTTTACTATTTTTAGTATAGCTATCCTAGTGATGAATAACTAGTTTTCTTTTTTATTTGTTTTTATTTTCTTTTATAAACGGATTTTTAAACTTTTTTGTGATTTTGTTTATATTATTTAATTTTTTGTTTTAATAGGACCGTCATATCCATAGCACTAAGGTTCCTTTAGGTAGTTAATAGGCATCCTCTAGCCAACTTCCTTACGGCTTTGATTGGTCAGAATCATATTATTAACTGTGTAGAAAATTAAAGCAGATCTGCCAACCTTACTCTATTATTCAGAATAATTTTTCTTAAAGTTCTTTTGATGAAAGAAGAAGGAATTTCGTTCTCTAGAAAACTTTCTAATAGTATATTAATGTGGTAATTGAAGTCCAAATTGTTGCTGCAAATTCTTGAAATTCTTAGGACCTGAGAAATTAGTACATTCTCAATTACTTTGGTTGAAATGTTATTATTCCAGTGTAGATATTTAATTACTTTGAAAGGAAAATTAACTCTTTTATCATAGAGGCTAATAGATGGGTTACCTCTGTTGAGCTTAATGCTTAAGTCTAGGAACTCAAGTTCCTGATTACTGTGGTTGGTTTTACATAAGTTAAGAGAGCTAGGATAGATATTATCAAAATCACTCTCTATAACTTCTGAATTATTGATACACAGCAGATCATCAATATATCTAAAAGTGTAAAGGTAGTTATCTGAGCAGGTGGGGTGATTTTTAATGAATTTATATTCCTTAAAGAACAGGAATAGATAAGCGATATGCGTGGACGTTGATGTTCCCATTGGAATACCGTTCACTTGCTTATAGAGAGTATTATTATATAAGATATGGTTATTTATTATGCAGCAATTGAGATAAGAGTTCCAAGTTCCTACATCAACAAATTGGTTAAGTTTAAATTCTGCATACAGCTCTTTAAAGGTAGTGATTATATCTGATAGAGGCAGATTAGTATATAGGTTTTCAAAATCATAACTATTAATATCTAGGGGACAAACTTTGAGTATAGTAGAAATTACTTCTGCATTATTATTAATTATCCAAAAATCTCTGTACATCAAGTTAGAACAGTTTCTAATGTGTTTCAAAACCTTCTTTAAGACATCTTCAAAAGCAAGATCTATTTTCTTTTTATGACTCCTTACTCCACTAGCTATGAACCTGAACTTCACAGGATCCTTATGAAACTTAACCGTTGCAAAAAGAAATGGAAATTCAGGCTCATATCTTCTAGTTTGTGGAATTTTAAGTTTCTTGAAGAATGCCTTAAACCGATTTTCTAACTGCTTGGTAGAATAACTTACGGGCTCGTATGTTACTCTATTATTGAGTTCCATAGTTAACAATTCAAAATAGAACTTCTTACAGATAATTGCAAAATTATTGCTAGCTTTATCCGTAGTGGTAAAAATAAATTGGTCTTGCAGTTTGGAGAGTGACCTTTTAGCTTCTCCAGAGAAAAAGAGATTTCTGTCGAAACAAAAGTCCAGACCTGCCAACTCACCGGTGAAGCTATTGATTATATTATATTTCCATTCTGCGAAGGCCTCAATAGGCTGATTGTACGTTAAACTGGTTTTTACGATGTATTTATTTACATCTCGAGTGAAGCTCTCAAGAATCCTTTCATTGGAAATTGTGAAGGAAGGTCTGAATTTAGAGCCATACTCTAATAAATTCCTAAGCTTTTCATTTTCAACAAAACTCAAGTTTCCGGTGATAATATGGTTGTAATTCTTATCAAAGTGAACTGTTTCTTTATGTTCATCACAAGAACAAGTAGTAATTACAGGAATGTAGCTCGAAGAGTTAAGTTTGTAGTTTTTAACTATTGACCCTAAGGTCTTAACATATTTAAAACTTACAATAGACTGGTGCCTGTGGATGGGAAAAAAAATTGCATTATTGTAGAACAGCTTCCTTACATTGAGATTATCGTAGGCTTTATTTAGGAACCTGATGGTAACAAAATTACTTATATACTAAGGTCAGGTGATGCGTAACATCACAGCCTCTCCTTGACAAATGTCAACCCCGCCTTCTCGTGGTGCATCCTGTTCCCACTAAAGGGGCTCTGACGACCGCCAATAGCGGTATAACTATACCATCGGGATTAGAGGAAATTCTATCCCACACTCACCAACCCGCTTGGCCAGCGTGGTGAGTTATGGCCAAACCCCTCCAAAATGATTTCACAACTTAAATCTTGGCCCTCAGTCTCCGGCAGCTGGAATGTACCTGGCCAAGGCAGCGGCCAGTGCGACATAAAGGCAGAGGGTGCTAAGAATCCCCGGAGGACCGGACTAGGCTGCCATCTGATGCTGACCTTGGCTACGTACAATGGACGCTCCCTATCTTCTGATTCAAGGCTTCTTGAATTGGAAGAGGAACTACAAAGGATCAAGTGGGACATCGTGGGGCTAAGTGAGGTAAGGAGAAAAGGAGAAGATCTCATTGAACTGAAAAGTGGACATCTCTTCTACTATCGTGGGACAGATACTGGCAGAACTAGTGGTGTTGGATTTATAATAAACAGGAAACTGAAGGATAAAGTTGTAGAAGTTGAAAGTTTCTCTGACAGAGCTGCACGACTTGTTATCCAACTCTCGAAAAGATACCAGGCTCAGATTATTCAAACTTATGCACCCACCACAAGTCATCCTGAAGAATAAATTGAAGAATTTTATGAGGAAATTTGTCATCTAAATAATAAAGGTAAGCAGCACTTGAAAATACTTATGGGAGATTTCAATGCAAAAATAGGGCAACGGCAACAGAATGAAACTTCAGTAGGTAAATTCGGTCACGGCAACAGAAACCAGCGTGGAAATACTCTCGTTGAGTTTGCAGAGGCAGAAGGGTTTTTCATCTTGAACTCCTTCTTCAAGAAAAAGCCACACAGGAAATGGACATGGAGACATCCAAATGGGACGACAAGTGAAATTGATTTTATTATGTGTAACAAAAAATTCGTCATAGAAAACTGCAGTGTGCTAAACAAGTTCAACACAGGTAGTGACCATAGATTGGTGAGATGTAAGATGCACCTCAACACTAAACTTGAACGTGGCAAGCTCATAAGACAAACAAAATCTATTGACATAACCAACCTTAAAAAACACCATAATACCTTCAAGTTGGAACTGAAGAACAGGTTATCTGCTTTAGAAGGCTTAACATCGGAAGAAGTGGACATCTCTGAAGTTAACAGAAAAGTAACCAAAGCTCTTATGGAAACAGCAACAAAATTAGCTGGGTCTAAGAACAAGTTGCATGTAAATAAATTATCAGGAAAAACGAAAATGTTGATGCAAAAAAGAAGAGAGATGAGGACAACTAAAGAAGATGTGACTTCCAAAGTGGAATACATATAGCTATGCAAGACAGTACGAAAAAGTATCACTGAAGACGTAAGAAAATTCAACTGTGAACTAGTTAGGAAAGCAATTGAAAACAACCAAAGCCTAAAGATAGCAAAGGGACATCTCAGTAAGGGAAGAAAACAGATTATGGCACTGAGAAAAGAAGATGGTTCTGTAACAAGAAATAGAGGCGAAATTTTGACAAGAGTGAAAGATTTCTACTCCAAATTATATGAAAGGGATGATACATGCACTCCAGACATCATGAAAGATACCAGTACCAGAGTTCCTCCAGTCCTTCCCGCAGAAGTTGCACATGCAATCAAGAACATGAAGTGGGGAAAAGCTCCAGGAGAAGATGGAATTACTGTAGACATCATACAAGAAGCAAGTGGAGAAATCGAAACAGTACTCGCCCAAATTTTCACTCGATGCCTTAATGAAGGAAAGATTCCTGAGGATTGGAACACCGCTACAATGATCCTGCTACATAAGAAAGGTGACATTGAGGATCTTGGAAACTACAGACCTATCAGCCTCCTATCAGTAGTTTATAAAATCTTCACTAAAGTTCTTTCACACCGCTTGAAGGTAACACTGGACATGGCTCAACCGAGAGAACAAGCTGGATTCAGGAGTGGCTACAGCACAATAGATCATATCCACGTGCTGAGAGAACTAATTGAAAGAGCGAGGGAATATGAACTTCCATTGTGCATGGCTTTTATCGATTATGAAAAAGCCTTTGATTCGGTGAAACCATCATCAGTTACAATGGCTCTGAAAACCTGCGGTATTGAAGATGCATACATTAATATTATTAATAACATCTATGAAAATGCAAGTGCAAAGATTAGGCTGTTTGAAAATACAACACACGTAAAAATTGGAAAGGGAGTGAGACAAGGTGACACCATATCTCCGAAGCTCTTTAATGCCACATTGGAGGGTGTTTTTCAGTCGCTGAGCTGGGAAAACAAGGGGATAAAGATTAATGGAGATTATCTAACCCACCTTCGTTTTGCTGATGACGTAGTCATTTTTGCAACTACCCCATCAGAGCTGCAGAGTATGATCCAGGAACTTGCTGACAAGAGTAAAGAAGTGGGATTAAAAATGAACTTTCAGAAGACAAAAGTGATGTTCAATGCTTTTACAAGAAATGAAGATTTATCGATTGATGGAGAAAAGCTGGAGATAACAGACACGTACGTTTATCTTGGACAGCAGATATCTAGTAAGGGTCACATTGATGAAGAAATTAACCGGCGTACAAAACTTGCCTGGAGAGCTTTTGGAAGAAACAGCATAATTTTCAAGAGCAATATGCCATTATGTCTTAAAAGAAAAGTGTTTGATCAATGCATCCTTCCAGTGCTTACGTATGGTGCAGAGACGTGGACCTTAACTAAAAGAGACATACAAAGGCTGCAGACAACTCAAATCAGCATGGGGAGGTGCATGCTTGGGGTAACCAGGAGAGATAAGAAGAGGAACTCGTGGATACGAAAAATGACAAGAGTGGAAGACATCATGATCAGAGTTAAATCCTTGAAATGGCAATGGGCTGGACATACTGCCAGAAGGACAGATCATCGATGGACAGCCGAAATTTTAGATTGGATTCCAAGGGACAGGAAAAGACCCAGAAAAAGACCACATGGGAGATGGGTGGATGAAATTCGAAAGTATGCAGGGGTGATATGGAGGAGACTGGCACAAGACAGACTGTTGTGGAGGAAACTTGGGGAGACCTTCGTCCAGCAGTGGATTGATAATGGTTGACAATGATGATGATGATGATGATG
Organism: Macrothele yani; assembly: GCA_039090855.1. Classification (NCBI taxonomy): domain Eukaryota; kingdom Metazoa; phylum Arthropoda; class Arachnida; order Araneae; family Macrothelidae; genus Macrothele; species Macrothele yani. Next base: position 72,496,632 of record CM077001.1, read on the forward strand.
ATGATATATATATACATACAGTATATATATATATATATATATATATATATATATATGCAAGAACGTCGACAGTGGACCAATGGGGTTAATTGAATGGAATCGACGATATCTGCGGTCCTGATACACGTCACAGCCGCCGCCGTTAAGTATCGTGTGGGAAACAACAACGCAACCAGTCGCATGCAAGATGCAGCGCAGTTCGGAGCTCTCTGATTTCGAGAAAGGTGTAATCGTCGGGTATCACAGAAATGGCCGATCCATACGTGACATATCCAGCGAGTTGAAGTACCCAAAATCGACAGTGGCCTACATGATTGGCAAGTGGAAGAAGAGAGGTGACTGTCGGAATGTGCCCCGGCCCGGCAGACCCACAAAACTGGGAGTTAGAGACCGACGGGTGCTGGCCAGAGAAATTCGGAATAAACGCACCAAATCGATGGGCCACATCCGCGAGGAGTTTCAACAGGCATCCGGGAGTGCTCTTTCGATGAATATAATCCGTAAGGAAGCCCATCTGCTCGGTTATCATGGACGTGCTGCGGCCCACAAGCCTTTGATCACCAAGTCCAATAGCGCTGCTCGGCTAACGTGATGCAAAGAACGTCGACAGTGGACCGTTGAACAGTGGAAACAGGTTCTCTGGAGCGACGAATCAAGGTTCACTCTCTACCGTTCAGATGGCAGGGTCTGGGTTTGGCGTCTGCCTGGAGAACGCCTCCTGCCGGAATGTATTGTGCCAACTGTGAAGTTCGGCGGCGGTGGAATTATGCTATGGGGGTGTTTCTCCTGCTATGGCACGGGACCCGTGGTCGCAATTCCTGGTAGGCTCAACGCCGAGACCTACTGCACCATTTTGGATGACCATGCGCTTCCTACGTTGTGGCAGTTTTACGGGGTGGACCCATGTTACTTTCAGGATGACAATGCCACCTGTCATGTTGCGAGGTCCACCATGGCTTGTTATGGTGACAATGTGGTTAATTGAATGGACTGGCCTCCGCAGAGCCCGGACCTTAACCCTATCGAGCACCTTTGGGACGAGTTGGAGCGTCGACTTAAGGGGTGCCCCCACCGCCCTAAATCGGTGAAGGAACTGACAATTCTTCTCCAAGCCGAGTGGAAGAAAATACCGCTAGCCGTCGTACAACGCCTGGTTGAGAGTATGCCCCGGAGGGTCGCAGCTGTAATCGCCGCTCGTGGAGGCTCCACCAACTATTGAAGGTGAATAAACTTCGTTTTCCTTTGCTATCACAGGTGTCCAATTACTTGTTGGCAGATAGTGTATAAACTTTTCTGTCAGGAAAATTGGGAAAATACTTCTTAAAGTAGGTAATAACGGAATGGGAAACGTCCGTTTACAATTTCAAATCTTCGAGAAGTGTGAGATGCACAAAAGCAGAACAAAGGTGCCCAACAGCCATGTTCAGCAGCGTTTCTTGGTTTTAACCTGCGAACGTTAGTCACTGTCACTTCCCAACGATGCTTTGCTAAAACTTCCCACGCCGAGCGATCGTTAAGCAAAGTAGATGAAAGCGAGAGTTTTGTTACTTACTCTTCAGGAATAAAGTCGAACTTGGGCGATGAACGACACTGTTCTAATGCGATTTTGAAAGAAGTATTTTTGTAAGTTACGCCTCATTATGTAATGCGTGTCACAGTTCGACAGGTACGTACTTCAAACGCAGCTCCGAGCATGAGGAAATGAAATATCCTCATTCTATCATCTGTTTGACTCAAATCTCTTATTAATATGTTAATCAAAACCTCGTACTTGTTTGTTTTTTTCTGATAACCTAAGAACGCCAGATCAACAAAGTGAACAGTCTATTACATACAACACGAAAAAAATATTAATAGGAAAACGTTACTTTAATGTTAATCGCAACGTCAGCTTTGACTGCCGTGGATGACCTTTAGAAAAACTGCGCCATCGTGAAATTGCAATTTGACTAAACAGCAGTAAAATTTTATGAGTAAACTTCTGGTATAGTTCGTCGGGTTTTGCTGCGTCACAAAACAAATGAAATGATAGTAATTGTCAAAACTTATCGAGGATCTAGTCAGACTGAAATGGCCTTAATGATTATTAAAAATCAACACACAAAAATGATCTTTAAAATTCTTGACACATATTAAACAGAATGTTTTAATAATACTATAGAACGTATATAAAAAGGTTATTAACTATAATAAAAACTGAAGACTTTTTAAAAATATATATACCAATATACAGGGGTTGCCGTCTGCGACTGAAGTACATGGCAACCCAAATGCCGTCTGCGACTGAAGTACACAATGCGCCCAATGTAAATCATAGGGACGATGTCGGCCGCGATGTGAGGTATATAAAGGTGTGCAGTATGATGTCTGCTATCACGTAGCAGGGCCACAGTCGCAGGTGAAATAGCTGATGTGCAGTAATTGTCGACAATGTCAGATCCCAGTGATTTCAAAAAAGGCATAATCATTTATGCTCCTTCTTGCAGGAACTTCAGCAACTAGAACGGCAGAAGTAGTAAGTGAAACACATGAAACTGTATCGAAGATTATGACTATCTATCAAAAAGGACACAGCATTGCCTTCAAACGTGCAAATTGTGGACGTCATACGAACATGTTAGATAGGAATATGTGAACGTTGGCGCGGACTGTACAACAGCAGCACAAGATCATGGCACCGGAAATAGCAGCAGAATAAAGTTTAGTACCAGTAGGAATGATACCGTTTCCGTCATAACATTTCGTTAGAAACTCCATTGTGCTAGTTTTTATGATCGTGTTGCAATCTACAAACCTGGGACTATCAACATCTGTGCAACAAAACGTGTAAGGTGGCGAAAAGCACATAAAAACTGGGAAGCTAAAAACTGGCAACGTGTCATTTGGTTTGATGAATGGTGCTTCACATTGTTTCTCACCACTGGTAGAGTGTGTGTCTAGTGAAAACCTGCAGAAGAGTATCTCCCTGACTGTTTGGTTTCGACTGTGAAGCATGTAGGTTGTAACGAGCCTACACCGCATGACGCACATGAGATAAAAGCAGATACCAGCGAGAGCATACGTCCGCGTAGCTCAGTTGGGAGAGCGACTTACTCCGGAGTGAGGGGACCCGGTTTCGATGCCCGGCGTGCGCAAACCTGTGTTTTCACATTGGCGCCCGAACTTCAAGTATGACCTGGCCGTTACGTTTCCCGCAATGGTGTGATGTTCTTTCCACACCGCGAGACAGAAAAAATGAGAATCCCTTCTTCAGTGCTACGAAAAACAAATGTGTGTGATGTTACGTTCCGCACACCAAATTGCCTAGGATTTCTGAAGTGCACGTTCTTCAGCGGATGACTGCCTACAGCGACACACACATGGTCCCGGCTGCCCCGTGGGCCATGGCCCTGGCCCTCTTTCGGGGGGCGGGGGTGACGTGCCTGCACCGCAGAACGCACATGAAATAAAGGCAGATAGCAGCGAGAGCATACGTTCGCGTAGCTCAGTTGGGAGAGCGACTTACTCCGGCATGGACAAACCTGTGTTTTCACAAGGTGGACACCTGATGCTGTGTGTGCCATATCAAGACATTCCTCAGGGCCATTGGTTATTCTGCAGGGTCGAATCAGATCTGCAATGAGCGAATCCATTGGATGCATTGGGGATCACATGCATGGTCGAGTAACTCGTAACTTTCTACAGATCTCATATCGTTTCCTGTTTCTCCGTTTTACTTGTGCCCAGACTATTCAATGGTTTCAGCATGCATGCTTGTGATGGACAGAGAAAAGCTGTAGAGTTATTCCTTGTGTAACATTAGAATTTCATATTTGGAAAATGCTAAGTGCCGTTGTATGCTTTCATTCGATACAAGGTAGTGCAGGTAATAAATACTCTTTTCGCACAATATATAGTGAAGTCTTGGAAGATCCGTCGGAACTGTAGGGAAAAGCATCGTTTATTTTCTCTATGTGTTTCCCTAAAATTTTGCTCTTTCTGATATGCTCTGCCAGTTTGAACTAAAACAGAATTCATTATTTCTGATGCATTACTGAGACATATAATTTTGGGTGGCTTATGAAAAGGACGATATGTGAACTATATAGTGCCCAAGCTCTCAAAAACGAAAAGTAATCATTTCATGACAGTATGAGTTAATAGAAATCGCGAAAAAAGTTATATGTGAAACTTGTGAAAATAAAGTCTCATTTGCAGGTGATAGAATTCGAAGCGCATCTGCCTTCTCCGGAGGTAGATGTGGATTCGAATCCGATTGAACTCACCGACATTATACCGATTGAACTCACCGACATTATACCGATTGAACTACACCGATGAAGCTTATCTCAGCATCTTTGCCATCTTGAGATGTGCAATCAAGACGGCAAAGATACTTTATGGTAGGTACACCGATAAGCCATTACATTATGACCACCTACCTAATAAGCTGCAGGACCCCCTTTAGCCAGCAAAACAGCGGCCATTCGGTGAGGCGTCGATTCGATGAGGTGGCAGTAGGTATCCTGGGCTATCTAGTACCATAATGTCAACAGCAGGTCCTGTAGTTCCCGTACTTCGTGGGGTGGTGGTGATTTAGCGCGAACCCGCATTTCCAACTCGAACCACAAATAATTCATAGGGTTTATGTCAGGTGAAATTGGAGGTGAAGGCATTAACAGAAAGTCACCAGCATGTTCCTCGAACCACTCCTTTACGACTCTGGCAGTGTGGCATGACGCATTATTCTGGTGGTAATGGCCATCACCAGCAGGGGACAATTGCCATGAATTGGTGAACTTGGTCCGCAACGGTGTTCAGATACCAGACAGCTATCAGGGATTGTGCTATTGGGATAATGGGGCCTAAAGTGTTCCAAGAAAACATCATCCACAGCATAACACTGCCGTCGCCGACCTGTTTCCGCCCAACAGTGCATCCAGGTGACATAGCGTCAGTTCGTAATTGGCAAATCCGCGCTCGTAATACACCACGAATCTTGATTCGTCGACCAGGCCACTTTCTTCCAATCATCCACGGTCCAATCTCGATGATTTTGGGCCCATTTCATGCGTTGTTGGCGATGACGTGCAGCGAGCATGGGGACCCAGCTGAGTATTTGGACACATTGCCCTGATCACCACTGTTGTAGCTGGGGGTGATTTTTCGCGCTGTGTCCCTGCAGTCGCTGTGCACAATACGCGACAGTCTTCGCTCCCCTCTGGCATTAATGAGCTGCAGACGACACACGGCTAGACGACGGTTCGTCATTTGGCCATCTGTGCACCACATTTGATACGTACTGACTACAGCGGCAGGTGAACAACCCACGAACCGAGCGTTTCCGAGGGCGTAGTTCCGAGACGCGGTGCCGTCACAATTTGTCCTTTACCAAACTCCGACAAATCGGCAGCTTTTCCCATTATGACTCCGAACACTCTACCAGCCGAAAGCCGGCCCTCGGGTTGTATATATACTGTTCTGTGAACTTCACCTGAGCCACCGTTTGATCTTCAGGCGCGCTCATTTGTCTAGGCTGGTGGTTCATCGGTGTATGTCGCAAACTTAAAGTCATCTGAAGGTTTGTCTCGCTGAACCTCGATGCTTGTAATATACCACTGGTTTGCAAGAGTGTAAAATCACTTTGTTTACGGTGAATTTTATGACGTCATCTGATGGTTTATCTAAAGGGTGCATGATGATTTTTCTAAAAAGAAAAATTTCTCAAATGGTAGTTTGCTAAATATTGCGAAAAACACTCCATTAATGTAGTTAGAAATGAAGTAAAAAAATGACTTCCTGAGAAATACACACACGAAAACTGATGCATTTTTTTTTTGGAAGGAAGACGGACTTAATAATTGCCTTACACAGATCGTGGTGCTGTAGGCACCCGCCCATCTGTAATTTGGGGTCCCTGGCTCCAAGGAAGGGAGAGAGCCGGCGGCATCAAACAAGCACTCCGCCCGTGCCTCGTCTGATACTGGAACTCAGGCCCATCTTGAAGGAATGGTCAGAAGATCAATCGGTCGCCTGGGCGGCAGGCGCATTTAAAAAAGTTAACAATGATTTCCTAAAACACACACAGCTTCACACTACCAGTACCTCGACACCAGACAAACAACTTTATTGCACATTTGTTCGTAAATCAGCCAAGGAACACAACTTACACAAAAGACCGAAAATCAGCCAAAAAGCACAATTTACAGAAAATCTTCCAAGAAGCACAATTTACAGAAAATCACCCAAGAAGCACAATTTACGGAAAATCAGCCAAGAAGCACAATTTACAGAAAATTAGCCAAGAAGCACAGTTTACAGAAAATCCGCCAAGAAGCACAATTTACAGAAAATCAGCCACGAAGCACATTTTTAAAAATGTTCTTCAGTACCCGTTACACTCAGTTTAAAAAATACTACACTAGCATTATTCAAATGGGAATTATTTATTGCAGCTTACTCTGTATTTGTATTGTGCGTATGAGGCATGGAAACTATTTATGAGACTGCCGATTATCTGGAGAATTTTGGTCCACAGTTTCACTGATGACTTAACAATTTATTATACTTAAGTTGAAAATCTGCAGAGCTCTTCAGTCATGCTTTAGGTTGTAAGATGAATTTCGTATACTAACACAGCCGACTTTATCATCACACTTCTGTCAAAGATAAGACTTAAGGCATCAAATATGCATATTAGGTGTCTATTTTTATTTCTTGTTTTTTCAAGAAAAGGAACGAAATTACGGATCTTCACATTACTGCTGTCAGTGTAAGCTCCTGTTTTTCCTCATCTGTCATTTGCAGTCTATAGAGTATAACATTTTTCCGGCGGTGTTTTGAAACCACGTCTTCCTGCGGATCAGGATATTCTCCCAAGTGAACTATGCCGGCAAGACTTATTGTTTAAACTTGCACATTTGCCGAAAAATATTTTAAAAAGTTTAAAAAACACATTTTTCTGAAAAAACATTCTTTTTTTAGTAAGTGCTTTAGGAATTATATAAACGTAGTAAAAATGCCAATAAAAGATTTTAAGAAATGCGATTTTTAAAACAGAGTTGACTTTTATTCCTTTTTGCTTTTACTGGATGTTTATAATATATATTGCAGCTCTGACAAAATAATTCTGATCAATCATTCACGTCGATCACTCATTTAAGTATTTGTTACTCAGACCGGTAAAGTATTGTGAGAAAGAAAGTGGAAAAAAAAATTATGTTGCTGTTTCTATAAATATCCAAAATTATTTTACTAAAACAGCAGTGTTATAACGCCAGTTATTAGCAGGCGAAACTTAGAATTTCAGTGTTTTGAAAATTCCACTTATTTGAAGTTGAAGCCCCACCAGTTGTTCAGTGGACTAAATGCTTCTGATCGTTTGTTCGAGTGAGTCCAGGTTCGAGTTCCAGATGACACAGGGGTGATGGATGCGTTTGTCTTTCGGCACAGACTCTCTCTCCCCTCCCTGGAACCAGTTGCTCCAAATTAAGGAAGAGAGACCGCTTACATCCATTATAGTTTTTCACGATGGTCATTAAACCTACCGTGAACAAATAGCTACAATGAAAAAAAGGAACTTTTATAGAGTTTTACCAATTTCAAATACAAATTTTAAGACTATCCTTCACACATACATAAAATACATGTATAAACACAACGTTCTCAAAAAGTTTTAATGCATCTTTACAGCTTTAGTAAACTTCTAGCCTACAAAACCATGAAAAATGTATAAACCTTAGAAAAATATTGATCACAAATACACCAATTTTGTGAGACACTGAACCAGTACAAGTTGATCTTTGTTTTTCATTGAGTTTCGCTTTGTGCCACACTAATCTTTACATTCTTCTTCGTGTCAAAGCATCCTGCCATCTAAACTTACACCTTTAAATGCTCCATATTTGTGGTGTCTCCACATGTTTATAACTCTACCTCCGACAAATATTTTATCCTTTCTCAGTACATTCTAGATCAGTGCATGTTTTCTTCTGGGATCTGATCTAAAGCCAACGTCATCCTGCTAATTCTGTTTTGTCATTCTTAATTCCGTTCATCTCCACTCTATCTCACATCCAGTTTTTCAGACCTTCATTTTCAAAAGGTTTATCTTATTATACACAATTCTCATCACTCTCCAGATCGCTGTACAGCCAGTGAAGTAACATAAGGGGCTTGGACGGGCTTCAGTCCTCAAAGTGTTTATACTGATCTCGTAAAGACATTAAAGTCACCTCCCGAAGCCACACCGAAACTAATAATAAAATAGTGCGTTCACAATGGAAACTCAGCTTCATGACCTTGGAATCTCTTCCAACTAACTACACTGTTGGCCACCCAACAACACCAAGAAGGAAGTATCCGATTGGCCTGAAATTTGCAGCATGCATCACCCGCGAGAGGGCATGCAAACGATTAGCAATGCAGGGCATATGCAAATCATGTGCGCCCGGCACGTTACCGAGAAGCACTATAAGAAGAGTGCACAGAAGGCGAGGTGTAAGTAGTGGGAGTGTGTTGTGCTGCCGGACCTGTGCGTGGGAAGCTTCCTGATGCCTCGTCGCAAAATACGGCAGTCATTCCAGCACGTTTCGGATTTCGACAGAGGACGAATAGTGGCTTATCGCGACAGCGGTTTATCGTACCGAGACATCAGCGCCCGTGTGGGACGACATCCAGCCACATTGAGGCGAGTATGGATTCGGTGGGTGCAGGAGGGACGGACGGACCGACGTGAGCGATTACCGCAGCCGCGGCACACCACCGACCGAGAGGATCGGCATTTTGTGCGGCGGTTATTGACGGCTCGCACCGCCACATCACGAACGTTAGCGTAGGAATTAGGGTGTGTTGAGCAACAACCTGTGACAGCACGTACCGTTCGACGTCGTCTGCAGGAGCGGGGACTTGTCGCACGGCGGCCATTGCTCCGATTACCATTGGCGTTACACCACCGGCGAGAGCGGCGGCAGTGGGCCGTTGAACGCCGCACCTGAACTACCGAATGGCACGACATTGTCTTCTCCGACGAATCTCGCTTCTGCCTGCAACACCACGATGGTCGGATCCGCTTGTGGAGGCACCGCGGCGAGAGACTGTATGACGCCTGCATTATGCATCGCCATACCGGTCCGTCGCCTGGCGTTATGGTTTGGGGCGCAATTGGATATGACACCCACACCCCTCTGGTACGTATCGCCGGTAGACTTAACAGCCACCACTACATCTCCGACATTTTAAAGCCTGTAGTCCTCCCTTACCTGCAGGACCTGCCAGCGGCCACGTTTCAACAGTACAATGCGCGCCCGCACGTGGCACGCATCGTGCAATAATTCCTCACGGCCCACCAGGTGTCACTGCTGCTGTGGCCCGCCTGTTCTCCCGATATGTAGCCCATCGAACACGTCTGGTCGCTGATCGGCAACCGAGTGACCCGGCAAGCACCACTGGCGGCTACGCCTGATGAACCGTGGCAACGTGTGAAAGCACCCTGGACCGACATACCCCAAGCCCACATCCAAAGCTTCTTTCGTTCGATGCTGCGGCGTGTAGCGGCCGTTATTGCGAGCCATGGGGGCCGCACGAACTATTGATGTCTGCGTGTTCCGTAAGTCGCAGGGGGCCTGTAAGCTCAATCGTTTCAGCTTTGTATCTGTTGTTATGTGTCCAGTAAATCTGGCTTTGCTATCTCGTGTCCTTCTTGGTGTTGTATTTTGGGTGGCCAACAGTGTATATTGCTGCCCCTAAGTACCTTCTATGTAAAGATTCTTCAACTAACAGTCAGTGGGGCAACACAGTATTGCATGTATGATTACTGAATGCAACACCTTTATTTAAAAATAGCTTCATTTGGAGCCTACTAACGCAGAACGAAACTGATGCTTGCTTCCAAAAAATTACTTCACTTCACTAATTCTTTGTCGTTTTGTTTCAAGTTTAATTATCACCATGAGCTGTTCTTAGAGCTACAGGCAGTCTTTCTCCCCTATTTTGGAGGTCAGTCATTCCAGGGAAGGGAGAGAGCCAGCAATGTAAGGTAGACGCATTACCCATGCATCATTCGGGACTCGAATCAAGTCCGATCACGGACGGCTGACCAGAAACTAGCGTTCCTGATAACTAGGTCAATGAGGTAGCAATTCACTGTTTGCAACGGGGTACCTTTTAGTAAAGAATTCCATCTAAGAATAGTTATGAATACGCTTCGGAAAACTCCCCTTTATTATATGCCTAGAAGAAACACCCGTAGCATCGCGAGTTTTCCTTCTCATATGCAAATAAAAAACACTGGTATGTGTATACACTGGTATCAGTGGCGTATATTCGAGGCTAGCTAGGCTAGCTAAGCTCAGAAAATTCTAGCTCAGAAAAATGCACAAATAAAAGTTAATTAAATATAAACAAAAAAAGTCAATTATAAACGGTATTAAGGTATGTCAATGCTTTCAGTGCGAAAAAAACACGAGCGGATTAGCTTCTTTCGATTATGAGAATCAGTCTGGCGAGCGATGATCAAGGGCATCAATGTAACGCAAATAGGTCTTCGAGAGACTTCGCTATTCTGATGCGAAGAGCTTCAATACTATCTCCTGCTAACGTTTCCATGACAACATGAATGAGCTACGGAGCTCGTGAGTGGCCATTGCTTTGGCCAAGGGTTCGCTCCGAAAAAACGAAAACTTCGGCCTACCTCAGTCCCTCCATGCTTCCAGCGCGTGTTTAGCGAGAGTTGTTTCAGTTTGTGTGAAGTGTCAATGAATTAAAATCAGGGATAGTATATCTTAAATTCGTGGCTTTGTTGGATTCGAACTGTTTTGATAAATTTTGTGAAAGCTACCCTGAACATCTACTATCAGAGCTTAAAGAACTCTATTCTTCAAATTTTGATGCAGCTCGTTTAAAAAATGAACTGAAGGTGTAAACAAAAGAAATCAGTAAGAAACATTACTTTTTACATAAAGTTGAATAATTGGACATAGTGTTCATTGAGGTGTACAAATTAGCAGATCAACATTAAACTGTTCATCAGCAACTGCAACTGCCGAAAGAAGTTTTTCCGTATTAAAAAGAATCAAGATATATCTTAGAGCCACACAAGGACATGCACATTGGAGCAACTTGGCTGGTTTGTTAATAGATAAAAACATTATTTTTAAATATGAAAAAGTACTCGGAAGAAACATTTTTGTGAAAACGTAACACTCAAGTTCACACAAAAGGAAAGAAGAATGGAGTTCGTGCACATATAAGTGTTCAAATCCTAATCCTCATAATTATTTGGTATCATGATGTTAGCAATAGCATGTACCTAAAATTTAGAAAAAAAAATGTTACTTCTATTACTTATCAACTTATCGATTAAAAACTAAACTTCGCAATTTTTAAAAAACAGTACTGGGGAGGGGGAGGGAAGAGTCCAGGTCTCGGACCAAAGATACGCCACTGACTGGTATGTGTATAGGTACTGTATTTGTCCTAAGTAAGTCAAGCATAAAATTACCATAGGGACTAAGTTTTCCACTGCATATCAAGCTTACTTCGGAAAGCCAATGAGGGACCAAGACGAGGTTTTGTCACCGCAATTTTGCTGTGGTAGTTGCAGCTAAACTTTGAAAAGTTGGCTTCGTGGTGTAAGGAAAGCAATACCATTTGTTATTCCCCGAATTTGTAGGGAACTAAAGAGTTGCCTTGATGACTGTTTCTTTTGTATGGTGGATATTTCCAAGTACAAGAAGCCAAGAGACAGGAATGCCATTACACATCCCAACATACCATCATCTACTGCACCAGTTCCGCATTGCGATGAGCTTTCCATTCCACATCACCAAAAAGTGTGGAGACAGTGGAGGAAGATGTCCAGTTCGGTGGTGATTGCGAGGACGACAAAGATATGGACTTTTAAAGTGCATCTTGCAGTGTTCAGCCAAATTTTACAAATCAACAAGAACTAGATAACTTAATAAGATACATAGACTTAGGGCTAACTAAATCAAATGAGAACTTTTGACTTCTCGTTTGAAAGAGTGGAACTTATTGGATCTCAGCTGCAAATCGACCAAGCACAGAAAATGATATTAAACATATGCACAATATTATGTTGTGACTGATGCTCTTTGTCATTGCTTTGATATAAATAGGCTCTTTGAGAACACTGGCATTGCTCACATACCTGATGAATGGAGACTCTTTATAGACAGTTCGGTTAAAAGTCTGAAGTCAGTGCTATTGCACAATGGAGACATATACCCTTTAATTCCAGTAGCACATCCCATACACGTGAAAGAAGATTACACCATTGTCAAGCTTCTAGAAAAATCAAATATCCTGAACACAATTACGATGTCTGTGCTGGTTTTAAAGTGACTGGGTTGTTTCGGGGCCTGCAACCTGGCTTTACAAAGTATCCTTGTTTCCTTTGCTTCTGGGACAGCAGAGCAGTCAGCAAATATTATAAAACAAAAGAATGGTTTCCGAGAGTTGAGTTACAAGCTGGTACACAGAATGTCATACACAACGCCCTCGTTCCAATACAGAAAATCTTATCACCTCCGCTGCATATAAAGTTGGGACTGAAGATGCAGTTTGTTGAAGGCATTGAATCCTGACGGACAAACATTCAAGTTCATTCGCTTAATGTTCCCAAATAACTCGGATGCTAAAGTAAAACGTGATCTATTTGTGGGGCCACAGATAAAGGTAATGATGACCTTAGAAGAACTACACAGCAAACTGACCGATGTTGAAAAGAATGCCTGGCAGTTATTCCTTTTGTGACTAAATTTCTTGGAAACAAGAAGAGCACCAACTGCATGTAGCTTGTGGATAATTTAGTACACAATTTTGGAAGAATGGAGTGTAGAATGTCAGTAAAATTTCACTACTTGCAGTCACATCTCGATTTTTTCAGAGAAAATTTGGGAGCAGTGAGTGAGAGAGGAACATGGTGAGAGGTTTCATCAAGATATGCAAAATATGGAAACGAGATATCAAGGAAGAGGAGATGAAGCCATAAAGGAAGACTACATCTGGAATTTTGTGCACCATGCCAATAGTGTTCATAAGAGGCAAAGCCGATCCACAGTTACCTTTTTAGGAAAGATACACGTCTTGTCTGTAATTGTTTCAATCATTGCTGTGTCTTGATGGTATCCATGATTTGCATTCTCTTACATTCCCTGCCCTGTTACGCAATGCATTGGAATACACGTCGTACATTATATAACTGCATAGATTTTGGAGTAGTATAAATTGGAACTAAACTATTGATGCTCTGACATAAATTGGAACTAAACTATTGATGCTCTGACATAAATTGACACAATTTTGAAATCCTCTCAAATTAATAAAGAAATACAAAACATTCAGATAAACACGTAATTATTCAGATTTTGTTTCACAGTGATATCATGGATTACAAGTGTTTCAAAAACATTATAAGAAGCCAGAAGCCCACGATTTAATTAACTACAACATAAGGGGACATTTATTTGTTCGGTCTTGATGAGTACATTCGGAGTGGTGCAACCAAGTCAGTTTTAAAAGACCTTCTTGCGTAAAAAATAAGATGCTGTCCGATCAGCAAAACCACCGTCGCTGATTCTCTTCAGCCTCTTTCGCAAATGAGGAAATTCACTGTCATGAAGTTTCTCCTGAGATGTGTAAACAATTGCACTATGCACTGCAGTTTTTTTTTTCAGTGACAAGAAGCACAGCCACTTTAAATGCATTTTAATGCTATTGAGTTGGCATCGCATGGATTCTGCACTTATGTATTCCCTTTTTCCGGTAGCATGAAAATTTTTAAATATTTTCTAACCAGAAAAGTTTCAGCCTTAATTTTACCATCCTGACCGACTTCAATTTGGGCCAAACAGAGTAGCTTTTAATCATTCCTCACTTTAGAAAGGAATCGCTCATTATTTGTATCACTGCGCAAATTAACATATTAAGAAAAAAGTTCTTGAAACCCACAGGATAAATAAAAACACAAACACGCTGTAAATCAGAGAACTGACTCACAAGCACAACTTGTTGACACAACGTTGGTCTTCAAATAAAAGTCTAATCGTTGATGTCATTGCTATAGTAAAACAAAAAAGTTGATATGGTTTTTAACCTGACAAATTTGGTTGACTTTCAACGAGAAATGTTTGAATTTAATGAAATAATATAAAAACTTAAACCATTTTTCTAAGGAAAATGAAAATTTCTTTATTTTAACTGCTTTCAGTACGTATTATTTATTGAGAACTAACAAACACAACTAAAACACACTGAAACTCAGAATTGCTCCGTCACAAAAAAATAAAGGCTTAACCAGTATTGTACATCTCCAAAATCAAACCACTTATTATTTCAACGAAGCACACAAGAAAGAAAGCTTTAGATGATTAATCATTGTGAAAGGCCAGTTGTTTATTTTTGTTTTACAAATGTCCCGAAACTCAGCGTAAGTTTAGAACTTCAGTAGCATTTGTATGATTCTGTTGGGCGTAAAACCCCTACTTTTAGCCGAAGAAAAATGTGCACAGCAATTTAGCTGCAGGCAAATTTCCTTCGTATACACGACAGTATACACGACCTATTACAAATGAGTAGGCTAAAAACAATTTGCAGAATCTAAGGCAAATAAAAAAATCGGTAAAAAAAAACGCTTGCTTTTGCACTGATTGCTTTCCGAATATAACATTTTGTTTTCTTTTCTGATGACTGAAACATCAAAATACTGAAACATAAAATTACCCTGAACAAAGTACACTACTGGCCACCCAAACTGCAACACCAAGAAGGACACGAGATAGCAAAGCCAGATTTACTGGACTCATAACAAGAGATACAAAGATGAAAGGATTCAGCTTACAGGCCCGAGCGACTTGCGGAACACGCAGACATCAATAGTTCGTGTGGCCCCCATGGCTGGCAATAACGGCCGCTACACGCCACGGCATCGAACGAAAGAGGCTTTGGATGTGGGCTTGGGGTATGTCGGTCTAGTTTGCTTCCACACGTTGCCACAGTTCATCAGGCGTAGCCGCGGGTGGTGCTTGCCGGGACACTCGGTTGCCGATGAGCAACCAGACGTGTTCGATGGGCGACATATCGGGAGAACAGACAGGCCACAGCAGCAGTGACATGTAGTGAGCCGTGAAGAATTGTTGCACGATGCGTGCCACGTGTGGGCGCGCATTGTACTGTTGAAACGTGACCGCTGCAGGTCCTGCAAGTAATGGAGGACTACAGACTTCAAAACGTCGGAGATATAGCGGTGACTGTTGAGTGTACCGGCGATGCGTACCAAAGAGGTGCGGGTGTCATATCCAATTGCGTCCCAAAACATAACGCCAGGCGACGGACCGGTATGGCGATGCATAATGCAGGCGTCATACAGTCTCTCGCCGCGGTGCCACAACACGCGGATCCGACAATCGTGGTGTTGCAGGCAGAAGCGAGATTCGTCGGAGAAGACAATGTCGTGCCATTCCGTAGTCCAGGTGTGGCGTTCAACGGCCCACTGCCGCCGCACTCGCCGGTGGTGTGACGTCAATGGTAATCGGAGCAATGGGCACCGTGCGACAAGTCCCCGCTCCTGGAGACGACGTCGAACGGTACGAGCTGACACAGGTTGTTGAGTAACACACCCTAATTCCTGCGCTAACGTTCGTGATGTGGCGGTGTGAGCCGTCAATGTCCACCGCACAACATGCCGATCCTATCGGTCGGTGGTGTGCCACGGCTGCGGCAATCGCTCACGTCGGTTCGTCCGCCCCTCCTGCACCCACCGAATCCACACTCGCCTCACTGTGGCTGGATATTGTCCCACACTGGCGCCGATGTCTCGGTACGATAAACCGCTGTCGTGATAAGCCACTATTCGTCCTCTCCCGAACTCCGAAACGTGCTGGAATGACTGCCGTATTCTGCGACGAGGACTCAGGAAGCTTCCCACTCACAGGTGCGGCAGCACAACACACTTCCACTACTTACATATCGCCTTCTGTACACCCTTCTTATAGTGCTTCTCGGTGGCGTGCCGGGAGCACATGATTTGCATATGCCCTGCGGGCGACGCATGCTGCGAATTTCAAACCAATCGGATGCTTCCTTCTTGTGTTGCATTTTGGGTGGCCAGCAGTGTACTTTTCATCTTAAAAGCCATAAATGTAGTATTCGTTCCATGGCGTGATATTTATTAAAATGGATATTTAAATAATGTGACTCTACCCGATTACCACAGCAGTTTCAGTGAAATTCAAAGTTCAAACTAAACGTTTTGTTGTAGCTAGTGAATGGAAAATTACGCATTTCAGTGAGCTTATCGGACCACTAGATGAAATCTCTGGTTCTCTTGGGTTATTATTTTTTATTCTCATCTTGGAAATACTTCATACACAGCAGGAGAAATCAAACGACTAAAATAATGGGTATTAGGTATTCTTGATACAAAACACATTCACGATGCGCAAATTTGCTCACTGCGGAAATACTTTCACTCTAAATGCAATGAAAAGAATATGTTTGATGTCATATGTGCTGCAGACGAAGAGAGCACTCCACTGATGTTAAGTAAACCAGATGCTAAAATAGAAGAATCGTCTAAGGAAGACCACAGTCGAAAATGGAAGCAAAAGGAACTTCATGGGGTTCATCCAAGCCAGCTAGACAGGTCTAAATTTGGCAAGAAAGGCTCAAATCAATGGTTGAAGCGAGAAAATTTATATGGAGAGACTATTGGGTATATGATGGCTGTTCAAGACAAAGTGATTTCAGCCACAAATTATAGAAAATACATTTTAAAAAAAGATCTGCAAAGTGCCAAATGTAGAAGATGTGGTATCTGCAGTGAGACATTTGAACACGTCTGCGGAGGATGCACCACACTAACGAACGTTGATTATATGCAGAAACATAATAATTTTGCTAAGATGATACATCAACAGTTGGTGCACGATACAGAACTATCAGTATCAGAAGTACCATACTATAAATATCAACCCACTGAGGTATCAGATTATAAACAATACAAATTATATTCGGACAGTGAGATTAAAATAACGTAATCATCTTTGCCAATCGTCCAGACATAGTGCTATATGATAAACGGCAGAAGGAAGAAGTTATTATCTACATGCCGGTACCGTTGGACCGCAATATTCAGAATATCTATATGCAACAAAAATCAACAGTATGTGGAACTGGCTACGGAGATTAAATAGATGTGGAAGCTGAAAACAGTTCACATACGTCCATTAATTATCTCTGCAAGTGGTATAATTCCTCAGACTTTTATAACTCAGCCTGATGCTTTAATTCTACAACAAGGTCCAAAATTCAAGAAGCAGTAATTCTCGATTCGTGCCACATCGTACGACGATTTTTAAACCATAAGTGACTATTTCTTTATTTGATTTCATATCGTACTGACAAGTGGACCATGCTACAAATACCGTTGCTGTAGATAAGAAAACTGAATAAAATATAATAATAATAGTAATAAAAATCCCAGTGCACACAAAAACGTTTCAATTGAGTAAAAAAATGCATGCTAAAACATTCCTGAGTTTTTCATGTGTGACCATTTTCTTATGAGCAACCTACCCTCTGCCAAGCAAGGGCTTAGGAATAAATACATACTACGTTACGTACTCCCTTGTGATTCTGAAAGGCTCTTGTCGCAAAACAATTTCAAGTTAAAATCTTGTCAAACACAAATATTTTTAGGTTCATCTGAAATAATTTACCTCTAACACTAACTTAAAGCTTTCGAAATTTATCAGTAACTCTTGTTTTCTTTAAATTAAAATCTTTGCACTGCTTTAAATAGCACCTAATAGGTTTCAAAGGCAAAACAAATCGCGCGGTAAACTAAAACAGACTTTCTACTTTAAAATGTAAAACTGATAAAAAAGAACGAGGTTTTGTGATATGCGAAAGGAAATATTTTGCTTCTACAGAAAGAATGCAATATGAGATCAAAGATTGAAGATATTAATATGCAAAAATTAATTACACAGCTTAGGTAAATATTCAGCCTCTCACTGATGCAGGACAACGAAAGGTTATCATGCACACACAACAGAGATTTTGCTTCAATTCAAGCAGCATTCTCGCAACACTTTTTTCGAATTTTTGAATAATTAAAAAAAATTAACTGATATCTTTTACTAAAATTTGAATTCAAAGCTTTGTGCCTTGTTAGACGAAACCAACATTTTCTTTGCTGGAAATGATATTGTTTTCAACTGGTAAGGAATTATCAGCGGCTTTTTTTATCCACTGTAGGAAACATTACATAACAATTTCCATGTGAAAAAAAAGAGAAAGAAAGCTAACTAATAAGATACTTCGATGAGAAAAGCATTTTTTGTTTTACTAAAGTATCCTTCTTGTGGCAGGAATTGAACAGCTTTAGATCTTGACAAATAAAAACGTTTTTGCTTCAGCGCAGCTTCTCTCCACACCACTATAAGTCTTCCATGGGAATGTATTTCTAAAAAAATACTGAAAACATTTTTTCAGTCTTCCATCGAAACATATTCTTTTTAAATACTGGAAAAATTTGGTTTTGTCCAAATCAACAATTTTTCGTCAAAAAATATTTTTTCACAATTTTTAATCATTTATTTAATAACGACATGACACCTGAGGTTTTTGTAAGAAATAAAAGTTTTCACTCGCTAAAAATTCGATTGCCGAGTTTGCAACTGTGTTTTGCTATCCAAAGTAGAAGAAAAAGTTAGTGAAAGAAAACATTCTTTTCCCTTATTCTCCATTCCCAACTTTTTTAACATGAATGAAAATCGCTTTTCACTAGCCAGTTTCCGTACTCATTGCATTTATGTTTTCATTATACACACTGAAACAGTAAATCATTAGAAATATCCAATAGCAATAAGACACGTGCCATCCTCACTTCCGCACACAACTATGACTTTGAGATCGCTTTATAAACAGCTCACTGCAAAGAATTCAAGCGTGGACGAAGCTTAGATAGCGACGATATGAAAATGATTCGTGATTTAAGGGACTTTGAAAGAAGTATGATAGAGGGCGCTAGTCAGGAGGATGCAAGCATCTCGGAAACGGCAAACCTCGGCTAAGCAAGTGCAATCGTATCAATGGCGTACAATGGGTGGTGCACAAGCAACAAAACAATCAGTCAGCGGTCTGCCTATGGGCAGAAATTACTTAATGGTGTTCGAGGGCCATGGCGGCAGAACAGGATTCTACTGGTTAACAGACAAGCTCCATCGCGGCAAGTAACTACGCAGTACAACAGCGGTATCGAAATGGGAATTTCAGTATGCACAGAACGCCACAAATTAGCACTAATAGGCTATAACAGCAGACGTATCCTGCGTGTACCTCTCGTCTCTGCTAAAAACCGACAAAGTCATCTTCAGTGGGCACGGAAGCACCAACACTGGGCACTTGAGGACTGAAAAGGTGTCGCCCAGTTCGATGAATTACGATTTTTGTTATACAGGGACAATGAGGGCCAGAATATGGTATTAACAGCACAAATAGATGGATCCCAGCTGCCAGCGTTAAATACACAAGCTAGTGGAGGTAATGTGATGATCTGGAGTCTATTTTCATAGTGGGTATTGGGTTTCTCAATAACTCTGTAACAGTATTAGGATGCCAAGGAGTATTTTAACATCACTGCGCACTGCGCGTGGTGTTTCTTGATAGAGAGAGTGGTACTTCCAGAAGGACAATGTGCCATGCCATAAGGCTCGGATCGTCCCACACTGGTTCCAGGAGAACAACAATGACATTAGAGTGCTAAAATGATTCCCACAATCCCCAGATCTTTACCCAATTGTAAACCTGTGGGATGATATTGAGAGAGTCATTCGTAACAGAGCTCCTCCTCTAAGAGACATCCAGCAATAATGGTAGCCATCACATCCGCTTGGCTGAACATACCTATAAAATGATATCAGTACCTCGTGGAATCTATGTCACATTGATTCGAGGTTGTTTTGGAGGCGAGGGGCTGCCCAACATGTTGTTACGAAGCTGTTCCTAATAATTTACTACTTCAGCGTATTCGGCGGTGAAATGATGACCTTCGCGGTAGTGTCTCCGCACTTCGGCATACACTATTTCCCGAAGACATAAGCTCTATTTCTTTCCTACTTCTGGTCTTTTCTTTCTGTTATTTGCTTCTTAATCGCAACTGCTTCACTTTGTTTTGTAGATTTAGTACGGCATTTCTCCATGGCGTTCGTTTCTGAGCTTAAAATTTTAGTAATGCGATGATAGCAACTGAATTATTACTAACGGATATTTTGTGTCTTTTTTTAGATCCACATGAGCAAGAAAAAAATAAAACGTGCTGCTTTTTACACAGGTTTTTCGGATTATTAAAACAGCACACTCTCACGTGCATGATAGATAGCATTTCAATTTGATATTTACACAAGTCACGGTTACTTCAGTTACTCACTAACGTGTGATGGATGGGGGTCCTTGTGTTGTAGGCGAAGCAACATGTTTTGATTGATGACGTTACAGTGCGTTTAGGAACCAAATGTTAACATAGGTAACACTGTTTACAGAATTCATTTTATCAGACAGGATAGCCATGTTGTAAAGATAAACTTGGATTCTTGAAGGACAGGCTCTGAATAAATGATAGGGTGTCTTTATTTTTAATTATGTGTAAAATATGTTAATAACTGGGATTTACTCAAGTGTAAAAAGAAACATCATATCTGTCGTGACAGCTGATACCTCCTTGTTAAGCTGCTTACACAACAACCAAACTTTTTGTTTTTTCGTAATGACATATCTTGCGATATTTTGTGCTTAATAACATTTCTTATTATTCACTGCAGCTCGTACTTTTAAGATATGAACCCTTGTATTTTTTTCAACGAACCTGTATCTAGGTTGACACTTTTGACAAATGATTGCCATTTCGAAATACAGCTGTTAAAGGTAAGGTTTTCTAATAAACATTGGGGAACAGATATAATTACTTTTCTAAATATTATTAACTCGTGAAATAAATCGGATTACACCATATAATACAAATTTTGAAGATGATTTTTGGTGCAAATGTGAGAAGGACGGTAAGTCAAATAATATCCGAAAACTTGAAAATTTCATTGTCCTGGAGCGGGACTCGAACTCGCTCCAAGACGATGTTCCGCTCCAGTACAATGAATCCGCGTCTCCCAGATAGCAGATAGCGCCCGGATATGTTAACTACTACAGCACCCAGAACGACCAAGTCTCAAGTTTCCGATTAATTTGAATAAAACTATCACAGGATTCGCTAATCGAAGCAACCGGCATTCATGTTTAGCGAATCTGGAGGTTAAGAATCCTATCCCGTGATTGCCCGGAGGAGCAGATAAATCATGAAAGAAATACGGGATTACACCATATAATACAAATTTTGAAGATGACAATCCGATTTCTGGTGTAAATGTGACAAGGATGGTAAGTCAGATAATATCTGAAAAGTTGAAAATTTCATCGTCCTGGAGCGGGACTCGAACCCGCTCCAGGACGATGTTCCACTCCAGTACAATGAAATTTTCAAGTTTTTGGATAATATCTGACTTACCATCCTTGTAACATTTACACCAAACATCGGATTGTCATCTTCAAAATTTGTATTATTAACTCATTTACTAAATTAATTTTCTTTAAGAAACTGCATAGAACTGTTACATTTTATTGTTGCATATTTTTCATGGAATCCCTTCCAGACAAAGATAAAAACTCAAGGTAGACAAAACAATGCTTCTGGTTATTACATCTTTACGTAATCTGCTTTTTCGCAACCTGGGGTTTCCTTTCGTGAAGTATTTTTACACACTGTTATTATTTTCTCGTCCTTCTGTCATTTAGAGACATAGATACAGTTATGTCATTTCCAACACTGATGTTTCTTTCTAGCTGCCTAGTCATAACACTAGCTTGTATTGTTAAGGATTCTCGTTTAAAGTATGGTCTTTGGAATTTGCTTTGTCGGTTGTAATTCTTTTATTTTCCTAGAGCCAAGTACCCAAAACTGTAACTATGACCAACGCGTCTTTATGCAAATCGAAGCACCTACAGGTAAACCACGGCATGTGTGAAGGTCATGAAATGATATAAATAACACTTGATACTGAGTTCTGTTAATTAGTGTTTTTCTTGTTCTTCAGATGGGAAGGGCAGCGAACTTAAGCGAGTTTGACAAAGGCCAAATTGTAAAGACCAGGCGACTGGGTAGGAGGATTTCCAAGACGGCAAGGCTTGTGTCACGTATAGCCGTGGTTAGTATCTTTAAAAAGTGATCCGAGGAGGAAAGGAAACACGAGCTGCAGGCAAGGTGTGGGCCACCGCCAAAGGTGAGATATCCAGTATGATACGAGTCAACGGAAGGGATATCGCCTATAATTTGAATGCTGGTGACGGAAGTAATGTGTCAAAACACACAGTGCATCGACCTCTGCTGAAAATGCGGCTACTGAGCTACAGGCCGCTCTGGGTGCCCATGCTAAGCAAATGGGCACGCGAAACTGGACACTCATTAATTGGAAAAGGTTGTCTGGTCCGATGAATCTCATTTCCTGTTGCACCATGTGGACCGCAGTATACGTGTGCTCCGTTTACCTTGGGAAGTGGGACGAAGACAAGCCTGTAGAGAAAGTGCAATGCTTTGGGCAATGTTCTGCTGCAAAACCGTGGGTCCAGTCATTAAGGTGCTGAACATCACTGCAGACCAGGTACATTCTTTCATAAAAACGGTATTCCCCTCTAGTAGTACCTTCTTTCAGCAGATAATGCCCAGTTGTTCGAGAAAGGTACCCGGAACATGAGTAAAACTTCTAGGTATTGCTTTTAATTTAAAATTCCTCAGACCTCAGTCCAATCCAGCATCTGTGGTTCATGTTGGAACAGAAAATCCGATCTGCAGCGGCTCAACCACGCAACTCGCATGAGTTAAAAGATCAGCTGATAACATGTCGATACCAGATACCACAACACTCCTTTAGAAATCTTGTAGCTTCCACACACCTCTGGTAACCCCTGGTAAGAACTGTATTTGCTACACGTGGAGGACCAATATCATATTAGGCAAATGGTCATAATGTTTTAGTTCTTCGATGTAGTTTTCTTGTTTTGGTTAAGCAGCGAAATTAGTTTTTTTTCACCATGTAGGAATTTATGCAGCACTTTCTAAATTTTTCGATAAAAATAATACGTTACTATCTTCCTGGATTTCTCATGTGGTGTTCTAATTATTATTTTTTTTTGGGGGGGGGGGATGGCTTAATCACGACCATGAGCAACTCTGAAGGCTATAAAAAAGTCACTCATCCCTAATTCAGGTCTACTAACTCCACGGAGGAAACAGAGCCAACGCCATAAGACAAGACCACCACCCATGAATCATAAAGGCCTCGAACTTGGATTCAAATAAGTCGAATTGTCACAGCATCAAAATTCCATGTTGCGGTAAGCGATGACCTCTGATCATTCGTCCAAAAGAGGTCCGGGTTCCAATCCCGGTGATGCATGGATGTTGTGTTCGTCTTACGGCACTGGCTCTCTCCCTTCCCTGGAACCAGTGACCCTAAATTATAGACGGGACTTGCTGACAAGAGCAAAGAAGTGTATGGTCCAGGAACTTGCTGACAAGAGTAAAGAAGTGGGTTAAAAAATGAACTTTCAGAAGACAAAAGTGATGTACAATGCTTTTACAAAAAATTGAGATTTATCGATTGATGGGGAAAAGTTGGAGATAATGAATACCTTCATTTATCTTGGACAGCAGATATCAAGTGAGGGTCACATTGATGAAGAAATTAATCGGCGTATAAAACTTGCCTGGAGAGCTTTTGGAAGAAACAGTATAATTTTCAAGAGCAATATGCCTTCATGTCTTAAAAAAAAAGTGTTTGATCAATGCATCCTTCCAGTGCTTACGTATGGTGCAGAGATGTGGACCTTAACTAAAAGAGACATACAAAGGCTGCAGATAACTCGAAAAAGCCTGGAAAGGTGCATGCTTGGTGTAACCAGGAGAGATATGAAGAGGAACTCGTGGATCAGAAAAATGACAAGAGTGGAAGACATCATTATCAGAGTAAAATCCGTGAAATCAATGGGCTGGACATATTGCCAGAAGAACAGACCATCGATGCACAGCTGAAATTTTAGACTGGATTCCAAGGGACAGGAAAAGACCCAGAAGAAGACCACATGGGAGATGGTTGGATGAAATTCGAAAGTATGCGGGAGTAACCTGGAGGAGACTGACACAAGATAGACCGTTGTGGAAGAAACTTGGGGAGACCTTCGTCCAGCAATGGATTGATAATGGTTGACAATGATGGTGATGATAATAATAAGTTATATAATTTTTATTTTTACACAACGAGAAACATATTTTTATACACTGCTAGCCATTAAAAGTGCAACACCAGGAAGATCCAGGGTTCGAAAGTTGGCATAAGGGCAGAACACAGGCGCACGAGTAAGCGATTAAACGGGCAGCACATATGGAAATCATGTGGGACAGTAACGTTCCCTGAAAGTCGTATAAGAGGGGTGAACAAGGAGCCGGTGTCAAGCACTCGAAGTGTGTTTGCTCGCCGTTCCTGGCCGCGGACAGCTGCAGCATGCCCCAACGAAGACAACGGCAGCCCTTCCAGCAGGTTTCCGACTTCGATCGCGGGAGAGTTGTGGCATGTCAGTATTGCGGATTATCACTCCTAGACATCGGCGCTCAAGTAGGATGGCATGCGGCCACGGTGGGAAGAATATAGCGTCAGTGGGTTGAGGAGTAACGAAAACACCGACGTGCTGGATCCCAACGGCTCCGTCACACCACCGAAGGAGAGGACTTACATCTGGTGTGCATGGCTCTGATGGATCGCACAGCCACATCGACCACCGTAGATGAACAGTTCGGATGCGTGGCACAACACCCAGTCTCCGCACGGACGGTTCGACGTCGTCTGCAGCAGCGGGGCATTTTTGAACGGCACCCAGTGCTTCGGGTACTTTTGATTATACAACACCGGCGTCTGTGACTGCAATGGTGCCCAGAACGTCGCGCATAGAAGACCTAATGGCAAGGCACCGTGTTTTCCGACGAGTCCCACTTCAGTTTGCAGCACCATGATGGAGAAATCCGTGTATGGCGATACCACGGAGACTGCCATTTACTAACAGGACAGTGCGCGACCGCATGTAGCACGCAACGTCCATGACTTCCTGGATCGCCACCATGTGCCACGTCTTCCTTGGCCCGCGAGGTCTCCGGATATGTTGCCTATGGAGCATGTGTGATCCATGATCGCCGGACGACTGACACGCCAGCGACCACTCCCGGCTACAACGGAGGAACTGTGTCATCGTATCAAAGCTTCGTGGACAGACATTTTCCCAACACACATCCGAAGTCTCTTCCTCTCGTTCCTCTCTATGCCGGGCCGTGTAGCAGTTGTAATTGCCGCCCATGGCAGCTACCCAAATACTGGTTGTAATGTGTTCCCCTCGTCTCAAGCTGCTGTATTTTCAATCGATTCACCTTTGTATTATCTGCTTTCTGTAAAATAAATATAACTCTGATATCTCTTATCTTTCATGGTGTTGAATTTTTGATGTCCAGCAGTGTATTTTATGTCTGTTTTCACTGTAGAGCACCTCTACCTGTACAAACTCTGAAAATGAGCAATCTATGTCAAGAAATACCATATGTTTAGCCGCCTCTGACCACTGCCATCCGGGAGGCTTTAATAAATTATATTTCTTATTCATGCAGATTTAAAGCTAAGAGATTGCCTGTTAGTTTTTGTGAGAATCTGTCTAAATCAAAAATCGGCGAGAAAGAAAACTGCAAAAAAATGTAGGACTAAATTCATATAAGGTAAAGGTATGCATGAATAACTTTTTCAGATTTAATGAAATTTCAAGGAATTTCATTCTTTTGAGAGGAGGAAAAAGTTCCAGTACTTTCTTGACTTTTTAAACAGTTGACGCAAATTAGGATTTGTATACGTTTGACAGATTAATGTGAGTTCTACAATTTGCATTTAATGCAGACTTCAGGAAAATCCTGTATAGAAAGTTATGGCATTTCTTCTTTTCGTTGATGTAATTTAGTGTTTTTCCTTTTATGAACTTGAGAACAAACAGTACGTAGATAAAGTGAACTTAAAAAACAATGTATTTGGTTTAGCATTCTCGAAACATTTGAAGAGCGAAATTAGTCGTTGATGTGTGTGTTTCTGTCTCGCATAAAATTAACACTGATGCGTCGGAAGGTAAATGAATAGATTAAGTTGTTACTTTTGAAGAACATCTGTCTAAGCTTTCTTAGACAGATATTCCTCAAAAGAACCGCTATGATCAATTCGACCAGTATGATTAATTCGTAGGCTATAAGTAGTTGCCCGTTCCTCATTTGGAGCTAGTGGCTTCTGGAGGATGTCTGGTTTCTGGGAGCAGACAAGATATGTGCGGCGCGGCGCGCTTGTCATTTGGCAAGCGCGCTGCACATATCTTATCAAAACATATCTCGAGTTGGGACACATCTCGGACGAATAGGTAGTGGTCGGCGCTTCAGACTACTCGGACACCGGGGCTGGTTGGCTTTCTTCTAAAAGAATTCTATTATGAAGCAAGAAATTATTCGTGCAAAATTTTTCATTGACATAGCACCAAACATGCATGAAATTCATATAAAGTGTCAAAGTAATACATCATTGTTCTCTTTTCCCCCTACTGTGGACAATTTACTGAAAACTGAAACTTGTAGAGCACCATGATTTACTTTTAAGAACTTTAACATTTACAAATATAATAAACCATCAGAAAATGACAGTAAATGCATTCGCATTGTAATACACACAATATTTCTGCAGAGCTTATAGCGTCTGGTGTAACAAGCATACACAGAAAAGAATTACATTCCTAAAAATCTTTCTATATCACAAAAATTTTATTCAGTTAGTTAGCAGATTTCCAGGATGAAAATATTGAACTATGGAACATTTTTTGCCAAAGTTCAAATGCAAAGACTTCTTTTATATTTTAATTTTGCCAAAGCTCAAATGCGAAGACTCCTTTTATATTTATTTTTGCCAAAGCTCAAATGCAAAGATTTTGCATACCAAAGATTACAAAAACGAGAAACTTCAAACTATAGGATCGTATCAACTTATTACAGAAACTGCAAATATAGGACCGTAGCAAAGATTATTTGAATCCTAAACGATAAATTGAACTTATTCGATTATAAATGTAATTCCAAGTTTCACGCCTTCGCTTGACTTTTGAAATAGAAGTTGTATTTGTATTTTGCAACCGGAATTCGTGTAGTCTGTTAGAATGTGAATAATCTTTGGAGAGTATATACGATTTAACAATTGTACATTTTTAAGTACCCTGTTTTGGTAACGTTTGGTACCTAAATACGATTCGATGTCTTTCAGTTTCTGTGATTTTGTAATTTTTTGAAAAAGTTATTGCTACCAGACTTTCACACCAAAGATTATAAAGGTACAGAAACGCATAAAGTTCAAATAAAGTGTGATAAATGACTGATGTTTCAATCGTGCATTAAATATATTATGTATGTTATGTTTTATCTATTTCCAAGTGTTGGTTGTTGTCAAACCATGTATTTTAAAAGTAGTAAAAAATACATTTCGTATTTCGTGCCCAAATACGTGCCAAATACGAAAGTGTTTCACAACCAATGACAATGCAGAAAATTTTTGGAAGAAAAAGAAGCATGAAATATATGCAACAGTAGCATTTCATGCCGGTTCTAGTGATTAGTATTTGATGACACTGCATTTATGATTAATTTTGTTGAGAGTATTTATGACTATATTTTTTTTACAGGTTCGAGAAGCAGGTGCGTAAGGAGACTGTGGACGATGAAGCTGGTGTACCTGGCTTCGCGGGTGTTTTTTCTGTCAGCTTGTCTACTGCCAGCTTTGAGTAAGTGTGTTTGTGCACTTCGTGCGGCATAAAAGTGTCAGCAGCATGCAGTAGTCAAATAAAATAAAATAAGTAAACTTTGAAGATAAATGTAGTACGATTATGCAAATTAAAAGGCGATAGCGATCATAATAAATGCCTCAAAATGTATTAGGTTGATGAAAATAAAAAACTGATTAACTTCTTATGATAATCTATACGGCCAATTCTTTTAAAACGATTGCGTGCGTTACCCAAATAGATGCATTCGATTAGCAATAAAATCAGCCTACGAAGATGTATATTTAATTAGCTCATCCAATAGGAAACATCTTCATAATTGCCGTCATCAAGCATTTTTGTTTTCCCGAGGCAGCTAGCATCAAGATCTTCTTCCTCATTATTTCCTCGGTTAAAGACATTTGAAAACATCTCTCGTGGCCATGTTCTAATTTCGGACATTTCCCTAACATTATTTATATTCCTCGTCCTTTCAGCTGTACCGATCGTGCAATTCAGAATTTTGATTGTTTTTTGGGGTTTGTTTAAGTGTATCTAGTTATTTTATCGCGCTGTTTTGGTTTTTGGTTGCGTCTTTGGTGCATCTGTATAATCATTCTAAGTAAACATCTACAAAACATGAATTACATCAAAGAATATGGAACAACGTAAAACACTATGAAAAAGTGATTTCATTTTTATAAAACTCAGCTATAATGTAACAAGTTATTACGGCAATAAATAATTTAAATTTCAAATGACTACGATAAGTTTTGTTTGTAACATCGATTAAAATGTTTACATTTTCGGTAATTGATATCGATGTGGCGTGGTGCCCACAATCATCAATAGAAACGCATTCTCACTGGTTTTGCCTTGAGTGATGCGGTGTTTGTCATGTCAGGTTATGATTTCTCAGCAGAGGAATCGGAAACACAGATATCGAACTTGAAGTCAGACTCCTTTCAGTCATGTCCTAGAAATGCTCGATTAGAAACAGATGTGGTGCATGTCATCAGGGAACGAAATTCGCTTTGTGGACGGCCAGTCTGGTAATGACGAAAAACTATGTGGACGGACATTATCCTCTTGGGATACTTCTTATCCATATTGGCCAAAAACTAAACATCTGCTCAATTTGTGATATTTTCACGTCATATGAGGATGGCATACAGCTAGCTAACCACAAATATGAGAGTTGATTTCTTTTCATATGCAATGGCATACCATACCGCCGAGGGTTTGCATGTGTGTTTCTCTCTCTCTCCCTCCTCCGGATTTCATTCGGCTATCATTTACACCACGGAGGAAATTACTATCGTGACAGAAAAACACTTAACGACATCTTTCAAGCATACAATCGTGCCATCAGTGACTTCAACGTTCATGTCAATGAGTGAAAGTCGAACAATCTTACGTGAATTCTAATCTCAGACCGTCTTACAACAAGCTAATGGAATTGTGCGATGAATCACGTGGTGTACGTTTATTAACTAGGTAGAAGAATTCGCCAAAATTCATCAGCTGTCGGATACTCCCGCCCTGTCTTTTGTCGATGCTTCTGAAATATCTTCAAGAAAAAAAATCTGACTTTTTCACAAACCATTTTCTTTTCCTCCGGGGATGCTAATGAAAATTAGAAGCGCGAATACAAATTCAGTAATATTTTGAAATTTAATAATTACATGTATACACTCATCGTCAAAACATAGTTGGGCTACACTTTAGACTTCGGCCACCGTCGTCTGCTTCAACTATCGCGCCAATGGAATACCGGGAGAAACGTTTCATGATAGGCGGCGCTGCAGCTGCGTCGGCGTTTTCTAACGCGCTGTGTGCTTTACGTAATCGCTGTTTGCTGAGTGCGTGAGCCGTGAATCCCGTATACTTACTTTTGCTCGCCCTGTTCTAAGCGATACGTGGCTTGTGTTTTTTTCAGCGTGCGTTGTAGCTCTGTCAGTAGCCATGTGGAACTAGAGGCGTTTCTTAAGTTGGGAAGGATGAAGGAACATGCATCGCATGGTGTGAGCGGAAAGAATTACTTCCAACCGAACGAAGATGTTCCGCAGGTCATCCAAAGAGTTTGCGAGTGGATATGTGTCATCATTTAGGACAATTCGGGTGTAGGAAGAATCACGTTACAGGGAAAAGTGAGCAGTGTTCCCGTTTACTTGGGACATGGTTTGAAGCTGCTTGTATTCCTCTTGAAAAGGTGATGACTCTTGTATATTGTTTCGCCAAAGGATTGTCTTACGATGATGCAATTGAGGAATCTTCCCAGGATGGGGTTTCCACATCCTTTGCGACAGTCAGCGACAATTATCAGTCTTGCAGAGAACTAGTCTCAGAGTTTATGGTAGCCTACGAACAAGACGAAGAACAGCTTGGAGGTCCTGGTGTAATCGTAGAAGTGGATGAGGCGAACGTTGGAAAGCGTAAGTATAATCGTGGTCGTCTCGTTGAGGGCGCCTGGATCCTTGGCATCTTTGAACGAGATTCGAAACGATTCAGGCTTGAGATCTGCCCGGAGAATAACCGCTCTGCTCACACATTGCTGCCGCTTATCCAGAAACATGTTCAACCTGGAAGTACTGTAATGACGGATCAGTGGGCTGCGTACGCAGTCTCCTATCATGTGGTTTCCAACATCTGTCAGTAAACCACTCGCTCAATTTCTGTCGATCCGACTACTGGGGCGCGTACGCAAGGTGTTGAGAGCAATTGGCGGCCCCTCAAACGCACACCATCTAATGGAATTCACAAAGACCACTTGGCAGACCCCATTCTGGAATATTTATTCCGACGAAATTGTCGTCTTTCCTCTGAACACTGTTTTGAGGTGATGATTGCTATCATCAAACAGTTCTTCCCTAAAACGTAATGTTTTCCACTTAAATATTCGCACTAGATAGACAATTTCTCAATGAGGAGGAAACACTTCTTTTCCGTCGTTATAAATATTTAACCACACCTCAACTACTCATATTCCATAAAGGGCCATTTTCAGGGCCAGCTATATTACAAAATAAACCCCTTCCTTTCAAAAATAAACCCCGCCGCATATTTCGCGTCCCTAGCACTCCTCCCGCACAACACACACACCGATTACGTAATGTAACGCAGAGAAGGAGCAAAAAACGCCGACGCAGCTGCAGCGCCACCTATCGAGAAACGTTTCTCCCGGCATTCTAGCGACGCGTTAGCTGAAGCAGACGGTGGGGACCGAAGATTTAAGTGCCTCCAATGATTAAACATTGAGACTGATATGGGCAATATTTATTGAGCTATACGCCAATAAGTAGTGTCTCTCAGTATGGCGTCGGGCCGCCAAGTTTGCCCACCGACATGCCAGACGTTTCTGCATGGAGTTGTACAGGTTCCTAATGGTGTCCTGCGATAAGCCATCCTATGAAGTTTGAATCTTTTCACGCAGTTCCTGCAGATTGTGCGGTAGGGGTGGAGTGTGGATAGCGCATGCAATAGCATCCCACACATTTTCAATCGGCGTCCAATAGCATCTCGCACATTTTCAATCGGTGATACGACCGGCCATCGCAGAAAGTCAGTGCCTTGAAGGCAAGCTCCGAGACACCAGCAATATGGACGCCGATTGAAAATATGGACGCCACCTTTGGTGTTCATTACAGGCACTTTGGGCTATCAAAGTACCTGTAATGAACACCAAAGGTGATTTGGCATCGTAGGCAATTGCACCCCACACCATGACACCAGGCCTTCTGGACGTGTGACGCTCGACAACAAACTGTTCATCTTGGCGCTGACCACGGTGCCTCCACACACAGATTCGTTGGTCGTCTCCTCCAAGACAAAAGCGGGACTGGTCCCTGAAGATCATCCGCTGCCATTATGAGTAGCTCCTTGATAGTCTGACACGACACAATTGCAGTCTTTTGCGACGATGCAACGGTATTAAGTGCAGTCGTCGTAACAGTCTGCGTATGTGGTCCTACGTCGTGCAGCCGTCTGCCAATGGTGCTGGCACTAATCGAACGATGCATGGAGGGCACCTCTGCTCGCTGAATATCCGCAATCGTGGCTGTTGGGTCACTCCGCGCATGTCGGACAGCTGTCGGTCCTCTCTCTCCGTGGTTCGTCTAGGTCTCCCAAACCCTTCCTGACGATTCTGCGTGCCTTGTTCTATCCACTGCCATCAACATGATGCTATGGTGATATCCGCATGACCGGTATGTCGCGCAATACGGCGATAAGACCATCCCGCTTCCCGGAGCCCGACGATGCGGCCCTTCTTGAACTCTTGCAACTGCTCGAATTGCTTCCGAACTTTTCTCCTTGGCATAATTCACTTGCAAAGGATGCAACCAACACAACAGCACGAGTCAAAATGGCAAGAACATGCAATGGGATGACCTTATATAGCTGGTCGGGCACAGCGCTACAACCTCTCCTTGTTGGCGTCATATGCGCGGCCGAGCGTGATACTTGAATCATTTGCATTTCTCATGATGTCAAACCTACCCACCAAGTTTCATTCCATTCGATTGCTTCCTTCTGGGTGCAACTATTGTTTTGACGATGAGTGTAGATTATTTTTTTTACATACATAGATTAATTACACTGGGAAACAAAAAACTTTTTTTTCGTGATGCCTGGAATTTTCGACCTGATTCTGAATATTTTTGTGCCGCTGATTCCGTAAGTGGTATCCTTTTGCTCTAGCAGCTATAGTTTTTGAGACATCGTTGGCGTTATTACCGAGTATTACGTTATTTTCCCGCCAGCATTTGTTACCTGTAAAAAATTTGTTTTCGTGGTGCGTGGAACTTTCGACCTGATTCCGGGCATTTTAGTGCCACGCTGATTCCGGAAATGGTATCCTTTTTGCTCTATCAGCTCTACTTGTCGAGATATTGTTGTATTGTTGCTGTTATTACCTAGTATTACTTTATTTTCCCCGCCAGCATTTGTTACCTGTTCGTATGCATACCTCTGAATTTTTTGTTGCTGTCTATGTTTGTGTGTGCACGCCACATGCTCAAACGTGTTTTATTTGTTTCGGGCGTTGACATGGATTCATCACAGAGAAAATGTGCCAATCATCCGGATGTTTTTTGTTACATTTGCGGAGAGTACACGTTCGCCCAACAGAGACAAACTGTAACGAACTTTGTGAAAAGAGCTTATTTTGCTTACTTCACAGAGAAACTAGGGGACCAAGATAAGCCTTGGTCACCGATGTCGTATGTAAAACGACAGTGGATGAATGGGAAAAGGAAGTGCATGAAATTTGATATACCAATGGAATGGCGCGAACAGAGCAACCACAGGGATGGCTGTTACTTTTGTCTGGTGAATATAATGGGCATCAATGGGAAGAACCGGAGTAAGTGGATGTATCCTGATCTAGCCTCCGCTAGACGCCCTGTGCCACATTCAGGAGAAATACCTGTCCCAACATGTAGCAAGCTTCCAGAGCTTTCCGAAGAGTCGGATGAATCGGCTGGTGAGAAAGAAAGCTGTGCTGAGCAACATGATAGCGATTTCCATGGACCTTCATCAGCTGCATCAGGTTACAGTCAAACGGAATTGAACGACCTTATAAGGGAACTTAATCTTCCAAAGAAGGCAGCCGATTTGTCAGCTTCCGGGCTGGCAGAAAAAAATGCACTGTTACTATGAACAAAAAACAAAGTGTATCGCAACAGAGAAGAAGTGTTTCAGCCATTCTTCACAAAAGAAAACGAATTCGTTTTTAGCAACAGTATGCCAGGATTGCTGATGAAATTGGGCGTACGGGAATACACACCCAGTGAATGGCGGTTATTCATAGATATCTCCAAACGCAGCCTCAAATGTGTACTTCTACATGACGGGAACAGATACAGATCAATCCCAATCGGTCACTCAGTTGGTATGCGGGAAGATCGGGCGACAATAGCCATAGTCCTAGAAAAGATAGTATACCGTAATCACCAATGGGTCCTCTGCACGGGGATAACTGGTTTTCCAGTTATTTGGGAGCGGCGCCCCCACGGCCCGAGCTGACCTTGTGACTGGTCAACATCTGATGTCATGCCACAGCTTGTTTTTTTCTTATTTTGGTGCTGTTGGTGTTTGCAGGGACGGCTGTTCATCCAGCTTGTTGGGGAGTCGCGGCCCCACGATCCCGAGCTGGTCTTGTGTCTCGCTTTTTCGTTTTTCTTTATTTTCTCCACTGGCTAGTTGCCCGTGTTGTGTTCTCTACCTAATCTCTACCACGTTATGTACTAACACCCCGGTTTTGTGGTTTTGTTACCCTCCACCACTAACTGATTTATATTAACCGCTCAGTTCGTAGGTTGCTGAGATTCCGTTTAGGTTCCCTGCCAGGATTTGTCTTCTTTGGATTTCTTTTTTTCCTTTTAGCTGGTTTGGGTGCTAGACCTACCTGCATGTTTGCTGCGTGCGGAGACCCGTGAGGCGGAAATGGGATGTCTGGCGGCTGAGGTCGCAGGAGACCGGATAAGTGCCTCCTGTGTACCAACACTCCTCTTCGACCCCGGCTTCGCTGTAAACGGGAGGCTAGAGACTAACCCACCTCTAGTCAGAAGTCTTGTACCAAGTTGTGTGCTGGGCTTTAGCGGCTTTTTTGTCGTATGGTACGGCAGGGTAAGCCCTGGGGCTGTGGGATCATGCCAAAGGCGTTGGCATGACGGTACCAGGAGGCCGAAGTGTCCGCCGAGTGCGTGTGATCACAGCCAACGGACTATATCTGCAACGTATAAGCTCCAGAACTGTGTCCAGCGTCGTTTTCTTGGCTTGCGGACCTCCAGTTCTCCCTTGTAGGGCTCGGTGGTGGGTGGAGTAGTTCTGTAGACGAATCTTCCTTCTTTTTTTCCATGGGTAAACCCAAAAACAAACGCTCCAAATTTAAGACGCCTGAGACAATGATAGTTGCAAACGACTCTCCTTCGTCTTCTCACCTTACCAAGTCTCATAACCTTAAACGGTCTTTAGACCATGACTCCGACCCAGAATGTGGAACTTCTTCTTCGGCAGCTGTACCAGTCGCTCCGAAGCGTCGTCTCCCCTCGATTGCTGTGACTTCGCATGCTACACACTTACTTGTAGAATCCATCGATCCGAATGAGAGACTGTCCACCAGATCTCCATTTTTCATTTCTAAAGCTTTGAACGCTGCGGTTGGCCCCTTGAAGTCTGTGAGGAAACTTCGCTCTGGGGACCTGCTTGTCCAAACTTGCAGTGTTTCTCAGAGTAACACTTTTCTGCGCCTTTCTGGTCTTCAAGGCATTCCCGTAAAAGTGACACCTCACCCGTTTCTTAACACCTCTCGGGGTGTTATTTCGGAGTTTGATCTCTTGCCATGCAGTGAGGATGAATTGGTGACTGAACTTGCGGATCAGGGTGTTATTGCTGCACGTCGTATGATGTTCCGGCGTGATGGTTCCATGATTAAGTCAAAAAATGTCATCTTGACTTTTAACTCCCCGAAAGTTCCGACCGAAATCAAGGCTGGCTACTTGGTCTGTGGAGTTCGCCCGTACATTCCCAGTCCTCTGCGCTGTTTCAGGTGCCAGAGGTACGGGCATTCACAACGTTTCTGTAAGAGTTCCGCTCGTTGCGCAAATTGTGGCTCCAGTGAACATGACGGGGAAGGTTGCACTTCTGCGGCCTGCTGTGTTAACTGCGGTGAGGCCCATGCAGCTTACTCCCGCAACTGTATGAAATGGAAGGACGAGATGGCGATCCAGCGGCTCAAGACCCTGGAAGGCCTCTCGTACCCTGCTGCCAAGGCCAAGTTGGGTATACCCACCACCCGACAGCGTACTTTTGCCGCAGTAGTTCAGTCTCTGCCACAACCCGTGCAGCCCTTTGTTCCGCGCCCTGTAGCTCTCGCCGCACTTGCCAAGCGATCTACAGCTGAACAAGCGACACAGGTGGATTTCACCGAGCTCCAGCTTATTCGACCAGCTGCGTCTTCGCCTTCTTTTGAAGACGCCCGCCTCTTCCGGTTCCCAGCAGACAGCCTGCACGTGCGGAAGACCTTGGCCCTCAATCCGCAAAGGTGTGCGGTGTCCATCAAACTGTCTCGGCCTCAGCGAGGTCCCCACCCTCACCCAACATTATAGAAGAACACGGGGGGCGGAGAGTGACAGTTCGTCCCCAGCCTCTACCAGCATTGCAGAGGAACATGGGGGGAGGAGAGTGACAGTTCGTCCTCGCCCTCTGCCAGCATTGCAGAGGAGTGTGGGGGAGGAGAGTGACGGTTCGTCCTTTTCCATTAGTAAATATGTTACTTTTAATAAACTTCATTAACTACCTTTTCTTCACTGCTTTCTTCGTACTCTTTTTCAACTTTTACCAAGCCTGTCTGATCTTAATCATTTTCCACGTTTTTTAAAAATCTGTGGCTGATCGTTCTTTGTCTGGCGCTCTTTGGCCAAACCTGGCCCTTGCGCCAATAAAATCCAACAACCAACCAACCAACCACCAATGGGTCACCTGTGTGGATTTGAAGATGGTGAATTTTCTCCTAATGCAGCAGGCCGGGTACACCAAGTACCTGTGCTTTGTATGTTTGTGGGACAGTAGAGCTAAAGATCAACACTGGATGAGAAGACAGTGGCCTGTGAGAGAAAACATGGCAGCTGGAGAAAAAATATCCTCACAGAACCTTTGGTGGACAGAGAAAAGATAATATTGCCACCATTGCACATCAAACTTGGTTTGATGAAACAATTTGTAAAGGCGCTTAAGAGAGACGGAATGCGTTTCGGCTACATTTGTAGAAAATTTCCAGCGTTGAGCATGGAGAAATTAAAAGCAGGTATATTCTATGTACTACAAATCCGGGAACTTATGAAAGACCAGCGTTTCCAAGACTCAATGGACAGTATTGAGACATGTGCGTGGTCGTCATTTTGTATGGTTGTACAGAACTTTCTTGGAAATCATAAGGCCGCTAACTACCGTGAACTCGTGGAGAATATGCTCACTGCGTTTTGTACACTTGGTTGTAACATGAGCATCAAATTGCATTACCTCCAGCGTCATTTGGATCGATTTCCACATTGTCTTGGTGATATCAGCGGTGAACAAGGGGAGCGATTTCACCAGGAAATAAGGACAATGGAAGAACGGTACCGTGAACGATGGGATACGCATAAGATGGCGGACTGTTGTTGGAGCATCCACCGCGAATGTACAGGAACATCGCATCGCAGGAAATCACAGAAACGTGGGTTAAGCAGCATGTCTCAATGACGAAACTTGTGTGTTGTTTTTCGTGTTTTAGGCTTCTTGGGATTTCTCTGCATATGTCGTATTGTGAGAAGCAGATCTGATGGACAAAAACTAATGCCACTTTTGGAATCTGTGACCCCAAAATTCCCAGTGTTATAGATTACGTATATAAATTAATTTTCATTGCATATATAGATTAATTATAGATTAATTTTCATATATATAGATTAATTAAAAGCAAATTATTGTTGAGAATATATATATATAGCAATAGAGTCAACCACAAGTAATTTACATTCCCAATACAATACTATTGAAATAACACTTTAAAAATCCTGAAAAGACCCTGGTTCTCGTGTGTCTGTTGCTGTATCCGCCACCTCCCGTCATTTCTGTGTAGTAGAAACCTCGATTCGTCGGAGAAGGCAACCTTTTCCCACTCTTCCACTGTCCAATGACGGTAGTCCCATGCGAACTGCAGGCGTCGTTGCCGATGGACCTGGGTTAACATGGGCGCCTTGATGAAGCGTCAACTCCGAGCATAATAGGGTTCGCTCTACTGTTATCGGAGACACGTAGCTGAGTGCCACAGCGTTCATTTGCGTGGTCAATTGCAGCACTGTTGCACGTCGATTGCCCTTTACCAGCCGACGGAGGTGACGTTCTTCTCTGGGGTCGATGGCCTTTGGGGCTCCACATTTATTACGTCGGGCGGTACTCGGTGTGCTAGCGGTCCATTCTTGGTACACCCTTACTACAGCACCTCGCGAACAGCCCACGAAGTCTGCTGTTTCTGTGATGCTTCGACCCTTGACGCAGTAGCCGATGACCATTCTTTTTGAACGTCCGTCAAACCCCTACCTCTGCCTATTGTGCTCACGTAACGCACTATGGCTCATCTGTCCTGACCGGCCGCTTTTATCTCCGTGTGGTCGACCTTGTCACGTGAACTTATTGACGCGCCTGGACGCGTGTACCGTGATTCCTGGGTTGGTCATGTTATTCTGATACGACTGTGTATATATATATATGTATATGTATGACATTCCTCTATACTGTATAACACACACACACGCGCGCGCGCGCATGCACGCACGCACGCACAGCACATTCCCGTTAATTGGGATGTCGGTTAATCAGGGCAGACGTTTATTTGGGACAATTTTTGAAGAATAGTAACAAAGCGTGATAATAACCTAAATTTGTTTCGCTTACTCAAGAAACGCTTATAGAGTGTTAAATCCGTTTATGTTTGTGGTGTAGTAAGCACAAAGATTCCATCATTGCCTTGAAAAATCCTTCCAGTGGAGTGCGAAAGCTTTGCAAATCTTTGTGTTTACTACACCACAAAATTAAACGGATTTATTACGCTATATGCGTCTCTTGAGTATTCACAGTCTGGTGCATTTATAATAACGTTTATTTCGTTAATTTGAGTCCCCAAGCCGTTTTACTGGGACGAACTTGTTTGGCCACTGCTTGAGACAGTAAGTTCCGAATTGCACAGTAACGAAAGCGTGCGTATCTCGACAGCATAACAATTCTGCTTCGGACAGATAGTGTGCTTGTAATCACTACAGGTGCGTGGCTTGTGTGTTCTCGTAATTGCTCTCTGAAAAGGTAACAAACAATGTTTTTTGTGTTCTTTGTTTTTGTAAGACCCTTGCCAAGATGCCACGAAATGATCTATCGTCAATTTATAAAATTGCCTTACTCTACCAAATCAAAAGCCATCGATCTAACACCAGTTATTGCCAGCTCGCGGAGATGACTCGAATGCCAGAATGAACAGTCGCATGTGCGATAAGCCAGCAAGGCAACTAGGTGTATAAATAACGCCGTCTCTGCACGATGCGAAGCATAGTCATTTATCAAGTGAACGATGACAGACATTTAACTATGAAATGATATTAAAAGTATAAATATTGATTAAAACAGCACACGAGATCTTTCGCGCCAGCAGTTGGCACATCATCAGGCAGTGGTTAAAATCCTATGATATTATAAAAACTCCCTAAAAGTTTTCATGAGCTACTGCTGCACTTTTATATGCACAAGACCAAGAGGTCAGATGACGTTGCAAGCATGCGCAGTGGTATTGAGACTAATCAGCGGATAGGTCCATATGCTTATGTAGGGGAATCATTTATGTAGTTAATGGATCAAAAAGATCCTCTGCAGTTGTCACAGTTCTTTTAAATAATGTCGCCAAGGTAGTGGATAATCCATGGTAAATATAGGTTGCAGCACATCGAGGAGTTATTAAATATTTGCAGACTTTCTGCAAATAGAGTTGAATTTTAGTTTTATGACTAGATATGATGCGGGATTCATCCCATAAGGGTATATGTGTTCCCCGTTTTAATGAACGTGAAAGAGCTGTTGAGTCAGGAAACGTTCTTGCATTGTTCTTGCTTTACGAACACATAAACACCGCATTCTTGCTTTTCGAACACGTAAAGACCGCATTGTGGAACCGATATAAATTTGGTCCATGTCCACATCATCTACAGCTTTTAAAGGAATTCTATATACTCCATGTCTGTTATCATTCGGGACCGGGTCCGGTCTTTCCTTAAAACTGACAATAGGCTTGTGGTTTTCGTGCCAAATTTTAAATTATGTTTCTTGCAAATGTTCCTTTCGTAATGAGTATTCGTAATGCTTGGGATGTAGTAAAGGGAACCTATATATTTTCGAGAAATATATACCCTATATGTATTCGAGAAAGTATATAACATATATACAGGGTGATTCATTTAAGCGTGTACAAACTTCAGGGAGGGGTAGGTTGCACAAAGATAAATATCAATCACATAGCAATGCAGTGTCGGAAACACCATCTTCATGTGCTAGTGTACAAAGAGGGCGAGAAATGAAAAAGCAGCACGTAAGAGAACAAAATGCTTTTTATTACTCACAAGACATTTGCGAAATGCATTGAGGTTACAGAAGGTGTTCAAAGTTGCGACCATAAGCTGTAACACACGCTTGACATCTTCGGCGCATAGAATCACTTACATTTTAGAAATTCCTGGCGTGTCTCGGACTTCCGAAGCAGATACAGAGATGCGTGCCACAACGTCCTCGTCGCTTTCAACGGGAGTGTCGTACATCAGTCCTTTGATGTAACCCCAGAAGAGGCAATCAAGGCATGTTAAGTCCGGCGATCTTGCAGGCCAATGAACGGGACCACCACGCCCGATCCACTGATGTCCAAATGTCATGTTTAAGTGATGACGAACGTCATTGCTGAAATGGGCAGGGGCCCCATCGTGCTGGAACCACATTACACGGCGCAGCGACTGAAGGATCTGTTGTTAATTCAATAGCTCTGGTAAGACGCCCTCCGGAAATATCCGGTAACTCCTTCCGTTCAGACGAGGAGGCATGAAATATGGGCCAAGTAAGTGGTCCCCGACAGTGCCGGCCCAAACATTAACAGCAAAACGATTTTGTTCTACACGTGGTCGTATAGCATGGGAGTTTTTCACCGCCCATACATTCGCGTTATGTGCATTGATGCAACATTCCCGTGTAAAGCACGCTTCGTCTGTGAACGGCACAGAAGCAGGAAATTGGGGTTCTGCCGCACTCTTCTGCAAGTACCATTGCGCAAATGCAATGCGCTGAGGGTAATCCTCAGGGCTTAGTGTCTGAACGCGCTGCACATGATATGGGTGCAATTAGTCTTCGTGCAGAACCCTCCATACGATGGATTGGGACAGACCGAGCCGACGGGCAAATGCTCGTGTGCTGGCATGGAGTGTCTGCTGCATGACTTAACACATTCTCTTCGATGGCAGGAGTTCGTGCCCATCGTTCCCGACACCTGGCAAGGCCCCTGGAAAGAACCAGTGTCGCATAACCTCTGATGCAGTCGTGCAAACACTTGGTGGTTTGGCACTCGTCTCATCGGGTACCGTTCCTGGTACAGTCGCACGGCGGCTCGTCCGTTGCAGTCCGCTCCTCCGGAAGCGAGGTGCATGTCAGCCATTTCCGCGTTCGTGAACTCAGCCATCCTATTACTTCTGCGGGCGGTTTACAAATGACGGTATCCTGAAAGAACGTATGAGCAGTCTCGCGACTGAACAACGCCATCTACCGCATGAAGATGGCGTTTCCGACCCTGCATTGCTATGTGATTCCGATTTGTCTTTGTGCAACCTACCCCTCCCAGAAGTTTGTACACGCTTAGATGAATCACCCTGTATATATATATATATATATATATATATATATATATTCGATAGAGTATTCGTAATGCTTGGGATGTAATCAAGGGAACCTTTATATTTTCAAGAAAATATATAGGTTCCCTTGACTACATCCCAAACATTACGAATACTTTAAGGAACATTTGCAAGAAACA
The DNA here is from genome assembly GCA_039090855.1 of Macrothele yani. Classification (NCBI taxonomy): domain Eukaryota; kingdom Metazoa; phylum Arthropoda; class Arachnida; order Araneae; family Macrothelidae; genus Macrothele; species Macrothele yani. Next base: position 72,538,147 of record CM077001.1, read on the forward strand.
TAATTTAGAATTTGGCACAAAAACCACTAACGTATTATCTGTTGTAAGGAAGGACCGGGACCCGGTTCCGAATGATAACAGACATGGAGTGTATAGAATTCCTTTAAAAGCTGTGGATGATGTGGACATGGACCAAATTTGTACGGTTACACAGTGCGGTCTTTACGTGTTCGTTTGCTTAAACACAAATACAATGCAAGAACCTCTTCTAACTCAACAGTTTTTATACGTTTATTAAAACGGGGAATGCATATACCCTTAGGGGATGAATCCCGCATGATATCTAGTCATAAAACTAGAAATTCCACTCTATTTGCAGAAAACCGGCAAATATTTAATAACTCCTCGATGTGCTGCAACGAATATTTACCCCGGTTATCCACTACCTTGGCGAACATTATTTTAAAGAACTATAACAACTGCATAGAACCTTCTTAATTCATTAACTACATAAATGGTTCCCCTATATAAGCATATGGACCGATCCGCTTGTTAGTCTCAATACCACGGCGCATGCTTGCTACGTCATCTGACCACTTGGTCTTGTGCATGTAAAAGTTCAGCAGTAGTTCATGAAAACTTTTAGGGAGCTGTTATAATATCATAGGATTTTAACCATCACCTGATGATGCGCCAGCTGCTTTTGCTAAATATCTCGTGTGCTGTTTTAATCAATATTTATACTTTTAATATCATTTCATAGTTAAATTAAAGTTTCTTTCATCGTTCACTTGATTCATGACTATGCTTTGCTTTCACTTGATTCATGACTATGATGTTATTCACTTGATTCAAGACGATGTTGTGCTTCAATTGGGCAGCCTCTTAATTGGACCAAAGTGTTCTATCCTCAATGTGTTTCAATTAACCGGAATCCGGCATCAGTCTTGAAGAGAGGCAGTATCTCACAGAGATTCACAATATGTTACACCCACGATTGTGTAACATTTTACGCCAGTGAAAACGTTACGGGAGCATTATGACAAGAGACTACGTCACATATGGTACGTCGCAGGGGAGTGACCTCATAAAAATAGAAAAAGAACACTACTGATAGAACGTATAAACCTAAATGTGTTGCAGACAGGAACGTGGATAATGTTTCCCTTTGGCTGAGGTTAAGGTTCTAGCCTGTATTGACGAGGGCTTTGTATTTTATCTCTTGTAGGACACAAGTACAATACTTGTATCTGGTTTCTTCCTCAACGGGGAACGATCAGTCCTAAATAATGTGTCGGCTGTTCCTTCTAACTGTCGATGTACGCGCTCCGTTGCTCGTTAAACGACGGAAACGGAAAAAATATGAATTCCTTCAGTTAAGGTTTTCGTGAAAGCGAACACTTTCGATGAACTTACGGTACTGAGAGAACTAGTGAAGCAGGATATCGATTTACATTTAATGCAAAATAAGTAAAAATCATTCAAGTAGAGATTTCAATTTATCAAACATAAAAGGAAAACAATGCCTACGTATTACTGCACATCACAATTTTCGCAAATTTGAAGTAACGTGAAAATCCATTATGTGTGATGAAACGTATTTCGTTAGGTCATCATTGCCGTTAGAAGCTGTGCGCAATTATTTTTAAAAGTGTGCAGTATTTATTAAGGTTTGTGACGTTATTCTTGAATTTGTCTTCACTTGGTTGCGCCTCTAGAACTCAAGATACAAAATGTACGAAGAATTGAGAGAGTATTTCATTAAGTAGCTCCAATACATATTATCTCGTGAAGCATATATATTAGTGATCTCAGAGACAGCGAACCGACTGTTTCTTTTTTTCCTCCAAAATACTGTTTAGTTCCATACTTTTACAGTTTCTACAATTTCAAGAAATTCTCTACCTGATAATTTATTGTTCGTGGGTATTCCACTTGTGGTGATAATAATACTAATAATACCATAACTAAATAGTTGTTCTTCCTTTAATTTTCGGAGGGCCGTTTCGAAAGCCATTATTCACAGATTAAAAGACATTACTTTTTTAAAGCATAACACCACAACAATAAATCACTTATTAGTGAAAAAAGAACAGCAACAGAATCTTTGGAAAGCAATAATTTATTTCATTGCAGGGTATCTTGCATTTCGGGGGGAAATCGCAAATATTCTACACACGTTAGACAGAAACGCCCCTGTAAAAATAAGATTTCAATAGAAATTGCCGGTAGCGTGTCAAGGCAGCTTTGGTTTTCTGTTCATGGAGTGTGAAGGCTGAGAAAACAAGAATTAAATGCTCACGAATTTTGGATTTCGAAGAACGCAGACTTCCATAGAACCAAATCTAAATTTTCTCTTTTTTTTTATCTATAAGTACCAAAAGAGTTATTTTTTACAACTATTTTGTGGAGGGTAATTAGTAAAGGATATCAACTAGGGTCTGGATTCTGTTGTTAGAAAGGAAAAGTTTGGTGTCCAAATTCGTACTGACTAAATTGCAGAAGTGTTACTTTTCTAGCTCTTACCATTCCCTGGGATCTTTAATCCTGGTAAAGGATTGCATTTTCCTCTCGGACTTCATTGCTGAAAAATGTCATAAGGAAAAGAAAGAAGAAAAAAGAAAAATTATTTCGCTTTTAGAGGACATCTGTTCTTGCAACTCAATAACGCGACAGGGTTTACCCTTCCTTTTCTTTTTACTTTCAACAATTTTCTTACAATTTTAAGAAGCAGAAATTTTTACGCAATACGGAGATTCAAGCAACCTTAATGATACGAATTTTTTAAACAGAAATTCAATTTCTTTAACTGATCAAAAGAACGAAATGTAGCTTACGTATTTGACTTCGTCTTTATTTGCAAAAGCTTAATGTGTGCGAGAAATCTGAGAAAAGATTTTCTTATGTGCACTGTTGGCTTTTTATTTTTATATGCCGCAGTCTTTGACTATAATTGTTCTATTGGTAGGTAATGAAGTTATCTCCTCCAGAGTCCTACTACCAGAATAGGGCTGAGTACAAGAGAGAAACAAGCTGCTTCCTAAAAGAAACAGGAAAGCTCTTAATTACTTCGGGATCCGAATAGCTGCACTTTGATATTGTGTTGTAAATGACACGAAGGCATCCCTTTTGAAGAAAAAGTAAAAACAACAAAGGTGGTGAAGAGTTCCTAAGGCCAAAACGTTAGTAAATAAGCGTAATTTTATCGATTACGGGGAAAAAAAGAAGAGAAAACGCTCGGTACAAATGAGCAACCCAACGTGTTATTTTCTTAGTGCCTGTGCCGCCCAGGGTTATTAGTTGTGGCTTCATGACCCAGAGTACATGCGCGAGAAGCAGGAGACACGTGACCTCGTTTGACTAAAATATTTATTCAGAGCTGAGGGTGCCTTGCGGGCAGTATGTTGCTCTTAAGTTATAGATGCATGCATGTACACATACCTGCACGCAGCTTTGGCTTCAGAAGTCTTCTTCACACACACACTACATTCCCTTTTCAGTATGTACTTCGTGCAGCCTTAGAATACAAAATTCTGGAAATCAAACTTAGTCTGAGATTCGGAAACAATTAAAATTCAAACTGACAATAGATATTAGTCGTTAGTGATGAAATTCAAACCTCGTGCATTTGTCGAAAAACTCTGCATGTGGTTCACTTTGTGTGGTAGACGTAGAATGATAGTTCGAAAATATGCAGCAGTGTGCACAGCGTATTTATTTTTCACTGGAAACAGGCACGATATCCAAAAGTTATATGTCTGCCACTCTGCCCGGGAAATAGTCCTAGAGAATGAGATGATTCGAAATTTAGAACTCTTAAGATGCTTTAGTTCCCCATCTAAAAAACATTCTATTCGTTTTCCTGTTGAATATATTCATTTGGAAAAGTCAAAGACCACAAAACTGCATTGCACAAGGGCCAGTTTTTTAAAATGTAAAGCAGTCCGAACTTACTTTGCCTATTACGGAATTAAGATTTTGCATGTTCAGGATAAAAACTTAAGCTCTCAAGAATTCCGTAATTTTGACACGGAAAGAATGAATGAGTTGTGAAACATGTGTTAGATTCATACTCAGAGTGACTGTAAAACGAGTGAGCATCCTGAAATGCCATGGAAAACAGCTGATGTTTAGAAAAGCTGCCCACCGGAATTCTCGTGATGGTTTCGATAGAAGATAAGAAGTGACCGCTACCCACCAGTCTCTCTTTTTCATCTCACAGTAAAGAAGTGTGTTTTATTTCTAGATTTAATATCCACACGAGTAACTCTAAGGTCTATAGTAATCGACCGTCCTTGATTTAAAGCCCCGGTTTCGGGAGACAGAGGGTGGGAGGGGGAGAGGCAGTGAAAGACAGAGAGATCCAGTCCCATAGCACAAATGCACCATCCATGTCTCATCCAGGATTGTAACTTGGACGATTAGTCAGAAAATTACACCTCTGGTCACTCGGCCTTGGAGGAGTAAGTTTTCAGAAGTTAGTAAGTGTAAAGGTGTTAAGAGTAAAATCTCTCTCTCAGTACTGAAACAAAATCTTTTCGTGATTATAAGAAGTCACTAAGCCAAATACATCAATCAAACTTTGGACTGAACGAAACACAGGGTTATACAACAGCAGTTGTCTTAAATATCCATTTATTAGGCGTAAAATAGACTCAAGAACTGCCGAGCATTCGTTTTCTTCAGAAAATATTTTTCTGTATTATACGTTGGAGCAGGATTCAAGGACTCGAATTCGGGCCAAGCTTGGCTCGAATTCGAGGCAATACGTTGAATCCTGCTCCAACGTATAGCCTAGAAAAAGCCTCGCACAGGAGAGTGAAATTTCGATTTCATTTTACACCTAAAAGACAAGTATTTATATTTAAGGCCTTTTTTAATTCAGTGTAAATATATTAGTGTTGGTGTAAGTAAAGAAAAAATATAAAGTTATAATGAATACATTCCATAAATTTGCTCAAACGCTTTGCCAAAGTCCAATAAATACATACACAGAACTTCCTTTCCCAAACAATTGCCAAAGTTCAATAAATGTGCTATCTCCCGAGATAAGAAACTTTCGGTAGGTGCATTCGTGAAGAGCAAATCATGAGGAGGACTCGTGAGGAGCTCTGACCCCCTTCCTGTGAAGGCCCCCTGCGACGGCCGTGAGGCGCCGTCGTGAGGAGCACAATGTTAAGTCTATGGGCGCCAAACGTAGCATTTCTCTCTACTGGTGTATTTGTTTTCCCATTATAATTATACAAGGGAGTCCAAAAGTACTATAAACGCCGAAAGTGACACTGAAAGAGAAGCTCAGCTGATTCTTAAAAAAAATATGTGCTTCTATTCCATAACAAGTAAAAATTTATGAAATTTAGACCATGCCAACTGCCTGTCTCAAACAGCTATCTTACCATACAACGCAAAGGATTTTTTTTATTTCTTTTCGTTTACCAAATTTCGCAAAGGTTTAAAGTCAACGAGATTTTTCTCAATCAATATAAAAGTAGTATTAATGTCGAAATCTAAAGACTTAACTTCATTACAGCTAAAGCGCTTTATAGGATTAGCTTGTAGCAGGTGTGAAACTTCAGGCATATTAACAAGAGCGTGCTGTCGTCAGGAGAACTCTCAGTGTGACAGAGATGCGCTCTCTGATATTTCGCAGAAACACGGGATGGCAGAGAAATCTCATTGCTCAGATCAAAAGTTTCTTGATCGAAAGAAAAATTCAGTATTCTCAAAACCTGACTTTTCCACAGAATCGACGTATCCTCGCCCTAAATGATATTTAATAAATATTCACACTCAGAACGATTAACAATATATCACAGCGCCATAAAAAATTTTGTTAGATGATTCTTAGACTTATAAAGTTCGCAAATTTGAGCAAAAGGAAAAACATCGTCTTCAAATTCGAAAGAAGAATCCTGTTAGCTTCCTGGAAGTGAACCTTACAATGAAAACAGTGAAGTTATATCCAGATATGAAATCGGATAAATAATTTGTTAATCGAATCTTACCCGTGCATTAGTTTCTTAAAATTCACATAACTTGGAGTGTATAACTTTGAACTGTTAATATCGTAAGCGAGATTGCAAGTGTGCGCAACTGACTGCTTTCTGTCTTAGATTGAATTAGATCCTTTTTTAATAATTTCAAGTATTTCGGTAGTTTTCCGTAGTCTACATATCAGATATCGTAGCTCATGGAATTCAGTGGGTCCTGGTGCGGTAATGCCTGATGATGAGAGAGATCAGTAAGCTACAAAACAATCCATACATACCCATTTGACAATCCATACATACCCAGTGTTAAGAACGTCATGATCAGGAAAAATTAGGATATCCATACTAGGTAAAATATTGAGCCATGAAGTTGCAATCCTCTACCTCATGTTGGACTGTCCATGTCCCCGAAGTAATGCAGTTGGCGCAACAAACCATGCAGTTTGTACAAACATTGATAAAGCCTAATGTAAAGGAAACTCACTCCTCCACAAATGCTGATCGAGGTAGTTACTGGAGGGTTTTGGGAGAAGGTAATTGACAGGAAGAAATAACGTCTCCCAGATATCCTAGACAATCTCAACCGCATTTACATCGGGAGATCTGACTGGCTACTCCACCAGTTGAATATGCTCACCTTGCATCTTTGAAGCAAGTTAGGCATTTTGTCGGCCATGAAGCGGTACAGGGAGCTACATAGATACCACAAAAAGCTTCACACAAGCCTCAAGGATTTCGGGATCTATGCCTCTGAGTAGTCATGGTACTACTCACAAACACCTGTAACAATGTGAGACATTCCGTCATAATGCCTACTCTAAAGCATAAAACCTCAACCTACGCATCTTCTTTTCTGATGGAAATTAATCATGTTGATATTCAGTACAACATAATGGTTTTAAAGTGTAAAAGATTTCCAATAAAATATGTCAGGTGCACACAACGTGTTATATGTTGTCAAATTTTTATTCTGCAGAACTTGCATACAGACTGTGGTTAGATCGTAACTGGTGAACCTTGATGCATTTCCATATGTAGTTAAGCCAGAAAATTAGCACTGATAAGTTAAAAACGTGAGACCAGATTACAACTACATTTTTCTTGTCTGTTCAGCGGACTTTAAAGCAGACATAAGTTCTAGTGATTTTCCAAAGTATCAAATTGCACATTTGTGCTTCTACTGACGCTTTTTAAACTGTGACAATGCATGTATTAGAAAAACCAATGCACATACCCTTCTATACATATATTAGTTGTAATGCTTCAGGTTTCTTGGCTTAGTGAAGATCATCTGTAAACATTATATTAATTGAAGTATTAGCATAACTTCTGCTTCAACTACAAGCTAATGTTACGCTTCAACTACAAGCTAATGTTACGCACGTTAGCCTTGCTGTAGAACATAACAGAGTTACATTTAGTCAGGCTTATCGTACTGTAACTTTCTTTAACTCAGATAGCTTTCTTGACTTAGTAGCTGAAAAGTCCTTAACTGGACGTGCAATTGACTTCCGTGCATGATCAAAGGTCAGCATGAATTACACTGCTAGCCACTCAAAATGCAACACCAAGAAGGACACGAGATAGCAAAGCCAGATTTACTGGACACATAACAACAGATACAAAGATGAAACGATTGAGCTTACAGGCCCGTGCGACTTGCGGAACACGCAGACATCAACAGTTCGTGTGGCCCCCATGGCTGGCAATAACTGCCACTACACGCCGCGGCATCAAACGAAAGAGGCTTTGGTTGTGGGCTTGGGGTATGTCGGTCCAGGATGCATCCACACTTTGCCACAGTTCATCAGGCGTAGCCGCGGGGGTGCTTGCCGGGCCACTCGGTTGCCGATCAGTGACCAGACGTGTTCGATGGGCGACATATCAGAAGAACAGGCGGGCCACGGCAGCAGTGACACGTAGTGGGCCGTGAAGAATTGTTGCACGATGCGTGCCAAGTGCGGGCGCGCATTGTCCTGTTGAAACGTGGCCGTTGGCAGGTCCTGCAGGTAAGGGAGGACTACAGGCTCCAAAACGTCGAAGATGTGGCGGTGGCTGTTGAGTGTACCGACGATGCGTACCAGAGGGGTGCGGGTGTCATATCCAATTGCGCCCCAAACCATAACGCCAGGCGACGCACCGTTATGGCGATGCATAATGCAGGCGTCATACAGTCTCTCGCCGCGGTTCCGCCACACGCGGATCCGACCATCGTGGTGTTGCAGGCAGAAGCGGGAATCGTCGGAGAAGACAATATCGTGCCATTCCGTAGTCCATGTGCGGCGTTCAACGGCCCACTGCCGCCGCACTGGCCGGCGGTGTAACGTCAATGGTAATCGGAGCAATGGGTCTGCAGGAGCAGTCCCCGCTCCTGCAGACGACGTCGAACGGTACGTGCTGACACAGGTTGTTGCGCAACACACCGTAATTCCTGCGCTCACGTTCGTGATGTGGAGGTGCGAGCTGTTAATGCCCGCCGCACAACATGCCGTCCTCTCGGTCGGTGGTGTGCCGCGGCTGCGGCAATCGCTCACGTCGTTCCGTCCGTCCCTCTTACACCCACCGAATCCATGCTCGCCTCACTGTGGCTGGATGTCGTCCTACACGGGCGCCGATGTCTCGGTACGATAAACCGCTGTCGCGATAAGCCACTATTCGTCCTCTGTCGAACTCCGAAACGTGCTGGAATGACTGCCGTATTCTGCGACGAGGCCTCAGGAAGCTTCCCACGCACAGGTCCGGCAGCACAACATACTTCCACTACACACACCCCGCGTTCTGTGCATCCTTCTTATAGTGCTTCTCGGTGGCGTGCCGGGCGCACATCATTTGCATATGACCTGCAATGCTAATCATTTGCATGTCCTCTCGCGGGCGACGCATACTGCGAATTTCAGGCCAATCGGATGCTTCCTTTTTGGTGTTGCATTTTGGGTGGCCAGCAGTGTTGATGCCTTACGCTAATCTTCCAATCCTTTATCGTAATTTATGTCATCAAGCATGCATTTTATAGACCACACAGTTTGGTTTTAATTCAAATTCACCAAGATACGCGGTTTAATCCACATCCAAGAACGCTTATCCTCTGAACAGCTAGAGCATAGGCACGTTTGCCAGCTGATTAGTCGAATATCATTATTGAACAAGCGCTGAAGTTGACTAACACAGGAAGGTGTTTTTAAATATACCATCAAAGTGACTTCAATAACATTGCATGAAAAGCACAGTCTATATACATTGGTTGATAACAAACTGCTTACCGCCAGGAGGCGCAGTGGTCTAGGCGCTGGCTTCTGGCCCGTTCCAGATGGCTCCGTATTTGAATTCCAGTGAGACATGGAAGTTGTCGTTGCTTTACGACATTAGCTCTCTCCCTTCCCTGGAACCAGTGGCGTTAAATTAGGGACGGGTGACTTCTTGTGGTCAATCTAGTTGCTCACGATGATCGTCAAAACTTCAAACAAACAAAGAAATGACAAACTGCCTGTGATAAGATTGCTTACCGATAACTGAAGTGACGTGGCATCTCGAAGACTGAACACATCAGTTCTTATCTCTAGCTTTAGATTACGTAATTGCACTTTTACCTGTTGTCAGGTGTTACCAAAGTTAAATTCGTCGGATCGCGAATCCGTGGCGTTAAGACAGAGAAGCGTTTAATAAAATAAACCAAATTTGCGTATCAATACAGGAACTAAAAAGGAAAGGTTAAATTAGAGTATACGTCACATAGTATCATATCACGCATCCCTATTTACAAGTATTGGATCATGTGATTCGTATACTAGATAGTTTGTAGCTTTTCTTAGTGTATACCGAAGGCACGTGAACCAAATCTTACCATTGTGATGTACGTCAGTTACTCACCCTATAATTTAAGCAAAGCCAGTCGTTACACAATTACATGTCAACATATTCAGTAGATATTCAGTCCACTTCCTTGCACATCGTGTTTACCAAAGGTATGAAAGTGGGGAAATGTTTTTTTTTTTTTAATCTAGAACCCAGAGAGTTTTGCTCTCGGGAAGAATTTGAGGCGTAGCACCTGGTGGGAGAAACATACACTATATGATCAAAAGTATCCGGACACCCGTTTAAGGTAGTTGGTTTTCACATGTACTTAACAGCCATGGTAGAAATCTGCACGGGTCTAATCTGTTGAGCCCAGCCCGGCCCAAGCCCGTGCGCTTAAGGCCCGGCCCGTGATGTGTCGTTTGGTATTATTTTGTCTTTCTATTGTATTTTATTAAAACGTAAAAATTAAATATTATTAAATTTTTTTAGTTGAATGTAAGCCTAAAATTATTAACTAAACTTTGACAATTATCGAAAAATATAACCTTTAAAAAGAGAGAAAAAGGAAGATTAATCGCGTTCAGAATCTCCTTTTCTCTGAACTAGTAAGCGGTAACACTACAAAAGTCAGTCCCTATACAAATTAGGGATAGGAAAAGAAATCGATGTTGTCCCACCCTCTCATAAACACACACACACACACCACTGCATACATCCTCCATCTCTCACTCTACGCAACACACACACTCGTTTGGGGTCGAATCTTTTTGTTGTCAACAAGCCCCAAAATGGTTTTACCATCTTAATACCTACAGATTGGTAAAAACACTGTGAGTGCATCTCCTTGCTTTTCTGACTACGCCCTGGGCTGTGTCATGGAAGTGAGTTAAGCCACCGAAACAATTAAACACACCGGGAAATGGGAAAAAATGACTTTTTTCTTTCACCATTGCGATAAAAAGAATCGGTCGACTTGGCCTGGAAAGGTCGTCAGAGTCTGGGAAAAAACCTGGCCCGGCTCGTTGCTTTGTTCTCTAAACTAAAAAAAGGCCCGAACCAGCCCACGGGCCGAGATCGGGATCGGCGGGTCAGCCCGGCCCTGTGTAGACTTCTAAGCCATGGCACATACAGGTATTATAAGACACACGTAGCCTGCAAATATCACAGAGAAGCATGAACAGCAGAATAGGCCATACGGCAGATCCCAGTGACATCTATGTGGTACGGTGATAGGATGCCATCTTAGCAACAAGTCAGTTTGGGAAATTTCTGACTTGCTGCAGCTGCCGATCAACTGTAATTAATGTATAAAATTATCGCATAAAATGGCAGAGCAAGACCGCCTAGTGCTGAAGTAGGTGGTGCTCGCGTTGTTTCCAGAGACATTTTGGAACTCACCACTGAGTTCCAAAATGTCTCTGGAAACAACGCGAGCACCATAGCAGTTTGTCGAGAGCTGAAGTGAATGATTTTCCGTTGCAGAGCAGCCGCACACAAGCTTCACATCAGCAAAATCAACGCCAAGCGTTGTTTGGAGTGGTGTTATTAACCTCGGCGCCATCGGACTGTGTAGCAGTGGAAACGCATTCTCTGAAGTGATGAATCTTGCTTCAACATCTGGCAGTCCGATGGATGAGTCTGGGTGTGGAGGATGCCAGGTGAACTCTACCTGCCTGACTGTGTTGTGCAAATATAAAGTTTTGTGGAGGAGGCATCACGTCCTGGGGTGTTTTTCATGGTTTGGTCTGAGCCCCAAATTCACGCCCCGTCCTATAATGTCATTCTCGACAAGTCTGTGCTTCCAACATTACGGCAACTGTTCGGTGAAACCTCTTTGCTTCACCAACAGGAAAATACCCAAGTCCGCAAAGCAAGGTCCGTGCTGGAATGGCTTCATGAGATGGGAATAAAAGAACTTGACTGGAATGCACAAGCCCCGCTTTTAACTCCATAGAAAACCTTTGGAATGAATTAGAACGTAGAGTACGAACCAGGCCAAACAGCCCGACATCGGTGACCGGCTTAACTATTGCTCTTGTGGCAAAATGGGGGATAATTCTCGCAGCAACGTACCAAAATCTAGGGGAGAGCTTTCCCTCTGGAGTGAAGGCTGTGGCAACAGCAAAGAGTGGACCAATTGAATATTAATTCCTTTCTTGCTACAGGAAATTTGTGGATAGGTAAGTGTCCGGATACTTTTGATTGGATAGCAGAGAAAACTGGTCTGGATGAGAACATATGGGCGCGGAACTCGTTTTCCGATTATTGAGGAGTTTTCTGCACAAAAGTGCCTTACGCTATTTAATTTCTCTCTAGAGCAAACTGTTGTGCGGCTCGAAAACCGAGGGCCAAACAGGTGCCTGGTTGGTAAAAGGCTTGGGCTTTCGGCTAATCGTCTCAGTTGGATACCTGCGCATAACCCGAGTTACGCATGTTTATCTTCGAGCGCTGACTATCTCTTCCTTGGGACCAAGGCCCTGAATAAGAAAAAAACAACACAGCCTTAGATGCTCTAGGGCGTCGTTTGCCACCTCCTTTACCTAAGAAAAAAGAAAAAAAGAAGAACCTAATAATATCAGTAATGAATTTGTACTTTCGACAAGAAATACTTCTCGGCGGATACTAGGTGACTCTAAAATGAAGAAAACACGTGCACGGTTGTTTTAACACCACGTGTAAGTTGCTATATACACTGTCACATAATATGATGCATGGTCTTGTTCAAACTACAGGTGTGAAGTCGGACTAGTGAAACTACTTACACGAGGGGTTAAAACAACCGTGTACGTGTTTTCTTCATTTAAGAGGGAAAACAATCTGTTAAAATACCGCGCTCTCTCCATGTCCTTTCTGCAAAAACAAGAGCATAATTTTTACAATAAAAATCGAATATTCTGGATCCTGAAAATGTCCTTCAAATGATCTCCAGTTACTCGAAAATATGGCGTGCCATATGAATAAAGAACATCGTCTTTTAAAAGTTCGTAAATATGAACAGTTCATGTTCGCAAAAACAGTGCTCCTTTTATGCAGGAAATTTTAAAACTGCTAAATGTGAACTGCGAGAAGAAGGTTTTCGGGATTTGTTTTCATCACACGTTCTCTTAAAACCTAGTCTGAAATTTTTGAATTTGTATATTTGGTAGACACAGAAAGAGCTAAGTTTATCTAAACGGACTACTAGTAGTAGATGCTGTATTCACTGTTTCCTCAGCAAATAGATTCGGTCAGTAAGTCCGAATCACCAGATCTTCTTAGTGTAAGCTCTCCACCCACTCTTTGTAGACTCAAGGATAAGGAAATATATTTCCCCCATAACTTTACATTTCCTGTGAGTCCTTCAAAACCTCAGAAAAGTGTGGTTGTATCAAAACTTGCTGAAACGTGAATTTCTTAAACCAGTAAAAAGGAAATTCTTCCTGGATTTTTTTAACTAATTTCTCATAAACTCTAAATTTAACCAAAGTGAAGCTCATTCACTCTAACTTTGTGCTAACTATAAACCGTTCAGATGGCAGAAATGCTGTTATTAAAGAAAAACCTTCCATAAAATCTATGAATTATCAGAAAGTAAATGTTTTGGTGAATTCTTTTTTCTTATGCGACACGATTAGTGCCACAGTTTAGTGTGATTTCTGTGGCGGATCTCTCTTTCTAAAAAATCTCTTTTCCGTTACTTTTTTTCAGTTATCCATCTCCATGTTAATGTTGATTTAGTACCTCCACTTCGAATTAGGTTTTGTGTTCACGGTTTACTAAGTTGTGCAGATGAAATACCGGAATATTGATGGAAACTTCAAACACCCAAAATACAGTGCAAAATAAATTTCATTAAAATAAACTGTATTAATCAAAATAAACATCAAGACAATTTTCCCAATGAGATACAAGCTCCTGTATGCCGTCGTGAAAAAATGTCGAGTTGAGGGATGCGATAAATTCATGGAATACGGTTACAACTGATATTTGTTTGGAAAACGATTTATCTGATAGAAAGGTGTCCAGGTGCTTGAAAAGTTATAGTTCTTAGGGAACGGAACAGGTGAATAAGGAGGATGAGGTAAGGTTTCGTACCTCAACTGGTACAGTTTTCTGGATCGTCTTTGTACAGTTTTCTGGATCGTCTTGGTACAGTTTCCTGGATCGTCTTTGTACAGTTTTCTGGATCGTCTTGGTACAGTTTTCTGGATCGTCTTTGTACAGTTTTCTGGATCGTCTTTGTACAGTTTTCTGGATCGTTCGTGTCGTATCCTGCTTCAATGGCAGGATACGACACGAACATGGTACATTATCCTGCCACTGAGGAAAGATACGACCCGAACATGGTACATAGATATATTGAAAGAAACAGAAAGAGTCATGACAATCTTTCTATGCCGCTGCTACGCTATCTGGGCACGCTGCTACGCTATCTTCCTCACGTACTAAATGTTTCCTATAAACTCTAGAACTCGCTCAGGAAGATGAACCTCTGTGTTGGCGTAAGATCTCCCATGCTTAAGCGAAATGCTGGCAAGCCCCCTCTTTTCAGCGAAGCAGGTGTTTATGCCATTCCTCTACAATATCCGGACGACTGCAATCGATACTACATTGGAATGACCAAACGTTTTCGAATTAGAGCCAACGAGCATAAGAAGGACATAAAGAATGGCAAATTAACCACGGGCTTATCCAGAGAAGTCCAGTTCAATTCCACTGATGCTATGTGGGATGACATAAAGAAATTAGCTTCCCATTCTACTTCTACTCATAAATCAACTGCCATTCTGGAAAGTTTGGAGATCATTGCCAACAATGAGGCCTGCAATGACAGCACCACGAATTTGGAAAGAGTTCTTCAAATAGTGAATGCTTTTTGTTTTTCCACCGAGGATTCCGCGTGCAAAACGAACGTGATACCTCACGTCTTTAATTGAATAATTACATTTGCATCTCTTCGTTAAATGTCAAGTCACCGCGTTCAAATTGTTGAAGAGTTCTATTATCCAGTTTGAACTTTGCTATCTACCTTCCTTGAAAAGGCCATCTGGTTGATGTACGAAAGTTTGGAAACTGATTTTCCAATCTACACCAAGAAATTCGTATTACTAGTACAGTGAAACTATTTTGAGTATAGTTGGTGTACGGTTCCTGTTTATTTATTACAGTAGATACATTTTATGTTCGGGCGCCAATGTGAAAGCAGGAATTTGTCAGTGACAGAGATCGAAACCGCGTCTCCTCTCTCCGGAGTGAGTTGCTCTAACCGACTAAGCTACACTGACAGAACGTAATGCTGAAGACTTATCGTCTTGACACGTTCTTTACCTCTGTAGTACGTCACAAATTTTGCATGTATAACATCACGTTATTGAAAATAGCTGTCCGCCTTGACGGTTTGAAAAGGAGACATTCACACTAGCTGCGGACCACCAAACACTGACCATCGTCTTCCTACGATGACGTACCACTTTCGGGGTGCATTTCAGCCCCCCCCGTCGAGCCATTGTGTTGTACGTCGATGATTGTCATACAGCATTTTGTTCTCATCACATGTAACAACATGCTTCAAAATGTCGTTCGTCCGATTGCGGATATGCAGAGAAGAGCAGACATCAAATTGTCGTGTTTTGTATTGTTCCGTCCACTCACGTGGGACTCTTTTTCACCTTATTTATGCCGGTTAAATGTCGGAAAATGGTTGCATAGTGTATTTCGAGTTTCTCGCCAAGTTCTTTTCCCGTTTCACGTAGATCGGATTCAACGAAAGCCTTCAAATCGGCATTATCGATACTTCTTTCTGATCTACGCCTAGTTCATTTTCGAGGACCGAAATTTATCAAACTAAGGTTTTGTTTTCCGCTCACTAACAGTGCCTTCCCCAAATACTGTATTGGTGTTGCGAACTGGCTCTGATCCATTGTCCTCTTAACTGATGCACAATCATCGTGGAATTGATGTGATTGACCAAATAACTAGTGCTTTATAGGCAGCAGCCCTGATGCTTTATATTTACATATCAGAAGTTACATCGCCTTATATGTTAATTTCTAAATTATCTGCCAACTGCAGGATTCTGAAAAATCCGACATGTCATTGGCAACAACCTAATGGATCTCGTGGATCCTTCGTATCTTCTTTTTCAGTGTTTATACTAGCACACACTCTTGCATAGTTGGCGTTCTTCGTAAACTTAAACTTATCCACTCGATCCTAATTTTGACTTTTCGTATGAGATCGTATACGCACTTGGGACCTTAACTTCCGCAACGTGAATTTTATTTTTTCTACGTTTTAATTTTAGCAGAGTCAAAACCTTGACATTTCGGCTCATTCACAGTCTTCTGTCACATGTGGCATTTTCCTCAGGTCTTTCGTCCTGCTTTGCTCTTTTGCTTGTTCTTCTTTTCCATCTCCACCAACTTTCCAACACAGATACCAGGTGTTTAAATCTATTCACTCCGTCTTGCCGTCTTAATTATAACTCTTCTTAAATTCTTTAAGCATTCAAAAATTTTATGGAGTTTTTTCATTCTTATAGATATAAATTTTATGGGATTTTTTCATTATATATAAATACGTGTGTGTGTAGAATTTAGTACAGCTAGTTTGTCTATATTTCAAGTCAATTTCAGAGTGTACTATTGTGGACGGTTGGATAGAGGAATCACAGCGTTTCAGGAGGAAAGCAAGAACGGTATTAATTAGTATCACACCGCAATCATGTGTGTCCTTACTGCTAAATATCATTCTCGCACCCGTTTACGTGTTTACGTCCGTAATTGGAAGAACTGTTTCCCCTACGGCTGCTTGTCTGTATGTTGCAATGATGGGAGAAGTCTTGAATCCCTTCCACCCTGTCCGCCCCCTGATAGTTACAAAACTACACAGCTGACTCTTTACTGAGTAACTTCGCACGTCAGATATATTTCTAAACAGGTCTGCCATTCTGAAAAAAATATCTTAAATAGCAGTTTTCCCTGATAAACTGCTGAGCAAATAAATATGATGATTCTGAGCAATAATTCCATTGTCAAAGCTATGACCTCTAAAGAAAACTTTTCGTAGCGTATGTAGAGCTGCTCATCCAAGTGAATTTGAGGTAGTGCGTCTCGTTCCGTCCCTTAAGTTTACTTAGATGATAACTTGTGCTTAATGGATTCTTCTTACCTTTCGGCAAGGATAAGGATTTTCCATCATTTAATACTTACTACAAGTAACCCCAACATTAGTTTACTCCTATGAATAATCAAGACAGTCTGTTTATTGTCACATCCTTCCAATTTAATTGGTTTGGATTTATTTTTTTAAGAGCGGTTCGTTCCAAACTTGGGAATTCCTGATACTCGGGATGAGAACAAAATTGTCTTACTCGAGACTCGAAACCTTCGGAGCTAGGAGCTTGGCTTAAAATTAGCAAAACTTTAGGGCTGCACTGCCATATTTGATTTTGATTTCGCCGTCCTTTTGATACTTACTTTACAGATCAAGATCGCCCATTTTTGCTAAAGTAAAAAAAAATATGTTTTGTCCTGATGATTTATTCTGTCTGAACATTACATGTTCGAGATTGGGGACTTCAAGCGAAAGATATGTTTTTCCAAGATGGTAGTAAATACTGACCAACTTCCATAATGTAAAATTAGTACATCAGTACTTTAATTTATAGGACGGAGATATCTTTTTTTTTTTTTTATACTCCTTAACTGGGCACTAGTCAAGACCCCCTTCCGTACTGATCTAATTATCTGTGGATCAAAATAGTTTCCTCTACTTTTCTGTGGGTATTCCCTTAAATAAGGCAGCTTTATTTAAGGGAATACCCACAGAAAAGTGGAGGAAAATATTTTGCTGCTGAAGCTAACGATGGTTTTATAACTTGCTACTGATAGCAAGAGAATTATTACAGGAGGTTCAGTCTGTAGAGTCAGCGCATTGAAGAACAGAGTCAGCACGTGCGTCACTTGTTTTTTCGGTGGCGTTCAGATGGCAACGTTATTTATATTTCCGTAGTTAGCATATTTGCAATACATCTCACTTGATAGGAATATACGTATCTTGCAAATGTTAATTTGGACTGAACATTAATGGCAACTTAGAAAGAAAAAATAATTTGCCTAGAAATTGTCCGGTAGGAAGAAGACAAAAAAATAAATTAAGACACTACATAGTTTTATATAACCTTTTAAAAGATAAAATAAGTTTACGGAAGCCTGTTAGAATCGCAGACTTCAATGATTATTTTAAAAAAATCACTGATTAAAAATAGGTTTCTGTGTGAAGATTTATCGGTTTTGGTATTTCAGTGTGTTTGGAAGCATTTAGAGGATAGGCTTCCTGAACTCGTTTCGAGGACTCGAAAGGAAGTATAGAGACTGTAATTAAAAATCGACTAGAACAGACCAATGCCACAGGAACAACAACACAACTTCCGTTAAGTGCCTGGTAGTAGGTGATTGGGTACGTTGCGCTCGACCCCATTCACGTCCACAGACAATATTGCCAACACTCGGTGAGAAGAGAGCTAAAAAAGAAAAAAAGAAAACGAGAGGGAGAAATAGAGAAATAGAGAGAGAGAAAGAAAAAAAGAAAGAAATGGGCCTGTCGAAAGGAAACTGTAAGTGGGAGACAACAAGGCTTCTTTTTCATTTGATTTTAGACATTTCAAAAGTCACTCTTTTGTCTATTTAACGGGGACAAATCAACAAAATATTCCAATGCATTCACGATGAAAACTCCAACAGGACTACTGCACGTAGATTACTTCTCTTTTTTTTTTTTTGTTCCTCCCTTTTTTTAATATGGAAGCCATATTGGCCTCATTGTAGTTTTATGTGCTGTAGGGTTATCTTTTAATATAGGGTTACGAAAGCAGTCATTATTTTCTGATTTAATCTAGGTGATGTGAAATTTTGCTCTGGAAGGTATCTCGTAAATCGACAGCCAATCAGGAGAACACGAAATATTACACATCAAAATAGGAAATATCTTATGTGCTGGACGATAGCTGAATTTGTGTTTTCTGTTGTTCGTGGAAAGGACAATAAAATAATATAATGAATTTCCCGATATTTCTCATTAATGGGAGAATTGTGCGTATATATATTGACAGTCATTTAAGGTAAAATTATCGAATTACTTAGGGTAAGAATTGTCTAAATTTATGTGATGGCTGTTTGCAGTTTTGTACGATATTCGTTAACATAATTGTTGATATCATTATTCTCTTCAGAAAATGTGAAAATAATTAATATGTGTTTTCGAAGGAAATCAGTTTTCATATAGGTAAGAAAAACCCAAAAAACAAATTCACATATAAAAGGCATGATATGTGCATTTTATTAAGATAATATTGTGGTTTCCTGGAGCAGTCGCGGAACTATGTAACATTGTAGAAAAAAAATTATCATCAATCTTCTGCTTTGTAAAAACACGAAGAACCTTTCTCTACAGATTTTTGTGTATTCAGAGGCAAATACAGTTCAGGTGCCAAACGAGTAACATGGAGACCAGGTTTTACTCTAGACAATTATTTATTTTCATGTTGATTCTCGTGAGCAAGTAAAACTAAGTTAAAGCACTGTGTTCCAAAAGATAATAATCATAAAAATATTCGTTATTTGACTGCATTTGTTTTATATATGAGGAAGAAAACTAAATTCCTCCAGAACAAATTGATTTGAAATGTTCAACCACGGAGCCACAGAGTTGCTTCAAACTCCTCGAAAACCGATTGCATTTTTCGAACTATGATACCTGATCGTCACCCACTGGTCGGGCTATTGGTTTCGAACCAAAGGTAAAATAAAAAGATTAAAACCTTTAATCGCTTTGTAGTCGTGGTAAATAAAAATTTTCTGCTGAAAGGAGAGAAGAAGGAAGTATTTATCATAGCCAGTGCTCTCCTTCCTCCTCTTTCCTGTTTCCTTTCCAAAGCTTATTGCGGGAAAAGAACCCCTGGAATATAGATTTCATAAAAAAGAACTGAAAACTTGCATCCTATTATAAACTATTAAATTATTTAAAGCAGTCTTTCGCCGCAGTTTTTCGAAAGCAATCTGCGTCCATTTATCCTTTCCGGTTTCTTCCCTCTTTTGCTTTAAGGTGGCCATTGGATTTCCGAAAAAGAAATTTGAAAAAGTTTGAACTCTACATTTTCAACAATGGTTCCTTCTTCTTTCTATCTTCCTTTTTCTTTTTTTCCTAAAATTTGTAACACCTAGACTTATCTTAACTTTTGCTTCCTTTGCCCTGTATTGATCTAGAACGGAATGTGAAAAAGATTATGCTAAGGTTAAGAACTTCAGATGAATTTTATATATCACAATGGTAATTGTTCCATTGAAATTAGCTGCAGTCTCTTTTGATACACTCCCGCGATTGATAGTGACAAATTTGCATTGCACACGGCTTACAGGTAAATTTCTACTAAGTACATTTATAATGTAGATAGACGTGTGCAAAGTCTCTCTTTTTTATTTGGGATATTGTAATCTTTTTCTGCTACAGCTGAACAATGTACTTCCTTTTATTTTACAGATATCTTTCTGCAGCAGCTGTATGTCTTTCTTTTTATTTTGGCAGATAGCTTTCCACTGGAAACATCTGTGAATTTTTAATTTGGCAATGGCAGTCTACTACAAAATAGCCTGGTGCTCCTAATTTTCAAGTTTCTGCTGTTCTTGATGTGTCCTTCTGACATTGGAAAATAGCTTTCTGCTGCGGAGGGGGACTAGTGTCTATCTTTTCTTTTTCTTTATGTTTTGGACAGCTTCCAGAAGAAGAAGCTTGAAATGTAGGTTTTCGGATATAGCTTTCTTTTGCAAACTTTTTGGTGTTTGTAGACCTTATTTTTGAAACCGAAATTTATCGAGAAACACTCCATGATCAGTGGTTTACGCCGCATTCGGCTGATGTCAAAATATAAATTGCAGTTACGACGTGTGTTCTCCGGAATCAAGTAAACCTTGACTTTGTACAATCACAGTTATTATTTACAACTTGCAGTTAGTTCTCAAGAGGGATCACAGCACCTCTGGAGGGTAATCAAATGAAATTGCTAAAGCAAAGTAGTGGCTCTTAGAAGAAAGTCTTAGTAAAGCATGGTAAGTCTGCACATGCATACAGTATGCTTGCTGTTGTAATAGAAATACGACCTTGACTGAAAGGAGATTAACGTAACATTGAGCCGCCCCGGTGGCGCAGTGGTCTAAGGCGCTGGCCTCTGATCATTCGTCCGTCTGGGGTCCGGGTTCGAATCCCGGTGAGGCATGGATGTTGTGTTTGTCTTACGGCACTGGCTCTCTCCCTTCCCTGGAACCAGTGACCGACCTAAATTAGGGACGGGCGACTGCTTATAGCCCATTGAGTTGCTCACGGTGGTCGTTAAACCTCCAATCAAAAAAAAAAAACGTAACATTGACGCCATTTTATTATTGAGACTAGCGGTATTCAAAACCACAAAATAAATAAATGCACTTAATAAATTTCGTCAATTGCTTGAAAATATTCCTGTACCCTTTCTACAGTACCATACAAACACGGAGAAAATAAACAACGGCTTTTGAAAATTTGTTGCTAGAAGCCAAGAAAATTCCCATTTTGTAGGTAAAAGGTAAAAGAATACAGACACGAACTATTTACACAGATGTCGACAGGAAAATACACTAGAACCCATGAAAGAAATACGGGAAAGAAATTTCATGATTTATCTGCTTTTCCGGGCAATCATGGGATAGGATTCTTAACCTCCAGATTCGCTAAACATGAATGCCGGTTGCTTCGACTAGCGAATCCTGTGATGGTTATATTCAAATTAATCGGAAACTTGAAACTTGGTCGTTCTGGGTGGTGTAGTGCTAAGCATACCCGGGCGCTATCTGGGAGACGCGGGTTCGATTCCAGCTCCAGAACGATGAAATTTTCAAGTTTTCAGATTTAATCTGACTTACCATCCTTGTTACATTTACACCAAAAAGCGGTGCTATTGTAACAGAAATACGAAAGTATTTTAAAATTTACAGTAGGACTCGTCATCTTCAAAATTTACAGTAGAACCCGCTTATAACGAACCCGCATTTAGCATGATCGCGGATTTGACCCGCACAACATGAAATTTTCTTTTGTATAATAGTAATTTCAAGCTACTTAGATAATTTTAAGAAACAAAATTTAATTAAATCCCCCGAATTTAACGAGCCGGAGAAAAGCTAAGATGATCACTTTTAACAGGGGAAGTAAAAACAATTTATGAAATTCCATATTTCTTTTTAACGAGGCAAAGAAAATCTGCTGCGCACACTTTGGAATGAAGGAATGGAAATGTTGGAATACAGGACGAAATCGTAACGGCGCGGCGGAATCTTGGTGTGCTAACAAAACAATGTAGATAGAAAAGCAAATGAGGGTGGGGAGTACATCAAATGCTCAGAAAGTGAGTTGTGCAATAGACCCTCTCCATCACCCACTCCATGCCTTAGGAGTATCTTTTTTCAAAAATATTTCCCCATGATATCTGCTTCAGAATTCTCTTCTACTAGGTATTCATGTAAGTGTTCAATTTTATTTCAATTTGTATTACTGTAGTTCTTCAGTAAAATCTTTCAAGTTCTTTTGTTATGAATATGTAATATAAATCTGTATGCCGCCCCGGTGGCGCAGTGGTCTAAGGCCCTGGCCTTTGATCATTCGTCGGTAAGGGGTCCGGGTTCGAATCCCGGTCAGGCATGGATGTTGTGTTTGTCTTACGGCACTGGCTCTCTCCCTTCCCTGGAACCAGTGACCCTAAATTAGAGACGGGCGACTGCTTATAGCCCATTGAGTTGCTCACGGTGGTCGTTAAACCTCCAATAAAAAAAAAAAAAATCTGTATGCATATAATCACGTATTCATATTTTTACATGGCAGGATTTTTCACCCCAAAGCAGATTTATCGAGCGCCCGGATTTAACAAGGATTTCCGTGGGTCTCGAGTACCTAGTTATAAGCGGGTTCTACTGTACATATATTCAGGAAAAACATCGTCATTCTGGTGCAATAATAACACCGATAAGCCATTACATTATGACCACCCCATCCTAAAGAAATGAGCGCGCTTGGAGACCGAACGGTGGCACAGGTGAAGCTCACAGAGCATATACAACCCGAGGACTAGCTTTCGGTTAGTAGAGTGTTCGGAGTCACAATGGGAAAAACTGCCGATTTATCGCAGTTTTATAAAGGACAAATTGTGATGGGACGGCGCCTCGGAATTACGATCTCGGAAACGGCGCAGCTTGTGGGTTGTTCACGCGCCGCTGTAGTGAGTACATATCAAAAGTGGAGCACAGATGGCCAAACGACGAACCTTCGTCCAGCTGTGTATCGTACGCAGCTCATTGATGCCAGGGGGAGGGGGAGCGGAGACTGCCGTGCATTTTTCACATGGACCGCAGGGCCAGAGTACGACAAACCCCCGCAGCTGCAACAGTGGTCGGTCGTGTTTGGTTACTGCTCCTGCGTGTGAGATTGGTCATATTGATTACTTCGGTGTTAGCGTTGAGTTTTAAAGCACTACGTGCTAGTTTTTTGTTTTTATGTTTACTCACAGAGTTAATGACTATATTAAATTAATTTAGTAATTTTTCATACTAATCACACATTGTTTTTTTTTCGGGTGTTGGTTATTTTTAATCGCACCTGCATTCTTTGTTACCTAAGTCTGATATACTGCATGTCAGATACCAGTTATGTTTCACAGCAAGTAGCTTCAGAGGCAACAACCTCTGCAAAGTCTAAACCTGAATGTCAGGTTTCTCAAGTTTTTGCATCAACATATGATACCATGGCTTCTATCTACTTCGGGAATTTCAAGATCACTGAATCATGAGGAGTGGCCGGAATTGCCGGGCGCAGCGCAAGAAGGTAACACAGTGCTTCCGCCATCTAATGTGAAGAGTTTTGCTGAGACTGCAAGGAATATTTATAAAGTGAAAACTGCAACAGCCCAAAGTGCATATACGTCGAGTGCGACGGAGATAACAAGGATTAATAAAGTGCTACGTGTCAATATTGCAGATGAATCGCCACAAGGTAAGGCATTGTACACGGCTTTATATCTTAGTATTTATTTTCCAGCACTTATTGATACACCAATTCCAATCTATTTAGAGGCAATAGCCAAAATTGTACCTAAAACATGTATTGAATCCGCGATAAGACAACGTGGAGGAATAATTGTCCATTTTACTCGTCAAGAAGAGGCTGAAAAACTATGTGTGAATGGTATTGATATTAAGGGAATATATTTAATACCTACACCCGAGGTCCAACGTCATATTACAGTTACACTGACACCTGTTCCACCAGCAATTCCCGATGCATTGCTTGTTCAAGCCTTAGGGACTTTAAGGCGCATAGTGGGCGAAACTAGGAAACTTCCTGCGACATCAGCAGAATCAGCTTTTCATCATGTAAAAGGCCCAAGGAGGCAATACAGACTCATTTTTCCGTCTGAACAAGATTTAGAGAACAGACCTGAGACAATGGAAATTCTCACAGAAACAAGAAGGTATGTTTTTAACATATTTGTGGGAATACAATATTTTCGTTGTAAGGCGGAGGGTCATGTGGCGTCAAGGTGCCCACATATACCCCAGCCTGCAGTAACAGCTTTAAAAACCACGAACCAAATCCATGATGGTGTGGAGCCTCGGGTTGATTCTAACTCGGATTCGAATCAAGCAGAAGGAATTATAGTACAGGAGCCTTTGCAAATGACAGTGCAGCTGGAACATGCGAGGGGGACTGGAGTACAGCAGCAGTCGGAACTTCCGAGAGAGGTCGGAGTACAGCATCAGCAGGACTCTCCTGTTGTACCTGTACAGAAGGGTATAGAAACGCCCGAACAGGTAACCGAAATGGATATTTCTGACCCACCAGAACTGGCTACTCAACGGGGAGTGGACCCCAGTGAAAGTGTCTCTCCCCATAAAACACCACGAAAGAGGTTAGAACAGCCAGAGTCTCCACACCCTGAACGTGAGCAACACGAGAGAGGCAGGCCTCCAAAAAATCAAAAGAGACATCATGAAAAGAATCAGTCAGATTCAGGTTTACGACAGACATCACCAAGAACTGGTAGAAGAGAGTCGCCAGTAGAGACTTATAATAAATTTGAAATCCTTTCCGATTGGAAGGATGTTTCAGCAGACATCGAAGAAAGTAAATCGCAGACTTCAGATGATAGCATGATGTAGGAAACACTGCGTAGCCCAATACAAACTCTAGAAAGCCTGCTTGGAAACAGTGAAACACTCACAGCTCCTTTAACACAGGAAAATCTGAAAAACCTGTTTACTGTGAAAAGTCATAGTTCCATTTTGCATTTGCAGTGCATTAAAGACAATATGAAAAAACTGCCCGAAATGATTGCCCAGCTGAATACGTTGAGTGATTTGTCCAAAAGGGCTCCAAACCCTTTAGAAAGGAAGCCTTTCCGTCGCGGAATTCAACAATTTATTAATGCTTTGTACAAGCACAGTTCGAAACATCTACAGCCAGAGGATGATTTACTTGTTGAAGATAGTGACATATAACTGTAGAGGAATGTCTACCTCTACAGCTAATGCCCTCGAATACGAAGATATTCGTCGGCATTTCCCGCAGATTGTGTTACTTCAAGAGACAAATTGTGCAGAGACAACCCAATATGCAAGGTGGAGGATCTGGCCTTTTGTTTTTCATCATAATTGTAGAACGCATATCGGAAATGGAACGTCAATAGGACTACATCATTCAGTTTTCCCACTACTAAAAGGTATTCGTGAGCCACAGGGTAAGCAAGGCTGTCTACAATATCTCTCCTTTCAGTTTTATGAAGAAAATTTTCATCTTATTAATATACATGCACAACAAAATGATAATGAAGCAATACCCCTGTTATATCAAGTCAAGACATATCTCGAAACTATTCCATCTTCAGATAATATAATTTTCACAGGTGACTTCAATTGTGTATTAAACCCACAGCTTGACCGATATCCACCAACAAATATTCATCCTACACGCAGTGCCCTAGTTAATGAAATTATGACAGAATTTGATCTTGTTGATACTCACAGAATGATGCATCCTGACTCGAAGGATTATTCATACGTTTCAGCTGTTGCTTCTTTTAATACAATTGCACGAATTGGCAGGTTTTATGTGTCAAATTTTCTGCGCTCCCGATTTGCTGCTTCATATATTTCAACTGGTGTTGCATCTGATCATAAACCTGTATGTTTCACATTGCTTATGGCCCCAGCTACCCTTCCTCATTCACCTGTATGGACAATTGATGAATTATGCCTTTCTAACCCAGAATTTCAAACAACTGTCAAAGATATCCTTGCGAATGCTGTACAGCAATTAATTACTGAAACACATAAGCTTCCGCTGTGGCTCACTACAAAAGAAAAAATCAGTGCTTATGCTCAACGGTTCTCGTTTCGGGAAAAAACACGAAGTCAAATGGAAATTGACCAACTGCGTAGAATGTTAAAAGTCACTGCACCTTCATCTATAACATACTCAGTCTATCAAACCCAACTTTATCAGAAAGTGCAAGTACATGCAAGAACAGCACTTTCACGCTTGAAGTTTCAAATTCGCAATCTTCAAGATGACCCTATCCGAACACTAAGGCAGTTGGAAACACGAAAGGGCAAACTCAATACTATTACACAGTTGAGGCAATCTGACGGAACTGTGACAATGAACCCTCATACTATTTGTTCAATGGTTACTCATCATTATCGGCAAAGATTTCAACCGACAGTGTAATCACCGAACCTGCAATCCCCACTGTTTCACGACCTGCCTCAGATTCCAGAAGGATTAGCGACTGCTTTAGATGATACGATTTCCCCAGGGAAAATTACAAATTCTATTTCAAGATTAAACCATCGCAGTGCACTAGGACCAGACGGCTTATCTATTCCATTCTACAAACTTTTTCAGAAGTCGCTCCTTCCTCTGTTACTTGCAGCTTATAATTATATCTTTTTTCTACCACTTCATCTGCTGCCTTTATCACAGCTTTTCTGAGATTGATACCGAAGTCTGGCGATCTTCGCTTATTAACGAACTGGCGACCCCTTTCGATGCTAAACACTGATTATAAAATGCTAGCGAATATTCTTTCTAACAGACTCAATCCAATACTCAGCTATATAATCCATTCTGACCAGTCATATACTGTACCCAACCGCTCTATTTATAATAATATTAACACGATTCGAAACCTCTATGATCTTGCAGCAGCTCAATCAGAACCACTTGCACTTTTCAACATTGACCAGCGCCAGGCTTTTGACTCGATCTCTCACTCCTATCTTTCTGCAACACTTTATGCTTTTGGGCTTCCGTCGGGATTCCGAGGTGTGATTGTAGCACTGTATACTGATGCCTGTATTAGAATACGTACTTCAGATTTCATTACCACGGCAATCCCATTTGAAAATGGAATTAGGCAGGGTTGTCCCATGTCCGGTCAACTGTTTGAGATAGTTTTTGAACCATTTTTGCGATTACTCAGGAAACTGATTCTGCGAACACTACCTCCTACAGCTGCCAAAACTCGACATCATAGGGTTATCTTGTCATCATATGCTGATGATTTGACTGTTTTTGTGAGGAAGGACAGGGACTTTGATGTCCTTAAACAGACATATGAGATTTATGCGACAGCTTCAGGTTCTCAAATCAATCATAACAAATGTACAGGACTATGGGCCGGAAGCTGGTGTGGAAGAACCGATTCGCCGTGGTCAGCCAGGTGGACATCTAACACTGTAAAATTATTAGGAGTTCATATTGGAAAGAAAAGTTTTGTTGCCGAAGCCACATGGGCTGCTACCATCAGGAAAGTACAAAATAGGTTGGCTTCCTTAAATTGTCTGAAACCTCACTTGTCTTACTTTAGCAGAGCAAAAATTATGAATTCAATGATACAACCGATGTTGCTTCATACCTGGTCTGCAGCTTTACCTCCACAATTTATACTGAAAAAGATCCAACTAGGAATAGTCAAATTTATATGGAATAAGATACATTGGATTCAAGGAAAAATTATTCAACTACCGGTGGAGTATGGCGGGTTAAACCTGCACAATGTTGCCCACAGACACACTGCTTCTCATTTTGTTTCATTCTTACGAGAACTATCTACAGCTTCTACTGCCTCTCAGACCGGTATTAACACTCTTTTCTTCCCAAAAAATCCGTTTCTTACTCCCATTTCCTTTCTGCGAATGGACCTATACCCATTGGCTCTCCGTGACATCCCTGAAAATTACAAAACTTCACTATCCATCTGGACTTCCCTTAAACCAACCCGACTCCCTCCCTCCTGTACTAATGAGTTACTCGCAGAGCCTCTTTTCTTCAACTCAGTTATTCATCCTATCATAGCACTTATTTTCACTACTTGGACTGGTTTACTCGCGGTGTTGTCTTGGTGCGGCAACTCGTACATCAAGATCTTACGTGGAAATATTTTGAAGAAATAACACCAACGCTACTCATCACTCCAGAATATCGAGCCCAGCATGCTTTGATCAAAACTTCACTACGACGCCTGTACCCAAACCTAGTACAACGAACGGGGTTGAAAGTTGTATCATCTGCATAACTACTTTTACCGTTTCAAATTTACCTAAATGATAAGTCATTTAACCCGACTGCTATTGGAGTGAGAGATCTGTATCAGCACATAGTTACAGTTAATGAAACCCCGAGGCCGATTCAAGGAGTTTCGTCATAAAAGCTGAAACAGACCTGGACAACAGGATTAAAATCTTACTCCACACCCAAAGCACGAGACCAACATTGGCTGCACCTGCATAATCGGCTATTGACACCGCCCGAAATACACAGGTTCAATCTGCGCTCTACACCAAATTGTTCATATTGTGCCACAGTTGGAAATGTTAGCCATTCATATATGATGTGTATAGTGCTACAACCATTGTTCTCCATGATGTTTGCACTCCTTGAAAAGGTATGTACCCTTTCACATACAATGACTAATTATCATATTTTGTATAATAACCAGCAAGCAGAGAGAAGGCATGGGGAAGTGTGTATAACGATTATTTTACAGGCAAAATACACAATATATCTTCTGTATAAGTTTGGAATTGAAAAACGATCATTGAGACGTTATTCACTTGCGCGGGGTTTTCTGTGTCAAACTTTTCGAGGAGCCTTAATTGCTAAAATGCAAAATGACTATGAGGAGATGAAACGGAGAGGACAGAATCTAGAATTCCATAATAAGTGGAAGCAGAATAAGAACTGGTATGAGATTACTAATGGACTGATATCACTAAAAATATAATGCAATTTGTAAAATAAAAGTTGAAGGCATGACTCATTGGAGCAACGAATTGCTGCTCAGTCACATTGTGAAGTAAAAATACTAAACAGAGTGTAATTAGTGTATTATTCCATGTTTGTTTCGGATGTAAGTAAGTAGTCTGATGGTATCAGTATATTTTGTATGGTATTAAGGAATTGCAACCTTAAAAGCTTTTGATTTTGGACGCCATTCGGTTTATGATTCACGCAGGTAATAGAATAAGAAATCAAGAAATGTAATTGAAATGTAAAAATGTGTGAAATGAAATTAGAAGACGATGACACGTAGTAGTGGAAGAAAGAGTGTTGTAATGGTTCGTGTACATTGTATAGGGAAAAAGACCACAATAATGATTATCAATTATTAGAGTTAAAAGCTGAGAATAACTGACAGAACCAAGTGGTAAAAAATGGTGTTACCGGGAATGATACTAAAAATACGTTAGGCTTATACTGTTAAATATAGTTCATGTGTGTTGTGGTTTTGATTACTGGTTTTTTCTTCAAAGAAGTAATGTTATGATGCAAGGAAAAAGAATATGTGTATGAATTAGAAATAGTGTTTTCCATTTTATCAGTATTGAACTTTAGACTTTTCTGCACGATAGCTTGTATTTAGTGTAATTGTGTAAATAAGATGAATGATGAATTCGGTTGGGTTGAATTGAATAATGTGAGCTTGGTGAAACACTATTGATTGACGGGTACGATTTATAACGATGAGGTTTCATGGGAACAAGTGAGAATAATATGAAGAATTAGAGTTCATGGACTTATTATCTTAGTAGTGAAGCATGGACCACTTAATGTTGCATACTGTGCTGTTCTTTATAATTTAACAAATGGGTAATGTCGTGATTTCTTGTTGTCAAATCGCGTGTTGCTCATTTGTTCATTACTTAAGTTAATAAAGTGAGAAAGTGGGATTTTAGCAGAAAAGAAGGCCAGGGTGTGTACTTAAGTAAAAAGTCAGCTTGCAGCAGTTATGCGACGAAGTGCGATGTATAACAATACTTTCAGTTACAGATTTTGTAAGGAATCAGAATCTGGAGATAAGCATTTATTCATCTGCGCAGTGTTACAAGATGAAGTTTTTTGAGATAAGATAATTGAGTATTTCAGTTGTTGCATTGAGGTGAGTAATTTAACTTTGAGAGCGCGAGAGGCTGAGAGCAGTGGGGTAGAGTCGTTCAGGATCCTTAAAGAGGGATGAGGCAGAAGTGAGATCACGACTGTGTTTTTATGTAAGAGTACAGATCGGTTGTATATTTTAATTCAAGTAGGTACTTTCGAGTATAATGATTGATATGTTGAGAATGTTGAAATGTAATTGTTATTTTTTAGAGCTTGTAATAGTTGAATAGTGGAGTCAAATGAGCTCAAGACTAAAGTCAGCTTGTGGCAGTTGTGTGACGGACCGCTCAATTATTGGTCTAAGTTAAATTTACCAAGTGGCAATTGCAGGAATTGATAAGAGTAGATTTAGAGTTTCAGGTTTTCCATGTCAAAGTAGGTTGAGATTAAGCATGTTAAAGGTGTTTTGGAATATAGCAGTCATTTTTGTTTGTGGCTAAACGGCTATATTGCTGAATATTGAAGTGTTTGCATCAATTAGTATCATGAGGTGTAAAAAAAAAAAAAGGCTGCGTCTACCCATGATGTATGTTTTTGCCCGCTGTCTTGGCCTATGGTGGCTTTCAAGGGAAAGCGGATGAGTCCAGTATCAGAGAGGAAGTAATGACGAGATCACAAACTAATGTTGGACTTCCCATCAGTCATTTATTTATTCTCAATAAATAGTAATAGCGAGTATAATATTTATTTGGTGGAGATTAATATAGTTGTAAATTTGTGAGAACTATAATTTGTTGAATTATGGAGTTAAGTGTGTACACTGATTAAACTCAGTTTGCAGCATTTGTGTGATAGACAGCATAACTGTTGTTTATGTTGTATATGCTTAGAGGCAATTAAAAGAATTAATGGGTGTGGACTGGCATTTTCAGGTTTATAATGTAAAGGTAATATGAGTTAAAGTGTGTACAAGGTGTAGTTTCGAATCATGCAGATATATTTTGTAATTTGTGCAATTATATTGTTAAACGTCGAAGAGACTATGTTAAATATTATTCCTGAGGAGTAATAGAGAGAGGAAAATGCGTCCTTCCAATATTTTGTCTCTACCGGCTTTCGTAGTGAAAGACGGCTTGAGAAAACTGGAAGGCGCGTCTTTGTCCTCTGGTGGCTTTCGCGAGAAAGCTGACTTGAGGAGTGCAGGACGCGCAGAAATTAAATCAAGCGTGTAGGTCTGTTATCATAAGATTTTTATGAATATAAAAGGTGTGGCTTGTTCTTTTAATTTAAAGCAGAAATTACATAGTGGTGTCAAATTTTCTGTGGATGTATATAGTACAGAGTATTTTTGAATAATTGGCATATTTTGAGTACTATTGTAAAAATGTACAAAAGACCGGAATCAGAGAGAAAGTAACGAAGAGATCATAACCTAATGAAGGACTGCATTACAGTAATATATATTAAATAAATAGTTACTTACGAGTATAATGCTTGATAAAGTTAAGATTGATGCAATGTAATCGTAAATTTGTGTGAACTGTGATTGGTTGAATAGTGTCAAGGAAATGCATACTTACAATGTATTATGGAAAAATGCTTTTTTATCTCTTTAATTT
Organism: Macrothele yani; assembly: GCA_039090855.1. NCBI lineage: Eukaryota > Metazoa > Arthropoda > Arachnida > Araneae > Macrothelidae > Macrothele > Macrothele yani. The sequence continues at coordinate 72,569,924 of CM077001.1, forward strand.
ATTGTAAGAAATTCTAAAAGGTTGCATGCTTTGAATTGTTTGTAAAAATATGATTGTCACTAGTGGCGTAATGGACCAGTGTGGAGAGTTTCATGGTAAATGGATTTGATTTCATTGCCAAGAAGTATTACGTGGAAGCGTACCTTCCAGGTTGAATTACATAATGTATCTCTAGCTGTCTAACCATACGAAGATGATTCTTTGTTTATTGTTTATACTTGGGGTTTTAAAAAGTTATTTATTAGCTTTAAGGGTTTTTTCGTTTTTTTTTAATTAGCTTTTAGTTTTTTTTTATAATGTGTGGAAAAATGGTATGTTGTATTCTTTTAGAACAATAAATGCTCTTGAAGTACAACAGTGGTGATCAGGGCAAGGTGTCACAGAACACAGTTCATCGCAGCCTTCTGCACATGGGTCTGCGTAGCCGAAGGTCCAGTCGAGTTCCCATGCTCACTGCATGTCATCGCCAACAACGCGTGAAATGAGCCCAAGATCATCGAGATTGGACCGTGGATGATTGGAAGAAAGTGGCCTGGTCTGACGAATCAAAATTTCTGGTGCACCACGTAGACTAACGAGTGCAGATACGCCGACTACTAAAGGAGGCTACGTCACCTGGATGCACCGTTGGGCGTAAACAGGCCGGCGGCGGCGGTGTTATGCTGTGGGCGAGGTTTTCTTGGGACACTTTGGCCCCATTATACCAATAGCACAATACCTGACAGCTGTCAAGTATCTGAACATCGTTGCGGGCCAAATCCACCCATTCATGGCAACTGTGTTCCCTGCTGGTGATGGCCATTACCAGCGTATGTGTCATGCCACACCGCCAGAATCATCAAGAAGTGGTTCGAGAAACATGCTGGTGACTTTCTGTTAATGCCCTGGGCTTCGAATTCACCTGACATGAACCCAATCAAACATTTGTGGTTCGACTCGGAAAAGTAGATTCGCGCTAAATCACCACCACCTCTGAATGTACGGGAACTGAAGGACTTGCTGTTGATATTATGGTACTAGATACCCCAGGATGTCTATCGCCACTTCATCGAATCGTTGCCTTGCCGAGTGGCAGCTGTTTTGCGGGCTAAAGGGGGTCTAACAGCTTATTAGGTAAGTAGTCATAATGTAATGGCTAATTCGTGTACTTTGTTACTTTCCAAGAGCATATCTCTTACGTTTGTGTTTCAGTAGAAGATAGTTGGACAATTTTCTGGAGAGTTACAGTCCTGCAGTTTATAGGTAGGCCCATTATTCAGAAAGCAGAGATTCTAGCTCCACGCGATAGATCATTTCTCGGTTTTTATCTTGATTGTATGCTCAGTGTGTTCTACCTCTTGGATCTATTTGCATCATGCTCATGTAATAACTCCATCCGTACGTTTCTCTTTCCTTCTTGTCATTTAGTGCACAGTGATTTGAAAAATGTTTTAATTATAATATATCCAAAGGGTTATATTAAACTAATTTTCTTCATGTAAAATCACATTAACAAAAAAACTAAGGTGTGCTTTTACATAGCACTCACTATACCTTGCCTTTAGGCTTAGAGACCTACTAGCCCAGAGTACAAAGTCCAGCGAATTATGGTGTTCCGTGAGAAACGCAGTGTGACATTTCTTATATGATTCTCTCTCTCTACCTTCCGTGAAGGTAATAATATGAAATTAGGAATGGCAGACGGCGTTTGCGTGTGATTTCCATTAACACCGGATGTTAATGAAATCCGTAACTGGGTCTTATCAGTAACATTTCTGCATTGCTTTAATTTTTACCTTATTTTGGAGTTCGAGTGAGGGTACGGAGCTATGTTCTAGAATAATTTATATACAATAAGCCCTTCACAACCGTTAATAGAGAACTATGTTGCATTTCGCTCATGGTGCATTCAAGTTGGTTAATTTATATACAATAACCACTTCACGACTGCTGATAGTAAAACTTTGCTCATGTTGCATTCAAGTTGGTTTTTAAGTTCACATTTTCCAAAACTTTGATATTGCCAAGAAATGTTCTATATGCGTTTTTGGTTAAAGTTTTGTTTTCAAAGTAAGTCAAACTAAATGCAGAAAAACATTCGTGCACATGAACCATTAGGATGAATACCGTCTTCACACGATTTTAATGATCTTAATATATGAAATATATGCACAATTAAAATACTCTAAAACACACTAGCACTTTCAGAGCGACAGTCAACCCATCATCAGGTGTGATCGGATCTCCCTAACCGTTCAGCATAAATATCTGCAGTGCGCCATAACTGCAATCGACGTAACAGAATTTTGCGACGTACGCGCCATCTGTCCCGGCGGTTAAACCACGATCAGAGCGACACCACATCACAAATCGTAAACATGATTATAACTGCAACATTAATTATTAAAGTCTAAAAAAGGAAGATAGTTCTGTGGATTGTCCAACACTTGTAGACAAAAGACGTCTCCAAATATCTGGTAGATCCCAAGGGCAATTATCATTACAGCAACTTCGTTGGAACGCGTAGATAAACAAACTCTCAATCACCAGTAGCATGTGTGTAGAGGCTGGGGTTATCAAAATTTTGGCATTGTCCCAATCAGGGATTAAATCTTCTGAATCAATGCACTTGGTAAGGGCTGTACAGATATGGCTTGCTTTTAAACTATATTTATGTTCTTGCAGCCTGAGGCCCAGTTTCCGACGAGTGGAGCCTATGTAATAGTTAATACTCTCATGCGAGTTATTGTCCAATAGTGGGATGCAATAAACACCCCACCTCTGTGAATCATCAATTCCTTGGCGGTCTTTCCTCAAAACAGATGATAGGTTGTTAACACCCACGCCAAAATGTAGCCGGTTTCTAGAGCAAATTTTAGACATTAAAGTAGTAAAACCAGGTAGGAAAACCATTTTTCCAACAAACTTTTTAATAACATGTGGATCACCGATCAAAGTTGACAGAGGTCAACGGGATGCAAAAACTCGACGAAAATTTTTACAAGCAATCTGTCGAGGATAGCTGAACGAGTGGGCTAAATCAAAAATGTAATTGATTTCGTGGTTAAAGAAAAACCTGGTGGAAGCATGTACAAATGATCTGTAAAACAAAGAGTAAAGTGCAGCAACTTTATGTTGCATTGGATGAAAAGAGGCAATTGGGATTAAGGAACCCGGGGCAGAAGGCTTACGATAGACCGAAAAAGATAAGTGATTCGAGATTGGATGCCTGAGAATACAAAAATCTAGAAAAGGAATTTCACAGTTAGACTCAAGTTGTACCGTGAGTTTGATAGTGGGATACTTTGAAGAAAGTACGTCGGGCGAAGCAAAATAAATCATCTTGGGAGTGTGGCCACGCTACCAAGATATCGTCAACGTACCTTAAAAATAAAAGCGTGGGAAGGGGAAATTCACTAATAACTTTGTTCTCGAGATCCTGCATCAGGATCTCAGCGAGAACTGCTGAAAGAGGGGAACCCATCGGGGAACCCATCGGGGAACCTTCAAGTTGCTGATAAATACAGCTTTGAAATTTAAGAAACGAATGCTGTTTAACAAATCGCAAAGCATTCATAATAGCCGAAATTTCGACGGGGGAACGCAGGCATCAGCAAGTTTAGCCTCGATAATTTGATGTGCAGCCTCTATGGGTACATTAGGGTACAATGCTACAACATCCAAAGACGCTAAAATGAGAGGCCCTGGGTGAGGCTGAAGTACCCTAAGCCTATCGAAAGCCTCAACGGGACTCTTAAACGAGTAAAGCGAACTCCCGGTAAATTTGGCAAGATAATTGGCCAAGGCTTTTTCTAAAGGTCTGGTGGAGCTAACATAGCCCGATACCAGAGGACGAAATGGGTACCCCACCTTATGCAATTTAATACGACCAAACATATCAGGCACACGGTAACCTGGGGGTGAAGTAAACGCAGACCCAAAGCCCTCAGGAAATTCATGAGCTTTCTTTACCTACCTAAAGCAGAAACTGTGGACTTCGTTGGATCGACACGCAACTCCATGTGCAAGATAGTATCAATTACTTCATTCATATCTTGAAACTAAAAACTGCTGTTTATAATAACCAACTGCGAAGATTTATCAGACAACACAATAGAGATCTGCGGGTCTTTCCTAAGCAGAGCAAGCTGTCGCCTTTCCTCAGCAAAATCAGAACGTACGCCAGGAGAGAGAGAGGTAGGAAGGTTTGAGCTGCCAAGATAACGTGCCAACTTAACACGGATGAACTCATGGACGGTTTCAGGGAGCCATTTAGCAATTGATTCAACTTGAGGGATAATGGAAAAAGCATTACCTTTCAGAACCGGGAAAGCGAACTTGGAACCTCGTTGACCACCAACTTCTTACGTTAACCTCAGTAGTCGCTTATTAAATCCTGTGTGCAAGCCCATGCACTCCGTGTATGTTGTTAGGGATTAAGTGAGTTTTTGAGTAAATCGATAGCGCGCTCTGCTGTTGTTGACGATGTACCAGGTTCGATAGCCACCAGAGGCAAAGGAAAGGATTCGTTCACTTCTGCATGCCAAGGGCTGAAAAATTCGAGATCGAAGTTTTTCCGAAATTTCTGTACAAAAACGGAAAACCCGAGACTGATTTTTATGAAACAAACGGATTTACTGGTTACATAAGATCTGTCAAAATACTAAAGTTAGAAATGGAAATTTTTCAAAACGGAAATTTCTTTAAAAGGCGGACACGCAGCGGAAAATTTGTTGCACGTTATTTTCGGGAATTGTCTGTGAATTCACACCACTTATTTTTTACACTGCAATTTAAGGAACTTTTTCGTATTTACTTTAAGAAATTCATTTTTACTATTGTAATGTCTTTTGCAGTTTTCCTTTTGTATCACACCATTATTTCTTTCTTGTTATCTCTTTCACATTTTATACAGACATATGTGCTTCTTAGACGGATTGAGATGTTGAAAACTGCAAGGATAAGTACGCGTAGAACTTTTGGAAAAATGTGTTAAACTGACTTGGTTTATAATTCAGTGTCATATCCGGCCTGCTCTGAACGCCGAGGAGAAATCTTCTCTGAAGTCAGAAAGACTAAAGTGAAAAGATACAAAAAAAGTGGGCTCACCAGTCTTGTATAGGCTTAGGATATACTGGGTCTGTTACGTGACGTTGCTCAATGCCTGAAGTGAGATTTAAACCCCTTAACAAGTGATGAATGGCAGTGAGCTTGAACAGTACCGTGAGGATAGGAACTTGGCGAAACAAAGAACCCATAAAAGCACATAGAATTAGAAACGGAATCACAATGGGAAACAGAATTATGTAAGGATTTATAAAAACTCAACTTAAATGCAGTAGGAAGGAGATCCCCATGTACGTAATAATTTAACACTATGTACACAAAAGGATGACGAAGAAAGATTGACATTAAAACTTATTTAGTGACAGTGTGTTAATGTACATAAACTAGAAAATATGGCATTTCTTTGTTACGAGAAAATAATATAAGATCTGATTATTTTTGTGATTAATTTCACACAGATTTTTCTTACTCTTTGACCCCCCCTTCAAATAAAACGGAGCGCCCAGAAAGAATCATCCAATGGAGATGAAAATTGGCATCTGCAATGTACATGAATAGGAAAGGAAACGACTGAAATTCCAGAGCACTTGAGCCATTTATTCGGATAAAACAGCTACACGAGTGGAACTAGTCAGTACGTTGTAGCGTCACTTATGGCTCGGAAAGAAGCCGTTACCCGGAGTGGTATAAACGCTTACTTTTCATGGGTACTGTCCTGAGGTATAGAATGCCAGATTGTGCCCAAATTGTGGGCCAGATCACCGACGTTCCGGGATGGGAGAAGGTGGCGTCCCATCATGTCCCAAACATGTTCGATCGGTTAGAGGTCGGGTGATTGGGCTGGCCATGGAAACGTGTCGATATTACAGAGTCAGGCCTGGGAGAGCCTTGCCGTGTATGGCCGGGCATTATGCTGTTCAAAAATGTCTCGGTCATGCTACGACAATAATGGAAACACAACAGGTCGTACAATGTCGTCGACGTACTGTTCAGCCGTGAGGGCGGTACAGAGGACTACCACGGGTGTCCGGCTATAGTAGGAAATGGCTCCCCAGACAATCATTCCCGGTGTTCGAGTCGTGTGACGTTCCAAGTTAAAGGCAGGATCCGTGCGCCAGCAAGTTCGTCTCCAGACACGCATGCGCTTGTCATCGACGCGAAGTGCAAACCATGGCTCATCACTGAAGGCAACTCGACTCCACCGGACATTATCGTACGTTCATTGGGCCGACAAGACTGCAACCGGTGTCGGCGATGCTCACTGGTCAGTGGTAGGTGGTGGAGTGGTCTCCTCGAATTCCTGTGCCGCAAGTCGTCGGGCAACGGTCCGGATATCCATGTTGAACCGCCTACAGGTACTTTAGACGACGCAACATGGCCACGAATGTTTGAGAGCGACGAATTCTGTTCTGTTCGTGCGGCTCTCACAATCTCTCGATTCTCGCGTTCTGTTGTTGTCCTCAGACGTCGCGTGCCGTTGGGTTGAGTCTCCTCGACCCATTGGGGCCAACACTGTCCGATTGCCGCGTCTCTCCGAACGAATGCCAGGCAATACGGCAACTTGACCGCCTGCCTCTCTCAGCCCAGTTATACCTCCTCTCTTTCAAACTCGTTCAACTGCTCGTATTTTGCACGAATCCGACGTCGAGGCATCCTGACAGTCCGTGGAGGTCAATGCATCCGCAATCCGCTGTCTCAATTGTCCCTGCGTGCGAGCTACTCTCCTCGATGCGCGGTGACCATGCGCTGTAGCGGGCCTCTATTTAGCCATTGCTCGTTATTTTTTAATCATTTGCATATTTGGCCCTAAGATACTTGTATGCGGAGTTTCACCAGGATCGAACGACTTCCTCGGGGTGCTTCGTTTTTGTTTGTTTTTTTGTTTTTTTGGGGGTTTTTTTTTTCTTGTTTTTTGCAAAGAGTGTAGCAGGATTAAATGTGCTGCCTACCATCATGCCGTTCCTTTACAAATTACTCTCAATGCTGAGTATTACATTTAGTCTTGAAGCGTCTGCGAAGACACATAGCGATTAAGCGACCGGAACTGGTGGGCAAGTGGATCCTGCACCATGATAACGGCCCCCCCCCTCACCCCCATATGTGGCTGCTTGTGTTGAACAGTTTCTTACGAAATGCGGTATTGAAATCATGCCACAGCCTGCATACAGTACTGACCTCGCCCCGTGCGATTTCTGGTTGCTTCCAGCAATGAAGGATAAGTTCCGTGGCGCAATATTCAACACAGATGCTGACGTTATTCAAGTTGTACAGGGGTTGCTAAAGCAGCTTCCACAAAATGCCTTCGTCACATGCTTTGAAAAGTCGGCTGAGCGATGGGACCGTTGCATATCATCCGAGGGAAGGTACTTTGAGAAAGGATAACGTATATTTTGCTGTACCTATATTTCTTCATTCTGCGTGATTTTACTCTCAGTTTTTATGGAACGGCCGTTGTATTTTACAGTAAAATGTTTGAATTCGCGGAAACGTTGGTGCTTTGCTTTTCGTTTTTCTTTTTTTATTTAAGTCCTCTGTGTATGAGTATGCGATATCTCTGAAGAATATAAAAGCCTCAAATCCCTTAGGTAAGAGCATGATCGTTCCACTCTTTAACTTCGTGATCGTAAGGAGATGGGCTCACAGGACAAGGGTATCCCCCGCTAATCTCACGAAATTGGAGATTTGAGACCTCGGTCAACAACAATTAAGCAAAACTGGGATCACCTACATACGAAACACCGTCGAACAGCAGGTGGTGCGTGTTCAGCTTAGAAAGCTTATCGAGCAGGTAAGCCAGACTGCTGCTATTGCATTTTGATGAGATTTCTAGCTCAATCACCACTCGATTGCTGCACTCTATTAATCTGCCTACATATTCGTGTCACTAATTCTTATTCGTCGGTGTATGTGCCTGTTCCTCTTCCTACTCTTAATTATGTTGGTGTGTTACTAGCATGAGAGCCAACACACAGACACGTGCGACGCCATCTGATGGGAGCGAAAAAATAACAGAAGAAGCTTTTTTCCCCAGCGTAGCCTCACTTTGAATGTCGGGCGGGTGCTTACTTTCCGATGATGAGGGGGGAAGACGCGTGACCTAATACGGCGCGTGAATGATCGGGGGAAGGTGAACTTTTAAAGCCATGATCTTAAGACAAGTTTGGTGAAGCATATGCACGTTGTTTTCAAACGTTTCTCAAAACAGAGAAGAAAACTAACATTATCTAGTTCCAAGGACTATTTCAGTGTCCTTTCGAATTCACAACTTAGCGGAACAATAATAATCATCATACTGAAGCTAGAAAGTTTGCAGGACTCATGAACAGGGAACTATATATACATACTGGATAGTAAATTAATTATTATATTTTTGTTTTGCCTTATATATATACAGTATATTTAGTAAACAAGCCAAATAATTCTTACACATTACTACCTATTTACCCCAGCTTCAAAAATTTTATGCGCTAAGATCATGTATGGGGCGTAGATGTGTATCCTGTTTAAAATCGCCAAGGGGCGTAGATGTATATCTGTCAATATCTCCGCTTCTAAGAGTCAGATTTGAAAAATTCTTTCTCTGTTAGATAGTAGCTGTTCCAGTGTAAAATGCTCTCATATAATTTCAAATTTTTGAAGTATTACATAGTTTCCGCTAAGGGCGTTAAGGTAAATTGCGTTTTCCCCGATATCTCTGCTTCTAAAATTCCGATTAGAAAACTTCTTTCTGTGCCGGATACAGCTTCTGATAGGAAATGCTTTGTCTATAATTTCTGATATTTGATAAAAAATGGTTTAGCCACCAGGGGGCGTAAGTGGTAATTTCTGCGTCTGATGTATTTGTAGCAAAAACTGAGCTCCTGTAAACTAGATTGAAAAAATTCTTTCACATCAAAAGACAATTTGAGAATTCTTTCTTCTTAAAATAACGCATGGTTTTTCCGCCAGGGGCGTAAACGCATATCTTATTTTTGTCGATATCTCTGCTTCTAAGAGTCCGATTTCAAAAATTATTTCTTTGTCGGAGAGCGTTTCCGTGGGGAAATGTTTCTCACATAATTGAAATGTTTTCTTAGCGCTCAAGTCTGCCACCAGAGGGCGTAAGTTCACGTTTCCGTTTACAGCAATATCTGCTGGACTAAAAACCCGATTGAAAAACTTCTTTCTTCGGTCAGATACTATTAACTATGCAAACTGTGTACTTTCTTTTAAAAATAGTGCACAATTTCGTCGCTAGGGGCACGTACGCTTATTCTGTTTTCCTCAATATCACTGCTTTTACGTGTGCGATTTAAAATATTCTTTCAACACCGGATGCCATTTACCTTGTAGAACACTTAAGGCTAATAAATGAGGAATTTTGTAGGTCATAGGTCTGTCAGTAGATAGTGTTTCGGCAGTTTTCCTCTTCTAAAAATGCTATGGAGAAATTTCTTCTTCATTGTATGCCATTCGCTACAACAGAGATGTAGAGCATTATAATCTTCAAGTAACACAAAGATTTCTCCCTAGCTGCGTAAAGGTCAAACGCTTTTTCCATGAAGAATAATTTTCGCCCATTTTCAACTTTTCCGCTATTCTTCGGCTAGCAGACGTAAACTTATACATGTTTCCTTTTATGATTTCTTCTTTTAACTGTTCGATTTGAAAATATCTTTGTCTCTGGTACCTTCTTTGTAGTATGAGAAACTTTTTGTTCGTCATTTGTTAATCTTCGTAACATGCTTTTTAGCCGCTGGTGTAACTAAGTAGATGTTTCATTTCTGGATGTTTTGCCGATTTTTGGAACCAGTTGATTATTTTCCAAACAGGTTCCATTGATTTTGAATATCTTTGATAAATATAATTCGCGTCAGAACGGATTCAAAGGACGTGCTTATGACATCTGAAAATTCGGTGTCATCTTTCTTGTTCTTAGCTCACAATGAACTAAATTCTAACAAAAGAAAACCAACTAAAAATCAAACAAAAGTAAGCAGGACATTTGAAAGAAGAAACAATACACTCTTATTAAGAAATTAATTTCGAAAAAATAAAGTGAATTACAAGTACATAATTTATAGTCTTCATGGCATTTCTTTTTACTTTCCCCGTTATGTGCATTTTCAGAGAAACTTACTTGTTTCCGTTTCTTCTTCTGTTTCAAGCAAAATAATAACGATTTCTTTCTCTTCCTTTCAATCTCTCTCACTTCCAGATGCAATTCTTCTTCAATCTTTTTCTGGAACCAGCAAAGTTTAGAGATTCTATGAAAGGAAATAAACCAGAAATAAGGAACATAAAGTTTCATTTACAGCAAGTATTTTGTAAAAAAATAAAGCAGGTGCTTATGTTACCACTTTATCCGTCCGTCCGCCCGTCCACAGGCGGACGGACGGACGGATAAAAGCATCTGTTAGTTAAATTTGAGAAGTTCTTTTTGCGCAGGGAATTTTGAGTTATAAGAACGATGATCCTCAATTTCCGGTTTTTTCGGTTCATAACTTCGCCACTAGAGAGCGTAAATGCAGAAGCTATAGAATTCATTTATTGTATGCATTTATTCCATATCATTGCTTCTAAATATCCGATTTAAAGAAAATGCTTTCTTCCCTTCGATACCATTTATAACAAAATTATTTTGTGTACAGTTTTTTTTTCAAGTAATGAGTAGTTTTTCCGCTTGGGAGCGTACTTTTAATCCGATTTACTTTATATCTGTGCTTCTAAATGTCTGATTGGAAAAGTTCTTTTGACATGGGATAAAGCTCCTCCTGGGACATGTTCTGCATATAATTTCTGATTTTTGATAGAGGTTTTGCCACTAGAGGGCGTAAGTGTACGTTTCTATTTCCGATCTATTGACCGCATTATCTGCGCTTTTGATAACTCGATTGAATAATTTCTTTTGTGATAGGATACCACTCACCACGAAAGTTTTTCCGGCAGGGGGCGTAGGTGTATACCTCATTTTTCTTGACATCTCTTATTCTAACAGTCTGATTTGAAAAATCTTTCTTTGTCGGAGAGCGTTTCTTGTGCAAAATTTTTAACATGCGATTTCAAATTTTTCTTGTCCTACAGGTTTGCCACCAAATGGCATATGTTCACGTTTTCATTTACATCATATGTACAGCAACCTCTGAGCAGCAAAACATCCGATTTAAAAACATCTTTTTCGATCAGATGCTTCTAAATACGAAAACATGTGTGCATTTTCTTCTCAAAATAATGCACAATTTCCCTGCTAGGGAGCGAAAATATTTAATCTTTTTTCTCGATATCTCTGCTTCCCAAATTTCAATTTTAGAAATTCTTTTAATACCAGATACCATTCACCATGTGGAACAGGTTGCATCCACTCGTGGGAATTTTGTACTTTAAAGCTTCGGCGGTAGGTGGTATTAGTGAGTATTTCTGTTTGCAACCACTTCTAAAATTCTTATTGGAAAACTTTTTTTTTTTACTATATGCCATTCGCTACAGCAAAGATGGGGAATATTATCCGTTTTTTAAATAATTCACAGTTTTCCTGCTAGGGAGCGTAAATGTCAAAACGCTTTTCTTGCTATCTCTGCTTTCTACTGACGTATTTGAAAATTATTTTCCTTTAGCAAATGTTTGGTATACATAATATTTTTGGCATATTTTTTTCTCTTTTTTTCTTTTTCGTTATTCAAAATTCTTCTACCAGAGGGTGTCAGCGTGTATTTCTCTTTTAAAAGAGTTAATTCGCTTCTAAAAATCCGTGAGGAGTTTTTTTTTTTTGAGTACTTTTCACTGAGAAGAGTGTTTTGAATCCATTTTCTTCTTTAAATAATACAAAACTTTTGTTTTTTCTAGTACTCGAATCAATATACTCAGAGCGTAAGCTGTAATTCCACGCACTCGTACGCGTAATTATGAAGGTTGAACACAAATGCAATGTGTACTCATATTCAACAAATATGCTAGGGAGCGCAAAATTATATCATGTTCTCCTTTGCATCTCTTCTAAAGGTTTGATTTGAAAATCCCTTTACTCTGATATCTTCCTTCTGCTATGACAACTTTTTATGCACAGTTTTTTAATTTTTTTTTTTTTGATTGGAGGTTTGACCACCGTGAGTAACTCAATTGGCTATAAGCAGTCGCCCGTTCCTAATTTAGAGACACTGGTTCATCCCTTACAACTCCATGCACCCTCTAAGTCATAAACTTGCAGCCATTCGATTCATGATACAACGAGCCATTACACACTCCTCCAGTAACCAACTGAAAAACAAGATAATACAAAAATTAAAGAAATCGCCCGAAACCATAGCTATGAAGATCATTTGGTGGATTCGGTTTATAAAAGACTCAGAAACTCAACCATGTCTACTCTCGAGAGAGAAACTAGGAATAAGAAATTTGTTGGGTCCATGTCCTATGACCCACACGTTACTCACACTATGAAAAACTTGTGTCACCGTCATAAAATCGATTTTGGCCTCAGAACATCAAATACCTACTCCATTATTCGCAACGACCGCGATCAAATCAAACAGGGATCCCGTCATGGAGTATATAGCATACCTCTTTACAGTATTGAGCCAGAATACCCACCTCTCACTTACATAGGATCTACCCAGAGGACGTTAGATATTAGAGTGAAAGAACATATTTATGACACCAAGACTCGAAAAATAAAACTGCATTATCACGCCTTACCAACAAAGGTTCTTATTATCCAGCTTGGCAGGAAGCTTCCATCATTACAACACCATGGAACAAAACCTCGTTGCTTTCTACTGAGAGTTTGATGATATTCATCAAGGGTAATCAATGTTGCAACGACTATCTACCAATGAACATCCCCAATCCTTGGAAAAATATCCTGCCGAAGGAATCAAATAATACTCAGAATGACAACACCTTGAATACCTTAACACCAGATGACATAACCACCCAGATCCTCCCGTGAATAATCTCAGACATGCGCAGTGAACGCACAGATCGAATCCTGACACCTGCCCTTTTGTTATTTAAGGTCGGAATCACCAATTCGTGAGCACATCTGAGGATGATCCCAAGAGGGATCGAAAGATCTTATGTTGTTTTAATCTGTCATTTCGATCATTTTCACCACAATTGGTGTGCACAGGAACATCAGTTCTTTTAACTTTTAGTTATTTTAATCGTACATAAAACGGCAATCTTTTATTCCATGATTTTTATACTACTGTAGAATTCAGATCTTCACAGGATAGCTGAAATGTCTCTTTTTGTTATTGATTTGTTTTGGGGTTTTAACGGCCAGTGTGAGCCAACTAAGGTCTGTAAGCAGTCGCCCTCTAATTTAGTGCCACTGACTCCAGGAATGGGACACAGCCAGCCGGCGCCATGGACCAAACACACCACCCATGCTTCATTTGGGGCTCAGGTCCATCTCGCACAGCTGATCTGAAGCGTGCGCATCAGACCACTTGGCCCCCGGAGTGGCAATCTTGGATTTAAAATGGTCTATGTGTGCTTTTAGTGTACATATACTGTATATGCTTCAAATCTAACAAGACATATGTGTATTTATAATACAAGAACGAAGAAAGTTCCAATGAAAAAACTGCAAGTATATTCAATGGCCAAAACATTAAGTATACCAACCTAAAAGCGATACCTACCAAATAACAGCCTGTACACGCCGAGGCATCAACACCACCAGAAGCTGGAAGGTTTCCGGAGGCCATGCCAGCCATGCCTCTTGCAGCATTGTCCACAAATTCTCCCGAGACGTCCGTTCAGGATCCATGGATCTGACGTTCCGCTCCACGACAAGCCGAAGAGTTTCCACAGGGTTTAAGTCCGGTTACCTTGGACACCACTGGATGGCTCCAAACACAGCTGTGTTCCCCGAGCCATGACTGGGTGTTTGAGGACCGGTGGGGTGGCGCATTGTCCTTCTAGAATAGACCATCGGCCGCAGGATGAGCGAAGGCCATGAAAGCGTGTAGGTGATCAGCCAGCACATGGCGGTAGCGCGTAGCGGTTAAAGACCTCTCCAGACACACTAAGGGACCAAAGTGTCCCATGAGAAGGCTCCTCAACTTATCACAGAGCCCCCACTGCCTTGAACAGAACCAACCTAGCACAACAGGGCCATGGCCTCAGCCTGTTGACGCCACACCCGCACCCTCTCGTCATCTCGATACAGCTCAAAAAGGAATTTATCTGACCACAAGACGGGGCGCCACTCTGCAGATTTTCTGTTTTGATGTTCCCTGTACGAGGCGAAGCGTAATTTTTCATGACGAGCTGTCAACATTGGCGCACGAATAGGGCGTATGCTTCCGTGGTCCAGGGTATGCAACGTGCGCTGTGTCGTTCACTCGTTGAAACTGCTTGGGCCTCCGACATTTAACCTGGATGTGATTTGCCTAACCATTTGCAAGTGACCGGTCTATGCGATCCTGCATAATCTACGTCGACCCCGGTCACCAATGGGGTGTTGTCAGCCACCGCTTGTTCTCTGGTCGTTAGTACGTCTGTCGATGGTATATTCGCGGTACACCTTTGGTACGATTTCCCTCCGGAACCGAGGGTTCTTAGCACTTGGACGATAAAACGACTCATCTGTCTTGCGCCGACAATGTTTTCACGATCAAAATCGCACAGATTACCACGTTTCCCCATGTTCGTTCATTGCGATACACAATTGGGAGACAGTGCTGTCCCCCTATTTATCGCCGGCGTTGGGTTTGCCTCTCCCGAGACGCGGGGCATGCCCATGTCAACTATCCGTCATCCCTGTCCGTAATGTTTTGTCTGCTGAGTGCATCAAGCTACTGTTTCTCGTTGATCAACAGAGCTATTCAACTGGAAACTAAACTAAATCACTTGAACAACTATCGTCCATCACTGCAAAATAAACCAAAAAAGCAAGAAGTCCACTCATGTGTTATTTCCTGTGTACTTTGTCTGATTAAAAGGACATACCAAAATTGCCAGAAATTGAACCTCACAACCACCTGCGCCTAGGTAAATTTCCCTAATCGAACCCCACACTAACAGGCAACATCGAAAGCGAAGTTGATGTTTATGATGCAGTTAAGGTTGATTCCAGCTTAAAGGTGAAAAACACAATAAAAAATCAAAACAATACGTAAAAGTAATTAACCTAAATTTTTGGGGCAATGAACAAAATTTTTCAACTGTCCATTAAATCAGAATTAAACCAACCAAGTGTTGCGCAAAATCAACTAGAACGAGTTGAAAATTGACTAAATTGGGAACCCTGCTGGCTAAATAAAGTGGCAGAGGAAAGCGAAAGAGACCCAGACAGAAATAATTATTTTACAGCCTTAACGGTGACAACAGAGTTTGGAAATGCTTGGGGAAGAGTATACAACCAAAGGATCGATTAGGGAACTCGCGTAAGGCTATGACAGGAAAGAGAAACGCAAGGAGAACGAATACTGAAAGTAAGAGAGAGAGAGAGAGGAGGAGGAGGAAGAAGAATTGGCAGCTCTGAAGCTCATAGAACGCTTACGGGTTATAGACAGCGCAGGGAGACAGAATAAACATGAACGAATAAGTGGAACCTGGAAAATGAAATATTTGCGAATTAATTAAATAACTATGGTAACTTTGATAATTTAACAATTTTTCAACTACAAATAAACATACTACAAAATTTCAGTCGTCGCCATTGTTTCATCCTATCGTATTTCTTACTCAAAATGATGGATGCAATCATATTAAATGAACAGCGTCGGAGTAAAACCCATCTAACAATTCTCTGTTTATTTTTTGGTTGTTGCTGCCAATTTTCGCTCGATCAAGAAAGGTAGAATTTTTTTAAAAGTATCCTTTCTTATATCCAGCTTTTGTACCTTTAATTTCGCTGAGAAGCCCAAGCCTCTGACCACTTAGCAACCGGGGCGGCAACCAATAATGTCCGTATAGTGTTCAGCTTTGTTCTGATGTAAAATCATACTAGAAGATGGGGAAAATTTTTATTTTTAGTTCAACGATATTTATGTTTTTTCACATCAGACAGAAAAAATTATTTTAACAACTGCCAGACCCATTGCTAACAATCTACGAACTCTCTGATTTCCCAGTAGTATTATTATTCCACTTGGGCCTAACAAAATGTTGATTTGATGATTTGACACTTTATTTGCTCTTTTAAAATTCTTTTTTGAAAAATTACTGTATATTTAATGCGGATAATTGATACCATAGCCCAGATCATGAATACAATTTCTAAATTGTTTTTCAAGTAATTTTCCGCTTAATGCTGTGCAAATGCGCAATTGAAATAAAGACATTTCTTCTTGCAAAAGTCGGAATTCGAAAGATTCTCTTCTCTAAAATGCCCATAGCCGTTACTATTTTTCACCCTTTTCACGATTTTAAAAGAATACTTCTTTTCCTAAAAAGACCTTGCTTTGCGGACTTGAGCTAGGGTGTTAACAAAAGTTCACCAGTATGTTCCTCGAACCACTCCTTGACTATTCTGGCAGTGTGGCATGGCGCATTCTGCTGCTGGTAATGACCGTAAGGGAACACAGTTGCCATGAATGGGTGAACTTGGTCCACAACGATGTTCAGATATTTGGCGGCTGTCAGGGATTGTGCTATTGGGATAATGGGGCCTAAATTGTCCCAAGAAAACATCGCCCACAATATAACACCACCGCCTCCGGCCTGTTTCAGCCCAAAAATGCATCCAAGTGTCATAGCCTCAGTTGGTAATCGGCGTATCCGCGCTTTGCCGTCTTCGTGATGCACCAGGAATCTTGATTCGTCAGACCAGGCTGCTTTCTTCCAATCATTCACAATCCAATATCTATGATCTTGGGCCTTTGTCATGCGTCGTTGGCGATGACGTACATGGAGACTTGGATGGGTCTTCGGCTACGCAGGCCCATACGCAGAAGGCTGCGATGAACTGTGTGCTGTGACATATTGCCCTGATCACCCGTGTTGCAGCTGTTGGTGATTTGTCGCACTGTGGCCGTGCGGTCGATCTGAACAATTCACGACAGTCTTCGCTCCCCTCTGGTATCAATGAGCTGCGGACGAAACACGGCTAGACGACGGTTAGTCGTTTGGCCATCTGTTCACTATTTTTGATACGTACTGACTACAGCGGCTCGTGAACAACCTACAAGTCATGCCGTTTCCGAGATCGTAATTCCGAAGCACCGTGCCATCACAATTTGTCCTTTATCAAACTCCGATAAGTCGGCCGCTTTTCCCATTCTGACTGCGAACACTCTACTAACCGAAAGCATGTCCTTTGGTTGTATATACTGTTCTATGAACTTCACCTGCACCTCCGTTCGGTCTCCTGGTACGCTCATTTCTCTAGTCTATGATCATAATGTAATGGCTATGGTCATAATGGCTCGTGGGTATATTTATGCATAGCGAAGTTCTTTCATCTTTCTGCAACTGTTCCGAAGTATTAAATTTGACAATAAATCCGGCATATAGTGTATAGCGAAAAATATTTAATTGCGCCAAGCTTTTCCTTCCAACTGGCGGCTTTATCTAGGCGAAGTCACACTAGAATAATGATCCGTTTAGAGTTTAAAATCAGACAATAGAACGCGTATTAAACTAAATTATAATGATTATAATAAATGTTTATAATGCGTTTTATTTATGTTTAATACGCGTGCTTTTAAGTTTGCCTTGATAAAGCCTCCCGTTGGAAGGCGAAAGCTTGATTAAATACTTTCTGCTATGCACCATATTACGGATTTATATGACTTTGTTGTCTTCTAAGTTGGTTTACTGTTGCACTTCATATCTTTTGAACATTTCCTTAAGATCCCTCTTATTAAATTTGACATTAGTAGCTGGGACGCACTTGACTGTATGAGAGAACGACAATGATGAACTGAAAATATTGTAAACATGAAAGTGTGATCACTTAAATGCATGATGAGTACCAAGGTTTTCAAGTGTAAAGGTGAAACTGCATTGAGTGCACTGCCACTTAGAATGAAACACACGGTTTAAGTTCTTCAGTTCAAGGACTGAGCTGAGCCATGTCGCGTTCATCATGTCAAGAGACTCAACTGTTAGGAACTGTGAATCTGTTTCTCAAACATGAAGGTGGAGTTTTGTTAAAGTAAAATGTCTTTCAAGCTTGCAGTTTTCATTCGAACATTAAAATGTGTTAAATGAAGACGAGTATCTTTTCTTTCTGAAATTAATCCTATGTGTGCTATGTTCATAAAGTTCGAAAATCTTATTTCCTCCAGGAACTGCATGGAGTTTGTTTGTTATTTAATGCGGCTGTTAAGCTGAACTCCAAATATTTCTCTGATCCCTTTTTTGCCATGTACCAGCGTGAAAAATAAGTTTCGTTCCGTTTGGAGCTATACATAATGTTGGGCCTACATTCCAGTGAGAAACGCACCAGCACCAACTGGGTACTGCAATGACGTGGAACACACGGAGCTGATGACGTGCATTTGGCACGGAGCTACATTGCGTTATCAGGTGAGCAGAGTATGGAGGTCGATAAACTTGCTTTTCGAGTGCTCCTGGGACTTATTAGAAAGAAGAGTTAAATGCGGCAATAGCAGCGAGAGAAATTTGAGCAGCTGAAAGTAATAATGCAATGGACGGCAGCACTGCACGAAAATGCTTCCGGCGTTTCAATGCTGGGAACATGAATCTCAAAGACAAGCGCAAGTCAGGACGTCCAAAGATCACAAACATAACAATGCTGCTCGAAGCTGTGAAAGCGAATCACTGCACAACAATTAGCAACAGAGGTGAGATCATCCCAATCCACCATCGTTGGTCACCTGCACAAGATTGGTTTCTCCTTTAGGCGCCATTGAATGATTCCCCATGTATTGACATCCCAGGAGGCGGAACAACGCGTTTCTTCCTGCCACAGATTGCTGTTAAATCCACAGGACGATAGGTTTTGGCATAGTATCATCACAAAAGTGGAAATTCGTACGTTATCCTATTACTGGGAACCAGTGGCTGAAGTCACTCCAGGAAACAGAGTCGGTGATGCAAAGAAGGCGGTTCGAGAGGGGAGTCGTGCGTGCTGTGCATTTGGTGGAATTGTGATTGTCCTTTGCACTGGGAACTCGTGCCAGATGGATATATACTATTAATGGGAACCTGACATGCTCATATATTCTACGTATATATGTGCATGTTACAGCTGTAAGGACAAGTGAGTACTAAAACTGTAAAACATACGTAAGTCTTTTCTCTCTAACTGGAGAGCCAAATTCATGCGTCCGGACTGAGTAGGCTGCTTTATTCATGCGTCCGGATCCACGTAATTATTCATGATGAGTGTGTAGTCTATTCTGCCATGTAACACTGTATCATGTTGAATGCAGTGGAGCAAATCTTACAACTTCAAAAGGTTTGCATTGTATCGTATTATTTCCACTCATGGCATTCCAATTTGTACTACTGATACGTGCAAGCTCAGGTATGATAGATGAGAAAATGTTTAGAAATGTGCGTGCTTAAAAACAATTTTAAAAATCCATAAGAATTTTGCTGTGCAGAATTTTTTTCATGGATTCTACACTTTAAAATTTCTTTGGTTTTAAAGTTATTTTAGTGGTTCATGTTTCTGTCCACAATACCAAACTTCTAACAATTAATTAAGATTAATTCTTCTTGAAAGCTTGGAGCTATGCTTCACAGATTATCAAAAACTGGAAAAAGAAGCCTACAAACAATGATTACAGAAAATCTACAAGAAATTTAAAGCCTCCCTTTTCCTAGAGACGGATTATTCTAAGACTTAATAAGAGAAGCATTTATACATTTTAAAATGGTTTTCAAAAGTCAGTATTAATGTATAACTAAACAGAAACTTTTTATTATTTCGTGAAAATTTAATCTTATAATCAAAAATGCGTTTTCACATAATCTCCTAGTAAATGCTCGTACTTTCTGTATAAAAACTTTCAGCCTGTTATCGGTCAAAATGCTGAAAACTACCTTTAAGTAGCTTTCAAATATTCAGTGTCGTTCCCTGGTCGCAAACGTGTAAAGATTTCATGAACTGAAGTTGCGCACATTGCTAGTGCTCACGGAATTTTAATCAAAACTTTCGGGAACACTGGAAACGACTACATGTTATTTAAAACTTTTTTTGGGTGAAGGCGACATTATTTTATGAGCCATGGCCATCTTAAAAAAAGAGAAAGAAAAAGACCAGCAGAAAATGGAAATCACAATTTTTACATACTCTTTAAGACTTTTAATAATGCATATACTTATTCTTTGAGACATTAAAGGTAAAATTTACATCCTTCATGCTGCCTCAATCTTTGATCATGATAATACTATTAAAAACATACAAATATTGATCCTTATTAATCTCTAGAAACAATATACTTCGTGAAAATAAGAATTTCTTACTTTTTAACTTATTAATTTAGTACATCGATTGTCCAATACTTCTGAACAACATTAGGCCTATGAAATCATAGAACGAACGTAGATTTTATCCTTTACAAAATATTTATTCCCTTTGATATTAAAATTATTGTTCAAACTTTTTCAAAAATGTTATGCAAAATTATTTTATATATCATATATATATATACAGTGAGTGGCTACTTTTTTATGACCACTTCCTCAGTACTTTGTTGGGCCACATTTTGCCTTTAATACTGTGTCGATTCTTCGTGGCATGGACTCCACGAGATGTTGATAGGTGGTTTGTGCAATCTGAGACCATGCTTGATGAATAGCACTTTCCAGGAGTGTGAGATTGCAGGGTTGTGGATCCAGCTGTCCGATGATGGCTCGTTCAACTTCATCCCACAAATTCTCAATGGGGTTGAGATCTGGAGATTGTGGGGGCCACCTAAGCAAAGCAAACTCACCGGCATTTTCCTGAAACCAATCCTGTACAATACGAGCACCATGACAGGAGGCGTTATCTCGTTGAAGGTGGCCATCGACATTGGGATAAACCATCCACATGACAGGATGCACTTGGTCCGCAACGATGTTTAGATGTAATGTGCCAGTCAGACGTTGATCAACACGAACTAAAGGGCCCAAAACATGCCAGGAAAACATTCCCCAAACCATAACGTTGCCTCCACCAACTTGAAGGGTTGTAGCAATGGATTTGGGGTCCATGCTTTCGTGCTGTTTCCACCAAATTCTCACTTGGCCATCAGCATGGTGCAACTGAAAACGTGATTCATCGAACCACATAATTTGTTTCCAATTATCGACTGTCCAATCCTTGTGCTCCTGTGCGAACTGGAGACGTTTTCTCTTGTTAACTGCAGACAGCAAAGGTGTTCGAACAGGCCTTCGGCTGCCATATCCCCTCCGATTCAGTGTACGGCGGACAGTGCGTGCAGAGATCATTTGAGGGGATCCTTGATTAAGATGGTCTGCAATTTGCTGCACTGTTGCCCTTCTGTTGTCTGTTACCAGTCTGGATACTCTACGTTCCGCCCGAGCAATCACTAGTCGATGATGACCACACGTTGCACGTAGAGACCCAGTTTTTTGGCTGACAGTCCAGTCTTTAAACACCTTGACAACAGCTGCTCTGGAACATTTCACGAATGCGGCGGTTTCGGTGATACTCACTCCATGGCTTCGAGCTTCTACAATGATCCCACGTTGAAAGTCCGTCAAATCGCATTTTTTACCAGTCTCGTCACCCAAAAATCACTTCTACTACTGTCGCAAGCACTAAGCTTTCCCTTTTTATACTAGCCTCGCCGTCTGGCGGCAACAGAGGACAGCCATAACTCATTTGCCTAAAACTGTCAGGTGGTCATAATTAAGTGGCCACTCAGTGTATATCATCACTAAGTTGTTCTCTGAGTTTCAGAGGTTAGCTCCAAAAAGTAATACAAACTACCAGATAATTTTTACTTACTCTTGCCGTATCAAACTTCTCCATTGACACCGATCTTGACATGCAACTCGGGCTTCACTGACATCCATCACACGGCGTACACAAAATCTTCTATACTTCATATTCATAATCTTTTTCTCATGCATGAATCTGATCCTCCATTACTTCCTTGGCCTTCCTCTGCCTTTCCTTCCTGCCACTTGGGCTAAAAGGATTTTCTTAGTAAGCACCTTATCACTCATTCTTTCAATGTTTCTGTGCCACACATCAGAGTAGGAACAATTCCACTTTCATACCCAGCCATGCGGGACTCTATTGAGAACCCATCATTCCTGTGAAAACCTCCCAGAACAGCCATGACTTTCAATGAAGAATTCATTCGCTTGCTAATTTCACCATCCAATCTGTTCTCTCTGCCAAACATACTTCCTAAATACACAAACTCATTCATCTGGTCAAGCACGGTACCATTTAGACTTATATTACATTCAGTACTACCAGTTCCTCTCTCAAAAACCATAAATAATAACGTAAAAATGAATTTTATTCATTTTTCTTTAACATGTAGTATTAATTATTCCTGGCATCTGAGCATTTAATTTTTTAAGCTATGATGATATCGAGGAGTCCTTTGCTATATTTTAAAACCAAGCAAATGCGCTTTATTGTTCTCACTAAATTTATCGGTAATTAGACACTGTTGTGTGTATTACTGTATGAAGTTAAAAGCGATCTCAGTGCACAAATATTTTCAAAATTATTCAACGTGATTATTGCTCCATAGATTCGATCCCATAGTAAAATTATTAAACTATTACCCTACTTATCACAGGATAGAATCCACGGCTGGGAATTGCACATAAATGGCGCTTAGCACTTAGATATTGTGAACTGGTTGAATTAAAATCTAAAAGGCTCGTTTTCAGAACTTCAGTGGTGATAGTTCTGTGGGTGATCAGGATTATCTGTCGCAGTGATTCGATTTAATGACATTAGTCAAATCTAAATCAACAAACAATTACTTTTACAGCGCCAGAGACCAAATTTAAATGAATTTTTTACTTTTTTTACGAGACTAGTTAAAAAATTTTCCGAGAGTACTTAAATGACGGCGGATGACTTTAAAAAGACAAAATCTTGTAAATCAAAACGAATCCAGCAAAATGATTTTGGAATAGAGCAACTTTAGTTACATTGGTTTTGTGGGCAATTACGTTCCAGCAAGTGAAGTTAGGAACTTCAAACTGTTATATTTCCGAATATGCCGTCCGAACGAACAGCGGTTCAAGTCTTGGATGTGGCATTGGAGATGGGCCTGACTTACGGAATTGGCAGCACCGACTCTCCTCCTTCCCTGGAGCCAATGGTTCCAAGTTAGGGATGGTGACTGCTCATAGTCCTTACATTTGCTCACGATGGTCATTAAACCTTGAAAAACGAATTCCGAACATGGGGACAACGCCTTACGGTTTTGAGTTGCGTTTGGTTTGAATTTGAACGGCTGTCAAGTAACAAATTTGAAATGGTTTTCATAGGCTAGATATAGCAATTTAATTCTTCCATTTTATTCGAAAGCGAATTTTCCGTTGCACCGCGTCTTAACGTTTTATTTTGCATTTATCCGCATAAAAACTTTCAAATATCTTTTTTCCATTTTTATAACTCAAATTCACCATATTAAGAAAGTTTCTCATGATATAAAACGAGGGTAGTTACCTGAAAGCATGATTTCCGCGAGTGTGAATAATAATAGTGATATTCAGAAAGAGAAATTAGTTCAGCATACTTTTTATGAGACTTCAATAATACAAGAAGATTGATGCCATCGAATTCTCGGGCTTAATGAGTACGTCTTTTGACAAAACTTTCAAAAATCGAATTTCGGTAAACTAGTATGAAATATTTTCATGAGAAAAACAGAAAATGAATGGGAAGTCGTAGTTGCGGTCGCAGCCACAAGGCTGGAAGAAACATTTCAGGCCGCCCTGGTGGCGCAGTGGTCTAAGGCGCTGGCCTCTGATCATTCGTCCGTAAGGGGTCCGGGTTCGAATCCCGGTGAGGCATGGATGTTGTGTTTGTCTTACGGCACTGGCTCTCTCCCTTCCCTGGAACCAGTGACCCTAAATTAGGGACGGGCGACTGCTTATAGCCCATTGAGTTGCTCACGGTGGTCGTTAAACCTCCAATCAAAAAAAAAAAAGAAACATTTCGGTGAGCATAAATTAAAAGTGTCCTTGAGATAATTTTAGGACTTCATATTTCTGAAACGTATACACACATATATAAATGTCGCTCCACATTATTAAGCATTAAAGGGTAAGCAATGGTTAGTATACCCTGAAAGTACAATTTTTATACAAACCACACCTATCCACAAACATGACCTACTCCACTACAATGGTGTGACCGTTTTAAAGTCCTTGCCAGCTGCAAATATGTCCGATACATACCACTACATAGCATACCTTCTAATGTGGCGATGAGTAAACAAGGAGATCAGAGCGAGTTGGATCATGGGAAGATAGTCGGTGCGAAAAATATCCCAGAGGGTGCAAGAAGAACGTTGATTTTTAAAAGTGGTGAGAGAGCGTCTGAGATTTCTGCCGGCGACCGTCGTACGTGTATACCAGGTCTTAATCAAAGCCAGCAAAACTGGCAGCCGCCAAGGGAAATGTGGCCGTTTCTTCCGTGTCATGACATCAGAACAGAGGGTCACAGTGAAGAGGATGACGTCTGCATTCAATAACTGGGCACCTACGAACCTTTCGACGTAGGATGGCACGTCCGGGCTATAGCGGGTACCCTTGTAAACAGAACGCCACCGGCCTATGAGGATGCAGTGAGTAGAAGAGCACTGCCACTGAACCGTGGAAGACCGGAAAAGGGTGCGTAGGTCAAACGAATCGAGGTTCCAACAACAGCATGCCTAGAGGAAATTGATTGCCTGTGCAGGTATATCCCATGATGCCACGGACCCCAACTCTCAAGTTGGACGATACAGGCCAGTGGAGGCGGTGTAACGTTCTGTGAGTATCTTGGTGGGCTACATTGGCACCCCTGTACCAACTGAAAACACGATTGCTGTACAAAGCTACGTTGACATACTTTTCAACCACCTACACCTGTTCATGTCTGTCCATTTTCTACAGCAGGATTCCTTCTTTTAACAAGACGGTTTCCCAAATGACTGGTTGAAGCAGCGTTCGAGTGAGTTCGTAGTCTTCGAACGGCTTTTCCACTCTCTGGGTTTTAGCGCAATTGAGCCTGCAGAAGGAGAGCTATGCATTCGAGCCCGAAACCCACCACGTGTAACTCTCGGCACTTTTCGGACGTCTATAATTGGCTGTAATATCCCCTGAACGTTTCCAACACTGGTTAAAGTCCATGCAACGACGTGTTATACCCAGAGTTGGGCAATATAGTAATTGAATTAATCGGTAATGCATTACAGCGTAATGGTAATGGGAACAAGAACTTAGCGATACCATTACATGGTAATGGTGAACTGGTCGTTAGAATTACATGGTAAATGTAATGGCATGTAGCAGTTACCCCTTATAATCGTAATGGTTAATGGTTAATTACATATATAGGTAATTAACCAATAACTTGTGGGTAAAAGTTCGGTGTGAATGAACCAGCAACCAGCACACCCTTACACGTTGTGTAGGTTATTTGACAATTGTTTCACCCCTTGGACATCAAATGCGTGTGTGTATATATTGGAGCTTGTACGTGTACGACATGAGTAGTTTTTTGCCGCAAGTAAAGTTATTTGAACGAATACATATGAAGTAAGTACGAATGGGATGTTTATTTCGGTTGGAGATACTCATTTCGTCCATCTCCAATACAGTATTCTTGTCCATTACATACATTCACTGTCCAAAATAATTACCCCAGTATTGCCATAAGCACATATTAGCACTACACTCACAGTTCAGCAACTCAGGGTGCACTGCCGAATATTACAGAAATTTGCGAACTCTTGACATTTTTGCCGTACTTCTCAAGTGTTGTTGTCCATTCCTTGTCCGATACGAACACTGGAACAGCGAGCGACTGACTCCTTTATATATACTTCACGACAGGACCTGAACCTTCTGGAATATTCTTGATTTACATAAAGCTCTCCAACTTCCCACTGCGCGATCATTCTGGAACATTCTACTACTTCTAGAACATTCCCATTCTTGCTGCTTCTAGAACATTCTACACGACACTTCGGTATCTGTCTGCTATGTTACATGGCCGACTTTTCTAGACATAACTTTTGGCACACGTGCATTTCGGTAAACTATTAGTAATATGTAATTATTATTTGCAAATTGTGTAATTTCATTACCAAATAATTCCAGTGCATTTGAATGGCATTATTAAATAATTGAATTCTATCCTCTACATTGTAATGCATTACAGATTAATTCCATTACTTTGTGCAAACCACACTTGGGATTACCTTGTAATACACGTTAATTGCAATCTGTACTTCCATTACTTTGTAATGCATTCTGGCCCAACTTTGGTTATACTCGTAGAGGGCGAAAGGTGAAACCACATGGCATGTTATTAGGTGCATGTGTATAATATAATATATTATATTATATTATATTATATTATATTATATTATATTACGAGCGTTGTACATAAGGTAATGCAAAATTGGGCATAACTTCTTTCTTGACTGACAGAGGGAGTTCAAATTGCTCATGTTGGTAGAGTAATTGTTCCTCTATACAAAGGTACTACTCAATATAGTTTGCAAAACAAACAATGCATTTGCGCCATTGTTGAATTCTCTTTGAAAAAATTTAGGTTTGTGCTGTTGTACCCACTTCTTCACAGCCACTTTCACCTCGTCTGTGTCATCAAATCGCTGCCCCCAGAGACTTTTCTTCCTTGGATCCAACAGGTGGAAGTCGGAGGTTGCCAGATCTGGGCTGTACGGTGGATGGGAGACCACCGACCAGCCTAATTTGCTGATCGCCGGATTTGTTGCCAAAGATGTGTGTGGTCTCGCATTGCCATGGTGAACGTGAATCCTTTTCAGATTCTTGTTCGGCCTCTTCCTCCTTATGGCTTCTCTAAGCTTCTTGAGTGTATCAATGTACCGCTTCCTGGTTCCAGTACGGCCAAGATCCAGAAAATCAAGGAGAATGACAGTCCGTCATCATATAAAACAGTTACCATGACTCTCTGTGCTGATCGCTGGCTCTTGAACTTCTTAGGCTTTGGTGAAGAGGGATAAAGCCTTTCCATGGATTGATTCTTCGTTTCCGGATCATAAAGACACGCCCACGTTTCATCCCCTGTCACCAGATCAAAAAAAGACGTGTCTTCGTTGGCTTCCAGCGCGTCCAGCAGATCAGATCAGACTTCCGCCCTTCTTCAAATCGAGTGTCAACTGCCGAGGTACCCACTTTGCACACACTTTCCGATACCCTAAGCCTTCCCTCATCCTCTGTATGGCATTGTGACTAGAGTCCAGTTGTGTATCAAGTTCACGGATTGTGACTTGACTCTCCGCGCGAAACAGTTCATCCACTCGCTGCCGATTGACGATACGTGTCAGTGGTCGCAGATGATGTTCTCCGACTGCGTGGTTTGTCTTCAATGCTCGTTTCTCCTTTTTTAAACTTCTTCATTCATCTGCGCACATTGCTCTTGTCAATGGTGTCATCCCCGTAAACATTCTGTAGCCTTCTGTGGATGTTGGACACAGCCTTCCTTCGTCAAGAACTCAATGACGGCACGTTGCTTCTGCTTGGAATCCATTATTTATCTGCAATGAAGAAAAAGAGTTTCTATAGAGGAAGAGTTACTCTACCAACATGTGCAATTTGAACGACCCCTGTCAGTTAATAGAAAAGTTATGCCCACTTTTGCATTACTTTCGGTACAACACTCTTATATTATATTATATTATATTATATTATATTATATTCATTGTCAACCATTATCAACCCACTGCTGGATGAAGGTCTCCCCAAGTTTCTTCCACAATTGTCTGTTTTGAGCCTGTCTCCTCCATGTCACTCCGGCATGCTCTCGAATTTCATGTAATATAATATGATATACCGATGAGCTATTACATTATGACCACTCCCACCCTATAGAAATGAGTGCGCCTGGAAACCAAAGGGTGGCGCAGGTGAAATTCACAGAATAGTATATATACAACCCGAGGACCGGCTTTCGGTTAGTAGAGTGTTCGGAGTCAGAACGCGAAAATCTGCCAATTTATCAGAGTTTGATAAAGGACAAATTGTGATGGTACGGCGCCTTGGAACTACGATCTCAGAAACGGCGTGGTTTGTAGGTAGTTCACGTGCCGCTGTAGTCAGTGCGTATCAAAAGTGGTGCACAGATGACCACACGACGAACCGTCGTCCAGCCGTCTGTCTTCCGCACCTCATTGGGTCCTGAGGGGAGCGAAGACTGTCGCGCATTGTTCAGACCGCAGGGCCACAGTGCGACAAATCACTAACAGCTACAACAGTGGTGATCAGAGCAATGTGTCACAGCACACAGTTTATCGCAGCTTTCTGCGCATGGGCCTGCGTATCAGAAGACCCAGCTGGGTCCTCATGCTCACTGCACGTCATCGCCAACAACGCATGAAATGGACCCGAGATCATCAAGATTGGACCAATTTCTTCCAATCACCACCATTTCGAAATGTTCCCGAACATTTCGGGTTGATGATGATTGGAAGAAAGTGGCCTGGTCTGACAGATCAAGATCCCTGGTGCATCATGTAGAAGGCCGAGCGCGGATACGCCCATTACCAATGGAGGCTATGACACCTGGATGCACTGTTGGGCGGAAACAGGTCGGCGACGGCAGTGTTATATTGTGGGCGATGTTTTCTTGGGACACTTTAGGCCACATCATCCCAATAGCACAATCCCTGATAGCTGTCAGGTATCTGAACATCGTTGCGGACCAAGTTCACCAATTCATGGCAATTGTGTCCCCTGCTGGTGATGGCCATTACCACCAAAATAATACGTCATGCCACACTGCCAGAGTCGTCAAGGAGTGGTTTGAGGAACATGCTGGTGATTTTCTGTTAATGCCTTGGCCTCCAATTTCACCTGACATGATCCCAATCAATTATTTGGGGTTCGACTTGGAAAAGCGGGTTTCCGCTAAATCACCACCACCCCGAAATGTACGGGAATTGGAGAACCTGCTGTTGACATACCAGATACCTGTGGATACCTATCGCCACCTCATCGAATTGACGCCTCACCGAGTGTCCGCTGTTTTGCGGGTTAAAGGTCGTCCTACAACTTATTATGTCCGGTGGTCATAATGTAATGACTCATCGGTGTATAATATAATAGTTCGCACTCTTAATCTGAATTTCTTCACCGATTTCCGAACGCCTTTATACAAGTATCTCGGTTTCATGATTGATTTGCAATTAAAGATAAACTTATTATCATAAATCTGAGTAACGAATTCGTTTCCCGCAATAAATAATCTTTCATATGAGTCACAGGCATTATTCATGAACTTTATCTTCATGCACTTTGCTTGGTTTTCATCATTCTGTTGTAAAGCACTGTATCGCATATAGCTGTGCGAATGCCTAACAAATAATTTGTCCTTTAAAATCTGCACCCAAAAAAAAGTCTTTTTACTTGTGTCATTCACATAAAACCATGGTTATGTGTATCTTATTCTCAGCATCAGCTTATAAACTTAAGCTGACGTTGAAAATTATAAACGTACTAGGTAAAAACCTATCAACAATAACGGAGGAAAATAAGATATGTAGAGTAATATTTTTAAAACCAGGTATTTTCTTTTTGTTTGTGAACTTAGAATTGTTAAAATGCAAATGTTAAAATGTTATGGTAGTTCATGCGCAGAAGCAAAGACAGTAATTTTTCTTTTCTGTTTTTCTTGTTCTTCTTCTACAGATATAAATAAGAGAATACCTGGTTATATTCTGCGAAACAAATTTAATCATATTCTGAGAATTTCGTGGTTTAAGAAGAAAGAAAGTTCCCAAATCATACTCGTATTTCTTCAGCGTCCACATAAAAATAATCGTAAAAGGCTTCAAATTGGTCTTCTTTAGGATTTTGCTATTAATTTGCCACAAACAAAGCAAACGTTATGTAAAACATTTATGCAGACAATGGACTTTTGGGTTTTCTGTACCTATTACAACACGCAACTAAAATCCGATTACTATTTGCTCACTGCAGCAGGATGATTGAAATGGACTGAAGCCGCAACCGTGGGAAACAAGGCAGTACACAGTCGCGACTTTTCTTGAGCACCACACGGGAATTCTGTTAATTTTGTAGGGTTTAGAGGGTAGGTCCGTGATTCACAAGCCTAACAAGTGCCCCGTTGCCAAAAAAATGCTTCAGCTTTTTGTAAATGTGGTTTTGTCTATGATATGGTATAGCCCGGCACCGCATTTCAAATTTTTATTTTTATTCTTTTTAGATCAAAAGGGTTTAATAAAAAACTGAAACCTGGCAGGCAATTTCGAAAGCCATTTACAAAATTCACAGATGAAATACAGTAATAATTGTTCATTATTTTATCATCTTATAAATAAATGTGCATTACCAGAGTTCCAAATTATTATACTGTTTAAGTTAAGGTCTTCACCGTAGCAAAAACGTTTGACCTTCTTTAAAAACCAAAAAAAGTATTTCGGCTTTTTCGCGTGTCTGGGTAACTCCTAATTTAACGTAACTTTTCCCTTTGGCGATTTCACGAAGCAGAGATTTCAGTTTTTTCCATAGGAATTTCAAGGAAACCTACAATACTCGCAACATGAACTCGTAAGCTTGTTATTTATAGATATTCGTACAACAATACCCTTGCAAGCGTGAAAAAAAGACATGAACAGGAATCAGAAGTGAGAAATCAGGGACATATAGCGTAAAAATGGATGTTATTCGCCTCAACAAACGCACGCGTTACCGAAACTTTTTCGAGACGAAAATTTCCTTGCAAACAGGGCCAAAAAAAGAAAAGAAACTAGCACTTTTTCTGCACTGCTTACCAAAGAGGAGCCTAGAAGTGATTATGAAAATGACCTTTTAATCATCACAAGTAACTAACTATTCAAGGAATTTATGGACGACAAATGCCTTAATAGATAAATTTTCCATCTGCATTATTGCCAACTTAAAATAAATTGAATACTCCTGTTATTACGTATACTGGTGGAAAAAAGGCTGAAATAGGAAAAGCACATATCGCGTCCTGACACTGATTGCTTTAATCGTTGGAAGTAGTAGCAGCATGTAACACGCTTTGATATAAGAATTCCTTAAGAAAAATTACTTCACTGACTGGCCACTTTTTAGTGCCTCCCTTGTGTTATGCCTATGGAAAAAAATATTCATAGGCGGTACAATGCGGGAATAACAGCTGCAGGAAAATACTGTGTACGAAAGTACTGTGAATGTGGAGCCAAACAAAATTTACATTAAACACCCAAATTTATCATGAGTTCTTTATCATATTCCAAGAACGCTGAAACTTAAACATATTCTATAAGTTCTGTACTTCACAGTTTCTGTTCTTAAATTTGATTTAAATGAAGGAAAGACAAGGAGGTGTTTCCGTGTTTCTTCATTATTATAGAGTGAATGCAGTGTTCTTAAGAAGTGTCCAAGCAGTATCATAACTACCAAAAACTGATAAAAGTTGCAAGCTTATAGAAAATGCATGGATACATATGCTTATCATACAAGCACAGTTTTCAAACTAAATAACCATGCTGCAACAATTTAAGCCACATGCATGCGTGTATCTGTATATTAAGACCAAACGCTGTTTAGTGGCAATGGTTTATCCCTTACGATTTACTTTCTTTTCGGGTGAAACTAAAAACTTAAATTCGAAGGAACATGTATACCTATAAGAAATAAATATGTTTTTTTTAACTAAATGTTACTTCATCACCATCATCATTGTCAACCATTATCAATCCACTATGCTGGACGAAGGTCTCCCCAAGTTTCTTCCACAACGATCTGTCTTGTGCTAGTCTCCTCCATGTCACTCCCGCATACCTTCGAATTTCATCCACCCATCTCATGTGGTCTTCTTCTGGGTCTTTTCCTCTCCCTTGGGATCCAATCTAAAAATTCGGCTGTCCATCGATGGTCTGTCCTTCTGGAAGTATGTCCAGCCCATTGCCATTTCAGGGATTTAACTCTGATCATGATGTCTTCCACTCTTGTCATTATTCGGATCCACGAGTTCCTCTTCTTATATCTCCTGGTTACACCAAGCATGCATCTCTCCATGCTTTTTCGAGTTGTCTGCAGCCTTTGTATGTCTCTTTTAGTTAAGGTCCACGTCTCTGCACCATTGGTAAGCACTGGAAGGATGCATTGATCAAACACTTGTTTTTTAAGACATAATGGCATATTGCTCTTGAAAATTATGCTGTTTCTTCCAAAAGTTCTCCAGGTAGGTTTTACACGCCGATTAATATTTTCAGCAATGTCACCCTCACTTACGGGAAGATATTTAAATACTTTCCGTAGTAGTTAGAATTTGCATGTTTGTGAGGCATACATACACGAGATTATTCGCTAACTGCTCCTTAAAAGAAATTATTAATTACTTTCGTTTATCGAGTTTTACTGCGCGAGAAAGTTGTATATCCACAAATTTGCACTTAAATCGTACCTTCTTTCATGGTATTAAAACTGTGTTGGCAAGCGCGAAACTGCATATGTTTTCTTATTAGCTACAAAATTCATACAAAATTCGGTGGAATTATGCTTAATTCCGTAATAACGATGTATACATAATGTGGTATACGGAAAAAGTCCAAAACATTTTGCAAAGTAGGTTCTCTACGTATTTCAAAAGTTCAGAACTAATTTCCGCACTAGTTAGGATCACTTTTGATCACCCCACAAATTGAATTTGAATCAAAATACAACTTTTATTGCCGCCTGATGGTTATGTAGTGTATAGTGAGAAATTTTTACTCATCTGCCCGCAGGGCTTGGTTTCGAATCTCAGTTTAGGCCACGGATGATGTGTTTGTTTAACGGCACTTGTTCGTTGTTTTTTCCCTGACTCATAATACAAACGTGGACCCCAAATTAGTGACTGACAGATCTCCCGCTCCTTATACGTTCGTGAAGCAGTTAAACAATGTGAAAATTTTGTATTTGTTTTCATGATTTAAATATCGATCACTAATTCTGTGTACGGAATTGTCTGAGATAGAAATTAAGCATCCAGTTCCTCTATCTGCAAAACATAGGCAGTAAGTATAATAAATCTAGCAAAGTGGCTACTTCTACTTAGTGTGGTATGATTACCAAAATAATCGGAGATAACGGAATTTAAATAAGTTACTGACAGCTTAATAAAGCTTACTGAAAAGGAAGAGATACGTGCTACCATTTTCATGCGACGCATATATGCACATATTATATGTTAATATGTTTTACATGTTTAACAGAGTTCACAAACAAACATTAAATAGCTGCAACCTCAAGAAACATTTCCAAATATTTTCAGGAGATTCAAAAGATCTGAAAGCAATTTCAACTTTGATTTCTATATCATTCAAAAACAAAATGCTTGTCGTGGTTGAAGAACTCAGATTAATAGCATATAATGATTCGTTCTCCGTTTGCAGCGTTCGTAAGTGACGTCGACAAGGGCAATGATCGAATGCATTGTCTTTGTTTAAGACGCTTTCTTACTTTTTCTCTTCAAAGTCCAGTTTTCCTAATGCTTGAACGAGGTTGGGAGCATTTTTTTAGTTTCTCCTCAAAGCAGGTTCGAGTGCTTTTTGTTTCTTTCGTTCTTCGTTAATGAGCTTTTATGTTCTATAATTATGTTCATCTCCGAGTTTGCCCTATATAACTCGTGCCACGTTCATAAAATAAGTGGATAAACTGCGGTGGCGTCGGAATCGCCGGGGCAGAGGGGGCAGTTGTCTCCGTACTCATTTGCATGCAGGAGCAAAGCATCTCCCCCTCACTTTTTTTCCTTTCTAATTATGTCCGTATTCAGAAATCGAATAAATATTCAGATTTCTTTTTATTTTCTACCATTTAAAACTCCTTCTGATGAAACAAATTCTCATTTTTGTTCTTATCGTTAATAATTTGTAACTGTGAATTTTTAACGCCATTCCTGAGACGCAAGATCCTGTTAATCTGTCCAGTATGAGAAATAAATATTTCACGAAGTTCCAGCCATCCAGTATAAGTATGAGAAAAAAAAGTCATTTCACGATACCTGCCTTTTTCCAAAATATTTATCCTGAACTTTTGAAAGATATTGTGTTTTTATAGGAAGAGCATGGACGTTTCCTTTTTCATTTAAGTGTAATGAAATCAGTTTTTCTTTAAGGAAATAAAAAAAAGAAAATAGAAGAGGTGGGGAGGGAGAGAAAAGAATAAGATATATCTTTGTACGTATGTTAGTTGATGTTTAACGTCAAGGCTACGGTTTTTGTGGAAGTGTCCAAATCCGTACAGTTTAATATCGTTTGTTATGAGTAAAATGTTTTATACCTATAAAATCTGCACCAATATAAAACACAAATTTCATATTAATTTAGGTATTATCAATACAATCGTTTTATCCGTAGTATTTTCTAATGAGGTCATCCGTTCTGTTTTAAAACAATATGATAATTTTCATATTCTGACCGAAGAACGCCTATACTAATATCTTGACCCCGCTGTCCAAAAATAGTTCCGGCGCTCCTGATACATTGTTGTTTTTTTTTAGGGGGAGGGAATTAATAATTTGAAAACCGAGTTTTCAAAAAATAACCTGTCGTTGTCATAGAGCTAAGCATATTACTTTATGTTCAGTAGTTCCTTGGAAATCATTCATTGGTATTTTATAAAGACGTGAAGATCGCAGAGCTAAATCTTAGAAATTATATTTTTCAGAATGTAAAGCTATAAGTAATATCCTCAGGTTCTTGCGGAAGTGAGTTTTTCTACAAGCAATCTCATAATAGAAAAATGCATCTTATATTCCACTAATACAAGAAGCATTCCGTTGTACGATGAAATTTCAAATAACATTCATATTATTTTACTTAAAATGATGAAGAGTGCTGCAGTTCTCGTAAAGAAAGGAAAAGTGACAACGGGATTATTATCCGATATAAGTCTACAGGCCAACTTTTATCTTAGTTGAAATTTAATTTAATATGATTTAATATTCAGGAAAATCCATTTTTCTCTTTGTCTTAATTACAGACAGTTGCAAAAGTTTAAGACCAACTGTTGGTATTAGGAGATTTCTACCGTGCGAGTGTCAGTTTACTTCTGGTTTTCATGCTGAGAGGTTTTGTACGTATTTTCCCTATAGTGAAAAATGGGGGAGGAGCGTCATTAAGTGTTACTCATAAGGCACAAAATAGTGACTTTATATCATATATCCGTACGTGACATAAGTAGAAATGTGAATGTAAGCAATACTGCTATTCATAAAACAATCATGAATATCGAGATGCAGGTGAATTTAGCGACCGAAAGAGAAGTGGACGTCCAAGGAAAACAACCCCACGTGATGTCGATTCCATAAGGCCAATAGTTATGCGTTCTCCGAGAAGTTCTGCAAGAAAATCAAGGCCTTTCTACATTCAAAAGGGTCTGATATTAGTATCAACACTGTTTCCCGAAGTCTTAGCAAAGATTTTGGATAAAAGTCTTATATCATCATCATTGTTAACCATTATCAATCCACTGCTGGACGAAGGACACCCCAAGTTTCCTCCACAACGGTCTGTCTTGTGCCAGTCTCATCCATGTCACTCCCGCATACTTTCGAATTTCATCCACCCATCTCCCATGTGGTCTTCTTCTGGGTCTTTTCCTGTCCCTTGGAATCCAATCTAAATTTTCGGCTGTCCGACCTCAGGAATCTTCCCTTCATTAAGTCTGTCCTTCTGGCAGTATGCCCAGTCCATTGCTATTTCAGGGATTTAACTCTGATCATGATGTCTTCCACTCTTGTCATTTTTCGGATCCACGAGTTCCTCTTCTTATTTCTCCTGGTAACACCAAGCATGCACCTCTCCATGCTTTTTCGAGTTGTCTGCAGCCTTTGTATGTCTCT
This sequence comes from Macrothele yani, assembly GCA_039090855.1. Lineage (NCBI taxonomy): Eukaryota > Metazoa > Arthropoda > Arachnida > Araneae > Macrothelidae > Macrothele > Macrothele yani. Next base: position 72,605,907 of record CM077001.1, read on the forward strand.
TTTAGTTAAGGTCCACGTCTCTGCACCATACGTAAGCACTGGACGGATGCATTGATCAAACACTTTTCTTTTAAGACATAATGGCATATTGCTCTTGAAAATTATGCTGTTTCTTCCAAAAGCTCTCCAGGCAAGTTTTGTACGACGATTAATTTCTTCATCAATGTGACCCTCACTTGATATCTGCTGTCCACGATAAACGTACGTGTCTGTTATCTCCAGTTTTTCTCCATCAATCGATAAATCTTCATTTCTTCTCAAAGCATTGAACATCGCTTTTGTCTTCTAAAAATTCATTTTTAATCCCACTTCTTTACTCTGGTCAGCAAGTTCCTGGATCACACTCTGCAGCTCTGATGGGGTAGTTGCAAAAATGACTACGTCATCAGCAAAACGAAGGTGGGTGAGATAATCTCCATTAATCTTCATCCCTTTGTTTTCCCAGTTCATTGATTGAAAGACATTTTCCAATGTAGCATTAAAGAGCTTCGGAGATATGGTGTCACCTTGTCTCACTCCCTTTCCAATTTTTATGTGTGTTGTATTTTCAAACAGCCGAATCTTCGCACTTGCATTCTCATAAATGTTATTAATAATATTAATGTATGCATCTTCAATACCGCAGGATTCCAGAGCCATTGTAACTGCTAATGGTTTCACCGAATCAAAGGCTTTTTCATAATCGATAAAAGCCATGCACAATGGAAGTTCATATTCCCTCGCTTTTTCAATTAGTTCTCTCAATACGTGGATATGATCTATTGTGCTGTAGCCACTCCTGAATCCAGCTTGTTCTCTCGGTTGAGCCATGTCCAGTGTTACCTTCAAACGGTGGGAAAGAACTTTAGTGAAGATTTTATAAACCACTGATAAGAGGCTGATAGGTCTGTAGTTCCTCAGATCCTCAATGTCACCTTTTTTATGTAGCAGGATCGTTGTAGCGTTGTTCCAATCCTCAGGAATCTTCCCTTCGTTACGGCATCGAGTGAAAATTTGGGCGAGTACTGTTTCAATTTTTCCACTTGCTTCTTGTATGATGTCTACAGTAATTACATCTTCTCCTGGAGCTTTTCCCCGCTTCATGTTCTTGATTGCATGTGCAACTTCTACTGGGAGGACTGGAAGAACTCTGGTACTGGTACCTTTCATGATGTCTGGAATACATGTATCACCCCATTCATATAATTTGGAGCAGAAATCTTTCACTGTTGTCAAATTTTTGCCTCTATTTCTTGTTACAAAACCATCTTCTTTTCTCAGTGCCATAATCTGTTTTCTTCCCTTACTGAGATATCCCTTTGCTATCTTTACGCTTTGGTTGTTTTCAATTGCTTTCCTCACTAGTTCACAGTTAAATTTTCTTACGTCTTCAGTGATATTTTTTCGTACTGTCTTGCATTGCTCTATATAATCCACTTTGGAAGTCACATGTTCTTTAGTTGTCCTCATCTCTCTTCTTTTTTGCATCAACATTTTGGTTTTTCCTGATAATTTGTTCATATGCAACTTGTTCTTAGACCCAACTAATTTTGTTGCTGTTTCCATAAGAGCTTTGGGTACTTTTCTGTTAACTTCAGAAATATCCACTTCTTCCGATGTTAGGCCTTCTAAAGCAGAGAATCTGTTCTTCAGTTCCAACTTGAAGGTATCATGATGTTTTTTAAGGTTGGTTATGTCAATACATTTTGTTTGTCTTATGAGCTTGCCACGTTCAAGTTTAGTGTTGAGGTGCATCTTACATCTCACCAATCTATGGTCACTACCTGTGTTGAACTTGTTTAGCACACTGCAGTCTTCTATGACGAATTTTTTTTACACATAATAAAATCAATTTCACTTGTCGTCCCATTTGGATGTCCCCACGTCCATTTGCTGTGTGGCTTTTTCTTGAAAAACGAGTTCAAGATGAAAAACCCTTCTGCCTCTGCAAACTCAACGACAGTATTTCCACGCTGGTTTCTGTTGCCGTGACCGAATTTACCTACTGAAGTTTCATTCTGTTGCCGTTGCCCTATTTTTGCATTGAAATCTCCAATAGTTATCTTTAAGTGCTGCTTACCTTTATTATTTACATGACGAATTTCCTCATAAAATTCCTCAATTTCTTCTTCAGGATGACTTGTGGTGGGTGCATAAGTTTGAATAATCTGAGCCTTGTATCTTCTCGAGAGTTGGATAACGAGTCGTGCAGCTCTGTCAGAGGAACTTTCAACTTCTACAACTTTATCCTTCAGTTTCTTGTTTATTATAAATCCAACACCACTAGTTCTGCCAGTATCTGCCCCACGATAGTAGAAGAGATGTCCACTTTTCAGTTCAAAGAGATCTTCTCCTTTTCTCCTTACCTCACTTAGCCCGACGATGTCCCACTGGATCCTTTGTAGTTCCTCTTCCAGTTCAAGAAGCCTTGAATCAGAAGATAGGGAGCGTCCATTATACGTAGCCAAGGTCAGCATCAGATGGCAGCCTAGTCCGGTCCTCCGGGGATTCTTAGCACTCTCTGCCTTCATGTCGCACTGGCCGCTGCCTTGGCCAGGTAAATTCCAGCTGCCGGAGACTGAGGGCCAAGATTTAAGTTGTGGAATCATTTTGGAGGGGTTTGGCCATAACTCACCACGCTGGCCAAGCGGGTTGGTGAGTGTAGGATAGCATTTCGTTTAATCCCGATGGTATAGTTATACCGCTATTGGAGGTCGTCAGAGCCCTTTTAGTAGAAACAGGATGCACCACGAGAAGACGGGGTTGACATTTGTCAAGGAGAGGCTGTGATGGTACGCATCACCTGACCTTACATCCTAAAAGTTTTATATACCTGCACATAAACCTATACTAACCTCTGTCATGAAAAAGAAGAAACTCCAGTTTGCGAAGCGTCTTCAATTGTGGACTACTGAAAATTGGAGCCCAGTTCTTTTTCGATGAATCAACTGTGTGTTAATTTGAATCGCGTGAAGCACATGTTCGACCATCAAAAACAAAAGGTTTGATGAAAAATACACAGCACCGTGAGACATCTGCCGAGTCAGATGAATGGGGTGGTATGTCAGCATCCGATACAGCTTCATTATACTTTTGCGGACAGGCGCTACCAAGACTGGTCCTTTTTATATGGAAATGTTACGTGAGAACGGTAAGTCAGGTCATTGCTGTTTAATGCACGATCAAAGAACGAGGTCCATAAAACAGCGTAACACAGACCCCCCCCGGAAGTTATCCAAGCCATTCTTAGGGCATTACGCCTTATTCAAAAATGATCTTTTCTCCGTTTAATGGACAACTTTTCAGGCAACTGGAGGGGGTCCTATGGAGTCCCCTCTCCCATTTTCTTGCAGAAATCACTGTACAATATCTCAAATCCCTTGGTTTAGTTTCTTGTCCCATCAAACCCATTTTATATCTACGTTATGTAGATCACATTTTTTTTATGGTCCGACACAGTTGATACCTTTCGAGAATTTTTCCACTCCATGTCTTCTGTTCTTCCTTATATTAATTTCCCTGTTGGACTGGAAACTGATTCATCTTTACGTTTTTTTGGATTTTCTCGTCTCTCGTAACGCCGCTAGTTTTTCTGTTTATCGTAAACCCACTTTTTCTGCTTCAATCATTCATATTCTTCAGCTCACCCTAATACTCATAAATCTGCAGCTTTTCAATCTATTGTGCATAGGGCCTTCACACACTCTTCCACTCGCAACAAACGTTCTAATGAACTCAAGATCATAGCCCTTGCGGTGACTTTTGGTTTCCCTTGTGACACGATAGGCAGAATCATTGCTACAATCAGAAGGCTGTCAGCTACCATTTTAAGAATTGAACCACGGAAACGCCGTTTTGTGGGGTCCATGGATAACATTCCATGTGTTACCAATGTTTTGAAGAACATATGCCATAAATATGACTTAGATTTTGGCATCAGAACCTATAACCTGTTCGACTTTTCGCATTCTTTTGGAACCTTCAGACTTGGACACCTCTCCGAAGATTTACATTGGCTCCACTATTCGGAATCTTAAAGTGCGCTTATTTGAACACCAATATCATGTTAAGATGCACTCATCTACCACGGCTTTAGCTCTCCTTGTTGCTACGGGTCACACCGACCAGTATGGGAAGACACCTTGGTCATTTCCACCCCCTCCAGTAAGTGTCGCCTTCGATTCACCGAAAGTCTATTCATTCACCGTCTTGCCAATTACTGCTGTAATGATGATATGCTTATGAATATCTCCCAGGCTTGGAAATTATTATTTATTGATAATACCAGGACTTCACCAGCTGACTCACCCCCTGAGGACATTGAACAATAAATCTACCTGCAGAGGAATAACATAACTGTGCTTGACTGGCCAGGTAATAGTTCCGACCGTAACGCCATCGAAAATTTGTGGACCATTTTAAAACGCAAGGTAGCAGAAAAGCAGCCATCAAATTTCCGAGGTTTGATTGACGCGATAAAGTACATGTGGTGCAAAGACATTTCGTGTGACTACCACAAATCTCTCATTGAGAGTATGCCACATTGTATTCCGTCCGTTATAAAAAACAAAGGTGGCCACACAAACTACTGACTTCGGTCTTTCGGTATTCTAAAAAATGTAGATATTCATCTGTGGTGTCATTTTTTCAAATATCTCTGGCTAGTAATTATTTGTTTCTTTGAGAATCTTAATTTTCAAAAATTTACAGATGGTATTAAACTTTTGCAAATGACTGTACTTGCGCATAATTCCGTGAAAAGTAATTCCGCCAGGAAGTCGAAAGCATAATTAAAAAAAAATGTATCCATCTATCTGACTGTCAGACTGTCAGCCTTTTCTTTTTCTTTTTTTTTTACTTCTTAAATTTCTTTTCCAGTCCAGAAACCTCTGAAGAGAGTTTTGTTTTGTTTTTGTTCTTCTAATTTTATCTACAGCTCCGACTGAATGTTTCTTTGTCGCTAACAAAAATCTGGATCATTCTTAAGGAGCACTGCATTTCAGATTCAATTAACTGCTGTTAAACCCATGTGTTACCAATTACCAAGCGTTGATCACGAGTTCTCGCTTTATGAATTCCATGAATCTTTCATACCAAACTGCACTAAACTCTGCCACAGGATTTCACCGACATCTGTAGGTCACAGGCAAACCCAATCTGCGCGAAAATAATATTATTTACTGTTATCAGCATGATGACAGTAAGTAATACTATCCTCAAGTTGGTGCATAGATACCGAAAAGCTTTCCGGTTCCTCATTACTGACATCTGTAGACTAAGTAAAAGTAGAATCTTTGCCAATATTTTTTTCAAAAAGTTTCGGTAATTTTTGTACGTGAAGACAGCATACAATTATAGAATGCACGTTTGCAGTCGCTGATTTGGAGTTAAGGTTGTGTTACTATGTGTTACTACTGTGAATTGTCTCAAATGTTTCTGAAAACCACAAAATAAAAAGAACGTTCGCATTCGTGGAAACACCGCATAAAAATTCGTGTATAGACGATTTCATGTCCCATATTCAGAGTTAAATAACAGTCTGTTTTTGTCTATTAATATTTATTTTTCTTTCATGATTTGATATCTTCTTTTGGGGTATTAAAAGGAAAGAAAAGAAAAGTGTAACAGGTGTTCAGTAAAAGGAAAATGAAGACTACAACAGATGGAACCAAATGCAAAAGTTATATGTGGGATTAACTCTGTTGTGTCAAAAACATTCTTTTTCTAAGCAGTCATCTTCAAACTATAAACATTATTTTTTTAAGCAGTAGACTTCAAACTATAAACATTCTTTTTCAAAGCAGTCATCATTGCCTTTACCGTTGAAAAACCTTGAACAACTTAAAGAAGGTAATACGACTTTCTAAAATAAATTAAACAGCTGTCCATTGCCATGATTAGTCGCTTTTAAATCTTTTGGCAGTTTATGGTACAGCACTGTGTTGAGTTTTGCATCTTCGGGTTGTAGTTTTGAAATGTAATTCGGTAGCTTTGAATCCAAACTTTAAGAATGGTTATATTCGATACAATAAAAAAAAGAAAAATATCAAATGTCCAGTGTTTGAAGATGTTTAAATACACTTTCAAACACTGGACATTTGCTATAGCATACAATGTTTCTCATATGTCAACAGAATTTTGTAGCTTGGAATATAGTTTCAAGAGATGCCATTCTACAAAACACACCAATAAATTTGGTAGCATATCAGTCAGATGAGAAAAGATAAAAAGAACTCATTGAAGCAAAGTATGATTGGGCAGTAATCTTTCTTTTGAAACACAAGTCAAATTTCGGAATATATATAATATAGGTAAATTATATATATATGGGTAAATTTGATATATATATACAGTATATATATATACACTGCTGGACAATTGCTAAGGACGGATCATAAACGGCTATATAGCGCATAAAAAAGTAAATGTGGTTGGATGAAAAGTGAAATAAAATAATGTCAGAATGCCAGGACATTACAAGAAAGACAATTTATTGTGCTCTGAAATCCAGAAGGCTTTGGAACGTGTTCAAGGAACAAACAGGCCATTTTGTGCAGAATACGTAAACGTGAAAAAAATGCAATTACCGTCCGCAGGCGTTCCGGCGTAAGATGTCAATACGGGATATGGCCACCATGGAGGGCGATGCAAGATTCCACACGTCGTGTCATGCTTTGCACAACATTATCAAGCAGCTGTTATGGTAATTTATCCCATTCCTCTGTCAGTGCACGGATGAGGGTGTCATTGTTTATTGGAGGGCATTGGCGACCAGTAAGACTCCTCCCCAAAGCATCACACACATTTTCAATGGGATTCAGATCTGGAGAACGTGCTGGCCATACGAGGCGTTGAATATCCTCGCTCTCAAGACACTCCTGGACAGCGACTGTTCGATGACATGTTGCGTTGTCGTCCATGAAAATGAATCTATCACCGACAGCACCACGGAACAGGCGAACATGAGGTAGCAGAACATCATTAATGTATCGTTGGCCAGTCATAGTCCCAGTTGGAAGCACATAGAGAGACGTACGGCCATTGATCATGATGCCAGCCCATACCATGACACTACATGTCGGATATCGGTCCCTTTCCTGTATGTTTGCTGGACAATATGCAGTACCACTATCACGCCAGATCAGTTGTCGTCGACAATCAGACGATAGACTGTATCTACTCTCATCTGAAAAGAGGACAGCAGTCCAGTCGTTATCAGTCCAATAGCGATGTTGATGGCACCATTGCAAACGGGCGGTACGGTGACGTCTGGACAATGGGATGCACACAACAGGACGGCGGGCGTATAGTCCTCCTTCATGCAAGCGTCTGGCGACAGTTTTTCGGGAGATCCGCTTGCCAGTAGCAGCCATAAACTTATTTGCTACCTCATTAGCTGTGCTGCGCCGGTGTCTTTTTTGTTGATAGCTCTATGTGCCGATCTTCTGCAGGTGTCGTACTGCGAACGCAACCTCCCCCGTGACCTTTGCTACACTCTCCATTTGTTTGAAATGATTTCCAAAGCCTTGAAACAACACTGTGGCTGACGTCGAACTCCCTGGCAACATCTGTTATTTTTCGCCCTTCTTTAATGTTGCCAATATTACGGCCACGCGTAAAATCATCTAGGTGATGTCGGGAAGACATACTGAAAATTTCAAGTTCGTCAATTGATTCTTTCCCTTTCAACTTTGCGTTTGAACAACAACGGTCAATACGCGTCAAATCCTTTATATCTCTTATCAGCGCTATGACGTCACGAACAAGTTCGGCAATCCAAAATTTGCATACGCGCAACACGTCTTACTGTATCCCGCACTTATGCTAATTTTCACATTTTCCTGCCTTCCATTTTATGGTTGCTATCGTTGCTATTGTCATCCGTCCTTAGCAATTGTCCGGCAGTGTATATATATATTCTATAAAGAAGATACCTAAGCAAAAAAATGCAAATATAATTTTGACTCACACCTAGTACAACATAGAAAAGGTTATGTATCTACCTGTGTAAGTAAAAGGAGAAAAGACAAAAAAATAAAATAAAACAACTGAATGTAGAAGGTGTCGAGAATACTGAGCCTTGGCTTTATCAAGGACCAGCAAAAACTCTGCATTTTCTCACTTCCACAAAGACCTAGTTGGAAATGGGTTTCTGCAAGGCCATAGATGCAAGTAACATTCCCACCTAAAATAGTTTAAAACATATATATATATAAGTCATGTCCTCCGTAGAGTTGCATGACCTAGCACTAGTTAACAATTTCGCTTGCATCCATTAACCTTCATGGCCCGACCCATGCTCTTCATCTGTTACTATTAAACAGAGAGAAGAAGGTTAAAGAGAACTCAAGCTGTGAGAGTGACATAATAATTAGAAATGATTTTCAGCCATAACGAAATTCCAAGTTCGTTTGAGAGAGAATTTAAACCTGAAAATCAATGCAAAAGAAATCCAAATTTTACATTGCAATTAAAAAAGGAAATGTTAATTTTTAACGTACAGATTTTTGAAAGAAAACTTGAGTCTAAAACCCCCTACTCTACAACTTATGACAGCACGAAAACGAGAATAAGTTAAAGATAATAATTAACTAAAGAAAACTTTGTGAAAGTTATATACCATAAACAGTTAGTTGCAATATGTACAAAGTATTTCAGCAGTGCTTTAAGTGCATAATTAATTAGTTATTAAGAACTTAACTACTTTGAAAAAACAGCGCAGAGACAGCGCATAGAAGAGGAACAAGCTTAGCCATCTTCTGTTCCTAGGTACCCTAAAAGACGCTCAAAGTTACAAAAGAAAAGAAAGAGTTAAAACCCGCAAAAATGTTAACAGACAAACCAATGCCTAAAAGCTGAAAAGCTAAAAAACGACAGAGAATAAGTACAAACATTGAACTTATAAAACCTAGAACCCAAAAACAAGGAAGAGAGCTTACCTCTTGTGTGACAAAAACTTTTCTCCTCACAAGAGAAGAACATGGCTGACCTCTTCCGCCACTCCCTAGACGCTGGGGGGCAGTGAGGGTGGGGCTGATGGCCTCCTCATACAGCAAGAAAAACAACGCGCGGAGATTTTAACCAGAGAAAAAATATATATAAACTTAAGACTGTGGATCTGAATGATCAGAAAGAGCAGAATTAACTCTCCAGAATACATGAGAAATATTATAAAATACACGAGCAGTTTATTTAATAATCTTTGCATGTATTAAATCACCTTAGTGAGCTTCTATAGATTAATCAGAATCTTATTAATTTTAATGTTGGTTTTACTATTTTTAGTATAGCTATCCTAGTGATGAATAACTAGTTTTCTTTTTTATTTGTTTTTATTTTCTTTTATAAACAGATTTTTAAGCTTTTTTTGTGATTTTGTTTATATTATTTAATTTTTTGTTTTAATAGGACCGTCATATCCATAGCACTAAGGTTCCTTTAGGTAGTTAATAGGCATCCTCTAGCCAACTTCCTTACGGCTTTGATTGGTCAGAATCATATTATTAACTGCTGTAGAAAATTAAAGCAGATCTGCCAACCTTACTCTATTATTCAGAATAATTTTTCTTAAAGTTCTTTTGATGAAAGAAGAAGGAATTTCGTTCTCTAGTAAACTTTCTAATAGTATATTAATGTGGTAATTGAAGTACAAATTGTTGCTGCAAATTCTTGAAATTCTTAGGACCTGAGAAATTAGTACATTCTCAATTACTTTGGTTGAAATGTTATTATTCCAGTGTAGATATTTAATTACTTTGAAAGGAAAATTATCTCTTTTATCAAAGAGGCTAATACATGGGTTACCTCTGTTGAGCTTAATGCTTAAGTCTAGGAACTCAAGTTCCTGATTACTGTGGTTGGTTTTACATAAGTTAAGAGAGCTTGGATAGATATTATCAAAATCACTCTCTATAACTTCTGAATTATTGATACACAGCAGATCATCAATATATCTAAAAGTGTAAAGGTAGTTATCTGAGCAGGTGGGGTGATTTTTAATGAATTTATATTCCTTAAAGAACAGGAATAGATTAGCGATATTCGTGGACGTTGATGTCCCCATTGGAATACCGTTCACTTGCTTATAGAGAGTATTATTATATAAGATATGGTTATTTTTTATGCAGCAATTGAGATAAGAGTTCCAAGTTCCTACATCAACAAATTGGTTAAGTTTAAATTCTGCATACAGCTCTTTAAAGGTAGTGATTATATCTGATAGAGGCAGATTAGTATATAGGTTTTCAAAATCATAACTATTAATATCTAGGGGACAAACTTTGAGTATAGTAGAAATTACTTCTGCATTATTATTAATTATCCAAAAATCTCTGTTCATCAAGTTAGAACAGCTTCTAATGTGTTTCAAAACCTTCTTTAAGACATCTTCAAAAGCAAGATCTATTTTCTTTTTATGACTCCTTACTCCACTAGCTATGAACCTGAACTTCACAGGATCCTTATGAAACTTAACCGTTGCAAAAAGAAATGGAAATTCAGGCTCATATCTTCTAGTTTGTGGAATTTTAAGTTTCTTGAAGAATGCCTTAAACCGATTTTCTAACTGCTTGGTAGAATAACTTACGGGCTCGTATGTTACTCTATTATTGAGTTCCATAGTTAACAATTCAAAATAGAACTTCTTACAGATAATTGCAAAATTATTGCTAGCTTTATCCGTAGTGGTAAAAATAAATTGGTCTTGTAGTTTGGAGAGTGACCTTTTAGCTTCTCCAGAGAAAAAGAGATTTCTGTTGAAACAAAAGTCCAGACCTGCCAACTCACCGGTGAAGCTATTGATTATATTATATTTCCATTCTGCGAAGGCCTCAATAGGCTGATTGTACGTTAAACTGGTTTTTACGATGTACCTATTTACATCTTGAGTGAAGCTCTCAAGAATCCTTTCTTTGGAAATTGTGAAGGAAGGTCTGAATTTAGAGCCATACTCTAATAAATTCCTAAGCTTTTCATTTTCAACAAAACTCAAGTTTCCGGTGATAATATGGTTGTAATTCTTATCATAGTGAACTGTTTCTTTATGTTCATCACAAGAACATGTAGTAATTACAGGAATGTAGCTCGAAGAGTTAAGTTTGTAGTTTTTAACTATTGACCCTAAGGTCTTAACATATTTAAAACTTACAATAGACTGGTGCCTGTGGATGGGAAAAAATTGCATTATTGTAGAACAGCTTCCTAACATTGAGATTATCGTAGGCTTTATTTAGGAACCTGATGGTAACAAAATTACTGGAAAATTCTTTAAGAGAAATTTTATCTTTAAGAATATGTTTAAGAATGTCCAGAACCAAAGCAAAAACATGCTTATCAACATGGTCAGCAGTTTCATTCCAGAATTTGAAAAAACTTTTAAGGACAGAGTGCTTGAAGGACTTGAGAATTTTGTAAGTATTTTTAACAAAATTAGTGCCAGTTTTAAAGCTTTCCAGAGTTTTTAGAAAGTTAGCAAAATCAACTTTGCTTGATGTGCGAAATAACCTCTGTCCTCTATTACCTCTAGAGCAGCTCTTATTATTAACAAGAAAGAAGAGTTCACGAATTGAAAATTTATGCTGATTATGCTTATTGTCAGATAGAGTGGAATTAAGGCCATAGGGATAAAGAGACTGATGCTGCAAAATTTCAAGGGATTCAGTTTCTAGCCGAGCATAGAGGTCAGGGATAATATGTAGTACCTCTATTTTCACTTTGTCAAAACCATGAGTATGGAAATGCTCTAATTCAAAGGTAGAGTACTGGTTGGCGTTTGTGGAGGGGTACACTCCTGAATTAGAGAACTTGTTTACTAGAGACCTGTGACCATTAATCCTAAGATGAAGAGGATTTTTACTTTGGCCAATATAGCTAAGGTTGCAGACAGTACAGGTGAGCTTATAGATGGTATTGTAGGCTTTGCAAAACTTGTTGGAGCAATTATCCTCAACAGAAGAATACAGGTTAGGATCTGCAGATTTACATGTCAAACAACGTTTGTCATTTCATAACTTTAGATAACCTTTGCCAGCGAGTTCATACACTATGGGAAAGGGTGCTAGCCTAACCGAGCGGGAGGACTTAAAATATCTGAGCTGACCTCCAATCCTTTCATCGTCCTTAGAACTCCACTTGGGCCAAAACATACAAATTCTGAGCAAACCAACTAGGAAAAACTTTTTAGAACTAAGCAGTCCAAGAAAAGACCATACTAGAGTATAAACTACACTCCAAAAAGCTGCATCCAAAACATACTAAAAATAAAAATTAGAAAATGAAAAAAAAAACCCAAATAAAAAATAGTAATAAAAAAAAAAATAATAATAATAAAACATTTCAACTAGAATTTGCGCATGAGCTGCTAAATAATAAATTGAAATTAGTTACTTAAGAGCAAAACTGAAGACTAAGGAAAAACTTTAGAATTTAAAACGAAGGTTGCAAAAAAACCTGAAAATCAAAACGCGCAACGCAGCAGTTTTGAAAATTCAGAATTCACATTCTATAAAGAAGATACCTAAGCAAAAAAATGCAAATATAATTTTGACTCACACCTAGTACAACATAGAAAAGGTTATGTATCTACCTGTGTAAGTAAAAGGAGAAAAGACAAAAAAATAAAATAAAACAACTGAATGTAGAAGGTGTCGAGAATACTAAGCCTTGGCTTTATCAAGGACCAGCAAAAACTCTGCATTTTCTCACTTCCACAAAGACCTAGTTGGAAATGGGTTTCTGCAAGGCCATAGATGCAAGTAACATTCCCACCTAAAATAGTTTAAAACATATATATATATGTCATGTCCTCCGCAGAGTTGCATGACCTAGCACTAGTTAACAATTTCGCTTGCATCCATTAACCTTCATGGCCCGACCCATGCTCTTCATCTGTTACTATTAAACAGAGAGAAGAAGGTTAAAGAGAACTCAAGCTGTGAGAGTGACATAATAATTAGAAATGATTTTCAGCCATAACGAAATTCCAAGTTCGTTTGAGAGAGAATTTAAACCTGAAAATCAATGCAAAAGAAATCCAAATTTTACATTGCAATTAAAAAAGGAAATGTTAATTTTTAACGAACAGATTTTTGAAAGAAAACTTGAGTCTAAAACCCCCTACTCTACAACTTATGACAGCACGAAAACGAGAATAAGTTAAAGATAATAATTAACTAAAGAAAACTTTGTGAAAGTTATATACCTTAAACAGTTAGTTGCAATATGTACAAAGTATTTCAGCAGTGCTTTAAGTGCATAATTAATTAGTTATTAAGAACTTAACTACTTTGAAAAAACAGCGCAGAGACAGCGCATAGAAGAGGAACAAGCTTAGCCATCTTCTGTTCCTAGGTACCCCAAAAGACGCTCAAAGTTACAAAGAAAAGAAAGAGTTAAAACCCGCAAAAATGTTAACAGACAAACCAATGCCTAAAAGCTGAAAAGCTAAAAAACGACAGAGAATAAGTACAAACATTGAACTTATAAAACCTAGAACCCAAAAACAAGGAAGAGAGCTTACCTCTTGTGTGACAAAAACTTTTCTCCTCACAAGAGAAGAACATGGCTGACCTCTTCCGCCACTCCCTAGACGCTGGGGGGCAGTGAGGGTGGATCTGATGGCCTCCTCATACAGCAAGAAAACAACGCGCGGAGATTTTAACCAAAGAAAAAATATATATAAACTTAAGACTGTGGATCTGAATGATCAGAAAGAGCAGAATTAACTCTCCAGAATACATGAGAAATATTATAAAATACACGAGCAGTTTATTTAATAATCTTTGCATGTATTAAATCACCTTAGTGAGCTTCTATAGATTAATCAGAATCTTATTAATTTTAATGTTGGTTTTACTATTTTTAGTATAGCTATCCTAGTGATGAATAACTAGTTTTCTTTTTTATTTGTTTTTATTTTCTTTTATAAACAGATTTTTAAGCTTTTTGTGATTTTGTTTATATTATTTAATTTTTTGTTTTAATAGGACCGTCATATCCATAGCACTAAGGTTCCTTTAGGTAGTTAATAGGCATCCTCTATCCAACTTCCTTACGGCTTTGATTGGTCAGAATCATATTATTAACTGTGTAGAAAATTAAAGCAGATCTGCCAACCTTACTCTATTATTCAGAATAATTTTTCTTAAAGTTCTTTTGATGAAAGAAGAAGGAATTTCGTTCTCTAGAAAACTTTCTAATAGTATATTAATGTGGTAATTGAAGTACAAATTGTTGCTGCAAATTCTTGAAATTCTTAGGACCTGAGAAATTAGTACATTCTCAATTACTTTGGTTGAAATGTTATTATTCCAGTGTAGATATTTAATTACTTTGAAAGGAAAATTATCTCTTTTATCAAAGAGGCTAATAGATGGGTTACCTCTGTTGAGCTTAATGCTTTAGTCTAGGAACTCAAGTTCCTGATTACTGTGGTTGGTTTTACATAAGTTAAGAGAGCTTGGATAGATATTATCAAAATCACTCTCTATAACTTCTGAATTATTGATACACAGCAGATCATCAATATATCTAAAAGTGTAAAGGTAGTTATCTGAGCAGGTGGGGTGATTTTTAATGAATTTATATTCCTTAAAGAACAGGAATAGATTAGCGATATTCGTGGACGTTGATGTCCCCATTGGAATACCGTTCACTTGCTTATAGAGAGTATTATTATATAAGATATGGTTATTTTTTATGCAGCAATTGAGATAAGAGTTCCAAGTTCCTACATCAACAAATTGGTTAAGTTTAAATTCTGCATACAGCTCTTTAAAGGTAGTGATTATATCTGATAGAGGCAGATTAGTACCTTTAAAGAGCTGTATGCAGAATTTAAACTTAACCAATTTGTTGATGTAGGAACTTGGAACTCTTATCTCAATTGCTGCATAAAAAATAACCATATCTTATATAATAATACTCTCTATAAGCAAGTGAACGGTATTCCAATGGGGACATCAACGTCCACGAATATCGCTAATCTATTCCTGTTCTTTAAGGAATATAAATTCATTAAAAATCACCCCACCTGCTCAGATAACTACCTTTACACTTTTAGATATATTGATGATCTGCTGTGTATCAATAATTCAGAAGTTATAGAGAGTGATTTTGATAATATCTATCCAAGCTCTCTTAACTTATGTAAAACCAACCACAGTAATCAGGAACTTGAGTTCCTAGACTAAAGCATTAAGCTCAACAGAGGTAACCCATCTATTAGCCTCTTTGATAAAAGAGATAATTTTCCTTTCAAAGTAATTAAATATCTACACTGGAATAATAACATTTCAACCAAAGTAATTGAGAATGTACTAATTTCTCAGGTCCTAAGAATTTCAAGAATTTGCAGCAACAATTTGTACTTCAATTACCACATTAATATACTATTAGAAAGTTTTCTAGAGAACGAAATTCCTTCTTCTTTCATCAAAAGAACTTTAAGAAAAATTATTCTGAATAATAGAGTAAGGTTGGCAGATCTGCTTTAATTTTCTACACAGTTAATAGTATGATTCTGACCAATCAAAGCCGTAAGGAAGTTGGCTAGAGGATGCCTATTAACTACCTAAAGGAACCTTAGTGCTATGGATATGACGGTCCTATTAAAACAAAAAATTAAATAATATAAACAAAATCACAAAAAGCTTAAAAATCTGTTTATAAAAGAAAATAAAAACAAATAAAAAAGAAAACTAGTTATTCATCACTAGGATAGCTATACTAAAAATAGTAAAACCAACATTAAAATTAATAAGATTCTGATTAATCTATAGAAGCTCACTAAGGTGATTTAATACATGCAAAGATTATTAAATAAACTGCTCGTGTATTTTATAATATTTCTCATGTATTCTGGAGAGTTAATTCTGCTCTTTCTGATCATTCAGATCCACAGTCTTAAGTTTATATATATTTTTTCTCTGGTTAAAATCTCCGCGCGTTGTTTTCTTGCTGTATGAGGAGGCCATCAGATCCACCCTCACTGCCCCCCAGCGTCTAGGGAGTGGCGGAAGAGGTCAGCCATGTTCTTCTCTTGTGAGGAGAAAAGTTTTTGTCACACAAGAGGTAAGCTCTCTTCCTTGTTTTTGGGTTCTAGGTTTTATAAGTTCAATGTTTGTACTTATTCTCTGTCGTTTTTTAGCTTTTCAGCTTTTAGGCATTGGTTTGTCTGTTAACATTTTTGCGGGTTTTAACTCTTTCTTTTCTTTGTAACTTTGAGCGTCTTTTGGGGTACCTAGGAACAGAAGATGGCTAAGCTTGTCCCTCTTCTATGCGCTGTCTCTGCGCTGTTTTTTCAAAGTAGTTAAGTTCTTAATAACTAATTAATTATGCACTTAAAGCACTGCTGAAATACTTTGTACATATTGCAACTAACTGTTTAAGGTATATAACTTTCACAAAGTTTTCTTTAGTTAATTATTATCTTTAACTTATTCTCGTTTTCGTGCTGTCATAAGTTGTAGAGTAGGGGGTTTTAGACTCAAGTTTTCTTTCAAAAATCTGTTCGTTAAAAATTAAAATTTCCTTTTTTAATTGCAATGTAAAATTTGGATTTCTTTTGCATTGATTTTCAGGTTTAAATTCTCTCTCAAACGAACTTGGAATTTCGTTATGGCTGAAAATCATTTCTAATTATTATGTCACTCTCACAGCTTGAGTTCTCTTTAACCTTCTTCTCTCTGTTTAATAGTAACAGATGAAGAGCATGGGTCGGGCCATGAAGGTTAATGGATGCAAGCGAAATTGTTAACTAGTGCTAGGTCATGCAACTCTACGGAGGACATGACTTATATATATATATGTTTTAAACTATTTTAGGTGGGAATGTTACTTGCATCTATGGCCTTGCAGAAACCCATTTCCAACTAGGTCTTTGTGGAAGTGAGAAAATGCAGAGTTTTTGCTGGTCCTTGATAAAGCCAAGGCTCAGTATTCTCGACACCTTCTACATTCAGTTGTTTTATTTTATTTTTTGTCTTTTCTCCTTTTACTTACACAGGTAGATACATAACCTTTTCTATGTTGTACTAGGTGTGAGTCAAAATTATATTTGCATTTTTTTGCTTAGGTATCTTCTTTATAGAATGTGAATTCTGAATTTTCAAAACTGCTGCGTTGCGCGTTTTGATTTTCAGGTTTTTTTGCAACCTTCGTTTTAAATTCTAAAGTTTTTCCTTAGTCTTCAGTTTTGCTCTTAAGTATATATATATATATATATATATATATACTGAGTGGCTACTTTACTATGACCACCCCCTCAGTACTTCGTTGGACCAGCTTTTGTCTTTAATACTGTGTCGATTCTTCGTGGCATGGACTCCACGAGATGTTGATAGGTTGTTTGTGGAATCGGAGACCATGCTTGTTAAATAGCACTTTCCAGGAGTGTTAGATCGCAGGGTTGTGGATCCAGTTGTCTGATGGCTCGTTCAACTTCATCCCACAAATTCTCAATGGGGTTAAGATATGGAGATTGTAAGGGTCACCTAAGCAAAGTAAACTCACCGGCATGTTCCTGAAACCAATCCTGTACGATACAAGCACTTTGGCAGGAAGCATTATCTTGTTGAAAGTAGCCATCGCCATTGGGAAAAACCATCTACATGATAGGATGCACTTGGTCCGCAACGATGTTTAGATATGATGTGCCAGTCAGACGTTGATCAACACGAACTACAGGGCCCAAAGCATGGCAGGAAAACATTCCCCAAACCATAACGTTGCCTCCACTAGCTTGAAGGGTTGTAGCAATGCATTTGGGGTCCATGCTTTCGTGCTGTTTCGGCAAAATTCTCATTCGGCCATCGGCATGGTGCAACTGAAAACGTGATTTTTTGGACCACATAATTTGTTTCCAATTATCGACTGTCTAATCCTTGTGCTCCTGTGCGAACTGGAGACGTTTTCTTTTGTTAACTGCAGACAGCAAAGGTAAATGGACGATGTAATCACTCTTTCCACGTTATTTTTTAAACAACGCATAGCGACTGAAAAATTGTATTTCGGCACTGCTGTTATCGAACCCCAGAACTCTCGATAACTAGTCGAGTGCGTTCGAATTTACGCTACAGCGCCAACAATTCTCAGCGCAATGCGTGGTTTATCAGTCAGCATCTGACTATACGAATGCGTATTGATGGTCTCAGCAACTGAGATGTCGTCATCTGGTGGCATTTAACGCAACAGCTATTTTAATTGTAGCTGATAAATTCAAAGGGCGATAGAAATGTTTAATATATATCAAATACGTGGAGACAATGTAAATGGACGATGTAATCACTCTTTCCACGTTATTTTTTTAAACAACGCATAGCGACTGAAAAATTGTAGTTTGGCACTGCTGGGATCGAACCCCAGAACTCTCGATAACTAGTCGAGTGCGTTCGAATTTACGCTACAGCGCCAACAATTCTCAGCGCAATGCGTGGTTTATCAGTCAGCATCTGACTATACGAATGCGTATTGATGGTCTCAGCAACTGAGATGTCGTCATCTGGTGGCATTTAACGCAACAGCTATTTTAATTGTAGCTGATAAATTCAAAGGGCGATAGAAATGTTTAATATATATCAAATACGTGAAGACAATGTAAATGGACGATGTAATCACTCTTTCCACGTTATTTTTTAAACAACGCATAGCGACTGAAAAATTGTAGTTTCGGCACTGCTGGGATCGAACCCCAGAACTCTCGATAACTAGTCGAGTGCGTTCGAATTTACGCTACAGCGCCAACAATTCTCAGCGCAATGCGTGGTTTATCAGTCAGCATCTGACTATACGAATGCGTATTGATGGTCTCAGCAACTGAGATGTCGTCATCTGGTGGCATTTAACGCAACAGCTATTTTAATTGTAGCTGATAAATTCAAAGGGCGATAGAAATGTTTAATATATATCAAATACGTGGAGACAATGTAAATGGACGATGTAATCACTCTTTCCACGTTATTTTTTAAAGAACGCATAGCGACTGAAAAATTGTAGTTCGGCACTGCTGGGATCGAACCCCAGAACTCTCGATAACTAGTCGAGTGCGTTCGAATTTACGCTACAGCGCCAACAATTCTCAGCGCAATGCGTGGTTTATCAGTCAGCATCTGACTATACGAATGCGTATTGATGGTCTCAGCAACTGAGATGTCGTCATCTGGTGGCATTTAACGCAACAGCTATTTTAATTGTAGCTGATAAATTCAAAGGGCGATAGAAATGTTTAATATATATCAAATACGTGGAGACAACGTAAATGGACGATGTAATCACTCTTTCCACGTTATTTTTTAAACAACGCATAGCGACTGAAAAATTGTATTTCGGCACTGCTGGGATCGAACCCCAGAACTCTCGATAACTAGTCGAGTGCGTTCGAATTTACGCTACAGCGCCAACAATTCTCAGCGCAATGCGTGGTTTATCAGTCAGCATCTGACTATACGAATGCGTATTGATGGTCTCAGCAACTGAGATGTCGTCATCTGGTGGCCTTTAACGCAACAGCTATTTTAATTGTAGCTGATAAATTCAAAGGACGATAGAAATGTTTAATATATATCAAATACGTGGAGACAATGTAAATGGACGATGTAATCACTCTTTCCACGTTATTTTTTAAACAACGCATAGCGACTGAAAAATTGTATTTCGGCACTGCTGGGATCGAACCCCAGAACTCTCGATAACTAGTCGAGTGCGTTCGAATTTACGCTACAGCGCCAACAATTCTCAGCGCAATGCGTGGTTTATCAGTCAGCATCTGACTATACGAATGCGTATTGATGGTCTCAGCAACTGAGATGTCGTCATCTGGTGGCATTTAACGCAACAGCTATTTTAATTGTAGCTGATAAATTCAAAGGGCGATAGAAATGTTTAATATATATCAAATACGTGGAGACAATGTAAATGGACGATGTAATCACTCTTTCCACGTTATTTTTTAAACAACGCATAGCGACTGAAAAATTGTATTTTTTAGCGACTGAAAAATTCCAATTTTTCAGTCGCTATGCGTTGTTTAAAAAATAACGTGGAAAGAGTGATTACATCGTCCATTTACATTGTCTCCACGTATTTGATATATATTAAAGACAGCAAAGGTGTTCGAACAGGCCTTCCGCTGCCATATCCCATCCAATGCAGTGTACGGCGAACAGTGCGTTCAGAGATCATTTGAGGGGATCCTTGGTTAAGATGGTCTGTAATTTGCTGCACTGTTGCCCTTCTGTTGTCTGTTACCAGTCTGGACACTCTCCATTCCGCCCCAGCAGTCACTAGTCGATCACGACCACACGTTGCACGTAGAGGCACAGTTTTTTGGATAACAGTCCAGTCTTTAAACACTTTAACAACATCTGCTCTGGAACATTTCACGAATGCGGCGGTTTTGGTAATACTCGCTCCATGGCTCCGAGCTCCTGCAATCATCCCACGTTGAAAGTAAGTCAAATCGCATTTTTTATCCGTCTCGTCACCCGAAAATCACTTCTACAACTGTCGCAAGCACTGAGCTTTCCCTTTTTATAATAGCCTCTCCCTCTGCCGGCAACAGCGTGCAGCCATAGCTCATTTGCTTAAAACTGTCAGGTTGTCATAATAAAGTGGCCACTCAGTGTGTGTGTATATATATATATACTAAAAAAAGTTATATATGTATAGGTAAATTTGATTGATATTCGGAAATACTGAAAAGAAAGGAAAACCATTGTTTGAGAATTTGTGGAAGACTTCTTGAGCTTATTTTGACAGTTGTAGAATCTCCTCATAAATATGAATACAAGAAAAAGTCAGCTTGTCACAGAAGAGTTGATGATGTTTTATTCAATGAACAGATCTTGTCAAGTTTATAGAATTGCTATCGATTAAAGTGCAGATATAATTCTACTCAACCAACAACAATAATGTTTGGACCTACCGCGCTGTTGAAAAAATGAAGAACTTCTTCACTTACGCCGAGTCAAACGAGAGAAAAAATGGCAAGAGAATTTTTATTGAACTACGGAAATTCTTGGAAAAATGAAAGTTTTAAAGGAAAAGAGAGCTTTTCACAGAAGAGTAGATGATGTCTGTGCCTAACAACTGATGTGGCACCTGCATTGACAGGTAAACCGAATGAGTTTGTTACAGTGATGGACAAATAATTTTCTCAAGAAGTCGTCCCCATCCTAGCTTTATTACTCATATATAAAACAGCTACGTACAAAGATCTTAAATATGAAACATGCGATAGAAAAACTGATTTAATGGATAAATTTTACATGAGTGCAGAACTTAATCGCTGCATATTCAGAAGTTTTCTTACAGCAATGATATGATGGTGAATAATATAACAACCTTTGCTTCAGTCTTGTTCGTTGAACAGGGTAAACACCAAGCTATATATAATATGTATTTCGGCCGTTTCTAATAAAAGTAAAACTTTAATAGCAAGGTACGGGAAACTCTAGTTTCATGAAAGGAAATGAGCTGTTAAATTCCTTGATTTTCTAATAGACTAAATTTCTTGAAAATTAGCTTATAAAATTGCCAAAATAGTATCACTTAGTACAATGGCCGTTCCATAAAAACTGAGAGTAAACACAAAATGAAGAAATATAGGTACAGCAAAATATATGTTATTCTTTCTCAAAGTATCTTCCCTCAGATGATAAACGGTCCCATCGTTCAATTCACTTTTCAAAGCATGTGGCAACGGCATTATGTGAAAGTTTCTTTAGCGACCCCAGTACAGCTTGAATAACGTCAGCATCTGTGCTGAATGTTGCGCCACGGTACTTCTCTTTCTTTGTTGGAATCAGCATTTATAGTAATTTGTGGAGTAACGGCATTCTGGTAGACTACACTTTTATGATCAAAGAAAATTATCATCATCACCTTCCCAGCTGATTTGGTTTGTGACTTTGTGAGTGTGTGTGTGTGACTTTTTTCGCAGGAAGCGACATGTGTGTTTCCAGACACTAGTTGCGCGCTTAGTGAGGGGGTCGGAATAGTGAACCCATGTTTCATCGGCAGTTTTTACTGTGTTTAGAAAGTTTGCATCCTTTGCAATCATTTGTTTCTACTCATAACACGCCTGAACTCTGGCTACCAATTGTTCTCTCGTCAGGTGATAAGGTATCCATCTGGAACACACACGATGCAGCAGTAATTTGTCGCGTAGAATGCGGAATGCCAACGTTTTTGAAATACTATTTGACGCCGCTATGTCTTCACATGTCATTCGTCGATCTTCTTGTAGGATTGCGCGAATAGTATTAACAATACGCTCCGTAACATGACTTTCAGGTCGACCAGGCCTAGGAGCGAGTTCTGCCGACAATTGACCTTTTTTGAAATCATGGTGCCATCTAAAAATCGTTGACTCACCCAAACATTTTCTTTGTAAGCGTTTTTCATTAAATCAACTGTTTCTGGAGCCATTTTACCCAAACGATAGCAAAATTTAGTCGCAAACGCATTTCACTTCTTAACTGTGAATCACTCATCTCCATAGCTGTATGGCGAAATGCAGACGTCGTACCTTAAGCAACTGCGCAGTAACAAAATCAGAATCGTCTGCCACGGCTAATAAATGTTGCCATAGATACTTCCTTAATCCAATTAGTCGTCTACGTGGTTATTTTTCCCCTTCGCCAACTAAAAAACATTACTTTCAGTTTTTATGGAACAGCCTTTGTAGATAATACAAATGAGCACAAGTATTTATTCAAGAATAAGAAGCAATTTAGAAACAAGTGGAGTCAGAAAAGCTGCCAATTTTTCTGTACTACACCGCAAATAGCATGTACGCGTACATTCTGATTAGCAGCCTTTCTGGATACGTCAAATAAGTCTCTGTTGGACGTAAACCATTTGTGGATTCCTATGAAGTTGAAACCTCTGATACTCTTGAGGGGTTCTGGCTTGAGATTCTTAAATAAAAGCAACACGAAGCGGCGAGTTCCACTGGTGCAAAACTTATTCAAACTAAGAATGCTTCCTTTTATAAGCACATCGTTCGGGAAAAGAACGTGCTTATAGTATCACTATTTACGCCTTCCGTTCGTCTACGGGTATAGACATCATATCGTTACATCTATGGTTCTAATTTGAGAAATTATTTTTGCATTGGTAAGTCTGAACTCTGAAAGCAGGGAACAATAAGTCATTCTTTTTTGTCATTTTCCGGTGCGCAACTACACCTCTAAGGAGTGTAAATGCAAATGCCGTTGAATTGAAAGAATATTTCATTCCATGTCATTGTTTTTAAAATTCCAGTCAAAACAATCCTTACTTCTTTCGATACTTTTTTCTTCGAAGATATTTTGTGCAGAACTCCTTCTGCAATTCTCTTCCTAGAAGGCGTAAATGTGCATTATGTTTTTCTGATAATATAGACTTCTAAAAGTCCAAATTGAGAAATTCTTTTTGCGTCTGATAGTAATTCGTGTAGAGAACATTCTGCATGCAATTTTTAATTTTACACAGCGAAATATTTCGCCACTACGGGAAATAAGTGCATATCTCTGTTTGCAACATATTCGCAGACGTAACTACGCTTCCAAAGCTCGACTGAAAAATATATTTTTGATTAAATACTGCTCGATATGTAAAATGTTTTACATTTTATACTCAAAATAATCCATAATTTTATCACTAAGAGCGGAAACGTGTATTTCATTTTTCTCAATATTACATTTCCTAAAATTCCAGTTTTAAAAATTATTTTTACGTAGGATACCATGCACTAGTGGAAACTTTTGAATGTATTTTCGAACATATCAAAATGCCCAGTTCTACTTTTAGATAGCGTAAATGTGTGTTTCTGTAGGCGACTGTATTTCCTCTTTTAAAAATCAGATTAAAAATTTTGTGCTGTATACTATTCTCTGCGGTCAGGATTTCGAACATTATCACCTTCAAATAATGCAAAGCATTTCTCCTTCTAGTGGGTGTACATGCACAAATTATGTTCTTACTCTCTGCTTCTAAAATTTGTATTTGCCGCCCCGGTGGCGCAGTGGTCTAAGCGATGGACTCTGATCATTCGTCCGAACGGGGTCCGGGTTCGAATCCCGGTGAGGCATGGATGTTGTGTTTGTCTTACGGCACTGGCTGTCTCCCTTCCCTGGAACCAGTGACCCTAAATTAGGGACGGGTGACTGCTTATAGCACATTGAGTTGCTCACGGTAATCGTTAAACCTCCAACCAAAAAAAAAAAAAAATTGTATTTGAAAAATTGATTAATTTTCTATCGCATAGCTCCCTCCATGCAGCTTTTTTTCTGCATATTTTGTATTTTTTTTTATAATTCAAACTTCTGCCATTTAAGGATAAGAGTGTACACTTCTATTTGCAAAAGTACTCACAATACTAATAATCTAAAGGAAAAAATGCTTTCTGGGAAGGATACACTTAAGTATAAAGAACATTTTGCGCCCAGTTTCTTCCTCAGAGAAGAGATATAAAAATCCACTTTGCTTCGAATATTTTCCGCTGTGAGGAAGATTTTGCGCACAACTTGTGATTCTTTGCTAAGCAAATTTTTGTCTTAGTGCACATAGTTATTTATTTCTACTTGCAAATGTTTCACCAATTCTAGAAATCTGATGGCAAAAATTCCTTTTGTACCTGGTTCCATTCCCCATGAAGAACACTGTTCGTATTGTGTACTTTAAACAATGCGTAGTTTTTACTCTCGTTGTATTTGGTGTTTTTTTATTTATTTTACCGTATTTCTCAGCACATCGTTTTCCTATTCTGAAAAATATCGAAACAAATTCCGAATCAATTCTGACAGATGAAACGGATATGTGTCTGAATTCTTATACATAATCACGTGTGCGGCCAGATACCGTTTTCTGTTCTAGCTTTCTCACTAAATCAGATTTAAACAGGTATGAAAAACTAATGGATGAAGGTGTCAACAGCCGCAAAGTTCGTGTATGCAACAAATAAAATGTTCGTACACTACAAAAAATGTAAAAATTTCCTGGAATTCACGACCCATTTTCATGATTCCTGTCGTGAATTAACAAAGCGTGTTTCTCGTTACAACATTTTTCATGAAATACCGGAGGAAACCTGAATTTCACAGATTTTTCATGCGTGAATTGATGAAAATACCCTTGCTAATTTTTCTCTGGTTAATAAAGGAAAACTGCCGTTTTTAAGAAATGTTATAAAAAAAACCCTCTGAATTTTCAGGGAGCCTTTCCGTGATCCCGTTTGTATATTGATTTAAATGATTTTTGTTCAATTATAAATCTCGGTCACTATGACCATGTGTTATAGTGTAAATATACTTTTATCGAATAATGTGGTACAATATGGCACTTGATGTATACAAAAATAACTAGTGGAAGAACAAAAAAAATGTATGTAAAAACAGTAAAATTTGCGTTGTCAAAGTATATCTGGATTAAAACTTACCAGGCTCAGATCCATGAACTCTGCCAAGTGCAGAGGTGATTTATGAGCTTGACAAAAAAAAAAAAATTCACAAGATCTACCTATCAATACCTTGGATTCACTGAACACACATAAACCAGTAATAAAAGTGACTCAAAATTTGTAGTTGTAAAAACTGACTAGCAGTTATATTTAATGTTGACCAGGCCTCTCGCCTGATCAGAATTTTGTTGAGAATTTTACAGATTTTTGTTTCTTTTGTTTTATTTTCACAAATCACCCATGAATACCAAAAATGAGTTTTAGAATCCAATTTCAATTTTGTTGGGTATATCATCATCATTGTCAACCATTATCAATCCACTGCTGGACGAAGGTCTCCCCAAGTTTCCTCCACAACGGTCTGTCTTGTGCCAGTCTCCTCCATGTCACCCCTGCATACTTTCGAATTTCATCCACCCATCTCCCATGTGGTCTTCTTCTGGGTCTTTTCCTGTCCCTTGGAATCCAATCTAAAATTTCGGCTGTCCATCGATGATCTGTCCTTCTGGCAGTATGTCCAGCCCATTGCCATTTCAGGGATTTAACTCTGATCATGATGTCTTCCACTCTTGTCATTTTTCGGATCCACGAGTTCCTCTTCTTATCTCTCCTGGTTACACCAAGTATGCACCTCTCCATGCTACTTTGAGTTGTCTGCAGCCTTTGTATGTCTCTTTTAGTTAAGGTCCACGTCTCTGCACCATACGTAAGCACTGGAAGGATGCATTGATCAAACACTTTTCTTTTAAGACATAATGGCATATTGCTCTTGAAAATTATGCTGTTTCTTCCAAACGCTCTCCACGCAAGTTTTGTACGCCGATTAATTTCTTCATCAATGTGAACCTCACTTGATATCTGCTGTCCAAGATAAACGTATGTGTCTGTTATCTCCAGCTTTTCTCCATCAATCGATAAATCTTCATTTCTTGCAAAAGCATTGAACATCACTTTTGTCTTCTGAAAGTTCATTTTTAATCCCACTTCTTTACTCTTGTCAGAAAGTTCCTGGATCATACTCTGCAGCTCTGATGGGCTAGTTGCAAAAATAACTACGTCATCAGCAAAACGAAGGTGGGTTAGATAATCTCCATTAATCTTTAGCCCCTTGTTTTCCCAGCTCAGTGACTGAAAAACACCCTCCAATATGGCATTAAAGAGCTTCGGAGATATGGTGTCACCTTGTCTCACTCCCTTTCCAATTTTTATGTGTGTTGTATTTTCAAACAGCCTAATCTTTGCACTTGCATTTTCATAGATGTTATTAATAATATTAATGTATGCATCTTCAATACCGCAGGTTTTCAGAGCCATTGTAACTGCTGATGGTTTCACCGAATCAAAGGCTTTTTCATAATCTATAAAAGCCATGCACATTGGAAGTTCATATTCCCTCGCTCTTTCAATTAGTTCTCTCAGTACGTGGATATGATCTATTGTGCTGTAGCCACTCCTGAATCCAGCTTGTTCTCTCGGTTGAGCCATGTCCACTGTTACCTTCAAACGGTGGGAAAGAACTTTAGTGAAGATTTTATAAACTACTGATAGGAGGCTGATAGGTCTGTAGTTTCCGAGATCCTCAATGTCACCTTTCTTATGTAGCAGTATCATTGTAGCGGTGTTCCAATCCTCAGTAATCTCTCCTTCATTAAGGCATCGAGTGAAAATTTGGGCGAGTACTGTTTCGATTTCTCCACTTGCTTCTTGTATGATGTCTACAGTAATTCCATCTTCTCCTGGAGCTTTTCCCCGCTTCATGTTCTTGGTTGCATGTGCAACTTCTGCTGGAAGGACTGGAGGAACTCTGGTACTGGTATCTTTCATGATGTCTGGAGTGCATGTATCATCCCTTTCATATAATTTGGAGTAGAAATCTTTCACTCTTGTCAAAATTTCGCCTCTATTTCTTGTTACAGAACCATATTCTTTTCTCAGTGCCATAATCTGTTTTCTTCCCTTACTGAGATGTCCCTTTGCTATCTTTAGGCTTTGGTTGTTTTCAATTGCTTTCCTAACTAGTTCACAGTTGAATTTTCTTACGTCTTCAGTGATAATTTTTCGTACTGTCTTGCATAGCTATATGTATTCCACTTTGGAAGTCACATGTTCTTTAGTTGTCCTCATCTCTCTTCTTTTTTGCATCAACATTTTCGTTTTTCCTGATAATTTATTTACATGCAACTTGTTCTTAGACCCAGCTAATTTTGTTGCTGTTTCCATAAGAGCTTTGGTTACTTTTCTGTTAACTTCAGAGATGTCCACTTCTTCCGATGTTAAGCCTTCTAAAGCAGAGAACCTGTTCTTCAGTTCCAACTTGAAGGTATTATGGTGTTTTTTAAGGTTGGTTATGTCAATAGATTTTGTTTGTCTTATGAGCTTGCCACGTTCAAGTTTAGTGTTGAGGTGCATCTTACATCTCACCAATCTATGGTCACTACCTGTGTTGAACTTGTTTAGCACACTGCAGTCTTCTATGACGATTTTTTTGTTACACATAATAAAATCAATTTCACTTGTCGTCCCGTTTGGATGTCTCCATGTCCATTTCCTGTGTGGCTTTTTCTTGAAGAAGGAGTTTAAGATGAAAAACCCTTCTGCCTCTGCAAACTCAACGAGAGTATTTCCACGCTGGTTTCTGTTGCCGTGACCGAATTTACCTAACGAAGTTTCATTCTGTTGCCGCTGCCCTATTTTTGCATTGAAATCTCCCATAATTATTTTCAAGTGCTGCTTACCTTTATTATTTAGATGACAAATTTCCTCATAAAATTCTTCAATTTCTTCTTCAGGATGACTTGTGGTGGGTGCATAAGTTTGAATAATCTGAGCCTGGTATATTCTCGATAGTTGGATAACGAGTCGTGCAGCTCTGTCAGAGGAACTTTCAACTTCTACCACTTTATCCTTCAGTTTCTTGTTTATTATAAATCCAACACCACTAGTTCTGCCAGTATCTGTCCCACGATAGTAGAAGAGATGTCCACTTTTCAGTTCGATGAGATCTTCTCCTTTTCTCCTTACCTCACTTAGCCCCACGATGTCCCACTTGATCCTTTGTAGTTCCTCTTCCAATTCAAGAAGCCTTGAATCAGAAGAAAGGAGCGTCCATTGTACGTTGCCAAGGTCAGCATCAGATGGCAGCCTAGTCCGGTCCTCCGGGGATTCTTAGCACCCTCTGCCTTCATGTGACACTGGCCGCTGCCTTGGCCAGGTACATTCCAGCTGCCGGAGACTGAGGGCCAAGATTTAAGTTGTGGAGTCATTTTGGAGGGGTTTGGCCATAACTCACCACGCTGGCCAAGCGGGTTGGTGAGTGTGGGATAGAATTTCCTCTAATCCCGATGGTATAGTTATACCGCTATTGGCGGTCGTCAGAGCCCCTTTAGTGGGAACAGGATGCACCACGAGAAGGCGGGGTTGACATTTGTCAAGGAGAGGCTGTGATGTTACGCATCATATATATTTCAGATTGATTATACAATTTTCTGACTTTCCAGGTATTCAAAATTTCAACATTTCAATTTGTAATTCATTTTTATTATTAAAATTTCAGTGTGATTCAATTAACATTTGTTTAGAAAAAAATATTATGTGATCAACACTTGATATTTCCCTTTTTTGGTACTTTCACAAAACATCATGCACAATACTAAAGAATAATACACTTTGGCCAAAAATAAAATTAATACCATGTGGTTTTCAGAGTGTAATGCATTACCCGTCAACAAAAGAAAAATGAACTTTTTGAGTAATTTATATCACAGTGCTGTGTTGGATTCAGAGGAAAACACCCCATTTTTGCAGGATAACCTTTTTCTTTTGTTTGTTTAATTACCCGCTACTTGGGCTGAAGGTAGAGCAAGTCTGAGTTTTTTCTCTATAGGTAAAAAAGAATATCGTGATACTGGTGGCCGAAAAATAATATTTTAGCAAAGTTTACCTTGTTTTGATGTGCAGGAATTTCTTTTGTCATGAGGGTCGGTGAGTTAACTACCGCCATTTGCAGATATCAGTTTCCCGGGGGGGGGGTCTTGTCTCCCTTCATTTTACTTGGGTGGTGTAGGAGAAAAGACAAAATGACCTTCGAGGCTTCTTCCAGCCTGGGTTTAGCGTCGAAGTCAGGCGGCGTCCATCAATCCGAGTGGTTAGCGCTGGCTGGAGCGACCTGAGGCACAGCTGTTTCTGGGCTGCACATCCAAGGAGTTAGGATCTGCTTCCAATATGGGGAAGGGTTAAGTCTACGAACTCATGTCCGATGGGTGCGATCGGCTGGGCCGGGGGTCAATCAGCAACCTCCTCCGGTACGTCTGCGCGGGACACAACAAGTCAGCGAGTGCTGGACTTCAGACCCTACTGGATTGGGACAGCAGCGATTGAAATTTCAACTTCTGGCTTCCAACATCGAGCAAGGGAGCAGGGACTCTTCCTTCCAAGCAGCAGCATGGTGACTTAGTCGACCCATACGAGTAAAAGCAGAAAAGTATGTGGGATGTTGACCCCACAATCAACAGGAGTAAAGTGTGAAAGTGAAGGGTCAAGAGAAAAATCTCTCCTTTAGCTCAAACTTCTTACAAAGCTCTAGCGCGCATGCGCCAAAAAGGACGCTATGGCTTTCAGCTACGCTATTGGCTGAAAGTCCTCTGTCATGCTTTCTGTAACTTGAGGGAAAAGTGTTCACGAGAGGGGGTGTTGGGGGGTGAAGAACCTGTTAGTCCTCCATGGCTCTTGACCACGAATTTTGCAAAAATTCTTGAAATTCCATCTGCTATGCCCTGGGGATTCTATTGTATTCAAGTTTTGCAAGGTGACCTATTCCAAAGGAATTTCTGGGCTTACAGGAAGGGAAATTCCTATCTCTGATTTTGGCAACTCCCTGTCTAGTGCAAAAAAAACGAAATGGTGCAAATCCCGGGAATCCCTAATATTCACAAGAAATTTTACATCATGAACACTTAATATTTCTCGAAAAACAATACAAAAATTATTTTCACATCATTTCATTTACAAATTTCTGAATAAGAAATTTCAGAATTCGGGAAAAAAATTAATTTCCTTAAAAAAAATCATTCTGCTGACATAGTGCACGTTTCTATACCAAATTTTGTTGTGTCTTGTTAATACACCTGAACTTTTTGTACCAATAAATGCTTCTCATCACACACTATTTAATCTCAGTCATAATGTAAGCTTAATTTAATTTAATTAACTATGCACGAGTTCACTGTTCATAATTTACTACATATATATAAATTTAAGTTTTAAAATGAAGTGAATAATTTAGTTCACACATGTTTTAGTTTCACTCATAGACTAAAAGTAATTTTAAGCCATTTATATATGTTCAAATTCTTTCTAGCTCTTGTTCCAAAGACATATACATATACAGTACACGTACAAAAACTATAACTACACAATTTCCACTAAACTCAGAGAGCGAATGTTTAAGAAAGTGGGGAAAAAATGTTTTTCATGTAGCTCAGTTCGCTTCAAAGAATGAAATTCAGAAAAAGATTAATGAGAGGAAAAATTTAGAGAATCATTCTTGGAGACAAGAATGCGTGGATGTGTGTTTTTTTTCGCATAGTGGAATCGAAGACTGGGCCCTAATCCTCCACACCACTAATAGAAAAACATCAACACATCAATATTAACGGAAACATTTTGTTCTCATTTTTACCGTGTCTGTATGACGGGAAATTACTGGTAATAAGAGCGGCTCGCAGGAATACTTGAGGTTTAATTAGCTTTTAAATATCAATCGTCTACGCGGACGTGATTTTGATAGTCTGTAGCGAGATCAGACATTGTCATTAAATTTATGCTGCACTAGTTTATATTATTTTTCTGTTAAAATTCTGCAAAACTTAATTCACATTATGAACAAGAGACTCATACAGAGATCGAGCGAAACAGCACATGGCAAATTCTTCAGAATCCAAAGATGCAGGGTTTAAATCCCGTTCCTTCGCGCACTGCTTTCCGTGTCTCGATCGCCGCCATGAATTACTGATGCAGCCATCATACTAATTGTGTGTAAATTACATGCTCAGAAACGTAACTGCTGATTGACCAAAACTTAAAAAGAACTGAGTTTCTAATGTGTTTACTTTATTTACATTCTTTTTTTGTTTTTTCTGTTCTCCATTCCTTGTTTACTAACTGGATTTGAAGCCTGGTGCCCTTACTTTCAGACATTTGGTGGCAGAAGTGGATGTGCCCAGACCTACCAGCCCTAGTAACTGCATAGACGAGCAAGCAGTGTGAAGTAAAATATACTGTGGTCTGTAAATTAAAATCCTGTCTGATTTTCGTGACTGCCAAATTGTGTTACTTCCACTGCTATACTTTGGGTCGCCATAAGGTTTCTGGCATCTAGATGTGATGTCAGTTATCACTTTTATGTCTGCTGTCTACAATAATATTGGGTTGTCGGAAAAGTCATGACGTATTTTAGCCATGTTTTACAAATGTCATTTATTGATAGAAAGGACAAAGATCAATCAATGCTATAATGCCCGTTTTGTTCGATAACCTTTTGCCATCTTTCAGTGAGCTGCAGAATGCCCTGTTCATAGAAGGACCTGTCTTTCGTGGCGAAAAACTTTACAAGGTGCTGATTTACAGCCTCATCTGAATTGAACGTTATAACACGCAAAGACTGTTCAAGAGAGCGAAACAAATAAAAGTCTGACGGCGCAAGATCAGGCGAGTATGCTGGGCAGGGCAACACATCCCACTCAAGCTCCAATAATTTTTGGCGGGTGATCAAACTTTTGTGTGGTCTCGCGTTGTCGTGATGGAACACAACACCTTTACGATGAACGAGCTCTAGACGTTTCTGGATGATGGATTCGTTCAAACTGTCCAATTACCGACAGTACACATTCGAATTGATTGTTTGGTTCCGTGGTAGGAGCTAGAAAAACACGACACCTTTAAAACCCCACCACACTGAGACCAGAACCTTCCGCTGATGAATGTCTGCTTTGGATGTCGTTTGAGGCAAAGCAGCACGTCGGGACCAAGACCGTTTGCGCAGCACATTGTTGTACACAATCCACGTTTCTTCACCAGTTATCAGTCGCTTCAAAAATGGATCGTTTTCTTCACGTTTAATGAGCATATAGCAGATGTTTATACGCGCCGTCAATTCAACTTCTTTGAGTTCATGAGGAACCCACACATCGAGCTTGCTTACGTATCCCAGCTTCTTCAGGTGGTCGTGGACGCTTGAATGATGGATGTGCAATGTGTCTGCAATCTCTCGTGTCGTGTAACGTGGGTTTGACTCGATCAATGCCTTGATTTAGTCGTCCTCAACCTCGGTGGGTCTTTCGGACCAGGGAGCATCGTTGAGTTCAAAATCACCAGCACGAAATTTTGCGAACCACCGCTGGCACTGACGTTCTTGTAGAGCATTATCACCGTACACTTTACGCAACTTTTCACAAGCTTATCGCGTGTTCTTCCCTTTACGGAGGTAAAACAGTAAAATATGGCGAAAATGCACAGTTTGGTCTTCCATCTTTAACTTGATGTGAAAGCTCCGCAAATCAACCAAATCGCTCACTATTATTTTTAGACTGCAGCTAGAACTAGCACCTGTCGAATGCCATAGCGATAACAGAGCTGCGCATGCCTCTAGTACTTACAAAACCGCCCAACCGCCATCGGGTGCCAAAATACGTCATGACTTTTCCGACAACCCAATAACTTTCAATTGGGCGACATTTATGCCTAGTGGTCCTCTCAACTATCACTGTTTGCTGTACATCCTGTCGTCTTTGTGTAAAGCCTGGAGAAGATGATTTATGGTTTTTAAATGGTACAATTCTTCAAATATATGATAGTTCCCGAGCTTATTTTGGATCCTGTTCACATGTGCTGTTTATCTTCTAAACTCCGATTTCAATGTAAACATCACGAGAACAAAAAGAAAAAAAGTAGGGTGTGAGCATCTTGAGGCGTAAGTGCGGAAGATTGTAAGTGGAAGTAGCGTTGTTCAAATTATCGTCCTCAGTTTGGGCACGCAAGACCATTCCCTATCTAACTAAGATTATGAATAATTATTTCGGCTGGACAGTGAAAAACATGGGCGACACTAAGCGCAAAATTAATTAAATTCCAGAACTTTTTTACGTAACCGGAGCAGTAATTCGCAGAAAATATGAAGCATTTTGTCCTTAACATTCTCATGTTCAGTTGAATTTTCAAGAAATAAAAAAGTATATCTTAATTCTTCTCGTTGAAATTGACCCTAAAGAGAAAAGGACTATACTCTGAATGCTCTTATTTTAAATGTAGGAGTTACTTAAATTTTGAAAAGCTATGCATTAAAGAGATGAATTGATTTTCGTACAAGCTTTGTTTGCCATATAATTTCTGTTCCTTACAGAAAATTGGCTTTATTGTCATAAAGGAAAATGCCGGGCTCCGGAAACGATCATTATCATTTATTATATCCTTGACGAAAGTGAGCCTCGTAATTTGAGAATAATAATGCAATTTCTTTTTTCCAAGAGCAGCTCCGACTTTTTTTGTTTACTTTGTTTCGAAGGCTTTTTCAAGTTTCCTGTTTATGTCTTCTTTTTAGGCTGTTTGTTGATTCCATCTTTAACTATATAGAAGCGATTACTCTCGCATTCTGTTTCCTTACCTTGGATTTTGTGAATGAAAAACGTCATGGGCTTAACGAAAAGGAGCCAAAGATTGTTTGCCATCAAGGAAATAATCTCTGGCTGTAGAGTTGACATCAGCACGCTCAAACATCCACGCTCCAGTGGTCACGCGTGTAAATGCCGCTGGCTTTGGTGGCACCTGCGACCCACGAAAAGAGCGATTATACCTCGTGATAGCCACCGGCCTTCAGACAAAACGCGCGCACGCACGCAGTTACCGTTCTTGTGGTGGCAAGCTGATTCTTTCAATGACCAATATATATATCCAGGCCCTAAAACTAAAATCACTTTCTGCTGAGGTCTCCCTGACGCTTTTATTTCAAAACCTATGAAGTCATTGAATCCTCGGAACTAATAGGTTTGCCTTTTGCCAAGGGGACCAAAAATTTATTTTCT
Organism: Macrothele yani; assembly: GCA_039090855.1. NCBI lineage: Eukaryota > Metazoa > Arthropoda > Arachnida > Araneae > Macrothelidae > Macrothele > Macrothele yani. The sequence goes on from CM077001.1 coordinate 72,640,395, forward strand.
TGCTAGCCAATACATGGTGATTCTTATGGAAATGTCACACGGAGCACATTGGCAGAAAATTCCTTTCTCTACCAATTCTTGGCATGCCGTTCCACTATCCGAGTGATCAGAGGAGCAGGTTTTTCACTAATCACCAGTCAGGCCGAGTTTAATTCTCAGATGGGGAATGGGCGTTGTGTCTGTCTGACGAAATTGGTTTTCTCGCTTTTTAGGAGCCTGTGACCCTAAGTTAGGGTGGATAAATTTCAAAAACAAGAAAATATCTTGATGTAATATAGCATACAGGTAAAATGCCAATAGGGCAATTTATTCCACCAAGCTTATTGATTGTTGAATTTCTTTCTGACTGGAAACAGGAAAAAATATGGCTATAAGTAAGAAACATTTAAAATGGAATTCAATATTTTATTGCTTAAAGATATTCCTGGACAGAAATTAGTAAAATAATCTTCCCTCCTGTTCATGAATAGAGCAACCCGTTCGTTGAAAACCATCTTACCCCTTGAACCAAATAGCGAAAATGGATCGGATGAAACATAAAGGTTATTTTCTGAGCTTTGGAGGATTGCTTAAAAGTAACAAGGGCTTGATGTGAGCCGCCCAGGTGGCACAGTGGTCTAAGTGATCACTCATCGGCGATGGGTCCGGGTTCGAATCCCGCCGAGGCCTTGGTGTTGTGTTTGCCTTACTGCGCTTGCTTTTACATGGAAACAGTGTCCCGGAATCAGGCGCGGGCGGGTGTTTATATCCCGTTCAGTCGCTCACGATGGTCCTTAAACCCCTAATAAAACAAATCGCTTACATTTTCATGGAATAGAGCAATGACTTTTTACTTCATAAATTAACATAAAAGAAAATTCTTTCAGAGTAGAATAAAACCTTCTGTCAAAAGTAATCGTTATGGATACGCAATGAAACAGAATCATAGAATGTTTCATAAACATAAAAAAGTATGGCTTTCGCCTTTGATTTGCTCTTTTGTTTGTCATTGTTTTTACAAAATGAATTTTACTTGAAAAATAAGAAAACAATCATTTCAATATTTCCGATTTCACGAAGCAAAGGTTTTAGAATTTTTAAATATTTTTCGGTGTTTAACGATTACCGTGAGCAACTCTGAGAGCTATAAGCAGTTGCTCTTCCTCAATTTAAGGTCACTGGTTCGGGGGGGGGGGGGGGCTCTATATGACAAGCACATCATCCATGCCTCATCCGAGACTCAAGCCCAGCTCGTTTTTCAGTATTCAAGAAAAGGAGGAAACCAAATGTGCCTATGATCAGATTATAAATAATTTGGCTAAATTTTTTTCAAACAGAGGTAAAGTTTCTAAAATTGTTACCTTTTGCTAGCAGGAAATAAATTTAAATGAAGGCACATAGATTTATGTGCTGCTATTTTAAGTATCGAATTTGGTTGTAGTATTTCACATTAATCTTCCTGATTATAACGTTAGGCATGATAGTCGAAATGTTATCGCCACCACAATTGAAAAGCAAATACACTAACGCTATTTTAAATCCACCAGACTTTGAATTATGTGGCATATAAAAGCTCCCGATTGATTTTCAAGTGCTGGTTTCCCTGATGGCAGTCTCTTTAAAGTTCATGTAAAGGGGAATTCTTCTAACACTATTCCATACAGGATCAGCCGATGAATGCATGACTTTGTTCCTTACGTGTTCTAATTCCCTGCATTTTTATGTCTACTACTGCCTCGAAAATCTCTCCCAGTGGAGTGCGAAAGCTTGGCGAATCTTTGTGCTTATTACACCACAAAAAAAACGGATTTAATATGCTATAAGCGTTTCTTGATTATTAACAAATACACTTATTCCCCGTTATACGAACCAGGTGTTTCCAAAAACGTTTCTTGTCAGCGAAACCCCAGTACAGTAGGGACTAAATTCCTATTATGTGGCATATAAAAACTCCCGATTGATTTTCAAGTGTTGGTTACTAGAGATTTTGGATTCAGCAATTTCATCAGTTTCAAATAAATAAAAAATGCTTCTGGTATTTATAAAACAAGTATAAATGTCATAGAACCACTAATTTATTTTTATCAACAAATTACGACTTACCCTTGAAGAATTTCCAATACTTATGCTCAGTACGGGTTTTGTTATTTGTCGTAACTTAGCCTTGCTCGATACCGTACATAACATTGTAGCAGCAGGATAAACAAAATATGGAATCACTAAAATAAAATAATACCAATAGTTATTAAATAAAACAAAACGTATAAGATTTTCCTTTTCTGCACGATGATATTGAAGAAAAGCAAGAACAATGTCACTAAACTGTGCAATCAGTTTTCTAACAAAACAAAACACAGTTTTATGCAGCCTAGTGTGAAAACGTTTCATCAGAAAATCCACGAAATGCACGGAAAATTGTGATCACAGTTACAGGAGTTATGGTGTGAAAAAACAGAAAGAATTTCAAAATTATAACTTTCAGGAACCCAGAAAAAATCATTATCAACATCATCATCATCATCTTTATTATCATTACTCAATACGAACATTATCACTGCTATTATTACTCAAGTGGTTTTGCCAAGGATTTAGCGAAACTACTACAGTAATGATAACACTGTTTTGATAAAAAATATTTCGCACCTCTTTCTGCCTACTGTAAAGTTTCCTGCCACCCACATACTACCTACTTCGATCACCTTTCGCTGACTTCATATCTTCTGTCAACTCTGTATTGTTTGGATGGTGTCCAGATACCACTATATGTAACATCTGCTTAGGTAATCTTTCATCTCCTATACGACATGCATTCCGACCCACCTTAAAAGTGTCCTGATTAACCTATTATCCTACAGAAGAAGTAACCAGCTCAGTTAAAATATATGAATTACTCTTACCGATGGTCTAAATATGTCTGCTTTTCCTAAAATTCTTCTTACCATTTTCATATCAGTATCTTCAAACCTCCTAAACCGTTCTTTACTTCGCAGTTAGTCCTAACTGATTTGTCTCTATATTAAGTTTCTTTTATTATCTGAATAACCTCTTTCTTTCTTTTGATGTCTGGATAACCTCTTTCTTCCTTTTGTTATTTAGATAACCTCTCTCTTCCTTTAGCTATCAAGATAACCACTTTCTTCCTTTTGTTATTTAGATAACATCTCTCTTCCTTTAGCTATCAAGATAACCACTTTCTTCCTTTTGTTATATGGATACCCTTTTTCTTTCTGCAAATAATTTCATACAGCCGATAAAAAAGATTCAGATTTAACGTTTCCCAATATCATGATTAATTTTACCAGAAACGTTTTAATCCTGCGCCTGTTCTAACTATGCCCCAAGTGCCGGGAATTTGTTAGTTTTGAGATTGAATGTACTAGCATCACTGATTCCTCAAAATTTCTCATCACAAGTTTTGCAATAGTCCTCCTCAGCTGAATAATATGAAAGATTAATATGGAGTTATGTGGAGGATTGATTTCATTATCGGAAATCAGCACTATGTCGTCGGCATGGACAAAACTTCTGATACCAGAGTAATCTATTTCAATATACAAGTTGTATTAAGTGTACAAATAAGTTTTAAAGCTTTTTTGTGTTACGTATACCGCTAATTTACATATACGACATTCCTCCGCTTTGTTGTCATGTGACCGTAACTGGTCCAGAGTGTAAAATGGGACACAGAAGTTTGCCCAACAATCAAACGCACTTGCACATCGGTAGGTGAAAGACAGCAAGCGATACTGCATTTATTCGACACTGCATTCGACACGAATTTCATCAAGGAAAACGTGCTGCAAAAGCATGTGCATCGATCTGTTCTGTTCTGGCGGAGAATATTGTATCGAAAAGCACGTGTGAGTTTTGGTTTAGACGGTTTAAAGCAGGTGATTTTGATGTTTGCGATCGAGAACGTAGTGGCGCCCCGCAGAAGGTTGCACATGAGGATCTGCAAGCATTGTTGAATGAAGATTCGTTTCAAACACAAAAAGAACTAGCTGAACAACTGGGGGTAACTCAACAAACCATTTCCAATCGTTTACGCACAATGGGAAAGATTCAGAAGAAAGGAAAATGGTTGCCACATGACCTGAGGCAGAAGAACAAGGATGAACGTGTCATGAGGTGTTGAATCTGTTGAATAAACAACACAAAAAGTCTTTCCTGTGGAAAATCGTTACGAGTTATGAAAAGTGGATATCTTACGACAATCCGAAACGCAAAAAAGCACTTGGTAAACTCCGGTGAAGCAACGACTTCGACACCGAAACGCAATATTCACTCCAAGGAAGTTCTGCTGTTCATCTGGTGGAATATGAAGGGTGTGCTCTATTATGAATTATTGGAACAGGGTCAAACTGTTACAGGCAACAATTGTTGCGACTGAATCAGGAAATCTGTCGGAAACGTGTATTCGCAGGCAAAGGATTGCGTCCCGTGAAATTACTGCATGGAAACACTATGCCGCATGTCACGAAATCAGTCAAGGAAACGTTATTGAGGCTTGGCTGGGAAGTTTTGGAGCATCCGGCGTATAGTCCCGACATAGCCCCTTCAGACTATCATCTGTTCCTATCGATGGAACATGTTTTGTCTGCTGTACGGTTCTGTACATGTGACGAAGTGTAGAAATGGGTTGACGACTTCATCGCGTCACACGACGAAGTATTCTTAATGGCTGGAATCCGTCAGCTGCCCGACAGATGGCGTAAGGTGATAGATAATGACGGCGCATATTTTGATTCGTAAAAGTTTTGTTGTTTTCTCTCAAATTACCTGTTGCTTTGTCTTAAAACGTTTTAAAACTTATTTGTACACCTAATTCTTTGTTTAACTGGTTTATCCGTATAGAATAAAGCCAAATATTGGTATAACCTACATTTTTAAAAAGTCTTCCACGAAATGTATTTTCAAACTATTTACCTGTACTTCTCTCCATCCTGACTACGGTAATTCTCTTGGTAACAAGTAGCTTGCCTCAGTATCTCAAACGTTTTGACATGTTGAAAATTTTTGGTCAAATGTCCCTATCAAAATCCTTTTTAGAGACAATAGACCTTGAAAAGGCGTTTGAAATGGGAAATCAAATCCCTCTTCACCTCATGAAACATTTCAGAGAGCTACCTGACTGTATGTGCACTTCTCGACATAGAAAATGTCACACCATGAAGGAATGCACGAAGTGAGACGAAACTTACCACACGTATAGACAAGTAAATGGGAAAGAAGTGATTGTTTTTATATTTCTGAGGGATTACATGAATGCAATTGACGAGGAGACAGTTTAATGTAGCCTAAGTCAGTAAGTCGTATGACCGCTATGCTGGGCTCTACGTTCGGCAACACGACCTAGCATCGAGTGGTAAAGTCGCAGATTGTGTCCTGAGGTATCACTGACCATACATCGTTGACCTGTGTGCTGAATTTATGGACATTGCGATGGCGTCGTGTAGCGACCTTAAAACGTCCGCCAATGACGTCCTACACGTTTTTTATTTGGAAGAAAGATGGGGATCGTGCTGGCTAGGATAGTAACATGTCATCTGGTAGGCACTGTCTGATGATGTTGGCAGGGTGCGGACGGTCGTTGTCTTGTTGAAACGGGACATCAGGAATACCAGGGATGTTAAACAACAAAATGGGCTGTAGCACCTGATCCATGTACCGGCGTGCTGGCATTGTACCCTTAACGTAGAAGCGGTGAACAGCTGTTTAAACCGATAGCGTCCCAAGCCATGACACCAGGCTGAGGAGCCGTATGACGATCACGGATGACACCAGGCTGAGGAGCAGTATGACGATCACGGATGACACCAGGCTAAGAAGTCGTATGGCGATCACGGATGACAAAAGGCTGAGGAGTCGTATGACGATCATGGATGACACCAGGCTGAGGAGCCGTATAACCATCACGGATGACACCAGGCTGAGAAGCCGTATGACGATCACGGATGACATCAAGCTGATGAGCCGTGTGACGATCACGGATGACACCAGGCTGAGGAGCAGTATGACGATCACGGATGGCACCAGGCTGAGAAGCCGTATGACGATCACGGATGGCACCAGACTGAGGGGCCGTGCTAAAGGACCATAAGTATGCCATTAAGAACGGACTTCGAAATACGGCCCTCGCATGACTTGTATATGAGGGGTTACACTCACCTATGTGGGCCGATGCCTGTATTACTATTACTCCAAACCCTGTATCGTCCATGTTACTCGCAGAAAGTATGGTGATTATGTCAAGGACTCAAGTGTTGTAATGACAATTTACGAAGCAAAAGGACTCAAATGACTCAATTGTTGTAATGACAATTTACGAAGCATATTTGGTTTTAATACTGTTAATGAACTAATTGGCTCTTCTGTTGGATTGGTATAATTCTAAGCTAAAAAAACTGATCGATAATTAAAAACAGAATATGATTGACCACACTTCAAATTTGTTTCTTCCTTGAAATTTTGAACAATACTGTTAATGAACTAATTGGCTCTTCTGTTAGATTGGTATAATTCTAAGCTAAAAATAGACCAGCATTATATGCAAGTATTTCTCATTTCTGGAGTATTACTATTTTGTGAATATTATGTCGTAGTAATTAGATCTATAACGAAGTAAATTTCTCCGTCATTTCTGTCCACGCCAGGATTCGAACCCGGATCCCCTCATTCCGGAACAAGTCACTCTACCAATGAAGCTACGCGGACGTTTGTTCTGACTACTATCTGCCTTTATGTCGTGTGCGTCCTGCTGGCAGGTACGTCACATCTCCCCCCCCCGAAGGAGGGCCGGGGGCATGGCCCACGGGTCAGCCGTGACCATGAATCGTTGCAGGCAGCCATCCACTGTAGAACGTGCACCTGAGAACTCCCAGTCAATCTGGTGTGTGGAATGCAACATCACACATTTTCATTTTTCGAAGCGCTGGAGAAGGGATTCTCTGATTTTTCCTATCTCGCGGTGTGGAAAGAACATCACACCATTGCTAGATTTTGAACGGTCGGGTCATTCGGATAGTTCGGGCGCCATTATAACGAAGTAAATTTCTCCGTCATTTCTATCCACGCCAGGATTCGAAGCCAGATCCCCTCATTCCGGAACAAGTCACTCTACCAATTGAGCTACGCGGACGTTTGTTCTGACTACTATCTGCCTTTATGTCGTGTGCGTCCTGCTGGCAGGTACGTCACAGATCTATTATTATATAATACCATCAGCTTCTTGTTAATGTGTTATAAGTACAGGGTGAGACCCCCACCTTCGTACCCACTTGTTTTTTACTCTTTATGTATAGGTATTTCCTCACGACTGTTAAACTTCGACATGAGTAGCCTCCTAATCAACCGGGTGAAGGGCTATGTAGTCACCCGTTGGACGCCGAAGTGGTTGTTGCATATGTGTATATATACCATGATTATCCGAACTTAGGGTTAAAAATTGTTTTTCATATGAAGATGAGTTTTAGGAAACTTGAATGATCTCATGAGTTTTATTTGTTCTTATATTACTGAATTCGTGTACTATTAAAATCTTTGGAGCGCTTGTGAGTTTTAGTGTTTCACTAGTATTAGATTCATTAACTTGCACCGAGAGATTGCTGCCCTGGATTTAGAAGTAACTTATTCTGCACGTTTTAATTCGTCGTATTTATAGAATATTCTATGCTGAATATTTTCATCTAACTCTAATTTTCTATTTTTACGACACTAGTTATTCCGATCTTGTTTATTAACTACTCTACCTACAGCGCTTCAGCACAAGTAGAGTAATAGATTGTTAGAGTAATTGAGCCACAAATATACTCTTCGCAAAAAACAAAAACGAAAAAAGAAAGAAAGAAAAAGAAACGTGACACCAAGAAACAGTCATCCAATCAAGATGAAAGTTCGTATGTGCAATGCACGTGTATAGCAAAGGAAACAATTGCAATTCCAGAGAAGTTGGGCTATTTATTCATATAAAACAGCTGCACGAGTGGAACAAGTCAGTAGTAGCGCCACCTCTGGCTCGGATACAAGCGGTTACCCGGCGTGGTATAGGCGCGTGGAATTCACTGATACTGTTCTGAGGTATAGTATGTCAGATGGTGTCCAAATTGCGGGACAGTTCACCAGCATTCCGGGATGGGCGTAGGTGGAGTCCCGTCACGTCCCAAACATGTTCGATCGGTGAGAGCTCGGGGGAGATCGGGATGGCCATGGTAGGGTGTCTACATTATGAAGACAGGCCTGGGAGAGCTGTGCCGTGTATTGCCTGGCATGATCCTGTTGAAAAATTGCTCGGTGATGCTACGACAGGAATGGAAACACAACAGATCGTTGAATGTCCTCAACGTACCGTTCATCCGTTCATCAGTGAAGGTGGTGCGGAGGACTACCAAGAGTGCCCCGCTATAGTAGTAGCAATGGCTCCCTAGGCAGTCGTTCCCGGTGTGCGACCCGTGTAACGTTCCAAGGTAAAGGCCGGATCCTTGCGCTGACTTCAGACACGTATGCCTTGGTCATCGGCGCCAAGTGCAAACCTTGACTCATTGACTCATTACTAAACAACACGACGCCACTGCACACTGTACCACGTTAATCGGGCCCAACAGCAGTGCAACCGGTGCCGGCGATGCTCGCTGCTCAGTTGTAGGCGGCGGAGTGGCCTCCTCGAAGGTAGTCTCCATGTTGCAAGTCGTCTGACAACGATCGGGATGTCCACTTCCGTATCTGTAGACGACGAAACATGGCCACCGTTGGTTGAGAGCGGCAAATTTGGCTCTGTTCGTGCAGATAACACAATTGCTCGATCCTAGTGTTCAATAGTTGCCCTCGGCCGTCCACTACTAGCGTGCCGCTGGGTTGTGCCCTCCCCGACCTATTAGCGCTAACACTGTCCGATTGCTCCGACCCAAGTGCCTAGCGATACGACAACTTAACCAACCAGCCTCTCTCAGCCCAACTATATGTCCTCTCTCACACTTGCTCGAATGTGCACGAATCCAACGTCGAGTCCTCCTCACAGTCCGTGAAGGTTAATGCAACCGCAATCCGCTGTCATAATTGTCCCTTCCTGCGTGCGAGCTTTGCTCTTGATATATCCGCCTCCTTGATGCGCGGTTCCCATGCGCTGTGGCGAGCCACTATTTAGTCATTGGTTGTTATTCTTTTGATCATTTGTATATTGGGCACTGAGGCACTTGCATGCTGAGTTTCATTATGATCAAACAACCTTCTCAGGGCGATCCGGGGTTGTTTTATTTTTATTTTGAACATACAACGTTAGAGAAAAACAATTTCGTGGTTTATTTTCTATACAAGGCGGAAGAAAGCGGAAATTTCTGTGCGTGGGACAGTTGAAGTTCAGTTTCGCACTGTATATTCTTATAACCTTATAACCTTATGTTTCGTAAAAGGCTGAGTTCCGTAACGGGCTAGAAATTAGTATGCGTGTATACACAGGAGGTACTAAGAAATTCAGCAATTAGCTCATAATTTTTCCGTGGAATGTTAACATCTTGCAGATTAGTATCTTGGAGAAGCGTTAATCTTACTATAGGTGTCACTGGCAGTACCTAGAAACAATTTATGCGTTTTTCCCTCGGAGCACTGTCCTTGAAATTACAGCTGCTGAATCTCAGAACTTGTGTGAAAAAATGTTGCGTCATCAGAGCCTTCTAAGAAACTTCTCTGCCTTAAGGTTTGCATTTCGAACTGCAGTTTCCTATCTCATTTATCGATTATTATCAGATCGGGTTTTAGTGGCCTCATACTTTGCCCCCAGACATCGATGTTTTACCGTCGGCAGCCTAAATGTCACATTATTAATGGTACGTCTGTTTATGTCTGTATGTAGTACGTGTTCACGAACGCGCTCCAGCGTTGAAATGCAAAATCTTACACTAACGCGCTCCAGTCTTAAAATGCTGAAAAATTCTGTAATGTTTAAATGAGATGAAAATACTCCAAATTACGTGGCGACAGTATATAAATAAATAAATCGCTCTTAACCACGTTCTAGAAACACACAGCACAGAAAAAAAAAAAAAAAAAAAAAAAAAAAAACATTTCGGTTGCTGTGTGTTTCTAGAACGTGGTTAAGAGCGATGTATTTATTTATTTGTTTAAATGAGAACTTGCGTTCATATACAAATAAAAAAGAAAACAAAGAAAGAAAGTAAGACAGAAAATTAAAACAGAGAATACGAGCAACAGTTTGAGTACGGCCGTTTCCATACTTAATATCTCAACTTTGCCTAGAATCACTTGCTGAACACTCTTTTTTGTCCACTTTAGAAGCATTGCTCCATCGTATCTTTCCAAATGATTGCTTCTTCTTCTTTAGCGTCATTAATCTCTCTGTTATTTAGAGACGTCGAAACAAATCTTCCTTCTTCATTCAGTTTTGTCTGTCATCATTCCTTAGTTTTCTCCTTAAAAAAATTCTTTAGACAGTCCCGTTATCTTATGTTTATTCTGTCTCGTCTCTTCCTTTTTATCTATCCAGCTCCCAGTTCAAAACTGCATGCTACATCCCAAAAACCCCTAATCTCTTTTCAAAACTAGTCTAAACCACTGCAGTCGTGCTTCTTGGGGGCATGGTTAGAAGCTGCCATCTCTTTAACTGCTGCTCTTCTTTTCTTTTTATTATTCTGTTCATTCTGGTCACTCGCACATCCACCTCATAGTAGTTATATCTCTTCAACTTTCAGTTTATTTTCCATACATTTTCTCAACGGCCACGTTTCAGCGCTGTTCATCATGCTAGTCTGACTACACTCTTCGAAATTTTCTTTTACATCTCATTGTAGTTTTCTGACGTTCAGTATGTCTGACGATTTCCTTCGGTTACATCATTTTCCTGCATTCTGTTGTCTTTCATATCATCGTGTTTCCCAACTCAATTCTAAGTCTTTAAAGTTTTGTATCTTTCACCAATTCTTCCCGAACTTTAAAACTAAGCGTAAGAATATTTTAAGTACATTTGAAATACGTGTAACAACGCCAATAAGAAATGATTAAGGATAAGGAGTTATAGAGAAAGAAAACTTACGAATAGTAAGATGGAGAAGTGGCGAAGAAATTCAAAATGAGGGCTCATGAGTTTTACCAAAGAAAGGAGTACTAGTATTTTAATTGCCACTTGATCCACTTGATTGTGCTTAATACTCCGTAAACTCCTTAAGAAGATATCGTTTTGACTCAGGTTTACAAAATGTTTGATATAAAATGTTGTTTGACTTTTCGTAGATGGTGCAAATATTTGCGGTGCTAATTCCAAATATGATTTTAATTTTACTCTGTCACGTAAGGATATTTTACAAACTGACGCCGCACTTAGGGTAGGCAAAATACTGGGTTATCAACTACCAAAAATGTAAGACACACTTTTTTTCAATTATTGAAAATACGTACGCCCATTGACATTTAAGCATATTTAAACTTATATTTGAATATGTTGATTACACATAACTTTTGTTATTGCTTCCACGTTTCAGATTCCTTGTAACACCTCTGTCTTTTCCCTTCAGAACTGCGTTTCTTACACTTATGCTTACGTGTTTTGTGGCGTCGCTCTGTGCAACATTCAACAGTAATCGCCCGTCATTATTTATAATGTTATGTTCTTGTGCCTTAAAAAAAGGCAAGAACATACATTTTTAATGTTATGTTCTTCCCTTTTTTTTCAAAACTAATGAACAATTTTGTACCTGAAAAATAAGGTACATCAGTATGGACTACAACCGATTTTGTTGACAATACGTTCACGTCGAAACATTGAGTGGCATAGACGTCTGATTACCTCCTGCGGCATGTCCATCATACTTCTTGCACTTGACCTTCCAGAGCGGTCGCTGAGATGCCGTACAATCATGTCTCATATATGTTCTATTGAGGACAAATCCGACGATCTTTCTGGGCTCTTCAGAACTTGTGCGGCGAGCAGATGTTCCCTGGATATTTTTTCAGTATGCGTATGATCATTATCTTGCTGAAACATGCTTCTCAGTTCCCCCTTTCGAAAGAGATAGCAGCAGCCTCCAGGATATTCTCCACGTGCCTCCGAGCTTTTGAACTGGTAATAGAGGCATTCTACAGCCATTTCTGATTGTTTCCGGTCCTTGACCTTTGCCGTTCGAACCATATGCTGTTAGGAAATTACTCTTGAAGTGATCAGTTCTCCCTGTCGCATTCGTACGTTAACCCGGAGATTAATTATCGGACCAAAAATAAAAAAACAAGATCCATTACTAAAGATCACATGACATCATAATGTCTGCCATTCCACTTGAGCACCGCACCACTTCAAACACTGGAGACGAGGATCATTGGATAGGGTCAAGCGACGCAATGGACACCGTGCGTGAAATCCTGCTTCCGCTAGTCTTCGATATAGGATCTGAATTGTGATGGAACGACGTAAGCAACATTTACCACTCTTCTGATGGCAAAGAAAATGGCTGTAGGGTGAGCGAAGCCTTGCCCCCGGATCAAATGGTCTTCCCGTGGTGTGGTCGTTCTGCTTGTTCCAGTTCCAGGTCGCACCTTCTCTCAAACATTCTACCAGCAGAGATGCGCAGTTGCATTGCCGCGACCCAAATGCTGCGCTATGAGGCGAGTTGGCCATCCACCCTTTCAGAAACCAATATTCCTTACCTTCTAAAATGCACTCAGCTGGCGATATGTTCGGCGAATTTGTTGCCTTGATATTCGGTACAAAGTTCATTTCCTGTTCGAAACCACAGCTAGAAGCCGGAAGACTTCTCACGACGAAAGTAGTCTTAGTTATGACGTTAGGGCAAAAACGTTCAAGCTTACGTAGGCAAACGTTGTAATCGTATTTTATTTATCAACTTATCTCGGTTCAACTTGCCTGCTTACTTGTGTACGTCCGATCATTCCTTCATGGTGTTGCAATTTTAGTGTCACATATTTTATAACAGAAACTGTTCAGACAGTTAACACACCGTCGTATAATACCATTGAAAATACTACCATTTATATAACATCAAAACCAGACAAAAATGCAATGCATAACTGTTCAGTGCAGAGACACAATTCCATGCAGTAGCTTTCAGCCTTACAGAGAGGTGGAGGCGAGCCCAAGAGCAAGTTCAGACCTATGTTAACCTCTCTAATCCCTCAGTAATTTTCTCATCCCCAACTATTATCAGATTCACGTTCAGACTTGTTACATATGTTTGAGAGGCAACATTCTATTGTAGGCATTTGGACAGAATCAAAAACTTACACAACCTTTACCTTTTGCTTAACTCGATGCCTTAAAATTTTCATTTTGTGGAAAAACTGTACGTGGTAGAAATACACGGTCGTATCAAAATAATATGACCACCCCCGGAATCACAGTGCACTCGCCCAGGCGTGTTCACAGAGTGCATGTGACAAGGTCCACCACACGGTGATATCAACGGCCGGTCAGGACAGATGAGTCATAGTGCGTTACCTGAGCACAATGGGCAGAGGTAGGGATTTGACTGACGTTCAAAAAGGAATTGCCATCGGCTACCGCGCCAAGGGTGTAATTATCTTAGAAACAGAGGACTTCGTGGGCTGTTCGCGAGGTGCTGTAGTAAGAGTGTGCCAAGAATGGACCGCTGACACACCGAGTACCTCCCGACGTCATAACGTTGGAGCCCAAAGGCCATCGACCCCAGAGGAGAACGTCGCCTCCGCCTACCGATAAAGGGCAATCGACGCGCAACAGTACAGCAATTGACCACGCATATGAACGCTGCGGCACCCAGGTACGTGCTCCCGATAACAGTAGAGCGAACCCTGTTACACATGGGTCTCCGGAGTCGACGCTGCGTCAAGGCACCCATGTCATCCCAGGTACATCCGCAACGACGCCTGCAGTTCGCATGGGACTACCGTCATTGGACAGTGGAAGAGTGGGAAAAGGTTGCCTTCTCCGACGAATCGAGGTTTCTACTCCGCCGAAGTGACGAACGGTGGCGTATATGGCGTCAGACACACGAGAACCAACACCACGACACGCTTGTCTGTCAAATGCAGGCCGACGTTGGCAATGTGCATGTCTGAGGGATGTTTACTTGGTATGGCCTGTGACCACTGATACCACTGGACGGATTCCTGAACGCCAATGGCTACCTGTCCATCTTCGCTGACCACATGCATCCCTTCATATTTGACATTTACCCTGGTAGTGATGGTGTCTACCAACAGGACAAAGCGGCGTGCCACGTTGCTAGGGGGTGCGTGACTGGTTCCAAGAACACAGCAGCGGTCTCCGTTCTCCCTTGGCCGGCGAAATCGCCCGACCTCTATCCCGTAGAGCACTTGTGGAACTATTTGGACCAATAGGTTCTATGTGCCGACCCACAAACACGTCATCTATGGCACCTCCGTGCTCTGCTGCAGTCTAAATGGGCACGTGTGCCTCGGGCAACCTTCCAGGGCCTCATTACTTCCATGCCACGCCGTCTCACCGCTGCCATGCGGGACAAGGGTGGTTATTTCCATTATTAGGTAGGTGGTCATATTATTCTGATACGACTGTGTATTTGGGAGTCATTTTTAAAATCAAAATATCGAAATGAATAAAAAAACAAACAACAATCTCAAACAGCAAACTTGTTTTACACCTATGTTAGTTAAAGTTATTCCAAGAAACGTAATTCCAGCACTGTATCTAATCAAGGGATGTAAGGTCAAGTGATGCGTAACATCACAGCCTCTCCTTGACAAATGTCAACCCCGCCTTCTCGTGGTGCATCCTGTTCCCACTAAAGGGGCTCTGACGACCGCCCATAGCGGTATAACTATACCATCGGGATTAGAGGAAATTCTATCCCACACTCACCAACCCGCTTGGCCAGCGTGGTGAGTTATGGCCAAACCCCTCCAAAATGATTCCACAACTTAAATCTTGGCCCTCAGTCTCCGGCAGCTGGAATGTACCTGGCCAAGGCAGCGGCCAGTGCGACATGAAGGCAGAGGGTGCTAAGAATCCCCGGAGGACCGGACTAGGCTGCCATCTGATGCTGACCTTGGCAACGTACAATGGACGCTCCCTATCTTCTGATTCAAGGCTTCTTGAATTGGAAGAGGAATTACAAAGGATCAAGTGGGACATCGTGGGGCTAAGTGAGGTAAGGAGAAAAGGAGAAGATCTCATCGAACTGAAAAGTGGACATCTCTTCTACTATCGTGGGACAGATACTGGCAGAACTAGTGGTGTTGGATTTATAATAAACAAGAAACTGAAGGATAAAGTTGTAGAAGTTGAAAGTTCCTCTGACAGAGCTGCACGACTTGTTATCCAACTCTCGAAAAGATACCAGGCTCAGATTATTCAAACTTATGCACCCACCACAAGTCATCCTGAAGAAGAAATTGAAGAATTTTATGAGGAAATTTGTCATCTAAATAATAAAGGTAAGCAGCACTTGAAAATAATTATGGGAGATTTCAATGCAAAAATAGGGCAACGGCAACAGAATGAAACTTCAGTAGGTAAATTCGGTCACGGCAACAGAAACCAGCGTGGAAATACTCTCGTTGAGTTTGCAGAGGCAGAAGGGTTTTTCATCTTGAACTCCTATTTCAAGAAAAAGCCACACAGGAAATGGACATGGAGACATCCAAATGGGACGACAAATGAAATTGATTTTATTATGTGTAACAAAAAATTCGTCATAGAAGACTGCAGTGTGCTAAACAAGTTCAACACAGGTAGTGACCATAGATTGGTGAGATGTAAGATGCACCTCAACGCTAAACTTGAACGTGGCAAGCTCATGAGACAAACAAAGTCTATTGACATAACCAACCTCAAAAACACCATAATACCTTCAAGTTAGAACTGAAGAACAGGTTCTCTGCTTTAGAAGGCCTAACATCGGAAGAAGTGGACATCTCTGAAGTTAACAGAAAAGTAACCAAAGCTCTTATGGAAACAGCAACAAAATTAGCTGGGTCTAAGAACAAGTTGCATGTGAACAAATTATCAGGAAAAACCAAAATGTTGATGCAAAAAAGAAGAGAGATGAGGACAACTAAAGAAGATGTGACTTCCAAAGTGGAATATATAGAGCTATGCAAGACAGTAAGAAAAAGTATCACTGAAGACGTAAGGAAATTCAACTGTGAACTAGTGAGGAAAGCAATTGAAAACAACCAAAGCCTAAAGATAGCAAAGGGACATCTCAGTAAGGGAAGAAAACAGATTATGGCACTGAGAAAAGAAGATGGTTCTGTAACAAGAAATAGAGGCGAAATTTTGACAAGAGTGAAAGATTTCTACTCCAAATTATATGAAAGGGATGATATATGCACTCCAGACATCATGAAAGATACCAGTACCAGAGTTCCTCCAGTCCTTCCAGCAGAAGTTGCACATGCAATCAAGAACATGAAGCGAGGAAAAGCTCCAGGAGAAGATGGAATTACTGTAGACATCATACAAGAAGCAAGTGGAGAAATCGAAACAGTACTCGCCCAAATTTTCACTCGATGCCTTAATGAAGGAAAGATTCCTGAGGATTGGAACACCGCTACAATGATCCTGCTACATAAGAAAGGTGACATTGAGGATCTCGGAAACTACAGACCTATCAGCCTCCTATCAGTAGTTTATAAAATCTTCACTAAAGTTCTTTCACACCGCTTGAAGGTAACACTGGACATGGCTCAACCGAGAGAACAAGCTGGATTCAGGAGTGGCTACAGCACAATAGATCATATCCACGTGCTGAGAGAACTAATTGAAAGAGCGAGGGAATATGAACTTCCATTGTGCATGGCTTTTATCGATTATGAAAAAGCCTTTGATTCGGTGAAACCATCAGCAGTTACAATGGCTCTGAAAACCTGCGGTATTGAAGATGCATACATTAATATTATTAATAACATCTATGAAAATGCAAGTGCAAAGATTAGGCTGTTTGAAAATACAACACACGTAAAAATTGGAAAGGGAGTGAGACAAGGTGACAACATATCTCCGAAGCTCTTTAATGCCACATTGGAGGGTGTTTTTCAGTCGCTGAGCTGGGAAAACAAGGGGATAAAGATTAATGGAGATTATCTAACCCACCTTCGTTTTGCTGATGACGTAGTCATTTTTGCAACTACCCCATCAGAGCTGCAGAGTATGATCCAGGAACTTGCTGACAAGAGTAAAGAAGTGGGATTAAAAATGAACTTTCAGAAGACAAAGGTGATGTTCAATGCTTTTACAAGAAATGAAGATTTATCGATTGATGGAGAAAAGCTGGAGATAACAGACACGTACGTTTATCTTGGACAGCAGATATCAAGTGAGGGTCACATTGATGAAGAAATTAATCGGCGTACAAAACTTGCCTGGAGAGCTTTTGGAAGAAACAGCATAATTTTCAAGAGCAATATGCCATTATGTCTTAAAAGAAAAGTGTTTGATCAATGCATCCTTCCAGTGCTTACGTATGGTGCAGAGACGTGGACCTTAACTAAAAGAGACATACAAAGGCTGCAGACAACTCAAAGAAGCATGGAGAGGTGCATGCTTGGTGTAACCAGGAGAGATAAGAAGAGGAACTCGTGGATCCGAAAATGACAAGAGTGGAAGACATCATGATCAGAGTTAAATCCCTGAAATGGCAATGGGCTGGACATACTGCCAGAAGGACAGACCATCGATGGACAGCCGAAATTTTAGATTGGATTCCAAGGGACAGGAAAAGACCCAGAAGAAGACCACATGGGAGATGGGTGGATGAAATTCGAAAGTATGCAGGGGTGACATGGAGGAGACTGGCACAAGACAGACCGTTGTGGAGGAAACTTGGGGAGACCTTCGTCCAGCAGTGGATTGATAATGGTTGACAATGATGATGATGATGAACTAATCAAAATTTCAGATTCTTCCCCAGTATATAATCCAGGCCATGAAAGCTCATGAGTGACGCCAAGAACTTGCATCACCACGAGACAACTTCGTGAGGTTACTTTGACAAGGGTGGACGCAGTTAGGGTGGCATATCCTTGGTTATCGAAGGGACCAGATAAACACACCGTACTTACTGAGGCACGGACCTGAGAAAAACTGACGAGAGTTCTGAAACCAGCGCTTAAGTTTTTTCGGCCGCCGAGGTAGCATTATTACTCTTACTAGCGCGTCTTTTGTAAAAAAAAAAAAAGTACGATCTCATGGCATTACTTTGTCCGTCCGTCCGTCTGTGGACACCATATCGCTGCATTTGAAAGTTATCTTTTTGTTGGAAGTCTGAAATGTGAGAATGATGATTCTTCCTTTACGGTCCCTTCCAGATGCATAACTTCACCTCTAGAGGGCGTAAATGCAAGTGCCACGGAATTCAAAACACATTTTATTTCATATATTTGTTTCGAAACATCCAAATGAAAAAATTCTTTTCAGTCTTCGGTGCCATTTATTACGAAGACTATTTTGGGTAGCGTTTCTTTTCCAAGTAATACACAGTTTTTCCACTACATGGCTTAACTGTATTTGCGATTTCTGCCATATCTCTGCTTCTAAAACTCCGATCTGAAAAATATTTTTTGCGTTCGATGGAGCTACTAATGTGAAATGTTCTGCATATAGTTTTACATTTTGCTGAAACGCAGTTCTGCCACCATGGCGCGTAAGTGTTATTTATGTTTCTGATATATCTGTGCTTCTTAAAACTCGGTTTACAAAACTTCTTTGCGAAAAAGGTTTTCCATGGTGAGATACCTCTCACCATGGAAAACCTTTTGCCCACATTTTTTGTTTTAAGTAATGTATAATCCCCGTGGTTTTACACCACGGGGGGGGGGAGATATGTATCTCACTTTTCTTGATGTCTCTGTTTTTAACAGTCCCTTCTAAAAAAATCTTTGTTTGTCGGACGGCATATCTCGTGCGCAATGTTTTGCATATAATTTCACATTTTTCTTAAAGTACACGTTTGCTATACTAGACGTCACTTTTCCGTTAACAGTCTATTTGCAGGAATATTTATGCGTCTAAAATACTTACCAGAAAAACTGGTTTTCGATCAGGTTAAAAATTACACTCATCTACTTGTCAATGACGAGTCAAAAAATATAGCGGACAAGTGACGCTACAAGGACGCTATCGGCTATTGTTGGAATATACGCAAGGTGATTCCTAAAGTCCTAAGTCACCTCATTAACTAAGGAACAAAGACAGCTAGAGCTATGGAAGTAAAGTATGGTACAGTAAAACAACCATGCGCTATCGGATGAGAGTGACTGCAGTGCCCCTAGGGGCAAAATATGGAAGTTAGCACTCCTATCTCGGAAACCATGAAAGTTACGGGAAAGAGATTAATTAGAAACTTGTAGAGCATCAACGAATTAGTAGGAAACGACATATGGTAGAAACGGCTGGGGTAAGTAGAAGGCTGGAAACGCGAACTTGTGCGAAGCCGGTTCGTGTCGTTGTCGCGGTAACAGTCTAGCAGAGTAAAATGTATGACGTATGCGACCGCACGCCTGTGAGTGTCGTATGCAAATTCTGTTGTGACATAACGCCTTACCTGCCGTATCTGGCGCGGCGTGGCAATGTATAAAGGATCGTTGGTCAGGAGCTATGTCATTCGTATCGGGTGAAGAACGAGCATGGCAGGCTATTCGAATGAACAGTATTGCGAGATGGAGAATTCGGACGCAACGCGAGGGAAGCGTCACGCTAGTATGGCTTACGACTTCAGACTCATCCATCGCCGACAGCGTTGATCATCAGTCGCGCGGTTCGACGGCTACGAGCGACAGGCAGTATTGCAGCGCGTCCCCGTTCGGCCCGACCCACCGGAATGGGTAGGGATGTGCAACCAGTCGATGTTCTGGCATACGTTTTGCCAACCCACACACCAGTACGAGGGAAGTAGTAAGCCACATGGCTTATCACAATCCAGTGTGTGGAACATTTTGCATCAGCATGGTGCCCACCCGTACCGTACAGTACCGCTGCACGTACTGATGCCAGGGGATAACCAACGACGTCTAGATTGGTGCAATTTTGTAATGAACACCGCAGAAGAAAATGTGGCCTTTCTATTAAACATCCTTTGGACTGACGAGGCGCAGTTCACACGCGCCGGGGTACTGAACAAACAAAACACCGATTACTGGGCAGTTCAGAATCTATGTTTTACCCGGGAAATGAGGCATCAGGTGCGCTGGTCGATCAATGTATGGTGTATCACCTGGAAGGACCGACTTGTTGGGCCCGTGTTCTATGAGGGCTCATTAAATGGACGAAGATACCTGCAGCTGTTACAAAGCACATTACCTGAGTGGTTAGATCACCTGTCTCTGCAAGATGTACGCTCATTATGGATTCAGCATGACGGCGCTCTGGCACATCAACCAACAATGGTACAGCACTTCCTATCCGATACTTTCGGGCAACAGATCATCGGTTATGGTGGTCCCGTAGCGTGGCCTCCACGATCCCCGGATCTAACTCCCATGGATTTCTTCCAATGGGATTACCTAAAGGATCACGTGTACAGGGTGGAACCGAACAGTCTCCACGATCTCCGACTGTGTATCATCGCTGCATGTGAGAGCGTGACACATGTTATGCTGGCGAACGTACAACGGGAAGTTCTGTCTCGCATTCAAATGTGTATTGTGGCAGATGGTGGCCATATTGAACCCTATTTACGTTAAACGCAACGTTATGTAAGTACCGTTGTTGCATTAAATACGACCAATGTACTCCATTTGTATTCATGACTGAGTATAATAAACCTATTGTTTCCCTCACGTTTCCAGCCTTCTACTTACCCCAGCCGTTTCTACCATGTGACATTTCCTACTAATTCGCTCATGCTCTACAAGTTTCTATTGGATCTCTTTCCCGTATCTCTCATGGCTTCCAAGATAGGAGTTCTAACTTCCACATTTTGCCACTAGGGGTGCTGCAGTCACCCTCATCCGATAGCGCAGGGTTGTTTTACTATACCATACCTTACTTCCATATCTCTAGCTGTCTTTGTTCCCAAGTTATTCAAGTGACTTAGGACTTTAGGAATCACCCTGTATACACTGAGTGGCCACTTTACTATGACTACCCCCTCAGTACTTCGTTGGGCCACCTTTTGCTTTTAATACTTCGTCGATTCTTCGTGGCATGGACTCCACGAGATGTTGATAGGTGGTTTGTGGAATCTGAGACTATGCTGGATGAATGGCACTTTCCAGGAGTGTGAGATTGCAGGGTTGTGGATCCAGCTGTCTGATGGCTCGTTCAACTTCATCCCACAAATTCTCAATGGGGTTGAGATCTGGAGATTGTGGGGGCTACCTAAGCAAAGTAAACTCACCGGCATGTAGCTGAAACCAATCCTGTACAATACGAGCACTATGGCAGGACGCATTATCTTGTTGAAAGTAGCCATCGCCATTGGGATAAACCATCCACATGACAGGATGCACTTGGTCCGCAGCGATGTTTAGATATAATGTGCCAGTCAGACGTTGATCAACCCAAATTAAAGGGCCCAAAGCATGCTAGGAAAACATTCCCCAAACCATAACGTTGCCTCCACCAGCTTGAAGGGGTATAGCAATGCATTTGGAGTCCATGCTTTCGTGCTGTTTCCGCGAAATTCTCACTCGGCCATCGGCATGATGCAACTGAAAGCATAATTCATCGGACCATATTATTTGTTTCCAATTATCGACTGCCCAATCCTTGTGCTCCTGTGCAAACTGGAGACGTCTGTTTTCTCTTATTAACTACAGACAGCAAAGGTGTTCGTACAGGCCTTAGGCTGCCATATCCCATCTGATGCAGTGTACGGCGAACAGTGCGTGCAGAGATCATTTGAGGGGATCCCTGATTAAGATGGTCTGTAATTTGCTGCACTGTTGCCCTTCTGTTGTCTATTACTAGTCTGGACACTATCCGTTCCGCCCGAGCAGTCACTATTCGATGACGACATAGAGACCAGTTTTTGGGTGACTGTCCAGTCTTTAAACACTTTAACAACAGCTGCTCTGGAACATTTCACGAATGCGGCGGTTTCGGTGATACTCGCTCCATGGCTCCGAGCTCCTACAATCATCCCACGTTGAAAGTCCGTCAAATCGCATTTTTTACCCATCTCGTCACCCAAAAATCACTTCACCACTGTCGCAAGCGCTAAGCGGCCGCCCCGGTGGCGCAGTGGTCTAAGGCGTTGGCCTCTGATCATTCGTCCGTCTGGGGTCCGGGTTCGAATCCCGGTGAGGCATGGATGTTGTGTTTGTCTTACGGCACTGGCTCTCTCCCTTCCCTGGAACCAGTGTCCCTAAATTAGGGACGGGCGACTGCTTATAGCCCATTGAGTTGCTCACGGTGGTCGTTAAACCTCCAATCAAAAAAAAAAAAAGCGCTAAGCTTTTCTTTTTATACTAACCTCGCCCTCTGGCGGCAACAGCGTGCAGCCATAACTGATTTGCCTAACACTGTCAGGTGGCCATAATAAAGTGGCCACTGAGTGTATATATATATATGAAAATGCAAATTAGTATCAAGCAGCGTTACGCAATCAAATTTTGCGTAAAACTGGGGAAAATAGCCCCAGAAACCTTAGAGATGTTGAAGACAGCGTATGGGGACACAGCTTTGTCATCAGCCCAAGTTTTCAGGTGGCACAAAGCCTCAAGGATGGAAGAGAAGCCGTTGACAATGAGCAGCGCTCAGGGCGACCTTCAACGCCAAGAACCGATGACAATGGGGCCGTTATCAAAGCTGTTCTGGAACGGGAAAAACATTGAAATGTCCGACTAAGCGCAGATGAGGTCGGAATACCAAAAACGGTGATTCATCGAATCATTACAGAAAATCTCAACATGAGGCAAATTTGCACAAAACTCGTCCCAAAAAAACTTGTCCGATGAGCATAAGGAGAATCGTGTGTTCATTTCCCAAGAACTGTTGGATCGTGTGACAACTGAGCCCGACTTTTTACGTAGAGTGATTACTGGGGATGAAACACGGATGTTTGAGTACGATTCCGAAACAAAAAGGCAAAGTTCAGAATGGCACACTCCCTCTTCACCTCGACCGAAGAAACCTTGCATGAGCAAATCGAAAGGGAAATCAATGCTCATCGGGTTTCTTTACTGTCTAGAAGTGGCGTACAAATAATTTGTACCACCAGGACAGACAGTCAGTCAGACTTTTTACCTACAGGTCCTGGACCGTTTGAGAAGAAGAGTTTCGCGAGTGCGTCGTGAAATTGCGGAAACATGTATCCTTCACCGTGACAATGCGCCGAGTCACACATCATTGCCTGTGAGGAAGTTTCTGGCGTGGAAAAAAACCCTACCTTTCCACATCCACCCCTACCCCTGCACCCTGCAGCCGTGACTTGGCACCGTATGACTTTTTTGTTCCCGAAAATCAAAACGCACCTGAAAGGATACCATTTTGCACTGTTGCAAACGTCCAGTCAGCCACGACGAGGGCTCTGCAGAGCCTCTCACATGAAGACTTTTAGCACTGCTACGACAAATGGCAGCGTCGCGGGAATAAAAGTGTTCAATCCCACGGTACTCCCTTCGAAGATGATCAGGCCAAATGGTATGTATTTTGATTAAACGCATTCGTTTCATACATATATACATACATATATGCACGTGTGTATGTACACTATTAGTATATAAACGTTGTTAAGATGCGCGACACAGCTGCAAACGGTATAAAAACAAGTCTGCAGCTGACCGCAATCATATCGCACTGTGAGGTTGAGTAAAAATGTCATGGCGATAGAGAACTGACTTTGAGAAATGATAGATTCTTGGGTGTTATATTAGTGGATTTCCCTTAAGAGAAACCGAGAGGCTTTTAAATATACCCAAGTCAACTGTTCTGGATGTACTGAATAAGTGGAAGACACATGGCGTGCCTGAAGCAGTAAAACGCACCGGCAGAACAAAGAAAATCAGTGATAGAGGGCCGCCCCGGTGGCGCAGTGGTCTAAGGCGTTGGCCTCTGATCATTCGTCCGTAAGGGGTCCGGGTTCGAATCCCGGTCAGGCATGGATGTTGTGTTTGTCTTACGGCACTGGCTCTCTCCCTTCCCTGGAACCAGTGACCCTAAATTAGGGACGGGCGACTGCTTATAGCCCATTGAGTTGCTCACGGTGGTCGTTAAACCTCCAAACAAAAAAAGTGATAGAGGACGTCGAAGCCTCAGAGGTGTCGTTACAGCTAATTGACAGGGTACTTCACAATACCTCAGTGTACAGTTGAGTACAAATGCTGGAACCTCGGTATGTACCGTTCACAGAGAACTTCATTCCATGGGTTACCGTGGTCGTGTAGCTGCTCATAACACTTTCATCTTCACTCGGAATGTTACTCGTCGTTTAGCATGGTGTAAAGAACATTCATCGTGGACCGTAGATTTAAGGAAACGGGTCCTATGGACTGATGAATCCAGATACACGATCCATTAGTCTGATGGCCGTGTGTGGGTATGGCGACAGGCGGGGGTACGCTATTTACCACAGTGTACTGTTCCTACGGTCACGTTTGGAGCTGACAGTGTACTCGTGTGTGGGTGGTTTTCGTGGTATGGTCTCGGCCCATTGGTTATCGTGGACAAACCTGTTAACCAGCTCGTCTACCTCGATATTCTGGACAATTATGCCCTATCCACTCTGTGGCAATACTATGGAACCGAGCCTTATTGGTAACAGAAGGATAATGCACAGAGCCATAAATCAAGGACTATTACGTGGTGGTTTGCGGATAATTCCATATCGTGTGTAGACTGGCCAGCACAGAGTCCTGATCTTAAACCGATAGAGCACCTATAGGATGAATTAAAGCGCCATATAAAAAGTTTGGAACCAAGGCCTACTACTAAGCAACAGTTAGGGGCAACATTATCTATTGAATGCAAGCGCATACCTATCGCTGTGTTTCAAAACCTTGTCGAAACCATGTCTCGAAAGGTCAGTGCATGCATTAAGGCCAAAGGTGGACCCACACAGCACTAATGTAAATCAATAAATGCTATATCGTATTTCTGTTCTAGGTGTCCGGTGACTTTTGCCAATAGAGTATATATTCATCAAATCGGTTATTGGAATGATGATATACACTGGCATGCACAAATTATGCACGAGACGGTTTTTCGAATATAACGTCAACCAGAAGTTTTCCACATCGACTCAAATCATACCATAAAATCCCCAAGATGTAGGAATATGGGACAAGTGAGTAAAACCGTCGAAACAAGGAATCCAAAGGATACAAAGGCACTTTATTGAAAAGGTAGCTTCGAGCACAACTGGACAGAAGACAGAAACGTCCATGTGACATGCGGCTGCCAAGAACAATCCAGTCTTTAGTAGGGGATATGATCGCTCCTGACTGCGTTGCAGGATTTAAAACGTCTGTCCATGCTGAGGACGAGGTTGTCAAAGAGGTGTTGAGGCATCTCGGCCCATTCCTCTTGTAGCGTCAATCGCAGCTGCGGAATCGTTGCTGGCGGCTGGTGACGTGCTGCCAAGCGTCTCCCGAGAAGGTCCCACACGTTTTCGATTGGATTTAGGTCCGGGGACCTTGAGGATCAATCCATGCGTTGAATATCTTCACTCTCCAACAGCTCTGCGACAGCCACTGTACGATGAGGTGTAGCGTTGTCGTCCATGAAGAGGAACTCAGGACCCACAGCACCTCTAAACAGACGCACGCGAGGCAGGAGAACCTCGGTACAATAGCGGACACCAGTGACTGAAACTCCTTGGAAGATGTGGAGGTCAGTTCGGCTACCAAGCATGACACCGCCCTAAACGAGAACTCCGCCACCTCCGAACCGGTCGCTTTCGATGATTTTGGGGTTGTGATTGCGTGTTCCCTGCTTTCTCCAGATGTGTATAGTCCAGTATCGCTCGTCAGACTAAATCGGCTCTCATCCGTAAAGAAAACTCGACCACATTGCTGATGTGTCCAGTTCTTGTGTTCCTGGCACCACAAAAATCACCGTCTCCGATGAGCAGGCGTTAATGGCACACACCGTACTGGTCGTCGTGCAAATAGACCACCTTTGTACAGCCTCCTGGCCACGGTAAAACGTGATAACGGACGTCCAGTTGTCTGTTGCATGTGCCTTACGATTTTCCCCGCTGTCTGCCGTCTGTCTCTTCTTGCCTGTAGGACAATATACCAGTCGTCCGCCGCCGTGGTTGCTCATGGACGATTACTGCTAAACACTCGGACAGCTGTTCCTGTCGTTTGAAATGCTCTCCAAGCTCGTGAAACGATGCTGTGAGCGATCCCGAACTCCTCGGCCACACTAGTCACACTTCGACCTTCTTCCAACTTCCCAATGACACGACGTCGGGTCAAGTCATCCAGATGTCGTCTACTAGATTGCATGTTGGCCATATCCCACGGTGGCAGCAACTCGACGTCGTTCAAACCGATGCACACTGTGCAATAGCTTTCACCGAATTGCTGAGCGTACACCGCCCGTGTGCTTTATACCCCCCCCCACGTCATGCTGCATATATGCGCATGCCCGACCGTACCGGACCCTAGTTTATCTCCTGAGCGGTCTTTCGGTCCGTTCTGCTTGCTCGTTCCGCTGTTATGCTAATTTCTCTTCTTCGTCTTTAATTTTTGTACACCAGTGTATATATATACACTGAAGTGCCAGAAAAACTGGTACAGACGAGCTTATGAAAAATACATAGCAACGTCACCTATGTTCGTGCTCGGTTGCGTCCTCCAGTGCGTATACAAAGCGAGAGACATCCTTGCCAGCTATCAGAGCTGTTTTCGGCATGAGAATGATAAGTAATAACGATTTAAGCGATTTTCAACGCAGTGTCATAGTTGGCGCTCGTGAAATGGGCCATAGTATTTAGGAGGTAGAAACGAAGTTCGGATTTTCACGGACGACCATTGCAAGTGTGTACCGTGACTACAAGAATTCCGGCGAAACCTCCAACTTACGATACCAGTGTGGCCGTAAAAAGACATTCGGTAAACGTGACCATCGTCGGCTGTCAAGAATCGTTTCACGCGATAGGCGTGCAACACTCTCGCAGGTATCATCGGAATTCAATGCTGGAGCCTCAAAAGCATGAGCGTCCGGACTGTGCAAGGTACCCGGCATGATATGGGCTTTGGGAGCCGACGCCCAATTCGAGCCCCCTGATAGGTGCACGACGCAGAGTAATGCGCCGCGCTTGGGCGCGGCAACACCGCCACTGGACACTTGATGACTAGAAACAAGTAGCCTGGTCTAACGGGTCGCGCTTCCATCTGTATCGGGCAGATGGAAGGATTCGTGTGTGGCGCAAACCCCATGAAGCCATGGACTCCTGGTACGTCTACAAACGTCTGTGACCGGCCAACGCTATGTGCGCATCCTTTCTGACGAGGTACACCCGTTCATGTCCTGCATTCATGAATTGTCCTGTTCTAACAGGACAATTCTCCTCCACACAAGTGTCGGGACGCTACATTAAGGTTAGAGGAGTATTCATCCGAGTTTGGGGTGTTGCCATTCCCACCCAAGTCCCTAGATCTCAACGTGATACAACACATTTGGTATGTCATGCATCGCGCTATCGAACACAGGAATCCGAGACCTCGGAATACACCTGAATTGTGGAACGCTCTGCAGGAAGTATGGTGTGCATTGCCTACAGCATATTTCCAGAAGCTAGTGGAGTCCATGCCCTGTCGTATTTCTGCAGTGCTGCGCTCCCGTGGGGGACCTACCAAGTATTAGACTGGTGTACCAGTTTTTCTGGCACTTCAGTGTATATTTAATATGAAATTTTCGTGAATTCAGTCTTCCACCTTAAAGATTTCTTTTCATTTAAGAACATGCAATTCGTTATTTTTTTTTACTATATTACTACGATGGTTATATTCTTCTAATCATAAAGATTGAAGAATGTTCACTCACTAAACACTCAACTCAAGAGGACTGTATTATCAAATATTAGCTCTATGAGCTCCTTTAATGTCATAATAGTTATTGATCACTCATTCTATACATTTCCGTAAGCATTTCTCACTCGAACAACGAACAAAAATAACCTCACAACCATTAATAACCGCTGCTACCATCATAATAATAATAAACAAACTCTCATCACAGCACGAGAGCAAAAACGAGACATAGCTCTGTGTTGCCATCCATTGGCTACAAATAACAATAAAAAATTAAATATCTTACATTACTCCTACCTTGAAAGCTAAAGCTTTCAACACATAAAGTAATACAATCACTTTCAACACATAAAGTAATACAATCACTTTCAACACATAAAGTAATACAATCACTTTCAACACATAAAGTAATACAATCACTTTCAACATTATAAATTAAACACAATAGGCTGAAAATTACAATTATAAATATAATCTATACATACGGTGAACATGTGGCTACAGCAAATACAACCCATTACTAATATTGTGAAAAGTTTACAGTTGACTCAAGAGAAAAGATCTGGGTACTTGTAACAAGGTTCTTTGTCTTCATTACTAACATGCTTCTTGAACATGTCTATTACTTACTTCAGTCTGAATTCTGATGGAATTTCGAGAATAACTTACAGTCAATCTAACGGTAATGGACACAGTTTAACTATGGGTCTTTTAAGAATTCCGGAATCAGTTCTAATAGTCACCACTCGCACCTTGCCATCACTGCCGGGATGTGTTTCTATAACTCTGGCAAGTTTCCAACGCAATGTACGTATCAGTTCGTTTTTGATCAGCACAAGATAACCAACTGTAAGGTCCGGTCTAGAAGTGCGCCATTTAGGCCTAAGTTGAAGTTGTGTAAGGTATTCTAACCTCCATCGTCTCCAAAACTGCTGAACTACGTGTTGGATCAATTCCCATCTCTTAAGGCGAGAAATAGAAACTGCAGTGAGATCTAACTCAGGGAGAGCCGTTAAGGGAGCTCCCACCAAGAAGTGTCCAGGCGTCAAGGCTTCCAGATCATTAGGGTCTTCAGAAATTGGACACAGAGGCCTAGAATTAAGGCAAGCCTCAACTTGCGCTGAAAGTGTGAGGAACTCCTCTAGGGAGCAGCAAGCATTGCCCACTGTCCGTTTAAGGTGGAACTTCATTGCCTTTACTCCAGCCTCCCAAAGACCACCAAAATGAGACGCTGAAGGAGGGTTGAAATTCCACTTGATGCCTTTGGAAGAAGAAAAGGTAGCAACGCTGTTGTCATGGGTTGCATTGAACACTTGCTTAAGAACACGACGCAAATCACGATCTGCACTAACGAAAATCGTGGCGCAGTCACTAAATATCTCACTAGGCTTACCTCGACGTGCATTAAATCTCTTAAGCGCTGCAATGAATGCGTCAGTAGTAAGGTCTCCAACAATTTCCAGATGAATTGCTCTCGTTGAGAAACACACGAAGACTGCAATGTAAATCTTGAGAAGCTTTTTTCCTCGTGCCACTCTTTCTCTGCATTGGAAGGGACCTGCAAAGTCTAGACCCGTCACATGAAATACTCAAGAGGGAGTTACTCTCTTTGAGGGCAAGTTACCCATAAGCTGAGTGGCTGGAGTAGCAGAATGACGAAAGCATGTCACACAACGGCGCACAAATCTTCGCGTGACATCTCTGCCGCAGAGAATCCAAAAATTTTGTCGGATGACAGCAAGTAGAAGTCGAGCGCTTGCGTAGAGGTGAGTGTGATGATAATACTTCGCAACTAACTCTGTTATGTGATGCCTTCTAGGTAGAAGTATTGGGTGTTTCACATTATCTGCAACTGAGGCATTTCTAAGTCTTCCACCAACTCGCAAAAGACCTTCAGAGTCCAGAAAAGGATTCAACGGTAGAAATTTACTTGATGACTTGATGGCTCTTCCAGCATGAAGGCATGCCAACTCATCAGCGAACTCAGATGATTGAGCGAGCTTCACTATTACATAAGTGGCCTTAAGAAGCTCATCTCTACTCAAATGGCCAAAGTTTCTTTTAGATAACGAATTAGCACAGTTTTGTGTGAACCCAAGCACCAGGCTGTCACGTTGCACAATCTGGTCCAAGACGAAAATTTGAAAATATAGGGCAGATCTGTACTTTGGCTGGCAGCTGTTACATAACTCTTAATTTCTTCTCTCAAATGTAGTTCAGAAAACGAGAACTCCTGAAGCGCATCTCCATCTGAACGTTGAACACTAGGCTGCTGTAGCCAATCTGGACCTCTTAACCACATGTCACACTGAACCAACTCCAAAGCAAAAATACCTCTGGTGGCACAATCAGCAGGGTTCTTCGTTCCAGCAATGTGATTCCACTCCACAAAGGGAATAGCTTCCTGAATTCTCGCCACTCGATTAGCTACAAAAGGGAGCCAGCGTTGTGGTTCCGACAAAACCCAAGCGAGCGTAACTCTTGAATCTGTCCATGCAAAAACCTTCTTGATCGGAATGTTGAGACATGGAAGAACAACTTCCAGCAGATTTGCCAACAACAGAGCAGAGCAAAGCTCCAGCTTAGGAATCGATTGCTTCTTTAAATGAGCAACTCTGGACTTGGCAGCTAGTAAAGATACGTGCACGGAGGAGTCCAAACCCACTGAACTAATGTAAATCACTGCACAGTAAGCTTTCTCAGAAGCATCACAGAAAGCATGAATTTCAAAGTAATCAGAAGTTGTAGTCATCACACATCTTGGAATCTTGAGATCTCTGAGACCGGAGACTTGTGACTGGAACTTGATCCAACGGTTCTTGTACTGTTGCTCATCGTCCCAACTCAGATTAGAACTCCAGAGCTCTTGAAGAAGAATTTTTGCCTTAATCACTATTGGCGACAGCCAATCCATGGGATCAAAAATCTTGGCAATTTCTGAAAGTATGGCTCGCTTGCTATACTCCAACTTCTCGTTGGTAGCAACAGAAAATTGGAAGGTATCCCTAGTTGGACACCACTCAATGCCAAGCACCTTGATTGATTTGTCACAATCAATTCTCAGGGTGTCACTGCAATCCTTGAACTCATCAAGAATAGTGTCTAAAACAGATGCAGCACTCGATGTCCACTTACGCAATGTGAAACCACCCTTTTTCAACAATTCTTGCAGCTCATGCGCAAGCTCAGAGGCTTCCTCCAGTTAATTGGATTCTGAAGGGAGATCATCAACATAGAAATCTCGCAAAACCACCTTGGATGCTCGTGTGAAAGCAGCCTCTCCATCCAAAGCCAATTGCTTCAAAGATCTACTAGCCAAGAATGGGGCGCACGCTGTGCCATAAGTGACTGTTTTTAATCTAAAGGTCTGCATAGGATCTTCAGGTTTTTCTCTCCATAGGATTCTCTGACAGTCAGTGTTCTCTGGATGCACAACTATTTGTCTAAACATCTTTTCCACATCTGCACACAAAGCCACCCGGAAAGTTCTAAATCTCAAGAAAATATGGAACAATTCTTGATGAATTCTCGGACCCAACATAAGGAGGTCATTTAAGGACAGTCCCGAGGTGCTCTTGGCCGAAGCATCAAACACCACTCGGACTCTTGTAGTACTACTCAAAGGCTTCACTACACAATGATGTATAAGATAATAACTCAGTTGTTTACAAATCTCATTTTCTGGCACTCTTTGCATATGGTCCAGGTCTTCGTATTCTCTCATAAAGGAGCAATACTGTCTGTATAATTCAGGGTTCCTTGAGAGTGAGTTCTCCAAAGACCTTAAGCGATTCATGGCAAGTTGCTTGGAATCACCCAGATGTGAGGGAGGTAAGTGAAAAGGAAGCATCACAATGTATCTGCCATTCTCGTCTCTTGAATGCGTATCGTGAAAATGATCTTCACGTGCTTGTTCAGCCTTCGTAAAATGACTAGCCACAGGAACGGAATCCAGTTTCCAGATATTAGTAGATCTTATTTCGGAACCCAGTTTCCAGAAATAAGATCTACTTGAATGTGGTTTACATGAACTGTAGATAACTTCTCACGAGAAGTAGTCAATTCACCTGAAACGATCCAGCCCAGTTCCGAACGTACCGCGAAGGGTTTGCCGTCTTTTGCCTTAATGGTATCTCCCTTCAACAAGGGCAGAGAGATATTTACTCCTAGCAATATATCAATCGCTGAAGGTTTGTAAAAGTTGTTATCAGCCAAAGTCACATCAGAAAACAGTTCTGCTAAAGAGAAATCAAGTGGAGAGTGTGGCAGTTCTCCAATAATTTTGCTGTGTACAAAGGCGGAAGTTGAAAACGTAGGCGTATTCTTGTAATGCGGCCTAAACTTAATCTGTGTTACTCCATTGGCATGCGAGCTTGACGAACCTAAACATGAAATAGCCACTCGTGTTTTCTCTCTGCACATGCCAAGTCTGTTTGCACAAGATTCTGAAATAAAATTTGCCTGGGAACCGGGATCTAGGAGTGCTCGACATAACTGATAATTCCCTGAGGCATCCTCAACACGAATTACCGCTGTGCATAGCAGAACTTGTTGCGGCATATTAAAATCTGAAACACACGACGTAATCGTCGATGATGTTGACTCGAGTCCCTTCTCCAAAGTGGAGTGCTTGGGCTCTTTACTCTCAACAGTTGCAGTAGTTGGAGATATAACTTGTGTCCTAAACTCTGGTTCTTCATTACATTGCTTAACTTCATTACGAAAGCACAGTAAGGTATTATGATTTCGAGCACAAATTCTGCAAGAATGTTTACTCTGGCAACGGCTCACTAGATGATTCGGTAATAAACAGTTGAAGCATAATTTTTGGTGTTTCACAAATTCTACTCTTTTCTGAACAATCAGCTTTAAGAAATTATTACACTTGTTGAAATGGTAATTCAATTTACAAAATAAACACCTACTCTTTACTTCCGAAACAAACGATGAAACCTTAGGTTGAACAGGCTTTCTATAAGAGATCACCTTGTCACCTCTTAACGTACGCACATGCCTCTGTATAAACTCCAACAGCTGATTTAGTTGAGGAATACTGTCTGCTTCTAAGGTTCTCTCCCACCATCCACGAGTTGTCATATCCAACTTATTCTGCACAATAAACAGCAGCAGTGTCGGCAGCTCCGTCACACTTCAACTGAAGATTCTCTAAAGCACGAATACATTCAATAGTGCTGTCAACAATATTTAAAAGCTGAGCAGTAGACTCACTGTTGACCGCTGGCAGCGAAACTAATTTCCTTATAATATTGAAGACCAACTCCCGTTTATTAGAATATCGCTTTTTCAACAAATCCCACGCAACCTCGAAACTGGCATCACACAATGACAATGATTGGACGATTAGAAGAGCATCTCCTCTCAGACACCCTTTCAAATACTGAAGTTTCTGTGAACAAGACAAATTATCATTCGATGACACAGACGCTGTAAACAAATCTTGAAAAGAGAGCCACTGAGTGGTGTCTCTACCACTAAAAATTGGAATTGACAATTCCGGCAGGCGAAGCGGCACTGATTTTTCACTCGCCGTGTTATTATTTGTCAGAAGCACGGGTCCAGACACTTTCCTCAGCAGTATCAGAGACAAATTATCAATAATTTCCTGTAGCTCTTCTGTTTCAGCTATAAATCCATCCACTTCTTCCGGAGCGCAGGACTCAAATTCTTTCAAAAACCTCTGCTTTCTTTGACACAATAGCTTCTAATTTCGATCTACATAATAACACTTCCGGAATAGCTCTGTGCAACTGCTCAAAATCACTCGATTCAATCTTATCTCGAAGTTTTGTTAACGACGCTTTAAATACACGTTTTTTTATCTTTAGTGCCTCCATAATTAGAATGTCAGCAAAAGAGGTCTAAAACTGTAAGGTAAAATCAGTCTCGGACACTCACTTGTTTTTATCACGCACTTTCAATTTCATCAGCGACTTGCCGATGATCAACACCGAACATAAAATTGCTTAACTAAAATCGAATAGCAGCCATCATTCAAAACGCTCGAAAATGATTCCAGCTTTCATAATTAAAATGTTAACAAAACACTCAAAAAACTATAAGTTTAAATCAAATAACAATAAGTTTAAATCAAATAACAATAAGTTTAAATCGCCGAACCCAAATTCGAAGTAGCAGCCACCATGTAAAACGGTCGAAGGTAATTCCGGCTCAAACGGACCAAAAATGAAGAATGTTCACTCACTAAACACTCAACTCAAGAGGACTGTATTATCAAATATTAGCTCCATGAGCTCCTTTAATGTCATCATAATTATTGATCACTCACTCTATACATTTCCGTAAGCATTTCTCACTCGAACAACGAACAAAAATAACCTCATAACCATTAACAACGCCTGCTACCATCATAATAATAATAAACAAGCTCTCATCACAGCACGAGAGCAAAAACGAGACATACCTCTGTGTTGCCATCTATTGGCTACAAATAACAATAAAAAATTAAATATCTTACAAAGATATTGTAACTTTATGTTTATATATATATATATATATATATATATCTCTCTTTGCCAGAAAAAGAAAGCCCGAGAAAGTTGTTCGATCCTGATGAAACTCCGCATGCAAGTTCCTCAGTAGCGAATATGCAATTGTTTAAAAAATAACGACCAGTGGCTAGATATTGGCATGCCGCAGCGCACGGGAACCACGCATCGAGGCAGGTATATCAAGGGCAAAGCTCGCATGCAGGCAGGGACAATTGTAACAGCGTATTGCGGTTGCATTAACCTTCACGGACTGTGAGGATGTCTCAACCTCGGATCCGTACACAATATGAGCGGTTGAGTGAGTTTGAGAGAGGATGTATAATTGGGCGGATTTGGTCAAGTTGCCGTATCACCAGGCATTTGAGTCGGAGCGACATGGCAGTCAGACTGGATTAGCGCCAATGAGTCGAGGAGGGCACAACCCAGTGGCACATGGGCAGTGGGCAGCTGAGGCGAGGGCAACTATAGAACGCAAGGATCAAGCTATTGTGTGAGCTGCATGAACAGAGCCGCATCCTGCTGTGGGAAATAGATGGCCGCAAAGAAGTATAGGTGTTCGGATAGTACGTCAGTGTAGTCTTATACAGTGGTGGTGTTCTCAGTAGGTACAAGGGACCCCAAAATATAACAGCACCTCCTCCGGCCTGTAAATACTATGTGGGGTGTTACAGGCGCCTCCACCGGCCTGTAACACCCAATGCTATGTGGGGTGCTACAGGCGCCTCCTACGGCCTGTAACACCCCACATAGCTAGCATTTGAGATCCGCAGCCACGTGTGATCTAAGCCCTATAAGCACCCTACTGTCGGCATGCTATTGTTTGGACCTCTATTTATCTGAGCAATTTACCTACTGTCGGCATGCTATTGTTTGGACCTCTATTTGTCGGACCAATTTACCTACTGTCGGCATGCTATTGTTTGGACCTCTATTTATCTGACCAATTTACCTACTGTCGGCATGCTATCGTTTGGACCTCTATTTGTCTGACCAATTTACCTACTGTCGGCATGCTATCGTTTGGACCTCTATTTGTCTGACCAATTTACCTACTGTCGGCATGCTATTGTTTAGACCTCTATTTGTCTTACCAATTTACCTACTGTCGGCATGCTATTGTTTGGACCTCTATTTGTCGGACCAATTTACCAGTTTTTAGTCCTCCACGGTCAAGAAAAATTAGAAACTGGTCAGCTGGTAGATCCTCCTGCACGCTTACAGTCCGCTGAGGTGCCCTTAATAAGGGTACTCGATCTGGATGTCTGCTGCAATAGCCTAGTCCTTCCATCGTACTTCGAATAGTGTCCCGTAGTTGAATGACGTGGCCATTGCCTTCTCTGTTGCCCTCTCGTCCGACGCTAAGATACGGAAGAGGCGGCTCTCATCTCCAACATTTTTTTTTTTTTTTTTGATTGGAGGTTTAACGACCGCCGTAAGCAACTCAATAGGCTATAAGCAGTCGCCCGTCCCTAATTTAGGGTCACTGGTTCCAGGGAAGGGAGAGAGCCAGTGCCGTAAGACATAACACAACATCCATGCCTGACCGGGATTCGAACCCGGACCCCTTACGGACGAATGATCAGAGGCCAACGCCTTAGACCACTGCGCCACCGGGGCGGCCATCTCCAACATCAACGGCCCGTTCAAAGCCACATTTTATTTGGCGGAGGCCGCTTTTAATGTAGCCGTTGTAAACGCGTGTGACGGAAGGAGGCAGAAGTCCCAGACGTTCTTTGGTCTCATTGAAGGAGCTGTGACGTGCCTTCCCAGCAGGACGCACCTGAGATAAAGTCAGATAGCAGTTAGAGCACATGTCAGTGGAGCTTAGGAGCCGATAGTTACGGGTTCGATCCCGCCCCTGGCATAAAAATGATACAGAAATTTACTTCGTCACATTGGCGATCGATTGTGGAAAATGAATTCACTGGCCGTTGGGTTCTTCGAAGAACGTGTGATGTTTGTTCAACACATTGTTTGGAATTAATGAAAAATTTCTACTTCGCTTCAAATAAAAAAAATTAAGAGGGAGATGATGTGACGTACTACAGAGATGAAAACATGTGTCAAGAAGACAAATCTGCAGCGAGAAATTCTGTCTGCCTAGCCCATTTGGGAGAGCGACTTACTCTGGAGTGAGGGGGACACGGATTCGAAGACCGTCGTTAACAAACTTGTGATTTCACAGAGCACCCAGCTTCTTTGCATCGACGATCTGTTTAGGGTCGAACTATCTCAGGTCGCCGTATTTACCCGTTATTACAGTCACAGGTGCTCTGCATTGGAGGTCGTTTGCTTCGAAAAGCACATCTAATTCTTTACCTTGATGGGACCTATTTGTTGCCAGAAGGAAGTTTCGGCTGGCTGAATTAATGTGGTTGGATAGCAGGTTTGTCTATGGCTGCAGTGTATTTAATAACATTTTGCATTAAGTGTGTTTTAAGATCATCAGTATAAGAAATGGATGACTTTTCACTGACGCTTCGTGTTATTATAGTGTAATACCCACTTAAATTTAAATTCAATAGTATTAAGACGCTATGATTGACGTAAGATGCTATGATTAGAGATATTTGAAAAACAAAATTACGTTCAGATCTTTACAAATTTTCTAGTTGCTCATCAAACTTCGAAAGATGTAAAGAATATTTGCAAAGAAATTTGAATTTAGTCAAGACTTGAAGAAGTTAATCACGAGGAACCGGACACTCTACGATTGCAAATGTATACCACTTAGATTTTTAACTTCGTTTCCGCCTCCCTTCGGATAACATGGTCAATCACAATTTGTCCTTTGCTTTCGAAACAACTTTTAACGTAGCCTTTCTGTTTTCATAAGAATAATTCTTTCTTTTTTTAGTTATTGTCATTGCATCATCATAAACAGAGGTAAAGTGTCTTACAAATACTCGGGAAGAAGTTGTTGGTTTGTTGTTTTGAGGTACCGTCAGTTTTTCATCTCTTGTGTACGTAGTAAAACATTTACGTCAATAGTTCAGAGTTCCGACTCTACGTTTTGGGTGCCTATGCTCATTATTTGAAACCCAGTGTTAAAAAGCCATACATCCGTCTAGCAAAAGATATGGATGGACGTTATTACAACCAGGTCGTTTTCAGTTTGCATACTGTCATGCTTGGTCATAAATACCGTAAGTACATACTTTGAAATGCATTGTACTGTACTTTGTTCTTTGCAGTTCGACTGTATGCCATGAATAAATATCATTCTCTTTTCCTTCGTTAGTACATACCAGGGTTGTACCAAAGGTAATGCAAAAGTGGGCATAACTTTTTATTAACTGACAGAGGTCGTTCAAATTGCACATGTTTGTAGAGTAACTCTTTCATTATAGTAACCCTTCTTCTTTATTGCAGGTAAATAATGGATTCAAAGCAGAAGCAACGTGCCGTCATTGAGTTCTTGACGAAGGAAAGGTACAGGCTGTGTCTGACATCCACAAAAGGCTACAAAATGGTTTACGGAGATGACACCATTGACAACAGCAATGTGCACATATGAATGAAAAATTTTAAAGGAGGGGAAACCAGCACTGAAGACAAACCACGCAGTGAGAGACCGTCATCTACGACCACTGACACGAATCGTCAGAGAGTGGATGAATTGATACGCGCGAGGATACTAGTCACAATCCGTGAGTTTGTTACATAACCGGACTGTGATCACAATGCCATACAGAAGATTAGAAAGTGTGTGCAAAATGTGTATCTCGGCAGTTGACACCCGATTTGGTGGAGGGAAGTGTGGAAGTCTGCTCTGATCTGCTGGAAACGTTTGAAGCCAATGAAAACACGTCTTTTTTTTCGATTTGGTGACAGGGAATGAAACGTGGTAGTATCTTTACGATTCGGAAACGAAGAATCAGTCCATTGAATGGTGTCACACCTCTTCACCAAGGCCAAAGAAGTTCAAGAGCCAGCGATCACCACAGAAAGTCATGGTGACTGTTTTTTGGGATGACAGGGGTGTCATTCTCCTTGATTTCCTGGAACGCGGCCGTACCGTGGCCAGCGAGCGGCACACTGAGACATTCAAGAAGGTTAAAAAAGCCATAAGGAGGGCTTCTTTAACCTTCTTGAGTGTCTCAGTGTGCCACTCGCTGGTCACGGTAAATCCCCGAACAAAAATCTAAAAAGGATCCACATTCACCATGACAATACGAGACAACACACAACTTTGGCAACAAATTAGGCTGGTCGGTGGTCCCCCCATCCAGCGTGCAGCCCAGATCTGGCGACCACCGACTTCCACCTGTTCGGTCCATTGAAGAAAAGTTTCTGGGTGCAACGATTTGATGACACAGACGAGGTGAAAGTGGCTGGGAAGAAGTGGGTACAACAGTCCACACCTAAATTTTTTCAAAGAGGATTCGAGAGTTGTATTCAAAGATGGCACAAATGCATCGCTTGTGATGGAGACTATGTTGAGTAGTACCTTTCTATAGAGGAAGAGTTACTCTACTAACATGTACAATTTGAATTACCTCTGTCTGTTAATAAAAAAGTTATGCCTTCTTTTGCATTACTTTCTGTACAACCCTCGTATATTAAGTAGTTATTTATCGAGCGTTAATACAGCATAATATCTCTCTTTTAGTTTTAAGATTAATATCACAGGATCAGTGCTTCTTGTGTTATAATGAATTTACTCAACAACACACTTCTTTTTAATTTGGTTTCACATCACACGGTGAACAACTCAATGGGCTATAAGAAGTCGCCCGTCTCAAATTTAGGGCCACTGTCACCAGGGAAGGGAGAGAGCCAGCGCCGAAAAATCAGCACATGCACAACAGGATTCAAACCCATACCAATCTCTAAGGAATTGTCAGAAGCTGACGCTGAGACCTCTGCGCTACCGGGGGGGCGAACACATTTGAGTTTCCTCTGTTTTCGGTACGAAAGTCATCGCTGGCACAACATAAGAGCCTTCCATGAGGTTTAGTGGTCAGGAAGTCAGTGCTGGTATAACATGATAGCTTTCTATGAAATTTGATAGTCAAGAAATCAAAGCTAGTAGAAAATGAGAGCTTTCCATGAGTTTTAATGGTCAGAAAATCATCGTTGGTACAACATGATAGCCCTCATATCGATTTTTTCTTTTCTTTTCTTTGTTTTTCCCTCCTAATCACATGTAGCACTCTCACAGACAGTAAGCGTAAGTCAGTGGTCCATCTTTAAATTACTGTCAGGTAGACCAGAGGAAGAACATAAACACGTCCCTTAAATGCGATGAACACAATTCATGTGTCTTTCAGTACCTCGGTCATCTAGATACAAAGAAAAATCTACCAAATACACTCAGTAGACAAAACATTAGAGATAGGGGTGATGGACAGTTGACATGGGTATCCCCAGTGCAGAGTGGAACAGACCTAAACTAAATGCACGCGATAAATAAGCGGTCAGCAGGGCTTCCTTATAATGTATCGCAAACGACGAACATGGGGAAACGTAATGACCTGAGCGACATTATCGTGGACGCATTGTGGAAGCAAGAC
This sequence comes from Macrothele yani, assembly GCA_039090855.1. Lineage (NCBI taxonomy): Eukaryota > Metazoa > Arthropoda > Arachnida > Araneae > Macrothelidae > Macrothele > Macrothele yani. The sequence goes on from CM077001.1 coordinate 72,680,314, forward strand.
AGATGGGTCATTCCATCGATCAAGTGCCAAACAACCCTCGGATTCCGGAGGGTAATCTTATCAAGGTTGTACCGCGAGTAAGCCACCGAAAGACGCACTGGCGACCAGAGAACAAGCGGTGGCTGACAACACCCCATTGATGACCGGGGTCCAGGTAGATTACCCAAGATCGTACAAACCGAACGCTTGGCAACGGCGGCAAGAATCACATCCGGGTTAAATGTCGGAGTCCCAAGTAGCGTCAGTGAGTGAAAGACACAGCGCACGTTGCATAGCCTGGACCACGGGAACTCACGCCCTATTCGTGCGCCATTGTTGACAGCTCGTCATAGGAAATTACGTCTCGCCTCGTACAGGGAACATCAGAACTGAAAATCTGCAGAGCGGCACCCCGTCGTGTGGTCAGATAAATTCTGTTTTGAGCTATACCGAGATGATGGGAGGAAAAGGGTGTGGCGTCAACAGGATGAGGCCATGGCCCCGTTGTACCAGGTTGGTTCTGTGTGTCTGGAGAGGTCCTTAACCTCTGCGCGCTACCAGCATATGGTAGCTGATCACCTACACGTTTACATGGCCTTCACGCATCCTGCGGCCGATGGTCTACTTCAGAAGGACAATGAGTCACCCCACCGGTAATCAACCAGCCAGTCATGGGTCGAGGAACACTGAGCTCAGTTTGGAACTATCCAGTAGTCCCCAAGGTCACCGGATTTAAACCCTGTGGAAGCTCTTTGGGGTGTCTTGGAGCGGAACATCAGATTCATGGATCGGGAGACGATGTGGACAATGCTGCGAGAGGCATGGCTGGCATTGCCTCCGGAAACCATCCGGCAGCTGGTAGAGTTGATGCCTCGGCGTATACAGTCTGTTATTCGTGCTAGAAGAGAACCAACACGCTTTTAGGTTTAGTAGTCTCTAATGTTTTGTCCGTTGTGTGTACATGCGAATTTATCTGGAGTTAATCGACTAACACGAAAGATCAGATGAGTAGGATTATTCTACGCAATAAAGAAGCTTTTTTTAGCTCCCTCTTTTTCGTACAATGAGGTAAAGTAGCGAAAAAAAAATGATAATCGCAGATACTTGATCGCACACGCGCAATGTTCAACTAACAATGTAAGTATCTAAGATTTAGAAAAAGCTCGTATTTCTTTTGCATATACTGTAAATTGAAGTGGGAAAAGCTCATGCACTTCCAATGGAGAATCATTGAGCTCCTCAATTCCCATGATTGGGTGAAAAACTAATGTCTAATTCTCATACATACTTTTTTTGGAGGTAATCATTTTAAACTCAGATTTTTTTTCTCAGAGCATGAAGTTAGCTTTGTGACCTCTATTGCCTAGTAACGAATGAGCCTTTCCCCACGCGAGATATGAATGTTTAGTTAAACAATGTGTCGTTTCGTCAATTACTACTGGTCATATATAATTTTGAAGCGGCACTAAAAAGGAAATATTATGAAGAATTTTATGAAAGGATAATCGTTTTCGTTTAATTATTTTGTTTCGACAGCGAGATAATAACTATGTGACATGTTTTCTAAGTGACTCGGCGTTTTCCCTTATTTGTTCACGTTCATCATTATCACTATGATTGCCATTGTTTTTTTCTGCTTCGGCCACCATCCGGGAGTTTGAAAACAATGCTGCGCCAATAATGATCCACAATAAATTGCCGTCCATAACCTCAAGAGCAGTTATTAAAATAACAAGAAGTTCGTGAGCTTTTAAATGAGCATAAAGAAATAAGCTCCTTCATAAAAGTTGATTCAGTCATGCAGCTTTGGACTCAAATAGCCAAATCTTTTCCTGATTTTATGCTTCGAGTAAAGGATAGAAGAATTATCCGTGTCCGATGTTCATGCAAACTGGCTAACAGGTGATACAACCTAGAGGCATAATGCAGTATGTGGGTCAGCCACTCAGACATGCAGAATAAAAGGGTGGGGTGAAGCAGATGAGGAAAAGGAGGGGGTGTGACTGAAGGGTTATTTAGGGGGAAGGAAGTGAGGGTTGTAGAGTTTCAGAAAGAGCAAGAAGAAAGAAACTAATTTATAGACCAGCCTAATCTTCTCTCACAATTTTATTTGTTTTCTTCCCTTAGGTGTTTCCGCTCAAGGAACATCTTCAGAGAACACCACTCCAAGGGTAAGTGTACCTTTAACTTCTCGTTACAAAAAAAAAAAAGAAATTATTGTGCGTGCTTTATTATTACTTTAAAGTCTATCACCAATATAAGCATCATTGCAGACCATGTACATCCTATTATGGCAACGATATTTTTCTCTTAGAAGTGTTTTCTTTCAGTAGAATAATGCGTCATGCCTCAGTGCTCAGATTTTTAGAGAACGGTTCGCAGAACATGAGGAAGACTTTCAGGTATTGCCTTAGACTCCAAATTCCCCAGACATCAATCCAATTAAGCATCTGTGTTTTGTGTTGCAACAGCAAATCTGATCTGCTGAGGCTGAATGACATAACTTTGAAGAGTAAAAGGATCTTCTTGTAACGTGCTTGTACCAGATACCACAAGACACCTATAGAAATCTTGTAGTGTCTATGCCTCACCGGGTAAAAGCTGTTTTTACGGCACGTTTAGGAACAACATTATATTAGGTAGGTGCTCATAATGTTTTGGCTCTTCAGTGCAAGTATTGGCCTAACATGTATCTGTCTCAAATCATATTGTACACAGTGTGATTTTCAGAAACATGTATCATGAAGAGAATTGCACAATGCACTGAAGTTCAGCTTAGAATTTAGGTAGTTTTCCGAATTGTTGGTTTGATCAAAAGGAAACTATACCCACAGTAAAAATGAAATTAATATCAGTCTAATTGCATGCGTTAATCATTTTCGTTTTTGGATCTCAACTGACGATAACTAAAGCAAACGGGAGAGAAAGTTACTTTATCTGCTCTTTACTTTTACAGTTACAGCAACTGTTAGTTTTGCTCTGTGAGTGTCAGCACGATATCTCCCACGATATATGAACAAAAATATAATGTTTACCAGAAAATGTAGAAAATAGCAGTAATAATATGTTCATTTCACTGAGAGGTCGTGTTATTGAACGATTCTGCTCATGAAGGGTTCACTTAACCTGAAAGTTCATTTCAGCGAATTGTCACTTCGTCGAAGGGTTACTTCGTCGAAAAGTTTGCATTTTACTAAAGATCCGTTGGAGAGCAATGCTTTTTAAGGATATGTTTATAAAACAGGTTTAGTAGTTTTGATTCAGTTATGTAAATGTAGGCTTCAGACGGCAGCTTAAGCAAAGACGATGAAGCGTATTTTTTTATAAGAATTCTATCGTTTTCAAAAGAGGTCTTAATTATTAGTCATGAACAATAACTAACTATTTAGTTTAGTTGCTTTCATTTGGTGTCACAATATTGGATTCTTGCGCTACCTACTCCATGTTAACTACGAATGTGCTTCGTGACTGTATTCCGCAAAAAAATTAATCCAACCGCCATTTACAAATATATTTCATGAAATTTCAGTCATGGCGTATCCACATCTATCCATCTGACCAAATACAGCAGTGATTGCAGACATGATTAACCAAATACAGCAGTGATTGCAGACATGTTTAACCAAATACAGCAGTGATTGCACACATGATTAACCAAATACAGCAGTGATTGCAGACATGATTAACCAAATACAGCAGTGATTGCAGACATGTTTAACCAAATACAGCAGTGATTGCAGACATGATTAACCAAATACAGCAATCCTAGTTTATTCTGTCACTGTCGTCAAACTATTCGATAAAATGACCCTTCGATTAAGAGACGTTTCTGATGAAAAGACCCTTCTGTGAAATGATTTTTTCTGGAAAACTAATCTTTGGAATGATGTCCTTTCTGGGAAATACACTTTTCTCTAAATCCGTCGTTCTGTGAAATGAACCTTTCCGTCAGATGTGCTCCGATAAAGGGATTTTTCGGTCCCTTTCGAGATATACCCCAATAATAATGCTGAGTAATGCATGCTGGAGATGCGATGATGATTAAAGAGTCTACGACATTTTAATCATTAACAAATATTTAATATGAAACTATAGACATTATATAGAAAGATAAACGTAGCATAATTTGTACATCACGTGCATTACTATAACTTTAACTTTTTAGCCCGTTGTAACGAATTAACACGTGGTTAGCAAAATAGGCTGAAGTCAGTTAGAACGAATATATTCTTTCTCCAAGAAGCGAACCGAGCACGGCCGGAACGAGAGAATATGCGCATCTGAAAGTGTTGCTTTTCCATTAGCTTTGTTATTCAAAACAATTACTGTATTTAGACGGATGACTGGTTATTGCTAAAATAGTTATAACAATGGCGAAGAACTAAGAAAGGAGGGGGAAATGTTTCAGTCACTTGTTTTTCCCTAGTGGCATGATGTCCATGCCAATGAGATTGTCCTTTCCCATCGTGTCTTAGGTTACGAAGCAGAAACTAAAGGTCTAGAAAGAAGTGTGACGTACCTGCCAGCAGGACGCACACGACATAAAGGCAGATAGTAGTCAGAACAAACGTCCGCGTAGCTCAATTGGTAGAGTGACTTATTCCGGAATGAGGGGAACCGGGTTCGAATCCTGGCGTGGACAGAAATGACGGAGAAATTTACTTCGTTATAATGGCGCCCGAACTATCCGGATGACCCGACCGTTCAAAATCTCGCAATGGTGTGATGTTCTTTCCACACCGCGAGATAGGAAAAATAAGAGAATACCTTCTCCAGCGCTTCGAAAAATAAAATGTGTGTGACGTTGCATTCCACACACCAGATTGACTGGGAGTTCTCAGGTGCACGTTCTACAGCGGATGGCTGCCTGCAACGATTCATGGTCACGGCTGACCCGTGGGCCATGCCCCCGGCCCTCTTTGGAGGGGGGAGATGTGACGTACCTGCCAGCAGGACGCACACGACATAAAGGCAGATAGTAGTCAGAACAAACGTCCGCGTAGGGTGAAGGGGAAAGTAATTCTGTTTTGCCGTAGCTTCGTAAAACCCGGCCTCTATATAACATTTCTGATTAAGGAGAGCAGATAATTTTGCGCAATAGTTGCTTCAGATACATCGGCCGCTTAAAGGGTTTATTATGCCATTTTCAACCCGACTCAAAACAATGATAACTATTGCAACCTGGATAATAATGCACTCATTTTATATGAACTCGAGATGCTAGCTTTCTTTAAGTCTTTCATGTGATAGGATTGTTCATTGTATTCCTTGACATAAGAAAGCGACATCAAGAAATAAAATATTGAAATTTCACTAACACAAGCAACGAACTTATCTTTAATAAGGATCAGGTCGAATGGCTGTTGAAGATGATAGATATCTCATAAAGCCTTATCTATATCCGATGGTACAGTGCCACGCTCTCCAACTCATATTCCTCCTTACTTCACTATGATTTTTTGGAGTATTCATTATTATTATTGGAGTATTCTCCCTACACATTGTCATAATTATATACCAAAAAATATTGGTATTCATTCTTCGCTTCTTTGAAGTGAAGGTGATCTCTCGTACTCAAAACATAACGAAAAAGAAGATTGTTTTAATAGGCATACAATCGATTTGCACTCTCTCCTTCAACATTTTACTGAATTGCTTTTAAAGCCCTATCTATACTATATCCGATGGTACAGTGCCACGCTTTCCAACTCATATTCCTATTTACTTCACTATGTTTTTTGGAGTATTCATTATTACTCCCTACACATGGTCATAATTATATACCAAAAAAATATTGGTATTCATTCTTCGCTTCTTAGAAGTGAAGGTGATCTCTCGTACTCAAAACATAACGAAAAAGAAAATTGTTTTAGTAGGCATACAATCGATTTGCACTCTCACCTTCAACATTTTACTGAATTGCTTTGAATGAAATTTCGGAGACATTATTAACACATTAGAGAAAAAATTCTGACTGAAGTGCACTCTTAATGCACCTGCATTAAGAGTGAATCATCTGGAGAAACGGAAAAGGGAGCAACGACAAGGCATTCATTTGAAGTGGGGAGGAGCAAATTGTATACATTCAGGCCCTCATATGTGTTACAGGTGGCTACGTAATATAATTTACCAGAGACAACCACATTCATCCTTGATAGTGGCTTTGTACGCCATCAGCAACGGCAGTTGAGATACTAAGAACGGTGCACCAAAAGACCAATCGGTGCAAGAAAAATTAATGTCGAATATTGCAGTGTTAAGTTAATTTTCAATGTCACATTTAAAAAAATTCTTTCAGATTTCAACAATTGCTGGTTGTATCTTATCTAACTTCTGTGAAAAATTTAACTAATAAACAGTTTAGTTGGCGTAATTATCTGCGCGATTGCTACTGATAGTTACGCTTAATCTACTATAAAATTGCGCAGCAATCTACTTCTGTAAAAAAACTTCCTTAACATCTATGAAAAATTAAATTGAGAATATAAGTGAAGCTGGTGCTGTTATCTCAAACAGTTGTGACGTACCTGCCAGCAGGACGCACAAGACATAAAGGCAGATAGCAATCAGAATGAACGTCTGCGTAGCTCAGTTGGTAGAGCGACTCGTTCCGGAATAAGCGGATTCGGGTTTGAATCCCGGCGTTGACCAAAAATGACGGAGAAATTTACTTCGTTATACAGTTTTTTATTGCGCGATTTACAATCACCGTGAGCTACTCGGCGGGCTATATGCAGTCTCACGTCTCTAAATTGGGGCCACTGGCTCCAGGGAATGGAGGGAGCCACTGTCGTAAGACAAACACACAATCTATTCTTCACCTGGGATTCGAACTCAGACCCATCTCTTACAAATGGTCGGAAGCCAGCACTTGAACAATTAAATTCGACCCCAGGTCTTAAACAACCCATAGAAATAAGAAACTATGAGATTTGGGCTAGAGCGCCCGATAGGAAAGTGACGCGGAAGCGAAGTAGAAAGGGGTGAGGAAGACGACCTTATTTATTACCAGGGGGCCAGTACCCGGGGACCGACGGCTTAACGTGCCCATCAGACGCACGGCGGGTATTTAGTGGATCGAACCTGAGGCCCTTCCCGTGGCAGTCACGAACGTTGCCCACTCGGCCACCCGCGGTCTTAAGGAGACTGACAGTCCTGGGAAGGGCTATAACGCGCCACCACCCTCCAATCAAATGGTGAACCAGCTGATCCAACGAAGAAGTCACTGCTCTGACCGAAAGTACTGATTAAGCATAGGAACCGGTAACGAAATAAAAAGTCACAAAACTTATTAGATAGAATTCCGCAAGCTACCCAGAGAGGAAATTTCAAAAGTTCTTATTAGTAACAGCGGAGAAAGCCTGCACTTTCCAAGACTAGAATTACTTTTAAATTAATATGTTGCTTGTGGAGTGCCTTCATCTTTTTTTCTGGTTTGAACGACTACCCTTAGCAACTCTTAGGGATACAAGTAGTCACCCATCCCTAATTTGGATGCAACTTAAGTAACAATATTGTCAGCATTTGAGGATGCTTTAATGGCCATCATGACTAAGACTATAACAGTTATAAAGCTCTACTGCTGTAAATAAATTGATAATTTTGTACTACAGGCAGTTCCGTATGACAAACAGAGCGGCCATTCTTCATCTGGGATGTGGGCTCGAATATATATATATATATATATATTATCTCTATTTGTGAGTTACTGATCAGAATTTTAATAGATGTAATTCTAGAGCTAGTGAAACCAAAATAGTTTGGAAGATATGAACGATGAATTAAAAAATATTAGGTGTGCAACTTAATTCTCGGCCACAGGCACGATACGTTGACAGCAAATTATAGCAAATCGAATACGTACCTAATCAAAGAAATAATTCACGTCGTGTTGGATACATTTGAGCCATCGGTCAGGGAGCTGCCGAATGCCACTGCGGAAAAAAAGAGGGCTGTTTCGAGTTGATAAAGTCATCAATACTTGTGTGGACCTCCTCTACAGAATTGAAGTACGTATCACTCAGGTGATGTTGCAGGGAGCAAAAGATATGATAATCCGACGGCGCGAAGTCTGGAGAATACCGGGTGGGACAAAATCTCCCATCCCAGGTCGGTGAACGTGTTTAAAGTTGTTTTCGCTGTGCGAGGACGTGCGTTATCTTGTAGCAACAGGACCGACCTTCTGCGTTTGCGGGTGTATGGCGTTTTCGCCTCCATTGCGTCACTCACACGAATGAGTTGCTGACAATAACACTCAGCATTGACCGTTTCACCAGGTTCAAGCAACTCATAGTGTACGATACCGCGCTGATCCCACCATATGTACAGCAGCAACTTCCTGTCATAGATATTCGGTTTAGCGGTACTCGTGGTAAACTGACCTGGATAAACCCACGATTTGCGCGCATAGGATTATCGTACAGGATCCACTCCTCATCACAGGTCAAAATCTTGTGGAAGAAATCCTTCTTGAATCTGGAGAGCAAGGACACAGCAACATCGTAGCGCCTAGACTTGTTCGCAGCTGTGAGTTGGTGGGGCACCCAACGGCCCTCCTTGTGAATCCGTCCAAGCTTGTGCAGGCGCTTTGCAATGGCTTGCCGTGTTACTCTGAGTTCCTGGGTGAGCTCTGACTGTGTGCGACAGGGATACGTGTCCAACAGTTGTTTCAGTTCCTCATCGTCCACTTTCTGTGGCTGTCCCGGACGTTCTGCATCACGGAGATCAAAATTTCCCTGCTCAAACCACTGGAACCACTTCTTACACGCACTGTAGGACACAGCAGCCTCACCCAAAGCAGCACAGATCATTTGCTGGGCTTTCGCGGCACTTTTTTTAGCTGAAACGCGAACAGGAGGCATTGCCTCAAATGGTGCTTATCGATCGACATTGCTTTCACCGTCAGCTTTCGTCCCTTCTCTCACTACAACTGTGAGAGGTTACGGTTGCCTGGAAACCTGTTGGATGGCGCTTCAATCAGCTATTATTGCACACAGCTATTTGCATTTGCCGACGTTCTATGATAGCTTGCGGTTAGGGGCCGAGAATTAAGTTGCACACCTATATGTCTGCAAAAAATGATGTCATTCGGGTTTTCTTATAGGTGTGTTCATTTCTCCTTCAAGATTCATTGTTTTTATCCATCAGTATATAAGTACACATACAGCGAGAGTTCAGTAGTGAGTTGCGGCATAAGTGCAAAAACTATGCAGCAATTTTATTTATTTTGCTTTAATGCCATTACATCGGTTATTTCTCAGATCTCGGGATGAATAAAAGTTTTTATACGCAAAGTTTCAATCTAACTTTTGCTACACGAGAATTGGCTACTAGTTGATTTTTTGAAACCCGTACAACTAGGAGACTTTGTAAATAGGAGGCTAAAATAAGTTTCCGTAATGCGTCTGCTAGTAAGCAATCCGTTTCTTAGCACCTCTGATTTTGTCAAAGTTCATCTTCTCTTCAGTATACCTTCCCCTTGAAGAGTTTTCCAGAAGTTATTAAATTAGCATGATTGGTAATACAATGTACTATATTTTATTCAAAGATTTTCTAGAATATTTTAATCAATATCTGCCATATGCTTTCGAAGATAACATGTAGGTGACGCTGACGTAAACAACCCTTGCGTAATCTCGTTGAAAGGAATTCAGTCAAAAAGGAAGAGAAAGGTTGTTTTACAGTGTCCAAACAACCCTACTTCTCACAATCTTTTGGGATTCTGAGAAGGTTTTGAAGGTTTGACTTTTCCTGCCATGCCCGCGTTGCTGTCAAGAACCCGGTTTCTCACTTCCTTCGCTCGTTCGCCGGCCTGTAATTTGCGTCATATATTTTTCAACTTCGTTTTCTGAGCACTGCCGTCATGGCCTGTATCTTGCATTCGAATCTGTGCGTGGAATATCACCAGATCACACTGACTTAAAGTAGTCTATTCACCTTTGTATGTTTTTCATGCTCGACTGACACCGTTCTTAATGTAAAATGCTAAGTTAATAACAACCCGTAGCCTTAAATTTTTTTCACTCTCTTTCGGCAGACATAAAATGAGTTTATATGATACTTCCTTAGGGTTACCTAAATAAGCACATATTAATTATCTCAAGTAGAATTGTCTCAACTTAAGTTCAAAAATGAAACTGCGGAAATGTTTGAATCAGCGAAGTCACTATATCGAAGAGTATCAAATTGGATATTTAAGAAAACAGGCGACAAGGTGTGTCTTAACTTCTGTCACAGTACAGAAAAAAATTATTTCTATTCTGTATGAAATACACGAGATAAAAAAATACAGAAAGCTAGCCTAGCTTTTGAGTATATTACATAGGGTATACATATGTAACTATACTTGGAGTATATATAACTAGCGACTTTGGAGTATGAACCCAAGTAGTAATTAATGTCGGTCCGATATCGGCTCCATATCGGTAGCCTAACTTTTTGCAATATCGGTCCGATATCTGTAGCCGATATGCGTCCAATATCTGCAGCCGATATCGGACCGATATTGCAAAAAGTTATCCTCCCTGATATTTAGCCGATATCAGTTATGTAGGCTCCCGACATGGAGCCAATATCGGTTAGATGACAGTTATATCTCATCAGCATTCTCAATTAACACTATGTCCTGTGAAGTTGTTTCACCATGAAAAACAGGATTATTAGCTGCAATAAGAACGGGGAAAAGCTGTTGGGATTTTCATAAATTTTAGTTACAAGGAACTGCGTTATCGTTCAAAATATTATGGCGATTATCAGATGCTCCACTACAAAAAACCGTAAGCATGTCAGCTGCGACACGTTTTTGCACAAAACGAGATTTGGTAGGTTTACTATTATACATACCAGCTGATATATAAAAAAATGTTGCAAAGGAATTTGGCACCGAAGCGAAGTACAACCAGTAAACAGTAATCAACAATAAAGCTCGTGTATGATTTGCGCCGACCACGATGTGCTGGTATCTATAGGTTACGGTTATTGTTTACCAAACGGGATTAGAATTCATTGGCTAAAATTTCAGCGTCAGGTGACCAGAACTCTCTGCTTACGTTCTTGGCTTATTTTTTTTTTTACTTTGGTTGGTTGGTTGGAGGTTTAACGATCACCGTGAGCAACTTAATGGGCTATAAGCAGACACCCGTCCCTAATTTAAAGACACTGGCTCCAGGGAAGGGAGAGAGCCAGTGCCGTAAGACAAACACAACATCCGCCGCCCCGGTGGCGCAGTGGTCTAAGCAATGGCCTCTGATCAGTCGTCCGACAGGGGTCAGGGTTCTAGGCAGGGTTGTTGTGTTTGTCTTACGGCGCTGGCTCTCTCCTTCCCTGGAACCAGTGGCCCTAAATTAGGGACGGGCGACTGCTTATAGTCCATTGAGTTGCTCACGGTGGCAGTTAAACCTCCAACAAAAAAAAACACAACTTCGAGCCCGGACCCATCTCGGGCGAATGGTCATAAGCCAGCGCCTTAGACCACTGCGCCACCGGGACGGCCGTTCTTGGCTTAGTTCGACATTGCACTGATACGAGAAGCATAATAGTATTTTGTTATTTCTACTCGGCTATACAGTATATATAATACTATTTTTATTTTACATGATATAAAAACTGGCAGCGGTGTACTTCAGATTATTTAATTTACCTATCTGCATAAAAGGTGAAGAACGGAAAGATGGGCATTGCCGACATCATGATTTCGGAAATGCCAATATCGGGCGAACAACAGCAAGACGATATCGTATATATCGGCAATGCCAATATCGGGCCGATATCGGCTGAAGAACGGCAAGACAATGTCGGATATGTCGACAATGCCGATATCGGCTGAAGAATGGCAAGACAATGTCGGATGTGTCGACAATGCCGATAGCAGCTGAAGAACGGCAAGACAACGTCGGATATGTCGACAATGCCGATATCGGCTGAAGAACGGCAAGACAATGTCGGATATGTCGACAATGCCGATATCGGCTGAAAAACGGCAAGATAATGTCGGATATGTTGACAATGCCGATATCGGCTCATTGTCGTCTGATATTAACGACATTCGGCAGACATAACCAATATCGACCCGATATCTAGCCGATATTCACTGCTACTTGGGAAGACATGTCAGGCTGCTTCGTAATTACTAACAGTAGGTAAAGGCTACGCAAGTCAACTCCCGTTCTGCAATTATATTTCAATACATCTTTGATACTTTTTACAATGACAAATATGACGAAAAGGTCGTCTTCCTCGGTAACCCTTCAATTTCACGCATTTGAAATTTGTCTCCTGCTTCAATTTGTCTGAATCGATTCGTTGCATAAATCATTTCGTCGTGTTTTCACCTCTGAGTTACATACGAATCGGATAGAAGAAAGCATATACTGTAGTTTTCATTTTGGCTATACTTCCGTCTTTCTCTTTCTCTCTTGCAAAAAGGTACTTACCCTTCAAACTGATGGACTTACAACTTGTTTTCTATCTGAGAGAGGAAAGCCTCCACGAGATTTGATTCATGGCTGTCCTTCTGTTTATTCGTTAGTCAATCTACTTCATTTCATCCGTCTACCTGTTGGAAAGAATGATATCTCCGCTTCTAAAAGTTTCCTACGACTTATAATACAAATCACGGGCACAAGATATGTGACCAGTCCGTCCAACAGTAAATCAGACAGTCTTGAAGAGCAGCAGAAAAACGGATATCTCTATCTGCTGCAGATGCTTTGCCATATCAGAGAAAGAAAATAGAAATAATTCCTCAATAAAAAGCAGACATATTGTCACAGAGAAACTTTCTGACGAACGGAAGCAGAAAGAGACATCGCAAATTGTGTTCGATATGTACGAGTTGGAAAAGGCACTAAAAAAATGAAACGACATCATATCTCTCATACGCATTTTGTGCTGCTCCCTTCGCCGTAGAATACAGATCTAATTGTTTACATGATAATAAAATGCAACACATGATAATAAATGCACTGTTGCTGTCGTTGTCGAGCTTTTAAAACCTCAATTTTTTAATAAACTTAATGACCTAATGGAATCATAAATATATTTGTTTTTACATTACATCAGGATTTTCATGTTTTTTGTAGTTGTAGGGAAAAATTCATACTTCAATCAAAGGAATCATCATACAGCAATAGAACAACAGAAAATGTTTCATTTTCCAAATAAAAAACCAAAATGAATGGGCTTAATACGTACATACACCTATACGTCCTTCCCGTTTCATGGAAGATGCCATCATATTTGTAATTTCAATTTGCGAAATACATTCTGTAACTTTTGTCACATGTCAGAGTAACAACCTCTTGTAGCAGTTTTCACAGTTTTACATACATAAGCTTCAAACTCATTAAATCGTTTAAAATAACTACACGAATTCATGAATTGTAAAGATCCTTATGTACTTCGAAAGAAAGAATAATAATAAACAGCCGCATCAACAGAAGGTCTTGAAGTTGATTCAAATAATTGTTTTGGTATGAAACGTCGTGCCAAGCTGTGAAGTGTTTCCTAACTGTAATCTTTCTTCTAGATTAGAAACGATGGTATCGGTGTGTACGATTAACTGAAGAAGTGCAATGTTATTGCAGGAAGCATCGTCTTTCTCACCTGATATTGTTTACACACAAGGGATTATTACTTCAGCTTCGCCGAAGTCGGTTTGGAGGAGTTTGTGCTATAGAATCACGCACAATTATTGAAGGCAACGCAGTAGTGCAGGAGTAATAATATGCTTTCATGGCCGCATTATTGCTCAAGTTCTTCAGTAGTGCTTACTAACCACATTGCAAGAATAATGTTTTATGTTCAGTTCCTCCTCCAAGATCGAAAGTACCACTGCGTCAGTATTCATTTTCCTTATCGTACTCGGTCATCTCGTGACTTTTGACAGTCGCGAGATGACATGAATTCATTACACTCACTGGAGAATTTAACTGTAAGTTTAATTCAGCTCTTGACCGGCTCAACTCCAAAACTTTTTCGCTCCATTCCGGTGGCCGAACGGTTTGACAAGTTGACTTTCGATCATTCCTCGAAGTTGGGCCTGAGTTCTAGTCCCGGATGAGGTGTGTTTGTTTACCAGCTCTGGTTCTTTTCTTCCGTGAAACTAAATTAGGGACGAGCGACTGATTATTTTCCAATGAGTTGCTCTTGGTTGTCGTTATACCTCGAAACAGAAAACAAAAATTATCAACTAATATCTGACGCTGAGCAGTTTGCTTCGCTGGTTAATGTTTCTTTCGTCCCCATCCTATTCATTCACAACTACTGTTCAAGGCCAAGTCAAAGCTGCGAGGTTGCATGGAGTTTATATTTCTGTCAGTCTCCACCAGTATCTACGAAGCCAATCCCTTCCCTTGTGTAAATTCTGTTAATAATTTCGTGGTCGCACGAATGAAAATAACAAGGACGGTGTCCATATTCCTGGCTTTGTGGACTCTCGACGTTAACGTCCTCTCTAATGAGAGCTTTCCGCAACTGGTCATTCTTGATTGTAGGTGATCGGAATTAAAGGCACATAGGTTTTCTGACCAGGGTGCAAGATGGATTGAATTACACCAACACCTTACTGCAATACCTCACAACGTGAAAATATTCCAAATACGTGGCGACAGTTAATAAATAAATACATCGCTCTTTCCACGTTCCAGAAACACACAGCAACCGAAAAATTGTTTTTCAGCCGCCGCTGTGGAATCGAACCAACATACCGAGAGTTCTGTTGGTTCGATTCCACAGCGGCGGCTGAAAAACAATTTTTCGGTTGCTGTGTGTTTCTGGAACGTGGAAAGAGCGATGTATTTATTTATTATTATACCTCACAACGTTTGCTTCCAAACATAGATTTTTTAAAGACGGCGACAACAGAATCTGAGAGAAAACTGCAGTTTCTTTTCATGGATTCCTCTGATTATAAGGTGAAGTGAACAGAGTTGCGGAAGCTTCGTGAGTCCCAGGCGACTCATACACTTCATTCATGGAAGCAGCATGCCGTCATCTTATTGGAGCTCCATGAAAGAGTAAAGATCCAAAGCTCAATTCATACCTGTTCTACACACCTCACTGGCTATAATCAAAACCGATTCAGCGAAGCTTTGCGATTTTGTTTTCTCTCATTTTACCGATTACTTCCGAGAAATCATGGGTGTGCTTCCGAACATTGATATACTTCTTGATTATCTCTCACAGATAAACCTTTATACTCAAGAGGTATTGAACCCTCCGATACGACGCCTTGATATACGTTCTGGCGTTGCCCCCACGCACGGAGATGCGGCATGTTTAATCCTGCTCTTCTGTACCATCTGTCCCGGAAAGCTTTATCTTGCCTACTTCTATGCCAGATTTCTTTAACATCTTCTGCACTTCCTCCTCTCCTGTTTCAACTACGAGCTTGCAGGAGTTTCTTCACCACAAGATTTCACTACGGCATACATCAAGTTCTTACAAAAGAAAACATGGAATCTCATTATACTTCTCAACTGCTTCCCGTTAAGGATTTCAAATATGGACCATAAAATCCTCACAAAGCTTATGACGAAACTTTTAATCAAGGTCCTTCCAGCACTGATGCATCGCACTCAGTCCTGCCCTATGCCGGCGCATATAATAAAAGACATCACCGTGATTCGTGAGATTTCACAGACGTCGCCAGTCGAAGGGGGATCATCTGTCTATTCTGTCTTCATATCAGAGGCATCTCTAGCTGTAGGATGGTTTGCCGGAATTTGACTTCCCAATTATAGTTCAGTCGGTTTTCATAAATTTGTCTTCGTCAGCCATCGTTAAAGTTAAAAACATTGATTGGATTCTTTTTTTTTTTTTTTATTTTGATTGGAGGTTTAACGATCATCCAGAGCAACTCAGTGGGCTATAAACAGTCGCCCGTTCCTAATTTACTGTCACTGGCTCGAGAGAAAGGAGAAAACCATGGCCGTAAGACAAACACAACATCCATGCCTCACTGGAATTCGAACCCGGACCCATCTCGGACGAATGGTCAGAAGTCAGTGCTTAGAACACTCCGCCACTTGGCTGATTGGATTTCAGACGCCATCCGGTTTAAATGCATAATTCGCCTAGGATTCCGTTTACCTAGGCAGCTGTTTGTTTTAGCAACGGAACCGTTTATTCAATTTCTTCACCGTTGCTTTGTGACTTACCCAGGAATACATTCTCCCTCCCCCTCCACTACATCATAAGATAGTTACTTCAGTGTACGCAGACATCACTCATTTCTTCAGCAGGAGGTATCACGTATTTTTTCGGTAGGAGAAGGAATTCTCCCTAGTTGATGAAGTAAGCCATTGTTATTCTTTTGCCTCCAGAGCACTCTTAATCTGGACAAAAGGACTGGTTCCTTCTGCGGCACATGGAGGGGAAGGACTGACTGCCCATTCGGTTGGTCGTCAACATCGCAGGTATTTAGTAATATTTCTTGGAGACTCATTAGAAACATCCTTACAAACATGGAAATATCTACAAAATAAAAAGAATCTCGCCTTTGTGCTTTCTCTTAAGTAAACACTCTTTTATGTTTTAGGTCCAAAGTCAATATCGCCAACATACTCATTTCTGCTATGTTTGGAACGATTTAATGTTGCGCTCCTAAGTCAAGGCGCGTCTGTGGTTGTTACAGTTAACGTTCTAAATTTTCATTTTCTGTTGTTGCAGTTCGGTATTACTCGTTATAGTTTGCGCATACGAAACGCATTATTTTTTCTTTGGACATTAGCTCATTAATGCTGTTCTTCTAATATGGCCGCTACGGTTGCACAGCCGTTGGCTCGGCAATGGTTCAAGCCGAGCCTGCAGGTCATCAAGTTCTGTGACGTTCGCTGCTATGTCGATTTTCAATACTTTCGTACCCTTCTTTCACGTTATCACGAGACCTTGAAATATCTATGATGTCATTATCTATTTTAGATTCCATAATTAAGCCAACTTCAGCGCACTCTTTCCAAGCTATGCCACGCCATTTGTGATTGAATAGCCAACAACAGCGAAGCGCGCTCTTAGCGCTTCGAAGGAAAAGTGTGCGCCGGCTGCGGTATTTACGTCATCATTCTCTAGAACTGAAATGTTGTCTGCATTGCCACCAGGTACACCTACGGTGCTGCCTTACACAGTCGTTTCAGAATAATATGACTACCTACCTAATAATGGGAATAACCACCCTTGGCCCGGATGACAGCAAGAGGACGGCGTGGCATGAACGCAATGAGGCCCTAGGAGGTTGCCCGAGGCACACGTGCCCATTCGGACTGCAGCAGAGCACAGAGGTTCTAGAGATGGCGTGGTTGTGGGTCGTCACGTCGAACCTTTCGATCCAAATAGTCCCACAAGTGCTCTATGAGATTGAGGTCGGACGATTTTGCCGACCAAAGCAGAACTGAAACAACGCTGTCGGTTCCTAGACCCAGTCACGCATCTCCTTAGCGACGTGGCACGGCACGTTGTCTTGTTGGTAGACACCATCACCACCAGGGTAAACATCCAACACGAAGGGATGCAAGTGGTCAGCGTGGATGGACAGGCAGCCATTGGCGTTCAGGGACCCATCCAGTGGTACCAGCGGTACCAGGTCATATCAGGAAAACATCCCCCAGACATGCACACTGCCACCGCCTGCCTGTACTTGACCGACCAGCATGTCCTGCTGTTTGTTCTCGTGTGTCTGAAGACGTATCCGCCACCTCCCGTCACTTCTGTGGAGTAGAAACCTCGATTCGTCGGAGAAGGCAACCTTTCTCTACTCTTCCACTGTCCAATGACGGTAGTCCAATGCGAACTACAGGCGTCGTTGCCGATGAACGTGGATTAACATGGGCACCTTGACGCAGTTTCGACTCCGGAGACCCATGCATAACAGGTTCGCTCTACTGTTATCTGCGAAACGTACCTGGGTGCCCCAATGTTCATTTACGTGGTATTGCTGCACAGTTGCGCGCCGATTGCCCTTGACCAGTCGACGGAGGCGACGTTCTCCTCTGGTGTCGTTGGCAATTGATACTCCACAGTATGACGTCGGAAGGTACTCATGCGTGCCCAGCGGTCCATTCTTGGTGCACCCTTACTACAGCACCTCGCAAACAGCCCACAAAGGCTACTGTTTCTAAGATGCTTTCACCCTTGGCGCGGTAGTCGATGATCATTCCATTTTGAACGTCCGTCAAATCATTACCTGTTCTCACTGTGCTCACATCACGCACTATGGCTCATCTGTTCTGGCCGACCGCTTATATCTCCGCGTGGTCGACCTTGTTACGTGCACTCTGTGACGCGCCTGGACGCGTACACTGTGATTCCGGTGTTCGTCATATTATTCTGATACGACTGTGTATGTTGATCAATTGCCTGTGATATCAATATAGCCTGTACTTGTCACATCGGTGTTGTCTGCTGGGATTCTGGTACCGAGCACGCAGCTATGATCTACCATTTTCTGGCAGCGATGCTTTCTACAGTGTATGTGCTTCGATATAATCAGCGCCAGGCTTTACCCTTCCTCCCTCCCTGGCCAAGACTAATACTCTTCAGGCTTTGATCTCACGATTTTCCTCACTGCCCTCAATGACTTTAGGGTCTACTAGTCATATTGACTCAAGCGACTGTTTATAGCCCACTGAGTTGCTCATGGCGGTCGTTAAACTTTCAATAAAAAAAATATCGACTCGCTCCGACGTTTTTCTGCTTCATTTTGAACATACGGCAATGGCATCATATCTACACCTACTCAAATAATCTACACCTACTCAAATAATTTTTCAACAACTAAGAAACAGGGCTTCTAGTTTCTACCGTCATATGAATCACCTGCTACTTGGGTAACTACAGTAACTGTTATGTTTACAATGGTGTCTGGATCTCCTCCTTCTTCATCAACTTTCCGTGTAGATCCTTTTGGACTTACTGCAAGGCGACATGTAAGATGCTATGCTTCCGTTAAAAGTGATCAATTAATAAAGAAATTCAAACCACAAATCATCGAACGTAGGTTATTGTGGCTAGTTTTTCCCTCATTTTATTATCTTTATATGTTGATGTTGCTGGTGAAGTTGTTGCACCAAATAAGATCTCAATAATTGCATACCCGGAGAAAAACATTTTTCTTGATGTAAAATCTAATAGTGTAAAGTCAGCTTTGCTTAATGATGGTATAAACATTGGATCATCGTTTGCTTACACATCTGCGTACGAGGGTGCTTATATCCAAAATACCTCCAGAAATCCCCGAAATATTGTTTAAGGCGAAACATAGTCGTTACGGCACTGTGCAAGGACCCTTTTTTCATATTTTACTATCATTATACAGCAAGAAGAGGTCCATGATTAAAACATTTTTCTAGTTTTCTTAGGAAAGTTCGAATGATTTTTACTGAAAAAACTGAAATTAAAAAGATGTCTTCACCGATGCAAATGACGATATAGTGGGTTCACGTATGCATAGAAAATTGGGATTGCTTAACCTGCGCAGACGCTGAGTTCTAGCGTACAACTGGTCATCTTCATCCCAGGTCCCTGCTTTGGTTCCTGATATGTTGCCAGGTGCTGCTGTCAACAGTGCAAGCGTGAGTAGCGCTTCTACCAGTTCTTTTCCTCCGTCGAATCTTTTTTTCGTAGACGACCAACAAAGGTAAAGGTTTTGGATTCCAATCACAATAAGAATAATCTATACTTCTGCTTCTATGCTAAAGTTTTCCAACGAACAACAGGGTCATTTATGCATTCCTAATGCATATGATAGTAAGTTAAGGAAACTTTAGGGTTTCAGATCACCAGTTGTTTTTGGGGTTCCGAATATGATGTTCTGTCCTCTGTCAGTGATGTACTTTCGGATAACAGTGAAGACTCTGTCTTTATCTCAGTCCTCAAGTGGCCGCCTATCATGTCTCGATAAGTTTTGCCTTTGACAAAGTGAGGTAAAACTTCAAAGCCTCCCATTTCTCAGAGACTCTTCGAAGATCTAGGGAGATAGTTCATCAGTGACCTCAAATATTCACCCCAAAAATCACTGGATGTGATTCATAGCGGATTGAGCGGTCAAGCCAAGATACTATATGAAAGTTCAGTGAATGTTGTTGTTTCACTCAAGAAACTTTCGACGGATTCCGAGGCTGTCAAGTTACATACCACTTTTGAGCCACTAAAATCGTCCATTTCCAAAGATAAATATAAATGGCTAAAGTCAAAACTTTCTACTGGAGCTAGTATCCGTAAGAAGTCTCAGACAAACAAATAGACTCGAAATACTCTTTTCTTTCCTTTCGTTTCCAGAGACAGAAATGGATATCTGTATTTCTACGGTTAATTTTCGAGGTTGCGTTCGGCCTCTTGCAAATGCGTCACTGTCTCAGTAACCATATTTTTGGCCCAAGAATAAAACTGTACTTCAGCTTCAGTAATAGTCTAGCTGGCGGTGTTAGTCTTATCTTATATTATTGTTTTATAGCGCAGATTTCCTGCTTATATTGAAAGATCATATAGCGGGTGGGATGATATAAATGTACAGTTTAATTTTAAAAAGAGGACGCATTCATTGTGTAACTCTCTATTTTCCCAGTCAGCAAAACCTACTCTCGATTTCCTCCAAAAACATCACATCTATTCCGCTGAACGAACCTGCCCTGCTCGTTGTGGGCTTAAATTGTGCTGAATAGCTCGCACTCGATAGGTTAAACACTTATGAATTTCACCGATCTATTTCCTATACACATGCAGTTTTAATTGAATCAGTTATATTGGTTGATGCGTGTCCTGGCATCTGTCCATTTGAACGATCTCATACAAGTTCAATAAATGCACAAATAAAACTAAAAGTCATTATATTGGATCATATACGTATATCTGTTTTGTAATACTCTATTAGCCATTTCCATGGTACATCATATTCCTTGAGCTACATCAGATCATAACTTTGTGTTTGCTCGATTGCATGAGACTCGTGTTGGTTGGACTGCTGATCTAGAAAATAGTAACACTATCTAGTGATCCGATTTATTGGCGTAGGAAATAAACACATAAGCGTGCTGCTATCTTCCTTGAAAAAGCCATCTGGTTGATGTGCGAAAGCTTGTAAATGCTTATGTGTTTATTTCCTACGCCAATAAATCGGATCACTAGTATAGTGTTACTATTTTCTACTTAATTGGTGTACCGTTCCTCGTTATAAATTTGCTGATCTTCTGTTTGATTATTTGTATAAAAGGAATATAATTGCAGTAAGTGTAAATTGTGATTTTGCTTGAATTCAAAAATTTGATAAATGGTGTTACTCGAGATTATGACTGTTGAGCCGATGACTTTCAACAAAAGAAACAAAACAGTTTACTAGACGATTTGCAAATACTCCAGAGTGATTCAGAAGAAAATGAGAAGAAAAAGACGGCTTTGAACAAACACTTTTTGAAATTGAAGTAACACGTACATTTCACCGTCTTAAGTCATCATCATCATTGTCAACCATTATCAATCCACTGCTGGACGAAGGTCTCCCCAAGTTTCCTCCACAACGGTCTGTCTTGTGCCAGTCTCTTCCATGTCACTCCCGCATACTTTCGAATTTCATCCACCCATCTTCCATGTGGTCTTCTTCTGGGTCTTTTCCTGTCCCTTGGAATCCAATCTAAAATTTCGGCTGTCCATCGATGGTCTGTTCTTCTGGCAGTATGCCATTGCCATTTCAGGGATTTAACTCTGATCATGATGTCCTCCACTCTTGTCATTTTTCGGATCCACGTGTTCCTCTTCTTATCTCTCCTGGTTACACCAAGCATGCACCTCTCCATGCTGCTTTGAGTTGTCTGCAGCCTTTGTATGTCTCTTTTAGCTAAGGTCCACGTCTCTGCACCATACGCAAGCACTGGAAGGATGCATTGATCAAACACTTTTCTTTTAAGACATAATGGCATATTGCTCTTGAAAATTATGTTGTTTCTTCCAAAAGCTCTCCAGGCAAGTTTTGTACGCCGATTAATTTCTTCACCAATGTGACCCTCACTTGATATCTGCTGTCCAAGATAAACGTACGTGTCTGTTATCTCCAGCTTTTCTCCATCAATCGATAAATCTTCATTTCTTGTAAAAGCATTGTACATCACTTTTGTCTTCTGAAAGTTCATTTTTAATCCCACTTCTTTACTCTTGTCAGCAAGTTCCTGGATCATACTCTGTAGCTCTGATGGGGTAGTTGCAAAAATGACTATGTCATCAGCAACGAAGGTGGGTTAGATAATCTCCATTAATCTTTATCCCTTTGTTTTCCCAGTTCAGTGATTGAAAGACATTTTCCAATGTGGCATTAAAGAGCTTCGGAGATATGGTGTCACCTTGTCTCACTCCTTTTCCAATTTTTATGTGTGTTGTATTTTCAAACAGCCGAATCTTTGTACTTGCATTTTCATAGATGTTATTAATAATATTAATGTATGCATCTTCAATACCGCAGGATTTCAGAGCCATTGCAACTGCTGATGGTTTCACCGAATCAAAGGCTTTTTCATAATCGATAAAAGCCATGCACAATGGAAGTTCATATTCCCTCGCTCTTTCAATTAGTTCTCTCAGTACGTGGATATGATCTATTGTGCTGTAGCCACTCCTGAATCCAGCTTGTTCTCTCGGTTGAGCCATGTCCAGTGTCACCTTCAAGCGGTGTGAAAGAACTTTAGTGAAGATTTTATAAACCACTGATAGGAGGCTGATAGGTCTGTAGTTCCTGAGATCCTCAATGTCACCTTTTTTATGTAGTAAGATCATTGTAGCGTTGTTCCAATCCTCAGGAATTTTCCCTTCATTAAGGCATCGAGTGAAAATTTGGGCGAGTACTGTTTCGATTTCTCCACTTGCTTCTTGTATGATGTCTACAGTAATTCCATCTTCTCCTGGAGCTTTTCCTCGCTTCATGTTCTTGATTGCATGTGCAACTTCTGCTGGAAGGACTGGAAGAACTCTGGTACTGGTACCTTTCATGATGTCTGGAGTACATGTATCATCCCTTTCATATAATTTGGAGTTGAAATCTTTTACTCTTGTCAAACTTTTGCCTCTATTTCTTGTTACAGAACCATCTTCTTTTCTCAGTGCCATAATCTGTTTTTTTCCCTTACTGAGAAGTCCCTTTGTTATCTTTAGGCTTTGGTTGTTTTCAATTGCTTTCCTTACTAGTTCACAGTTGAATTTCCTTACGTCTTCAGTGATACTTTTTCGTACTGTCTTGCATAGCTCTATATATTCCACTTTGGAAGTCACATCTTCTTTAGTTGTCCTCATCACTCATCTTTTTTGCATCAACATTTTGGTTTTTTCTGATAATTTGTTCACATGCAATTTGTTCTTAGACCCAGCTAATTTTGTTGCTGTTTCCGTAAGAGCTTTGGTTACTTTTCTGTTAACTTCAGAAATATCCACTTCTTCCGATGTTACGCCTTCTAAAGCAGAGAATCTGTTCTTCAGTTCCAATTTGAAGGTATTATGGTGTTTTTTAAGGTTGGTTATGTCAATACATTTTGTTTGTCTTATGAGCTTGCTACGTTCGAGTTTAGTGTTGAGGTGCATCTTACATCTCACCAATCTATGGTCACTGCCTGTGTTGAACTTGTTTAGCACACTGCAGTCTTCTATGACGAATTTTTTGTTACACATAATAAAATCAATTTTACTTGTCGTCCCATTTGGATGTCTCCATGTCCATTTCCTGTGTGGCTTTTTCTTGAAAAAGGAGTTCAAGATGAAAAACCCTTCCGCCTCTGCAAACTCTACGAGAGTATTTCCACGCTGGTTTCTGTTGCCGTGACCGAATTTACCTACTGAAGTTTCATTCTGTTGCCGTTGCTCTATTTTTGCATTGAAATCTCCCATAATTATCTTCAAGTGCTGCTTACCTTTATTATTTAGATGACGAATTTCCTCATAAAATTCTTCAATTTCTTCTTCAGCATGACTTGTGGTGGGTGCATAAGTTTGAATGATCTGAGCCTGGTATCTTCTCGAGAGTTGGATAACGAGTCGTGCAGCTCTGTCAGAGGAACTTTCAACTTCTACAACTTTATCCTTCAGTTTCTTGTTTATTATAAATCCAACACCACTAGTTCTGCCAGTATCTGTCCCACGATAGTAGAAGAGATGTCCACTTTTCAGTTCAATGAGATCTTCTCCTTTTCTCCTTACCTCACTTAGCCCGACGATGTCCCACTTGATCCTTTGTAGTTCCTCTTCCAGTTCAAGAAGCCTTGAATCAGAAGATAGGGAGCGTCCGTTATACGTAGCCAAGGTCAGCATCAGATGGCAGCCTAGTCCGGTCCTCCAGGGATTCTTAGCACCCTCTGCCTTCATGTCGCACTGGCCGCTGCCTTAGCCAGGTACATTCCAGCTGCCGGAGACTGAGGGCCAAGATTTAAGTTGTGGAGTCATTTTGGAGGGGTTTGGCCATAACTCATCACGCTGGCCAAGTGGGTTGGTGAGTGTGGGATAGCATTTCCTCTAATCCCGATGGTATAGTTATACCGCTATTGGCGGTCGTCAGAGCCCCTTTAGTGGGAACAGGATGTACCACGAGAAAGCGGGGTTGACATTTGTCAAGGAGAGGATGTGATGTTACGCATCACCTGACCTTACATCCCCCGTCTTAAGTATCAACAAATAATGAAGACATGCAATGCGCAAGAATGTTACGAGCCATTTGAAGAACAATGAAAGAGAGCGCAATCTCTATCTTTTTTATTCCTTACGCCGACAACAAGTGCTGAGACTGATCAGCAGAAACTGAAGTTTTCATTCCTACTTCACCGAATATTTCGTAGGTACACTTGGTGCACTGCCTAACGTGGATATCATTTTAGAGAATATCACCTTCCTTTTTTCCTAAAATTCAAAAATGCATGGAGCTCCTATCAACAGAGAGAAGATTTGTACGGCAACAACTTCCTTACATTGAGATGTTGCTCCCCGTCACTACGGTCTCACCCTTCTGTTTTATGTCACTCCCTTTCTCAACTTCTACGTATTTTCAAGCATGTTACAGTTATCATTTTGATGGGGTCTCCCATCCAAAAGTTTTAGCTTTGCTTTTCTTCAACTATTTCCGAAAAATGGCGATCTTCAATGCCTTTCCAAGTGGATACCACTCAGCATCTCCAATGTTTACTTTAAGCTGTTGACCAAGATTTTATCACGACGTATAAGAAAGGTATTGACTATCGTTATACATTATAATCAATCGTACGTCTTACCGGAAAAAAGAATCACAGATATTATCATTGTCATTCGTGATCTATTATATATTGCAAACAGTTGCCGTGAGCAGTTGTCAGCTGTTTCCCTGGATGAACGTCAAACATTTGACCTGGAGTCGAAACTCTATTTTCATGTGCTCACACAAAGAAAGGATTTCCGCTCCGAATTCTCACTTTGATCACTAACCATATTCTTTTGGCACTGTCCGAGTATTACAGCTTCAATTCCTTTCCCACAAGGCTACCCCTTATCTGTGCAGTTGCTTTCTTTGGTTAGTCATTCCTGTGTTTACTTTGACTTTGACGTCTTTTTTTTTTATATAAGCGTGTGCACCGATGAGCATTACACTATGACCACCCCCAGCCTAGAGAAATGAGCGCGCCTGAAGACCGAACGGTGACGCAGGTGAACTTCACAGAGCAGTATATATACAACCCGAGGACCGGCTTTCGGTTAGTAAAATATTCGGAGTCAGAATAGGAAAAGCTGCCGATTTATCAGAGTTTGATAAAGGACAAATTGTGAAGGCACGGAGCCTCGGAACTACGATCTCGGAAACGGCGCGCCCTGTGGGTTATTCACCTGCCGCTGTAGTGAGTACGTATCAAAAGTAGTGCACAGATGGCTAAACGACGAACCGTCGTTTAGCCGTGTGTCGTCCGCAGCTCATTGATGCCAGAGGGGAGCAGAGACTGTCACGCATTGTTCACAACGACTGTGCGACAAATCACCTGCAGCTACAACAGTGATGATCAAGGCAATGTGTCACAGCACACAGTTCATCGCAGCCTTTTGCATATGAGCCTGCGTACCCGAGGACCCAGCCAGGTCCCCATGACCACTGCACGTCGTCACTAACAACGCATGAAGTGGGACCAAGATCATAGAGATTGGACCGTAGATGATTGGGAGAAAGTGGCCTGGTCTGACGAATCAAGATTTCTGGTGCATCACGTAGACGGCCGAGCGCGGATACGCCGATTACCAACGGAGGCTATGGCACCTGGGTGCACTGTTTGTAGGGAACAGGCCAGCGGCGGCAGTGTTATGCTGCGGGTGATGTTTTCCTGGGACACTTTAGGCCCCATTATACCAATAGCACAATACCTGACAGCTGTCAAGTACCTGAACATCGTTGCGGACCAAGTTCACCTATTCATAGTAACTGTGTTTCCTGCTGGTGATGGCTATTACCAGCGAATAATGCACCCTGCCACACTGCCAAAATCATCAAGAAGTGGTTCGAGAAACATGCTGGTGACTTTCTGTTAATGCCCTAGCCTCCGAATTCACCTGACATGAACCCAATCGAACATTTGTGGTTCGACTCGGAAAAGCGGGTTCGTGTTAAATTAACCCCCCCGAAATGCACGAGAACTAAAGGACTTGCTATTGGCATTATGGTACCAGATACCCCAGGATGTCTATCGTCACCTCATCGAATCGGTGCCTTGCCGAGTGGCCGCTGTTTTGCGGGCTAAAGGAGGTCCTACAGCTTATTAGGTAAGTGGTCATAATGCAATGCCTCATCAGTGTATATGTCTCGGAACGCGATCAACTTCTCAACATCAAACAGTAATTATTTCCACTTACGCGGATGATATTTCTATCTTATTGGGAAAAAGAATTTTCCCATTGTCGAAGTTGCCTATCAACAGTACGCTTAAGCGTCATGTGCACGTCTCAGTCTCAATTAAAGTTTCTGATTATAGTATGTTGTATGGCAAGGACGAGCTGATCTTCTATGTGGAGCAGTGTGGTCATGAGGCATCCCAAAGTTTCTATGCGTTTTTTGGTGACACGGAAATTGTTGCCACTCATACCTGACGGACGCTTTATGACTAAGTATAATCTCGCCTAAATACTTATGCTCGGATTTAGAAGAAGTTGTTCTCCCTCACATAACTGGTAGCTATTGTTAACGCTTTTGTGGCTTCAATTTCATGGCAGACTTTCCAGGTTCACTCCCCGCCACGCTAATTTATCCGTACCGTCCAACGCCTCTTTTAGAACTTAGCATCGAAAAATGTTTACTGGGTGAGAGCTCATGCACTCAACTTGCTACTCCACTATAGCGGTCTTAACCTCGTCTCAGTTGATTGAAAATCAGATCATTCTAGATAACTGCATTGCAAAGACAAATACTCCAGCTCCATCCTAATACTTCCTTTAATACTGCAGGATTGCTACGACCACTTTCAAACTTCTCTTAATACTGTAGCATTACTGCGATTAGTTTCACAAAACTATACTCTATCATTCTTACTGCAGATGCAACAAAACATTCCATCACTTCGGGATCTCTTGTCGCCTTATCGAAGGTTAATCACTGCGTGAAAGACCTGTGATACATGATTCGGCAATCTGCCCGTCAACATTATATACCTTACGCTCCTCTATTTGGCAATCTTCTAATCCATCCTCAAAATGGATCCCACTTCTGTTTTCCATCTTGGTTTTGAGTAGGAAAGAACACAGTGGGGCCACATCTTTAAAAAAATCGACAGTGGAAACTTAACAATTTTCCTTTGTACTTCCACGAACACCAAATAATTACAGCAGTTCGAGTAAGATCCTTCTACAATTTACCGATGTGCTGGATAAGACAAATAGTTAATGCATGGTCAAGTCACATTATTGTGACCACCAGCTAATATCTAGAGTAACAGCGGTGTGCAGCGCGGACAGCAGCTAGATTGGCTGCGAGTGACTCAATAAGGTGCTGGATAGTGTTCACAGGTACGTGAAGCCATGCTGGCTGCAGTGCATCCGACAGCTGCTGGAGGGTGCGTGGTGGAGGATCCATAGAACGAACAACACAATCGAGGTGGTCCCACGGATGCTTAATTGGGTTTAAGTCTGGGAAATTGCGCGGCCTGGGAAGTACTTTGAAGTCTTCATCGTGCTCTTCCAACCACTATCGGACATTTCTAGCTGTGTGACACGTCGCATTGCCATGCTGGAAAATCCCATCCGCTCCAGGGAAGACAATCAGCATGTATGGGTGTACGTTGTCTGCAAGGATGGATGCATAACGAATTCGGTCCATAGTGCCTTCCACAGGTATGAGAGGACCCAGGGAATGCCACGGAAACATTCCCCAGACCATAGCTCTGCCCCCAACAGCTTGTGTTCTTCCAGAAATAGTTGAAGTGTGTTTGTTCTCCAATATTTCTCGCCTTATACGTCAACGTCCATCCGTTCGATGAAGCAGAAAACGTGACTCATCGGAGAAGGCAATCCTTTGCTAATCAGCGAAGGTCCAGTACCAATACTGCCGAGTACATTTAAGCTTTATCTGCCGATGCACTTTCGTTAGCATACGTGCAGTGACTATCCGTCTGCATCGGAGCTCCATACGCAGCAAGGTTCGCTGAACTGTCGTTTTAGGCACACTTCCGGTAGACTCCTGGTTCATTCGGCCAGTGAGTTGCTCCACTGTAGCGTGTCGATCGGCCTTCACGGACCTTAGAAGCTGGCGTTCATCTCTTACATCAATAGCACGTGGTGCTCCTCAGTTTTCACGTCGCTTATTCGCAATGATGCCAATCTTGCACAGCAGCACGCGAACGCTGTTTCAGAAATATTGCCAGCCTTGGCCCGAAAGCTGATAATCATCCCTTTTTGCAAATCTGATAAATCGCTCCTTTTATCCATGACAGCAACGAGTGATATGTTTTCAGAATGCCCACAATACACCTTGTATACCCTCCAAGCCAGTTCACGACACGTGCCTTCTTTCATTGGCCACGCGCTGTTGACGTCAGAAGTAGGAGGTGGTCACAATAATGGGACTCTACTGTGTATATCCTATCGGCATCTAGAGCACGCATTTTGTTTTTTGCTGCCTTCTTTCATAATATTCATATGGAAACCGCCATGATTTTTCCTCAACTATTGTTAAACGGTGTTACATTATCGGTTCTGGTGATCGTTTGTACGACTTTTCCCCAGAGAATAAGGAGCATCATTCGTTCTACTTGCAACACTCCCAAGGAACAAGCACTGAAGTGGGTGTTTCTTTGGGGTAAAATTGCAGTGGGAACTGTGCTGGATCGATTCCGCATCATAATGTCAACACTCTGCGTCTTCTGCAAAGTCCTTTTAAATTTATTTTTCTAAATTAGTGCTTACTACATCAGACGTTAGTCTATACCATTTAAATCATTCTCCGTTCTATGTGTTCTGTCACTCACTCTTTAATTGATTTCATCACTCTCTGCCCGAAATATTCGAACAAGATTTGTCTGAATATTTGTGTGTTGTAAAATTCAATGATTTATTTCTTTCGCCAATATCGATATTCACATTTACAACATGGCACTTCATTTTACCCAACAACACTTTTGCAGATAATTTGCTCTGAAATCACGATGCCGCTTGGAATTAGAATTAATGACGAACATATCTGCTATTAACTTTGTAACACAATTTCAAAACTTTTGGAATTCGACTGCGGCACTCTTTTCACATGAATGGTAATAAGATTCGTGTATACTGTAAATTGTTTGCTGTATATTCGCATTTATAAGTAATTGTGTTCTTTGCGTATCTGTGATCAAAACGTGATTTCTTTTTATGCATTGCTTTTATTGTCCTATACCTTCCGATTTGAGAGTCATCAGATATGGTGTACTTGTATTTCATTTTATTGTGTACAGACTTCATTTTACTGTTTCTTGTACAGTAAAATGAAGTCTATAAACAGTAAAATGAAAACACGAATATACATATCTGATGACTCTCAAATATCATGTTTTTAATATTATATTTTTTTTAAAGAAAAAATATATTTGAAAGACATTAGACCTTATCTCTCTGCGGCATTCATAAAGAGCTGCTACATCATCGGCCTGTTTAAGCTCGGATTGCAGCATTTCAATCGCCGTACTGCGTTCCCCGACCGTCAAATGTTTCCTTCTCGTAGTGATAATAGCGTCTTTATAAATGACACACTTTAGCACACTCACTGCTTTCAAGTCCAGTTATCCGTAACACATATTTCTTGCTTTCGCATTTACGGGATAGCAATGCAGAACCCGAAATTTGCATGCTCCTGAGTTTCACACTATCTCAGCTGCAACTACAGTACATAATAAACACTCTCCCAGGAATCTAAATCGAAATATCCTAATGTCTTTTAGCAGTTTATATGCAAAATTTTCCCTTCTTACCACTTTGACCATGGCACGTCAAAAGGAAGCTGTTTGTTTAACATTCTGTTTTGTACTTTACGATATGTCGCTGATTAACGCCACAGAAAACAGCTATTTTATTAAATTTACTTTCAAAGCAAAACGTTATTAAAAAATCTAACAACAAAAGTTTTCAAGAACGAAAAGGCTACCCTGGTGGGCGAGTGGTCTGAGGATTTGGTTTCTGACCATTCGTCCAAGATGAGTTTAGGTTCGAGTCTTGGATGAGGCATGAGTGGTGTTCCTGTCGTACTCTCTCCCTTCCTGGGAACCCAAATTAGGGGCGGGCGACTGCATATATCTTTTAGTGTTGCTCATGGTAGTAGTTAAACCCTGAAATAAAAGAAAGGCAGAAAAGCCACAATTTATGTTTGTTTGATATTTGTTATAACAGTACTCACATAAACAAAAGAGACATCATAATTCGTCAGCCACCGGAAAGGGTGCGCAAAATTTGGCTTTAATATGAAAACAGAATAGAAATGAGGACAGAATTAAAAATGAGGTGGGTCAGACGGTTAACAAATATGTATTCTAACGTATGCTTCTTTTCTTTTTCATGTGTGTGTGTTTGTGTGTGACGTGGAGAAACATCAATAATGTTGTGATTATGACATTCAACTAGGCGACCAGATATTATTAATGACTTATTTTATCGCTTTTATCAATCTAAAATTCTATTCAAATATGTACTGTCCATGATCTAAAAGTTTCAGCTGTTTGCAATATTCGTTGAGGTGACATTTTCCGTTCTTTACTTAATTGACTTGTGAGGATTAGACAAGAAAATTATTGTTTAATTTTCTACATGCAATCTTCAACACACCTACTTGAGAAAAGGACGACAGTGTCTGAATAAGTTATCCTTGCTTTACTTTGAAACCACAGGGCGCACAACTGAAACAGGGTCACGGGCTCCAGGAGTACGATTAGTTATACTATCAGAATAAGCTGTGAGAAAAAATGTTTCGAGAAGTAAGCCGAAGAACCAGTTAGAGCTAACGGATTTCGTAGAGTGGGACTTGGTGTAAAATGAAGGTAGGGTCACAGAAAATAATGAAACGGGTCAAGTATTACACATCAAGGGGCTCTTTTGCAATCTTTTTTTCGCGTATAGCAGGACAGCATGTTAAGTCAACAGTGTGTCAATGCTTGATAATGCATCAGCAAGCAGCATTAATTTACAGATTAAGGTGAAATAGTACCACTTGACCGAAACACTTCACTCAATTTAGTCACCTTTCAGCCGTTTATAAAGAAAAACAAAAAAACGCGCCTATGTTTTCTTTTTTGTCAATGTGTCTGTTCGAATTAAAAACTTCTGTTTTCCCTCCATAGATAAAGAGATACATAGCCAGAAAGGGAAAATTATAGAATACATAGATGTTTCCCCTAGGTAAAGCAGTCCTTATATGCCTACTGTACTTAACGATATATACTGATATTGGTACCTGCTGTGATTTTTAGAATATTATCACGATGGAATACATTTTTAAATTGTACATATTTTTTCAAAAGCTCTGCTTTCGTGTCATATTACATGCGTATTAAAGAGTCTGCTTTCATTGTTTTTTATTGGAGGTTTAACGACCACCGTGAACAACTCAATGGAATATAAGCAGTCGGCCGTCCCTAATTTAGGGCCACTGGTTCCAGATAAAGGAGACAGCCAGTGTCGTAAATCAAACACAACATCCATGCCTTATCGGGATTCGAACTCGTACCCATCACGGACGAATGGTCAGTAACCATTACTTGGACCACTGCGCCACCAGAACGACGTGCTTTGATTCCCTTTCGACAAGCAAATTATCGAATTTTCAATCTAAAATGTTATTCAAATATCAGACTCTGCCATTATCGTTTGGACATTTTAATGAACCGAAAGATAGTGGTAAAATATGAAATTTCATTATTTTAATATGATAAAAAGGAATTTGGGATTGAGATCCTCGTAATAATATGCTACCATACTGCCTGCCGGGCACAAAGTCTAAAGTTAAAAAGACGGGAAAAAAATCCCAACACCAAGAAGGGGTTGTGTTAGATAAACGACAGTTGGTAGACGGTGAGAGAACATCTGTAAGATGACGTCTATGCAAATTTCGCGTTCGGCGCATACGTGTGGCGCTAGTAGCGCCCCTCGGAACATGCAAAGCAGGTTTGCTGTAAATACGCGCTGTAACGTTCGTGAGCGTTAGTTATCGTTGAGATTCGACGTACTGTGTTGATGTTAGTCAAGAATGCCTTTAAGGAAACGAAGAAGCCATTATCAACAGCTCACGGAGTTTGAACAAGGTCGTGTAATAGGGCTACGAGAAGGTGGATTTTCTTTCCGCAATATTGCAGAACGACTTGGCAGGAATGTTGCCACTGGGCATGATTGTTGGCAGCGGTGGTCAAGGGAAGGTACTGCCTCAAGAAGACCGGATTCCGGCCGGCCACGTGGCACTACTGAGAGGGAAGACCGCCGTGTACGGCGTATGGCCGTGGCGCATCGTATCGCGTCTGCTGCAGCAATTCGAGCTGCAGTTGCCACCACAGTGACACAACGAACTGTTACAAATCGGTTACTTGAAGGACAGCTCCGAGCCAGACGCCCTGTAGCGTGCATTCCACTTACTCCAAACCACTGCCGTTTGCGACGTCAGTGGTGTCAAGTTAGAGCTCATTGGAGGACGGAGTGGAGATCTGCTGTGTTTTCTGATGAAAGCCGGTTCTGCCTGGGTGCCAGTGATGGCCGTGTGTTGGTTAGAAGGAGGCCAGGTGAGCGCCTGCAACCAACCTGTCTGCAGCCGAGACACGCTGGACCTACACCTGGAGTTATGGTCTGGGGAGCAATTTCCTATGACAGCAGGAGCACTCTCGTGGTTATCCCACGCACCCTGACGGCACAGTTGTACGTCGGTCTGGTGATTCAACCTGTTGTGCTACCATTCATGAACAGCATTCCAGGGAGTGTTTTCCAACAGGATAACACTCTCTCGCATACCGCTGTTGTAACCCAACATGCTCTACAGAGTGTTGACATGTTGCCGTGGCCTGCTAGATCACCAGATCTTTCTCCAATCGAGCACGTATGGGACATCATTGGACGACAACTCCAGCGTCACCCCCAACCAGCAATAACCGTCCAAACAGGCATGGAACTCCATCCCACAAACTGACATCCAGCACCTGTACGATACAATGCATGAACGTTTGCATGCTTGCATTCAACATTCCGGCGGTTACAGCGGTTATTAATGTACCAGCATTTCACATTTAAAATGGCTCTTCTCGCGCTTACATTAAGCTGTGATTTTGAAACCTTAATCGATTAAATATGTTACCTATACAAATGTATTGCCGTCATTTCATTCCTCTGCAACTATTTTTTCGTGGTGTTGGGATTTTTTTTCCGTCAGTGTATTTTATTGTCTTACCCGATGGCGCTGCATCAGTAATTTGCGATGTCTCTCTCTCTCTCTCTCTCTCTCTCTCTCTCTCCCCCGGTGCCTTCTCATTCTCATTTGAGCACCCACAATGAAACAGAAATAGCTCTCATTACTGAACATTACTAAATGCCTTTTTTTATTTTATTTTTTTTTTTGATTGGAGGTTTAACGACCACCGTGAGCAACTCAATGGGCTATAAGCAGTCGCCCGTCCCTAATTTAGGGTCGCTGGTTCCAGGGAAGGGAGAGAGCCAGTGCCGTAAGACAAACACAACATCCATGCCTGACCGGGATTCGAACACGGACCCCTTACGGACGAATGATCAGAGGCCAGCGCCTTAGACCACTGCGCCACCGGGGCGGCTAAATGCCATTCCAGCCTTAAATAAAGCTGTGCACAAAGTCACTGAAGGTATTCATGGCGATGAACAGAACTGATGAATTGGGTGCAAACAGTTCACTGGAACTCAAATTTCAAACTCCCCTTCCAGCAGAATGTTGGGATAGATGTGGAAAGACACATGTGGTAAAGCAACACTGCCAATCTGTCCGTAGTGTGGCTGACCCCATTGCTAAATCCACTCATAGGTACTTTTTGAAGGTTTGGTATCTAATGCCCGATTATGTGCGTCTTCCTTTTCCCGCTGTGTCGAACATTCATGGATGGGTGACACATCTCAGCCAACTGACTCAGCTATATTGCACGGCCTTGCAAGTCAGCTATCCATCCTGTCTTCAGGTTTTAAGAATTTAATCAACCATTTGTCATTTTCTTTTTCTGTAAATTCAAGAAACTTTAAAATTTCAAGTTTTTGATGTGAAAAACAACAATTTTAACTCTAGAATTTGTTCATCAAGTTATGGCTCTTACAATGCATATACAGTATATATCATCATCATCATTGTCAACCATTATCAATCCACTGCTGGACGAAGGTCTCCCCAAGTTTCCTCCACAACGGTCTGTCTTGTGCCAGTCTCCTCCATGTCACTCCCGCATACTTTCAAATTTCATCAACCCATCTCCCATGTGGTCCTCTTCTGGGTCTTTTCCTGTCCCTTGGAATCCAATCTAAAATTTCGGCTGTCCATCGATGGTCTGTCCTTCTGGCAGTATGTCCAGTCCATTGCCATTTCAGGGATTTAACTCTGATAATGACGTCTTCCACTCTTGTCATTTTTCGGATCCACGAGTTCCTCTTCTTATCTCTCCTGGTTACTCCAAGCATGCACCTCTCCATGCTGCTTTGAGTTGTCTGCAGCCTTTGTATGTCTCTTTTAGTTAAGGTCCACGTCTCTGCACCATACGTAAGCACTGGAAGGATGCATTGATCAAACACTTTTCTTTTAAGACATAATGGCATATTGCTCTTGAAAATTATGCTGTTTCTTCCAAAAGCTCTCCAGGCAAGTTTTGTATGCCGATTAATTTCTTCATCAATGTGACCCTCACTTGATATCTGCTGTCCAAGATAAACGTACCTGTCTGTTATCTCCAGCTTTTCTCCATCAATCGATAAATCCTCATTTCTTGTAAAAGCATTGAACATCACTTTTGTCTTCTGAAAGTTCATTTTTAATCCCACTTCTTTACTCTTGTCAGCAAGTTCCTGGATCATACTCTGCAGCTCTGATGGGCTAGTTGCAAACATGACTACGTCATCAGCAAAACGAAGGTGGGTTAGATAATCTCCATTAATCTTTATCCCTTTGTTTTCCCAGTTCAGTGATTGAAAGACATTTTCCAATGTGGCATTAAAGAGCTTCGGAGATATGGTGTCACCTTGTCTCACTCCCTTTCCAATTTTTATGTGTGTTGTATTTTCAAATAGCCGAATATTTGCACTTGCATTTTCATAGATGTTATTAATTATATTAATGTATGCATCTTCAATACCGCAAGATTTCAGAGCCATTGTAACTGCTGATGGTTTCACCGAATCAAAGGCTCTTCATAATCGGTAAAAGCCATGCACAATGGAAGTTCATGTTCTCTCGCTCTTTCAATTAGTTCTCTCAGTACGTGGATATGATCTATTGTGCTGTAGCCACTCCTGAATCCAGCTTGTTCTCTCGGTTGAGCCATGTCCAGTGTTAGCTTTAAGCGGTGTGAAAGAACTTTAGTGAAGATTTTATAAACCACTGAGAGGAGGCTGATAGGTCTGTAGTTCCTGAGATCCTCAATGTCACCTTTTTTTATGTAGCAGGATCATTGTAGCGTTGTTCCAATCCTCAGGAATCTTCCCTTCATTAAGGCATCGAGTGAAAATTTGGGCGAGTACTGTTTCGATTTCTCCACTTGCTTCTTGTATGATGTCTACAGTAATTCCATCTTCTCCTGGAGCTTTTCCCCGCTTCATGTTCTTGATTGCATGTGCAACTTCTACTAGGAGGACTGGAAGAACTCTGGTACTGGTACCTTTCATGATGTCTGGAGTACATGTATCATCCCTTTCATATAATGTGGAGCAGAAATTTTTCACTCTTGTCAAAATTTCGCCTCTCTTTCTTGTTACAGAACCATCTTCTTTTCTCAATGCCATAATCTGTTTTCTTCTCCTACTGAGATGTCCATCTGCTATATTTAGGCTTTGGTTGTTTTCAATTGCTTTCCTCACTAGTTCACAGTTGAATTTCCTTACGCCTTCAGTGATACATTTTCGTACTGTCTTGCATAGCTCTATATATTCCACTTTGGAAGTCACATCTTCTTTAGTTGTCCTCATCACTCTTCTTTTTTGCATCAACATTTTGGTTTTTCCTGATAATTTGTTCACATGCAACTTGTTCTTAGACCCAGCTAATTTTGTTGCTGTTTCCATGGAAGCTTTGGTTACTTTTCTGTTAACTTCAGAAATATCCACTTCTTCCGATGTTAGGCCTGCTAAAGCAGAGAATCTGTTCTTCAGTTCCAACTTGAAGGTCTTATGGTGTTTTTTAAGGTTGGTTATGTCAATACATTTTGTTTGTCTTATGAGCTTGCCACGTTCGAGTTTAGCGTTGAGGTGCATTTTACATCTCACCAATCTATGGTCACTACCTGTGTTGAACTTGTTCAGCACACTGCAGTCTTTGATGACGAAATTTTTTGTTACACATAATAAAATCAATTTCACTTGTCGTTCCATTTGGATGTCTCCATGTCCATTTCCTGTGTGGCTTTTTCTTGAAAAACGAGTTCAAAATGAAAAACCCTTCTGCCTCTGCAAACTCAACGAGAGTATTTCCACGCTGGTTTCTGTTGCCGTGACCGAATTTACGTACTGAAGTTTCATTCTGTTGCCGTTGCCCTATTTTTGCATTGAAATCTCCCATAATTATCTTCAAGTGCTGTTTACCTTTATTATTTAGATGACGAATTTCCTCATAAAATTCTTCAATTTCTTCTTCAGGATGACTTGTGGTTGATGCATAAGTTTGAATAATCTGAGCCTGGTATCTTCTCGAGAGTTGTATAACGAGTCGTGCAGCTCTGTCAGAGGAACTTTCAACTTCTACAACTTTGTCTTTCAGTTTCTTGTTTATTATAAATCCAACACCACTAGTTCTGCCAGTATCTGTCCCACGATAATAGAAGAGATGTCCACTTTTCAGTTCAATGAGATCTTCTCCTTTTCTTCTTAGCCCACTTAGGCCGACGATGTCCCACTTGATCCTTTGTGGTTCCTCTTCCAAATATATATGACATGACATAACACTGTATCCACATTGCTATTGAGTAACTTGCCCTTTTCACTATTTTAGCGAAGAAAATACGGTGCTCACTAAAAACTGATTCAATAATTCTTGTTTTAA
This sequence comes from Macrothele yani, assembly GCA_039090855.1. NCBI lineage: Eukaryota > Metazoa > Arthropoda > Arachnida > Araneae > Macrothelidae > Macrothele > Macrothele yani. The sequence continues at coordinate 72,717,947 of CM077001.1, forward strand.
AATTGCTACTTTTGTTTGTGATTCAGTGTTTGTCGGAGGCGGTTGATATGAATGAATTACCAAGAAACGAGCAGGCGTGTGAGAAACACCTCGTGCCTCCTCGTGACTTTCACACAGGTGTGACTGATATAATGAATTTTGGCCTACGATGACAATTATTCTTTCCTTCGATCATGTTGAAATGCACGTGCAGATGAATCGAGTGGGTTGCTAAGTTTGAGAACGCTTTGCACTGGAAGAAATGGAGCAAAACGATGATATCTGACAGGTCTTTTATCTTCGGAAGCATTTGCTTTTCTTTTCTTTCTTTCTTTTACGGGACATTTCGCTCTGCTGCTCGTGAAAGGGAACAGCTATTCTTTCCCCTTTTTAGCTTCTTCCCAGACAAATATACTAAGCAGAAGAAGTGATTTCTAGTTTTATGAAAAGAACTCCGGACTTTTTTTGAAGCGATAATTGCCAATAATGTCTGCGTTTCCTCCGCTTCACACTTGTGATTTTGGAAACGAAGAGTGGAATTTCTCGGGAAGGTTCATTTTACGGCAGAGTGACGCAGCATGTGTACTTTTCTGATGATATTCTAAACACTAACCACTTCGAGATAATGAATGGGAAAATAAAAGGGACACATTGTTTGTTTTTTATAACGTAACAAAGTTAAACTTTAATGGAAAACTCCGAAACGACAAGCGCGAGAAAATGCCATAAAACACAGCATCTGATAGAAATTCCTGGAAATCAAGTTTTTACGATGCTGTAATGTAAGGGTTGGAATTTCCGTTCAATCTAAATACACATTTGACATTTACAAATACACCTTTTTGTTGTTGTTGTTGTTTTTATATCAAAAAGGGACAGGACCAGCAGTACTACCTAAATTTAAGATACTTCAAACGTTTAATTCGTTGCTGAGAAGATATACATATCCTTTACAGAAAATTCAGCTGCCAATAAATTCGCTAATTTGGGAGTTTATGACGAAATAATGAACTAAGCTAAGGATACGTCTAAAGTTTTTGGCTGCCGAACTGCTGTTAATTTTTTTTTTCGATAGTGTATTATCGTTATTGCTCTAATTTTATTATACTGAAGAAATCAAATAGTTGCATTTGAAAATGCCTACTAGCGTTTCTTGTTGTGTCACGTTTTATAAAAACACTGTCTAACAACTTGTTTTTCTTTATTTTTAAAGAAACTTTTCGTGCTAATGGGTAAAATGTAATTTGCATAAATGGGCATCGATTCTTTGTATGCAGAATTGGTGTTCTTTGTAATTGCAGTACAGTACCCTCTTGGGCATCAGAGATTACGATCAATCACTCATCCATTTTGTGAATCTGCTTTTTTACGCTTTCCAACCGTAGGTTGAAGAAGCGTATATGCTCCAAGCTTTGTCCGTCCGTCTGTCCGCACGATAACTGGCGTAAACATTGTTCGATTTCGATGAAATTTTAGTATGTGGTAGAGAGCTACCTGAGGACGAATTCTTTTGAAAACGGGACAAATGGGGTCAAAGTTCACGACGTAGGAGCGGGATCCATTCCATTGCACTTATGCGTCATAACTTGCGTAAATATGGTTCGATTTCAATGACATTTTACTATGTGGTAGGGGACCGCCTTGGGACGAACCCTGTTTAAAATGGGTGAATTGGGGTCAAAGGTCAGGACATAAGAGCGAGATGCATTCCATTGCCCTTATGCGTCATAACGTGCGTAAAAATGGCTCGATTTCGATGAAATTTCAGTGTGCGGTAGGGAACCACCTGGGGACAAACCCTCTGGAAAATGGACGAAATGGGGTCCAAGGTCAGGACATAGGATTGCGATCCATTCATCGCCCTTATCTCTTATTATTAAGATGAACGTCAAGTAATTTTGCTTCCTATACTTCCAACGGAAAACTTTTGTACACATTTCCTTCACAATTAATGTGTTCCCAAGGATGAAAATTTGAACATCGATTAAAGTAACTTCCTATTATAATTTGGAATACTTAATATTTTCTAAAACATAACCATAATTATATTAAAAATCAATAACTTTTCCTTTGGTGCTGTTGAAACCAGAAAAAGGATGGCGCGACCTGTACTTTGATGACGTCAGTAGACAAACAAATGTTGGATTGCATAATTATGGTTATGTTTTAGAAAATATTAGGTATTCCAAGTTATAAAATGATGATATTTTAATCGATGTTCAAATTTTCATCCTTGGGAACGCATTAATTGGGAAGAAAATGTGTACAGAAAGTTTTCCATTCGAAGTACAGGAAGCAAATTACTTGTAAATTTTATTTTGAAAACGGCTCCAAGGATTTTGATGAAATTTGTTAACCTACCGTTTTCTGGTACTAGAAATCGATTTAGCTTGATCCCGACTTTAGCAAAATTCGTTTAGTGGGTTAAATAACCACACCATAACCACCCCGAGTTTTTAGTGTAGTGTCATGGCGTCGTGCCATTAGATGTTGGCGCGCGGTCACGCCATTTGTCTCATTACGTCACGCGTTGTGTGTGGATCCTATTAAAGTTTTATGTCCTCACACTCTTGCGAGCAGATGGTCGCATTTCCCATCTACCTCATTACGTCACGCGTTGTGTGCGTATGTTCGTCCGCACGATAACTCGCGTAAAAATCGTTCGATTTCGACGACATTTTAGTATGTGGTAGGGGAACACTTAGGAAAGAACCCTATTGAAAATGAATGAAATGGGGTCAAAAGTCAGGACATAGGAGCGAGATCCATTTCACTGCTCTTATGCGTCAAAACTAACGTAAAAAAGGTTCGATTTTGATTAAATTTTAGTATGTGGTAGGGGACCACCTGGGAACAAACCCTATTGAAAATTGGCGAAATGGGGGTCAAAGGTCAGGACATAGGAGCGGAATCACTTCCATCGCCATTATGAGTCATAACTTTTGTAAAAATGTTTCGATTTGGATGAAATCTTAGTATGTTGTAGGGGCCTGCCCGGGGACGAATCCTATTAAAAATGGGCGAAATGGGGTCAAAGGTTAGGACACAGTAGCGGGATCTATTCCAAAACCCTTATGCATCATAACTTACGTAAAATTGCTTCGATTGCGACAAAACTTTATCATGTTATTTCGGAGGTGTATTGAACCAGTTCTGTTGAATATCATTGAAATAGGATCAAAGGTTAGGGCACAGGAGTGATATTTATTCCACAGCCATTTTCCTTATAACTTGAGTAATAACTTGAGTAATGATTTCTAGTATGTTGGAAAGCGTATCATAATCAATGCATTTGCATGATTTTACTAACTTGTTGTATGTGAATTGGATTTCGTATGCACTTCCACTTTTACAAGGCTTTAGTAATATGATTATTTCAGTTTTATGATAAGCGTTTTCCTCTCTTTACTGGACTATAATTGGAGGATTTCAAATTAACTTTTTCACCTTACGGAGCTAGATAAGAGCAAGACATCTGCTGGCATGAGAGAAGGGGAGGGAATACGCCACAGGAATTATCATGACAAGTACACCCTGCTGTGCATAGAACTATGCCCATCTTCCTGTAAATAATAAATGGCCGAAATATAGTTTTGCACTTGATTTTACTGTTTGATGTCATTCAGAGTAGATTTTGTTTTAATTTGGGGCTCAACAAAGCCACCGGCGTAAGAAGGGCAAAGCACCTGTGCCTCACCTAGGATTTAAACCAGGGTACATTCCGAACGAATGACTCGGATCTTTAGATCCGAGTCATTTGTACACAACTCGGTTATTGATTATGATACGCCTTACACCACTCGGCCACCAGGGCGGCCTTCCACAGTTCACTCGCAGTGAAAAAGACCACAACTTAAAATTAAAACGTAGGAACAGAGAGAGCGAAAGATTTTTACACGTGTTTCAAAGGGAATTTCATTAGTGGGAACCTTTCTAACGTATCCCAAATATTCACACAACCTCACTTGGCTCAATTGCCTCATAGTTTTGTATCCTGTTATATCGCAAATTGTGAAAAAGTGCCTGTATTCAATTTAATACAAGTCAGCTGTACCAGTTGGCTAAAGGAGCTGAATGTCAAAAACCTCATTCACCCAAACATTCACACGTATGATGTTGGATGTCTGTCAATGGTACCACAACATTGAAGACATTTAAAGCTCATGTATGATTTCGTTCTAGATTTCAGTAAGAAGGAAAAATACCAAATTGTCTCGTGCTTAGTCACTTTTATGGATTCCGTTCAATGTGTAGTTCACCGAAGGTAATAATCAAGTGTGTGTGTGTGTGTGTGTGTGTGTGTCGGATTTCGTATGAACTTCCACTTTTACAAAGCTAGTAGCGTGATTATTACAGCTTCTTGGCTTTTTCCTCTCGTTACTGAACTACGAGTACAATCGGAGGATTTCGAATGATCTTTTCACTTTACTGAACCATACAAGAGTCTTTCAAATATCGGATCAACATATGTCATAACTAAACATTAAAATGATTCCCTGAGAGATAAGAGTTATTGCGACAGAATGGCAGAATAAGGGAATTTCAAACCCTTTTAGTGCCACTCCCGAGATCAGTAGCATCACAGTAAACAAAATTATCCATGTTTCATTGCACACAAAGAAATTTTCTCTGAAAGCGAATTCAGAGTATTCGATCTAGTTCATTTTAAGTCGCCCTTTCTCGAACGGGAGAAGAAATATGCTTCCTGCTGCCTGAGTAGATCATATCATTTAAAACAATCTTTAGCTTACTTGCGTAGATGGCCATGGAAATCTCTGCAGTGTTTGCTCATGCCTTATGGCACCGGTATCGTTGAACATCTTTAGCCACACAACAAAGAAAAGAAAAGTGTTCCTGCTTTTTTCCACTGTTGTATTATTCACTTGACTCTACAATCTTTTGACTTCATGAATCTCTAGTTTGATTAGAATGTAGTTCTTCATAAGAATTTGCTTTTACTTTTTGGAAGCGGGGTGTAACGACTCCTGTGAGTATCGAAGACTATAAAAAGTCGGCCATCCCTAATTTATTATCATGGATCCAGGGAAACGACAAAACCAGCGCCGCAGGACAAGCACAGCACAGCGTCCATGCCTTATCCAATGCTGAAACCTGGGCTTAACTCGGACAATAAATCCAGATGCCTGCACTTCAGTCAACTCGGCAACAGGAAGGCTTTCCTTTATTTTCAAAACAATTGTTTATTACGAGCTAAGAGTTTCACTGACTATACGTATTTGAATTACTCATTGAAAATATTTAATGCTCATGAGGTGACGACAAAAGAGCACAGAAAAAGAATAAATATTCACATATCGCGATCTTTTACGTACTGACGTGTTTTACGTTGGTTGTGTCACACATTACTATTTCATTTTATTCTACTGACAGATTGATTCTTTGACAGGCAGTTGCATTTGTACTTTGTTTGAAAGCCCAGTTTTTCCACACATTTTTGTTTGTATACGACCGTTGTTATTTTATTCGTGTGAAGCAAAGTAGCTAACCCGATGACGCTTTTCACACCTCGTGACTTAATATATTCAGACCCGAATGACCCTGCGTTTGTGTTAGTAACAGTTCTCAGTTTTTACTCCATAAAAAAACAGAAGAAAAGTCTGAAAAAAACTGATTTCTATGTATTGAAAGTAAATTTTGCCAACAATTGATCTTTTCTAAGATTTTCTTTACTACTTGGTGGGAAGTTTCAAAATGTCATATCCGGTAAAATTATGATTAACACCCCTATGAGAGGTGCCCAAAAATCTGCTTAAAAATGAAGTGTTTTCTTCTAAATTCTTGTTTATTTCTCTGCAACAATTATTTGTAGTGTTATATTCAAACTATTCACAACCCATCAGAAAGACGACTATAAAACATAATGAAATGAATTGCCACATAGGTGTCATATTTTTCATGTAACCATCTCTTCAGAAAGCTTGAAAGTTGCATCTCCCAGGGAGGGAGAATCGAACCCACATCTCCCGATTTCCGTCTGAGTATGCTACCCTTCTACGCCACCCAGGTCAATAAAGTTCCAAACAACTGAAACTAAGCTGTAGTAACTAAGGAATCTGAATAACTTTTAGATTTAAACTAGTCGAAGTGATCCATGCTTTCTCAAAGGGACAAAGACCTCATTAAGATTCCTAAGCAATAGCTGCTTAACTTCAGTTGCTTGGAACTTAACCCTGTGTGGTGTAACGGCAATATGTTTGAACAAAAAACGAGAGATATGGGTTCGATTGCCACTCGTGGGCTAAGAATTATTCCTTTGGGGAAAATTAGTTTCTCTCTGATATCTACGAACGTAATTACATTAATTCAACAATTATTTAATAATTACACTTTTAGTGAAGGTGCGCTGCTCGTGTTGTGGAAACCATTTTCCCTTCTGTGAGGGTACAGTTAACGTTTCCGTGATTTCTTCTTCGAGTTAGTGCCACATAAAGCTGTTCATGTCCAAATACCGATTCAGGTAATTAAACGCCAGCTCTTTCGAAAAACTGACCTTGCGCTTTATTAACAATCATAACAAAAACCATAATAATCTAAAAGCGATGTCTTATCATAGTGAATGGTAAACCGCTTTTGCTTGGTTCCAAGTTATGTCTTGCAACGAAAACTCTTAAATGAAAAAAAATTCGTGAAGTCTGCTAATCAAAATTCAATAAGAAAATCAGTTTTACCTTTATGAAAGCTGTAGAAGAAAATATTTCTTGAATCTAATTTTGTACCAGTGGCTCTTTAAACATTTCAAAAAGGTTTCTTGGATACTTCAGGGAGTTAAAAATACAGATCTTTCGAGTGGCTCTGGCGGAGTGCAACATTACAGCTGTTATAACTGATTCAGTACTAATCGTAGATCATGGATGCTTCTTTGTATACGCATAATACTATTTCGCGCAGGTGTTTTTCACCAGCAACAGATGTGAAAAACAGGTTTTTGTTGCAACGGCTGCAAAGCACATCTACGTAAGAAATTAAAACGGAAATTGTATGAGAGAATTTCATCGAGCATTTCCTGAACTACAGTAGATTAACAAAGAATATTCTGAATTCGTTTAAGAAGAATCGCGTATTGATATACATAACAGCGCGTGTCTGTATTAATGTTACTTGTTACAAAACAGAAAAGGATTCGTAGCCGAAGAGCGAAAAAAATTATTACAAAATACCTGTTCTTCAACTTCTACTTGAACTGGGGTTTATTGCCAACGAAGTTAGCATTTTAACAGTTATAGCGCACTGCAGTGGGATCACATTAAGGAAAGCACATTGTGCAGTTTCATTTTGAATAAAATTTTACTTCATTATTTCTTTCAAAATTAGTAAGACTCCTACTAAAGATAGGCTTTTGAATGTCCCGAATTAAGGGAATATACCTGGTATGCAAGTTTCTTGAGATGAGATCCCGACGAAGGCAAAAGTGTGAACCATAACTGGTGTTGTGAAAAAAGGGTAAATAACTGCATTTCCCTCAGGTGTTTTGCATTTTCTTTTTAATATTTTGCCCTAAAAGCTTTTTTGATCTCTTTCTTTCTCTATATGTATTTAACATAGCAACATTGCTTTGAATAGGTATTGTTTTCATATCTTCTAAACAGTAGCTACTTTTTTATTGTATCTAGGTTTTTGAACAAGAAAGAAAATCATTTGCAGGTACTGATACTCTTGAACTTTTGTTTAAGAAAACTGCCTCGTTTAAGACACAGTACGGTGTCTTGACGTCACGCATATTTCTGAAAGGATGGAAATTTTTGAACATGTTGCCCAGCAGCGGGTCATAACAGCAGAATTTCAGGAATTGCTTTTCTGTTCTTCTGTCCCATGCAAATGGTGTCATGAACGAAACTAGGTCGAGGGCAGGAAAGAATTATTGGTGGCAAGTTTCGATTCTCTATCAATGAGAATGATTTTTCACTATCGTAAACAATGAGCGTAAAACAATAGGCTTTATGACGAATCTTACCTAACTTCGTGGAAAAAAACCACTAGGAAGTTATTATTTTTGCTACCCGAAGTTCTCTTTTTTTTTTTCTATTACGCAAAAAAAAATCAAAATAGTAGTTGTTTCATTGTCGTAACCTCTTTTACTTAACTCTACAGAAAGAAGAAAGGAAGTTGCGACTTGTAATAACTTACTCCAAAAAGTGTATTAGATACCAAATTATTTCAAAAATATCCTTAAAGGAATATTCTGCCGTCAGTAAGATCATCGGCTTACGATACTATTACGACATAAACTGAGATTTCATTTTTATATTCAACAGCTGACGACTTCACACGGTACGAAAATCGTTGCTAAGGATGCTTAAAAATCTACTCACCACCAAATTACACAGTCAAGTTTTAAATAAAGTTATTACTGACTATGCTTCTTTTTTTAACAAAGCAATTAAGAAGCGTTTGTGTGCATCAAGTATGTATTCAAGAAATGACATTTTCCCTTTAACTAAGGAACAGGAAAATTTGCTGTCGAAGTGATTTGTGAAGTAGTTACATACAAATGTTTTGCATCTTGCTGAAAAAATCTGTTTAAATTTATAACGAGGAACAGTACACCAATTAAGTAGTAAATAGTAACCCTGTACTAGTGATCCGATTTATTGGTGTAGGAAATAAACACATAAGCGTTTCCAAGCTTTCGCACATCAACCAGATGGCTTTTTCAAGGAAGTTAGACAGAAACTGCAAACTGAAAATTAGAACGCTTAACAATTTGAACGCGGGAACTTGACAATAAATAGATGCGACGTTACATTCATTAAAGATACGAGGCATCACGTTGGTTGCACGCGGGATCCTAGTAGAGAAAAGTGTTACTTGAAGAATTGGTTCCAAATTCGTGGCAACTCGAGCGAGACAGAATCATTGCAATAATCACTGTTGGTAATGATCTCCAAGGCTTCCCGAATGGCTGTACATTTAGGGGTAGAATAGCTAGCTAATTTCTTTATATCATCCCACATAGGAGTAGCTGACTTAAATTTGACTTCTCTGGATAGTGCCGTGGTTACTTTACCGTATTTTGTGTCCCTTTTATGTTCGTCGACTCTTATTCCAAACGAACGCTTGGTCATTCCAATGTAGTATCGTTTAGAGCCGTTGGGATATTGTAGGGTGATAGCATAAACGCCTGCTTCGTAGGAGAGAGGTGATTTTTCACTATTTCTCTTTTGTATAGTGTGTAAAGATGCAGGGGACCTTATGCCGACGCCGTAGTTCATCTTCTTGAGGGCGTTTCTGAGTTTGTAAGCCACACTTGGTATGTAGAGAATTGAGCCTAAATAACGTAGCTGCGGTACAGGAAGATTGGAATGTTTTGCTCTGGCTTTTTGGATAAAGCTACGTATCTAATTCACTGAATATCCTGCATCAGTGGCTAACTTGATGACGCTTTCAATTTCGTGTTGTCTAGAATGGGTATCAGAAGAAACGCCGAAGGCTCTTTGAATGCGAGAACGGAAGATAGCTGCTTTGTATTCTGCGGGACAGAAAGAGCTGCGGAGCATCAGGTTGGGGACGAACGTGGGTTTGTAGTAGACTTGAATACCGAGGCGGTTGTCAGACGATTTCCTCAATAAAACATTCAGATAAGGTAAAGCGTTGTTACTTTCAAGCTCCATCGTGAAATTGATCGTAGGATGTATATCATTGATTTTATCAAAGAAAATTGAAAGTCTCTCTTTTCCGTGGGGCCATACAAAAAATACGTCGTCTGCACAACGAAATCAATGATATACATCTTTACGTGCTATACTAAAGAGAAATAGTGAAAAACTACCTCTCTCCTGCGAAGCAGGCGTTTATGCAATCCCCTTACAATATCCGAACGGCTCTAAACGTTACTACATTGGAATGACCTAGCGTTCGTTTGGAATCAGAGTCAACGAACATAAAAGGGACAAAAAATACGGTAAAGTAACCACGGCACTATCCAGAGAAGTCACATTTAAGTCGGCTACTCCTATGTGGGATGACATAAAGAAATTAGCTAGCTACTTTACCCCTAAATGTATAGCCATTCGGGAAACCTTGGAGATCATTACCAACAGCGATACTTGCAATGGTTCTGTCTCGCTCGAGTTGCAACGAATTTGGAACCAATTCTTCAAGTAACACCTTTTCTCTACTAGGATCCCCCGTGCAACCAACGTGATGCCTCGTATCTTTAATGAATGTAACGTCGCATCTATTTATTGTCAAGTTCCCGCGTTCAAATTGTTAAGCGTTCTATTTTTCAGTTTGCAGTTTCTGTCTAACTTCCTTGAAAAAGCCATCTGGTTGATGTGCGAAAGCTTGGAAACGCTTATGTGTTTATTTCCTACGCCAATAAATCGGATCACTAGTACAGTGTTACTATTTACTAAAAACTGTTTAACTTAAAAGAACGACATTGCGATTTTCCGTTATTCATCAAACCTGGTTTCATATTTGTTGTTTCATCATTTTTACCGGAGGCTATCTGATGGTTCAGTGACAACTCCCAACTATTTATTCGAAAGAGTGAATTTTTAGTTTCGCTGGAATGGATTAAGTAATTACGCTTGCATTTGTTATCATCATTCCATCTGCCTTTAGATTACTTTCCTTTGAGCTGTTCCAGATAAAGAGCAACATGATTTCCTCCCCTAAAGAAAAAGAAAATATTTACATACTTGTAACTGTCGTTTCAAACACATTTCATCCCTCCAATGCAATTTAGGCAAACAAATTATCACAGAAATTCCTACATAAGTAGAAAGAATACTTTTCATCTCTATCTTGACATCGACTGGAAGTGTTAGTGATAGTAGAAATGTCTATTGCTGCAGGTAGCCACTACTTTGACTTTTAAAACCGAATTGTTTTAAACAGAGAAAGGGGTTCCCTCTATCACTACAGTTCTGAACTACAAACTGGAGTTTAAACCACGGCTACTACTGGTCAATGCGAAAGACTAAAGAATAATTATCTTCAATCAAAATACCGAAAAATCTGGTAAAGGAAATGGAATGGAACTTCGACGTCTGAAAATTTGTAATTTTCACCGACTAGCAAATACAGCATAATTTAATGCTCAATATATTTTTTCTTTTACTGTCCGCGTATGCTGAGGATAGAAACGTATATCGAGTAGTAAACCCCAAATCTAGAACATTTGAATTCATAGGTTATGGCCCATACGCTTTAATGGTCGCATCTTGGATACAATACTCATTGGGTACATGAACCCAGAAGCCTGGATCAACATCATTCCTTATTCAAGAGATAAGCGGGTTGCCACAGTGGTACAGTGGCGGCTTTGTATCGCCCTTAATTTTCTATTTTCAGTTATTTCTGATGAACGCATTCCATCTCTGAAAAGTATTTAACTTTTTTGTTCTGAAAATCATTACTTTAAAAAACTCGCAACTTCTTCTACGACTTGTATCGAAGGTTTTACAGAATAATAATTTTTTCGTTTGAAGCTTCTTTCTTATTACTGAAGACGCTCATTGAAACTTGGAAGTCAAACATCCAGTAGACTGAGTTTCTTTAATGGCTTTCAAATTTCACATTCACGCCAACAAGAATTGCTCTTAAACAAAGATTATTTGCTGTTCTATAGTTAGTTCCTCAGCACTTCACAGTGAAAAAAATAATATTGTCCTATTTTCAATGACGCCTATGGATTTATTTTCCAGTGTTCTAGAAAGTTAAGTTTCATGATATTTGAAAACGGTTTAAACGTTATATATATATATATATATATATATCATCATCATCATCATTGTCAACCATTATCAATCCACTGCTGGACGAAGGTCTCCCCAAGTTTCCTCCACAACGGTCTGTCTTGTGCCAGTCTCCTCCATGTCACTCCCGCATATTTACGAATTTCATCCACCCATCTCCCATGTGGTCTTTTTCTGGGTCTTTTCCTGTCCCTTGGAATCCAATCTAAAATTTCGGCTGTCCATCTATGGTCTGTCCTTCTGGCAGTATGTCCAGCCCATTGCCATTTCAGGGATTTAACTCTGATCATGATGTCTTCCACTCTCGTCATTTTTCGGATCCACGAGTTCCTCTTCTTATCTCTCCTGGTTATACCAAGCATGCACCTCTCCATGCTTCTTTGAGTTGTCTGCAGCCTTTGTATGTCTCTTTTAGCTAAGGTCCACGTCTCTGCACCATACGTAAGCACTGGAAGGATGCATTGATCAAACACTTTTCTTTTAAGACATAATGGCATATTGCTCTTGAAAATTATGCTGTTTCTTTCAAAAGCTCTCCAAGCAAGTTTTGTACGCCGATTAATTTCTTCATCAATGTGACCCTCACTTGATATCTGCTGTCCAAGATAAACATACGTATCTGTTATCTCCAGTTTTTCTCCATCAATCGATAAATCTTCCTTTCTTGTAAAAGCATTGAACATCACTTTTGTCTTCTGAAAGTTCATTTTTAATCCCACTTCTTTACTCTTGTCAGCAAGTTCCTGGATCATACTCTGCAGCTCTGATGGGGTAGTTGCAAAAATGACTACGTCATCAGCAAAACGAAGGTGGGTTAGATAATCTCCATTAATCTTTATCCCTTTGTTTTCCCAGTTCAGTGATTGAAAGACATTTTCCAATGTGGCATTAAAGAGCTTCGGAGATATGGTGTCACCTTGTCTCACTCCCTTTCCAATTTTTATGTGTGTTGTATTTTCAAACAGCCGAATCTTTGCACTTGCATTTTCATAGATGTTATTAATAATATTAATGTATGCATCTTCAATACCGCAGGATTTCAGAGCCGTGGTAACTGCTGATGGTTTCACCGAATCAAAGGCTTTTTCATAATCGATAAAAGCCATGCACACACATATATATATATATATATATATATATATATATATATATCATATATATATATATATATATATGTAAGGTCAGGTGATGCGTAACATCACAGCCTCTCCTTGACAAATGTCAACCCCGCCTTCTCGTGGTGCATCCTGTTCCCACTAAAGGGGCTCTGACGACCGCCAATAGCGGTATAACTATACCATCGGGATAAGAGGAAATTCTATCCCACACTCACCAACCCGCTTGGCCAGCGTGGTGAGTTATGGCCAAACCCCTCCAAAATGATTCCACAACTTAAATCTTGGCCCTCAGTCTCCGGCAGCTGGAATGTACCTGGCCAAGGCAGCGGCCAGTGCGACATGAAGGCAGAGGGTGCTAAGAATCCCCGGAGGACCGGACTAGGCTGCCATCTGATGCTGACCTTGGCTACTTACAATGGACGCTCCCTATCTTCTGATTCAAGGCTTCTTGAATTGGAAGAGGAACTACAAAGAATCAAGTGGGACATCGTGGGGCTAAGTGAGGTAAGGAGAAAAGGAGAAGATCTCATCGAACTGAAAAGTGGACATCTTTTCTACTATCGTGGGACAGATACTGGCAGAACTAGTGGTGTTGGATTTATAATAAACAAGAAACTGAAGGATAAAGTTGTAGAAGTTGAAAGTTCCTCTGACAGAGCTGCACGACTTGTTATCCAACTCTCGAAAAGATACCAGGCTCAGATTATTCAAACTTATGCACCCACCACAAGTCACCCTGAAGAAGAAATTGAAGAATTTTATGAGGAAATTCGTCATCTAAATAATAAAGGTAAGCAGCACTTGAAAATAATTATGGGAGATTTCAATGCAAAAATAGGGTAACGGCAACAGAATGAAACTTCAGTAGGTAAATTCGGTCACGGCAACAGAAACCAGCGTGGAAATACTCTCGTTGAGTTTGCAGAGGCAGAAGGGTTTTTCATCTTGAACTCCTTCTTCAAGAAAAAGCCACACAGGAAATGGACATGGAGACATCCAAATGGGACGACAAGTGAAATAGATTTTATTATGTGTAACAAAAAATTCGTCATAGAAGACTGCAGTGTGCTAAACAAGTTCAACACAGGTAGTGACCATAGATTGGTGAGATGTAAGATGCACCTCAACACTAAACTTGAACGTGGCAAGCTCATAAGACAAACAAAATCTATTGACATAACCAACCTTAAAAAACACCATAATACCTTCAAGTTGGAATTGAAGAACAGATTCTCTGCTTTAGAAGGCCTAACATCGGAAGAAGTGGATATTTCTGAAGTTAACAGAAAAGTAACCAAAGCTCTTATGGAAACAGCAACAAAATTAGCTGGGTCTAAGAACAAGTTGCATGTGAACAAATTATCAGGAAAAACCAAAATGTTGATGCAAAAAAGAAGAGAGATGAGGACAACTAAAGAAGATGTGACTTCCAAAGTGGAATATATAGAGCTATGCAAGACAGTAAGAAAAAGTATCACTGAAGACGTAAGAAAATTCAACTGTGAACTAGTGAGGAAAGCAATTGAAAACAACCAAAGCCTAAAGATAGCAAAGGGACATCTCAGTAAGGGAAGAAAACAGATTATGGCACTGAGAAAAGAAGATGGTTCTGTAACAAGAAATAGAGGCGAAATTTTGACAAGAGTGAAAGATTTCTACTCCAAATTATATGAAAGGGATGATACATGCACTCCAGACATCATGAAAGATACCAGTACCAGAGTTCCTCCAGTCCTTCCAGCAGAAGTTGCACATGCAATCAAGAACATGAAGCGAGGAAAAGCTCCAGGAGAAGATGGAATTACTGTAGACATCATACAAGAAGCAAGTGGAGAAATCGAAACAGTACTCGCCCAAATTTTCACTCGATGCCTTAATGAAGGAAAGATTCCTGAGGATTGGAACACCGCTACAATGATCCTGCTACATAAGAAAGGTGACATTGAGGATCTCGGAAACTACAGACCTATCAGCCTCCTATCAGTAGTTTATAAAATCTTCACTAAAGTTCTTTCACACCGCTTGAAGGTAACACTGGACATGGCTCAACCGAGAGAACAAGCTGGATTCAGGAGTGGCTACAGCACAATAGATCATATCCACGTGCTGAGAGAACTAATTGAAAGAGCGAGGGAATATGAACTTCCATTGTGCATGGCTTTTATCGATTATGAAAAAGCCTTTGATTCGGTGAAACCATCAGCAGTTACAATGGCTCTGAAAACCTGCGGTATTGAAGATGCATACATTAATATTATTAATAACATCTATGAAAATGCAAGTGCAAAGATTAGGCTGTTTGAAAATACAACACACGTAAAAATTGGAAAGGGAGTGAGACAAGGTGACACCATATCTCCGAAGCTCTTTAATGCCACATTGGAGGGTGTCTTTCAGTCGCTGAGCTGGGAAAACAAGGGATAAAGATTAATGGAGATTATCTAACCCACCTTCGTTTTGCTGATGACGTAGTCATTTTTGCAACTACCTCATCAGAGCTGCAGAGTATGATCCAGGAACTTACTGACAAGAGTAAAGAAGTGGGATTAAAAATGAACTTTCAGAAGACAAAAGTGATGTTCAATGCTTTTACAAGAAATGAAGATTTATCGATTGATGGAGAAAAGCTGGAGATAACAGACACGTACGTTTATCTTGGACAGCAGATATCAAGTGAGGGTCACATTGATGAAGAAATTAATCGGCGTACAAAACTTGCCTGGAGAGCTTTTGGAAGAAACAGCATAATTTTCAAGAGCAATATGCCATTATGTCTTAAAAGAAAAGTGTTTAATCAATGCATCCTTCCAGTGCTTACGTATGGTGCAGAGACGTGGACCTTAACTAAAAGAGACATACAAAGGCTGCAGACAACTCAAAGAAGCATGGAGAGGTGCATGCTTGGTGTAACCAGGAGAGATAAGAAGAGGAACTCGTGGATCCGAAAAATGACAAGAGTGGAAGACATCATGATCAGAGTTAAATCCCTGAAATGGCAATGGGCTGGACATACTGCCAGAAGAACAGACCATCGATGGACAGCCGAAATTTTAGATTGGATTCCAAGGGACAGGAAAAGACCCAGAAGAAGACCACATGGGAGATGGGTGGATGAAATTCGAAAGTATGCAGGGGTGACATGGAGGAGACTGGCACAAGACAGACCGTTGTGGAGGAAACTTGGGGAGACCTTCGTCCAGCAGTGGATTGATAATGGTTGACAATGATGATGATGATGATGATATATATCATATATACAGCATAATTTTCAAGAGCAATATGCCATTATGTCTTAAAAGAAAAGTGTTTGATCAATGCATCCTTCTAGTGCTTACGTATGGTGCAGGGACGTGGACCTTAACTAAAAGAGACATACAAAGGCTGCAGACAACTTAAAGTAGCATGGAGAGGTGCATGCTTGGTGTAACCAGGAGAGATAAGAAGAGGAACTCGTGGATCCGAAAAATGACAAGACTGGAAGACATCATGATCAGAGTTAAATCCCTGAAATGGCAATGGGCTGGACATACTGCCAGAAGGACGGACCATCGATGGACAGCCGAAAATTTTGATTGGATTCCAAGGGACAGAAAAAGACCCAGAAGAAGACCACATGGGAGATGGGTGGATGAAATTGGAAAGTATGCGGGAGTAACATGGAGAAGACTGCCACAAGACAGACCGTTGTGGAAGAAACTTGGGGAGACCTTCGTCCAGCAGTGGATTGATAATGGTTGACAATGATGATGATATATCATCATCATCATTGTCAACGATTATCAATCTACTGCTGGACGAAGGTCTCCCCAAGTTTCTTCCACAACGGTCTGTCTTGTGGCAGTCTTCTCCATGTTACTCCCGCATACTTTCCAATTTCATCCACCCATCTCCCATGTGGTCTTCTTCTGGGTCTTTTTCTGTCCCTTGGAATCTAGTCTAAAATTTCAGTTGTCCATTTGTGGTCTGTTCTTTTGGCAACATGTCAAGGCCATTGCCATTTCAGTAATTTCACTCTCGTGGGGATGTCTTCCACCCTTCACATTTTTCTGGTCCACGAGTTCCTCTTCTTATCTCTTCTGCTTACACCAAGCATGCATCTCTCCATGCCACTTTGAGTTGTCTGCAGTCTTTGTATGTCTCTTTTAGTTAAGGTCCACGTCTCTGCACCATACGTAAGCACTGGAAAGATGCATTGATCAAACACTTTTCTTTTAAGACATAATGGCATATTGCTCTTGAACATTATAGCGTTTCTTCCAAAAGCTCTCCAGGCAAGTTTTATACGTCGAATCATTTCTTCATTAATGTGACCCTCACTTGATATCTGCTGTCCAAGATAAATGTAGGTATTGGTTATCTCGCATTTATTGACATACATTAGTGCAGTGTCGGTGCACCTTTGGCCTTAATGCATGCACTGACCCTTCGAGACATGCTTTCGATAAGGTTTTGGAACACAGCGATAGGTATGCACTTCCATTCGCTGTTGCTTAGTAGTAGGCCTTGGTTCCAAACTTTTTATGTGGAGCTTTAATTCATCCCATAGGTGCTGAATGGGATTTATATCAGGGTTCTGTGCTGGCCAGTCCACACACGATACGGAATTATCGTCAAACCACGCCGTAACAGTCTTTGGTTTATGGCTCGGTGCATTATCCTGCTGGTACCAACAAGGCTCGGTTCCTTACTATTGCCACAGAGTTGGTAGGGCACAATTGTCCAGAATATCGAAGTAGACGTGCTTGTTAACAAGTTTGTCCACAATAACCAATATACCGTGATCATACCACGAAAAACACCACGCACAGGAGTAAACTGCCAGCTCCAAACTTGACCTTAGGAACAGTACAGTATGGTAAATAGCGTTCCCCCGGCTGCCACCATACCCCCACACGGCCATCGGACTGATAGATCGTGCATCTGGATTCATCAGTCCATAGGTCCCGTTTCCATTGATCTACGGTCTACGGTAAATTTTCTTTACACCATGCTAAATGACGAGTAGGATTCCGAGTGGAGATGAAATGCTTATGAGCAGCCACACGATCACAGTAACCCATGGAATGAAGTTCTGTCCGAATGGTACGTGTACATACCGAGGTTCCAACATTTTTACTCACCTGAACACTGCGGTCTTGTGCAGTACTCCGTCGATTAGCTGAAACGACTCTCCTGAGGCTTCAATGTTCCCTATCACTGATTTTCTTTGGTCTGCCGGTACGTTTTGTTGCTTCAGGTACGCCATGTATCTTCCACTTATTCAGTACATCTAAAACAGTTGGGTGTGTTTAAACACCTCTTGGTTTCTCTTTTGGACAGCCCACTACTATAACACCCAACAATCTTTCCTTTCTCAAAGTCAGTTCTCTCCCGCCGCGACATTTTCTCTCAACCTCGCAGTGCGATATGATCGCGGTCAGCTGCAAGCCTGTTCTTATACCGTTTGCAGTTGTACCGCGCATCTTAAAAACGCAGCGCATCCGTTCATTTGTTTTTGAAGGGTGTCCGGTGACTTTTGTCAATATGGTGTACACACACGTACACACACACACACACACACACACACACACATGGGAGAGACAGGCTCAATCAAGACAGACAGTTGTGGGAGAAACCTGGGGAGACCTTCATCCAGCACTGGATTCATAATGGTTGAAAATTATGATGATGTTATATATTGTGACGTACCTTCCAGCAGGACGCACACGACATAAAGGCAGATAGCAGTCAGACGAACGTCCGCGTAGCTCAATTGGTAGAGTGACTTATTCCGGAATGAGGGGACCCGGTTTTGAGCCCCGACGTGGACAAATATAACGGAGAAATTTACTTCGTTATAATGGCGCCCGAACTTTCCGGATGACCCGGCCGTTCAAAATCTCGCAATGGTGCGATGTTCTTTCCACACCGCGAGATAGGGGAAATAAGAGAATCCCTTCTCCAGCGCTTCGAAAAATAAAAAAAATGTGTGATGTTGCATTCCGCACACCAGATGGACTGGGAGTTCTCAAGTGCACGTTCTACAGCGGATGGCTGCCTGCCACGATTCATGGTCACGACTGACCCGTGCGCCATGCCCCCGGCCCTCTTTCGGGGAGGGGGAGATGTGACGTACCTGCCAGCAGGACGCAGCACGCGACATAAAAGCAGATAGCAGTCAGAACGAACGTCCGCGTAGCTCAATTGGTAGTGACTTATTCCGGAATGAGGGGACCCGGGTTCGAGCCCCGGCGTGGACAAATATGACGAAGAAATTTACTTCGTTATAATATATATATATATACAGAGGGTGAGTCGGAAGTTTTGCAATATTTGCGTAAACGCATGTGCTGCGGCGGGTATGTCAGGAGTTTAAACTTGTTCAAGCCGCCCCGGTGGCGCAGTGGTCTAAGCGATGGCCTCTGATCATTCGTCCGAAAGGGGTCCGGGTTCGAATCCCGGTGAGGCATGGATGTTGTGTTTGTCTTACGGCACTGGCTCTCTCCCTTCGCTGGAACCAGTGACCCTAAATAAGGGACGGGCGACTGCTTATAGCCCATTGAGTTGCTCACGGTGGTCGTTAAACCTCCAATCAAAAAAACTTGTTCAAGTGGCGCGCTACAGTCAGTCGAAAGGAATATAAAGTGGTAGTCGTTGCTGCTAACAGCATTGCATTTCGTCCTTCTGTCTGTGGTTGGGACGTCTAAAAGATGAACAGCCACAACCGGCTAATTAAGGAACTTTTGCTCTACGAGTTTGAACTCTGCCATAACTCTGCTCAAGCAACACGAAACATTTGTCATGCGAAAGGGGAAGGGTCCGTGGACCACAGCACCGCAACCAGATTTTTCAAGAAATTTCACTGAGGTGACAGAAACCTCGACTATCAGCGAAGGTCAGGTAAGCCCCGAACCGTGGATTCGGAAGCCTTGAGCCAGGCCGTAGAGGCAAACCAGCGAGTGGAAGTGTGCACGAAACTCCTAGAAAACCCGCGCGATGTACGTTTCATCATGAGAACTGTTATGTGCGATGAAAAACGGGTCTATTTCCGTAATCCTAACACACAACGGCAGTGGTTGAGCCCGGGCCAGCTTCCTGAACCTGTTGCCGAATGCGGGCGCTTCGAGCACAAGGTGATGCCCTGCCTCTGGTGAAATTTCAAGGGGATAATCCATTACGAATTTTTTCTAGATGGTCGGACCATCAACGCAACGCCAACTTCTACTCTGAACAGCTGGAGCGGATGTATACCGCTTTGAAGGAGAAGTACCCGACACTGGTGAACCGAAAGCGCACTCTCCTACAACAGGATGACGATCGGCCTCATATCGTGCGAATGACCCGGGCAAAACTCCAGGAACTTGAGGGCATGGAACTGATGCCAAACCCCGCATACAGTCCGGACCTTACCCTATCGGGTTATTACTTGTTCCAGTCCATGGCCCACTTCCTCCACTTCAAAACTCCAGGAACTTGAGGGCATGGAACTGATGCCACACACCGCATATAGTCCGGATCTTGCCCCGTCTGATTATTACTTGTTCCAGTCCATGGCCCATTTCCTTCGCGGGCCGCACATCAACAACCAGCAGGAGGTGAAATCTGGAGTGAAGGAGTTCTTCGCCTCGAAGGACAAGAACTGGTACCGCAGCGGAATTGAAGAACTGGCGGACAAATATCTAAAGACGGTACAACACGATGGCCTATAATTTGAATGCTAGTCAGCTTTCGTCGTAAAAGAACGTATGAAGACATAAAGTGATCCAAATATTGCAAAACTTTCGACTCACCCTCTGTATATAGACAGAGAGAGAGAGAAATTTAAAATGAAATCTTTTGAACCTGATATACACTGCTGGCCACGCAAAATGCGACACAAAGAAGAACACGAGATAGCAAAGCCAAATTTACTGGACACATAACAACAGATACAAAGATTAAACGATTGAGATTACAGGCCCGTGCGACTTGCGGAACACGCACACATCAATAGTTCGTGTGGCCACCATGGCTGGCAATAACGTCCGCTACACGCCACGGCATCGAACGAAAGAGGCTTTGGATGTGGACTTGGGGTATGTCGGTCCAGGCTGTTTCTACACGTTGCCACAGTTAATCTGGCGTAGCCGCGGGTGGTTCTTGCTGGGCCACTCGGTTGCCGATCAGCGACCAGACGTGTTCGATGGGCGACATATCGGGAGAACAGGCGGGCCACAGCAGCAGGGATACCTGGTGGGCCGTGAAGAATTGTTGCACAATGCGTGCCACGTGCGGGCGTGCATTGTCCTGTTGAAACGTGGCCGCTTGCAGGTCCCGCAGGTAAGGGAGTACTACAGGCTCCAAAACGTCGGAGATGGTGTGGTGGCTGTTGAGTGTACCGGCGATACGTACCGGAAGGGTGTGGGTGTCATATCCAATTGCGCTTCAGACCATAACGCCAGGCGACGGACAGGTATGGCGATGCATAATGCAGGCGACGGACAGGTATGGCGATGCATAATGCAGGCGTCATACAGTCTCTCGCCGTGGTGCCGCCACACGCGGATCCGACCATCGTGGTGTTGCAGGCAGAAGCAGGATTCGTTGGAGAAGACAATGTCGTGCCATTACGTAGTCCAGGTGCGGCGTTCAAAGGCCCATTGCCGTCGCACTCGCCGGTGGTGTAACGTCAATGGTAATCGGAGCAATGGGCGCCGTGCGACAAGTTCCCACTGCTGCAGACGACGTCGAATGGTACGTGCTGACACAGGTTGTTGCGCAACAAACCCTAATTCCCGCGCTAACGTTCGTGATGTGGCGGTGCGAGCCGTCAATGCCCGCCGCACGACATGCCGGTCCTCTCGTTCGGTGGTGTGCCACGGCTGCGGCAATCGCTCCCGTCGGTCCGTCCGTCCCTCCTGCACCCTCCGAATCCATACTCACATAACTGTGGCTGGATGTCGTCTCACACGGGTGCCGATGTCTCGGTACGATAAATCGCTGTCGCGATAAGCCACTAATCGTCCTCTGTGGAACTCCGAAACGTGCTGAAATGACTGCCGTATTCTGCGACGAGGCATCAGGAAGCTTCCCGCGCACAGGTCCGGCAGCACAACACACTTCCACTACCTTCTGTGCACCCTTCTTATAGTGCTTCTCCGTGGCGTGTCGGGCGCACATGATTTTCATATGTCCTGCAATGCTAAGCGTTTGCATGTCCTCTCGCGGGCGATGCATGCTGCGAATTTCAGGCCAATCGGAGGCTTCTTTCTTGGTGTTGTATTTTGGGTGGCCAGCAGTGTGTATAGACTTTGAGAATCTGTCCTGGGAGAGACTCTGGCAAGTGTCTAGTCGAAAATCTCTCCATGCTAATTGAATTTCAATATTAAAATTCATTTTCGTGAACTTTTAGAATCCTCAGGGCAATGCATGTGTTACATTATACGCGTGATGTAGACTATAGGTCACAAACGTATGAACAAGTTAAATGCAAACTCTGTGCTGCTTCAGGAGGCGAGAGGCAGTAAAGATCTCAAGTTGGCTACTTTCTTTTCTAAACCATGAAAAAAGTTCTCTTGATGAAGTCATTTGGTCTGTAATGAATGTAGATGCTGCAGCATAGTAGGAAGTGAATAATGCCATCTCAAATTATGTCGTTCCAGAGTTCTGCATGAAGGTAGAGGGAACATAGTCAACAAGGCAAACTTCCGCGTTCCTGGTCAAGAATTCACAATCTTTATGTAATGAAATAGTTTTTGTAGTTTAAAAACTGCTTTTAACATCGAAGCTTGAAAGGAGCTGCTTAACCGTAACTGAGCATTCGATTTCCTCCAGGAAAGAGTGAATCAGAATCACGTGAGCATACATAAACACACTTGTGTCAGTAGAGAGACACTCCAGGCACACGAGAACGAGAAGCTAGGATTTTAAACACTCGAAAACCGGGACGTACTGTCTTCCCTGGAGGCGAATTCAAGAATTCATCTCTGTTATACATCGAAGAGCCAAACATTATAACCACCTGTCAATATTAACATGATGTTGGTCCTCCATGTGCTGCCGAAACAGCTCGTAACCGGCGAGGTATCAACGCTACAATATTTCTAAAGGTGTCTTGTGGAATCTGGTTCCAACACGTTATCAGCAGATCATTGAACCCTTGTAAGTTACGGAGCTGAGCCGCGGCAGATCATATTTGCTGTTACCACATAAGCCACAGATGCTCGATTGGATTAATGATTAGGGGATTAGGAGTCCAGGGCGATACCTGGAGGTTTTCTCATGTTCTGTGAGCAGTTAGGCACGGCTCATTGTCAAATCCGGGCAGTTAGCCACGGTGCATTATCCTACTAAAGGAAAGCACTTCTAAGAAGAGAATATCATTGACATGAAAGGACGTACTTGGTTTGCAATGATGTTAGAATGTACCTGGTCTGCAATGATGCTAAGATATACCTGGTCTGCAATGATTTTTAGGTAGGTAGTAGACGTCATAGTTTCCTGCAATGAATGACTAGACCCAGGATTTCTCAGTAAAACATTGCCTTAAACATTGCACATCCTCCACAGACTTGTTTTCATCCCGCTGTGCATCATGGTCCCAACACATCGTTAGATAAACGGCGCACATGTACCCGGAGATCATGGTGCAATAGGAAACGGGATTCATCCGACCGGACGACCTTCTTCCAATCATTCAGGGTCCAGATTTAATGCTTGCGTGCCCATTGTATGCACTTTCGACGGTTAAACGACGTTCGTATGGCCATTCGGAGCGACTTGTGGTTACGCAGCCCCATTTGCAGCAGAGTTTGATGTACTCTGTGTTGTGACACTTGACTCCCGTCACCAGCATTCGAATTTCACCGAGTTGCGCCTGAGTATACTTTCTGTTGGCTCGTCCCACACGGGATAGCCTCCGCTCACCTCTAGCATCGACGAGGCGTAGTCGGTCCACACCAGTAGTCTGGCCATTACAATTTGGCCTTTGTCTAACTCGCTTAAGTAAGCTGCCTCTCGTTACGGAAGAACAAAAATGACACTGATTAAAAGAGCTCAGTATCAGGTGTTATTTATACCGGTTCATGACCTTCACACATGTCATCGTTTACTTGCAGTTACTCCGGTTTGTATAAAGACGCGCTTTTCATAACGTTTTGTCTGTTTGGTGTAAGTGAAAAATGATTCCTTATACACGTCAAAATTATCTGTGTTAAGAAAAGCGTGAAACGCAATAAATAAATGTGCAAGCACCATATGAATAGGGACAGAGGATGATCTTTAAACACTACACTTGATGATTAGCATCTCTTCCTTGAAAATCACCAACCGACAGAGTATTTAATCACAATCACAATGTTACAAAATGGGAGAATTCCTACTTCGCAGGTATGAACCACAACCTTTGACAAGCTTGTTTGTCAGATTTTTTTCTTTTGTGGGGATGAGGGAGAGGATGCTGTTTTGTTTCTGTTTCGGGTTTTAAAGATCGCTATGGGCCTGCCCCTAATTTAGAGCTACTGTTTCCAAATTAGGGACAGAGCCAGCCCCATCGCACATGCTCTATCCAAGACTCAAACTCGGGCCCATCTCGGACGAATGGTCAGAAGCCAGTGCTTCAGGCCACTCAGCCACTAAGACGCCACTGAATTTTTCGATAGCACTGTTAATGTTATTCAAAGAAAATATTGACAGTTTAAACAGCCCCTAAAGGGACCGAGAAGCGAGCAACAACAATAGTGATAGGCTGCTATGGTTGCAGAATTGTGTGGATTCCAAGGTACAAGAGAAACCGTTTACATAAGTTTTTTACAACGAAATTGTGTAAACTGCTATGTTTGAAAAGTAATTTAACTCTTCGTAATAACTCACTGTTCTTTAAATAAATTAAGAAATTTTTGATGACAAGGTATGAAAGTTTTCGAAATTTGAAGGAGTTACGTTCGTAAACAAATATTTTTTCCCACTCAGCGCAATTGAACTTGACTGATTCAAATTTTCAGTTAGCCTTACTTTTTTCTTCTGATTATTTACTTCTTTTTGAAATGCACTACTACAGTACATTCCGCGGTTTTTCGCTCTAGCTTTCAGGCATTAATTACCACCTTTTTTCAACGGACCCGTCGTAAGGTAGTGTAGTACACAAAATGGTATTCGCTTTCTACACATCCCGTTGACAAGAAATGGTTGCAAACCGTAATGCTTGTAACTAAACAAAATTTGATCCCTAAGAGTCTATTGTATGTTTTCAAGTTGTATACAAATTTAGAATCGTCTCAGAAATTAGTCACATAAAGATTGGCATTCTGCATAATCTCTTATGGTTTACCCTGTATCGCCTGAATTTATTATCTCAAAACCATTTTATTTAAGTTATTGCTGCGAACATTTTACATTTTTCACCGTATTTTTGAATAAAATATATCTGAAGACGGATGAAAAATATCAGTTTCGTATCTAGACAAATTACAGCTCTTTTCTACCCATTATCAGTTTTAAAAAATAATTGGAAATAAACTTCTTGAGTGTATTGAAGAGAAGTGGTATTCATGTAACCAAGGCATGCACGCAGGAGCCGGTCATCTTCAAACGCTCTCTGAAGCATTTTCGGAGGCAGAGAACATCAATAGATCCCTAAACTGGGGATTTATTGTTTTATTGCGATATTCAATGTTTTCTTTTTCAAAATCCGCAAAAATGTCGGCTTTCTATTGGCAATGTTTCACTCAAATATTTTAAGGTATTCCAGAGAAGCCATTCTGCATATCTTTTGACTGAAAAAGCTTCAAGCACCGCAGTGAAGTAACAACTATATTTATTCCATACGCTCAGGAAACTACACTGCTGGCCACCCAAAATGCAACACCAAGAAGGACACGAGATAGCAAAGCCAGATTTACTGCACACATAACGACAGATACAAAGATGAAACGATTGAGCTTACAGGCCCGTGCGATTTGCGGAACACGCAGACATCAACAGTTCGTGTGGCCCCCATGGCTGGCAATAACGGCCGCTACACGCCGCGGCATCGAACAAAAGAGGCTTTGGATGTGGACTTGAGGTATGTCGGTCCAGGCTGCTTCCACACGTTGTCGCAGTTCATCAGGCGTAGCCGCGGGTGGTGCTTGCCGGGCCACTCGGTTACCGATCAGCGACCAGACGTTTTCGATGGGCG
This sequence comes from Macrothele yani, assembly GCA_039090855.1. Lineage (NCBI taxonomy): Eukaryota > Metazoa > Arthropoda > Arachnida > Araneae > Macrothelidae > Macrothele > Macrothele yani. Next base: position 72,743,899 of record CM077001.1, read on the forward strand.
ACATATCGGTAGAACAGGCAGGCCACGGCAGCAGTGACACCTGGTGGGCCGTGAAGAATTGTTGCACGATGCGTGCCTCGTACGGGCACGCATTGTCCTGTTGAAACGTGGCCGCTTGCAGGTCCTGCAGGTAAGGGAGGACTACAGGCTCCAAAATGTCGGAGATGGTGCGGTGTCTGTTGAGTGTACCGGCGATGCGCACCAGAGGGGTGCGGGTGTCATATCCAATTGCGCTCCAAACCATAACGCCAGGCCACGGACCGGTATGGCGATGCATAATACAGGCGTCATACAGTCTCTCGCCGCGGTGCCGCCACACGCGTTTCCGACCATCGTGGTGTTGCAGGCAGAAGCGGGATTCGTTGGAGAAGACAATGTCGTGCCATTCCGTAGTCCAGGTGAGGCGTTCAACGGCCCACTGCCACCGCACTCGCCGGTGGTGTAACGTAATTGGTAATCGGAGCAATGGAAGCCGTGCGACAAGTCCCTGCTCCTGCAGACGACGTCGAACGGTACGTGCTGACACAGGTTGTTGCGCAACACACCCTAACTCCTGCGCTAACGTTCGTGATGTGGCGGTGCGAGCCGTCAATGCCCGCCGCACAACATACCGGTCCTCTCGTTTGGTGGTGTGCCGCAGCTGCGGCAATCGCTTGCGTCGGTCCGTCCATCCCTCCTGCACCCACCGAATCCATACTCGCCTCACTGTGGCTGGATGTCGTCCCACACGGGCGCCGATATCAGCCACAGTGATGTCGGCGCCCGTGTGGGACGACATCCCGCGGTTTATCGGTACGATAAACCGCTGTCGCGATAAGCCACTATTCGTCCTCTGTCGAACTCCGAAACGTGCTGGAATGACTGCGGTATTCTGCGACGAGGCATCAGGAAGCTTCCCAAGCACAGGTCCGACAGCACAGCACATTTTCAGTACTTACACCCCGCCTTCTGTGCACCCTTCTTATAGTGCTTCTCGGTGGTGTGCCGGGCGCACATGATTTTCATATGCCCTGCAATGCTAATCGGTTACATGCCCTCTCACGGGCGACGTGTGCTGCGAGTTTCTGGCCAATCGGATGCTTCCTTCTTGGTGTTTCATTTTGGGTGGCCAGCAGTGTAGAAAACTGTTCAGCTACTACGATGCTACCAAATGCCATTGAAGTCCTGCAAGTGCTTCAAAACCAAATTTTTTTAATAAGCTGTTGTATAAATGTTGAACTTCTTTATATCATATCGTTTCTTTCTTTTTAGGGAAACTCGGGTGAAAAGAACAACACGGTAATCGTGATCATTACAAGAGGACCTCTGTCCCAAAGGAGATCGAAATTTCCCATTATACCACCACGTCTGCAATTGAAGACAACAACGACGACAACGAAGCCATCGACAACAAATTCGTCGCTAGTATCCAGGACGGAGACAACAACAGCTCACGATAATCAAACATCATCAGTTCCACTCTCTGCAACAAATGACACCAGTCTCAAGCAATCGGATATCTTCGAGCAGTCGTCATCTGATAATAGCCCTTCGATAGCATGGCCCGTACCCAGAAGACCGGCATCTCGGCGGGTATGGACTTCGCAATCCCAGGCATTCCCAGGATCTTCAACTGCTAGGCCCGTGTTGCCGAAATTGCTCCTACCTCGGCCCACAAGACCAGCCATGTACAGTTTGGATGGATTCGTCCCCAAGCCTTCCATGATACGTATCACGACTACTGAAGCACCGCCACACATAAAAGCAAAGTATTCTAACCTTATAGCAACAAAAACGACAAAAAGAAAATGGGTAATGAGAAACTGTTGCTTCTTATTAACACTGCCTGCTCTCTTTTTATTATTGTCTACTTTTTTTAATAAGAAAAAAGCGAGTTTATGGAAGTTTAAAAAATGCGATGTAAATGCAGCGAAATTCCCACTTAACCTTATTGTGCTCTATTAAATCCAGAGGTTTGATTCATGGATGAGATGGACGAGGAGGCGTTATAATGTGTCGTATACTGTCACGGTGGTTTATGCATTCCTCAACACGGCCTGGCATCGAGAGGAAAAGTCCCTGGATGGTGTCCTGAGGTATCCCTGGCAGTGAGTCGTTGGCCTGTGTCCATAATTCATTGGCATTGCGAGGACGTCGTACAAAGGCGTTAAATCGTCTACCAATGATGTGCAACAAGTTTTCTACTGAGAGGAATTCTGGATTGCGCTGGCTTGGGCAGCTCCTGGACACCTTGTATTCCCTGTCTGCTGATGTAGACTGTGTGAGACAGGGCGATATCTTGTTAAAACTGGACATCAGGGGATATCTTGTTGAAACTGGACAGAAATACGGCAACAAAACGGGCAGGCACACCTTATCAACGTATTGTCGTCCTGTCACTGTAACCACTATATGTTCGAACGGTGAACGGCTTTTAAACTGATAGGGCCTCAAACCATGATACCAGGCTGAGGAGTAATATGACGCTCACGGATAGCGGCGAGACCAGCCCGGAGACCACATTGTCTGTAGTCTCTTAATCGGTGATCGTCGGCGGTGAGACAGAAGCGAGATTGGTCACTACACATGTCTGATACGGCATCACTGCAGCCTTGCACGACAATGTGCTGCGGTGAGTGGCAGTGGTCGCAATAGATGGCGACGGCGCAAATATTTATCTGCAAATCTACGATTCACAGTCCATGTCGATACGGGAATGTCCATAGTTTCCTGCTCACCTCTTCCAGTGCCGTCCGCTGTGGATTGCGGGAATGATCTGGCTTGATGTCGAATGCGGCGGTCGAGGAGTTCGGAAGACTGACACGTGCACTAGTTTCATTATGGCGACGCACGTTACCTTCTTCCAATCACTCTTGCCACATTCGGCGACAGTTGTTGCACCCGAATGCAGGATTAACTAACCGTACGTTGTCCTGTGATGAAGCCTCTGGTAAAGGATTCCGTGTGATGGTAAGATTCCAAATAATTTAGCCTAGAAAATCCCACTCTTTACTCGTGCTTTCCTTACCAAGATCACTTTGACGCAGTGGTTCACATAGCCAGGTGAGGGCGACCAAACTTAGCTATGCCGAGCCGTTTTATCCCTTTTATCTCCCTCACTCATCACGTCATTGGTTCGCAATTGCAATCATCCTAACTGTTGTACATATACCCACCAATCTCCTTGGCGCTCTGACAAAAACTTCCTGATATAGCATTTTCTATCTCAAAAATATGTTTTTAAACCATCCAGATAATTATTGTGTTTTTCGGAGTGTAAGATGGGACCTTTTTCTTCTGAAGTTTGGGCCTCGACTTATACGTCACATCGATTTATCTATTGATTGACCATTGAAATTTCTCAATGAGAATAAAAATACTGTGCCTTGAATTCGGTCGGGATTTGAGCACCCGAAACTCAATATTACGTTCATAAGAAACCATTTCGAACCAGTACGAAATGGTGTAATATTCCGTTCTTTAAGAACTTGTTTAAAAGCTGCTGAGACGAATATTTTCGTTCGACAGAAACATCACTAAAATCGCCGTGATCGATTTGGAGTGGCGTTGTGCAGTGCTTTGTTAATTGTATTCCCCTCACGATCACGCTGCACGCACTCCTTCCGAATTCTACCTGCGCAGCTCGATATAGTGATTAACGATCGGCCGACAGATGGCAGCACGTCAGCGCAAGTTCTCATTTTTTATAGTTTTTTTAAAGCACTATCAGAGAGTTTGCATGTGACGATTGCGCAGAGAGTTGACATGCTGAGCAAAAAACACGTCGAATAAACTTGCCGCTACAAAACACGCCGGCAGTAATCCAGCTGCAAAACACAGCGGAGCTAACATGTACCGCGCGAGATGAGAAGACAGGAATGAACGCTGACGTGTTGCCATTTATTCGCTCTGTAAGAACTATTTCCTGGCTGAATTAGGAGTAACACCGTAGCGTCAATTCGTAGGAAAAAAGTAAACTTACGAAATTCAACTTTTTGCCGAAAAAAAAATGCGAAAGTTACCTCACTTTCTCTTCCTTTTAATATTTACTGGAACATTAAATATGTAGTTAACGAATTTCGGTACACTAACTATGTTTTTTAGCCTCGTCTTATACGACTTATCTATGATCGACTTGTCTATGAATGAAGATAACGAAATTGAGAAATATAACCCATTCGACTCCATATCGACATATAAGCCGGAAAATGCGGTAGTAAGGGTAAGACAAGTTGTTTTTGTAAATATGCTAGCAGATTTAAAGGATAAATAAACCTACATCTAATGTACAGAAACCTGGAATCATAATTTATCATACGTGAATAAATGTATGCAATGCTTTCGCCCTTCAAACTTTCGTAATTAACATTTCTGGAAAAGGACGGAAAACAGAACTTTCCAGGAGTTTCAGTCACAGAGTAAGGGATTTTCTTTTTCTCTTTACAAAATAAAAGTCTTATACGGACAGATAAGTGCAAGAGATGTTAATAAAAAGCTGGAGTAAAAACACCCTGAGATGCCAAAAGAGGCTGAATTAACTCCAAAATTAATAAATTCCGCAGCTCGAATTTTTACTCTTGCTTTTTACTTACAGAGCTACACTGTCACGTGCACTGTGCAAGGAATCCAGGGTTTTATAGATGGAAAGCTAACAATTCAGACGCAGTTTGGCAGCTTCGAATATCTTTCTCCATCCACAGGATGGTAAAAGGAATCCAAAGTAATGAAACTCCTCTGAGCAGCTGAAGGAATAGAAGTGTGTGCAATTATCTCTGTATAGTGGCAGGAATTCACTGAAAATTATCCAGAAGTACTTAGCTGGAGAGCATTTTTTTAAAAAAATCATATTCTTAAACATCAGCATGTACACATACCAACAAGTCTGAAGTTTGCATTCCTGTTTTGAAATGAAACATAAAACTGACTTTGACTTAATTTTTTTACACATTGTAATCGTACATTTCAGTCGTAGTACATTCTGATGTTCCGTTACTTACAGCAACACATCCTCAATTTTCTGATTTTTTCAATCAATTTTTCAGTTAAAAATTTAGCTGCTGCTCTGACTTTTTTGTTTTCTCTGCGTAAAATTGTGTCCCTTTTTCGGAAAAAGGTTTTGTTCTCTTCAATACGTCTTCGAAAATCAAATTTATCTGCTCACATGTAACACAATCCAAATGACCGCTGCGTGGTCTTCATTAAGCTAGGCGAAAATTCAGCAGACGGTAATTTTCTTATATCTATATCTCATTCACTATTTGTGTGAGTTGTTCGGTTTATGTGAGAGCCTACTCACTGAGTCTGAAGACATCAGTGATAATTCATGACCAGATTCAAATTCTCCAAATCACAAGCCAGTGGTTTCATAGGAAAATGTTCACATGACAAATAACTTCAAAACAACTGGTTTCGATGAGAAATTGTTATTGTTCTAAAAAAAGGAATTCACCGTCAATCATGAATAAAGTATGGAAAGTGCATAACTGCATGAAGCATTCATTTAAGTTTAAGGCTTGGTAAACAAGATGATTCAAATGGCAAAAGCGTTGTAACAATGTAAAGTAAAATATCGCCGTACCTGGTGGTTCAGTGGTCTTCTGAGCATTTATCTGAGGCGGGTCTCGGTTCGAATCCCGGTGAGGCATAGATGTTGGGCTTTTATTACGTCATTGGCTTCACTGGAGCTAATGTGCCTAAATTAGGGACGGGCGAGTTGCTCATCGGAGTCGTTAAATCCCAAACAATGAAACAAAGACCTCCTATTTATCTTTCATTTTCGACGCTGATTTATAAGCACTGGGTTTTTTTTTTTTTTTTTTTTTTTTGGATTAGAGGTTTAACGACCACCGTGAGCAACTCAATGGGCTATAAGCAGTCGCCCGTCCCTAATTTAGGGTCACTGGTTCCAGGGAAGGGAGAGAGCCAGTGCCGTAAGACAAACACAACATCCATGCCTCACCGGGATTCGAACCCGGACCCCTTCGGCCGAATGCACTGGGTTCAGGGAAGGGAGAATACCATCGCCATAAGACAAACACAGCATTCACGCCTTATCCGGGACTCCATAGCGAACCCATCTCGGAGCATGATCAGAAGCCAGGTCCAGATCATAGGCCACCGAGGCGGCTTTTAGGCCATTGAACCACCACGTGACAAACAAACATTTTTGGATAAGAAGTATGTCTAAAGTAGCTTCAGAGATAATGATACCTTGGAAACTTCTTCGGTTACATCTCCTTCTTTTTAAACCTAAAGAATGTCATGAAGAGTGATTTTTTATGATGTATTGACTTTAAAATGTCTGGTATTTTTCCATAACGCTGAAATTTAAAAAATGCGTTGAAAATGCAGTTTTACCATGCTGTTTTTATGTCTTTAAAACAGGGGCGCCAGAAATATTTTTGATGCCTGAAATACCAATTTTTTATTGTAGTATAAAACTTATTGTACTATTGTAAATCAGAATGTGATGACGTCACTGGATACGCTACATGTAAAATGATTATATCGAGAAAACCAAAATCTATCTAAAAATTTATATTTATACCGAGCTTATCGTTTTAAAATATTGTATTCATATTATAAATCGCTTTAAACTACTTTTACTTGGACACCAGAGAAGTATAAACTCCAAAGGTTCCGTAGCCGCGTCGAATGATGAACAAAGGAGTATCTCATTCCTTCCTTAAGGATTTCGCTTCCATTTGTTTTTCTTTAAAAGCAGACTGATTTTATTACGCTGAAAGAAAAAGAGAACTAATTTTTTCCTCCTTTGATTACTTACGGACCTCATGGGTTCTGCAAGTATTTTGATAAAAAGAAAGTGTCTCAATAAAAAATCTATGAGCAAGAGTTTACATAAACCAAAAGTGCGACATAATGGACTTTTTGTAATCAAGTGATGTAACGTTTAGAAATTTGAACACGTTCCTAGCAAGTCCAGCTTCGCAGCATGTTATTGGTGAACATGATGTTATGTTTTTCGAGATCCTACAGTATGCTTTCCATGAACATGAAGAAGAAACAGGTGGATCAATTGCTTCTCTCCCTCTTACTCACTTGTTTCCGATGCAGTGTGTCCATTCCATAGAAAAGAGAACTGGGCCAAGGGAATATGACGTAAAAAAATCCCGAAAAAGCAAAAAAAAAAAAAAAAAAAAATCGATAGGTCCAGCATACAGGCTGTTTGTGGTATTTTGTGAAATGGCTTTTTCTCATACCAGGCAAAGCAAGGAGGGTTTAACTAGCACCTCAGGTATGACATTGAAACTGTTTAGATTTCAAACTGTTAATAGTCAAAAATATAGAAAGTGATTAATGTTCAATTTATCAAAAGTAATTTTAAGTGGCAGAAAATAAAAAAAAAATCCTAAAATTTATTCGATTTCCGATTATGAATATATTACGCCACATTGCACTGAAAAAGGAAGAAATGTGTGGGGGCAGGGAGTAAATGTGGTAAGTAGATCAGTACGGGGTAAGCTTCCCCCTCTGTCCCCGCAGTTCCGACACAACTGCTGTTATTGTCTAAATCGCGGCTTCAGCTATGATTTCATAGTTCACCTTTCTTTACTAATCGGTGTGGTCTGTTAACCGTATATATTATTAAATACACCCTGTATATTGTATCTATCATTGCATATGAAACGAAATGTTCTTTCTACACTGTTAAAAATTTCGTGAAAGGTTGTACCAAAATATGGAGTAAGTAAGGAAAAAATTTGCTGCAACCATAACTTGGGGCAACCTTTACGCCAAGTTATGGTTCAACCTCTGCCATAATTTGGCGTTAGGTTGAACCAAATTATGGTTTAACCTTTACGAAAAAATTATGGTTCAACCTTTACGCCGAATTTTGTTTCACTTGCTATGCTCTTTATTTACAGCACATTTTATATAAATAAGGATCAGTACATGTTGTGAGGTTGAACTGAACATGTACTGATCCTTATTTATATAAAATGTACTGTAAATAAAGATCATATCAAATGATTTATTAGAGTGCAAGTAAGCTACTGTCAAATATAAAATCAAATACTATTATATTTAAAATAAATAGGTATATTTAAGTATAATTAGCCAGCATTCATTTTTAGTGTGACCTTTCTTATTGCAATATGTGCAATGATTAGCAATTGAACAATCTCAAAATAGTATAACTATATACTAAAAATCCGAAAATTCTTGGCGTAGAATAAATATAAAATTTTCCAAGCTTTCGCTCATCAAACAGATAGCTTTCTCAAGGAAGGTAGACAGCTAACTGCAAACTGGATAATAGAACGTTTCAACACTTTAAACGCGGTGACTTGACTAGACAATAAATGATTAGGAGCAAACGTGATATTTCCAAGAAACGAGGTCACGTTGGTTGGGCACGCGGTACTATGGTAGAAATCTCAGCATTATTTGAAGAACTGATTCTAAATACGTGGTAACTCCAGAGAGACGCTATCGTTGCAAGCCTCACAGCTGGTCAAGATTTCCAAGGTTTCGCGAATGGCAGTAGATTTGGGTGTGGAGTATGAAGCTAATTTCTTTACATCACTCTATATAGGATCGGCGGACTTGAACTTGACTTCTCTTGATAGGGCAGTGGTTATTTTTCCGTCTCTTGTATCCCTTTTATGTTTGCTGATTCTAATTCCAAACGAACGTTTGGTCATTCCGATGTAATCATTTATTGTCTAGTCAAGTCACCGCGTTTAAAGTGTTGAAACGTTTTATTATCCTGTTTGCAGTTAGCTGTCTACCTTCCTTGAGAAAGCCATCTGGTTGATGAGCGAAAGCTTGGAAAATTTTATATTTATTCTACGCCAAGAATTTTCGGATTTTTAGTATATAGTTATACTATTTTGAGTTTAATTTGGTGCACAGTTCCTACTTTTTGAATTTGTTGCGGTCTCCGAGCAATGTGAAACACCTTTAAAGCATTTCGACAGCTTAGACTCAAACTGGAGAAGGAACGGTCCCATCTCGAATTCCTAACCGCTTGCAAGACATTCGGCTTGATCCCAAAGTTCCTTAATTTCAAGACGTCAGTAAAAGGATCATGGTTCGAGAAGAAAAAAGAAAAATTTCTGCGCCAGACCTTGTCAAGGATAGTGAACCTGAAAAGAAAGGACGTCATGTCATTAAAAAACCGGTGCTATAACCTATATATGAACTTGCATAGTCTTTGCGACCCTATTACCTTCAACAACCTTACCCACTGGGTGGATATCTTAGTCGAAAGACTCCAGTCTTCCTTTTCATCCAGACACAGCAAGAAACTGGATTACCTGAAGTCTAGCCAGACTCCTAAACCTAAAGATTTCACCATTCCTTTCGTCAATATTTCTAACCGAACGCTCACCGGAGAGGAAACTAAACTTTTGGAACTTGGACCAAAGTTCTGCTTCCGATCAAGACCGAACCCAAAAAGCGTCGTTTCTGAGTTTGAGACCATAATATCGCGAATTCTAGAAGACAACAAAGATGAACTACGTCAACTGTGTTGCTCTAGGTTAAAATCGTGGTACAGTCAGAAGCAATCGTTTAATAATATCAAAATTCCAAGGACGATTTCCAGCCTTAGAAATGACCACTCCATAATACTGACGCTAACGGACAAATCCGGCCAGATAGCGATAATGGACGCAGCGGACTATAACAAAAAACTAGAAGAATTTATATCCGATTCTGGATCTATAATCTTACGAAGGAATCCTCTAAATTCTTGGATTGCACAGGTAAAAAAACTGCAAGGTCAACTGATATTCCAGATGATCTCAAGATATCCGCCAAATTACCGCCTTGCCCTCAGATCCCAAAATTATTCGGCAGACTTAAACACCACAAACCCGGCAATCCATTGAGGCCGATCGTGTCCAGAACATCCGCACCGACGTACCACTTAGAAAAAGCGTTAACCAAATTCTTAACTAATCATCTACCGGAGTCGGACTTTATAATAACCTCCACTTTAGATTTTATCACGAAAATCAAGCAGCTCACCGTTGAACAACGCGACATTGTCGGCAGTTTCGACGTAGTTTCTCTTTATCCATCGATCCCCGTACCGGAAGCCATCAGAACATTGAAAGAGGCTATATCTAATTCATCGGTTTATTCTCAGGAGTCTTGCCTCAGCATCTTCAAATTAATGGACTTGGTCTCAAATTCCAGCTACTTCAGTTTCCGAGGGCAAATTTATAAGCAAGTAAATGGCGCTCCGATGGGATCTTCGCTCTCAGCCGTCCTTGCGGAAGCAATACTTCGCCCCATTGAGCGACATATATTCACCAACATCACCCCAAGACCTACCACCTGGCTACGATATGCAGACGATGTATTTTTCATATGGCCACACGGAAAGGAGACTCTCCCGTTTTTCCTCAATAAAATAAATTGTACACACCCTACAATTAATTTCACCATTGAGCTTGAACACAATGGTACCTTACCTTATCTCGACGTCTCAGTGAGCAAATCGCATGACAACCGCCTTCATACGGAAGTCTATTATAAACCCACCTCAGTTCCCAACCTGATGCTCCGCATTTCATTCTGCCCTGATGATTACAAGACCGCCTTATTCCGTTCACGAATTAGAAGATCCTTCGCTGTCTCATCCGATGTTCGTTCTAGACAATCCGAACTAAGAAACATCGTCGAATTGGCCACTGAGGCAGGATATACTTCGAACCAGATGCATAACTTTATCGAGAAAGCCAGAACCAGCAGTGCTAATAATATTTCTATGCCGCAACTTCGCTACCTGGGCTCTATTTCCTACATACCAAATATTTCCTATCAACTCAAAAACGTGCTCAGAAGGAAGAACTTCGGTGTCGGCATAAGGTCTGCGGCATATTTATACACGATGCTTAAGAGAAATATTGACAAGCCCCCTCTTCTCAATGAGGCAGGTATTTATGCCATCCCACTAAAATATCCGGACGGCTCCAGGCGATACTATATCGGAATGACCAAGCGTTCGTTTGGAATTAGAATCAGCGAACATAAAAGGGATACAAGAGATGGGAAAATAACCACTGCCCTATCAAGAGAAGTCAAGTTCAAGTCCGCCGATCCTATATGGAGTGATGTAAAGAAATTAGCTTCGTACTCCACACCCAAATCTACTGCCATTCGCGAAACCTTGGAAATCTTGACCAGCTGTGAGGCTTGCAACGATAGCGTCTCTCTGGAGTTACCACGTATTTAGAATCAGTTCTTCAAATAATGCTGAGATTTCTACCATAGTACCGCGTGCCCAACCAACGTGACCTCGTTTCTTCGAAATATCCCGTTTGCTCCTAATCATTTATTGTCTAGTCAAGTCACCGCGTTTAAAGTGTTGAAACGTTCTATTATCCAGTTTGCAGTTAGCTGTCTACCTTTCTTGAGAAAGCCGTCTGGTTGATGAGCGAATGCTTGGAAAATTTTATATTTATTCTACGCCAAGAATTTTCGGATTTTTAGTATATAGTTATACTATTTTGAGTTTAATTTGGTGTACAGTTCCTACTTTTTGAATTGAACAATCATTGCACATAATTTTGATTGAGTTTTTATTACAACCATTTCGACTGAGCAATCGAAATATAAAAAAATCCGTAAAAAAAAGACCTGTATCCATAAATCAGTAAAATCAAGCAGAAAGTTGGCAAGTATGTATTAGTATATTTTGTGCAATTTCTGGACCAATAAAAAGCAGGGAACTACCAACTTTTGGTATACACTGGTCACATTTTTTTCAAATTTTTCCCCCGTTTTTTTTTTTCAAATTACTATGTTTGTTTTATTTATTAGAAATATCTTCATGTGTACACGCACACATTGTTCTAAATTTGCGATATACTACTCCAATAAAAACGATACCTTATTTTCTACATATGCTGTAAATGTGTACAGTTTTTTTTTTTTTTTTTTGGCGGTACAGTGATTTGGAAATTAGAGTGGTCCGCGGGGCCTGTAGGAGATTTATTTCTAATTTTAACACTGCAAATAGGTCATTGCTTGCCATTTTTTCAGGGGGTTCGCCAGATGGCATTCGAAAAATTATGGAATACAGGTATTTGGGAAATTGTTCTAAAAAAAATATGAAATAAGTTTAGGCTATAAAATAATTATTACAATCATAAGATTTTAAAAAATAAAAAAAATAAACTGTGGCCATACTTTTTCTAATAACAAATAAGGCTTAGGGTTTGTGATCTGCCGTTCTGTATAATAAACTTAAAACATCACATTTTGAAATAAACTTAAAACATCACATTTTAAAACATGCACAGGTCACTTAAAAAATAATAAATAGTTTAACAAGTAAACTTACCCTTACACACTATTAAAAATTTCGCCTTTAAATTACGAGCAGCGCCCGGCAGCTAGGGGTCCGATCGTTGCCCGTAAAATTATGGTTTGGCCCGTTTTTGTGAAAGCCAATAAAATTAAGATCTCAACCGTAAATACTAAGCCCGTAATTTGAAGGACAATGCCGTAAAAATAAAATTTGACCATTTTCAGTAAGCCGTAATTTGAAGAGCAATTCTTTAAAAATACAGTTTGATCATATTCAGCTAAGACTGAATTTCACAGGCTTAATTAACTGAATACAGTTTTCAGTTAAGCCGTAATCTGAAACTAAAACGTTTGACCTTGCTCATTTGAATTTCAGAGCAATCCCTGCATTTATAAAGTTTGGCCATATTCAGTTAAGCCTCATGGCAAGTAGTCATCCGACTTTTACAGTAAATGCACATTTTTTGTGGAAGAGTGTGCTGGTAAATACATGTTTTTTTGTGGAAGTGTGTGAGTGTGAAAGTGTTTGATTCTTGCTTTATTACCAATCAATTCAGTCTTAAATGTGAGTAATGATATTTTCATATCTTAAAATTAGGTTTATTACAATTTGATAAATAATGACATCAGTTACACACATATTTGTTAGACATTAAACGAACTTTGTACACACAGTTGGTTGAACAATACACTGTTTGTTTTAAACATTTTAATTTGCACATGTACTAATACAGTATTTGCATAATGAATACAAAGGACTGTTATGTAGTAAAGACACATACTGGCATATCCTTATATTTACACGTTATATTAATGACAAACAGATCTACGAACTGGTAACCGAGTACATTGTGTCTATAGGTTATTCAATCCACAATGGTGTCCAAGTTGGTTTTTCATTAAGGTTTTGGCTAGTACTACATTTCACATAGGGTTGAGTCATGCTTTTCTTGTTTTCACATTCACTACCTTGTGTGCTATTTCCTTTTACATTCTACTGAGCACTGTGTTGTCAGTGTTTCCACAGCTTTTACGGCCGTTTCTTATTTCTAATTTTTTGATATTTACCTACTTTTCACATTTTTAGTAAAATTATGTCAAAAACTGGAAGTGCTACTTTTGAAAGGTCATATTGCTTCCCCATAATTAAGGTATCAGAAAAAAAAATATGCTTGAATAGAAGTCGGAGCTTGAACTTGATGGGGCATATTTGTTAGTTGCATATTTGTTGTTTTTTCAAATCTCAGACTCCCACCCAGAGAAGAAACGCTTGCTTAGACCCTGATTCTGAGCGAGTCATTCTAGAACATTAACGAATATTATCAATATTTTTTAAATATTAAATTTTCCTGTTTGGGATGTTTTAGAAATGACTTCAGTGATTAAGGTGGTCCTTCCCTTGGTGTATTGCCAAAAGGAAACAATTTCGGCACACAAAAACCTTTTGGAATGCTATTAAATAGTTGTATTTTTAATATCTTGGGAATACCTGAAGATAGTAAAACAATTTTTCATTGATGTACAAATCAGGTGTTTAGTGACAATGGGAAAAAAATTTTTCAATGAAAGGAACACGGCAGAATCCCTAAATTTCTCAAAAAACAATTTCATCGTGTAATTTTGTACCAATTTGTGCACTATCATCTTAAAACAGAAATGCAAAACATGTAAAAAAAATTCATATCTTTTAACTTAAAAAAGAATTGGCTTCTGATTTATCTTAAATTATAAATTTTCCTGGGCATTCAGGTTTTACTATCTGGGTACGTAAATAATATGTGTACATACCCAGCTGGGCATGTGACATTTCAGATATTTTTCAAGTCCTGTTTAAAGTGACACAGGTAAAGATTTCACTCACAGAAATTTAGAATGCATTCGATTTTTTTTCATTTAACATTAATTACATTTACAAAGAAAAGAAACTGTACGTGATATAGTTTCCTGTCCTTTTCATGGCCAGCATTTACCAGATTCAGTAAAACAAAAAAAAAAAGTAACAGTCTAAGCTTGTTATAACGAAATTCAAGGGGGACAGAAAAAAATCTGTAGCAATGTATTTTCCTTAAAACATTACGAAATTTTCATTAAAAAGTTAGTATGTACAACAGAAATTTTCATTACGCATAAGATTGCAACACTGTAATTGCGAAATAGTGCCCATAGAGACAAGCAGGTAATTTTGTTTTTGTAATGGGAAGCTTTTGCTAAAGTAGTAATAATGAAATATATAAGCTTTAATTAATCTATACGTATGAAATTATGTACGGTATATATTTTTACTTATATGTATCAGGGTACCATTAACGAGATGCCCATGGCATGTGAACCATTGGCCTAAGCTCGTAAATAAAAAATCTAGTTGCCCAGACTGGGATGTAGATATACAACCTGATCACACCCAACGTGAAAGAAAGTAGTTCACAATAATATACGGAATTTTTTTTACTAATCTCGAAAACTAAACCGATTTGGATAATTCTTTCACCGTTGGGAAGCTTTCCAGAGGACATAGGCTATTTCGTTTATTTATTATTCTTTTTGGCTGTACTACCGAATAACATCGCTTCCAAGTAGTTTCCAATTTCCCATGTATTTTTCCGCCTTGCTTACATACAACCTGATCACACCCAACGTGAAAGAAAATAGTTCACGATAATATATGGAATTTTTTTTACTAATCTCGAAAACTAAACCGATTTGGATAATTCTTTTATCGTTGGGAAGCTTTCCGGAGGACATAGGCTATTTCGTTTATTTATTATTATTTTTGGCTGTACTACCGAATACCATAGCTTTCAAGTAGTTTCCAATTTCCCATGTATCGTTCCGCTTTGTTTACATACAACCTGATCACACCCAACGTGGCCGCCCCGGTGGCGCAGTGGTCTAAGGCGCTGGCCTCTGATCATTCGTCCGTAAGGGGTCCGGGTTCGAATCCCGGTGAGGCATGGATGTTGTGTTTGTCTGACGGCACTGGCTCTCTCCCTTCCCTGGAACCAGTGACCCCAAATTAGGGACGGGCGACTGCTTATAGCCCATTGAGTTGCTCACGGTGGTCGTTAAACCTTAAAAAAAAAAAAAAAAAAACACCCAACGTGATAGAAAATAGTTCACGATAACATATAGAATTTTTTTTACTAATCTCGAAAACTAAACCGATTCCGATCATTGTTTTACCGTTGGGAAGCTTTCCGGAGGACATGGGCTATTTCGTTTATTTATTATTGTTTTTGGCTGTACTACCAAATAACACCGCTTTTAATTTCCCATGTATCATTCCGCTTTATTTACATACAACCCGATCACACTCAACGGTCAACGTGAAAGAAAGTAGTTCACGATAATATACGGAATTTTTTTAACTAATCTCGAAAACTAAACTCATACGGATTATTCTTTCACCGTTGGGAAGCTTTCCGGAGGACATAGGCTATTTAGTTTATTTATTATTGGTTTTGGCCGTACTACCAAATAACATCGTTTTCAAGTAGTTTCCTATTTCCCATGTATCATTCCGCTTTGTTTACATACAACCTGATCACACCCAACGTGAAAGAAAGTAGTTCATGATAACATACAGAATTTTGTTTACTAATCTCGAAAACTAAACCGATTCAAATAATTCTTTCACTGTTGAGAAGCTTTCCGGAGGACATAGGCTATTTCATTTATTTATTATTATTTTTGCCTGTACTACCGAATAACATCGCTTTCAAGTAGTTTCCGATTTCCCATGTATCGTTCCGCTTTGTTTACATACAACCTGATCACACCCAACGTGAAAAAGTAGTTCACGATAATATACAGAATTTGTTTTACTAATCTCGAAAACTAAACCGATTCAGATAATTCTTTCACCGTTGGGAAGCTTACTTCTTTCTGGTGGACATAGGCTATTACTTTTATCTATACTAATACCAATACTAATCTTGTGTTTAAATTTTATGTATGAAGAAGACATTAACTTCAACTTAACCTTGATACTATTTGAGACGACCACGTCTATTAGTGGGAATCTGTAGCTCCACCCATATTTGAGACTCCTGCGCAAATTGTTGGGAGTCTAATAAAACCTAATCCTTACAAAGAAAAGGCCATGGTAACATAAAAAAAAAAAGAAAAAAAAAACCTCTGACGACATGTTCAGCCGGTGCGTTGTGTTTTCAAAAATCGGATTCTCCCCCGTATGCCTGAAGCGCGGAGTAAAACCGCAGCAGCCGACTTGCACCCAGTCTACTTAGGGCCCCGTAAAAACACATTTGACCCCCTTAGGGATGGAATTTCTAAAAATCGCCCCGCCTGTATTGTAATCTGGGTGATGAAGAGTATGTATGCCAATTTTGGTGCAAATCTATCAAACCGTTTAGGAACGTATGCGGAACAAACATACCAACTTTCACTTACAAACTTTCTGATTCATAGAGAGAGAGAGATTGGTGTGAGGGTTTGAGCTCTAAAAAGTTTAGTGAAAAACATCTGTCAATGTCAAAAAATACAACTGTTGACTGGAGCAGTTATATGCGAGAGCTTATAGTCGAGACTTTCGACATGCAAAGGAAAAAAATCGGAAAGGTGAAGGTAAAATTGTAAAAGTTGATGAAACTTTGTTTACTAAACGTAAGAATCAAGCTGGACGTATTTTGCCCGAGCAATAGGTGGTTGGAGGAATATTACATGAAATAAAAGAATGCTTTGTAAAAAAAAGTAGCAAATCGAAGTACACATTGCTTAGCATCAGTAATACAAGAAAATATATTACCTGGCTCAATTATATATACCGACTGCTAGAAAGGATATAAAACACACGATTTGTATGATGCTGGTTATACTCATCTGACCGTTAATCATAAACTACATTTCATTGATCCAGAAACTGGAGTTCATACTCAGAATATTGAAAGACTTTGGAGTTCATGCAAATGTTGAAATAAATAATAAAGAGGAACAGATTCATATCTCGCTGAATTCATGTGGAGATTCCGGGGTTGGTTTCTTTTATTTTTGCAGCCTTTTCTTCATGGTATTTATCACCCAAATCTCCGTTTCTTGTATTTCAGGATCATTTTTATTTTAAGTAGAGAGATTGTGTTATTTACCGCTTGCATTATTTATTTTAGGCTTTTTCCTGCTCCGTGCTACCTTCAGGGGTTTTGGGGTGGGAGGTGTTGAGACTTTTCTTGGACAAAAAATGTAGTGTATGATCACCTTTTAGCAGTATTTAGGTATCCTTAGCTCTATTTGGTTTTACAGAAGATTTAGAACACACTAGCACCTTGGATCACTTGATCTCATTTTCAAGGCTTTTCACCTCCAAGAGCCCCCCTCAAGGAGTTTATTTGGGAGGTGTTGAGGCTTTTCTTGCACAAAAAATGTAAAGTATGATCTCTTTCACCTTTTGGTAGTATGTAGGTCTCCTTAGTCCTTTTTTTTTTCAATAGTTAGAGCATACCAGCACCTCGAATCACTTGATCTCAATCTCAAGGCTTTTCCCCCTCTGTGGGCCCCCTCCAGAAGTTTATTGGAGGGGGAGGGCATTTTTCTTTTTGGACCTAAAGAGTAGTGCATGATCTCCTTCACAAATTTTGTTAACCGAGCGAAATAGCGTTCCAAGTTTGTGTCCACAACAAATCTGCAAAATAGCTTGCCACTGTAACACACTAGTGTGGAAACAGATTGTCAATCTGAAAATAAAACAGAAGTTCTAGTTTCCCAAGGGATCCAGACTTTATTCATCCAGTTGGGTGTTTGACTGTGCTGATTGCATATGAAGCCGACCACCCCCCCCCTTTTTTTATTCCAGTGCCGCTGAAAGGAACGCGAATCCCATGAATTGGTGGAAAAGAATTTCTAAATTTAACGGCTTTACAACTGAGCCTTCCTCTTAACTTGCTGAACTAGCAATGCTTTTGCTGCCAAGTCCTGCCAGCTCAGCTTATAGATTTATATACTCTAAGCTCAAGAATCATTTAGGTGTCAACAAATGTGCTATTGGATGCTATGAGGGGAAAATGAACCAGATTACATGTTCTGCAATTCATTGGCAGTTGCATAATTTTAGATCAATGAAATCAATTCTGTACAGATCAAAAATCTTTGTGGTGGGAAGTTTTTGTTAAAGTAGTAATGAAATACGTAAGCTTTAATTAATCTATATGTATAACATTATGAACTCTGTATAATTTTACTTATGTGAATCAGGGCTTGAAAAATACCATGGCCAAGATGCCCGGGGCATGTGAATCAGTGGTCTGGGCTGGTAAATAAAAAATCTAGTTACCCAGGGTGGGCAACAAGATTTAGAAATAAAGTTTGGAATAGAAATTTCTACTACAAGAAAAAAGACAGTCATTGCATGTCATGTATGTTGCTTTTCACTGCTACTCACTGGAAGTTGTTATTGATAGAAGAATATAACTTTTTTAATTATATGCTCTAAGTCCAGAAATCAGAAGCCTATATGCAGTTCTGCTCCAAATCTTGTTTTCACCTTTTGTCAATAAACACAGGAAGCAAGTTCCATAAGAGGCTGAATGCATGCCTCTGATGGAACTAGCCTCCTGTGTTTCTTGACAAAAGGTGAAAAACTTCAACCAAAAGGAACATTGCAGAATCACTAAATTTCTCAAATACTAATTTCAGCCTCATCTTTAAACTTGAGATACATGCATCTGTGCACTGAACATTTTGAGCACAGACCCTTAAAACGAAAATGCATATCTTAAAAGATAAATTTTCCTGGGCACACACACAACTAGCTTTACTTATTTTTTAAGCCCTGATTATTAACAATTCCTAAGTGATTTCTGAAGTGCTTAGCCTTTAGGCCCAAAAATATAAATAGCTACGAATTTGAGAATCAACATTTTAATATTCCCCTTTCAGATATAATCTCTACTCTTGAAGAGATGTTTCAAGAATTTACATCGCTGTTCACAACGTAACGATTAAAACTAGGCTTTATATCAAATCCAAATGCTGCTTCAGCCATGTTTATTTCTAAGAGTGAAACTTTTGCAATACATGTACACAGTTTCGATAGCCTAATATCTAACGTGTGTAACCGATGTCGTTATTTTTATCAAACTGTAATTAAAATTAATTTTAAAAAGTATCTACTCACATGTTTTCTGTCAATGATGCTGACACACATGCTTTTCTTTATGTGAATAAGGTAAATTCTTTAATTGAATACGACACCACCGTTGAAGCGGAGCAGCTCTCTACCACCGGTATCCGCCATTACATATGATTTCCAGCCGTGCTATTGGTTGAGAGGTTGAACCAAATTTTGTACCTAAGTGACTGAATCGCTAGCAAATATGATTTTACCCAAGACCAGCTTGATTTTACCAAAAGTGTTTGCTTCCTTAATTTTGAAATAAATAATTTTTGGCGAAACTCATTCAATCCGACCATACTACGATAAAACGTTGAACAGAAATTTTTAACAGTGTAGTTTAGTTCTTGGTGAAAGCTGAGAAGATAATTTGCAAACAATCTATATTTTACGTAAAGGGTTTGGATGATATAAGAATTTAAAACAACGGTAGATTCTGCAGCCTACCTTTTTCCAAAAGAACAATGTTTAGTAAATAGTAACACTATACTAGTGATCCGATTTATTGGCGTAGGAAATAAACACATAAGCGCTTTCAAGCTTTCGCACATCAACCAGATGGCTTTTTCAAGGAAGTTAGACAGAAACTTCAAAACTACGCCAATAAATCGGATCACTAGTATAGTGTTACTATTTACTACTTAATTGATGTACTGTTCCTCGTTATAAATTTGAACAATGTTTAAATATTTTCCCCTCGTGTGAAAGTATTGCACTTTCGTCTGTTGATTTCCTCTCTGAAATTGTCGCCTTGGATAAATCTACATTTTGATGGATGCAAAATGCTGTTCTTAGGATGTACACATTTTTGACGTTTTTGAGTTTTTCAGTACGGCAGGCAGTCTCTGGACGAGGACGAAGAAAATGAATTCAAGATAAGAAGACGTACACAGAACGCCAGGAGCAAATCGGTGAGTCGGTATACAGCTTTCAAAAGGAAGGGAGTTCCTGGAGAAGACTACCCTATTTACTCAGCTATTCCACTGACGACGTTTGACTGCGGTGAAAAATCTGAACCTGGAATGTATGCGGATCCTGAAGCCGGATGTCAAGTAAGAACTGTTTTATTTTTGCTTTACCGTATTGTTTCTGCATAGCCTTGAGATTTACAGAGAATGTATATAAATATTTTTCCAAGCTTTTTCGAAACATTCCAACGTTACAAGACTCGGAAAACATACAGATAAATGAAAACTCAATCTGTACTTGCTGTTGCGTGATCCCATACAAATCATATATGATCTCAATATCCGTGCTGGTGTCCACATCCATCTTCCTGAAAAATTACTGGCGACACATTAAATTAAATTTCTGATTTGTGTGCTCTGAAATATTAATAAGAGCTAAACGTCTAAAAATATGGCCTCACAGTTCTTTCGATTTACCTTTTTTTTAGGTAGGGAAAGGGACACAGAAATAGGTCTGCAATTTATTATTTCATTGTTACTTTCTTATTTTCTTATTTTTATTGTAGGTTTAACGACCACCGTGTGCAACCCGATAAGTTATAAGCAGTCGCCCGACCCTAATTTAGGCCCACGGGTTCCAGGGAAGACAGAGAGAGCCAGTGCCGTAAGACAAACAAAATATCCATGCCTCACCAGAATTCAAACCCGGACCCTTCTTGGGCGAATAGGCATAAGCCAGCGCTTAGACCACTGCGCCACAGCGACGGCTAGTTCATTGTTCTCTCCGTTCTTGTTTGTACAACAACATTCTTTAAATCTAGAGAAAACGTTAACATTTAAAAGATGAGTGAATTGATTCATGGAATTTCCTAGGACCATAAACTTTAGTTTGGAAGTCTTACTTTTTGTTTAGTTTTAAATCCTATGTACTTGTTTGAGAATCACAAAATTTTAAGTAAAATTTTCTGATGTAATTCTGACAGTGGCATTTCGTATGTTGACATATCTGCGTAAATCTCTCTATTCCAAAAAAGTAACTGCCGCCTCTGCTGCTGCCGCTGTTTTAGAAATTTCGCGACACTCTTGCTTTCCTAGCTCGCAGCGCAGAACGTATTGAACCCAAAAATATGAAATTTACATCGTTTGTAGAGAAGTGTTTGTAAAACACGCTGAAATAAAGCGTTTCTCCATTCTAGCGATACTTCAAGAGCTATTGTAATTCAAAGTTAAGGTAAGCAAAAAAGTGCTATCAGGTCGCGTTCCGGACACACTAACAGGAACAGAACCACGAAACTTTGTAGGCATGTAGTGCCATGACCGAATTTTTGCCCCTCGTCGCCCTTTCTTTTAATTTCGATTTAGTTTACAAGAAATTAAATTTCTAAATTTTACAAAATTCTCTATTTCGCGATGGGATCCATTTAAAAAAACGGATATATGGCAAACTATAAACCATAACGCATTGCAATTTTTACAGCATAAACTTACAACTATCGTCCCTTTTCTACAACAAAAAAATTAAGAAAAAGTCATTTTCTGATTTTTAAGCATTTTTAAAGACCCAAAGGAAAGAAACGAACAGGTTGTCTGTCTTCACGATAACCACAGAGGAATGTTTTGGTACCGTGACCTGTTACCATGGTGACGCAGATAATTTGTTACGTATATGTTTTGTTGGTAAAGCTATCTCATGAAAGAAATACGGATTACTTCTCCGGGCAAACACGGGATATGATTCTTAACCTCCAGATTCGCTAAACATGAATGCCGGTTGCTTCGACTGGCGAATCCTGTGATGGTTACATTCAAATTGATCGGAAACTTGAAACTTGGTCGTTCTGGGTGGTGTAGTGGTTAGCATACCCGGGCGTTTTCTGGGAGACGCGGGTTCGAGTCCCGCTCCAGGACGTTGAAAATTTTCAAGTTTTCGGATATTATCTGACTTACCATCCTTGTCACATTTACGCCAAAAATCGGATTGTCATCTTCAAAATTTGTAAAGCTATCTCAATTGTTTAAGGTGTACGTCAAGTAATTTTGCTTTCTATACTTCCAATGGAAAAACTTCTGTACACATTTTCTTCACAATTAATGCGTTCGCAAGGATGAAAATTTGAACATCGATTAAAATAGTTTCATTTTATAACTTGGAATACTTAATATTTTCTAAAACATAACCATAATTATGCAATTCGACATTTGTTTGTCTACTGACGTCATCAAAGTACAGGTCGCACCATCTTTTTTCTGGACAATTAATGCGTTCCCAACTATGAAAATTTGAACATCGATTAAAATAGCTTCATTTTATAACTTGGAATACTTAATATTTTCTAAAACATAACCATATTTATGTAATCCAACATTTTTTTTATCTACTGACGTCATCAAAGTACTGGTCGCGCCATCTTTTTTCTGGTTCCAACATCACGAAAGGAAAAGTTATTGATTTTTTATATAATTATGGTTATGTTTCAGAAAATATTAAGTATTCCAAGTTATAATATGAAGTTATTTTAATCGATGTTCAAATTTTCATACAAAAACAAAAAAAAACACAATAATTGCGAAGGAAATGCATACAAAAGTTTTTCCATTGGAAGTATAGGAAGCAAAATTACTTGGCGTCCACCTTAACGGTTTAGCATAACGGTTTACGGTTTACGGAAATGCGTTTTGGACCGCTTTTGTTTTCCTTAGTGGTAAATTAAGTAAGTGCTATAAGTTCAAACGACAAAAGTCCGACCTTCCAAAAATTAACGACAGTAAAAAAACTCTTAAGATTTCGAAATAACAAGCCTTATTTGCTTAGACATGCAATAAAAATTGAAATTTATATGAATTTTCCAGTTTTTATTTTATGTGATATACTTGGAGATCGGGCTGCAGGGCCCGAGCGCTACTCTGGAAACGAGCGTAGCGAGCCTAGAGGCGCAGCTCCTAGTATATTACAAAATAAACAAATACAGAATTCATCCTATAATTCCGAAAGGCTTATGAGAACAAAAGGTGAATGTTAAAAAATTGTCGAGTAAAAACGGAAGAAACAGGGAAGCAAATAACAAATCTCGAACTCATGTTCACGGTTTTTTTTCTTCATAACAAATTCTGTGTATTAATTTATACTCACACAACAATTTCCAAGTGAAAAATTATAAACTGTAACGTTTTTGTTGTGATTTTTTATCCATTACATTATTCTCATTACTTACTACAGGAAAGCGTTGATGATTCTTTTTGTAGAAATGAAACGGTGTAAACCCAAGAGGGAAATTCAAATATTCATAGATACTGCGAGCACACACAACCTAAGATTTCAAATACGAAATAGTAAAAATAACTTCCATCTTGCTACATTTTTATCCCCTCCTTGCTTTTCTCTTCATACAAGTTAGTTATTTTTTGCCCGAACTTCGTTTACTTGGCGAAAGTAAGGCTGAATGTAGATTAATTTTGCTGTTCCATGTGCTTGTCCAAATTATTGTTTTTTAACACTATGACTATTTTCTTCAGTTTCTTAACACACAGTAATTCTCTATTTGTAATTAAAGGTCGAAATTTATTTCATGTTACGCGATGCACTTTGGTTTCCAAGCTACAGAATAAAACTTGGACGCGAAAGGAAAGTCTGCCCCGGAGACGCAGTGGTCAAAGCGATGGCTTCAGACCATTCGTCCAGGATGGGTCCGGGTTCGAATCTTAGTGAGGCATGCATTTTTAGTTTGTTTTACAGCATTAGCTATCTCCCTTCCGTACAACCAGTGACCTTAAATTAGGGATGAGTGCTCACTGAGTTGCTTACGGCGGTCGTTAAACCTTCAATCAAAAAAAGGGGAGGGGGAAAGCTGAATTCAATTATTTTATTGTTTTTCCTTAATTAAATTCTTTCCAGTTGAACTCATTTTAGCCATTCTCAATTTTTTAATAGCAAAACGAATACACTCTCTAATATTGAAACTACAATACTCAGGAACTGTGGAAATTTTCACCTGATATTTACAGATGGGGCTGAATGGGAGGCAACCAGACCAAGGTACTTAGAAGGAATAGAGATACGTCAGGTCCATCCCAACCGCGCCGTCTTTCCGCTCCTCTTAGCTGCCTTTCGCCTTGCTTGGCTGCGCTGCGACGCCACGGCGGCCATAAGCGAAGCTGTAACGTGCACAAAGCCACAGCGAGAAAGTTTTGTATGCTCTGTTAATTTTTAATCGAATTAACAGCGCCGGTTTTGAGTAAATAATTTTTAAGTAAAATTTGTGCAAACACCCAACTATTTTTCAAAACAGAGTAAATATCTATACTGGGCAAAAACGGGAATATGACACGAATGCTGTTCGATGATTACTCTACGAAAGATTTTTTTGGTAACTCGGAAACATATTTCCTACATGAAGAATAAAATTTCCATCTTACAACTCTGTAATAACAACATATTATAAATTTTCTTTGTATAATATGGCATGCATTAAATAAACACTTACCTCAAACAGAAAGTTATTTCGCTAACTATGCTACACCATTTATCGACTTTCTCCATTTTTTATTTTTCTTTGATTCTCTCCCTTTAAAGGGTCCGACTTTTGGTTATTTAAGTGTCTGATTCTTATTAATGCCCGAACGCACACATATAGTACACTGTCTACCAATAAGTAATTGGACACCTGTGATAGCAAAGGAAAATGAAGTTTATTCACCTTCAATACTTGGTGGAGCCTCCACGAGCGGCGATTACAGCTGCGACCTTCCGGGGCATACTCTCAACCAGGCATTGTACGAAGGCTAGCGGTATTTTCTTCCACTCGGCTTGGAGAAGACAGGTCAGTTCCTTCACCGATTTCGAACGGTGGGGGCACCCCTTCAGTCGACGCTCCAACTCGTCCCAGAGGTGCTCGATAAGGTTAAGGTCCGGGCTTTGCTCAGGCCAGTCCATTCGATTAAACCCATTGTCACCATAACAAGCCATGGTGGACCTCGCAACATGACATGTGGCATTGTCATCCTGAAAGTAACATGGGTCCATACCGCAAAACTGCCACAACGTAGGAAGCGCATGGTCATCCAAAATGGTGCAGTAGGTCTCAGCGTTGAGTCTACCAGGAATTGCGACCAAGGATCTCGTGCCATAACAGGAGAAACACCCCCATAGCATAATTCCACCGACGCTGAACTTCACAGTTGGCACAATACATTCCGGCAGGAGGCGTTCTCCAAGCAGACCCCAAACCCAGACCCTGCCATCGAAACAGTAGAGGGTGAACCTTGATTCGTCGCTCCAAATAACCTGTTTCCCCTGTTCAACGGTCCACTGTTGGCTTTCTTTGCACCACGTTAGCCGAGCAGCGCTATTGGACTTAGTGATCAAAGGCTTGTGGGCGGCAGCACGTCCATGATAACCGAGCAGATGGGCTTCCTCACGGATGGTATTCATCGAAAGAACACTCCCGGATGCCTGTTAAAACTTCTCGCGGATGTGGCCCATCGATTTGGTGTGGTTCTTCCGAATTTCTCTGACCAGCACCCGTCGGTCTCTAACTCCCAGTTTTGTGGGTCTGCCGGGTCGGAGTACATTCTGACCGTCACCTCTCATCTTCCACTTGCCAATCACGTAGGCCACTGTCGATTTTGGGTACTTCAACTCGCTGGATATATCACGTATGGATCGGCCATTTCTGTGATACCCGACGATTACACCTTTCTCGAAATCAGAGAGCTCCGAACTGCGTGGCATCTTGCATGCGACTGGTTGCGTTGTTGTTTCCTACACGATATTTAACAGCGGTAGCCGTGACGCGTATCAGGACCACAGATATCGTCGATTGTAGTGGTTTCCAATTACTTGTTGGTAGATAGTGTATTATGGTTGGATTGTAGCATAGAGGGAAACCTATTACAGGGGCTTTCTGCCAGATGTTTTATAACGCCACAACATTTATGAACAGTTTCTTTTCCATGAAAAGACTGAAATTCATTTTCCAGTTTACGAACTTTTTCAAACCACTCCGTTGTTGGTAACAATTAAGCCACCGTGACTCTATGTTCGAATCCACGAAGTTGATTATATGTCTGCATAATTTATCTCTGATGTAGGATTTCTGAAAGATCTGTTGATGTGTCTGAGTTTAAACGCTACATAACCCGCTAAATACCTGAGGTCCTCGTATAAACAATTCTGGCTATCCTGCATGTTATCACTGCTACCGGAAATAAATGTCTGCAGTTTGGTCACCATCGTAATCACAAATAATTTCCCTGATTTCCATTTGTTCTCTGGAATCATTTTCAGCTTGCAAGTCTGTGAGTTCGTTGAAAAAGGAACTACTGAAGTACTTACTGCATGTTTGAACAATTTTCGGCAATGTTTAGCAATGTTTGAACAACATTGGCTGATGAAGGTGGTGGCAATTTTAAGCTGAGCAACAGTAGTTTCAGTCTATTTTTTACTTCAGTTGGTAGCGGGTGGTCATAAAAACGACCCAATCCTCTTATCTGCGAGAAAAGATTCTCTAACACTTCTTGGTTTAGTCTTTTACATTAGATGTATTGTGTTTAATTTTTTGCTAAGCAGGAATGCAAACCTTTTAGAGATGCTATGAATATTATCCACCCAGTCTGGAATGGAAGTTCATTTCTTCCAATAACACGCATTGATGAAAATATAAAATACATCTTGCTCAAAATGTTTTTGCTGAATATCTATTTTTTTCAAAAGCACACTACAATGACTCTTTGGAGCTGAGTAATCTACAGTTCATTACGTAGAAACAGTCATTTGACAATTTGATAAAATTAGCAATTTTATTTTCGGTCAGGAAAAAATAATCTACAGCTTTGCGTACGCTGTTAGATAGCATCTAGGCAGCTAAGCTAACTTTCTGTCTCCTGTTGCCTCTTACATTTGTGTGGACCCATTTAATTTTATGAAGCTCTTTGAATTCTGAGCTATTACGTTCCAGCAAAAGGTCAAATATATGGCGAGTGATGGTTGTTCCACACGGCAAGCGTATCCCGTGATCTAATATATGATTTCGGAGGTTTAATTAGATGGGGCACATCGGCCAACATTCAGTATTTTTCGATTTTCATCTACTGGATTTGGAAAAGAAGACGATATTGGGGTTATTCCAAGCTGCCGACAAACCTTGATAACCTTGATATCTCCCCCCAGATCAAATACCACTCCGTGCACTAAATAACTCGATTTCTCAAGGCTCGAATTATGTCAGTTAACAGTTCTTGATCCATCTACTTATCAAAGGAATAATATATGTTATTTCCAATCTTTGCATAAGCCTCTCAGTATAACTGCTAAAATGTTACTATGCGGTCCTAAAATTTTATCTGCAGCAGCATCATAACAATATCTGGAATCAACGCTGACTTCATCAAAAGATAAAATTAAAACTCTTTCGAATTCGGTTAAAACGGGCTCAATTAAGCTATCGATAAATACAAAGGTACCACACCACCGTTTCAGAGTAGAAATGCTTCGAAGCGGTATGTGCATTTTATTTTTTATGAAAAGATATGCTTTTCGAGAAATAGCAACCAAAGCAAGTGCTTGGCTTATATCTTGTTCATTCCATTTTGCTGGTCTCTTTTTTTGACACAGGAGTTTGAATTTGCACATCAGTGAAACAATATCCAAGTACATTTCTGATATCTAGCCACCTTTCACTGTTGCTCAGTAAATTTCCATTCCTGCATTTGCGTTTCAAAATGCTAATTTCCGCTTTCAGGCTTCTTTCTTCGAGGCAAGAGCGTTGTTTTACAGTTACCAATTGTTTTCTTACGTTTGATCATTCTTCCCGTAGTAAATTATTTTCACTCTTCAGTTGCATTTTATTTTTGTTCAGACATTCGCACTTCTTACATAAAGTTGACGGTGATTAATGTTGGTCAGAAATGCTGTCATTTTCATTGTGACCTGATGTCATTTGACGTTTAATAAGAGATATACTTTCAATTCGATCTAATGCATTTTTTCGAACCTCTCTGATTTTAAACCGTTCACCTCGAACAGATTTGCTCCTCCATCTGATATGGATATATTTTTAATAGGCACGGTATCTTTTCTCAGTTTTTTCTGGGGAGGCTAGTTCAACAATTAATTTCTAAGATCCCGCTCGTAGTTCGAGGCGTCAAAATGTTCTGAACATATTCGAGCTTTCTTTGCATGAAATATATCCTTCTGACATCATTTCGCTACCCATTGCTTCAATAAATCTCTATCCAATGGGAAAACATGGTACGTAACGTCTAACTTCCTTTTCTTTGAACTGTGATTTCGACAAAGGGCAACAGGTCATCCAGGCATTTTCAAATGAAGAAAAAAAAATGAATGAAAAGGACAAAGCAGGTCTAAAATTGACAAAGAAATGCAGCGAGTAATCGACACTGCAACACAAGCTTCGAATGACCTCGAACTTGCTCTTGAGATCGTTTATGGCCACTGTGATGTCAACACTCCAGCTCGTAGGGAGACAGCCCGCCGGCGGCACGGAAACAAAGGCAATTGGACGTACCTCTCCTTCTTTTAAGCACCTTGAACCAGACATAGTTAAGTTTTCAAAACTAAGAGAGGATTTCGTTACATGAAAAATAGGGGCCATCAGTAATAGGTTCAACCACCTTTGTTGGCAAAGCATTCAGCACTGAGTTGTAGCATTCAACTCAGACTGAATGGACTGAAGTAGACCAAAGCATTCAGCACTGTTGGTTTCCATCTCTACTGCCCACCATGATTCCCGCACATGGTTCTGCAGGGTGGCCATTGTCTGCGCTGTTGCGTTTGGGTGTTGAGTTGCCATCTAAATATTTGTACAGATGCACATTGTCTTGCTGAAACATGCTGCCAGGTCCCCTTTTCTTAGTAAAGAGATAGCAACAACATCCAGGAAATTATCCACGTGCCACTAAGCCCTCAAGCTGCCTGTAAGGAATACTAGAGATATTCGGCTCTCATAGCTGATTGCTCCTCATACCATGATCCCTGTAGTTCACGCTGT
This sequence comes from Macrothele yani, assembly GCA_039090855.1. Lineage (NCBI taxonomy): Eukaryota > Metazoa > Arthropoda > Arachnida > Araneae > Macrothelidae > Macrothele > Macrothele yani. The sequence continues at coordinate 72,773,196 of CM077001.1, forward strand.
ATGTCGCTGGACAATTGCTCCTGAATTGGTCCGTCTCTATATGTGTAGTCTACAATCATTCAACCCCAGACAACACGAGATTAGACGCTGAAGATCACACGAAAGCATTCCCTCTATAAGTTCACTTGAGCACCGCACCACTTCAGACGTTGGCGAAGATGATCATTGCAGTGGCACAAGGAACGCCATGCGTGAGATGCCTCTGCCGGTGTTAAAGCCAGGGTCTGTCTTGGGATGGAATGGCTTTGCCGCTCTTCTGATTATAGAAAATTTACAGCCCTTCTCGTGGTGGGAGGGCGTTTTCGCTATTTCTGGTGGCAGGACATTTACGCTATTTCTGGTGGCAGGACATTTACGTTATTTCTCGTGGTAGTACATTTACGCTCTTCTGGTGGTAGAACATTAACTGCTCTTCCGGTCGCAGAACATTTACAGCTCTTCTGGTTGTAGATTGAGTGGGTATGGGAACTGTGGAAGCTTGTCGAAGTATCAAATGGTCTTTCAGTGGGAGTCGTCCTGTGTGCTCCATCTACGTAGTTTCAGGCCGACGAGAGGTCGTACTTTCTCTCAAAAACTTCTGTTAATATCGATTCACTGTTGCATTGTGACGGCCCAAATTCTACACAATACACCGAGTCGATCATTCCCCCTCTAGGAGATAAACACTTCTTCCCATCTCAAATGCATTCAGCTGTGGATATGATCGGTGAATTTGATGTTTTAGCATTCTGTACGAAGTTTGTCCACTGCTAGAAGTCACACCTCGAATTCGAAAGAATCCTCTCACGAGAAAAACATTTTTACACTCACGGACAATGAAATTTGCGCACCAAGAAGGAAGCATCGGAATGAACTAAAATTTTATGGAGGTAATGATACAGATGAATAACACACATGATGGCACAAACAGAGCTGCAGGACAATTACAGAGGGATTTGTGGCACGCAGCTCGGTCATCTTCATTAGCGCGTCGCACCGCCTCGTGGGGCAATACATGCTGCAATACGGTCTGGCATGTAGGCGAACAGACGCCTGATGTTGTTCTGCGGCAGACTGGCCCACACGTGTTGGACGGTGTGCTCCAAATCACGGATAGTGCGGCACGGCCGCAGCCGACGTTTCAACTGGCCCCACACAGGCTCGATAGGAGACATGTCCGAGCAGCGGGCAGGCCATGGAAATGCGGGCGGGCATTATCCTGCTGGTATAGCGCACCTGGAATTCCGGCCAGGAATGGAAGCACATGGTGCCATAGGATCTCATCCACATACCGCTGGCCCTTCAATGATCCACATACCACTACTACAGCTGATCGACTATCATAGACAGTGGCTCCCCAGACCATAATTCCTGCAGTGGGGAAGGTGTGGCGCTCGATAGCGAGGTTGGGATTGTGCGGTTGACTAGGGGACTTCCACACCCGGACACGATTATCATCTGTACCCGAAACGAAGTGGCACTCATCGATGAACCTCACACGTCGCCAGTCTGTGGCGTTCCACGTCGCTCTGGCCTGGCACCACTGCAAACGGATCCGGTTATGTTCCGGTGTTAATGGAAGCACACGTAAGAGGCGCTGGGATCGCAGATTCGCTTACACGCGAGGCCTCGGGAAATGGTTCGTGGGCGCACAGGAGCCGCTACATATGCTTGTATAGTAGACCGGGTCCCTGTGGGATCCATTCGTGCCTGGCCCACGATCCGTCGATCCTCTTTATCAGTGGTCCTCCTGGTCCGTTCGCGGCAGCTCCGCCGTGTGGCAGTGCCGTCACGTGTCCACTGCTCCCAACACAGTCGGACAGTATGGTCAGAACGATCGACGTGGCGGGCTATATGGTTCGCCGACCACCCTGCGGTTTTCAGCCCGATGGTCAGGCCTCTCTCGAAGTCCATGAGTTGCATAAATTGACGTCTCTGGAGTCTACCCGACATTCTTGTCACTCTGTACTCTTGCTTGTGTCGGCCGGTGCTTTTCGCTTTCATTGGGGCATCGACTACACGCCGAGTTATAAGGCTGTTGGTTCCTGCTTGCAGCGAGCGCCACCACAGAGTGTGCTGTCATGCGCACTCGCACCAAACGTGGATCATTTGCATACCAGCAGACACTCTGGCTATTTGCAGAGTTTCGTGGTTGTATCTTGTTTTCTTCTAGGTGCGCAAATTTTATTGTCCGAGAGTGCAGTTAGCACGTTACGACAAAACTCTTTTCGCTTATACAAAGAAACGTTACAATCGGATTGGTCCCATATTTTAATCATGCGAATATATCGTTTCAGCTTAACCGCCTACTGATTTGCATGCGCTCTCCACTTTCATGGTGTTGCAATTTCAGTGTTGCAAAGTGTATTTCGTGAATTTGCAATTTCGGTACAACTAGCTGTGTGGATTGCCTTTGACCAACAAAATCTGCAAAGCAGCACCAATGAATTTCAAGCTACCGTAGAACTGTTTTCAGTATGGCATTGAAAAATGCGGAAATTGAATATACGTAAAGCAAATTGTTATTATTATTTTTTTAGCTTCCACCTGATTTCAGCCCGATTTCAAATTTTAACAGCACGACGAAATACGCGGTTTCATAAAGGAGATTCAAATTTTACCTCTTAAATCTCTATTTTTCTGTGTGTAGGTGAACTGGTGGTAAGTTGGATTATTAATTTTATGCATCCACATTCTTCAGAACGTAGATCACAGAACACAAAAGAACTTTATAAGGTGAAAAGTTTTTTTGAAGACCCTTTTAGGAATTTACATAAGCCACATCCGAACTCACTAAATTAATCTTAAAAACTCTGGTTAAATGCCCACAAAAAGTAAAAGATGTAGGGAAAGTTATACATTTCATAATTCTTTTTTGTTTTGCTCAACTTACAAAAGTAGAAGAGAAAAACTTAGGATTTTGTGGTTTAGTTTGAGCTTTTGAACAGACAAGATAAAAGAAAGAGAATTGCTCTCGTCGTCTGTCATTTATGTATTTTGCAAAACTATGATCTAACTGTGTCGATGACAAAGGTGTGCTAAAAATCACCTGGTAAGATGGCAGAAGAATCTCAATAAGTGTCAGTAGTCATAAATATGGTTATCCTAAAACTGGTAACACACCCTACAATAACGCATATACACATGTGTATTCCGTAAAAACTGCACAGATATCGATGCGATGACAAATGGCTGAGGCATCGCTGAAAGTTTCCTCGCGATGGTTATTGAGTGAGAGGGGAGATTCGGGAAAGGCAACGGAAAGAGCGAAAGATATCAAACACAATTTTGTGGAATCAGGTAGTGAAAAAGAAGTACGAAATATGCAGAGCCTGTGGTTAAAAAATATTTGTATTTGAAAGCTATGTACGCGATGAGTCACAATATTTCTTCTAAATGAATCTAAATTATGTTTGTTTGCCGCTCCGATTGCCGAGTGGTACGGGGCGCTGGATTCTACCCATTCACCTGACATAGATCTAAGTTCGAATCTCGGTTGTGTCATGGATGTTGGGTATAAGACCGTCTCTCTCCGTTTTCTGAAATAACTGGCCCTAAACTACGCCTGTTTATAAACACATCGGGCAAAACTCACGTAATGCTCATTGAAACATGTACATCAGTATAAAGTTGATGAATGTTACGAATTGAATAAATACGGAGAGTGAAACTGCTGGATTGTAATTGTGGATATCTGAGATGTGTGTTTAAAGCATTTTGTATTTCCTTTTACAGGTACAACTATGGGTCGTACAGGTGGCGTTACTGAGCGGCAAAAGGGGGAGGGCATTGTTTTTGCTGAAACATAGTTATTTTTATTCCTTGCAGGAGGTGGCGAAGTTCGTTGGACTGTTCGAGTCAACAGTCAGTAGTGTCTATTTCGAGTGGAAGAAGTATGGAAACTATTACTATAGGCGTAGCAACTGTGGTAGAAGCTCTAAGAAGCTCTATGATGACAAATTGGACTCGCATGAGGTTGGGACGATTAGCAACAGCAGGGTTTGGTACGATTCGCAACTGCTGCGCGTTTCTAGACTCGTCAAGAACTGCTTCAGCAATACAGTGCTGGACTCAGTAAACCAGTCACAGAAAGAACGCTACGGAGAACATGGTTTGGGCATTTTCAGTCGTGTTGCTCGGATACGTTCGAAGTTATCAACTGTACAGAAGAAAAATCGCCTTGCTTTGACAAAACAGCATCGTCACTGGACCATTGAACAGTGTCGATGAATAATGTGGTCCGACGAATCCAGATTCTGCTTGTATTCCAATGATTGTCGCTCCAAGGTCATGCGGAAGGCTGGAGAAGCATTGTACCCAGAATGTGTCCAAAGAGCTGTGCAAAAACGAGATAGGTCATGTGATATTTAGGAGCTGTATTTCAAGTACTGGAGTTGGACCATTCGTTGAGGTGTCAAATCGCATGAAATCTATGAATTGTGCGCCACTTTTAATAATGCATTGCCATTTGTCCAGTTTTGGGAACAAGAACATAATGGATCCTGTGTTTCAAGATGATAACTCTTGTGTCCATTGAGCTAGAATTGTGCTGGATTAGTTTGAGGAACATAACGGAGACGTTCTACATGTCAATTGGCCTGCAAATTCACCCGATCTAAATGCGATTGAAAAAATCTGGGACATGTTAGAAAGGGCCGTGAAGAAAAGAGAAAACAACACCCTGCAAATTTGGCAGAATTAAGGGTTCTTTTGAGCATGGAGTGGAATAGTCTTGATACACATGTGATGCTCAGTCATACTGATAGCATGCCAAACAAAATTAAAGCTGCAGTTAAGGCAAATGGTGGTAGGTATAACTTCATATTAAGGAATGAAGTTTACATTCCGTAATTTTTTGTCCGGTGTGTTTATTTGACACACGATCTCTGCTTTTAAAGTAATATCAGAAAATTTCTCTTTTGCATCGGACTATAGCCATATCCAAAATTGTCCACATATTTCGGCAATTTCCTTCATGCACTATTTCCCCACCGTATAATGCTTTTCAGACTTTTTAATTTTTCTCCAGAATTACATGGTATATTTTTGGTTTCATCTTGAAAATCGCTATAGCAGTTGCAAACAACATAACAAAAGAAACAGACGTATGAACTTCCATTTACAGGTGGCGGGCACGGAGAGGGGGACATGGCTAGGCTATATAATAAACCACACCTCAAAAACTACTTTTACAACCTGGAAGAGGTTCTTATTTGGGTCTTCAGCCCCTTCTCCCTCATCTGTAACCATGCTATGTCCATGCTTCCGTCTCCTGGAATGAATATTCGAGTAGAACACGTTTATAGCGTGCCCGTATTTAGCGAGATCTCGGATTTAATGATCAAAAGAGGAACTTTTGTTTGGTATAGTGTTAATTCAAAGGCAATCTGATTATTTTTAACCAACAATTTTAATGAACCCCCGGACTTAACAAGGGAGAGAAAAGCCAAGACTTTTAACAAGCAAAGGAACAAAATGAAATGAAATTCCGTGTTTAACGAGACAGAAAAAAACCCGCTGCGCAATGGAGGAATAGAAATAGCGGCACACAGGACGAAATTGCAACAGCCCATCAAAGCCCTCTTGTGTTAATGAATGTTGATAGAAAAACAATCTGGGTGCGGATTGCTCAGAATCCTGGTGTGTTAATAAAGAATGTTGATAGGAAAGCAATGGAGAAGAAGTACACCAAATGCTCAGCAAGCGAGTTGTGCAAGAGATTATCCTTGCCATCCACTCCAAGGGGCTATCGCTTGGTTGTATCGCGTCAGCGGAGTTGAAGACAGGCCACCTACTCCTAGGTAAAAAGACGATGGCTGGTGTTCAAGCACATTAAAGTGGATTTCTGGGGAGGACGATTGCATAGAGAGATAGAAGAGTAATAGAATGTCGGATGTCGCTGGAGGAAAAGCAGAATATAATATTTCCTAGAAATGTGTCCATTTCCCCATACACCCTCCAAGTGAGTGTGGCATTGGGAAGATCGGTGCTTCTTTTGCTTCAAGTGTATTGTGTGGTTAAACTGCGGCCAGTCCGACGTGGCCGGCAACAGTTGAGAAGGTTCCGAGAAGATTTCCATTAATTAATTATAGTAAAGGTTATGTATTTATGCAGCTGTAATATACTTGGCCAAGGCAGCGGCCAGGGCCACATGAAGGCAGGGGTTCTAAGAATCACCGGAAGACCGGACTAGGCTGCCATCCGATGCTGACCTTGGCTACGTTTAATGGACGATCTCTATCTTCTGATTAATGGCTCCTTGAATGGGAGGAGGAATTTCAAAGGACAAAGTGGGACATCGTCAGGCTAAGTGAAGTAAGAAGAAAAGAAGAAAATCTCATTGAACTGAAAAGTGGATATCTCTTCTACTATCGTGGGACAGATACTGGCAGAACTAGTGGTGTTGGATTTCTCATAAACAAGAAACTGAATGACAGTGTTCTAGAAGTTGAAAGTTCTTTAGACAGAGCTGCGCGACTCGTTATCCAACTCTCAAAAAGATACCAGGCTCAGATTATTCAAGCTTATGCATCCACCACAAATCATCCCGAGGAAGAAGTCGAAGAATTTTAGGAAGAAATCCGACATCTAAATAATAATGGCAAGAAGTATTTCAAGATCATCATGGATGGCTTGAATACGAAAACAGGGCAACAGCGACAGAATGAAACTTCGGTAGGTAAATTCGGTCACTGAAACAGAAACCAGCATGGAAATACTCTCGTAGAGTTTGCAGAGGCAGAAAGGTTTTTCATCATGAACTCCTTTTTCAAGAAAACAAACACATAGCAAATGGACGTGGAAACATCCCAATGGAACAAGTGAAATTGACTTTATTATGTGTAACAAAAAATTTGTCATTGTAGACTGCAGTGTGCTAAACAGGTTCAACACAGGGAGTGATCATAGAATGTTGAGATGTAGGATGCACCTCAACACTAAACTCGTACGTGGCAACCTCATAAAACAAACAAAATGTACTGTCATAATAAAACAACAACCTTAAAAAGCATTATAATACTTCAAATTCGAACTGAGGAGCAGATCCTCTGCTCTAGGAGATCTGACATCAGAGGTCCCTGGAACCAGTGGCCTTAAATTAGGGACGGGCGACTGCTTATAGCCCACTGAGTTGCTCATGGTGGTCGTTAAACGTTCAATAAAAAAAATAGCATCAAAAGAAGTAGACATCTCTGAAGTTAACAAGAAACTAACCAAGGCTCTTATGGAAAGAGCAAGAATAATAGGTGGCACTAAGAACAAATTGCATATGAAGAAAATATCAGAAAAAAACAAAAATGCTGATGCAAATGGGCCTGGAGAAGAGGATAACTAAAGGTGTCACTTCCAATGCGAAGTATATAGAGCTATGCAAGATAGTACGAAAAAGTATCACTGAAGATGTAAGGAAATTCAACTGTGAACTAGTAAGAAAAGCAATTGAAAACAATCAAAGCAAGCCTGAAGAGAGCAAAGGGGCATCTCAGTAAGGGAAGTAAACAGATTCTGGCACTGAGAAAAGAAGATGGCACTGAGAAAAGAAGATGGCACTGAGAAAAGAAGATGGCACAGCAACAAGAAATAGAAGCGAAATATTTCAAGAGCGAAAGATTTCTACTCAAAATATATGAAAGATATGACACATCTACTTTAGATATTACGAAAGGTAACAACACCAAAGTCCCTCCAATCCTCCCGGCAGAAGTTATAAATGCAATTAAGAACATGAAACTAGAAAAAGCTCCTGGAGAAGATGGAATTCTTCTTCTGGAGCAAGTTGAGAAATTGAAACTACACTCGCCCAAATTTTCGCTAGATGTCTCATTGAAGGGATGATTCTTGAGGATTGAAACAATACTGTAATTATCCTGCTACATAAAAAAGGTGACATTGAGAATCTCGGTAACTACATGTCCATCAGCCTTGTATCAGTGGTTTATAAAATCTTCACTAAGGTTCTTTCACATAACACTGGACATGGCTCAACCGAGATAACAAGCTGGATTCAGCAGTGGCTACATCACTATAGATCATATCCATGTGCTGAGACAACTAATTGAAAGAACGAGGGATGGAATATGAACTCCCATTATTATAAAACGGCCTTTGATTCCGTGAAAACATCAGCAGTTACAATGGCTTTGAAATCCTGCGGTATTGAAGATGGTATTATATAATGTACTGACAATACAATTTTTAAGAGCGATATGCCTTCATGTCTTAAAAGAAAAGTGTTTAATCAATGCATCCTTCCAGTTCTTACATATGGAGCAGAGACATGGAAAAAAAAGACATCCAAAGGCTACAGACAACTGAAAGAAATAGACAGAGATGCATATTTGATGTAACCAGTAATGATAAGAAGAGGAACTCATGGATAAGGAAAATGACAAGAGTGGAAGACATCATGATCATAGTAAAATTCCTGAAATAGCAATGGTTTTGGATTTGGTAAGTGCGGGTACCAAAGGTACCCAGTTTATTGCTATCATGGAATACATACATTGGAGATATCACTAAAAAGTCCAACATAGAAAAAATAAAGATGAAAAATCTGGTTTAAAATGACGATGCACACAATGAAGGAAAAGCAGATCGGCATATTCTACAATACAAAGTAGAACATGTACAACGTTATAAACATATGAACAAGGGGTGAGAGCAAAGTTAACAAATTTAGTAAGAACAAAAAACCGCTTCGAAGGGAAACACTAGGACATCTAAGACATACAATGCGAGCAAATGAAAAACACAAAGCACTATAACAAAAACATGAAACAATATGGCACTACGTGAGGTACAATAGAAACAGTATCTGGTGGGGAAGAAGCGCTAAATATAATCGGATAGAGGAAGCACGGTATCACAAAATTGTTTCTCAGCGAGATCTTTCAAGGAGGAGAGACGGCGGGTGTATCGTCTCGTGAAGACCTGGTATCTAGGATCTGTGACACTTGGGGATTTGAAAAAGAACACATACGCTTCAAATTGCATCACCGTTGCACACAGATCAAGATCAGGTGAACGGAGGAATTCTTCGGTACAGACAACCGTACGAGCAGATTGGAAGAGGCGTGCAAGTTGTCTGGACAGTGGGCCAGGAACAAGAGGAAACTAATCAATGGTCTGAATAACTTCATCATCTGTGAGAGGATTGACAGGGCCAGAACGAAGATGCAAACTGTTCGAAGGGACATCAGGCTAAAAAACATCGGAACCGGTAACATCGGGAACACTGGAGGAGGCCACAGAAGAAGTACCAGAAAGATGTTTCACCTTTTTCTGTTTCACAGAGCCTTTGGAAGTACCAGTCCGTTTCGAAGACGAAATTGAGGTGGAGAAATCCATTGGTGGATCTGGATGAGCACCCAAATCAAGAGACGAGAATTCAAGTTGCGCCGAGGAATCAGTATTTTTTCGATCAGCATAGGTGAACGCTGAAACATCAGCCGTGGCAGCAGGAAGGTGCAGCAACAGGGGAACATCAGACACTGTTGTAGTTAAAGTTCCGATATGCGAGAGACACAGAGGAGATCTAGTCGGTCGGAGTGCCGAAGCACCACTCGACACATCTGATTCGGCACACTCCGCCGGAGACACATCAGTAGTGGATGACTTCGCTACTGACCCAGAAGGAGGATGGCCGTCCGTACAGTGCGAAAGAGGAGGGAAGGGATCATTGTCCTTGACTGGAAGGTACGTCTGACGGAGAGAAGGAGCAGTCGCGTCTGGCAAAACACTAGAAAAGAGGATGGTAGAAGAACCAGTATGATCGGCACTGTGAGGCGAGCTAGAAGAAAGACCACGTCGTATGCGCACACAGGAGGCAGTGGTATGATCTTGTGTAAGACAGTGAGTACACTAGTGAGTGGTAAAAAACCTTGAAATTGTACCTGTGGGCGCCAATTTCTACCGCCGTAGCGTCTGTAGGACAATCCGCCAAGGCATTCTCAGTGTGGAAAACGACCAACAACTGACGGCGAGATCCCGTAGCATGCGCAAATCGAGTTCCGCGTGGAGCGTCAGAAGGCGACGGACCTTGCCAACGATTTTACACTCATGATTGAGAAGGAGAGGAAGCGCAGTATCAGGCACTTCCTGTGGAACAGGATAGAACGTGATGTTCACCAGACGCTTGGAAAGAGGCGAAGGGATGAGATGATTTGTTCCAATCGAAAGCCCGTGCACAAGAAAAAATCAGCATTCTGCTTGTGCTTGAACTGCACTGAGATGCCCCGAGGGGTAAGAGAAATTCCGGCAAATAGGCGCAGACTACACATGACCAGAGAGTGCCTCCATGTAGCGTGGCAAATGAGTATTTGGTAAGGCATGAAAGAGCACAATTGTATCCAGGAGGTTATGGAACTCACAACCAATCTGCGAATTTTCATCAATCGTGACCTTCACCTTGTGATTGGATACCTGAATAATAGGTGTTGATTGCAAAAGACTATCAGGTAGAGAAGAATCGGACGAAGAAGTAGCGCCTCGTTGCACTGTAGAGACAAATGACATCCTCGGAAGAGAAGTATGTGCAGAGCCGGCAGGCACAGAAGGCCGTGAGGGAACAGAAGCACAGGCAGAAGGCAAGGCAGTAGCATCAGTAGTACCTAGGGAGGGCACCGAGTCAGAGGCAGAAGCTGAAGAAGGAAGCGCAACCAAGTCTGGTGAAGGCACCAGAGCAGGAGTACTAGGAAGCTGGGAAGGCATCTGAGAAGACACATCTGAGGACGAGAGTATGTCAACTTCCCTGGACGTGGGAAGTGTGACGTGACGTGCATCCGCCACGCCCAGAGATGATAAGGAAAAACCGAAAGCCGCCATGTTGGCAGCTTCCAAACGTAAACAAACGAGCAAACGATATAAAAACGGGTGAATATGAACTAATACAAGGACGATAGCGCCAGGAAAGTAGCTCAAAGCGTACACAGTACCTTTAGACAGGCGTGCCACGCAACAGGTGAGTGACGGACGAGGTATTCCACACTAAAATGCATAAAATATTGGAGCCACCAACACAAAGTCTGTCAAGAACGAGCAATTGGCTGGCCATGTTGCCAGATGAACGGACCACCGATAGACTACCGGAATTTTAGACTAGAATTTAAAGGACAGAAAAAGACCCGGAAGAAGACCACATGGGAGATGGATGGATGAAATTCGAAAGTATGCCGGAGTAACATGGAGGTGACAGGCTCAAGACAGATAGTTGTGGAAGAAACTTGGGGATACCTTTATCCAGCAGTGGATTGATAATGGTTGACAATGTTAATGATGATGCTGCTGTTGATGATTATATATAATTATAGTACTAATGTAGTTAATAAATTTAACCTTTCAAGTACGTCCAGTGGGTGTATAATGCTAGCAGTCATGCCCGTTCGTAGAACGGTGATAATAGGGAATCTATATATATATAATTTTTGGACATAAAATTAAAGAAAGGAAAAATTAATTAAGGTAAAGAAAAGTAATTTAAAATCCATAACTGTTGTATGATTTAGTATAGGGTCGTGACGTCATTGCATAAGGTTGGACGTAAAACGGTAGCAGGTTTCGGTGCCCCTTATTTTTAAAACAGAATTTCACGGAATTTTTACAGCATTTCAACGTTTCTGGCATAATTACCTTTAAACCTATCAGCGTTTTGAAGCGTAAAGCAAAACCACACATTTGAATTTTTGGTTTTCAGACTTTTCTAGGTGTAGAAGTGGTAGAAAAATTCAGGTAGACAACGTTCCAAAGCCACCATTTTGATTTTCTGGATTTTTCCGACTTTTCTAGGTATTCGGACTTTAAGACTTATCAGCATGCAAATTTTCAGATCTCTAGGTCATTTAGAAGTAGTCGAACAATTCGGGAAAAAATTCAAACAGGCAGTATTCGAAAGCCGACATTTTGATTTTTTCTTTCTTTACTTATTTTCCGGTCTCTTCTAGGTATATGGACGTTAAGACCTATTAGTATACCAATTTTCAGATCATTTAGAAGTGGTAGAAGAATTTGCGGACACTCGCATTTCCCCTTTTTTCCTACTTTGCTTTACATACTGTATATAGGTAAACATACACATGCATATGTATATATTTTCAGATATGGTCGAAATTTTCACCCAAAAACGAGTTTAGTGAGCGCCCGGACTTAAAGAGGATTTCTCCCGGTCCCGAGCTCCTCCTTTACAGGCGGCCTATGCTGTGTTTAAAAGGATAACATATTAAAACATTGAACATCAAAAGAGAAAATTTCATTTCGTTATTCAGGACTAAGAATATTGTGCAAAATGTACATGTGCGATTACGCTAGTGATAGAGTAATTAGCACTGGCCGCACAAAAGGAAGTATTTGCACTGAGATGCCTAGATATATTCGTCAAAACATGTACTCACAAAATTACGACATGAGTACATGATTCTTTGTTATGAAGGTGTACAACATGTCAGAAGACATTAAGAATGCTGATCACGTTGTATCTGCATATTATATGTTTTTCCATGCGTGTTTATCTCCTGATTTAAAAAACAGAGAAATAAGGGGGGGAGAAATAAAATTACATAGTTGTCAGTCTCTGATTTTAGCGCAGTTAACAGAGACTCCTGCTAACTTTCACAAGTCGCGTTGAAAGAACAAAGAAAAACTTCATCATCCCACACAGAAGTTAGACACCTGAGTCTCAGTACACAAACACACGCGGACGCACAAATCATTATATTAGATGTCCCTTCTGTAAGAATAGATGACGTCACGGATCTTTGCGTCCTATACATTATTCTTCAACGATACATTGTTCATATCGTCAACACAAGCACTGTAATGATGTTATCTGTATACAGAAATTGTTTCTTTCTTTTTTCCACACCCACACAACCTCTCCATTAATACTGAGTAATATTGTAGGATGATGTTCCGCCCAAAACGACAAGAATAAGGCTCATCTTTTTGTTCAGGTTATGTATGATGAAGGTTTCCCATTCTGCCCTCAAGTTCATGACCTCTTTGTCACTGCTTGCCACAGGTCGCCATCATTATCCACTGATTATAGTTCATTTCCAGTAACCTGAGTCCGTAGCGTACGTTTCATATCCGTGGAAATACGCTGAATCATTTGTAACATTTCATTGTTTGAAGTCACGCTTCCCACCTAGCTACCTTTCTCATCATGTTTTATTCAGCTCTCATAACATTTGAAATCGAACTTCCCTCTAAAATGTTCCATTCTCTCTACGAATCTACCCAGTGCTTTTCATTCTGTATGCATTCATTGCAGTTCTGCCCTGTTGACCAAGGCTTTCGAAAATTCCGCAGAATAACTGCTCAGTATTGAATAAACAGGTAGAACTTTGTGGCCATAAAAATGCTGAATATGCCTAGAATTTTATTTTAAAAGCATTTTTTTAATGAATTGTAATGATAACGGTGGCATGTTAATTTGAATTTTACACTATTTCTTTCTTTGTGAACATATTAGATAATGTTCAATTATCGAAAAAGCGCCATGACATAACAACTGAGCAACAGACTGATAGATACATCCTTAAATCTACTGGAGCAAGCGTAGAATATGAATAACTAAAATCAAAAGCAGTTATGTGAATGAGTTTTCTTTTTTATATTTATATTACTACCCAGCACTGAAATTGCAACACAAGAAATTTCAGTGAAATGAAGATCTGCATGTCAGAGTCCTCAAGCGGTATCCAAAACTGTTAAAGATCCATAATTATGGGTAACAGCCAAATATCGGATTATCATCTTCAAAATTGTATTATATGGCGTAATCCCGTATTTCTTTCATGAACTGTAGGTTGATTATCTCAGGTCATCCCAAATATACTGTCGTTTTCAACGTGTGAAGAAAAGAAAAAAACGTACCAGAAACATATGTTTTAATCCATATAGTAAGTGCCCCCGGTAGTTACAACCTTCTCCCATCGATCGAAAAGGTTTTGAACCCCAGACTTGTAGACGTTTTCGATGCAAAAAGGCAGAAAGGGTTCGCCGTATCTCCTCCACATTTCGAAGTGTAGCCCCAACAAGATGGTTTTGCAGGCTGCGAAAGAGGTGGTAGTCGGATGGGGCGATGTCAGGGGAATATGGTGGATGTGGAAGTTTTTAACACCCGAAGTCCTGCAACGTGGCACTGGTCATTTTCGCTGTGTGCGGTTTTACGTTGTCCTGTGCAGCAGCACGCCTTTAGGATTCACGATTACTTGACGTTTATCCTGCAAAACAGTGTGTAGACGCTGCAGCTGCTGACAATAGACTTCCCCTGTAATGGTTTTGTTGGGTGGCAGCAGCTCGTAATATAGTATACCTTGCATATCCCACCACACAGACATCAAAACCTTTTGTGGGAAAGGTCCTGGTTTCGTCACTGCTGCAAGCACATTCCCTTTGGAGAACTATTGCCGTTTACACTTAATGTTGTGATAAACAATCCCTCTTTCATCGCCCATGACAATTCTGTGCAAGAACGACCCCCTTTCTTCACGGGAGAGCATAGAAGTGCAAATGCCCGCACGCTGTTGCAGCTGTTGTGGAGTGAGATCATGGGGTATCTACTTATCCAGTTTCGAGACATAACCGAGGTCCTGCAGATGAAGGTGAACAGTGGAATGGGTTGAATTAATAAGTGTGGCCAATTCCTCGAATGTTGCCTGCGAATTTTCCTCAACAGCAGCTTTCAGCCCGTCGTTATCCAGCTCAACAGGCCGTCAGGGTCGCTGCCTGTCCTTGCGACTGGTGTCCCCCCCCCCCCCGTCGAAATTTCTGGAACCAGCGTTGACATTTCCTGACCTCATGGGTACCCGGCCCATATACGGCATTGATGTTTCATGTTGCTACCGTTGCTGAATGTCGATGGTAGAACTCATGCAGCATAATGTCCCTAATGTGGTCTTCTGACTCTGTCATTTCCTATTCGGTTTAAGTACACAACGACTGCACCTAGAACTCCCGTTTGCGGTCTCAAGTGACTTGAAAGTCTGCTCGCGTGATCCCACTTGTACTCACCGTGGTCGACGTCATAGTCTTGGCACCAGGACACTCACTACTGTTGGGCTTGGCAAAACGACATTACTTCTGGGATGACCTGATAATATAATGTAGCCATTTTATTAAAAATGTCACTAGCAAATGTTTCACGTTTTGGACTGTCATCTGGCTGCCGTTCTTGAAGAATTTCTAACTTGTTGGCGTTTAACTGCAAACGATTGCATTACATCTTGCGCACCATAAACTACGGTATCTGTACATCTGTAGTTGGCGTTAAGCTAGTCTCTTGGTATTCCGTAGTGACTAGTGACCGTGTGAAAGCAGTTTTAATGCTTCCCACTGCCTCATTGGAAAGTGACGATTCATCATTATTTTTCTTCCGAGAATTTATCCTCCACGACTTAATTAACTTCACATCTGATGACTTCTCTTATTACTTTGCTCTGAACTTTCGCTGAACCCTGACAGATGTTGCTTCTGTCAGCCACACAGCACATTGTGCCTTTTTTGCCACAGACGCATCTTAACTGCACAGCTGCTACAGCGCTCCTAGTGGCGGATGTGGTAGTCGAAACACACCAAAGCGGAAACTGTGTGCGTGTACAAATCACTTACAAATAGAATTAAAAAAAACTGATATAAGACTGGTCATTATATACACTGCTGGCAACCCAAAATGCAACACCAAGAAGGAAGCGTGCGATTGGCCTGAAATTCGCAACATGTGTCGCCCGCTAGAGGACATGCAAACGATTAGCATTGTAAGGCATATGCAAATCATGTGCGCCCGGCACACCACCGAGAAGCACTATAAGAAGGGTGCACAGAAGGCGGGGTGTAAATAGTGGAAGTGTGTTGTGCTGCCGTACCTGTGCGTGGGAAGCTTCCTGATGCCTCGTCGCAGAATACGGCAGTCATTCCAGCACGTTTTGGAGTTCGACAGCGGACGAATAGTGGCTAATCGCGACAGCGGTTTATCGTACCGAGATATCGGCGCCCGTGTGGGACGACATCTAGCCACAGTGAAGCGAGTATGGATTCGGTGGGTGCAGGAGGGACGGACGGACGGACCGACGTGAGCGATTGCCGCATCCGCTGCACACCACCGAACGAGAGGACAGGCATGTTGTGCGGTGGGCATTGACGGTTCGCACCGGCACATCACGAACGTTAGCGCAGGAATTAGGGTGTGTTGCGCAACAACCTGTGTCAGCACGTACCGTTCGACGTCGTCTGCAGGAGCGGGGACTTGTCGCACGGCGCCCATTGCTTCGATTACCATTGACGTTACACCACCGGCGAGTGCGGCGGCAGTAGGCCGTTGAACGCCGCACCTGGACTACGGAATGGTACGACATTGTCTTCTCCGACGAATCCCGCTTCTGCCTGCAACACCAAGATGATCGGATCCGCGTGTGGCGACACCGCGGCGAGAGACTGTATGACGCCAACATTATGCATCACCATACCGGTCCGTCATGGTTTGGTGCGCAATTGGATATGACACCCTCTGGTACGCATCGCCGGTACACTCAACAGCCACCGCTACATCTCCGACGTTTTGGAGCCTGTAGTCCTCCCTTACCTGCAAGACCTGCCAGCGGCCACGTTTCAACAAGACAATGCGCGTCTGCACGTGGCACGCATCGTGCAACAATTCTTCACGGCCCACCAGGTGTCACTGCTGCCGTGGCTCGCCTGTTCTCCCGATATGTCGCCCATCGAACACGTCTGGTCGCTGATCGGCAATCGAGTGGCCCGGCAAGCTCCACCCGCGGCTATGCCTGATGAACTGTGGCAACGTGTGGAAGCAGCCTGTACTGACATACCCCAAGCCCACATCCAAAGCCTCTTTCGTTCAATGCCGCGGCGTGTAGCGGCCGTTATTGCCAGCCATGGGGGCCACACGAACTATTGATGTTTGCGTGTTCTGCAAGTCGCACGGGCCTGTAAGCTTAATAGTTTCATCTTTGTATCTATTGTTATATGTCCAGTAAATCTGGCTTTGCTATCTCGTGTCCTTCTTAGTGTTGCATTTTGGGTGGCCAGCAGTGTATATATATATATATAACACATTATAACATTGTAATCAAAGTAATAATTTATGGACACTTTGTATATATTAATTATTAGGGACACTGTATGTATTAACTATTATGGACACTCCATGTATATATATATATTAACTATTATGGACACTCCATGTATATATATATATATATATATATATATATATATATATATATATATATATATATATATATATATATAACTCTTATGGACACTGTGTATATAATAGTGTGTTCCTATTACTTTTTCCGTAACTGAATATTAACTACTGTATGTGTGAATCCGTTGAAAATTAGAATTTGTGGAAATGGAAGGGTATTTCTTTTTTCTTATTTTATTTTCTCGGTTAAATTCATAATTTTTGTATAGTATGGTTTCTCTGTCTTCCCCTGCATAGATTCTGTTAAACTTTTTTGTTACCCTTGAAGCTTTTCTTAAGCGATTCAAATTATTTTACAAATTGTGCTGGTTATTTTGGTTAAACCGTTTAATTCTATTTTTAACTTTGTTAATTTTATTTTTAACTCGTTCATTTTCTATTTTTAACTCTTTTTAAACTGTTTTCAATACTATAAAACTTTTTTCCGTGAATACTAAAATTTTACAGTAACGGTTCTACCAATAACACGTCAAGGTTCTTTCTGTAACGCTTTTTAACTCTTTAACTCTTAATACTGGTCACAGTTCTTTCTGTAATGCTTTTTAACTCTTTCAATCACATAAAAGTTGATAAATTATTTCTTTGATTCCATTAAATTCTTTTTCAGTTTTTTCAAAACCTTTTGATAATTCCGTAATAGTTTTTAATTAATTTGACTGAAAACTGCTTTTTAAACTGTTTTCAATACTATAAAACTTTTTTCCATGAATACTAAAATTTTACAGTTACGGTTCTTTTAATAATACTGCTGGTCACGATTCTTTCTGTAACGCTTTTGAACTCTTTCAATCACATAAAAGTTGATAAATTCCTTCTTTGATCCCATTAAATTCCTTTTCATTTTTTTAGAAAACGTTTTTCCGTTAAATTTTTAAATTGATTTGACTGAGTTTTGTTATTCCTTTGAAAACTTTCATTAAACCTGTTAAACCTATTTAGCACTTATTTAATCAAACGTAATTTTACAAATTAATTTCAACTCTGAGGTTAATCCTCTTAAATTTTGAGCAGATATTTTAAAATTTCTCACTTAAAGCTGTCGGGTTTTTACAAACATATATTATTTCTTTTTTCTTCTTTGTTCTGGCATTCTTTCATTAACCCTGTTTATTGATGTCGATGAGCTATTTTATTAATTAATACTAATTGTTTGTTAACCTTTGTGCAGGTGTGGCATATGTGTCCAGGCAACGCACCACATCGTTACAGCTTCATGTGTCCCAATGGAACCATCTTCAACGAGGTGAGAGGAGTATGCGACTGGTGGTACAATGTCATTTGCCTAAAATTAGAACCAGCACCTATCCTCATGCGCAGATCCGGATAACCTACCTTCGTCTGATTCTACCGCCATCTTTCCTGCCAAATCATGAGCAAAATTCTGTAGGACTGAGTAGCTTCAAAGTGATTTTCACTCTTTCTGCAGCGAATCACATGTTCTCTCAGCTAAACAGATCACAGAAGACGAACTTTTGAATGTTAATCCATTTTCAACCCACCATTCAACTCAGGAACTTCGGACTGTAGAAGATCTGAGTGATGGAACATTTCAGTGTGTTGTTCAGACAATATACCATTCATCACCCGGTCACATACAAAAGGACAATAATATAAAAATTATTATTATTATATTATTAGTACCGATACGTGTTGTTAAATGTCACGTTTAATGTTCACGCTTTTTTTCTGGTTTTTTTTTTTAGGAAGAGAGAGAGAGCCTTTGAGTAAAACAGCGTATATTTTATAAACGTCTGGAGAATAAGCGTAAGTTCTATTGTAAGTATGTAAATAAAATTACAGTTTCATCAGCCCGAAACAGATCAATTGCATTCACTCTTTGTAAATACCTTTCTACCACAGCGATAGAAATTTCTTTGAAATTTCGACGATTTTAGCTACTTTTAACGTTAAAGAAATAGTGAATATTACGGCACACACGTACCGTAATTTTTGGGCTAAGAGCCGCGGCTCATATGAGGAAAACAAATTTCTGTTTGTCCACCCTTCCGCTCTTATGCCGATGAGATGCTTAACTCGATTTTTTGTCTAAACAACTGCTTAACAAACGGCAATTTTAAGTTGAATGTCATATCACTTTCTCAGTAAATAATCAGGAATTTCCTCCTCTTTTAGAATCGTTTTCTTTTTTCAAAGTTATTGAGAACGAAACGAAGATCCATTAGCTGCATTTCCTCCAGTACGTAACTTGTCTTTTTCACTTTTCGTACAATACTGCACTGAGCAGAAGTTTTAGAACACAACAAAATCTATCAAAAGCACCGAAATGTATTGTTATTATGTGACTAAATTTAATATTAATGAGAAAGCAATAACGTGGTAGTGTTGGGATACATTTCCCGCATATATAGTCAGCAGTAACTTAAAAACCAAATATAAATAACATAAATTTCTAGCAGCGATCCCACGTTTCTATCACGTTACATCCTGCAGCAATTCTGAAAATTTAGTGTTGTTTCACAAAACAGGATTAAAATTTGTTATAAAAAATACAGTGGTTTATCAGAATAATGGAAACACTTACAATTTGTACAGAACTTTTATTAATAAGCTGTACGCCCACCGCGGTCTTTCAGAACCTAAGCAATTCAACTTCGAATAGACCTTACAAGTCATGCATATAAGATAATGGAATTTGGAACAATTCTTCCTGAAAAATGTCCCGATTGTGCCAGTGATGTTGGAGGTGGAAAGTGTGATCTGACCTTTCACTGCAGATATTCTCACAAATGCTCAATATACTGAGATCTGGGGATTGAGGTGGCCAGGCTAGCTGCTGTGCGTCATCCTCCCGCTCTGCAAACTGCAAGACGTTTCGCACAATGAACGGGTGCATTCTCTGCTTGAAATCAGGACGTCATTAAGGAACGATGCCTGCAACTTTAGTGCAGGTGGTCCCCGAGAATAGATTCTTGCGTTGCAGATGTGACACGACCCTGCGGAATTAGCAATGGCCCAAAAGAATGCCATGAAATGGCATCCCACCGCATCAGGGATCCACCTCCATGCCTCGCAGTAGGAACCAAACACTAGGAGTGATATGCTTCAGGAGGTTTTCGCCAGACGTACACTCTACCAGATCACACGTTACCTGTCAATCGCATTCCAGTTTTTATGTGCTTTTCACCACCTTACACGTTTTGTTGCATTGATGTTGGCAATCACATAATTGTGGATTGCACAGCCATAAATATCGGCAGATGGAATTCCCGACGAGTTGTTATGACGGAAACGGGGTCATTCCGACCGGACATTTGCTGCTATTTGCGGTGCAGTGGTCTTGCGCTTCCGTTGTACAATTCGTGCCAACGTTCTCCTGTCCCTACCTGACATTTTCATATGGCGTCCACAATTTGGTTGTTTGTAAGCAATGCCATATTGTTTTTGATAGGTAGTCATAATCTTCGATACAGTTTCTCGTGTTACGCCTACTGTTTCTGACGTTCTGCTCACCAACACTCCTGCAAGACGCGGTCACCGAGATCTGACAATTACTCCACAACAGCTGTTTCACCTGCGACTGTGGCACTGCCACAATGATAGCAGACATCGTACTACACCCCTTTATCTACCTCACATCGCGGGTGACGTCGTCCCTGTGATATGCATACGACGCATTGCGTGTATTCCAGTCGCAGCCGGTGTTTCCATTATTTTGATAAGCCCCTGTGGTATTCGTAGTTTTCAGACAAGCAGTAAAAGTATATCAAACTGAAAACAGAATTCATTTTATTTCTCCTTTTCAGCACGTTTCTGCTTCATTTGTCAATTTATTTATACCTTTTTCATGAACATTATTTCATGAGAAATGGTTATTTAATATTTATTTTTTTATTTTTGTTCAGATATTTTTTGATAGCCTAAATATTTTGTTCAAGTAAAAGTAGCATCGGTAATTCATGTCGTAAAAACTGTATTTACAAGTCGGAATTTGTAAAAATTTATTATTGTCTAAGAAAACCAAAAATAAATAATGTAATAAAGGAAAGAACATTCGAGACTATTAATGAAATCATCCATTTAATTTTTGCATTAGCTCAAGAAATTACTGAAAACAACTTTAAAAATATTGTGCAATTATGGAAAAATGACTTTTAAAGTACACAGGTAGTTGCGATAGTGATCAAAACGTGTTACGTCGTTATTTGTGGAAGCTCTTACATCAAAGACAAAGAGATTGCAAAATTTCGGGAGTGCGGCGCTTCTTACAACGAATTTGTTTCCTAAATAGCGATTTTCGTCAGGAGCGGTTCTTTCGGCGATGAGGCACTTAGCCCCAAAATTACGGTAACGTAATAAGCCGCAGATTATTTTAATGTACATTGAAGTGCCAGAAAAACTGGTACACCAGTCTAATACTTATTAGGTCCCCCACGGGAGCACAGGACTGAAGACATACGACGGGGCATGGACTCCGCTAGCTTCTGGAAATATGCTGTGGGCAATGCACACCATACTTCCTGCAGAGCGTTCCACAATTCGGGTGTATTCCGCGGTCTTGGATTCCTGTGTTCGATAGCGCGTTGCACGGCATCCCAAATGTGCTCTATCACGTTCAGATCTGGGGACTTGGGTGAGATGGCAACACCCCAAACTCATATGAATGCTCCTCTAACCATAATGTGGCGTCCAGACACTTGTGTGGAAGTGCATTGTCTTGTTAGAACAGGTCCGACCCATCAGCATGAATGCAGGACATGAACGTGTGTACCTCGTCAGAAAGGATGCGCACATAGCGTTGGCTAGTCACAGACGTTTCTAGATGTACCAGAAGTCCCAGTGAAGTCCAGCTAAACACACCCCATACCATTGCGGACACCCCCCTCTGCCGGTACAGTTCCCTGTTGACAGGCGAGATCCATGGCTTCATGGGGTTTGCGCCACACACGAATCCTTCCATCTGCCCGATACATTTGGAAACGCGACTCGTCAGACCAGACTACTTGTTTCCAGTCACCAAGTGTCCAGTTGCGGTGTTGCCGTGCCCAGGCGAGGAGCATAGCTCTGTGTCATGCACCCATCAAGGGGACTCGAGTTGAGCGTCGTCTCCCAAAGCCCATATCGTGCAGGGTACGTCACACAGTCCGTACGCTGATGCTTGTTACGACTGGGCATTTGGGTGCATTCCGAGGTCTCGGATTTCTGTGTCTCCAGCATTGAATTCCGATGATACCTGCGACAGTGTTGCACGCCTATTGCGTGAAACGATTCTTGACAGCCGACGATGGTCACGTTCACCCAATGTCTTTTTACGGCCACACTGGTATCGTAAGTTGGAGGTTTCGCAGGAATTCTTGTAGTCACGGTACACCATTGCAATGGTCGTCCGTGAAAATTCGAACTTCGTTTCTACCTCCGAAATACTATGGCCCATCTCACGAGCGCCAACTATGACACCGCGTTGAAAATCGCTTAAATCATTATTACTTGTCATTCTCATGCCGAAAACAGCTCTGACAGCTGGCAAGGATGTGTATCACTATATATACGCACTGGTGGACGTAACCGAGTACGCGTATAGGTGACGTTGCTATGTATTTTGCATAAGTTCGTCTGTACCAGTTTTTCTGGCACTTCAGTGCATATCATTCGTTCAAGATTTTTGAAGTAGCACATGGCAACGCCAGCGAATCTGGTTGAGAGTTGTTTTGTTTTTTTAATTCGGGGTTTAATGACCACCGTAAGCAATTCGATGGGCTATAAGCAGTTGCTCATCCCTAATATAGGGCCATTGGTTCGAGAGAAGGGAGTGAAAAGCACAACATCCATGCCATAAGATAAGCACAACATCCATGCCTCACTGGGATTCGTACTCGGAACCATGTTGGACGAATGGTCAAAAGGCAGCACTTGAACCACTGCATCACCGTGGCGACGGTGAAGGAATATAATCTGATGTTAAGGGTCGCAACCGCTGGACTGGCGCAGTGGTCTAAGTGACGGCTTCTGACCATTCGGCCGAGATGATTCCCGGTTCGAAACCCCAGTGAGTCATAGATTTCGTGTTGTCTTACGGCGCTGGCTCTCTCCCTTTCCTGGAACCAGTGGCTCGAAATTATAGTCTACTGAGTTGCTCACGATGTTCATTAAAGCTCCAAATAAAACTGAAGAGGGATCTCATAGGTGGAGTGAGCTATTTTGTATAGTTTGGTAGAAACCCCATCAAAAATTTGTGTTTCCTACAGTTTTAACTCGATCTGAACCAGTAGGGAAAACTGCATGGGATACGACAGTTTTCATTTTATTTATTCATTTTTGAATTTTGGGAATTATGTCGTTGTTTATGAGTTTCAATTTGTTGTCTGAAGTGTTATCAACTAAAATGTTACCCATATTTAAATTATGCATATTCGACTGAGATTAAAAATTTGAAATCGTTCATTCAGCATGTCTTCTAAATGTTTGAGCCTTTTGAGGGGGTGAAGGGTGGACTGAGAGAAAAGTTGGAGGGGCTGTCACCCCATTCTGAGGCCCTTCCCTGTGCTATCGTGCCCGGAAATATGACTTGCTGCAATATTAGCCAATGTTTTTGGCTATGAAATTAACATATATGTCTTTAAACTGCCCCAGACTGAGAAATTTAAAAGTATCACTCTTTCGAAATGCTGACCCACGCTTTTTTCAGTTTTTGTTTTCAGTACTAACGCGTGTTTTGTGTAATGTGAACTAAGAAAGAGGAACTTCGTAGTTCACATTTGGACATCTGAAATCAGGCGCACAGGTAGAAATTCTTTCTAGGGGGTTATGTATGATATGGTTGAAAGCTATATCAACAGTCCGTCAATAATTTGCATGCAATATCGATATATTCTTGATATCTTTGGGGGAAAGAAATTTCTACCCTAATTTATATCACTTGAAATTTAATTGGTATCCTCAGTATAAGAATCCTTTTTAAGCTAATTAAAGTTCTGAAATAACAAAAAAATGTATCATACAAAAGATGGAATACTAAATTCCATTAGGAAACGAAATAATAAATCCATTAGGAATAATCAAATAAAATGATGCAACGCTTTATAATAAAGATCCACTCTGAAGAAATGTGTATCTTCTCTCTGGGGTGTCTCCTGTCTAAATGACCAATGGTGACTGCGTTCTTTTTCTGGTTCTGGTATTATGTTCCGTTGAATGCTCACAATTACTTCCAGAAAAGGGACTGGTAATGGATTAGGAAACTTGACCACGGACTTTCACTTTGCTAGATGAATTTCAGCGCCCAGTGTCCGGTAACAGAAAATTCAAAACTTCGGTCATTCACTGTTGTTCTAACCCACTAGGGTTCAACCCTAGAAGGTTGAACCCTAGTGGGTTAGAAGAACTGTGGGTAGGGATCATTCCCGATCATACCCTGGAGGGTAATACCAGCCCCGACCTGGTCAGACAACTCCACAAGGACAATTTCACCCACTTTTTGTCTCAATGGGATATATGGGCAGTGGAAAGAGTCGATAATTGTGTTGTCCGTGCTCTTGGGTTAAATTACAGGTAGAAAGCTTGATAACGTGGAAACGCAATATGTTTACAATTTTGTCTTAGGAGCGCTGACTGGAGAGGAAAATTGAAGCAAACTGAGACAGAGACTTAGGAGATAACAAAATAGCACTGTTAAAGTGAATCCTAAAATTAAAAAAAAAATCTGGGCTCTGGAAAGAGTTTAACCTTCAAAACCCGTCTTAATTGCGCCCCTGCATCAAGTTGACCTTCAGAAGAAATTTTTCAAATCGTGAAACTTTTCTTGTTATGTCATCTCTCTTTAGAAATCTGCCTCTTTGCTTTTGTTTGTTTCTGTCACACAAGGTTTCCAGCAAGTATCTTGGTCTCTAAATTTCTGTATTCACTTTAAATACTTGTGCCTGTACATTTTGTCACTATTCTTTTGCATACCTCACTCTGATTGCTTCTTTCTGATTTTTTTCTAAAACAGAAAAATATTGTTCGCCTATCGTTTGAGATGGAAAAGCGCGTGTCAGATCAGATCCCATTAATCAATCAGAATTTCTCTTGCCATCTCTTTTTCCATGCATTCCGTCCTTTTGTAGAAGGGATTCTGATTGTAGATTCGTTTTCGCTGCGTCATCGTTTCCTTTCTCTCTCTTTTTTCACTATCTTTCTCACTTACCTTTGTGGCTTCACATATTTCTCATTTCTTTTCTCTGTACTTGATAATTTGCTTTCCTCAAATGTACTCTTTCACTCAAAACCATATATACATGATATATGCTCTTTGAAGAATATACACTGAAGTGCCAGAAAAACTGGTACAGACGAGCTTATGCAAAATACGTAGCAACGTCACCTATGCGCGTACTCAGTTGCGTCCGCCAGTGAGTATACAAAGCGATATACATTCTTGGTAGCTGTCAGAGCTGTTTTCGGCATGAGAATGACAAGTAATAATGATTTAAGCGATTTTCAACGCGGTGTCATAGTTGGCGCTCGTGAGATGGGCCATAGTTTTTCGGAGGTAGAAACGAAGTTCGGATTTTCACGGACGACCATTGCAAGGGTGTACCGTGACTGCAAGAATTCCAGCAAAACCTCCAACCTACAATACAAGTGTGGCCGTAAAAAGACATTGGGTGAACGTGACCATCGTCGGCTGTCAAGAATCGTTTCACGCGATAGACGTGCAACACTCTCGCAAGTATCATCGGAATTCAATGCTGGAGCCTTAACCCTGCACGATATGGGCTTTGGGAGCCGACGCTCAACTCGTGTCCCCTTGATGGGTGCACGACACTATGCTCCTCGCTTGGGCACGGCAACACCGCCACTGGACACTTGGTGACCGGAAACAAGTAGTCTGGTCTGACGAGTCGCATTTCCAACTGTATTGGGCAGATGGAAGGATTCGTGTTGGGCGCAAACCCCATGAAGCCATGGATCCTGCCTGTCAACAGGGAACTGTACCGGCTGGTGGGTGTTCCGTAGTGGTATGGGGTGTGTTTATCTGGAATTCACTGGGACCGCGGGTACGTCTACAATACAAATGTCTGTGACCGGCCAACGCTATGTGCGCATCCTTTCTGACGAGGTTCACCCGTTCATGTCTTGCATTCATGCTGATGGGTTGGGGCTGTTCCAACAGGACAATGCATCTCCACACAAGTGTTTGGACGCCACATTATGGTTGGAGGAGCATTCATATGAGTTTGCGGTGTTGCCATTCCCACCCAAGTCCCCAGATCTGGACGTGATAGAGCATATTTGGGATGCCATGCAACGTGCTATCGAATACCGGAATTCGAGACCTCGGAATACACCCGAATTGTGGAGCGCTCTGCAGGAAGTATGGTGTGCATTGCCTACAGCATATTTCCAGAAGGTAGTGGAGTCCCTGCCCCGTCGTATTTATGCAGTCCTGCGCTCTTGTGTGAGACCTACCAAGTATTAGACTGGTGTACCGGTTTTTCTGGCACTTCAGTGTATACACTCACGGACAATTAAATTTGCGCACCAAGAAGGAAGCATCGGATTGAACTGAAATTTTATGGAGGTAATGATACACATGATGGCAAAAACAGAGCTGCAGGACAGTTACAGAGGGATCTGGGGCAGCAGTCCGGTCATCTTCAATAGTGCGTCGCACCGCCTCGTGCGGCGATACATGCTGCAATACGGTCTGGTATGGAGGCGAAAACGTGCCTGATGTTTTCCTGCGGCAGACTGACCCACACGTGTTGGACGGTGTGCCCCAAATCCAGGGATATTGCGGCTCGGCGGCAGCTGGCGTTTCAAGTGGTCCCACTCATGCTCGATAGGGGACATGTCCGGAAAGTGGGCAGCCCATGGAAGTGTCTGGACATGACGTAGGCAGTCCTGGGCCACCCGAGCCGTGTGTGCGCCTGCAATCTTGGCCAGCAATGGGAGCACATGGAGCCGTGGGATCTGATCCACATACCGCTGGCCCGTCAATGATCTACGTACCACTACTACAGCTGATCGGCTATTGTAGGCAATGGCTCCCCAAACCATAATTCCTGCAGTGGGGGAGGTGTGGCTCTCGATAGCAAGGTTGGGATTGTGCCATTGACCCGGGGACCTCCACACCCGGTCACGGTGATCATCTGTCCCTAAAACGAAGCGACACTCATCGCTAAACACCACACGTCACCAGTTTGTGGCGTTCCACGTAGCTCCGGCTTGACACCACTGCACACAGAGCCGTCGGTGTTCCGGTGTTAATGGCAGCACACGTAAAGGGCGCTGGAATTGCAGATTCGCTTCCGAGAGGCGTCGGGAAATGGTTCGTGGGCACACAGGAGCCGCTACATCTGCCTGTATAGCGGACTGGGTCCCTGTGGGATCCGTTTGTGCCTGGCGCACGATCCGTCGATCCTCTCTATCGGTGATCCTCTTGGTCCGTCCGGAGCCTCTCCGCCGTGTGGCAGTGTCGTCATGTGTCCACTGCTCTCAACACAGTCTGAAGGTATGGTCAGAACGATTCACGTGGCGGGCTGTACGGAGCGCCGACCATCCTGCGGTTTTCAGCTCGATGATCAGGCTTTTCTTAAAGTCCGTAATTTGCGTAAATCGACGCAACTTGCGGACTACCAATTGGCCTGGCACTACCGGTTTGGCCTGGCATTTACCCGGCATTCTTGTCACTCTGTACTCTTGCTTGCGTCGGCCAGTGCTTTTCGCCTTCATAGGGCATCGAATACACGCCTGTTTATAAGACTGCCGGTTAGTGCTTGCAGCGCTACCACAGGGTGTGGGGTCATGCGCACTCGCACCAAACGTGGATTATTTGCATAACAGCATGCACTCTAGCTATTAGCAAAGTTTCGCGGTTGTTGCATGTTTTCTTCTAGGTGTGCACATTTCCTTGTCCGTGAGTGTATATATATATATCCTTCAAAGGGCAGTGTTGTTGATCACGCCCTTTCTTTCAAAAACTTCGTTCGTAGGTCTGTAAGCGTATTTTTCAGTCCAATTTTTACTCCAAGTTAAATGATGGCATTTAGAGAGAAATCATAGGCCGATCATCGAAAAGTACGAGATATTATAACATTGGGTAAAAGTGTTTGCTAAGTGCATAAAATATGTGAAGAAGTGCATTTGTACTTGTATTTAACAATTACAAATGCACAATTTAACAATTTAAGTAGACACATGACGGTATTTCGCTGACGTCATGTCCGGAAGTCAAGTCTGTTTACGATTTTCACAATCACGATCTCATTATGGTATGGTTTTGATGTTAATGCAGAAATCTTCGATAATCCGCTTTCTTTTCATGTATTATTACAGATTAAACTGGGTACTTTATCGCCTTGCCGGAAGTCCGAGTTTTTTAACCAAAGCGTAACATGTAATCAATCAGATATTTTTATGTAAACAACACGTCTTAAAAATTCATCCCATGCGAGTTTTTCTACAGTGTCTTGCCCTTACGATTCATCAATAGGTTTGTATATTGTTGGCTAATTCTACGCTGAGCTGTGTTGTTTGACAAAGCAATTATATTTATTTTCCTCCAAGCTTTGTGTCCAAAGGCAGTAACTGCTCTTTCCTTTTCCTTCTCCTGTTCTATGTAGCTTTCTGAATTTTTCACCAGAAAAACTGCCCCATAATATCTTCCACAGGATTTGGGTCATTCGTATATTATGTGATTGACTTCATCATCATTTTTATCCAACGTATTTCTCGCTCAGCCTATGTAAAAAAAAATGGAAAGCGATGCAGATGGCTTACATATACACGGGATACGTTGAATTTGTATTTATATTCCGAAGCTTATCATTAAAAAAATTTAGAATATATTACTGCATAAAGTGGGACCCGTGGCTTCCTTCACCTGTCTTCTACATGAATGCAAATTCCAAGTATGCATGACATCACAGCACTACAGCAGTTTTGCTAACTTTGTTTTTTCCGGAACATTTAAAAATATATTCCACAATCATCTACATAGTTTATTAGGTCATAGTTTACTTTTCGGAGTGCTTGTTTTAGTCCCCCAATCCGTTTTTAATACTTTTCTTTGTCTTCGCAGTTTCAGTTTTCTTTGTTCTACGGGTGTTAATATTGCAGAATGTTTGAGAACGGTCTCTGAGAAAGACCGTTATCACGTAAGTTAATTTATGGAGTACTGAGAGATGGACACAAAGCAAAAGAAATAGACCAAGGAATCGTATTTTTGGGACACAGGATTATACGAAAACAAGACTAGAGAATTGCTGATTTCTCAATACGAATCTCGATGCCTCAAAATTCTTGCTACCGTGAACGACAGCAACAGAAAACTAATACCGAATATTTCTGCAATGCCACAAGTAAAATGGGCCAACGTAACCGAAATAATCATCTATGAAGCTTCTCGATGGTGAACAGATCAGCAAATTTTTGTTGTCACTCTTCATCTATAAGTTTCAAGTCTTCAGAAAAACAAAGGAGCTCTTATGTCTTTTTTATCTATACCGTTTCAGAGCCCTGTATTTAGCAATTTTGCTTCACTACACGTATATACAATGACAAAACACTAGGAAAATTATTCATAAACAAGTACATTGTTATTCAGAGGTCAACTAATAGCAAGAACTTATGCTTCCATTCAGTTGACGAATTGCTGTTTTGATTAATTCGGGGCAACACATTCCTAAGTGGGATTTCCAGCTTTATTGTTTTTGATAATGAGAGGTGACCAAGTAAGACGAGTTACATAATTTTTGTTCTTGACGCAATATCCTAACGTATTTCTCGCTCAGCTTGTGGTAAGAGAAAAGCATAAAACCATTTAGATTGGGTTTAAAGCTGTATAACAACAATGTCGATGATGATCTCATTTTCCGACAGATCAGAATGAGATAATTAGTTTTGCAGTGCAAGACATGTAGCCACGGTTGATACTTTCCAAGAGCTTTCAGCGAGAAGAAACTTTATGATGCTAAGAAAGTAAACTGTTGGAATAACTTCACGTACAGAACGCAAAATAATGTATAAGTCAGTACTGAAAAAATTTTCTGTTGTTGACTTTCTTGACAACTAATTAGTTATTTACAAGCAAACATGGAACAAGTTAACTGTGCAACACATTAGTTGAATAACAATATTGTTTGTTCCCAAACCCCTTCCTTAAAAATAATATATTTCATGATTGAAATATCCATTATTTTTCATTGTTTTATATTAGTATATCGCGTAAAAACACAATATTTATTTTTCATTCATGGTTACCAATTTTATTGTTATATCAGAAATAAAGATAAACATCGTTCCACAAGTTTTTGTACAGCGTCTTTTTATCAGCTGCTGAACTAAGTTGCAAATTTATTCTTTATGCGGAGTAAGGGTAAGTCAAAATAATGTTTCCGATTTCAGTGCTTTACCACACGACATGTAATGAGTGTTTTTAGTTGCGAGATGTGTACTTTATAAGGTAATCTCTTCAAGTTTCAATGCCCGCTACCGATTCCTCGGGTGGTCGGTAGATGGCGTGCAAAGTCCGGCAGAAGGAACAAGTCACACGTACAATGGCGACAAGCGGACAACAGAAGGCATTTTGTGTTCTCGATTTTCATTCAAACAAATCAGTTGTGAGTGTTCAACGGCATTTTCGAACAAAATTCGGGATAGAGACACCCGATGGTAAGTCAATTCGTAATTGGTATTCACGACTCAAGACACGGGCCGCATTTGCAAGGGAAAATCGACTGGACGTCCGTCGTTAGGAAACGACGCAGTGGAGCGTGTTCGGGTAAGTTACGTAAGGAGCCCTCAGAAATCCGCTTATCGAGCAGGTCAAGAACTAGATGTCCCGCAGAAAACTGTATGGCGAGTCCTGAGGAAACTTTTGCACCTACAGCCGTATCGTCTGTAGTTGATTCAAAAGCTGAAGATGGATGACCGCCACCTGCGAGCGTCTTTCTGTGAAAGATTTCTCACTCTAATGGAGGATGACGGTTTCTCTGAAAAGTTAGTTGTTTTGTGACGAAGCTCCACATTTCGGGAAAGGTGAACAGGAATAACGTGAGAATTTGGGGCACTGAAAATCCCCATGCAATCTTGCAGCACGAGCGTGCTTTCCTCGAAAATCAATGTCATCTGTGCAATTACTCATCGAAAGGTGTATGGGCCCTTCTTCTTCGTTGAAGCCACTGTGACAGGAATTACCTATCTCGACATGATCGAACAATGGCTTTTCCCACAGCTGGAAGAAGACATTGATGACTCCATTTTTCAATACGGTGGTGCTCCACAGTATTTCCATAACGAGGTTCGGGGCCACCTCAATGACAGGCTGCCAAAACGATACATTGGCCGTTCAGCTGAGGGGGATGAAAAACTGTTGCGTTGGCCACCACGATCCTCAGATCTCACCCCGTGTAATTTTTGTGTGTGGATTTCATAAAGGATCGTGTCTATGTACCACCACTTGCAACGACACTGGTTGATTTAAAAGCTTGCATTACAGCAGGCATCACAGGAATTAACACCGACATGCTACAAACATTTTGGCAGGAACTTGATTACCAACTTGATATGTGCCGTGTTACGTGTGGAGCGCACATTGAGCATTTATAATTAAATTGAACAAAACTTTATGAAATATGCTTTTCAACAGTACTAGTTGTGTGTATATGCTTTACATTAAGCATGAATACCAAATCATTTAAATCGGGAACATCATTTTGACCCTACAAGTAGTTTTCCAAGGAAATAAACATTTCCAGAGTCTTCTTCAGTTTTTCGCGTCCGCCGTCGAGTCCTGAAACTGTAAATAGAAACAAGAAATATAAAAAAAAACATAGATTGTGATTTCAGTATCGGCTAGAAAATCATTAGCAGTCTTCATGAGTACATTTCTGTGAGAATTAGCTTTTCTTTGGTGCTTCTGAACACACGCTCACACACAGCAATAAGGGTAAGAAAGCGATATGTCAAAAAAAGTCAAGGAATACTCTTATGAGTCGAAAGATATCGGTGCTCTCATTGCGAAAGAAATTAAAGCTATAACGCATGGTAGACCGACGGAAATTATTCACGTCGAAATCGGGCATATGCTCTCAAAAGCTCATCCATGCATGTACTCGTACTGAACGTATTCCCGGCGTTAAGGAATTCAATGCGTCCGTCTAGCAGTTACTTTAGAGAAACTGGAAAATTTTGCTGAAGTGAATGTTCCGATCTGTTTTCGAGTGATCAGAATGACGATGGTCAGGGACTCATCGTTTGATAATTTCATAATACTCTTTTTATTATTATTGTTGCTGATGTTTAACGACTGCAACAAATATTAGGTGAGTGTAAAAGTTTTACCCGTTCTTCATGATGCGAATTCCAAGTAAAATATTTAATTAACAAGTGCAATCACAGAAAGCTCGTGCTTCGAGGAGTTGACGATAAAATGGCACCAAGTATGCAGGTGCATCTAATTTGCAAACAAGTAACAAAAAGGTTAACGTTTCGAACAATAAGAAGCACATTAAACATCGTTTTCTGTATGAGTTCGACAAAGGTAGCAAAGTAGCTGAAGCAACCCGCAGCGTTTGTGAGATGTATGTAGAGGATGCTGTAGACCAGCAGTTCTCAAACTTCTGACACCGAGGATTCCTTTTCATTAAAGGACGATGCCGCGGAGCCCCAACATTTATTTCCATGCCGGTATTCAATGTGAAATTGTTTTTAAATGAGAATTTAAGAATTTTATTTCTGAGAAATCTGAGAAGTATTGGTTTTACAGGGTGAGTAATAAATAAGTTCGTAGCGTTTCGCGGTACAGATTGAGAAGCTCCGCCGAAGAAATGAAACATGCGCAGTAAGGCGGAATGTGTCCCACGCCTGATTGGGTGACGTTCTCCGCTGCTCAGACGAGTAGGCATGTGCCGGGCCCAACACTTCTGCTGCTCATATGAAACGAGAATGTCAGAGGAGAAACTTGTTGTTCGTGTGTTTTTACGTCATTATTGTAAAAAAGGGTTTAACGCGACAGCTGCCGCGAAGGAAAATTGTAATGTTGAAGGTGACCCTGCAACAGCAAGAAAATGGTACCAACGCTTCTGGTCCGAAGACACAGAGTTCGTTGAGAAATCGAGGTGTGGGAGACCGGTGAACACCAACACCGAAGCCCTGCGTCTAGCTGTTGAACAGCACCCAAGAACCAGCACCCGACGATTAGCAGAGGAGATCCATGCATCACAAACCACCATCGTTCGTCACCTACAACAGCTCGGTTTTCACTCTAGACGTCCGCAAATTGTTCCCCATGAGTTGAACCCAAAGCAGCCACCCCGGTGGCGCAGTGGTCTAAGCGATGGCCTCTGATCATTCGTCCGTAAGGGGTCCGGGTTCGAATCCCGGTCAGGCATGGATGTTGTGTTTGTCTTACGGCACTGGCTCTCTCCCTTCCCTGGAACCAGTGACCCTAAATTAGGGACGGGCGACTGCTTATAGCCCATTGAGTTGCTCACGGTGGTCGTTAAACCTCCAATCAAAAAAAAAAAAAAAAAAAAAAAAAAAAGAACCCAAAGCAAGCTGAGGAGCGTGTCACTGTGTGGCGAGAATTGCTGCAAAATCTACATGATGACCGGTTTTGGGGGAGAATAGTAACGAATGATTAGAAGTGGGTCTTCCTACGTTATCCTGATACCTCGAACCAATGGCTGCGGCTAGCGGATGATGTTCAAGCAGTTGTTCAAAGAGGGCGCTTGAAGTGAAAACAATGTTGTGTGTATGGTGGAATTTCGAGGGTCCTGTCCACTGGGAGCTTGTGCCACATAGTCGGGCCGTCGATGGGAACCTGTATGCCGACCAGCTGGAACACGTAAACGACGTTCTACGCAAGCAATACCCCGCAATTGTGAACCGAAAGAAGGTTCTCCTGCAATTCGACAACGCCCCATGTCATAGGTCACAATTTGTCGGCCAAAAAATTCAGGATTTGATGGCATCGAAATCCTACCACACCCAGCCTACATAGCCCGGATCTTGCCCCTTCGGATTTTCATCTGTTTCGTTCTATGACGTTCTTCTTGGCTGGCAGACAGCTCTATTCTTTGGAGGCTTGAAAGATGGTATCACTGAGTTTTTGCTTCCAAGCCAACTGCCTGGAGTGGCAACGGCATTGCATTTTTGGCTGAACGTTGGCGAAGGACCACAAACTCTAATGGACTGTATTTTGCCGATTGGCCATCTGCGGTGATCATGTGGTAGCGGACTGAACATTGTACCCCAAAATGCTACGAACTTATGACTCACCCTGCTATTTAGCTAACAGGTTACGTAACACTTTCTGGGTTTCTGGTATTCTAGTATTCTTTCATAATAAAACCAATAAAGATCAATGAAGAAAGAAAATGCTATTACAAATGCGTGACAAGTATTCGTAAGAAAAAAAATTATTGAATTTCTGACTCAATGCGATGAGTGCAGTTGTTTGTTCTCCTTACAAAGTTCTTTCACGTCCGGCTCTATGGAGAAGAGTTGCAGTCGTATGTCTGGCTCTGCATCCACTCTGTAGCGATACTTGGACTTTGTGAAAACTAAGTTGAAAAGCCAGTCTTACACAGATACGTACTGACAAAGGGATGTAATATTCTAACTGCTTTCTGTGATAAACATGGGTACTGTTTCTTTATGCTGCACCAAAATTCGTCCAATTGTAGCTTATTCAAAGCTGCCTTTCAAAAGCATCAGATGTCAGACCGATAAGATTTTGATATGCACTTGGAGTCATGCTACTAGGCTTCTTTATAATTACTTACGGATCTTTTACCAATATATAATTTTCCAAATCACCGTGCATTACATTTGGGCATTACTGCGAGAGGACATAACTTATTTCTAGTAGGTGCTAGGTGAATTCTCCGAAAATATCGTCAAAAACTTCCGCAATAGAAGGGGAAAACTTCCTTGATAGTCCATTTAACGTTCTCGTCTGGAATAACCGATCCACCGCAAATATGTTAAACACTACCACAAATGCGTGGACTTACGACACGTCACTTCCCCGGTGGTAGTTTATTTTCAACTG
Source organism: Macrothele yani (assembly GCA_039090855.1). Lineage (NCBI taxonomy): Eukaryota > Metazoa > Arthropoda > Arachnida > Araneae > Macrothelidae > Macrothele > Macrothele yani. The sequence continues at coordinate 72,808,391 of CM077001.1, forward strand.
AAGTAAAATGTACTGAAGAGATGGACAGAATAAAGCTTGAGCGAATGCCCTGGTCACGTGGTGCAATCGTATGTTCTGTTGCAAATTGCAGGAATCGAGCAACAAGGAAGAGCGCCAGAAAAACTCCTCGTCGCGCCGGTTCACTGTTTCAGGAGCAGTATATAGTTCTTTTGAGAAATAGCTCGTTCAACGCACGTCCTGTCGTAGCTTCGCAACAGTACATCCATTTCGATCATCGGGCTAATAGCATGCAAGCGTGAGAAAAAATATGCTAGGCGAGGGCACCGCGGCGACCTCACACTTTCAACGGCGATGACAATAGGTTGTGCTTTGTTTTGCGTAACTGTTTCGAAACTGCTGCCACGCAGTCCCGAGGATAAAAGACAACTACATGTGGCTTCCAATATGGGTTCATATGTGCCGTTGGTACATGATTTAAAGGAAGCCTTATGTTACATTCATTGTGTAAGGAAATTGAGGAAGCACATTAATTTTTCCAGTGTATTTTCGTTGTTGAACATTGCGTGTCACGATAGAGTTTTCTCGGAAAGCAACGCGGAGACTTTGCAGAGCCTTCGCAGAGGCCCAGGGCTCCGGGGATTAAAATTTTGAGAACTTCTGCTGTGGACGAAAGCAAGTGTCGCCCTTAGTTTGAAAATTACGTGAAGGAAACAGAAACTCTATAGAGATCAATCACGTTCTGGACGTTAATAAGAGGTTTCTGAAGAGGATCTCAACCAAGCTATATCAAACGACCAACATCCAACAGTTGAAGAATTATCAGAAAGGTTTTCTGTACACAGAACAACATTAGAAAGAAGGATGCATGCGCTTGGGTTTATCATAAAGTTCGACCACTGGGTACTATGTGACTTATCCGCAAGAAATGGATCAGACAGTATGGCGCCTGTCTTTCTTTGCTGGAGTGTCATAGAAATGAATCTTTCGTGCAATGAATCGTTACGGGTGATGAAAAGTGGGTCTTTTACAGAAATGTAAAGTGTCAATAGACTGTATGCCGAGTTGGAAAGCCTTCTCCATCGATTTGATGAGAATGATTGCATCCTAGAAAGGTCTTGTTAAGCGTATGGCTAGATGTAAAGGCGGGAATCCACTGGGTGCTGACCAAACAATAAATACTGACCTAACCAAACAATAAATGCTGACCTAACCAAATAATAAATGCTGACCTGTACTGCCAACAGTTGAGAAGGCTGAAAGAGAAATTGGCCGCCCCGGTGGCGCAGTGGTCTAAGCGCTGGCCTCTAATCATTCGTCCGTAAGGGGTCCGGGTTCGAATCCCGGTCAGGCATGGATGTTGTGTTTGTCTTACGGCACTGGCTCTCTCCCTTCCCTGGAACCAATGGCCCTAAATTAGGGACGGGCGACTGCTTATAGCCCAATGAGTTGCTCACGGTGGTCGTTAAACCTCCAATAAAAAAAAAAAAAAAAAAAAAGAGAAATTGAACTCTAAGCTTCCAGCACTGGTTAATCGCAAAGGCGTCACCTTGCAACATGACAACGCAAGACCCCATACATACAGCTTTAGTCACTCAGAGAAATTTACTGGACATCGGATGGGAAGTGTTACCTCACCTTTCGCATTCCCCAGGCCTTGCACCTACGGACTACCACATTTTTCGATCTCTGTAGAATAATTTTGATGGAAAATCCTTCGAAGAAGTTGAAAATGGAAGATTTCTACAGAAAGGGAATTCAATTACTACCAGAAAGATGGCAAGAGGTCATAAGTAATAATGGAAACTATGTAAATGAACAAAGATGTTATTTATTAAAAAAATGTTTTTCTTTTCTACTACGAAACAGGTAGAACTTTTACACACACACCAAATATCACACAGAATCATAGATCGCACATTTGAGACAGTTTCAACCGGTTTTTGACAATTGCATACAATCCATACGCTTTTCACGGGAGAAAAAATTACAAATCATTATCTCATTAGATCATTATTATTAACTTGGGAGTTAGATCGCATTAAATCCTTATTATTAACCAATTTCTGTAATGAGTTGCCTGCCTTAATGAACTCTGCCTTCCACGCACTGGAGGCGTTGTTGGAACTTACTGGCATCATCTACAGAAAACTCTTGTAGGAATTTCACTCGATGACTTTTGTACGATTATTCCAGAAACACTGAAGGAGTACGTACACGTTGACCTTGCCTTCAGGTGGAAACAGTTTATGCCCTGGCGATAACACAGGCCTGCAACCAACAAAGTGTTTAGAAACCAATAGCTGATTCTGATAGATTTTTGGATGCTGATTTCAGGAAAAATAGTGAAAAAATTCCATCACATACCATTTTTTCACAAATTGAAAATTTTGATTTTCGTAGCCACCAATCCATTGTGTTATAATCTACTAAGGAAGGGGATGAGCATTTAATGTCATAAGTCGTCATTACTGGCGAAAACTGGAGATTTTTAGGCAGTCTCTGGTGCGAAAAAAAAAACAATTTTCAAGTAATAATATGTCCAAAAAAAAAAGTTTTGTTTGGACAGATTTTACTTCAAAATGGCTCTTATTTGTCGAGAGCCTACGTTAAAAATCACCATGATTCACCAGTCGTTATCATGAGGAGAATTCCAGGAACATCAAGTGTGACCGGAAATGAGTTAGTTGATGACTCACACCCTTTCGTTCCTCTCCCCTATTCCACGCTTCCAGCTCTCTGCTCAGTTGTACTTTGATCTTTGAGTGAAACGGTTGTGTGCTGAGCAGTGCAATTTTTCTCAAGGTGTTCTATCTGTAGAGGTTAAATTTTTTTCCCGCAGCGGATGAGTATACTCATTTTTATAGTTTTCATATTTAAAGTTTTAACCTATAAAATGTACTAAATGGCAGCAAGGGCTTGTCTTAATTCACCTGATTCCTTTCGTTACATTTGTGGGGAATTTGTAGTGAAAAAACATCAAAGAAATATAACAGATTTTGTGAAGAAAGTATATTATGCATATTTCGGTGTAAAACTTGGTGACCAGAATAAGTCATGGGCCCCACATAAAGTGTGTTACCCTTGTGTAGAAAAATTGCGAAAATGGTCAAAAGGCACGAAAAAGTCTTTCCGTTTTGGAATCCCTATGATCTGGAGAGAACCTAAAAATCATAGTGATGACTTCTACTTCTGTTCATGTAACGTGCAGGGGTACAATTTAATTAATAAGAGAGAAATATTTTATCCAAACCTCCCGTCGGCAATAAGCCCTGTTCCTCATAGCTCAGAAATACCTGTACCTAAACCTACTGAGAAACTAGAAGATATCCCTGAAGACTCTGAAGACGAAGGTCAGGCTTATGACGAGGACTTTCACGGTGTTTCAGATGGCAGCGAGCCCCAACCTTTTTCCCAGCTGGAATCGAGTGATTTAGTCAGAGATTTGGGCCTTTCTAAAGAATTTGCAGAACTCTTAGGCTCTAGGCTAAATGAAAAGAATTTGTTGGCTCCTGGTACCTCTTTCTCATGGTTCAGAAAGAGAGAAACAGATTTCGTTCCATACTTTTCTCAAGATAGTGGCTTGGTTTACTGTAGCAATGTCCCTGGATTGATGGAGATGTTTAATATATAGTATGACGTGAACGAGTGTAGGCTCTTTATTAACTCGTCAAAAAGAAGCCTCAAAGCAGTACTTCTGCATAATGGCAGCAAGTATGCTTCAGTGCCATTAGGGTATTCTGTGTACCTGAAAGAATGTTACGAGAATTTAGCCTTGATTCTCACCAAATTGAAATATAAAGATATTGGATGGACGATACGCGGTGATCTAAAAGTGATGTCCATGCTTCTTGGACAACAAGCAGGATACACCAAGTACCCTTGCTTCTTTTGTGAATGGGACAGTCGGGATAAGGGCAATCACTGGATCAAAAAGGAGTGGCCGCATATGAAAGCATTAAAACCTGGAAACAAAAATGTAGTAAAGAAAAGTTTGGTTGATCCCAGTAAAGTCCTCTTGCCTCCACTTCACATCAAGCTTGACTTGATGAAACAATTTGTTAAGGCTCTATCAAAAGAAGGAGAGTGCTTTAAATACCTTGGCAACAAGTTTCCAGGACTGTCGGAAGCGAAACTAAAGGAAGGTGTTTTCGTAGGTCCAGATATTCGGAAACTTTTTACAGATGAAGTGTTTGAAAGTAAAATGGTTTTGAGTGAAAAAGAGGCCTGGGGAGCTTTTAAGGAAGTCGTCAAAAAATTCCTCGGGAACTTTAAGGAGCCCAACTTTAAATGTATTGTGAAAAACATGTTAACGACATTCAAAGACTTGGGTTGTTCGATGAGTTTGAAAGTGCATTTTTAAAATCGCATTTGGACTACTTTCCCGAAAATCTTGGTGCTGTTAGTGAAGAACAGGGAGAAAGATTTCACCAAGATATCAAGGAGATGGAGAGTAGACACCAAGATAGGTGGAACGTCAATATGATGGCGGACTACTGTTGGATGCTGCACAGAGAAGACCCGCATACTGCCTACAAGAGACAAAGTACCAAAAGGAGCTTTCAGGGGGCAAGGAAAAGACAGCAAAAGGACCTATGAATACCAGGATGTATTAATAATGGTAACTGCTCTTATTAATATAATTTAGCAAATCATTTGCAATAGTTTGATAAATAATAAATTTGTAAATAAAACACTTAAAAATATTTTGAAAAGACCTACTTTTTGCCAGAATATGTAAAATGGGCGTTTTTACCCATATATTCAAGCCCATTTTGTGAAAAATCCTTACGTGATTGAGAAAAATGGATGCCATATTTGAAATCAGCGCACCAAACAATATAAAAATCAGTCATTACATTGGAAACACTTTTTCATGACTCAAATTTTGCAGGCCTATGTAATCTTTCAGCTCAAAAAACAACAAACAAGAAGATGTCACTATTCTAAGTAATCGTGAAAACTATAGGGTTTTTGGGTTTTTAATTTTCTACATGGAATTGCGCATAACTAATACACTATATTGACAAAAGTCACCGGACACCCCTTCAAAAGCAAATGAACTAATTCGCTGCGTTGTTAACATGCGGGGTACAAAAGGTATAAAAGCAAGCCTGCAGCTGACCGCGATCATATCGCACTGTGAGATTGAGTGAAAATGTCGCGGCGGGAGAGGACGGACTTTGAAAAAGGGAAGATTGTTGGGTGTTACATTAGTGGGCTGTCCATAAGAGAAACCGAGAGGCGTTGAAACATACCCAAGTCAACTGTTTTTGATTTACTGAATAAGTGGAAGACACATGGCGTGCCTGAAGCAACAGAACGTACCGGCAGACCAAATAAAATCAGTGATAGAGGACGTCGAAGCCTCAGGAGAGTCGTTACAGCTAATCGACGGAGTACTGCACAGAAGCTCAGTGTACAGGTGAGATGCTGCAACCTCGGTATGTACACGTACCATTCGCAGAGAACTTTATTCCATGGGTTACCGTGGTCGTGCGGCTGCTCATAAGACTTTCATCTCCACTCGGAATGCTACTCGCCGTTTAGCATGGTGTAAAGAACGTTTATTGTGGATCGTAGATCACTGGAAACGAGTCCTATGGACTGAAGAATCCAGATACACGATCCATCAGTCTCATGGCCGTGTGAGGGTATAGCGGCAGCCGTGGGAACGCTTATTTTCCACAGTGTACGGTTCCTACGGTCAAATTTGGAGCTGGCAGTGTACTCCTGTGGGGGTGTTTTTCGTGGTATGGTCCCAGCCCGTTGGTTATCGTGAACAAACCTGTTAACCAGCACGTCTACCTCGATATCCTGGACAATTATGCCCTACCAACTCTGTGGCAATACTATAGAACCGAGCCTTGTTGGTACCAGTAGGATAATGCACCGAGCAATAAAGCAAGGACTGTTACGGCGTGCTTTGACGATAATTTCGTATCGTGTGTAGACTGGCCAGCACAGAGCCCTGATCTTAATCCCATAGAGCACCTATGGGATGAATTAGAGTGCCGCATAAGAAGTTTGGAACCAAGGCCTACTGCTAAGCAGCAGTTAGCGTCAGCATTATGTACTGAATGGAAGCGCATACCTATCGCTGTGTTCGAAAACCTTGTCGAAAGCCTGTCTCGAAGGGTCAGTGCATGCATTAAGGCCCAACGTGGACCGACACCGTACTAATGTATGTCAATAAATGCTAGGTTGTGTTTCTCTTCTAGGTGTCCGGTGACTTTTGTCAATATAGTGTATATATATAAGTGTGATGAAGTGGAATTATTTAAAAAAAAGGAGGAAATGCCAGTAGTGTAAGAAGTCCTTTGGAATGTTGAGTTTCAAAAAATGGGAAACTCTGAAATGGATAGTGGGACGCCATTGCTGCGTTAAAAAGAAGGGAGGGAAAAGCAGCCGGCCATTTTGTGACAAGGTCAGAAAATCAGGGAAAGCCAGCGACCTTTCAAGAACTTGGAATGTGGAATTCACAGAGTCCCTAGCAACAGCAAGGGTATGGCATCTGGCAAATGTCATGGGAGGAATATACGAAGCAGACAGAGAGAGAAAAAAGAGAGAGAGAGAGAGAGAGGCCCAGGACTAGGGGATTAAAATGCAAGCATGTCATTGGCAGAACAAATTCCAGGCACTAAGAGAGTTGAGCGGACGCAAAAAGCTAAAACTCTTTTGGGCCACTTCTCGTTAGATTTCATTGAGTGAGGAGGTCAGGTCACCCGAGCGATGCATTTGGGGACCTAATTTTAGCTCAGCTGCGGCTGAGTAGCTTAGGTAGATTTATACTAACTGCGGTTAGTACTTAACTTTGAAAGTAATTCTGGTTTTCTGGCTGTGGTCTAGAACACCAAAATAAGTAGGCAGCTGATGAGTGCCATTCACATATCCTGTTTTCACGATCTGTAGCTGTAAGTGATTGGACAGATGCTGCTATAAAAACTATGAGTGTGTAACGTCAACTCAGGACTCTAAACGTAAAGTGCTAACTGTCATTTATGCATCGGATATATACAACTTCAGCATCGTTCGTCATCCGTCATTGTACATCTTCCTGCAACAAAATATCCTAAATGGTAATAAAGTTTGTTATGTTATTAAGAGTTTCGTATCTATTCAACGATAGCGTGTATCCTTCACCATGCCTCTGAAAAGGAGAATCTGAATAAGGCTGTCCAGACCTTACCTTCATTCTAGACTGGTGGCAGCGATTACCAATTTCACAAAAATCGGGTAAAAAAATTTCAAAAATTCTAAACAAGTGACTGTTTGATAAATGTGTTCAAATATTCATCATCTATCACGAAACCATAATTTAGAACAGTCGGTGACCACAACATCCCCCCTCCTTCCCCGCCACCACCAATAAAACAAGAAAACTCACTAGTTAAATTAAGTACGAAGAACCGTCTATCACAGTAAGTATAATCTTTATAAGCTTCAATAACTAAATTATTTATGTACACCAAAAAACTGCTGTGAACTGAATAAGTCACGACAATTTTCTGTACGCAGTTCATTCATTGAAAACCGTAACTTACACTGATGAGCTATTACATTATGACCACCTACCTAATAAGCTGTAGGACCACCTTTAGCCCGCAAAACAGCGGCCATTAGGCGAGGTATCGATTCGGTGAGGTGGCAATAGATATCTTGGGATATCTGGTACCATAATGTCAACAGAAGGTCCTTCAGTTCCCGTACATTTCGGGGTGGTGGTGATTTAGCGCGAACCCGCTTTTCCAAGTCGAACCACAAATGTTCGATTAGGTTCACGTCAGGTGAATTTGGATGCCAAGGCATTAACAGAAAGTCACCAGCCTTGTTCCTCGAACCACTCCTTGACGATTCTGGCAGTGTGGCATGGCGCATTATCCTGTTGGTAATGGCCATCACTAGCAGGGAACACAGTTGCTATGAATGGGTGAACTTGGTTCGAAACGATGTTCAGGTACCTGACAGCTGTCAGGGATTGTGCTACTGGGATAATGGGGCCTAAAGTGTCCCAGGAAAACATCGCCCACAGAATAACACTGCCGCCGCCGGCCTGTATCCTCACAACAGTGCATCCAAGTGCCATAGCCTCCGTTAATAATCAGCGTATCTGCGCTTGGCCGTCTACGTGATGCACCAGAAATCTTGATTCGTCACACCAAGCCCCTTTCTCCAATCATCCACGGTCCAATCTTGATTATCTTGGGACCATTATCTTGGTGTTGTTGGCGATAACGTGCAGTGAGCATGGCGACCAGGCTTGGTCTTTGGCTACGCTGGCCCATGCGCAGGAGGCTGCGATGAACTGTGTTCTGTGACACATTGCCCTTATCACGATTTTTGTAACTGCGGGTGATTTGTCGCACTGTGGCCCTGCGGTCTCTGTGAACAATGCGCAACAGTCTCCGCTCCCCTCTGGCATCAATGAGCTGATGATGACCCACGGCTGAACGACAGTTCGTCGTTTGGCCATCTGTGCACCACTTTTGATACGTACTGACTACAGAGGCACGTGTACAACCCACAAGCTGCTCCGTTTCCGAGATCGTAGTTCCGAAGCGCCGTGCCATCAAACTCAGAATTACAATTTGTCCTTTATCAAACAGAATTACAATTTGTCCTTTATCAAACAAAATTACAATTTGTCCTTTATCAAACAGAATTATAATTTGTCCTTTACCATCACAATTTGTCCTTTATCAAACTCAGATGAATCGGCAGCTTTTCCCATTCTGACTCAGAACACTCTACTAAGCGAAAGCCGGTTCTGGGGTTGTATATTTACTATTCTGTGAACTTCACCTGCGCCACCGTTAGGTCTCCAGGCGCGTTCATTTCTCTAGGCTGGGGATGGTCATGATGTAAAGGCTCATCGGTGTATGTTTTGAGACGAATGCTGATGCTGTCATGTATTACAAATAAACATGAAGTAAAAGACATTCTTTTTGGAAACCATTCTTTCCTGATGAATGTTTCATCTTCATTACTATATCTCTCGAGCGCTTGGAAAGCACCCATAATAATGAACAACTACTAGGATGACATGTGACACGTGAAACGAACGATCGTCTTCTCAAAAAATCAACATGCCGTTATCCCAAGGAAGCTGAATCAGGGTTCTATGCGAAACTATAGTCGACGTTAAAGTTATTAATAATTGCATTTAAAATCGCTGTTCCTTCATATTAAAATGAAAACTGCCTTAACTCATGTATGTAGTTCATCTTTCTAAATGAAAGATTGATTGTTCCTATAGCACTGCAGTTAAAATCAATGAAAGTTGTAGCAATTTAAGAACATAGTATGAGCTGAACTACACGCTTCTCTTGTGTGTATGTTGTGAAAGTACAACGGAGCAAAGAGCATGCATCAAGTTTTGTTAGACTGAGCGAAAGTGCGACAGAAAAGTTTTCAAATAGGAAGTAAATCTATGGAGAGAATTTCTCGTCTCGTGCATGTTGTTTGGTCCTGATGTTTAAATGATTCTCTTCCATGGCACAGTGTTATAAACATCTGTGCCATGGAAGAGAATAATTCAAACATCAGGACCAATCAAAAACGGTTCTAGCACCTTGTTTGGTAGGTACGAGAAATCATTACTAGTGACCTAAGTGCAGAGGTTCAAATAATTTCAGACGAACTGTGCTTTCATAAGGACACTATTAGGAAAATAACTCAGAATTTGAAGGAAAGGAAGTGTGTCGCGCGCAGGCGATTCCACGTTCGTTAACAGACGAATAAGGATAGCCGCGACTGGAACCCCGCAGAGAACTCACTGAGGCCGCCCAAAGCAACCCGAACTTCCTGAATTCCATCATTACGTGTAATGACACATGGTGTCTCAATATGAACCCGATACGAAACGACAAAATACAGATTGAAAGTCGGTAAACTGTCCCAAAGCCAAAAAAGTTCGTCAAGAAAGGTCAAAAATCCAAACAACGCTCATCGTTTTCGACGATAGAGAGGGAATTGCGCACAAAGAGCTCGTGCACAACTGACAAAACGTTTTGAAATGTTTGTTCAAGGAATTCTTCGTGTGTGGCCACAGTATCAAGAAGGCGGAAGCTGGAGTTGGTTCCTCTTACTCAGCAACGCTTCAAGCCACAAGTTTGTTCAGAAGTTTTACGCTAGCAAAACAGTCTGCGTACTGTCGCACCCACCGTATTCGACGGACTTAGCTCCGTGTCACTTCTCCTTGTTCCCATATCTCAAGGCATCACTGAAAGGCTGGTATTTTGATGCCGTGGAAAGCATTCAATGCCATCGTCATTCAAGAACTATGATGATAACATTTGAATCACATTGATTCTCCCGTGTGGACGCCAGAGAAAGTTACTTTGAATAAACCAATATTAGTTTATTCATGTATGTCAGCACCATTTTTTGTCTCGTTTTCCAATTTTTGCATTGTATATACTACTCTGAAATTAAATACATAATGAATATAAAAAATCTGGACTTCAAGTGCCGGGCTATACTGATATCGGAATACTGAGACGGACCCTTTTTCCAATACACTTCCTGCGTTTTGTTCACGGTTGCGGGTACATAATTAAAGAACAAAATGGGATCCGAGTCCTAAATATGTAGTAATCGTGCGAAACACAAGCTCATTTAAGCTATCTAGAGGAAAACAGGTTTTAGGGGATCCGAAAAGGTATGAATGAACGTTTTCATGGTTACAGTCATATGACGAAAAAAGGAATTCATCCAGTCCTACTCACAGTCAGAAGCGTAGACATCATGCTCATGAATGGGCAGATAAATATGCAATGAAAAATTATTAGCAGACAATTATCGATATGCTGTGTTTCTTAGTAGTAAAGGACTTCGAAGAGGCCTCTGTGGCGAAGTTTAGCCTTTAGAAAAATGTTGCATATTTAACACGGAGAGGTAATTACTTGGCTAATAATTATAATATTTGTACAGAGGTATTTATTTCACTAATAATTATGCAACTTTTTCGAAGAGCCTTTCATATATTATTATATATACATATACATGTGTATCGAAAAGCATCTTAAGGTGCGTTGCCTAAATATAGAAACAGTCGACTTTGCGCCGTGAACGCAATGTGAATATAGGTAGGAAGCTGAAGTGGTACCTAATTAGACATAACCCTACAACAAACGTTTCGATCCGTCGAGATGATCGGATTGTGTGAAAAGAACACCACAAAGTGAAATAGTGTAATTTTAGGTGTCTCATAAATATAAAGACAACTATTTGAAGTAGCCGCATGCAAATGAGATGTACAAATTAGCATGTTGTACGCACGCGCATGGGCTGTAATTCGGCCCAGCCTACAAAAGACAGCGGACCTGCCGTCAGACATTCATTTGCCGAAATGCCACGCAACAGTCAACTTTCTGGTAAGGAAGTGCAGAAGATTTGAAGACTGAGAGCAAATGGATTGCCTGTAGCAAAAATTTGTAAAGCCATGGGGAGGAGTAGGGCATTCATTTATAAGACTTTATCGAAACGCGGTGCGTTAACTGCCAGAAAACGGCCTGAAAGGCCTCGAATAACAACCAATCGAGATGATCGTGCCATCATGCATTTAGTTTCATCTCAAAGGTTATCACTACGTCAAGTTTCTCGGACTGTTGGTGTCACCGTCTCAAAGGACACAGTTCATTGACGAATCAAGGAAAGTCGCAACATTGTGCTGCGTAAAATGCGCCGTCTGCCGCACCTCACGCGGCGCCACAAGGAAGCTAGATTGTTATGGGCAAGCAGCCACATGCACTGGATGGACGAGTGGATCACAACTATTTTCTCCGATGAGAAAAAGTTCAACCTGGACGGCCCTGACGATTGGAACTGCTATTGGCATGATTTACGACGCGATCCACGCATCTTCTTCAGCAGATAAAAAGGAGGGGGATCTGTGATGGTCTGGGGAGCTTTGGCGTTCAATGAGACAACGGATATCGTTTTTCTGCAAGGCAGGCAAAACTCCGAAACGTATCAGGAAAAGACAGCCACCTTTTACAGTTTGCCGACACTCTAGCGGGTGTTGATTATCTGTTCCAGCAAGGTAATGCCTCTATCCATTGGTCTGCATCAACGAAAAGCTGGTTTAACACTCATCATGTGACCGTAATGGATTGGCCAGCACTCAGTCCAGATCTGAACCCTATCGAGAACGTCTGGGGTATCCTAGCTCGTGATGTGTATGCGAATGGACGGCAGTTCTCAAGTGTGGTGGCATTGAAAGAGCAGATCGAACGAAGCTGGTACTCACTCCGTCCAGAACACTTACATCACTTGGTGGACAGCATGCCCAATCGAGTTTTCAGTGTTATTCGGAACAACAGCTCCACTATTCGTACCGGAAGTGCTCATAATTGGTAAGTCTTTATATTTTTGAGACAGCGTATTTCTGGTTTTTTTCTTGTACTTGACGTTGGAATTGTTATGTTTCCGTCAAACTATTGTGCAGCTGCGTGTCCTATGCTATTTTTGCTATAAATATGAGGTGTACATTTCAGCTCGCTGTTGTTTCTTTTTTTTTTCGAGAATTTGTTCTGTCTCTATATTTATGCGACGCACTATGTCTTTCCAGTGGTCTAGTGATTAGAGGCACAGATTTCTGGTCAGTCGTAAGATCTTGGTCAAGGTTCAAGCCCGGAATCAAGCATGGTTGGTGTGTCATGTCTAAGGACCTCCTCCTCCCCTTTCCCCGGGATCAGCGGCCCCAAATTAGGAGCAGGTGATTCTTTACCGCCTGAGATGCTCGCGGGGCTTGCTAAACCTTCAAACAGAAAGAAAAGCATATTTTTGATTAGGTCTTTCCCTGTCCTAACCTTAAGCTTAAAGTTGTATTCGCGCAAAACATGCTCCGATTTCTGTGCGATTGTTATGCGCAATTAAATTTTGCATTCTGACAAATGTAGGAAATTTTACTTTACATTACAACAAAAGTTGCATGTTGTTTGTATTATAAAAAAACAGCATAAGTTAACATTATAAAAAACAGTATAAATAACATGATGTCACGGTGTTATAAATTTTGTAAGGCTGCGCCGGAGGTGCAGTGGTCCAAGTGGTGACATTTGACAGTTCAACAGCCCTGGATGAGCCATGGGCGTCTTACAGCACTGGTTCGTTCCTTTCCTTGGAACTAGGAAGGGAACGAAGTTATTGATAGCAAATGAAACCTGATAAAAGAAATTCAACCGGAATTGTGCAATCGATAAAATATCCAAAAATAGAAATAGCTACTTAGCACACTAGCGGCTGAAAAGTATGATACGAAAATTAATAAACTGCGTATCCACGGTTTTACATAACTGATGGAACATATCAGAGGCAAAGGGATTTTCAAATGGAACACTTGGAAAGAAAGAAATATAGGAGAAAACATTATATAACTTTACTCCCCCCACCCCAGGGGAAAACCTTTGTGTTTTCTCAAGAAGAACTCTACATAATGAAGAGTACCGTACCAAAACCGCATTTTCCTAAGAGATTCTTAGAATCGAATTAATTCTTTCAAATAGAAATATACACCAATGTCATGATGTCAGAATTTTGAATAATGGAAAAGTAGAAAATATGCTAAAAGTAATCGTAGCAAAAGTTATGCTAAGGAAAATGATTTTTTCAAATAAGTCTCTTGGAAGCAGAGATAGCAAGAAAAAGTTTTCACATTTGCGCCATCTAGTTGTGCATCATTTAAAAACGGCAATGTTCTTTATCTTTACTATAGCGTATGACATACAGTACAAATAGAAATTTTTCAGTAGGATTTTTAGATGCAGAGCTACGGTGGCAAACTTGATTACACAATAACACAACCTAGCGCCAGAACTGTAAACTGATGAACCCACGAGTGAATGCAAAGTGTTCAGCGTGGTCATTGGTATCCAGCGTTAAAAGATTTTTTTTTTTTTAAATCGGACTTTTACAAGCAGAGATATCGAATGAAACGGATTAAGCTTTTGAGTCCCCCTAGAGGAGAAATTTTATATTATTTTGGGCAGAAAATGCACACATAACGTAGTTTACCTGACCGAAAAAGTTTTTTTTTCAATCGGGATTTTAGACGCGCAGATATTGCTTTAAATATGCTGTAAACGGAAGCGTAAACTGGTATTAAAACGTTTAATAACTGTAAACGGAAACAAATGGTGCATTAAGAAAAATGCATTAAGAAAATATTAAAATTATATGTAAAACATTTCGCACCAAAGACGAAGTTCAAAAAAGAAAAAAAAACAAAAGAATTTTTCTAATTGAACTATTAGAAGCAGAGATATCGAGAAAAAGGTAAGATATACTACTTCGCTCCCTGACGAAAAAACTGTTCATCACTTTAAGCAAAAGGGATTCTCAAAAGGTCTTTCGTAGTGAGAGTTTTTCCAATCGAGTTTTCAGACGCGTAGATATTGCTGCAAATATATCAGAGATATAATATACCCTTTATTGCCACCCCTATCCCCACACCCTAGTGGTAAAATCGTTCTCAAAAATTAGGAATTATATGCAGAACATTTCTCAGCAAGAGCTCTATTCAATGAAAAAAACAAATTTTAATTGGAACTTTTAGAATCAGAGATGTTGGCGAAATCGCAATTTAACGTTACTCCCCTAACAGAAAAGCTAGACACTAGTTAAAAAAGGAACTGCACCCAAACTAGTCTTCGTTATAAACTGTGTCGAAGAGAAGAAAGATTTTTTTCAATCGGATATTTATAAACTATTATATGGAATAAAATATATTTTGAATTGGAATAGCATCTGCTTTTGCGCTCTCTAGCGACAGAGTTATGAATCGAAAGAAAGTCAGAGTATGATAATCTTTCTCACATTTCAAACTTCTCCATTCAAATAGCACTAACAGTTGCAAGGATTATAATGAATAACGCTTTTAACTAAGCCAATTATAATGAATAACGCTTTTGCTACTACTAAGCTAAGCTAAGCTTCTACTCAGCTAATTATCGTGAATATAGCTTTCACTAATATTATAATGAATTCAATGCTTGTACTAAGCTTCTAATAGTGAATTCAAATGGTTGTTGTTACTAGTTAATTAAGATCATGAATAAAGTCTCCTGCTAGTAGTGTAGTAATAGTAATGAACCAACTTATAACTGGTAGTAATGTTGTAGTAGTAATTAAGATGAATAAAGTTTTATGCTGGTTGTTACTAATAACACTAAATGAAATAAACCTAACAGCCAGACAGAGGTCTGACAGTAACTATGAACTGAGAAAAACGTACTTGCAACAAACTCTTTATTATTGAGACTTCTCGCTCTCACATAAACGAACTCTCTTTATACAGCACCAAACGCTCTTCCCGTACAACAACAAACGCTCTCTCCGTGCAACAACAAACGCTCTCCCTACACACATCAACAAAAAGCTCTCCCTAAGTATCGTTGAACGCGTCTATTTATACTGGCTACCACCACGTCATGACTTACACTCATTGCCAGATCTCATTCAGCGGGAGAAATAACATCTCATTCAGTAAGAAGATAATTTACATAGAAAAATAAAATAACCAGAGATAGTAAAAATCAAAAGGAAAGTGAATCGAGAGTATACGTTACATCATCTCCCCCTTAATTTTTCTTTTTTTTTTTTTCCTTTTTTTTTTTTTTGTTTCCGAAAAACCTATTAATTTTGGAGTGTAAGTCTTACACTTCGTTGATTGACGTTTCTCGACCTCTTTTTTGTTTTGTTGTTTGGTGGCAGCAGTATTTACAATATCAAACTTGGCATGACAAAATCAAGAAATCTGTATTCGTCTGTGAAACACTTGTATTTTTGAACAAAACAAACCTGCATCGGCATACCTTCCTTTTATTCTGCCTAGCAGAAATCACTTTTTTAATTTCAAATTACGTTCTCATTTTTCGTTGAATACACACCAACTGTATCAGCAGCGAAGATTGCCTGGAGCTGCCCAACAGTAACAATTTTAATATTTTACCCCTAAGCACATAGATATATATAAAAAAAATTTGGATTAGTAGATGGACATAGAAGAAATATAAAAAAAAACACATATATACACAAAAAAGAATGCATAGGCCCACACGAAAAAAAGAAATTCTGACACGCCAACTGGTCGTGCAGGAAAAACAACAAACGGAGAAAAGAACCTGTCCACGAGAACTTACTTATCTCGAGGACGCATAAAAAACTCTAGTACGATAACGTTTTCCAGGCCTAATCGGACTGGTAAATTCAGGTAGCTTAGATCTTTTCAAGGACTTGAATGGATCTGGAACATCGGTATGCTGTCGGTCAAGAAATCCCGGTGGCTGACAGGAACGGTCAGGAACGGCTGAAATCCGTCGGTCAGGAACGGCTGAAGTCTGGCTGTCCGGAAATCCCTGCGGCTGATAGGAACGGTCAGGAACGACTGAAGTCTGGCGGTCCGGAAATCCCTGCAGCTGATAGGAACGGTCAGGAACGGCTGAAGTCTGGCGGTCCGGAAATCCCTGCGGCTGACAGGAACGGTCAGGAACGGCTGAAGTCCGGCGATCAAGAACGGCCGAAGTCTGGCGGTCCGGAAATCCTTGCGGCTGACAGGAACGGGCTCCCCCAGGCTTTTGATATGTAGTCCCTTTAAGCTGGGGCCCGTGGTGTCCGTCCAGTATTCTTTTGGACGGACGTGGCTCTGGCCACATCGTTTGCTTTCGTTTTCGCCCTCGTGGCATGAGAGTAGCAGTAGGCATCGGCCCTGTTTGCCCTGAGCTTAGGTTCCAGGGGCGAAACCCGGGCGGATGCAAGGATCTCTGCCTTCGTCGCTGTTGCGGCGAAGCAGATTGGGGAGACAAGTTTCGTTTTCGCCCAGCTTTTGGTGGTACTGGACGGTTTGTAATAGGGGTTTGACGTTTAGGAATAGCCACATTATTGTTCATAACTGATAAATCAGAAATATCCAAAGCTTCTGAGTCGCTGCTGTAATTTAGTGGTCGTGCAGGGCGATGTTTATTTCTGCCTATAGGAATACTTTCTGACGAGGTATTCAAGGAAGTAGGAGCTTGTGGTGTTGCAGAGTTATCGGGAAATGGTGCAGCAATAGTCTTGGCAATGGTTGGAGGGAAAGGAACAATACTAGCATTTGAAGAACTTGATTCGAGCCTTCGTCTCATGGGAGAATCAGGTTGCGTGTTTGGAAACCCGTCTTGAGGAGGGGAGGGTGAAGAAAAAATCACGGGAGATTCTTCAAAAATATTTGTGGGTTCGTCCAAAATTTCTGGAGGTTGAGCGTGAGATATAGACTCTTGAGTCTGTGGAACAGAAGGTTGAGTAGGGTTGATTATAAAATCGATATTTCGTTCATGATACTTGCGACACTGAGCAACGTGTACGTATTGAAATTGATTGTCAGGTTTTTCAAGAACAATGTTATTTTCAAACACATTTGCCACCCGATATGGACCTTCGTAGCTGGGTGCAAACTTCTTCACTAAAGTATGAGAAACAGAAGACTGGAAGTGCGTTTCCACGAGAGTGAGATCTCCAACGACAAGATCTGGTTCCCTACGCCTAGTATTATAATATCTTGCTTGAGCCGCTTGTGCTCCTAGCATTGCAACACGAGCTTTTTCTGCCATGATTCGTACTGATTGCGGAGTTGGTCGCTGGTTTAGTTCGTCGATAATCCCCGCTAAATTTTCAAAAGGGGTTTTAATTTTGCGACCCAGAAAAAGTTCTGCAGGAATAATTTTAGTAGATTCGTGAACAGACGAGCGGAGGGCGAACGAAAAAAGTTCAAGGTGATCATCCCATCGTTCATGATGATCCATGACAAATGTAGCAATCATTTTCACTAGCGTGCGGTTTACGCGTTCCGCAGAATTACTCTGGGGAGGATATGGGGAAATGAATTTATGCTTAATGTGTAGTCTCGCACACATTCTTTCAAAAACGTCAGAAATAAATTGAGGACCATTATCCGAAACTACTTTATTAGGTGCACCATATCTAGAGAATACTTCATTACCTAATACATTACAAATAACTTCTGCCGTAGCGGCTTTAATGGGAAAAACTTCAACCCATTTAGAAAAATTATCAGTTAATACTAAAACGTAACAAGCTTTGTTTTTAACAGATAAAGGATAAGGTCCCAATAAATCTATTGAAATAATGTCAAACACATGAGAACTTGAACTAGATTTCAAGTGACCGGCCGGTCTTACATTACGGTAATTATTAATCTGACACAAGTGACATGATTGAACGTATGCGAGCACACTTTGGTACATGCCAGGCCAATAGGCAACATCCCGCAATTTACAACGGGTCTTGCGAATACCTAAATGGCCTGCAAGAGGTTTGTCATGAAATTCGTTTAAAAGGGCCATTCTAAGGGTTCGCGGAATACATGGGCGAAACTCTGCCCTAGTAGTCCTAGATTTCGTATAGTAAAGAAGACCCTCTATGACTTCAAAATGTTGTGACCTTCCAGCCAGAGAAGGATCACTTTGTAGGGGCGAACCCGCAAGCAAAAAATTATATATATCCCCGAAATCTGGATCATTTATTAATTCTGCCATTATCTGCTCTCTGGATGTTATATCAGCTATTAGAAGTAAAGGCTGAAATCCAGGAGTAGTTTCTGTGGGGACCCCACTAATCGGAGCGCGAGACAATGCGTCCGGTAATTGATTCTTATGACCTGGCTGATACGAAATTTTGATATTGCTCTCTTGTAACTTCAGAGCCCACTTCATAAGTCTTTGAGATAGGTGCTTAGCAGAATTCAAATACTGAAGGGCAGAATTATCCGTAATTATGTTAACTGTCAATTCGTTAAGGTAACATTGAAATTTATCAAGAGCATACACAACAGCAAGACATTCACGTTCCGTAGCTGAATAATTGCGTTCAGCTTTGGCTAAAGTACGAGACGCAAAAGCTATTGGATGCCCAGCTTGTGACAAAACGCAACCAAGACCAACTCCGGATGCGTCAGTATAAATATCAAATTCCTTAGTATGATCCGGGAAAGCCAACACCGGAGGCTGAGTCAACGCAGACTTCAGTGTTTCAAACGCAGCGTTAGCCTCAGGTGTCCAAACAAACTTCTTGTATTTACGTTTCAAAGTATACAATGGCTCACAGATTGTAGCATAAGCGGGGACGAACTGCTGATACCATCCGGTCATTTCCAGAAAGCGTGATAGTTCTTTTGCTGTTTTAGGCCGAGGAAAGTAAACAATAGGCCTAATTTTTTCATTATCCGTAAATAAGCCGTGGGGAGTGATTTTCAACCCCAGATATACAATCTCGTCCCTCGCTATCTGGCATTTACTAGGTTTTAACGTCAAGCCAGCATTGTATATGAGTTGGAACACCTGTTTGAGCAGAGAAAGGTGCTCGTCAAAAGTCTCGGATGTAATAATAATGTCATCCAAATATACATGCACATGGGGACCCAGAACAGGTCTGAGAACCGTATCCATAAGCTTTTGGAAAGTAGCAGGTGCAGAAGCTAATCCAAAGGGCATACGTAGGTATTCATAAGCCCCAAAAGGAGTCACAAAGCCTGTTTTATCAACAGAGTCCGGATGTACTGCTACCTGCCAATATCCACTCGCCAAATCCAAGGTTGACATTCATTTGGTTGACGACAGGTCATGCAAAATATGTGACATGACAGGTAGTGGATAATTGATAGTTTTTGTGACTTGGTTGAGCTTGCGAAAATCTGTCACAAAACGAAATTCATTGGGTTGTTTCTTTGGAACCAAAAAGGCAGTAGCAACCCAGGCGCTTGTTGATTCCCTTATTATGCCCTGTGTAATCATTTCAGAAATTTGACGTTGCATTTCCTGTTTCTTATGTGGAGCACAAGGGTAAGGTTTCGTCGCTATCGGTTTCGAACCATCAGTGTCAATGACATGATAAACCACCTGTGTGAAACCAGGTTGATCAGAAAATAAACCAGGGCTTTCCTGTAAAAGTAGAGAAAGCTGGTTTCGTTGCCTCTCATTCAATTGGTTACTCAATAACAAACTCGTTATATCCATAGGAACCGTAGGAATCATTTCGACAGGTTCCGGAAAGGAAATCACATGTTGTACGAAATTCAAAGTTATTTGAAACGTATGAATAAAGTCCATGCCCATTAGACATTTCACAGGTAGTTCGTCTATAAGCAGGAAAGAATGCGTAAAACGAGCTTTTCCCAGCCCTAGAGATAATGTGACAGTTCCTGTGATACTGAAGATTTCGTTATTTGCACCTCGCAAATACTGCGTCGCAGGCTGAACGTGTATTGCAGGAAAATTGTCAGTGCAAAACTTCGTATTTAGGGCTGATATTTCAGAACCAGTGTCGAACTTTGTCTCGACAATAATATCTTCAATTGTCAAGAATACATCAGGCAACTGAGGAGTTTGGACAGTCACTAATACTGTTTTAGGGTCAGAATGCTCGGTATCAGGAAGCAGGACCGACCCTTGGTCTATTTCCTTTGGAAGTTTAAAGGATTCCTGGTTGGATTATCATGCGGTCTGAAACCTCGACCCTGCCGGGTATCGGGAAAATTTTCACGATGAGGAAAACTGCGTGAAACCTGCGTCGGGAACTCCGCATGTCTGTTTACATTGTCATATCTATTACTTCTTCCCTCAGCACGGGCAGAAAAATCATCATTGTCCTGAGCATGAAAACGTTCCAAATGCTGCGGATTGGAACGGGGGTCGAGCATACTGTGCATTTGTACGATATCCCGAAGATTGTTCAGAAACTCGCTTTTGGTTTGCCACTCTTCTGTGTGGTGGAACGTATGAAGCTTGGGCGTGCACTTGTGTATGCTCGCGCTGAAAGTTATTAGGCTTATTATGCCGCTGAGGGTTTTCGTAATAAGCCTCGCGGGGATCCCGAGCATAGTGAGTTGAACCATGTTTGCCATGTCGCTCTTCATACGTTCGTATGAGGCGAAGGCATTCATGAATTGTAGCAGGGTGTCGAACCTCAAGAAAATCTTGTAAAAATGGGTCGAGCTGCTGCAATAGGGTATCCAACATGTCAACATGACTGGCATGTGGATCCCATAAGTTATATAAGCGTGTTGTTTCCAACGCAAATGCAACAGGGCTATCATTGGGTCCTTGCTGACGAGAAAAAAGTTGCTGTGCAAGGCTAGCTCGACTGAGGCCGAAAGGAAAGACCTCCAAAAATTCTGCACGGAAATTCTCATAATGAGAATCCGGGTTCTACACTCTCCACTGCCGATACCAGGTCTTAGCGGTATCCTTCAAGCAAGTGCCTGCGATTTGTACTTTGCAGTCTTCAGGAATATTGTAGAGATCAACATGATCTTCCAAATCTTCGAGGAACTTTAAGGATCCCTCCAACCCATTGAAATTAATTGTTCCTGCATGCGGCACGAAATGGGCAAGCATTCTGCTTCGCTGAGAGGATTGAACTCCCTCAGGTACTACCCGCGACTCAGAGTAATAGGAAGCTGGTGCATTACGAAATTGTGAAGAATGCCTGGGTACGTGTAGATCATTCATATCAAAGTGAGACCCACAGGCTTCTTGCAAATTGTCAAAAAAACACCATCACCATCGAAACTTGCCTTAGGGTGGAAAATTGAAGTTGTCTCAGGTAAGGAAGACATGGGTAATAATTGTCAAGACCTCGTGTTCGAGAAATGTTCGGGCGCCAATTATAATGAATAACGCTTTTAACTAAGCCAATTATAATGAATAACGCTTTTAACTAAGCCAATTATAATGAATAACGCTTTTAACTAAGCCAATTATAATGAATAACGCTTTTGCTACTACTAAGCTAAGCTAAGCTTCTACTCAGCTAACTATCGTGAATATAGCTTTCACTAATATTATAATGAATTCAATGCTTGTACTAAGCTTCTAATAGTGAATTCAAATGGTTGTTGTTACTAGTTAATTAAGATCATGAATAAAGTCTCCTGCTAGTAGTGTAGTAATAGTAATGAACCAACTTATAACTGGTAGTAATGTTGTAGTAGTAATTAAGATGAATAAAGTTTTATGCTGGTTGTTACTAATAACACTAAATGAAATAAACCTAACAGCCAGACAGAGGTCTGACAGTAACTATGAACTGAGAAAAACGTACTTACAACAAACTCTTTATTATTGAGACTTCTCGCTCTCACATAAACGAACTCTCTTTATACAGCACCAAACGCTCTTCCCGTACAACAACAAACGCTCTTCCCGTACAACAACAAACGCTCTCTCCGTGCAACAACAAACGCTCTCCCTACACACATCAACAAAAAGCTCTCCCTACACACATCAACAAAAAGCTCTCCCTACACACATCAACAAAAAGCTCTCCCTACACACATCAACAAAAAGCTCTCCCTAAGTATCGTTGAACGCGCCTATTTATACTGGCAACCACCACGTCATGACTTACACTCATTGCCAGATCTCATTTAGCGGGAGAAATAACATCTCGTTCAGTAAGAAGATAATTTACATAGAAAAATAAAATAACCAGAGATAGTAAAAATCAAAAGGAAAGTGAATCGAGAGTATACCTTACAGGATATAGTGTCCACGGATGGGCGTACAGACTGTCAAAGTGATAACAATTGCAAGGATATAGTGTCCACGGATGGGCGTACAGACTGTCATAGTGATAACAATTGCACGTTCCTTTTTTACAAAAGTCGTGCTAAAAAGAAGCAGTTTCATTACACGATATTACTAACGTTACAGGAAATTTAAGCGCCCGTTATGGCACCCTTTGTAAACCATTCCGCCTCTGTGTGAAGTAACTAGTGTAATAGGTGACACAAATGCGCACTGTAGAGAATTTAACTTTAAAATATGAAAAGCATTATTTCGAACGTCTAAATTTTAGGTAATTTTAGAGTTTTCAAGCAAAAAAATTTCCCAATTTGACTTTAAAATATGATAAGCATTATTTCGAACGTCTAAATTTTAGGCAATTTTAGAGTTTTCGAGCAAATAATATCATGCCATAACAAAGGCTACAAAGAATTTGATTTCACATTATGTCAAACTGTGAATGCAGCTTCATTTGGTGTTGTGAGAAATGTCAAAAACTGTAACAAGTCAAACAATGACAAGCTGTTTGACTTGTTACGGTTTTGACATTTTTCAAATGATAGCCACAACTTCAAATCACTTACAAAAGTGTGATTTGAAGTTGTGGCTATCCTTTGAACAGTTTAACTTAATACTATGACAAAAGTTATGAGCAGCGGACATCACTCTATGATGAAGATTATAATTAGTAGACAATTCAATTTCATGTTATGACGAAAGTTACAAGAAATCTGATTTCAGAGCGTGCCAAACATGTGAGTTCCTCTATTCCACTGTAAGACAAAAGTTAGTTTGCACACTATAAGAATGCGGCTGGTGGTCCTATGATTATATGCTCTGCGTACTGCTTGGTCTGAACTACAACCGCGAATAAGATATGGATGTTGTATTTGTTCTTGTGATGCTGGTTCCTTCCATTTCCTAGAAGTAGTGACTCTAAATTACAATGGACTTCTTACTCCCTTTAGTCGTAAATGCTCATGGGGGTTATTAAACCCGGAGCAAACAAACAAACAAAAATTCGGAATATGACAATCTGATTTAAACGTATTGCAAAGTTCAAAAGGGATCTGTTGACACTTTGTGACAGATGCCTCAACAGACGAAGATAAAAAATAATAAAAATAAGTTCGGATGTGCATTGTATGTTATGATTCGCTAATGAGATGTCGTATACGAAATAAAAACTATACTCATAGCTTTTCATTGCTATTCATGAGTATGGATGCTAAAGTGAAAAAAAAACAGAGAAAGGAAAAGAATAAAAAGACAAAAATAGGCTAAGCATAGAATTTCTTATTTTGGAGAATCCATTGAACGAAAGGGTAGGCGGATAAAACCGCCAAGTTAGGAGAAAGAAGAATGGCTGGCTTATGCCCAAAATACTTCAGAACTTGGCTATGGTTTTTAATAGAGATGACCTGTGTCCCAGCGTGTAAGATCGTGATGCCCACGACTCGTTTCTCGAAAGGATTATCCTGAAGCAAGAATGAAAAGCTAAGCCTTTTGTAATGTGAAGCAGTGTGTGTCAGGGATCCCAAAATTGCCTCAGAATATATGATCTTAATCAAAAAGCAGATCAAAGCCCACCCGAAATCGCCAGAGCCTTCCCATCCTTGCCCCTCCCATTGAACACTGAAATACAGAAAGTGACAGAAGAAATATATGAGAGAGTCGTTATATGCTGATGCGCTGATCACGAAGTTGTTCTGGAAGAAATTCGTGATGAGCATGATAAGTTCAAAGCGAAGAATAATGTATCATTGCACTTGGGCGACAGCAATCATGAAAAAGAGCACAACAACGGACTTTTCTGCGATTAAATGGCATGCTGTGTGTAAAAACGGGAAGAAAGAAAAGAAACGCAAAGAAAAACATATTCTTTTTCCATTTTTGTCTATATCATGATTAATGAGAAGGAAAAGGTAAATTTCCGTATGGGTTAAATTATGCAACCAAAGAAAAGTGCGATTGCAATTATGATATCACTGAAACTTTTTCCCACAGCTTTTCTTTTTTTTTTTTTCAAGAATTACTAAAATAGTTGCACGTGATAACTAAATGTCGACCTCATCTCTCTGCTTTTTGATGGAAAAGGTGTGGAAGAATTATTTATTATTCCAATGATAACATGCAGACCTGTAGCTGAGATTTGAGACCACTTCCTGGGTTCGCAGCATGTAAACATTTTTCTTTTTCTCCTGGTAGGAAGTAAATATCCTTTTCAGAAGGATACCAACACTGATAATTTTGTATTGTTCGTAAAACTTGCGAGAATCAATACATGTGAAACATCAATTTTTAATGGCTGATCCTGAAAGAACGTGACAGCAAACACTTTTAGTCTTGCACTTTTTTTAACGCGCTAGAAGAAATGCTATTCATGCGCGTTTACGCAAATATTAACTGAAATTGCACTTTTATGAGGGATCGAAAAGTTTTCTTGAGGAAGTGTCCAGAAATAATCACTGAAAAATGTTCCGATCACTTATTTAGTTTTCCATCAAGTCTGATGGATTAATGCACAGATGACACGAAATCAATCTGTTAAATTCCAATTACTTGGTAAACTCAAGTTTTTAGTTTTCCAGATTCAGATTCAAGTAAGGTCCCAAATTTTTCACATTTTCTGTATTCTGATTCAAAATCCTGTCTTGAATTTTCTCGCAAAGACACCACACAGTGGATACGCGGAAACAGTTGGCCCTCTGCGGCCCACAGATGGACCCTCGACATGTTCTGATGCCTGAGTAATCCTAAGGAATGTACACAAACTTCCAAAGTTTGCTGTGTAATTTGCATTCTAAGCTTCTAAAAAGATACTACGCACTACCTCAGTGAGCTGAATTTTAATTTCAAAACTGACACTAGATTACTTTACACAGTATTCGCCGTTACGTATTGCTCTAAGTTAAAATTTAAATTATTTACCAAAATTTTAGTCGAGTAAACACAGATAATTTTTCAGCATTATTGCGGATTATTATTGTTTCAGCACTATTAATAGAGAATACAGCGAGCTAAAAGCAAATTTTGACATCCTGAGTTTGGTTATCTTTGCTCTGAATCATTTGGTTCAAGTTTCGCGATAAACTTTAAAACATTTGCTGAATAAAGCAGAAAGTAGCTCTCAAAAACTACACTTTTCAAATAGACATTCAGAATTCCTCAAATCTCAGAACGAAACTTCGTGAGGCTTTTCAAGTGCAATAATATTTTAAGAATATTTTCCTAAAAATGAATATTCATTAATGCGTGATCGTGTCATTTGGATTCTTATTTTTTTATTTTAAAATTGAATCACCACCACCATAAGAAAATCTAAGAGTCGTCCGTCTTTAATTTAGGGCCATGGGTTCTAGGGAAGGGAGAAAGCCAGTAGATTAAAAAAAACATACCAACCATACCTCATCCGTAACTCGAAAATTTGCCCAGTTCCTACGACTCTCACCACACGACTACTGGGGAAGCTTGAATATGCTTTGCAAGTTTTTAGGTCAACGCAAACGCGCCGTGAGACATTCTCCAACCTGAATTACATTTAAAAAATGCCACAGTTGTTCAAATAATCATAATCAACTATAGATCGTTTGTTTTGGCTCTCAACCAGCTGGGAGATCACTAATTGATGAGGAGTGAAAATAGTTATAGAAATTTCTATAAAGCTGTATCCTTGTATTTGTTTTTCTCTCGCGCTGCTATGTGATCAGTGTTCTAGTATTTCAACTAAATTTTTACCCATTAGTTTTATATTTTTTTCTCTTTAAATAATTACCTTTGTCTTGGCCATTTCTCGTTTAGTAAGTACTTAATGAAGTGTCATTTCTCAAACATATTTTTGTACAGTTCTAACAAACTTAAAAATTAAATTGAGAAATGGGCAAACAAAAGGAATTTTCACTTTTATAATGGCTTGCCTTATAAAATAATTGGGCCAGCCCTAATGAAAATCATGCTTGCAAGTCTGCCAATTAGAGTTCGTTAATTGAAATAATTGTAAACTCTTCAATAAAAAGGAGCCTCTTAAAGAATATTCGTTTCATCCTTCCATGGATGACAGAAGAACCTGAAATTTGGAAAATCAGCTTTAGTAGAAATGTCTCTTTAACTATCACTATCAAAAATCGATTAGAAAATATAGTCTGCCGGCCTTAAGATAAGGACGTATCTACACAAAGTCATGCCGTTTTAGAAAAATACAAGATCATTTTGAAAACTCCAACGGAGATCCGTGGTGTCTTCCTGTACAAATCCAGAGCAGTAGAGTACAGTAAATATGAAATATCTGTAATGCTTTGCTGTGCGACGAATTCAATTACTCAAATCCTCAGAAGTTCAACTACTCATGCAAATGAATATTGGACAGAGCTGCGCCGGTGGTGCAGTTGCGTAAGTACTGGCTTCTGACAATTGGGCCGAGATGGGTCCGATTTCGAATCACGGTGCGGCATGGCGTTGTGTCTGCCTTACGGCAGTGATTCAGTCCCTTCCATGGAACCAGTGGCCTTAAACTAGAGACGAGTGAGTGCTTATAGCCCATGGAGGTGCTCACTGCGGTCGCTAAACCTACGAAAAACTTTTGACATATCCAGACTATATCAGTGGAAACTACATGAAGTTAACATTCAATTCCACCTATTTTCTAATAGTACAACAAATTTCTTTTTTTTTCTTGTTTAAAAGCACAGTTTTGTAAGTTTCGATTCAGAAACCAATATTATTAAATTTTAGGAACTTAAGTCAACATAACTTTTTTTTACAGAAAATGGCAACAACAATGTTTGATTTATTTTATTTATTTTTTTCATTTTTATCCAAAAACGTTTTGCAAAGTGAAAGCAGGTTTACACCACCGAGAGACTTAGCCACCGTTAGAACTGACAGACATGTCAATATCAACCCTTCCCCCCCCCCAGCAAACTAAGAATACTTTGCACAAATAACAAAAATACACAAGGCGTTTTCTAGGTACACAATGGTGATTCAAATATATTGGGTATGTGTTCCAAATATAGCTTCGAGTTAATTCAAAGTATCCACAACACATCTTCTGAATATGCGAAGCTAATTCAAAGGCGTCTGTATGGTATTTCCTGGATACATATAAAGGAAGTACAAAGGTCATCTTTTTGAGTCATCACCATTCACCATAAATGCTGGAAATCTCCTCCACCGACATCAAAACACACTCGAACGCGACGCTGCATATTATCGAAGGTCCTCCGCAACATGTCCTCATCAATAATCCAGATTTCTTCACTGATGTTGCTTTCTAAGTTTTCTCACGTGCGAGGTTTATTGTTGTAAGCACGACACTTCAAATATCCTATAACAAAAATCGGTAGGAGTCAAATCGTATGAACGAGGTGGCCACAGTCCTTTGAAGATCACTGGGTCACAGAAGAACTTTACTCATGCTCACATGGGACGTGTGGCATGCCACCCCATCCTGTTGAAAATATCCTGTTGTCAAATCGATGTCTGTTAATTGGTCCATAAATTGTCTGAAAATGTTCATATGTGACGCCGAGTTTACTACACTCCTGTAGAAACTGAGCCCCATTATTCTGGTTAGCGTCACAGAATACCAAACACCGACTTTTGCAGGATGTAATGGAGTTTCGTGTAATTCATGTGGATTATCTGTAGCCAGGTGCGGGAGTTTTGGGAATTGACATACCCATCGAAATGAAACCATGTTTCGTCAGTGAACCACGTGAAATCAAAAATGTTCGGAATTGCGAGTACAAATGTCAGGAACCAATGACAATAAGACACACGCTTTTCAAGATCCGGTTCTTGCAACTTTTGCACAGCTATCACACGTTACAGATGAAGCAACGCTTTGTTCTCAGCTCTTTGCCAGGTAGAAACAGAATACCCAGTTTCTTGCGACAGACGTTGTAGTGACTTCTTCGGTGATGCCAGCAGCCTGTGCTTCACCTCTTCGGTTTTTTCTTCCGCTGAAGGAGGATGTCCGCCACTGTATTGATTCAAAACACTGTCCGTAGTTCCAAATTTCTTTGAGAACCTGTCTATTAACGTTTGTCTGGTGATTTTCTTCCTCACAACCCCTCCAGGAATTCCCGCTGTGTTACATTTATAGACTTTGTTATCCAATAACTTTTCACAATAAACACCCGCTCCGTAACGGTATTCACACCCATCCTGAACAACGTTCAACGACACAGTAAAACACGCAGATTGTCTTCGGACAGAATTAGTATGCCCGGCCATCTGGTGAGGTGATGTCACAATGAGCCATCGCCGTATCAGGAAATTCATTCCCGCGCATTTCCCAAGGATCAAGGTCACTTGTAAACCATATACTGTACATATATATATACACTGCTGGCCACCCAAAATGCAACACCAAGAAGCACACGAGATAGCAAAGCCAGATTTACTGGACACATAACAACAGATACAAAGATAAAACGATTGAGCTTACAGGCCCGTGCGATTTGCGGAACACGCAAACATCAATAGTTCGTCTACCCCCCCCCCCCCCATGGCTGGAAATAACGGCCGCTACACGCCGCGGCATCGAACGAAAGAGGTTTTGGATGTGGGCTTGGGGTATGTAGGTCTAGGCTGCTTCCACACGTTGCCACAGTTCATCAGGCGCAGCCGCGGGTGGTGCTTTCCGGGCCACTCGGTTACCGATCAGCGACCAGACGTGTTCGATGGGCGACTTATCAGGAGAACAGGCGGACCACGGCAGCAGTGACACCTGGTGGGCCATGAAGAATTGTTGCACGAAGCGTGCCACGTGAGGGCGCGCATTGCCCTGTTGAAACGCTGCCGCTGGAATGTCGTGCAGGTAAGGGAGGACTACAGGCTCGAAAACGTCGGAGATGTAGCGGTGGCTGTTGAGTGTACCGGTGATGCGTACCAGAGTGGTGCGGGTGTCATATCCAATTGCGCCCTAAACCATAACGCCAGGCGACGCACCGGTATGGCGATGCATAATGCAGGCGTCATACATTCTCTAGCCGCGGTGCCGCCACATGCGGATCCGACCATCGTGGTGTTGCAGGCAGAAACGGGATTCGTCGGAAAAAACAATATCGTGCCATTCCGTAGTCCAAGTGCGGCGTTCAACGGCCCACTGCCGCCGCACTCGCCGGTGGTGTAACGTCAATGGTAATCGGAGCAGTGGGTGCCGTGCGACAAGTCCCCGCTCCTGCAGACGACGTCTAACGGTACGTGCTGACACAGGTTGCCGCGCAACACACCATAATTCCTGCGCTAACGTTTGTGATGTGGCGGTGCGAGCCGTCAATGCCTGCCGCACAACATGCCGGTCCTCTCGTTCGGTGGCGTGCCGCGGCTGCGGCAATCACTCACGTCGTTTCGTCCGTCCGTCTCTCCTGCACCCACCGAATCCATACTTGCCTCACTGTGGCTAGATGTCGTCCCACACGGGCGCCGATGTCTCGGTCCGAAAAACCACTTTCGCGATAAGCGACTATTCGTCCTCTGTAGAACTCCGAAACGTGCTGGAATGACTGCCGTATTCTGCGACGAGGCATCAGGAAGCTTCCCACGCACAGGTCCGGAAGCACAACACACTTCCACTACTTATACCCCGCCTTCTGTGCACCCTTCGTATAGTGCTTCTCGGTGGCGTGTCGGACGCACATGATTTGCATATGCCCTGCAATGCTAATCGTTTGCATGTCCTCTCGCGGGCGACGCATGCTGCGAATTTCAAGCCAATCGGATGCTTTCTTCTTGGTGTTGCATTTTGAGTGGCCAGCAGTATATATACACTGACGGAAAAAAATCCCAACACCAAGAAAGGGTTGTGTTAGATAAACGACAGTTCGTAGGCGGTAAGAGCACATCTGTAAGATGACGTCTATGCAAATTTCGCGCTCGGCGCATACGTGTGGCGCTAGTAGCGCCCCTCGGAGCATGCAAAGCAGGTTTGCTGTAAATACGCGCTGAAACGTTCGTGAGCGTTAGTTATCGTTGAGATTCGACGTAGTGTGTTGATGTTAGTCAAGAATGCCTTTAAGAAGACGAAGAAGCAATTATCAACAGCTCACGGAGTTTGAACGAGGTCGTGTAATAGGGCTACGAGAAGGTGGATTTTCTTTCCGCAATATTGCAGAACGACTTGGCAGGAATGTAGCCACTGTGCATGATTGTTGGCAGCGGTGGTCAAGTGAAGGTACTGCCTCAAGAAGACCGGGTTCCGGCCTGCCACGTGGCACTACTGAGAGGGAAGGCCGCCGTGTACGGCGTATGGCCGTGGCGCATCGTACTGCGTCTGCGGCAGCAATTCGAGCTGCAGTTGCCACCACAGTGACACAACGAACTATTACAAATCGGTTACTTGAAGGACAGCTCCGAGCCAGACGCCCTGTAGCGTGCATTCCACTTACTCCAAACCACTGCCGTTTGCGACGTCAGTGGTGTCAAGCTAGAGCTCATTGGAGGACGGAGTGGAGATCTGTTGTGTTTTCTGATGAAAGCCGGTTCTGCATGGGTGCCAGTGATGGCCGTGTGTTGGTTAGGAGGAGGCCAGGTGAGCGCCTGCAACCAACCTGTCTGCGGCCGAGACACACTGGACCTACACCTGGAGTTATGGTCTGGGGAGCAATTTCCTATGACAGCAGGAGCACTTTCGTGGTTATCCCACGCACCCTGACGGCACAGTTGTACGTCGGTCTGGTGATTCAACCTGTTGTGCTGCCATTCATGGACAGCATTCCAGGGGGTGTTTTTCAACACGATAACGCTCGCCCGCATACCGCTGTTGTAACCCAACATGCTCTGCAGTGTCGACATGTTGCCGTGGCCTGCTAGATCACCAGATCTTTCTCCAATCGAGCACGTATGGGACATCATTGGACGACAACTCCAGCGTCACCCCTAACCAGCATTAACCGTCCCCGTATTGACCGACCAAGTGCAACAGCCATGGAACTCTATCCCACAAACTGACATCCAGCACCTGTACGACACAATGCATGAACGTTTGTATGCTTGCATTCAACATTCTGGCGGTTACACCGGTTATTAATGTACCAGCATTTCACATTTAAAATGGCTCTTCTCGCGCTTACATTAAGCTGTGATCTTGAAACCTTAATCGATTACATATGTTACCTATACAAATGTATTGCCGCCATTTCATTCCTCTACAACTATTTTTTCGTGGTGTTGGGATTTTTTTCCGTCAGTGTATATATGTATATATACTTACGCCCACTAGTGACAGAATTGAAACGTACGAAAAATCATAAATTTTGCACAAAATATTTCTCATAGCGAAAGATATCTGTGGCAAAGGAATTTTCAAATCGAGCAGTTATAAAAAGGATTAATGAAGGAAAAGTTATATACCCCTATCTGGTGAGCTGGGCGACAGTTAAAAAACAAAAATCGGTGCAGAATATTCTGTAAAATGAAGAGAAACCTACCAAGTAAGGATTTTTTTAAGGGATTTTGAGAATCGAAGACACTCTTTCAAATAGAAACATAAACTTACACCCCTAGCGACGAAATAATGAAAAAGTAGAAAATATGCGCAAAATATTTATTTTTCATAGAAAAAGATAAACAAAGAAAAAAGATTTTTCTTTTATGACTTCTAGAAACTGAAATAGTGAAAAATCTTTTTACATGGAAGCCACTTAACAAGAGAACTGTGCATTATTTAAAGAGGATAAAATAATTTTACGACACAAAAAAAAATTCAGATCAGACATTTGGAAGCAGAGATGTAAGGATGAATGTAACCTGTGTTTGCGGCCTTAGCAAAAAAAATGTGCATTGATTGAAAAAAAAAATGTATTCCCAAAATCGTCTTCGTTATGAAAGATATCGAACAAAAGAAGGAATGTTTTCAGTCGGATACTTAGAAACAATGATATGGAATAAAATATTAAATGTATTTTAAATTCGATAGCATCTGCATTTATGTCCATGGCGGTGAAGTTAATAATCGGGAAAAGAGCAAAATGCAAGGATCATCATTCTCCATCTCAGGCTTACCAAGGTAAAAATATTTTTTTAATTGAACTAACAGATGAAAATATATGATGTCTACCGACAGAAGGACGGAAGGATGAACGGACGTAGTGATAACACACACAAATGCTTCGCCGGATGCAATAGCCTCGGACCTTAGGTGACGGTACCGTCGCAGTCGCCATGCTGTCGCAGCCCGATACTAGCGCCACTGTGGATAGACAGTGGAACAATGCGCCACGGCAGGCAATCAGTTGTCGTAACACAGCTGGAGAGTACAACAGTCCGTTCCCTGACGTTCGCTATGACATACGTAGATATGTCCAAGTAAGTGTAACATGCTGTGATCCAGTTTCTAACGAAGGAAGGTGTTACACCAGCCACGATTTTTAACGTATTCAGGGGCCTGCTTAGCACGCCGCACGGTGTTTAAATAATGGAAAGAAAGGTGTGTGCGTATGGGTGTCGTGTTGGAACACCCTACACGTTGCCAGGAAGCTGGAAGCGAGTTTCTGTCTGAATTATCACCAGCGACGAAATTTTGTCACCATTTGGAGACAGCGACGAAATTTTGTCACCATTTGGAGACAGCGACGAAACGCCTGAACTTGCAGTGGAACTTGCGGTGGAAGCACGGTGTATCACTACCAACAAAGAAAGCCTGAGTCCCTACTAGTACAAGATCGTAGTTTAGCAAATATCACCCTGCAGTGAACTCTAATAAAACAACATTGAAGCGCAGCTTTAGTCCACGTTTCATCTGAAAGACCGTTATAAGTTAGGTAATTCAAATTTCTAGAATTAACATAGAAGCATGCAACTACAACAGCTTACAGTACTTATGTTCACAATGCAAGAAAGAAACTACCGCAGACATATTTTGGAAATACGTTAAATTACATCAAGTCAATGGTCTGTTCTTAGAATTCCTCATATGTCATTTACTTTTTAAGGCTACGTAGGTTTATATATACACTGAGTGGCCACTTTATTATGACCACCCCTTAGTACTTCGTTGGGCCACCTTTTGCCTTTAATACTGCGTCAATTCTTCGTGGCATGGACTCCACGAGATGTTGATAGGTGGTTTGTGGAATCTGAGACCATGCTTGATGAACAGCACTTTCCAGGAGTGTGAGATTGCAGGGTTGTGGATACAGCTGTCTGATGGCTCGTTCAACTTCATCCCACAAATTCTCAAATGGGTTGAGATCTGGAGATTGTAGGGGCCACCTAAGCAAAGTGAACTCACCGGCATGTTCCTGAAACCAATCCTGTACAATACGAGCACTATGGCAGGACGCATTATCTTGCTGAAAGTAGCCATCGCCATTGGGATAAACCATCCACAAGACAGGATGCACTTGGTCCGCAACCATGTTTAGATATGATGTGCCAGTCAGACGTTGATCAACACGAATTAAAGGGCCCAAAGCATGCCAGGAAAGCATTCCCCAAACCCTAACTATGCCTCCACCAAATTGAAGGGTTGTAGCAATGCATTTGAGGTCCATGCTTTCGTGTTGTTTCCGCCAAATTCAAACTCGGCCATCGGCATGGTGCAACTGAAAACGTGACTCATCGGACCACATAATTTGTTTCCAATTATCGACTGTCCAATCCTTGTGCTCCTGTGCGAACTGCACTGTAAAAAAAATTGTAGATTTTACGGTTTTAAACCGTTTTCCAGGGTGCCAACAGAAAACCGTAAAATCTACAGTTTTATGCCGTGTTGGAGCAAAGCCACTCCAACACGGCATAAAACTGTAGATTTTGCGGTTTTGTGTTGGCACCCTGGAAAACGGTTTAAAACCGTAAAATCTACAGTAATTTTTTTACAGTGTGGAGACGTTTTCTCTTGTTAACTGCAGACAGCAAAGGTGTTCGACCAGGCCTTCGGCTGCCATATCCCATCCGATGCAGTGTACGGCGAACAGTGCGTGCAGAGATCATTTGAGGGGATCCCTGATTAAGATGGTCTGTAATATGCTGCACTGTTGCCCTTCTGTTGTGTGTTACCAGTCTGGACACTCTCCGTTCCGTCCGAGCAGTCACTAGTCAATGACGACCACACGTTGCACGTAGAGACCCAGTTTTATGGCTGACAGTCCCGTCTTTAAACATTTTAACAACAGCTGCTCTGGAACATTTCACGAATGCGGCGGTTTCAGTGATAGTCGCTCCATGGCTCCGAGCTCCTACAATCATCCCACGTTGAAAGTCCGTCAAATCGCATTTTTTACCCATTTCGTTATCAAAACATCACTTCTACTACTGTCGCAAGCACTAAGCACTAAGCTTTCGCTTTTTATACTAGTCTCGCTCTCTGGCGGCAACAGCGTGCAGCCATAGCTCATTTGTTTAAAACTGTCAGGTGGTCATAATAAAGTGGCCACTCAGTGTATAAGTGTTTTGAAATGGTCCAGTTTTTGTTTTTTTTTTCAAATTTGCACGCTGTTACCTTCTAACAGTACTGCTGCATACAATTACATCTCGGACTTCCTTGACACGTTCATGGAAGAATAACAGTTTCTCCTGCTCCCAAGTTCTGATTTTCAGGGGTCCCTCCTAACGCATTTAATGCGTTAGGAGGAGCCCTGAAAATACCTTAGGTAGTTTAATCTTTCGCCCATTAAATTTAACACATACGTCTACAAAACGTTTCTGGAAAAATTTGTGACATTAGTGCAGTGCGCTGACATACTTCCTCACTAATACCCAATTCTCATTAATAGTAATAGGAATAAAATTGCAGTTGTGCGACTACTGATCATTTTGATGTTCTTCCGTCAGCGTACTTTGATTCCAAAAGCCATCCACTTTATGTGGCGTGATAGTTTACCTATAACAACAGGACAACTATCGATCGGGTCACATTTCCTATTCGTAACTAAAAAACATCCTCCCTTTCCAGATAATATCTCGTTTAATCAGTGGCGTGCATTGTTGGGTGTGCACTGCATTTCCATTTTGTTTAAAAATCAGTAACCACACTTTATTAAATATCGCCCTGTACTTCTACGCATATTTATTTTGTATTCTGCTCTCAAAAGTAGTTCTTAACTAATTTTGCTTCTTAAGCTTTATTTGTCGCTTTTTGCCACATCGCTTGTCGTCATTTTTTTAATTTGTCGCTTTTTACCACATCGCATTCGGCATTTGCTAGTTATGCGGGTTATCCCCGCAAAACTAGCAAATGACTAGATAAGCACGAAGCAGCCTCTTTGCTTCGCCTAGCTCATCTCGCCTTGTGTGAAGTATAAAATATAAGCTTTAAATTGACTTCAAAAATTCTTTTGTTTATAATTCAATTCACCGCAATTTAACTTAGCGCTTAACTTAAATCTTAGCTTCAACTACTTAAAGTTTTACTTCGCTTGGTGTCTCAACTGTCACTTTCCCATATTACTTCAACGTTTTCTTTCATTCTAGCTGAAATCTTAATTAACAATTCATTTTCAAGATAACGGCCGGAGTTCAATGACAACAGAACTCTACCTACGAACCAAATCCACTTTTACTGAATAATTCAGCATGTCAGGTAACTTCATTCGTAACAAGATGATACGATTTCACATAAGCACGTGCTTAGAATATGGCTTGCATCACTCAATAGATTACTTTTATAATATCGTTCTTTGCTCATACCGCTCTTACAGCATAAAATACTGCATTCTTATTGCAATCATGAGAATTATGTGATGTGCATGAACGAAAAAAAGTACTTTTGCATGACATAATATTTTCGCTCAGTGTTGAATGTACTTATTTTTTGTTTGAGTGTTTAACGACCACCGTGAGCTACTCGATGGGCTATGGCCACTGTTTCCAAGGAAAATGGACAGCCAGTGCCGTAAGATCCATGCCTCATCGGGATTCGAACGCAGACCCATCTCGGAAGAATTGTCAGCAGCCAACGCTTACACCAGTACGCCACCAGGGCGGCAGGCGGCACTGTATTCATTGTACTTGGATGAGACGTTTTCATGCAGAGTGATTCAAAAGCCCCGATCCATTTCCAAGAAAAACAACTTTAATGATTGCGAAAACAATACAAATCAAGGAAATGCATAACGAGGATGGAGAATCAGTGCAGTTCAATACCCCCCCCCCTTGCATGTCGAGGCACAACTGCCACCGCTGCACAGTTGATCTAAACATTCGTTCCAAAAGATCATGTGTAATGGTGTCCACAGCTCCTGCAAAGGGATTCCTCAGTTCCTGGATACTGAGGAATCGGGGTGTCAGATCACGTGAACGAGCAGCCCCCAGCCTAGGTGAGCCTCTTCCTATCCACCTACCAGGAAACGCCGCATTCAGGTAATCACGCACAATGTTCGCAAAGTAGGGTGGTGCCCCGTCCTGTTGAAACACAACTGTATCGAAAATGCCATTTAAAATCAACTGTGGCTCTAAGAACAGTTGTAGCATATCCATATATGTTGCCTCTGTGATTGTGGATTCAGCAAACATGAAACGCGCATACACTTTTAATCTTAGTGAATCCCAACTAGACATAACCTTAGGTGTGTTTCTTTCTCACTGAAAGGTCTCATGCGGCTGTTCTTCCGCCATATTCTACTGTTGTGGCGGTTTACCATTCCACACATGTGAAAGGTGGTCTCATCACTGACCAATGGGTGATCCATCAAGTTCTCGTGTATCACAGCCTCCAAGAGATCGTAACACATAGACTGGCGAAATGCATTGTCTTCATCCTCAAGTGAACGAACGACCTGGACGAAGGCACGTTTTCGAAGAATGAAGCGCAGGGTTCTCCACACAGTTGTTTGGAATACACCCAGCTCCCTACTGAGTCTGCGTGTGGAGACACGAGGGTTCCGTTGGATTGCTTCCTGTATGTTTTTCACAGTCGCTGCCGATGTCGCTGGTCTCTCGGAATGTTCTTCATCCCATACACTTCCTGTTCTGCGAAATTCGTTCACCAAGATCCTGATATTCGCCCTTGTTGGACTGGGTTTGTGAAATTTCAGCCTGAACTCTTTTTGGACATCGGCATCGGTTAAACCTTTTAAACGTCCACAAACGACGGCTATTCTCTCTACTTTTGGGAGCATGATTCATATGAGCATTAAAAAAGAACAGTTAGAGTGTAATTTCATTAAAATGGATGGAGACTTTTGAATCACCCTGTATAAAGCAAACAAAAACGCGGTTTTGTTTTCGTGTAATTTTGCAATTTGCATTATATTTGTGAAACTTGATCAACGCGTCTCAAAAAATGTCTTGCATTGTCATTTTTCACACGAACAAATAGCTGCAAAAATTTGTAAAACATTCCTTTAGAAACGCCAGTCAGCACAAGAATTTCAGGCGAAAAATAGATGTAAAACGGTGGCAAAACTATTGCACGCCACTCTGTTGAGCATAAGTTCACCATTTTCTTCAAATAACACAGCTGCAATTTTAGCCTTGGATGTAGGAACATTATGTCGTTATTCCTTCGTGAATCTGGTTCAGGATCTTCCTTGAATGGCATTATTCCTTCGTGGATCTGGTTCAGGATCTTTCTTGAATGCCATTTTAGTTTCTGAACTGAGTTGATTAATGAATTATAAATTATAGGAACACTTCGCCAAGTTCTGTCAATACAATTAAATAGAAATATATATTTGCACCACTAGTAGAGAAACTGTGCATCATTAAAAGCCAGTAGTGTACGTAAGTCATCATTACAGCGAAGTCTATCCTACGCAGACTAAATTCTTTCAATCAATGTTTTTGAATCGAAGCTTAACTTCGATGCAAATATGCATTTCGAACTCTTAGATACAGAACCGGACATTATGGGAAAATGTACATAAAACGTTCGTCGTATAATAAAACGTTCGTCGTATAATGACGTGATTCTCAACTTTTTTGGCCGATGTACCCTTGGAGGGTAGACTAGGTCTTCAAGTACCCCTTAAGATTACCCTAGACATAGAACGCCAAGATGCCCTTAAGATTAAAGTAAGCATAGAACGCTAGGAGAGGTATGTTTTCCGGTTGTTGTTGTTGTTTTGTTTTGTTTTATTGTCGGTGGTGGTTTTGTTTTTACTATGTGTACTCTATTATAGCAAAGCCAAGAAAAATAATTGTGGCTCTTAAAATTTTAAACGAAAACATTTTAAGGGTGTTATTAAGAATCCAGCCAAGAAAAATAATTGCGGCTCTTAAAATTTTAAACGAAAACATTTTAAGGGTGTTATTAAGAATCCAAATTAAAGAATCCGTAAATTATAGACTTATTCGGTGAATTTGGGACACCTGCAGAAACAGATTTTAGCGATCTGCTGAAATTAAGTCAAAGCTGATAACTGACAGCAGATGTCAAGGTGAAGCGTTAAGTATGTGCCTGTTTGTTTTTATTTTGTCACAATATTTGGCAAACTCACATCCACATAAATACGTTGTCACAAATGCTAAAAGTTTACGAAACGCTTTGTGTGCTATAATTGGGAGTCTGAAAAACTTGACCAAAACAAGACAGAGAAACATTAAGAAACTTTTCTTTGAATGAGGTGTCACAAAAAATATCCATCAGTTCTTTTTTCTGGGGGCGGGATTAAAGACCACCGAGAGCAACTGGTTCCAGGAGGGAGAGAGTGCCAGTGCGCCGTAAGAGAAACATACAACATTCCATCTCGAACGAACTGGGGTGGCAATCAGTTCTTGTTATTCTTTTGTGGATAGAACAGAAGAGTCTCGGTCTTTCAAGAAAGGGTTACCTATCCACCTGTAATTATCTGTGTCTATGTTAATTAAAAAACATTCTTCAAATGAGATTGACAGCTGTAAAATGTGGTCAGTTATTGCTTTCCGCGTGTCTCAGTTGATGTCGTGGTGTGTCTCTGTTGATGTCCGCGTGTCTCACATCCGGACATGGTACTTCCGTACAATAAAAATTTTGTGTCAGATCTGTACAAGCAAGCATTCCTCAAATGCGTCCCCTAAATTGTTTCGTAAGGGGCGAGGGAGGCAAACTGATTGTGTGTTACTTCTCACAAAGAGTGAGAGTTATTACTTTGTAGTTTGTTCTTTCAAAATTCTATCGCATAGCGCTTCTCGTTGCATCTGGAGATTTTATTTAAACAAAATGGATCTTATAACGTTGTCTAAAATTTCAAAAGGCAAGCCTTGTACTTTCTTCAATGATTTTTTGACTCATACAAGACAAGAGCATGTTCTGCTCACCATTTTTAAACACGGCAGTTTTTAACTGCCAATCCCAAGCCTGGAAAAAGTGTGAAGGAAAATTGTTAAATTATGAACTCATGCTATTAAAACATAATGGAAAATTGTTGACGTGAAATTGAAATGACATAAAAATTGGTGTTATTTATTAATGTTGATAAATATACAGCGTTTGAGCCAAAAAAGTTTTAAGTCCCTAAGGGGTTAGTGATTTTAAAATAATTCGGATTATTTCGTAGAAAAATAAGTATTTTCGAATTGAAAGAGCCTATGTTTGAAGTTCACATAAAGGAAGCAATGTCAAAGTGGGCCCACACGCATCTTCTGGGAACGAGAGTTCTATTCCTTTTTGTATGCATCTGACACAAAAACGGTAGTGCTGTAGGAGATCTCACACATGATGCGTAATTAACATAATATTTGTACGGAAGTGACGCTAAAATTTTGATGTACGAAAGTCCCATGTCCGAATCTGCCAGTAAACCGTCTGAGTTTGCGGGAAATCCGCCATTTTGGGTGCAACACCAGAAGTACTTCCTGGTGTCTCTCGAGGTACTTACCCACTGAGGTACGCGTACCCTCGATTATAAACCAATGTAATAATGGAAGCTTTCCTGCACAAAAGAAATTTTCTAAAGAGGATTTACGGAAAACGAGTAACACCTCTTAGTGGGAAAACTGCGTGATAATTAATTTATTTAAGTATGAGCAGTTTTCCTCGAAGTTAATGGTGTCAGGTACAAAAACAGTCTTTCAATCGCACTACGGGAACCAGTAAAATATTTGCAATCAGAAACATGCACTTAAGCCCATATATACGCATTAAAGAATCAGAAATTGTAAATAAAATGTTCTTTATAGCGGAAAATATTCCGATGTAAAATGAATTTGGAGAGGGGAGGGGACCACCGTGAGCAACTCAATGAGCTATAAGCAGTCGCTCATTCCTAATTTAGGGCCACGTGCTCCAGGGAAGGAAGGAGCTAGTGCAGTAAGCTAGACACACCATCCAAGCCTTACCCAGGATTCAAACCTGGATCCGTCTTGGACGAATGGTCAGAAGCTAGGGTTTTTAGACCACTGAGCTACCGGGCCGGCAAAAAGAATTTTTTTAATGAGATAATTAGTAGCAAAGATATGTAGGAAAGCCAAACATAATAGACAGATAGTGTTTTAATTGTAGAAGAAAATGGGCGTAAAATGTACTTCATAATCAAAGGTAACCAAACACGAAAGGACTTCTTCATACGAAATTTCAGAAATGGAAAATTTTTTCGACTAGAAATTTGCGTGGACGCCTTCAAGTAGCAGAACTCAGCATTACGCAAAAGTAGAAAATGTACATATAGTTAGAGCTATGCGGTGGAAAAATATTTTTTTCAAATATGACTTTTAGAAACAAAGACGACGAGAAAAGAGTTTATATTTGGTAAGTAAAAACGTTCTTACCATTTGAGTACAAGAAACACAAAGCTTTTTTTTTTTTTTTTTTTTTTTTTTTTTTCAACTTGCACAGTGTTTTATTTCAATCTGTTACATAGCCTCCATTATTAACGCTGATCTGTTCTCATCGTTCGGTTATCTGTTTAATTCCCCCATCAAAGAAATACAGTCCTTGAAGTCATAATACTTTCGAATCGTTTTTTCGACCTTCAGACGGTTTTTTTAGTTTTACCAGCCATGAAATTCTGTAGTAACTAAAACATGTGAAAATCTATTAGTGCTAAGTCCGGTGAACACGCTGGCTGAGGCAAAAATTCCCAGCTATGTGCCTGCAACTTGTGCTGTGTTGCCATGGCCCTCATGCGGTCCCTTTCTTTTGATAGCAGACAACACCTTTCCCACTCACCAAACTTGGAGGCTTATACTTCACTCCATGCCTAGCTCATTCTGTCAACTTTCTGAAAGTAAAAACTCGCAGTGATCGTTTGGTTATGTACCAATAGCTCATGATTGATATTCCCTTTCAAACCCATCAAACGCAGAGCATGACCTTCTTTAGATGGAGATCAGCATTTAGAGTCGTTTTTGAAGCATCCCCCTTTTTCAAAAGATTTCGTGAACTTAATATTATTTTATAGCATGTGTTTTTCGTCCTGTTTTCATTCGATTCAAAAATAGGTCGGTTTTGTACCGAGCTTGCAGAGATTCTCTTTTCCTCAATCTGTCCATTCCGTTCTTAGCTAAAAATTGATGTGATACCCCATGGTTCAGTTTTCGAACCATTCCAACAACCCTCTTCATGGCAGTTTTTCGATAAATTTACAGTCTATCGGCAATATTTTCGTAGGTGTGGGGGTTAGACTCAATTATTGCCAATATTTCTTCATAACACGCTTCAGAAAGATGTCCAGAATAGGGCATACCTTCAAACGTCCAAATGGGACATACCTTCATCCGAAAGAAACTTCGCGACCCGATCTCGGCATGTTCGTTCACTTAGAGCAGGGTTGTCTAACATTTTTGTGTAAAGGGCCACTTAAACATTT
The DNA here is from genome assembly GCA_039090855.1 of Macrothele yani. NCBI lineage: Eukaryota > Metazoa > Arthropoda > Arachnida > Araneae > Macrothelidae > Macrothele > Macrothele yani. The sequence continues at coordinate 72,850,578 of CM077001.1, forward strand.
TTCATGGAACTCGCGGGCCGACGGTTGCTGCGAATGCGAATTCCGTAAAATAAAGAAATATATATATATATATATAATCCCTGAAATGGCAATGGGCTGGACATATTGCCAGAAGGACAGACCATCGATGGACAGCCGAAATTTTAGACTGGATTCCAAGGGACAGAAAAAGACTCAGAAGAAGACCACATGTAAGATGGGTGCATGAAATTCGAAAGTATGCGGGAGTAACATTTAGGAGACTGACACAAGACAGACCGTTGTGGAAGAAACTTTTGGAGACCTTCGTCCAGCAGTGGATTGATAATGGTTGACAATGATGATGATGATATATATATATATAAAATTAAAAGCAAAAACATTAGAAATGGACCGTAAAATTTTACATAAAAATTTCCAAACAATTTGATATTAAAAGTAATTCATTGCCTTTTCTTTCGTTGTTATACCAAACGCTCAGTTAATGTGAGGTCTGACATAACTTTTGCTTGCACAGGTAGTCAATGTCTGTCCGTACACTTGATGTAGCGATGCGCAGAATTCCAGTACGATCTTCGTCTGTCAGATGAGACCTTGATTTTGTTTTTATGGCTTTCATCCTAGAGAATAGCTGTTCGCAACAATGTGTGCTACCAAACAGTGAAATGCACCGAAGGGCATGTTTTGAGACATTTGGATAAGAATCTGAGGAATCATAATCTTTATAAAATGTTAACAAATCATGCTCTACGAATGCTCTCTTCATGGCAGTGTCATTTCTGATCTTGACTAGTTCCATCTGCAACATATCAGGAGCATCACTGACATCGGGTCCAAATGGATCTGAAAACAATTTCATTTCACCACCGCGTTCTCTGAAATCCGAAAAGCTTTCTGTGAATTCATTACTAAGGTTTACAATCAGTTCAGAGTACTTTTTATGGTTCACTGTCTCAGACGGCCTTGTTGATAGCGTCGGGAAATGGACAGCTTTTTCAAAATCAACTGTTGCTGCAACAGTTGTAACTTCTGCATGAACCCTTGGATATGCTCGAACATTTTATAGGCAAGTTGATCCCTGCCTTGTAATTTCACATTTAAGTCTGCAAGATATTTAGTGATATCTACCAGGAATGCCAAGTCATTCAACCACTCAGTCATTGTCATTCATAAAACTTGCATCTTTTCCTTTTTTTTCAATAAAGAGCTTTATTTCTTCAAGCAGTGTCCAGAATCTGGCCAGTGTCGACACCCTGCTGAACCAGCGAACATGGTTGAAGTAAATTGCATCACCATTGAATGATTCTAATTCTGTAAGAAAAGTTTTAAACTGCCTGTGATTGAGCCTCTTGGACCTTATAAAATTGATTGTTGAAACAACCTTTTGCATTACATGTTGCATATCCATGGTCTTTGCACACAGTTGCTCTTGGTGAATGATGCAGTGGTATGTGATGACATCATTAGGCACTGATTTCAGCATTAGATTTGCAAATCCATTATGCTTTCCTATCATTGCCGGGGCTCCATCTGTTGTAATTCCACAAACTTTATCCTCCGGAAGACTGAATTTCACCAAGATACGTTTTACCTCATCAAAAATAGATTTTCCAGTTGTTGTGCATTTCAGTGGACATTTTTCCCAATAGTTCCTCAACGATTTCAAAAGTTGTGGTTACTCCTCGTACATAGATTGCCAGTTGTGCTGTATCGCTTACATCCGTACTTTCTTCGAGCGCTAAGCCGTAAAATTGGTAAGATTTGGGCCTTTTAATGAGAGTATTTTCAATGTTGGTTGCTAAATCTTTTACTCTTCTAGTAACCGTCGGGAGTGAAAGACTCGTTTTTTCTACCATCCACTTTTTATCAGGACATGCTACAGATGTAAATACGTACAAGCAATCTTTCACAAATTCCCCATCCGATAACGGTTTTCCTCTCTTGGCTATTTCTTCGGCTATCAAATAACTGATCTTGGTAGCCGCCTCAGAACTATGGTTTGCAGCTTTAAAGAAAGATTGTTGGCCGATAATATTGTTTTTTAGAGAGTTCACTTGATCGATTCTGTCTTGGCCTGTTAGATTGTCATATTTGCTGGCATGCTTCATAGAATAATGTTTCTTGATATTATATTATTTTACAACAGCGATTTTCTCTTGGCATATCGGACACAATATGTCCCCGTTATGCTTAATAACAAAAAAACTCATAGGTCCAAGCACCCTTAAAAGCATCGATTTTCCATTTCTTGCGTGTATTCACTGGAGCCGCCATGTTTGGTGCGATGAATTTTAACAAGAACTTCGCTGGATATTTAACTAATAAACACACTGATGTTTAGCTATCACAGTTACTTCTGTGAGAAAAACTTGCAATTAAAAAGTTGATTTCCTAATGAAAAGCTAAGGAGGCAATCGTCACGTGGAGCAGCTCTGCGTGGAACAGGTGGATTTTTGACACCTGATTGGCTGGAGAAAACAACATTTCCAGTGACTGTGCAGATTTTTCTCCTCCCCTCAACTTTTCTCTGGGCTATTTGTTTGCTCACTTGTAAAAGGGAAAAGGCTTCCCGCGGGAAAAGGACTGCCACAGGAAAGAGGTTCCAAACTGTGCCCGCGGTTTTTCTTTATTTCTGAAATATTTAGTTTTATACGATTTTAGCTTTTCTTTTTTAAATCCTAGAATTTTTTAAATTCCGAACAGTAGCAGGCGGGCCGGGTTAAAACCTTTGGCGGACCGGACTACGGCCCGCGGGGCGTATGTTGGACAATCCTGACTTAGAGCGTTCGTCCTGTACACAGTGCATATGTTCCTATGAGCCTCAGCGGCAGAGGCAACTAGTAACGAATGTGCCCTTCATCAAACTTAGAACTTTTGCCCTTATCCAATACATGTACGTTCTGCAGTAAGAAAACTGCATTATTTAAAGTCATTAAAGTTCCCAATCTTCACCACAGTAAATAGCGTATAGTGCAAGCTTTTTTCCAGTACATTTCTAGAAGCGAAGATACAATTGCAAACAGTTCTGCTGATAGATGATACACTCGCACCATCTATCAGCAGAACTATGCATTATGTAAAATTCAAAAATATATGCAAAACGTTTCCCGCATTCGTCGTAAAAAGAAATTTTCACGTAGCGCTTTTTGAACAGCTATCGAGAAAAATAAATTATACATGTGTCCCCCCCCTCCCCAACGCGAAAGCTACGTATTATTTTGACCTGAAAGTAAAACGATTTTCCTGATGAGTGGTATCTGATCAGAAAAAAGTTCTTGAAAGAGGAGATAAGGTTGCAAACATAAGTATGCATTTACGTTGCCAAAACTGCAATATGTTAAAAATATTTTCCTCTATGAGCATTATTTATCGCAAGAAGAATTTTTCGGACTTTTAGACCACTCAGGCACCGGAGTGCCCATGGTTTAACTCTTCACTAGCAACGTTAGCAAAATGGGCTGAAATCACTTCAAACACAAATACTCGCTGTCTAAGAAGTGGGCCGAAAGCGACTGAAATGAGTGAACCAACTCATCAGGAGGTGTTGCTGTCTTTTCAGATTTATTATTCGAAGTGCCTATTCAAGGAGAGGGCTGACATTAATCCTTTCTGAAAGGATTAGTGTCAGTCACAAGATGTTAACGAACCTAAAAAAGAACAAAGAAGATGTTTGAATCATTTGATTCTACCCAGTGGCATGATGTCCACGTCAGGGAAATTCCCTCTTCCCCATCATGTCTTGAGTAATGAAGCAGAAAATAAAGGACTAGAAAAGGAGCTTAACAGCAGTGTTAGGTCTATGGACAATTCTCTTATGATGAGAAGAGCGAAATGTATAGTTTTGACGTAACTTTCGCAAAATCAGGCCTCTATACTAAAGTTTCTCTTTGAGAAGCGCCGAAAATTTTGAGCACCATTTGTTTTGGGTGCATCGGCTGCTTAAAGTGTAAATGGACAAAACAGCCGATGTACTCGTTATGATCAGTTCGTTTCGTTATGAGAGGTGCACTTCCTGTTAGAATAAGCATATATTCACATTCTTGTAGAATTAGACTCTAATATACGATGATTCACTAAGTTTTTAATCAGATGAAGGTGTTGCGAACTCTAGGAATCAGTCATCATGTAAATAAAGCAGACAATTCGGGCTCATAATAAAAAAAATTACGAGGGGGTTGTTTTTTGCTTACCACGCAGAAACTTCTTTGAGCATCCACAGCGTGTTCTCAATGAAAATCAGATTCTCGTAGTGTATCCGTTCCTGACTTCGATGTCATTTTCGGCCCAGAAGTGCCATATTCCAATGTTTCTTTCATGTAGCCATTTCCTGAAAAAACATGAAATTTGAATCACTCTGGAGCGAGAATCTAACCTACATCTCCCGCTTTCCGCTTGAGAATCCATTCTACCGCTACACTAACCAGGGAAACAAATTCCAAGAATCATTCTACCGCTACACCAACCAGGGAAACAAATTCCAAGAATCATTCTACCGCTACACCAACCAGGGAAACAAATTCCAAGAATCATTCTACCGCTACACCAACCAGGGAAACAAATTCCAAGAATCATTCTACTGCTACACCAACCAGGGAAACAAATTTCCAAAGAATTGAGAAATCCGAAAAAAGTGTAGATCATTAGAAGTATTCAAATGCTTCGACTAGCGGTCATCTGAAGTTAATAACGGTCCATTCCATCTTCGGATGGTCGATGCTACGTAGAGGCTTTTAAATGCTCCGCCAAACGCAATTTTCAGTTGCTTGTCAATTCGTTTTACTCAGTAGGGTAATGGTAGAGTATTCGAACGGAAAGCTGGATATGAGAGTTTCATTTGCGCTCAATGATGATGCAATTTTCAAATCTTCTGAAAAAGTGGCTGGTGGGGAAAATAGTGGAATGAGGACCTTCTCTGCTGAAAATATGCAATATGCTTGTGTGGGTGCCTTGTAATTCTTCACTGACTTTTGGGATGCTTTCTGACTTGGTTTTCAGCTCAGCAACATATACTGTAAATGACGGAGCAAATAAATCATTTCATAATGTACCTCAAGATCTGTACAAGAGGTAGTGGAGCTCGAATGCAAACAGAGTGACGGGATTTGATCTGTCAGAGTACTATCTCCTTAGTTCACTTCTCACCAAAAGAACTGCCCCACCCAGAAGGAATGTCGTGCATATAAAACAAAACAACGTGCTGAAAGGTTGCAGTGCAAGTAACAAATGTAACATTTGCAGCTAGGAAGTGAGTCTTTTTTGAAGGGAGGGGGCCACCGAGAGCAATTCGATGGAGTATAAGCAGTCTCTCGTCCGTAATTTAGGGACACTGGTTCCAGACCAACACGACATCCATGCCTCACGGGAATCCGAACCCGCGCTTATCACGGAATAATAGTCAGAAGCCAGCGCTTAGGCCACTGAGCCACCGGGACGGTAGGAAGTGAGTCAAAAACGTATAATAATACACTCATCGTCTAAAAAACTGTTGCACCCAGGAAGGAGCAACCGATAAGAATGAAACTAGGTGGGTAGGTTTGACATCGTGAGACATGCAAATGATTCAAGTATCACGCTCGGCCGCGCATGTGACGCAAGCAAGGAGAGGTCGTAGCCCTGTGCCTGACAGGCTATATAAAGTTGTCCTGTTGCGTATGCTTGCCATTCTGACTCGTGCATCCTTTGTAAGTAAAGTATGACTCAGAGAAAAGTTCGGAAGCAATCAGAGCAGTTGGAGGAGTTCCAGAGGGGCAGCATCGTCGGATTCCGGGAAGCGGGATGGTCTTATGGCCGCAATGCGCGCCATACCGGTCGTGCGGATATCATCATAGCACGCTGTTGGCGGCAGTGGATAGAACAAGGCACACAGCAGCGACAGGAAGGGTCTGGGAGACCTAGACGAACCACGGAGAGAGAGGACCAACGGGTTTTCCGACTTGCGCGGAATGACCCAATAGCCACGATTGCGGGTATTCAGCGAGCAGTGGTGCCCTCCATACATCGTCCGATTAGCGCCAGCATCGTCGGAAGGCGACTGCACGACGCAGGAATACACGCACGCAGACCGTAATGGCGACTGCCCTTAACGCCATTGCATCGTCGCAAAAGACTGCAATGGTGTCGTACCAGACTGTCATGGAGCCAGTCAGAATGACAGCGGGTGACCTTCAGTGACGAGTCCCGCTTTTGTCTTGGAGGAGACGACCAACGAATCTGTGTGTGGAGGCACCGTCGTCAGCGCCAAGATGAACGGTTTGTTGTCGAGTGTCACACGTCCAGAAGTCCTGGTGTCATGGTGTGGGGTGCAATTTCCTACGACGCAAGATCACCTTTGGCGTTCATTACAGGCACATTGACAGCCCAACATTACGTTAATGATGCCCTGCAACCAGTGGCCTTAACTTATCTGAATGCTCACTCTGGTGCAATTTTCCAACAGGACAACGCTCGTCCGCATACTGCTGCTGTCTCCAGAGCTTTCCCTCAAGGCACTGACACTGCCATGACCAGCCGCATCGCCAGACCTATCGCCGATTGAAAATGTGTGGGATGCTATTGGACGCGCTATCCACACTCCACACCTACCGCACAATCTGCAAGAACTGCGTGAGAAGATTCAAGCTGCATCGGATGGCTCATCGCAGGACACCATTAGGAATCTGTAGAACTCCATATCGAGACGTCTGGCATGCTGCGTGAGCAAACATGGCGGCCCGACGCCATACTGAGAGACACTGCTTATTGGCGTGTAGCTCAATAATTAGGTATTGCCCATATCAGTATCAATGTGAAATCATTCATTGTTCCTGGTAACCTTTACCTTCCTCCCGAATAGCACTGCATTCCGACACGTCTTTCTGGGTGCAACTATTTTTTGACGATGAATGTATTAATATATCCCGGTTAGATTGGCCTCGTTATGCGCTGGTATCAGTTCTGTTTTCAGACGCCATTTTCTGATGCACTGAACGTGCTGAGTGCCGATAGATCCGGGTACTGCACTGACCACGGTAGTAAGAGAACGGCTTGCAGACACCGTTGCCCAAAGCGTACAGTATGTAGTCGCATTATCCTTCTACAATGGGGTGTTTGTGGTATTCTGAATAAGTAAGGGAACATTGTTCACACATACCGCTGAACAGTTAAATTACCTATGGTGACTCTCATAGTTGACCGATTGTCTTAAGTGGTTACTCTCCACACCAGGTTTCTAGAAGTGAGCGTTGTATGGTGTTTAACTACGAACGGCGTGAAAGCTCAGCCGCCAGAACGTTGCCACAGGCGAGTGAGGCCGTCGTTCTGTCCCAGACACCTGCGTGTCTTATCGCTGAAGATCATATTTCGCCATTCGTCACACCACTCATTTCGTTCTTTGCACCACTGCAATCAGGCACGCCTGGGGCTTTCAATGAGTGATATGCAGAGAAGAAAGTGCCTCCCTCGCATAGCGGCTTTGTACAAACGTCGATGAATAGCATTGAAAAATGCCTGCAGTGGCTAATTAGTCATTTGTCATTGGATATCTATCGGTAGACGCGTTCCTCGAATTGACAGAGATCCAGTGAATATGCTGATCATCCCGATCCGTAGTCACTCGAGGATGACCGAATCCTAAATAACAAAGAGTTTACAGCGACATCTAAACGTCCCAAATGCGATGCAATTCGTCGCGTGGATCAGCCTGCTTCACAGACTCATAGTGCGAATTCACTTAAACTTGCTCAGTTCATTTTCTATTAACAAGGTACTAACGCCATCATCCTTTGATGGTAACCAGATTTACAGGTCACGTTTGGTTTATTTAATCTACTCCACCTTTCTACTTTTCCCAAACACAACTTTTCCTAAAACTAACGGAATCCGTCTCACCGGCGGCAAGTATCCAAATTTTCGATTTTTCCTTCATTTGCTTATGCGAAAATGCACCGCACTTCGATACTAACTTTCATATACGTTATGCTACTACCTCCGGGTGTAGCATTTTTTGTCTGGTGTGTAGATATATGTACGTTTTATGCAAAGATAGCTCCAGGAACGATATTTGTAGCATAGCTGCTAACATGAGATATTTTTCTTTAGTACGTCTTTTTTTTATTGGAGGTTTAGCGACCAGCGCTAACAACTCAATGGGCTATTAGCAGTCGCTCGTCCCAGATTTAGGGCCACTTACTCCAGGAAAGGGAGAGAGCCAGTGCCGTAAACAAAACATCCATGCTTCACAGGGAATCGAACCCGGACCCTTCTCGGACGGATGGTGAGTAGCCAGCGCTTAGACCACTGCATCACCATTAGTACGGCTTAGGAAATGTATGCTAATGTGATTTTCTTTATCATATTTCTCTCCTTCTGTGAGGCACCTCCTCTTTTTTTTGCGATAATTATCCTAAATTGTTTTAGAAGTCTTCAAAAGTTGTCAGCTCTCCACCCAAATACTTTAAAATTCATAATTGTTTTTTAAATCAGTGATCAGGAAGTCAGGAAAGCAGAAGAATTATAATGCTGTAAAAGACACCTTTTAGGTTGAGTGAAATATTGTTTGTTCTCGACACCCTAGATCTAAATCTATGGGAAAACAAGCTATCAAAATTTGTCGCCATTTTCAGAACTTCTCGTTCACAGGCAAATTTTTTCATGAATGAAATGCGTTACTTCAAGCTCTAAACTGAACCTCTGAATAGGCGCATTCATGAAATAAATAAATATTCGTATGATGGATTAGCTTTGAAAAGTTCATGCTGATAATGTGACTTTGGATCAGATACCGTAATGATAAAATTATTGAATACGCATCGAAAACTTAACTCAGAACTCCCAGTACTTTTTTCTTTTAGTCAGGTGTGATAGAGGTCATGAAAATTTTGAAGATTTGGGGAAATTCACAAGTGGATTTCATTTGATATCTTATTTAACAAACGGTCTGGACTCATGATCCGAATTCAGTCAATCAGTTTAGCAACACTGCACTACATGCGGTGCAAAAGCGAATTAGCCTTCTTCAGTGTGACGCGCATATCGCAAAGCTAAGAGGTTAATCTCTTAGCTTCGTGAAATGCGTCACTTCAAGCTCCACGGAATCAGTCAGCCTCAATCTCTTAGCTTCGTGAAATGCGTCACTTCAAGCTCCACGGAATCAGTCAGCCTCAATCTCTTAGCTTCGTGAAATGCGTCACTTCAACCTCGACGGAATCAGTCAGCGTCAATCTCTTAGCTTCGTGAAACGCGTCACTTCAAGCTCGAAGGAATCAGTCAGCCTCATAAGATACTGCAAGCGATGCGAAAGGTGGCCGTTCTTGTGAGGTAAATTTCAATGCAAGAAATTTCGAAATCAGCTTTCTTATGTACAGTGAAGTGCCAAAAGTCATGATATACGTACCTAGTATCGTGTAGGACCTCCTCTGTTCCGGCGAAGTGCAGCAACTCGACGTGGCATCGATTCCACAAGTGGCCGGAAGATTTCTGGAGATATGTTGATCCATGCCGTGTGAATAGCTGCCAACAGTTCCCTGGTATTTTTAGGTAAAGGATCTTGGGTACGAATGGACCTTTCCACCAAGTCCCATAAGTGCTCTATTGGGTTCATGTCAGACGAATGTGGTGGCCACACCATTCGTCGGAAATGTCCAGAATGCTCCTCGAACCAATTTTGTACAACTTGGGCGCGATGACATGGTGCATTGTCCTCCTGGAAAATCCCATCTTTGTTGGGGTAGTACATGAAGTCCATGAAGGGCTGCAAATAGTCACCCAGCAGAGCAACAAAGTGATTACAGGTTAATTACCAGTTTACGAGGACCCAAACGTACCACGTAAAGACACCCCACCAGCTTGCACAGTGCCTTGTTGACAGCTTGGGTCCAGGGCCTCATTGGGTCTGCGCCACATCCGAACCCTACCATCAGCTCGTAACAACTGGCAGCGTGACTCACGTACCACGTCACATGTTGCCAGTCTTCCAGGGTCCAATTACCGTCTTCACGAAGCCAGGTGAGTCACTGTGTCCGATGTCGCGGTGTTCACAAAGACACTCTGGTGGGTCTTCTGCTCCCATACCTCGTGGACGCTAAATTCCGCTGCAGTGACCTGATGGATATGTCTCTGGTACCTCCTGCATTGAAGATGGATGTTATTTAAGCCAGTGTATCTTGTCCGTTAGCATTGACAATGCTGGTCAGACGCCGATGGTCACGGTCATTCATCACCCGTGGTCAGCCGCTGCGCTGTCCACGGTGGGTGGTAATACCTCCCATGAGGTATTATCGGTACACACGTGGATTGAGGAATGTTGAATGTTCGCACAACTTTGGAAATTGAATGTCCCCTCCGTCTGTTCTCCATAATTCACATCGGCTTGCCATAACCCTACTGGCGGTTGTTCAACCTGACTCACAAGATTACACCTCGCGACTGATAAAACTCATGGCGTGCGTTGAAGCCTTTATACGACGGCAGCGCCAGTTAAAAATTTCCATAGTGCTATCCCATTACTTTTGGCGCTTCAGTGTATGCTACACTAAAAACGAAAATGTAGCTTCCATACTGTCACAGTGGTGAAAAAAAATGGTTTTTGTTTTCCATCCAAAATAGCCAAGACTTACTTCAGTCAAACCATGAATGCACAGTGAAAGAAATAAGGATCTTGTCATGTTATCTGTTCAAAGTTACGCAGTGAAACCATTGTTCCGTCGATCTGGATTCACACAGAAGTTATAATAACCAGCTCTGGGTAGAACTTCCATAAAACTTAGTGCTAGAGTTCCTCTTAGTTGTCGAATTTTAAAACTCCAAGTGATCAAATTAGAGTTACCTTATAGTAAAAACGCATTGTGCCTCAACAGTAAGCCTACGTTTTTATGTAACTTTTATAGTTTATTGGAAAAGTTACGGGCTCCAAAAACAGAAGAGGCGAGAAATCGAACTGTCGAAGCACACCTGCATGACACCCTATTCCTGGGATACTAGAGAGGTTAATCATTTAACCACTGGACTACCAATATTCCACCACAAAGAGCGTAATTTCTGAAACAGCACTTGTGTTACTAACGTGTTTTATTATTTTTTAGATCAAATTCGATAAACAGCTCAAAGGACGGAAGGGGAAATCCCTGTCGCCGCACGCACAACAGCTAAAGGGTTAAATATTATTTGCGGAAATTCTCTCGACACGCATTGTATTTTATCCATACATCTTAATAAGGAGCACGAAAATGTTTGGTTCTCCAATCCTTGGTCTAGGGATCGAATCCGTGACGTGAATTAATGAAATGTGGTAAATGTTTCATTGCCTGCCTTCGGTAAGAGAGAGGGATCAAAGAGTTCTTTATACAAGCAGAAGTTATCAAGCATGACCAATGAATGCTATTCGTTTCCACGCAACAATTGTTTATCGTTAATATCTCGTTTCCTGGTTGTTTTTTTATTCTCGAAACAAAGCAATCACATCTACGTGGACATTAGCATAAGGAAAGACTCATTTTATAAGAGATCTTAATATGAGAATCTTACTTGCTTCCCATGAATATGAATATTGCACAAACAGCAACAGATCCAATAATTTTAAATATTAGGATGCATAAGAGAAAGAGGAAGGACGTAAAGAAGCGCACTCAACACTCACCCACTCCTTGAATTCAGTGTTGTGAACTCACGTTCTTCCCAGAGGCTATCTTCAGTCATCAGGAGAGTGTCAAAGCATAGTTAACAAGTTTTAAATTATGCACCTCAGCATTACGGCTCAGAGCATCTTCAGTTTCCTAATCCCAAAAGAATGCGGCTGAAATCGACTACATTCATAACTTGCACACCAGCAGAATAGCAAAGAGACTGATGTCGCCAGTCACACCATCGTTGCTACAGGAAAAGGAAAGGGTCAAACACATGATAATTGTATGCAAATACCATAGAACCACATGCATTAAACGTTAAGTAACTATTTTCACTGCGTATAAATATTGTGCTGTACTTCCTCTGAAAATGACGGAATTTTGAAATGATGATTCCCATGAAACTATTCATATGTATTGATATTACTAGGTCAAAGTGTAATACGAGCAAATCAAGAATATTTTTGTATAGAGGTGTATGTATGCATGTGTCTGTGTGTGAGAGAGAGAATATGTGTGTGTGAGGAAGACGAGAGAGAGAGAATTCGATATTATCCCGCAGAATCTATAATTTTTATTGCAAAAATTGAGCGCCACATTAAGATGAATTAGATGTTGTTTTATTGATACCTGCGTTTTTTTAATAGTTTTGTATCAACGCAGTCTAACGAAACTCCATGTCCTGTCTCTAAATACCTTGCCTGTCTTACGAATTATTACTAGCACTTGTTCATTCTTCCAGTTAAACCGCTTCATGTCAACCCATTGTAACCAACCCATCATCATTCCGGTAAATATTCAACTTTCGTTAGTTAAAACGTGAAAATTTTACCGCCAGCCTACGAGCTGCTCGGAGTTTTGGGCCCAAATGCAGGTACGCGCTGAGACGAATTCAGTAAACCAGTGATATTCCACGCAGGATGTCTAGCGGGAAATTATGTAATTCAACAGTACAAAAAGGTTTTGTAATGTCAATGATTTTTGCAGAAAGCATATAAGAAATTTTTATAAACAAATACAAAAGACGTTAACTACAGTAAAACTAAAAATCAACGCAACATTTAACGGAAACAAAGTTTAATTTTTTACTCAATTTGAATCATTGGGTTGTGATAAAATTGCTAACAAATGCATATTGAGCATTGTTTAGAGTAAATAAAAATAGCTTCATTAAAAAAATATTATTGAATGGAAAAGCTTCTGCTAAAGTTTAACAATTATTCAATACACAACTTAATACAAAATTTACGATCGACAACGTAGATCAGAAACTGAATTATTTCAGTGAAATACAGAACTGGTGCTCTTTGGCCAAACATGGCCCTTCCGCCATAAAAACCCACCAACCAACCAAAATACAGAATAGTTGATACACCAGGTATATGAAAATAAGATATAATAGCTATCCGTGTATTGACCTAAGGAATTAAACAGAGTTTTGCCGAACGTTCACTCATCAACCGATGATGTTTTCAAGGCTAACAGCAGAGAACAAACTGAATTCCAGAACGTTACAATTTTTGAGGATGACTTGCCTAAACAAATAAAGAATGACTAAATACAGAGAGCATTCTGCATTTGAAATCATTAAGTATACTGGTTGGCACGTGGCATTTTGGAGGGGGAAACATTAAGGCGCTGGATCCAAATTTTTGGCAACAGGGAGACGTGTCGGCGCATGCGTCGCAGCTGGTGATGATCTTTAAGGTTTTTCGAAAGGCTTTTGATTTTGAATTGGAGTAGGGAGCTAATTTTTTAATACCATCTCACATTAAATTTGGATCCAATACCTTAATAATGTTTTTCTTTCTCCAAAATCTCCCTCCGAACAGCATGCCTGCCAAATGCACAGCGACGCTTCAAGTGATACTCATATATAAACTGTAACGTTTTAATATTCACTTTGTTCTCTACTGTCAAGTTTGAAAAAGCCATCCGTTGATGAGTGAAAAAGCTAGGGAAAATGCTTGTTTAATTCCTTACGCCACTACACGGATAGTCACTACAGTTTATTTTCATTATTTTAGTGGTAATAATCGCATATAATATCCCAATACGTCTATTAAATAAAAATAACATTTATCGTGCTATAGGCCTATCTACTAAATAAAAATAATATGTATCGTGCTATATCTACTAAACAGTAACAACATTAATATCGCTGCATATCTACATTATGATGTACACATACACTCACGGACAAAGAAATTTGCACACCTAGAAGAAAATCTACTACAAACGCGAAACTTTGCAAATAGCTACAGTGCGTGCTGGTATGCAAATGATCACCGTTTAGAGTGATTGTGCTTGACCGCACACCCTGTGGTGGCGCCGCAAGCACAAACCGGCAGCCTTATAAACCGGCGTGTAGTCGATGCCCCATGAAAGCGAAAAGCACCGGCCGAAGCAAGCAAGCGTACAAGAATGTCAGGTAAACGCCAGAGACGTGTCGATTTACGCAGCGTACAGACTCCGAGAGAAGCCTGATGATCGGGTTGAAAACCGCAGGGTAGTCGGCGCGCCGTGTAGCCCACCACGTGGATCATTCTGACCATACCGTCAGACTGTGTTGGAAGCAGTGGACACGTAACTGCACTGCCACATGGCGGAGCGGCTCCAGACGGACCAGGAGGACCACCGATAGAGAAGATCGACGGATCGGACCACCGATAGAGAAGATCGAACGGATCCCACGGGGACCCGGTCCACTATACAGACAGATGCAGCGGCTCCTGTGTGCTCACGAACCCTTTCCCGACGAATAACAGAAGCAAATCTGCGATCCCAGTGCCTCTTACGTGTGCTGCCATTAACACTGGAACATCGCCGGCTCCGTTTGTAGTGCTGCCAGGTCAGAGTGACGTGGAACGCCACAGACTGGCGACGTGTAGTGTTTAGCGATGAGTGTCGCTTCCTTTTGGGGACAGATGATCATCGTGTTCGTGTGTGAAGGTCTCCTGGTCAACGGCACAATCCCAACCTCGCTATCGAGCGCCACACCTCCCCCACTGCAGGCATTATGGTCTGGGGTGCCATTGCCTACGATAGCCGATCAGCTGTAGTAGTGGTTCGTGGATCACTGACGGGCCAGCGGTATGTGGATGAGATCCTACGGCTCCATGTGCTCCCATTTTTGGCCGAGATTCCAGGTGCGCTATACCAGCAGGACCGCCCGCACACATCTCGGGTTGCCCAGGACTTCCTACGTCATGTCCAGACACTGTCATGGCCTGCCCGCTCCCCGGACATGTCCCCTATCGAGCATGTGTGGGACCAGTTGAAACGCCAGCTGCCGCCGTGCCGCACTATCCGCGATTTGGAGCACACCGTCCAACACGTGTGGGCCAGTCTGCCGCAGAACAACAACCGGACTGCGTGCCATAGATACCTCTGTAATTGTCCTGCAGCTCTGTTTTTGCCATCATGTGTATCATTCATCTGTATCATTACGTCAATAAAATTTTATTCAGAGTGGAAGAAATATTCTTCTCATAATACGGGGTAAATACGTCATGACAATCAACACAGCAATCAGACATCGCTGAATTGACCGTAATTACTGTTTCACACGTGAATTCAGTTACATCAGAAAACCCGAAAATCTCACCGCCGTGCGAAAATCTCATTCCTGCTCCACGGTGGTGAGATTTTCGGGTTTTCTGATGTGATTGAATTCATGTGTGAAACAGTAATTACGGTCAATTCAGCGATGTCTGATTGCTGTGTTGATTGTCATGATAAAATTTTAGTTCAATCCGATGCTTCCGTGTTAGTGGGTGGGCAAATTTCGTTGTCCGTGAGTGAGTGTGTATATATATATATATATATATATCAAAGGAAAGTTAAAATACTACTCATGTAATACAAACTACAACAAAACTGCGCTGTGCTGCAAGTATTAGATGTAGGTAGTGTATGCAAAAGAATATTAACACCCAAGCAATAACTAGGGCCTTATGACATCCAGATGAAAAAAAGCACAGTAAAGAGAATTATAAAATGACAAAATAATATTAAGTAAATTATTATAAATGCACACTCAGTGCTTCAGGGAAAGACATCCAATGGCCCTGAGTTTACAAATTCAGTTCAGGTTTCATGAGAATGCCAAATTCTCGAAAAAAGAAACAACAAACGTCCACTTTAAAATTTTGTGTTATAAATTTCAGTGCATTCTGTCTTCCCTACCTGAACTGTAGAATATACGAAAAAGAGTCACTGAAACTAAAAATGAACTATAAAACTCCTTACCAAAACAGTAATACTACCTGAACTGTTGTATATACGAAGAAGAACTACTGAAACTAAAAATGAGCCATAAAACTCCTCACAAGAATTGTAATCCCTGTAAAAGATAGCAACAGTAACTTAAATCCTTCTACTAAACCTCCCTTGACACAAATGTAAACATTCATAGTGATTACAATTTTTTCCTCCGAGTAGCCCTGGAGACTTATAATACCTAGTTGCTATCTTTTAAAGGGATTACAATTCTTGTCAGGAGTTTTATGGCTCATTTTTAGTTTCAGTAGTACTTCTTCGTATATACAACAGTTCAGGTAGTATTACTGTTTTGGTAAGGAGTTGTTTAGTTCACTTTTAGTTTCAGTGACTCTTTTTGTATATTCTACAGTTCAGGTAGGAAAGACAATGCACTGAAATTTATAATACAAAATTTTAAAGTGGACGTCTGTTGTTGCTTTTTTCGAGGATTTTGGCATTCTCATGAAACCTGAACTGAATTTGTATGCCCAGAGCCATTGGATGTCTTTCCCTGAAGAGTGGTTCAGGGGTTTTGAGTTTGTATTAATAATAATTTACTCAACATTATTTTGTCATTTTGTAATTCTCTTTAGTGTGTTTTTTTTCATCTGGATGTCATAAAACCCTAGTTATTTGTTTACGAAAGTTGGTTGCTTGTGTGTTAATATTCTTTTGCATATATACTAATACATATGTGTGTGTGTGCGTGTGTGGTATAACTATACCACCGAGTTTAGGGGAAATGCTTTAGTTTGGTTCCGGAGCAATAAGGAAACATACGTTCAATTCTGAAACAAGCTCTTTTGACATTATCTGCTCTTTTGACATTACGGCTCTTTTTGACATTATCTAATCACAGACGGTACAATGACATTGAAAACAATGTCATGTAGTGAGAAACTTGTTAAAATGTGAAATCCAGCCTATTTATAACCCGATTAACACATAATTAAACAGTACTGCAATACCAATTACATGCTTATCTACTTTTACTGCATGTTTTCTGAAATTTTTTTTTTTTTTGATTGGATTTTTTTTTTTTTTTTTGATTGGATGTTTAACGACCACCGTGAGCAACTCAATGGCTATAAGCAGTCGCCCGTCCCTAATTTAGGGTCACTGGTTCCAGGAAAGGGAGAGAGCCAGTGCCGTAAGACAAACACAACATCCATTCCTCACCGGGATTCGAACCCGGACCCCTTCGGACGAATGATCATAGGCCAACCCCTTAGACCACTGCGCCACCGGGGCGGCTTTTCTGAAATTACACTGGTTCTCGTAAATTAAGCTACAAATGGAAACATCGTGATAACTCAAAAAGTGTGCAACCGATTCGGATGAAATCTGGTAGTAAGCTTTTTCAGACCAAATACAACAAACAAACGTAAGAACATGGGATACAGAGCATTTACATTTTGTATGAGTGATGTAAATATGAAAATACAGAACATAGGTGTAGGGGCGAGAAATTACGCCCCTATATAAATTGTGTGATTTCAGAACAAATATTTCCAGGTGTATTATTTAGAAACAAATGTAAAACGTGGAAATGTACCGACTAGGTGACATTCCGATGTGCCTATTTGTCATGTCTATTGTATTCACGGAAGGCACCGCTATTGTTCCTGGCCGGGGGAAATGCAAGCTGCAGGGCACACGGGAGCTAGAGGTCAACGAGGGGATAGGTCAAGGACGCCGGCGGAAGACACGGGTCAGGAGAAAAAGGTGGGGGCACCGAGAAGCGGGGGTCGCCTGCTCTTCGAGTGCTCCGAATAGGGAGAGAAAGAGAGCCTCATGCATGGAAGGCAGGAGCCAATCAGAAGGCGAGTGAAGTTAGGGGGCAAAACTTCAGGATAGGAGTGAGGATCGGAAGACAGTGGACTGAGAGCGAGCGCAGAGAACGGTCGACGGACAGCGTACGTAGGCTGTGAAACGGTTGGGAGGTGCTGGGAGACAGCACGGACAGCGAAACCGGGAGAACGGTTGAACAGTGCTGGGTGTCAGCACTGGGAAAAAGAAAGTTGGTGATAGAACGTGCCAGTTAGAGCACGGGGAAAGCGATCGTAGTTGGAATCAGATACGTGGGTCTGGAACGACGTACGGAGAAAGCGATTTGAGAGAACACGTGTTCGGGACAGAACACGAGGCATAGCTTCCGGAACAAAGGAAGGGAGACGAACGGAAGGTTACGACGATAAAAACCTTTCACGTCTGTGATAGAAAAAGATCGGGCAAAGAGTATTAGCAGGAAAAGGTATTCTTTAATGAAACTCTAATCATTCGCGTGGAACTGCAGTTACAGGAACTCGAGGCCAAGGAACAATAGCTGCCGAAACAATTTACTTTTGATTAAATGTTTTTGTTAAGTTTTCAACACGCGTGAGAGTGAATTCATGCTTGTAGTGTCTTGCCATCATTTTTTTACTTCCCCTCTCCTGAATAGCAGATTTATAGTAAAGCTGGGAGGAAAGAACGCCGGACTGTCTTCAACTTTTCGTTGATAGACAGTCTCCAGACAAAGAACCTTGTAAATAGTTTTCCTTCCTGCTGTGGGGAAATTTTCGTCAGCGCTGGAAGCCAGTGGTTGTTTGGCCGATGAGCCATTAATTAACATAATGAGCTTCCACCCCTACAGCAGAGAGAAGGAAATGGCGCAGTCGGTAGGATTGTTAGTAGGCGAGTTCAGTGGAAGTAATTAGGGCAATTCTATTCAACGAAATAGAGACTGTGTTCGAGGACTCGGACAAAGAGGACGCCTAAGTGTAACAGAAGCACGTGGCAGGAAAGTGGTGAAACAAAGTGAACTTCGAAGTGTAACAGTGGCACGCAGCAGGAAAGTGTTGAAACAAGGTGAACTTCTAAGTGTGACCGTAGCACGTGGCAGGAAAACGGTGACACAAACAAAGGACTGTGCTACAATAAAGGACTACTGTGCAACGGAACCGGTGGACCAGAGAAGTCGACAAATAACGCTCGTAACCAGAGCAAGGATCGGAAGTTCCAGGAAAATCCCGTAACCAGGGACGGACAATTACGTCTCGCGTGGCCAGCGAGACCGGGCGACATTCCTGTTTATTTTTTTTTTTTTTTTTTTTTGGTTGGAGGTTTAACGACCACCGTGAGCAACTCAATGGGCTATAAGCAGTCGCCCGTCCCTAATTTAGGGTCACTGGTTCCAGGGAAGGGAGAGAGCCAGTGCCGTAAGACAAACACAACATCCATGCCTCACCGGGATTCGAACCCGGACCCCGTTCGGACGAATGATCAGAGGCCATCGCTTAGACCACTGCGCCACCGGGGCGGCCATTCCTGTTTAGGACGCTCCTTCGCGGGCAGCGGTCGAAACCGCTACAGAGAAGCTGAGGGGAGCCGCGAGCTCCGCTAAGTACCACTTTGTTGTCGAAATTTATAGTCCTGGGTCGATACCGAGTATAAGGTTAGGAAAGAAAAAAAATTAGTAGGCAGTTAGGGGCCAAAAGGCCGAGAAACAAAAAAAGATTTCTTTTGTCAGTTTTGTAAAATAATAGGTTACAGTAATTTTAGAAAACTCAGTGTCAGTATTTCAGTATTAATGCTTAAAGTGAGTAGGAATTGTAAAGTGTTTTGTTGTATAAGGAAAGGAAATAAGTAATATTACTAGGAATTTATTGAATTACAAAAAAAAAATGTTAGATAATAGTACTTCAAGGTTGAGAGCAAAGGCTACCGTCGGGAAATTGTAAAGTGTCATTATATCATTGCATGTGTATCGTGTATTGTATATATATATATATATATATATATATATATATATATATATATATATATATATAGTGTATAACAATGGATGAGCACCTTTTGGATGGGAAAAAAGTGAGGAATCAGAGGACACGTGGTCCGAAGGGAAAGAAGAGGATAATAATGAAAGGGAAAATGACTTAAACTCTAGTAACGAAGTGTCTCTATTAATGTAAGAAAAACGCTAGAGAATACAGTACATATGGAATGGCAATATAAACTAGGAATATTACAATTAGAGGAAAGAAAGTTAGCAGCTGAGCGAGAACAAAGGAATTTAGAGGCACAAAGGGAACTAGAAAAAATGAAATTGGAGATTCAGCTCTTAGATAAAAAGGAAGAAAGGGAGAGTCAGCTCTTAGATAAAAGGGAAGAAAGGGAGAGTCAGCTCTTAGATAAAAGGGAAGAAAGGGAGTTCCAGCTTAAGAAACTACAGTTAACTCAGGAAAAGGAAGAGGCGTTGGCACAAGGTAGAAATCAAATGAAGTTAGCCGATTACATAAGGATACTAGAAAAAAACTTTACCCAAAAGTCCTAGTAAACCAGAAGAGGTTTTAGACTTTTTGATTCCTTAGAAAGAGCTTTCATTTTACATACAGTCCCAGAAGCTATGCAATTAAGATTAGTCATAGCATTATTTAACTCTGTTTGTGTCAATCATTTATTCCGGAGACTTACGGTCGAGCAATATGATTGCTACGAAACCGTCAAGGAGGCCATTTTGGGAGAATGTCATTTAACCCCAGACATTTATCTACGACAGTTCGAGGCCCTCAGTAAGAATAATGGAGAGAGTTACCAGCAATTTGCGGGACGCATGGGAAGAACTTTTAAGTATTATGTAGCGAACAGTGGTATAAGAACTTTTGATGAACTAATGAATCTTTTAGTTTGTGATAAGTTCAAAGGATTGTTATCACCCAGTTTAAAAACTTACCTACTACAGAGAGGATCCTTGGGAGAGCTAGTTCTAGCAAAGGATTTAGGGAACTCTATGATCAGTACGAGTGCCATGTGGAAGCGTTAGAGTGGGGAGAAGGAAAAGTGTAGGGAAATTTTTAGGTAGGCTCTAACAGTAAGGGGCAGCATTATAGCTCGGAGGGAATGGGAACTGGGAAGAAACAATTTAGTGGAGTTCCATTCCAAAAAGGGAAATTTCCAACGGCAGGTCAGGAATTCCAAAGTAGAGTGGGAAACAGTAGACCACCAGGGAATCAGGGAAATTCCTATTTTGATGCAGGAATGAGGTGCTTTAGATGTTGACACATGGGTCACCGAAAATTTGATTGTAAGCAGAAGATACCTCAGGGACAGGACAGTAAATACACTCCGTATAATTGGAGAAGTGAGACAGCTAAGAAAGTAAGCAGGGTAGTGGCGAAAGAGGAGGAAAGCGTTGTAGAGAAACAAGGGGAACCCAAGCAAGACCTTGTCCAGGATGTGAGAAAGGTTAGTGCAAAAATGGGGAGAGTATTGGGTCCCACGGGCAGTAGTGTGGAAGTAATGGAAATACTCGTAGGGGAACAATTAGTGGTAGCCACAGAGCAACGGCACCAGGCAAAAATTCTGTTCTTCCCCTAACAAGGCCTGTTAGAGGAAGAACAGAAGGAAGAAGCGGGTAAAGTGACTTTGTCCGGGTTTGATGAACGTACCGCGGTTTTTCCAGTTAAGAGGTTACAAGTTAGAATTGTGGAGACAGGATTGGAGAAGGCCTGGGACGCATCTTTAGGGACGAGTGAGATGATTTGCGCTATTGTGCCGAATCTCACCAACGAAGTCATAGTTACTCCAGATGATTATGCCAAGATGAGCACGTTGAGATATTCGTAGTGGGCCATCGATAATGGGAAGGCGTTATGTGAGGAGGATACAGTCCAGGAGGAGAAACCAACGAGACCCCAGGAGTTAGGGACTCAAGAAGCTAGCGCCAGTATAGGGGCTAACAGAATTAAAGGGAAAGCCAGTGGAGAGACGCCGGAGACAGGAGCAACGCCGGGAGAAGTAGGCGGAGCTTTAGGAGTGGAAGGGTCAAGCAGCCAATCAGGGCCAGGCGCGCTTAACGAGGAGACCAGCGAACAGGAGACGGTGTTTGGAGGTAATACATGCACAGGAGACGGTGTTTGGAGGTAATACATGCCGCAAAGATGAAGAGAGCATCCGGGAGGGCGAGACGTCGGACCACAGCAAATTCAAAGTACAGCAGGAGGAGGACGCAACCCTAACAGAGACACGCTAGGGGGTGAAGGAAGGAAAAGGAGGGTATGTCTATGTGGAAGGATTACTGTATCATCAGGAAAAAGTGTTAGGGCAAAACACCAATGAGTTAGTAGTTCCCGAGAGTAGGAGGAAACAAATAATAAAGCTAGCCCATGATTCTGTGTTCGGAGCATACTTTGGATATAAGAAGATGTTAGAAAGAATAAGATACTATTTCTATTGGCCATCCATTAAGAGAGACATACGTACATACTGTGATGCATTTGAGGCGTGTCAGTTACGACGCCCCATCACAAGAGGTGACCGGGTACCGATAACTGCGGTTAGGAGGCCAGCGCTACCTTTTCAGACAGAAAATGTCAATCTTATTGGGCCGATAGACCCACCATCAAGTAAGGGGCATCGGTGGAAAGTAGTTAGGATGGACCAGCATACTAGGGGGAGGCCGTAGTTTCAGAAGAGTGGGAGGAACCCATGCCGATGGTCATAAAAAGTTTAGAGGATGCAGGGTTTGCAGGAAATTTGGAAATATGCTGCTTTGCCGAAGAGAAAATTAATTATTTGGGACAGGTGGTCGGCTCGGGAAGTCAACAGCCGGAACCGGGAAAATTACAGGCGGTCAGAGACCTAGATTCCACAAAAACCAAGAGGGAGGTACATAAGTTACTAGGATTATGCAACCACTACAAGGAGGGCGTACCCAGATTCGCCGAAATAGCGGAGTCACTGTCGGATTTGACAGGGGAAAAGGCAGCAGAAAAAGTTGAGTGGACGCCAGCGCTCGGGGAAGCTTTCGAGTCGCTGAAGCAGAAATTAGATACAGCACATGTACTGTCCACACCCAAATTTGACAAGCCGTTCGGGTTACATACGGACGCGAGTTCTTTTGCAGTCGCGTGTTGCCTAGGTCAGCGGGATGAGAGAGGGAGGATCAGGCCCGTGGCTGACGCGAGCAAAAAAATTAAATGACACACAAGCAAGGTGGGCTGCTAGCCACAATGAGGCATATGCTATTGTTTGGGCTCTGCAGAAATTTGAAGGGTGGGTTTTTGGCCATCAATTAGAGATCTTGTCGAACCAAAAGCCCTTGATATTTTTTACTAGGGCGGCTTCACAAAGCTCAAAATTACAGAGGTGAAGTCTAGCTATTGCCCAATTCAACCTCATGATTTCTCACGTCGCCGGCAAACTCATTCCTCATGCCGACGCCTTATCCAGGTTGAATTTTAAAGAAAATAGCACGAGCTGCTGAAGACAGCATTATCACAGAAGAGGTAGAGACCCAGTGAGGCTCCTTAGTGGTACTGACAGTGTAAATATGTGTGTATAAAGAAGTGTATTAATGCAGTGAAATCTTGTGTGTAAAAAAAAAAAGAAAGAAAGAAATGAACTGAGTGGCACTGACTCATCATGCGAGAGGAAGATCCCGCATGTTTTGCCCAGCAGGCAGGGGCCTGTAGGGGCGAGAAATTACGTCCCTATATAAATTTTGTGATGGACATTAAATCTCATCTATCCTACCGGATATGAACATTTCAGAACATATATTTTCAGGTGTATTATTTAGAAACGAATGTAAAACGGGCAAATGTACCGACTGGATGACATTCCGATGCGCCTATTTGTTATGTCTATTGTATTCACGGAAGGCACCGCTATTGTTCCTGGCCGAGGGAATTGCAAGCTGCAGGGCACACGGGAGCTAGAGGTCAACGAGGGGATAGGTCAAGATCACCGGTGGAAGACACGGGTCAGGAGAAAAAGGTAGGAGGGCACCGAGAAGCGGGGAGGTCGCCTGCTCTTCGAGTGCTCCGACTAGGGAGAGAGAGAGCCTCAGGCTAGGAAGGCAGGAGCCAATCAGAAGGCTAGTGAAGTTAGGGGGGGACTTTAGGATAGGAGTGAGGAACGGAAGACAGTGGACGGAGAGCGAGCGCAGAGAACGGTCGACGGACAGCGTAGGCTGTGAAACGGTTGGGAGGTGCTGGGAGACAGCACGGACAGCGAAACCGGGAGAACTGTTGAACAGTGTTGTGCGTCAGCACTGGGAAAAAGAAAGTTGGTGATAGAACGTGCCAGTTAGAGCACGGGGAAAGCTATCGTAGTTGGAATCAGATACGTGGGTCTGGAACGACGTACGGAGAAAGCGATTTGAGAGAACACGTGTTCGGGACAGAACACGAGGCATATCTTCCGGAACAAAGGAAGGGAGACGAACGGAAGGTTACGACGATTAAAACCTTTCACGTCTGTGATAGAAAAAGATCGGGCAAAGAGTATTAGCAGGAAAAGATATTCTTTAATGAAACTCTGATCATTCGCTTGGAACTGCAGTTACAGGAACTCGAGGTCAAGGAACAGTAGCTGCCGGAACTTCACTCTCACGCTTGTAGTGTCTTGCCATCATTTTTTTTACTTCCCCTCTCCTGAATAGCAGATTTATAGTAAAGCTGGGAGAGAAAGAACACCGGGCTGTCTTCAACTTTTCGTTGATAGACAGTCTCCAGACAAAGAACCTTATAAATAGTTTTTCTTCCTGCTGTGGGGAAATTTTCATCAGCGCTGGAAGCCAGTGGTTGTTTGGCCGATGAGCCATTAATTAACATAATGAGCTTCCACCCCTACAATAGGTATCAAGATGAAATAGGAAAAGATACTTCAGTACGGAGTGTGGTTATGCCGAGCAACAATACAGGCCCGACAGCAATGTTCCATGCTGTTAATTGTGGTGCCGAGCAGTTTCGGGGGTAGCTGCATCCATTGCTCGAGCAAAACAATGCGGAGCCCTTGCAGGGTTCGGGAAACGGGCTGGAGGCCAACAACACGCCTCCCGAGAGCATCCCAGACATGCTCGATGGGATTCAGATCGGAAGTGCGAGCTGGCCACTCCACACAGACTATAGTCTCCTGTTCCAGGTAGTGGTGCATGATTCGAGCTGTGTGAGGGCGGGAGTTATCCGCCTTCAGTACAAATGTATCGCCAATTGCAACCGCATACTGACGAACAATAGAGTCCAGGATATCGTCTCTATACCTCTGAGCATTAAGGTTTCCATGTGACAATACATAGAGATCGGTACGGCCGCATAACGACATGCCTGCCCATACCAGAACACTACCACCAACATAGGTGTCTCTTTCCTGGATATTAAAGGGAAGGTCGTGAGTACGGGTCTCTCTCCAGATATAAACTCGGCAAGAATCACTCTGTAAACAGTATCGCGACTCATCAGTGAACAGAACGAACCTCCATTGATTTTGAGTCCAGTTCATATGCATTCGTGCCCTATTGAAACGTTCCCTCCGGTGGCGGGGGTGTGTTTGGGCACGCATAATATCAGTCGACGAGCATACAGACCTCCTGAAAGTAGCCTTCTGCGCACTGTCGAAGCTGATACCGTCCGTTCCGTCCGGTGGCTGCCGCAAGCACAGATCTGAGATAAGTCGGAGTAGCCGTCCTGTTCCGCCGTGCCGAAAGCCGCAAATACCGGTCATCTCATCAGCGGAGGTCGTCACCCTAGGCCTACCTTCGGGAAGTTGCATCCGTGTCTTGGAACTGCTTCCACATCCTGCTGACCACAGAACGATCGACGTTAGTCATCTTGCGACGTCCGTCTGCCGTTGCCTTTCTCCGAGTTGGCGTATCCGCTGGTAAATGACGTCTCGAAGCCATGTTAACAAAATCGCTATATCGAAATCTTGTCATTCACCGCCGCACATGAATTGGAGACCCTCCGAAATAGCTGGTTTTAAACTCTTGCGCATTTGCATAAAGCGCTGCCAGCGCCGCTCATTTGCCTTCCGTACATCGATGCTCTATGTTTTCACTTGTAACATATGCAAATTTCGTGCGATTTGAACTATATTTCTCCCAGTATCGTGATTTTTCGGTTTGTTGCTTAATTTATGGAAACCAGTGTAGTTTTATGTATTGTCAGAAATTATCTTTTTAATGTTAAAGCAATTGGGAAGCTTCAGTTCAAACACAACTGCGCAATATTTATTTTAATACTTTATTCATGTACATCGAAAATAAGGAATTCCTGCTTTAATGAGGAGCTTTAAATGCGAAGCTTTTCTTCTTGATAGCAAAACACAGGAGAAAACATTTGCAGCTACATCAAATAAATTAGATTTTCAAAGTGGCTACCATTGTTCTGCAATACAGTTCGAATCTCGAGATCACAGCTTCACGAATAGTTGTATTTACAATTGCAGTAGATTTGTATTGCCCATAAATTCCTGTCACATTCCGAACTTCTTTTTATTTATTTATTTATTTATTTTGCAGTTCGTCTGTTGCATGTAATTCGTTCGAATAAACAAGTTTTTAATGACCCCACAGAAAATGATGTAACGGTGTGAAATGAGATTTCAGAGGCTATTTTATTGGCTCATGGGTTCTAATCCATCGATCAGGATACTGAGCATCCAAGTATTTTGATACTGGGCCGTATTTATGAGGCGGCGCGGCATTGCTGAAATCACAGGTTTTGACCTTTATACTGAGAACATCGCTTTGCGTTTCGAGCCTTTATTATTGAACATTTTTAAAGAGAAATTCCTTCTTTAATGCAGTGCGTATTTCGAGGTTACTGTTCGGTATTTTGAGCCGCGGGAGATCTAGATTTGAGTTAACTTTGAAACACCGCCATTTTGCAGCATTTTGGTGTAATCAATTGTTTTTTATAATGAGCTATTTGTTATATGTTTATATAGGGCTTTCACATAAATTTTATACAGAAATTTTAACGGAAATTTCTGTTTTATTTTACCTCTCCTCCGCCGCAAACCCGGAGTAATGTAAGTTTCTCATCACTGGTAGCTTTTCACTTGTTTGTATTACTTTCCTTTCTCTCTCCTTTTTTTTCTTTTTTTTTATCGCAATATCTTCATTAGATCAGAAGATATCTTAGTATCTAACGAATCGTGGACATCCTGTACATTTGGCTCGCCTGATTTATTGATTCGTTGGTTGCTGAAATTTTATTGGTACCAAGTACCGTACACAGGAAAAGCAAAATGAGATTTGTATTGCCCATAAATTCGCGTCAAGCTCTCAGTCTTAGAATGTTCAACCATCTTTTACTTTTTCTGGGATTAACGACCACCATGAGCCACTGTAAGGGCTATAAGTAGTCGCTCATCCCTGTACGTAATTAAGAGACACTGGTTCTAGAGAATGGAAAGGGGCTAGTCCCGTAAAACAAACACACCATCCATGCATGGCCCGGGACCAGAGCCGTAGCATGCTTTTTTCATCTGGGAGGGCGAGACTCGTAATTACACCCCTCCGAGTTCAAAATTTCCCCACTTCCACTCGAAAAGCACGTGGTTTTTACTTTCTAACACCTCCGTCATGGGAAAATATCATGATCTTTCAAATGTCACACTTCCGATTTTTGACATAATTTTACTGAAGATAAATTAGGTAAATACCCAAGAGCCAACGGTTGCAAATATTAAATAAAAGATATAAGTTCTGTGAACACCGATAACACAACATATGCAAAATGAAAGCAAACTCGCACAGATGGTATGAGTAGTGAACGTGACCGTACGAAGATGCTTTGAAAGTTGAGCTTGGAAAAATTCGGTTCAAGGTTAAACGCTCAGAGGAGTTTACTGCAACAGAGTACAAGTGACTAATTAGCTCTTCATATCTGCACGTGTTCAGAAAGGTCATGGAGGTTAGCCATATTATTTTATATGCTTCCATCTGCTGCTTCAGACAATTCCTTTCGTGCTTATGAGGGATCAGACCTTACAGTATAAGGTTTCTCTGTCCCCTGTTTAGTTGCGCAGCGTATTGTATGCATCTAACTAAGGTCTTAAAAAAAGAAAGAAAGAACTTTCTCTTTCAATTACAATTTTCAGTAAATTTATTCATACGCCGCACATTTCTTTCTTTCTTTTCTTTTTCCCCCCTTCAGGACATGAATTTACGCCCCTAGTATAACCATTCTGGGAGGGCAACCGCCTTCCCTGCCCTCCCGGTAGCTACGGCCCTACTCGGACTAGAAACCAGGCCCAGCTCGTACTGCTAGCCAGAAATCCATGCCCCCCGCCACTTAGCCACCGTTCAATCGTGCCATTTAAATCTCATTGAAACCAGTGCCTATTGTTATGTGAATACTAATTCCGGAATCACATTCAGACAGTGACTTTAGTACTCACCGAATGCGACAATAGGGTTGCATTTAATTAAGGATTTTCTCTCGGATGTTTTCAATTGTACTATGTTTCAGGTCGTTTTCAAAAAGGCAGTTCATATAACGAATTTTGTTTTTTAAAAATAAACTAATTTTTACTGTTCTTCATCTCTAGTATATAAGGGTAGTTAGCTTAGATGTTTTACAAGTTAACATAAATATACTATGCTGCACGTTCAAAAAATTTTCACGGATCATTCAGTTTTTCTGAAAATCCCTCTCATCGTTTTTTCTCTTTCTTTGAGTGAAAATACTGCAGGTCCCTGTGCGCGCAGCAAACGTGACCTGGTGAATTTCCACTGCCTGGTCTCAGCATTGTAAAATGTGTGATAAACATTCACCCCAAGGGCAGGGGGGAATCTGCACATTTAAGAACAACCGTAGCTCCCTTTCTTATTTCCACGATTACACTGGGAGGATTAATGAAAAGTAAACACAGCGTGACAAAGTTTCCTGGTAACGTGGAATCACATCACGTGAATATATCAAGCGGATTTTAACGGAAAGTCAAGATCTTGCACTTGAATATCTTGTAATCACAGTGTACTCAGAAGTCAGTTGTTAAGCGCTTCCTGTTTATTTACCAGTGATGGTATAATATTAGCATATGAATACAAGGAGAATACTTCTGTTATTGTCCAGATTATTCATTTTTCCTTTAATTCTTTCGTGTAAGTGTTATGCAAAAGCACACATGCAAATCAAAATCCTTGTGCGAAGGAAATAGACAAAGGATAGTTAAATCACCTGTGTGATTTAAAAGACTTCTCACACGAAATCTCACATACTGGCTTCTGAAAAATAAGCAGTAATTTCCCATTACAAAAAATCACCGTTACCGAAGGAAAACATAAAAAATGACGAATTTTCTGTTGTAATGAGCACGTCTTTTGAATCATTTTTCCAATGCAATTTAAATTTATAAAATTATTCAAAGTAAATGCAGCCCGTTAGAAAAATCAACTGGATTTCTACAATCGATAAAATATCCAGAAATAGGAACAGCTACTTACTTCCACCAGTGGCTAAAAAGTATGTTACGAAGATAAGCAAATGGCGCACAAAACGTTTCTCACATCAAAAGGAAGGTAACGGAGACAAACAGATTTTCAAATAGAACAGTTAAAAGAAGGAATATAGAAGGAGACAAGATATAACTTTACGCTTTCTAGCGGAAGAATTTTGCATAACGGAAAAGTATTTCTTACAGAAACAGGATAACGGAAATAATTCCTTACAGAGCTTCATTTTCTTAAACGAAGAAAATCAATCCTAAAAAAATCAAGTTCTTTCTGTAAGAAATAATTCCTTACAGAAAGAGCTTGATTTTCTTAAACGAATTGCAGTAAACAGAGGATATAGTCCTTCCGTGATAGACAAAGCTGTCCAAACATTTACGAGACCGAAGCCTGTCTGCTCGCTCAAGCCGATAGACCACTCAATACGACAGAATTAAGCAGTTATCCTATTTGTGTTGCTTCGGAATTACAAAAATTCTTAAGAGTTTTAATTTCAAAATTATTTTCAACCCCATAAACAAGATAAATTTTTATGGATTAAAAGACTACCTCGAAGACATAAATTCCTGGGGAATTTATCAGATACCTTGTGAATGCGAACTTTCATATATAGCAGGAATGGCCAACACGTCGATCGCCGAATCACTTTTGATAGATCGCTGAAGTTTTGTGGAAAAAAAAATATTTTTTTTTTTTTAGGTTACTACGAAAATCGACGATGGAGCATTCAGACAAAGGAGCAGCCATGTTTACGCCCTTACAACTGCTGATTTGCGACTGCATCCACCAGGAATCAAGGTCACGTGGCCTCCCCTCCTCCTATAGCAATCTGCCGCGGGTTTGCTTGCCTACATAATAAGAGCATTGACCCCAGAGTTAGGCGCAAGAGGTAACAGTCAGCTTGTGGGAAGCTTGGCGTGCAGGTTAAGTCCGTAATGTTTATTGTTTATTGTTCGCATCGGAGCTGTGGTATTCTTCTTTGAACTATTTTGTTGATATTATTGTTTTGGTGAAAATGAGTCCCCCGAAAAGACCGAAAACTTATTATGTTCATCAAGAATGGGAACTGGGCTAATTTTTTTGCTATAGTTAAAAACAAGTGTTGCTGATTAATTTGCAGTACTTCCGTGGCGATACCAAACAAGGGGAATTTAGAGCGGCACTTCAACGTATTGCATGGTAAATATCAATCCGATTTCCCACTCAACAGTGAAATAAAAAATAAAAAAATTACAGGAACTGAAATTTGGACTGGCTGCGCAGCGAAACATGTTCTCAAAACCAAACGATCAATGGAAAGCTGCAACCATTGCCTCTTTTCAAGTAAGCCATAAATAGCAACAACATGTAAACCTTTTACTGATGGCAAATTTATCAGAGATATTTTTGTGGACATAGCAGATTCTCTATTTGCAAATTTCAAGAATAAAGGTGAAATAAAAACAGCCCTTAAAGATTTGCCATTATCTTGGAATACAGTCATGAGACGTATTGAAAAGTTAAGCCAACATATAAATGGGCAACTGCTAAAAGATATTGATCAATGCGTTTCATTTTCCCTGCAACTGGATGAATCAACGGATGTCGGGGACACTGCTCAACTGCTGATTTTTTTTTTCAGAATGTTTTTCCCGGACTTTTCTGCTAAAGAAGAATTGTTGGGAATGATTTCATTGAAAAGAAAAACTCAAGGTATCGAGGAACATATTGAATAGGTTAAGTTGCCTTTAGTTAAGCTCGTGTCAATGACCACCGACGGAGCAGCAGTGATGACGGGTTAATCCAATGGATTCATAGCATTGTGTCAGAAAAATGAAGATTTTCCAGATTTCTTAAGCTATCATTGTATCATCCATCAACAAGTTTTAGCCAGCAAGAGGTTTTATACAAAATGCGTCATGGATATTGCTTTTAAAATTGTCAACTACAGTACATCAATGTTAAATCTCTTCAGAGGCGACTTTCTAAAACGACTCTGGATGATATACAGCCGGATTTGATTTTTCACACGGACGTCAGGTGGCTAAGCCGAAGCAATTTTTTGCATAGATTTCGCGACTTGTTGGACGATATAAGTTTTCTTGAAGAGAGGGGTGATAATTATCATCAATTGCGTGATCTGGACTGGCTATGTGATCTGTCATTTTTGGCAGATTTTTGAAAACTTGGTTTATTGAAAGTGGAATTACAAGGAAATAATAAAACAATCGCCGATATGATGAGCAGTATTTCTTCTTTCAAGAACCAAGCACTGTATATGATTAAGGATCTCAAAAATAAATTTTTGGTCGATTTCAAAACATCAAGAATCATTTACAAAAAAATGCCACGTATGTATTCAGTTCAGGAAAATATGTAACCGAAATCCAAACTGTTCTTGACGACTTCGAAACCCGATTCAGTGAGTTTACAAAAATGGAAGATCTTATTCAATTTGCCATTTACCCATTCAAGGAGGACACTGACCCACAACCGATCGCAAGTAAATTTGCAGAGCTGTTTCAACTGGACAAAATTTCACTAGAAAATTAAATAATAACACTGCGGTGTGACATATTTCTGAAAGCCAGATCTTCAGAAGCTAATTTCTGGAATTTTGTTTCCAAAGAAAAGTACCTAAATGTGAGAAAATGTAGTGAACATTTACATTCCTGCTCCGGGTCAACATATTTACGCGAATCAGCATTTCCTTACTTACAACAAGAAAAAATAAACATCGCTCAAATTTGACGGATCAGCACACAGAGGATTGCTTGAGATTGGCATTGTCCGATTATACTCCAGATTTTTTCATAGCCTTGGCGGAAGAAATGAAGGTGCAAACTTCACATTAATTCTTTATTCACCATAAAAAATAAGCATTTGTTCATAACATTTAAATTTGTACTAAGAAGGCCTATGTATAAATATCGAATAAAAATCATAAAATAATTCAAATTGTTTTCTTTACCTCAAATGCATGCATAAAATCGATAAAATCTACCTACAGGGCAACAACGATATAGGTATAGCGGGAAGCGACAAATTTTGGAGGAAGAAATTTGAAATTGTGAAGTAGAGTAGAACACTTAGAGTCGAGGGGGAAAAAGCAGATTTTAGTCGCAATCAAGTTGGCCACTCCTGATATATAGGACAGACCCGCAGGGCTTTAAGTTTCCGTGTGAAGAAACACAAGACTTACATACGGAACTATGAACTGAAGAAGTCATCAATAGCCCAGCATTGTCAAGAAAATAACCATAAATTTTGTTTGGAAACGCTACGCTTATTGATAAACCTGATTCGACTATCAAGCTTAATATACTAGAAGCTTTCCACATATACCGGAATTCTTCACGACTTGTCAACGACATGACGTTTACGCCATTGCTTTTAAGTGCGTGGAAGCAACTCATCGAAATCCGTGACCGTCAGAACTCTAATGATACCACAATTATTTGAATGTTTACGTTCCATTCGTCCTGATGATGCCGAGCAGACACTCTGCGAAATTATAGTCGATGTTAATAAAACGTTTAATTCTGAATAAATGTGGATAATTTATTCTAAAACAACATGACAAGTGTGTAGTCTTAAATTATATATAATAGTTCGTTATGACATTTTGACATCCTGACAAAACGCTCATATTACCTTGCCGATTAAATCCAAAAGAGGCAAATACCATCACGGAACCTTCTCCGTATTGTCGGCTGAATATTTGGCATTCTTCCGTTCTCATATCATACCAATAATATTTCGCACCATCTAGGTCGTCTAAATAAAATTTCTTTTCATCACTAAATAATACTTGGAGCCATTCGTCCTTCCATAACATATGGTCTTTGTCCTAGTTTAATCAAGTTTGTGTGTGCTGTGCAGTTAAAGGCGGTTTCTTTAACAGTCGTGCATATTTCACGAGGGGTGTCTGCTGCAATACTCTGTGAACCGTACTTTTCGACATTTCCACCTTTCCATGTTGACTTATATTCCGTACAGACAGATTTCCATGCACAGCGAGCTTCCGGATGTATCATTTCCTTCGAGGCGAAACATTACTATGCCGTCCAGTTCGTTTCTGAGCTGGATATTTTTTGCTACCACTTACAACGTTATAAATAGAAGATTTGGATCGTTTTAATTTGTTTGAAATCGCACATACATTCATTCTTTGATCGTGCAACTCCCGAACGTGAATTATCTCCTCCGCTGACAGCTCTTTCCTACGTGGCATTGTTACACCTGAATCAGCCTCATCACGTTTACCGACTTTCTACCCTGCTCTGGCGCCAGGCTAATTTGCATAGCAATGCGTGTTGGTGTTCGCGCGTTTGTGTGAAATTCCATATAATAATTGTGAGACAGTTTCAGTACACTACATGTTTAAAACGTGTAATACATATCCGAAATTATTTTTTTCATGGGCAAAATATATCAGCAAAGACTATGTGGTTTATTTTCACCACTGTGTTAATGGGTTGCGTACATTTTCACTAATCGTAGATTTACTCTGTTTTTACACCTTCCCATATAATTATGGGACGGACTGCATGCCTGCCAGTAAAACAAAATACGGTAACAAATCGATTGCAGAAAAACGCATTTAAGTTTTTAATTTGCAGAAAATTTGATTACCCCTGCACTGTGTATATACACTCACTATGACCACCTACCTAATAGTGTGTTGGGCTATCTTTCTCTGCGACAAATGCTTGCACCCGCGGGACATCGACTCCACTAGATTAAGGAATGTATCCACGAGCATTCTGTATCAGACACAGAGAATAACGTCCCGGTGACCGACAAGTGCTTCTTTCCTCCGCACCCAACAAATTTGTGATTGCATTCAGTTCGGGGCATTTAGAATCCACAAAATGCTTGGATATGATCCTTGAAAAGTTTTTGCACAATGAAGGCGTTGTGACACAGATGGTTGTCGTTCCGAGAGTCCAGTTTCATCCGATACGTAGTACACGGTCACTATGTACAACAACACTCAATCAGAAACAATTCCTAGGCAGGATTTGTCAATGAGGATGTGCTTAATGTGGACCTAGTGAGATCCAAGAGAGCAATATTTACAGCATACCTCCGGCGGCGGTATTTTTCAGTCCAACCATGCAGTCCGGTTGCAACTGTTCACCCCCGCACGCAGTGAATTATGAATCCGCTCCTCGGCAGTTTGGAGCTGAAACGCCGACTCATCGGATCATAAGACTTTTTTTTTCTGTCTTCCAATGTCCAGTCAAGGTGTTCTTAACCCACTGCAAGCGATGACGAAAAGGGTCTGGGTCTACCTGCATAGACCCGTCCACATGATGTTGCTGAAAATGTTGCTCTGTGCGCCCTGGTTGTAATCCATCGTTAACGGTGGCAGCGTGAGTTACTATCGGGGACAGTTCTAATCCGTCGTTAATTCGTAGGCACTATCGGGGACAGTGTGCGTGAGTTGCCAACTGTCCCCGATAATGCCCACCAATCAGCGGTGATTTAGGTTGACGCGATTTCCTCCTCTGATTATACATTCGAGCATCCAACTATACCTGCGGTTGTAGAGATGCTGGTCCCGACCTTCCTTGGGCCGATAATCATTCCTCTTCAACTACGACAAGTCCTTCTCTTTTTCCATTGCACACATTTCGTCGTAGCAAACGGACACCTCGCTACCCATGCATTCTACACAAATTCCGCGCAGGTCGGAGACCTCATTTCTAGATATTATGGAACGCGTTCACTCATGCAGACCCGGGTGGTCATACTTGTCGGGCATATGAGTATGTTAAACCTAATATTACACAGGGTGAGTCGAAAGTTTTCCAATATTTGCATAAACGCCGGTGCTGCGACTGGTATGTCACGTGTTTAAACTAGTTCAAGTCGCGCACTGCAGTAAGTCGATGGGGATATAAAATGGTAGTCGTTGCTCTGATCGGCATTGCATGTCGTTGTTCTCTCAGTGGTTGGGACGCCTAAAGGATGAACAGCCACAACCGGCTAATAAGGGAACGTTTGCTTTACGAGTTTGAACTCTGCCTGGAATAACGCTGCTCAAGCAACGCGAAACATTTGTCATGCGAAAGGGGAAGGTTCCGTGGACCATAACCAGATGATTCAAGAAATTTCGCTCAGGTAACAGAAACCTTGACGATCAGCCAAGGTCAGGTAGGCCGCAAAACATAGATTCGGAGGCCGTGCGTCCGGTCGTAGAGCTAAATTCGACAACCAGCAATCGGAGATTATCAGGCGAGCTGGGCATATCCCAGATCACCGTGGTTCGTCACCTTCAGGACCTTGGCAAGGTCTACAGGAGCTCCGTCCCTCACGAATTGACGCCAGCTGAAGCAAACCGCACAGTGGAAGTGTACACGAAACTCCTAGAAAACCGGCGCGATGTAAGTTTCAAGATAATTGTTACGTGCGATGAAAAGTGGGCCTATTTTCGTAATCCTAACACACAAAGGCAATGGTTGAGCCCGAGCCAGCTTCCATAACATGTTGCCAAACGTAGGCGCTTTGAGCACAAGGTGATGCACTGCGTCTGGTGGAATTTCGAGGAGATAATCCATTACGTATTTGTTCCAGACGGTCGGACCATCAAAACCAACTTCGACTCTGAACAGCTAGAGCGAATGTATGCCATTTTGGAGGAGAAGTACCCAACACTGGTGAACAGGAAGGACCCTCTCCTACAGCAGGACAATGCTCGGCCTCATACCGCTCGAACGACTCGGGCAAAACTCCAGAAACGTGACAGCATCGAACTGATGCCACACCCAGCATATAGTCCGGACCTTGCCATGGCCCACAACCTTCGTGGGCCGCACTCCAACAACCAGGAGGAGGTGGCAGCTGGGGTGAAGGTGTTCTTCGCCTCGAAGGGCAAGAACTTTTACCGCCGCGGAATCGAAGAACTGGCGGGCAGATGGCTAAAGACGGTGCAACACGATGGCCTACACTTTGAATGCCAGTCAGTTTTCGTCGTAAAGGCGCGTATGAAGACATAAAGTGATCCAAATATTGCAAAACTTTCGACTCACCCTCTGTAATACATAGTTACTGATCTGCAAATTGTACGCAGCCTTCCAATTTTATGCAATTTGACCATAAGCTTACGTTAAAATTGAGAGCTTTCTGATAAAGTTTACCAACTTTACGTTTGGAACATCTGTTTTGAGTCTCATAAGAGAAAAAAGTTTCCAGTTTTACAACCCAGTGCTTCTGTGGAAGATTCAATGATATACTTATGTGCACAAACAAAAAGACGTACAGGATCCGCAAATCACTCCGCCTGAAACGAAGGTCTGGCTACGTCACTCACTGATTTCTAAGAAAAGTGAAAATGTCTAGTCAACGCAATTCGGTAACCTGTAGCAAATGTTTCGTGAAAAATTACTAAAAAATCTACAAAGCCAAAACATGCAAATGTAATCTATTTTTGTGCCTTTCGCTCATTCATATATCATTTTTGATAGTTGCTGGGCTGTTTCAGTCTGTTCTACACTGATTAAACACATTTCATACCAGAATGCAAGGACTTTTTTCTCTAATGTACTTCATTTTAATCAGCTATGTAAGCGTATCAAAATGTTTTTCAATGACTGATATGTAACTGAATGAACCAGGCATCCACAGCTTTTGCTGTCCCATGTACAACAAACACCATTTACTACAATAATACTACTCGAAACTCATCGAAATTTAAAGTCATTGGCTCAGAGATAGGGTGAGGACAAAACCTAAGCCGTAAGAATGAACACATCGATCCATTTCGTGACTGGATTTTGTACTCAGGCTGAGCAACGCAAAGAACATGGTGCAACTTAGAAAAAATGCAACTTAGAAAATAAAATCACGAAGCGACGCATATAGTTTGTCACACAGGAGTACTTCTCCGATATTGGAAAGGTCTTCCTTCCATTCAACCAGCTAGCATTCTTGCGCTGGTATTTACTATACTTCAGACAAGGGACAGATGAATGCTACCTTATTTCAAGGAAATAGGCACTTCTATAACCTGTCAAGATACGGCCAACCTACCTAACCATCTTGCTCCTTTACACTTCCTTCAAACTTAAAAAGAAAAAAACACAAAGAAACCACTGAAATTTCACATGCACTTTAAAAGAGCATCAAAGGCACTGCACGGGGCTAGACACTAGTTCCTTTTCTGGAACTAGTATCTAGTCCCTAACTTGGAGCCCCCAAGTTCCAAGAAAGGGACAGAACTACAGCCATAAAGAACTCAGCGCACGTGCTTCAACACGGATTCGAACCCGGACCTAGCTTGGACGAAGGGCTAGATGCCCCCTTTCTTTTGAATCTGTAATCTAGTGGAAACAAAAGAACTGTGAGAGCAATGACGCATTGTGGATCCTAACATTCAGAGTACAATAGCATCCGAGATGAAACGCAATTCTGTAGAAAAGGAAGATCCGTGCGAATTTTGTTTGCAGGCACTAAGAAAGAAATATGTAGAAGATACAACGTATTGTTGAGTAGTACTCGAAGAAATTTTCGTGCATGATTCATGTACTGGACCGACGTATTATCAGCGGAAGAATATCCTGACTTGGCAGCGGCTTTGAATAAAGGAGTTTACTAGCTAAGGGACCCATTTGGATGATTTAAGCAGAGATATGCCAGAAATTGAAGTACTGATTGAAGCTGACGTTGTAGATCTGATCACCAGTAAGACCTATCTCGTAGCTGTAGAGACATTACTTTAATTAGTAATAATGGAGAAGATGACAGGAAGGAGTGGTCATGAAACCTATGCAGCTCTGATAACATTCTCGGCACACAGTTAAAAACTAAAAAACTTGTGGAGTTTGGATGTACTTGTGATGAAAGATCCGCTTGAGACAGCAAAATGAAAACAGAAATGGAGGTTATTACCGAGGATCAGTTTGAGAAAACAATCACTATTAATGTTGAATGGAGGTATGAAGTGAAATTACCCTGGACAAGGAAATCAAGATCTCCAAGAGCTTTGTTAGAAAAGAGACTTAAGTAACAACCTCCAAACTGCAAAATATAAGAAAATTTTAACCTGCTTTCGCAATCCTCAAATTTTCTTATATTTTATAAGAAGGAGAAACAAGAAAGTATAATAGAAGGGATCAAAACGAAGAGCTAAAAAAATCATAGGCACAACTTGCCACATCGCGGAAAATTAAAAAAATGTTCAATGACGAAATTAAAACCTCTGCTCGATGCCTCCTGCAAGCAAAAGGGACTTGAATCGCTAAGTGATTGTTTAGAAAGAACTGAATCTGTTGGAGTTTATCCCATGAGTACTAATGAGATTTAGAAAGAAACAAATGGTGTCCCATGAGATATTAAAAAAAGAAAAAGAAATGTATGCAGATATCTGTGAATGAAGAAGACTACTAATTTATGAGATTATTATGATGGGAAGACTAACCAAAAAAAATGTTCAACACAGGAGATAGTTTTTGGAGATAACTGTAGCCCTTTCGTTGTGGTTGATGTATGAACCATCATTTGGATATCCTTCGGAATTAAGTAATGCAGCCAAGAAAATCAGGATATCGTTCTGTGTTGATTCAGAGGAGCTGAACCAGTTTGTTCAAAGTGCCACAGTTGACGATGCATGGAAAGTTTCAATTAAGAAGCTAGGAACGTGTTTCACTGCATACAGATACATTGAAGCCTTCTCTCGTACTTAGTTTAGGCAAGAGGACTCACTTTTATGCAACTTAAGAAGATAATCATCTTAAGGGCCCCTCCCCGTCACAACAAATATTTTTTTGTGTTGTGTTTCGTTAATGACCACCACGAGCTACTCTTACGCCAGTATGCAGTCGCCAGTCTCTAACTTAGGTACCAGAAAAGTGACAGCCAGGGTCATCGGAGAAGAACACTCATGAATCATTCGAGACTCGACACGAGTCCAACTCGGGTGAATGGTCAGAAGCCAGGGCAAAAAAATACTCGGCCACCGCCGCGCCAAAGAGGATATACTTCGCTTACAAATAGGTGACAAGTATGGGCTTCCTTCTGTTATAAATTTACTTATTCATCATGAAAACCACTCTGAATTTTCACCTAGTTACAGCATTATTACGTCACAAACTCATGAGTCGCTTCCAGAGACAGAGGAGCTAAGAGAAGATGCCCCCCCCCCCCCCCACGCCGTTTTTCAATAATAGAAATATTTCAGCATTTTACTCAAAATATTTTCTCCGGATAGAGTGCAGATAACGCATGAGTGGTGTATTTGTCCTATGGCGCTGATTCTGACCCTTCTGCAGAACCAGTGGCTGTAAATTCGGGTCAGGCGACTAGTTATAGCAATGAATGCTCTTTATGGGGTCCTATAAACCTCGAATAAAAACGTATAATCTCCTTTGAAATACGTATCAACACACAGAAGGAAGTAGACTATATTATCTTCTGCAGCCTTATTAAAAAGTGTATGTTTCGGTTCATTTCAGTTCATAATAAATTTAAAATTTCATGTTTCAGCAAAGAATACATTCTCCAAATCAAGACGCTGCATGATTTTTTGTAACGTTCATAAGAGTTGAATGAATGACATTATTTAAAAGCTTTTCTTTTTCTC
This sequence comes from Macrothele yani, assembly GCA_039090855.1. Taxonomy (NCBI): domain Eukaryota; kingdom Metazoa; phylum Arthropoda; class Arachnida; order Araneae; family Macrothelidae; genus Macrothele; species Macrothele yani. The sequence continues at coordinate 72,890,203 of CM077001.1, forward strand.
TCTTCTCCCTCAGCAAAACCGTGAGACTATTTCCAAATTCATGTATTCGTTCCCACAAGGCTACGCTACATATGTGAACAATGTCAAACTAAACATGTTGTTCTAAATAATAACAGGATTACTGAGCACATCTTTTGTGTGCATAAAATGTTGAAGAAACTAAAGAGGCAGTCGCCCACATAGTTTGCTGGCTAAAAACAGAAAAGCAAATCACATTGGAAGTGAGTACAACATTTTCTTGCTTCTCCTTCCTGTCATTTCCATTAATGTTCATGTATGATATTTCCTAAGTGAAAGAAGAAATTGCACTTGCAAAAAACGGTGCCAAAGTATCCTTGTGTCGCCTGTCATATAACAAAGTGTTATCCAATCAGCGTCAGTCCCAAAATGTCCAATAACTGTCGGGTACACAAAAAAGAAAAAGAAACAAGAGAATATTAGAAGCATGAAAATCAATGTCGCAGCAATTTCTTAAATGTCTGAGAACAGAAACACCAGAAATATAAGGGCCTGCGCAAGAGGCCACATCTAGTCTGCTTCACAAGATGATAATACCGTACTATAATTGCAATCCACAATTTCAAAGAACGATGATAAACCGGAAGGAAAGGGGCCTGCGCAAGGGGACAAATCTACTACACCATACTACAACTGACATAAACCTTTTCAATAGACGATGATGCACGGGAAAACAAGGGGCCCTCTCAAGAGGAGGGATCTACTGCTTCACAGGATACCGAACTGCAATTGCACCCTAATATTTGAAGGGACGATGATAAGTCGGAGGTGAAGCCTAAACAGGGAACTGCTTCACATGTCGATAACAATATACTAAATTTGCGTTCTACTGTTCCAAACGACGAGTATATCCCAAAAAGAGAAACTTCTATTATTATTGATACTGAATAATAGTATCAATAATAATACTGCCATTATTATTGATACTAATATTTAATACTGCTATTATTTATTGGCCTGCTATTACAAATAAATTAATGTATTCCCTTGCCAAACATTGTCGAGACACGGTGACGACATGAATTTCAATACTTAGGTATCAGACAATTCAGGACAAAAATTTACAAAGTACTAGTTTTATGTTAAACAAATTATTAGAGAAACGGTTAAAAGAAAATGGATGTTATATTCTAAAAATCAAAACACAATGTGTTGCTTTCTTTGTACCCTTTTTGAACACAAATCGCATAATTTTTCAGACCCACAAAAATGATTCTACCACTGAGGAATCTTCATCCCGTTATTCCCCAATACCAAAATTTATGTGAGCCCCGAAATAGTAATGTGAAATGGAAAGTGGTGGGAAAAGATATACGATCAGGAATTGCACTCGATGATTATTTAGTTAATTCAATTAACATGGAAAAAATTATATTGCGTGAAATATTGAAAATACTAGTATTGTGCCAGAAATAATATTGCTCTTAGAGATTCAAATGAAATAATTGTAGACCCAAATTGCGGATTTTTTTAATTGAACTGAATTTGCTAGCCATTATGAAACTACATTAAAAGAACGTATTGAATAACAGGAAAAAAGGTTCTGCTTCATATGTTTACCCAATATTCAAAATGAAATAATAAAACTGATCGCCGATAAAACTGGAAGGTAAATCATATGCAGAATTAAGAAAGCAAAATACTGTACAATTTTATTCGACTACACTCCTGATGTCTCAAGGAAAGAACAAATGAGTCAGATGATAAGGTACACCCATGAATGGTAAGGTCATCCCCTTGGAAGAAAGCTTCGAATTCATTCAATCACATGAAAAAAACAGGAGAAGGTTTTACAACTGAAATTTTAAATAAACTAGAAGCAAAGAACTTGGATATTCATGGTGCCAGAACACAAAGATTTTTTTGGATTGGAGGTTTAACGACCACCGTGAGCAACTCAATGGGCTATAAGCAGTCGCCCGTCCCTAATTTTTAGGGTCACTGGTTCCAGGGAAGGGAAAGAGCCAGTGCCGTAAGGCAAACACAACATCCATGCCTCACCGGGATTCGAACCCGGACCCTTCACGGACGAATGATCACAAGCGAGCGCCACCAGGGCGGCACAAGGGCATGACAACGGTGCCAATATGCTGGAAAGTACAAGGGAGTAAGAGCACGCATTTTGAAAATTAATAATATTTTGCCTCTATTTGTACCTTGCGCAGCTCATAATCTAAATTTAGCTGGTGTCCACGCTGCATCTACAACGGCAGAAATTATCACTTTTTTTTTTTTTTTTTTTTTTTTTTTTTTGGTATCGTGCCGAGATTATTTTTTTTTTCGTCCTGAACAGCACGATGGGAGATTTTAATGAAGTTTTTAAAATTCTCACTTAATTTTATTTTTCTGATGCAAGGTGGTCATCAAAGGCCAATGCAATATAGTTGCTATGTTTACAATTATCCGAAGTAAAGACAGGATTGGAAACAATTGCAAATGGTTTATCAAATCTGGAAGCTAATGCAAAAAATGCAATGCAAAAAGTTTGTTCTTACAAATTAATTATAGATTTACGTGTACTTTTTCTGTGTGGAATAAAAATCTACAATGCATTGAACGCACAAATAAAGCATTATGAAAAGATGTATTGATAAACTATGCAACAAAATTAATTGATGGGCTAAGTGGCACTTTAAAAGGACTACGAACAAGTTTCGAACAAAATTTCCTGGAAGCAAACGATTTGGCTGAAACAACGGATATAGAGACCAGATTTCCTAGTAAACGGAAGAGAAGAGTTAAGAAAATGAAATTAGATGAAGAACCGGATGAAGGAAGTAGCATGACACTAGAAGAGTTATTTAAAACGCAAATTCAGAGCGTTTTTGACACACTGTCTCAAATAGAATGGCGTTATGAGCAACTGATAACTGTCTGTGACGATTTTTGCTTCCTCCGTGGCTCGTCTTTAGAAACGATGAACGTTGCTGATTTACAAAACTCGGCTGTAGATCTCGCTATTAAGTATATCAAAGATTTAAATATATGCGAGCTCACATGTGAAATTCAAAGCTTTAAAGTTTGAAGCCTCGATACTAATTAAAAAAATGAAAACTGCAACTCCGCTTGATATTTTACAGGCTCTTCACGACTTTGGATTCAGTTATATTCGAATATCAATCTTGCTCTCCGGATATTTCTCACTCTTTCCGTTTCTATTGCTTCGTGCGAGAGAAATTTTAGCAAGTTAAAATTAAGAATTACTTCAAATCGGCTATTAGACAAGAATGATTACCCAATCTTTTCCCAATTTCGATTGAATATAACATCGTTTAAGATATTAATTGTGATGACGTAATCAATGAATTTGCTGAAAGGAAAGCCAGAAAAGTGCATATAAATTATTTTCTTTCATAAATACGTATGAATGATCGTGTATATATTTCTTGTGTGCACAAAAATTATTTATAAACAATTGTTATATCGTATTTTTTATTATTCCCTCCCCTTCTAAAACATGAAGGGGCCCCAAAATAAAACCCTGCACAGGGCACAAAAAAAGCAAGTTATGGCACTGCTGCGAAGTTTGTGGTGTCTGTTTTCATTGTTTACAACTGAGAAGTTGGAAACAATGAAGACAAATACTAGAAAAAGCTGAGGGAGTACATAGATCAGCGTTTGCAGCTCTCTTGAGCATATCCACAATTCTCTAGTGTAAAGTAATGCTGCTACACTGTTACACTTCATACGTACGCCAAAAAGTACAATTTCATATGCAAACCAAATGACTAATTTTATTTTGTGCTACTATGTAAAACAGTAAAATAAGTCCAAGTTGGACTTGTAAATATTTAGTGCATATACACTGAAGAGCAATTGAATTAGAGACAACAGGCCTTATGCAAATGTGGCGCTGTGGGCGACCCTGTAAACAGAAACGACATTACGTATGCAGCGATCCAACAACATAAAGAGTGATGCGACGGGAATCAGTAAGAGTCTGACGCAGTAAGGGTTAGACGAAGGATCTAAGCACATTTGATCGTGGGCAAATTGTCGGGGCCCGACGAATGGGTCACTCCATCTCGGAAGTCGTGCAGGCACTTGGATTTTCACGAGCCACTGTGTCACGGGTGCACCGTGAGTTCATCGAATCCGGTAAAACCATACCTGCAAGGGCCAACTGCCTTGGACAACAGCGAGTGGATGAGCGGGGTCATCGTCGGCTAGCACGCATTGTAACAGCGGATAGACGGGCCACAATGCAAGAAATCACTCCCCAATTTGACGCTGGTGCACAAAAACGTGTAAGCAGCCACACCATCCAGAACCATCTCCTCGCTATGGGGTACAGAAGCCATCGTCCCACGATGGTACCGCTGCTGACCTCACATCACAGGGTGCAAAGATTAGCATGGGCGCGAGAACATTGCCACTGGACAGTAGACATGTGGGAAAATGTTGCCTGGACTGATGAGTCGAGATTCACGTTAGTACATGCGGATGGCAGGATACGAGTACGGCACAAACCACATGAAGCGATGGATCCTTCTTGCCAGCAGGGTACTCTTGAAGCTGGTGGGGGTGGCATTCTCGTCTGGGGATTGTGTTACGTGGACTGAAATGGGACCCCCGGTACGTGTGACATCGTCTCTCACAGGTCAAAGTTACCGGGATATCCTGGACGACCATTTGCTCCCGCTTGTGCGTCTTCAACATCCCACTGGGGACCTCATTCTGCAACAACACAATACACCGGGCCATCGCTGCCGAAATGTATCCAAATGGTTGGATGAACACTCCACCAACGTGACTTCGCTTCCTTGGTCAGCTAGTTCACCTGACCTCAAACCCATCGAGCACATCTGGGATGACATCGAGAGATATGTTCGAGGCTCTGACCCCCTTCCATCAAATCGTCGTGAACTGTGTGAGCTTGTTCAGGGATCGTGGATCCGTATGGCTTCCCAACGCTTCCGGTGTCTTGTCGAGTCCATGCCGAGACGAATCGCCGCCGTCATCAGGGCGAAAGGTGGTGCTACACGTTACTAGACAGGTATCTCTAATTCAATTACACTTCAGTGTATATATACAAGGTTGAGTCACATTACATTATTGTAACCACCAGGTGATATCCAGAGTAACCGCCGTGGGCAACGCGGACAGCAGCTATACCGGCTAGGAGTGACTCAATAAGGTGCCGAGAGGTGTTCTCAGATATGTGGATCCATGCTGACTGCAGAGCATCTGACAGCTGCTGGAGGGTCCACAGAGCGAACAACACGATCCAAGGTATGATCAGTTGGGTTTAAGTCTGGGGAATTAGTAGACCAGAGAAATACTTTGAAGTCTTCATCGTGCTCTTCAACCACCTTCGGACATTTCTAGCTGTGTGTCACGTCGCATTGTCGTTCTGAAAGATGCCATCCGCCCCAGGGAAGACAATCAGCTTGTATGGGTGTACGTGATCTACAAGGATGGATTCATAACGAATTAGGCCCATAGGGTCTTCCACAGGTATGAGTGGACTCAGGGAATGCCACGAAAACATTCCCCAAATCATAACGTTGCCCCCACCAGCTTGTGTTCTTCCAACAATGGTTAAAGAGTGTTTGTTCTCCGATATTTCTCGCCTTATACACCAACGTCCATCCGTTCGATGAAGAAGAAGACGTCCATCCGTTCGATGAAGACGACGACGTCCATCCGCTCGATGAAGCAGAAGACGTCCATCCGTTCGATGAAACAGCGTAATGGTAATGGGATCAAGAACTTAGCGTTACCATTACATGGTAATGGTGAACTGGTCATTAGAATTACATGGTAATTGTAATGACATGTGGCAGTTACCCATTATAATGGTAATGGTTAACTATGTGTTGGTAATTAACCAATAACTTATGGGTAACAATACAACGTGAATAAACCAGCAACCACAACACTCTTACACGTTGTGCAGGTTGTTTCACAATCGTTCCACCCCTAGGACCTCAAATGCGCGTATGTAGGTATTGGAGATTGTACGTGTATGACATGTACAATTTACTATCATTTTACTTGCGTCTTCGTCGCAAGTAAAATGATTTGAACGAAATAATACACACGAAGTAAGTACGAATGGGATGTTTACTTCGGTTAAAGACAGTCATTTCGTCCATCTCCAGTACAGTATTTTCGTCAATTACATACGTTTCACTGTCCAAAATGATCACCCCACTATAGCCACAAGCACATATTAGCACCACACTCACAGTTCAGCAACTCAGGGTGCACTGCCGAATATTACAGAAATTTGCGAACTCTTGACATTTTTGCCGTACTTCTCAAGTGTTGTTGTGCATTACTTGTCCGATACGAACACTGGACCAGCGAGCGACTGATTCCTTTATATATACTTCACGACAGGATCTGAACCTTCTGGAATATTCTTGATTTAAATAAAGTTCTCCAACTTCCCACTGCGCGATCATTCTGGAACATTCTACAAATATCTAACCCATTCTTGATGCTTCTAGAACATTCTACACGACACTTCGGTCCCTGTCTGCTATGTTACATGACCGAATTTTCTAGACATAACTTTTGTCATACGTACATTTCGATAAACTATTAGTAATATGTAATTACTATTTGCAAATTGTGTAATTTCATCACCAAATAATTCTATTGCATTTGAATGGCATTAAATAATTGAATTATATCATCTACACTGAAGAGCAATGGAATTAGAGACAGCTGGCGCTATGCAAATGTGGCGCTGTCGGCGGCCCTCTAAACGGAAACGACATGACGTATGCAGCGATCCGACAATATAAGGAGTGATGCGACTGGAATTAGTAAGAGTCGGACGCAGTATGGGTAAGACGAAGAATCTAAGTGCATTTCATCGTAGGCAAATTGTCGGGGCCCAACGAATGGGTCACTCCATCTCGGAAGTCGTGCAGGCACTGGGATTTTTACGAGCCACTGTGTCACGGGTGCACCGTGCGTACATTGAATCCGGTAAAACTATCCCTGCAAGGGCCAACTGCCGTGCACAACAGCGTGTGGATGAGCGGGGTCATCGTCGGCTAGCTCGCATTGTAACAGCGGATAGACGGGCCACAGTGCAAGAAATGACTCGGCAATTTAACGCTGGTTCACAAAAACGTCTAAGCAGCCACAACATTTAGAACCATCTCCTCGCTATGGGGTACAGAAGCCATCGTCCCACGAAGGTACCGCTGCTAACCGCACATCACAGAGTACAAAGATTAGAATGAACGCGGGAACATCGCCACTGGACCCTAGACATGTGGGAAAATGTTGCCAGGACTGACGTGTCGAGATTCACGTTGGTACATGCGGATGGCTGGATACGAGTACGGCGCAAACCACATGAAGCGATGGATCCTTCTTGCCAGCAAAGTACTCTTCAAGCTGGTGGGGATGGCATTCTCGTCTGGGGACTGTTAACTTGGACTAAAATGGGACCCCTGGTACGTGTGACATCGTCCCTCACAGGTCAATGTTACCGGGAAATCTTGGACGACCATTTGCTCCCGTTTGTGCGTCTTCAACATCCCACTGGGGACCTCTTCCTGCAACAAGATAATACACCGTGCCATCGCGCCCGAAATGTATCCAAATGGTTGGATGAACACTCCACCAACGTGACCTCGATTCCTTGGTCAGCTAGGTCACCTGACCTCAATCCCATCGAGCGCATCTGGGATGCCATCGAGAGAGATATTCGAGGTTCTGACCCCCCTCCATCAAATCTTCGTGAACTGTGGGAGCTTGTTCAGGGGTCGTGGATCCGTATGGCTTCCCAACGCTTCCGGTGTCTTGTCGAGTCCATGCCGACACGAATCGGCGCCGTTATCAGGACGAAAGATGGTGCTACAAGTTACTAGACAGATATCTCTAATTCAATTGCTCTTCAGTGTACATTGTAATGCATTACATATTAATTCCATTACCTTGTGCAAACCACACTTGGGATTACCTTGTAATGCATTACACGTTAATTGTAATCTGTACTTCCATTACTTTGTAATGCATTCCTGCCAAACTCTGATATCAATGGACAATGTCAAACAGATTTGCAAATGTGAAGAACCGAAGACTGGAATCCGTCATTTGATTTTGTGTGAATAAACAGTAATAATTTTAATAAATTGAATTAATATTAATTTAATATAATTCAGTCAAAATATATATTAAATAATTTTAATTTAAATACTTAAATTTCATTAAATATTAGTTATTACATGCTACAGTTAATAGTTTACATAAGTTTATCAAATATCATACTCAAACTGCAACTCTAAACCGCCTTGCCTCCAAGCCAGCTCACGACACGTGCCTTCTTTCATTGGCTACGTGCTGTCGATATGTTGACGTCAAAAGTAGGAGATGGTCACAGTAATGTGACTCGACTGTGTATACACTGGGTGGGTGCAAAAGTTCTCCCCGCTTTTACAATAGATGCAAATTGCGATCGGAGTAGTTACGTCACAGATGAGGCTGTGATGCCGAATTTTCTGCCAATAAAGCGAGGAGCAGTAGAGCATGTAGAGGCACTAGGTTGGTCTGAGTAAGCCATTCGTAACGGAAATCACGGACGGTGTAACATGGCATGCGATAAGGAGCACATTGGGCATTGTTTACTGTAAGAGGTTGTTGTTGTTTTTTTTGGTGGTTTAACGACCAATCAATGGGTTATAAGCAGTCGCCCGTCCCTAATTTAGGGTCACTGGTTCCAGGGAACGGAGAGAGCCAGTGCCGTAAGATAAACACAACATCCATGCCTCACCGGGATTCGAACCCGGACCCTTCACGGACGAATGGTCATAAACCAGCGCTTAGACTACTGCGCCACCGAGGAGGCACTGTACGAGTTTGATAAAGGCATGTACTGAAGCCGCGACTTGCCGCAACATCGGTCTAGTGTGTGGGGAGGGTGAGTTGATGATAGCACATGTCGCCGTTGGTTTCGGAAATTCCGGGACCGATACAGAAGCTGTAAAGATCAACCGTGTCCTGGACGTCCATCCGTGGTTTCTGACGATGTGGACCAAGCCATAACAAATGCCCCACATCCAACCGTTCAGGAATTAGCGGAAACGTTGTCTGTACACAGAACAACAGTCGAAAAACGGGTGCATGCGGTTGGGTTCATCACTAAGTTCGATAACTGGGTTCCGCACCAGCTTTTTGCAACGCAACGAGATGAGAGAATCCGTACCTGTGTTTTTTTACTTTCTCGTCACAGAAATGTACCGTTTTTGGGACAAATTGAAACGGGTGATGAGAAATGGGTATTTTACCGTAATGTAAAGCGTCAATGGACTGTGTGCCCAAGTGCGATACCTGCTCCACTGACCTCAAAAAGAAGACTGCATCCCAAAACGTTTTGTTGAGTGTTTGGTGGGAAGTCCAGGGAATAATCCACTGAGAGGTGTTGGCACCTAACCGAACGATAAATCCTGACCTCTACTGCCAACAGTTGGAAAGATTGCAAGAACAACTGACATCGAAGCGGCCAGCACTCGCCAATCGCAAAGTCGTGATCTTTCATCATGATAACGCCAGACCTCATGCTGCTTTAATCACTCGGCAAAAATTACTGGACTTTTGTTGAGAAGTGTTACCTCACCCGGCGTATTGCCCTGATCTGGCATCTATGAACTACCACCTTTTTTCGATCGTTACAGAACGCCTTCGCTCTCCAAACCTTCGATGATGTGAAGAAGGCATTACATGACTTTTATGACTCTAAAACACAGGAGTTTTCCGGCGTGGGATTCACCTACTCATAGACAAATGGCAAGAGGTCATACAGAATGATGGCAATTATGCGAAATCCTAGGTAAGTTATTTGTTGCGTTCTCTCCAGCTAATATCCAGAGTAACCACCGTGTGCAGAATGGACAGCAGTTAGACTGGCTGGGAGTGACTCAATAAGGGGCTGCAAGGTGTTCACAGGTATGTGTAGTAGTATTTCTGGTCGAAAAAACCCGAAATGCTTTGATAGAAACGACCTAGTGCGGAAAAGTTGTGAACACCACTAAGAATTGTGTGAAATATTTTTCGAATCGGTTAATATCTTTGACTCTGACTAGAGGCTCAAAGTTTGGAAATTTCACAAAAAACATGAAATTTTCGAGTGTCCGTCGAAAATACCAGAATTACTCAGATCGAAATGCTCTAGTGCGGAAATGTTTTAATAACCATCAACAACAAAGTTATAAAATATAATTCCAGTCAGTTAATTTATTCGGCTCTGACCAAAGGCTCAAAATTTTGAAATTTTACAAAAAAAAAACGCGAAATGTATTGCAATAATACACTGGCGTTCACGCTCCCTCTCGGCCATCCTCAGAATGAACTTGGCCGCCGTTGCTCTGACCACCATGGAGTGGGGTGGGTGGAGGAGGAGATTCGAGGTCACCGCCGGCGCCGCGTCATTTCCGCTAGTTTGTAATGACACCCTGCAGTATAACTTCGCTGGCGTAATGGCGAATGCGATAGCAATTCCGAAGTCTTCAAGTTTAAAGCCTCCTCAGAGACAAACGTTTGTTTGTCCCATTTTTGGCATCCCGAAAGGTCTGTGTAACAGCCAACTTCCGACATATGAAGATGTCATAAGGTGTTGTTTCAACGAGAGACGTAAAATTATTTTCGATACTGACAGCAAACAAGAACCTAGTTTCTCATGTATTGCAGACGCTGTGGCTGGGGAAATTGAAGTTGTTTCAAAAAGCTTATATTTAGACAGTTTCTCAGCAGCGTTCACGTGCTAAGTTGCTCTCATAACACAAGTACGTTAACATGAAGAATTCTAGTAGACGTGTTATTAAAAATCAAACAGTGAAAGATATGGTTGAAAAGTTTAGGCATGAAGCAAATACAACTTTCTGATGTAGCTGTTTGCAAGTGCTCAGATTAAATAAATGCACTTGCCCGTCAGTGAATAAAGTCCCATCCAAAGAACGACTGTTCCTTGTGGATCAGGGATCAACCAGGAAATGTTACATAGGTCCTGTTGATCTTAACAAAACACAGAAACTCCAAAAGCGAGTCAACAAGATTCTGCTCTTCCCAGAAAACAGGAGGTTGCGTGCGTTTCAAGTGGGACTGACGACGACATTCCAACTGTAACAGAAACCGAATTAGTTTCTGACGAAGGAACATATGATTTGTATCGCCCAGTACCAGTAAGCCAACTCAATCCCCTTCTCAAATGTCACAGAGGAACACATCTCGCTAGTGAAGGAGTCCCCCTCACAGTATGCTGGACTTGTAACTCCCAAATCTCGGACAGCACTTGAAATATCCAACAGCATATATGAGTACGTGGTCTCAAAGGTTTGCCACTTCAGTGAACTTCAAGTAATCGGTTGTGATGGAACCGCAGTAAATACCGGGTACAAATCTGGTATAATTCGTCGTCTGGAGCTAAAAATTGGCAGGCCTTCGCAATGGGTAATTTTTTTTTTTTTTTTTTGATTGGAGGTTTAACGACCACCGTGAGCAACTCAATGGGCTATAAGCAGTCGCCCGTCCCTAATTTAGGGTCACTAGTTCCAGGGAAGGGAGAGAACCAGTGCCGTAAGACAAACACAACATCCATGCCTCACCGGGATTCGAACCCGGACCCCTTACGGACGAATGATCAGAGGCCATCGCTTAGACCACTGCGCCACCGGAGCGGCAATGGGTAATTTGCCTCCTCCATTTGAATGAGCTACTTCTCGGACACCTGTTGGAACATATAGATGGCCCAATAAGTGGTCCCGTAGATAAACAACTTCCTGGATGCTAAAACTTACTCGTAGTCAAATGTGAACACGCGGATTGTGATTTACCTTCAGACCTTTTTTTTTTTTTTTTTCATTGAAGGTTTAACGATCACCGTGAGTAACTCAATGGGCTATATAAGCAGACGCCCGTTCCTAATTCAGGGTCACTGGTTCCAGGGAAGGAGGCTTCGGACTTGAATACAGACCAAAGATATTTGCTGGAAATATCAAATAAAGTTCAATCAGACACCTGTTCATTTGACCTCAGTAAACTTAATCTGGGGCCGCTCTCACACTACCGTTGGTTGACAACTACAAACAGATTATTGAGGCTATACATTGCTACTACAAATCCATCTTGAGGATTCAGGCAAATTGTGGAATACGTTATAAAAGTTTACACACCTTTATGGTTTACTGTCAAAACAAAACACGCCATCGACGATGGCGCAAGGCACTTATGAGAACTCGTTAGTAGTATATGGGGGGTACTATGGCACACCCCAAAATCACATAAAAACCTCAAAATCAGGCATTTTTTGATTTTTCAGACCTCAATAATCACGAACATTTTAAGGCTTTTTATGATCAAAAACACCATATTTTCATTAAAAATCATTGATTTTTGGGCATAAAATAGTCAAAAACATCAGATTTTTGAAAAATGAAGTTTTTACTCTGTTTTTTTATAAAAACAGACATCATAAAAACACGCATTTTTGATGATATTTGACGACTTTTTTGAACAATTGCAATCATTTTGAGCTTTGAATATCTTTGAAAGTGATGAAATGATGGATTTAGTGATCAATAGAAAAGTTGTAAAACAAACTACTTTTTAAAAATGCATTAAAAAAAGGGGTACCCAAAATGGATACCCCTTATAGAAAGATTAAAAATTTAGGAAGATAAAAAGTGTAGGAAGATTAAAGTTCTAATTCAAATGGAATTAAAAGTATGTTATTTTTTCAATTTCTAAGTAAGGTTTAAAAATGTTTAATTCTAAATAAGACATGACTTGTATGCTTAATTCATCATTCTTTTTCCTGATGCAAAGAGTATTAAAGGTTTATCTGTGTAGGCATCACTATTAAATAATATATTCTCGCCAAGTGTAATTAAAACTTCTGATTTCCCATTAGTATAATTAGGGACGTAAATAAAATGTAATTTTCATATCCATATTTTCACTCAGTTTCATATTTCTGTCAAGGAGATTGCTACTAAATTTCATAAAAACGACTGTTTCCCAGTAACGCATAGCACCAAGAGTATTATATGCTTTTTTATCTTCTTGAATTGTTGCATAACATTTTTGATTATCCACGTAATTTTTATTAACTGCGTCATACATATCCTGAGGAGATGGAATATTCACTAGTCTTTTATTTTGAACATCAAACTTTTCATCTTTTAAAATTAAAACATTGTTTTCTAAATACCTCTTATTCACTGCATTCTTATCTGCTGTAGGATCAGCAACATTTCCTATTCTTTTACCTTTTGCATTAATTACATTCCCATCTTGAATATGTAAATATTTTTGATCCAAATTACTTAATTCACCTTTAAGTACAGCATCTAAATCTCTTATTCTTACAGCAGTTTCTTGAACAAAATCTGAAAAACTACCATTAATATTTTTTTCTATTTCACTTTTAACTTCCAGATTATTCTCTCTCATTTGTTTTAAAACATATTCTCTTGTAGTAACATCATGTTCATCTATAGGTTCTTTACAATTTTTTAAATTTTTTTCTTCCATATCATAATTACCATCATCTGTTAATTTAAATCCATTTCCAGGAGGTCCAGGTGGTCCAATTCCAAATTCTTCATAAGACGAACCAAAAGGGTACCAATTCATTTATTTAATCTAAAGTTTTCAAAGTTTTAAATTCCTTATTAGCCATATTAAGTGATCCTCTTTTTGTTTCATTCACGATGAAATAAAATCTATATGGTTTACCTGGATTTGATCCTAATCTCCAGTTAAATTCTAGTCTTAAATTCGAAATATTAGTATACTCTGGATGATTAGATAAATTAAAATAAAAGATTGGATACAATCTCGCATAATTTACATAACTTATAAGACATCCACTTTCAGTATTATGAGTATTTAATCCAGCTGCTAATAATTCAGAATAACATCTATTATAATCTAACTGTCCATCTTTAAAATTCGTTTTATAAATTTCTTCTGGAACTTTTTTATTATTACATAATATCCAGCATTCAAGGAGATCTAAATTATCAAAAACCATATTGTTCTGATTTTGATTGCTTTCTTTTTCTACATACTGTGGAATGACAAGAACACTTAACACCTCATCAGATGTAGTTCTTATATGACATGCACCACTTGATGTTGTTTGCTGATTACTTTTCTCAATTGAAGCAGAACACCAAGTAATTTCAATAGGTGTAGAATTCAAAGCTATACTTTTAAATTCAGCCTCAATGGATGGGTACAACTCTACATAAGGTAACCATAATTGAAAATCAGATATAATAACTTTATAATTAGGATTTGCAACATCTGTGTATAACATATCATTATGACTATTTCTTTGAAATTCAAATGTAACTTTTATATCAGAAATTAATCTTCTAAAATCGTTGAGGAACCCAAACAGTTGTCTTAAAGGAATCCAAAATTTTATTACATTACTGTTTTTTGTTAAAAGCCATCTCTGTCTAAATCCTTTATTATAAGAGGCATTTTCTTTTAATTTGATATCTGATCCTTTCTTTACATCTTTATTAGGATCATCTATTACTATTTTATCTTTATCAGCTGATTCTGATGTATCAACATAATACATCATATTTGTAGCCTCTGAAGTGGAATAATCTTTTGTGAAATTTATAAGTCCATTAATTTGATGAATTAATGAAGCACATTCAATATTAGAATCAGTTTGTTCTTTTCCTATAGTTAATGAAGCGGATCTAAACAGATTCCCACCATTTACAAATGTAACATTATCAGTTCCTATAGTATCATTATTATTTTTTACTATTTTACTTTCTAAGCATATATAACCGTTACTATATAATATAGGTGAATTTGTATCTTTAATAGTAAACTTATATTGATCAGATTCTTTTACATTAGTACTATCTTCATTATGTTTTATGTATTCATACTTAGCAATTTTATTACTATAATAATCTGGAATAGCTTTTAAGTCCCAAAGTTTTTCCATTTATTAGGATAAAAACTCATTTATACCATTTCAAACCAGATCCATCCTGAATTTTCGTTTTAGCTAATATATCATTAACAGTTACAGGAGGTTTAGATAATATATTTTCAAGTTTATTTAGAATAACATTTTTAGCTTTATCTTCAATTGCTGATTTACCTAAAACTTCTAATATTTTTTTCCAAAAGTTTTAATTCCTTCAGTGAAGATATTACCACCATATCGTTTTGCATATAATCTATGTTTGTTATAATTCATTTATTAAGCTAAAATTAATCTATATAAAACTCTCATATTATTCAAGTCTATCAGTTCATTATCTTGATTCGTGATATACATTCGAATTCTATGAATATAATTTCGTCTATTAATGGGTAAAAATAAAGGATTTATTTCATCAATTTTTATTAAACTACCAGGAGGATTAGATGGCGTAAAAGAATATAAAATATCTGAATTAATATTATTATATAGAGCTCCTGTAATTACATCACAATGAATGTGTATGTCATCAACTCCTCTAGAAATGTTTGCCATATATTTTCCTTCCTGATGATTATCTTCATATATTTCTGATTCAAATCCTAAAATTTCATGTAATTTACTCTCTCTAAGATCAATTTTATATTCATCTTTTAATTCAATTATAAAGCGCTGTGTAGCGAAATTAGCTTTAAATTTAATTGGTGGTTCATCTCCAAATCGTTTTATTAAAAAGTTATTTAATTCCCTTAATGTGTAATTTCCATTATCTAAAGTTATTTCATGCCATAAACTACCATCAAAATACTTAAATGTATTATTTTCTTCATCAATATTGTTCCATGAAACCCACATAGACATAGATTTTAAAGCTATTTTTGAATTTTCATTAACAGGAATAGGAGGGACATATTCAATTGTAAAATCTTCTGATTTCTCAAAATTTTTTGAATCTAAAATTAACATTTATTAAGCACAAAATCTTCATTATAACCACTTGGTTCTTGGGTAAAAGAATATAAAACTTCAACAGGTGATTTACCTTTATTCCTTTGAGTTATGTATTTTATACAATAAAAACCACATTTAACAGATGTTGGTTCTTGTAAAAAACTCGAATTATATCTAATTCCTTTATTAGATGTTTCAAGATATTTTACAATATTTTTAGGTATGAAAATGTTATTCAATTTAATGTCTTTATATTTATATTCTCCAAATGGATCAAAATATTCCACAAAATTATATTTAGGATCATTATAATAACAGACCCAATGAGTCCCAGGTCCTGTAGATATATCTAAATTAATAATTCCACTTTCAAATTTCTTAATCTTTTTAGGTAATAAATCTGATGTAAATACACCTCTGAATCCTTTTACATCTTTCATATTTTGTTCTATCGTTTTATTGGATATACCTCGTAATTCTGAAGAACTCCCTTTCCAGAATGTTTTTTTTTAAGGTGTGAACCTTTCGGTTTACAACCTGATCCAGTTACTTTACTTAAAGCTTTATTCACACCAAAACTAGCAGCACCAGATAAAGCACCAGTACCAAGAGCTGCTAAGATAGGGATCAAAAGGGTAAAATACCTCCGTTTTTCTTTAATTGTGTCTTACTTATAGTTATTCGTTTTCCATTTTTAATTTGATTAATTTGAGTTTTTGTTAAATACATATCATGATTAGCACTTTTAGTTTTATCAATTTGCAATGTAATTTCTTCACCTTTCTTAACTGCTGATTTTAATTTGTTTTTCTGACCTTCACTCAAATAAATTCTTGATACAATATAATTACTCATTTATTAAGATAGAAACTTTGAATAATATTGTTTTACTTGCTCATTAGTCATTTTACCCTCTTTCAATAATAAATCTAGTATTTGAACTACTTGGTTATATACTTTCTTATTTTTAGTTCCCTTACATATTTTATCTGTTAATTTATCTAAAATATTAAGACCCTCACCCATATAGTAATTCCCCATTTTGAGAGCTTCTAATGCTCTAATATATTTTCGCACCTCAGCCATTTTATAATCGAAACGATCAATTTTTTTCTGTAATTTTTTCTTTTTTTCTTCATCTTTAGCATTATTAAGTGCTTTTACTTGAGGACCTTTTAGACGTCCGATTTCACTGATTTTTTCATTTGCTTGTTTTATTTTTTCATCAATCTCTTCATCAGATTTATTAACTAATTCTGAAGGTAAATCAAATCCTAACTTTTTTTAATAACTGATACATTCAAGTTTTTGTTTAAGTTAATTTTATGAATTCCTGCTTCTCTCTCATACATTTCTTTAGCATCTGAAATAGGTTCTTCAACATCTTCTAAGGCAGGAAATCTTGAAGATTCTGCAATTGGTTGAAATGAAAGTTCTTCAATTGCATCTTGAATAGCTTTTAAATTTTCTTTTCTAGATACATCTTGATATTCTAATTTTTCAACTATAGGTTTATGAAATTTTGTGATTGCCTCTTCATATCCTAAATCTTCTAATTGCTTCTCCTTATTTCGTTTTCTTAGTTCAGCATTTACTTTTGCTAATTTTAATAAATCTTGTATCACTTTACTCATTTATTTAACTGAAAATTTGCTTCCAAGCAAATTATTTTACTTCCAAGCAAATTATTTTACTTCCAAGCAAATTATTTTACTTCCAAGCAAATTATTTTACTACCAAGCAAATTATTTTACTACCAAGCAAATTATTTTACTTCCAAGCAAATTATTTTACTTATATAAATGGAAGATTTTGAACAAATTGAAGAATATTTATCTTTTGCTGAAATGGCATTATATCTAGCTGAATGTTATTTATCTCAAGGAATACCAGCTGAAGACTTATTATTTGAAGCTGAAATGTTTATTGAAGATGCTGAATTTCTATTAAATAAATATGATTAAGCCTTACAGCATTAAACTAAAAGATTATTCAGAACCAGAAGAATTTATAGATCCAAATCAAAATCCAATATTACCTATTCATCCTTTTAAACTTTTAATAACAGGATCTTCAGGATGTGGAAAAACAAATTTACTATTAAATTTAATATATGATCATTTAAATTTTGATGCATTATTCATATGTGCAAAAGATATTAACGAACCTAAATACTCTAAATTAAAAGAAAATTACTCAATGTTTGATGATATAGAAGAGGAAGACATTTTAAAAATAAAGGGAAAGAATAAAAATAAGTTATTAAAATTATTTAAAAAGTTTAAGAAAGAAACATTATTTAGTTCAGACATAAATGAATTTATTACTGTAGATGACTTAGATCCTTCATTAAAAAATCTAGTTATTTTTGATGACTGTGTAAAAGAAAAAGATCAAAACGAAATTGAAAAATTTTTTATAAGAGGAAGGAAGAAAATGCATCCATTATTTATTTATCACAGACCTATTATTCAACACCTATTGATATAAGAAAAAAACTGTGATTACTTTATATTTTTAAACTTCAGCACAGAGAAATTAAACAAATTATTAGAGAAATTGATGGTGATTTTAATATAGATCCTTATCAAAAAGTATTAAAAAACCTTATGATTTCTTCATGTTAGATTTGAAAAATCCTCATATGAGATACAGACATAACTTTGATCCTATATAAATGGAAGAATATTTAGAAAAGAAAATGTATGTATACAGAAAAAGTTTTAATTACTATAATAAAATTAGTATATCATTATCAGTAGGCAAATTTATATTTAGTGCTTCAGGTTTATCAGCTTTTGCATTTATTCCTTTAGCAGCACTTTCTTTAGGAGCAGGAGTCATTGAAGTTGTTGATAAAACTCTAAATATTTCAGAAAGAAAAGAAGAATATAAACAAGCTTACAAATTTTATAAACAGATATTAAATTTAATAAACGCTAATTCAATTTCAGAACAGGATGCTTACGTTAGAGAAGAGGATTTTATAAAAAATATGAAGTATTTTCCTTTAGAGAAATATGTAAAACAAACGCAACTAAATGGTTATAGATATGTAAAATAGATTTACACTTAAATAAATGGAATTACAAGGAGGTGATATAGTAGGATGGTTACAAGATAAATTAAATCCACCTGAAATGCATATACCAGGATACCAGTATTGTGGCCCATTTACAAAATTGGAAAAGAGATTAAAAAAGAGGTGATCCAGGAATTAACAGAGTTGATAAAGCTTGTAAAAAACATGACGTAGCTTATAGTAAAACTAAAGATACTAAACAGAGACATATTGCTGATCAAGAACTCTTAAACGATTTAGATTCAATTGAAAATACTACAAGTGGATTCTATCCATTAGGAGAGAAACAAGCTAGAGCTGTTATAAAACCAATTATAAAAGCAAAGAAAACATTTGGTTTAGGAATTTCATCCTATATGTATTGCTTAAAATGCAAACAGAAAACTGAAACTAAAGATATTCAAGAAACAGTAGCTAAAAATGGTAGACCCATGGCAAAAGGAAAGTGTAAAGTTTGTGGAACTAAAAAGAGTGTTTTTTTAAAGACGTCGTGAAGCACCTTAAAAATATTTATTATACACCAGAAACTGGTTATTGTGGTATTAATGAATTACAAAGAAAAACTAAATTACCCAGGAAAGATATAGAAGAGTTTTTACATCAACAAGATGTATATACAAAACATAAACCACTTATTCATAGATTTAAAAGAAGAAGAATTTATGTTTCTCATGTCAATGACCAATTTCAAGCTGACCTTATAGATATGCAAGAATTTAAATCCTTTAATAATGACACAAATTATATTTTATCAGTGATTGATATATTCAGTAAATATGCTTGGACAATTCCGATTAAAAGAAAAACAGGTGAAGAGGTAACTAGAGCATTTAAAAAATATTTAAAGAAAGAAAACCAGAAAAACTTCAAACAGATAAGGGTACAGAGTTTATAAATAAACAAACTCAAAAGTTATTCAAGGATGAAAATATTCACTGGTTTACAACTGAGAATATTGAGATTAAATGTGCTGTTATTGAAAGATTCAATAGAACTTTAAAGACTAAAATGTGGAAGTATTTCACAGCAAATAATACTAGAAAGTGGTTAAATGTACTAGATAAATTAATTAAGAATTATAATAATTCTTATCATAGATCCATTAAAATGACACCTATAGAAGCAAGTAAGGAAGAAAATGAATTAAAAGTTTATAATAATTTGTATAAAGAAAAAGAGAAAAATAAACCAAAATATCAAAAAGGAGATAAAATAGGAATTTCAAAATATAAAAGAGAATTATCAAAATATAAAAGAGAAGAAAGGTTATCTTCCAACATTTACAGAAGAAATATTTATAATTTCCGATATATTGAACACAGATCCTCCGACATATAAAATAAAAAAGATTTAAATAATGAAGAAATTACAGGAACATTTTATGAAAAGGAACTGGTTAAATATGATAAGAAAGATGAGGTTTATAAGATTGAAAAAATTATTAGAAAGAAAGGAAATAAATACTTAGTTAAATGGTTGGGATATCCTGATGAATTTAACAGTTGGGTTGTAATTTGAAAAATTTTTGCAAAACGCCCTTTCGGTGGAGGGTCTATGCTTCATTTTTTTTTATTTATTTGTACCTGCCAGCCAGGTGGGCGTTAACTCTTTCGACCCTCCACCGCACACACTCTCTACCATCAGATGTTATTCACGCACACGCTCTACCGTGAACCCAAACTCTGATTTCAAAGTTTAGGACAGGGAGCCATTCTACCGTACCGAGATTCGAACCTGAGACCTTTTGCATGCATGCCTGACTTGCTACCAATCGGCCAACACAGGCCGATAAATTCTGCTTGAAACATATATTTACGTTTCAAGCAAGAGAAACTTGGCGATGATCCAAAGTTGTTACGTAACGAAGAACTGCTTCTTTCCGAGGACATAATCGCGCGCCGTGGAGAGTATTTTGGCAGCTGTTCAACTCTGGTTATGTAAACATTTTCGCTCGCAGCTTATCAGTAATGACTACATCTAAGCAAGAAAGAGATTTAATTGCTTGTGCTACCATCTATATGTGAAAGAAAAAACTGTATTTCAGTATTTAAAGATATAATTTCTTAGGTAGGAATTATTAACGATTTAAAATAAGATATACGTGAAAAAGTATTTAATAACATGATATCTAATAAATGGCTTCATTAAAAGATGTATGTTATGAACAAATCAAAGATAATTACTGGTATGGTCTATTTGGAGATTTTAAAATTATAATAGATAAAAATACTGGATACTTTAATGCTACAAAATTATGCAAACAAGGTGGTAAAAAATTTAAAAAATGGTTAGAGAATAAACAATCTCAAGAATTAATAAAATATTATAAAAATTGTGGTGGCCCGAATTCGGGCCGCCATAAAAATGATCAAATGTATGAAATAAGAGAAGGAACAGGTAAGAATATTATTAATGGAACATATGTTAAGCAGGAATTAATTTTAAATATATCTTGTTGGGTTTCAAACGATTTTTATGATAAAGTTAACAAGATTGTTAAAGACTATTACATTAAAAAATTCAATGATAAATACAAGAATGATAATGAAAAATTAAATAAGAAATTAAATAAGATAAAAAAGAAAATGGAAAAAATTAAAACTTGAAAATGAAAAATATAAAGAAGTAGAAGAGGATATAACACCTAAAACTGCTAATTCTAAAAGCTTCATATGTTTACTATCATACAGAAAAAATAAAGAAAACTCTGATTATCCTTATTATGTAATCAGATGTCAAAGAGATAAAAATGAATAAAACTATTGGTAATTTAAAAATAAAGTATCCAGATTTAAATACAGTATATGAAATAAAATATAATCCTAATTCTATTAATTTATTTAACAGAGTTAAAGAAAATATATCATACATAGAAACTAAATTTAATCATCTTAATATTGTTAATGATCATACTATTGATAATTTAAAAGAGGCTATTAAAAGAATAACTAAGTTCTAAAAAGTTTTTAATAAAATGATATCTAATAAATGGAAAATGATATTGAAGAAGCGAATTACTTTTCTTATTCATCTTCAGAAGAAGAACAAATTGAAATTCCTGAAAATTTTAAAAAAAGTAATGAAACAAATAAAAAGAATGAAATATGATGAAGAGGAAGACTGTTATTATATAGATTATAATAAATATTTAAAAAGTAGATATGTTAGTAGAATAAGATATTTTAATCAGTTTAAAAGAAAAAGTAACCTTAAATTTAATAAGGAAGCAGAAGATTTATTTTTAAAATTATTGGATTTTATGTACTATGAGAAAAATTTAAAATATGTATATTTTATTAAAAAAAATTTGTGACTATTATAATATATCAAATGATATTAAAATTAATATAAATCCAAAAAATGAAAAGATCTGGGAAGACTTTAAAGCAGCAAGCTTTTCAGCTTAAAGCAAAGTATTTATAAAATTTGTTTCCTAATAAATGGAGAACAAAACATGCAAAAGTTGTAAACAAACAAAACCTATTGATGAATTTTATGTTCTACATCGTTATGGTAAAGTTGATAGACAGCATTTTTGCAAATCTTGTCAGTGTATAATTTTGAATAGAAAAATAAATTGTGATTGTGGTAAACAATATACTTATACTCATAAACAAAGACATTTAAGAAGTGAATTGCACAAACGTCGTTTAGCTTTTATCACTTTTTGATTTCGAAAATCCCTTTATAAATTTACTCCCTAATAAATGGATAAAGCTTTGAAGCCTGTTATTGTGCATCTTAAAAGTGCTCTGAATGCTATTAGTGTTCAGAAACTTAGAAATGCTTTAAAAAGATTAAATATCAAAAAACGAAATGTAAAAAAAGATGATTTAATTAAATCGTTGATAAAATATATTAGAAATACAGGTGATTATAAGTCTGTTTTAGTAGATATCCTTGGATTAGATACATCAGAATATTTAGATAGAAAAAGAAAATATTTATTAATCATCCAGAGAGAAGAAATAGAATTAAAAAAATATTTGATTCTTTTAACTTAAAATTCAAAGATAACAAACTGAAACCAAGAAAAGAAAAGAAAATTAAAACAGATGTAAATCTTGAAAAATTATTTAAACCTGATTATGAAATTATTGAAACAAAAGGAAAATATATTAAAAAATATATGGTACATAGAAAGAATTATAGAGTAGCTGGAGTAAACATTAAACCTGAACAATATTTCAATATTTTACAACATATATTTAGAAAAGCAATTGGTAAAATTCAAGGTAAAGTAGATATAATTGTATATAATCCTAAACTGAATAAACCATTTCATGATAAAATGATGTATACTAAGGATGCCTATGAGCTATATATTTATAAATTATCTGATCAAATTGAATATAAGGAATTAGAAATAACTGATTGTATATTTGATTTTAATGTAATTGAATTACCTTCAGGAGGTAAACATATAAAGATAATTAATGATGAAACAATAGAAAATAAAAGAAGTATCTGTCAGATAAAAAATGATGATAACATATGTTTAGCTAGATCAATTGTAACTGCTCTATCTATTCAAAATCCTAAGCTATTATGTGATAAATTGAATCATAATGAATTATCAAAAAATGATATTAGATACATCAAAATGGGTAGAGTTTTACAAAAATCATTAGCTGTAAAATTACATGAACTATGCAATATTCCATTAGAAATATGTTGCTTAGAAGAGGTTAAAATATTTGAAGAATTCTTAGATATTCAGATAAATATATTTTGCAGAGAGAATTTTAATGAACGTATATATAGTGGTAAATATAAATCTACATGTATTTACATATTGAAAAATAGAAATCATTTCGATGTAATTACTTCTGTTAAAGGATTTTAGGAAAAGAGAATTACTGTGATTATTGTCAAATAAGCTATAAAAGATCAGATCAACACAGATGTCCTCTCAAATGTGATAGATGTTTTAAAACAGATAGTAACTGTAATGGTGAAGAGATATTTTGTAAAAAATGTAATCGATTATTTAAAGGTGAGGAGTGTTTTGATAACCACAAAAGAAAAAATAAGAAAGGTGTTAGTGTATGTAAATGTCTATGGAAATGTTTAAAATGTAAAAGAATTATTAATCGATATGAGAGAAAACCCAAAGAGCATGTATGTGGTGAAAAGAGATGTAAAAATTGTTGGAAATATGTATTACATGATCATAAATGCTATATGAAACGTAAAGATGCTAAAGGTGGTAAATGTGAAAATGATTGTCCTAAGTTAACAAGAAATCGAAAAGATTGGTGTGAAAAATGTAGATATGAATATACTGAGAAATATATATTCTTTGATGTTGAAACTAAACAAGAAACAGGAACTCATGAAGTTAATCTAGTTGTATGTCAAATGTATGATGGTAGTGAAAAGATATTTGAAAATGAAAATGATTTTTGTAATTGGTTATTTCAACAAAAACATTTTGGATATACTGTACTAGCTCATTATGGTAAAGGCTTTGATTTTCAATTCTTAGCTAAATACTGTTTTAAAAACAAAATAGAAGTGTTTACTATATATAATGGAAATAAACTCAATTATATGCAGGCATCTGGATATAATATAAGATTCATAGATTCAATCAATTTTACTATGATTCCATTAAGAGATTTTCCAAAAACATTTGGGTTAGAAGAGATGGCAAAAGGTTATTTTCCTCATTATTTTAATAAAGAATGTAATCAAAATTATATAGGTAAATACCCTGAAAAACATTACTATGGATGTGATTCTATGAAATCTGAAGAGAGAAATGAATTCTTAAAATGGTATGAAACTGTTAAAAACGATGCGTTTGATTTTCAAAAAGAATTTGTTAAATACTGTAGATCAGATGTAGATATTTTAAGAAGAGGATGTTTAGAATTGAGAAGATTATTCTTAGAAATCGCAAATATCGATCCATTTAAATATGTAACTCTAGCAGGTGTATGCATGAGTATTTATAGAGATAAATTCTTAAAAAAAGGTACAATTGCCATAGATGACGATACAATTCAAAAAGACAAATATAGTAAAAAATCAATTGCTTGGTTAGATTATCTGTCTAAAAAGAATAATATCAATATTCAACATGCATTAAATGGTGGAGAGAAAAAAATTTAAATTAGGTAAGAAAATTTATAAAGTAGATGGATTTTATGAAAACACAGTGTTTCAATTTCATGGATGTCACTGGCATGGATGTAATAGATGTTATAGAGAATCAACTATAAATGAACAGAATCAGATATGTATGAAAGACTTATATAAAAGAACTAAGAGGATTCAAAAGAAGATTTTAAAAGCTGGATATGAATTAATTGTTATATGGGAATGTGATTTTAATAATAATAAAGAAATTAAAAAATATATAAAAAATGAATGGAATAGAGATTTCGTGGAACCTTTAAATCCTAGAGATGCATTTTATGGGGGTAGGTGTGAGCCTACTAAATTGAAATATGAATTTAAAAATAATGAAAAAGGTAGATATATTGATGTATGTTCACTGTATCCAACTGTAAATTACTTTGATAATTATCCAATTGGTCATCCTGTTAAGATATTTAATCCTGAAAAATTTGATAAAGAATGGTATGGTTTCATCAAATGTAAGGTCTTACCACCTAGAAATTTATATCATCCAGTGTTGCCAATTAAAGATGAAAAAATTGATGTTTGCTCTTTGTAAATCATGTTCTAAAACTATCAAATGTAATCACTTTAAAACTGTTGTAGATAAAAAGAAATGTAAAGAATGCTTTGAAATTAGAAATAAGGAGTGTAATCATAAAAGAGACGAAAGATGTTTCACTAGTACATGGACTACTGATGAAATGAATTTAGCAATTAAAAAAAGATATAAAATTTTAAGAATATATGAGGTTTGGAATTTTGAAAATAAAACTGATGAACTATTTAGAGATTACGTTAAAATGTTTTTGAAAATCAAATTAGAAACAGATGATAAATGGTCTGAAAACTTTAAAAGTGAAAAAGAATATAAGAAGACAGTTTACAAGAAATTAGATATAAAATTAGAAAAAAATAGAAAAAAATCCAGGAATGAGATTTATAAGTAAGATATGTTTGAACTCATTATGGGGTAAGTTTGGACAGAGAAAAAATATGAAACAGACTAAATACGTAATGGATTTAGATGAATTTTATAAAATTATATTAGATGATAATCTCAAAGAATTAAATATGATATTTATGAATGATGACTGTGTAGAAATGACTTATAAAATGAAAGATGAATATGTTAAAAATAACTTCAATACTAACGTTTATATAGCAGCTTTCACCACTAGTTCTGCTAGAATTAGATTATATAAAATGCTTGATAAATTACGTGAAAAAGTGATTTATAAAGACACAGATAGTGTTGTGTATATAGATGATGGAACTAATAAAATCAAAACAGGATGCATGTTAGGAGAATGGACAGATGAATTGGGAGAGGACAAATATATGAAATCCTGGATAGCTGGTGCACCAAAAGACTATGGATACATACTAAATGATGGAACTGTAAAAGGTAAAGTTAAAGGATTTAAAATGAGCTATGAGAATGAAAATATTTTGAATTTCAATGATAGAATGAAAGTAATAACAGGTGAAACAGATTACTTAGAAATATCAAATAATCAGTTTAAGATACAAAAAGATAGAAATATAGCTGTAGATACACTGAACAAGAAATACATGTTTGGATTTGATAAAAGAAGAATTCTAGATGATTTGAATACTGTACCTTTTGGATATGTATTTAAAAAAAGTGAGTAAATATAAACAATGGATGATATAATTGTGATTATAAATATTCAAGGATTTGTACTCCCAAATCGTAAGATAGCAAGAGAGATAAGTTGGGTACACTCAAAACTGAATATAGGTGAAACAATATCAGTGTTCACACCTGACTGCAAATTAGATGAACAAGAATTGAATATCGTACGTAAGTGTGTTTTAGATGTGCATGGACTGAGATTTAAAAGATATCCAAATAGCAAAAAACTATGGATTAATAATTGTGAGGTAAAGAATTATATTAAAAACCTGTACCATATTTATGGTGGTACATTTGCATATAAAGGAGGAGTAATGGAAAAAGAGATGCTTGAAGATATTCCATCTGTTGATTTAGATATACCTAAATGTCCAAGAGTTTTAGGCCCCGGATGCTCTATGTATAGATGTATGTATTATAAGAATTATATTTCAAAAAATGAAAACTTATAAATGGATTTAATGGGTGACCTTAGAGCTCTATACTGTTCTTCAGATAAAAAATATAGTAACGAAATATCTCAATTCGCTCATTTTTGTGATGACTTGATTCATATGTATAGAGATAATTACAAGTTTTCAGATATTCTAACTATAGTTTATAAATATTTAAAAAAAGATAAAAAGAATAATTGAAAAAAAAGAAAAAAACGAGGAAATTAAAAACAAAGGATTAGAAATTTTAAATGAGTTTGTAAGTTATTGTAATTTACAGTTCTCATCACATGTATTCAAAAGCCTTTAAAAAAATAAAACCTTATAAATGGATGAGTTCAATAGCATCAGATTATTTACAGAAACACAGAAATTAAAAGATTTGAATCCTGGAGATTATAAATTGATGTCACTGAAAAAAATCCAAACGAAATTCGGAGATACAACTATTGCAAAAATAGAAGTCAATGATGAAGAAAAAAAAAAGAATATTATCTTAGAAAATGTCACGGAAAACTATCTGACAGTGCAATTAAAAAAATTAATAAAGGTAATTATATATTCAGATTCAGAGGTAAAATTGATGATCTATATTATGATTATGAATTAGTAAAAACTTAAAAAACGAATTCTATTAAAATGAAAGTTCACTTCAATCCTAATGTTGTTGTCATATATGTAGGAAATGAAAAGGTATATGGGAAACATATGCAGTTGATCGAGAGAGGTTCAAAAGAAGAATTACCGAAACAGAAAATAAAATTATCTTTAAAGAGAAATGAAGTACTACATAACAAAACCTTATATTATTGAATTCGTTTAAATCTTTGTAATATTTTTAATTAAATCTTGAATTTGTTTAATCTTCCTAAATTTTTAATCTTCCTATAAGGGGTATCCATTTTGGGTACCCCTTTTTTAATCCATTTTTAAAAAGGACTTTGCAAAGTAGTTTGTTTTACAACTTTTCTATTGATCACTAAATCCATCATTTCATCACTTTCAAAGCTCAAAATGATTGCAATTGTTCAAAAAAGTCGTCAAATATCATCAAAAATGCGTGTTTTTATGATGTCTGTTTTTATGAAAAAACAGAGTAAAACTTCAATTTTCAAAAATCTGATGTTTTTGACTATTTTATGCCCAAAAATCAATGCTTTTTAATGAAAATATGGTGTTTTTGATCATAAAAAGCCTTAAAATGTTCGTGATTATTGAGGTCTGAAAAATCAAAAAATGCCTGATTTTGAGGTTTTTATGTGATTTTGGTGTGTGCCATAGTACCCCCTATATACTACTCTCGTTAACAGATCTAGATTCTTGCCAGAGAACCTTCTAGATGTTATTGATCCAATCCTCGCTAGAAATGCACTCTTCGCTTCCCCAGAAAATCTGCTGTTGGGCGATAGAATAAAAATCTGCTGTTGGAGATAGATCTGCTTACAGATGGTAGAGCCGAAATTACACAGTTCGCAGTCTGGAGAATAATCAAGGCAAGGGGGACTGTTAGTGAATCTGTATGCAGCTTTTTTGTGCTTTAGCTTAACTTTGAAGCCAAGGACTACATAGACATTATCGACTGGTTTCACTATGTAGTTACACTACCGCCAGTCTTGAGACGATAATCAAGGCAAGGGGAACTGTTAGTGGATCTGTCCGCAGCTTTGTTGTGCCTTAGCTTAACTTTGAAGCCAAGGACTACATAGACATTATCGACTGGTTTCACCATGTAGTTACACTACCGCCAGTCGTGAGACGATAATCAAGGCAAGGGGGACTGTTAGTGAGTCTGTCGGCAGCTTTGTTGTGCCTTAGCTTAACTTTGAAGCCAAGGACTACATAGACATTTTCGACTGGTTTCGCTATCTAGTTACACTACCGCCAGTCTTCAAACGGTAATCAAGGCAAGGGAGACTGTTAGTGAATCTGTCCGCAGCTTTGTTGTGCCTTAGCTTAACTTTGAAGCCAAGGACTACATAGACATTATCGACTGATTTCACTATGTAGTTACACTACCGCCAGTCTTGAGACGATAATCAAGGCAAGGGGGACTGTTAGTGAATCTGTCAGCAGCTTTGTTGTGCCCTAGCTAAACTTTGAAGCCAAGGGCTACATAGACATTATCGACTGGTTTCACCATGTAGTTACACTACCGCCAGTCGTGAGACGATAATCAAGGCAAGGGGGACTGTTAGTGAGTCTGTCGGCAGCTTTGTTGTGCCTTAGCTTAACTTTGAAGCCAAGGACTACATAGACATTTTCGACTGGTTTCGCTATCTAGTTACACTACCGCGAGTCTTGAGACGATAATCAAGGCAAGGGGGACTGTTAGTGAATCTGTCCGCAGCTTTGTTGTGCCTTCGCTTAACTTTGAAGCCAAGGACTACATAGACATTATCGAATGGTTTCACTATGTAGTTACACTACCGCCAGTCTTGAGACGATAATCAAGGCAAGGGGGACTGTTAGTGAATCTGTCAGCAGCTTTGTTGTGCCCTAGCTTAACTTTGAAGCCAAGGACTACATAGACATTATCGACTGGTTTCACTATGTAATTACACTACCGCCAGTCTTGAGACGAGTGAGCTCAGAGGAACTGACGAATCTTAACGAAAACGCCAGCGACTGGATTTCTCCCAATTTCTTTGTCACACACAAGCTGTTGAGTTGATAGTGAAACTAGTCACAGAAGCATCCGCTCGCGAGTTTGGGCACAGCAATAGGGATGAATACATACGATGCACCTTACTGTCTAGAAAGATCATGCCACAGATTGGTCTCAAATACGACTGCAACAAATCAACTTCAAGACGTCGTGAAACTGAATATATTTTTTTTTTTTTTTTTTTTGATTGGAGGTTTAACGACCACCGTGAGCAACTCAATGGGCTATAAGCAGTCGCCCGTCCCTAATTTAGGGTCACTGGTTCCAGGGAAGGGAGAGAGCCAGTGCCGTAAGACAAACACAACATCCATGCCTGACCGGGATTCGAACCCAGACCCCTTACGGACGAATGATCAGAGGCAAACGCCTTAGACCACTGCGCCACCGGGGCGGCGAAACTGAATAATTACGAGACTATGATGAGACGTCCGAGACGAGTTTTAATCTATAAGCAATCGTATACATTTCGCGTTTTTTATGCAAAATTTCGAAACTTCGAGCCATTGGTCAGAGCCAAATAAATTATCTGATTGGAATTATACTTTATACCTTTGTTGTTGATGGTTTTTTAAACTTTTTCGCACTAGGGCATTTCGATCTGAGCAATTGTGGTATTTTAGACGGACACTAGAAAATTTCATGTTTTTTGTGAAATTTCAAAACATTAAGGCACAACAAAGCTGCGTCTTTGGTCAGAGCCAAAAATATTAACCGATTCGAAAAATATTTCACACAATTCTTAGTGCTGCTTAACTCACAACTTTTCCGCACTAGGGCGTTTCGATCAGAAAATTTCTGGTTTTTTCGACCCACCCTATTGTGGAACCACGCTGACTGCAGTGCATCTGACAGCTGCTGGAGAGTACGTGGTGGATCCGTAGAGCGAACAACACGATCTAGGTGGTCCCACAAATGCTCAATTGGGTTTAATTCTGAGGAATTAGGGCTGCCAGGGAAGTACTTTAAAGTTTAATCGTGCTCTTCCAACCCTCTCGGACATTTCTAGCTGTGTGACACGCCGCACTGTCGTGCTGGAAGACCCCATCCGCCTCAGGGCAGACAATCAGCATGTATGGGTGTACGTGGTCTGCAAGGATGGATTCATAACGAAGTTGGTTCATAGGGCCTTCCACCGGTATGAGTGGACCCAGGGAATGCCACGAAAACATTCCCCAGACCATAACGCTACCCCCACCAGCTTGTGTTCTTCCAGCAGTGGTTGAAGAGTGTTTTGTTCTGCAATGTTTCTCGCCTTATACACCAACGTCCATCCGTTCGATAAAGCAGAAAACGTGACTCATCGGAGAAGGAAATCTTTTGCTAATCAGTGGAGGTCCAATTCCGATACTGCCGTGCAAATGTTAGCCTTTTCTGCAGATGCACCTTCGTTAGCATAAATGCAGTGACCATCTGTCTGCATCGGAGCCCCATACGCAACAGGGTTTGCTGAACTGTCGTTTTAGACAACTTCCTGTAGCCCTCTGGTTCATTCAGCCAGTGAGTTGCTCCACTGTTGCGTGTTGATCGGCCTTCACGCACCTTCACAGCCGACGTTCATCTCTCACATCAATGGCACGTGGTGCTCCGCAGTTTCCACGTCACTTATTTGCAATGGTGCCATTTCCACGATACATTTTAACCACAGCAGAAATACTGCCACCCTTGGTCAGAAAGCCGATAATAATATTTTTGTCAAATCTGATAAATGGTTCCTTTTATCCATAACAGCAACGAGTGATATGTTTTCAGAATGCCTACAGCACACCTTATATACCCTCCAAGCCAGCTCACAACACGTGCCTTCCTTCATTGGCTTTGCGCTGTTGACGTCAAAAGTAGGAGGTATTAACAATAATGTGACTAGACTGTGTACATATATTTCAATTTTTATGAAATTTTCACTTTTTCCTAAAAATATTATCTTTCTTTCTTTCTTCTTTGTGTGAACACAGGCGGTATCAAAATTTACAGAAATTTTACTTTGTTAATTTTGCAAGAGTGTTTTATCTACCCAGAAGGAAACTGGTGTCTAAAAAATATGTTATAAGACATAAGGAAAACCTTTTTACTGCTAACATCTGTTAGATACAAAAAAACACACAATCGATTTTCTAAAAGCACATATCTCAACCTACAGAGATGTAGACATACAGTAACACAGCATATGCAATCGGATCACTTCTTGATGTGCATCATAATTTCTATAACAATACATCAAAAAATGCGCTAAAAGTAAAATCCTGTAGATTTTGTACAGCACATGTCAGAACGAGATAGAAATTTACTTATAAGTAACAATATTACTGAAAGATGTCATAAAAAGTAGCTAAATAAAAAATCACTGACACAAATCTCGCCTAGATTAACAGTTGCCAATCTCTAAAACAGAATATCAGATAGACAGTCCATACCAAATTTTTGGTTTCAGTTACCTTTTACTTATTTAATGTTACATTTGGAATTGAGATTTGTTATCTACAGACATACACGCACAGTCCTGGATAAAGGAGAATTGAAAAACTATTTGCTACAAGAACATTTCCTGAATTTCTTACGAACATTTCATGGTACAATGTCATAAGAGGTAGTACAACATTCCTAATGTACATTTTGAAAGACAGGTGAAAGGACATCCAATAGGAAGTTCACTTTGGAAAAGTATATGCATTTGTATTCATTTCACACAGCTCATTTTTCAAATATCACATGTTCAACATGAAATGTTACCATTTTTCATGAGATGTGAAAAACCCACGTAAATAACATGCCAGTGATAGCTATTCAACAAATTGTTTATCAGGAAAATACTAACAATCACTTTCAAGTTGTTTTCCATGTACAACAGAAGAATTTGAAAACAAATGGAAGTGTCTTTAATACATGCACTAAATGCAAAATTTACAGCACAATCCCTCTATAAGATCTGTTTCTTCAGTTCCACAAAATAAATGCAAATTTTAAAGCTAAACATAATTTTTAAAACAGGGCATACATACATTACCCAGTAACATAATTTACATAAAAGCTTTAACTGATAATGAGAATACACAAAAAAGTGCATACTGTTAAATTCACAAACTAATGAATTGAGTTATTTTCTCAAAATCAAGGCCATATTTTTATGTTTTATGTAATAAGACAATATATTAAATTTAAGAGCCCTAAGCCTAAATACATGGAGAACTCACATCATTAAAACTGCCATGAACACACAAAATGTACCACTGCACAACAGGGAGGCACGATTAATGGCACTGATACAAAGATCAATTTGATCACCTCATCATTAGAACTAATGATGCACATAATGCACAAAATATGGTTTCATATCGTGACATGGACAATTTACAAACATAAGCTCAGAAAATCTTTGCATATACAAATACATACACTCTTCTGAATTGAGTACAAATAAAACTGGTATTTAATGCAAAATATATTGCAAGAGGATATTATAGCACCACTAAATATGCGATAGAAATACTTTGAAGAAAAAAAGCAGATTCAGGTGTGACCCTTAAAAAGAAACCTCAGTATCAATGAGAAAATCAGATTCACTCTGAACGAAACTTTTGATCATGCCGTATTTTACTAACTATATAAGTAAGGCACAATATTCACATTACAATTAACTTTTATTTCGCACAATATCACAGCTTAAGTATTATTCAACGTAACACAAATGAATAAATTAAATAGATGCTTTTGTTTTTCCCTTTACCTATGCAATAGTACTGGAAAATAGGGGAAATATCATTCAGCTACAACTTATTGGTACCCATGTGTAACTTAACAAATTTCAACTGCATGAAGCATTGCCCGTAGAGTGCAAAAATTAAAGGGATATATATACTGCATTGTAATGCATCTGATTGTATGGTTTCCATAAATTCTATATATCTTTTTTTCATGATTTTATATTTTAAAATACATTTCAGTCGAATGATCCTGTCACTAGAGTCAGCACAGCAAAAATAATTGCACACTGCATTTTCTCAGAAAGAACACAGTTATTGACATACTACACCACCACCAATTTTATACACAGTACATGGCACTTTGAATTGCGCAAACCACTATATGTTACGGTCAGGATTACACTTAACAAATAATACATCTAAAATTTTTAGGACCTATTATCTACGCATTTATAGCAGCTTGATAAGCATGAAGAATATGGTGAGCAACAACATCAATTCCCATCATATGACGAGCCTGAGTGAATAATGTCGGGCCCTCTTGCCGCATAAGGGATGCATCTCTGTCCATAACCTAAAAGAAAATGGTTCAAAAAAATTTTTAAAAGTAACAATCAAAACAAAAATACATGATGCAAGGTTTATAGGTTTATGATACAACACACATCATACAAAATTCTGACATGTAGAAGGATATTTCATGGCAGCATGTAATGATATTAAGCTTCGTGTTGTTTTTTTAAGAGTAAAACTGAATATATAATTTTAATTTTCTTTCAAATGCTGCCATACTAGCACTAAGGCCAGGAAGAGTCAACTAGTCCTCATTTTGGAGCACTGGTTCATGGAAAGCGTGATAATACATTTTTTAAAACCTACTAAAATGAACAACAGTTCTTTTTAATAGATTTAACGATGAGGGAGGAATTGTGTTATTTTCCACTTAAAATTGAGTAGAAATTCTTACATTAAGTTACACAAAATTTTCCAATCTTAATATATAAAACGCTAAGCCGTTTCTTTCCGGCCTTAGTTATGGACTTCACCGGACCGATTTTGATGATTTTTTTTTACTAAAACTGAGACTATGTAGATGTGCACAAAAATCTAAAAAGTCGCGATTTTCGATTTCGTCTATTTTTTATTTGCCCTCAAAAGTTTTACTGTTTTTCCGCTTCCGACACCCTTTTTGGGCATATCCTTCGAGTTCCTGTACCGTATAACGTCGTCGAATTCTTGACATCAGAACATGGCGACTGGGCATGTTGTGACGTCAACGTGTTCACAACACACGTTGTTAACATGTTAGCTAACGTTAGTTTCAGTTCCCTCTTGTGACGTCACACTTCGACGACGTGTTACATATCATTGGAAAGATGAACCAGCGCTATGTTGTGACGTCACACTTCGATCTGTCACGAACCACAACGAGGCACGAACACGAATCACTCAAACAACAGTCTTAATTTCGAATCCCAAAACAGCAGGCGTGCGTTATCATGTTGTGAAAAATTTCAATACACAACAGTAATTTTAGGATTCCAATTTCTCCTGATGGTAACTGTTTATTTCGTTCAATTTCTTTGTCTTATGAACACTCAAGAGAATCATCAAATCCGTTTGCAAGTCGTTGACAGAATTATAAATAATTGAGATTTATTTTCCCATTTTATTATAGGAGATCCATCTTACTGACTGGCGATTCGCGTGGCTAACGATTATAAACGTTTAATGTTACTTGATGGAGAATATGCGGGTCATGTTGAATTAACTTGTGTTCCTCAGTTGCACTATGACAAGTCGCCATGTTGTGACGTCACGAATTCGACTACGTATACGGTACACGAACTTGAAGCATATGCCCCAAAAGAATCTGGGAAGGGAAAAAACATTACAACTTTTGAGGGCAAATAAAAAATAGACGGAATCGAAAATCGCGACTTTTTAGATTTTTGTGCACATCTACAGAGTCACAATTTTAATTTTTTTAAAATCATCAAAATTGGTCCGGTAGAAGTCCATAACTAAGGAGTAAAGAAACAGCTTAGCCATTTATATATTAAGATAATACGTATTTTATTGATGGTCCAGGAGGAACCGGAAAAACATGTATATAGGTGTTTAATTTCCAGTTGTCTGTGACTAGGATATTCCGTTACACCCGTTGCATGGACTGGGATAGCTGCAATGCTGCTGCCCGGTGGACGAACAGTTCACAGTCGTTTCAAACTTCTTAATTTGAATGAGTCGTCTGTATCCGCTTTAAAAATGAACAGCAAAGAAAATTTAACTATTCCAGATGTTAAACTCATAATATGGAATGAAGCACCTATGGCTTATTATGCTTTATTATGTGTTCACAGGCTTCTGCAAGATATCATGCAAAATGACAGAACGTTCGGTGGAAAAATTCTGGTTTTAGGAAGTGACTTTCGACAAGTTCTACTCGTTGTTCCACATGGATCACGTCGATCAACTATCCAGCAATGTATTAAAAATTGTTCGCTTCGGCAACATTTTAAAACTTTAAAATTATTTAAAAACATGCGTACAAATCAAAACGAAACGGTGTTTGCCCAATTTCTATTACAAATTGGAGACGGTCGATATCCTCGCATACCAGGTCCCGAAAATGAAATTGATATTCCCTCACGATTAAT
Source organism: Macrothele yani (assembly GCA_039090855.1). Lineage (NCBI taxonomy): Eukaryota > Metazoa > Arthropoda > Arachnida > Araneae > Macrothelidae > Macrothele > Macrothele yani. Next base: position 72,926,417 of record CM077001.1, read on the forward strand.
AGCAGAAAAAGATATTATTACTACAATTTTGGGCAATGATATATCATCGCATATTGATGATGACATAACTTTTTCCAAATTCGCTATTTTGGCGCCTAAGAACGAACACTGTGATGAAATTTATAACAAAATTTCATCTCTTCTTCCAGGTGATGCTGTTGAGTATTGAAGCGTCAATACGTTGATATCTGAAAATGACAATGACGTTATGCAATTCCCAACAGAGTTTCTAGACAGTTTATAATATAGTGGAATTCCCCCACACAGTCTCAAATTAAAAATTGATGCAATCGTAATCCTGTTGTAAAATTTGAACATTTCTTTTGGGTTAATAGTACGAAAACTACACCACAATTGTTTAGATTTAGAAGTAATTATTGGCCAAGCTATTGGTAAGAGGGTTTTGTTACCTCGCATAGATTTAACACCTTCTGACATTACGTTTCCTTTTTTTATTTCGTAGAAGGCAGTTTCCCGTGCGTTTGGCTTTTGCTATGACAATTAATAAGTTCCAAGGACAAACTCTACATAGAGTTGGAATATATTTACCACACCCCGTTTTTAGTCACGGACAATTATATGTTGCCATGTCACGTGTTCGCAGCTTTCAAAATTTGAAAATGCAGATTTTTTCCATGTGGTACAACAAAAACATCAAACATTGTATATAGAGAAATTTTATAACTTACAACCAGTTCAGCTATGTTTATTGTATATTTTTGCCTATACCTTTCTATTTTCAGAAATTAATGAAATATGTTAATAAATATTTAAAATAGATACAGAGCATTACTTATTTGATATTTGATTCTTACTGTTTATCATTTCGCTTGGGCTATTATTAAAGACAATCTCATAAACTCAAACTAAAGAGTATCAATCATTGTGTATACAGAAAATTTATAATTCAATATAATAACATTGCCCCATAATATTGTTTGTTGCTAACATTTGCAACGGGTACAGCTAGTACACACAGAAAATATGATATGCAAACACCGCAAAAGAAAAAAAAAACAAGAAAGGTGGCCCCCAAATTTCGGTTGTAACGTCTTTTGAATCCCTTTCAGACATGAAAATTACATTTCAAAATTTCAAAGCAAATTTTTAGAAAATCTAAAAATTCAGCAAAAAAAGGAAATGCACTTACACCATCTAGGGAAAAGTAGGTATAATTTAAAATGTGTAATGTGAGCAGGATTATTCATGGTCATTCATAGTCCATCGGTAAAAAAAATCAACGAGATTTCTACAATCGAAAAAAACATCCAGAAATAGCTACTTAAGCTACTAGAGGCTGAACAGTATGTTACGAAAATTAACAAATTGTTCACAAAAAGTTTCCAGTAGCGGAAGAAAGATATCAGAGGCAAAGGGGTTTTCAAATCCAACAGTTGGAAGAAGAGATATGGAGGAAAACACAATGTAACTTTACACCCACAAGCAAAAAGGTTTTGTATTACTTAAAGAAAATGGGTTCAAAACGCTCTTTAGAATGACAAATATAATGCCAAAAAGGATTTTTCTAAATGATTTTTAGAATCGAATTAATTATTTCAGACAGAAATATATGCTAAAGTCCCATTGCGGAAAAAATTTTAATATTCGAAAAGTAGAAAATATACTTCTTCATAGCAAAAGCTTTGCTAATGAAAAATAATTTTTCAAATACATCTCTGGGAGCACGGATAGCGACAAAAACGTTTCGACATTTTCGCCCCCTAGAGGGAAAACTGTACATTATTTAAAGAAGATAATGTTTCTTATCTTTGCTGTGACGAGTGATATATAGTACAAAACAAAGATGACGCCGAATTTTCGGTTACAATGAGCATGTCTTGAGTTCTTTTCGACGTGAATAAAATGTTTGCAAAGTTATTTATAGTCAAAGGAACGGGTTAGGAAAATTAAGTCAACCGGATTTCTACAATTGATAAATCATCCAGAAATGGAAACAGCTACTTACTCCCGTGTATGTTGCGAAAATTAATAAATTGTGCACAAAAAGTTTCTCCTAGCAGAAAGAAGGTATCAGAGACAAAGGGATTTTTCAAATCAAAAAAATTAGAAGAAATATAAAGAGAAGCTTGGGGTACAGTCGAGGCCAGAAGAAGAAATATAAAAGAAGAAATATAAAGAGAAACAAAAAACAAAAGAAGAAATATAAAGAGAAACAAAAAACAAAAGAAGAAATATAAAGAGAAACAAAAAACAAAAGAAGAAATATAAAAATAAACATAAAATAACTCTATGCTGGGGTACCTCGACTGTACCCCCGGCACAGAGTTATTACTTTTACTTACGCGCCAGACTACTTTCTAATTACCTGATCGGACTTTTCAATATGGCCAATATGGCCATATTGAAAAGTCATTTATTTAACACAAATAATCTTAACCGAGTTTTTCCTCTTTCTTCTTCTTGTACGAGATATACTGTATATGTACACTGGCGTGGAAAAATTAAGGACGAGACGGTTTTTCGAATGTAACGTCGTGCAGAAGTGCTCCACATCGACTCAAATCATACCATAAGATCCCCAAGATGTAAGAACATGGGACAAGTGAGCAAAACCGTCCAAACAAGGAATCCAAAGGATACAAAGGCACTTTATTGAAAAGGTAGCTTCGATCACAACTGGACATAAGACAGAAACGTCCATGTGACATGCGGCTGCCAAGAACAATCCAGTCTTTAGTAGGGGATATGATCACCCCTGACTGCGTTGCAGGATTTACAACGTCTGTCCATGCTGAGGACAAGGTTGTCAAGGAGCTGTTGAGGCATCGCGGCCCATTCCTCTTGTAGCGCCAATCGTAACTGCGGAATCGTTGCTGGCGGCTGGTGACGTGTTGCCAAGCGTCTCCCGAGAAGGTCCCTCACGTGTTCGATTGGATTTAGGTCCGGAGACCTTGCGGGCCAATCCATGCTACGAATATCTTCACTATCCAAGTGCTCTGCGACAGCCACTGTACGATGAGGTGTAGCGTTGTCGTCCATGAAGAGGGACTCAGGACCCACAGCACCTCTAAACAGACGCACGTGAGGCAGGAGAACCTCGGTACAATAGCGGACACCAGTGACTGAACTTCCTTGGAAGATGTGGAGGTCAGTACGGCTACCAGGCATGATACCGCCCCAAAAAACGAGAACTCAGCCACCTCCAAACCGGTCCCTTTCGATGATGTTGGAGGTGTGATTGCGTGTTCCCTGCTCTCTCCAGATGTGTATACGTCCAGAATCGCTCGTCAGACTAAATCGGCTCTCATCCGTAAAGAGACCTCGACCCCATTTCTGATGTGTCCAGTTCTTGTGTTCCTGGCACCACAGAAACCGCCGTCTCCGATGAGCAAGCGTTAATGGCACACACCGTATTGGTCGTCGTGCAAATAGACTACCTTTGTGCAGCCTCCTGGCTACGGTAAAACGCGATAACAGGAGTCCAGTTGTCTGTTGCATGTGCCTTGCGATTTCTCACGCTGTCTGCCGTCTGTCTCTTCTCGCCTGTAGGACAATATACCGGTCGTCCGCCGCCGTGGTTGCTCGTGGACGATCACTGCTAAACTCTCGGACAGCTGTTCCTGTCGTTTGAAATTCTCTCCAAGCTCGTGAAACGATGCTGAGAGCGATCCCGAACTCCTCGGCCACACTAGTCACACTTCGACCTTCTTCCAACTTCCTAATGACGCGACCTCGGGTAAAGTCATCCAGATGTCGTTTACTGGATTGCCTATTGGCCATATCACACGGTGGCAGCAACTCGACGTCGTACAAACCGATGTACACCGTGTAATAGCTTTCACCGAATTGCTGAGCGTACACCGCCCGTGTACTTTATACCCTTCGGACACTCCCCTCCCCCTCCCCCTGTGTCATGCTGCATATATGCACATGCCCTACCGTACCGGACCCTAGTCTATCTCCTGAGTGGTCTTTCGGTCCGTTCCGCCTGCTCGTTCCGCTGTTATGCTAATTTCCCCTCTCCATCCTTAATTTTTGCACACCAGTGTGTGTGTGTGTATATATATATATATATATATATATATATATATATATATACACACGTGTATATGATTATATATATTCCATTTCAAAGGTGTGTTGGCGCCCCCTCTCCCGCATGCCTGTTAGAGTTGATGACACCTGGGCAGGTCTTCAGAGCGCCAGGCAACTTCTGTTTTCAGGACTGCAGTTTCAGACGCAGAGATATCGACAAAAACAGATTGCTCTATGCCTCCTGGCAGAAGAATTTTGCGTAATGGAAAAGTTGAAAATATGGGAAAAGTACTCATCATAGCAAAAGCTATGATAAGGTAAAATAATTTTTGCAATACCTCTCCTGGAATTAGATATAGCGAGAAAAATGTACATTTACGCTTCCTAGCGGGAAAGCTGTGTGTTATTTGAAGCGGAAAATGTTCCCCATCTTTATTGTACCGAATGGTATACAGTAAAAAAATTAATTTTTCCATGTTGTTTCTAGAAGTGTAGATACAGCTGCAAACAGAAGTACATAAGCACCACCTAGCAACAGAACTGTGAACTACAAAATACTACAAAAATACAAGCAAAGTGTTCCACAAGGTAAATGGTATCTTGTGACAAAAGAATTTTTTTAAATCGGAGTTTCAGACGCAGAGATATCGACAAAAACAGATTAAACATTTGTGTCCTTAGCAAGGAAACTGTACATTACTTTGAGAAAGAAACACACACTAAATGTTTTGATAGAATTTTTTTTTTTTTGAAGAATTTTACAATTGGGTTCTTAGTCCCACAAAATGTTTTCATGGAAATGTTTTCGAAGAATTTTACAATTGGGTTTTTAGTCCCGCAGATAATGCTGCAAATGTGCTGTAAATGGAAACGTGAACTTCCGTATTCTAGTAGCACACTTGTGCGCTAAGAAAAATTTGAAATTATATGCAGAACATTTTCGCACGAGAAAAGATCTCCGATAAAAAATATTTCAAATATCACTCTTATTATAAGCAGAGATATCAACAAAAAATACGTTATGTACGCCACCAGGCGGGAAAACTATGCACTAAAACTATGCAGAAGGTCGCAAAGGGATAATTTTTTAAATCCGGTATTCACAAGCGCAGATTTTGTGCAAATACATGGGCAACAGAAGTGTACACTTACGCCTCCAAGTGGCCAAACAACTGTTTTGCCAAAAATTAGAATTTTTTTTTTTGATTGGAGGTTTAACGACCACCGTGAGCAACTCAATGGGCTATAAGCAGTCGCCCGTCCCTAATTTAGGGTCACTGGTTCTAGGGAAGGGAGAGAGCCAGTGCCGTAAGACAAACACAACATCCATGCCTCACCGGGATTCGAACCCGGACCCCGTTCGGACGAATGATCAGAGGCCATCGCTTAGACCACTGCGCCACCGGGGTGGCAAAATTAGAAATTACAGAAGGTGAGTCGAAAGTTTTGCAATATTTGCATAAACGCATGTGCTGCGGCGGGTATGTCACGTGTTCAAACTAGTTCAAGTCGCGCATTGCAGTCAGCCGAAAGGAATATAAAGTGGTAGTCATTGCTGTGAACAGCATGTCGTCATTCTGTCAGTGGTTGGGACGACTAAAAGATGAAAAGTCACAACCGGCTAATTAGGGAACTTTTGTTTTACGAGTTTGAACTCTGCCTGGAATAATACTGCTCAAGCAACACGAAACATTTGTCATACGAAAGGGGAAAGTTCCGTGGACCACAACCAGATGGTTCAAGAAATTTCGCTCAGGTGACAGAAACTTCGACGATCAGCCAAGGTCAGGTTGGCCGCGAACCGTTGATTCGGAGGTCATGCCCCAAGCCGTAGAGGCAAATCCAACAGTCAGCACTCGAAGATTATCAGGCCAGCTGGGCATATCACACACTACCGTGGTTCGTCACCTTCAGGACCTCGGCAAGGTCTACAGCAGCGGCCGCATTGTCCCTCACGAACTGACGCTAGCTGTAGCAAATCGCCGAGTGGAAGTGTGCATGAAACTCCTAGAAAACACGCGCGATGTACGTTTCATCAAGAGAATTGTTACGTGCGATGAAAAACGGGTATATTTCCGTAATCCTAACGCACAACGACAGTGGTTGAGCCCGGGCCAGCTTCTTTTTTTTTTTTTTTTTTTTTTTTTTTTTGATTGGAGGTTTAACGACCACCGTGAGCATCTCAATGGGCTATAAGCAGTCGCCCGTCCCTAATTTAGGGTCACTGGTTCCAGGGAAGGGAGAGAGCCAGTGCCGTAAGACAAACACAACATCCATGCCTGACCGGGATTCGAACCCGGACCCCTTACGGACGAATGATCAGAGACCAGCGCCTTAGACCACTGCGCCACCGGGGCGGCAGGGGCCAGCTTCCTGAACCGGTTGCCAAACGTGTGCGCTTCGAGCACAAGGTGATGGCTCTGCGTCTGGTGGAATTTCGAGGAGATAATCCATTACAAATTTGTTCCAGATGGTTGAATCATCAACGCCAACTTCTACTCTGAACAGCTGGAGCGAATGTATGCCGTTTTGGAGGAGAAGTACTCAGCACTGGTGAACAGACAGCCCGCTCTCCTACAGCAGGACAATGCTCGGCCTCATACCGCGCGAACGACCCGGGCAAAACTCCACGAACTTGAAGGCATCGAACTGATGCCACATCTAGCATATAGTCCGGACCTTGCCCCGTCGGATTATTACTTGTTCCGGTCTATGACCCACTTCCTTCGCAGGCAGCACTTCAAAAACCAGGAGGAGGTGGCAGCTGGGGTGGAGGAGTTCTTCACCTCGAAGGACGAGAACTGGTACCCCCGCGGAATCGAAGAACTGGCAGACAGATGGCTGAAGACGGTGCAACACGATGGCCTATACTTTGAATGCTAGTCAGCTTTCTTCGTAAAGGTACGTGTGAAGACATAAAGTGATCCAAATATTGCAAATAGAACTTTTACAAGCAGAGACATCGGAGGAATCGCGATTTATTTTTATACCCCCTTGCGGAGAAGAAACTGTACACATACAGTTCCTTACATTACCTGAAAAAGAAACTTTACACACAGTTTCTCACATTGCCTGGAAAAGAAATTGTACACAAAATAGTCTTCGTTATAAATGTTATCAAAGGGAAGAAGTCATTTTTTCAGTCAGATATTTAAAAGAAAATACAAGGGTTAACACCATGATTATACGGGTTAATGTTATTCGTGTAGGAGTGTCTGCATGAGAAAAAGATTATGTGTTTGAAGTATAGGAGGGCTTGTGTACGTCATGAGATGGATATAAGTAAAGCTGAAGTTGTGTATCAAGATCGCTGTAAATGGAGAAATTTGATATGGCAACAGTAATTAAATAATCAGTTAACAATTCATTTGGTGGTTTGTATTTCTTTGTGGAGTTAACCTCTGAATCTCAGAGAACAGATTAGTGACATGTATGTATTTATGTACACTGATAAAAAAACTTAATTATTTTTTGTGTATCCTTTCTTTGTATATATTATCTATATATACAAAGAAATGAAGTAAAGCATGAAGAAAATTTACTTCAACTAGATGGCACAAGAAGGGAAAAAAAAAACAAGAATGAGTAATGTAACAATCAGAAGCAAAGAGATTTTCAAAACTCAGAGGCACATCAACAATACAGTGGTTAAAGACAGATTCTTTCTTCCAGAAAATAACCCCTAATTTAGGGATGAAAATATGCCATTTGATATGAAAACTGCTGCTCAATATTCATACTTCTCATTTTTTATGTCTTTAAAAAAAAATCTTAACAGAAATTTCTGGGGTGTTTTTCATTTATGGATTCAACCAAACCACTGAATTTGAACTTACTGTCATCAGGGTGATAGATTTTCCTTTAAAAAAAAAAAAACAGCGTGGTTTTACATGAAATTCAAATTAGGTAATCATGAAAACTGAAAACAGGTACCTACAACCTGAATTCTACTAAGCAGCAATTGTTCTGCCGTTGTATCAAATTAAATGTGTCAACACATTAAAACACAATTTTGTCGAACATATTTCAGTGGCATAAAATATATATTTTCCTAATAACTATCAATTATTGCTTTAAAATGATTTTGTAAAAGAAAAACAGTACAAACATGGCAGTAAAAAACTTATACAAATATTTCAAAATATTTTAAGAGAAAATTTTCTTAAAAACTTCGCATTTTTTTAACATCATAGAGACAGAGAGGACTGGTGTCCTTTTATAACTAGTGCAGTAAACATTCATATAAATTTCCCCCTTAAATTCATTTTAAATTTTATAAAAGTTCTTCACACAGATTTAATCAACGCATGTTTTATAATTCATTTACGCTGCTGACATGTTGATAATATTTCAAATAACCTTATTCTTCATCTCCATATATATACAATCACATTTCCTTCTTGCAATGAGAAATTCAATTTAATTTATAGCCTGTCAAATTTCAAATTAATTTATAGCCTGTCAAATTTCAAATTAATTCACAGCCACACAGCAAAAAGGAAAAATTAAAAGCCAAGAAAGACCTTTCACAAAATTAAGAAATCTTATGACAGCAAGCCAAAAAAAAAGGGAAAAAAGGAAAACTTAAAAGCTGTTAAGCATGCTTAAACACTTCTCAGAATAAAAATGCCAAAGTTAGAAATTTTATTCTAAACCTAGAATGAACCATGTAGGAGAAAATATAATTCAAACTATACGTGACCACAAAATATACACACACATCAAAAAGAAAATGAAAAGTTACATATAATAGTTTAAGTAACAGAATAACTTAAGAAAGAAGAAATAACTGTTAGAACACCAAAATATTTCAAAAAACAGTAAAATTAAATCACCCAAAACCAAAATCATTACAGGACTCTCAAAAAATATTTAAAAAATAGAAACTGATTTTACAGTTTTGGACACCAAAACTAAAGATCAATCTGAAGAGTTTACTGGGGAATTATCACAGGTAAAAACAAGAAACAAATATTCTACCAGTGGGAATAAGGAATGTTCTGCCATTTATGGGTGCAAGTTTGCCATTTTACCAATGGAGATATGGAATGTGCTGCCACCTATGGGTGCAAGTTTACCTAACTTTTTTGGAAAATTACAGACTCATAAGTAAACCGAATTAATAAGACAAAGTACCTTAACAAAACTTAACCTAAAGTTGTAAATTATGTATGTATGTACAAATACATTTCACCCGATGATTTAACCTGGATCTGAGATTAGGGATATCTCACTGCACAACGCAAGATTTTTTATAAATACAATGGCAAAATTTTTGAGTTATTAATGAAAAAAATTTGTTTGGCCGTGTGCTTTCTATTACGTCTTGGTGGAGTATATTTTTTCTGTTCAAGGTGATAGAAATTATAGTTTAGGCACTGTCCCACTGTCAGTGGCAGATTTACAGTTACCGGCCCTATGCACAGCATCGGTTGCCATTCTTAAAAAATAACGTTTTCTCTTGCCTCACACTTTCCTTCCCCTCATTTTTACTCTCCATATATATGAGAAAGTATTGTAATTGCAAAAAAAAAAATGACTTCCAGTTTCAAAAAGAATACACATTTTGGGCTTCTCCGGACATGATTTGACTATTTTCACGGTGGTGTGTTTGCGTGGTTTGTTATCGCCATAACTCAAGAACTATTATAGCTACCATGCAGAAATTTAATACTTAGGGGTTTTGTGACACCTTCATGGGGAAGAAATGGCTGAACTTAAAAGTGGAAAGTCGTTACATTTAAAAGGACTGAAACACAGTACTTTAACATGCCACCTAAAGTTAGTTTATGGTATTGCTTTAATTGACATTTATGCTACAAGTGGTGTGGGATATGCTGTAGCACAGCATCAGCTTCTACCCCACTGACAATTCCCCTAAAGAGAGACCGAACGTGGATAAGATCAATTAGCGTGTCTCGGAAAACCACCTTTTCCTATCCATCTTACTCATATGGTAACGGTAAACTAAACTTAACGGAAGGAAAAAGAAATTTTAAGGAGAAACCGAATTAAATAGTAAAATGTTCATTGTGAATTAAGAAAATTTACCACAAATAACACCCCAATTTCTAAGCTCAGATATATAGTAGTATTAAGTAATATTACTCTCAGAAGAATTTTTAGTGAACCTGTATTTTATCTAGTAAATTCATACTTCTGGACAACGTATTTCAAGTTCAAGTGAAATCATGCTCCCAAAACCCAAAACAGCGAATCTATACCTTTCTCTATGACCTTTTTTTCTCAAGCAAAATAAAGGAATTGAAAATCGTTATTCTGTTAGTTTGAGGTACTCCAGCATAGCGGGGTCCCGCACCTTGACTTCGTGGGCTTCCCTGTAAATCTAAATCCGCCCCTGCCCACTTCAGGAAATTTAGTTTTAAATTTTTTAGCATTTTTAGCAAATTTACTTTTTAGCAAATTTACTTTTAAATTTTTTGGTAAAAATTTGTCTTTGTCTCTGCTCTTGGGTATATATCATCATCATCATCATCATCATCATCATTGCCAACCATTATCAATCCACTGCTGGACGAAGGTCTCCCCAAGTTTCCTCCACAACGGTCTGTCTTGTGCCAGTCTCCTCCATGTTACTCCTGCCTACTTTCGAATTTCATCCACCCATCTCCCATGTGGTCTTCTTCTGGGTCTTTCCCTGTCCCTAGGAATCCAATCTAAAATTTCGGCTGTCCATCGATGGTCTGTCCTTCTGGCAGTATTCCAGCCCATTGCCATTTTAGGGATTTAACTCTGATCATGATGTCTTCCACTCTTGTCATTTTTCGGATCCATGAGTTCCTCTACTTATCTCTCCGGCTTACACCAAGCATGCACCTCTCCATGCTTCTTTGAGTTGTCTGTAGCCTTTGTATGTCTCTTTTAGTTAAGGTCCACGTCTCTGCACCATACGTAAGCACTGGAAGGACGCATTGATCAAACACTTTTCTTTTAAGACATAATGGCATATTGCTCTTCAAAATTATTCGGTTTCTTCCAAAAGCTCTCCAGGCAAGTTTTGTACGCCGATTAATTTCTTCATCAATGTGACCCTCACTTGATATCTGCTGTCCAAGATAAACGTACGCATCTGTTATCTCCAGCTTTTCTCCATCAATCGATAAATCTTCATTTCTTGTAAAAGCATTGAACATCACTTTTGTCTTCTGAAAGTTCATTTTTAATCCCACTTCTTTGCTCTTGTCAGCAAGTTCCTGGATCATACTCTGTAGCTCTGATGGGGTAGTTGCAAAAATGACTACGTCATCAGCAAAACGAAGGTGAGTTAGATAATCTCCATTAATGTTTATCCCTTTGTTTTCCCAGTTCAGTGATTGAAAGACATTTTCCAATGTGGCATTAAAGAGCTTCGGAGATATGGTGTCACCTTGTCTCACTCCCATTGCAATTTTTATGTGCGTTGCATTTTCAAACAGCCGAATCTTTGCACTTGCATTTTCATAGATGTTATTAATAATATTAATGTATGCATCTTCAATACCGCAGGATTTCAGAGCCGTGGTAACTGCTGATGGTTTCACCGAATCAAAGGCTTTTTCATAATCGATAAAAGCCATGCACAATGGAAGTTCATATTCCCTCGCTCTTTCAATTAGTTCTCTCAATACGTGGATATGATCTATTGTGCTGTAGCCACTCCTGAATCCAGCTTGTTCTCTCGGTAGAGCCATGTCCAGTGTTACCTTCAAACGGTGTGAAAGAACATTGGTGAAGATTTTATAAACCACTGATAGGAGGCTGATAGGTCTGTAGTTCCTGAGATCCTCAATGTCACCTTTTTTATGTAGGAGGACCATTATAGCATTGTTCCAATCCTCAGGAATCTTCCCTTCATTAAGGCATCGAGTGAAAATTTGGGCGAGTACTGTTTCGATTTCTCCACTTTCTTCTTGTATGATGTCTACAGTAATTCCATCTTCTCCTGGAGCTTTTCCCCGCTTCATGTTCTTGATTGCATATGCAACTCCTGCTGGGAAGACTGAAAGAACTCTGGTACTGGTACCTTTCATGATGTCTGGAGAACATGTATCATCCCTTTCATATAATTTGGAGTAGAAATCTTTCACTCTTGTCAAACTTTCGCCTCTATTTCTTGTTACAGAACCATCTTCTTTTCTCAGTGCCATAATCTGTTTTCTTCCCTTACTGAGATGTTCCTTTGCTATCTTTAGGCTTTGGTTGTTTTCAATTGCTTTCCTCACTAGTTCACAGTTGAATTTCCTTAAGTCTTCAGTTATATATATACAGGGTGAATCATAAATATTGTCGGAGTTTCGGTGGCATATACTGTAATCGGAAAACAACAAACTAAAACCGCAAACTGAATATTACAGATGACAACTAAAAGTTTTAGTACCTGCAGAATCGATACATCAGATTGCTGAACCACTTCGACATGCGCGCCTTTCGTGGCACATAAGATATCTAAGCGATAATAAATTTCCCGCCAAGTGTTCACCAGCATTTCCGGCGTTACTGTTGCTATCACAGCACCAATTCCGACCTTCAGGTCATCGAGGTCTGGTAAACGATGTTTTTCACGTATCCCTACACGAAGAAATCCAGTGAAGTAGTATCAGGTAAGCGCTGAGGCCACGGAATGGATCCACCACGCCCAACCCACAGCCCAGGAAAATGCAGGTCAAGAAATTTTCGGACAATAACAGCCCAACGTGGCGGTGCGCCGTCGTTCTGGACACCACATTGGGCCACCGATCTTCCAACTAGGCAACAGATGCAGATGTAGCATGCCCATATAGGTCACCGCTGTCACTGCTTTCTCCACAAAGAAAAATGGCCCCAAAATTCCGAACATGAAAAAGCGCACCAGACGTTCACCTTTTGACTATCTCGTTTGACTTCTCGAATGGCGTGAGGGTTTTCGGAGCCCCATATTCTGCATCTGCAGTTATGCCAATGTACCCTTCTTCAGAAGAAAAACGTTGCTTCATCACTAAATATCCATGTCCGCAGGTATAATGTTCATCAGCTTCCATGTCTGCAGGTCGTAATGTTCATCAGCTTCGACTTTGGACAAAATGTCTTGGGCAAATTGGAAACTGCGGAGCTTTTCGTCCTGTTGTAAATCCTGTACAATTTGCAGTTTGTACGCACGGAGTTGTAGGCGGTTATGCAGTACCCTCCAAACAGTCGTTGTGGCATACCTAACTGCGACGCAGTTAGTCTCGTCTTGGGGGCTTCGAGAAAAGGCTTCCTGGACGCGACAACATCATCCTGTGAAGTGCTCAGTCTCCCCGCTCCTTTTTGATGCTACCCACTTTAACCAACGTCGGATAGCATTGTCGGAAGGTAGAGCTCTGCCATACTGCGTTCTGTAACGACTTTGCATTGTGATAAATGACTGTTTCGAAGAACCTGAGTACGCACGTTGCTTTTTTTGAACGGTCGCCATTCTGAAGTATGGTGTTAATTCAGCGGGTACCGTTTTGCCACATAAAACTTTCCGCGGGGAATTTGTTTATGCTGTAGGCAGTTTTATTTGGTAGGTTACGGTTTGATCATGCCAGGCCACAGAAACCCCGACAATAATTATGAATCACGCTATATATACTGTATATACACCGATGAGCATTACACTATGTCCACCCTAGCCCAGAGAAATAAGCACGCCTGGAGACCGAACGGTGACGCAGGTGAAGTTCACAGAGCAGTATATATACAACCCGAGGACCAGCTTTCGGTTAGTAAAATATTCTGAGTCAGAATAGGAAAAGCTGCCGATTTATCGAAGTTTGATAAAGGACAAATTTTGATGGCTCGGCGCCTCGGAACTACGATCTCGGAAACGGCGCGCCCTGTGGGTTATTCACCTGCCGCTGTAGTGAGTACGTATCAAAAGTGGTGCACAGATGGCTTGTCGTCTGCAGCTCATTGAAGCCAGAGGGGAGCAGAGACTGTTACGCATTGTTCACAACGACTGTGCGACAAATCACCTGCAGCTACAACAGTGGTGATCAAGGCAATGTGTCACAGCACACAGTTAATCGCAGCCTTTTGCATATGGGCCTGCGTACCCGAGGACCCAGCCAGGTCCCCATGACCACTGCACGTCGTCACTAACAACGCATGAAGTGGTACCAAGATCATAGAGATTGGACCGTAGATGATTGGGAGAAAGTGGCCTGGTCTGACGAATCAAGATTCCTGGTGCATCACGTAGACGGCAGAGCGCGGATACGCTGATTATCAACGGAGGCTATGGCACCTGGATGCACTGTTGGACGGAAACAGGCTGGCGGCAGAGGTGTTATGCTGTGTGCAATGTTTTCTTGGGACACTTTAAGCCCCATTATCCTAATAGCACAATCCCTGAGAGCTGTCAGGTATCTGAACACCGTTGCGGAACAAGTTCACCCATTCATGGCAACTGTGTTTCCTGCTGGTGATGGCCATTATCAACAGGATAATGCGCCATGCCACACTGCCGGAATCTTCAAGGAGTGGTTCGAGGAACATGCTAGTGACTTTCTGTTAATGTCCTGGCCTCCAAATTCACCTGACAGGAACCCAATCGAACATTTGTGGTTCGACTTGGAAAAGCGGGTTCGCACTAAATCACCACCACTTCGAAATGTGCGGGAACTGAGGACCTCAAGTTGACATTATGGTACCAGATACCCCATGATACCTATCGCCACCTCATCGAATCAATGTCTCGCCAGGTAGCCGCTGTTTTGCGAGATAAAGGGGGTCTCTTACAGCTTATTAGGTAAATTGTCACAATGTAATGGCTCATCGGTGTACATATATCTTATATATTCATACGCACATACACATATAGCCTACACACACACGCACACACACAAAATAGGAATTCATGGGTGCGCCACTGTCCTAAGGTCATCAAATTTCCAAATGATTTTTTCTCCCATACAAAAAAAGTATTTGTTCTATTATAAAGGACCCAATTCCCGACAAAAATATTTGGGAATATATCCCAGTGTCAGTGTGACCTATTATACATTGGCCATACATGAAGAGCACTTAGATTTAGGCTGAAAGAATACCATTTATATGTTGGAAAATCTGAACTCAATGAATCTTCCGTAGCTCAGCACTGTTGGGAGATTAACCACAAATTTTTCTTTGATGACACAAATTGTTGGAAAATCTCAGATCATCTTAACAGTTTGGAAGCCTATCACATTTTTTGAAACTCACATTCCCTTATGAATGATTCAGTCTCATTGCCATATCTCTCAGTCACTGTGACAATGACATGTCAGTGAAAGAAATCAACAATACTCCACTGTCTGGAGGGAGGTTTCGTGGAAGACTATAGTAGACATTAAAGTAAAACATTGTTTGTTCATATTAAAATTAATAAAGTGTTGAAGTTGTGTTCTACTTGGACAACACATGCTTATCTCATAACAAAAAATGTTTTAAGATTATTTTGTCATGATAGTTACAATTTTTTTTATGTAATACTGTTAAATTTATCTTTCCAAGGCAAATTCAAGACAAATATATATTCACACACATACACATTCTCAGAAGAGAAGTACTTAAAAAATAAATAGTTGTTTAAGAACAGTTATAATTTTACTTATTATTTAATCATGATCAGTGTGAGATCTCAGATCGGGAAATGCAGTTCAATTTATTGCTACTTACTGCCAACATACAACTAAGAATGTATTTAATACAAAATTAATAATTTAGACTACATTTCATAATGGAACACACTCATACAGAATTAGTACCACTGTATATCTCAGTCATGTGTTCACCATTGTTATTGAGAATCACCTTCATCCTGTCAGTTTAAGTGCTCTTTTATTCTATTCATAGGAAAAATACTGTATCAATGAATCCATGATTCTTAAGTTAGGTAGGTATGGCTATAAAAAGACTATACCAATTAGAATTACATACATACATATCATTAAGCCATTCTCTGAGATTCAGAGGTTAGCTCCTCAAAGAAAGACCATGAGCCAAGTACACATTTAACTGATAGAACGAGAATTTACTTACTGTTGGTGTATCAAATATCTCCATTTGCAACGATCTCTACACACCGCTTGAGCTTCATTAACATCAATCACACCCCAAACACAAGACCTTTTGTACTTCATACTCATAATATTTTTCTCAAGCAGACGTTCCTGAATCTGGTCCTCCCACGATCTTCTTAGCCTCCCTCTCTTTCTTTCTTTCCTGCCACTTGGGCTGAAAAAATCTCTTAGTCAGCACCTCACTCATTCTTTCGACATGGTCAAACCACCGAAGAATATTTGTCTCCACCTTACTAACAACATTTTGCCTCACATTACACATCTGCAATACATCTTCATTCCTCACATGATCAGATCGTGTCTTACCACAAACCCATCGTAAGTAACGCATCTCTCCAGCACACACACAACTCCTATGTCCTCCTGGTCAGTGCGGAGCCGCTCCGCCGTGTGGCAGTGCTGTCACGTGTCCACTGCTCTCAACACAGTCGGACGGTATGGTCAGAACGATCCACGTGCCGGGCTATACGGCATGCCAAATGGATCGTTCTGACCACACCGTCCACCCTGCGGTTTTCAGCCCGATAATCCGGCCTCTCTTAAAGTCCGCAAGTTGCATAAATCGACGTCTCTGGCGTCTACCTTGCATTCTTGTCACTCTGTACTTTTGCTAGCGTCGGGCGGTGCTTTTCGCTTTCATGGGGCATCGACTATATGCCGGTTTATAAGACTGCCGGTTCGTGCTTGCATTGCTCCCACAGGGTGTGCGGTCATGCGCACTCGCACCAAACGTGGATCATTTGTATACCAGCACGCACTGTAGCTATTTGCAAAGGTTCGCGGTTGTAACTTGTTTTCTTCTAGGTGCGCAGTGAGTATATTTAAAAACTCTTAAAAACCCAAACTAAAACTTTGTGCAACCACTGCAATTTATTTTTCAAGAACACATTACAACTGGCTGAATTCGTTTAAAATGTGTAATGAATGTGCCACAGATGTTAAAAAATGTCACACAATTTTTTCTTTTGGTTGAGCATGCCTCACACATGCAGCATTTGTTGTTATTGTTAATACTGCATCTGCGAGGCATGCAGAGCAGGGGTAAAAACGTGTAAAAAGTTTTAAACCTTTATGGCACATTCATATATATTTTTAATGAATTAAGTCAAAATATTCTTAACAATGAAATGAAATCTTGTTCAAATGAATGAAGTTTTATTACAAAGCGAACATTACAAAACTTAACATGGAAACAGCTCAAGAACAAGATTGTGTAAAGAAACAAGAATTGTTTCTGGTGAAAATCAATATAATGTGATGGAAGCACAGAACACTAGCACATCAATGGAACACAATTCAACTACATATGCACGTATGTCCTTAAGCTAATCCAAAGTTTATAGGCATACATTCATCTAGTGATGAATGACGATATGAGTCATGAAAAAACTCAAGATAATGAAGCAAAACTTCTAGAAATGAATTCTGATAAATGTTTCTAAACAATTCTCATTAACAATGCATATTTTCTGCTAAATATTAGGAAGTGAAAACCTGCTTATATCTGAATTACTTATCACAAAAAGGCATGCTCATCTTCTCTTAGTGTTAGCCAGCTTCTTATTTGAGTGTACTTACCAGTTTATCACTTATAAATGTTATCAGATAATAAAATTACACAACATAAACTCAAAAGAAATTTCTGTTAAAAGGCTGATATATTAATTTTAATCATCGTACTTAAAGAAGCATAACAACACTCATTCTCTCTCTCTCTCTCTCTAACACACAAAGAGACGTACCTGTAAGTTAGCACCTACTGCTTCTGCTAAATCTGTTTTATTTATCACAAGCAAGTCACTTTCCGTGATTCCAGGTCCTCCTTTTCGAGGGATCTTGTCTCCTCCTTTCAGTTCAAATGAAAAATTTTGAACAAAAATCAGCTTCAGTTGAATGGCATAAAATTACATGTTAGCATATTCACACACCAGGTAAGACTGTGTTGTGTTTCTCTCCAAACATTTGGGGCCTGGAGGTGCAACATAGCATTTTAAGACATACAGTTTATTGATATTTACCTTTTGATCTTCTCCTAGTGTTAGCCAGGAATCTTCTCTTAGATCTTCTCTTAGTGTTAGCCAGTATATATATCATCATCATCATCATCATTGTCAACCATTATCAATCCACTGCTGGACGAAGGTCTCCCCAAGTTTCCTCCACAACGGTCTGTCTTGTGCCAGTCTCCTCCATGTCACCCCTGCATACTTTCGAATTTCATCCACCCATCTCCCATGTGGTCTTCTTCTGGGTCTTTTCCTGTCCCTTGGAATCCAATCTAAAATTTCGGCTGTCCATCGATGATCTGTCCTTCTGGCAGTATGTCCAGCCCATTGCCATTTCAGGGATTTAACTCTGATCATGATGTCTTCCACTCTTGTCATTTTTCGGATCCACGAGTTCCTCTTCTTATCTCTCCTGGTTACACCAAGCATGCACCTCTCCATGCTTCTTTGAGTTGTCTGCAGCCTTTGTATGTCTCTTTTAGTTAAGGTCCACGTCTCCGCACCATACGTAAGCACTGGAAGGATGCATTGATCAAACACTTTTCTTTTAAGACATAATGGCATATTGCTCTTGAAAATTATGCTGTTTCTTCCAAAAGCTCTCCAGGCAAGTTTTGTACGCCGATTAATTTCTTCATCAATGTGACCCTCACTTGATATCTGCTGTCCAAGATAAACGTACGTGTCTGTTATCTCCAGCTTTTCTCCATCAATCGATAAATCTTCATTTCTTGTAAAAGCATTGAACATCACTTTTGTCTTCTGAAAGTTCATTTTTAATCCCACTTCTTTACTTTTGTCAGCAAGTTCCTGGATCATACTCTGCAGCTCTGATGGGGTAGTTGCAAAAATGACTACGTCATCAGCAAAACGAAGGTGGGTTAGATAATCTCCATTAATCTTTATCCCCTTGTTTTCCCAGCTCAGTGACTGAAAAACACCCTCCAATGTGGCATTAAAGAGCTTCGGAGATATGGTGTCACCTTGTCTCACTCCCTTTCCAATTTTTACGTGTGTTGTATTTTCAAACAGCCTAATCTTTGCACTTGCATTTTCATAGATGTTATTAATAATATTAATGTATGCATCTTCAATACCGCAGGTTTTCAGAGCCATTGTAACTGCTGATGGTTTCACCGAATCAAAGGCTTTTTCATAATCGATAAAAGCCATGCACAATGGAAGTTCATATTCCCTCGCTCTTTCAATTAGTTCTCTCAGCACGTGGATATGATTTATTGTGCTGTAGCCACTCCTGAATCCAGCTTGTTCTCTCGGTTGAGCCATGTCCAGTGTTACTTTCAAGCGGTGTGAAAGAACTTTTAGTGAAGATTTTATAAACTACTGATAGGAGGCTGATAGGTCTGTAGTTTCCGAGATCCTCAATGTCACCTTTCTTATGTAGCAGGATCATTGTAGCGGTGTTCCAATCCTCAGGAATCTTTCCTTCATTAAGGCATCGAGTGAAAATTTGGGCGAGTACTGTTTCGATTTCTCCACTTGCTTCTTGTATGATGTCTACAGTAATTCCATCTTCTCCTGGAGCTTTTCCTCGCTTCATGTTCTTGATTGCATGTGCAACTTCTGCTGGAAGGACTGGAGGAACTCTGGTACTGGTATCTTTCATGATGTCTGGAGTGCATATATCATCCCTTTCATATAATTTGGAGTAGAAATCTTTCACTCTTGTCAAAATTTCGCCTCTATTTCTTGTTACAGAACCATCTTCTTTTCTCAGTGCCATAATCTGTTTTCTTCCCTTACTGAGATGTCATTTTGCTATCTTTAGGCTTTGGTTGTTTTCAATTGCTTTCCTCACTAGTTCACAGTTGAATTTCCTTACGTCTTCAGTGATACTTTTTCTTACTGTCTTGCATAGCTCTATATATTCCACTTTGGAAGTAACATCTTCTTTAGTTGTCCTCATCTCTCTTCTTTTTTGCATCAACATTTTGGTTTCTCCTGATAATTTGTTCACACACATATATATATATATGCAAGCTCATAAGACAAACAAAATCTATTGACATAACCAACCTTAAAAAACACCATAATACCTTCAAATTAGAACTGAAGAACAGGTTCTCTGCTTTAGAAGGCCTAACATCGGAAGAAGTGGACATCTCTGAAGTTAACAGAAAAGTAACCAAAGCTCTTATGGAAACAGCAACAAAATTAGCTGGGTCTAAGAACAAGTTGCATGTGAACAAATTATCAGGAAAAACCAAAATGTTGATGCAAAAAAGAAGAGAGATGAGGACAACTAAAGAAGATGTGACTTCCAAAGTGGAATATATAGAGCTATGCAAGACAGTACGAAAAAGTATCACTGAAGACGTAAGGAAATTCAACTGTGAACTAGTGAGGAAAGCAATTGAAAACAACCAAAGCCTAAAGATAGCAAAGGGACATCTCAGTAAGGGAAGAAAACAGATTATGGCACTGAGAAAAGAAGATGGTTCTGTAACAAGAAATAGAGGCGAAATTTTGACAAGAGTGAAAGATTTCTACTCCAAATTATATGAAAGGGATGATATATGCACTCCAGACATCATGAAAGATACCAGTACCAGAGTTCCTCCAGTCCTTCCAGCAGAAGTTGCACATGCAATCAAGAACATGAAGCGAGGAAAAGCTCCAGGAGAAGATGGAATTACTGTAGACATCATACAAGAAGCAAGTGGAGAAATCGAAACAGTACTCGCCCAAATTTTCACTCGATGCCTTAATGAAGGAAAGATTCCTGAGGATTGGAACACCGCTACAATGATCCTGCTACATAAGAAAGGTGACATTGAGGATCTCGGAAACTACAGACCTATCAGCCTCCTATCAGTAGTTTATAAAATCTTCACTAAAGTTCTTTCACACCGCTTGAAGGTAGCACTAGACATGGCTCAACCGAGAGAACAAGCTGGATTCAGGAGTGGCTACAGCACAATAGATCATATCCACGTGCTGAGAGAACTAATTGAAAGAGCGAGGGAATATGAACTTCCATTGTGCATGGCTTTTATCGATTATGAAAAAGCCTTTGATTCGGTGAAACCATCAGCAGTTACAATGGCTCTGAAAACCTGCGGTATTGAAGATGCATACATTAATATTATTAATAACATCTATGAAAATGCAAATGCAAAGATTAGGCTGTTTGAAAATACAACACACGTAAAAATTGGAAAGGGAGTGAGACAAGGTGACACCATATCTCCGAAGCTCTTTAATGCCACATTGGAGGGTGTTTTTCAATCGCTGAGCTGGGAAAACAAGGGGATAAAGATTAATGGAGATTATCTAACCCACCTTCGTTTTGCTGATGACGTAGTCATTTTTGCAACTACCCCATCAGAGCTGCAGAGTATGATCCAGGAACTTGCTGACAAGAGTAAAGAAGTGGGATTAAAAATGAACTTTCAGAAGACAAAAGTGATGTTCAATGCTTTTACAAGAAATGAAGATTTATCGATTGATGGAGAAAAGATGGAGATAACAGACACGTACGTTTATCTTGGACAGCAGATATCAAGTGAGGGTCACATTGATGAAGAAATTAATCGGCGTACAAAACTTGCCTGGAGAGCTTTTGGAAGAAACAGCATAATTTTCAAGAGCAATATGCCATTATGTCTTAAAAGAAAAGTGTTTGATCAATGCATCCTTCCAGTGCTTACGTATGGTGCAGAGACGTGGACCTTAACTAAAAGAGACATACAAAGGCTGCAGACAACTCAAAGAAGCATGGAGAGGTGCATGCTTGGTGTAACCAGGAGAGATAAGAAGAGGAACTCGTGGATCCGAAAAATGACAAGAGTGGAAGACATCATGATCAGAGTTAAATCCCTGAAATGGCAATGGGCTGGACATACTGCCAGAAGGACAGATCATCGATGGACAGCCGAAATTTTAGATTGGATTCCAAGGGACAGGAAAAGACCCAGAAGAAGACCACATAGGAGATGGGTGGATGAAATTCGAAAGTATGCAGGAGTGACATGGAGGAGACTGGCACAAGACAGACCGTTGTGGAGGAAACTTGGGGAGACCTTCGTCCAGCAGTGGATTGATAATGGTTGACAATGATGATGATGATATATATATATATATATATATATATATATATATATATATATATATATATATGGGTCAAAATACAGACTACAACAACGACTAAACCCCAGGACTTGTATTTGTATTACCACTCAGAGGTCTGACTTATTGCATTTTGTACTACAGCTGTTTTACGAATTCAACCTCCCCATTGAAGCTTTTCATGAATGGATGGACACCGTTCTCAAAGATGTCCTGCATTCGCTCCAAGGGTTGCCTCCAGCATCATATTATTTTGCAGACATCATCAATATGCCTAATATCTCACATCAAATGAAAATCTTTAAACAGATGTTTACAGTCACACCAATTGATAAAACCGGTAATAATTTCGCAGTCATCTGCAAGAAATATCACATGGAACTCATGACTCAACAAATGAACAACACAGAGACAAATAAGTCCTGTTTCTCAAAGTATTAAAGCTACCTCTAAAAAGGTTTTGGCTTTATACAAACGTCTCAAGCTACAAGCATCTAACGTTAATTATCCTTTCATTTACGGCATTCCGAAATTTCATAAACAGCCGGTATCTTTCCGTTTCACCAGCGGACGTAATTGCTATAACAGCAAAGTAGGTAAACTGTTCAGTAACTTCCTTTCTGTCGTATTGAAGAAAATAACTTCTGCCTGGATTATTTGCAGCAATGCTATGGGTCATTGAGACCTTAACTGCGTTTAATTGTATCACCTCTGTTGATACATAGGATTTCACGAACCTGTTCACATTCGTTTCACTATCGAGCTTACTCCTAGTGACGAAAGACCCGTTTGATTCGCTGGATAACAGCATTACTTCGCAATACTGACAGTACCTCACAGACTTCTGAATTAACCACAATTATGCAGTCGTAGGCAACAAACTCTACCTATAGACGCGTGGTACACCAATGGGTAGCAGTTTTTCAAGCAGTCTGGCCAGTCTTTATTTGCGCCACTTCGAATTTAAATTTATCGCTGCTCTGCCTGCCGATCCCGGAATTGTCCTGAGGTACATTGATGACATTATTGTCTTCAACAACCCCAGTTTTTACAAATGAGTGAGGCAATTTATCCTGATGACGCTTCCCTGGAGAAAACTAACAGTGCATCCAACCACGTGGAAATGCTGACGGAAATACCGAGAGCAGAGAGTCAGCGGGAGCGATCGACGCACGGAACTTCGATTTTCCAAAACTGTGAAGTGGCAACAGCCCAAAATAATGATGTCACGGATCTTGACGAAGATGAGACTGTGGTTTAGTCAAAAGTGGCAGAGTGAGTGTGATCACAAAGGACACAGCAGACATTGTCTCTAAAGATGGTAACGCACACATTACTGAAATGCATAGGAAGAGAGTATCGGAAGAACATCATTCCTTATACTTAGGTCACCGTGATTTGGCATTTCGGGAGGTTTTTGTGCTATTTAGTATATTTTTCCACTTCGTTTTAAGGCAGTGTTGTAATGTTTCAGCTGTGTTTTTACGTCGTACACGTCAAGAGTTCGACCATTTTCGTACTCGAGAATGTTAGTGTTTTAAGTTGGTGCTTTTGTGGGTTATTTCATATTCTTTTTGTTTTTTGTGTGAAGTTTGATGATATACTAGGTTGAGAATAGAATTTCAGTGTAGTGTATGCCTTGAGAGAATCCCGTCATTTCGAAGGCGTGGTTGGAGTAACGTAATCGCTCAACGAATGACACTACGGTGAAGGGTATGTTCTCCGAATTCGTTTTTGATATTTTATTTTCTCCCAATTCGTTTAAATTCGGTTGTATGTTCACCCAATTCGTTTTTGCTGTATGATTTTTCCTTTTTTGTAGGAACTACAGTATTTTTAAGGATTCTAGAGTAAAATTTTTTATATATTGAGATTTTAAAGTTATCGATGAGTTTCCTCCTTATGCCATACACACAGACCTGGAGACAACATGCAGAAAGTGTTATCACAAACAGAGAGAACTTTCTTGTAAAGGACTCATGTTTTTCGTCAAAAAGATAGAGGAAATGTAATTGTTCGTGAAGAAATACTAGAAGTAAAATTACTGCTTTCATTTTTCATTGAAATTTTGAAAATTTATTAAACTTAGCAGCTTAACATCATACACGTAAGTGGGAAACCAATTTCCCTGAAGAAATAATTCTTCACAAATACATGGAAGTCAATACAAATGTTAACTGTTGGTACAAATGTGCTATATTTTCACTGTTTCCATGTAGCAACTCATTTAGAAAACTTGAAATTACATTGCTCTGGACATTGCATTGCCTTCCATGCATTTGTGAAGAATTATTTCTTCAGGGAGATTCTTTTCCCACTGATATGTTTGATATGTTTAACCTGTGACCTACATTCCACCCTGGATGTGAAAAAAGGTCGTGCTGACGCTACGAGGAAGCACGGGATAACTTCGACTAGTGCAAATCTTAACGATTCTCAGATTTCTAAGCTGCATCTGCTTAGCTTCAGTTGCTTGGTGCTTCCTTGTCATGGTCCTGGGTGGTGTAACGGATAGCATGCTCGAATGAAAATCGAGAGATGCAGGTTCGATTCCCGCTCCAGGGCAATGTCGAGGGGGGCAGTTAATCCGGTCTAAAAAAGGAGGCTTTGTGGACGACATGACTTGCATCACTGCCGCATTCTGACACTGCAAGACTTTTTAAACATTTTCTGTTAAAATAATTATTCTAAATTTTTAAACTGCAAACAAGAATTGAAAAATCAGCACTATTTTTACGGCTCTCAATTGTAAGCTTTTCGAGGAAACCTTGATGGTTTTTAAATTAAACGCCTGAATAAAATCTTTCAAAATAAAGTTTCATCCCTTCTGTTGGGTTAATTTAATGGGCAAATTTCCAGCTTGGAAATTTGTTAGAAGTTTCTGTTTACTACCCAATCAAAGTATGTACTTTGCTCTGTCACCCATGCTGTCTCACACGCCCCCCAAAGCCTACCATGGTGACTTTTCCTGCCACCAATTACTAATGATTCTAAAAAATACTAAAGAATAGAACAAAGCATACCTATTGCTTTTCATGGTTGCTTTTCAATCTCTTCACCGCTGTTCTATGCCTTCTCTATTTCCAAACCTCCAACTTTTTTTGTTTGTTTTTTTCTGCTGAAGCTTTAAAATTTAACATTTTATCTCCTAACTTACAGCAAATTTTAAATATCAAATCTTTTATAAAAGTATGTGCCTTTATTACCATAAATTTACAAAAATAAATACATCAATTATTCATTACATTGGCCATTTAAAAAGGGAAAGCCTGCTTTCGGAGAGGTGATCGCCCAAGTCGTGATTTGGTTCCCCGCATAATGAGAAGTTCAAACACTACAGGCAGGTAGCAACTAAAAAATCCTTTCACTTGTCTATCTGGCCAACACAAATGTAAAAACATATATATCAATTTGATGAACAAGATGTGAATATGTATACAAATTTCTAAAACAATAAAAAAAAATAAAAGCAACCAAACTGGCTTCACATCACAAATTTAGAAATTCTATTATGCTCTGTTGAATTCCATTAACTTTTATCGCATTGGTGTAATCTGTGTTCACCGTTTGTTTTTCCTTCCTTCATCAATGGATGGCATTAGCTGTTCCGGTAATTCTGCTTTTAATGCACTGACGGAAAAAAATCCCAGCAGCAAGAAGGGGTTGTGTTAGATAAACGACAGTTGGTAGGCGGTGAGAGTACATCTGTAAGATGACGTCTATGCAAATTTCGCGCTCGGCGTATACGTGTGGCGCTAGTAGCGCCCCTCGGAACATGCAAAGTAGGTTTGCTGTAAATACGCGCTGTAACGTTCGTGAGCGTTAGTTATCGTTGAGATTCGACGTAGTGGGTTGATGTTAGTCAAGAATGCCTTTAAGAAGACGAAGAAGCCATTATCAACAGCTCACGGAGTTTGAACGAGGTCGTGTAATAGGGCTACGAGAAGGTGGATTTTCGTTCCTCACTATTGCAGAACGACTTGGCAGGAATGTAGCCACTGTGCATGATTGTTGGCAGCGGTGGTCAAGGGAAGGTACTGCCTCAAGAAGACCGGGTTCCGGCCGGCCACGTGGCACTACTGAGAGGGAAGACCGCCGTGTACGGCGTCTGCGGCAGCAATTCGAGCTGCAGTTGCCACCACAGTGACACAACGAACTGTTACAAATCGGTTACTTGAAGGACAGCTCCGAACCAGACGCCCTGTAGCGTGCATTCCACTTACTCCAAACCACTGCCGTTTGCGACGTCAGTGGTGTCAAGCTAGAGCTCATTGGAGGACGGCGTGGAGATCTGTTGTGTTTTCTGATAAAAGCCGGTTCTGCCTGGGTGCCAGTGATGGTCGTGTGTTGGTTAGGAGGCCAGGTGAGCGTTTGCAACTAACCTGTCTGCGGCCGAGACACACTGGACCTACACCTGGAGTTATGGTCTGGGGAGCAATTTCCTATGACAGCAGGAGCACTCTCGTGGTTATCCCACGCACCCTGAGGGCACAGTTGTACGTCGGTCTGGTGATTCAACCTGTTGTGCTGCCATTCATGAACAGCATTCCAGGGGTGTTTTCCAACAGGATAACGCTCGCCCGCATACCGCTGTTGTAACCCAACATGCTCTACAGAGTGTCGACATGTTGCCGTGGTCTGCTAGATCACCAGATCTTTCTCCAATCGAGCACGTATGGGACATCATTGGACGACAACTCCAGCGTCACCCCCAACCAGCATTAACAGTCCCTGTATTGACCGACCAAGTGCAACAGGCATAGAACTCCATCTCACAAACTGACATCCAGCACCTGTACGACACCATGCATGAAAGTTTGCGTGCTTGCATTCAACATTCTGGCGGTTACACCGGTTATTAATGTACCAGCATTTCACATTTAAAATGTCTCTTCTCGCGCTTACAATAAGTTGTGATCTTGAAACCTTAATCGATTAAATGTGTTACCTATAACAAATGTATTGCCGCCATTTCATTCCTCTACAACTATTTTTTCGTGGTGTTGGGATTTTTTTTTTCCGTCAATGTATAATGAACTTTTCTGCTAAGTTTTGAAAAGTGAAGAAATACCACATCGAACACACACAAAATGGCAGCAGTGTACAGTAGGGTGGAGCGAAAAACACTTTTTTTATTTTATTTGAAACGTCACCATGTGCAATAGTTGCGATTTTATTACTGAAATGACCCCCGAAATATGGATGACATTATTTGATATCTTAGGCTGCACCAAGAACCTCAAAGTTTGAAAGTTATAGGGAAAAATGGTTTAAAAACACCCACTTTCTCCATTTTGTAAATATAAAAAAATACTGTGTCACCATGCTATTTAATATCACCTTTGAGTGTATATACAAGGGTAAAAATTCAGCAGACGTGAGTTAATTTCTTAGGCTGCCCCAAAGAGCTCAAGATTTGTCATATTTCTCCAAAAATGGCATAAGTTATGTAAATATGATAGACACCAGCCTTACCTAGTAGCATAACTTGAGGAGTGAGTTTATTTCACTTGGAAATCAGACTTTTTTTCAAAACTTGGCATCAGCTTCCTATCCAAAATTTTTGCTCTGATGAATCCATATCTTGCAAGAAGGCCGCACACATGAGCAGAAGAATCTGTTACAATCTTAACCATCCTCTCTACTGCCTGAGAATGGAAGGATATTTTTGTAAATTCGTGGCAAGAACTTGGATATTTATCCGACTGTAGTAATTCCAGAAGCTCATCGTCTTTCCATTTCCATGTGATGGGAGGCTCAGTCACATTACACTCTTGCCAGTCGATTAGGTCGATGTAATCATTGCTCTGGAAATTCAGCTTAGGAATCCGAAAGTTCCTAATGGTAGTTGTTTGTTCGGAAGATTTCCTGGCCTTCATGATACGTCGAACAGCAAACTCACGGACATACCTTCTGTCGTCAAACAACATTGCAGGAGCAATTTTTCTGCATGGGCAAAATACGCGTTGTCTTGGACGACTCTTTTTACAATATCCTTTAAATTATCTGGAAGATACTGAAACGTAGATATAAAAAGCTGCAAATTTCTTGGACCATCTTTACAGGTACCGTTACATTTGATCGTGAACCACGATGGTGCATATACTTTCACTATGAAGGTGGCTAATGAGACAAGTTGTGGTGTTGGATCACCAGTTCCAACATACAAACGCAGAATGCGATTTGCGAGGGTCCGCCAACGGGAATGTGCAAGTGCTCCAGGATCCCGATTTGCCAGATCTTGTGGGCAATCACCTGCAGAGACTGCCTTACAAATTTCCCACAAATAAAGTTGATCTGAGGAAAAATCTCCATAGTTAATGTCGGACTGAAGCGAAAATTCAATTTTCTGGAAATTAACGATAGGAAGGTTTGCGCACGTCTTCAGGCGCTTTCCAATCAATCCACTAAAATCCTCTTGGACCTGATGCTTTAACATCAAGTGCTTCAGTGAGGTAGCGTAAAGGCAGTTCATTAAAATGAAGTTGACATATAATCCACTGTACGGGAAAATTGAGCTTTTCTTCAAGGCGCCTAGTTACACCTGCATTTGTGCCTGTATTAGTCACTTCCAATAAAGACTAACTCCGACAAGTCAAATGCTTTCTGGTTCAATAAGCTGAAGATACCGTCGGAAATGTCCCTTGCACTCTTGCTCTTCGGTGCAAAATGTCCCAAATAGACTGAACCCGGTTCTTCAACAAGTGTAATATGCTCCTCCCATTCTTTTCGCTTGTGCCACTTGCCATCATCTGTTTGTGTATTCATAAGAGTTCCATCCCTTCTTCCGCCCAGAAATAAAGCTACAATCTTGCGACCAGTCAAGTTTACCTCATCTTGAATTGTTTGACGGGTCTTTTTCCTTTCTTGTCGTACTTTATGTCGGTCAATAACAGATACATTACATTCTTTCGAATGAACTGGTTCACTTACATCATGAAGCAACGCCGACGCAAGATCAGCTGCCGCTCGGTCGCTGATGCCTCGCCTATCGCACTTTCTAGAAAATGCAGACAGTGTCATCTGACGCCTAGGTTTTGAAAAACGACGTGAAGTGAAATCGTAATCTTTCTCCGAGGCCAACAAATGACTAGGACCCGGCTGAAGGATCATCCTCGACTCGCAGGGCCGATTTCAGTAATGCAGTATTCTGTAATTTCCTACGGACATGCCCTATCACTCTTTCGAGCTGATCTTTTCTTCAGTACTGTTGGTTTTTGCGTCAAGCCCACCTACTATCATTCTTCTGTTTGTTCTCTGGTCCATCAGAAAGTCTCGCTCTTTCACGGGTACCTTTTTTGCAGAGCTGCATTTGCAGGTTCTAAAACATTTGCACTTGCATGAGCATATGTCAAAGATACGTTGCGAATCTGCACGAAATTGTTCAATCTTCTTTCGGTAGGTTTCATCCATTCTTGCAGCGTGTTTTTTCAGCTTTCGGATTTCAGTGTTGTATGCGGTAATACGCTTTGCAACAGATTTGTGGAGAGATGTCGGAAGAGATGTTTTCTTCCATATACTTAGCACTTTGTCCGCGACAATATTTGCTATTTCTGCTGCAGCAGGCTCATAATTTGTACCTTCCTGCCTAAGAGTATTCCTCACAAGGTAGTAATGGCGCATTACATCTTCGTACGTAGGCAACACATTTTCATGCATCTCCTTATAACTCCCGACGATAGGGCAATCAGCTTTATTTCTTGTTTCAGCCATCTTAAGTAGTTGGACGACAAAACGAAAATGCCGGTACGATCCAATCAACGTCACTAGGAGTGAAAGAAACTGTTGCATCATTATGACGCAAACCCGCCAACATTCTCTCCCAAACGGACCTGTGCTACTGTGATGAGATGTCTCGGCGAGTTCGCAAACAGAGCTCCGCTGTGAGAGAGGGGGTGGGCTGAGATGAAAAAAGTAACAAAAACAAAACACAGCGCAAAACAGCAAGCTATGTTTCTGAAAATCAACAAGAGGTTTCCAGAAAGTATGAGAGAAGGGGGGGGGGGCGGATTGTTAATGTTAAGCCCAAATTGGTAACAATAAGGCTGCTGTCGAACTTAATGCTTACGCAACTTATCATGCCATTTTTGGCAAAAATTACATACTTTAAGGGATCTGGGGAAGCCTAAGAAATTAACTCATGTCTGCTGAACTTTTACCTGTGTTTATACACTCAAAGGTGATATTAAATAACATGGTGACACAGTTCTTTTTATATTTACAAAATAGAGAAAGCGGGTGTTTTTAAACCATTTTTCCCTATAACTTTCAAACTTCGAGGTTCTTGGGACAGCCTAAGATATCAAATAATGTCATCCATATTTCGGGGGATCACTTCAGTAATAAAATCGCAACTATTGCACATGATGACGTTTCAAATTTAAAAAAAAAGTGTTTTTCGCTGCACCCTAGTGTACAGTAAGTGATGAGAGCTTTGCAAATTGTTCTAAGTCTCCTTTGGCAACAATGATTATGCAGATTGTGAAAGTAAGTATGATTGTGTCACAAAAAAAAGCATTGCATAAAAATTTCTACGATGTTTAAGTTTGTTTGAATCCTTCTTTGTTTGTGAATAGCCTTTGGCGATGTGCAAAGTTCCCATGCGCCTATGTTTTGGTGGTTTTACACATATATACATAGGAATCCAATTATCAGGGACAAGTTCTACTGTAGGTCACTGATGACCTGACAAACACAGTTACCATGCAAAGAATGGTCGAAGTTATGCACAACAGATGTTCGGCATTTTTTTCAATTAAGCTAAAAAACAACAGACAACAGCATTTACTATTTTTGAACTTTATTTTTTTTTAAGTTGCTCCTCACTGGGTGCCACACAATTTTGACATATTTTAAAAAAGCTGATTTTGAGAGAATAAGCCAGGAAATTTAACAAAATCTGCAGCGACTGCATTTTTGTAAAAATCTTACCATATGAGGAAATATATGCATCCTTTTATGATGCTTCAACTTGTCAACAGAGCTAGATGTGGAACCATGAAGGAATACAAAAATAAACCGAGAAAAAAATGTTGTTTGCAATGAAAGAAGTCATATATATATATATATATATGTGTGTGTGTGTGTGTGTGTGTGTGCTGTGTTCTACAGAAGTATCAAAGTATCAAAGCCATTATGCTGGAAGAAGAGAAAATTGTTATCACTCATTTGATACACTACAAAATGCTTGCCTCCTCTTCAGCGAGAAAGCAGAATAAACTTCTCTTGCATAGTTTTCAACAGGATTTCCATATATATTAGATCCTTAATTAAATTTATTTGAAAATTATGACTAAAGAAGTTGCAAGTCAGACAGGCATATTACAAAATTTAAAATAACATTTCATGTCATATTCTACTAAAGTTAAAGCAGGTCACAAGCTAAATATAAGATAAAAGTTGTTGCTAAAATCAGTTCTCACCTGCTACATCAATCACATAAATTATATAATCTGCAAGATCTCTACTGAAGTTGGCTGCCAGATTGTCACCACCTGATTCCAACAAAACCAATTCAGGTTTGTATTTTTTAGTCAGTTCTTTAACGGTTTCCATATTCAAGGAATAATCCTGAAAATTACATCTTTGTATGGTTACTTGAGCGTGTAAATACATTTGAATTCTTACGGATTTAGGTGCACTACAAAAATTATGATTTACCTAAACACAAAATATGTCAGACTTCGTGTCCAAACAATATTTTAGAAAATATTTCATATACTAAAAAGACAGAAAAAAGTTCATTAATGAGTAAAACATCATTAACACTCATATGTTAATAGATTTAAGTTTATTAAACACATACACACGTTATCTGTGTGTGTGTGTGTGTGTGTGAGAGAGAGAGAGAGAGAGAGCGCACACACATTAAATTTTGTCACTTTTTCGAGATTTAACTCAATGTTAAATTAAGGTTAAGCAGGAAGCTGCCACTCAGAACACTTAACACAGAAATTCAGGAATGTGTCTCACAATAAATGTTAATAAAATATGGAATACATCGTCACTAAAATTCACATAAACCGATTTTTCTCATGTCAGAAAAGCTGGTTTACACCATTATGATAGCAAAGCAATCGAACTATCTGACTATGAAACCACCAGACTTTATTTTTTGGTGGGGGGGTATACAGAATAAAACAACACTGTGCAACCAACATAGTGGTCACCCCAGGAATAGGAGCTAAGCTCCTAAACCGACTCTGAACTACACCACACACACACACACACACACACACCTGGCATTATGGTCATATACTGAACCTAGTAATGTAATGCTGTCATAAAGATCTTTAGCCAATCAAAAGCAGTTTACTTTTATTTAATAGCTTTTCTTTACCATATTTCCGAATATTAAGAGTCAAATTCAAAAGCAGAAATTACACTCTCTTCTGTAATATTGTGTAAACTTCAATCATTTGAGACTATTTTGATGGCTATGAAGTTCTTTCAAATAATCAAAGTGACCACAACTTTGTCAGATTATTTGCATACAAAAAAATCTTGATTACGCTCAAACCTAACACAGTGTAAAATGGACTTTAAAAATCTACAAATATTTTGAAATGATTTGAAACACATAACCGCAGCTACAGAAAACTTTTGTGGTAACTACCAAAAATAAAATTGAAACTGATGAAGATGTTTCAGATGGTTTGTATATACAAACCGAGCTTCCCACTGAAAGAGCTTGAAAAAGTTAAATGCCTTCCTGTACGAGGAAGCCTGCGGTGAACTTATGGTCATAAGGAAGACAGAGGAACAGAAATTCTGCATACTCATAGATTTCTGTATAATGTACAGCATCGTTGTTAGCATGGAGCAGCGAGTTTTAACTAACTCAGAACTTTATTCAAATCTGGAATGTTTTTATTGCAGCCAGTTTGTGTTGTGAATAAAATTTGTCAACTGCTGCGAATGATAGATACGTGAAAGTTGAAAGAAGAGCTTGTCTTTCTCAAACCCATGGAAAGACATCAGTGAACTAACAGTCCAGACTGGCAGAGATAAATTTGCTGAAAGAGACAAAGAATGGATCAAAGAGAAGAGATTGATGAAAATTTCTACGTGAAATAAAATTAAATGCTGTGGTAAATGTTGTTTGCACTAATGAAATTTTAACTAAATACAACATGTGTCTTGGGTACAATATCCAGAACTTTACAATGCTTACAAATATCTCCTCACCCCATTACTGACACAAGTCAGTGGCATGTACAGGATGCTGGTATGTGGAGGGTTTAGAAAAAAAAAGTATTCCCAGAAATAGCGTTGCAAGCAGTTTTTTTAAAGGGGACGATTAATCAACCAATTAATCAACTAACAAATTTTGATTAATCAGTTAAGATTTTTACTCAAATCACACCTCAACAATACACGGTATATACAGGGTGTCTAAAAATTATTGGTGCAGTTTCACGATTTTATTGTAGGTATATTAGTTGGCATATCATTACGAAACTTTATAACAATGCACAAAGTTTTTTGGGGCATATTACAGGTGCTCGATATGCGCCCCTTGAGTGATTCTGCAAACATCAACTCTGTAATCAAGTTCTTCCCAGACGCGAGTTTGCTCACACTGATAGAGGCATGCTAAGGCATTGCGAGCCCACTGTTCTGGTAGATCGGCTGGTAAAGGCGACACAAACATCGAGTCTTTCACACAACCCCACACGAAAAAATCGCACGAAAAATGAGCGTGAAGGCCATAACAGCAGTTGGTGATCATCATTCCCAGCACGACCGATCCATCGCTTTCGCAATCTGGCGTTCAAAAATTCACGAACATCGCGATGAAAATGGGGCGGAGTGCCATCCTGTTGGTAGATGAAGTCCACACTGTCGGTCTCTAACTGCTGCATGAGCCAATGTTCCAAGATGTCCAGATACACGTGTCCGGTAACGGTCTTTTTGCAGAAGAAAAAGAGGCCGTAAACTTTAAATTTTGAGACCGCACAGAAAACATTGATTTTTTGAGAATCCCGAATGTGCTCCGCGAAGGCGTGTGGGTTTTCTGTTCCCCAGATTCGCACATTATACCTATTCACTTTGCCGCTAACAAAAAATGTTGTTTCATCACTGAACAGAAGTTCATCAGAAAACGCATAGTCTTCCATAAAACTTTGAAATTGCAAACAAAACTCAAAGCGACTCACTTTGTCATCGGGCGTCAGGGCTTGCAGGAATCGCAAGCGCTATGGCTTCTGCTTCAATCGTTTGCGTAAGATCTTACTAAACAGTCGATCGTGGAATATCCAGTTCTCTACTCGCTGAGCGCGTCGACTTCTGTGGGCTATGCACGAAACTTGACAGCACGAGTTCCACGGTTTCTTCAGACACTGATGGACGACCCGTTGATTTACCTTTACACAGGCATCCTGTCACTTTAAACTGTTCATACCATCGCCGAATGGAGTTAGCGCTGGGTGGAGTTTTCCTAAATTTCGTTCGAAAGTGTTACACTGTTGTCACAGATTGACTAGCATGAAATTCCAGGGCAGCAAACGCTTTCTCGCTGTTTGTAGCCATCTTACTGACTATAAGACAAGTACTGCTCCTCTCGCGGCCGCTAGCGGCGATCAAAATGAAACTTTGAGCAATGCATGTCTGGTAACATCCAACTCGAGCAGCATATCGCTAATATTACAGCCACAAAAAATAACGAAACCGCTCCAATCATTTGTAGACCCCCTTACACAATCTTAACTGTTAAAAATAAACAATGTTCCCATTGCAGTACGAAATATTTATTTCCTGACTTACTCCAAATGTAACTCAATTCGACATGCTGTTTTAGATAGTTCATCAAGTACTGCATCAGTTGTAATCGTGATATCTCTCTATGTATATTTAATACTGCTAATCCATTTAATCGATTTTCACTAGTTGTGTTTCAAAGATAGTTTTGAGTCATAGTGTTGAGAATGATCGTTCACTTACTGAGGTAGTTACTGGCAATTTCGCAAGTATTTGAAGAAGTTTTCTTATGCCGTCGCATATGAGAAATGTATTTCATCGCATATGAGAAATGTGTCGTGACCATTTCTCGGAATATTTTCAATTTTGAGAATATGCTGCCTGCCACCACAGCTTCAGTTCTCTGACGGCTTTCTCTACTGTATACTACATTCAAGAATATGTCCGTAATTTTTTTGTGCTATTTTCTTGCATTATGGTAAAACCTGTCTTATTTGGCAAAAGACACATAAAACTTAGCAAAATAGTTTTGTGCTTGAGTACTGAGCCATGAATTTGGTTAGTGAGAGAATCAAGAAAAGGAATGAAACTTGAGGTGCGGTAATATTCCTCCGGGGTGTCTCTCATAATATTACAATGACTGATTTGCCTTCCAGTTTGGTGGGGAATTTATACTTTTGCCTTGTTGTGGATCTGCCAATGTCCCTGTACTCCACTGATTAAAATAAATCAAACTGAATTCTTTTGTTATACTTTTCCTTTTAGTTTAAATTAAGTTGCATTCGCGAAAGTTTGTCTAAACTTTGCATTTCTACCAAACACAAACTTTTTTGAAATTTAAATTTCATTTTTTTATCAAAACTTTTGTTTAAAAAAATACCGAGTCGTAGACAGGGGATGGGGTGTGAATCCAACTAACCCCTATGTGGATACACCACTGACACAAGTCTCTTGTGAAAGAGCTTTTTCTAACTAAGGTGTATCAGAAGTAGACTGAGATCAAGAATTACAGAAGGAAATCTTGAAGTTATATTTTCATTGGAAATACAGTGAGTTTGCTCATCGATGTTAGGAAAGAAGCTACAGAGTATTACTGCTAGATTTTGCAAAAAATGTGAAGAAATGTGCAGTTTGCTAAGCCTGTAAGACATACATACATATCCTTAAGCTGTTCTCTGAGATTCAGAGGTTAGCTTCACAAAGAAATACAAACTAGCACATAAATTTGGAATTGATTATTTACTTACTGTTTCCGTATCAAACTTCTTCATTTACAGCGATCTTGACACATAAATCGGGTTTCACTGACATCCATCCCACGACGTACACAAGATCTTCTATACTTTATACTCAATCTTTTTCTCGTGCAGACACTCCTGAATCTGATCCTCCCATGACTTCCTTGGCCTTCATCTTCCTTTCCTTCCTGCCACTTGGACTAACAGAAAATTTCTTAGTAAGCATATTATCACTCATTCCTTCAACATGTCCAAACCACCGAAGCTTATTAGTCTCAACCTTACTAACAACATTTTGCTTCACATTACACAACTGCAACACATCTTCATTCCTCACACGATCAGAACGTGTCTTGCCATTAATACACCATACGTAACGCATTTCTCCAGCACACAAACGACTCCTATGTCTTTTGTGTAGTACCCATGTTTATGTTTCACTGCCATACATAAAAGCAGGATCAATTACACTTTCATACACAGCCATGCAGGATTCTCTTGAAAATCCATCATTCTTGTGGAAAGCTCCCAAAGCAGCTATGACTTTCAATGAACAATTCACTCGCCTACTAATTTCACCATACAATTTGTTCTGTCTGTCAAACAAGCTTCCTACTAGTATTAAAAGAAATCCGTCTTGTTGCACGATGATATTTATTCAGCTAAAAAACGAAATTTATATACAGTTTAAAAAACACATGAGCACTTTCGGTGTCCCATTGACACCTTCATCAGATGTGATTTCACCATGTGGTTACATGCTGGTCTTAAGTACGTGGAGTAGATGCATCATAGGAAAGGTAATGTCAATGTCACATGATATACCAGATAACAAGACAGTCAAAAAAAGCATAATTAGCCAATGAAGATCACTTAACAGAAACAATTGCT
The DNA here is from genome assembly GCA_039090855.1 of Macrothele yani. Classification (NCBI taxonomy): domain Eukaryota; kingdom Metazoa; phylum Arthropoda; class Arachnida; order Araneae; family Macrothelidae; genus Macrothele; species Macrothele yani. The sequence goes on from CM077001.1 coordinate 72,963,398, forward strand.
ATTGTGCTGTCCTTAACAATAAGATTGCTCCAAGGTTCAGGTGAAACATAAGGATAATAGTCATTACAGCAACGTGTATTATAAGCCGAAATATAGAGGCTTTATGTAAATAACAAGGAATAAACAGAGTTAGGTGTGTTTATGATCTTAGCGTTGTCCCAGTCTGGGATGGAATTTCCAGCACTTATGGTTCTTGCAAAAGAGGTGCTTTGGTGATTCATTTTTAGATCATATCTGTGTTCATTTAATCTCAAATCCAAATTTCTTTTGGTAGAACCCACATAATGTTTATTTAGTTCACCAGAGATAGTGTCGAGCATAGGAATAACATACACACCCCATTTTTTCCCTTTGTCAATTTTGTCACGATCGTTGCGGATAATGGTATATAGATTGCATGATCGTATTCCAAATTGTATTTTATGACGAGAACATATGTTGGTAAGGAGGTTTACAACATGTGGATTAAAATCAACAGATCCAACATACTTTTTAGGCACTTGTTCACTAATTAAAGCAGTTGACATAGAAAACCGTACTTTATTGTGCACCCCCTTAACAACGTTGTCCGGGTAACCATGGTTTTTAGCGAGGGATGATATCCACTGTAGTTCTTGAGCTCTGGCAAAATGGCTAGAAGAATGTTCTAAATAGGAAGTGCAGAGCAGAAATTTTATGCTGAAAAATGTGAGCAGAATTGTACGGAATTAGAGTGGGTGTGGAAGTAGGTTTTCGATAAACGGCAAAAGACAGGGAATTGTCAGAAGGGTTACGAGTAATTTGAAAATCAAGATAAGGTAAGACAAAATTATTTTCAAGTTCTATCGTGAGTTTGATGGAGGGGTATTGAGCAGACATAGCGTTGACAAACTGATGTAACTGATTTATGGTGTATGGCCAAATTACCAAGATGTCATCAACGTAACGGATATAGAGACTAGGTTTTTGTGGGAATTCTTGTATGACTTTATTTTCAATATGCTGTAGAAGAATTTCTGCTAAGACTGCGGATAAAGGTGAACCCATGGCTGTCCCGTCGGTTTGTTGGTAAAAAATGTTCTGAAATTTGAAAAATGAACGCTTTTTAATGAGATGAAGAGCATTCATTATGAAAGCAATATCATTGGCAGGAATGTCAGAATCAATGAGCAAAGCCTGAATCAACTGAAATGTAGCTTCCATAGGTACGTTCGTGTATAACGAAACTACATCTAGGGACGCCAAAAAATAGGAAGTTGGTAGTGGCTGAATTAATTTTAACCTATAAATAGTTTGTCTGGTGCTCTTTATTGAGTAGGAAGAATTCACAGTAAATTTGGTGAGATAACTTGCCAAAGCTTTTTCCAAAGGTCGGGTGGGGGCAATGTAACCTGATACAAGAGGGCGAATAGGGTACCCTTCCTTGTGTAGTTTTAATCTACCAAATAAATCAGGCACATGGCAGCCGGGGTGAATTGAAGGCTTTTGAAAAGGAGCCCGGAGGAGCTGAAGAGTTCTTAAGGCGGCTTAAGGCACTAACAGTAGCCCTGGTGGGGTCTCGTTCCACTATTACATGAGGGACACTAGAAATGGCATTGAGCATTTTTTTAATATAATCACTTTGATTTAAAATCACAACTTCACTAGTTTTATCAGCTAAAAGAATGGCAATATCTGGGTCCTTTTTCAGTTCAATCAGCTGCTGCATTTCCTCATGAAGCTGGCATTCTTTGGTGGTTTTACATCGTCTTGGATTGTGTTTGTTAAGAGACCTTGCAATTTTCATTCTTGCGAAGTTCCTATCTTCTATTGGAAGTGAATATAGAATTTTCTCAATTTGCGGAACTGTTTTGAATAAGTCCACTTTACATTGATTAGGGTAAGCGAACTTGTAACCTCGTTGCAAGGCTCTTAGTTGAATGGGATTCAGAACTTTATCACTTAGATTTCTGACTCCATTATGTGAATCAGAGTTATAGCTGTCAAGGTCCAGTTCATGCAAATCCAATCCATTACCCACATTAGGTGATCCATGTAATGATCCTTGTTCAGAAAGGCCGATAGGATGTCTTGTTTGAAATCCGAACATCCTATGCGTTCTACTACGAACTTCAGAATCCACCAACAATCTTAGTTTTTTCACATGGGTGTTAAATAAAACCTTCATTTCATTTTCGATTATTGCTGTAATTATGAATAATGTACGGTCCAAAAATAAGCTTCCTACATACACAAACACATTCACATAGTCAATCACTGTGACATTTAGACTTATATTACATTCAATGCTAACAGTTTCTGGCTCAAAAACCATAACTTGGGTTTTTTCCTTATTTATACTCAGTTTGAATTTCATGCAAACTTCGTACATCCAGGACAACATATTCTGCAACTCACTTTTGCTCTGCTAACAAGAACGTGACATCAGCATAGAGCAACCTGCACACACGGATATTACCAAGTCATAAACCAGTATTGTTCTTCTTGGCATCACGCATGCACGCATCCATAAATATGTTAAACAGTCATGGTGACATTAGACAAGCTTCTTTGACTTCTGCACCAATAAAAAACCATTTTGATGAAACACCATTCACTCGTGCACAAGCTCTACTTCCAGCATACATGATATTTACACTATTAAGTAGATTCCCAGTAACACTGTATTCACTCAATACCTTCCAAAACAGTGTCCTATTTACTCGGTCGTAAGCTTTCTCTAAATCTACGAAAGCAGCAAAAACTTTCTTACCAACAGCCAGATACTTTTCAATCACCATGCGTAATGCAAAAATTGGGTTAGTGCAGCCTTTACCAGGTACAAAACCACTCTAAACATCCCACACTTTTTTTGATGGAAGACCTCGTACTTTTTCAATAATGACCTTACCAAACACTTTCCCTGGCACACACACTTAGCTAATACCATGATAGTTCTTGCAGTCAGTCTGATCGCCTTTTCCTTTATACAAGGAAATAATAATAGCATCCTTTCAATCTTGAGGGACCATTCCAAACTCCCAGCACAACTGGAAAATTTCAGTTAACCAGTCAACTACAGAGTCACCACCATATTTCAACATCTCGGCAGTTATGGCGTTAACTCCCAGAGCCTTACCATTCTGAAGAGATTTCAGAGCTTTACACACCTCTTCTCTTGAGATCCCTCCTGTTCTTCCATCTTTCACTGCGACATCATCTGTTTCTGTCTCGGAATCACCTTTGCTTTCTTGATCTAATAACTCATAAAAGTAATCACCCCATCTTTCATTTAACTCATTGGGCTCCCATATCATTTTATAGATCCTATTCTTCACACAACTTACAACTTTGCTTACCCTATTCTTCCTGAGTCTCGTGTACTTACAAAAAGTTTTTCTATCTTTCCAAAAAAAAATCATGCCTTTCCACCTTCTCGTTCTTATCTTACTCTGGCAAACAAGCTTAGCTACATTGATACCCACTATTGTGGTGCCACAGAAATTTTCAGCAGCAGTGACAACACAGTTCTTAAAACAATCCCACTTCTTTTCTACATCCCTCTCACATTACTTCAGCTCCTTCAGTCATTCTCTGAGTAAGTTAGAGTAACGCTGATGATCTTCAGAGAGCCTTTCATCCTTTATTCTTTCCATCCTAGGCTTCTTCCTATTCCTTTTCCTCCAACCAACATTCAATTTCACTCATTACACTACCAAATAATGATCAGAGCCAACATCCGCACCTCTAATTATACGAGGGTCAACAATTGTTTCAGACGCTGATCGTAAACAACAAAATCAATAGCACTCTTTTGACCAAGAGAACGATTTTTTCAAGTACAGTATATACTTGTGGTTGAAAAGCTTATTAGATACACGCAAACCATTCTCAATGCAGAGTTCAATCAATCTTTCACCATTATCATTCACACAAGGATCATTAAACTTACTCAGAACATTATCAGAAATTGCATTCTGCACACCTACTCTAGCACTGAAATCCCCGGCTATTATAACTTTCTCTTTAGCACCAAACTGCCTCAAAACAGCTCTTAGCTTATTCCAGTCCAGAAATCTTCGTTTCTATCAAAAGATTCTGCGTTACAAGTAGCATACACTTCAACAATTACTGTTCTCTGAAGTTTCACTTTTAAACGAATCTAAAGAATTCTCTCACTTATGCAGCTATAGTGAATCAAGTTGTTCATCTTTTCACTTAAACTCACACCTACACCAGCCTGTCCTCTCATATTATCCAATTTCCAGCCCACACACTCACCGTTTCATTCACTTCTTCTATCCCAATTTCTTTCTTTTTGGTTTCATTTAAACACAGCACATCCAATCTATACTTATTCATTTCTTCAATCACCTCATTCAACTTGCTATTTATACTTCTAGTATTCCATACACCAATCTTACACTCACTCTTCCGAGATCTCTTTCTTGCATTTCCTGTGAAAATTCCAGTTCGATTCCGCGGTGGACCGTCCTCTCACGTATGGTAGGTCCACCAGATCCCACCCTAGAGTCCGGAGCATAGTTTCTTTGTGTCTTTTTAATAAGGTAAATACACCAGTGCAGGGGATTAGCCCACAGCTGACGGTTCTAGTTGGTCATTGAACCTAAGGATTCTGGAACAAAAACCCAGTGTGTTGGGGTCTTTTCGCCAATGTCACACAGAACTAGCTGGTACCTCTCCAAGATTCACAGAGGCCCTGTTGCTGCTCTGTGTGCTATTGTTGCCCATGGAGCGCCCCGAGGAGGCAAACCCATCTCTCGCTAAGACCGTCCCCCTACGTCTGTAAGAAGTATGATAAATTAGGTATTTTTTGTTTTGTTTGTTCTGTTGTTGATTTTTCCAGTTTACTGAACTTACTGTGACAGACACACAAAGTAAGTCCAAAGTAAGTAATTTAAGTCCCAGATATGTTTTTACTACTTGATTCAGATCCATAATTCAATAAGAGAAGGATAGGTTATGAAAATGTGAGCCAAAATTTCTTTTAAGTTCAACTAATGAAACCAAACTTCATGAAGCAGCCAGCACTTAATAAACAAGCATTGAACTTAGATTAATTATGGGTGGGGGTCTTTTAAACTTGAACAATTTGATACTCTTTAGGTCTGACAATTGTCCGCATCCTTTAGACAGTAACTATGTAACTGCTTCAGAGTGTTTGTACCTGCTCCCCCCCCCTCGTGTGTGTAATCACTTCTTTAAACTTCCGTGTTTAATTCATTAACTACCTTCCAAACTTCGATTGTTGTACCATGATCATCTGATAAACCTTTGGAGCTCAAGCTGCATACCAACTAGTTTGAACATCTTTTGTAACGATACAGCTAAAATTATTATTATTATATATATATATATATATACACTATCAACCAACAAGTAATTGAACACCTGTGATAGCAAAGGAAAACGAAGTTTATTCACCTTCAATAGTTGGTGGAGCCTCCACGAGCGGCGATTACAGCTGCGACCCTCCGGGGCATACTCTCAACCAGACGTTGTACGACGGCTAGCGGTATTTTCTTCCACTCGTCTTGGAGAAGACAGGTCAGTTCCTTCACCGATTTCGGACGGTGAGGGCACCCCTTAAGTCGACATTCCAACTCGTCCCAAAGGTGCTCGATAGGGTTAAGGTCCGGGCTCTGCGCAGGTCAGTCCATTCGATTAACCCCATGGTCACCATACCAAGCCATGGTGAACCTCGCAACATGACAGGTGGCATTGTCATCCTGAAAGTAACATGGGTCCACCGCGTAAAACTGCCACAACGTAGGAAGCGCATGGTCATCCAAAATGGTGCAGTAGGTCTCTGCGTTGAGTCTACCAGGAATTACGACCAAGGGTCCCGTGCCATACCAGGAGAAATAACCCCATAGCATAATTACACTGCCGCCGAACTTCACAGTTGGCACAATACATTCCGGCAGGAGGCGTTCTCCAGGCAGACGCCAAACCCAGACCCTGCCATCCGAACGGTAGAGGGTGAACCTTGATTCGTCGCTCCAGAGAACCTGTTTCCACTGTTCAACGGTCCACTGTCGACGTTCTTTGCACCACGTTAGCCGAGCAGCGCTATTGGACTTGGTGATCAAAGGCTTATGGGCGGCAGCACGTCCATGATAACCGAGCAGATGGGCTTCCTTACGGATGGCATTCATCGAAAGAACACTCCGGGATGCCTGTTGAAACTCCTCAAGGATGTGACTCATCGATTTGGTGCGGTTCTTCCGAATTTCTCTGGCCAGCACCCGTCGGTCTCTAACTCCCAGTTTTGTGGGTCTGCCGGATCGGGGTACATTCCGACAGTCACCTCTCATCTTCCGCTTGCCAATCACGTAAGCTACTGTCGATTTTGGGTACTTCAACTCGCTGGATATGTCACGTATGGATCGGCCATTTCTGTGATTCCCGACGATTACATCTTTCTCGAAATCAGAGAGCTCCGAGCTGCGTGGCATCTTGCATGCGACTGGTTGCATTGTTATTTCCCACACGATATTTAACGGCGGCGGCTGTGACGTGTATCAAAACCGCAGATATCGTCGATTGCAATGGTGTCCAATTACTTGTGTATATAGGGTTGGTGCGAATGAAATGTTCGGCGCGAACGAGCAGTGGAGCCAGATCCCCACCACAGCGGAATGGAACCACCCACAGGTGTTGCAGATATTACATCACAGACTTACTATAACTAGTTAGCACATGTGTGGAGAACGAGGATCAGGCGTGGTTTGTTTGGACGTAACGTGGTTTGCAAAGAAAACATGCAGACGCCGGATTTGAGAGTCATCTTCCTGTATAAATTTAAACTGGGCCATTCTGCAGGAATTGCCACTCGAAACGTTAACAAAACGTTCGGGGAGAATACAGCCAATGAACGAGCCATTCGGCGATGGTTTGTGAAGTTTCCAAGCAGAGATACGGACCTGCAAACGAAGCCCTGTTGCTGTTTCTGACGATGTTCTGTTACGTGTGGTTGAAGCACACTCCCGAAAAACGCATCGTGAGATAGCGGCAGAGGTAGGTGTCCACCACGCGACAGTTGTTCGGCGTCTGGCTGAGCTTGGTAAGGTAAAAAAACTGGGCATGTTGCTGCCGCACGAGTTGACAACTGCCAACCAGACTACGCGTTTGGAACTCTGCACGTAGATGCTTGCCAGGAATAAACAGGAACCTCTACTGCATCGAGAAGGGGGTCCTTTATAATAATCAAAAACCATCTACACAATGGTTACGCAAGGCACAGCTTGCTGTACGGCATCCTAAGCCACCCCTACACACCAAGAAGATGATGCTCTTTGTCTGGTGGTCCACAGCCGGGATAATTCATCGGAGTTTCTTGGCAAGAGACCAAACCATCATCACTGCAGAACATTATTGTGCTAAATTACACCAGATGAACCGGAAATTGCTGTAGAAACAACCAGCTTTGATCAACAGGCATGGTGTTCTTTTGCTCCAGGACAACTGCCGCCCTCAGATCGCACAACGATGCTGAGTGCCTTGGGCTATGAAACACTGCCTGATCCTGAAGATTCTCCGGACTTGTCTCTGACAGACTATCATCTGTTTTGTCGCCTGAATCATTTCCTATCCGGGAAACAGTTCACGACATACAACGAGGTTCAATGTGCAATTGACGACTTCTTCGGGTCCCAGCCACAAGATTTTTTTCGTTTTAGGATCATGGCCTTGTCGTACAGATGGCAACTATGTGTCGATGCCGAGAGGGGTTGTTTTGCCTAGGTAAGTTGTCCTACTTTTCCGTTCTCGCCGTTCACGTGCGCTGGTCCTTTGCCGGACATTTCATTCGCAAAACCCAATATATATAAACTTTCTTAGATTTCTTTAAACATCCTGGTGTTCTTAATTGAAAATCTTTTCAGAACATTTTACAAAAGATATTCATCAAAACAACTTAAAAAGGTGCCATGGAAAAAAAGGTTTCACACTCAGTTACTTTCAGATATTGTTTTACCGAAAAGAGTATGACAGAAGAGATATAGTTATTCCATTACCTATGTACAGAAAATAACGACCTATAACAACAACCCAGCATTGTTAATTAATAATGGAAAACTAAATTAAATATGAAAAGCTAACAAAAACTCACTTAAAATGAGAATGACACCATTGGAAGTAAAACTACTTCCATGTGAAAAACACTTTTACAAAAATGATGACTAATTAAATGACGAAAACAATCATGTTATGCAAAATCAGACAATACTTACCAAATGATATATGGTATTTACTTTTTTTTCTAATGAATTTTTGTCTGACATAATCTTTGTTGATTTACTAGTTCACAGAGTCTTATTTCATACTTAAATGATTGGTTAATGCACATTATTATGGATATTGCATAAAGCCAATAACAAAACCTCTCGCTCATTAACCACCAGTTAAATAAATGTTATCAGTCACATTTTCTTAAGAAGTCCAACTTCAATAATTCATTTGTTTGACTGTTAAATGTTGTTATTGGATTCTTATTTCAGGAAAACAAATTTTTAGATTGTCTGAGAGAGAAAATTATAAAACAAAGTTCAGATAAAACCATGTGTTACAACTAAAAGTAAAAACACAAACTGAGCAAAGCTAAGTAAGTAAGTAAATAAATACATACATACATTACATATCATGCTGTTCTCTGAGATTCATAGGTTAGCTCGCAAATAAAGACAATATGCCAGATAAACGTTCTAATGGAACTAGATTTTACTTACTATTGGTGCATCAGACTTCTCCATTTACGGCGATCTTGGCGCACAGCTCGAATTTCACTGACATCCATCAGGCGTCGCACACAAGAAGTTTTGTACTTCATACTCATAATCTTTATGTCAAGCAGACATTCCTGGATCTGGTCCTCCCATGATTTCTTTGGCGTTCCTCTACCTTTCTTTCCTGCCACTTAGGCTGAAAAAGTTCTTAATAAGCATCTCATCATTCAAGAAATACTTATAGCGTAGTAAATCAGTTTCTTTTCGAGGTGCAAATTTTTATATTTGTATTTTATGTCTAAATTGCCTTTAGAAAGCCTCCCAGTGGAGTGTGAAAGCTTGGCGAATCTTTATACATACTTACACTACGAAAAGAAACGGATTTACTTCGCTATAAGCGTTCCTTGTGTATTCATGACCTGGTGCAGAGCTGCCAACTTTTCAAAACTAAAAACCGGGACATCAACGTAATTCAGCGGTACAGGAATTTACGATTTCTAAATAATAAAATTATATATTATAAATTTAAGATTCTCCGAAAAACAGCTTCTTTTCAGTTTGCATCGATCTTGACAATGACCCAAATGATGACAGAAAAAGCTGACTTCCACGAATCCACGGGAAAATGTCGTGTATGAGTAAGAAGTGACTAAGAAATTAAAAAAAAACGTTTTATGGAAAATTAAATGTGAAAAATCGATACTACGTTGCTCACTCTGCTGTGAAATAATTTTATGGGGGCGCGGAAACGGCACGAATTCTACCACGGACACATTAAATTCCGATCTAGAAATTTTATTTTGTTTAATAAAAGGGAAAGGGGTGAAAACGATTGCTCTCTGTTGATTAGTTTTGAAGAAGTATGTATTAGAAATAGGGAAATATACATTTCGTTAGAAAAAATTCTTAAAAAATAAAAAGTCGCTCCTTTTCACTATTACCTAAGATGTTAAAAACTAAGAACATAATCACACACACACACAAAGAGAGAGAGAGATAGAGAGAGAGAGAGAGAGATAACATCAAAAAATATAAATGTAATCACGCAGAGAAAAAAGAATAAAGTCGGAAATTTTTAATATACGGAAACGGAAAACAGCATGACATTCTCATCGCTGCTACAGCAGTCATTTTCGGTGTGATTACAAACATTTGCAAGATTACCGACTTTTTTTCCGGTTTCTTCAATCGAAACATCTTGAAAATACGAAAATAAATTTTACATAGATGTTATTTCACTGAGATTTTCGATTTTCATAGCATACTTGATATTTTCCTAGTCTGTAGCGGGCTGACGATTCCCCTAGTAACTATATAAAATCGGCGCATCCAATGCAGCCTGCAGGATGCATTTCTTGCATCTCTCCCCTACAGCTGATTCTCACGATTACTTAACCGCCTTGGAATCTCAACATCGTTCTGCTACATCTTTGCGTCATCTTCGCCTCCAGGATGGTTCCATCACTTCGAACCCATCAAAGCTATGCACTTTCACCAGACAGTATTTCATCGCCAAGTACAGTGCGGTAACGCAGTCTTCATCCTCATTAGCTTCTCCTCTTCTTTCCTCTCTTCCTCAGGTCCCCTCTACTTTATCTACTTCTTTACTCTCTCCTTTCTCTCTTCGCGAACTCCGCGAGGCGTTCGCTACTCTCAATCCTCATGCCACTCCTGGACCTGACAGCCTTCCTCTGTCCTTTTATCGTGCTTTTCTACAGTGCCTTCTGCCTTTTCTTTCTGCGTGTTTCTCGTCTGCTTTTTCCTCTCCTGCGTTACCGCCCGACTTTACTTTGGCACACATCATCCTCCTTCCTAAGAAGGGTGACCTCTTGGATCTTGGAAACTGGCGCCCTATCTCCATCCTAAACACTGATTATAAGTTCTATACAAAACTCTTATCCCGTCGCCTTAATTCTGTTCTCTTTTTCGTTATTTCTCCTGACCAGACATACACTGTGCCTGGTCGGACTATTTCCACTAACGTTTCTCTTCTCCTTCATCTTCACTTCCTCGCTCGCTCTTTTTCTGAACCTCTTGCCTTTCTCAATCTGGATCAAAAGTCCGCTTTTGATAACGTTTCTCATTTTTATCTCTCTGCTGTCCTTTCACAACTTGGCTTTCCTCCTACCTTTTCTTCCGCACTCTTGGCCCTTTATCAGGGCGCCAGTTTCCATGTTCGAGCTGCCACATTTCTAACCGCTCCAATTCCGTTTAAGCGAGGCATCCGGCAAGGATGTCCGCTCTCCGGCCAGCTATTCGCTCTCGCTTTTGAGCCTTTCCTGTTAGCAGCCCGAAGATCACTCCTGGATGTCCTACCGCCGACAGTGGTTAGTACTCGTCATCATCGAATAATTTTCACCGCCTATGCTGATGATGTGACCTTTTGCGTCCGGGATGAATCTCAATTTGACCGCCTGTATTCTGTATATCAACAGTATGTTGCATTATCTGGAGCAGCGCTGAATGCCACTAAAAGTACTGGCTTATGGTGCGGGGCATGGGCTGCCCGCACCGATGCTCCTTGGGGTGCGCAGTGGACAGCCACTACACAGAAGATCCTCGGTGCGTATGTCGGATTGCCCTTGGCTTCTGCATCCGCCACCTGGACTGCTCTTCTTCCCCGGATACAACGGACTGCTGCCTACTGGAGTAAGGTCCGCCCTTTCACATCGTTCCGTCAACGAGCAGCCGTTGTTCGTCGACAACTTATCTCTCTATGCGAATACTCTTGGATGTCGACGGTTGTGCCGTGTCACAAATGATGACCATCACTCGCCTCTCAACTTCCGTCATTTGGTCTTCACATCACTGGGTTAAACCTGCCACGCTTCATCTGCCAGCATCTTTAGGTGGCATCCAGCTTCCTGATCCAGCTGTCCTTTATAAAACACATCGCATTATTCATTTCATTCGCCTTGCCACTTCAACTGTTCCGTCCCTTACCACTACCTTGAATGTTCTAGCTTCTTCCCGTGACCCATCTTTCACCTTCCTACTGTTTCTGAAGATGGATGCATACTCTCTTCTCCCGTCCCACCTCCCTCCTGTCCTGCGAGAGGGCCTTTCTCTCTTTCGTTCGCTTCCTCTTCTCCGTTCATTTCCTTCTTCAACTCTTGATCTCCTAGATGAACCTCTCTTCTTCTCTTCTCTTATTCACCCTCCTAACCTCCCTTACTTTTACTTTCCTCATTGGATCCGCTCTGGTGTGATAACTGTCCATTCTCTCGTAACTTCTGATCTAACCTGGAGACCTCTTTCTTCCCTGTTTCTATCTCTAACCATTACTCTTGCTAACGAATATCTTCTCCTTCGCACAGCGCTTTGGAGCCTCTTTCCACTTCTCGCTTCACCTGATGGTCTCTTCTCGGTCCCCTCTGCTCCTCTTTCCCTACCGTTCTTTCTCCTCATTCGTAGCTCCCCGGTTCTAGTTACTTCTCTCTCCTCCTCTTCTCTTTATTGGCTTCTTCTTTCCCCTCCCGCACTTCCACTTTCTGTTCATTCTGCTCCTCCTTCTCTTCTCCCCGCCATCTGGACAGCATCTACCTCTGCCCTTTCCTCCCCTCTTGAACTCAATGTCCATTGGCAATTTCTTCACCTTCGTCTCCCCGCCCCATCAGTACTGTTTCGCATGACCCTTCTCACCTCTCCGCAGTGCTCCTTTTGCCCTGAAGTCAGCGACGTCCAACATCAATACCTATTCTGCCCCGTTCTCCTGCCAGTCCTAAACACAGCATTTCGTCTTGCTGATCGAATTTGTGCTCGATCGTTACCATTTCTTGCATATGCTTGGCTACTCCAAACAAAGCATCCACCTACTCACTTGCCTCCTGTGTGCAGTTTTATTTTTCTTCTTGTGAAGTTCACTGTCTATGCTTTCCATCTTCAACAACGCTTCCCTGCTCTTATTCCACCTCCTCAGGAGGCAAGTGCTATCATTCGGAGACGCTTCCTAGCACGGTTAACCACTCGCCTCCAAATGGAGCACTCTCGTGCTGCCTCAACAAACACCGATAGCGTTTTTCAATCCACTTGGGCCCAATCGGCTGGGTGGTTCCATATCCACAATTTGCAGTTACATCTCAACCTATAAGTGGGATTTTTGTTGTCGCCCACGTTCACTGTAACAAATCATGTTTTTACGTATTAATTTTGGTGCTTCGCTATTTGTGATTATTCTGTTTTAATGTGCCATTGAAGATAGCTCACCATGTTTCCCATGTTCTCTTCGATAATGTTGGGTTTTATGTTGTTGTATATAATCCTTCTGCACAGTTTACTGCCAAAACAATGTCCCCTTCATCATGTTGAATATATTTTTTAAATATTGATGCCCTTCTGAGTACATTTAGCGTTATTTCCCCTTGTCACTGAATACTTCTGCACATATGTTGTAAATTTTGAATGTAGCATCACTGTTGCATTTCTGTGAATTAGTACCTTGTGCATGTTTAATCTTTAGTATTGTAGTAATGCTTAATTGGAATTTGTGCATAGTATAGAATCATGTCTTGCCCTGTCTACAATACTGTAGGTAAACATTTTCGTTTGTATCGCTCGTGCTTTACTGTCTGCCTCTCCTTCGCCCTACGTGGCGAAATAATTTTTTTTTTATGATTTTAACAATATTTTGTTTTACGTTTCACTGGAACTTTCCAGCTGATGTATATACCACTGTATTTATTGGCAGAATTCCATTGTCATGTACATAGAAATGTTATTTTACTGAAGAATAAAGGCAATTTTGAAATGTAGTACATCCCACTGCATGGTCTTACTCAGCGTTAAACGAAACGGTGTGCACGGAGAATTTGCCGTGCCGAAGTCCCGACGATGACGACGGGGCACAGCAGTTCTGCCGCACAATGGCATAAAATCTGCCTTTTGTAGCAAGATGGCGCAAGATTTTTGTTTTGGTGCTCATTGTCGCAGAATTCCAATCCCTGCGCGAGGCACCACATAAGCGCCGTGGATGTGACCTCATAAACCAGTACTTCAACTTTCCAAGTCACTGACTGTTACCATCGTTGGGCTCACTACCTAGTGCTTGAAGTGCCGTGGATTAATAAAAATACATTTGTCTACATTCTTTACCGACTCTCACAGCCAGCATTGACGCTGCAGAAAAATGATCGCTGATATCATTAAGGAGGGGAAAAAATATCATGCATGACCACAAAACCGGAATTTTTTGTAGAAAAATCGAATTTCCAGAAAATATTTTCGAAATCGGACGGAATCCAGGTAAACAGTGACACTTGGCAGCTCTGCTGGTGTATTTAAAATAAGAGTATCTCATCACTCATTTTTTCAACATGGCCAAACCACCAAACAATACTAGTATCCACCTTATTAACAACATTTTGCCTCACATTACACATCTGCAACACATCTTCATTCCTCAGATGATTAGAGCGTGTCTTGCTACCCACTCCCCACCATAAGTAATGCAACTCTTCAGCACAAAAACAACTATGTCTATTCTGAGTACCCAGGTTTCACTGCAATTCATCAGAGTAGGAACAATTACAGTTTCATATACAGCCATTCGGGACTTTCTTGAGAACACATCATTCCTACGAAATTCTCCTAAAGCAGCTATGACTTTCACTCGCCTACTAATTTCGCCATCTAATTTGTGCTTTCTGTCAAACATGCTTCCCAAACATACAAACTTGTTCACGTGGTCAATCACTGTGGCATTTAGACTTATATTACATTCAATGCTAACAGTTCCTCGCTCAAAAACCATAACTTTGATTTTTCCCTTATTTATACTCAGTTTGAATTTCATACAAACTTCGTACATCCGGGACACCATACTCTGCAACTCACGTTTGCTCTCAGTCCACAGGACTGTCTTCAGCATAAAACAATCTGAATACACGAATATTACCAAGACATAAACCAGTATTATCCATTTTGACAGCATGCATGCATCCACGAATATCAGGTAACTAAAAAAGTTCTGGCATTTTTCCAGAACTACAAAGTCTAATGTATGAGACACGAAAAACCCAATAGGTAGCGTTACAATGCCAGTGACATTGAAAACAAGACGTATTGCAGAGTCTACTTATACACAGAAAATTGGAAAGGAGGTGCCTATTGTGAAAATTGAGCTGGAAATGAGTACTCCAATCTCAGTTACCCGTACGCTGTGCGAGCTTAAGCTTGAGCATATTGTGTGCAAACAGCACAAAACATATGCCAGGCTTTCGGAGAAGGTTCTGCTAATGTTCGCACCACTCAAAGATGGTTTAAAACATTTGCGTTTGCTGACGTACTCGCGCCACGTGTGGAATGACCACCTGTCATTGGTGAGGATGAAATGAAGGCTGCAATGAGAGCAGATTCTGCTCAAACATACCAGATGTTTGCATAAAGGCTGAACGGCAGTGACGAAACTATTTGTTTAAATTTGCATCGCATTGGGAAAGTGTAAAAGTACAGCAAATGGATACCACATAAACTGACACTTGCCAACAAGCAGCATCAGATGACCCTTTGCTTGGGATTGCTTCTCGCTAAAAAAAATGGAACCATTTCTGGACCGCTTGTTAGTCTGTGGTGAAAAGTGAAACTTGTACAGCAATACTAAGTGATATTATCATTGATTATCATCCCCTGACACTGTACCACGGACATCAAAGCTCAATGGCCATCAGCAAAAGGTTTTATTGCGTGTATGGTGGACTACAGATGGAATTGTGCACTATGAACTGTTACCATCTGGCCAGACCATTATTGCAGCTATCTACTATGCCCAACTATAGCGGGTTCATGAATCACTTTTGAAAAACACCCAGCGCTAGTGAACTACAAAGGCATTCTGTTCCTACACGATAATGCAAGGCCTCGTGTCGCAAGTGTAACCTGTGACAAGATTCAGACTCTTGGATGGGAACTTCTTATGCACCCTCCTTATTCTCCTTACCCTGATAATATGTTAGTCCTTCGGATCATCACATATTTTTAAGCCTAGACACAATCATCTGCTGAATCAACAGTTCAGAGAGAGAGGTTGTGGAAAAGCAATTGGAGAGTTTTTAACCTCTAGAGATTGGAACTTTTACAAAAATGGCATTAATAAGCGTGTTCCCTATTGACAAAAGGTAACTATTTTGATGAATATTTTTTTACATTTTTTTCATGTTTGTTTTCTATCATAAAATCATCAAAAAAATGCCAGAACTTTTTTTACTACCTGATACAATGTATATTAAACAGCCATAAAAAAAAGTACATCGATTACGATGTACTTTTTTTAAGTAAATACACAGTTATCACAAGAGAAACATTCAGCAGTAAGTGAATTGAAAGAACTGACAAAAGCAGAGGTTTCACACACACGCGCACGCACTCACAGTTTCAAACAATAAATTGGCAAATTACAAATGGGGAATTAGCAATCCTGCAGTATTCATCACCTAAACTAATGAAACAATTATGATGAAATCTACAGGATCTATTTTGCAAAGAGAGTAACCACAATAATAATAATGAGTTAATTTTGGTACCTACATCTGATCAAAAGAAAATCCATGCATGTTTCTGCATTTGCTTCAAGCACTTTACAGATTACATTAGATAGCACTCTACAGATTACATTAGATAGCACTCTACAGATTACATATTTATATGTGCATAATACTGGGTCCTTTCTCCATACATTTCTGGAAAACATCTTTCAGACACATAAAAGTAGCTGAATTCGTTTTTGAATTACTTGAACAGCAAGAACAATTCACAATGGCAAAAAAAATCCTTTTTTTTTTTTTTCATTTATAAGAATGGAAAATATAATACCCCATGTCAGGATAAAGGCAGTTTGGGCTACTTTCAGTTGGCAAAATAAGATACAAACCATGACAATACTCACCTCTCTTATAGCTGCATGGGGGCAGCCACCAGTTTCAACAGCACGCATTCTCTCCTTTGGCAATGCATCATTTCTAACCAGAAATTCCCAGTCTTCCCTGCCAATTATGAAATGAATAGATCAGACAAGCAGATATAATTTTTTAATGTGTAATTTATCATGAATTGGAATGTGAAGTTGTCACTTCACAGCAAAACATTTGTGTGAAATTTTTATTTATTCTGTTAACATCTTGATTCTTAATCACTTCATCAAACAACTGCATTTTGACTTTTTTTTAGCTTAAATAAAATCTGTTACATGTATAATGTAAGGGTGCTAAGAATCCCCGGAGGACCGGACTAGGCTGCCATCTGATGCTGACCTTGGCTACTTACAATGGACGCTCCCTATCTTCTGATTCAAGGCTTCTTGAATTGGAAGAGGAACTACAAAGGATCAAGTGGGACATCGTGGGGCTAAGTGAGGTAAGGAGAAAAGGAGAAGATCTCATCGAACTGAAAAGTGGACATCTCTTCTACTATCGTGGGACAGATACTGGCAGAACTAGTGGTGTTGGATTTATAATAAACAAGAAACTGAAGGATAAAGTTGTAGAAGTTGAAAGTTCCTCTGACAGAGCTGCACGACTTGTTATCCAACTCTCAAAAAGATACCAGGCTCAGATTATTCAAACTTATGCACCCACCACAAGTCATCCTGAAGAAGAAATTGAAGAATTTTATGAGGAAATTTGTCATCTAAATAATAAAGGTAAGCAGCACTTGAAAATAATTATGGGAGATTTCAATGCAAAAATAGGGCAACGGCAACAGAATGAAACTTCAGTAGGTAAATTCGGTCATGGCAACAGAAACCAGCGTGGAAATACTCTCGTTGAGTTTGCAGAGGCAGAAGGGTTTTTCATCTTGAACTCCTTCTTCAAGAAAAAGCCACACAGGAAATGGACATGGAGACATCCAAATGGGACGACAAGTGAAATTGATTTTATTATGTGTAACAAAAAATTCGTCATAGAAGACTGCAGTGTGCTAAACAAGTTCAACACAGGTAGTGACCATAGATTGGTGAGATGTAAGATGCACCTCAACACTAAACTTGAACGTGGCAAGCTCATAAGACAAACAAAATCTATTGACATAACCAACCTTAAAAAAACACCATAATACCTTCAAGTTAGAACTGAAGAACAGGTTCTCTGCTTTAGAAGGCCTAACATCGGAAGAAGTGGACATCTCTGAAGTTAACAGAAAAGTAACCAAAGCTCTTATGGAAACAGCAACAAAATTAGCTGGGTCTAAGAACAAGTTGCATGTGAACAAATTATCAGGAAAAACCAAAATGTTGATGCAAAAAAGAAGAGAGATGAGGACAACTAAAGAAGATGTGACTTCCAAAGTGGAATATATAGAGCTATGCAAGACAGTAAGAAAAAGTATCACTGAAGACGTAAGGAAATTCAACTGTGAACTAGTGAGGAAAGCAATTGAAAACAACCAAAGCCTAAAGATAGCAAAGGGACATCTCAGTAAGGGAAGAAAACAGATTATGGCACTGAGAAAAGAAGATGGTTCTGTAACAAGAAATAGAGGCGAAATTTTGACAAGAGTGAAAGATTTCTACTCCAAATTATATGAAAGGGATGATATATGCACTCCAGACATCATGAAAGATACCAGTACCAGAGTTCCTCCAGTCCTTCCAGCAGAAGTTGCACATGCAATCAAGAACATGAAGCGAGGAAAAGCTCCAGGAGAAGATGGAATTACTGTAGACATCATACAAGAAGCAAGTGGAGAAATCGAAACAGTACTCGCCCAAATTTTCACTCGATGCCTTAATGAAGGAAAGATTCCTGAGGATTGGAACACCGCTACAATGATCCTGCTACATAAGAAAGGTGACATTGAGGATCTCGGAAACTACAGACCTATCAGCCTCCTATCAGTAGTTTATAAAATCTTCACTAAAGTTCTTTCACACCGCTTGAAGGTAGCACTAGACATGGCTCAACCGAGAGAACAAGCTGGATTCAGGAGTGGCTACAGCACAATAGATCATATCCACGTGCTGAGAGAACTAATTGAAAGAGCGAGGGAATATGAACTTCCATTGTGCATGGCTTTTATCGATTATGAAAAAGCCTTTGATTCGGTGAAACCATCAGCAGTTACAATGGCTCTGAAAACCTGCGGTATCGAAGATGCATACATTAATATTATTAATAACATCTATGAAAATGCAAGTGCAAAGATTAGGCTGTTTGAAAATACAACACACGTAAAAATTGGAAAGGGGAGTGAGACAAGGTGACACCATATCTCCAAAGCTCTTTAATGCCACATTGGAGGGTGTTTTTCAGTCGCTGAGCTGGGAAAACAAGGGGATAAAGATTAATGGAGATTATCTAACCCACCTTCGTTTTGCTGATGACGTAGTCATTTTTGCAACTACCCCATCAGAGCTGCAGAGTATGATCCAGGAACTTGCTGACAAGAGTAAAGAAGTGGGATTAAAAATGAACTTTCAGAAGACAAAAGTGATGTTCAATGCTTTTACAAGAAATGAAGATTTATCGATTGATGGAGAAAAGCTGAGATAACAGACACGTACGTTTATCTTGGACAGCAGATATCAAGTGAGGGTCACATTGATGAAGAAATTAATCGGCGTACAAAACTTGCCTGGAGAGCTTTTGGAAGAAACAGCATAATTTTCAAGAGCAATATGTCATTATGTCTTAAAAGAAAAGTGTTTGATCAATGCATCCTTCCAGTGCTTACATATGGTGCAGAGACGTGGACCTTAACTAAAAGAGACATACAAAGGCTGCAGACAACTCAAAGAAGCATGGAGAGGTGCATGCTTGGTGTAACCAGGAGAGATAAGAAGAGGAACTCGTGGATCCGAAAATGACAAGAGTGGAAGACATCATGATCAGAGTTAAATCCCTGAAATGGCAATGGGCTGGACATACTGCCAGAAGGACAGATCATCGATGGACAGCCGAAATTTTAGATTGGATTCCAAGGGACAGGAAAAGACCCAGAAGAAGACCACATAGGAGATGGGTGGATGAAATTCGAAAGTATGCAGGGGTGACATGGAGGAGACTGGCACAAGACAGACCGTTGTGGAGGAAACTTGGGGAGACCTTCGTCCAGCAGTGGATTGATAATGGTTGACAATGATGATGACATGTATAATGATTTATTTAGCTTAAATAACATCCATTATATTTATTTAGCATATAATTTATAATAAAATCTATTATATTTATTTATTTAATAATTTTATTTAGCTTAAATAAAATCTGTTACAGGATTATAATATATATATATATATATATATTATAGCTCATATCATCATCATCATTCATTGTCAACCATTATCAATCCACTGCTGGACAAAGGTCTCTCCAAGCCTCTTCCACAACGGTCTGTCTTCTGCCAGTCTCCTCCATGTTACTCCCGCATACTTTCGAATTTCATCCAGCCATCTTCCATGTGGTCTTCTGGGTCTTTTCCTGTCCCTTGGAATCGAATCTAAAATTTCGACTGTCCATCGATGGTCTGTCCTTCTGGCAGTATGTCCAGCCCATTGCCATTTCAGGAATTTTACTCTGATCATGATGTCTTCCACTCTTGTCATTTTTCTGATCCACGAGTTCCTCTTCTTATCTCTCCTGGTTACACCAAGCATACACCTCTCCATGCTTCTTTGAGTTGTCTGCAGCCTTTGTATGTCTCTTTTAGTTAAGGTCCACGTCTCTGCACCATACGTAAGCACTGGAAGGATGCATTGATCAAACACTTTTCTTTTAAGATATAATGGTATACTGTTCTTGAAAATTAGGTTGTTTCTTCCAAAAGCTCTACAGGCAAGTTTTATACGCCGATTAATTTCTTCATCAATGTGACCCTCATTTGATATCTGCTGTCCAAGATAAACGTAAGCATCTGTTATCTCCAGCTCTTCTCCATCAATCGATAAATCTTCATTTCTTGTAAAAGCATTGTACATCACTTTTGTCTTCTGAAAGTTCATTTTTAATCCCACTTCTTTACTCTTGTCAGCAAGTTCCTGGATCATACTCTGCTGCACTGATGGGGTAGTAGCAAAAATGACTACGTCGTCGGCAAAACGAAGGTGAGTTAGATAATCTCTATTAATCTTTATCCCTATGTTTTTCCAGTTCAGTGATTGAAAGGCATTTTCCAATGTGGCATTAAAGAGCTTGGGAGATATGGTGTCACCTTGACTTACTCCCTTTCCAATTTTTACGTGTGCTGTATTCTCAAACAGCCGAATCTTTGCACTTGCATTTTCATAGATGTTATTAATAATAGTATCTTTAATACCGCAGGATTTCAAAGCTATTGTAACTGCTGATGGTTTCACTGAATCAAAGGACTTTTCATAATCAATAAAAGCCATGCACAATGGAAGTTCATATTCCCTCGCTCTTTCAATTAGTTCTCTCAGTATGTGGATATGATCTATTGTGCTGTAGCCACTCCTGAATCCAGCTTGTTCTCTCGGTTGAGCTATGTCCAGTGTTACCTTCAATCGGTGTGAAAGAACTTTAGTGAAGATTTCATAAACCTCTGATAGGAGGCTGATAGGTCTGTAGTTCCTGAGATCCTCAATGTCACCTTTTTATATAGCATGATCATTGTAGCGTTGTTCCAATCCTCAGGAATCTTTCCTTCATTAAGCATCGAATGAAAATTTGGGCGAGTACTGTTTCAGTTTCTCCACTTGCTTCTTTTATGATGTCTACAGTAATTTCATCTTCTCCTGGAGCTTTTCCCCGCTTCATGTTCTTGATTGCATGTGCAACTTCTGCTTGGAGAACCGGAAGAACTCTGGTACCTTTCATGATGTCTGGAGTACATGTATCATTCCTTTCATATAATTTATATATATCATCATCATCATCATTGTCAACCATTATCAATCCACTGCTGGACGAAGGTCTCCCCAAGTTTCCTCCACAACGGTCTGTCTTGTGCCAGTCTCCTCCATGTCACCCCTGCATACTTTCGAATTTCATCCACCCATCTCCCATGTGGTCTTCTTCTGGGTCTTTTCATGTCCCTTGGAATCCAATCTAAAATTTCAGCTGTCCATCGATGATCTGTCCTTCTGGCAGTATGTCCAGCCCATTGCCATTTCAGGGATTTAACTCTGATCATGATGTCTTCCACTCTTGTCATTTTTCGGATCCACGAGTTCCTCTTCTTATTTCTCCTGGTTACACCAAGCATGCACCTCTCCATGCTTCTTTGAGTTGTCTGCAGCCTTTGTATGTCTCTTTTAGTTAAGGTCCACGTCTCCGCACCATACGTAAGCACTGGAAGGACGCATTGATCAAACACTTTTCTTTTAAGACATAATGGCATATTGCTCTTGAAAATTATGCTGTTTCTTCCAAAAGCTCTCCAGGCAAGTTTTGTACGCCGATTAATTTCTTCATCAATGTGACCCTCACTTGATATCTGCTGTCCAAGATAAACGTACGTGTCTGTTATCTCCAGCTTTTCTCCATCAATCGATAAATCTTCATTTCTTGTAAAAGCATTGAACATCACTTTTGTCTTCTGAAAGTTCATTTTTAATCCTACTTCTTTACTCTTGTCAGCAAGTTCCTGGATCATACTCTGCAGCTCTGATGGGGTAGTTGCAAAAATGACTACGTCATCAGCAAAACGAAGGTGGGTTAGATAATCTCCATTAATCTTTATCCCCTTGTTTTCCCAGCTCAGTGACTGAAAAACACCCTCCAATGTGGCATTAAAGAGCTTCGGAGATATGGTGTCACCTTGTCTCACTCCCTTTCCAATTTTTACGTGTGTTGTATTTTCAAACAGCCGAATCTTTGCACTTGCATTTTCATAGATGTTATTAATAATATTAATGTATGCATCTTCAATACCGCAGGATTTCAAAGCCATTGTAACTGCTGATGGTTTCACCGAATCAAAGGCTTTTTCATAATCGATAAAAGTCATGCATAACGGAAATTCATATTCCCTCGCTCTTTCAATTAGTTCTCTCAGTCCGTGGATATGATCTATTGTGCTGTAACCACTCCTGAATCCAGCTTGTTCTCTCGGCTGAGTCATGTCCAGTGTCACCTTCAAGCGCTGTGAAAGAACTTTAGTGAAGATTTCATAAACCACTGATAGGAGGCTGATAAGTCTGTAGTTCCTGAGATCCTCGATGTCACCTTTTTTATGTAGCAGGATCATTGTAACGTTGTTTCAATCCTCAGGAATCTTCCCTTCATTAAGGCACCGAGTGAAAACTTGGGCAAGTACTGTTTCAATTTCTTTACTTGCTTCTTGTATGATGTCTACGGTAATTCCATCTTCTCCTGGAGCTTTTCCCCGTTTCATGTTCTTCATTGTATGTGCAATTTCTGCTGGGCGGACTGGGAGAATTTTGGTACTGGTACCTTTCGTAATGTCTGGTGTACATGTAACATTCCTTTCATATAGTTTTGAGTAGAAATGTTTCACTCTTGTCAAAATTTCGCCTCTATTTCTTGTTACAAAACCATCTTTTCTCAGAACCATTATCTGTTTTCTTCCTTTACTCAGATGTTCCTTTGCTCTCTTCCGGCCTCGGTTGTTTTCAATTGCTTTCCTCAATAGTTCACAGTTGAATTTCCTTACGTCTTCAGCGATACTTTTTTGTACTGTCTTGTATATATTCCACTTTGGAAGTCACATCTCCTTTAGTTGTCCTCATCTTTCTTCTTTTTTGCATCAGAATTTCGGTTTTTCCTGATAATTTGTTCATATGCAACATGTTCTTAGTACCAGCTATTTTTGTTGCTGTTTTTATAAGAGCCTTGGTTAGTTTTCTGTTAACTTCAGAGATGTCCACTTTTTCCGACGTCAGATCTTCTAGAGCATAGAATGTGTTCCTCAGTTCCAATTTGAAGGTATTATGATGTTTTTTAAGGTTGCTCATGTCATTACACTTTCTTTGTTTCATGAGCTTGCCACGTTCGAGTTTAGCATTGAGTTGAACCTTACATCTTACCAATCCATGGTCACTACCTGTGTTGAACTTGTTCAGCACACTGTAGTCTTCCATGCCAAATTTGTGGTTATGCAAATAAAATCAATTTCACATGTCAATCCATTGGGATGCCCCCATATCCATTTCCTTCGCGGCTTTTTCTTGGAAAACACAGTTCACGATGAAAAACTCTTCTGTCTCTGCAAACTTTGCGAGAGTATTTCCACGCTGGTTTCAGTTACCGTGACCAAATTTACCTACTGAAGTCTCGTTCTGTTGCAGTTGCCCTATTTTCGCATTGAAATCTCCCATAATGATCTTCAAGTGCTGTTTGCCTTTGTTACTTAGATTCCGAATTTTCTCGTAAAATTCTTCATTTTCTTCTTCAGTGTGACTTGTGCATAAGCTTGAATAATCTGGGCCTGGTATCTTCTAGAGAGTTGGATAACGAGTCGTGCAGCTCTGTCAGAGGAACTTTCAACTTCTACAACTTTATCCTTCAGTTTCTTGTTTATTATAAATCCAACACCACTAGTTCTGCCAGTATCTATCCCACGATAGTAGAAGAGATGTCCACTGTTCAGTTCAATGAGATCTTCTCCTTTTCTCTTTACCTCACTTAGCCCGACGATGTCCCACTTGATCCTGTGTACGTAGTTCTTCTTCCAATTCAAGTAACCTTGAATCAGAAGATAGAGAGCGTCCATTGTAAGTAGCCAATTTCAGCATCAGATGGCAGACTAGTTCGGTCCTCCGGTAATTCTTATCACCCCTTTGCCTTCGTGTCGCACTGGCCGCTGCCAGGTACATTCCAGCTGCCGGAGACTGAGGGCCAAGATTTAAGTTGTGGAATCATTTTGGAGGGGTTTGGCCATAACTCACCACGCTGGCCAAGCGAGTTGGTGAGTGTGGGATAGAATTTCTTCTAATCCCGATGGTATAGTTATACCGCTATTGGCGATCGTCAGAGCCCCTTTGGTATGGAACAGGATGTACCACGAGAAGGCAGGGTTGACATTTGTCAAGGAGCGACTGTAGTATGTTGCGCATCAGCTGATATATACTGTATATACAGTATATATATATATATTACTAATTTAATATAATGCTTATTTATATTATATTCAATTACTAATATATAAAAGGTATAACTATTAAATTAGCTATATATGTATATATATTGCTAATTTAAAAGTTACATGTAGCGTGTGTGTGTGTGTGTGTGTGTGTGTGTGTGTGCGTGTGCAAAATGCATATATATATATATATATATATATATATATATATATATGTCCGGTAACACTGGACATCGCTCAACCGAGAGAACAAGCTGGATTCAGGGGTGGCTACAGCACTATAGATCATATCCACGTACTGAGAGAACTAACCGAAAGAGCGATAGAATATGAACTTCCATTATGGCATGGCTTTTATCGATTATGAAGAGGCCTTTGATTCAGCGAAACCATAAGCAGTTACAGTGGCTTTGAAATCCTGCGGTATTGAAGATGCACACATTAATATTATTAATAACATCTATGAAAATTCAAGTGCAAAGATTCGGCTGTTTGAGAAAACAGCACACATAAAAATTGGAAAGGGAGTGAGACAAGGTGACACTATATCTTCGAAGCTCTTTAATGCCACATTGAAAAATGTCTTACAATCACTGAACTGAGAAAAGAAAGGGATAAAGATTAATGGAGATTATCTAACTCACCTCCGTTTTGCTGATGACAGTCTTTTTTTGCAACTACCCCATCAGAGCAGCAGAGTATGATCCAGGAACTTGCTGACAAGAGTAAAGAAGTGGGATAAAATATGAACTTTCAGAAGACAAAAGTGATGTACAATGCTTTTACAAGAAATGAAGATTTATCGATTGATGGAGAAAAGCTGGAGATAACAGATGCGTACGTTTATCTTGGGCAGCATATATCAAGTGAGGGTCACATTGATGAAGAAATTAATCGGTGTATAAAACTTGCCTGGATAGCGTTTGGTAGAAACAGCATAATTTTCAAGAGCAATGTGCCATTCTGTCTTAAAAGAAATGTGCTTGATCAATGCATCCTCCCAGTGCTTGCGTATGGTGCAGAGACATGGACCTTAACTAAAAGAGACATACAAAGGCTGCAGACAACTCAAAGAAGCATGCAGAGGTGCATGCTTGGTGAAACCAGGAGAGATAAGAAGAGGAACTCGTGGATCAGAAAAATGAAAAGAGTGGAAGACATCATGCTCAGAGTAAAACCCCTGATATGGCAATAAGCTGGACATACTGCCAGAAGGACAGACCATCCGATGGACAGTCGAAATTTTAGATTGGATTCCAGGGGACAGGAAAAGACATAGAAGACGACCACATGGGAGATGGGTGAATGAAATTCGAAAGTATGCGGGAGTAACACGGAGGAAACTGGCACAAGACAGACCGTTGTGGAAGAGGCTTGGAGAGACCTTCTTCCAGCAGTGGATAGATAATGGTGGACAATGATGATACACACACACACAGACTGATGGGGGCGCAATATTTTGTGGTTTGCCCCAGGCGCAGAAATACCTAGTTACGCCAGAGGCCTGGGTGCATAATGTTTTCTTGATAACTGTTTTCAACTTTTTTCACACTCCCTTCAGATTCGAGTGTATTTCTCAATCTAAAACCTAGGAGACTGAGTTGCATCTACAGGAAATTTTGTATTTTAAAATTCTGATTTCAGCAAAATTATGTTTTCTAAAAAGGTGGTTTCTAATTATGTTTTCAAAATTATGCATGCTGGAGGGAATGCTGAAAAAAAAAGAGCAACTTGAATAAAGTTTACGCTCACTTTAAGGAATCAAGTCATGAACATCAAGATAAATTTTCAAATTTTGCAGCATTGTAACCAAAACATTTTGTTCTGGCTAGTGCACGTGATACACATATGCAGTCCATTTTCTCACAGAATGGGTCTGTGTTATATACACTGCTGGCCGCCCAAAATGCACCACCAAGAAGAAAGCATCCGATTGGCGTAAAATTCACAGAATGCGTCGCCCACAAGAGGACATGCAAACGATTAGCATTGCAGGGCATATGCAAATCATATGCGCCCGACACGCCACCGAGAAGCACTATCAGAAGAGTAACAGAAGGCGGGATGTAAGTAGTGGAAGTGTGTTGTGCTGCCGGACCTGTGCGTGGGAAGCTACCTGATGCCTCGTCGCAGAATACGGCAGTCATTACAGCACGTTTCGGAGTTCGACAGAGGACGAATAGTGGCTTATCGCAACAGCGGTTTATCGTACCGAGACATCGGCGCCCGTGTAGGACGACATCCAGCCACAGTGAGGAGAATATGGACTCTGTGGGTGCAGGAGGGACGGACGGACCGACGTGACGAGAGGACCGGCATGTTGTGCAGCGAGCATTGACGACTCGCACCGCCACATCACGAACGTTAGCGCAGGAATTAGGGTGTGTTGCGCAACAACCTGTGTCTGCAGGAGCGGAGACTTGTCGCACGGCGCCCATTGCTCCGATTACCATTGACGTTACACCGCCGGCGAGTGCGGCGGCAGTGGGCCGTTGAACGCCGCACCTGGACTACGGAATGGCATGACATTGTTTTCTCCGACGAATCCCGCTTCTGCCTGAAACACCACGATGGTCGGATCCGTGTGTGGCGGCACCACGGCGAGAGGCTCTATGACGCCTGCATTATGCATCGCCATACCAGTCCGTCGCCTGGCGTTATGGTTTGGGGCGCAATTGGATATGACACCCGCACCCCTCTGGTACGCATCGCCGGTACACTCAACAGCCACCGCTACATCTCCGACGTTTTGGAGCCTGTAGTCCTCCCTTACCTGCAGGACCTGCCAGCGGCCACGTTTCAACAGCACAATGCACGCCCGCACGTGGCACGCATCGTGTAACAATTCTTCACGGCCCACCAGGTGTCACTGCAGCCGTGGCCCGCCTGTCCTCCCGATATGTCGTCCATCGAACACGTCTGGTCGCTGATCGGCAACCGAGTGGCCCGGCAAGCACCACCCGCGGCTACGCCTGATGGACTGTGGCAAC
Source organism: Macrothele yani (assembly GCA_039090855.1). Taxonomy (NCBI): domain Eukaryota; kingdom Metazoa; phylum Arthropoda; class Arachnida; order Araneae; family Macrothelidae; genus Macrothele; species Macrothele yani. The sequence goes on from CM077001.1 coordinate 72,991,080, forward strand.
ATGTGGAAGCAGCCTGGACCGATATACCCCAAGCCCACATCCAAAGTCTCTTTCGTTCGATGCCGCGGCGTGTAGCGGTCGTTTTTGCCAGCAATGGGGGCCACACGAACTATTGATGCCTGCGTCTTCTACAAGTCGCACGGGCCTGAAAGCTCAATTGTTTCATCTTTGTATCTGTTGTTATGTGTCCAGCAAATTTGGCTTTGCTATCTCGTGTCCTTCTTGGTGTTGCATTTTGGGTGGCCAGCAGTGTAGTTGTACATTGGAATGAAAAAAACTGACAAATATTATCAAAACATAAAACCATTACAAACTTATTTAACAATGTTAGGTTTTCATAAGGATACTCAGAATGTCTCAGTTCTTCAAATGTAGGGGGGTGGTAAATGAAAATGTATTGGAAGAAAGTGACGTTGAAATTGTGACATCCAAAGTGTCTTGTCTTGTCTTGATTGGAGGTTTAACGACCACCGTGAGCAACTCAATGGGCTATAAGCAGTCGCCCGTCCCTAATTTAGGGTCACTGGTTCCAGGGAAGGGAGAGAGCCAGTGCCGTAAGACAAACACAACATCCATGCCTGACCGGGATTCGAACCCGGACCCCTTACGGACGAATGATCAGAGGTCAGCGCCTTAGACCACTGCGCCACCGGGGCGGCCATCCAAAGTGTATTTCTATGGATAAATCAAGGCTGGAAATGTTAATACAGTGATTCTGAAGATGTTATAAGCATTTTCATTCAAAAACCATAATGATTAACTCTTATTTATTATCATGCAGAAAATATAGTGCGTCTAAAGACGCAGAATGTCTCAATTTTTCAAATATGTGATGGACTGTTCATTCCATGTATAGAGAGGTCTTCAAGTGTAAGTATTAAGCAGCCCTATCCAAATCAGCTAATGATACCCACACATCTGTACTATGCATAACAGAAGAAAAAAAATTTTGTTTTTTTCTGACAAAGAATATGAAAAAAACAAATAATGTTCCTAATTACTCCATTATTTTATTTCATTGTCAAAACCAGCACAAAAAAACTTCATGCTTACATTCCTGTCATTAAGGAATATTAAAAGAATATCTCACACTGTATTTTAAACGTAAGGCGGGAGGGTATTCAAATTAGAGCTAAGCTACTATATATTTCAACTGCTAAAACTTATTTTATCTCACATCAGTGCTTTAGTTTTTTTATCCCTCTTCCATAAAAGCAATAACTTGGATTGCGAAATAGTAAAAATATACTAATGATCCGATTTATTGGCGTAAGAAATAGACATAAGCGTTTCCAAGCTTTCGCACATCAACCAGATGGCTTTTTCAAGGAAGTTAGACAGAAAGAAGATCACTTATAAACGTGGAAAAAGCGATTACTTCTCTTTGATATTCCTAGTCCACGTCAAATGTCTTTATTATTTATTCGCTTTCTAGTTATTTGTTCAGTTGCTGCTTACCATCTTTGGTGAATCCCCAGCATTGTGCGGGGCTCCAAGAAGCAATTTGCCAATTGGCTTGGCAGTTACTGTGCGGGGCTCCAAGAAGCAATCTGCCAATTGGCTTGGCAGTTAGTTTGCGGGGCTCCAAGAAGCAATCTGCCAGTTGGTCTGGGGGAATTCGAGGTCGCTGTGGTGCAGTGGAAGCATATCCCGCGCGTAACTGGAAGACCCTGGGTTCGATTCCTGGTGGCGGTCAATGATAATTTTTTCGTGACTCACTCATAAACATGAAAAGAGCGATGACTTCTGTTGGATGTTCCTAGTCCACGTCAAATGTCTGTATTAATTATTAATTCGTCTTCTAATTATTTGTTCAGTTGCTGCTTACCATCTTCGGTAAATCCCCAGCATTGTGCGGGGCGCCAAGAAGCAATCTGCTAATTGGCGTGGCAGTTACTGTATGTGAGTCTGGGGAAATTCGAGGCAGCTGTGGTGCAGTGGAAGCATATTCGGCGCGTAACTGGAAGACCCCGGGTTCGATTCCCGGTGGCGGCTAATGAGAATTTTTCCGTGACTCACTTATAAACGTGGAAAGAGCGATGACTTCTCTTTGAACTATACACATGCCCATGCAAAAGAACATTTTTGGCATCAGAACAAAAAAAATCGCATACAATTAATCACCATAACTCTGTTAATTTGTGTGAAACCTGAGCTCAGTTCGTAAAGACGCATTTCATTTGTGCGAAGCCTGAAAAAAGTATCTATCTCTACTCTTACATTTCCTGAATAAGAGAAACCCAAATTCACACAAATATGAAATGGAAAACAAAGTACCAGAATTAGTTTTTATTCTGAATATTATAACACAATTCACTTATTCAACACAAACTTCAATGCCTTGTAAAGAAAGACTCCCAAAACAACACAATTGATGTTCAATACCATGTTACTAATGACATTTTATACTCAACTATACCCAATGCAGGCACGAAATTTCTAAAACAAAGTTATTCCTACATGTGTTTCGTGTGATATTTATCCATCTGATATTACTTAAGGTATTTATTTTTTGGCAGAGAAATGACTTCATAAACTATTATCCACGTAGCAAACCCAGAAAACTTAGTTCATTAAATTTTCTAAGTTTATCGCATGTGCAATGATTAATGAACACATTACTATGCCAAAAAATAATGCTTGTGCTTTGACATTTCATCAATCTTATATGATATACAGAAGCACAGAACATCTGATTACGGTAAAGATAAAAATACTCACTTCGTAAAAATGTCATTTGTGACAATGCAGATGCTATGGTCTTCTCTTAAAATTTTGCTCAATGCTAAAACTAAAGCAGTTTTCCCAGATCCAACAGGGCCACCAATTCCAACTGTAAATGCTCGCTGAAAATTATTATTTACAAATGTAACTTGTGTGAAATAAGTAGTATAAGTTAAAATACACAAATACACTGCAATCGAAAGGAGCCTAAATAACAAACACCTTCATGATTAAAAAAAAAGTTCATTATATCAGTATTTTGTGATGATGAATCAAATATATATACACTGACGGAAAGTGAAAAAAGAACACCAAGAAAGAATTGGTGGACGATCATGAAATTTACATATGTTAATGGAGTCAAGTTTACGTAGGTGTGATGTTAATTTCGGGACCAACCGGTGAGCGCTTACGTCACAGCACGGTATAATATGCAAATTATCGTCGGTGGTATTTAAGGAGTACGGCGAAGTGAATGTAATCAGTCGTCGGTGTACGGACACGTGCGAAGACCCTGAAGAAACTGCAATGCCTGGACATGGAAGACGTGTACGATTTCAGCAGTTATCGGACTTTGAGCGAGGTCGTCTAGTCGGACTCCGCGAGCCCGGGTGGTCGTATCGTCGTATTGTGGAGCGAATTGGACGGGAAGTATCGGTGGTGGTACGATGGTGGCGTAGATGTTCCGAGGAACATTCCCACACGAGAAGACGTGGAACTGGGAGTCACAGACGGACTGATGAGCGGACCGATCGACGCATAAGAAGAGCGGCGTTGTCAAGCAGAACATCCACTGCGACGCAAATCCGAGCTACCGTTACACCTGAGGTGACTGTGCGAACAATCCGCAACCGTCTACTGGATGCAGAACTACGTGCACGTGTGCCTCTGGCATGTGTACCTCTGACTCCAGCTCACAGTCAGGAACGGCTGCAGTAGTGTCGCCAACGTCTGCACTGGAGAATGCAATGGCGATCTGTCGTGTTCAGCGATGAAAGCAGATTCTGCTTGGGAGCCTCCGATGGCCGTATGCTTGTTCGCAGACGCACAGGGGAGCGTCTCCACCCTTCTTGCATCCTCCAGCGACACACAGGGCCTACACCTGGTCTCCAGGTGTGGGAAGCGATCAGCTATCACTCCTGTGCACAACTGGTGTTTGTACCGGGTACGTTAAACAGCACCTCCTACATCAACAACATCATTCAGCCCGTTGTTGTGCCATTTGTAAAGTCGGTCCATCGTGGTGTTTTCCAGCAAGATAACGCACGCCCACACACGGCACGTGCAACGCAACATGCACTTCAGGGTGTGAGACAACTTCCATGGCCTGCACGTTCACCGGATTTGTCCCCCATTGGGCACGTATGGGATTTTATGGGACGACTTATCCGGTCACCACTGCCAGCCACGACCATCCCCGATTTACGCGTCCAGGTTGAGGATGCTTGGAACTCAATACCCCAAACTTACATCCAACATCTGTACGACAGACTCCATGCCAGAATTAAACAGTGTGACGCAGTTCATGGCCGTTCAACCTCGTACTAACCATGTTACATGGAAATGTTATTTTTTAGTTTACCAGCAAATACAGCTGTATTTTGCCATAATGTTTTGATCACGTTATCCTCTGTATTCCGTTATTATGCTGTATAAATTTCGTTGGTATCAGACATCTCCTTCTTGGTGTTCTTTTTTCACTTTCCGCCAGTGTATATATATATATATATATATATATATACTGTATATATAAAATATAAATAGATACAAGACAGAAATATAAAATACAATTCCTAAAACTCACCATTTAAATTCCATGATTTAGGAACAACACATCGCAGACTCTGTACATAGTTTCCGAATGCCATACGCACCGCTCTAACAGATCATGTGCAGGCCATTCTCGTCAGGGGAACAATGGCCTATGGTAACCTTTCGAAACAGGCAATAGCTAGAACTAACTAAAGGCCACCTGTGAGTTCCCTAGGTTACCTTGAGAAATCCAAAAAATGCAGCCCTCAAACACATCCACCAAACCAAGCAGTCACGACCATTGAAGCACTACACCTCACAACGTGCATGTCGCTGTTAAACAATTACAACACCATTCAAAGCAATCAGACTCTCAAGCACACACCTCTTTCGCTCCCAATCGTATTACAAGAACATTCGGCAAGCAAGAGTCATCAGGCTAGCTAGCAGTGGCGTAACTACCACCCCCGCAGCCCGCACAGCTGCACGGGCGCGCAGGTAATGAAGGGACGTACTGCAGCTCCCAGTAATGGTTTTATGAAAAAATCTGAATGCATACGAAAACAACAATAATTAATCCAAAAATTCATATTTTCCTTTAATACATATATATGTAGCTTTGCCTAAATAAATGCCAAGTTTCACTTTTAAAACACTGGATGCCCTACGGATTGAAGCTGTTCGGTCCTTGCGTTCCGTGTTGTAATACGATCGCTCTGCAATGGGTTGTAATACAATCATTCTCCAATGGATTGTAAGCAATACGATCGCTCTCCAATCGCCCTCTCAGGAAAAGCAGGAGACCATGTTGGGATTCCCCGTGGAGAAACGAGAAAAGAGTCAGTCTCCTAGGAATATATAAGTGCACGACAGGCACCAACAATTATTAACAGCAGCCGCAGATCTGCATGCAAAAGATGGTGACTTCTTCAAGTGATTTACAGTATTTTAGTTTTGGACAAAACAATTACACATTGCTTTGCTCTTAGTTCTTCTTTATAGTAAGTATGTCTATCTCATTTACTGAGTGGAAACTTTAACATACAAGGGAACAGCATTCATTTGCAAAATGGAGCATAGTATTTGCGAAAGAAAAAAGTGCGCACGAAGAAACTTCGAAAGCTCGACCAGCTCTTTTTGCGCAGAATCGATTAAACCCAAGTGCCGTTTCTGATTCACTTCAGAAACAAGTGAAAATATAATAAAATGGGTGATTATAAAGTCTTGTAGTTATTGACCTTAACCATTAAAGTATATTTTACCGAATACATTTCTTGTGAGAAAATGTATATTTGTACTTGTGCATCAGTCCGCGCACGTTGTTAATCCTGATTGGCTGATTGATAATCGTACATTATGTACTTCTGTTCCAAAAATCATGTATCATTTAAAAGTTAAGACTACAGGGCTCTAGGTATTTCACTTACTTTACCAGATATTCTCCTCGACCTCCTGACTCCCCCCCCCCCCCCACACACACAGCGAAAAACACATCCTCCCACGTGTTTGAAATCCTGGGAAAATGACTGTGCTTAGGGGTGCTGAAGTAAAAAGATAAAGCATAAAATAGATAAAGATAAAGCATAGAATAAATGTTGCCATTTGTGTTAATTATGTTTCCCATTTGTGTTTGATTTATAGGTTTATTGCTATTTAGTTATATAGTAGGATCTTAAATGGTGAGTTTTAGGAATTGTATTTTATATTTATATCTATTTATATTGTATTTTAGAGCTTCTGTCTTGTCATGCAGCTTTGCGCAAACTAGACAATATTCAGTGTTTTTCGTGTCTTGATTATTTTGTCTTTATGAGGTGTTTTTTTTTTCTTTTTCTTGATTGGAGGTTTAACGACCACTGTGAGCAACTCAATGGGCTATAAGCAAATATATATATACTAATAAAATTGATGCTAGCTGAATTAGTTATGATGCAATGTACAAACGTAGAATTCGCACAGAAGCGCTAAAGCAACAATCCGGAACGAATCGCCTCATACTATCGATAAAAACATACCACTATAAACCACAAATTTAAAAAACAAACAAACCAGAAACTAAAGAGAAAAATATATATATATATTAATGCAAAGAGACTCAAAAAAGCATTATAATCAAAAACAAACCTCTCAAGCCGATCTCATCAGGGGAACACCGGCTCGTGGATCATGACCTTTCGAAACTCAGCAAAAGCCGAAATAACCTAAGACCCGCTGAGGTGCCCCCAAGGTCATGGGAAGCAACAGATAAAGATCAATCTTATATACGAAGACCATTTAACAGAAAGGGAAAAAACCCGATCACGTGGTCCAATCATGACAGTATGCAAATAGGTATAAGCTGTGTAAGAAACCTATAAAGTAGATTAGTAAATAATTAGCCACAAGCAGCCCACCAAGTGGCATTTAGCAACCTAAGTTATTAAATTTGTAGGGCTTATATTAATAATGTCTGAAAAGTGTAATTGTTGACGAGTTTCGAAAAAATTCTTGGCTCTGGTATCAGCAAGTAGCTGCTTGAATTATCTTGTATTAAACCTGATTGCTAGTTCGTTCTTGCAGTCTTCTCCACAGATTCCTCAATTCAACGGTCAACATATTTGAATTATTGCAAATATCCATAATCCTGTGGAACTGTGAAATGATAACATTTCGATATATTGAGGTAGAAATATTTGAATTCCAATTAATGTAAAAATTTATGTCAAAAGAATACGTGTTCCTTTTGTCAAAAACTGTAGTTAAAAAGCCACCTTGCTGACTATCTCTTTCTATGTCCAAAAAATCTGTTTGATTATTTTGTTTCTTAGTTTTTATAAGTTTTAAATTGGGTGGATATAACTTGGATGACAATTCTTCAAAGTCTTCGTGTTCAAAAACTATGACGTCGTCAACATAGCAAAATATCCTCCCACGGTTGGTGTCAAAATACAAACCAGCCTTTCTTTCATACTGATATAAATAAAGGTTTGCCAAAACACTTGAGTACTTGGAGCCCTTCTCCCATGTGCACGTAGTTATTATCAACACAGTGTTTGAATAAATCGCCAGTCTCCATACTTCATATTGATTACCTCGTTGAACTCCTGAAAGAGCTCTTCACATATTTTATGTAAGTCCTCAATGCCAATACTAGTAAACAGGCTTTGGAAGTCATAAGTATCTATTGTTGTTATAGAATCTTTTTGAAGTGTATGTATAAATTCTAAGACCGGCTTATTGCTGTTAATAATCCAGGACCCTGATATATTTTGCAAGATTATTTTTAATTTATTTTCAAATAGTGGACTAACCTGACTGCAATAACAATTCCTTGCAGAAGTTATGAAGCGGAAAGCAACAGGAGATTTGTGAAATTTTGGGAGTGCGTATACAAAAAGGAAGTTAAAATTGTAAGTTTTTATTTTTAATCTCTTGTACAAAGCTATTATTTTTTTCATGATATCCATACTGCCTTGAGCTACCTGTGAACAAGTTTCACTATCCACAAGTTCAGCCCATAATATGTTGAAGTAGAATCCTTTACAAATAAAGGCTATGTTATTCTTTTGTTTTATCAATAGATACCATGGTGAATCTCTCCCTAAGTTCTTGAATTTGTTTTGAAAAAGTGTGTGGCTTGTGTTGGATCTTACCTTTACAGGCTGATGTGGCCGCGGCACCAGGTGAAGTATCGCCTGCAGTGAAGCACCCGATCTCTCCACCGAAAAAAAATAAATATCTAAATAAAAATAAAAAAAAACTAAAGAAAATTTTGTCAAAAATTTTGCTCTCCTCCTCTGCTGCTAGGGGCTAGCAAGGAGTTTTCCTACTTGCGTTGACAACCGAAAATTCTGCGACAACAAATTAATTATCTGATTCCAATAATTAATAATGACCTCCCATAATTAATTATAACAAATTAATTATTAACTTCCCGCAAAACCCGTACCGCGATTGGGCGTGGATGCCTGGATTTAACTCCAGCACGTCCCAATCTACCGAAAATCACAGCAACGCACACACACACTCGAAAAGATACCCAACGCTCATTTCACGTACGCTTGACATTTAATATCCAACGTTATATTATATACACTGCCACCTTTATCCATGAAGTGGCACAAAAATCTGCTGAGATGAATGTATGGTGGGCTGCTCTATCGGCAGCTTAATTATGCACAATGATTTAAACACTTTATCACTGATTAAACGATAATACTGATTCAACTAACTCTGATTTAACAATTAACACTTATTCAAACACTGTTCACTGATGAAATTCTAGTATGCACAATAAGCAAATAGAGCGAAGGAAACATATGTGAGAGATTACCAAAAACATTTAAATACACACTTTAGAAAACGATAATTGAGTACGAGCGTGGGTACCAGCAATTAAAATGATACAGTAATTATCATGACTGCCGCAGTTTAATTATAAGCTATATATATCTTTATACCATTACACATACCTGCATAGGCTTGATGCCAAATTAGCAGGGAAGAGCTCTTAAACTTATGGCCATAACACAAATAAAAATCACGAATAAAATGTGTTGGAGGCCTCCGCTGTCGTGCGTATTCATTTTCACAGGGGACAGAGTTCTATATGCTGTTCACTGTCCGACGGCACTTGTACGTCGTGAGCAAAAGTTCGTATAAAGACCACATACCTTGGCAACCGTTGTCTGAGGTCCTCAGCGCAGAGAAGTGGCAAGAAATGTCCTGCCTTTTTGGTATATAGACAGCCTAGGCAAAAGTGCACTAATGTCGACCTAGTATCGGTCGAGAAGTCCAAAGGACTGAGATGTCCTCGTTTAAGAGGGGATCATTCATAGCAATCCTTACTTGCCTCTCTGCTTCTTTTTCCGAGCTCTCCCAGCGGTCAGCTCTCCGGCCTTGGTTCCATGCCCCTCGCTGGTGCTGGTCTCGTGCGTGTCTTTTCGAATCCGCAGTCCGAATGAATGCCGCTTGCTTTTCTCTTCTCCTCGTTTCTCTCCTCTTTGTCCTGTCACCGGGCTTCTCTTAGCCACTTGAAAAGGGATTTATCACCTTGTTTTCAACTGTGGGTGATAGTCGGTTCTCCCTTATCCCGTTCAGTTCGGAGAAAAACTGCAACCACCGAATGTCTCTTGGCTTGCAGAGGGACTTTTGGGGGGTGAGTTTTGCAGTCTTTCGTTAGTTGAAAATGCACACGACTGTTGCTATGAGTCCGAAATAGAGATGGTCTGTTGCCATGTGGCCTTTCACAATTCTCGTTTGCCAGAAGGCTACGAATTATGCACTTATCAAATACTGAACAAATTTTAACAATGGCAGTGATGAACAAATTAGAGGATCAATTACCGTAATTAATTATAACTATGAGTGCTGCCTTGCAGTTACATCGAAACACAAATTTACCGCATAAATGAAATATAAAAATTTTCCACAAGTTAGGCTGCACCCTATAACAATCCTTCTAACTTCCAAAGAAAAAAATATGAATGTATTTTTTTTTTTTCTCATTGAAGAATGGAAAATTTTGAATATGGATATCTCCCTCTTTCCTATATTCCATGACATGTCTAATTCCGGATTTTAGACACATCAAGGGTAATGGGAAAGTATCGATAACATCTCTGATCCATTCATCGTTGCCCATAACAAGAAAAGAATATAAACATAAGTTACACAGGTGAGAGCCAATGTGCGTCCGACCAAAACCCTTTTGGACTCAAAGTGCCTTTCCTCTTATCTAGGTCTGCACTTCTGCGCGGTCCTGAGTTTGGCTCGCGAAATCTTCTTCCTCCTCACAACTGTATATTTCTGTGCTATCACTATCCTCCTCGTCTGCAACCATTTCTTCGCTGGATTTTTCCTCTTCAGCCTGATGTCCAAAGCTGAGAGGTTTCCCCACTCTCCCGTGCTCGTCTCGGGGTCTCAACGACGCTATCGTTATGATGGGGGGACTTTTTTCTTTGCTCCCCTCTGCGTTTCCTTCGTGAGCTGCTGCGTCCTTCAACATGGGAGCACGCTGGGCCGCTGTCCCGGTCTCTTCCAACCCCTGACGTGTTTCCGATTCATGCGGCTGAAGACAGCGCGTATCCCTTGCGATCACCGGCCAAGCGGGCGTCACCCAGTCATCATCCTGCTCTGAGAACTCTTCTTCATGATGCCTTTCGTCTGCGGTTGGCATACCTATGCTCAACGAAATTTCCTCATCCCCCTTTTCATCTTGAAATTGCCCTGTGTCAAACACCCTTCTCTGTGGTGGTTTGAAAATCCTGTCTACGTGTGTGAGTCGAGTTCGTCTCATATCATTTACTGGGGCGATTTTAAAGTTCACTGGGGATGTTTTCTCAATTACTCTGAAAGGTCCTATAGAAGGTTTTGCCAACTTTCGCGACCTTGTTTTAGATGCTGATGGGTCGTGCTGGTACACTATGTCCCCAATCTTGATCTGTTTGTCTACAGCCGACTTTGCTCGATATTCCCTGGAAGTTTGGGCTGCCTCTTCCAGATTATCCTTGACAATTTTATACGCTTCTTGCATCCTCGTGACTAAGCTCTCGGCGTAGCTCTGGGATTCAGCGTAGTTAAAAGGGATTTCCTCATTCAACAACTGTCCTGGCATGTTCAGATCTCTTCCGAACATGAGAAAGTTGGAGTGTTTCTTTAGTAGCACTGTGTGTCGCGCTTCTGTAGGACATGGCCACAAATTCTGTATACTTGTCCCAATCCTTTCCCTTAGGGGAACAATAAATTGCTAAAGAGTGCATTATTGTCTGAATTTGTCTTTCGGCTTGTCCGTCTGTCTGTGCATGGTGTGGAGATGTATTCAGTTTTTTGATGCCAAACTTACGGTACAACTCGGTCATTAAATCGGACAAAAAATTTGTTCCTCTGTCCGTGAGTAACAGATGTGGGACACCGTGACGCGCTATCACGTTAGAAGCAAATTTTTCGGCAATTTCTGCAGATCGCATAGTCTTTAATGGAATCAGCTCGATGTACTTAGTGAATGAGTCGGTGACAACCAATAAATATTTATTTCCATCCTCTGTCAGTGGGAGAGGTCCAGCGATATCCATCGAAATTTTGGACCATGGGACAGATACAATTTCCGGGGTAATTAGACCCGCTTTTTGCTTCTTTTTGAAACCACGACGTTTCAGGCATTGTTCGCAACTCGCCGTGTAGTTCTTGATGTCTGAGAACATGTTAATCCAAAAGTATTTCTGTTTAATTCTCCCAAGGGTCTTTTCAAAACCGAAGTGACCGGCGCATAGTCCGTCATGTTCTGATTTCATCACTTCTGATTTTAACTTATCAGGTATCACTAACTGTTCTGCGATCAATTTCCGTGGGCTGTTTTTTGCTGGTAAGGCAAAATGAAATAGAAGGTCGTCCCTCATAAAATAGGTGTCAGTAATTTTGTCGACTGCTGAATAATCACGCCCTTCAAGACAATCAATTACTTCAGCTAATTTAGGATCTGTTCTTTGTGCTGATTTCAGAGTTTTGTTATTAAGTGGTACAACTGCGACTGTATCATTGGCTTCCACTGCTGCAATGTGCCTAGATAACACGTCGGCGTTTGTGTTTTTCTTTCCTGGTCGATATTGCACATCGAAGTTATACTCCGACAGACTAAGATTCCATCTGACCAGTCTAGAATTAGGAGTTTTCAAATTCATAAGCCACTTTAGAGGTCTATGGTCGGTAATAACCGTAAACTGCTGACCTACCAAATATTCGCGCCAATGGGTGATGGATGATACTATTGCCAGTGCTTCCTGTTCTGTCGTGCTGTAATTTTTCTCAGCTGGATTAAGTTTCCTGCTAAAGTAAGCGATGGGATGTCTGTGTCCTTCGTCATCCTCCTGCTCGAGAATACCGGCAATCGCTACTTTGGAGGCGTCTGTGGTGACGAAAAATTTCTTGCTGAAATCAGGAAATATTAATAGTGGCTCACTCACTAGTGCATGTTTCAGCTCTTGAAAAGATTTCTCGCAGTGTTCGTCCCAAATGAATTTCACGTTTCTCCTAGTAAGGTTTGTTAGCGGTAAGGCAATGGACGAAAAATCTTTGATGTGGCGCCTATAATATCCTGCCATTCCAAGGAATGCTCGAACATGTTTCACTTTCCGTGGAGTAGGGAATTCCCGAACAGCTTCCACGTTCTGTGGGTTAGGTCTAATGCCCTGACGATCTAAAAGGTGCCCTAGGTATGTAACTTCTTCCGCCAAAAATTCACACTTACTGGGCTTAATTTTTAGATGGTGCTTCCTTAATCTCTGGAAAATTAATTCCAATTTCTCAAGGTGTTCAGATAATGTCCTGGAGGCACACAAGATGTCATCCACATATACCAAAATGCCATCATCTCTTTTGTCCATAAATAGAGAATCAAGTGCTCTTTCAAATGTTGCCGGACTGTTGCAAAGTCCAAAAGGCAAGCGATTCCACTGGAAATGTCCGAATTCGCATGAGAAAGCAGTTTTATGCTTATCCTGTTCTCTAACTTTAATTTGGTGATAACCAGCCAAAGGTCAATTTTTGAAAAATACTTGCATCCATGTAGTAAGGATAAAGTTTGCTGGATTCGGGGAACAGGGTAGCTATCCTTTCGGGTAATTTCATTTAATTTTCGAAAATCAATACAGAAACGATAAGAGTGTCCGCGTCTCACGAGAACAATAGGAAAGCTGTAGGGACTATCTGATTTTGATATGATTCCTGCGTCAAGTAATTCGTTTACCTGAGCTTTTACTTCGGGTCTTAGGGCATGTGGTACAGTATACTGACGCAACTTAATAGGTTTGTCATCCGTGAGATGAATTTCATGCTCTGTAAGATCCGTACCTTCACAGTCTAAAGAATTCCGTGCAAAAACATCAGAATATTTCTGCAATAACTTTAGCATTTTCTTTCGTTCGCTAAATTCCAGGTGGTCTAATTTAAAATCTTCCACCGAGATTGGTTGAGATTTTCGGGATGTTCCTTGCGAACAACGCTTAACTTCCACTGGTTCTACCTGAAAGAGTTTCGTATGTTTATTTAACCAAATTGGTGAATCACTGTGGTTAGCTGCTCTTACATCATACAGTCCGCTTGCCGAAACATTATTAACTGAACGTGCTAACAGTAACCTATTTCTGCGTGCTCTCGGTAATGGCTCGAACATAATACTTCCTTCTGTTTTCCCCACTGAGGGTTTACTAAGCGCCACTTGGAGAAAAGTTTCGCTGTTGGGGGGAATGCAAGTTTTACGAGTCAGTGCTGCTATCCTGGGGTGTCTGTTGGAAACATCATTACCTCTCCGCTCCTGTGGGGTGGGTGGCTGAGATGGGGGTCAGGGAAGTGAAGCTGGTTTGTATCTGCTTCGAACGTAAGACGGTGGTTTCGTAAAGCATCTATTCCCAACAAAGCTGAGTAATTTTGACTCAGGGGATTTTTTGTCACAAATGCCTTGACCCATATGTCTCTTCCCTTAATTCGCAGATTTACCTCGTAGCAACCCAGCGTTTGAATCACTTCTCCTGTGATGCTTTTGATTTTTACATTTAAATCAACAGATTTTAACTTTCTGCGAAATTTTAATCTACGATAAGCATCGCTAGCTAATAAAGTGACTGATGACCCTGTGTCAATTAGCACTTTAATTTTATCCCCATCCAGATCCGCATTAATGATTGGTAAATCATTCCCATTTTTCATAGACACGTACCGCACTTTAGAGGGTTTTAAATATTTCTGAGCCGCACTACCTCTCACAGTTCGACTCCGATTCAGTTTAACTGTTTGTTCTTACGCTCGGGTCCTTGAGCACTAAACTTTCCTGTTGATTGATAATGAGTATCTCTGTCGTTGTTATTCCTAAACCTCTGTTTCGGTGTTGTTTCTACCCTATCCCTATTTCGACCGTTATTCGGGCATAGCCTGATCACATGACCTTCCTGTCTGCATCCGTAGCACACAATCCTGTTGCTCCTGTACTGCGCTTGCTGGTTCTCAGCACGCGAGCGATTTCGAGTACCCGATCCTCTGCGTTCATTATTATTTGCCCCATACTGTCGAACGAGTTCGAGTCCAGATGACTGAAACCTGGGTAACTGCAAACTTTCTTCCTCTCTGGAGTTTCTTTCTCGTCTCCGATTTTCGCTTTCCTGAAAATTTACGGCTAACTGACCCACTGATCTTTCCGTCGCTTCCATTCGTGCCATCATCTCTTCCAAAGTACGCGCTAATAAATCAGATCCTGGGTTTGTTTCCGATCTCTCTACTGCATTTACTGATGCTTTCTTACTCATGAGCGCCAAATTATCTTCTTCCTGAATTGCTGTGAGAATAGCAGCGTCTAGAGTTTCTGGGCACTTCGTTAAAACCCAGCGCCTGATAGATTCGGATAAACCAGATACAAACTGACACATCACTGTCTGATCCCTATGCTGCCTGATGTCTTCTGACATATCAGTTGTATGACCAAAATATTTTGCCGCTGCACTTTTGAGTCGCGTTGCATACTGTCTTACATCTTGTCCCGGCATTTGAACACAACTCATGAATTGTTTCATACGGGTAATAAGAGGTTCTTCCGCTTGGAAACGATCGATCACTAGACGTTTAAAATTTTCATAATTTCCTTCTAATCTCAGCTCATCACTATCTGACAAAAATTCTGCAGCCCTTTCCCTGAATTTCGACTTTACTACTGCCAATTTTGTTTGTTCGCTCCATCTCCCTACTGTAGCTACATTTTCTACATCTTGAAAAAAATGTTTGGCACGATATAGAGGATCTGTGCCTGTAAAATATCTGAGCATATTAATGCATCCTGCTATCTGTTCACCGCCGTACATTAACATACCTGGAGCTGTCATTCTAGTCTCTGACACTCCTGCGATACTTGTTACTGAATTACTAGTTACCAGATCAGTTGATTCTCCTGTGGGAATACCATGTTCCTCCCCATCATGATGATCAGAATCATCTGAGTCAGTAGGTTTGGTATTCGGCTTCTCTCCTTTATTTGCCATATTTAAATACACTTAACCTAAGGCAGTCTTTTACACAAAAATGCTTAAGGCTTACAATACTTATGATATGCTAAAATATGCTCGTACTGAAATAAATTTGATATGGCAGTCAATTCGCAATATTCCGAACGTTTGTGTGTGTTGCTCTGCTTTGGAGGTACAAACAAGTAAGAATCCTGGTCATCGGAACCAATTGTTGGATCTTACCTTTACAGGCTGATGTGGCCGCGGCACCAGGTGAAGTATCGCCTGCAGTGAAGCACCCGATCTCTCCACCGAAAAAAAATAAATATCTAAATAAAAATAAAAAAAAACTAAAGAAAATTTTGTCAAAAATTTTGCTCTCCTCCTCTGCTGCTAGGGGCTAGCAAGGAGTTTTCCTACTTGCGTTGACAACCGAAAATTCTGCGACAACAAATTAATTATCTGATTCCAATAATTAATAATGACCTCCCATAATTAATTATAACAAATTAATTATTAACTTCCCGCAAAACCCGTACCGCGATTGGGCGTGGATGCCTGGATTTAACTCCAGCACGTCCCAATCTACCGAAAATCACAGCAACGCACACACACACTCGAAAAGATACCCAACGCTCATTTCACGTACGCTTGACATTTAATATCCAACGTTATATTATATACACTGCCACCTTTATCCATGAAGTGGCACAAAAATCTGCTGAGATGAATGTATGGTGGGCTGCTCTATCGGCAGCTTAATTATGCACAATGATTTAAACACTTTATCACTGATTAAACGATAATACTGATTCAACTAACTCTGATTTAACAATTAACACTTATTCAAACACTGTTCACTGATGAAATTCTAGTATGCACAATAAACAAATAGAGCGAAGGAAACATATGTGAGAGATTACCAAAAACATTTAAATACACACTTTAGAAAACGATAATTGAGTACGAGCGTGGGTACCAGCAATTAAAATGATACAGTAATTATCATGACTGCCGCAGTTTAATTATAAGCTATATATATCTTTATACCATTACACATACCTGCATAGGCTTGATGCCAAATTAGCAGGGAAGAGCTCTTAAACTTATGGCCATAACACAAATAAAAATCACGAATAAAATGTGTTGGAGGCCTCCGCTGTCGTGCGTATTCATTTTCACAGGGGACAGAGTTCTATATGCTGTTCACTGTCCGACGGCACTTGTACGTCGTGAGCAAAAGTTCGTATAAAGACCACATACCTTGGCAACCGTTGTCTGAGGTCCTCAGCGCAGAGAAGTGGCAAGAAATGTCCTGCCTTTTTGGTATATAGACAGCCTAGGCAAAAGTGCACTAATGTCGACCTAGTATCGGTCGAGAAGTCCAAAGGACTGAGATGTCCTCGTTTAAGAGGGGATCATTCATAGCAATCCTTACTTGCCTCTCTGCTTCTTTTTCCGAGCTCTCCCAGCGGTCAGCTCTCCGGCCTTGGTTCCATGCCCCTCGCTGGTGCTGGTCTCGTGCGTGTCTTTTCGAATCCGCAGTCCGAATGAATGCCGCTTGCTTTTCTCTTCTCCTCGTTTCTCTCCTCTTTGTCCTGTCACCGGGCTTCTCTTAGCCACTTGAAAAGGGATTTATCACCTTGTTTTCAACTGTGAGTGATAGTCGGTTCTCCCTTATCCCGTTCAGTTCGGAGAAAAACTGCAACCACCGAATGTCTCTTGGCTTGCAGAGGGACTTTCTTTTGGGGGGGTGAGTTTTGCAGTCTTTCGTTAGTTGAAAATGCACACGACTGTTGCTATGAGTCCGAAATAGAGATGGTCTGTTGCCATGTGGCCTTTCACAATTCTCGTTTGCCAGAAGGCTACGAATTATGCACTTATCAAATACTGAACAAATTTTAACAATGGCAGTGATGAACAAATTAGAGGATCAATTACCGTAATTAATTATAACTATGAGTGCTGCCTTGCAGTTACATCGAAACACAAATTTACCGCATAAATGAAATATAAAAATTTTCCACAAGTTAGGCTGCACCCTATAACACTTGTCTTGATGTAAGTACTGGAATTTAGAGATTCGTGTCTTGATAAGCTTCAGGGTTTTACATATCCATTCAAAGAATGCAGGGTATGTTACCTGAAACCTAGATGATATATGCATGGCAAATTTTATCAAATCTGTTCTTATGCCAATCATAAGTTGTTCCCAAGCATGGTTTCTTTGAGTTCAGAAATTAGCACCGCGTGCTAGTAGTGAACGTAATCCTTTGTCCTTCACAATATCTGTGTTACCAGATACTATATGACCATGATGTTCATTAACAAAAGCTGCTAGGTCACTTTCTTCACAATGGCGAGGTAGAGTTGTTAATGATTCAGAATTTTTCTTTAAACTTGCCATTTCCTTATAGTTGTATAGCCTTCTTCCCAATGATGGACCATATTTATAACTCGTTACAATGCCTACTCCATTGACAGGAAAGCAGCCCTCAGCTTCTCGGAATATGTGATTAAAGCCAGCTTTGTCAAATATCCTGTGCATGAACTACACTGTGCAGTACACCCTTTTACAATTATTACTATTCTTTAAGTTGTCTCCACTCAACTTGAACTGTAATAGATCTTCAATAAGATCTCTTTTATGCTTATCAGAGTATTTATAACTTTCATGAAAACTTCTAAGGGCTCTTATTTTTCTTCTACACTGCTGGCCACCCAAAATGCAACACCAAGAGGGACACGAGATAGCAAAGCCAGATTTATTTATTTTTTGATTGGAGGTTTAACGACTACCGTGAACAACTCAATGGGCTATAAGCAGTCGCCCGTCGCTAATTTAGGGTAACTGGTTCCATGGAAGGGAGAGAGCCAGTGCCGTAAGGCAAACACAACATCCATGCCTCACCGGGATTCTAACCGGGACCCCTTTCGGACGAATAATCAGAGGCTATCGCTTAGACCACTGCGCCACCGGGGCGGCAAAGCCAGATTTACTGGACACATAACAGATACAAAGATGAAACGATCGAGCTTACAGGCCCGTGCGACTTGCAGAACACGCAGACATCAATAGTTCGTGTGGCCCCCATGGCTTGCAACAACGGCCGCTACACGCCACCGCATCGAACGAAAGAGGCTTTGGATGTGGGCTTGGGGTATGTCGGTCCAGGCTGCTTCCACACGTTGCTACAGTTCATCAGACGTAGCCGCGGGTGGTGCTTGCCGGGCCACTCGGTTGCCGATCAGTGACCAGACGTGTTCGACATATCGGGAGAACATTAGGACCACGGCAGCAGTGACACCTGGTGGGCCGTGAAGAATTGTTGCACGATGCGTTTCACGTGCGGGCGTGCATTGTCCTGTTGAAACGTGGCCGCTGGCAGGTCTTGCCCGTAAGGGAGGACTACAGGCTCCAAAACGACGGAGATGTAGCGGTGCCTGTTGAGTGTACCGGCGATGCGTACTAGACGGGTGCGGGTGTCATATCCAATTGCGACCCAAACCATAAGGCCCAGCGACGGACCGGTATTGCGATGCATAATGCAGGCGTCATACAGTCGCTCGCCGCGGTGCCGCCACACACGGATCCGACCATCGTGGTGTTGCAGGCAGAAGCGGGATTCGTCGGAGAAGACAATGTCGTGCCATTCCGTAGTCCAGGTGCTGCGTTCAACGGCCCACTGCCGCCATACTCGCCGGTGGTGTTACGTCAATGGTAGTCGGAGTAATGGGTGTCGTGCGATAAGTCCCCGCTCCTGCAGACGACGTCGAACGGTACGTGCTGACACAGGTTGTTGCGCAACACCCTAATTCCTGCGCTAACGTTCGTGATGTGGCGGTGCGAGCCGTCAATGCCCGCCGCACAACATGACGGTCCTCTCGTTCGGTGGTGTGCCGCGGCTGCAGCAATCGTTTACTTCGGTCCATCCGTCCCTCCTGCTCCTGCACGGACCGAATCCATACTCGCCTCACTGTGGCTGGATGTACCACACGGGCGCCGATGTCCCGGTACGATAAACCGTTGTCACGATAAGCCTCTATTCTTGCTCCGTCGAACTCCGAAACGTGCTGTAATGACTGCCGTATTCTGCGACGTGGCATCAGGAAGCTTCCCACGTACAGGTCCGGCAGCACAACACACTTCCACTATTTACACCCCGCCTGTTGTGCACCCTTCTTATAGTGCTTCTCGGTGGAGTGCCGGGCGCACATGATTTGCATATGCCCTGCAATGCTAATCGTTTGCATGCCCTCTCGCGGGCGACACATGCTGCGAATTTCAGGCCAATCGGATGCTTCCTTCTTGGTGTTGCATTTTGGGTGGCCAGCAGTGTGTTTAGACCAAATATTTTCTTCTTGCAGTAAGGTACAATTTTGTCATTATTTCCATCTATGTCTTCTAGAAACTTCTGGAAATCAACAAATCTCTGTTTCTGCAATCCCTTACCTCTACAACCTCTGTTCTTTCTATTGCCCGCTATAGTAAACGGTTTAAATTTGAAGTTTTGATAAACTGGATTTTCTTTAATGCTGATATGATTGTAAAGATTTTTACCATTAAAAATTTTATTTAACCCGTGCTGGTATATCGTCTCTAATTGAAGCATAAATAAATTTTTCAATTCACGGCGCTGTTCAAGATTTTCTTCTTGGTCCAAAATTTTGCCAAAGTGTTATAAAAGCTATAACTCTGAAAGTGTGTTAGCTCTGCATCTTTTTTCTTAAAAAATCTGATGTCGAACCTGTGCCCACTTATTCTAATACACTGGCGGAAAGTGAAAAAAGAACACCAAGACGGAGACGTCTGATACCAACGAAATACAGAAGATAACGTGATCAAAACATTATGGCAAAATACAGCTGTATTTGCTGGTAAACTGAAAAATAACATTTCCATGTAACATGGTTAGTACGAGGTTAAAGCGCCATGAACTGCGTCACACTGTGCAATATTGGCATGGAGTCTGTCGTACAGATGTTGGATGTAAGTTTGGGGTACTGAGTTCCAAGCATCCTCAACCTGGACGCGTAAATCGGGGATGGTCGTGGCTGGCCGTGGAGACCAGATAAGTCGTTGTCCCATAAAATCCCATACGTGCTCAATGGGAGACAAATCCGGTGAACGTGCAGGCCATGGAAGTTGTCTCACACCCTGAAGTGCATGTTGCGTTGCACGTGCCGTGTATGGGTGTGCGTTATCTTGCTGGAAAACACCACGATGGACCGACCTTACAAATGGCACAACAACGGGCTGAATGATGTTGTTGATGTAGGAGGTGCTGTTTAACGTACCCGGTACAAACACTCGTTGTGTACGGGAGCGATAGCTGATCACTCCCCACACCAGGAGACCAGGTGTAGGCCCTGTGTGTCGCTGGCGGATGCAAAAAGAGTGGAGACGCTCCCCTGTGCGTCTGCGAACAAGCATACGGCCATCGGAGGCTCCCAAGCAATATCTGCTTTCATCGCTTAACACGACAGATCGCCATTGCGTTCTCCAGTGCAGACGTTGGCGACACCACTGCAGCCGTTCCTGACTGTGGGCTGGAGTCAGAGGCACACGTGCACGTAGTCCTGCATCCAGTAGACGGTTGCGGATTGTTCGCACAGTCACCTCAGGTGCAACGGCAGCTCGGATTTGCGTCACAGTGGATGTTCTACTTGACAACGCCGCTCTTATGCGTCGATCGGTTCGCTCATCAGTCCGTCTGTGACTCCCGGTTCCACGTCTTCTCGTGTGGGAATGTTCCTCGGACCATCTACGCCACCATCGGACTACCACCGATACTTCGCGTCCAATTTGCTCCACAATACGACGATACGACCACCCGGCCTCGCGGAGTCCGACTAGACGACCTCGCTCAAAGTCCGATAACTGCTGACATCGTTCACGTCTTCCATGTCCAGGCATTGCAGCTTCTCAGGGTCTTCGCACGTGTCCGTACGCCGACGACTGATTACATTCACTTCGCCGTACTCCTTAAATACCACCGCCGATAATTTGCATATTATGCCATGCTGTGGCGTAAGCGCTCACCGGTTGGTCCCGAAATTAACATCACACCTACGTAAACTCGACCCCATTAACATATGTAAATTTCATATTCGTCCGCGAATTCCTTCTTGGTGTTCTTTTTTCACTTTCCGCCAGTGTGTGTATATATATATACTGCATATAAACAAAATAAAATAACTGTCCATTGCATAATTTGCGTTATTTCGAAATACTGTCCATTGCACAATTTCTTCGGCATGCTGCATTTTGTACAATCTAGATTATTGGTCTTGTTTTAAAATATATTGATGTAATTAATGTATTTACTTCCGTATGTTTTTTAACCTACTATATATATAATCATCGTCAACCATTATCAATCTACTGCGGGACGAGGGTCTCCCCAAATTTCCTCCACAGCGGTCTGTCTTGTGCCAGTCTCCTCCATGTCACGCCCGCATACTTTCGTATTTCATCCACCCATCTCCCATGTAGTATTCTTCTGGGTCTTTTCCTGTCCCTTGGAATCCAATCTAAAACTTCGGCTGTCCATCGATGGTCTGTCCTTCTGGCCGTATGTCCATCACATTGCCATTTCAGGGATTTAACTCTGATCATGATTTCTTCCACTCTTGTCATTTTTCGGATCCACGAGTTCCTCTTCTTATCTCTCCTGGTTACACCAAGCATGCATCTCTCCATGCTTCTTTGAGTTGTCTCCAGCTTTAGTTAAGGCCCACGTCTTTGCACCATACGTAAGCACTGGAAGGATGCATTGATCAAACACTTTTCTTTTAAGACATAATGGCATATTACTCTTGAAAATAATGTTGTTTCTTCCAAAAGCTCTCCAGGCAAGTTTTGTACGCCGATTAATTTCTTCATCAAGGTGACCCTCACTTGATATCAGCTCTCCAAGATAAACGTACGCATCTGTTATCTCCAGTTTTTCTCCATCAATCGATAAATCTTCATTTCTTGTAAAAGCATTGAACATCACTTTTGTATTCTGAAAGTTCATTTTTAATCCCACTTCTTTACTTTTGTCAGCAAGTTCCTGGATCATACCCTGCAGCTCTGATGGGTTAGTTGCAAAAATGACTACGTCATCAGCAAAATGATGGTGGGTTAGATAATCTCCATTAATCTTTATCCCTTTGTTTTCCCAGTTCGGTGATTGAACGACATTTTCTAACGTGGCATTAAAGAGCTTGGGAGATATGGTGTCACCTTGTCTCACTCCCTTTCCAATTTTTATGTATGTTGTATTTTCAAACAGGCGAATCTTTGCACTTGCATTTTCATAGATGGTATTAATAATATTAATGTATGCATCTTCAATACCGCAGGATTTCAGAGCCATTGAAACTGCTGATGGTTTCACCGAATCAAAAGGCTTTTTCATAATCAATAAAAGCCATGCACAATGGAAGTTCATATTCCCTCGCTCTTTCAATTAGTTCTGTCAGTACGTGGAAATGATCTACTGTGCTGTAGCCACTCCTGAATCCAGCTTGTTCCCTCGATTGAGCCATGTCCAGTGTTACCTTCAAGCGGTGTGAAAGAACTTTAGTGAAAATTTTATAAACCACTGATAGGAGGCTGATAAGTCTAGTTCCTCAGATACTCAATATCTTCGTTTTTATGTAGCCGAATCATTGTAGCGTTGTTCCAATCCTCAGGAATCTTCCCTTCATTAAGGCATCGAGTGAAAGTTTGGGCGAGTACTGTTTCGATTTCTCCACTTGCTTCTTGTATAACGTCTACAGTAATTTCATCTTCTCCTGGAGCTTTTCCCCGCTTCATGTTCTTGATTGCATGTGCAACTTCTGCTGGAAGGACTGGAAGAACTCTTGTACTGATACCTTTCATGATGTCTGGAGTACATGTATCATCCCTTTCATATAATTTAGAGTAGAAACATTTCACTCTTGTCA
The DNA here is from genome assembly GCA_039090855.1 of Macrothele yani. Lineage (NCBI taxonomy): Eukaryota > Metazoa > Arthropoda > Arachnida > Araneae > Macrothelidae > Macrothele > Macrothele yani. Next base: position 73,014,458 of record CM077001.1, read on the forward strand.
AATTTCGCCTCTATTTCTTGTTACAAAACCATCTTCTTTTCTCAGTGCCATAATCTGTTTTCTTCCCTTACTGAGATGTCCCTTTGCTATCTTTAGGCTTTGGTTGTTTTCAATTGCTTTCCTCACTAGTTCACAGTTGAATTTCATTACGTTTTCAGTGATACTTTTTCGCACTGTCTTGCACAGCTCTATATATTCCACTTTAGAAGTCACATCTTCTTTAGTTGTCCTCATCTCTCTTCTTTTTGCATCAACATTTTGGTTTTTCCTGATAATTTGTTCACATGCAACTTGTTCTTAGACCCAGCTAATTTTGTTGCCGATTCCATAAGAGCGTTGGTTACTTTTCGGTTAACTTCAGAAATATCCACTTCTTCCGATGTTAGGCCTTCTAAAGCAGAGAATCTGTTCTTCAGTTCCAAGTTGAAGATATTATGGTGTTTTTAAGGTTGGTTATGTCAATACATTTTGTTTGTCTTACGAGCGTGCCACGTTTGAGTTTAGTGTTGAGCTGCATCTTAACAATCACTACCTGTGTTGAACTGGTTTAGCGCACTGCAGTCTTCTATGACGAAATTTTTGTTACACATAAAATCAATTTCACTTGTCATCCCATTTGGATGTCTCCGTGTCCATTTCCTGTGTGGCGTTTTCTTGAAAAAGGAGTTCACGATAAAAAACACTTCTGCGTCTGCAAACTCAACAAGAGTATTTCCACGCTGGTTTCTGTTGCCGTGGCCAAATTTGCCTACTGAAGTTTCATTCTGTTGTCGTTGCCCTATTTTTGCATTGAAATCTTCCATAATTATCTTCAAGTGCTGCTTGCCTTTATTATTTAGATGACGAATTTCCTCATAAAATTCTTCAATTTCTTCTTCAGGATGACTTGTGGTTGGTGCATAAGTTTGAATAATCTGAGCCTTGTATCTTCTCGAGAGTTGGATAACGAGTCGTGCAGCTCTGTCAGAGGAACTTTCAACTTGTACAACTTTATCTTTCAGTTTCTTGTTTATTATAAATCCAACACCAGTAGTTCTGCCAGTATCTGTCCGACGATAGTAGCTCGATAGTAGCTCTGTCCACTTTTCAGTTCAATGAGATCTTCTCATGAAAGAAATACGGGATTACGCCATATAATACGAAATTTGAAGATCACAATCCGATTTTTGGCGTAAATGTGACAAGGATGGTAAGTCAGATAATATCCGAAAACTTGAAACTTTTCATCGTCCTGGAGTGGGACTCGAACCAGCGTGTCCCAGAAAACGCCCGGGTATGCTAACTACATCACCTGACCTTATATATATATATAAATTTTAGATTGGAGGAAAAGGCCCAGAAGAAGACCACATGGGAGATGGGTGGATGAAATTCGAAAGTATGCAGGGGTGACATGGAGGAAACTGGCACAAGACAGACCGTTGTGGAGGAAACTTGGGGAGACCTTCGTCCAGCAGTGGATTGTTAATGGTTGACGATGATGATGATGATATATATATATATATATATATATGGGATGTAAGGTCAGGTGATGCGTAACATCACAGCCTCTCCTTGACAAATGTCAACCCCGCCTTCTCGTGGTGCATCCTGTTCCCACTAAAGGGGTCTGACGGCCGCTAATAGCGGTATAACTATACCATCGGGATTACAGGAAATGCTATGCCCCACTCACCACAACCCGCTTTGCCAGCGTGGTGAGTTATGGCCAAACCCCTCCAAAATGACTCCACAACCTAAATCTTGGCCCTCAGTCTCCGGCAGCTGGAATGTACCTGGCCAAGGCAGCGGCCAGTGTTACATGAAGGCGGGGGTGCTAAGAATCACCGGAAGACCGGACTAAGCTGCCATCTGATGCTGACCTTGGCTACGTATAATGGTTGGTTGGTTGTTCAATTTTTATGGCGCAAAGGCCATGTTTGGCCAAAGAGCGCCAGACACAAGACAAACAAACTGTATTAAAAAAGTGGTACAAAACTTAAAATCTGGCTAATGAAATAAAACTGAGGAATGAGAATGATGGAAGGGCTAAAAAAACAATGAAACAAAAAGTATTTAAACATGATACAATGGTTAAAAACTAGATAATTAAGTAAAACTGAGGAATGAGAATGATGATAGGGCTAAAATCTAGATACGTTTAAAAAAGTCAATTTGTTTAAAAAATGAGAAGACAGCGACAGTATCGCAGTGGTCATTGAGGAGCCGCTGCAGTGTAGCGGCGTCCTCGTTCAACAAATGAGAATGAAAGAAATGAAAACTTACATCACGAAAACGAACACAGGTACACAGAAGATGAGTAACGGTGATTCGGCAATTGCACATCTCGCACATCGGTGCAGTGTCACCACACAGCAAAAAACGACAATGCCCAATGCGGAGACGCGCACACAGCAGTGAAACGACAATGCCCAATGCGGAGACGCGCAAGCACCACTTCCTCCCTACGGTTCCGACGATATAAGGTTTTCCAGACTTCAAGATTCGGTTTAATACGATGCAGCTTATTTTCCACCTGTTGGTCCCACAGACCCTGCCACGTTCGCTTGATACAGTCGCGAACGATAAAGCTCAAATCCCGGTGAGACAGTGGCAAGGGTGTGACGACCAAAGAGGAAGCAGATCTAGCAGCCGCATCAGCACACTCGTTACCCGAGATTCCAACATGTCCAGGAATCCAGCAAAACTGAACCTGAAAACCGGCCTCGAGCAAACGACGAAGCAACCGTCTTACATCCAAGAGAAAAGGATGGTCACGGCAATCCGCAAATGATAAGGACTGCAAGACACTTAAAGAATCCGTATAGACCATAGCACAATGATGAGAACTCGACTGAACATGGAGAAGGGCGAGATACACAGCATGCATCTCCGCCGAAAACACCGTGGCCTCAGCTGGGATCCGCGCTACTGAAACGTCATCAACACAGACAGCCGCGGATTCAACAACTCCATACATCTTGGAGCCATCAGTAAAAATAGGAGTGTAGTCAGAATTGAGGTCACGGTGCTCAGCGAAGAGCTGCTGGTACACTGACGCAGAGGTTGAGGATTTATCGAAAGATGTAAAGGTGGTATCAACCATGACACCAAGTGGGTGCCATGGAGAATCCCCAAAGCCCCTGGTCTCTCCAACAAGTGACAAGTCGAGCCCTGCATCACGGGCTACAGCCGCCATACGAAGACCGAAGGTTGAAATGTACGAGGGCCGGTTCCCGAATAAACGAGCATGCTGGGAATGAAAAACTGTATTGTATAAAGGATGGTCTGGAAGACATCTAACTTTCAGGTAGAATTGAATAGACAGCTGCAGACGGCGTAATTCAAGCGATGGTTCGTTCGCGTCAGCGTAAAGGCTGGGAATTGGAGATGTTCGAAATGCCCCCGAACAAAGACGCAGTGCTTGATGGTGAATAGTGTCCAAAGGCCGGAGAACGGAACGACGAGCAGAGCCATACACGATACAACCATAATCCAGTTTCGACCGTATTAAGGAATGGTAAATGCGAATTAAACACATCCTGTCTGCGCCCCACGAGACTCTCGAAAGTATCTTCAGAATAGATAGAGCCCGCAGACAGGAAATCTTGAGCCGCCGAACGTGCGCACGGAACATAAGCGCATGGTCGACGGTCAGTCCAAGGAACTTGGTCTCCGGCAAAACTGGTATGGCTGCACGGTCTAAAAACAGCTCTGGGTCAGGATGGAGGCCGCACCTCCGGCAGAAATGGACACACGCTGTCTTGTCGGGAGAAAGAACAAAACCATTGCTATTCGCCGCTTTAAAGATCTAGTTAATCGCAGACTGCAACTGCCTTTCAATAAAATTCATACTTGATGACGAGCAGAAAATGTGTAAATCATCAACATAAACAGTAGCCGAAACCGAAGGAGGAAGATTTGTGAAAAGACAATTAATGCGAAGGATGAACAATGTGACAGATAAAATGCAACCTTGAGGAACACCTTGTTCTTGATGGAACGGTGCCGAGAGCGTCGTACCCAGGCGCACCTGGAACCCCGATTGCGAAGAAAATTAACGATGAAGGTTGGAAGATTTCCTCGCAATCCGCATGCGTGGAGGTCACGGATAATACCGTACCGCCACGCTTGATCATAAGCTTTTTCAATATCAAAAAATACATAACCAGGTGCTGCCTACGCACGAACGCCTCGCGCACAGTTGTCTCAAGGTGCAGGAGAGGATTGTGAGGTGAACGATGACGGCGAAAGCCGCTTTGTGATGGTGAAGGTACTTGATGATATTCTAAAAAATGAACTAACCGGGAATTAACCATGCGTTCAAGAACTTTACACAGACAGCTAGTGGGAGCAATTGGCCGATAACTAGAGGGAGACTTAGGATCCTTGCCAGGTTTGGGAAAAGGCAGAACAAAAGCTTTTCGCCAAGATTCCGGGAAACTGTGCTCCGACCAAATACGATTGTACAGGATTAAGAGATTCTCGAGAGACGACTGCGAGAGATGACGGAGCATGTCATAGTGGATGCCATCGGGACCGACAGATGTAGCGCCGGACCGATGCAGAGCCACCCTGAGTTCAACCATGCTGAAGGGGGTGTTATATCCCGTGTCGTGAAAATGCGCAAAGGAGATTCTCTGGCGTTCCACAGTGGATTTTATCCTTTGAAAAGAAGAAGGATACGCCAGGTCACTCGACACGGAAGCAAACGCCTCCCTCGAACAATCAGCAATCTCCCCGACTCCAGCATATGTGCAGCCGTTACTCTCGAGAATGAAGATCTGGTAAGAGCTGTAGTTACCCCGGATCTTACGAATCTTGTCCCACACACTTTTCGAACTGGCACGTGAAGTGAGAGCTGACACATACATACTGGATCCAAGACTCCCTCTTGCTACGTCGACGCACCAACCGAGCATAGGATTTTGCTCGTTTGAATGTAACGAGATTAGCATCGGTTGGATAACGCCGAAACGTAGACCAGGCCTTATGTTGAGCTCTCCTAGACGCTGCGCATTCAGGGTTCCACCAAGGCTTCAGACTTCTAGAGAGTGTCGTAGATGTTTTTGGTATAGAAAGATCAGCTGCCTGAAGAATACAATTTGTGACTTCAAGAACCGCTGCGTCGATTGACTCTTGGGTCACCATTGCAGAAGATATCAATGCTGACGGTGTGAAGACCTCCCATCTCGCACACTCCATCCTCCACCAAGGAGGGCGGGAGGCAGAAGATGGCATGTTCGCATGATGCGAGAGCAAAATCGGAAAATGGTCGCTCCCGTGGAGGTCATTACACACCGTCCACGACCAATCAGCAATAATCGATGGTGATCCCAAGGTCAAATCGATCGCACTGAAAGATCTTGTCGGCTCATGGAAGTACGTGTCAGCACCGGTGTTAAAGAGGCACAGAGAGGCCGAGGACAGAAGAAACTCTATGCAACGACCTCTCGTGCTAATGCTGACACTACCCCACAAATGATGATGGGCATTGAAGTCACCCAAAAGAAGAAAGGGTGAAGGCAGCTGATCAACCAATCTCTCCAGAACAGAGACGCTCACGTTCTCGTCCGACGGCAGATACACACTGCAGACAGTAAGAGGCCCACGCACAGATATTCGCACCGCCACGGCATGCAAAGTTGTGGATATCGCAACGGAAGACACCGGAACACTGTGAGGGACAAGAATAGCGACTCCCCCACAGGCGATGTCTCCCGATGCATTATCTGTCCGATACGCACTGTAGCCCCGAACTGAAAGCAGGTCTGATGGTTTAAGTTTTGTTTCCTGTAAACAAAAGCACACCGGAGAGTACAACGAAAGCAGATGTTTCACTTCATCAAAACTCGTCCGAAAACCTCGACAGTTCCACTGAATGATTGAAGCCATGGTTATAAGTGAAATGAAAATGATCAAACGAAGTCAGGCTCCATCACCCCTGATGAGGGTTCCCCCAGATCTGGAGGCGTGTGACCAGGGGCCACGATGGGAGCATGCTTTGTCCCAAGTGTCTTAACGGGAGGCGCACGATGTTGAGTCGTTTGCTGAGATTTTGGAGGAAAAGAAATGCTTTTCTTATCCTGAGCTTTGATTTTTTTGTTAGAAGAAGTGAATTGAGTTCCCTTGTTGGTGGTGGGATGAGTCTGCTTTGGCGAAGTGGTGGGTGGCGCTTTCAGACCCCTAGCTCGAGACTGGAGTGCCTCCAGTCCGGCTGCGATGATATCGTCCAGCTTGTAGGGACATTTAACAGGGATCTGAATGTCGGTTTGAATAGCAACCGTAGATTTGACAACCACCACCGATGCATAAGATCGCCGATCAGAAGAAACTGGAACTACTCTTCTTCTAGCCTCAGGATAGGAAATATTCTCAACTGTTTTCAGCCATTGGATGTATTTCTCCTCCTTCCACTTGGGACAATCGTTGGCTGATGCTGCCTGTGAACCCTTACAGTTCACACAAAACTCGGCCTCGGCCACAAATTCTGATATAAGATGCTGCGTGGCACCACAGCGTCCACACCTAGGATTGCTCCTGCAAGACTGCTGAGAATGGCCGTACGACTGACACCTAAAACATCTCAAAGGGTTAGGTATGTACGGGCGTACTTCTAGGTGGAGATACCCTGCTTTTATGAACGTAGGCAGGGAAGGGCTATCAAAAGTTAAAATGATGTTCCGGGATGGGACGGACTGCCCATTACGCCTGAATAGAATACGCCGCATACCCGTAACGTGTTGACTCCTCAGTTCTTCAAGTAATTCTTCCTCAGCACACTCAACGAGGTCCTGAGAGGAGACAACACCTCGAGATGAATTTTGGTATCCATAGTACGAAAGTACGAAAAAGTGTCACTGAAGACGTAACGAAATTTAACTGTGAACTAGTGAAGAAAGCAATTGAAAACAACCAAAGCCTAAAGATAGCAAAGGGACATCTCAGTAAGGGAAAAACACAGATTATGGCACTGAGAAAAGAAGATGGTTCTGTAACAAGACATTGAGGTGAAATTTTGACAAGAGTGAAAGATTTCTACTCCAAATTATATGAAAGGGATGATACATGTACTCCAGGCATCATGAAAGGTACCAGTACCAGAGTTCTTCCAGTCCTCCCAGCAGAAGTTGCACATGCAATCAAGAACAAGAAGCGGGGAAAAGCTCCAGGAGAAGATGGAATTACTGTAGACATCATACAAGAAGCAAGTGGAGAAATCGAAACAGTACTCGCCCAAATTTTCACTCGATGCCTTAATGAAGGGAAGATTCCTGAGGATTGGAACAACGCTACAATGATCCCTCTACATAAAAAAGGTGACATCGAGGATCTCCGGAACTACAGACTTATCAGCCTCCCATCAGTGGTTTATAAAATCTTCACTAAAGTTCTTTCACACCGCTTGAAGGTAACACTGGACATGGCTCAACCGAGAGAACAAGCTGGATTCAGGAGTGGCTACAGCACAATAGATCATATCCACGTACTGAGTGAACTAATTGAAAGAGCGAGGGAATATGAACTTCCATTGTGCATGGCTTTTATCGATTATGAAAAGGCCTTTGATTCGGTGAAGTCGTCAGCAGTTACAATGGCTCTGAAATCCTGCGGTATTGAAGATGCATACATTAATATTATTAATAGCATCTATGAAAATGCAAGTGCAAAGATTCGGCTGTTTGAAAATACAACACACATAAAAATTGGAAAGGGAGTGAGACAAGGTGACACCATATCTCCCATAAAAATTGGAAAGGGAGTGAGACAAGGTGACACCATATCTCCCATAAAAATTGGAAAGGGAGTGAGACAAGGTGACACCATATCTCCCAAGCTCTTTAATGCCACATTGGAAAATGTCTTTCAATCACTGAACTGGGAAAACAAAGGGATAAAGATTAATGGAGATTATCTAACCAACCTTCGTTTTGCTGATGGCGTAGTCATCTTTGCAACTACCCCATCAGAGCTGCAGATTATGATCCAGGAACTTGCAGACAAGAGTAAAGAAGTGGGATTAAAAAGGAACTTTCAGAATACAAAAGTGATGTTCAATGCTTTTACAAGAAATGAAGATTTATCGATTAATGGAGAAAAGCTGGAGATAACAGCCACGTACGTTTATGTAGCTCCCTAGGTCATGGGAAAGATTAGTAAATAATTAGCCACAAGCAGCCCACCAAGTGGCATTTAGCAACTCAAGTTATTAAATTTGTAGGATTTATATTAATAATGTCTGAAAAATGTAATTGGTGACGAGTTTCGAAGAAATTCTTGGCTCTGGAATCATAAAGCAGCTGCTTGAATAATCTTGTAATAAACCTGATTGGTAGTTCATTCTTGCAGAGTCTTCTCCACAGATTCCTTAATTCAACGGTTAACATATTTGAATTATTGCAAATATCCATAATCCTGTGGAACTGCGAAATGATAACATTTCGATATATTGAGGTAGAAATATTTGAATTCCAATTAATGTAAAAATTTATGGCAAACGAATACGTGTTCCTGTTATCAAAAACGGTAGTGAAAAAGCCACCCTGCTGACTATTTATTTCTATGCCCAAAAAATCTGTGATTATTTTGTTTCTTAGTTTTTATCAGTTTCAAATTGGGTGGATATATCTTGGATGACAATTCTTCAAAGTCTTCGTGTCCAAAAACTATGACGTCGTCAACATAGCGAAATATCCTTCCATGGTTGGTGTCAAAATACAAAGCAGCCTTTCTTTCATACTGATATAAATAAAGGTTTGCCAAAACACTTGAGTACTTGGAGCCCATGGGTATACCTGATGTTTGACAGAAAATCCCTTCTCCCATGCGCACGTAGTTATTATCAACACAATGTTTGAATAAATCGCCAGTCTCCATACTTCATATTGATTACCTCGTTGAACTCCTGAAAGAGCTCTTCACATATTTTATGTAAGTCCTCAATGCCAATACTAGTAAACAGGCTTTGGAAGTCATAGGTATCTATTGTTGTTATAGAATCTTTTTGAAGTGTATGTATAAATTCTAAGACCGGCTTATTGCTGTTAATAATCCAGGACCCTGATATAATTTGCAAAATTATTTTTAATTTATTTTCAAATAGTGCACTAACCTGACTGCAACAACAATTCCTTGCCGAAGTTATGAAGCGGAAAGCAACAGGAGATTTGTGAAATTTTGGGAGTGCGTATACAAAAAGGAAATTCAAATTATAAGTTTTTATTTTTAATCTCTTGTGCAAAGCTATTATTTTTTTCATGATATCCATACTGCCTTGAGCTACCTGTGAATAAGTTTCACTATCTGCAAGTTCAGCCCATAATATGTTGAAGTAGAATCTTTTACAAATAAAGGCTATGTTATTCTTTTGTTTTATCAATAGATACCATGGTGAATCTCTCCCTAAGTTCTTGAATTTGTTTTGAAAAACTTCTGTGTGGCTTGTCTTGATGTCAGTACTGGAATTTAGAGATTCGTGTCTTGATAAGCTTCAGGGTTTTACATGTCTATTCAAAGAATGCAGGGTATGTTACCTGAAACCTAGATGATATATGCATGGCAAATTTTATCAAATCTGTTCTTATGCCAATCATAAGTTGTTCCCAAGCATGGTTTCTTTGAGTTCTGAAATTAGCACGTAATCCTTTGTCCTGCACAATATCTATGTTACCAGTTACTATATGACCGTGATGTTTATCAACAAAAGCTGCTAGGCCACTTCCTTCAAAGTGGCAAGGTAGAGTTGTTGACGATTCAGAATTTTTCTTTAAACTTACCATTTCCTTATAGTTGTATAGCCTTCTTCCCAATGGTGGACCATATTTATAGCTCGTAACAATGCGTACTCCATTAACAGGAAAATAGCCTTCAGCTTCTCGGAATATGTGATTAAAGCCAACTTTGTTATTTCCTTCTATATCTTCTAGAAACTTCTGGAAATCTACAAATCTCTGTCTCTGCAATCCCTTACCTCTGCAACCTCTGTTCTTTCCGTTGCCTGCAAGAATGAACTACCAATCAGGTTTATTACAAGATTATTCAAGCAGCTACTTGCTGATTCCAGAGCCAAGAATTTCTTCGAAACTCGTCACCAATTACATTTTTCAGACATTATTAATATAAGCCCTACAAATTTAATAACTTAGGTTGCTAAATGCCACTTGGTGGGCTGCTTGTGGCTAATTATTTACTAATTTACTTCATAGGTTTCTTACACAGCTTACACCTATTTGCATACTGTCACGATTGGACCACGTGATCGGGTTTTTTTCCCTTTCTGTCAAATGGTCTTCGTATATAAGATTGATCTTTATCTGTTGTTTCCCATGACCTAGGGAGCACCTCAGCGGGTCTTAGGTTACTCCGGCTTTTGCTGAGTTTCGAAAGGTCATGATCCACGAGCCGGTGTTCCACTGATGCGATCGGCTTGAGAGGTTTGTTTTTTATTATAATGCTTTTTTGAGTCTCTTTGCATTAATAATGTTTCTTTTTTGTTTTGTTTTTTATTGTGGTTTACAGTGGTATGTTTTTAACGATAGTATGAGGTGGTCTGTTCCGGATTGCTGCTTTAGCGCTGCTATACGAATTCTACGTCCGTACATTGTATCATAACTAAATTCAGCTTGCATCAATTTTATTAGTATATACATATATATATAAGGACAAGAGATAAGCAAGCAATGATTAGTAATTTGTTCTATATATACGGAAAACACCAAGACTGCAAATTTCTTCAATAATTACTGAATAGCAAGACCAAACATTACTAACCACTGGAATAAGAGAGGGATATAGAGCAATGGTAAGCCGTTCTCAGTGGCTTTGTCAATATAATTTGACTGTATAAATTACCAGGTTTGTCTAAAACAACTGAGAGTGTTTTTATAAAAAAAATATGTTTACCTTAATCATCAAGGAAGTGGTCAGCTTTTTAGAAATACTGTCCATTGCGTCGAACACAGGTGTCCCAACGTTCCTCCCACTTTCTGAATGTCTTCTGGAATTCTTCTGAAATGCTGTTGAAGCAACCATGCGCAGCTGTAATAAGTTATTTATCAGTCTCGAATTGTCGCTCCCATAATGTCTTTTTTTAAAATGGAGAACAACCAGAAGACACGTGGTAACAAGTCTGGACTATAAGCAGGTTGGGGTTTGAACTTAATATTCATTTTCTCTAAATAAGAAACAACAGAACTTGCCTTGTGCTGCCTTGCATTAAGCCGCTCATGAATGAAAAGAAATGGAATCCCAAGTTGAACAAACTCGTTTCATGCCCAAATGCTAGGTTAAAATTCTGTGAATTGATGATTTTGAAATGTGAACTATATCTTCGATATCTCTAATTGATAGGCATCTGTCTTCCATATAATAACACCTATTGCATTGATGTTTACCTCCGTAACTCTCATTAAACGTAGATAAAATTTGCGCAAAATAACAACTTAGAATATATCACTTCTGTCTTGGCAAGATACAGAACCCAATAAATCAAATCAGAACTACAACAGTCCAACTGATTAAAAGGTTTAATTAAAATACTATACTTTAAAATTAAAATTATGCTAGCACTTTCAGACCAACATTTGGTCCATCTTCAGGATGGGAGCAAAAGGCAGCAAACGTCGAAAATAAACCTCTTGCGTAAGATGTCTCTCCAACAGCAAAAATTAAGAAAGTATCTCCAACAGCAAACATTAAGAGTCTCTACAACAGCAAAATTTAACGGTGCATCTTTGTTCCTCTTTCACATTTATTTTGTTGAAAAATCATAGCGCGAAAATACTTGTTAGGTGTTGATGAAACAATGCTTATTAAATTGTGCACTACCGACGACGCATGCGTGAGAAACAGGTGTGGCCGGTTGCCATTGGTCCTACAACGACTACCGTTTTTTCGAGGCTTGTGCCAAGATCGAACACAGTATAGCACATTTTTTATAAAAACATTCTCAGTTGTTTTGGGACAAACTATGTATATTACATAATTGTAGCACTAAAATCACATGCAAAAGAAAATTGTGAGAGACATACATTGTAAAAATTATGCATTATGCATGTCTGTAAGCATATACATACATTTACAATGTACAAAAATTATATTCAGACTAGTAGTCATTTCGATATCAGAAATATAAACTTGTGCATTACAGTAATTGCAAAATTGGCCTAACCTTGAAATACGCATATCTGAGACATAATTTTTCATTCAATAGCTGCCAACAGATGAGTCACTTTTTTCTGCACTCTACATTACACAAATCATAGATATTGCTCTAGTTTGTTTAAATTACTTTTACAATCAGTGTTATGAGATCTGAAAAAAAAACATGGATGAGTTCTAAATGCTCTGAAGGCTACCTTTGATTCTATGGTCATTCTAGCTGTGAAAAAACATGGACGAGTTCTAACAGCTCTGAACGGCAACCTTTGGTTAAGGGGTCATTCTAGCTGTGGGAAAACATGGACGAGTTCAAAAAGTTATGAATTCAGCTGTGAAGAGCTACATAAAAAAAACTTTCGATAATTACATTCATATTAACTTGATTTAAACTTGAAACAAGCAGAATAATTCTCTTATTCAAATGTTCCTATAACGTCACTTTTTTCTGTATCTATTACTTCACCTGCACCACCTTCACTTAAAAGCCCTCATGTATCAAGTACTTTTTTAATTGTACATTATCTAACACCCCACCATATGTCATTCACAATCTTAAAACCCAATCAAATGCCAACGGCAACAGATCAAACTCTTCTTGTATCCAACAGCACACAATGTAGCCGAGTGACATAGCAAAGTACTGAAATAAACCACAAATGGCAAGAGAGCATGAAATCAGAAAAACTGAATCCGTGAAAAAAGCATGAGTAACTTCAACAGTGCTGTTTCTTTTCTATTCTATTTTGGTGAAATTTTGCCTATTTTTGTGAATTTTGTGCTTTTTTTGTGTTTGCAACAATTTTGACAAATACTTCTTTTTTTTTTTTACAAAAACTCTTAAAAATATACAAAGACTTAGAGTGGTGTGAATTCATAGGTAGAATCATCATTAACAGTTCAGGACTTGCGAAATGTCACTGCCGAGATTCAATGGACATCCAAATACCAGGTCTGGGAATATATATAAGAATCCAGTTGACTGGCCGGTTATGTAGAGAAAAGAAAAGACTTTCTACACCAACTTTTCTTTCACAACAAAATAAACAGCCTGAATGCGCCCTCCCCTCCTTCCTCCTAAACCCTTAAAAAATGTGTTAGTTAAACATGGCAACATTCATGATGCCACTAACTGCTTGCTTGTATGCTAAAATATTTGTTAAAATGAAATTTTACTGAAAATATTTTTTGAATATTTTATTAGAGTTCAAAATATTTTTGTGAAGATAGTGTTACAATACAACATATTTTTGTGAAAATACCATTTCAGTTGTAATTATTTTTGCGAATTTGCTGTACCATCAAATGGTATCAAATGCTGCCTATATCAACCCCTGCCCCCTGTATAGTACATTTATGCAATATTGTTGATGTGTGACAAATAAAATGGCAGAAACATACTGAATGATCTTTGCAGATGTGGGAATGTACAGTTGTTCTTTAAACTTTCCCTAAAACTTGGGGCTTTACTTCCGCAGAAGTCATCTTACTGCAAATCCAGTCATTCACATCACAAAATGTTCAATTCTCTGGCCAATGATCATGCCACCTGTTAAGAGCCCTATGATGCTAAATCCTGCTTGGCCAGTGTGGTGAGTCATAGCCACCACCCACCACTTCAATGATACCACAACTTACATCATGGTCAAAATAAAATCCCTGAAATGGCAATGGGCTAGACATATTGCTAGAATGGGCCACCGGCGGACAACTAAACTATCAGACTAGAAACCATGGAACAGAAAAAGAGTCAGACCACATGAAAGATGGGTAGATGAAATCTGAAAGCATGCTGAAGTGACATGGAGGAGACTAGCTCGAGACAGATCATTGTCGGGAAAACTTGGGGGGACCTTCACCCAACATTGGACTGATGATGGTCCACAACTATGACGATCATATATGACATAATACAGCAATAAGCTCTATTATTTACCTGCATCATTGGATTCAGAACTTTTTTGTGACTTGTATCTTTAGGTTGAATGACCAACTGGAACCGTCAGCTGTGGGCTAATCCCCCTCACTGATGTACTTACCTGATTAAAAAGACGCAAAGAAATGCAAAAACTGACTCAAGTGTTGGATATGGTGGGCCTAGCACACTTGAAAAGGACGGTCCTCCATGGTATCGACCTGGAACTGGAAAAAGGCGAATCGGAAAGAGATCTCGGCTGAGTGACTGTAAGATTGGTGTATCGAATACTAGAGGTATAAATGGCAAGATTAATGAGGTGATTGAAGTGATGAATAAGTATAGATTGGATGTGCTGTGTGTAAGTGAAATCAAAAAGAAGGAAATTGGGATAGAAGTGAATGGAACGGTGAGTGTGCGGGCTGGAGTATTTGAATTAAGTGAAAAGATGAAGAACATCTTGATTCACTATTGTTGCATAAGTGAGAGAATTCTTTGGATTCGTTTGAAAGTGAAACTTCAGAAAATAGTAATTGTTGTAGCGTATGCTTCTTGTGACTCGTAACCTTCTGATAGGAAGGAAGATTTCTGGAATGAGCTAAAAGCTGTTTTGAGACAGTTTGGTACTAAAGAGAAAGTCATAATAGCAGGGGATTTCAATGTTACAGTAGGTGTGCAGAATGGAATTTCTGGCAATGTTCTGGGTAAGTTTAATTAATGATCCTTGTGTGAATGATAATGGTGAAAGGTTAATTGAACTCTGCGTTGAAAATCGTTTGTGTGTAGCTAATACGTTTTCAACCACAAGTATATCCACACATATACTTGGGAAAATCATACTCTTGGTTATAAGAGTGCGATAGATTTTGTTGTCTACGATTAGTGTCTGAAAACACTTAGTTGTTGACACTCGTGTGATAAGAGGTGTGGATGTTGGTTCTGATCATTACTTGGTAGTGCCACGAGTGAAACTGAATGTTGGTTGGAGGAAAAGGAAGAGGCCCAGGGTGGAAAGAATAAAGGTTGAAAGCTCCCTGAAGATCATCAGTGTTATTCTGACATGCTCAGAGAACGACGAAGTCTTGTGAGAGAGATGTAGAAAAGAAGTGGGAATGTTTTAAAAACTGTTGTCACTGCTGCTGAAGACGCTTGTGGCACCACAAGTGGATAACAATAGAGGTGATGCTTAGTGGAATAGTGAGATTGAAGAGGCAGTAAAGAGAGAAAAGTCTATTTGGGGATATTGCAAGGTAGAGTTTCTGTGGATGAATATCGCTGTACGAAGCGTGAAGCAGCTAAGCTGGTTCGCCAGAGTAAGGCAAAAGATAGGAAGGAGAAGGTGGAAAGGCATGAATTGGCTGTTTGGAAAGATAGGAAGACTTTCTGAAAGTGCATGAGACTCAGGAAAAATAGGGGAAACAAAGTTGTAAGTTGTGTGAAGAATAGGATCGGGGAAATTATAGGGGAGCCCAAAACGTTAACTCAAAGATGGGGTGAGTACTTCTGTGAGTTATTAAATCAGGAAAGCAAAGGTGATTCTGAAGCAGAAGATGTCACAGTGAAGGATAGAAGTGCAGGAGG
Organism: Macrothele yani; assembly: GCA_039090855.1. Lineage (NCBI taxonomy): Eukaryota > Metazoa > Arthropoda > Arachnida > Araneae > Macrothelidae > Macrothele > Macrothele yani. The sequence continues at coordinate 73,030,089 of CM077001.1, forward strand.
GATCTCAAGAGGTGTGTAAAGCTCCAAAATCTCTTCAGAATGGTAAGACTCTGGGAGTTAATGGCATAACTGTTGAGATGTTGAAGTATGGTGGTGACTCTGTAATTGACTGGTTAACTGAAATTTGCCAGTTGTGCTGGGAGGTAGGAATGGTCCCTCGGGATTGGAAGGATGCTATCATTGTTCCCTTGTATAAAGGAAAAGGTGATCAGACTGACTGCAAGAGCTATCATGACATTAGCTTATTGAGTGTGCCAGGGTAAGTGTTTGGTAAGGTCGTTATTGAAAAAGTACAGGGTCTTACATCAGAGAAAGTGTGGGATATTCAAAGTGATTTTATGTCTGGTAAAGGCTGCACTAACCAAATTTTTGCATAACACATGATGATTGAAAAGTTTTTGGCTGTTGGTAAGAAAGTTTTTGCTGCCTTCGTAGATTTAGAGAAAGCTTACGACTGAGTCAATTGGGCACTTTTGTGGAAGGTATTGAATGAATATGGTGTTACTGGGAACCTACTTAATAGTGTAAAAGCCATGTATGCTGGCAGCAGAGCTTGTGTACGAGTGAATGGTGTTTCATCAAAATGGTTTTCTATTGGTGCAGAAGTCAAACAAGGTTGTGTAATGTCACCATGGCTGTTTAACATATTTATGGATGCATGCATGCGTGATGCCAAAATAGACAATACTAGTTTGTCATGGTGATATATTACTGTATGCTGATGATACCGTCCTGTTGGCAGAGAGCAAAACTGAATTTCAGAGTACGTTGTTCCGGATGTACGAAGTTTACATGAAATTCAAACTGAGTATAAATAAGGGAGAAACCAAAGTTATGGTTTTTGAGAGAGGAACTGGTAGTACTGAATGTAATATATGTCTAAATGGCACAGTGAATGACCAGGTGAATGAGTTTGTGTATTTAGGAAGCATGTTTGACACAGAGAACAAATTGGATGGTGAAATTAGTAGGCGAGTGAATTCTTCATTGAAAGTCATGGCTGCTTTGGGAGGATTTTCACAGGAATGATGGGTTCGCAAGAGAGTCCCGCGTGGCTGTGTATGAAAGTGTAATTGTTCCTACTCTGATGCATCGCAGCGAAACCTGGGTACTACAGAACAGAGGAGTCGTCTGTGTGCTGGAGAAATGCGTTACTTACGGGGGCTTGTGGAAAGACACGTTCTGATTGTGTGAGGAATGAAGATGTGTTGCAATTGTGTAATGTGAAGCAAAATGTTGTTAGCAAGGTGAAGACTCGTATGCTTTAGTGGTTTGGTGAGGTTTGAAAGAATGCGTGATGATATGCTTACTAAGAAAATCTTTTTAGCGCAAGTGGCAAGAAGGAAAGGCAGAGGAAGGCCAAGGAAGTCATGGGAGGATCAGATTCATGAGTGTTTGCATGAGAAAAAGATTATGAGTATGAAGTATAAAGATGATATTGTGGACGGTATGTGATGGATGTCAGTGAAGCCCGAGTTGTATGTCAAGATCGCTGTAAATGGAGAAGTCCGATACAGCAACAGTAAGTAAAAATCATCTGGTAGTTTGTATTTCTTTTTAGAGCTAACCTCTGAATCTCAGAGAACAGCTTAGTCATATGTATGTATCATATCAGATAGCAAGTCCATGGGTACCAAACATTATTTATCATGACAAATAATTTGTTCTAAAGAATTCATAAGTAGATTTCACTGAATTAAAACAGCAAATAATTCATTTGTAAATGCATTAAACACTATATGATATCACTATATATAAACTCAGTTAAACTTCTTATACATTTGATGTCAGAATAAAATCACTGTACAATTTATTTTCTAAATGAGAACAAAGAAAGACTTACACAACTGTTATTACTTAAACTTGGAAGTTTTTCACAGCACCATTCAATATTTAATCTTTTGGAGCATTCTCAACAGGAAATCATAATGAAAACCAGGAATTTTAAGGCAAACATTTTGCAATGTGACAGGATGCTGCTTCACATTCTGAACAATAAAAATGTATCTTTACATTTTGCCAATTGTTTATTCATCAAATCTTTAGAAAATTTTGAAAAATTTCTTTAGCTGACATTAAATGCTTTATCTGTAGCTGTGCCAGATTGGTTTAACAGCTGTTAGGAAAACTTCATAATTTTTCTAATCATCACTGAAAAAGTTTGGTCCTCAGTAATGTTCGAATTGAACTTACGAAGAGGCTGACTGTGCTAATGTATTGTACGGACAAGACCGAATTGCATTAAATTAGTACAGTACTTGAGCCATCTTTTATGCCTGTCTGATTCAGTTGTCATTGCATTAATATATTTAACTATTTTAAATTATTATATTGGTACTTTGGTACCATGACTACATGAATTGCTACATGCTTAAACCCAGTAACACTACGTTAGGTGTATGAAAGAATAAAAATGAGGATATTTTTTATTTTTAAAGTATGTATTTTTTAACTAGATAATTTGGTGAATATTTGTTTCAAGTTGTGCATATTCATTAAAATCTGCTGAACTAAAACAGGGTTCATACAATTTTATGTGGAAAAAAAAAATAAGGACTTTCTAAGGACCTACACCCCAATTGATATTTCACGTCATTGGAACATCACCAGGTGTGTGTGTATGTATATATACATATGTAGGGGATTAAACAGCGCTAGTGGCGGTCAATAATTTAACTATTTTCCTTTGTGTCTGAACACGTCACAGTGCTGCAAGAAATATAATGCAGAGCCATTTCCTCCAAATATATATATTAGGTAAACGATTTTCTGATGTTGAATCCACTGGTAAGGTCACTCAATGATTACAGATGTTGATCCCACTGGTAAAGTCACTCAATGTAAGTCATGCAGACTACAATGGGAAAAGTGGAGGGGGGAGAAGGGAGATCATTTCTAAGAACATTCCAGGGGATTATCTTCCTTCAATGAGCTAGAAGAAAGCTCCCCTGGTGAATGGGTTAGCATATTTACAGACACAAAAACGGGGAAAGGGTTGCGATGACCATTACTGCAGCGCAAAAACAAGACAGGGAAGAAAAATAAACACTTGTTTAAAAAAAAGATGACACCGAATTTTCGGGTGTAATAAGCACGTCTTTTGAATCCGTTATGACGCAAATTAAATTATCAAAGCTATTCAAAGTCAATGGAACCGGTATGGAAAACAATAGTATCTGACGGAAGAAAGAAGTTTTTCAATCGGGTTTTTAATCCCTCAGATATTGCTGTAAACGGAATCGTGAACTTACGCCCTCTGGTTGCAGACTTGTGCTTTAAGAAAAACATGAGTTTATATGAGAAACATTTCGTACCGAAAACGCTCTGCAACACAGAAAGAATTTTTCAAATCGGACTCTTAGAAACAGAGATATCGACAAAAATAAGACGTGACTTTACGTCCCCTGGTGGGAAAACCATGCATTATTTTAGGAAGAAAGAATTCTCAAAAGATTTTTCCATATGAGCGGTATCTGTCCAAGAAAAAAATTTGTCGAGTTTTCAGAAGCCCAGATTTTGCTACAAATACATCAGAAGCAGAAATTAACACTTATGCCCCCTGGTGGCCAAACCATTCTTTACCAAACATTAGACATTATGTGAAAAATATTTTCCATCATATCTTGTATGCGATACAGGAAGAATTTTTCAAATCGGAGTTTTAGAAGCAGAAATAACGCAGAAAACGCAATTTACCTTTGTGTCCCCTAACGAAAAGTATATGAATTACTTGAAAATTTTGAAATTATATGAAAAACATGTCACACTGGAAACACTATCCAACAAAGAAGGAATTTTTCAAATCGGACTCCTAGAAGTAGAGATATAATATATACCTCTATGCCCCTGGCGTAGAAACCACGCATTATATAAAGAAGAAAATGTTTCTAAAAGGTTTGTCGACATGAGTAGTATCGGTCTACAAACGACGTTTTTTTCAATCGAGAATTTAGAAGCTCATATTTTGCTGCAAATACGTCAGAAGCGGAAATTAAGATTTACGCCCCCTAGTGGCCAAACCATTTTTTTTTTTTTTTCAAAAAATTAGAAATTATGTGCAAACGATTTCCCATCAGGAGTTGTATCCGGTGCAGAAAGAATTTTTCAAATCGGAGATTTAGAAGCAGAGATATAGGGGGGACGCAATTTACCTCTACGCCCCCTAGCGGAAAGTCTAAGAATTACTTGAAAATTTTGAAGTTATATGAAAAACATGTCACACTGAAAACACAATTCAACAAAGAAGGATTTTTTCAAATCGGACTCCTAGAAGTAGAGATATTGACAAAAATAAGATATACATCTACGCCTCCTGGAGGAGAAACTATGGAATATTTTAAGAAGAAAATATTCCAAAAAGGTTTATCGATGTGAGTGGCATCAGTCCACGAAAAAAAATTTTCAATCGATATTTTAGAAGCTCAGATTTTATGGCAAATACATCAGAAGGATACACCTCCTGGTGGCCAAAGTATTCTTTACCAAAAATTTTAAATTATATGCAAAAGATTTTCCATCTGGAGGTGTATATGTTGAAGAATTTTTTTTTTTAAAAAACGGAGTTTTAGAAGAAGAATTATCGGTTAAAATGTAATTTTCTTTTACGCCCCTAGCGAAAAATCTATGCGTAATTTGAAAAAGTAACTATCTAAAATACTCTTCGACATAAATGGAATTGAAAAATAAAAAAAAAATTTCAATCGGATGTTTAGAAGCAAATATGTGGAATAAAACGTATTTTTGAATTCGACATCATCTGCGTTTACGCCCTCTAGTGGCGAAATTGTACATCGTAAAAAAAAAAAAAGAAAGGAAGGATCATTCCCATATTTCAAGCTTCCCAATGCAAAAAGAATTTTTCAAATGGGACTAATAGTTGCACAGGTATCGTGGGTATAGACGGGCGGAGAACCCGGTAACATAAGCACGATCTTTTTTTACAAAAGACGTGCTAAAAAAGGGCTTATAAAGGCCCTTAGAAATGGAAATCAAAAATAAGGAGTTCTTAAGGACTTTTAAGGACCTTACGAACCTTGTAAAATTAACAGCATTAGATAAGTTATTCTCTTTTACATAATCATCAGTTTCATTCATGAGGAAAGATTTTGGGGTGAAATCAAATCTGATTTTATTTTAAATGAAATGCCAGAAAATAGTATTAATTAGTACGACGATTTCAAAAATTTGGCCCTTCACAGCTATAAGTATAATACTCAGCTCATTGTAATGGCTAATGAGGGCCGAAGTAGCTGAAACCAACTGGTACTATTCTCTGGTATTTCATTTAAAATAAGATCAGATTTGATTTTAACCCAAAGTTTTTCCACACATCTTCAATGCCATTAGCAATTAATGCTTAAACTTGTAACTTCAAGATCCATTCATATTTCGTGCTTTTGTTGATGCACTGTTAACTTCTTTATAGAAAGTGTCAAGGAGAGCCAAATAAACCACATAATATATTCTATATTGTTGATGTTTCAAATAATTTAAGACAGCCAAATTTCACTACAAAAGCTTCATCGGTCATTGCAGCTGCTATTTCTTTAAAAGCACTTAAAATGAAAATTTGGTTTAACTTTTTCTGAGCAAAAATTCATTCAATTTTTAACTTGAGCAGGAGAGCTGCTACCTATTCTGATAAGCCCCATATTATGTAAAATGGTCATTAATATTTGAATGAACAGAGGTGTTTAAATAATTACTTTTTTTTCAAACTAGGGCATTCATGCACAATATACAACTAAATATTCTATTTTTAGCGCTTTGAGGGCGAGTAGAACAGAAAGACAACAAAACAAAAAGTGAATATATCATCATTGTCAACCACTGCTGGACGAAGGTCTCTCCAAGCCTCTTCCACAACGGTCTGTCTTGTGCCAGTCTCATCCATGTTACTCCCGCATACTTTCGAATTTCATCCACCCATCTCCCATGTGGTCTTCTTCTGGGTCTTTTCTTGTAACTTGGAATCCAATCTAAAATTTCGACTGTCCATCGATGGTCTGTTCTTCTGGCAGTATGTCCAGCCCATTGCCATTTCAGGGATTTTACTCTGATCATAATGTCTTCCACTCTTGTCATTTTTCTGATCCACGAGTTCCTCTACTTATCTCTCCGGGTTACACCAAGCATTCACCTCTCCATGCTACTTTGAGTTGTCTGCAGCCTTTGTATGTCTCTTTTAGTCAAGGTCCACGTCTCTGCACCATGCGTAAGCACTGGAAGGATGCATTAATCAAACACTTTTCTTTTAAGACATAATGGCATATTGCTCTTGAAAATTATGCTGTTTCTTCCAAAAGCTCTCCAGGCAAGTTTTGTACGCCGATTAATTTCTTCATCAGTGTGACCCTCACTTGATATCTGCTGTCCAAGATAAACGTACGTGTCTGTTATCTCCAGCTTTTCTCCATCAATCGATAAATCTTCATTTCTTGTAAAAGCATTGTGCATCAGTTTTGTCTTCTGAAAGTTCATTTTTAATCCCACTTCTTTACTCTTGTCAGCAAGTTCCTGGATCATACTCTGCAGCTCTGATGGGGTAGTTGCAAAAATGACCACGTCATCAGCAAAACGAAGGTGAGCTAGATAATCTCCATTAATCTTTATCCTTTTCTTTCCCCAGTTCAGTGATTGAAGTACATTTTCCAATGTGGCATTAAAGAGCTTGGGAGATATGGTGTCACCTTGTCTCACTCACTTTCCAATTTTTATGTATGCTGTATTCTCAAACAGCCGAATCTTTGCGCTTGCATTTTCATAGATGTTATTAATAATATTAATGTATGCATCTTCAATACCGCAGGATTTCAAGGCTATTGTAACTGCTGATGGTTTCCCTGAATCAACGGCCTATACATATTCGGTAAAAGTCATGCACAATAAAAGTTCATATTCCCTAGCTCTTTCAATTAGTTCTCTCAGTACGTGGATATGATTTATAGTGCTGCAGCCACTCCTGAATCCAGCTTGTTCTGTTCTCTCGGTTGAGCCATGTCCAGTGTTACCTTCAAGCGGTGTGAAAGAACTTTAGTGAAGATTTTATAAACCACTGATAGGTCTGTAGTTCCTGAGATCCTCAATATCCCCTTTTTTATGTAGCAGGATCAGTGTAGCGTTGTTCCAATCCTCTGGAACCTTCCCTTCATTAAGGCATCGAGTGAAAATTTGGGCGAGTACTGTTTCGATTTCTCCACTTGCTTCTTGTATGATGTCTACAGTAATTCCATCTTCTCCTGGAGCTTTTCCCCGCTTCATGTTCTTGATTGCATGTGCAACTTCTGCTGGGAGGACTGGAAGAACTCTGGTACTGGTACCTTTCATGATGTCTGCAGTACATGTATCATCCCTTTCATATAATTTGGAGTAGAAATCTTTCACTCTTGTCAAAATTTCGCCCTATTTCTTGTAACAGAACCATCTTTTCTCAGTGCCATAATCTATTTTTTTCCCCTTACTGAGATGTCCCTTTGCTATCTTTAGGCTTTTGTTGTTTTCATTTGCCTTCCTCACTAGTTCACAGTTGAATTTCCTTACGTCTTCGGTGATCCTTTTTTGTACTGTCTTGCATAGTTCTATATATTCCACTTTGGAAGTCACATCTTTAGTTGTCCTCATCTTTCTTCTTTTTGCATCAAGATTTTGGTTTTTCCTAATAATTTGTTCACATGCAACTTTATAATGAATAAACTCTTCTTCCAGCTAACTAAGCTAAGTATAATGCTTCTGCTACTGAATTATATGCTTGTACTAAGCTTCAAATAGTGAATTCAAATGGTTGTTGTTACTAGTTAATTAAGATCATGAATAAAGTCACCTGCTAGTAGTGTAGTAATAGTAATGAACAAACTTATAACTGGTAGTAATGTTGTAGCAGTAATTAAGATGAATAAAGTCTTATGCTGGTTGTTACTAGTAATATTAATTGAAATAAACCTAACAGCCAGACAGAGGTCTGACAGTAATATGAACTGAGAAAGACGTACTTACGTAAAACCTTTTATTATGAACTTCTACTGGTATCATCACACACAGCTACTCAAATAACACGTAGCTCCTTGCACATGAACGGAGCTCTATACTCATAAACAAACGCTCTCTTTCACATAAACCAACACTCTCCGTACAACAACAAACGCTCTCCGTACAACAACAAACGCTCTCCGTACAACAACAAACGCTCTCCTCACAACAACAAACGCTCTCCTCGGGTATCGTTGAACGCGCCTATTTATACTGGCTACCACCACGTCATGACTTACACTCATTGCCAGATCTCATTCAGCGGGTGAAATAACATCTGGTTCAGTAAGAAGATAATTTACATAGTAAAATAAAATAACCAGAGATAGTAAAATCAAAAGGAAAGTGAATATAGAGTATACGTTACATCATCTCCCCCTTAATTTTTTTTTCTTTTTTTTTTTTTCTGAAAAACCTATCAATTTTGGAGTGTAAGTCTTACACTTCGTTGATTGACGTTTATCGACCTCTTTTTTGTTTTGTTGTTTGGTGGCAGCAGTATTTACAATATCAAACTTGGCATGACAAAATCAAGAAATCTGTATTCGTCTGTGAAACACTTTGTATACTTGAACAAAACAAACCTGCATCGGCATAACTTCCTTTTATTCTGCCTAGCAGGAATCACTTTTTTAATTTCAAATTACGTTCTCATTATTCGTTGAATACATACCAACTGTATCAGCAGCGAAGATTGCCTGGAGCTGCCTAACAGTAACAATTTTATTATTTGAATTTCAAATTACGTTCGCATTATTCGTTGAATACACACCAACTGTATCAGCAGCGAAGATTGCCTGGAGCTGCCTAACAGTAACAATTTTATTATTTTACCCCTAAGCACATAGAATATAAAAAAATTTGGATTAGTAGATGGACATAGAAGAAATATAAAAAAAAACACATATATACACAAAAAAGAATGCATAGGCCCACACGAAAAAAAGAAATTCTGACACGCCAACTGGTCGTGCAGGAAAAACAACAACCTGAGAAAAGAACCTGTCCACGAGAACTTACTTATCTCGAGGACGCATAAAAAACTCTAGTACGATAACGTTTTCCAGGCCTAATCGGACTGGTAAATTCAGGTGGCTAAGATCTTTTCAAGGACTTTAATGGATCTGGAACATCGGTCTGCTGTCGGTCAAGAAATCCCGGCGGCTGACGGGAACGGTCAGGAATGGCTGGAATCCGTCGGTCCGGAAATCCCTGCGGCTGATAAGAACGGTCAGGAACGGCTGAAGTCCGTCGATCAGGAACGGCCGAAGTCTGGCGGTCCGGAAATCCTTGCGGCTGATAGGAACGGTCAGGAACGGCTGAAGTCTGGCGGTCCGGAAATCCCTGTGGCTGATAGGAACGGGCTTCCCCAGGCTTTTGATATGGAGTCCCTTTGTGCTGGGGCCCGTGGTGTCCTTCCAGTATTCTTTTGGACGGACGTGGCTCCGGCCACATCGTTTGCTTTCGCTTACGCCCTCGTGGCATGAGAGTAGCAGCAGGCATCGACCCTGTTTGCCCTGAGCGTAGGTTCCAGGGGCGAAACCCGGGCGGATGCAAGGATCTCTGCCTTCGTCGCTGTTGCGGCGAAGCAGATTGGGGAGACAAGTTACGTTTTCGCCCAGCTTTTGGTGGTTCTGGACGGTTTGTAATATTCAAATTATTGTTCATAACTGATAAATCAGAAATGTCCGAAGCCTCTGAGTCGCTGCTGTAATTCAGTGGTCGTGCAGGGCGATGTTTATTTTTGCCTATAGGAATACTTTCTGACGAGGTATTCAAGGAAGTAGGAGCCTGTGTTGGTGCAGAGTTATCAGGAAACGGCGCAGCAATAGTCTTGGCAATGGTTGGAGGGAAAGGGACGATACTAGTATTCGAGCCTTGGTCTCATGGGAGAATCAGGTTGCGTGTTTGGAAACCCGTCTTGAGGAGGGGAGGGTGAAGAAAAAATCACTGGAGATTCTTCAAAAATGTTTGTTGGTTCGTCCAAAATTTCTGGAGGTTGATCGTGAGATATAGACTCTTGAGTCTGTGAAACAGAAGGTTGAGTAGGATTGATTATAAAATCGATATTTCGTTCATGATACTTGCGGCACTGAGCAACGTGTACGTATTGAAATTGATTGTCAGGTTTTTCAAGAACAATGTTATTTTCAAACACATTTGCCACCCGATATGGACCTTCGTAGCTGGGTGCAAATTTCTTCACTAAAGTATGAGAAACAGAAGACTGGAAGTGCATTTCCACGAGAGTGAGATCTCCAACGACAAGATCTGGTTGCCTACGCCTAGTATTATAATATCTTGCTTGAGCCGCTTGTGCTCCTAGCATTGCAACACGAGCTTTTTCTGCCATGATTCGTACTGATTGCGGAGTTGGTCGCTGGTTTAGTTCGTCGATAATCCCCGTTAAATTTTCAAAAGGGGTTTTAATTTTGCGACCCAGGAAAAGTTCTGCAGGAGTAATTTTAGTAGATTCGTGGACAGACGAGCGGAGGGCGAACGAAAAAGCTCCAAATGGTCATCCCATCGTTCATGATGACCCATTACAAATGTAGCAATCATTTTCACTAGCGTGCGGTTTACGCGTTCCGCAGGATTACTCTGGGGATGATATGGGGAAATGAATTTATGTTTAATGTGTAGTCTCGCACACATTCTTTCAAAAATGTCAGAAATAAATTGAGGACCATTATCCGAAACTACTTTATTAGGTGCACCATATCTAGAGAATACTTCATTAACTAATACATTACAAATAACTTCTGCCGTAGCGGCTTTAATGGGAAAAACTTCAACCCATTTAGAAAAATTATCAGTTAGTACTAAAACGTAACGAGCTTTGTTTTTAACAGATAAAGGATAAGGTCCCAATAAATCTATTGAAATAATGTCAAAAACATGAGAACTTGAACTAGATTTCAAGTGACCGGCCGGTCTTACATTACGGTAATTATTCATCTGACACAAGTGACATGATTGAACGTATGCGAGCACACTTTGGTACATGCCAGGCCAATAGGCAACATCCCGCAATTTACAACGGGTCTTGCGAATACCTAAATGGCCTGCAAGAGGTTTGTCATGAAATTCGTTTAAAAGGGCCATTCTAAGGTTTCGCGGAATACATGGGCGAAACTCTGCCCTAGTAGTCCTAGATTTCGTATAGTAAAGAAGACCCTCTATGACTTCAAAATGTTGTGACCTTCCAGCCAGAGAAGGATCACTTTGTAGGGGCGAACCCGCAAGCAAAAAATTATAGATATCCCCAAAATCTGGATCATTTATTAATTATGCCATTATCTGCTCTCTGGATGTTATATCAGCTATTAGAAGCAAAGGCTGACATCCAGGAGTAGTTTCGGTGGGGACCCCACTAATCGGAACGCGAGACAATGCGTCCGGTAATTGATTCTTATGACCTGGCTGATACGAAATTTTGATATTGCTCTCTTGTAACTTCAGAGCCCACTTCATAAGTCTTTGAGATAGGTGCTTAGCAGAATTCAAATACTGAAGGGCAGAATGATCCGTAATTATGTTAACTGTCAATTCGTTAAGATAACATTGAAATTTATTCAGCGCATACACAACAGCAAGACATTCACGTTCCGTAGCTGAATAATTGCGTTCAGCTTTGGCTAAAGTACGAGACGCAAAAGCTATTGGATGCCCAGCTTGTGACAAAACGCAACCAAGACCAACTCCGGATGCGTCAGTATAAATATCAAATTTCTTAGTATGATCCGGGAAAGCCAACACAGGAGGCTGATCCGGAAGTCAACGCAGACTTCAGTGTTTCAAAAGCAGCGTTAGCCTCAGGTGTCCAAACAAACTTCTTGTATTTACGTTTCAAAGTATACAATGGCTCACATATTGTAGCATAAGCGGGGACGAACTGCCGATACCATCCGGTCATTCCCAGAAAGCGTGATAGTTCTTTTGCTGTTTTAGGCCGAGGAAAGTCAACAATAGGCCTAATTTTTTCATTATCCGTAAATAAGCCGTGGGGAGTGATTTTCAACCCCAGATATATAATCTCGTCCCTCGCTATCTGGCATTTACTAGGTTTTAACGTCAAGCCAGCATTGTATATGAGTTGGAACACCTGTTTGAGCAGAGAAAGGTGCTCGTCAAAAGTCTCGGATGTAATAATAATGTCATCCAAATATACATGCACATGGGGACCCAGAACAGGTCTGAGAACCGTATCCATAAGCTTTTGGAAAGTAGCAGGTGCAGAAGCTAGTCCAAAGGGCATACGCGGGTATTCATAAGCCCCAAAAGGAGTCACAAAGCCAGTTTTATCGACAAAGTCCGGATGTACTGCCACCTGCCAATATCCACTCCCCAAATCCAAGGTTGACATCCATTTGGTTGACGATAGGTCATGTAAAATATGCGACATGACAGGTAGTGGATAATTGATCGTTTTTGTGACTTGGTTGAGCTTGCGGAAATCTGTCACGAAACGAAATTCATTGGGTTGTTTCTTTGGAACCAAAAAGGCAGGAGCAGCCTAGGCGCTTGTTGATTCCCTGATTATGCCCTGTTTAATCATTTCAGAAAATTGACGTTGCATTTCCTGTTTCTTATGTGGAGCACAAGGGTAAGGTTTTGTCGCAATCGGTTTCGAACCATCAGTGTCAATGACATGATAAACCACCTGTGTGAAACCAGGTTGATCAGAAAATAAACCAGGGCTTTCCTGTAAAAGGAGAGAAAGCTGGTTTCGTTGCCTCTCATTCAATTGGTTACTCAATAACAAACTTGTTATATCCATAGGGACCGTAGGAATCATTTCGACAGGTTCCGGAAAGGTAATCACATGTTGTACGAAATTCAAAGTTATTTGAAACGTATGAATAAAGTCCATTCCCATTAGACATTTCACAGGTAGTTCGTCTATAAGCAGGAAAGAATGCGTAAAACGAGCCTTTCCCAGCCCTAAAGATAATGTGACAGTTCCTGTGATACTGAAGATTTCGTTATTTGCACCTCGCAAATACTGCGTCGCAGGCTGAACGAGGACTGCAGGAAAATTGTCAGTGCAAAACTTCGTATTTAGGGCTGATATTTCAGAACCAGTGTCGAACTTTGTCTCGACAATAATATCTTCAATTGTCAAGAATACATCAGGCAACTGAGGAGTTTGAACAGTCACTAATACTGTTTTAGGGTCAGAATGCTTGGTATCAGGAGGCAGGACCGACCCTTGGTCTACTTCCTTTGGAAGTTTAAAGGGTTCCTGGTTGGATTATCATGCGGTCTGAAACCTCGACCCTGCCGGGTATCGGGAAAATTTTCACGATGAGGAAAACTGCGTGAAACCTGCGTCGGGAACTCCGCGTGTCTGTTGACATTTTCATATCTATTACTTCTGCCCTCAGCACGGGCAGAAAAATCATCATTGTCCTGAGCATGAAAACGTTCCGAATGCTGCGGATTGGAACGGGGTCGAGCATACTGTGCATTTGTACGATATCCCGAAGATTGTTCAGAAACTCGCGGTTGGTTTGCCACTCTTCTGTGTGGTGGAACGTATGAAGCTTGGGTGTGCACTTGTGTATGCTCGCGCTGAAAGTTATTATGCCTATTACGCCGCTGAGGGTTTTCGTAATAAGCCTCGCGGGTGCCCGAGCATGGTGAGTGGAACCATGTTTGCCATGTCGCTCTTCATACGTTCGTATGAGGCGAAGGCATTCATGAATTGTGGCAGGGTGTCGAACCTCAAGAAAATCTTGTGAAAATGGGTCGAGCTGCTGCAAGAGGGTATCCAACATGTCAACATGACTGGCATGTGGATCCCATAGGTTATATAAGCGTGTTGTTTCCAACGCAAATGCAACAGGGCTATCGTTGGGTCCTTGCTGACGAGAAAAAGCTGTTGTGCGAGGCTAGCTTGACTGAGGCCGAAAGGAAAGACCTCCGAGAATTCTGCACGGAAGTTCTCATAATGAGAATCCGGGTTCGACACTCTCCACTGCCGATACCAGGTCTTAGCGGCATCCTTCAAGCAAGTGCCTGCGATTTGTACTTTGCAGTCTTCAGGAATATTATAGAGATCAAAATGATCTTCCAAATCTTCGAGGAATTTTAAAGATCCCTCCAAACCATTGAAAAGAATTGTTCCTGCATGCGGCACGAAATGGGCAAGCATTCTGCTTCGCTGAGAGGATTGAACTCCCTCAGGTACGACCTGCGACTCAGAGTAATAGGAAGCTGGTGCATTACGAAATTGTGAAGAATGCCTGGGTACGTGTAGATCACTTATATCAAAATGAGCCCCACAGGCTTCTTGCAGATGGTCGAGATTAATCCCATCACCACCGAAACTTGTCTTAGGGTGGAAAATTGAAGTTGTCTCAGGTAGTGAAGACATGGGTAATAATTGTCAAGATCTCGTGTTCGAGAAAAGTTCGGGCGCCAATTATAATGAATAAACTCTTCTTCCAGCTAACTAAGCTAAGTATAATGCTTCTGCTACTGAATTATATGCTTGTACTAAGCTTCAAATAGTGAATTCAAATGGTTGTTGTTACTAGTTAATTAAGATCATGAATAAAGTCACCTGCTAGTAGTGTAGTAATAGTAATGAACAAACTTATAACTGGTAGTAATGTTGTAGCAGTAATTAAGATGGTTGGTTGGTTGGTTGGTTAGTGGATTTTAGTGGCGCAAGGGCCAGGTTTGGCCAAAGAGCGCCAGACAAAGAACTATCAGCCACAGAATTTGAAAAGCGTGGAAAATGAGTAAAAGCAGACAGGCTTGGTAAAAGTTGAAAAAGAGTATGAAGAAAGCAGTGAAGAAAAGGTAGTTAATGAAGTTTATTAAAATTCATAAATTTACTAATGGAAAAGGTCGAACCGTCACTCTCCTCCCCCCACACTCCTCTGCAATGCTGGTTGAGGCTGGGGACGAACTGTCACTCTCCTCCCCCATGTTCCTCTGCAATGCTGGTTGAGGCTGGGGACGAACTGTCACTCTCCTCCCCCCCATGGTCCTCTATAACGTTGGTGGAGGGTGGGGACCTCGCTGAGGCCGAGACAGGTTGATGGACACTGCACACCTTTGCGGATTGAGGGCCGGGTCTTCCGCACGTGCAGGCTGTCTGCTGGGAACCGGAAGAGGCGGGCGTCTGCAAAAGAGAAGGCGCAGACTCAGCTGGTCGAATAAGCTGGAGCTCGGTGAAATCAACCTGTGTCGCTTGTTCAACTGTAGATCGCTTGGCAAGTGCGGCGAGAGCTACAGGGCGCGGAACAAAGGGCTGCACGGGTTGTGGCAGAGACTGAACAACTGCGGCAAAACTACGCTGTCGGGTGTTGGGAATACCCAACTTGGCTTTGGCAGCAGGGTACGAGAGGCCTTCCAGGGTCTTGAGGCGCTGGATCGCCATCTCGTCCTTCCATTTCATACAGTTGCGGGAGTAAGCTGCATGGGCCTCACCGCAGTTAACACAGCAGGCCGCAGAGGTGCAACCTTCCCCGTCATGTTCACCGGAGCCACAATTAGCGCAACGAGCGGAACTCTTACAAAATCGTTGTGAATGCCCGTACCTCTGGCACCTGAAACAGCGCAGAGGACTGGGAATGTACGGGCGAACTGCACAGACCAAGTAGCCTGCTTTGATTTCTGTCGGAACTTTCGGGGAGTCAAAAGTCAAGATTACATTTTTAGATTTAAGCAAAGAGCCATCACGCCGGAACATCATACGACGTGCAGCAAGAACACCCTGATCCGCAAGTTCAGTCACCAATTCATCCTCACTGCATGGCAAGAGATCAAACTCCGAAATAACACCCCGAGAGGTGTTAAGAAACGGGTGAGGTGTCACTTTGACAGGAATGCCTTGAAGACTAGAAAGGCGCAGAAAAGTGTTACTCTGAGAAACACTGCAAGTTTGGACAAGCAGGTCCCCAGAGCGTAGCTTCCTCACAGACTTCAAGGGGCCAACCGCAGCGTTCAAAGCTTTAGAAATGAAAAATGGAGATCTGGTGGACAGTCTCTCATTCGGATCGACGGATTCTACAAGTAAGTGTGTAGCATGCGTAGTTACAGCAATCGAGGGGAGACGACGCTTCGGAGCGACTGGTACAGCTGCCGAAGAAGAGGTTGTACATTCTTGGTCCAGGTCATGGTCTAAAGAACGTTTAAGGTTTTGAGACTTGGTAGGTTGAGAAGACGAAGGAGAGTCGTTTGCAACTATCATTTGCTCAGGTGACTTAAATTTGGAGTGTTTATGTTTGGGTTTACCCATGGAAAAAAAGAAGGAAGATTCGTCTGCAGACTACTCCACCCACCACCGAGCCCTACAAGGGAGAACTGGAGGTCCGCAAGCCGAAAAAACGACGCTGGACACAGTTCTGGAGCTTATACGTTGCAGATATAGTCCGTTGGCTGTGATCACACGCACTCGGCGGACACTTCGGCCTCCTGGTACCGTCATGCCAACGCCTTTGGCATGATTCCACAGCCCCCGGGCTCACCCTGCCGTGCCATACGACAAAAAAGCCGCTAAAGGCCTGCACACAACTTGGTACAAGACTTCTGACTAGAGGTGGGTTAGTCTCTAGCCTCCCGTTTACAGCGAAGCCGGGGTCGAAGAGGAGTGTTGGTACACAGGAGGCACTTATCCGGTCTCCTGCGACCTCAGCCGCCAGACATCCCATTTCCGCCTCACGGGTCTCCGCACGCGGCAAACATGCAGGTAGGTCTAGCACCCAAACCAGCTAAAAAGAAAAAAGAAATCTAAAGAAGACAAATCCTGGAAGGGAACCTAAACGGAATCTCAGCAACCTACGAACTGAGCGGTTAATATTAAACAGTTAGTGGTGGAGGGTAACAAAACCACAAGACCGGGGTGTTAGTGCATAACGTGGTAGCGATTAGGTAAAGTATACAACACGGGCAACTAGCCAGTGGAGAAAATAAAGAAAAACGAAAAAGCGAGACACAAGACCAGCTCGGGATCGTGGGGCCGCGACTCCCCAACAGCTGGATGAACAGCCGTCCCTGCAAACACCATCGGCACCAAAAAGAAAACAAGCGGTGGCATGACATCAGATGTTGACCAGTCACAAGGTCAGCTCGGGCCGTGGGGGCGCCGCTCCCCAAATAACTGGAAAACCAGTTATCCCCGTGCGGGGGTAATTAAGATGAATAAAGTCTTATGCTGGTTGTTACTAGTAATATTAATTGAAATAAACCTAACAGCCAGACAGAGGTCTGACAGTACTATGAGCTGAGAAAGACGTACTTACGTAAAACCTCTTATTATGAACTTCTACTGGTATCATCACACACAGCTACTCAAATAACACGTAGCTCCTTGCACATGAACGGAGCTCTATACTCATAAACAAACGCTCTCTTTCACATAAACCAACACTGTCCGTACAACAACAAACGCTCTCCGTACAACAACAAACGCTCTCCTCGGGTATCGTTGAACGCGCCTATTTATACTGGCTACCACCACGTCATGACTTGCACTCATTGCCAGATCTCATTCAGCGGGTGAAATAACATCTCGTTCAGTAAGAAGATAATTTACATAGTAAAATAAAATAACCAGAGATAGTAAAATCAAAAGGAAAGTGAATATAGAGTATACGTTACAACTTGTTCTTAGATCCAGCTAATTTTGTTGCTGTTTCCATAAGAGCTTTGGTTACTTTTCTGTTAACTTCAGGGATGTCCACTTCTTCTGATGTTAGATCTTCTAGAATAGAGAATCTGTTACTCCGTTCTAACTTGAAGGTATTATGATGCTTTTTAAGGTTGGTCACGTCAATACACTTTGTTCGTTTTATGAGCTTGCCACGCTCGAGGTTAGCATTGAGGTGCATCTTACATCTTACCATTCTATGGTCACTACCTGTGTTGAACTTGTTCAGCACACTGCAGTCTTCCAAAACAAATTTCTTGTTACACTTAATAAAATCAATTTCACTTGTCCATCCATTGGGATGCCTCCATGTCCATTTCCTTTGCGGCTTTTTCTTGAAATAGGAGTTCATGATGAAAAACCTTTCTGCCCCTGCAAACTCTACGAGAGTATTTCCACGCTGGTTTCTGTTGCCGCGACCGAATTTACCTACTGAAGTTTCATTCTGTTGCCGTGACCGAATTAACCTACTAAAGTTTCATTCTGTTGCCGTTGTCCTATTTTTGCATTGAAATCTCCCATAATTATCTTCAAGTGCTGCTTGCCTTCATTATTTAGATGACGAATTTCCTCATAAAATTCTTCAATTTCTTCTTCAGGATGACTTGTGGTTGGTGCATAAGTTTGAATAATCTGAGCCTTATAACTTCTCAAAAGTTGGATAACGAGTCGTGCAGCGCTGTCAGATGAACTTTCAACTTCTAAAACTTTATCCTTCAGTTTCTTGTTTATTATAAATCCAACACCACTAGTTCTGCCAGTATCTGTCCCACGATAGTAGAAGAGATGTCCACTTTTCAGTTCAATGAGATATTCTCCTTTTCTCCTTACCTCACTTAGCCCGACGATGTCCCACTTGATCTTTTGTAGTTTCTCTTCGAATTCAAGGAGCCTTGAATCAGAAGATAGGGAGCGTCCATTGTAAGTAGCCAAGGTCAGCATTAAATGGCAGCCTAGTCCGGTCCTCCGGTGATTCTTAGCAACCTCTGCCTTCATGTCGCAGTAGCCGCTGCCTTGGCCAGGTACATTCCAGCTGGCGGAGACTGAGGGCCAAGATTTAGGTTGTGGAGTCATTTTGGAGGGGTTTGGCCATAAACTCACCACGCTGGCCAAGCGAGTTGGTGAGTGTGGGATAGCATTTCCTCTAATCCCGATGGTATAGTTATATCGCTATTGGCGGTCGTCAGAACCCCTTTAGTGGGAACAGGATGCACCACGAGAAGGCGGGGTTCATATATATATATATATATATATATACACCCCCATGAGATAATTTTTTCCAAGGATTTAGAATTTTAGAATTACTATTTTGTTTTTCCTTCCTGGGAACAGGTACTTGGAATTCTTGTGAATTATTAACTAGATTGGTCAGGCAATTCCATTCTTGATAAGTGAAGTCCTGCTTTTATCCATTGTTACAGCAGACAGATTTGATTACTCAGTGTAAAGATGGCCTCCTTCTACATGTCATTACCAAGAAGAGAGAAAAAAGTTATGACATGGAATGAAAATATATAAAAATAACAACACAGTTTGGCTGGAGGTTTTTTGGTGCTTTTGCAGGCCTCTTTAACAGGGTTATGAAGTTAAAGCTACAAACTTGTAGCATAAGTAGACAAATACCTGACACCCAAATTTTTCAGCTAACTGTTATGCTAATTTTCACATCAAATAATGACAGCCAACCCAATATATTCTATAACCTACCAGAAGAAACTAATGCTATATATCTTTTTCAAGACATTTTTCAACAAATAAAATTCCATAAAATTAACAAGCCTAGCTTTTTTTTTTTTTTACTGACATTTTATGTACACTCTGAAAAGCATTAAATTCTATTTTAACTTGAAGATATTTCAATTGGATCATTCCATGTCTAATCATCGCAATTAATAATATATTTCTACCTCACTTACTTAGATTTTGATAAAACTTGTCATATTTATCTTATACATTTATTAATAAATAATTTCTTTACATTTAAACTCACAGTGGAAGAAGATATTTAAGGCTACATTTTCAAAATTTTATTTTAAAATGCCAGTGATATTTTAACTACTTGAAATTAGACACCAGTTGAGACATTGAGCTGGTGTGGTCTCATTTAAAATTCCTTTAATGAGCTTTCGTATAATGTACAACACACAGGGTTAGTGCACTTTTACAGAAAATAAATTCCAAGAGTTTTCCAGGAGTCCACAGAAAAACTCCAGGAGCCCAAACTTTCGCTAGAATCACAGTGCTTTGTTGCCTATATTGTAAATTGCGGTGAAGTTTGCTGCTACTACTACTTTTTTTTTCGTGTTTCAGGGTTTATTGTCTAACATGTGCAACTCTGGGTGCTATAAGCAATCACACATCTCTAACATCGGGCCGCCTGTTGCAGGGAAGGGACAGAGCCAGTGCCATAAGACAAATACACCCCTCATACCTGATATGGGACTCGAAACCAGGCCCACCTTGAGCCAGTGGCGGCTTTTGGGAGGAGGCAAGGGAGGCAATGCCTCCTTAGAATTTTAAGACTCTTAGTTAGAATTATTAGTTATATCTCATGTGATTCTATCATATAGTTCACATACAATTCCGTGATCACAAGGTTCTTCAGGAAGACGCTTTAACGTATGTAAATTCTGTTTTACACGTTCTGAAAAGTGGATACAGTCTGTGGTGGTGCATTAACTTATTCAATTATAACATAAATCGGTTAGAAGTCTTAAAGATGTTACTTACGGAATTGCGTGTTCAGTCCAGCGTCAGTAGTTATTGAGTTTCTTTGTCCAAAGTTGAATCTTGCTTCAATATGGTCAGTTGTTAGGGTTAGTTCGAGAGCCATTTCGTTATAAGTTGTACCCTACTTCGGATATATCAACATGCGCACTGTGGACACCAGACTTTCAGACAGCAGACTTCGACAGATGGTGTGAAGTCTCCGTTGAAAACGCCAGGGTAGAGCGTAGGTGAAACGCGCGTCCGGTGATTGAGACTGTGGACGGTATGAGGTGGTGTATGTAACGATTTTAACTGGAACCTTTTAAAGCTTTTAAAATTTTTTATGAACCTGACCAAACTTTGAAGACTTCCTCAGCATTTCCAAGAGAGTGCAGCATTGACGAGATAGCCCTAAAGGCCAAGTACGACGTGGAACTTCAAGTTGTATGTAAATAGTAACTCTTAACTCAAGAATTTTTAATTATTATCTGGAAACCTTTACACATTCAATATGATGTCGACATAGCCAGAACGGAGCTAACCCTAACATCTGGATATATCCGAAGTAGGGTACAGCTTATGACGAAATGGCTCTCGAACTAACCCTAACAACTGACCATATTGAAGCAAGATTCAACTTTGGACAAAGAAACTCAATAACTACTGACGCTGGACTGAACACGCAATTCCGTAAGTAACATCTTTAGGACTTCTAACCGATTTATATTATAATTGAATAAGTTAATGCACCACCACAGACTGTATCTACTTTACAGAACGTGCAAAACAGAATTTACAGACGTTAAAGCGTCTTCCCGAAGGAGAATTATTAGTTTTGTTTAAACAGTACTTTTTGGTATAGAAGAGCAAACATTTATGCTAGTTAACTCTTTTGAATTAAATGTCGTCTATGCGTTCATTCATTTTTTTTAAATTGATACTTTTCGAAAACAATCGGTAGCGCGTTGTTGTGAATTGTCCTCAGCTGCGATCTCTGTCCTCGTGGCAGGAAGCGAAATGCCTCTCGTACATTTTGCGCCAAACCTATTTACTCCCATTGAATCAGTAGATACGAAGGTAGACGTTGGAACTGCGAACACAAAGAACGCGCACCCTGGACTTCCTGTGAGGCAGATGTTATCTTGTCTCATGGGAACAGCTAATTCCCTGTAGGCAGCTCCACTGTGTTAACTCCTCATTCTGACAGCTTCGAGCGTAATTACATAGTGTGTTCTTCCTAGTTGCTTTTCTTTCACACTAATGTTTGTGTAACTAATTTTATTTATGTTTTATGAAGAATTGTTTATCAGACCATGGCCTCTGCTTCAAACATATCTTATATGTTGGATAGCTTACTGGAAAAGCCTTTCAAGTAAGAGAGATTTTGAAGAAAAGAATCAAATTAGAAATGATGGTAAGCCTACACCTGAAATGAAAAAGATGACTTCAAATGGCAAAACTTCAAACAGAGGTTTTAATATTGACTGGTACAGAAAAGAACAATGGCTAACTGGTAGTGAATCAACGAACAAACTGTGTTGTTGGCCATGTTTGCTGTTTCCTGTGAGTGGCAATGAAGTCTGGCAAGAGAAAGGCTTCAATGATTTGAAAAACTTACCACGTGCTTTGGACAGGCACAAAAAGTGTAAAGATCACATTCTGGCAGTTGTTAAATTAGAGTTGCTAGGCAAAACAAGGATAGAATACTCTCTCAACGAAGAGAAGAGAACAAGTGACTTAAGTCATAATAAAAAAGCAAAAAAGAATCGTGATGTAATGAAGTTGATTGATATTACAACACTAGTGGCCCGGCAAGAGCTCCAATTTCGTGGACACGATGAGAGCGAAGTCCCTGAAAACAAGAGAAATTACCTCAAGATGATTGAATTACTCTCCAAGAGTGACGAAACATTGAGAGTGTTTATGGAGAATAGTACAACATTTTCAGGAACTTCAAAAACAATACAGAATGATCTAATCGAATCAGTTGCTCATATAATTAGGAATGAAATCAATGCAGATATTGAAAATGCCCAGTTTTTTTCTTGGCAGATTGATGAAGCGACAGAAATCCATGCACAAGTATCAATTATAGTTCGATTCGTGAAAGATGCAGTACCAGTAGAAAGATTTTTGGGATTTTTTGACTAAGTTCTGATCGGTGTGCTACTTCGCTTAAAGAATTTCTGGATCGTGAGCTGGAAAGATTTAGCCACAAAGAAAAACTAGTTGCACCGATATATGATGGCGCAGCAGTGATGGCATCAGAGCTGAATGGATCGCAAGCAAAAGTGAAGTGTGATGCCCTCAAGCATTATTTGTTCATTTAGGCTGAACTTAGTTTTGAGCAGAGCAGCGTCAGTGCTGAAGGAATAACGTATATATATATATATATTTCTTCAAATTTAAATGCAATTTGTGCATTCTTTTCCAAATCGACAAAGCGTGTTCATTTACTAGAATCTGTTGGTGGACCCAGACCCTCTCGTGTATCTCAGACCAGGTGGAACTTCAAATCTCGTTCAGTGTCTAATATAGCTGACCACAGGTGACTGCTAATTGAAGTATTTTAAAAAATTGAGGATGATTCCAACTATGATGATGAGACAATTCACGAAGCAACAGGACTAAAACGGTGGCTCCATGATTTTAATTTCGTTTTTCTTCTCTTCTCATATAAAAAGAATATTTGATTTAACTAAGGTTACTTTCTCTGTACTGCAATCAAATAGTTCCGATGTTACATTCTGTAACAAACGAATTACTGGCTTATGTGAAAAATTGTTGTACTTTCGAGATCAGATACAGTTTGATGATCTCTATCATAACGTGTGCAGTGAGGTTGGTTCTCCAAATAAAATATTTAAAGGAAGCAATGATATTCCAGCCACCGTGCAATATAGAAGACTGTATTATGAGGTAATAGACAATGTTACAACTCAGTTAAAATGCCGGTTTTCTGACATTGAGAAATTAAAATTTCTTCAGCTGGTCGATGTACACTGCTTTGAAGCTCATTCTAGAATTTTTCCTGAACACTGTTTTAAAGCTCTGCTTCAAACTTATGAAAAATACTTTGAGAGCACCAAACTGTATTGTGAGCAGCAGGTTCTCTATTCATACAGAGATCTGTGGAACAATGCCAAAAGTACAACAGAACTTCTATCTGCCATATACAATAATAATCTAGCACAGGCACTGCCAGAGCTATTTAGACTTATTTCCCTCGTAGTAACAATTCCTGCAACATCGGTCTCTGTGGAACGCAGTTTCTCGTGCCTGAAGAGGATTAAAAACTGCAAGAGAAACTCCATTGGGCAAGAAAGGTTGTCAGGTTTATCAGTTCTGTCCATTGAGAAGGCCCTTGTGAAGAGGATGGAAGCAGAACAGACATGGTATGACCATATAATAAATCACTTCGCCAAACAGAAAGAACGAAAGATAAACCTCATATACAAGACAATATAAGCGTAAGGTAAGCTTTCTTTCTTGCTGTATGGGTAAACTCTGTGTGCAGAAGTCTTCAATACTGTTTTTCTTTTGTCGTCAGTGAAGGTAGAGGTGTACAAAGAATTTCATTTGAGATTAAAAAGATGTATAGTTCAGTCTTGCTTTTTATCTTCTATTGATCTGTTTAATAAAAATATATTTCGATGCAATATATTTCATATTCAAACTGGCTTAACAGTTCCCAAATAATCCAAGAGGGCAATTCAGACTGAAAAAAATATACTTAGGCGAAGGCTTATATAAACAAGTTTTGTGTTGGTCTCCAAGTCATGTAAAACGTGCGTTTCCGGTAAAATCTTTATGAATCTTTTCACGGGTCACGTTACTTATTTCATACTTCGCACATGAGAAAGCAAATAGAAAAAATTATAATGTAAAAAAATGGCATTAAATTGAATAAATTTATCATGAAAGAAATACGGGATTACACCATATAATACAAATTTTGAAGATGACAATCCGATTTTTGGCGTAAATGTGACAAGGATGGTAAGTCTGAAAATATCCGAAAACTTTAAATTTTTCATCGTCCTGGAGAGGGACTCGAACCCGCGTCTCCCAGATAGCGCCCGGGTATGCTAACCACTACGCCACCCAGAACGACCAAGTTTCAAGTTTCCGATTAATTTGAATATAACCATCACAGGATTCGCTAGTCGAAGCAACCGGCATTCATGTTTAACGAATCTGGAGGTTAAGAATCCTATCCCGTGATTGCCCGGAGTAGCAAATAAATCATGAAAGAAATACGGGATTACACCATATAATACAAATTTTGAAGATGACAATCCGATTTTTGTCGTAAATGTGACAAGGATGGTAAGTCAGATAATATCCGAAAACTTGAAAATTTTCATCGTCCTGGATCGGGACTCGAACCCGCGTCTCCCAGATAGCGCCCGGGTATGCTAACCACTACACCACCCAGGACGATCAGAATTTTAAAGTTTAGGGATATTATTTGACTTACCATCCTTGTCACATTTACGCCAAAAATCAGATTGTCATCTTCAAAATTTGAATAAATTTATTTGAATCCAGGCTGAAAAGTAGTTTGGCCGCCCCGGTGGCGCAGTGGTCTAAGGCGCTGGCCTATGATTATTCGTCCGTAAGGGGTGCGGGTTCGAATCCCAGTGAGGCATGGATGTTGTGTTTGTCCTACGGCACTGGCTCTCTCCCTTCCCTGGAACCAGTGTCCCTAAATTAGGGACGGGCGACTGCTTATAGCCCATTGAGTTGCTCACGGTGGTCGTTAAACCTCCAATCAAAAAAAAAAAAAAAAAAAAAAGTAGTTTGCCTCCCCAGCAATTTTGGTCACGGGCCGCTACTGCCTTGAGCGAATGGTCAGAGGAAATGCATTAGATCATTTGGCCAGTGCGGCAGCACTACACATTTGGAATACATCGACTGAAAACAGAAAAGATATATACACGTTAATTAAGATGGGACATTCTGATTCATTAAAACCTTAAACATGCTTCCTTGCATTTCTGAAACAAACAAAATAAAATACATGCACGATACTGACAATTTTCTTTCCTGTATCACAATACTTTTTTACAGTGCCAGCATGTCATATCAGAGTGCAAGCACTGAGCTAAAGTGAAATATTCCAAAGCATTCATACAGCAATAACCATGAATCATGTAAACCCTCAGTGACACTATGAATCACCAAGCTTCACAGGATTCCATTTTTTTTTTTTTTTTTATCCACTTTGATACAAACCTAAAGGCAGGATATTCCATACTCTGGAATTCAAGAAACTAGATAGGAATAAGAACCCAAAAATCTGGAATGCCAACCTTTTGGGGAAGAGAAAAAAACAATTCTGTTTTTACTTGTATAAAAATATTCCGAACTTCCTATTTACAATATGTAACATGTCTTCATTGATTCATTGGATGGCAGACAGTGAAATATTTGTTTTTGTATGCCTACTTAGTACGAGGGAAAACATTTAAATGCATATTTTTGCAACATGTACTTTACCTTCTCTGCCTGGTTTCTTTTTGATATTGTTTCTTTTTGACATTTCACTTTTGAAAAATGGCCACTGGTTAAAAATTTTAGGTAATTTAATACATGAAATAGTGTTTGACTTGGTAATTACAATGTTTTTCACTTTCAAGAGCCGTTGTGTTTTCAAATGAGGTTAGTGTTCATTTTCCTTCTAAGTTCTACATTTATTCTCACCTCATATGAACTTGGCAATCAGTGGAATTGAACTCTCTCACAGTTAAGGGTGATAGCAGGTATGAAGGTGCTGTTCTTTGGTGAAACTCATTTGAGTAACATCGGGATACAAGGTTTTAAATTGCTTAAAGGTGCTGTTCTCTTTGTATTACTACAGTCGGTCGTACTGTAGGGTAGACAAAAAAATTATCTCGGTGATTCAGGAAAAAGCGATTTGAGGCAGCAGGTATGCTTTTAATACAACTGGAACAAACTGGAAGGGGATGTTTGTTAATCTTCACTACTGCTTGGTTACAAACGAGAGACTGTGTAATAATCTGTAGTTAGTTTTCTTTGGTATTCGACTAAATGCCAAATCTTTTGACAGAATACTTTGCTAGGTTAGAATAATCACAGTAATTTGAAAAGTATCTTATGTTAAATAACAAAAATTTCAGTCAAAAATCAAAGGAACTTGAAATATTCTTAAATATCAGAATATTTAATATTAGTGTTAAACATGCCAAGCAGCCCCTAGAAGAATCACAAGGCAACTTTCTGTAATGACACACAGAATTATTTTTTCCTCTACTTCCTAAGGTGTTCAAGGTAAATGGCATTCCGTGTTGAAAGAAATTTTTTTAATTGCACATGTAGAAGCAGAGATACTAAGTAAATGATCATTCGTGTTTACACTGACTTTCTATGTAGATCTTTCGTAAGTCAATTCAGTCAAATGTGTTTTTTGAATCAAATCAGTTCGTGTAAAGACGGCGAAAGATCCACATAGAAAAAAGCAGAGATATTGAGAAAAACAGATCAAGCATTTGTGCCCCCTAACGGCAAAATTGTGCATTGTTTTGGGAAGAAAATATGCACACAGAGTTTGCATAGTTAGTAGTATCTGACCGAAGAAAAAAGTTTTTCAATCGTGTTTTTAGTCCTGCAGATATTGCTGTAAATGGAAACGCGAGCTTATGCCCTCTGGTGGCAGACTTCTGCATTAAGAAAAATTTGAACTTATGTGAAAAACATTTTGCAGCAGAAATGCTCTCCAACAAAGAAAGATTTTTTTTTAATCTGACTCTTAGAAGCAGAGACATTGACAAAAATAAGACATGCATCTACGCCCCCTGCCGGAAAAGCCATGCATTATTTTAAGAAAAAAGTATTCTCCAAATGTGTTTTGAGTGAGCGGTATCGTTCCACAGAAGAATTTTTTCAATCGAGAATTCAGGAGCTCAGATTTTGCTGCAAATACATCAGAAGCAGAAATAAACACTTATGGCCCCCTGGTGGCCAAACCATTCTTTACCAAATATTAAAAATTATATGCAAAGCATTTTCCATCAGAAGCTGTATCCGATGTAGAAAGGATTTTTCAAATTGGAGTTTTAGAAGCAGAGATATAGGGGAAATGCAATTTACTACGCCCCCTAGCGGAAAGTTTATGAATTACTTGAAAATTTTTGAAATTATATGAAAAACATTTCGCAGTGGAAACTATCCAACAAAGAAAAAAATTTCAAATCGCTCTCTTTCTTAGAAGCAGAGATATCGACAAAAATAAGATATATGTTTACTCCCCTGGTGGATAAACCATGCGTTATTTAAAAAAAAAAAAAAATTCGGAAAAGGTTTACCAACATGAGTGGTATCATCCGTCCACGAACGAATTTTTTTCAATCGAGATTTTAGAAGCTCGGATTTTGCTGCAAATGCAACAGAAGTAGAAATTAACACTTCCGTCCCCTGGTGGCCAAAACATATTTTACCAAAATTTAGAAATTATATGCAAAACGCATAGATTTTTCAGACCCCTAGCGGGAAAACTATGCGTAATTTGAAAAAGTAACTATACCTAAAATCGTCTTTGATAAAAATGGAATCGAAAGGTAAAAGAATTTTTTCAATCGGACTTTTAGAAGCACATATATGGAATAAAACATGCATTTTAATTCGATATCATCTCTATTTACGCCCTCTATCGGCAAAATTCTGCATCTTGGAAAACAAAAACGAAACAAAGGATCATCTCATTCACACATTTCAAACTTCTCAATGCAAAAAGAATTTTTCAAATCGGGCTATTAGTTGCAGAGATAAGGTGTCCACAGACGAACGGATGGACAATAACATACGCACAATCCTTCGATGTGCTTTTAAGTGTAGAAAAAAATTCCGAATTTTCAATTAAAAGATCTGAATTTTTCACAGATGTCAAAACTGCGTCATATAAGGTTAGCGCCTGCAAATTTCACTACAATCAAATGAAAACTTTTTTGAATTTCGAATAAAAACTTTATTGTGGCGTACTGCTACTGCCAGCAGTTGCAAACGTGATTTAAAATTTTAGTGGCTAGTTTTCACAATTTCATCCGATTCACACGAAATTTGGTTGGTTCGTTCGTTCCTTTTAAAAGTTTATTAAGCGCATTAAATCTCCAGCCAGTTTTGTCGAAATTCCGCGAAGATAGAAAATCATATTGTTTATCCCAGTAGCGTGCTGCAGATGCTTATCAGTCAACGGCCGTACTGGCCCCGCCTACCCGTTTACGCAAGGAAGTTTCTGCAAGCCCTTCCCTGTGTGAAAACTGTTTGATCAATGCATCCTTCCAGTGCTTACGTATGGTGCAGAGACGTGGACCTTAACTAAAAGAGACATACAAAGGCTGCAGACAACTCAAAGAAGCATGGAGAGGTGTATGCTTGGTGTAACCCGGAGAGATAAGAAGAGGAACTCGTGGATACGAAAAATGACAACAGTTCACAGCTGGAGAAGAAATGTTTTTGATCCAATACTGGCTGCCAAATCTTTTAACCAAACTAGTTCAATATAAAAAGAAATGCAACAATTCCAGGAGTTTTCCAGGAGTCATGAAAAATTGCTACTTTTCCAGGAGTTTTCCAGGGCCCTGGAAAATAAAAATTTTATTCCAGGAGTTTTCCATAAAATCCAGGAGGCGTACGAACCCTGAACACAAAAGGGTTCAAAATTAAAAAATTCAAAATCCAACTCAGAATCCGTTTTCTCAAAACCGGAATATTTTAAATTTTGAAAAAAATTCAAGATTAGTTTATACTTATCTGTAACTGCACTGGATAACAAATTTTTACAAAAGTCTTGCCACCAAGATTAAATCAATAATTTTTTACAGATTTTGAGGCGCGTAACATGAATCATCATCATCATCATCATTGTCAACCGTTATCAATCCACTGCTGGACGAAGGTCTCCCCAAGTTTCCTCCACAACGGTCTGTCTTGTGCCAGTCTCCTAAATGTCACTCCCGCATATTTACGAATTTCATCCACCCATCTCCCATGTGGTCTTTTTCTGGGTCTTTTCCTGTCCCTTGGAATCCAATCTAAAATTTCGGCTGTCCATCTATGGTCTGTCCTTCTGGCAGTATGTCCAGCCCATTGCCATTTCAGGGATTTAACTCTGATCATGATGTCTTCCACTCTTGTCATTTTTCGGATCCACGAGTTCCTCTTCTTATCTCTCCTGGTTATACCAAGCATGCACCTCTCCATGCTTCTTTGAGTTGTCTGCAGCCTTTGTATGTCTCTTTTAGTTAAGGTCCACGTCTCTGCACCATACGTAAGCACTGGAAGGATGCATTGATCAAACACTTTTCTTTTAAGACATAATGGCATATTGCTCTTGAAAATTATGCTGTTTCTTCCAAAAGCTCTCCAGGCAAGTTTTGTACGCCGATTAATTTCTTCATCAATTTTGTTAAAAGAAAAGAACGTAACATGAATATGACAATGAAAATACAAAATTGGCTATGCTTTATGAGAAATCCACAATAGTTTCTTATATGTACTTACCGTGATAATTAACACATCAATCAGACATTTCTCAATTGACAGTATTTACTGTTCTTACGTAATATCAATCACATCAGAAAACTTGAAAATTTCATCAATCTGGAGTGGGGAATCGGACCCGCATCTCCCGATTACCGTTCGAGCATAATAAACCATTAACAAATATTTCTTCCACACTATATGTACATTATACGCATTAAAGTTTGCAGAGGCAGAAGGGTTTTTAATCATGAACTCCTTTTTCAAGAAAAAGCCACACAGGAAATGAACATGTAGACATCCAAATGGAACAACAAGTGAAATTGATCGAAGACTGCAGTGTGCTAAGCAAGTTCAACACAGGTAGTGACCATAGATTGGTGAGATGTAAGATGCACCTCAACACTAAACTCGAACGTGGCAAGCTCATAAGACAAACAAAATGTATTGACATAACCAACCTTAAAAAACACCAAAATAGTTTCAAGTTGAAACTGAAGAACAGATTCTCTGCTTTAGAAGGCCTAACATCGGAAGAAGTGGATATTTCTGAAATTAACAGAAAAGTAACCAAAGCTCTTATGGAAACAGCAACAAAATTAGCTGGGTTTAAGAACAAGTTGCATGTGAACAAATTATCAGGAAAAACCAAAATGTTGATGCAAAAAGAAGAGAGATGAGGACAACTAAAGAAGATGTGACTTCCAAAGTGGAATATATAGAGCTTTGCAAGACAGTACAAAAAAGTATCACCTAAGACGTAAGGAAATTCAACTGTGAACTAGTGAGGAAGGCAATTGAGAACAACCAAAGCCTAAAGATTGCAAAGGTACATTTCAGTAAGGGAAGAAAGCAGATTATGGCACTGAGAAAAGATGGTTCTGTAACAAGAAATAGAGGCGAAATTTTGACAAGAGTGAAAGATTTCTTCTCCAAATTATATGAAAGGGATAATACATGTACTCCAGACATCATGAAAGGTATCAGTACCAGAGTTCTTCCAGTCCTCCCAGCAGAAGTTGCACATGCAATCAAGAACATGAAGCGGGGAAAAACTCCAGAAGAAGATGGAATTACTATAGACATCATACAAGAAGCAAGTGGAGAAATTGAAACAGTAGTCGCCCAAATTTTCATTCCATGCTTAATGAAGGGAAAATTCCTGAGGATTGGAATAACGCTACAATGATCCTACTACATAAAAAAGGTGACATTGAACATCTGAGGAACTACAGACCTTTCAGCCTCCTATCAAGGGTTTATAAAATCTTCAATAAAGTTCTTTCACACCGCTTGAAGGTAACACTGGACGTGGCTCAACAAAGAGAAGAAGCTGGATTCAGGAGTGGCTACAGCGCTATAGATCATATCCACGTACTGAGATAACTAATTGAAAGAGCGGGGGAATATGAACTTCCATTGTGCGATTATGAATAGGCCTTTGATTCGGTGAAACCATCAGCAGTTACAATGGCTCTGAAATCCTGCGGTATTGAAGATGCATACATTAATATTATTAATAGCATCTATGAAAATGCAAGTGCAAAGATTCGGCTGTTTGAAAATACAACACACATAAAAATTGGAAAGGGAGTGAGACAAGGTGACACCATATCTCCCAAGCTCTTTAATGCCACATTGGAGGGTGTTTTTCAGTCACTGAACTGGGAAAACAAAGGGATAAAGATTTATGGAGATTATCTAGCTCACCTTCGTTTTGCTGATGACGTAGTCATTTTTGCAACTACCCCATCAGAGCTGCAGAGTATGATCCAGGAACTTGCTGACAAGAGTAAAGAAGTGGGATTAAAAATGAACTTTCAGAAGACAAAAGTGATGTTCAATGCTTTTACAAGAAATGAAGATTTATCGGTTGATAGAGAAAAGCTGAAGATAACAGATGCGTACGTTTATCTTGGACAGCAGATATCAAGTGAGGGTCACATTGATGAAGAAATTAATTGGCGTACAAAACTTGCCTGGAGAGCTTTTGGAAAAAACAGCATAATTTTCAAGAACAATATGCCATTATATCTTAAAAGAAAAGTGTTTGATCAATGCATCCTTCCAGTGCTTACGTATGGTGCAGAGACGTGGACCTTAACTAAAAGAGACATACAAAGGCTGCAGACAACTCAAAGAAGCATGGAGAGGTGTATGCTTGGTGTAACCCGGAGAGATAAGAAGAGGAACTCGTGGATACGAAAAATGACAACAGTTCACAGCTGGAGAAGAAATGTTTTTGATCCAATACTGGCTGCCAAATCTTTTAACCAAACTAGTTCAATATAAAAAGAAATGCAACAATTCCAGGAGTTTTCCAGGAGTCATGAAAAATTGCTACTTTTCCAGGAGTTTTCCAGGGCCCTGGAAAATAAAAATTTTATTCCAGGAGTTTTCCATAAAATCCAGGAGGCGTACGAACCCTGAACACAAAAGGGTTCAAAATTAAAAAATTCAAAATCCAACTCAGAATCCGTTTTCTCAAAACCGGAATATTTTAAATTTTGAAAAAAAATTCAAGATTAGTTTATACTTATCTGTAACTGCACTGGATAACAAATTTTTACAAAAGTCTTGCCACCAAGATTAAATCAATAATTTTTTACAGATTTTGAGGCGCGTAACATGAATATGACAATGAAAATACAAAATTGGCTATGCTTTATGAGAAATCCACAATAGTTTCTTATATGTACTTACCGTGATAATTAACACATCAATCAGACATTTCTCAATTGACAGTATTTACTGTTCTTACGTAATATCAATCACATCAGAAAACTTGAAAATTTCATCACCCTGGAGTGGGGAATCGGACCCGCATCTCCCGATTACCGTTCGAGCATAATAAACCATTAACAAATATTTCTTCCACACTATATGTACATTATACGCATTAAAGTTTGCAGAGGCAGAAGGGTTTTTAATCATGAACTCCTTTTTCAAGAAAAAGCCACACAGGAAATGAACATGTAGACATCCAAATGGGACAACAAGTGAAATTGATCGAAGACTGCAGTGTGCTAAGCAAGTTCAACACAGGTAGTGACCATAGATTGGTGAGATGTAAGATGCACCTCAACACTAAACTCGAACGTGGCAAGCTCATAAGACAAACAAAATGTATTGACATAACCAACCTTAAAAAACACCAAAATAGTTTCAAGTTGAAACTGAAGAACAGATTCTCTGCTTTAGAAGGCCTAACATCGGAAGAAGTGGATATTTCTGAAATTAACAGAAAAGTAACCAAAGCTCTTATGGAAACAGCAACAAAATTAGCTGGGTTTAAGAACAAGTTGCATGTGAACAAATTATCAGGAAAAACCAAAATGTTGATGCAAAAAGAAGAGAGATGAGGACAACTAAAGAAGATGTGACTTCCAAAGTGGAATATATAGAGCTTTGCAAGACAGTACAAAAAAGTATCACCTAAGACGTAAGGAAATTCAACTGTGAACTAGTGAGGAAGGCAATTGAGAACAACCAAAGCCTAAAGATTGCAAAGGTACATTTCAGTAAGGGAAGAAAGCAGATTATGGCACTGAGAAAAGATGGTTCTGTAACAAGAAATAGAGGCGAAATTTTGACAAGAGTGAAAGATTTCTTCTCCAAATTATATGAAAGGGATAATACATGTACTCCAGACATCATGAAAGGTATCAGTACCAGAGTTCTTCCAGTCCTCCCAGCAGAAGTTGCACATGCAATCAAGAACATGAAGCGGGGAAAAACTCCAGAAGAAGATGGAATTACTATAGACATCATACAAGAAGCAAGTGGAGAAATTGAAACAGTAGTCGCCCAAATTTTCATTCCATGCTTAATGAAGGGAAAATTCCTGAGGATTGGAATAACGCTACAATGATCCTACTACATAAAAAAGGTGACATTGAACATCTGAGGAACTACAGACCTTTCAGCCTCCTATCAAGGGTTTATAAAATCTTCAATAAAGTTCTTTCACACCGCTTGAAGGTAACACTGGACGTGGCTCAACAAAGAGAAGAAGCTGGATTCAGGAGTGGCTACAGCGCTATAGATCATATCCACGTACTGAGATAACTAATTGAAAGAGCGGGGGAATATGAACTTCCATTGTGCGATTATGAATAGGCCTTTGATTCGGTGAAACCATCAGCAGTTACAATGGCTCTGAAATCCTGCGGTATTGAAGATGCATACATTAATATTATTAATAGCATCTATGAAAATGCAAGTGCAAAGATTCGGCTGTTTGAAAATACAACACACATAAAAATTGGAAAGGGAGTGAGACAAGGTGACACCATATCTCCCAAGCTCTTTAATGCCACATTGGAGGGTGTTTTTCAGTCACTGAACTGGGAAAACAAAGGGATAAAGATTTATGGAGATTATCTAGCTCACCTTCGTTTTGCTGATGACGTAGTCATTTTTGCAACTACCCCATCAGAGCTGCAGAGTATGATCCAGGAACTTGCTGACAAGAGTAAAGAAGTGGGATTAAAAATGAACTTTCAGAAGACAAAAGTGATGTTCAATGCTTTTACAAGAAATGAAGATTTATCGGTTGATAGAGAAAAGCTGAAGATAACAGATGCGTACGTTTATCTTGGACAGCAGATATCAAGTGAGGGTCACATTGATGAAGAAATTAATTGGCGTACAAAACTTGCCTGGAGAGCTTTTGGAAAAAACAGCATAATTTTCAAGAACAATATGCCATTATATCTTAAAAGAAAAGTGTTTGATCAATGCATCCTTCCAGTGCTTACGTATGGTGCAGAGACGTGGACCTTAACTAAAAGAGACATACAAAGGCTGCAGACAACTCAAAGAAGCATGGAGAGGTGTATGCTTGGTGTAACCCGGAGAGATAAGAAGAGGAACTCGTGGATACGAAAAATGACAACAGTTCACAGCTGGAGAAGAAATGTTTTTGATCCAATACTGGCTGCCAAATCTTTTAACCAAACTAGTTCAATATAAAAAGAAATGCAACAATTCCAGGAGTTTTCCAGGAGTCATGAAAAATTGCTACTTTTCCAGGAGTTTTCCAGGGCCCTGGAAAATAAAAATTTTATTCCAGGAGTTTTCCATAAAATCCAGGAGGCGTACGAACCCTGAACACAAAAGGGTTCAAAATTAAAAAATTCAAAATCCAACTCAGAATCCGTTTTCTCAAAACCGGAATATTTTAAATTTTGAAAAAAAATTCAAGATTAGTTTATACTTATCTGTAACTGCACTGGATAACAAATTTTTACAAAAGTCTTGCCACCAAGATTAAATCAATAATTTTTTACAGATTTTGAGGCGCGTAACATGAATATGACAATGAAAATACAAAATTGGCTATGCTTTATGAGAAATCCACAATAGTTTCTTATATGTACTTACCGTGATAATTAACACATCAATCAGACATTTCTCAATTGACAGTATTTACTGTTCTTACGTAATATCAATCACATCAGAAAACTTGAAAATTTCATCACCCTGGAGTGGGGAATCGGACCCGCATCTCCCGATTACCGTTCGAGCATAATAAACCATTAACAAATATTTCTTCCACACTATATGTACATTATACGCATTAAAGTTTGCAGAGGCAGAAGGGTTTTTAATCATGAACTCCTTTTTCAAGAAAAAGCCACACAGGAAATGAACATGTAGACATCCAAATGGGACAACAAGTGAAATTGATCGAAGACTGCAGTGTGCTAAGCAAGTTCAACACAGGTAGTGACCATAGATTGGTGAGATGTAAGATGCACCTCAACACTAAACTCGAACGTGGCAAGCTCATAAGACAAACAAAATGTATTGACATAACCAACCTTAAAAAACACCAAAATAGTTTCAAGTTGAAACTGAAGAACAGATTCTCTGCTTTAGAAGGCCTAACATCGGAAGAAGTGGATATTTCTGAAATTAACAGAAAAGTAACCAAAGCTCTTATGGAAACAGCAACAAAATTAGCTGGGTTTAAGAACAAGTTGCATGTGAACAAATTATCAGGAAAAACCAAAATGTTGATGCAAAAAGAAGAGAGATGAGGACAACTAAAGAAGATGTGACTTCCAAAGTGGAATATATAGAGCTTTGCAAGACAGTACAAAAAAGTATCACCTAAGACGTAAGGAAATTCAACTGTGAACTAGTGAGGAAGGCAATTGAGAACAACCAAAGCCTAAAGATTGCAAAGGTACATTTCAGTAAGGGAAGAAAGCAGATTATGGCACTGAGAAAAGATGGTTCTGTAACAAGAAATAGAGGCGAAATTTTGACAAGAGTGAAAGATTTCTTCTCCAAATTATATGAAAGGGATAATACATGTACTCCAGACATCATGAAAGGTATCAGTACCAGAGTTCTTCCAGTCCTCCCAGCAGAAGTTGCACATGCAATCAAGAACATGAAGCGGGGAAAAACTCCAGAAGAAGATGGAATTACTATAGACATCATACAAGAAGCAAGTGGAGAAATTGAAACAGTAGTCGCCCAAATTTTCATTCCATGCTTAATGAAGGGAAAATTCCTGAGGATTGGAACAACGCTACAATGATCCTACTACATAAAAAAGGTGACATTGAACATCTGAGGAACTACAGACCTTTCAGCCTCCTATCAAGGGTTTATAAAATCTTCAATAAAGTTCTTTCACACCGCTTGAAGGTAACACTGGACGTGGCTCAACAAAGAGAAGAAGCTGGATTCAGGAGTGGCTACAGCGCTATAGATCATATCCACGTACTGAGATAACTAATTGAAAGAGCGAGGGAATATGAACTTCCATTGTGCGATTATGAATAGGCCTTTGATTCGGTGAAACCATCAGCAGTTACAAAGGCTTTTAAGTCCTACGGTATTGAAGATGCATACATTAATATTATTAAAATCATCCATGAAAATGCAAGTGCAAAGATTCGGCTGTTTGAAAATACAACACATAAAAATTGGAAAGGGAGTGAGACAAGGTGACATCATATCTCCCAAGCTCTTTAATGCCACATTGGAGGGTGTTTTTCAGTCACTGAACTGGGAAAACAAAGGGATAAAGATTTATGGAGATTATCTAGCTCACCTTCGTTTTGCTGATGACGTAGTCATTTTTGCAACTACCCCATCAGAGCTGCAGAGTATGATCCAGGAACTTGCTGACAAGAGTAAAGAAGTGGGATTAAAAATGAACTTTCAGAAGACAAAAGTGATGTTCAATGCTTTTACAAGAAATGAAGATTTATCGGTTGACAGAGAAAAGCTGAAGATAACAGATGCGTACGTTTATCTTGGACAGCAGATATCAAGTGAGGGTCACATTGATGAAGAAATTAATTGGCGTACAAAACTTGCCTGGAGAGCTTTTGGAAAAAATAAGCATAATTTTCAAGAACAATATGCCATTATATCTTAAAAGAAAAGTGTTTGATCAATGCATCCTTCCAGTGCTTACGTATGGTGCAGAGACGTGGACCTTAACTAAAAGAGACATACAAAGGCTGCAGACAACTCAAAGTAGCATGGAGAGGTGCATGCTTGGTGTAACCCGGAGAGATAAGTAGAGGAACTCGTGGATCAGAAAAATGACAACAGTGGAAGACATTATGATCAGAGTAAAATCCCTGAAATGGCAATGGGCTGGACATACTGCCAGAAGAACAGACCATCGATGGACAGTCGAAATTTTAGATTGGATTCCAAGGGACAAGAAAAGACCCAGAAGAAGACCACGTGGGAGATGGGTGGATGAAATTCGAAAGTATGCGGGAGTAACATGGAGGAGACTGGCACAAGACAGACCGTTGTGGAAGAGGCTTGGAGAGACCTTCGTCCAGCAGTGGATTGATAATGGTTGACAATTATGATGATGATGATGATGATATGTACTACTTACCACATGTACTGGTGAATGTCAACTTCTACATCCATAGCTGCTCAGGATCATTTGTTTTGAGAGTGTCCAATAACAGTCACCCAACATAGAAGCGGACGACTTTCCCTAGTATCGTTTCTCCAACATTGTAATTTCCTGACGAAATTGCAACGATAGAGGTTTTCAGAGGTTTCTTTCATGTAGGCAGCTTGTCCGGCTGGAATAGATGGATGCTGGTTTCCATTATGCAGCAACACCGCCTTAGCCCTTAACTTCAACAAGGCTACAAATAGTCATTCGTGCAGGTCACATTTGATTTGAAGGGTATTCTTCAGGCCTTCTACATCGCAGCAGAACACCAGATCATATTCAAGGTCAAGGCACAAACTGCTCATGACGAATGCAAAATGAAGTCACTTGGCATTTTTCTTGAAAAGATTACATTGTACTGTATAAGTCTTGATCCCAGTAACTCCTCTTTGGCCTTGGACAGCTCCAGATCAAGATTGCTCAGTTCTTCTTGTGTGAGACTGTGTGATGCAGATGTCGCACCTTGGCCGGCATATGGATCATCATTAGATGCCAAAGGCTCAGAAGAACCAGACATCAGTTCACATCCATCCTGATCATCCTCTGAATCGATGGAAAATTCTTTCGGAAGAACGGGAAGCCCTTCGCCGTGTGGAACTGGTCGAATAGCAGATAGATGGTACAGTATATTCAGGTACGCTCCTTTTTCCTCAGGATGCTTACCAAAACAGGTGGTACTATGCAGAAGTAGCAGTCATTTGCATGATTGGTTTTTTTTTTTTTTTTTTTTTGATTGGAGGTTTAACGACCACCGTGAGCAACTCAATGGGCTATAAGCAGTCGCCCGTCCCTAATTTAGGGTCACTGGTTCCAGGGAAGGGAGAGAGCCAGTGCCGTAAGACAAACACAACATCCATGCCTCACCGGGATTCGAACCCGGACCCCGTTCGGACGAATGATCAGAGGCCAGCGCCTTAGACCACTGCGCCACCGGGGCGGCCATTTGCATGATTGCTTGGCTCCTTTAAAACAAAAGGAACAGCAAATGGCATTAGCACTTTACAGCCTTTCAGCCACTTCGGAAGATTTCTAGCACATGTACTGCAGGCCCATGTGTGGGGCCCACGCCTTGTCCTGGTCCCCGAACTTGCATCCAAAATAAAGCTGATATGCCTTTTTCACTATCGGAGTGATATGTCCTTTTTCTAGCTTGCAAACGTCACTTCCCTGCAAATATAACAACAGTTATTCGGACTATTACCACAGTTACGAGGCATCACTCACTACAGGGATCACTTGTATATATGACACAGGAATAGATGAGAGTGTAGCTCAGGAAACTGCACAAACACTTGCTCACCCTACGAGGCTTCAGTTTATCATCTTATTGCATCACCTTATGTTAGCGATGTCATGGACTCAACACTGCATCAGACAATGATCCTAGGGATAGAGTGTATGATGGGCTGATGCAATATGATGCAATGTTACCGACTGAGTCTCTCCTAAACAAGAACCAATTGACGTATTTTATTCTCATTTTCGTGTTCAGCACATTGAAATTAGTAAAAGTATTTTTGTTTCAGAAGCAAGTTGTGTTGTCTAGGGCTACCCATGAAATATTTTTGGGAATCATGATGGAATCACAAGATATGAGAGGTAACACATATTTATGATCAAGAGAAAATAATGGGATCTGAATTTTCTAATTACCCAATATAATTGTTTTTTTCTCGTAAGTGAGTTTTCACAACAAACCTCTCTAGAATGGATATGAAATAGGACTTAAATTGTTTTAATCCATTTAAAATCTAAACCACTCCTACAAAAGGAAGGAATTAAGACCAGTGAAAACATGGATATGTTCCCTTTTTTCTGAAGCACTAATGAGAGCTGAAGTTTGTGACAGGTGTAGGAAAGAACTAGGAAGATGAAAAAAGAGAATGATGCAAAAGATCAAATTACATATTTTCTAAGTATTAGCCAGAATGTAGGTTATGGCTGCAATATATGTTCTGACAGCGATTCTGCTTATTCCCTTCAGAAGCTTTAAAAACTTAATACATCCCTCTAAGACCCAGGAGAGTTCCCTATTGACTGGAAAAAAGCAGAATATAAATAATATTCTGCAGAAAAAGTTACAAGAATTAATACTGCTGTAAAGCACAAACTCCTTGTCAATGAAGTCTTCCAAGAGTGATCTTAAGTCCCAAGAGGAAACTACACTGCTGGCCACCCAAAATGCAACACCAAGAAGGAAGCATCCGACTGACCTGAAATTCGCAGCATGCGTCGCCCGCGAGAGGACATGCAAACGATTAGCATTGCAGGGCATATGCAAATTATGTGCGCCCGGCACGTCACCGAGAAGCACTATAAGAAGGGTGAACAGAAGGCGGCATGTAAGTAGTGGAAGTGTGTTGTGCTGCCGGACCTGTGCGTGGGAAGCTTCCTGATGCCTCGTCACAGAATACGGCAGTCATTCCAGCACGTTTCGGAGTTCGACAGAGGACGAATAGTGGCTTATCGCGACAGCGGTTTATCGTACCAAGACATCGGCGCCCGTGTGGTACGACATCCAGTTACAATGAGGCGAGTATGGATTCGGTGGGTGCAGGAGGGACGGACGGACGAACAGGCGTGAGCAATTGCCGCCGCCGCGGCACACCACCCAGCGAGAGGACCGGAATGTTGTGCGGTGGCCATTGACGGCTCGCACCGCCACATCACGAACGTTAGCGCAGGAATTAGGGTGTGTTGCGCAACAACCTGTGTCAGCACGTACCGTTCGACGTCGTCTGCAGGAGAGGGGACTTGTCGCACGGCGCCCATTGCTCCGATTACCATTGACGTTACACCACTGGTGAGTGCGGCGGCAGTGGGCCGTTGAACGCCGCACCTGGACTACGGAATGGCACGACATTGTCTTCTCCGACGAATCCCGCTTCTGCCTGCAACACCACGATGGTCGGATCCGTGTGTCGCGGCACCGCGGCGAGACTGTATGACGCCTGCATTATACATCGCCATACTGGTCCGTCGCCTGGCGTTATGGTTTGGGTCGCAATTGGATATGACACCCGCACCCCTCTGGTACGCATCGCCGGTACACTCAACAGCCACTGCTACATCTCCGACGTTTTGGAGCCTGAAGTCCTCCCTTACCTGCAGGACCTGCCGGCGGCCCTGTTTCAACAAGACAATGCGCGCCCGCACGTGGCACGCATCGTACAACAATTCTTCACGGCCCACCAGGTGTCACTGCTGCCGTGGCACGCCTGTTCTCCCGATATGTCACCCATCGAACACGTCTGGTCGCTGACCGGCAACTGAGTGGCACGGCAAGCACCACCCGCGGCTACGTCTGATGAACTGTGGCAACGTGTGGAAGCAGCCTGGACCGACATACTCCAAGCCCACATCCAAAGCCTCTTTCGTTCGATGCCGCGGCGTGTAGCGGCCGTTATTGCGAGCCATGGGGGCCACACGAACTATTGATGTCTGCGTGTTCCGCAAGTCACACGGGCCTGTAAGCTCAATCGTTTCATCTTTGTATCTGTTGCTATGTGTCCAGTTAATCTGGCTTTGCTATCTCGTGTCCTTCTTGGTGTTGCATCTTGGGTGGCCAGCAGTGTATTTTAAGTCACTTGAAATATAATTACTTACTTTGACTAACAGAAAGGAAAAGCTTATTATGCTGAGTATATTGCCTGAATCTTAGAGTACCGGGAAGATTGTGAAGAAATTTAATGCATCAAGTTACGTGGTAAGACAGTTAAAGAAACTTTTGAAACAAAAAGGAATTCTATGTATTCCAGATCACAAACCAGGAAAAACTACTTGCAGAAACAGCTGAAAACATCTTATGAAAGTGATGAGGTCAGCAGACCTACGCCTAGGATGAAAGACTGTTTCCATGAAAGACAGCACTGGCAAAAAACTTCATGTCTCTAAATGTCTAATGCTTAATAATTTAAAAGAGGTGTACAGATTTTTTGAAGAAAGTTTCCAAATGTAAATGTGGGCTTTTTAAAATTTGCAAGGCTATGCCCATAGAATTGTGTTCTAGCCGGTCAGAGTGATACATACACATGCAAAACTTATGATTGAAAATGCCAAGTTACCGTCAATCACTAATAGTGAAATAAAAAAATTAAAAAGATGTTCTTGTAAAGATAGTATACAACCCAGCATCAAATGACTACTACTTGGGTAACTGTGCATCCTGGCTTGGAATTCAAGTAATCCAAAGTTTTCTATAAAATGCCTTCAAAGAAAATGTCGGCGAGACTGCAACTTTTTTGCCAGTGGACTGATGTGCCGACCTTACAGACATTGCAAAAAACAGTCTCTGAATTTGTCAACCCAATTTGTGAGAAAGTTTCTATTTAACTTTGCCATGACTTCATAGCTAAACAACAAAGTTTATTTATGAATTGCATCAAAGAAAATTTGTCCAATTCACAATTTGCTGTTGTGTGCAATTTTTCAGAAAACTGTTCTTTTGTTGTGCAAGACAAAAAAGCACAATCCTATAATTAGACCAAACTACAGTGATTGAAAATGCCAAGTTATCCTGTATTTTATTGTTGTGTATTTAAAAATAGGTGAAAAAATTTAGCATGACAGTTTTGTTGTGATTTCAGTGTCTAGAACACAATACTGCAGCTGTGTATTTATTTTAGCAGAAACTTAAGACTTTTTAAGAGCAGATTTGAGAAACTGACTCAAAAATCTTACTTTTCAGATGGCTCTCCTACACAATGTAAAAACAAGAAGCACTTTTTAAATTTATGTCACCATAGAAATATTTCAATGTTGCAGCTGAGTGGCATTTTTAAGCTATAGCTCATGGCAAAGGAGCATGTGATAGTGTTGGGGGAACTTAAAAAGTTTGGCAGCTAGAGCAAGTCTCCAAAGACCATACGAGAACTAAATAATGGCACCAAGACAAAAGAAAACATTTCAAAATTTGACTTCACATTTGTTATACAGGTAGAGTAAATTGCAACAGTAATTTTTGACAGATTTCTTCAGCAAAGCACAAACTGTTCCAGAAATTTGAAAACTACATACTTTTTTAAACTTAGTAATAAATAAAGTCATGGCTTTCCTAGATGATCAAATGAGAGTTACAATAGACAGATTATGGGAATTACTTAGGAATACAGGATGTTAATTCTAGCGTCAAATTTTCGGGTAGTAACCCTACCCTTCATCAGGACTAACACTCCAGTAAGTGTTGCTAACATTGGGTAAAACTCCAACCTTTAAAATCTTTTAATGCAGTTCCTCTTCTCTCAATCTCAAGACCTTCCAACAGTTTTCTCTTGAAGAAATGCTTTTGGTGGGTCAGAATTTCTACTGAGTCCCACAGGATTTTATGTCCAGTAGATTGAGCATGTCTGTCAAGTCCAGTTTTATTTGTCATGTTTTTTATGGCTGCTTTATGTTCTTTCAGCCTGGTCTTAAGCTGTCTACCTGTTTCTACCACATAGCTAAGACCACACTCACACTGTATATTGTAGACTACTTCTTTTAACAAGATGTTAGTTTCTTGCTGTTTTAATTTAGGAAGGTAGTTATTAATCTTATTTCCTAAACCTTGTGAAACAAAAATCTTGGTCAAACCTTTTCTCTTTTGTTCAAACATTAGTTGAACAAGCTGATCATTCATCCGTAAGGGGTCTGGGTTCGAATCCCAGTCAGGCATGGATGTTGTGTTTGTCTTACGGCACTGGCTCTCTCCCTTCCCTGGAACCAGTGACCCTAAATTAGGGACGGGCGACTGCTTATAGCCCATTGAGTTGCTCACGGTGGTCGTTAAACCTCCAATAATAATAAAAAAAAAAAAAAAAAAAAATTCACTTGTTGCCAGAATGTCTTCCTTTTCAACACAGTCAGAAGGTGGCATTCGTTAAAATGATATGATGTCTGTCAGACATCAAAACTCTGCCAGTGTAACTTTTTGAGACACCTGTTCAAAATTGATATTATGCATGGGCCAAGTAATAAAGTAAGGTATGGGGTGCAGTTTATGAGGATACTGTTAAACAATGGCTGGATGAAATTAGAAGTGATTTAAGCAACTTAAATGACTGAGAAAAAATTTTGTGGTTGAGAAATTGACATTTAGGAACATACACCGCTTGGGTTGTGTAATTTTTTTTTAAATATTTTACAATTTTATTTTGATACATTTTAAAACATATATCATTCATTTTTTGTATGTAATACACCACAAGTTTTATTTTCTCTTGCAATAATTGATAAAAACTTTTTGACCAACTGTACAAAAAGCAAAATTTTCCAAGTTCATGTTATGTGTAAGGCACAAAATCCAGATTAAACTTAATTTTTTCTTATATCATTGTTTTTATTCTTTAAATATATGATGCACTAAGTGTTCAATACATTTCCTACCCAAAAACATTTTTAGAATTTGGGCAAGTGTCTGTCAGACATCTAAACTCCAATAGTGTTCCATAAATAAGATCAACTCCGGTTAAGGGTTAAACAAAAATCAAAAACTTTACATAGCTCTAAACACTTCACATAATGAATATAGGTCCCTAAAAATTGGTATTTTTGCGCTACATCATAGAAATATAAAGCACCCCAAATTTTAAAAAAATATACAAGAGGTCAGTCTGAAACAGTGTGCTGATTTGAAATGGAACGATCTAATTGTTTTTCGCATTTTTGAACTTCACTTTTAGTTGGTAAAGTTCGATGAACACTTACCGCACGTGGGGCTTGGCTTTCAATTCATATTTCCGTTATGTGTATGCGGCACGGGGGTTTTTCATTTGGCCACGGGTCCACTTTTTTTTTTTTCCCCGTTGGAATTTATTTTGCCTCATCACCAAATGAGTTTTTTTTTTTTTTTGCTGCATCCTCATT
Source organism: Macrothele yani (assembly GCA_039090855.1). NCBI lineage: Eukaryota > Metazoa > Arthropoda > Arachnida > Araneae > Macrothelidae > Macrothele > Macrothele yani. Next base: position 73,074,782 of record CM077001.1, read on the forward strand.
TACTTCAATACTTATTCATAACCCAAGTACTTTCGGTAATACTCCATTACCGTCTTCGAGGGACGTTTTGCTCCGACTAGCATGGACCGTGTCAGCTGGGCATTTCGGTGGTTCTCGCGGGCTGCTTCTGTCATCGGCTATCGCTTCTTCTTGGGCGTTGTGGCGCCATCTCTTGTTGGTCAGTGATCTCATTTTTCGAACTTTTTCATTTTTTTGCTCAATTTTAATTAAATTTCTCCAGCTGTTTCTCAAAATATTAGGGTCATTATGGTTGCAAACTGTTGTCCTATTTTTTTCAATCATTACCGACTCTGCTATTCTGAGGTGTTTTTCGGATTTACAGCTTTTAATGATTTTTATATTTTCGAATTTAGGATATTTTTGGTTATCCAGACAGTATTGAATAAGTGCTGTTTCTTCTTTTTTCTGCCAGTTTTTACGTGTTGTTTTAATCTGTGTTTAAGCTTATTTTTGGTACTTCCTATATAAGCCATTGGAGGATTTTCAGTAATAGGAATTGAGTAAATACCTGCTTTTTCTAATATTTTTATTTTTTCATTATTTTTTATTACTATATTTTTGATGGTATTTACTTTTCCTCCAATTTGAATGTTATGCTTTTTACAAATATTATTAATTTCATTGGTAGTACCTTTAATGTAAGGAAAACCATTTAAATATTTGACTTCTTTTTATTTACTACAGCATTATTTTTTATTTTCTTTATTACTTCTGTGTCCCATTTTTTTATTAAATGGTTAGGATAACCAAAGCTGCCTGCAATTATTTTTATGAATTTGATTTCTTCATTGATGAACTGACTATTTTCAGAATGCGTATATGCTCTTTTAATTAAGGTTTTTATACTATTGCATTTTTGAGGATAAGGGTGTGCTGAATTGTACGGGATCAGGACCGGAACAAATGAACTTTTCCAATAAACCCTGTATAGTAACTTATCTGTGGATTTGATAACATGTACATCCAAAAAGGCTATTGCATTATTTTTTTCTATTTCAACAGTGAGTTCTATAGTTGGATATAAAGAGCTGTAACATTTTGTTAATTTTTTTAATTCTTCTTCGTTCAGTTTTGATAGAATGAAAATATCATCCACGTATCGACAGTACACTTCTGGTTTTTCTTCCATTTCGTTCATCACAACCTCAGCATATAGAGTTGATAATGGTGAGCCCATTGGGCCTCCTGAATTTTGCTTGAATATTTTGTTCTTGTATGTAAAAATATTATTTTCATATAAATAGACTAAAACCTTTTTGAATTCATGAATTAAAAAAATTAACAAAATGTTACAGCTCTTTATATCCAACTATAGAACTCACTGTTGAAATAGAAAAAAATAATGCAATAGCCTTTTTGGATGTACATGTTATCAAATCCACAGATAAGTTACTATACAGGGTTTATCGGAAAAGTTCATTTGTTCCGGTCCTAATCCCGTACAATTCAGCACACCCTTATCCTCAAAAATGCAATAGTATAAAAACCTTAATTAAAAGAGCATATACGCATTCTGAAAATAGTCAGTTCATCAATGAAGAAATCAAATTCATAAAAAAAACTGCAGGCAGCTTTGGTTATCCTAACCATTTAATAAAAAAATGGGACACAGAAGTAATAAAGAAAATAAAAAATAATGCTGTAGTAAATAAAAAAGAAGTCAAATATTTAAATGGTTTTCCTTACATTAAAGGTACTACCAATGAAATTAATAATATTTGTAAAAAACATAACATTCAAATTGGAGGAAAAGTAAATACCATCAAAAATATAGTAATAAAAAATAATGAAAAAATAAAAATATTAGAAAAAGCAGGTATTTACTAAATTCCTATTACTGAAAATCCTCCAATGGCTTATATAGGAAGTACCAAAAATAAGCTTAAACACAGATTAAAACAACACGTAAAAAACTGGCAGAAAAAAGAAGAAGAAACAGCACTTATTCAATACTGTCTGAATAACCAAAAATATCCTAAATTCGAAAATATAAAAATCATTAAAAGCTGTAAATCCGAAAAACACCTCAGAATAGCAGAGTCGGTAATGATTGAAAAAAATAGGACAAAAGTTTGCAACCATAATGACCCTAATATTTTGAGAAACAGCTGGATAAATTTAATTAAAATTGAGCAAAAAAATGAAAAAGTTCGAAAAATGAGATCACTGACCAACAAGAGATGGCGCCACAATGCCCAAGAAGAAGCGATAGCCGATGACAGAAGCAGCCCGCGAGAACCACCGAAATGCCCAGCTGACACGGTCCGTGCTAGTCGGAGCAAAACGTCCCCTCGAAGACGGTAATGGAGTATTACCGAAAGTACTAGGGTTATGAATGAGTATTGAAGTAAATGAGGATACAGCAAAGGAAAAAAAACTCATTTGGTGCTGAGGCAAAATAAATTTCAACAGAAAAAAAAAAAAAGAAGTGGACCCGTGGCCAAATGAAAAACCCCCGTGCCGCATCCACATAACGGAAATATGAATTGAAAGCCAAGCCCCACGTGCGGTAAGTGTTCATCGAACTTTACCAACTAAAAGTGAAGTTCAAAAATGCAAATGCATTAATGCACGTTAAAAAATATAACCTCTAATATCGGAAGAAAATTGAAATAATTGTTTTTCTTTCATATCTTCTGAGTTCTTTTGCATTTTCAGACATTTCTGGAATCTAGGTAGGAGAACATGATAAAAATCTATAGAAACCAGAAGCATCTGAAATACAAAAGAACTCAGAAGATATGACGAATAATTAAAAGCTTTTCATGTTAAAATAGAATTTAATTATTTTAATCTGAATAAAGTCTGTGAGTGAGTGTTTTTAATTTCTGAAGTACAAAAGGTCTTTTATTTGGCACATAATGGATGTAACTGAAACTTGAGTTTTGTGCCAAGTTTGTTGATACATCAACAGAAAGCTAAATCTAACACTATGAGTAACTATGATTTGGCAGATATGATTTGGTCACTGAATAAATGCATTGTATGAAACTGCATAAATAACTACTTCATTTATCCCTCAATATCAACCCAGATGCATAAGCCTGAACTTTTCTTCCATCAAACCAGATAGGTATATCTAAGACTTCAGGATTTGAGAAATTTTCAAAGAACATAACACGAGGTTATACTGAACATGTATGCTTTATGAGCAAAACATTATAAATGCCTACCTAGTATTATGCAGGTCAACAGTGAGCCTCCACTACTGTGGCCATGCGTGGACTTCACAAGTCCATGGAAGGTTAACTGGTATGCCATACCATTTGATGTTTTATTCACATGGGCATACCTGGAGTTCGTTGGGGAACAATGTCAAACACCGTTTTGACTGGATCACCTAAGATATCTGTGTGTTATGCCATTTTCCTGCTCCATATCACACTGCAGAGAGTGTGTTTGCTATTTCTCTTTTAATATTTGCTGAATCATGAAGCCAGTCTGTTATCTTTGTTCACAATGGGATGGGGGAGAGTTGGTTCGTTATTGGTCTGAGTTGTTTTCCAAACTCAGACTAATAAAGAACAAGTTAAGAAACCGCATAAGGCAACTTGTGTTTGATGAGCATTGAAAGTGACATATTAAAAGAAATGGATTTTTCAGGTTACAGATTTTGTTGCATGCAAATGTAGAAAACATAGTTCTGAAGAGAGAGGGGGGGGCGAAGGAAATTAAAAAAAAAGACACTTTTAGTTTAAAGCAAATTAAAACAGTGCTGGGGGTTTTATAGGCTTACTGGGGATCTCTTTCCTGTAAGAAAAAAGGCAGAGAAATCAAGCTTATTGTTCCATGGGTGGTTGTGGAAAATGAGCAAACCTGAATGGGGTCAGCTGGAGCTTCAGCTGATTAGGAAATGGAGTCCCTACAGCCCTAGATGAGCATGTAACTGTTTTCTAACTGTACTTGGTGTTCTTTCACAAACCTTGGCTGTTGTGCCATTAATCCCAATAAAACAAACAAAATGAGCAAAAACGGTAAATTTAAAGCCATTCTTGAACTTTACATTATCCTCCTCCCTCAAAACCTAGTGGCTTCAGTTTGGGTCACTAAATTAATCCTACCATCGATGTGTCACATACTTGAAGACATTCAGGAGCGATTCAGCTTAGGCAGGGCATGTCAGGTGACCATTTTATATATTTTTCAAAAAAATTACAATAGTTACAACAGTTTTTTTTTTCCAAAAAAATTACAATGGTTACAACTGCTGAAGATATAAAATATCCTGAAAGGATTTTCCTCAATTTTTTTTTTTTTTTCTCTTGCTACAGTGTTTTGAAGTTTGGCTACAAACTAGCTATCTTTGAAAAATGAGGAAAACACTGTATTTTAAAATGAGTGCTGCTCCCAAGCTATTTAATCTATTGCCTTAATTTCTTTTTGTAACTAAAGAATGGAATTTTAACTTGGCATGGATTTAATAAGCCTAATGACATTATTAATAAGGAAAAAAATTCATAACAATGTGCTTTTTTCAGCATTTTGGGAATTTTTTTCTCAGACTAAATAATTATTTTTCAGGTAAGTAAGGATGGCAATCTGAAGTCCCTCTATGGTAGTTTTACAGAAAACTTTATTTTAAACCCAGGATGCACACAGTCCATAAAATCCTATTTTAAATTATGCATACGTTCAAAAATGCTCAATTTTTGAATGGCAGTTACTCAAAATCCCCATTTTTTAAAAGTTTGAAAATGTGTCCATTTGATGCCCTATCAGTTGTTAATAAATTGCTCATTGTAGAATAGTGTGTTTTTGCCTGGTAAATTTTATATATTTTTTCGAAGATTACATGTTTTCAGCATTTTTGCATTGTTGCATAATACAGCACAAAATGCAATAGATTGTCCACATTTGACTGAAAGCATCATTTAATCAGTTTTCAAAGTTTAAAATTTAGTTAGTTAGTTAGTTGATTTTTATGGTGAAATAGCCAGGTTTGGTCAGAGTGCCAGTCACAGGACCATCAAAGAAATAAATTTAAAAAATGGGTTACTTGTGTTTTATTAGTACAATTACATTATATTTTGAAGTCCACCACAAAAACCTTTAATAAAAAAAGATTTTAAATATGCAGAACATGGCAGTATATTTTTGCTGGTTTCATTTTTTTTTTTTTAGGTCAATTATTTGCAATCTCATACTTTGCCAATGTTCTTTCTACCCTGTTCATATTTCATATTACATTTGAAAGTTCAGCAAAATAAAAAATTTTAATAATTTTGCTAGAAAATTTCTGGAAAGTATCAATATATTTCTTGCGGAAAAATTGTGAATAAATTGTGTATTTTGTTAAACTTGTTAATCTTGTAACCATCTACTGATACTTCTCATAAATTTATAGCATTTTGTGATGAAACTGCACAAGCTAGAATGCTGAAACAACAAGTTATGACACGCTTTTGCAGGTACAAACATTTCCGCTGCTTGGTCACTGAACAGCCAATCAGCAGCTCTGCTGAAACAACCAAGTACAAACATGTCCACTGATTGCTTACTGAACAGCCAATCAGTAGCTGTCATTTCCATTATTTACTAATTCCCACCTTCCTCTTACTCCAGTTTGCTCTTATCTGTTGATGAGTAATGTTCAGTTAACATAGTGAATAATTTATAAAGTCAGATCATTATAGTTCTAAGAGAGTTAGATGTGTGGACTACATTAAAAAACACAAAATAGTTGTGTACAAAATTAAGTGTGTTAGGTTATGTGGTGGTGGTGATTTAGCTGATGAAATTCAAAGGATTGTAGGCCCATCTGTCTCTGTAAATAGAAATGATAATTTGTGTAGCAATTGCAGGGCCGAGCCCAACCACATAGCTCTAAAATAGTTGAAAAAGTGATAATTTTTCTGAAAAAAGTAACGAAAAAAAATTCTAAAAAAGTAACCAAAAAGTGACTAAAATTTCACGAAATATAGCCTAAAAAGTAACTCACCCCCATAATAATAATAATAATAATAATTGTTTACCTATCAAGCAGAGGTCATTATGGGTAACAGTTGCCTTTGAATAGTTAATAAGCAATTTTACTGTTCCCTTTTTATTTTCACATTCTGAAAAGAAAAATGCCCCCCCCCCAACTTATCACTTCCTGTTCTCATAAGGTGGTGCATGCTGAAGAATTTCAATTTTTTTTAAGACCATCAGGGTGGAAAGTGGAGCATTATCCAGCATATTAATTTTTTTCTTGACTGAGAATAGGCAAAGATTATTCAAAAGAAAATCTGATAATTTAGGCCTCATCTATATTATTTATACTAATGTAGTGGAAAATTTGACATCATGTACTGTTGTGAAATACAATTTTTATAAAGTTTAATTTTTCCCCTTTTTGGCCAAAAAGTCATTTATAAAAGATTTCCTTTTTTAAACACGATGTTGACGCATATCAACTGCGTCTTTGTGTTCAAGTCCTTTACTTCTGACAGATTTCACTCCTTCTAGCATTGCCTACGCTAGATGTACCTCATCCATACTGTTACTTCTCAAAGCCTTTTCAAGCCTTTCATTTGCTTCATAAAATAGTGTGTCACAAGCTTTTCTCTTTGTTGCTTCTTGTTACTTTTGGGCTTTTAAGGTTCTCTTACATCTTTTCAATTTCCTCTTCTTCCTTCTTTTGGTGTTTTTCATCTTCAGCTCTTTTTTTCTCCTCCAAGTATGACTTGTAGCTTTTTGCAGAACTATGAGCCAAAGCAAGCAGCTCTTTAGTAATGGGAACAAATCCAGGTTTGCCATTATACATTTTTAGAGCATTACTCACAGTGAGTCTTGCATTTAATGTACGAACACTCATTGAAGCCCTGTCATCACTCAGTACTCTTCCTGAAAGTGTAAAACCCCTTTCTACATCAGCACTTCCATGCGATATAGCTAAACAAGCTTTTAGTAATCTTGTTACAGTCGGGTATTTTGGACTCCCAGAGGCACTGTCATGAAGGTTGAAAAAATTTTGCCAGTAGTGGTCAATACAGATTCCTTTTCCTTCCTCGCAAATATCAGATTCATTCTCGTTCGCAGGAACCACAGGTTCTTTTTCCAGTTGCAGTACTTTCTTTTCATCAAGTAGTTGGTCAATACAAACTGGATAGCATGGAAATGCTTGGCCCAATTTGATGATCTCACTACAGCTACATTCTGACTTCCTTTCTTCACACTTGAGACATCAAAAATATTGCAGAAGCTGATGTGAATCTCCTAGTCCAATTTGCTTAAGTATGTGTCTACAAGCACTAACAAAATGTTTCTGCACTTGTCTGCAAAAAACAATTTGGTCTTTTTCTGGAAGTTTGGCTAATTCTTTCCCCACATCATCACTGCATGTGATCTCTGTAATCGGGGTTAAGTTTTGGGAATCTTCAAGTAGGCTAAAATCCACATTGTTGCTTGCCATTGCTTTAGGGGTGCATATCTGCCCAAAGAGGGTATAGACAAGTGACTTCAGTGAATCATACATTACATGAATCAAAGGTTCACTTCTCTGGAAAAGTTTTGCAAACTTTGTAAATATGTGGACACTATTGGTAACAAAAAAAAATTGGGCCTTCATTGTTTGATCTTTCAAATAACGTACTATTTTTTTTGTAACTCTTTGTATACATTAAAGTTGAGTGGTTCTTTGGCACATGTATTAGGAAATACTGCACAATGGCATCCCACTGTTCCAATAGTCTTGAAGAAGCAGGCTCCAGGGTCAACCATCTTGATGCGACATGTTTGATGAAGTGGTGGGTTGGAAGTCAAACCTTTTTGGATTTTCTCAAAAGTTTCCAACCTCAATGGCCACCCACTGAAGAAATAATACACTGATATCATCAATTCCAAAACATCTTCACCCAGATCCTGAAGTCCTTTGTGAAATGCATTTCGTATAACAAGAAGGTTGCATGTGCCAATATGAAGAAAGTCCTTTTTTCCTCACCCTTAGCATTTCTTCATTCATGAGCCAAATAACTGTTTTATTAACATTTGGACCATTGCAGCTGAGAGCAATCAGATTTTGGTGGGGCAGCTGAGCATTATTCAGTGCAGCACATAAGTTATTGTGTATAACTATTCCTGTTGCTTGACCTATGAAGAAAATTTCCAATTGTTGAGAAACCACTTCATTTTTTGAGTCTGAGTAGAAGCAAATTTGGGTTTGTAATTCCTTTTTTCCAGCACTATTCGTTGTTTCATCAAAACTCAAAACATAGAAAGATGGTTGTGCATCTTCAATAACTTGTTTTCTGAAATAAGGTGCTAAGGCCTCAGTAATGATCTAAGAAAGTTTCGTACAATTTAACGAAAATCCCTCAGGAACATACCCTGGAAACCTGGCTGCAAAGGTTTCTGCAATACTGTCACATGAAGTAGATGACAAATTGCACCATACTGTTTTCATTGCCCATATGAGTTCAGCAGTTCTTGCCATGTCCTTTGCCAAGCACATTTGCAAGGTGCAAGTAGCATTTGATGAAGATGACTGTGAAGCAGCACCACATACACACTCACCTTTAGATTTTGTGCCATGTTTTAGATTACCTGCAAACCAACTGCAGTTGGCCTGGATGCAACTTGCAGTGAATATTTTCCTTGTGTTTGCTAGAATTGTAATGCTGGGTTACTGCTTGGAAACCTTTTCCTACATTCACAGTACAAGTGCATACATACAAAACAGTTCTGAATCACTCTGCTTTTTTGCCCATGTAGAAATTTTATATCCTGAAGAATCAGTCTTTAGAAACCAACCTTCTTTGAAATGGCATTTTCCCATGATGAAGCAGAATATCCTCTTCCTGGTATGAAACCTCAAATCTGGAAACTGGCTTTCTGGCAAGACATTTCAGATCATCTAAAAAAGAAGTAAAAACTGTGTTAGAAAAAATAAAAACAAAAAGTAAAATTAGCAAGTTTTCAGCAATCTTTTGGGAACTGTTTTGAATTTCTGCAAGAACACCAGAATAAAAAAAAATTCGAAATAATAATAATAAGTACAACTGAACTTTAATACAGTTTTATTTAGCACAATATACCCAAATTCCACAAAGCAAATTTTATACAATCAGCCACACACCCCGCTGATATTTGTAACACGAATTTATACAGTATTTCCATGAGCTAACAAAATTTTAAATGATGATAAAACAGAAATGCAAGTCCGTTAATTCCATAAGAAAGGAATTTCTGTAATGAAGAGAATTCTTTATTTTTGCTGATAATATATATATATTTCAGCAATTTTGAATTTCATATCTCACATTGATCACTATTTGATCGGAAACACCTGGTCATTCAAAAACATTGCTATAAGATACTTTCAGAAATTCAAAACACTTTCCTTCAGATAGGTTTTGAATGATCAGGTGTTTATTGACTTTGTACAACTGGCAGAAAATTTCTCAAAAGAATCAAAAAAAAAAACAAATAATTCTCTGCACCTTCAACTTTGTGATTACTGTCAGCGATTTTTTTTTAACTATTTTCTGCCAATCAGTGTTAAAGTGAGATCAGAAAAACATGCATGCATTAAATAACTTTACGCAGTAGGGTTGTAGAATGATGAAGAGGGTGTTTTTTTTTTAGGGGTGTGGATTGTGTTTTCCGAAAATTTCACATTAAGCCACTTGTTTTCAAAATGTGAAAAAATACCAGACATTCGTCAAAATCCCCCCTCCCCTAATTTTAATGCATCAGACAGCAGAGGTGCTTATCAGTCATCACCATATGAAGCCTCATCGTTCATGCGCGGAAATGGTATTTCATGAGAAATTTATTACAATTGATGAGAGAACTTTAAAAAAACAAACAACAGGATCATGATTACGCGGTTTTCAAAACCATCCTCCAAGTTAGTCAAATAATGCTATAGGGACTTGTTTTTGATGTTCAAAAGTTTGATTACACTTTATATATTTTAATTTTCATTAAATTATTTTCATTCACCAATTATGATTAGCTAATCAATGAAGTTTGCTCCTCTTCTTCACTCAATGAGTCCTACCCCCTCCCCCGGTCCATAAAATTCGAACTGTGCGAATAATCAATTGGGTAAAATAACGAAAAACGGAAAAATCTGTTAACAAATTTGATCTATTTAATAAATTTTTCTACCATTTTGTTGATATTTATTTCCATCAATGTATGGCGAAATCCACCGGAAAATACCGAGTTTCCGTCGAACGTCATTACATGGCGCAACAGTAGTAATTTCGTAAAACAGGGAATTCGGCTGGCGGAAATTTAAAACTGGCTAAAAGGAGGTTTTAAAAAATGATAATTTGCAGATCCCAATCAGAATGTGCAACTTTACGATAAAAAGAGCCGCCGGGGAGGACGTAGTGTTTGAGAACTTAATTGTCCGCAACATTTTGATGACTGTCGAGGATGGGTGGTCTTTCGAGCGCCGTGTTAAATCTTTTCTTATTTAGTTTTACAAATTTTCCATAAATTCATACTATTTTAACAAAAAAAGGATGCAAAATTGAGATCTGTAATTCTTCCAACCTATCCGTAATCAGACAGCCAAATCCGTAATTGTTGTTACCTCTGGGACAGTAATCAACGTTTTTGAAAGGCAATTGTTTTTCGCGAAAGTTAGTGCTGACAGTGTAAATAACCTAATTTCTCTTTGATATTTAACGAAAAATAAAGTTAGCTATTGATAGAAAAGGCCAAGCCTTAAGTATCGAAATCCCCAAGTTTCCAAATCAGAGCCATCTCAAGGGCCCAAAAGCAAAAAAAGATACATATCTTGATGTATGGCAAAATTAGAAAAATGTTAAATCCGTAAAAAATGACTCAAACAAAAACCAATAGCAATCTCGAACATGGCCTCTGGCCATTTAACGATAACACCACCACCGAATAAATTAACTAGGAACGATACATAGTTCACAGTATCTTACCAAAATGTAACAATTAATTGCTTTATTTAAAGAAAAAACAACAATGTGCTTCTTGAAATCCAATAATCTGACATTCAAATTTTTGCTCGATTACAATACTTCCTCATACTAATGTATGAGAAAGTAAAAATATAATCCAAATATATAAGCATGTCAGAAAATGAGATATTTATAAAACATTAAACTTAATATAAATAAATACAAATTCATAAAATAGCTAACATTCAACAGCAATAAATGATTTATAAAATATAAATACATACCTCACTGAAAGTTGAATGCCTGGTACCAACTCATCACTTGGAAAGCAGTAGCACAAAGAATTGTATGTCAACCAAGTAACTGACGAAGTTCAGAATTCATTTATTTGTTTTCCACGGAATGTTGATGTTGAAGTACACAAGAGGCAAGGGAGAAACACGAACCACAAGAAAAAATATAATAACTTTACCAACAGTCATAACACAATTAACACACAAAACAGACATGTGTACAGTTGCAAAGGAGAATGTGACCTAACAGCCATTTTTTTCTAAACACACAGCTTGCAGTGAGCTTATTCTACAGGGTGTTCGGAAAGTAACTGTGCACCTAGGCTACCGTTTTGTTTTCGCAGTTATCAAGTGCAGTATGTGCCACCGGAACGTAATAAAGTGGATTCTCCCAGTCGCAGCCGATCGCGGGAACCCATGGGGCTCACTGCGCATGCGCAGCAAGCTGCTCGAAGCGTCGGTAGCCGCATTGCGGCAGTTGAGTTCCAGAGGTCAACAGAGACGAGTCGTTGTTACTGTGAGTATCGAAGTTATCGTGTGTGCTGTTGTTCAGTTTTTCGCACTATGGTTCTTTCAATTGCGGAACGTGTGTTCCTGGTTGAATACGTCTTTCGAGAAGGCAATGAATACACCGATTTAGTGCGGCAGCAATTTGCTGCCAAATTCCCAGACACACCTGTACCTCATCGTAATGCAGTTCGTCGACTTATTGAGAAATTTCGTGCGACAGGCTCAGTGTTCGACGCCGAACGAAGCGGGAGACCAATTAAACTTACCGATGGGAAGTTGATGGACATCTTACTCCCTGCTGCGGAGTCCATCAAAATCATTGCGCAAGTTGGCGCAAGAGGAAAATATCGGGCTTGAGACAGCGCATAAAGCGGTGAGAGAATCATTGCACCTCTACCCATAGAAAGTAACAGCGGTACAACAATTGCAACCGGCGGATCATGTAAAACGACTCCGGTACTGTGAATGGTTTAACAATTTCATTCAAACGAAAACTGTTGCTGTTCTTGATGTCACCTTCTTTACAGATGAGGCGTAGTTCCACCTCTCTGGGTATGTTAACGCACAAAACACACGATTGTGGTCCACAGAGACTCCTCATGCTGTGTCGGAACGACCCTTGCATGACCAGAAAATCGGAGTGTGGGTTGCGCTATCCCGACGGCGAATTGTCGGGCCGTTATTCTTTCAGGACACAGTGAATAGTGCACGTTACTGTTCCATACTCCATGACTTCATCGGTCGCCTTGAAGAAGACGAAATCACCTACAGCTGGTTTCCACAAGATGGCGCTACTGCGCACACAGCTCACACCTCTATGAAACTTCTGAATGAGGTTTTCGGCAAATGTGTCATCTCAAAAAACCTATGGCCCCCTCGCTCCCCGGACCTTACTCCACCAGACTTTTTTCTGTGGGGCGCAGCAAAATCTGCTGTGTATTGTGATCGCCCACGCACGCTTGATCAATTACAAACTGCAATAACTACGTTCATCAGAAACATCTTACAAGCAGAGCTGCAGCAAGTGTTTGCAAATAAACTGAAACGGGTTCAGCGCTGTATCGACACTAGTGGAGATCACTTCGAACATTTTTTCTAAGTGCATAGCTTAGGTGCACAGTGACTTTCCGAACACCCTGTATTAGGCTACAAGGAGTACTTGGGTTTTTGCCAAAAGAGCATGCTTGCTTTCCAAGACCGCAAATGAATGTTCCTGCGAACAACGGGGTTAATTTTTTAATTTTTTTCTATAATGTTCTTAATTTTTTTTTTTTTTTTTTCATGTTCCAAATTTACAAAATGTGACCATTTTGGGTCAAAAAGTAACTTTTAGGGACTGACATTGAAAAAAGTTGAAAAAGCAACCCGTACGCAGCCCTGCAATTGTGTGGCTTTTTACAAGAGAAATTTTGTAACATGCACATGAAACTAAAGAAGAAATTCCCACATCCGAGTATTTTTTCATTCCCAGGGATGTTTGTGGATGTTTTAAATAGCAGTATTACAACTCCACCATTTACAGCCCCTTCACAAGTTAGGGAGGATAGGAGAGAAGGTTATGTCAAGTTGAAATTAGAGGAAACACTAACAACTTCAGCTGTGAATAAATTAGAAGGCATATATGTAGTTGGTGTTTCAAGTGAGTCATCTCTAGAAAACCGTGATTATTCTACATGCAATCCGTGGTTTTCGAATATTAATACAGCTCTTCATACTTGTAACTACACTGAAAAAGTACAATTATTGACACTGCTACCAGAAACTGTTAGTAAAACTGAATTAAAGAGAAAGTTGCTTGCAATATCAAAGTACCTCCTCCTAGATAAATCATGCAAAGTTAGAAAGGAAAGGGGAATCTATGCTCAACCTGACCCCTACGGTGGGCATCCACTGTCTACAGAAGCTGCGACTCTGGCATTGTCATACTACCTACGTAGATGACAGTAGAGACTAACTAGGAGTAGTCCAAACAAAAATTATGTTGTTTAGGTTAAAGATGATAATGGTGATAAAATTAAAAAGGTAAAAAGATTTATGGCAAGATCAATCGAAGAGGCATATAGGCTAATGAAAAAAGGACAACCAAAATATAAAAATTGGTCTTTCAAATTTTTACACTCTACGTCCAACGTGGGTGAAAATTCAGCCAATACAAGCAGTATACACTTGTATTTACTGCAGTAATCTGAAACTTATATGTACGGTTCCCAAAATATAACAAACTCACAAATTGAGGAAGTTCTTTGTTCTTTTACAGAAGCGTTTATATGACAAAATAAGCAATGAAGAAGATTGTTGGCTCCAAGAGTGTGGTGACTGCCCCAGCACAGAAGCACTGACAGTTGAAACTCTTTGCTTGAATGAAGAAGTTACATTTGCTATTTGGAAGGTGGTGACCTCATAAGAAAATATGTATCTGTCAAAATGTTTCTGGAAGATGTAAGACATTGGGTAAAGAAAGCAATTTCTCACAGCACAATCAGAGAAATCCAAAGAGAAGGAATAGCTGAAGCAAAAATCTCTGTCAAAGAAAGTTCTGTTCTAGTTTTAAATTTTGATGTTGCTGAGAATTGGACAGTGATACTGCCCAATGAAATCCAAAGTTAGATTTCACTTACATGTGTTGCATATTTTTGTAAAGAGGTAATAAGTTTTTTGAAGTGTCTGATGACAACTCGTGACATAGCTATGCTATGTCTCTGTTCTATAGAGATTATAAAAAATGAAATTTCCAAGTTGTGCCAATTAGAAATTATGAGATCACTTGTTAACATTTCTGATGTGGCTACCGGACATTTCAAAAATAAATACCAACTTTATGAACTATCTAAAACAAAAACAAAAAATTTATGAACTATGTAAACAAAAATGATTTTTTTAGCTACTGGGCATGATAATGTGAACGTGATGTTATAGGTGGGCTGTGTAATCCATAAGAGATACAGCTTCATTTATTGCTGCACTTTCTCATCTAGTACAAAATATAACACTGATTCTTGAAAGTAAAATTGTTCAAGCCTACAGGTCTTGTAAGGAATAAGAATGGGCTAATGTAAAACCTGTTGTAGTAATACAATCAAAACATTACTGTCTGGTGCAAAATAATGCTGCTTATATGGGATGTACAATTAAACATCAAATTGAAAAAGTTCAAACGTCCAGCCAGGTGAAAAGTCATTATTCAATAAGTGATTTTCAAGTAAGATAGTTTGTTGGGTGTGTTTATAACCATAATTTGTGGATAGGGCAGATTACAGGTATACCTCAAGAGCTCAAGGATATTACTGTGTCATTTATGCATCTCCACAGTGTAGCTAAAGGATTCCAGTTGCCAGAGGAGTCTGGAAAGAAGAAAGATGAATGTCCAGTGCCATTAGAAAATGTGCTGCTAAAAGTAAGGAATCCTACTCCACTTGATCTGCTGCACAACTCCACACTTTTGACCAAAAGAAGCTGAGAAATATCCAACAGAACTACTGTGCCTAATCATTCTATAAACCTACTGGTAACTTTGCCAATATACTACTAAGGAATTGTTTATTACTAAAAGGCTATTTGTGAAAATTAGTTTTTTTCTGAAAGTAAAATCAATAAAAAAATTCCAATAATACCAATCGTAAAAAAAATTTTATTATTGAAATACAGTGATGCTATAGTATAATAAGATTATATTTGCAGTGTGTACCAGCTAAAGAAATATAATTTGGAATGAACAGAGTAGAACATTAGCAAAGTATGAGGTTGTAAATAATTCACCTAAAAAAAGAAATGAAACCAGCAAAAATATACTATCATGTTCTGCACATTTTTTTATTATTATTATTAAATGGTTATGTGCTGGACTTCAAAATATAATGTAATTATGCTAATCAAACACCAGTAACTTATGTTTAAACTTTGAAAACTGATTAAACAATGTTTTCAGCCAAATATGGACAATCTCTTGCATTCTGTGCTGTATTTTTATGCAACAATGTGGAAATGCCAAAAAGGTGCAATTTTCAAAAAATATATAAAATTTACCAGGAAAAAACACACTATTCTGCAATGAGCAATTTATTAACAACTGATAAGGCATCAAATGGACACATTTTCAGATTTTTAAAAAATGGCATTTTTGAGTAACTGCCATTCAAAAATTAAGCATTTTTGAACTTTTACATAACTTAAAATTGAATTTTATGGACTGCATGCATCCTGGGTTTAAAGTGAAATTTGCTGTAAAACTACCATAGGAGGACTTCAGATTACCATCTTTACTTACCTGAAAAATAATTATTTAGTCTGAGAAAAAATTTCTCAAAGTGCAAGAAACAAATTTTTTACAATGAATTTTTTTCCTTATTAATAACGTCATCAGGCTTATTCAAACTATACCAAGTTAAAATTCAATTCAATCGCTACAAAATAAAAATAACTGAATAGATTAAATAATTTGGATGCAATGCTCGTTTTAAAATATTTACAGTTTTCAAAGATAGCTAGACTTTAGCCAAACTTTTAAAATACATCCATTTTTCAAAGATAGCTAGATTTTAGCCAAACTTCAAAACACTGTAGCAAGAGAAAAATAGTTTTTTTTAGGAAAATCCTTTCTGGATTATATTTGTCTCCAGTACTTATAACTACTGTCATTTTTTGTTAAAAAACTAAAATGGTCACCTGACACGTGTTGGTACTGTCTGCCTGAATTGAGACATGGAATGACTCTGAAAGATGCTTTTGTTGAGAACAGTTTTTTTCAATATATTTTTTATAAATTCATTTGTTTATTTATTTACAATAAATACTTATATCGATTACTTTATTGTGGATCTACTGAAAATAAAAAAAGTGCACCAATACCTTGAATTTCACTTGACTGATATAAATCACATGCTTGTACTTAACCTCCACTGTTTCAAGGTCCGGGATTAATGCCACATAATTATTTTCTCTTTTCTTGTCTTATTTATATGATGGACTTTTTATGTAAACATAATAGTATGTATCAATTACATATGAAAATGTATTGCCTAAAATACACTGCAATAAATTTTTATAGTATTTTCTCGATATGAAAATGAAAAAATATGCCTAGCAATATTTTTAAATTTTAGATGATAAAATGGAGTTTTGTGTGTGTGCATGCATGGGACAGAAAGGGCATCATGCCACAATGCACAGGGGGGCCTCAGAGGTCCTTAAAGCATCCCTGTGTATCATATCTGTCAAGCGCTACACAGAGCTTGTCCAATGTCCATGATGAAGAGTTCATATGCCACAACTGCTGATCTATATATGGTTCCAAATGTGTTCACTTGGGTTCATGTCAAGAGATATGAGAAGCTGGAAGTCATCCTCGTGTTCGTCAAACCAGTCCTGGACAACAAAGGACTCTTACTACAAGGTGTGTTCTCCTATTGGAATACCTGATCTTGGTCTAGAAACACTGTACATGGTGAAATTCAGGGGTCATCCACTAGTATCAGAGGAACAAGAGTGTTCGAAAAAAAAAAACATACCCCAGAGCATTCTACCCCCATCCCCCACCACTTGCCTCTATGTATAGGGTCATGGCATTCTGTACCATCCTACCTTACCTGCCACTGTCCATCCACTCGATGCAGTAGGAAATTTAATTTACCAGAGAAGGTTTCCAATCTTCCATGGTCCACTCTCAAAGTTTTCTAGCAAACTTCAGTCATTGCTGATGACGTGCTGTGGTGAGGGGTGCTGTGGACATGCATTTACACCACAGAACAATGTGAGGGAGGGATTTTTGCACTGTAGCTGTGAATACACTCCTCTGTTCTCTCTAGTTGTATATCATGGTCAGTTGTACCTTAAGCAGCATGCCTATTGTTTTAAATAATACTGCCTAGATGCCTCTCTTCCTGAAAATAAAGCAGCCATGGATGCCCAACACCCACTGACCAATTATGTTTTGCACTTCTTTCCAACCACTCTCAGTTCACTTTAATTATGGCAGCCTATGAACAACCAATAAAGTTCATTGTTTTTCAGATACTTCCACCCTTTGTTCTGTATCCAAAGATATGCCCATTTCCAAGGAGGTAAAATCTCATACTTGAACCATTACAATAACCATTTCAGCTTTGACTGATACTGAACATGTTACAGATAGAACTTCACACACATGCAACTCTGAACCAGAAGTGATCCAAAGGGAGGTGGGTCATAATGTTTTGCTCCTACTGTATATAGGCCAAACACAAAGGCTCTAGACAGAGCAGGAATCAAAGCAGAAAAACTGAAAGAGTAAAATATTACTTTATTGAATATACAAGAAATTTTATGAAATGGATTATGCAAAAACACACACCTTATGGAAATCTGCTCTTGTAACTGGCATATCTCGAGATAGATAACTCCCAGGTGTTTCCATATGTTCATGGGTATGACCATGTTCATGAGAATGCTCATGACCTTTCTTTGAGCTTGAAGTTTTTGCTAAAGTAAAATTCAAGTAATATATATATATCCCTCTGATAGATATTTTTTTCAAACATCACACAAATAAAAATAATGCAAGCAGATCACTCAATAAATATAAGAAATATGTTTTCACACCAGTGATATTTTCTATGCAGTCACCATTCAAAGTGACATAGTTATTCTAAATGTTCTAACTGATTAAGCACCACTATACATTGTGTCAACTAAAAAACAAATCACTTGAAATGCACATTAATTTTTTAAATGCACTCTTTGGAATTTTGCTACACAGTGCCTGCATTATAACTATTCTCGTAACCACATACTTTACATATTATGCACTCAAAAGGTTATTTCAAAATATATTAAAATTTTGAATCATGTAGTGAATTGAAATATAATGTAAATGCATGAAAGTTTGTAAGGAACATGACAAAATTCATTAGAAGAAACCCAAGCATGATATATTTTGAAAAAAATATGGTTCAACACAAAGTCTTTTGCACTAAAAATTCTGTTGTTTGTCTTTTCTACCCCCACCCTTCTTTTTTTTTTTCATTTTGCCAGTTTCAACTCTTTTTGAATAACACGCTTTGATCAAAAGTGTTGGGTATTTTGTCGTCATCGTATTTCTTCTGGTACCTGTAACTGTTCCATATGTCTTGTGTTTCGGATATGGTGTGTGTTGGATTTTTGTGTATCATTGTGTTTCATTGTATGTCATGTTTGTGTAATAAAAAGGAGTTCCTAAATCTTAGTGATGAAATATGTTAAATACGAACATCCGATGCATTGAGCTGTGACAGGTAAGGTTGTAATAATAGATGTTATGATCCATGACTTCAATTTGGTAGCAGAGCATGGTTGGCGCAGCTCAGCGTGGTTGGACACATCTCAGCATGGTTAGCACAACTCAGCATAGTTGGCTCTCATCTTGGTTTGACGCAACTCAGTGTTGTTTGTTCAACTCAGCGTTATTGATTTTGGCTCGCATTTACATCCCTAGACCTAATGTATTTTGCTCATGACTTCAGAAACTCTGTTAACTCAAAATGGATAAAATAAATGTGGAATAACTGCCACAGTGGAAATAAAGGTAAATAATTTACCATTATTTATTTTGCTAAAATGGATAGTTTTAATCCAGCAAGAATTAAACAGTTAAATGACAGTAATTATGCATGCGATCTGGAGTGTGAAGTTGGAGGCACTGTTGGATGCAAAATTGCTATATGATGAAGTAATATTAAGGGAAGAACCTCAGATAATTGAAAATGATGAAAACACCCTTAAAGCTTACGAGGCATGGTTGTTAAAAAATAAAGAAGCATTTGGATTGATAGTTCTTAGCTTAGCAGTGGAACAAGCCCTAGTATATAAGGGATTTACAAAAAACTAAAGAAATATGGGAAACCATAAAAATAAGATATGAAGGTGCTGTAGAAGATAAAAGAATGGATTTGGTATTAGAATTAACAAAATTAAAAAAGAGATACAATGAAAGTATTAAAGAATATTTAACAAGAGCACATGGCCTTTCCAGGCAAATAGAGGGACTGGGCAAAAATATTTCAGAAAGAGAATTGGTTAGATACACAGTAGAAGGGTTGCCTAAAAAATATGAAACGGTTGTAATAGCTTTAACAGCCAACACAGGTATCACTTTTACAGATTTAAGACAAACTTTGCTTGATTTTGAAAGAAAACAAAATGAGTAAAAAAATTACTCCAAGGCTTACAAAGTTTATGAGAAATACAAACCAAGACAGAAACTGTGTTATATTTGTAATAAACTGGACATTTGCAAAATAATTGTTGGTATATAGGAAAAATGATAAAAGGACCCAAAGAGAAAATTTAAAAATAAACACAAAAGGCACAAAAAGAGGGAATAAATATAGAGGTGAGTGATCAAATATAATGAGAGAGCAACCAAAACAAGAAGGTAGTAACCACAGAGAATTAGCTTTATCAACAAGTGAACAATTTTGTAAAAATGATGAATTGATGGAATGGCACTTGGATTCTGCATGTACTTCTCACATAACTTATACAGATGTTGATAAAAAGGAAGAAAATATAATCACAAATATTGTAGAAAAAAATAGACATTGAAGCTCTTTGCAGAGGTGATATATGTGCTAGAGCAAATACTGAAGAAAATACCAAAGATATTAGACTGAAAAATGTATTGTATGTACCAAAATTGAGAGGAAATTTGATGTCAGTTCCAAGTATAGTAAAGAATGAAATGAAGTTTTGCTGAATAGCACAAGAGGTATATATATATTTATGATGGTGAAAAGAATTGAATATGCCAAGGAGAGTTTACAGGAGATATGTTTATTGTAAAATCAATGCCAAAAGAAGAAAATGTCATAGAAGAAGAAAAATGCCTTCAAACAAGAGAATTCATACAAACTGGGGCATATTAACCGTGAATACCTATCCATGATGCACAGAAACCAAATGGTCAGACATTTAGATAAAGTGGATAAAAAAAATAGTTATTTGTGAACCATGTATAAGAGGAAAAATGCCTCCTTGTTCAGTCGAAACAACACGCACAGAAAGGTCAAAAAATCCATTAGAATGCTTACATATCGATTTGTGTGATCCATTCCAGGTACCAACCCTAGGAGGGAGTAAGTACATGATGGTAGTACTTGATGAATACACAAGAAGATATTTTGTATACTTTTGAGAACAAAAAATGAAGCAAATAATAAACTACAGAAACTTATAAACAGAAGGGAAAAAGAACTAAATACCAAAGTAAAGAAAATAAGAACTGATAATGGGTCAGAGTTCATAAATGATGATATGGAGAACTATCTATCATGAAAAGTAATTAAGCATGAGAAGACAGTTAACTTACTCACCCAGGAGTAATGGAATAGCAGAAAGAGCAAACAGGAAGACTTTGCTAGATAAAGCAAAAACATTAATGATAGATGCTAATCTACCACTTGATTTTTGGGGAGAAGCAGCAACAACAGTAGAGTACTTGCACAACACCACACCAACTAAAAACAGGAGGGACAAGACCCCGATGGAACTTTGGAATTCCAAAAAACACCTGTTAGACACCTCAGGACATTTGGATGCCTTGCTTATTATAAGGTGGATAATGTCAGGAGACAAACTGGAGCCAAAGGGACAAGGGGGTGGTATATTCATAGGATATTCAAGGGAGAGGAAAGCTTATAGAATTTATGATATAGAAGAACAAAGAGTATATGAAACCTCCAACGTTATATTCAATGAAGAAAAGAAAGGATACAATGTAAATGAAAAGCAAAAGAATGAAGAAGCACATTACAGTAGTGCCACATTTTACGCGGGGGTTACGTTCCGATGAGACCGCGTAAAGCCGAAACCGTGTGTATTCAGAACCAATAATAAAACTATACACAATAAATCACTTCACATGGGGTTTTTTCATCACATATGTACGATATTATTTGCTCACATATATATATTACAATATAATGTAAAATCATACCCGTGTGTGTACACTTGGAAAGAAGGTGATGAATATGTGCATATTGATATATATGCAGAATTGTATAAAAATAAAATGTATCTGCGTACACAACCATTGAAGCAGAAATCTTGCTGCAAACTAGAGAATCATAATAACAATACAATAAGATAATTTAAAGAAAAATTAATAAAAAAATAATTATTAGAACATTACAGATTCCAATGAGGACAAAATAAGTACTTTATAATTGAATGTGCAACAATGTCTGTGAAATGGACCTTTATGGTAAAATATTAGACCATGAACCTCATAAAAACAAGAGACTAAAGAAAACAATTTATATCCAGAAAAACAGCTCCATAATGAACTTCAAAAATTATAAATAGCATTTTCAACAATTTAATTAAAAATAGTAAACTTACAAAATACATAAGGAAAATATTTTAATTTAATAACAAGAGGAGCCTGGCAATAAAATTTGAATTTTCTGTGCAAACAAAACTCTTGATACAGTTCCTATACATTGAGAATATGCCTTGGTAAAATCTAGAGGCTAGAAATGTCTGCAAAAACAAAAGAACTCAGAAGATGTGAAAAATAATGGAAAGTTCAAGTTAAAATAGAATTCAGTATATCAATCTGAGTAAACCCTTGAGTAAGTGTTTTATTTGCTGTAAATAGCATTTTTATTTTATTTTTAATCTACAAGCAAAAACTATCTGCAAAACCTGCCTGCTAATAATTTGGAAACTATCCGCGTACGGCGTACTCTACATTCTGCTATTCTGTATATATGTTGATGATTTTATGGTTGTAGCTAGTTCTGATACTACAATTAACAAAATAATCAAAATAATAAGTCAAGATATCAAAATCAAAGAAACTACTAATACTTACATGTTTCTAGGAGTTAAAATTGAAATTAAGAACAATGAAATTAGATTGTCACAAAATCTAATTTCTTGCATTCCATATTTTTTCAATAGTTGTTAAAAGTATTGAAAAAATATGGAATGCAAGATTGCAAACCTGTGAATATACCAGGCTTAGCGAGTGATAATTTTTTTGGATAACTGTGGTGAATCCAAGGAATTTTCACAACAGAAATATCAAGAAGGAATTGGATCTCATGTACCTAGCAACCGGAACACGACCTGATATTGCTTATAACATCAGTAAGCTGTCACAATACAATAAAATCCTGAGAGAAATACACCCTGATTCATAAAGAAGTATACAGTTTCCAGATGCTGCAAAACAGTAACAGTTGAAGACACGGACCACAACTGCGAACCGTTAGGTAGATGTACTCAAAAAGTTTGTGTACCGCTACTGAGGGAAGTATTGTAGGCAATAGCGCGCATGTCACGTGACTAGTCAGTCAAAATGGCAGCGTCTGCAGTGGAGAAGGTGTTTTGTGTTCTTGAATTGAGCAAAACGGAATCTGTAACTGTTGGGCAATGGCATTTTCAATCACGATTCGGAAAAGAACCTCCAACCAGAAAATCTATCGACGATTGGCATAAAAAATTTGAAACTGTGGGCTGTTTGTGCAAACTTAAAAGTCCTGGACGACCGTGTATATCGGAAGAAGTCGTCGATAGTGTTTGCACTGCCATTCAACGAAGCCCGGGAAAATCAACTCAAAGGGTGAGTCGTGAAGTGCAGATTTCACAGCCCACTCTCTGGATAATTTTGAGAAAGAAGCTGAAAATGATTCCATACAAAGTGCAGATCACAGCCACTATCACTGCACTTGATTCAGATATCTTACCTAGCGTTTGGGCAGAAATGGATTACTGGCTCAATGTGTGTCATATGACTAAGAGTGCACACAGAGCATCTGCGACTGCATCTAAAAGAACTTGAAACATTCCCCTACAATTCTGTTACAGGTAACATAAAATATCTTACATTGTTCTTGTTTTATAGTGCGTTGAAACTGTATACTTCTTTATGAATCACCCTGTACATTGGGTTGCAAAGAGAGTGTTACAATATTTTAAAGGAACTACAAATTATCGTCTGAAGATAAAAGCAGGAAATGGTGTGTTAAATGCCAGTACAGATGCAGGCTGGGGCACAACTGCAGATGGAAAATCATTTGGTGGAAACCTAATAAAATTAGGACAATCTCTGGTTAGCTGGAAAAGTGGAAAACAAAGATTAGTAGCAATGCCTGCAATGGAAACTGAACTGATTGCAGCATATGACTGTGTAATTGGAGTGAAGTGGACGAGTTTTCTGTTGGAAGAATTGGGAGAAATGTCTTCGATAAAACAGCCAACGATCATTGAGACAGATAGCCAAGCTTTAATAGATTGGATTAAAAATCCAAAAATGAGTGTGTGGACAAGACACAAACAGAAAATATTATTTGAATAAAGCTCATATTGAGAAATGGCTTCCTAGTTTAATTGAATTAATAATCTAAAGCAACTTATGGGAATTTACTAGGAAATTTTTTCATTTATAGCAAATTTTCAGAGAAAACTCTTCTCCTTCTTCAGGCTCTCTTGTTGTTGTCACTTTTTGCTTGTCACTATCATGGTTACGGTTTACCTTGACGGTTACGGTTAACCTTGACGGTTTAGGTTATTTTTCAACAAATCCTGCCAGATGTTAGGCAGGGAAAATCCTTTGCAGTCATTGATGATGGAATTTTGATTTTTCTCAATCTCTATTCCTTCTTTCAGTTTTCTTTTTTGGAAATTGCTTTGGAAACTGATTACTTTAAGGGAATTCCAATCCATGCTGTGCCCAGTTTCTCTAACATGCCTATCTAATCCAGTCTTGTTGGAGCAATTTTTCATAGCTGCTTTATGCTCAGCTATACGAGTTTCTAGTCTGCGACCTGTTTCACCTATGTAAGATAGTCCACAACTACAATTTACTTCATAAACTACTCCTTGCATTTTTAAAATATCTTCTTCTCTTTGAACTATTTTAGGGAAAAAATTTTTAACTTTGTTCTCTAAACTTGGAGCTAGCCTAATATTGTATTTTTTACTAATTCTCTTTAAAGCCTAAAATAAACCTTTGTGATAAGAAATTTTTCTAGTGAATTTTACTACTTGCTTTTGTAGGTTCTTCGTACCATTAAAATTCAGAAGCTTCTCAATTTCTTCTTTAGGATAGTTATTTTCTGCAAGTATGACTTTAAGCTCTTCTTTATGGGCTTCTTTTTTATCTGCAGTAGAAACTATTTTATTAATTTTTTCTCAAGTCAGTTTTTAGAAAAAATTAATAAAATAGTTTCTACTGCAGATAAAAAAGAAGCCCATAAAGAAGAGCTTAAAGTCATACTTGCAGAAAATAACTATCCTAAAGAAGAAATTGAGAAGCTTCTGAATTTTAATGGTACGAAGAACCCACAAAAGCAAGTAGTAAAATTCACTAGAAAAATTTCTTATCACAAAGGTTTATTTTAGGCTTTAAAGAGAATTAGTAAAAAATACAATATTAGGCTAGCTCCAAGTTTAGAGAACAAAGTTAAAAATTTTTTCCCTAAAATAGTTCGAAGAGAAGAAGATATTTTAAAAATGCAAGGAGTAGTTTATGAAGTAAATTGTAGTTGTGGACTATCTTACATAAGTGAAACAGGTCGCAGACTAGAAACTCGTATAGCTGAGCATAAAGCAGCTATAAAAAATTGCTCCAACAAGACTGGATTAGATAGGCATGTTAGAGAAACTGGGCACAGCATGGATTGGAATTCCCTTAAAGTAATCAGTTTCCAAAGCAATTTCCAAAAAGAAAACTGAAAGAAGGAATAGAGATTGAGAAAAATCAAAATTCCATCATCAATGACTGCAAAGGATTTTCCCTGCCTAACATCTGGCAGGATTTGTTGAAAAATAACCTAAACCGTCAAGGTTAACCGTAACCGTCAAGGTAAACCGTAACCATGATAGTGACAAGCAAAAAGTGACAACAACAAGAGAGCCTGAAGAAGGAGAAGAGTTTTCTCTGAAAATTTGCTATAAATGAAAAAATTTCCTAGTAAATTCCCATAAGTTGCTTTAGATTATTAAGAAAATATTATTTTATCAAAGATCATGTTGAAAAGGGTGTGACTGAACTAAAACACAGAAGCAAGACAGACCTAGAAGCAGATGTAATGACCAAAAACTTAAGTGGACATGTTTTGAGACATCACATGATGAACAGCAGTATTTGCATATCTGATAGTTAAGACCGAATAACATTTATTAACAATGCCGACAAATTAAGTAGAGTATTGTTGGGTATTTTGTAGTCTCCGTAATAGTGTTTCTTCGGGTACCCATAACTGTTGGATATGTCTTGTATTTTGGATATGGTGTGCGTTGGATTTTTGTGTATCATTGTGTTTTGTTGTAAGTCATGTTTGTGTGATAAAAGGAGGTTCTAAATCCTAGTCACAAAATATGTTGAATGCGAACATCTGATGTATTGAGCCGTGACAGGTAAGGTCGTAATAATTGATGTTATGATCCACGACTTCAAAAAGCAATCTTAATTGGATTAGATGTGCGTAGCATAAAAAATGACAAACTGTAAATCACAGTAGAATTCATGTATGACTTGGTCGACAAAGTTGAACTTAAATAAATTTTTCTCTTTTGAGTACTTTCTGAATACACTTAAAAATATTCTAAAATGCTGCCTCTTGATTTACATTCACCGAAAATAATTATAGTCAAAATCAGAAAAAGTCACATGTTCCTCATAGAAAACCTCTGACTTTCAGAAATTTGAAACAAGTAATTAAAAGTGTTGCTTGTAGATAAGCCCTAGTAAAAAGCTTGCAAACTATTAGGAGGGACAAACTGAAATGTTATTATATGTTCATCACAAAATGCTATGAAAACCTGAAGATGTATTTAAGGCAGTGATTGGAAGTAGCCTGCTATATGTAGCGCCCTACATTTATAGTAGCATCACTACAAATACAGAAATGTACTTGTAGCAGTAGCATGCTATAACTATAAAATAAAGTAGCTTGTAGCAGAAAATTACACTACACATTGTGCTTACCTTCAAAAAGTAAAAAAAAAAAAACCTTCAGATCACGTGGCATTTTCATATTTTCTACAATGGCATTAAGTTGTTAATAGCTACAGATTTCCAGAAGTATTACTGGCTGAAACGGGAGCTGAGTGTACCCTGCCTACAATCATATATTTGACTTGATTTGCATTGTGAAAGTCAGCCAAACTTTTAACCATAAAGTATTGCCTTCCTTACTTTACGTATCATATTATATTCTTACTTTATGCTATTACTATATAATTATTTTGGGTGAATGTAGTCAGCCTGAGAAAACAATACATACCAGATGATCGAGCTAGTGCTTTTGTTGCTGACAGTTTTGACAAAGAGATTCGATTCTCTTAGTAAAGAAATGAAGTCCCATATACTTGTTGGTACTATTTCTATTTCAAATCCCTTGGTAAATCAGCTAACCTTGAATATAAGCCACTGAACACACATAAAAAATGTGTTACATATGATGATCAGAGCTGAGGAAAATTCAAGATAAATTGTGTTTTTCATTTGTAGGTTTAATGACCCCGTGAGCAACTCTACGGGCTATAAGCAGTTATCCATCCCTAATTTAAAGTCACGGGTTCCAAGGAAGGGAGAGAGTCAATGACATAAGACAAACACAACATCCATACCTCACCTGAATTTGAACTCAGATCCATTTCAGATAAATAATCAGAAGCCAGCAATTAGATCACTGCACCACCGGGCTGGCAAATTACTTGTGTAATTTTCATTGATATTTAGCTCTGAATACCATATGTAAGAATGTACATATAAAGATCATCTTCAGAATTTATGGAAAAAAAGTAGCAGAAAATTATCTATTTTTCAGAAAAAATAGTAGCTGTAGCAAGATACTTTTTCAAGAATGTTGTTGTAGCAGTAGCTTGCTACTTTTAAAAAGCAGCTTTCCAATCACTGATCTAAGCCATTCCTATGCATAAAGAAAGAAAGCAGTGGAAATGTAGATTACAGGACATGAAAAAATAGTGCTACCCATAGAAATCATGGGATGCACAATTTCATTTGCACTTGGTAAGAGCAATAAAACTATGAGATAAGTAGTCAGAGGGTTAACAATCCTTTTTCCACAGGCAAGCAGTGGTAATCTTGTATGTCATCGACTGGTGTTACCATTGCTTTGAAGTGTTGCTAGCTCTTGTTCCACCTCATAGGTTTCAGCCACATTACAAGCAAGGCCATCAACATACCTTTTATAGTCCAATGATTAAATATCATGCTAAATGTTTAGCTAATTCTTCTACTCCTCCTGCACTAAAATTTCTTACATGGCTGCATTTTCACTGAACCAATTAAATCGTGAGCAAAACTAGGTTCTTAACAATTCCATTTTTCTTTTTTTTTTAAATTGAAACAGGAACAAAAAAAAATTTAGCATGCCTTTTGGGAAAAACAGTATTATTTTTACTTTGTCCATCTATCCTTCTTATGCATCTATTATTTCAATGAAACAAATTCTTTTGTACTGGGAAGCCAGAACCATAAGCCTTTTTCTGATACATAACGTTATAGCTGAGGGCAAAAATGCAAATGCTATTGAAATCAAAATATATCTTAAATTCCATATCATTGCTTCTAAAAATGCTATTGGAATGATTATTTTTTCCTTCAGTACCTTTTACCATATAGTTTCTTCTTCAAATTATGTATAGTTCTACTGCTAATGGGCAAAAAAATAGTCTTTCTCCCAATATTTCTGGTTATAAAAGTCTGATTTGAAATATTATTTTTGAGTAACTTAGCATTAAATGTGAATACTTTGCATATGATTCCAAGTTTTTCATAAAGCTCAGTTTTACACTAGGAGCTATATATTCCTGTTTGTGATATATTTGCAGTGGTTTCTAAGCTTCTAAACATTTTATTGCAAAACTTTTTTTTTTTTTTTTTTTTTTTTTTTTGGTCAGAAGATACTACTTAACACAAAAAACAATTTTGGACATATTTTCTGCTCAAAATAAGTTTACCCATTAGGGAGCATAAATATGCTAACCAGTTTTCTAGCTATCTCTGCTTCTGAAAGTCTGATTCTCTTTCATGCAATAGCATTTATAGGAAATATTCTGCATCTAATTTACAATTGTTCATGATTTATGATTGCACAACAAAACAGCAGAAGTGCATATTTCTGTTTATGACATAATTGCAGCCGTATCTACACCTCTAATAGCTCCCAACCGAAAAATTATTTTTTGACAGATAAAAGCACAATTCGTACAATATGTCATACAAAACAAATACCACCGTCTATGTACGATATTTAATTAAAAGATGAAATCTATTTACTAATTAAAACCTCCACTAGCACTTTCGGGGTAACACTTACCCAGGGATCATAGCATACTTCTGGAAAATTTTAGGTAGGAATATTAGGACTTTTTAGAAAAATTTTAGGAGTGTATTTTAATAAAAACTAGATGTATATTTGTATACACCTAGCAAAACAACTTTGTATACATTGTAAAGAGTTTGCTCCACACCCTTCAACCATATATACTGATAGACTGCGCATGACATCAAAATTTCTGGCTCCAACATAAAATCACATGACAACAGTCAAAAAGATGGGTTACACCTGCTGTGCTTATGGTTGCTCTGAGCGATATAGTAAAGAAAGTTCTATGATTTTTCATGGGTAAGAAACGAATTAAATACCTAAGTCAATAAAGTTCAATTACTTAACCAGAAACTTGCAGCTATTGATATAAAAATATAGTAACTTAAGAAAAAAATGGAATGCATGTTCCAAATTCTTTGCAAATGTTCATCACATTATAAATCACAAAATGTAAACAACCGATCATGCATGTATATAGCTCATAAGTAAACTTACCTGAAGAGTTTTCATTATATATGAGGCGCATTCACATAATACACCAAAAACACTGAAGTTCTGCAGCGTAAATTAGTAATCATAACAGCATTTTTACATGAAATTTTGAGTCTGATGATGACGTGCCCAATGTTTGAGCCGCTGCTTTGATGCAGCTATTGCCAATGTGCAGTCCATTAGTATATATGGTCGAAGTTCACACACACATTTTTTGCATAACGTCTAATGTCTAAAGTTTAAGTATGATTTACTTCTAATGTTCAGTTCTTATCTTTTCACGTGTTATTATCATATTCAAGTATTATTTACCACATTCAAGTTTCACTTTGAACATTAATATGCGGTTGAACCAGAAGCAATTCACGATTTTCACAGTAAAGTTTTCAGGTTTCACATTAAATTATAATATCCTAAAAAGGTAATTGAAAACCAAGAACTATGTACAATTGTTCACTGAATTACTTTTTTCATATTATTGTTTTAAACTTTTCCTGATAAGCCTATCTTTTTCTGCTTCCACCACAACTAATTTACTTTCAGTTTTCTTTATTTCAGCTGAACCTTGTTCATGATCAAGTTAGAGGCAACTGCTATTTCAACAGTATTTTATTTTTCTACAGCTTTTCTCATTCTTTCTGTTCCCTCTTGAATTACTGCTAGGGAGGCTTCTTTATCTTTTTTAAGCTTACTTATTTCTGCATCATTTTCTTTTATTTTGTCATCAAACTCAGCTTTTCTTTTTTCTCTAGCTGCTTTTCCTTATTTTCCCTCTTTCTGCTTCCTTTCTTTTACCTTTTTTTATTCTTCTTCCTTCAGCTTATCAACATACTCTTTATAAAATTTATGTGAATCACGAACACTATTTAACAAATTTCTTGTTATGGGAACTTTACTTACACATCCATAGTGTTTAATGGCCCCTTTAACTATTCTTAATGATGTTATAGTTGAGTCTTATAAGTTAGCCTTGTCCTTCCTTAACAGAGCAGTGTTAACCAAAAATCCCCTTTCTGCATCAGCATTACCATGAGGTAAAACTAAAATTGACTTGATGAGTTTAGCAAGATTTGAGTATTTTTCTTTTCCGCTAGAGTCTTTAATACTAAATATATTACGCCAGTAATGATCAATCCGCCCTGTAATATGCCCTTCCTCTGAAAATTTCACTAGTTCATCTAGAGTTGGCTTATCGCAATTTAAAAGTTTCCACTCTTCTCTTACTCTATCAATTTGTTCTTCAGAAAGATGCAAAACACTTGAAATTCTGGTTATTTCCGAAAGTCCTTCAGTGACTGAAAGTTGAGTTGACTCTTTCTTTGGCTCTTTTAACTTTAAAACTTCTATGTCTCTTAGCTTTTGATTGCAGAATGGCAAATTTGACTTTAAATATTTTGTGGTTGCAATTAGTGATGACCTTACATCTAAGAGAAATAATTTCTGCCTGGTCTCCTGAACATTCCTGAGGAGATTTTTTGTCTTCATACAAACTTCTAACTCCCCTAGTTTTTTCCATGAATTTTTGTTTTCAAAATCGACATTCTTTAGGTCTTCTCCAAATTTCCCTGCAATAACATCATCTTGGATAAACTGAGCCATAACATTCCTCATTAAAGTATTTAAATCAGAATATAACTGGTGTATTTTTGGTTCTTCACTCTGATAACATAATGAAAACTTTTCAAAATTTTGGTGTGAAAATGAAATTAATGCTAAATAGCAAGGAGTTAGCTCATTTTTCAGGAAACAGTGAATTATTTTATACCTTGCCGAATTACGTAGTTGTTTTTCAAATATTTTTTGAGATGGCAAGAAGTTTAAAAACATTCTGTAATATTTAGCCATTGATCCAAGAGCCTCTGGGCTACAGAACCAACGGTTAACCATCTGTTGATGACATGACGCAAAAGAAATTTGGCTGTGACCAATGTTATATCCTCGACAGATTTATAATCCTCTCGTCTTGCAGCACTACTCTTTAAAAAGTAATGCATATCAGTAGCAAATTCGTCAAAATCTATATTTAAGCTTGTCAAAAAAATTTTAAATGCATTACTAACAACATGCAGGTTGCAAAAACCTAGTTCCAAAGATTTCTGGCCTGTTTCTTGTTTTACAACTTCATTGAATTTGAGTAAAAAGCACTTATTTACATTTGGGCTGTCCATGGATACACAAATAATTCTGTTCAACGAAATATTGAAGGATGATAACACATCAAGAATTTCTTTTAGCAAAATATCTGCTGTTGCATGACCCAGAAAAACACTTGTTAGGTATCGGCAAGAAACTGAATTTATTTCTGAAGACCAGTACCTGAGATACACATCCAACTGCCGTTTCACTTGTGTAATTGTAGTTTCATCAAATGCTATAGTAACCTTTCCTGGGCTATAAGATGCAATGTCTTTTTTCAAATCATCTTCAAAATATTTTGACAATCCATGTGATATCACATAAGCAACTTCTTTTTCTTTAAGTTGCATTTTGGCTGCAATAGCAGAATCAGGAAACATTTCTTTGAAAAGTTCAACTGTTTCAGTGCATGAAACAAAAGACATTGTCCTTAGCAACTTTCATGGCCCATAATGCTTCGGCTTTAGCCAACTGTAAATCATGACTCAGTACTTCACTAATATTTGTTTTGGGCTGAAGATCCCGTCCTCCAAAGGCTTTCAGGATGGACTTATTTTGAAATTTACTTTGGAATTTCTGCAAATGTTTTTTTCCTTTATGATGCGCTTTTACTTGTGAAAAGCCACTATTAGAAATATTGAAAATTTCTGAACACAATATACACTTAGCAGAAAATATTGTTTTAGTTGCAGAACACCATTCTTTCAACTTCACTCCGTCCAATTCTTTGGCAAGCCACGCATCTTGAAATTTCGTTTTGGATTTAGGCATCTTAAACACTTGTATTACTAACCAGAAAATGAAAGGGAAGTACAAAAACACGTTCCAATATTGCAAAACCAGACAACTTCCCGAAGTTTGGCTGCGAGGATGTCAGAAGATAGAAAAAATAAAATAAAAAAGCAGGTCACCACTAGAGAACTGAACCTGCACACAGCACAGAGAACACCATAAAAGACGCAAAACCAGAAACTATCATACGCATCTCACGCAAGTTCAGTCAAAGCGAGTCGGAGCCGAGATATATTGCGCATCGAAGGTCGCTGTCGCCGACGCACGATCGAAGGTCAATGGTAACGTGCTCTACTGCCTGCCACGATAACACTCAGCTACCATCTCATCGTCATTACCGGATGTTATGGAAGGAGACCACATGTTTCCTCTTTGCTTCCACCCACTTGCGGTTTACAATAACAAAACATCAGCAGAAAGAAGAGGTTCCACAAGGCATGTACAAAAATAAAGTACGATTTCTGCGTGCCACGGAGTTCGTCTGCAAAGCGCAAATAAGGGGTGAAAATGACCCCTCCCCTTTTCCCTTAGATCTCTTGTTACTCTCGAAAACTGTCCGAAGGCACAAAAGTGGAGCGCCCGCCCCGAAGCAAGTGCATCTCGATGGCGTCATTTTCCCTCCCTTCAGCAGCACAGCATATAGGCTGTGTTTCTACAATAACAGGTCTTTTTACCTTACCATAATGGTAAATTTATTGGCGTTAATAACGGTTGTATTTTTAATAAATAAGCTTACGAACATTTTAGGAAGAATAGCAAATTTTAGGTATAATTTTAGGAATTTAAGGAGGGTCACAAAATATTAGGAGGAATGCGATCCCTGCACTTACCCCATCATCAGGTGGAACAGAGAGGTTAATGCAGTACTCACGTAGACCTTTATAGGAGCGCAGCAATGCACCATGGTATAGTTCTCAAGCATCACAAGGTTAAGGTGTTGCCATCGCAGCCGAGCAATACATACAATTTCCGACTTTAGTTACGCATAATACAAATTGTGTTGCACTGTTAAAATTGTCAAATTCACATGTTATTATTTTATTAAATTTATTTAATAATTGACATATATCACTAAACCACTAACTAAAGGAAATATTTCCCTGCTCAAAAAAATATAATTTTTTCACTGTGGGACATAAATGAGTATTCTTTTTTTTTTTTTTTTTCACTTGTCTTCTAAGTATCTGATTGGATTGGAAAAATTATTTTTACATCAGATAGTACTGTTAACTGTGAGGAGCATTTTGCATAAAGCTTTAAAATGCTCATAATGAATAGTTCTGCCACTTTTAGGTGGGAAAAGTGAGTCTGCTTCTAAAAGTCTGATTGAATAAAATAATTTTGCATTGCATGCTATTTGCCATGGTAAAGATTCTGAACATTATCAACTTTAAGCAAAGCACCGTTTTCCTACTAGGGGCATATGCATATAAACTGTTTTCCTTTTGCTCTTGCTTTTCAAGGTCATGTTTGAAAAATTCGTTTTCCAACACGTGGCAATCACTATGAAGAATATTTTGTTTATACAGTGCAACTCGGATAATTCGAAGCTGAAGGGACCACAAAAATAATTCGAATTATCGACAAATTTGAATTAGGCAAGTTTGAATATGGGCACATTCACGTACTGTAAAAAAAAAACATTCATAACATACAAAAAAAGTACAATACGGTAAATTTACAACATTTTTGTAAAAAACATGAAATTTTGGCTTGCTTCTTAGAATTTATGTTATGGGTAAGTGTAAATTCCTCAAGTTTATTGAGTGAATGAAATAGAGTCACTTACATTCTGCTGTCCCTCAACAAACTTCCTTAACTGTTGGAGGTGAACCAAGGCCTCCACTGTATTTAGAAGGCGTTCTTCGGGAAATTCTGGCCGTTCCAGTTCTTCATCTGAAGATACACAGTAGGTCTCCTTATTCATAACATCAGCCAAGATCTCATCATCTGTGAGCTAACCACAAGCAACTAAATTGTCATCAACTCTCACAAAAGCCTCATATGGTACATCATGGCCTATACCTTCCCAGTACTCCATCTCCTCGCCACCAATGCCTCGATGTAGTTGAGACTCATCATCGGGATGCTGGAAGCCTGCTTTTCCGAAGCAGTTGGCTATAGTTTCAGGTTTAACTTGTTACTTCACCCAGAACTCGGAACTTCATCCAGAACAGCACTTACCCAGAACTCGGAACTTCATCCAGAACAGCACTTATTTTAAAAGGTAATTGTTGAAAATACAAAAATTAGGCTTTCTTCGAATTAAACAAAAAAAAGTTTGAAGGGTTTTTTTTTTTTTTTTTTACATTATTGATAGAAAATTCAAGGGACCAAACAAAAAATTCAAATTAACCAAGAATTTGAATTAAAACCGTTCGAATTAGACAAGTTACACTGTGTTTCCTGCTCTTTAAATGCATAGTTTTGCACTAAGAACATCAGTGTACATTTTTATTTCAAACAGTACTTCTCATCTAGAAGCCTGTGTGAAAAACCCTTTCTTGGTCAGATACCCTTGACCAGGAAGAACATTTTGTGTGCCCATTTTCTTCAAATAATTAACAGCTTTCCTGCAAGGAGGCATAAAGTTGTATAAAAAGGATAAAAAGGGAAACATGATGCAACTTTATTTCGTAAATTAAGTTCATTAGCAGGATATCATGAAAGTACTGTCATTTTTTCTGTTCTTCACGTTTTTTATACAAGTTCGCTGAAAACCACGATATCTGGACTCCTTAATCTCTTATTCATTCTGGTGGTGTCATATTGAGGGTGAATGGTATATTTATTTAAAATATGAACAAAAACAACATATAACTTATTTCTTAAAAGAAGATGAATGATACAGTTAAAATAATAACATTGTTACCTCTTGGTTTGCAGTCTCCTTTTGATAAGTTGCTCCCGGTATACACTCAAAAACAAAAAACTGCCTAGTCGAAGTTCCATAAAATGGATGTTCCCCGTAGACAACAATGACGTATTTATGATAGCTAAAACCCATGAAAATCTTTTATCGAAAACACAAAAACCCTGTCCTCAAAACAGAACTTGAAAGAAATTAATCCAAATGAAAGTAATAAAATTCAAATAAAAAACCATTATTCCAACCTCAAATTCGACTGAGAACGATATGCAAAACAGTCTTCACCGAGGAATCCAGATCCCGAAATTTCCAATTTCCGACGCACGTTTCAGCACACTCATTCGTGGCCATTTTCAAGGAGATCTCGTGCTGTACTGTTCCTTGCGTGTTAACTATTAATTAAGTCGACGGTGCTGCCCTCTCCATCGTCTGCGTCATCATCATGCTCATCACATAGAACGTTGCTGGCACCATCCAGTGCCATCCTGTTTTTTAATCTTTGTTTCATTTGTCGACTAGATGTTATTTGGACAATTCGTTGTTTTTCCTGTTTTATCATGTTCAACCATGTTGGTGATAATTCAATCAGGACATTTAAATTGCAGTTATATGCCTTGGTTTTCTCTATTATGATGGCCTCTGCTGTCAGAATCTTTTTATGTGTATTATGAGAAGTAACTAAATTTATGTTCTCTTAATCGGGTATGGCTTCGTTATTATAACAATATTGTATAAGTGAAGTTCGAATTTCACCTTTATTCCAGTTATTTAAATGTTCACGTAATCTGATATCAATATTACGCTTTGTGCTACCAATGAGAAACTGTTTTATTATCTAGGTTCTTATTTATATTAATAATTGGTATGCTGTATACACCTGCTTTACATAAGATAGAACATTTTTCATTACTTGATTGTAATAATCTGCTATTGTCAAGTACGGTATCTGCAATAATTAACCCTGCTTTATGGCATTCCTTTTTTAAAGGGGCAGATATAGGTGGACAATATGGTAGCTTTCCACAAAATCTGTAAGTATCAGTCGTGTTCTGCCTCAGTTTATTTTGGTTATTCTGGATTTGTTTGTAAAGATCGTCAATCAATCTCTCCCCATAGCCGAAGTCACCAGCCAAAGTTTTAATCCATTTCAACTCTTTTTGTCTTGCAGTATTATTAGATGAAAGTATAATTGCTCTTTTTAGGTAATATCGGAATTCTGCAGTTTTAAATTTCCATGGATGATTTGAGTTATTGGGTATTATATTTGGTACAAATGTTATTTTTCTATATATCTCATAGTCTATTCTTGAATAATTATTGATGATATTAATGTCTAAAAATGGTATTTGTTTTTTTTTTTCCCCATTCAGTGGTAAGATTGATAGTTGTATATATCTTGCTGTATGTATTAACAAATTCTTCCAGATCCTCTTCAGTATGCTTCCAAAATATCAAGATATCATCCACATATCAAACAAATAGTTCTGGATTTTTATTTGTAAACGTGTTGTCAATAAGTATCTTTTTCTCGATGTCCTGGAGTATAACTTCAGCAAAAAGTCCAGACAAAGGTGATCCCATAACTGCTGCTGATATCTGTTTATAAATTATATTGTTGTATGTAAAAAAGTTGTCATTGATTAGGTTTAATGCTGATATAATGCTAGCTATTTGGATAGTTGGTGCTATATTTGCTATCATTTTTTCTTCTATTAACTTAATAGCTTGGTCAGCAGGAGTATTTGGGTAAAGTGAGACAATGTCAAGGCTCACCATCATTATTTCTCTGGGTCCCCGATAGGCCTCAATAGCTCTAACGACATCAATGAATACTGCAAGACAAAAAGAGTTGAAATGGATTAAAACTTTGGCTGGTGACTTTGGCTATGGGGAGAGATTGATCGACGATCTTTACAAACAAATTCAGAATAACCAAAATAAACTGAGGCAAAACATAACTGATACATACAGATTTTGTGGAAAGCTACCATATTGTCCACCTATATTTGCCCCTTTAAAAAAGGAATGCCATAAAGCAGGGTTAATTATTGCAGATACTGTACTTGACAATAGCAGATTATTACAATCAAGTAACGAAAAATGTTCTATCTTATGTAAAGCAGGTGTATACAGCATACCAATTATTAATATAAATAAGAACCTAAATAATAAAACAGTTTCCATTGGTAGCACAAAACGTAATATTGATATCAGATTACGTGAACATTTATATAACTGGAATAAAGGTGAAATTCGAACTTCACTTATACAATATTGTTATAATAACGAAGCCATACCCGATTAAGAGAAAATAAATTTAAGTTACTTCTCATAATACACACAAAGATTCTGACAGCAGAGGCCATCATAATAAAGAAAACCAAGGCATATAACTGCAATTTAAATGTCTTGATTAAATTATCACCAACATGGTTGAACATAAAACAGGAAAAACAATGAATTGTCCAAATAAGATCTAGTTGACAAATGAAATACAGATTACAAAACAAGACAACACTGGATGGTGCCAGCGACGTTCTATGTGATGAGCATGATGATGACGCAGACGATGGAAAGAGCAGCACCGTCGACTTAATAGTTAACATGCAAGGAACAGTACAGCAAGAGATCTCCTTGAAAATGGCCACGAATGAGTGTGCTGAAACGCGCATCGGAAATTGGAAATTTCGGGATCTGGATTCCTCGGTGAAGACTGTTTTGCATATCGTTCTCAGTCGAATTTGAGGTTGGAATAATGGCTTTTTATTTGGATTTTATTACTTTCATTTGGATTAATTTCTTACAAGTTCTGTTTTTAGGACAGGATTTTTGTGTTTTCGATAAAAGATTTTTATGGGTGCTAGCTATCATAAATACGTCATTGTTGTCTACGGGGAACGTCCATTTTATGGAACTTCGACTAGGCAGTTTTTTGTTTTTGAGTGTATACCGGGAGCAACTAATCAAAAGGAGACTGCAAA
Source organism: Macrothele yani (assembly GCA_039090855.1). NCBI lineage: Eukaryota > Metazoa > Arthropoda > Arachnida > Araneae > Macrothelidae > Macrothele > Macrothele yani. The sequence continues at coordinate 73,113,056 of CM077001.1, forward strand.
CCAAGAGGTAACAATGTTATTATTTTAACCGTATCATTCATCTTCTTTTAAGAAATAAGTTATATGTTGTTTTTGTTCATATTTTAAATAAATATACCATTTACCCTCAATATGACACCACCAGAATGAATGAATAAGAAATTAAGGAGTCCAGATATCGTGGTTTTCAGCGAACTTGTATAAAAAACGTGAAGAACAGAAAAAATAACAGGACTTCCATGATATCCTGCTAATGAACTTAATATATTATGCCACGTAGTTACGTTCATAGGTTAAAGTTGAATTTAACGTTTTTGAACTGATATTAGTTTATTTCATAAAGTTGTATTACATTTCCCTTCCTATCTGTGCTTTTAATTGTCAGATTTGAAAAATTCCTTTCGTTTCAAATGTTTTCTACTATGAGGAACATTGGGATTTTATATATATATATATATATATTTTTTTTTTTTTATATAATTTGGAATTTTTCTGAATGTATCTTTTCCTATAGAACACTGTTATAGGTGGTGCAAACTGGGTGCATCACCATAACCTATGAACTGTACAGTACCTAAGATATAACTGCAAAGTTACTGCACAAGCTCAAGTCAGCGAGTCATTCTCAAACTGTTCTCTTCAAGTTTATGATTTGATCAGTTTTCCCATAATATATTTGATTCACCTGTTAACATTCATAGCCTAACCATTTAAATTTTCATGAACAACCACTTCTTGTCTATTTTAACAAGCATACCTGTCCTACTAAAAAAAAAAATCCACCTCTTCTGAACTAGAGATTTCATTATTCTATAGACTACCATGGTATTTTTAAACCTAGAGAATTAAGTTGATTAGGATTTCAGAGGAGTGGCGACTTTGGAAGAAGGGTCATTCCATGTCAGATCACCAAATTTTTTTGCAAAATGTCACCTACCAACTCGGTGGTTGCAAGTTATAATTGCCTTCATATTATTCCCCCCCTTCCCTCCAATGGTTGCAAGTTATAATTACCTGCATATTAATATTAAGCTGTTATGCATTCCTTGCTTGAATGTGAGAATGTTCAGTTACACGTATAACAGATGTTCTATAGTTTATTCCGATGCATGCCTCAATGAGAGCTTTTCTAGAGGGAACGTTTCTGTGCTACAGACCACTTAAGCTGAACAGCTTTCATGTCTTCTTCATGAAAGTAATATGTTCGGGCCATGCTTGTTGTCATTGGGGGTTGCACTGTACACAATATATGCTGTATAGGTGCATTATCATCATGAAGTGGCCAGTAAAATGGCAATGCAGGACCATGAGGATGCATGAACTTAATTTTCACGTCTTCATCCTTTTCAATTATCAGTGATCATACCAAAAAACCAGTTATCATATATGCATGCTACATAGCATTGAGTGTGCAACTGTGGCCAATTTTTAAATTCAGTGCTACTTTTGAAGTTAAATATCAAACAATATTTGTCATTTCTACTTATCCTCTTCATTCCTATGGTATTTGATAAAAGTGGACAAAAATAGTGAAAACTCCAGGATCCTGGAATAACATCAGTTTCTAAAAAACACTCTTGTAAGTTGTTTCACACAATTTCAATTTCAGGCTTTGATATAAAGTGGAACTGAATGTTTATGTTTGCAACACAAAAATTAAAGGCATCTATCAGTTTTGTGATTTGATTTGTGACAGGTCATTGCAGGCTTGCTCTGCTTACAATTTGCTTCACTGTACCACCAATACCATCGCAAGGTGATTTTCGATGACTAGTGGCAAAAAATGACCATGATGCAAATATTGCAAAATCATTTGTTTGCTTGCACAAATTCAAAAAATTCTTGTGATTTTTGTATTGTGCTGCACACCCATCTGTAAAATAGTGAACCTTCAAAACTTCTGGATATTTATTCTTGGTGTACTGCATTGTTGTTTGTTGAATTCTGTACACTATACAAACATCTCACCTCTGGCATACATAATAACTGGGTGAACTGTGCATACTGATGTCCAATGATATCCTTGTGCCTTATCTAGTATGAGAAATGAGTAGTTCTCACTGAAGTCTATGAGAACAATCGCCATGTCTGGCATAGGCATTTCTTTGAGTTCCTTTAGAAACTTGGATTGTTCTTTTGCAACGTATGCATGTGGGATAAGTTTTTCCATCTTCAACACTAGTATTTGCATAAAATCTTCCATTGCTGAAGTTTGTTTAATTAACTCTGTTCTTCCACTTGATACCCACTGACTGAATTCTATGGTATCATTTTCATCAGTCTTCAAATTTTGTTTTTAAAAAATTTGCTAAGTTACCTGTAGATGAGCAGCTTTTGCAGTGCCTGAGCATGCAGTTACTCTTTCAAGTCACAAACCATGTAGCCCATTAGTGTTTCATATGATTCCTTGATCTGAGCAGCATTCAGAAGTAATATAACATTTTGATGAACAGTGCAAAACACATACAGAATGAGTACCAGCAGCACCAGCTAAAACACACCGTTTTGGTCTTACACTGCAAAATTTTGAAAATTCAACCTTTTTGTCAGGATATTGCTGTTTAAAAGAGCTATACAGTTCTTTATGATTGCACAAGATTAGCCTCTTCTGCACATGCTAATTTCTTCTGATGCTTATAAAATCCTTCTTTCCTGACATCTGCCAAATAAAGAAATCATCATAAAATCCCCAAATTAATTGCAATGTTTTATTGCTCAGTTTTTTTCCTAACACACACAGACCACAAAACTTTCCCTTCATTTCCCGACATGCAACTCCAGCGGCTACACACACGCGAGGAAACCCTCATGTAGGTGTAGAAGGCCCGACGATGGCCCACCAGCTGTGCTGAAAGCGCTCGACATAACATGACGAAGAGCCTCTTAAGAGACGCCTCCCGATCTGATGAGTATAACTTTTTCTAATACAATATTTTAATTAATAGTAAATTTAAAACGTTTGATTGTGCGAACGAATGAATGTGAACTGATAATAATATAACCAAATTGTTTCATTTATTAAAAAAAATTTTAACTAACCGAAAAAACCCATAACAATAGACCTCTCTCGAGCTGGGAGCACATGCCTCACAGAGCAACAACATGCAAAATACTTTGCCAATATCAGGTAATAATACCTTAGATATTATGTATATTTCTATCCTTGGTTCTGGTAGTGACATAATTCCTTTTTCCTTAATCAGTTTTTAGATTGTTGCACTAGATATTCTGACACCCAAAATGTTTCAATAATAATCTTTTGGGACCAGGATGGAGGTGCCATTGTTAGCATTTGGATTTATTTTTATTTTATTTTTTGCCTGTTAAGTGTGGAAAGTTTTTCTTTCATCAGAGCCACAAGCTTGTCTAAATCTTTGGCCTTTTGCTTTGTTGCCTGGTATCTTCACTTTCAGAGCTTAAAAAATCATGTTGTAGTACATGTGCAACTTTCTGCTTAACACTTGATTGAATTTGTTTTATTTTCCTTTTTCCATATGACAATCTTCTGTGCTGTGGTAGAGAATGCAGTTTCAAAGAAAAATAGCCAATATTACTTATGCCAATATTGATTTCATCCAGTTGTTCTTTTGCGACCGATTCTTGAAGCAGCATTAAATCATTGTCATGCTTTCATTTTCATACTGTGCAGCTGTGATGCTTCTACTAGATTCAGAGCTTGCTACCTAAAGTCTCATCCCTATTTCTACAGTTACAAGACATCTTCTGCTCAGGTTTGACATTAACATGTTTTTGCATAAATTCCTTTGCTAAGCCTAGACTGACCATCCTTAGAGATCTTCTAACAGGATTTTTATGAACTTGAAATGGATTGCAGCATGACTTTTGTTAATTATACATAATATCTAAGGTATTGTTTACCTGATATTGTCAAAGTATTTTGCACGTTGTTGCTCTGTGAGGGACGTGGTCCCGGCCCGAGAGGTCTTAATGTTACGGGTTTTTGGTCAGTTACAAAAAAAAATTTTGAAATAAAACAATTAGGTTATATATTTTCAGTTCTACATTCACGCATTTGTACAATCAAACGTTTTAAATTTACTATTAGTTAAAAGATTTTTAGTAGAAAGGGTTATACTCATCAGTTCAGGAGACGTCTCACAAGGGGTTTGTCGTCACCACGTTACAGCGAGCTCCTTCGACACGGTCGGTGTGTCATCGTCGGGCCTTCTACATCTACACGAGGGTTTCCTCGCATGTGTGTAGCCACTGGAGTTGCTTGTCGAGAAAATGAAAGGAAAGTTTTGCAGTTTGTATCTATTAAGTGATTGCTTCTCTTGTGTCACCATCTATTGGATGAGTCGGCAGGTATATCAGTCGTAAATACAATTTTTTTCTTTTTTTTTTTTTTGTGTAGCTATTTTTGAACTTTTGTTATTTATTTGTAGAAACAGGTGTATTATTTTCAGTACTTTATTAAATGGTGTGACTTTTTGTAATGTTTTTTTTTTTTTTGTCTTTTTTTATGGATTTTTTCGCTTTTTATAAGTGACTTCCAGGATGTATCTAGGTTGGTAGGGTCTTGTAAGTTGCATATTTTATCTTTTTTTTTATTATTTAATAATAACGTTTTCAGAAATCCTTAATTCTTTTTCGTTTGTGTGGGTGGTTAGTAATTTAATATTTTCAAAATCAGGATATTGTTTATGTTTAATGCTGTGTTGGATAAGTGCAGTTTTTTCTTCTTTTTATTCCAGTTCTTTATATGTTGATGTAATCTTTTTATTAATCTATTTTTTGTGCTGCCAATGTAAGAGCTGTGGTGCCCAGAACTCTGTAAAACAATAGGAATGTCATATACACCTGCTGATTGTAGTATACTATTGTTATACATAGGATTATTCCGCCGTCTGAGCACGATCAGCATAAACTAAAATTGTATCACAAATTAAAAGCATTTAATATATATACAGGTTAAAAAATGCCTAAAAAACGTAAGTACTTTCAGACCCACGATGGGTCCATCATCAGATGTTGGTACACTGTGGAACGTAGTTCAAAGCTCATGTATAAGTATAAGCATTAGAGTTCAAACACTGTGACGTAAAAGCGTAAAGTGTGGAGGAAACGATGTTCTGCGCATTTGTCGCTGACCAAAGTCATTATTTTTGTTCGTTGATTTTATACATTTAGTGGTGAGTTATTTGCCTCGTCGTTTTTAGTTTTATTCAATAGGCGTTTCCAAGCTTGTGGTATATATACAGAGAGAGAGGTGTGGAGTCATTGTAGCATAAATGCCCTAGGCTATGTATCATGAGGCTTTCTGTAAATAGCAAGGATGATTTTTTAAACGGTGTGACTAAGATTGAGGCCTCATTCCAGTTGGGGAAATATTCACCTCCATTCGATAATCATGAGAGGGCTGTTGCCTCTGATCCAGTTCTAACATTATGTCGATGTTCCCTAATTCTAGTTTCAAGGGAACAGGAGGTCGATCCTATGTACACCTTATCAGCTGCTGTAGATGACTGCTTTCAAAGGAATTTTATATATACCAAATTTCTTTGATATTTCGATGGGATCTCTGTCTTTTTTGATCATGGATAGCATATTTTCTGTTTTAACACCAAAATCAATATGGTTTCTTTTACAAATATTTTTCACAGCTGGTATGATCCGGGGGTTATAATCAAGTGACCCAACGAACCTGCTTTTATTGTTGTCCCGGGATAGAGTAGTTTGTCGGGCTCTTTTTATTTTACCATGTGCACTGTTTACCATATATTCATTGTATCCATGTCTTGCTGCAATATCCTTGATGTTGTTAATCTCATGCTGTCGTGATGAGTGAGAAGAGCAGTGCATAAATGCCCGATTTAACATAAAATGAATTGCTGATTTCTTATATCTCATCAGATGGAGGACTCTATTGTTATATTTGTTCCTTATAATTAAGTCACCAATATTCTGAACAGAATGACCAAAAATAATGTTTCTTCATTAATCTTAAACATTTTCCACTTAGTCCTCTAATAAAAGGGAAAGAACCCGAAAATTTGTATTTCTTTTTTGGGATGTTTTGACTAGACTCTTTTAATTTCTTTTTGTATTCAAAAATCAGTTTTTTAACTGTTTCTGTGTCATATCCATATTGTTTGGTTGTGTTAATAATCCATTGGATTTCTTCTTCTCTCAATTTTCTATTTGAGGAATGTGTGAAGGCTCGTTTTACCCAATTCCTAATACCATTTACTTTATGAGTTTTTGGGTGTTCAGATTGATATGGGATATATACATATCCCATATCATATATTAATATGGGATATATACATATCCCATATCAATATAAACATTATAGGTACATAGGCTGGTTTTCTAAAAACTCTTTATTCAAAATTTAAGTCTTTTTTTTATTAGTTCGATATCTAAGAAGGAAATTTTTTCATCTTGTTAAAATTCCAAAGTTAATTCAATCTCTGGGTAACAACTGGTAAATTTATTCTTCAATATTTCAAGTTCTTCTTGTTTTAATTTAGACAAAATAAAAATGTTGTCGACGTACCTACAGTAAATGATGGGTGGATCTGGTAGTTTTTTAATAATTTTGTTTTCAATATCACGCATGATTATTTCTGAAAATAAAGAAGAGTTAAAAAATAAATCTCAATTTAATAATACACAATTACAATCTTGAGTTACATAACATTTAACCTATATTTCTAATAACAATTACTACTTTGAGTTTGACAAAAAAATCTATAGGCAAGAAGTAGGAGCCCCAATGGGATCCCCATTATCTTCTTTATTTTCAGACATAATCATGTGTGATATTGAAAACAAAATTATTAAAAAACTACCAGACCCACCCATCATTTACCATCTAGGTATGTCGACATTTTTATTTTGTCCAAATTAAAACAAGAAGAACTTGAAATATTGAAGAATAAATTTACCACTTGTTACCCAGAGATTGAATTAACTTTGGAATTCGAACAAGATAAAAAAAATTTCCTTCTTAGATATCGAACTAATAAAAAAAAGACTTAAATTTTGAATACAGAGTTTTTAGAAAACCAACCTATGTACCTATAATGATTCCGTATCAATATGAACACCCAAAAACTCATAAAGTAAATGGTATTAGGAATTGGGTAAAACGAGCCTTCACACATTCCTCAAATATAAAATACAGAGAAGAAATCCAATGGATTATTAGCACAACCAAACGATATGGATATGACACAGAAACAGTTAAAAAGCTGATTTTTGAATACAAAAAGAAATTAAAAAAGAGTCTAGTCAAAACATCCCAAAAAAGAAATACAAATTTTCAGGTTCTTTCCCTTTTATTAGAGGACTAAGTGGAAAATGTTTAAGATTAATGAAGAAACAACATTATTTTTGGTCATTCTGTTCAGAATATTGGTGATTTAATTATAAGGAAAAAAATATAACAATAGTATACTACAATCAGCAGGTGTATATGAAATTCCTATTGTTTCACAGAGTTCTGGGGACCACAGTTCTTACATTGGCAGCACAAAAAATAGATTAATAAAAATATTACATCAACATATAAAGAACTGGAACAAAAAAGAAGAAAAAACTGCACTTATCCAACACTGCATTAAACAAACAATATCCTGATTTCGAAAAGATTAAATTACTAACCACCCACACAAATCAAAAAGAATTGAGGATTTCTGAAAGCATTATAATTGAACAAAAAAACGATAAAATATGCAACTTACAAGACCCTACGGACCTAGATACAGCCTGGAAGTCACATTTATAAAAAGTGAAAAAATCCATAAAAAAAGACAAAAAAAAAAGAACATTACAAAAAATCACACCATTTAATAAAGGACGAAAAATAATAAACCTGTTTCTACAAATAAATAAGAATAGCTCAAAAACAGCTACACAAAAAAAGGAAAAAAATTGTACTTACGACTGATATACCTGCCAACTCATCCAATAGATGGCGACACATGAGAAGCAATCACCTAACACATACAATCCGCAAAACTTTCCTTTCATTTTCCCAACAAGCAACTCCAGCGGCTACACACACGCGAGGAAACCCTCGTGTAGATGTAGAAGGCCCGACGATGACACACCGACTGTGACGAAGGCGCTCGCCGTAACGTGGTGACAACGAACCCCTTGTGAGACGTCTCCTGACCCGATGAGTATAACTCTTTCTACTAAAATCTTTTAATTAATAGTAAATTTAAAACGTTTGATTGTGCGAATGCATGAATGTAGAACTGAAAATATATAACCTAATTGTTTTATTTCAGGAAAAAATTTTTATAATTAACCAAAAACCCGTAACATTAAGACCGCTCAGGCCAGGAGCACGTGCCTCACAGGGCAACACCATGCAAAATACTTTGACAATATCAGGTAAACAATACCTTAGATATAATGTATAATTAACCAAAAGCATGTTTATAGCATAAGACAACCCTTAATGTTGCCTCATGAATTACATATTCGTTTGACTTTTGTTGTTCCCAAAATTTTGTTATATAATAGTATTTATGATGAAAACAATATCCCAATATGCCCATAGTCTGCTATTTCAGCTCTGAAACACAGTAATTTCTTATTAACTTCACTTAGCTCAACTCTTTTCAGTCCTCTTTGTGACACATAGCATGTTTTGTGACATGGTGTTTGGGTCAACTGCCCAACACTGCACAGGTTTCATTGATCCATTACTAAGGAAATAAGCAGTAAGACAAAATATACAGACTAAGAAAACTTCCTCTCTCAGCAAAAAACCAGTAACAGAACTGTAATCTTACTCTCCTCTCTCTCTCTCTCAGCAAGCTAAAACTCTTAACTGAAAGCCAAACCGAACAGGTTGGTCATGACCAGGGTAGAAAAACAAAAGAAATTATGAGACTGGAAATCAAACTAAAACCTCATTGGCTCTTTAGCTGGAACCCAAACCCAAAGTAAATATTGACTGGCAGTTGAACACCAAACCAAAACTAAACATTAGCTGGCAGTTGAAAACCATACTGTCACTGACTGGAAGTTTGAAACCCAAAATAAAAGTTTATTCGCTGAAACATATTTCAGAAAGTTTTTATCTATCAACATTTTCTCTACCCACACCCCCTTGTGATTATTAAATCAGCTGATAAAGCAAACTTCTGATATGTTGAAATGTGTTCTATGCAATGCTAAAAGTGGTTACTCCTGTTGATGCTTTGTCACACTGACAGCAGAAAAATTTATTTCACATATTGTTTTAAAACTAGTTAAAAATTAATCAGTGCTTAAAAATTTCTATTTGATTTTGTTTCAGTTTGTCAATTGAAAAAAAAAGGAGCGAAAAAACCTGCACACCGAGTCCAAATTTAGTTATGAAGAATATAGGAATTTATTTTTTTAACTATAAGGAAATTATTAAAAAATAGTTAGCCTCTAAATTTGATTTGGAAATTTACCAAAACTGTAAAAATCCTTGTAATCATGGTACACAAGAAAATACTTTTTTTGGATCCTGTTGCTACCTAGCTAGTTATTTATTAACAAAATTACCCATTTGATTATTCTCAAGGTATGCTACAGGGTAGCAATTTGGAAAATTGAAATTTTATGTAAAAAATAAGCAAACATTTCTTTCCATTTTTGCAGAGGTTTTTACCATTCAGCAGTACAACTATCTTGTGAACACACACACTGTCTCTCTCTCTCACACACACACACACATGCATGCATGCACACACACAAAGATTTCAGTTGAAAAGCTATGACATGATATGCTTCATCATTTGAAACAGGACCAGTTTGCTGTTGAAAGAGTGGTAGGCCTAACTTTCGAGTGCTGTATCTCGCAAACTATGGAATGTGGAAGAAAAAAATTTGCAGTGGTTTGCAGCTTTGTTGGGTGAACCTACATGCTAATTTTCAGCAATGTTCAGCCTAAACGGTGGGTCAGGTTTGTAGGGAAAAATGGATGAACATTTTTTTACAGTTTTGGTAAATTTCCAAATCAAATAAATTTCCAAATCAAGGAGACCCCTCTATGCATTTCAGATAATTTTAACTATCTGACAAAATATGCTGATAACCACCATTTTCTTTCAAATATGTTATAGGATGGATTAGACATCAATATAAAAAAATTATCCCTCATGCCAGAGCAATATTCTACAGAGCCTCCCATAAAATGTCTAAATTTTACTGTAATTTTTCACTTCACCACTAGGTGGCACACATTTAACTGGTGTTTCAAGTAAAATGAAAAGTTTTTTCAATATCTAGGAACCCTTTTCCATGTGAATCCAAAGTTTCATTGTCCTAAATTCAGTAGCACATAAACTACATCATGTTATGTAAAAAGTAGCATGCTACTGCACAGCTGCAAAAGTGGGTGTTTAGCTAAATTTTGGAGCACTGCATTTTAAAAACTATGAGGTTTAACAAATTGAAACTTAGGATTTTCCTATATCTTTATCAGGTATATCTACCTACCAAATTTCATTAAAATCAGAGTAGGTGGGTGACATGGCATTGACCCAGAAGTCAACTGAATACGTGCTTAGTAATTTTTTTCTGGATAGCAGGTGGCTTATGTAGGTAGGCTCTCATCTAATTTTGAGTATATTGTTGTAGGTTTGCATATTCTTAAATAATTTCAGGTATGTTACCTAAAACTGATGTTTTCATTTTTATATAGGTTCTTACCAAATCAACTTGGAAGCCAGTGTCTGGTTGATGACCATACAGCTTATAAGTAATTTTTTTACACCAGAATAAATCATAGTAAATTTGTCATCAAGTTCACATTCCCAGACATTGTTGGTTGTTTTGAGTTTGAGTTTAATGGCATGAGGGCCTCAATGGGACAAAGAGCACCTTCCCTGACATGTCCACATGTAGATATTCTCAATTTACCCCCATATTTTTATGCACCTAAGACTTTTTTTTTTTTTATTTGGATAATAATTTCAACATAGCTTTTCAGCAGAGATTTTTACTTTAGAACTGATGAATAGGAGGAAGTAAATATTACCATCAATTAATCCTCCAAGAAGACAGGAAACCAATTAGCAAGATTTTATCCAGCTCTCAACAGAAACAGTTCATAACAACTTAGCCTCCCTGCCATGAAACCCTCAGCACTTTTTTTACAATTCTTACTTTTGACATAGTTCTTTTTCATATCAGTATATCAAAATGGGACATAAATATAAATTCCATATTCTAAAGCTCTATCGTTAGAACAGTGGAGTTCAAATTCTCATACAGTAAATCAATTAAAATATATACTTTTCTATTGCTATAAAAAAGAAGTCAGCAGCTGGTTTAAGAGATTTCACAAATACAAGGGCTACTGATGTTTGGCCCCAGAGGACAAATATCACGATGAATTAGAAAGCCCTTAGGCGCTTAAGTTATAGCCACAATTTTCAGCAGCATGCGATTCAAAAATGTATTTGACCTACAAAATGCACCTTTTTGTTCGTTTTTTTCGGGTTTAACGACCACTATGAGCAACTCTAAGGGAAACACGAAGTCGCCCTTATATTTAACTGATGACTTATACTACACTAAATAAAGAAAACTGTGCAGCAAGAAACAGATTTAAATGAGCTACGGGAAATTACTTATTTTTTTTTTAAATTGCCACCTTACTTAATGATGGGGTACTAACCTTCAACAAACTTGCACTTTGGGATATCCTGTGCGTCGGTGTCCATGGTGAATAAATTCTTTTAACTGGACTCTTCTTATCTGACACTGCAAAACTCCTCACACTGTAAATACCACAGAGGGCTGTAAACCATTCTTATCTCGGCAGATATATAAACACTTAATTTGAAAGAAACCTGATAACGTTTGACCGGTTAAGGATAGAACAATCCGCGGTGTACTTAAGTCTTCCATAGAAATGATACATACACAGCAACAAATGCAATTACACAAATATTACACATTTCGTTTCTAATTAAAATACTACACGACAATGTAGCAGACGCTCGCAACAAATTTTAAATCCTCTGATTCAGAGTTGCCAGTTCAAAATTACTAATAATGTATTCGTTAAGGCCCAGGAGGCCAGAAGAGAGAAACATGTGCACTGCCGAGCATGTGTTCTCATCGGTGAAGACGGATGAGTGTGTCGCTGCTATGTTGCTCATATTTTTTTTATTTTTATTGGAGGTTTAACGGCCGTCGTGAGCAACTCAATGGGCTATAAGCAATCACCCGTCCCTAATTTAGGGTTGCTGGTTCTAGGGAAGGGAGAGAGCCAGTGCCGTAAGACAAACACAACATCCACGCTATAGCGTCTAGAAGGGAAAGTGTGCCGAGCGCCTAGCGTACGTAATGATTGGCGTGGATACCGAAATTTGTCCCCTTCGTAGATGACGCTCCGATCGCCTTCCCTTCCCTCTTTCTTACTGTGATGGGAGCGGGAAACTAAATTCGTGTTGCTTACTGTGAAAAGAACGGTAATTTAGACGAAAACGTGTTATGTTTTAGGTTTTAGAAAGAATGTGGATTACCTAAATATTGTATATAAGTTATACTTAGCTCATTATGCGGAAGAGAAATAACCATACTTTTGTGCCAGGTTGCAATACTCAGTACAAAAACAGTAAGCCGTCACTCTTTGGAATACCCAAAAATGATAAACTTTTACAGCAGTGGCAAAGATTGATTCCCGGTGCAGATAAAAACTTAGGCTAATTTAGTGCTGTATGTGAACTGCACTTTGAGAGATTTGTGGTTCGAAATTTTGTGCATAAAATAAATGAGGAGACTGTGTTAATACCCAGAGTTCGGCCCATCTTGACACCAGATGCAATTCCAACAATATTTCCAAACCTTCCCCATTATTTGTCAAAACCTCTGGCAAAATACAGGAAAGTTAGGGAAACCGATGATAAGCCTGATGGTAATTTAAATAGCTTGGAATTTACTTCCCAAAGAGTTACACTGAACTGCCTTCTGAATATCACAGCCTTCAGAATTTTGGGGTAAGCAAATTCCTGCAAATAATTCAAAGTGCATAATTTTCCATGTTCATTCATTCAAATGTGAATTGTCAAATTCATTGACAACAGAAAAACTGGTTGTTGTTACCAAAAGTGAACCAGAGGTTACCTGTAAAGTGTATTTACGTGGAATAAAAATTAACTCAGTTTCTAATATTACTTCTAAAGATGAATTAAAATCCATTATTCGAGACACTGATAGGCTAAAATATGTCATCGCACAGGCTCCATTTCAGAATTTGAAAATAACATGAAGTACCTTGAAAGTGGAGTTAGCCGCCCCGGTGGCGCAGTGGTCTAAGGCGTTGGCCTCTGATCATTCGTCCGTAAGGGGTCCGGGTTCGAATCCCGGTCAGGCATGGATGTTGTGTTTGTCTTACGGCACTGGCTCTCTCCCTTCCCTGGAACCAGTGACCCAAAATTAGGGACGGGCGACTGCTTATAGCCCATTGAGTTGCTCACGGTGGTCGTTAAACCTCCAATCAAAAAAAAAAAAAAAAAAAAAAAGTGGAGTTATTTTTTAGAATAATTTGTACAGCAAAAATTGTGTAAGGAAAGGAACAACAAAGACTTGCCTCAGATGTAAGTATCTGCAGCGCTTACTTTTGCACAAAATAGCTTATCATAGAAGAAAGGCTACATTTAAAAATAAGTATCAAAATACATTTCGGAAAATCAACAGGCTGAAGAAACTAGTTATTTCGCTCTCTAATTAAACTTAAAAAAAAGGAATTTTACAGAACTTTCCATTAATGAAAAAATAGCAGAATTACCCATTAAGCAGCAGCAAATGGTTATTCATTGTTATAAGGCAGCAAAAAAGAAATCTGCAAGAGGTATGTCATATACCAAAGAATGGTTACTTGAATGCTTACTAATGCACATAAAAAGTCCAAAATTGTACGAGCACATACGGAAACAAAATCATGATCCTACCTAATAGAACAACTATTAGAAAGTATATTTCAAATTACAACAGTGGTTTCGGATTCAATGCACTGACGTTTGAAACTATTTCAAAGAAAACAAGTGAAATGGAGCCTTTTGCAAGACATGGTGGTATATTAATAGATGAAGTGAAGCTTACAGAAAAACTGCATGCAAAATCATCTGGTGAAATATTAGGGTTTGTTCATATTGGGCCATACACTTCAGAAACTGTTAAGCATACCCCATGTAATCACGGACTGGTAATAGTGTTTCAGCCATTAAATGGAGATTGGACCCAAATAATTGGTGTTTTTGCCACAAGTAACAATATAAGTGGAACTTTGCTTGCAAAATTAATTATTGAAGCTATTATTCTCACTGAAAATGCAGGTCTGTTTGTTAATTTCATTACGTGTGATGGGGCTTCTTGGACCAGGAATATGTGGAAGACATTTGGTATATCAGCAGATTGTTCTGGAACTAAATACAGCATTATGCATCCTACAGATTGTTCTAGAAGTTTACATTTCATATCAGATTTTCCTCACTTAATAAAATGTGTACGGAACGCATTTGTTACCAGAGGTTTTCTTCTGCCCGAAGGAGAAGCAAGACCAGAACATGTTGAAGCAGCATGGAGGAAGGACTCTGACATAACTACTCTAAAAGCCATGCCAAAAATTACATGTGTTCATATTAACCCGAATAACTTTGAGAAAATGAGGGCAAGCTATGCTTTGCAGCTTTTTAGCAACGAAGTATTAAAAGGCCTTTTTCTCTATAAGCATCATATTGAAATATAGTTTGGAAGTACTAATGCAACTGCATTTTTCATAAAGTTGATGATGCAGTTAATTACTGTAATGGCCTCTAGGGGTCCATCAAGTAGTCTCCGCATAGATTCTGAGGGATGCAAAGTACTTAATGATGTTCTGTTATGTTTAGATAAATGGGAAGCTTTTGCAGGAGATAAGAAGACTGGGTTTTTAAATGCTAGCACAGCTGCAGGATTATGAGTCACTATAAGCAGTGCTATCTCTCTACTAAAATATCTATACGAAACCTTGAACAAGTATGTAATGACATCGTGCTTGAGTCAAGACTCGATAGAAAACATTTTTGGCATTATTCGACAACTGTCAGGCTGCAATGACCACCCCACTGCTGCAGAACTTTTAGTGACCATTCAGTGTTTAAGTTTTTATAATCTGGCCAAGCCTGTAAAGTGTGGTACTGGCTGCACAACAGAAATCGTCAATTCCCTTATTGAGCCAAGTGACTCCATCAGTTGCAAACCTAATGCTTTGTTAAATTTAAATGAACTTTTAAGTGATGGAATGCTATATAATGTGAAAGATACCTTGAATAGTGCTGCATATTCTGATTGTGCTTCCCTTTTCCTACATAATTCCCATAACCAGTTGCTAGTTTATGTAGCTAGAAATGTATTGCACTAACTAAATGCAAAGATTGCACCAAAATGTGTTTAACTTGCAGTATTGAAGAAAAGGCCAGATTTTCTGGAACGCTGATACGAGATTTTGATAAAGGTGGCTTATTATATCCATCAAAGGAACTCCTAGTTCTTGTCAGTCAACTGGAAGGTATTGTTACACATTATTTCAGCACCGAAAAACTACACAGAGATAGCATCATTGATATTTTAGCTATCTTGATGATAAAGAAAATTAAATTCATTGGTTGTGTAGAACACAGTAAAGATGTGACATGTAAGATTGCAAAATTGTATTTACTGATATGGTTATATTTTTATATAAAGTGACTTAATAAGATTCACAATGATAATCAAGAAAAAATGAAGTACCTTAAGCTGAGACGCTGCAAATAAATATTAAGTCCCTGGATCTGGGTGCTGAGGTTCTTTTTATGAGGAAGCAAGTGAGAGACAGCTTTATAATTACTGTGGAGTGAGTAAATGTATGTGGAGTCAGTCAATAGCTCTCATTTATAATTATTGTGGAGTCGGTAAATATATACAGACTCCACAGTAATGCTACAGCTCAAACCCTCACCCCGAGACTCCCTCAAAACTACTTTAACAGTTAATAAGAACTTCGCAACAGAATAGGTTCTGTCATTCAAATCCAGGGGTTTGAACTTAGTCACATTACCAATGTTCAACTCTGAGCAAGCAGAGCAAAAGCATATGACCGTATTAAAAAGATTGGATAACTTTGGGAGTATGTAGCAGTGCCTAGTTAACTTTTCCTTTATTAAATATGATATGTATGCACATAGCAGACAGTAAGCCTAATGCATATGCAAATAAGAAACCCCAGCCTATATTGAGGTCAAGAAATGTCCAGGTTGTTAACAAACTTAGAAAAGAAAGTTCCAAAAACTGGTAAGTTATTTAGAGATTCAAAATTCATTTCTGTAAATGTATTTATTTTTAAAAAATAAATTTTTTGCCCCCCCCCAAGTAACTAAATAGTTCAGCAGATAAGATATTAATATACAAAAAGATTTTAAGGAACATGTGTGGTGGTAATAATATTGCAGAGTTACTATTTGTTATTAAAAATGTTTAGAACTGTGGGATTCTTTAGCAAACTGCCCCACCCCTTCATCTTTTTTTTTTTAATGTTCAAATCCCAAAACCACTGGTGGTAATCTGATATTAACACTTCTTTTTTTCAATCAACATTCAGCTTTGGCATTTCCAGTATTGCTAACTAGGGCTTCCATGATGGAATTATATACTACAAAATTCAGTATTTTGAAGAAAACTTGCAAAATGCCATGAGTGACTAATTTACTCTTTACAAGGTGGTGTAAAAGTAATAAAAAAGAAACTAAACACGTATTAAATTTATTTCTGTAAATTTAATTACGTGTGAAAACATCTAATAGTTGTATTCACAAATTCTTGCTCTTTCAGTTGCATTTTCTAAGATGCCTAAACATCAAGTTGTGTGTTATTTATTTTTTGTGTAATGTTACTTTTTAAATCCTCCTCCCACGTTCTGTTGCTGATAAATTTCTCTGTTGCTATACAATTGAGAAACGGTTTTTGATAAAAATTTCAACAACTGCTGCACTAGCCTTTGACATATAACAGCCCACAATGAATTAATCAAGCTTCTACTTTATAAAAAATAAAAATGAAAAAAAAACCATTTAAAATGAGATGCTTTCTTTTGCCTCACTGTATAAATTGAATAAAGCTTAACCAATGTGCTGAGATGTGGTATTATTGTAATAAATAATGCTTGGTACATACCAGCAATGTAAGATTAAAACATTGCTTTATTACAAACTGCATGTGGCTTCTGTATGGAAATGCCTAAAGCCATTTATAATGAACTCTCATCAGCACGCCTTTGGTCCCCATGCTGATGAGAGTTCAATACTCAAAACCGATCCACGTCAGAGGTCAGTTTTTTCACATGTGCTTCAACATTTGTTTCAGTTAGTGTAAATTATATCTGTATTACCTATTCCCAACTACTAGGGGCATTAAACAACGTTGTTACATGTTTACATTGTACACAATGTGTCACTGTGCGCACCTTACTGGGACGATAAACCTTTCTGGATTTACTGAGGGGATATCAGTATGAGATTGAAATAATTCCAATTTCCGAAATTAAGAACAAATAAATGTCTTGGTAAATTATTTGCTCCCGCACAATATTTCTTCATTTAATAGTAAAATTTATCTAACGGTATAAAAAACATCCCTTCAAATCAACCCCATTCTTTTTTTTTTTTTTTGCGTTTTTTTTCTGAACAATTACTAGTAAATGCTTTCTCATGCATGCATTATGACCAAATAATGCTTCAGTCAGAGAATAATGTCATTGTAAATACGTGTGACACAGCTTAAATAAGGTGGTACACACCGTTTTTTAAACCAGTCAGTAACAGGCAAAAATAATTTTTGTTAAGCCTCTTAATAATACATATAGCTTATTCAACGTTTATATATATCTGCTATATCCACGCTAATCACTACATACGCTGGGCGCTCGGCACACTTCCCCTTTTAGATGCTATATATCAGCTGTTCCTGTATAACCGTTTGAAGAGTAGATACATGGAAGCACAACTTTATATTTACACACTCCCACGTATTTACTTCAAACAGTAAATTTTGCCCGCTGTCCCTAAATTGTTTTAAAGGAGAGCTCTGTCTCTGACTGGCAGCATTAAATTTGTTGAACCACGGCATTACTTATACCTGATCATAGGCCTAACCACTGGGAGGATCAGGACCCCCAGATGTTCATAGAGTGGGATCCCCAATGTAAATGATTCTCCAAACGTTTCGGGAATATAATGATATGAACTTTTTATGTGAACCAACTAAGTTATTTAATAATATAAGATTGCAATTTTTCGTAGAATGCGAACACATGTATAATGTGTACTTAATAAAACAGCGATGTCGATTAAGCATGATTACCAACATCGCTGGCGTATATATATTATGTGATCAGACACCCCCCCCCCCCCAGATTTTAAAACACGGTTACGCCACTGTACCTGATGGTCACTGGCCAACATCGCCGATGCTGACACTTTAGCATTCAATTAAAAATAAGCGTATTCAATATAATGTCCCATACAAAAAACCTTGCAATTTCTGTATATACAGCAGGAGCGGCTCCTGCAATAAAGCTGTGGGGCTGCAGCCCCCACCACACCCCTACCCAAAGCAGTTTTTTTTTCATGCTACACCAAGAGAGAAGTTTACTGAACTCTGCTGGAAGTTTTTCACGCCACTGGGAGCGAAAAGAACGCTGGCGCGCTGCTCTGACCTATTGAAACCAACGTTGAAACCAACTCGTATGTGAAACTCTGCCTATTCCCACATCAGTTCATTTCCTTTGTATAAAACGTCCCTGGGGGCGGCAGCTCTTGCTGGTACAGCAAATATAAGTGGTCCTCGCAGTTGTTTGCGAGTGACGTAGCTACAATGCAGTTTCTCGTTGGCTGCGAATTCATCGCCGGGCCTTCAATTTTTGGTTTGTTCCTACTTTTATTCAACATGATAATTCTAACAACTGGAGATTATTCGTGTTTGCTAACAACAAATACTCAGTTGCCGAGATTTTTACCAAAAAGTTTCACTTCTGGTCAAAATGGGCATGTGAACAAATTGTGATTAATAATAAAGTTCAGTAATGGATAAATTGAAAAATAAAAAATAAAAATGACTAATTTCTGCAGCGAGATACTTGCACAAAATTAATATTATCACTTACCAGGCACAGTGAAATTTTCGCTTTTAAACTCGTGTAAATTTCTGTTCATCAAAAAACACTGAAGTTGCTCCATTGACCACAGTTTACTTTTCTGCTGCATATGCATCCCCCCCCCCCCCAAAGCTTTACTTTGAACACAACATTTAATCAAACACAACGGTTTAGAAAATTTACAAAGTTGGTAAATTTTGAAAACAAATTGTTCTACACTAAATTGTAATCATGGCTTGAAAATTGAAACTGGGAATATGTTTGCAATTCGTATTTATTAAAGAGAATGCCTGCGAGTCAAAATTCCAAAGGGAGCGTATCAGAAGAAAAATATTTATTATATTTCTAGGGTCACAATTGACACCTGAAAATGCGTACATGACGTTGGGTGCGTGTCCGCTGTCATTGGCACACACATTATTTTTTTTACCTTGAAAACTGGTTCCCGTAACTGAGTGTGTGTTGCTCTTACAGTATCTACATTTATATATCATTTACAACCACTATCTCAATCCACTGCTGGATGTCCACAACAGTCTGTTTGGAGCCAGTTTTCTTCTTGCTCCCGAATTTCATCCACCCATCTCCCACATCATCTTTTGGGTCTTTTTTTCTTTTGTCTCTTGCTATCCAGTTTAATATTTCTCGCTGGCTCTTTCTTCTAGCAATATGTCCATCCCATTGCAATTTCAGGGATTCTATCATTGCTGTCTTCCGTCCTTGTAATTTTCCCGATCCAAGAGTTCCTCTTTGTATCTTCCCTGTTCCTGGTTACATCAAACATGCATCTCTCAATGCTTTTTCCCATTGTCTGCAATCTCGGTATATCTGTTTCAGTTGAGGTCCACGTCTCTGCTCCATTCGTAACAACTGGAAGGATGCACTGATTAATGAGAGTCATGTTAGGATCGTTAGAATAAAGGTCCTGTGTGAAATGTATGTGGAACTAATTTCTTTGCTGTACAATGGGGTATGCGTGGGTGATGATCAAATATGATCACATGTAGAGGATTTTAGGAAGGGAGTGTCTGACCCCAAGTCTTAAACAACCCTTAGAAATAGGATACTAGGAGATTTGGGCTAGACGCCCAAAAGGAAAGTAATACGGAAGCTAAGTAGAAAGGGGGAGGAAGACGCCCTTATTTATTACCGGGGGCCAGTACCCGGTGTATGCGTGGGTACCTATCCACAAGGTAAGCAATGAGGAAATATACACGAAAATACTGGATAGCACTACAATTCGATTTGGAAGTTCACATTAAAGTGACTTGTGACTACAAAATATGCTAAACACTTTTCTTTTAAGAAATAATGCATCAAACCAAGTTTTATACGCCGATTATTTTCTTCATAAATGTGGCCACCCATTGATATCTGTTGCCTAATTCAGGTATCGGTTCCTCTAGAATTTCCCCATCAGTTGCTAAATATAAATATTCATTTCTACGAGTATATATATACATAAATTATTATTAAAGAGACAGCATGAGCAGGCTCAGTAACTTAGCTTTCGAAGTGATATCTACAAAATTTGAATGCAGCCCCTCCAACTCAGCTTACCACTAGCCGCTACTGAGTGATATACATTTAAATTTTCCAAACAGCACGTCTTTACTTGGCACATACAAGCCATTTGTTAGCGTTTTGGTAGGCATTCTTCGAGGAGGTAGCATATCAATTTAAATCACGCATAATTATGCTTTCAATTACATTTGCCGACGCTGCACTCTGCGCCAGACGACATTTCACTGAACCATAAAATGTGTTTCCATAATCACACACTTAAGAAAATCGTACATATCCTAACCCAACCCCTGTTGTTTGGTTCACATTGCACAACAGTACACACAATCTTTGACACAGACGCCGTCTGCAGTGCCGCGATGCGGCGTGGGACATATTTCGAACGCAGTTTTTGAGTTCGCACGGCACACTTCCCCTTTTAGACGCTATATCCACTCCTCACGGGATTCTTACTCGGACCCCTTATGAACGAATGATCAGAGGCCATCGCTTAGACCACTGCGTATGTGTGGTTTCTGCGGGAAAGGAACTTCTTACGAATGACAGCGTGCTGAGCCGTAAGCTGCTCCAATACGACGGATAAAAAAATACCTGCAATAACATTTCACAGGTGAGTTTCATTCAGGCAGTGATGTATTCAGGCATCTTTTCGAGGGTGCTTAGCCCCCCCGGAGGATTTTGGGCGTTTATATCTGAATATTTAGAGAAATCAATTAAAAACCTTAAGAAAATGAGGGAAAATATTATAATAAAAACCCATCCACGTGGACTTCAAAATTTCTATCAATCTTCAATAAAACTGGAGGGGCAATTTTTCAAGCACTGACAACTCGGACTTCTTCTGCAATGAAACTTAATTCCACCAAGTAGATATGTTTACACTGCAATAGATCATCATATTTTAGAAGCTGACATTCGCTCAGCTTTGCTTCAGACTTCTGGATGCTGATTTTCCATGTATAGGGTTAAGCCTCAGTGTAGCTAATGAGACGTTAGAGCTCCCAACACAACAAAATATTTGCTACCTTAGTTTTAACAATAGCAAATTGTTAGAAATTTTTCCCATAAAAATTTTTTTTTCCTTGCGGTGGGAGGTTTACACTCTCTGTCAAAAAAAAAATCGAGGCACCTCAAACTGGCATTTAAACAGTTAGAAATTTATTTACTACTATGTGCTAATCTAAATAACCAAATGGAGCTGAAACCAAATGGCAGGGGAATGGTTTACATCAACGAGATAGAAATACATAGAGTGCTTCTGTGATTGGTTCTCTGCCGAGGCAGCTGAAGCCAACGCGGGGAGAGCCCGCCATCTTTGATGATGTACAAATTCTGCGTGTGTCAAGGAGTCACCTCGGTTCTTTCAGCTGTTCGGCGATCGTGTTATGCTTCATTACAAATTTAGTGCTACAGTTTCGTGAATAATCACAATTATCAGCACATTGTTGATATTTAAAATGCCATATTGCTGCGCAGCTTTTGATTGTAAGAATAAAAGGAACAAGGATTGTGGAACTACATTTCACAAGTAAGCATTTTAAAATAAGGTTGAGCTGTAAATGCTCAGTTAATCAAACACAAAGAGTAAAACATCTAATCCGTGTAGCTGGTGATTAAACCAGCAGATAAGCCATTTCAATACCTGTGTTATCTTAAGACTTTTTATTTCTTATATTTTGTAAACAGTCGTACTCAATGTGAAAACTGAATGATGTTTACTCTAGGAAGCTGAGGTTAACTGTGGGTTACCAACTTTGAGGCTTTTTGGGTACAATTTCTACCTATGTAAATGTTTTGTTTTTTTCAATATACTGAGGATGTCTTGCAAATGGCATTTGCATATATATTCTAGAATCTGTACAGTGTACATGCAACTTGTCTGACAAGACAACAAATATTTCAAAATCTTAGGAAGCAGCAATTTCTTTTTATGTGATAAAGATCATGTATACATGGCTAATGCCTATTAGATAGCAAATACTGGTAAAGCAATCAATTTATGGTTACTTAAATTGCAGAAGTAATAATTGTGATTGGTAATATAAATTTATTGCTTGCTAACACCTGTCAGGAAACAATCTAGTATTTTATCTGAAAGCACAGGGTCACCCAGCTTGTGTTCTAGGCATTTGTCTCTGATTACTGATTAATCTGTAGTATTACTTCAACAAAGTGAGAGTGGGGAGCTTGAAAATTTCTTGACAGAATACTCTTTATTTGTGAATGTGTTAGTCAATGTGTGTGGTTTTTGGGTAGCAAAAATACAGGCAATATTGATTTAAAACTGAAAATAGGAAACAGGGAGTACAATGGTACCTCAAAAAATGCAAACAACATAAAATATTTATGAAAACTGGCACAAACTATTATGAAATGACAATTGAAAAAAATTATGGAATAATACAAAAGAAAGGGACTAGCAACATTTTGTAATAACTACTTGCATTTGATTTTTGCGTGATAGGTGGTGGTTTTTTTGTTTTGTTTTTTTGAAGAATGTGACCTCTGATTCATGATGAATGTACAGTCAGTATGTCCATGTATAAATTGCCAGTTATTCCTTTTGCATCAACCATATATATGAGAGGTTAGTATTGAACAAATATCACTCACGTAAATCAATCTTTCTTTGAATTGAACAAGTTGTGCCTGTATTTCTCTAAAATACAAATCAGAGGCACTTGTATTTCCAGCAAGACTGCTGAAGGAACCCACAAAATAACAACACAAAACATAAACATTTGCTCGCCAAACTTTTTGCACATCATGAATGCAAATCAGTAGTTGTTAATTTCTCACTTCATATTAATAAGAGGTTGTGCCCTTAAAATTGAAACAAAAAAAAAAAAAACTATGTGCAGTACATCTTAACAATTACCAAAATGTGTCCAAATATCAGGTGAAAACTACAAAATTTCAGCTTTGGGACAACAAAAAACTAGGCTTCTTAAAAAAAAAGTAAAATATGAAAGTGCAAATAAAAAATATTAAATACTTAATACTGAAACAAAAAAAATACAATTATTTGTCCCATAAAAAAATTAAAGTCCATAATCAGAATTTTTTGGTCACTCAGCCCAGAGCTTGAATAATATCTAAAATAATACATGCCCAGAGAAAATTTACCTGCCCAGATATTAAAAGCAGGATGTGTAGAAAGATTTTTTTATACCAAAAATTATGTCTTTTTAGGTTGAAAAAGTACATAAAACTATTTTTAGCTACTCGGTACTGGTGTTGCTAACTGTAAATACCATTTGGAGCATCATATTGCCCCAATGTCTTTCTATACCTAAGTCACAGGGTAGTTACAGAAGTGATATATACATATATATATATATATATATATATATATGACTACAATTTTAGATTGGATTCCAAGGGACAGGAAAAGACCCAGAAGACGACCACATGGGAGATGGGTGGATGAAATTCGAAAGTATGCAGGGGTGACATGGAGGAGACTGGCACAAGACAGACCGTTGTGGAGGAAACTTGGGGAGACCTTCGTCCAGCAGTGGATTGATAATGGTTGACAATGATGA
Organism: Macrothele yani; assembly: GCA_039090855.1. NCBI lineage: Eukaryota > Metazoa > Arthropoda > Arachnida > Araneae > Macrothelidae > Macrothele > Macrothele yani. The sequence continues at coordinate 73,137,236 of CM077001.1, forward strand.
TGATGATGATGATGACTACAACATATATTAGGTCACCAAGTTTATTTAAACTGCACTCAAAAATAATTATTTTCAATTCTTTTTCTTACTGATAAGCCTTGGAAGATAGTTAATAATACATAGCAAATAAACATATGTAAATACATAAATAAAATAATTTTCATCAAAAAAAGGTCACTATTCCTGCTGTTAAAATACATCAAAAAGTAAACTGACAGAATCAAAAATACAGGAAAAAGGTAAGTAATGTTTATACGTAATGTTTTATATATATAGAGAGAGAAAAACAGAGGGTGGGCGACGGTAAGCTCTCTTCATTGTCTTTGGGTTTTAGGTTTTATAAGTTCAATGTTTGTACTTCTTGTACTTTTTTCTCTGTTGTTTTTTGCTTTTTAGCTTTTAGGCACTGGCTAGTCTGTTACCATTTTTGCGGGTTTTAACTATTTCTTTTCTTGGTAACTTTGCGCGTCTTTTAGGAAACTTAGGCCAAGCAGCTGGCTAAGAATAGTTCCTTTACTTTGCGCAGTATTTTCAAAGTAGTTAAGTTCTTAATAACTACTTAATTATGCACTTAAAGCACTGCTGAAATACTCTGTACATATTGCAACTAATTGTTTATGTCATATAACTTTCACAAAGCTTTTCGTTAGTTAATTATTGTCTTTAATTTATTCTCGTTTTTGTGTTGTCAGAAGTTGTGGAGTAGGGGGTTTTAGAATCAAGTTTTCTTTCAAAAATCTGAGTTTTAGAAAATTAATATTTCCTTTTTTAATTGCAATGTAAAAATTTGGAATTCTTTTGCATTGCTATTCAGGTTTAAATTCTCTCTCAGGCGAACTTGGTATTTCGTTATACATGAAAATTATTCCTAATTATTATGTCACTCTCACAACTTATCCCTGAAATGGCAATGGGCAGGACATACTGCCAGAAGAACAGACCATCGATGGACAGCCGAAATTTTAGATTGGATTCCAAGGGACAGGAAAAGACCCAGAAGAAGACCACATGGAAGATGGGTGGATGAAATTCGAAAGTATGCGGGAGTGACATGGAGCAGACTGGCACAAGACAGACCGTTGTGGAGGAAACTTGGGGAGACCTTCGTCCAGCAGTGGATTGATAATGGTTGACAATGATGATGATGATATATATAGATATATATATACTGTATGTATGACCTTAACTAAAAAAGAAAAGCAGGATATATAGAAATATTTTTCTTTTGATACCAAAAAAAGACATGCAAAGAATGCAGACAACTCAAAGAATATATATACAGAGAGAGATAGAGTGACATCACTGAAATTGCAATGGCTGGACATGTTACCAGAAGAACAGACCACCGATGGACGACTGAAATTTTGAACTGGTTTTCGAGGGACAGAAGACTCATGGGAGACGGCGTACAAAACTTGCCTGGAGAGCTTTTGGAAGAAACAGCATAATTTTCAAGAGCAATATGCCATTATGTCTTAAAAGAAAAGTGTTTGATCAATGCATCCTTCCAGTGCTTACGCATGGTGCAGAGACGTGGACCTTAGCTAAAAGAGACATACAAAGGCTGCAGACAACTCAAAAAAGCATGGAGAGGTGCATGCTTGGTGTAACCAGGAGAGATAAGAAGAGGAACTCGTGGATCCGAAAAATTACAAGAGTGGAAGACATCATGATCAGAGTTAAATCCCTGAAATGGCAATGGGCTGGACATACTGCCAGAAAAACAGATCATCGATGGACAGCCGAAATTTTAGATTGGATTCCAAGGGACAGGAAAAGACCCAGAAGAAGACCACATGGAAGATGGGTGGATGAAATTCGAAAGTATGCGGGAGTGACATGGAGAAGACTGGCACAAGACAGACCGTTGTGGAGGAAACTTGGGGAGACCTTCGTCCAGCAGTGGATTGATAATGGTTGACAATGATGGTTTACATCATATATATATATATATATATATATACTGTATGTATGACCTTAACTTAAAAAGGAAAGCAGGATATATAGAAATATTTTTCTTTTGGTACCAAAAAAGACATGCAAAGAATGCAGACAACTCAAAGAATATATATACAGAGAGAGATAGAGTGACATCACTGAAATGGCAATGGGCTGGACATGTTGCCAGAAGAACAGACCACCGATGGACGACTGAAATTTTGAACTGGTTTTCGAGGGACGGAAGACTCATGGGAGATGGATGGATGGAATTCGAAAGCATGCCGGAGTAATATGGAGGAGACAGGCTCAAGACAGACAATTGTGGAAGAAACTTGGGGAGACCTTCATTCAGCAGTGGATTGATAATGGTATATATATATCATCATTGTCAACCATATATATATATGGGATGTAAGGTCAGGTGATGCGTAACACCACAGCCTCTCCTTGACAACTGTCAACCCCGCCTTCTCGTGGTGCATCCTGTTCCCACTAAAGGGGCTCTGACGACCGCCCATAGCGGTATAACTATACCATCGGGATTAGAGGAAATTCTATCCCACACTCACCAACCCGCTTGGCCAGCGTGGTGAGTTATGGCCAAACCCCTCCAAAATGATTCCACAACTTAAATCTTGGCCCTCAGTCTCCGGCAGCTGGAATGTACCTGGCCAAGGCAGCGGCCAGTGCGACATGAAGGCAGAGGGTGCTAAGAATCCACGGAGGACCGGACTAGGCTGCCATCTGATGCTGACCTTGGCTACTTACAATGGACGCTCCCTATCTTCTGATTCAAGGCTTCTTGAATTGGAAGAGGAACTACAAAGGATCAAGTGGGACATCGTGGGGCTAAGTGAGGTAAGGAGAAAAGGAGAAGATCTCATCGAACTGAAAAGTGGACATCTCTTCTACTATCGTGGGACAGATACTGGCAGAACTAGTGGTGTTGGATTTATAATAAACAAGAAACTGAAGGATAAAGTTGTAGAAGTTGAAAGTTCCTCTGACAGAGCTGCACGACTTGTTATCCAACTCTCGAAAAGATACCAGGCTCAGATTATTCAAACTTATGCACCCACCACAAGTCATCCTGAAGAAGAAATTGAAGAATTTTATGAGGAAATTTGTCGTCTAAATAATAAAGGTAAGCAGCACTTGAAAATAATTATGGGAGATTTCAATGCAAAAATAGGGCAACGGCAACATAATGAAACTTCAGTAGGTAAATTCGGTCATGGCAACAGAAACCAGCGTGGAAATACTCTCGTTGAGTTTGCAGAGGCAGAAGGGTTTTTCATCTTGAACTCCTTCTTCAAGAAAAAGCCACACAGGAAATGGACATGGAGACATCCAAATGGGACGACAAGTGAAATTGATTTTATTATGTGTAACAAAAAATTCGTCATAGAAGACTGCAGTGTGCTAAACAAGTTCAACACAGGTAGTGACCATAGATTGGTGAGATGTAAGATGCACCTCAACACTAAACTTGAACGTGGCAAGCTCATAAGACAAACAAAATCTATTGACATAACCAACCTTAAAAAACACCATAATACCTTCAAGTTAGAACTGAAGAACAGGTTCTCTGCTTTAGAAGGCCTAACATCGGAAGAAGTGGACATCTCTGAAGTTAACAGAAAAGTAACCAAAGCTCTTATGGAAACAGCAACAAAATTAGCTGGGTCTAAGAACAAGTTGCATGTGAACAAATTATCAGGAAAAACCAAAATGTTGATGCAAAAAAGAAGAGAGATGAGGACAACTAAAGAAGATGTGACTTCCAAAGTGGAATATATAGAGCTATGCAAGACAGTAAGAAAAAGTATCACTGAAGACGTAAGGAAATTCAACTGTGAACTAGTGAGGAAAGCAATTGAAAACAACCAAAGCCTAAAATTGGCAAAGGGACATCTCAGTAAGGGAAGAAAACAGATTATGGCACTGAGAAAAGAAGATGGTTCTGTAACAAGAAATAGAGGCGAAATTTTGACAAGAGTGAAAGATTTCTACTCCAAATTATATGAAAGGGATGATACATGCACTCCAGACATCATGAAAGATACCAGTACCAGAGTTCCTCCAGTCCTTCCAGCAGAAGTTGCACATGCAATCAAGAACATGAAGCGAGGAAAAGCTCCAGGAGATGATGGAATTACTGTAGACATCATACAAGAAGCAAGTGGAGAAATCGAAACAGTACTCGCCCAAATTTTCACTCGATGCCTTAATGAAGGAAAGATTCCTGAGGATTGGAACACCGCTACAATGATCCTGCTACATAAGAAAGGTGACATTGAAGATCTCGGAAACTACAGACCTATCAGCCTCCTATCAGTAGTTTATAAAATCTTCACTAAAGTTCTTTCACACCGCTTGAAGGTAACACTGGACATGGCTCAACCGAGAGAACAAGCTGGATTCAGGAGTGGCTACAGCACAATAGATCATATCCACGTGCTGAGAGAACTAATTGAAAGAGCGAGGGAATATGAACTTCCATTGTGCATGGCTTTTATCGATTATGAAAAAGCCTTTGATTCGGTGAAACCATCAGCAGTTACAATGGCTCTGAAAACCTGCGGTATTGAAGATGCATACATTAATATTATTAATAACATCTATGAAAACGCAAGTGCAAAGATTCGGCTGTTTGAAAATACAACACACGTAAAAATTGGAAAGGGAGTGAGACAAGGTGACACCATATCTCCGAAGCTCTTTAATGCCACATTGGAAAATGTTTTTCAGTTGCTGAGCTGGGAAAGCAAGGGGATAAAGATTAATGGAGATTATCTAACCCACCTTCGTTTTGCTGATGACGTAGTCATTTTTGCAACTACCCCATCAGAGCTGCAGAGTATGATCCAGGAACTTGCTGACAAGAGTAAAGAAGTGGGATTAAAAATGAACTTTCAGAAGACAAAAGTGATGTTCAATGCTTTTACAAGAAATGAAGATTTATCGATTGATGGAGAAAAGCTGGAGATAACAGACACGTACGTTTATCTTGGACAGCAGATATCAAGTGAGGGTCACATTGATGAAGAAATTAATCGGCGTACAAAACTTGCCTGGAGAGCTTTTGGAAGAAACAGCATAATTTTCAAGAGCAATATGCCATTATGTCTTAAAAGAAAAGTGTTTGATCAATGCATCCTTCCAGTGCTTACGTATGGTGCAGAGACGTGGACCTTAACTAAAAGAGACATACAAAGGCTGCAGACAACTCAAAGAAGCATGGAGAGGTGCATGCTTGGTGTAACCAGGAGAGATAAGAAGAGGAACTCGTGGATCCGGAAAATGACAAGAGTGGAAGACATCATGATCAGAGTTAAATCCCTGAAATGGCAATGGGCTGGACATACTGCCAGAAGGACAGACCATCGATGGACAGCTGAAATTTTAGATTGGATTCCAAGGGACAGGAAAAGACCCAGAAGAAGACCACATGGGAGATGGGTGGATGAAATTCGAAAGTATGCAGGGGTGACATGGAGGAGACTGGCACAAGACAGACCGTTGTGGAGGAAACTTGGGGAGACCTTCGTCCAGCAGTGGATTGATAATGGTTGACAATGATGATGATGATGATATATATATATGTATACTGTATATAATCAATATATATATCATTATCATCATTGTCAACCATTATCAATCCACTACTGGATGAAGGTCTCCCCAAGTTTCTTCCGCAATCGTATGTCTTGAGCTTATCTCCTCCATGTTACTCCGACATGCTTTCGAATTTCATCCACCCATCTCCCATGGGATCTTCTGGGGTTTTCGGTAACACCTAAGCTATAATTTAACTTCGGGGCTCCAGATGTCTTTCCCTGAAGAGTGGTTTGGGTTTCCTGAGTTGTTTTATTCCATATCATTTTTGTTTAGAACCATGAAAGTGGGTTACTTCTGGTTAATTCTATGTTTATTTCTACTACGTATGATTCCTGCAGCAAGGTGCAGTGTTGACGTGGTCTAATTACTACATGAGTGTGCTTTTTTACTTCTTTTTACTGATAAATGTATAACATCAACCATTAACAATCCACTGTTGGATGAAGGCTTCCCCAAGTTTCTTCCACAGCTGTCTGTCTTGAGCCTGTCTCCTTCGTGTCACTCCTGCATGATTTCGAATTTCATCCATTCATCTCCCATGGGGTATTCTTCTGGGTCTTATATATACATAGAGAGAGAGAGAGTGAGAATTATATTGTGTTAAGTATTTAGTGTATGTGCTGGGAGATACCTTTATTATGGTCAAGTTACCACAATTGCCTTGCGTACCCACGAATAAGGCTTACAGATTTGTGTTGTTGAATGTCAAGACTAACAAACAGATTAGAAACATGCCCAGTGCTAAGGACTTTTAATTTTTATTAAATAAAAACCAGGTAAGTAGTAGTTTTTTTCTGATTATATAAGATAGGGGCAGTTGGTAAAAGTATTTTAATATTGGTACCTCTTGGCTGTGTAAATTCATTGTTTGCTTTCCGTTTTTCTTCGAACTTTTTTTTTTTCCATTTAAAACTCTCATAAAATATTTGGCGTCTATGTATTTGGAGTGATAAGCTGTGAGATGATTCAGCATTCTCATGGTGATGACCCACGAATATCTAAAATTTTTACCGAAATTGCGGATTGATTGCAACTGTATTTTTTATTTTTGTATTTCTTTTTTTTTTTTTTTTCATTTACTCTATTACCGCTGACTTATATTTCTCTGAGAATTTGCTCCAAAAAATTTGTTAAATGTCAAAAAATTACGGCATGAGATTTTATTCAACGACAGCAAGCTGCATCCATTAAAATATCATTTTTTTTAAAAAACACTATTGCCGTCAACTAACAATGAAAAGCGTTATTTGATACGTTAAAGTTTTAGTCTCATCCCCTAGGTGTTTATAACAACATTTCTGAGTTATATCCTTATTTAACATCAAACCATATATTACGAAAACTCCCTTGCTTAACACGGAACGGAAATCGTTCTGACCTCATCAAACATGGCTGCCACTTGTTTCCGGTGGCTTCACCCGTTCCCCGACGTAAGCGCTCTACGTATTTATTTCTATCTCGTTGGTTTACATTAGGGATGTGCGATAGACCAAATAAAACTATCGATAAACTATCGACTGGTTTGTAAAAACTCTCGACAAACAATCGACAGTTTTTGTAACACTATCGAAACTATCGATAGTTTTCACGAATAGTTTTCACGAATAATTTTCTCCTTCAGTTTTTCAAAGCGCTAGTTCAAATTTACCGTTTTTGTGTCACAGTTTTTCACGTTTACTTTACTTTTTCTGCGTTTTTCCTGTTCGATTTTTTAAATTGTCGATTAACGGAGATGGCGACGTTTTCTAAAAGAAGAAAAAGTAATGTGTGGGAATTTTTCGAGCAGGTTAGTTTAACACAGGTAAAATGTAAGCTTTGCGAAAAGCAAATTTCATATTCGCGAAATACCTCAAACTTGTGGGACCACATTAAACGTAAGCACAGAAGCATGTACACCAGTAGTATTGCACCCGATGTTCAGGTACTGAATGATCTTCAATTAAAAAGTGAAGTGCCATCAGTTTCTGGGCAATTTAACGAAACTCATTCCACAGCAAGGCAACCCACAATCTTTGAAACTTTGACCCAGCAGCAAGCAATGACACCTACTGGAGCAGGGTCTCAAGGAATAACTGATACTTTGCTGTTTTTTATAGCAAAAGATGCCTTACCCCTGGATGTAGTATCTGGGGAAGGTTTTAAAACATTTGTTAAGGAACTGAATCCCAGGTACAAGGTGCTCTCTCGCAAAACCATCACAACATTATTGGATAAGAAATATGAGCTGATAAAAATTGGTTTATCTAAGAGACTGGAGGAATCCAAGTGGTTGTGTCTCACAACAGACATATGGACTGATATAAATAGCAAGAGTTATATTGGTGTTACTGCACATTTCATTACCAAATGTAATGCTCAAAGTATGGATTTGGCTGTAAAGCCTCTTAAAGCACCACATACCTCAGAGAACATTGAAAGTGCTCTTCGGGAGGTTATGAATGAATGGCACATCACTAATGAGAAAGTTGTTTGCTGTGTCACTGATGGTGGTGCAAACATTGTGAAAGCAGCTCAGCAGATGTTTTCACAACACAGGCATTTACACTGTGTGGCACATTTGCTAAATATAGTTGCAGTAGACTCTCTGAATGCTATAGAAATTATAAAAAAACTTATTAGGAGAAGTAAAAAGGACAGTTACTTTTTTCAAGCATAGTGCAAGTGCAACAGAAAAGCTCCATGCTGAGCAAATGAAGGATGGTGTCGCTGAAGGGCAAACACTAAAACTTACTCAAGAAGTAGGCACCCGTTGGAATAGTACTTTCTATATGTTAGAGAGATTTATACAATTATATGGCTACATAGCAACTGTTTTAACTGTTGTGGATGGACCACCGATCTTGCACAAGAGCCAGATTGATGAATTAAAGAGCATCATGTTAGTTTTAAAGCCTGTGGAAGAAGTGACAAGGGAAATATCTTCACAAAATCATGTAATTGTGAGTGCTTTAATTCCCTTGTTGCGCTGTTGCAAAAGGCAATTCAAAATGTACCAGTTGCACATGGTGCAGAATTGTAAAGAAAACATTGCTCGAAAATTTCACTAGACATTTTGGGGCAGTTGAAAATGTAAAATGCATTGCCATAGCAACAATCTTGGATCCAAGATTTAAGCGATTGCATTTTGAGAATGTTTTGTTCTGCTCACGTGCAATTACTGGCCTTAATTCTTTGTTGCATGAACATGAGAAGGCTACTGAAACACCTGTCACCTGTACAAAGCACAGACAGCATATGGGCTTTTCATGACAATCTGGTCAGCACAAATTGTTCAAGCAGTGACACTATGGGTGGCATAAGTGTTTCCTTGAGGCAATATCTGCAACTTCCAGTTATAGATTGCAATGAAAACCCATTGTTGTTCTGGGAAAGGAATAAATATGTATATCCTGGGCTCTATGATCTTGCACAAAAATATTTGTGCATTGTTGGAACTTCAGTTCCATCTGAAAGGCTCTTCTCAAAGTCTGGTAATGTGATGACAGCAAAACGTAACAGACTTCATCCCAAACGGCTAGAGAAGCTGGTTATCATGGCAAATTGTAGTCATCAGGAATGGCAAGAAAAGTAAACATAACAGATATTACGTATAAATTTGGGAAATAGTACATATGCAAAATACCTAAAATTTCAAAGTTGTTTTAAAAAAGATACAAACATGCCAAACCTCTTATGATATCAAATAAGCAGAATAGTTTGAAACAACAGGCATCATGCAACATTAACTATGTGAAAAGTAAGTAAAAATACACAAAGTTTTGTATAGTAATTAAATTCATATAAGCAGAAGCTCTTGACTGAGCTATAGTTTTGATCACCTGCGATCAACTGAATCAAAGCACTGGTTGCCAGAAGTACTACTTGAATTGGTGATGCAGAAACAATTATCAGATTTTAGTAGATAGATCTACATAAATGGAATTTGGTGAGCGATACATGAATTGCAGTCCGTAGTCACCAATATTTCAATACTTTCTTGAAAACATAGAGTTGCTTTCTTTATAAAGGTGTCGAGTTTTTTTATTTTATTTTTTCTTTCCAAAGGGGGAGGGGGACTGCAGAAATGCCTTCAAGGTTTGGTGCTGATAACCCTATTTTTGAAAGACCATTTAACACATCCTGTTTGTTCTCACACAGGCTTGTGTTGATGTTTTGGTATATTCCCAGTGCATCCCATTCCACCACTACTCACAAATTTATTGTTTTAAAATACTAATTGTGCCAGGATTGTCTGCAACAGTGAATCATCCTTCAAACAAGAAGTTGCTACAATTAAGAAAATTTCTGAAGCCCATCAATACCCACCATCTATAATAAACAAAATTCTCTATGATTTCCACATGAAAAACTTCCAACTCTTACACTAACACTAAAATAGAACCCTATTTATTGGTTCAGTCCCTTAGCATTGTTCATTTTCTTATAAGATCTGTAAACTCTCCAGGGCCCATCTTCTTAACCTGTTATTATAAAGTGTCTGCTAAAAAAACAGAGATCCTGTTCTATCCCTAGACACCCCTAAAGTTTATGCCATACCTATTTCATCCCCCTCAGGACTCAGTATACCTTGGTGACTCGTACTGAAGCATCAACACAAGACTGTGTGAACATAAACAGTATGTGCCCAGATGATCTTCCAAAAACAGCATTATCATTACTAACTGAAGACATTTCTGCAGTCCCCTTGGGGAAAAAAATTACCTCCTTTATGAACAAAGTATTTCCACATTTTCAAGAAAGTATTGAATTGAAATATTGCTAACCAAAAACTGCAATTCAGATATCCCTCACCAAATCCCACTTATTTGGATGTCTCCTAAAATCTAGCTACCAGTCCTCTGATTCTGTTGAGGGTGATCAAGACCATACATAGCATGGTCAAAAACTGCTGTTTATATGAATTACTAGACATAAACTCAGTGTATTTTCTTAATTCTCCAGGAAATATGCAAAATTTAATCATAGTTTAAACCACTGCAGTAAATAGAGTAATTGTTAAAAGGATTACATAAAAATTGAAAACTCATTGTTAATACAATCCCTGGAAATGTATGTAGTGAGAATAATTATTTTGATGAGATCATATCTTAATCACATGAAACGATAACTTTATGGAATTGGTTGTTCTAAATCAGAGTTATAAATTCAGAATTTTTGTCTGTCAGTACGAATCCTGGCACACACTTTCCACAGCTCCATTTTCATTAAATCCCTGACCAAGTCCTGGCTCCATGATGTTTTCTTGGGAAAGGGAAGCAAAATGTTTTCATTATATATGGCTAACTGATATTATTTCTATTTTGCCAGCTTTCTCCAAAGTTTGAATTCAAAAGGTTACCTGCTGGCAGTGTGCCTAAAAGAAAGCCTTTTTGAGTAAATTTCTATAATTTCACTCCCAGATGTACTATCTACTGTGGATTTCTTTACTTATGTGGGCAGTGTAAGTTTCTTAGACTGAATTTGCAAAATTCTTGATTATGCATTTTTAAGTTTTCTTAACTTGCTACCTACCATAGGGTTAATATTTGATAAAAGAAAAAAAGTGTTATAAAACCCAAAAATATTTCTCAGATAAATTGTTCACATCATAACCTTTTTTTATAATAATGGTCAATGTTTTCATTTCAGAGCACTCTCAAAATTCGCTTTATTCGTTACAAAAATACATGAAACACATTCACGCCAGCAACACAGGCAGTGTGATGGAAGGCAGAAAATAAAACATGAAATGGTAAATACAATGAAGTGTATGTACAAAGGTTGATGATAATAATTACAGTGAATGCTGTAGAACCAGCAGTAGCTTAAGGGAGTAGACCAGTGAAACACGACACTGCAGGAACAGTTCAAAACATGTAGGAAGAAGATGCGGTGAAAGTCTCTGAAACACAATGCGTATGAAAGTCCATGCTGGTACATAGAGAATACAAACTCAGGAAATATGTAACTTCGTTTTCTGTTCATGTGAACTCATTATAGGTAAAAAGAAACTTATACAGTTTCATTTCTTATGTATTAAAATGAACAAAGCATTTGATTTCTCCCACATTTTGCATTTTTATATTGCTACATTTTCTGCTGAGAATAAGTAATTAGTTGTTTATTTAAAGATATATTTTGTTTGGTACAATCATCCAAACCGTAAATAAATTGTTTGTAATTGAATATGATTTTTCTTACTTTTCATGTAATTTACACTGTATGCCTTTAGTGTTGTAATTGAAAAAATCTTATAAATTGTCACAGTGTTGTGATGAACCACCAGCATAGTGCAGTTGCTTAAGTCACTATGCACTGCCTGGGAGGCACTTTCTGACAAGTGTTCAAATCCCGGTCCTGCCGGCTTTCTGGTCTTTGTTTTCCACAGACTCCCTGTGTTTGGGGACCTGAATGTGTGGATGGTTCCCTGTGAAGTTGTCCCTTGGTCCTCCAGGTGTGTGTGAGGGGGGGATGTTGGACGTGGGGTTAATGTTACGAAATCTCACAAAAATGCTCATTGAAAAAGCCAGGGCCCACACAAGGCTGTCAATTCATTGAAGAAGTGTGTTGAAATCTGCAGTATTTAATCTCACTATTGAATTCTAAAATTTGATTTCCTGATATCAAAGTTTTAAACTTTTTAAATATAATGTCCTTATTTTTCATATCATTTGCAATGTATGCCTTTTGTACAGTAACTAAAATATAAAAAAAAAAAAGTCAATGTTGTGATGAAATGTGTGCTTTGAATCTCTTGTTATCATGTTCTAAAGTTTGATCCTTCATTCCTTATATATTATATCAAAATTTGTAACTACAGTTACAAATTGTATATGTTTTTAGTGCAATGTTATGATTTATGGGAGTGAAAAAAACATTTTATTACTGTTGCATCTGTTACTCACATTTAAAATAGTATTGCTCATAGTTTTAGAAGACATGATATTTGGTCACAGAATGTAATGTACAGTGACAACTAGAATTCATTCCTTTTTATTAAAGCAAACAGTATTTGAATTTCTCCAAAATGTGTATTCATATTGCTACCTTTCTGCTGAGGAGAACATTTAGATGTGGTCTTCTGTCTTTTGGTATTCAGTCTGATGTTTCAGTTATCTATTGGTGGTCACTTTCTGCTGAGGAGAACATTTAAAGTTTATTTTAAGTGTTAGTGTTGTTTGGTACAGATTGTAAACAAAATTTTAATATTTTTCAATTTACTTCCGATATTGGAGGTTATATTATTTAACGTGCATTAATGCATTTGAATTTTTGAACTTCACTTTTAGTTGGTAAAGTTCGATGAACACTTACCGCACGTGGGGCTTGGCTTTCAATTCATATTTCCGTTATGTGGATGCGGCACGGGGGTTTTTCATTTGGCCACGGGTCCGCTTTTTTTTTTTTCCGTTGGAATTTATTTTGCCTCATCACCAAATGAGTTTTTTTTCCTTTGCTGCATCCTCATTTACTTCAATATTTATTCATACCCGAGTACTTTCGGTAATACTCCTTTACCGTCTTCGAGGGGACGTTTTGCTCCGACTAGCACGGACCGTGTCAGCTGGGCATTTCGGTGGTTCTCGCGGGCTGCATTTTGTGTTGTAATGGAAAAGAAAGCAAAAATTTATACTTCACAGTATAGGTAAAATTTGTAAATTTGGTATGTTATCCATTTTGATTATACTGCTCATCTGTTAAATAAAAATATGAACTGTCACATTTTAGCTTTTTAATTATAAGTAAGGGTAGTAAACATGAAAACTTCCTAGTATTGACATTTTACTTGATTATAATGATGAGTACAGTTGCTGCAGGTGCGCATTGGCTTTGCTTTGTAATAAAATCATGTAAACAATGAGAAAATTTTCTTTGCACAAGTGTACTCACTATTTGACCTTGATCAGTAGTTGAACGTCACAGAAAGAGGGAAAGCAGGTTCTCAAAGAATGGTCGTATTAATATAAAGTAAGCTGATGACAAAAAAGCAAATAACTATATACAGAATATATATATAAGCATAATAAAGGTTACATGTAAATTTTCAAAACAGCTTTTGAAATTCCAAAGCACCTGAGGCTACATAAAAGAAAAATCAAAAACATACAAAATTGAAAGCAGTAGTAACTGATTTGGAGAAATCAAAAGAACAGATCTAACAACCAACTGGGAGAAAAGAAAGAGGAATGTAGAACTATGGCAAGATACTATCTATGGTTTCATCAAGAGCTAGGCACAGATAACACCTCATACCTCTGTAAAGACCAACAAGTGTGGATTTTGCATCATCCAGTCTGCTACAAAAACAGCAAATGATAAACAGAAAATGCAAATAAAGAATTAAAATAAAATTAACCTACTTCAAAACAACTAAAAAACCCCCACAGATAACCTTCCCCACCCCCCAAAAAAAAATTTAGGAGAAAATATAAAGCACCCAAAAAACGAAAACTATGTCTATGTGTGTATATATATGTTTCCCAACTGTTAAGGAAGTTTTTTCAAATTTCTGCTTTTTTTTTTTTTTTTTTTTTGGTTTCAACAAATATAGAAGACTTGGGTGTCATGCATCCAAATTTTTATAGTTCTGGTTGAAAAATTGTAGAAATGCAAATACCATGTTGCGCTAGCACTAATTTGCATTTCCTCAACAATAACAGCTACCTTCCTTGATATATCTGCCACTGGTTGATGGACTGTAGCCACAGTTGTTTCTCATCAAAAATATTTTTTTCCCAACATGCTTGATTCCATTAATGCCATAATCAATGAAAAAATAGCTTGAAAAGTGGAAGTTGGTGAAATCAACATGACACTGTAAAAAACATTTCTGCAGCAGATAAGATTTTTCAAGTGTTTTATTCATTTAAAAAACTGAAATGGCATCTTGAATACTTCATAATTGTTCACAGAAAGTAAAAAGATTGACTTCAGTTTGGCCGCCCCGGTGGCGCAGTGGTCTAAGCGATGGCCTCTGATCATTCCTCCGTAAGGGGTCCGGGTTCGAATCCCGGTCAGGTATGGATGTTGTGTTTGTCTTACGGCACTGGCTCTCTCCCTTCCCTGGAACCAGTGACCCTAAATTAGGGACGGGCGACTGCTTATAGCCCATTGAGTTGCTCACAGTGGTCGTTAAACCTCCAATCAAAAAAAAAAAAAAAATCAAAAAAGACTTCAGTTTGCTCTATTTTTAATGTATGTCAGTAATGTTAATCTTATGTATTAAAGTGATTAAGTACAAAAAGCATTCATGCTATGGTACAATATTAAGAAGTTTTGTGTTTGGAATTATTATGCAGATTTGGTGTTAAAATGGGTTTTTGAAATATAATGACCATCTTAGTGGTATACTAGTCTGCTGGATCTGTGTTTTGAGTTCTGAATGAGGCATGAGTAGTATGTTTGTCTTTCTCTTTCTCCCTTCCATGGAACCAAGTGCCTTAAATTAGGAACAGACAACTGCTTATAACCAATGGATATGCTCGTGGTGATTGTCACACAACACACACACAAATGGTAAACTTACAAATCTGAGATATTTTTATTTCCACCTGAAAAGCATTTTTTATTTTACAGAGCAGCTTCTTGTACTTGTGATCCATATTGAAAACAATGTTGCCTGATACAAGTGGACTGATCCAGAGCGATGTACATTTTTGGGTTACTTAATAACCACTGCAGAAGATATCACTTTGCTATGATTGGTCAAAAAGAAAAAATTGGTATACAAATTACTGTGGCAAAACTTTTTTTTTTTTTTTTTTTTTTAATTTTGTAAAGAAACTGTCAGTATGGAATTCAATGGCTGGGGCCAACAATTCCGTGCTGTAACAAAAAAGCAGCACAATAGAAACAACTTCACTGCTGTGATGGTGCAGTGGTCTAAGTGCTGGCTTGTGATCATTCATCGAAGATAGGTTTGGGTTTGAATCCCAGTGAGACATGGATGTTGTGTTCATCTTACAGCACTGGCTTTCTCTCACTCTCTTACCTAAAACCTGTAGCCCTATATTAGGAATAGACAACTACTTATAGCCCATTAAGTTGCTTATGGTTGTCAAAACACCAACAAGTAAAAAAAATACAGTTTGTGACAAGTAAAAAATATGAGATCAATGAATTTATACCAAATTACTGAAAACATGACTGCCCTGTTGGTGACAGACTAAAAAAATCATAATTAGTATCTAAAGTGTACTATACAGATGATAAAACTATACACACACTCCACCATTTTCTGAAAAACCATGAAAATGACAGCAAATTAAATGATTTAATTGAACCCATGCATTAAATATCAAACCTTTCATTCAAAGTAGCAAAAAGGATTTAATCACTACACTGGCATCTATTCAATGCCAGCAAACATTATCCTCTGAAGGCAAAAGAAATCTTATAAAGAATTATTATCTTCATGTATAAAAATTAAGCAATTGAAATTGTATAATCATATGTATATACTGTATATTTGTTCAGCATGTATATGATCAGCCACAAATGTTTTTTTTTTTTTTTTTTTTGAGGTTTAACGACCACCGTGAGCAACTCAATGGGCTTTAAGCAGTTGCCCGTCCCTAATTTAGGGTCACTGGTTCCAGGGAAGGGAGAGAGCCAGTGCCGTAAGACAAACACAACATCCATGCCTCACCGGGATTCGAACCCGGACCCCTTTCGGACGAATGATCAGAGGCCAACGCCTTAGACCACTGCGCCACCGGGACGGCAAAAAAATGTTATTTGCAAACAAGTTAATATGGCAATAGCATGTAAGCCTAAAATAAATCAACATATACGTCTTCCTTTTTTTAAGTTGCAAAGTAAAAGGATGCAAATGTAAGCCTGCCGCCCCGATGGCGCAGTGGTCTAAGGCGCTGGCCTCTGATCATTCGTCCGTAAAGGGTCCGGGTTCGAATCCCGGCAGGCATGGATGTTGTGTTTGTCTTACGGCACTGGCTCTCTCCCTTCCCTGGAACCAGTGACTCTAAATTAGGGACGGGCGACTGCTTATAGCCCATTGAGTTCCTCACGGTGGTCGTTAAACCGCCAATAAAAAAAAATGTAAGCCTGAATTCCAGCAAATGAGACATCAATAACACACCATTGGTTTGTAAAGAAATGTAAGACCACAAAAGGCTCAGAAGAATATTTCTGAACTCATCCGAGTGAACAGGTTTAAAATGGTCATTCAGCACTAATTGAAGGTTTTGTTACAAGGAATCTCTGTGCATATGAAGAAGATGCTGTAACAAGAGACTGTATGAATGAATCTAAACTAGGTATTGATTATCTTGCATATAATTGAGAAACGAACCTCCCTGAAGATAGAATTCTTCACAAATGCATGGAAACCAATACAGGAACCGTGGGTTTGATTCTTGCTCCAGTGCAATGTAATCTTCAAGTTTTCTAAACTACATGGACACGGTGAAATTACGGCACTTTTGTGCCACCAATAATATTGGGCAAAGGGCATCGTGTTTTATTCCTAAATGACAAAAGAGGCACATTGTTTTTTTTTTTTTTTTTGATTGGAGGTTTAACGACCACCGTGAGCAACTCAATGGGCTATAAGCAGTCGCCCGTCCCTAATTTAGGGTCACTGGTTTCAGGGAAGGGAGAGAGCCAGTGCCGTAAGACAAACACAACATCCATGCCTGACCGGGATTCGAACCCGGACCCCTTACCGACGAATGATCAGAGGCCAACGCCTTAGACCACTGCGCCACCGAGGCGGCGCACATTGTTCAAAGTCACACGTTCTCAGTTCTTCGAAGAAACGTAACTAACTATGTTTAAGGCAAAACGTGCTTCCAACATTCTCGCCGGGAATTAGGAACTGGCGTATTAAAAGGGAGGCGGCTTTAACGAAGCTCCCGAAGTGAATGAATCTTAAATACATGCGAAATCAACAACTCCCACCTCACAAACAGGATCAGGATCTATATCATCATCAACCATTATCAATCCACGGCTTGACGAAGGTCTTCGCAAGTTTCTTCCACAACGGTCTGTCTTGTGCCAGTCTCTTCCATGTTACTCCCGCATACTTTCGAATTTCATCCACCCATCTCCCATGAGGTCGGGTCTTTTCCTGTCCCTTGAAATCCAGTTTAAAATTTCGGTTGCCCATCGATGGTCTGTCCTTCTATCAATATATCCAGCCCATTGTCATTCCAGGGATTTTACTCTGATCATGATGTCTTCCACTCTTGTCATTTTTCTGATCCACAAGTTCCTCTTCTTATCTCTCCTGGTTACACCAAGCATGCACCTCTCCATGCCTCTTTGACTTGTCTGCAGCCTTTGTAGGTCCCTTTTAGTTGAGGTCCACGTCTCTGCACCATACGTTAGCACTGGAAGGATGCATTGATCAAACACTTTTCTTTTAAGACATAATGGCCTATTGCTCCTGAAAATTATACTGTTTCTCCCAAAAGCTCTGCAGGTAAGTTGTACACGCCGATTAATTTCTTCATATATATATAATCATCAAGCATTATCAATCCATTGCTGGATGAAGGTCTCAAGTTTCTTCCACAATTGTCTGTCTTGAGCCTATCTTCTCCATGTCACACACATATATATACATATTATTACTTCTTCAAGTATGAATACTAAAAAAAGTATGGCTATACTACTTGGATTTAGGTAGTATAGATACTAAAAAGTATTGCTATACTACTTGGAGTTAAGTAGTATAGGCTGTAGCCATACTTATGGACTTGTCTTAAGCCACTGACACCAGGGAAGGCAGAGAGCTAGTGCTGCAAGATTAAAAAAACACACTCGTGTCTTACCGGGATTCGAGGCCGGACGAATGGCCACAAGCCAGTGCTTAGACCACTGCATTACCAGGGGCCAGGACGGCACCGGATGTTGTGCTTGTCTTACTGCATTGTCTCTACATTATCTGGAACCAATATGAGCCTAAATTCGGGACTGGCATCTGCTTACAGCACATAAAGTTACTCACAGTGATCATTCCCCCACCCTCTTACATAAAAAAACCATACACACACGTCTACAACTTGATATTTTGGGCATTTTTCCAGATACCAAGAAGTGTCATTTTCAGTGAGTATTTTTTTCTGCAGGCATTGTTTCAGGGATTTCTGCGGGTCATTTATGGCAAACTATATCGGTGTTTTCAAAATTCAGAACCATTCGATAGCTAATTTCACTGCATACTAAATGTCGTGTTTTAGAAATGGGAAATTCTTTTTCGATAGTTGGGCTCATTGTGTGTGAAACTATCGTTTATTTATTTATCGTTATTATTTTCTAAATGCGCAACTATTCCACAATAGATCTCATCGTAAAACCATCAGTGTTCTTGAATTGCGTAGTCTTGGACACTCGACGATCGCTCTGTCACATTTAATAAATTACTTGAAAGGAAAAGATTTCATTGTCACTCAGGACAAATTATCAGCATTTCCAAAATTACGAACTATTCGACAGTTGATCTCACAGTGTGTAAAACTACCAGTGTTTTCGAAATGTAGAACCATTCGTTAGATAATTGTCGAACTATCCATACATTTTAAAATGTTCAACGTTTTAGGCAACGATTTTACAACGAATAACATGAACTGTCGATAATTAAATGGTCGATAGTTTCCAAAACCTATCGCGCAGCGTTTTAGGCAACGGTTTTGTAACGAATAACCAAGCGAATAACATGAACAGTCGATAGTTTGCAAAAACTATCGCGATACTATCAGAAGACTAAACTATTCGAAACTGGGCTGTCGATAGTGCTGCAACTATCGATAGTATCGATAGTGCGAATACTATCGCCCATCCCTAGTTTACATCATGCGTTTTCAGGTAACAATGTAAAGACTCCTTAATAATTAGAAATATGCTTGTAGTAAGGCTACAGCCGTGAGTTGTGCGGGTAATAAGAGACCCCTGGTGAGACGCTTGTGCGTCAACATTTGAAATAATGAGACTCCACAGTTTGAAATTTTCTAGGTCTTTTTCTAACTATATGATGGTCTAGCCGATGATATCGTTTACAGGTCATGTTTCCATCGTCATCATTTAAACCTTATTCGTATTCTTTGTGGTTGTGTTCGTCTGCTTTGTATATGCATTGGTAATTTATAATTATTTGTTTGTTTATATGGTTTTATTAAATAATTTTTCCTGCTAAGTGTATGAATAATACTTTTGCTGAAAGAATGAGACTCGGGTTCTTTTCTTTTTATTCTTGTTTTAAATGTTATGAATAGCACAAGGTATTGTCAATAAAAGTAATTTCCAGGCCTAAGAGTTCTCCAAAAAGGAAGTATATGCCTTTCGTTTGTTTCACTGTTCCGAATTAAATGACTTCCATGGGAATTTAGCGAGTTGTCCGGAAGGTCTGATTACACCACAAAATGTGCTAAGGCATTTTGTGGTGTAATCGGACCAAAGTGATGCCTGCATTAGCACTTTCCATTCTAAGACACCGCAATTTTGTTATACCAGATGTAATTAAATCTTCCTCTCGGAAAAAGGCAGAAATTTGGTTTTATAAAAGAAGAAGAAATGAAAGTTTAAATTATGGACAACGGAAAATTTTTCTTTTTTTTTTTTCTTTTTTTTTTAATATTTTCATCTGCCGATCAGTAACTAGCAGAACGTCCTCCCCGCGCAAGATTTACTACTGAGCCCCTGAGCACAAAAATTTTCGCAGTGTGTGTGTGGTTCAAATGGGGGGGGGGGGCAGGAAGATAGGGAGAGTGTCTGGAAAACTAAGGGGACTACCTAAGCCCTGTAGTTTTAACCTTTTGAATAATTTTTGAAACAAAAAATACTGTGTAAGATTATTAATCAGCCAATCGGTAATAACAGGGTGTGTGGACCAATGCCTGAACATGAATATACATTTTATTGAAAGGAACTAATTCAGCGAAATATATTTAAATGGTTAAGGTTAATAATTATAAGACTTCATTCATCCGTTTTACTTTCACTTGTTTCGAAAGTGTTCGGTTTTTGTCAAATGATAGCTTCTAAACTGAATAATTGACGAGCTAAACAAATCGTCACTCTTTTCATGAGAAATATCACTTCAGCTTAACAGGTTCAGCGTAAAAAGAACTTGGGTTTGGGAAGTTTGTTCATGCACTCTTTTCTTTTCCTCCGATACTGTGCTTCACTTGGACATTTTGCAAATGAATGTTGTTCGCATGTATATTAAAGTTTTTACACAGTGAATGAAATAGACATGCTAACTATAAGGAAGCACTGAAAGCAATAGGAACGTTTAATTGTTTTGTTCAAAATAAAACAAGTCACTTGAAGAAATCACCCTCTTATACGTTGCAGATCTGCAATTGCTATGAGTAATTGCGCCTGTCTTGTTCGTAATACTAGGTGACTGTCAGTTTTCGCACATCCTTCACGAGGAATTCCCATATGGCTTCGCACTTTTCCTCAGTAGCACAGAGGGAGGACAACTGGAGAGTGATCATATCATTTATAACCCATTGCAGAGCGATCGCATTACATGCAGTAGCCAAAAGACGAAATAACTTTAATCTGTAGGGTATCCAGTGTTTTAAAAGTGAAACTTGGCATTTATTTACCTGCAAAGCTAAATATATCTTAAAAGAAAATATTAATCTTTGGGTAAATTAATTATTTGTTTGTTTTTGCACGTGTTTGAATTTTTTCATAAAACTATAACTGTCAGCTTTACCTGCCTGTTACAGTTAAACATTAAATGTGTTCTGGATCTTAACTGCAATAGGCAGTTAACATCCAGAACTCATGCGCAACCTGCGCCGCCCCGGTGGCGCAGTGGTTTAAGCGATGGCCTCTGATCATTCGTCCGAAAGGGGTCCGGGTTCGAATCCCGGTGAGGCTTGGATGTTGTGCTTGTCTTACAGCACTGGCTCTCTCCCTTTCCTGGAACCAGGGGCCCTAAATTAGGGACGGCGACTGATTATAGCCCATTGAGTTGCTCACGGTGGTCGTTAAACCTCCAATTATAAAAAAAAAAAAAAACTTGCCCATTGCAGTTAAACAATTAAGGCTTTTCATCCAGAACTCATGTGCAACCTTGAATTATGCCTCCTGTGGCTCTGGAGTATTTGAGCATGGGTAGTTAAACATTAAGTTTGAAGCTCACCTGCACTTCATAGAAAAGTATTGGAGCACATTTCCATGTTCCCTTTTCTGGTTTTGTTACCAGGGAAAAACGCAATTGCTTACTGACGTGTCTTGTGTTAGTTAAGTTGGATTGCGTGATTACTTCTGTTTCATCAGTGAAGCAGTATCAGTGAGTGATAGCTTAATCATCATCATCATCATTGTCAACCATTATCAATCCACTGCTGGATGAAGGTCTCCCCAAGTTTCCTCCACAACGGTCTGTCTTGTGCCAGTCTCCTCCATGTCACCCCTGCATACTTTCGAATTTCATCCACCCATCTCCCATGTGGTCTTCTTCTGGGTCTTTTCCTGTCCCTTGGAATCTAATATCCTTGTGTTAATAATGAAATATGAGAAGCTGAATGTTTGCCTTCTTAATTATGAATACTGTTGATTATTTACTGAAACATCTGTTCTCCTTACATTCATTGGGGAAATTAAAAAGCTGGGTAGACTTATGCCAGATCTTAAATTACAGCAAAAATTGAGAGAGAAAAATACTGAGCAAATCAGGCAATTCAATTCCCAAACAGCCGCTCGGATGGCGCAGTGGTCTAAGTGATTTCCTCTGATCATTCGTCCGAAAGGGGTCCGGGTTTGAATCCCGGTGAGGCATGGATGTTGTGTTTGTCTTATGGCACTGGCTCTCTCCCTTCCCTGGAACCAGTGACGCTAAATGAGGGACAGGCGACTGCTTATAGCCCATTGAGTTGCTCACGTTGGTCGTTAAACCTCCAATCAAAAATAAAATTAAAAAAATTCCCAAACATATGAGAATGAATGTATATGTGACTGTGATGTGAAGAATGTTGTATTTTACTTCCCATGTAAACAATAGTTTACAGGCTAAATTTTATGGTCTGCTACTGGTGTAAAAAAATTTCAAAATTTGCTGATAAAATTCAGGAGCATGCATGACTTGTTCTCTGCGCACAAGAATAATGTATTGATTTTGGCTGTACTTGATACAGCAAACATAAGATTGCAGAGCTACATTATAGTTATAGGTGGAAAATTCAACAATAAAATGAAAAAGTAAAAAACTATCAATACATGTTGTCACATCGTATAAATTGGATTCATTTTTGTGGCACATTTGAACTTGCTCTGTGAAGAGATGAATCAAACTCAGTTTACACTCCTAAATTTTTTTTTTTTTTTTTTTTTTTTTTGTATCTTGTTTCTTGAGGTATTTAAGTTACATTTTAATGTTGTCTTCCTTGTAGATTTTCTGAAAACCTTCATTGCTGTTTCCGTAACTTTGAGTTCAAGGCCTTACAGAATGATTATTAGGCTCTTGTTGCTCATCACTTATTTGTTATTGTGCATTACACTACGGCTTCTGCTGGGTTGACTGGCTTTCATCCTCTGCCAGGTTTGATGTCCAAAGAGCCTGTGTCTTCAAACTTCTTGGATCATTTTACGTTTACATTTTGCAGTTTGTAAGCCATTTAATGTTCTGAAGTTATGCAGTGCTGTCAAGGCACAACTGTTATTCCAGTAAAACAAGTTTATGAGAAGTGCATTATCTTTTGGTGACATTGCATTTTAAAATATTTAATAGTCACCTTCAGTGAAATGATGCATTCTGCAGATGCCCGCTTTTATAGCAGCTTCTTACTTATTACTTAGCATGTCACATTGCAGGCACTTATAATTTGGATGATGGCAACACATGTAACTGCAGTTCCTGGTTGTTATACACAATTTTAGTGCCACTTATTCCCCTGGAGGTGAGTTTTGGAACATTTGTTTTTCCATCAAACACAATTCCATTGTCTCAGAATCCTCATCACAAGATCTTTGTTACTGACTGACAGCTAAAAAAATGAAATTGCTATTGAGAACATGTTACATGCCCATGTGTACTGTCTGTGGAAAAGCCTTGTACTTAAATAATTTTTTTTTTTTTTTTTGATAAAAAAATCAGTGGGAGAAAACTTGGCTGAAGACCTAACAAAATTAACTTTGAATATCACAAGTTTGCTATTTGGTTCAAATTTTATAAAACGAATGGAGCATTTCTTTTGCTTAATGAAGTGTTTGCACACAGTTATTGTCAGTTATCTACCTTTCCTAATGCAGCTGAAGAACAGTTAAGCTTGAAACTGCCCCAAAGATATTGTGAAACTGAACTTATCAGTAGTAAAATTTTGAAAAAAAAAAAAAAATGCACTGGTCTTGCAAATACCAAAAGCTGGTGGCCTGCACCCAATTTTACTAGTCCACAAATGACACCATTATCACTGCATTTAATGCAGGGCTGGAAAAATTATTGAAAGTCATCGCCTTGGCACTTAAAAATCAGGCACTGGCACCCAATTACTTTTTTTTAACTTAAAATTTTGCAATTTGCAGTAAAGACTAATTTTTGACATATAATCCTTGGATTATCAGTTATAAAGGCATAAGATTAGGTTCTGCAGATAATACACCTCTTAAAAAGAGTTTTGTGGCACTTTTTTTTTTTAAAATTCTCGCAGGATGGCTGGCGGTATTGTAAAAGTATCAAATGCATTAACAATGGCAAACATGTAATGCAAGCAGAGAGACAGAAATATGTTGTTTTTTATTATTATTACTTTTGAGCATTTTGACAGAAAATACGATGCAACGCAGGTGGTATTATTTGCACTTGCGGAAGGCTACATGGGAAGCTCGTTGAGCTATTCCACAGCACATAATCGTTGCCTCCTTGGTAAAGTAATCACTTCACGAATCGGATTTGTTAGTTTTGCTGCACTAACCCGTCACTTAACTTTTTTTTTTTGTTCATAGAAACATTTTCAGAAATACTTAAAACTACGGATTTTTAGATATAACTAATGAGCAACGATAATGCTGAAAAAACTATTTCTTTTTCTTCATTTATTTGAAATTAACACAAAAGCATTTTAAAAATGACAGTTCCTTTTTTTTTTTTTTTTTTTTTTTTAAATAAGATAATTTCTTTCTTACTGCTTTGGACTTTTATTTTTGGATCATCCTGTGGATAGTGAGTTTTCTATTGAAAATTAGAGTTCACAATCAACAAAAGGTGTGGACTTAGCACTTTTTTTTTATTTTACTGTCACAGATTATAAGAAGTTTTTTTCTGAATTCCCCAATCTTTGGATTATGTGGAAGAATTTTTTTTTCCCTTTCTGAATGTCATACTCATATATATATATATATATATATATATATATACTGAAGAGCAAAGCTGAAAACTAAGGAAAAAATTTTAGAATTTAAAACGAAAGTTGCAAAATAACCTGAAGATCAAAACGCGCAACGCAGCAGTTATGAAAATTCAGAATTCACATTCTATTAAGAAGAGACGTAAGCAAAAAAAATATATTTATTTTTGACTCATACCAAGTACAACATGGAAAAGGTTATGTATCTACCGGTGTGAGTAAAAGGAGAAAAGATAAAAAATAAAATAAAACAACTGAATGTAGAAAGTGTCGAGAATACTGAGCCTTGGCTTTATCAAGGACCAGCAAAAACTCTGCATTTTCTCACTTCCACAAAGACCTAGTTGGAAATGGGTTTCTGCAAAGCCATAGATGCAAGTAATAAGCCCACCAAAAAAAAAATAAAAATTTAAAAAAAATATATATATGTCATGACCTCTGCAGAGTTGTATGACCTAGCTTTAGTTAACAATTTAGCTTGCATCCATAACTTTCATGGCCTGACCCATGCTCTTCATCTGTTACTATTAAACAGAAAGAAGAAGATTAAAGAAAACTCAAGTTGTGAGAGTGACATAATAATTAGAAATAATGTTCAGCAATAACGAAATGCCAAGTTCGCCTGAGAGAGAATTTAAACCTGAATAGCAATGCAAAAGTATTCCAAATTCTTACATTGCAATTAAAAAAGGAAATATTAATTATTTAAAACCCAGATTCTTGAAAGAAAACTTGATTCTAAAACCCCCTACTCCACAACTTCTGACAACACAAAAACGAGAATAAATTAAAGACAATAATTAACTAAAGAAATGCTTTGTGAAGGTTATATGACATAAACAATTAGTTGCAATATGTACAAAGTATTTCAGCAGTGCTTTAAGTGCATAGTTAAGTAGTTATTAAGAACTTAACTACTTTGAAAACACAGCGCAAAGTAAAAGAACTATGATTGGCCAGCTGCTTGGCCTAAGTTTCCTAAAAAACGCGCAAAGTTACCAAGAAAAGAAAGAGTTAAAACCCGCAAAAAAGTTAACAGACTTGCCAGTGCCTTAAATGCTAAAAAGCAAAAAACAACAGAGAAAAAAAGCACAAGAAGTACAAACATTGAACTTGGAAAACCTAAAACCCAAAGACAGGGATCGCATTCCTCCTAAAATTCCTAATATTTTGTGACCCTCCTTAAATTCCTAAAATTAGACCTAAAATTTGCTATTCATCCTAAAATTTTCGTAAGCTTATTTTTATTAAAAACACAACCGTTATTAACGCCAATAAATTTACCATTACGGTAAGGTAAAAAGACCTGTTATTGTAGAAACACAGCCTATATGTTGTGCTGCTGAAGGGAGGGAAAAATGACGCCATCGAGATGCACTTGCTTCGGGGCGGGCGTTCCATTTTTTTGCCTTCGAACAGTTTTCGAGAGTAACAAGAGATCTAAGGGAAAAGGGGAGGGGTCATTTTCACCCCTGGTTTGCGCTTTGCAGACGAACTCCGTGGCACGCAGAAGATCGTACTTTATTTTTGTACATGCCTTGTGGAACCTCCTCTTTCTGCTGATGTTTTGTTATTGTAAACCGCAGGTGGGTGAAAGCAAAGAGGAAACATGTGGTCTCCTTCCGTAACCTCCGGTAATGACGATGGGATGGTAGCTGAGTATTATCTTGGCAGGCAGTAGAGCACGTGATCATTGACCTTCGATCATGCGTCGGCGACAGCGACCTTCGATGCGCAATATATCTCGGCTCCGACTCGCTTTGACTGAACTTGCGTGAGATGCGTATGATAGTTTCTGGTTTTACGTCTTTTATGGTGTTCTCTGTGCTGTGTGCAGGTTCAGTTCTCTAGTGGTGACCTGCTTTTTTTTTTTTTCATATCTTCTGACATCCTCGCAGCCAAATTTCGGGAAGTTGTCTGGTTTTGCAATATTGGAACGTGTTTTTGTACTTCCCTTTCATTTTCTGGTTAGTAATACAAGTGTTTAAGATGCCTAAATCCAAAACGAAATTTCAAGATGCGTGGCTCGCCAAAGAATTGGACGGAGTGAAGTTGAAAGAATGGTGTTCTGCAACTGAAACAATATTTTCTGCTAAGTGTATATTGTGTTCAGAAATTTTCAACATTTCTAATAGTGGCTTTTCACAAGTAAAAGCGCATCATAAAGGAAAAAAACATTTGCAGAAATTTCAAAGTAAATTTCAAAATAAGTCCATCCTGAAAGCCTTTGGAGGACGGGATCTTCAGCCCAAAACAAATATTAGTGAAGTACTGAGTCATGATTTACAGTTGGCTAAAGCCGAAGCATTATGGGCCATGAAAGTTGCTAAGGACAATGTCTTTTGTTTCATGCACTGAAACAGTTGAACTTTTCAAAGAAATGTTTCCTGATTCTGCTATTGCAGCCAAAATGCAACTTAGAGAAAAAAAGTTGCTTATGTGATATCACATGGATTGTCAAAATATTTTGAAGAGGATTTGAAAAAGACATTGCATCTAGTAGCCCAGGAAAGGTTACTATAGCATTTGATGAAACTACAAATACACAAGTGAAACGGCAGTTGGATGTGTATCTCAGGTACTGGTCTTCAGAAATAAATTCAGTTTCTTGCCGATACCTAACAAGCGTTTTTCTGGGTCATGCAACAGCAGATATTTTGCTAAAAGAAATTCTTGATGTGTTATCATCCTTCAATATTTCGTTGAACAGAATTATTTGTGTATCCATGGACAGCCCAAATGTAAATAAGTGCTTTTTACGCAAATTCAATGAAGTTGTAAAACAAGAAACAGGCCAGAAATCTTTGGAACTAGGTTTTTGCAACCTGCATGTTGTTAGTAATGCATTTAAAATTTTTTTGACAAGCTTAAATATAGATTTTGACGAATTTGCTACTGATATGCATTACTTTTTAAAGAGTAGTGCTGCAAGACGAGAGGATTATAAATCTGTCGAGGATATAACATTGGTCACTGCCAAATTTCTTTTGCGTCATGTCATCAACAGATGGTTAACCGTTGGTTCTGTAGCCCAGAGGCTCTTGGATCAATGGCTAAATATTACAGAATATTTTTTAAACTTCTTGCCATCTCAAAAAATATTTGAAAAACAACTGCGCAATTTGGCAAGGTATAAAAGAATTCACTGTTTCCTGAAAAATGAGCTTACTCCTTGCTATTTAGCATTAATTTCATTTTCACACCAAAATTTTGAAAAGTTTTCATTATGTTATCAGAGTGAAGAACCAAAAATACACCAGTTATATTCTGATTTAAATACTTTAATGAGGAATGTTATGGCTCAGTTTATCCAAGATGATGTTATAGCAGGGAAATTTGGAGAAGACCTAAAGAATGTACATTTTGAAAACAAAAATTCATGGAAAAAACTAGGGGAGTTAGAAGTTGGTATGAAGACAAAAAACCTCCTCAGGAATGTTCAGGAGACCAGGCAGAAATTATTTCTCTTAGATGTAAGATCATCACTAATTGCAACCACAAAATATTTAAAGTCAAATTTGCCATTCTGCAATCAAAAGCTAAGAGACATAGAAGTTTTAAAGGTAAAAGAACCAAAGAAAGAGTCAACTCAACTTTCAGTCACTGAAGGACTTTCGGAAATAACCAGAATTTCAAGTGTTTTGCATCTTTCTGATTAACAAATTGATAGAGTAAGAGAAGAGTGGAAACTTTTAAATTGCGATAAGCCAACTCTAGATGAACTAGTGAAATTTTCAGAGGAAGGGCATATTCCAGTGCGGATTGATCATTACTGGCGTAATATATTTAGTATTAAAGACTCTAGCGGAAAAGAAAAATACTCAAATCTTGCTAAACTCATAAAGTCAATTTTAGTTTTACCTCATGGTAATGCTGATGCAGAAAGGGGATTTTCGGTTAACACTGCTCTGTTAAGGAAGAACAAGGCTAACTTAAAAGACTCAACTATAACATCATTAAGAATAGTTAAAGGGGCCATTAAACACTATGGATGTGTAAGTAAAGTTCCCATAACAAGAAATTTGTTAAATAGTGTTTGTGATTCACATAAATTTTATAAAGAGTATGTTGATAAGCTGAAGGAAGAAGAATCAAAAAAGGTAAAAGAAAGGAAGCAGAAAGAGAGGGAAAATAAGGAAAAGCAGCTAGAGAAAAAAAGAAAAGCTGAGTTTGATGACAAAATAAAAGGAAAATGATGCAGAAATAAATAGACTTAAAAACGATAAAGAAGCCTCCCTAGCAATAATTCAAGAGGGAACAGAAAGAATGAGAAAAGCTGTAGAAAAACAAAATACTGTTGAAATAGCAGTTGCCTCTAACTTGATCATGAACAAGGTTCAGCTGAAATAAAGAAAACTGAAAGTAAATTAGTTGTGGTAGAAGCAGAAAAAGATAGGCTAATCAGGAAAAGGTTAAAACAATAATATGAAAAAAGTAATTCAGTGAACAATTGTACATAGTTCTTGGTTTTCAATTACCTTTTTAGGATATTATAATTTAATGTGAAACCTGAAAACTTTACTGTGAAAATCGTGAATTGCTTCTGGTTCAACAGCATATTAATGTTCAAAGTGAAACTTGAATGTGGTAAATATACTTGAATATGATAATAACACGTGAAAAGATAAGAACTGAACATTAGAAGTAAATCATACTTAAACTTTAGACATTAGACGTTATGCAAAAAATTTGGGTGTTAACTTCGACCATATATACTAATGGACTGCACATTGGCAATAGCTGCATCAAAGCCGCCATGGCTCAAACATTGGGCACGTCATCATCAGACTCCAAATTTCGTGTAAAAATGCTGTTATGATTACTAATTTACGCTGCAGAACTTCAGTGTTTTCGGTGTATTATGTGAATGCGCCTCATATATAATGAAAACTCTTCAGGTAAGTTTACTTATGAGCTATATACATGCATGATCGGGTTGTTTACATTTTGTGATTTATAATGTGATGAACATTTGCAAAGAATTTGGAACATGCATTCCATTTTTTTCTTAAGTTACTATATTTTTATATCAAATAGCTGCAAGTTTCTGGTTAAGTAATTGAACTTTATTGACTTAGGTATTTAATTCGTTTCTTACCCATGAAAAATCATAGAACTTTCTTTACTATATCGCTCAGAGCAACCATAAGCACAGCAGGTGTAACCCATCTTTTTGACTGTTGTCATGTGATTTTATGTTGGAGCCAGAAATTTTGATGTCATGCGCAGTCTATCAGTATATATGGTTGAAGGGTGTGAAGCAAACTCTTTACAATGTATACAAAGTTGTTTTACTAGATGTATACAAATATACATCTAGTTTTTATTGAAATACACTCCTAAAATTTTCCTAAAATTTTTCTAAAAATTCCTAAAATTCCTACCTAAAATTTTCCAGAAGTATGCTATGATCCCTGCAAAGACAATGAAGAGAGCTTACCTCTTATGCAACTGAACTTTCTCCACACAAGAGGAAACATGGCCGACCTTTTCCCCAAACTTCCAAACTCCTCTGCCACTCCCTAGTCGCTGGGGGGCAGTGTGGGTGGGGCTGATGGCCTCCACACACTGAAAGAAACCAACTCGCGGAGATTTTAACCAGAGAAAAAAATATATATATACTCAAGACTGTGGACCTGTATGATCAGAAAGAGCAGAATTAACTCTCCAGAATACATGAGAAATATTATGAAATACACAAGTAGTGTATTTAATAATCTTTGCATGTATTTAATCACCTTAGTGAGCTTCTGTAGATTATTCAGATTCCTATTAATTTTAATGTTAGTTTTACTATTTTTAGTATAGCTATTCTAGTGAGTGAATAACTAGTTTTCTTTTTATTTGTTTTTATTTTCTTTTAGAAACAGATTTTTAAGCTTTTTTGTGATTTTGTCTATATTATTTAATTTTTTATTTTAATAGGACCTTCATATCCATAGCACTAAGGCTCCTTTTAGTAGTTAATAGGCATCCTCTAGCCAACTTCCAAACGGCTTTCATTGGTCAGAATCATATTATTAACTGTGTAGAAAATTAAAGCAGATCTGCCAACCTTACTCTATTATTCAGAATAATTTTTCTTAAAGTTCTTTTGATGAAAGAAGAAGGAATTTCGTTCTCTAGAAAACTGTCTAATAGTATATTAATGTGGTAATTGAAGTCCAAATTGTTGCTGCAAATTCTTGAAATTTTTAGGACCTGAGAAATTAGTTAATAATAATGCAGAAGTAATTTCCACTATACTCAAAGTAAGTCCCTTAGATATTAATAGTTATGATTTTGAGAACCTATATACTAATCTGCCTCTATCAGATATAATCACTACCTTTAAAGAGCTGTATGCAGAATTTAAACTTAACCAATTTGTTAATGTAGGAGCCTGGAACTCTTATCTCAATTGCTGCATAAAAAATAACCATATCTTATATATAATAATACTCTCTATAAGCAAGTGAACGGTACACCCATGGGAACATCAACCTCCACGAGTATTGCTAATCTATTCCTGTTCTTTAAGGAATATAAATTCATTAAAAATCACTCCACCTGCTCCGATAACTACCTTTACACATTTAGATATATTGATGATCTGCTGTGTATCAATAATTCTGAAGTTATAGAGAGTGATTTTGATAATATCTATCCTAGCTCTCTTAACTTATGTAAAACCAACCACAGTAATCAGGAACTTGAGTTCCTAGACTTAAGCATTAAGCTTAACAGAGGTAACCCATCTATTAGCCTCTTTGATAAAAGAGTTGATTTTCCTTTCAAAGTAATTAAATATCTACACTGGAGTAATAACATATCAACCAAAGTAATTGAGAATGTACTAATTTCTCAGGTCCTAAGATTTTCAAGAATTTGCAGCAACAATTTGGACTTCAATTACCACATTAATATACTATTAGACAGTTTTCTAGAGAACAAAATCCTTCTTCTTTCATCAAAAGAACTTTAAGAAAAATTATTCTGAATAATAGAGTAAGGTTGGCAGATCTGCTTTAATTTTCTACACAGTTAATAATATGATTCTGACCAATGTGAAAGCCGTTTGGAAGTTGGCTAGAGGATGCCTATTAACTACTAAAAGGAACCTTAGTGCTATGGATATGAAGGTCCTATTAAAATAAAAAATTAAATAATATAGACAAAATCACAAAAAAGCTTAAAAATCTGTTTCTAAAAGAAAATAAAAACAAATAAAAAAGAAAACTAGTTATTCACTCACTAGAATAGCTATACTAAAAATAGTAAAACTAACATTAAAATTAATAGGAATCTGAATAATCTACAGAAGCTCACTAAGGTGATTAAATACATGCAAAGATTATTAAATACACTACTTGTGTATTTCATAATATTTCTCATGTATTCTGGAGAGTTAATTCTGCTCTTTCTGATCATACAGGTCCACAGTCTTGAGTATATATATATTTTTTTCTCTGGTTAAAATCTCCGCGAGTTGGTTTCTTTCAGTGTGTGGATGCCATCAGCCCCACCCACACTGCCCCCCAGCGACTAGGGAGTGGCAGAGGAGTTTGGAAGTTTGGGGAAAAGGTCGGCCATGTTTCCTCTTGTGTGGAGAAAGTTCAGTTGCATAAGAGGTAAGCTCTCTTCATTGTCTTTGGGTTTTAGGTTTTCCAAGTTCAATGTTTGTACTTCTTGTGCTTTTTTTCTCTGTTGTTTTTTGCTTTTTAGCATTTAGGCTCTGGCAAGTCTGTTAACTTTTTTGCGGGTTTTAACTCTTTCTTTTCTTGGTAACTTTGTGCGTTTTTAGGAAACTTAGGCCAAGCAGCTGGCCAATCATAGTTCTTTTACTTTGCGCTGTGTTTTCAAAGTAGTTAAGTTCTTAATAACTACTTAATTATGCACTTAAAGCACTGCTGAAATATTTTGTACATATTGCAACTAATTGTTTATGTCATATAACCTTCACAAAGCATTTCTTTAGTTAATTATTGTCTTTAATTTATTCTCGTTTTTGTGCTGTCAGAAGTTGTGGATTAGGGGGTTTTAGAATCAAGTTTTCTTTCAAGAATCTGAGTTTTAAATAATTAATATTTCCTTTTTTAATTGCAATGTAAGAATTTGGAATACTTTTGCATTGCTATTCAGGTTTAAATTCTCTCTCAGGCGAACTTGGCATTTCGTTATTGCTGAACATTATTTCTAATTATTATGTCACTCTCACAACTTGAGTTTTCTTTAATCTTCTTTCTGTTTAATAGTAACAGATGAAGAGCATGGGTCGGGCCATGAAAGTTATGGATGCAAGCTAAATTGTTAACTAAAGCTTGGTCATACAACTCTGCAGAGGTCATGACATATATATATATATTTTAAAAAAAATTTTTGGTGGGCTTATTACTTGCATCTATGGCTTTGCAGAAACCCATTTCCAACTAGGTCTTTGTGGAAGTGAGAAAATGCAGAGTTTTTGCTGGTCCTTGATAAAGCCAAGGCTCAGTATTCTCGACACTTTCTACATTCAGTTGTTTTATTTTATTTTTTATTTTTCTCTTTTTACTCACACTGGTAGATACATAACCTTTTTTGTGTTGTACTTGGTATGAGTCAAAAATATTTTTTTGCTTAGGTCTCTTCTTAATAGAATGTGAATTCTGAATTTTCATAACTGCTGCGTTGCGCGTTTTGATCTTCAGGTTATTTTGCAACTTTCGTTTTAAATTCTAAAATTTTTTCCTTAGTTTTCAGCTTTGCTCTTCAGTATATATCATCATCATCATCATTGTCAACCATTATCAATCCACTGCTGGACGAAGGTCTCCCCAAGTTTCCTCCACAACGGTCTGTCTTGTGCCAGTCTCCTCCATGTCACCCCTGCATACTTTCGAATTTCATCCACCCATCTCCCATGTGGTCTTCTTCTGGGTCTTTTCCTGTCCCTTGGAATCCAATCTAAAATTTCGGCTGTCCATCGATGATCTGTCCTTCTGGCAGTATGTCCAGCCCATTGCCATTTCAGGGATTTAACTCTGATCATGATGTCTTCCACTCTTGTCATTTTTCAGATCCACGAGTTCCTCTTCTTATCTCTCCTGGTTATACCAAGCATGCACCTCTCCATGCTTTTTTGAGTTGTCTGCAGCCTTTGTATGTCTCTTTTAGTTAAGGTCCACGTCTCTGCACCATACGCAGGGATCGCATTCCTCCTAAAATTCCTAAAATTCCTAATATTTTGTGACCCTCCTTAAATTCCTAAAATTAGACCTAAAATTTGCTATTCATCCTAAAATTTTCGTAAGCTTATTTTTATTAAAAACACAACCGTTATTAACGCCAATAAATTTACCATTACGGTAAGGTAAAAAGACCTGTTATTGTAGAAACACAGCCTATATGCTGTGCTGCTGAAGGGAGGGAAAAATGACGCCATCGAGATGCACTTGCTTCGGGGCGGGCGTTCCCATTTTTTGCCTTCGAACAGTTTTCGAGAGTAACAAGAGATCTAAGGGAAAAGGGGAGGGGTCATTTTCACCCCTGGTTTGCGCTTTGCAGACGAACTCCGTGGCACGCAGAAGATCGTACTTTATTTTTGTACATGCCTTGTGGAACCTCCTCTTTCTGCTGATGTTTTGTTATTGTAAACCGCAGGTGGGTGGAAGCAAAGAGGAAACATGTGGTCTCCTTCCGTAACCTCCGGTAATGACGATGGGATGGTAGCTGAGTATTATCTTGGCAGGCAGTAGAGCACGTGATCATTGACCTTCGATCATGCGTCGGCGACAGCGACCTTCGATGCGCAATATATCTCGGCTCCGACTCGCTTTGACTGAACTTGCGTGAGATGCGTATGATAGTTTCTGGTTTTACGTCTTTTATGGTGTTCTCTGTGCTGTGTGCAGGTTCAGTTCTCTAGTGGTGACCTGCTTTTTTTTTTTTTTTTTTTTTTTCATATCTTCTGACATCCTCGCAGCCAAATTTCGGGAAGTTGTCTGGTTTTGCAATATTGGAACGTGTTTTTGTACTTCCCTTTCATTTTCTGGTTAGTAATACAAGTGTTTAAGATGCCTAAATCCAAAACGAAATTTCAAGATGTGTGGCTCGCCAAAGAATTGGACGGAGTGAAGTTGAAAGAATGGTGTTCTGCAACTGAAACAATATTTTCTGCTAAGTGTATATTGTGTTCAGAAATTTTCAACATTTCTAATAGTGGCTTTTCACAAGTAAAAGCACATCATAAAGGAAAAAAACATTTGCAGAAATTTCAAAGTAAATTTCAAAATAAGTCCATCCTGAAAGCCTTTGGAGGACGGGATCTTCAGCCCAAAACAAATATTAGTGAAGTACTGAGTCATGATTTACAGTTGGCTAAAGCCGAAGCATTATGGGCCATGAAAGTTGCTAAGGACAATATGTCTTTTGTTTCATGCACTGAAACAGTTGAACTTTTCAAAGAAATGTTTCCTGATTCTGCTATTGCAGCCAAAATGCAACTTAAAGAAAAAAAGTTGCTTATGTGATATCACATGGATTGTCAAAATATTTTGAAGAGGATTTGAAAAAAGACATTGCATCTAGTAGCCCAGGAAAGGTTACTATAGCATTTGATGAAACTACAAATACACAAGTGAAACGGCAGTTGGATGTGTATCTCAGGTACTGGTCTTCAGAAATAAATTCAGTTTCTTGCCGATACCTAACAAGCGTTTTCTGGGTCATGCAACAGCAGATATTTTGCTAAAAGAAATTCTTGATGTGTTATCATCCTTCAATATTTCGTTGAACAGAATTATTTGTGTATCCATGGACAGCCCAAATGTAAATAAGTGCTTTTTACGCAAATTCAATGAAGTTGTAAAACAAGAAACAGGCCAGAAATCTTTGGAACTAGGTTTTTGCAACCTGCATGTTGTTAGTAATGCATTTAAAAATTTTTTGACAAGCTTAAATATAGATTTTGACGAATTTGCTACTGATATGCATACTTTTTAAAGAGTATTGCTGCAAGACGAGAGGATTATAAATCTGTCGAGGATATAACATTGGTCACTGCCTTATTTACATCTTTTGCGTCATGTCAGCAACAGATGGTTAACCGTTGGTTCTGTAGCCCAGAGGCTCTTGGATCAATGGCTAAATATTACAGAATATTTTTTAAACTTCTTGCCATCTCAAAAAATATTTGAAAAACAACTGCGCAATTCGGCAAGGTATAAAAGAATTCACTGTTTCCTGAAAAATGAGCTTACTCCTTGCTATTTAGCATTAATTTCATTTTCACACCAAAATTTTGAAAAGTTTTCATTATGTTATCAGAGTGAAGAACCAAAAATACACCAGTTATATTCTGATTTAAATACTTTAATGAGGAATGTTATGGCTCAGTTTATCCAAGATGATGTTATAGCAGGGAAATTTGGAGAAGACCTAAAGAATGTAGATTTTGAAAACAAAAATTCATGGAAAAAACTAGGGCGTTAGAAGTTGGTATGAAGACAAAAAATCTCCTCAGGAATGTTCAGGAGACCAGGCAGAAATTATTTCTCTTAGATGTAAGATCATCAATAATTGCAACCACAAAATATTTAAAGTCAAATTTGCCATTCTGCAATCAAAAGCTAAGAGACATAGAAGTTTTAAAGGTAAAAGAACCAAAGAAAGAGTCAACTCAACTTTCAGTCACTGAAGGACTTTCGGAAATAACCAGAATTTCAAGTGTTTTGCATCTTTCTGAGGAACAAATTGATAGAGTAAGAGAAGAGTGGAAACTTTTAAATTGCGATAAGCCAACTCTAGATGAACTAGTGAAATTTTCAGAGGAAGGGCATATTCCAGTGCGGATTGATCATTACTGGCGTAATATATTTAGTATTAAAGACTCTAGCGGAAAAGAAAAATACTCAAATCTTGCTAAACTCATAAAGTCAATTTTAGTTTTACCTCATGGTAATGCTGATGCAGAAAGGGGATTTTCGGTTAACGCTGCTCTGTTAAGGAAGGACAAGGCTAACTTAAAAGACTCAACTATAACATCATTAAGAATAGTTAAAGGGGCCATTAAACACTATGGATGTGTAAGTAAAGTTCCCATAACAAGAAATTTGTTAAATAGTGTTTGTGATTCACATAAATTTTATAAAGAGTATGTTGATAAGCTGAAGGAAGAAGAATCAAAAAAGGTAAAAGAAAGGAAGCAGAAAGAGAGGGAAAATAAGGAAAAGCAGCTAGAGAAAAAAGAAAAGCTGAGTTTGATGACAAAATAAAAGAAAATGATGCAGAAATAAATAGACTTAAAAACGATAAAGAAGCCTCCTAGCAATAATTCAAGAGGGAACAGAAAGAATGAAAAAAGCTGTAGAAAAACAAAATACTGTTGAAATAGCAGTTGCCTCTAACTTGATCATACAAGGTTCAGCTGAAATAAAGAAAACTGAAAGTAAATTAGTTGTGGTAGAAGCAGAAAAAGATAGGCTAATCAGGAAAAGGTTAAAACAATAATATGAAAAAGTAATTCAGTGAACAATTGTACATAGTTCTTGGTTTTCAATTACCTTTTTAGGATATTATAATTTAATGTGAAACCTGAAAACTTTACTGTGAAAATCGTGAATTGCTTCTGGTTCAACAGCATATTAATGTTCAAAGTGAAACTTGAATGTGGTAAATATACTTGAATATGATAATAACACGTGAAAAGATAAGAACTGAACATTAGAAGTAAATCATACTTAAACTTTAGACATTAGACGTTATGCAAAAAATTTGGGTGTTAACTTCGACCATATATACTAATGGACTGCACATTGGCAATAGCTGCATCAAAGCCGCCATGGCTCAAACATTGGGCACGTCATCATCAGACTCCAAATTTCGTGTAAAAATGCTGTTATGATTACTAATTTACGCTGCAGAACTTCAGTGTTTTCGGTGTATTATGTGAATGCGCCTCATATATAATGAAAACTCTTCAGGTAAGTTTACTTATGAGCTATATACATGCATGATCGGGTTGTTTACATTTTGTGATTTATAATGTGATGAACATTTGCGAAGAATTTGGAACATGCATTCCATTTTTTTTTTCTTAAGTTACTATATTTTTATATCAATAGCTGCAAGTTTCTGGTTAAGTAATTGAACTTTATTGACTTAGGTATTTAATTCGTTTCTTACCCATGAAAAATCATAGAACTTTCTTTACTATATCGCTCAGAGCAACCATAAGCACAGCAGGTGTAACCCATCTTTTTGACTGTTGTCATGTGATTTTATGTTGGAGCCAGAAATTTTGATGTCATGCGCAGTCTATCAGTATATATGGTTGAAGGGTGTGAAGCAAACTCTTTACAATGTATACAAAGTTGTTTTACTAGATGTATACAAATATACATCTAGTTTTTATTGAAATACACTCCTAAAATTTTCCTAAAATTTTTCTAAAAATTCCTAAAATTCCTACCTAAAATTTTCCAGAAGTATGCTATGATCCCTGCATACGTAAGCACTGGAAGGATGCATTGATCAAACACTTTTCTTTTAAGACATAATGGCATATTGCTCTTGAAAATTATGCTGTTTCTTCCAAAAGCTCTCCAGGCAAGTTTTGTACGCCGATTAATTTCTTCATCAATGTGACCCTCACTTGATATCTGCTGTCCAAGATAAACGTACGTGTCTGTTATCTCCAGCTTTTCTCCATCAATCGATAAATCTTCATTTCTTGTAAAAGCATTGAACATCACTTTTGTCTTCTGAAAGTTCATTTTTAATCCCACTTCTTTACTCTTGTCAGCAAGTTCCTGGATCATACTCTGCAGCTCTGATGGGCTAGTTGCAAAATTGACTACGTCATCAGCAAAACGTAGGTGGGTTAGATAATCTCCATTGATCTTTATCCCCTTGTTTTCCCAGCTCAGTGACTGAAAAACACCCTCCAATGTGGCATTAAAGAGCTTCGGAGATATGGTGTCACCTTGTCTCACTCCCTTTCCAATTTTTATGTGTTGTATTTTCAAACAGCCTAATCTTTGCACTTGCATTTTCATAGATGTTCTTAATAATATTAATGTATGCATCTTCAATACCGCAGGTTTTCAGAGCCATTGTAACTGCTGATGGTTTCACCGAATCAAAGGCTTTTTCATAATCGATAAAATATATATATATATATATATATATATATATATATATATATATATATATATGTGTTGTATATACACACACACTATATTGACAAGTCACCGGAGACACCCCCTTCAAAAGCAAATGAACGAATCCGCTGTGTTGTTAAGATGTGCGGTACAGCTGCAAACGATATAAAAACAAGCCTGCAACTGACTACGATCATATCTCATGGTGAGGTTGAGTGAAAATGTCGCAGTGGGAGAGAACTGACTTTGAGAAAGGAAAGATTGATGGGTATTATGTTTGGTTGTCCTTAAAAGAAACCAAGAGGCATTGAAACATACCCAAGTCAACTGTTTTGGATGTACTGAATAAGTGGAAGACACAAGGTGTGTGTCTGAAGCAGCAAAACATATCGACAGACCGAAGAAAATCAGTGATAGAGGACGTTGAAGCCTCAGGAGAGTCGTTGCAGCTAATCGACAGAGTACTACTGCAAAAGACCTCGGTGTACAGGTGAGTAAAAATGCTGGAACCTCGTTATGTACACGTACCATTCGCAGAGAACTTACATTCCATGGGTAGCTGTGGTCATGCGGCTGCTCATAAGCCTTTCATATCTACTCGGAATGCTAGTCATAGTTTTGCATGGTGTAAAGAACATTTATCATGGACCATAGATCAATGAAAACAGGTCCTATGAACTGATGAATCCAGATACACAATCCATCAGACTAATGGCCGTGTGTGGGTATGGCAGCAGCCGGGGGGAACGCTATTTACCAAAGTGTACTGTTCCTATGGTCAAGTTTGGAGCTGGCAGTGTACTCGTGCCGGGGTGTTTTTCGTGGTATGGTCCCGGCCCATTGATTATCATGGACAAACCTGTTAACCAGCAAGTCTACCTTGATATTCTGGACAATTGTGCCCTACCAACTCTGCGGCAATACTATGGAACCAAGCGTTGTTAGTACCAGCAGGATAGTGCACCGAGCCATAAAGCAAGGACTGTTACGGCATGGTTTGACAATAATTCCGTATCGTGTGTGGACTGGCCAGTACAGAGCCCTGATCTTAATCCCATAGAGCACCTATGGGATTAATTAGAGCCCTACATAAGAAGTTTGGGACCAAGGCCTACAACTAAGCAGCAGTTAGCGGCAGCATTATGTACTGAATGGAAGTGCATACCTATCGCTGTGTTTCAAAACCTTGTCGAAAGCATGTCTCAAAGGGTCAGTGCATGCAATTAAGACCAAAGGTGGACCAACACCTTACTAATGTATGTCAATAAATGCTATGTTGTGTTTCTCTTCTGGGTGTCCGGTGACTTTTGTCAATATAGTCGTTAGTGTATATATGCTATATGCCGCTGTGAATTGTAATTTAAAAATTTGTGGGTTATACAAAAAGGAAATGAGTATGTTGAGTTTTTAAGTGCAAATTTTAACAGCAACAAATTATGTTATAATCAAATCCAAATCTAAAATTGTAATTTTTTGAGAGAAGCAACTGGAAAACAAGAAAAGAAAATTTTGGACTGTTTTGGAATTTTATGTTGTGGTTAAGTAGTTTGAGTAAAAAAACAAGAAAGATGACACTGAATATTCGGGTTTAATAAGCACGTCTTTTGATCTGTGCTAACGCAAATTAAATGTATCAAAGCTATTCAAAGTCAATGGAACCGGTATGGAAAACAATAGATCTGACGAAAGAAAGAAGATTTTCAATCAGCTTTTTAATCCCTCAGATATTGCTGTAAACGGAATCGTGAGCTTACGAACTCTTAGAAACAGAGATATCGACAAGAATAAGATGCCACTTTATGTCCCCTGGTGGGAAAACCATGCATTATTTTAGGAAGAAAGTATTCTCAAAAGGTTTTCCCATGTGAGCACTATCGGTCCAAGAAAAAAAAAATTGTCGTATTTTCAAGATCCCAGATTTTGCAACAAATACTTCAGAAGCAGAAATTAACACTTATGACCCCTGGTGGCTAAACCATTCTTTACCAAGCATTAGAAATTATGTGAAAAATATTTTCCATCAGGTCTTGTATGCGATACAGGAAGAATTTTTCAAATCAGAGCTTTAGGAGCAAAAATAACACAGAAAACGCAATTTTCCTTTGTGCCCCCTAGCGGAAAGTCTATGATGTACTTGAAAATTTTGAATTTATAGGAAAAACATTTCGCATCGGAAACACTATCCAACAAAGAAGAAATTTTTCAAATCGTACTCTTAGATAGACAAAAATAAGATATACATGTCCCCCTGGCGTAGAAACTATGCATTTTTTCAAGAAGAAAATTTTCCTAAAAGGTTTGTCGACATGACTAGTATTTGTCAAAAAACGACTTTTTTTTCAATCGAGATTTTAGAAGCTCATATTTTGCTGTAAATACGTCAGAAGCGGAAATTAAGAGTTACGCCACCTGGTGGCCAAACCATTTCTTACAAAAATTAGAAAATATGTGCAAACGATTTCCCACCAGGAGTTGTATGCAGTGAAGAAAGAATTTTTCAAATCGGAGATTTAGAAGCAGAGATATAGGGGGAAACACAATTTACATTTACGCCCCCTAGCAGAAAGTCTATGAATTACTTGAAAATTTTGAAATTATATGAACCACATGTCACACTAGAAACAATATCCAACAAAGAAGGAATTTTTCAAATCTGTCTCATGGAAGTAGAGATATTGACAAAAATAAGATATACATCTACGCCCCTGGTGTAGAAACCATGCACTATTTTAAAAAGAAAAAGTTTCTAAAAGGTTTGTCAACATGAGTAGTATCGGTCAACAAATGATGTTTTTTTCAATCGAGAATTTAGAAGCTCATATTTTGCTGCAAATACATCAGAAGTGAAAATTAAGATTTACGCCCCCTGGCGGCCAAACTGGTTTTTTTTTTTACAAAAATTAGAAATTATGTGCAAACGATTTCCCACCAGGAGCTGTATCCGGTGCAAAAAGAATTTTTCAAATCGGAGATTTAGAAGTAGAGATATAGGAGGAAACGCAATTTACCGCTACGCCCCCTAGCGGAAAGTCTATGAATTACTTGAAAATTTTGAAATTATATGAAAAACGTGTCACACAGAAAACACTCCAACAAAAAGGAATTTTTCAAATCGGACTCCTAGAAGTAGAGATATTGACAAAAATAAGATGTACATCTACTCCCCCTGGTGGAGAAACTATGGAATATTTTCAAAAGAAAATATTCCGAAGTGGCATCGGTCCACGAAAGAATTTTTCAATCTATATTTTAGAAGCTCCGATTTTATGGCAAATACATCAGAAGCAAAAATTAACACTTATGCCCCCTGGTGGCCAAAGTATTCTTTACCAAACATTTGAAA
Organism: Macrothele yani; assembly: GCA_039090855.1. Lineage (NCBI taxonomy): Eukaryota > Metazoa > Arthropoda > Arachnida > Araneae > Macrothelidae > Macrothele > Macrothele yani. Next base: position 73,179,565 of record CM077001.1, read on the forward strand.
TTATATGCAAAAGATTTTCCATCAGGAGATGTATCCGCTGAAGAAAAAAATTTCGAATCGGAGTTTTAGAAGAGTTATCGAGAAAAATGTAATTTACTTTTACGCCCTAGCAGAAAATCTATGCGTAATTTGAAAAAGTAACTATATCTAAAATAATCTTCGACATAAATGGAATCGAAAGTTAAAAAAAATTCAATCGGATGTTTAGAACCAAATATGTGGAACAAAACATTTTTTTGAATTTGACATCTGCATTTACGCCCTCTACCACCGAAATTGTACATCATAAAAAAAAAAAAACGAAATGAAGGATCATCATTTGCATATTTCAAGCTTCCCAATGCAAAAAGAATTTTTCAAATCGGACTAATAGTTGCAGAGATATCGTGGGTACAGACGGACGGACGGACAAACTGATAACAGAAGCACGATCGTTTTTCACCAAAGACATGCTAAAAAATGCAGCAAATACATATTATTTTGCGTTCAAACATCATCACCACACATTACATTTATGTATATTTCTTGAAATTTAATTTTGTTTCATCTGGTTTCTAGATCTGGAACATATTTTTCCAGCCCTGATTCAATATGCTTGTTGTATCAGATTCATTGCCTTTCTTCCAAGTGGGGTACAGTGAAGCATAAGTTTGGCCGCCCCGGTGGCGCAGTGGTCTAAGGCGTTGGCCTCTGATCATTCGTCCGAAGGGGTCCGGGTTCGAATCCCGGTGAGGCATGGATGTTGTGTTTGTCTTACGGCACTGGCTCTCTCCCTTCCCTGGAACCAGTGACCCTAAATTAGGGACGGGCGACTGCTTATAGCCCATTGAGTTGCTCATGGTGGTCGTTAAACCTCCAATCAAAAAAAAAAAAAAAAGAAGCATAAGTTTTAATTTTAAATTAACTACGTAAATAAAGTTCATATATTAAGAAATATTTTCTCATTGATTACAATTTGTATACCAACCAATTAACATGTAAATTATATTTATCTTCAGTTAGTATTTTGATGTATTCTCAAACGTCTGACACAGTGAAGCCCTTTTCTCCCAAGGACGAGGCCACAGAGCCCCAACATTTTTAGCACGTCTTTTTTTAAAAAAAGATCATGCTTATGTTACCGGTTTGTCCGTCCGTCCGTACCCACGATATCTCTGCAACTATTAGTCTGATTTGAATTTTTTTTTTTTTTTTTTTTTTTTTTTTTGCATTGGGAAGCTTGAAATATGTGAATGATGATTGATGATCCTTTATTTCGTTGTTGTTTTTTTACGATGTGCAATTTCGCTGCTAGGGGCGTAAATGCAGATGTCAAATTCAGAAATACGTTTTATTCCACATATTTGCTTCTAAACATCCGATTGAAAAAAATTATTTTATCTTTCGTTTCCATTTATGTCTAAGAGTTTTTTAGATATAGTTACTTTTTCAAATTACGCATAGATTGTCCGCTAGGGAGCGTAAAAGTAAATTACATTTTTCCCGATAACTCTTCTTCTAAAACTCTGATTTGAAATTTTTTTCTTCAGCGGATACACCTCCTGATGGGAAATCTTTTGCATATAATTTCAAATTTTTGGTATGGAATACTTTAGCCACCAGGAGGCGTAAGTGTTAATTTTTGCTTCTGATGTATTTGCTATAAAATCTGAGCTTCTAAAATATCGATTGAAAAAATTCTTCAGTGTACTGATGCCACTCAAATTGATAAACCTTTTTGGAATATTTTCTTCTTAAAATATTCCACAGTTTCTCCGCCACGGGGCGTAGATTTATATCTTATCTTTGTCAATATCTCTACTTCTAGGAGTCCGATTTGAAAAATTCTTTCTTTGTTGGATAGTATTTCCAGTGTGACGTTTTTCATATAATTTCAAAATTTTCAATTAATTTAGACTTTCCACTAGAGGGTGTAGAGGTAAATTGTGTTTCCCCTATATCTCTGCTTCTAAATCTCCGATTTGAAAAATTCTTTCTGTACCGGATACAGCTCCTAATGGGAAATCGTTTGCACATAATTTCTAATTTTTGTAAAAAAAAAAAAATGGTTTGGCCACCAGGTGGCATAAATCTTGATTTCCGCTTCTGATGTATTTGCAAAATATGAGCTTCTAAATTCTCGATTGAAAAAATTTGTCGTTAGTAGACCGATAGTACTTTTGTCGACAAACCTTTTAGAAACATTTTCTTCTTAAAATAATGCATGGTTTCTGTGTCAGGGCGTAGATGTATATCTTGTTTTTGTCAATATCTCTACTTCTACGAGTCCGATTTGAAAAAATCCTTCTTTGTTGGATAGTGTTTCCGATGCGAAATGTTTTTCCAATAAATTCAAAATTTTCAAGTACCGTATATACTCGCATATAAGTCGAAATTTGGGACAAAATGAGAGCTTCAAAGTAATGGGGTCGACTTATACGCGGGGTCTAAAAAATCGTAAGTCCAAAAGTTCTTCCCGTGCGGCAAAAGGCAATCCATCCCAAAAGAAATGAAAATGCCAATGCGGTATTAATTACGAAATCGCAACCCTTCGAAAGAAAAGAAAAAAGAATGAAGGAAAAAACACTGATGTGGTAGAATTACGAAATCGTGACCCTCTGAATTTCTCCGCGCTTTGAGAAGTCTCCTCTCCTGGTTTTGCGTATCCACAGCGCAGTCACAGCCGCTCATAGAAAGCTCCACCCTTCCGACTACCAGTTGATTGCGCTGACCTTCGACGTAACGGAGCCATGCGACAGCCAGTGTTAGGTGTTGCTTGTTCTTAATCGCATGCGTCTCGTTTCTCCTATTATGGGTGACACAGTTGTGTAAAGAAACGGATGTCCTATAACGCAGGATTCAATTTGAAAGTGGTTTCTTTTGCAGAAAATACTAACAACTGTTCTGCTTCACGTCAATTTGGCATTAACGAAAAACTTATTCGAGATTGGCGTAAAAAAACCGGACTTGGTGAAAATCCCAAAATCGCAAAGGGCGCTTGCGCCGTGGAACGACATCTTTCCCAGAGCTGGAAAGTGTCTTGAATGATTGGATTGTAGGCTGCATACAAAATGGTTACATTGTAACGCGAACTGGTATACATTTGCGAGCAATGAAGCTCGCAAAAGATGAAAAGTTTGCAGCCGCAAATAACACTTTTCGTGCCTCACCAGGTTGGTGCACAAGGTTCATGAACCGCTATGGGTTGTGTCTACGCCAGCGCACCAAAATTGCCCAAAAGTTACCTCGTGACCTCGAAGCAAAGATAATGGAATTTAAAAAGTATGTAATTCAAAAGAGAAAAGAGACTGCTTTTGAACTTTCCCAAATAGGGAACATGGATGAAACCGCCATGTGTTTCGACCTTCCTGGAAATAAGATGGTGAACCAAAAGGGCGAAAAAAATATCTTGATCAAAATGACTGGCCACGAAAAATCCAGTTTCATGGTTGTTCTTTCCTGTTTGGCCGACGGCAGTAAGCTACCTCCGGTAATTATTTTCGTTTGCAAAACTCTGCCGAAAAGCGTTGTCTTTCCGTCTGGTGTGCTCGTTCATGCCCATGAAAAAGGATGGATGAATGAATCCAGAACAATTGACTGGTTAAAGAATGTGTGAAACAAAAGGCCAGGTGCACTTTTGAGGAAACCTCTTTTGGTGTGGGATATGTTTGTTGCACACCGTTGTGCAGAAGTGAAAGAAACTGCAGAAAATTCAAAAACAACTCTTGCTGTCATCACATGTGTGCCGCCCGGTGGCGCAGTGGTCTAAGGCGCTGGCCTCTGATCATTCGTCCTTAAGGGGTCCGGGTTCGAATCCCGGTCAGGCATGGATGTTGTGTTTGTCTTACGGCACTGGCTCTCTCCCTTCCCTGGAACCAGTGACCCTAAATTAGGGACGGGCGACTGCTTATAGCCCATTGAGTTGCTCACGGTGGTCGTTAAACCTCCAATCAAAAAAAAAAAAAAAAATCCCAGGTGCGTTGACATCTGTTCTTCAACCACTAGATGTCTGCCTTAATAAGCCCTTCAAGGACAATGTGCGGAGGTATTGGGCAGATTGGATAAGTTCTGATTTGCCGACTGAAACCAAGGGCAGAAATCTAAAGAAGCCGGATATCGTTTTGATTGCGCGATGGGTCAAGGATGCTTGGGATGCGATACCTGCGGAAATAGTCGTGAAATCATTCAAGAAATGTTGCATTAGTAACAAACTTGATGGCACAGAGGATGATGAGATTTTTATGAGTGATGATGACAGTGATTCTGATGACATAGGCATAGATGGGAATACTGATGTTTATGATGACACGCCGATGACGGAGAAAGACTTTTTTGAACTGTTTGGCGAGTCTGACTCGGAATCGGATATTGAAGGGTTCCGATGAAGTTTTTGGGTATGCAAATTAAATTTAGTATTATATATATAATTTTTTTTGTTTTCAAATAAATTCATTGAAATTTTTTTTCTCATTCCGGGATCGACTTATACGCGAGTTTCCGATTTCTTACGATTTTTTCCTCTGAAAGTAGGGGGTCGACTTATACGCGAGTATATACGGTAACTCATAGACTTTCCGCTAGGGGGCACAAAAGTAAATTGCGTTTTCTGCATTAGTTCTGCTTCTGAAACTCCGATTTTAAAAATTCTTCCTGTATCGCATACAAGACCTGATGGAAAATATTTTTCACATAATTTCTAATGTTTTGTAAAGAATGGTTTGGCCACCAGGGGGCATAAGTGTTAATTTCTGCTTCTGATGTATTTGTAGCAAAATCTGAGCTCCTGAAAATACGACAATTTTTTTTTTCTTGGACCGATAGTGCTCACATGGGAAAACCTTTTGAGAATACTTTCTTCCTAAAATAATGCATGGTTTTCCCACCAGGGGACATAAAGTGGCATCTTATTCTTGTCGATATCTCTGTTTCTAAGAGTCCGATTTGAAAAATTATTTCGGTGTTGGAGAGCGCTTCCGATGTGAAATGTTTCTCATATAAATTCATGTTTTTCTTAACGCACAAGTCTGCAACCAAAGGGCGTAAGCTCACGATTGCGTTTACAGCAATATCTGAGGGATTAAAAACCATATTGTAAAACTTCTTTCTTCTGTCAGATACTATTGTTTTCCATACTGGTTCCGTTGACTTTGAATAGCTTTGATAAATTTAATTTGCGTCATAACGAATTCAAAAGACGTGCTTATTTCACCCGAAAATTCGGTGTCATCTTTCTTGTTTTTTTCTGTGCTTATACAGGCAATGAGGGTTTAAGAATTTCATTTCTGAGAAGTATTAGTTTCATTTCTGAGAAGCATTGGTTTTATTTAGCTAACGGCGTATAATGGATATCAGTGAAGCACGAGTTGTATGTCAAGATCGCTGTAAATGGAGAAGTTTGATATGACAACAATAAGTAAAAATATCTGGTAGTTTGTATTTCTTTTTGGAGCTAACCTCTGAATTTCGGAGAACAGCTTAGTGATATGAGAGTGAGTGAGTGACATCATACTTAACACTTTTAGTGTTTCTGTTATTCTAGTATTCTTTCATAATAAAACCAATAGAGATTAAGGAAGAAAGGAAATGCTATTACAAATTGCTCCTAAAACAGATAACCGGTCATGTTGCGCCAGTTCACTGTTTCAAGATCGGTATCATTCTTCTGAGAACTAAATCGTACAAGGCATGTCCTGTCACAGCTTTGCAGCAATACAGCCATTTCGATCATTGGGCCTGACAGCACGCAGACATGAGTGAAAAACATGGAGGCGAGGGCGCTGTGGCAACCTCACACTTTCAACGGTAATGATGATAGTTTGTGCTTTGTTTTGCCTGGCTGTTTCTAAACTGCTGCCACACTGTCTCAAGGATAATGGACAGCTATGCACGACTTTCAATATTGGTTGCTATATACTGCTGGTACATGCTTTGAAGGAAGCATTATGTACATTAATTTATATAAGGAAATTGAGGAAGTACGTGGGTTTTTCCCCGTGTGTTATCACTGTCGAACATGACGGAGTCATGAGGGATTTTTCATGAAAAGCGTCGCGCAACCCCAGGCTGCCGTGGAGCACACCTTGAGAACTACTGGTGTAGAGTTTAGTAGATTTTTTTTTTGTCTTTTCACCTTACTGGATTCATAGTGGCACAGACGTAAGTGGATGAAACTGTGCAATATGTAAGGTATCCAGTAATACCCACACTAACAAGTAAATCTGAGACACTTACACTTACAGTGTTAAATTGGTTCGCCAGTTGTTTTGATTTACCCTATATTTCGGTATTCCTGTTCACATTCAGCTGATGTGCAAACAATAGAACATAAAACTGCAGTCACAATCAAAATGTTTCCATGTGATTGTATCACATGTGATAGAAGTGAGATGATGTGTGTATGTATCCCATTCAACGAAGAACCTGTGGTCCCCTTTCTAGAACAATCACACAATAAAAATAGAGTTTATTAAATGGAGGTATAGAGACTAATTACAATCTGCATATAGTTGCCTTCCCTTTATGACTATAGTGTGACCGATTGCTTCGTGCATTTCCTCAGAGGCCATACTCCTTTGGAAAGTGAGATTCCCTGTCTCACATTTCACATTCAGGTTATCCAATGCCCGTGGTACTCACGGTTCCATGCAGTGCATTTTTTATTTGTCCTCAGTTTTTTTTTTTTTTTTTTTTTTTTTTTTAGCTTCTAAAATGGGTAAAACATTGTTGGATGTTCATGAAAAAGTTTTACTTTGGAAATTCAAAGATGGATCTAGCCACCAGGCAATTGCAACTTTTCAAACCTTTTTGAAAAAGCCAATTAGTAGAAGAACAGTAGGAGCTATATTAAGCAATAAGCATAAATGGGTGTGATCCGAAGAACAACCGCAATCCTGTTAAAAAGTTGTAAAGTGTAATAAAAATTTAGAAATTCACTTGTTTTTTATGTTAGTGGGCTGGTAAATGTGAAAGATGAAGTTATTCTTGAGAAAGTGAGACATTTTGGGAAAGAATACCAAGTTTAATTTAGCTACAGTAAAGGTTTGAAAACTCCTAGGCGTGGATTATGAATTTATCATTGAGAATATGGCAATGTGAAGTACTGAAAATTCCATAGATGAGGCAAGAAAAAAAAAAAGTTGAAATTGTAGACATGACATAAAAAAAAAAAAAAAAAAAAAAAAAAGGAGCCACCCCATTAACTTTGGAACCATTTGCCGCATATAAACAAGTAAGGTATCGTTGAAAAGGACTCAAAGGGAACAATCACACGATGCAAAGAAATTTGCGAATTAGGCTACTTAACATGCTAATTAGCACTCTATCTCCAAATTTTTCCATATAGGAGGTATGTTATTTTCAGCACATAGTAATGCCCTTAAATTCCAAATTTCATACAAATTGACCAATAAATATGTGTACAGTGAGCAACGGAAAAAAGATGCCGCTAATGTTAAACTGCGGAAGTTTTTTTTTATTTGTATCATTTAATCAAGAACAGATAAAATTATTCGGTGTTGCAACAGTAAAACACAAAGAGACCCAAATAATATGAGCCGCTATGCAAGAACAGAACTGGTATATTAAGGGAATTATAAATTATGGAATATGATCATGAAAAAAATGTATTATGACCATATCTGATTAATAGTCCGTGGGATGTGAAATATAAAAAACCCTAAATCCAAAGTTACAGTGTGATAGCATAAAATCTTGCTGAGATATAAGCAAAACTCGAGCATACATCGGTTAAGGGGCCGCACATAAGAAACATATTTTCCTCTTCTTGCTGTAAAACGGTTTACCCCTCAGTATTTGGATACACTTAGAAGAAAGTGTTTCTATGTGACACCGATACTGAATTTGGTTGCAAGGAAGGAAACTATGGGATGCAAAATTAATAATTATGCCACTAAATTCAAAATTGCAATTTTTAATGATGAACATTATAAATTAATAATTTTGCACAAGAATAACTTAACTTGTGACATAGTTTGTGAAGTTACATATTTATTTATTTTTATTAGTTACATAGCTGGCTGCAGAACATGTCAAAATACAACGAATACCTAAGCAGAGCTACTGTTAGTTTAATTCTAGCTTCAGGTTAAACTAGATATCACACTACATTTCCGTAGGTGAATGTGTGGACAGATAACTTTCGCAGAAATAAGGTTTTAACCAGGGCTCGGCAAATTCCGGGCGCCAGGTCACCCAGGCGCCTAAAATTTGGGCTGTGGAGCCTAATTTTCTTCTTAGTTGAGATTTTGTAATATATTGTAGTAAATGCCGTAATTTCTGTTGTGTAATCCACAGAATATCTATTAAAAGGTTATAAATTTAGGTGATGCGGACACCGGTAAAAAAACAACAACAAAAATACGGTGCGTCGTTTTAAAAAGTCCGCAAAGTAATTGTCAGGAGAGGTGGTGTTATTGGTAAAGTACCGAAAATGCGGTAACAGAAAAATGTAGCATAACAGCGAGATAGAAGACTGCAAAGAGATTGTAAGAATATATATTTTTTTCTTTTACTTAGAAGTATTTTGATAGAAAATATGATGCAAGGAAGGCGTTACTATTTGCGCGTGCGGAAGCCTACGCGGGGTGAGAATCCGTGACTCTCGGAAATCGCGCAGAGCTATTTCGTAGCGTGTAGCTGCGAATCGCATCGCTTAGTTTTGGTGCGCTGATTGTATTAGTTAAGGTTTTTTCGGTATTCAGTTGAAACGTATTCAGAAATAAGACAATGCTATGGACTGCAATTTCAACGGATTTTTTAGTCTAACTAATGAACTGCGATAATGCAGCAACAGCTAACGATTTTAGTTCTTTTTTTACTTAAAAGTAAAACAAAAGTACTTAAAAATGACAGTTACTTTTTCAATAAGACGATCATTTTTTTCTTGCATCTTTGGATTTCTGAGTCGGTCCTGTGAATCGCAGTTTTCTGTCGGAAATTACTATTCACGATTAGCATGATAGGTGCAGATCACGTGGTGCCGAATATACGACTGGTTATGCATGCCAATTACCACGGAATGTTCGTATTTTCTACCGATTTAGTTGTCTAATTACGGATTCTACGAATTTTCATTCAGTTTAAAAAAAAATATTTTGCTATTATTTTATGTTATTTTATGGTATACATAAGATTCTTAAGCGGAATCGCGGAATTCTCCCCTGGTTTTTTTTTTTTTTAGTCATCATCTAGATCGCTTCATGATTGATGCAAAACTGAAGAGAATTTGGGGGTTGGGTCATTTTCCGTCTAGGGACGGTATTTCGTGTTTCAAAGATTTCGAAAACAGTAGTTATAAATGGAGTGAAAAGAATTTGTGTGGGGGAGGTGGGGGGTATAGATGTTCGTCGGAGGACGGAATTCCATTTTTTTCGAAATTTTCGAAAACTGAAAGTCGACGGAGTTCAGATTTTTTCCGTAATCGTAATTTCTTTTTCTCGCGATGTTGCCTGTGTCCAGTATTTTTAAGTAATATTTTACTGCATAAATTTTTGCATTTCACCTTGAAAATAGAAAAATGTCCAAAACCGGAAGTCGGACAGAATTCCCGTAATTGCAATCCCCCCCGTGATGTTCCCACTCTCCAGTGTTGTTAAATATCCCCCACCCCATAAGTTTTTGCTTATAATCTTGATAAGGGAAGAAGGAAATTCCCGAAAACGGAAGTGACGAATTTGGAAAATTTGTAAAAATTGACATGGTGTTCAAAAGTATTAGTTTTCCCTAAGTTGCACCATTTATCTGAAATAGTTGAAGCTTGGATATCATGCGGTCATGGTCCTCGGGCTGATGGCTGTTATCAGAGAGCACAAAAATCAAGAAAAGAAAGGAAAGCGACAATGAAGAAGTAGGGAGAGAATGATAGCAGCAGAAAGAAAAATTAAGCAATCGATGCTGTGCAGTTGCAGAGTCAACAAAAGACAGACTAACAGTAGTCTGCATTCTTGCTGTCTGTTTTGATTTTTCACCAGTTAAAATGTTCAGCTCCCCCTTCTTTGGTCTCATCTTGTCTTAAACTGCAATTTTAGAGCCAGTATAATCATATGGTAAGTGGAGGTTCGTGCACTGCGCATTCACTTGCTTGGATTTCTTGTTGTCTGTCTGGCATTGTGAAATTCCGAACACATCTTACTGATTTTTACTGGTGGAAGTTTCGAACTTAAATCTTGCAATCATGCCCTCGCAGGGGAATCAATTTTGTGTTTCTCACGTGCTAAGTTCATTTCATTAGAGTCCTTGTTTGTTGTAACGTTTTGTTGGAACACATATTTGTTTTTTACAAAGAGATGGATCATTTCGTAAAATAGAGTATGTATGCTACGCAATACTAGTTATTAGTAACAAGGCTATTGCCAATGTTGGCAGGTATAGACTGTTTTTTTTTTTTAATATCATGGTCTGAGACATGTCGCAGATTATGTGAAGGAAGAAATTGTTTTTCTCAGAATTTCCCGATCTATGAATCATATGCTGCTGGAGATTATGTGTAGGATTTTTTTTTTCACAGCCTTTGGATTACATGCCCTTGCGGATCTCATGAAGGAAAAAAATATGATACTTTGAATTAATATGTACAAAATATGACTTCCACAAGCAGTATTTTAATAAAATCGAAATTTTAATTTTTTTTAGATCATCTACTGAAAGAATGGAAAAAGAAAATTGTGAAGCAAATTGGAACTTTATTTTGCAATAAGTGGTTTGGGTAAAATGAAAAATAATTGACAACAAATATGGTTTACCGCTTTTCGTTCCAGCGTCATAACCAAACATGTTTTTGTTCATGCATTATTGACTTCGTTTCACCTGGCGCCTAAATTTTGGAGCTGGCTCCTAGATCTAGAACATATTTGTCAAACCCTGGTTTTAACTAATATCTCAGTGAACTACAGAAACCAGTATCAATGTTACAAATCAGTTATAATTGACTAGGTGAAACTCGTCAATAATAACGGGGGAAATAAGATGTGCAAATTTTTTAATAATCAAGTATTCTGTTTTTGGTTGTAATGTCCAACTGTGAAAGTATGTTTTATGAACATTGCAACAATAAAAAAGAAAAGCAATAAGTAGGAACCATACACCAATTATACTCCAAATAGTATAACTGTGCTAATAATTCGAATTTCTTGGCGTAGAATAGAAATAAAACTTGAAAGTTTTATTTCTGAAAAGTTTTATTTCTATTCTACGCCAAAAAAATCGAATAATTTGTATAGTTTGTACTATTTGGATGAAAAAAAGCATTATCGGTTCAGGGAGGGATTCAACAATTAAAATTAGCAACCGCTCACATTTTCCAAGTGTTTGTTCGCTGCACATCAGATGTTTCTATAGGCAGCTCATGAAATATATAAAAAACAAAAGCTGCAGCCAGTTGTAATATTTCAGACATTTTTTTGTGAAATCATTTGAAAGCAAGCCTTTTAAGTGGTTCTCGTCCTTCAAAACCTCTCATAAAAGGCATAGTGGCCCTAAAGTGTGCATTGTTTCACGTACTGTGGAAAAAAAAAATTGTGCAGATTGCGAGCAGTTACATTCTCTTGTTCTTGCTCTTGCCAGATAGCAGAAAAGTGAAAGCATCTTCGGAAACTTAGAACTCTGCAGTTACAAATGTTAAAATGTTATGGTAGTTCATGCGCAGAACCACAAAAAATATTTTTTCTTTTCTTTCCTTTTTTCTTTCTTTTTCATTTCTTCTACAAATATAAGTAAAATAATATCTGGTTATACTCTGCAAAAAAATCTAGTTCTAGTTATATTCTGAGAATTTCGTAGTTTAAGGAAAAAGAAAGTTCCCAATCATGTTTCTTTAGCATATTCATGAAATAATAAAAATACACTGTTATTATACCTACTCTATTAGAACTCTCAGTTTTTAGGCTTAAATGAGAAAAGAAACTGGTTTGACAATTTAAAATAAACATTTTAGGTATGCAAAATCAATCTTAAAATTAAATTTCATACGATAGGATTCTAAATGAAAAATTTTATATGTTTATGAACGACAAAGTAGATCCAAAATTCCTGATGTCGCGTTTTTTTTTTTTTTTTTTTTTTCAAAAGAGCTGATCGTGTGACGTCATGTCAGAATGATTTAAATGAGGTTGCGCGACACCAGAAGCTGTAAAAAATCAGTCTTTGTTTCTATGACAACAAAGCAAAGTGGTACACACGTGCGCTTCACATGACAAAATGGGACAAACGTTCAAACAAATAAAATTATATTGTTTTTGATTGTCAAGTGAAATTAATATCGGAGGTGCAAATTTAAATTACAATGCATAGCTGTTCCCATTTATTTGTATGTTAAGCCTGATAACTATGAAAGCAAAGTGAGTTTTTGAGGTGGAAAAAACCGTGTAACAAATCACTTGGAATAGATCGCACACTTTCGTAGTATTTTGTGAAAGCCATTTTCAAAAAAAGAGTGATCATTGCGTTCCTTGTCTGTTTACAAGGTGTTCCGAATGTGTATGTGTTATTGATGCTCTGTACATGTGTTATGAATGCTCTGTCCTCCAAAAAATGTTTTATGAAAGAAGATAATATTTTTACATAGCACATTCGGAACACTTCGTGGAAAAAGCATGGAACACTGTTGTAACACACTGCGAATGCGTTTTCCAGAATTACTTTCTCAATGTGTTCCGAATAAGTTGTCAACCTTTCTTTAATGTGTTCCCAGTGAAACACATTGATTGATGTCCTATATATTCTGAAATATGACGAACAGCTAGAAAAGAAATTATCGAAATAGAGCATGGCTCAAGCATCTGCATCATTTTAACTGTACTAATGCACTAATTGGGTCATTCATCCCATGTGACATCAACCAGCAAAAATAGCATTTTCAACCTGACCATTTTTGATTTTTATGAAACTTGGTATATTTGTAGAATTCATCAATATAAACATGTATGAATTTTTTCAGAATTTTTAATGCATGCGTTTTTGAGTTATTGATTTTTGAAATTTCAAAAAAACCCTGAAATTTCATCATCTGAGCAAACTTTAACTGCCAATTACTTGGGTTCTAGTAGAGCTAGGGTCATGAATTATGGCTCATTTTAAAGATCTTGAATTGGGCTTTCATGTGATATGCCACATGACACTATTAAAAAGTTTAATGTCAATCTTGAAATTGAAATATTAAAAAACATGTTTTTTAAAAAATCTGAAAAAAATATATGTTTAACAAACATTATTTTTCTATATATCCTGAAAGTTTCAAAATGGGATCACTGTAAAAAAATAAATAACATAGAAGGACGTTACTAAACGTACCATGAGTGACTGAGGAATTGTTCATTTTGTCTGTCTAAATTGTTATCCCTGGTCTTTACAAACACTGTAAATGTTAATGAATTAATTATAATTAGTTATAAAGTTAATATATATCTATAAAGGTAACAAATTGTGTTTCTTTCCTAGGTTTTAAAGTAAAAGCAAAGTAAAAGATGGATGCCAGCAGACCATCCACATCAAAAGTTTCAAGTGTAGTTTACGGTTGCAACCCCTTTGGAAAACCAAACCATAAATATAACAAAAAAATCTGCGACCAGTTTCCAAGAATCTATTGCTACAGAACAAGTTGCTCAAAACTGGAGACAAGATTTGTGACAGTTGTCGTAAAGCAATCCAGAAATTTTACTCTGAAGCTGCTGAACATTCCTCTTCACCTTCTGACAGCTATAATGAACAAGAAGCCGAAGGCCATGCTGTTCCATCTAAAATCATTGAAGTATCAACTCCTGAAAAAGAGCATGCTATAGAAGCATTTAACAGAAGTTTACAATGTCTGGATGAAACACCAATCAAGAAAAAATGCCTGCAAGAAAAAAAATACCCTGAAGAGAAATATAAAAAAGCCCAAGAAGTATTTTGAGCAAAATTATTAAAGTTAAGTCCTGCGTCGGAACCAAAGGATATTTCATCTCCCGAACCAGAAATTATAAGACAGTTGAAAGAAAAATTTCATTCCACAGAAAATAAAAGCAGAAGAATGCAGATATTGATCACACTGCCTAAATCTTGGTCACCGAAACAAATTGAAACAGAATTTAGAGTTTCAAATTTTATGGCCAGAAAGGCTTTTTCTAGTAAAAGAAAAAGGTATGTTTTCTCCTGATCCAAAGCCAGGAAAGATTTTAGACAAAAAGACACAGCAAATTGTATACAAGAAATTTATGAGAGTGGCGATGTAAGCCGCCAACGACTTAGTTTCCATTAAAATAGATAATAAGCGTCAACAGGTACAAAAAAAAAATTGCTTCTGAGTAATTTGCGTGAATTGCATACTCTTTTTAAAGAGAGATTTCAAGAGAAAAAGGTGGGGTTCTCAAAGTTCTGTGAACTTTGCCCTAAGCACTGCATTCTTGCAGGAGCAAGTGGCACACATTCTGTTTGTGTTTGTACAATACATCAGAATGTTACACTGATGACACAATGCAAGTTACCTGAATTAACAGGAGACACTGGGGGTTGCAACACATAAACCACACTTGAAACTTTTGATGTGGATGGTCTGCTCGCATCCATCTTTTACTTTGCTTTTACTTTAAAACCCAGGAAAGAAACACAATTCGTTACCCTTATTAAATTTTAGTTACTTTTTAACTAATTATAATTAGTTCATTAACATTTGCAGTGTTTGTAAGACCAGGGATAACATTTTAGACAGACAAAATAAACAATTCCTCAGTCACTGATGGTGCATTTAGTAACGTCCTTCTATGTTATTTATTTTTTATAGTGATTCCATAACTTTCAGGATATATAGAAAAATAATGTTTGTTAAACATATATTTCTTTCAGATTTTTAAAAAAACACATATTTTTTAATAGTGTCATGTGGCATATCAAATGAAAGCCCAATTCAAGATTTTTAAAATGAGCCATAATTCATGACCCCTAGCTCTACTAGAACCCGAGTAATTGGCAGTTAAGGTTTGCTCAGATGATGAAATTTCATGTTGTTTTTTTGAAATTTCAAAAATCAATAACTCAAAAACGGATGCATTAAAAATTCTAAAAAAATCATGTTTGTTTATATTGATGAATACTTCAATTATACCAAGTTTCATAAAAATAAAAAAATGTCGGGTTGTGAGCCTTGTTGGTTTGACACGGAATGACCCAATTTACTAAAATAGTGGGTTTTGGTTAAATGAAACTTGACTTCAAACATGTCATGTGTCACTTGGTGCACATAGACGTTCATCTGCTATCCATTCAGTTGGTTAACATCAGCACCAGTCCTTGTATATTCCATGGTATATGTATCAGAGTACATCTTAAACTATATTTGCAGGTTTATTTCATTAGGTCGAACCAGCCCCTGCCCAAATTTCAACTACGTATTTGGACTCCTTGTTCACGTGTGGCTGTGCCTGGCTCGAATGTGGACTTTTCAGCAGGTTTTTGTAATACATGACTAATGACAAGCAGCGTACAGTTTTATACGTATTTCCAGTTATATTTGATATTTATTACGTGTAGAAATGAATTTAAAAATGTTTTTGTGTGACGTATACCGCCAATTTACATATCTGACATTCCCCGCTATGGTGCAAATTAGCACTCGCCAGATGGCGATTAACTGGCAACTTTGGCGATTAAATTTACTTTAGTGGTCGCCAGTTTAGCAATTTGTTACTTTTAATGCCAAATTACAAAAGTATAATTATTCAGAAGTAAAGGTAGGAAGTGAAACTACTCTTAACTAGGGATGGCAAAAAAAACCCTCGATGTTTTTGAACATCGAAGCTTTGCCACCGATAATAATCGATGTTTAAACCTCGATGTTGCAGAACCCTTTTAGTGTGACGCGGTTGATTCTGCCTGCGCATGTTGTGGTAAAAGCGCAGTGGGCTGAATGATCAGCCCTCGATTTTGACCCGAGTAGTTGCCAAATCAGACAGCAGATATCGGTGTGAATGATCATATAACTTATTAATCATATTGTTTTGAAATGAAATCTCCACGAATCATACCGTCAAACAGCAATATCATTGAAGAAATCAGGAGACTATTTTTACAGTAAGAATCACCTCATAAATTCGTGTTTGCAGCTTTCCGCCCACTTTCGCTGCGTGACGAGAGGAAGGCTAATTTAACTAAAACTTTTCCAACAGTTAAGGCAGGGCTGTTCACAAGGGATTGTTGGTGAATCATAGAACCAAAGAATATAAAGCTTCTTGTTACACTGTCAAAAATACTTAATTTAGAGCCCTGTTCAAAGTGCAAAAACACGCAACTCGTGGTCCAGTGACAACGGCGTGTTTATTTTTCTTAAGGACTTTGCTGCACAGGAGAACGGAATATGTTTTATTATTAGAAACTATTCACATTATTCATTTCTTTTTCCCCAAACCAACCGACACAATCTTAAAACTCAACAAATTACGAATCCCCTACATCTTTTTCCATATTCGTGTGTTAGCGGAAGACAAACTTTATTGACAGCTTGTTCCTCAGTATTTGCAGATGTATGTGTTGAATCACCTTAGAATAACATCAACCTGTAAAGAAATCTTGAAACGGCTAGTTCTAGAGAGATTGAAAGTTTGTCAAGTGATAGAGCTGAATTTGAACCACTTTAGAATAACACCAATCTGTAAGGGTATATTCAAAATTAAATTAGTTATCATTATATTTCCTCTTTTTTTTTTTTTGGCAAAAAAATGAACAGTCTTTGAAAATTTGTTTTGAATTTGCAGTTTCTATTTTTTTAATATTTCACGCAGTTATTTTTTAAACAAAATTAAGTTATCTGAAATGTAATATATTAATATATATATTACGGGATAAGGTCAGGTGATGCGTAACATCACAGCCTCTCCTTGACAGATGTCAATACTGCCTTCTCGTGGTGCTTCCTGTTCCCACTAAAGGGACTCTGACGACCGCCAATAGCAGTATAACTATACCATCAGGATTAGAGGAAATGCTATCCACACACTCACCAACCCGCTTGGCCAGCGTGGTGAGTTATGACCAAACCCCTCCAAAATGACTCCACAAGATCTTGGCCCTCAGTCTCCAGCAGCTGGAATGTACCTGGCCAAGGCAGCGGCCAGTGCGACATGAAGGCAGAGGGTGCCAAGAATCCCCGGAGGACCGAACTAGGCTGCCATCTGATGCTGACCTTGGCTACATATAATGGACACTCCCTATCTTCTGATTCAAGGCTTCTTGAATTGGAAGAGGAACTACAAAAGATCAAGTGGGACATCGTCGGGCTAAGTGAGGTAAGGCGAAAAGGAGAAGATCTCCTTGAACTGAAAAGTGGACATCTCTTCTACTATCATAAGACAGATACTGTCAGAACTAGTGGTGTTGGATTTATAATAAACAAGAAACTCAAGGATAAAGTTGTAGAAGTTGAAAGTTCTACAGGCTCAGATTGCTCAAACTTATGCACCCACCACAAGTCATCCTGAAGAAGAAATTGAAGAATTTTATGAGGAAATTCGTCATCTAAATAATAAAGGTAAGCAGCACTTGAAGATAATTATGGGAGATTTCAATGCAAAAAATAGGGCAACGGCAACAGAATGAAACTTCAGTAGGTAAATTCGGTCACGGCAACAGAAATCAGCGTGGAAATACTCTCGTTGAGTTTGCAGAGGCAGAAGGGTTTTTCATCTTGAACTCCTCTTTCAAGAAAAAGCCACACAGGAAATGGACATAGAGACATCCAAATGGGATGACAAGTGAAATTGATTTTATGTGTAACAAAAAATTTGTCATAGAAGACTGCAGTGTGCTAAACAAGTTCAACACAGGTAGTGACCATAGATTGGTGAGATATAAGATGCACCTCAACACTAAACTCGAACGTGGCAAGCTCATAAGACAAACAAAATTTATTGACCTAACCAACCTTAAAAACACCATAATACCTTCAAGTTGGAACTGAAGAACAGTTCTCTACTTTAGAAGGCCTAACATCGGAAGAAGTGGATATTTCTGAAGTTAACAGAAAAGTAACCAAAGCTCTTATGGAAACAGCAACAAAATTAGCTGGGTCTAAGAACAAGTTGCATGTGAACAAATTATCAGGAAAAACCAAAATGTTGATGCAAAAAGAAGAGAGATGAGAACAACTAAAGAACATGTGACTTCCCCAAAGTGGAATATATAGAGCTATGCAAGACAGTACGAAAAAGTATCACTGAAGACGTAAGGAAATTCAACTGTGAACTAGTGAGGAAAGCAATTGAAAACAACCAAAGCCTAAAGATAGCAAAGGGACATCTCAGTAAGGGAAGAAAACAGATTATGGCTCTGAGAAAAGAAGATGGTTCTGTAACAAGAAATAGAGGCGAAATCTTGACAAGAGTGAAAGCTTTCTACTCCAAATTATATGAAAGGGATTATACATGTACTCCAGACATCATGAAAGGTACCAGTACCAGAGTTCTTCCAGTCCTCCCAGCAGAAGTTGCACATGCAATCAAGAACATGAAGCGGAGAAAAGCTCCAAGAGAAGATGGAATTACTGTAGACATCATACAAGAAGCAAGTGGAGAAATCGAAACAGTACTCACATAAATTTTCACTCGATGCCTTAATGAAGAAAAGATTCCTGAGGATTGGAACAACGCTACATCCTGCTACATAAAAAAGGTGACATTGAGGATCTCAGGAACTACAGACCTATCAGTGGTTTATAAAATCTTCACTAAAGTTCTTTCACACCGCTTAAAGGTAACACTGGACATGGCTCAACTGAGAGAACAAGCTGGATTCAGGAGGAGCTACAGCACTATTGATCATATCCACGTACTGAGGGAATATGAACTTCCATTGTGCATGGCTTTTATCGATTATGAAAAAGCCTTTGATTCGGTGAAACCATCAGCAGTTACAATGGCTCTCAAATCCTGCGGTATTGAAGATGCATACATTAATATTATTAATAACATCTATGAAAATGCAAGTGCAAAGATTCTGCTGTTTGAAAATACAACACACACACAAATTGGAAAGGGAGTGAGACAAGGTGACACCATATCTCCGAAGCTCTTTAATGCCACATTGGAAAATGTTTTTCAATCACTGAACTGGGAAAACAAAGGGAAAAAGATTAATGGAGATTATCTAACCCACCTTCATTTTGCCAATGACATAGTCATTTTTGCAACTACCCCATCAGAGCTGAAGAGTATGATCCAGGAACTTGCTGACAAGAGTAAAGAGGTGGGATTAAAAATGAACTTTCAGAAGACAAAATTGATGTTCAATGCTTTTACAAGAAATGAAGATTTATCGATTGATGGAGAAAAGCTGGAGATAACAGACACGTACGTTTATCTTGGACAGCAGATATCAAGTGAGGGTCACATTGATGAAGAAATTAATCGGCGTACAAAACTTGCCTGGAGAGCTTTTGGAAGAAACAGCATAATTTTCAAGAGCAATATGCCATTATGTCTTAAAAGAAAAGTGTTTGATCAATGCATCCTTCCAGTGCTTACGTATGGTGCAGAGACGTGGACCTTAACTAAAAGAGACATACAAAGGCTGCAGACAACTCAAAAAAGCATGGAGAGGTGCATACTTGGTGTAACCAGGAGAGATAAGAAGAGGAACTCGTGGATCCGAAAAATGACAAGAGTGGAAGACATCATGATCAGAGTTAAATCCCTGAAATGGCAATGGGCTGGACATACTGCCAGAAGGACAGATCATCGATGGACAGCCGAAATTCTAGATTGGATTCCAAGGGACAGGAAAAGACCCAGAAGAAGACCACGTGGGAGATGGGTGGATGAAATTCGAAAGTATGCGGGAGTGACATGGAGGAGACTGGCACAAGACAGACCGTTGTGAAGGAAACTTGATGAGACCTTCATCCAGCAGTGAATTGATAATGGTTGACAATGATGCTGATGATGATGATATATATTACATTTATAGAAATGTTAAAAAAATCTTAAAGTTCAGGGAAAAATTTCTGCCAAAAATATTAAAATTTATGGAAAGTACAGCATTTTTTCTTGAAGCTTGCAATTTCTAAGAAAATGGTTTAGCATTTCTGGCATAGGTGTAACCAATAGTCCAAGCCAGGGGTGCACAACCCGCGGCCCTCAAAGTCAGTTTATGCGGCCCGCGGATAAATATTTTATACTATTGAAAACGTGAATGTATATATTGTGAATGATGAGATTTTTCCCATTATTGTAGGCCCTAGTTGAAATAAGAAAATTATAAAAATGTTTCGTTAACTAGCAAATTTTCCAACAATGAAAAGTTTTGTTGAAAGTTCTGAATTCCATGTAAATGTGGCTAAATATGCATCTCTTGTAGTGGACCTTCACAATGAGTTTAAAAGACGATTTGAAGATATAAGAAAATTTGAGGTTTTGTTTTATATGTTTTCTCTACCATTCACTACTGACGTTGCGTCAGTGCCACTAGATTTCCAGATGGAATTAATTGATCTTCAGTGTAACAATGAGTTAAAAACAAAATACTCTGAAGTTTCTCTCCTAGAATTTTACAAAAATTACTTACCGAAAGAAATGAAATTGCTCCAAGATCATGCTTTAAAAACGGCAGCGTTGTTTGAAAGTACCTACTTATGCGAGCAATCGTTTTCTTTGATGAAACAAATAAAGTCAAAGTGTCGTTCCCGTTTAAGTGATACACTATTGGAGGGAAACTTGCACATTACCATCTCTAACATTGAACCTGATATTGACAGACTATTGAAAAATAAACAATGCCAAGCATCTCATTAGGAGCATTAGGTTACTACTTGATTTGATGGTCAGTTTGACGATATACTGATTTTAATTTTTTATATACTTTGATGTTAAGAATTCTGTTTTTTGTAAAATTAAAAATTTTACAACCTTGTGATAGTATTATTTTATTTTATATACCCCTAAACCTTTTCCAATTAGGAGTAAGTTGATTGTAAATCAGTAATTTGATAACTTAATAACGCAATTTGCCAAAAAACTTCAAAAATGGATTTAAACCATTTAGAGGACACAAAAATGGTATTGAAACACATTTTTTGTCTGCTGGTAAAATAGGTTATTCAGATAACAGTAAAATTAGCTTTAGCGGTAGGGTTTGGCAAGTGCCTATGTGAAAAGGTAACTTGCGGCCCACCACTTATTATGTAAAAATAAACTTGGCCCCCACTTATAAAAAGGTTGTGCACCCCTGATCTAAGCGATGGCTTCTGATCATTCGTTCTAAAAAGGGTCCGGGTTCGATCCCGGGGGAGACATTAATGTTGTGTTTGTCTTACAGAACTGGCTCTCTCCCTTCTTTGGAACCAGTGGCCCTAAATTAGGGATGGGCATTGAGTGCCCATTATAGCCCATTGAGCCCATTGTAGCCCTTATAGCCCATTGAGTGCTGATGGTCGTTAAACCTCCAATAAAAAAAAATTGCTCATGATAATTGTTAGACCTCCAATTAAAAAAAAAAGAAAATTCTTGCATAGACACACACACATTACATCTAGCTAAAAGGGCTTAAACTTCAGTGTTTCAGAAGCTGATACACTGAAAAAACATCGAGGTTTCATTACCGATGTTTGAAACTGGTAAAGAATATTTTCTGCCTAAAGTAAATGAATTTCTTTTTGATGGATTCTTGTAAAGAGGAAGGGTATATCATATTTTTATGTCATGATTTGGCTGTTTGGGTTGAAGTTTCGTCGACGAAATAGAGTTCTTTTCCTCAATGCTACAAAAACAAAACAAAAAACATCGAGGTTTCCACCGATACACGATACACCCTGTAGCAAAAAGTTCCTGATTAGTCTGCAACAGATATGGTGCCACGAAATAATCTGTGAATGGTCAAGATAGATGGGGGGGGGGAGGAAATTGCGCCGGTAGAAATTTAAAAATAAAGAAAAATCCAGAACACTCTGCCCTCTGTACCTAAAATTCTGCCTCCATTTTCTGGCTGAAACAAAGAATTATGGAATAAAATTATATATAATAACAATACAAGAAAGTGAGAACATCGCCAGAAGAAAAAAAAATTGAAATTAAGAGAGAAATCGTCACTATCTTACTTCTGGTTTCAGAAAAAAAATTTAACTTTCGATCTTAAATGCAATCATATATGTAATTAAATTATGTTTAAACAATAATACAGTACAGGGGAAACACAGCAGGGTTGGGAGAGGGGAGAGAAAAGAATACGATTACGGGAGAAATGGCATACTTTAGCACCAGTCCAGCATTTTTGGAAGAATTTCCTCAATTTTGAAGCTGAAGTACAGATATTTATAGAATAAAATGATATTTAACAGCCACATGGAGCAGAGAGAAAACAGCGCGAGAAAAAGAATTCAAGATTACAGGTATTCGTCCGACTTCTGTTTTCGGAAATTATTGCCTCCATTTTCAAGCTGTGTAACACCAACATTTATGCAATAAAGGGGTATTTAAGAACAATATCGGGCAGAGGGAACATCATGAGGGGGGGGGATTGCGATTACAGGAGGAATCTTCCCTCCGTCTAACTTCCGTTTTCAGAAAGTTTTGAAAGACTGAATTCCATCCCCAAACGGGAAACTTACCTCCATCATTGGGAGTCTGCAAGGAAGGGATTAAAAGGGTTCTGGGGTGTCGTTTTTGTCTGCAGGACCAAAATAAAATCTGCAATGTCCGTTGCCGCGATTCTGTTACGGGGCCGATACATAGAACATTTTAACAGACGAATAAAGGTAACTTGATCACGCTAGTTATGTTACAAGAAAAGAACTTTTACAAGAAAGTTCGTAAGTTGGGAGCTTTCGACCTTATCTTAGGTCTTCATCACACCAATGGAGGACTAAGATTGTTGCCAGATTCTGCATTTGAATTTTTTTCTATTTTTGTTGCCAAAACTTAGAATTGATCTCCAGATAAAAAAAAATAGAAAAAAAAATCAAATTTAGAATCTGGCAACAATCTTAGTCCTCCATTAGCGTGAAGACCTAAGAAAAGGTCGAAAGTCTCCCAACTTGCAAACTTTCTTGTAAAAGTTCTTTTCTTGTAACGTAACTAGCGTGATCAAGTTACCTTTATTTGTTATTATTGGTTACTTGATCTGAATTAGTGAGTAATCACCGTTATACTGAGCAGCGATTTTACCCACCGATGTGACCATTTACTGCTGCAGATTGAAAATTGCGTTTTCATTGGCTTATTAGCAAAAATACGGAAACATGGCAAATTTCCACCGATACTATTAATGTATTGGGAATGAGTAAGCCCTGAGGGGGAAAGATTTACAAAATAGTTTTTATTTCACGCAGTGAGTGGCTTCTTTTATGTTCAGATAAAGCCATCCATGTAAACAATAGCTGTCGCATTAAAGTTCCTATTAATCTCCCCCCCTCTCTTTTTTTTTTTTTTTTTTTCTTTATGCTGAAGATTTCTTTTTGGCCACTAACTTTGTTTGGATTTACTGGCCACTTAGCTAAAATTCCAGTCTGCACCTATATCCCCAGCGTTGTCATGTGACCGTAACTGGTCCAGAGTATAAAATGTGACACAGAAGTTTGCCCAACAGTCAAACGCACTTGCACATTGGTAGATGAAAGATGGCAAGCGATACTGCCTTCATAACGAATTTCATCAAGGAAAAAGTGCTACAAAAGCATTGATCTTTTCTGTTCTGGGGGAGAATATTGTATCGAAAATCACGTGTGAGTTTTGGTTAGATGGTTTAAAGCAGATGATTTTGATGTTAGTGATTGAGAATGTAGCAGCGCCCCACAGAAGGTTGCACATGAGGAATTACAAGCATTGCTGGATGAAGATTTGTCTCAAACTCAAAAAGAACAAACTGAACAACTGGGGTAACTGAACAAACCACTTTCAATTGTTTACACGCAATGGGAAAGATTCAGAAGGATGAAAAATGGGTGCCGCATGACCTGAGCCAGGGGAACAATGATAAGCATGTCATAAAGTGTTTGAATCTGTTGAATAAGCAACACTGAAAGTCTTTCCTGTGGAAAATCGTTACGGGTGATGAAAAGTGGATATTGTATGACAATCTCAAACGCCAAAAACACTAGGTAGACCCCGGTGAAGCAATGACTTCGACACCAAAACTTAATATTAACTCTAAGGAAGTTCTGCTGTGCATCTGGTAAGATATGAAGGGTGTGCTCTATTATGAACTATTGGAACAGGGTAAACTGTTACTGCTGATTGTTACAAGCAACAATTGCTGCGATTGAACCAGGAAATCTGTAGGAAATGGCCATTCACAGGCAAAGGATTGCGTCCTGTGAAATTACTGCATGACAACTCTAGGCCGCATGTCGTGAAATCGGTTGAGGAAGCGTTCTTGACGCTTGGCTGGGAAGTTTTGGAGCACCCGGCGTATAGTCCTGACATAGCCCCTTCAGATTATTATTTGTTCCGATCGATGCAACATGGTTTGTCTGCTGTGCTGTTCCAGACTTGTGACAAAGTGCAAAAATGGGTTCACAATGAAGTATTCTTCATAGCTGGAATCCATCATCTGCCCGACTGATGGTGGTAGGTGGTAATGGCGGCGCATATTTTGATTCATAAAGGTATTGTTGTTTTCTCTCAAATTACATGTTGTGTCGTCTTAAAACATTTTCTAACTTATTAGTGCACTTAATACACTCTTATCTTCTATATTTGTGCCTTCCAAATTTTTGAAATAAAAAGAAGGATGACACTGAATTTTCAGTTGTAATCAGCACATCTTTTGAATTCTTTTTGATGTGCATTAATTTTTTCAAAGTTATTCAAAGTCAGTGCAACCAGTTAGAAAAAATCAACTGGATGTTTACAATTGATTAAACATCCAGAATAGAAACAGCTACATTACTTCCAACAGCGGCTAAAACGTATATTCCAAAAATTAACGAATGGTGCACAACATTTTTTTCATAGCAGAAGGATATCGAAGACAAACAGATTTTTAAATCGAACAGTTAAAAAAACAAATGTAGAACAAAACTTTATATAACTCTACATCTTCTAGCGGAATAATTTTGCATAATGGGAATGTTGAAAACAGGCTTAAAATATTCTTCATGGAAAAAGCTGTGCTAAGGAAAAAAGAACTTTTCGAATAAGTCTCCCGCAAACAGAGATATAGAAAAAAAAAAAAAAAAGGTATTGACCCTTACACCACGTCCTAGCGGAAAATCTGTGCATTATTTAAAGATGATAATGGTCCACATCCCTGTTGTTGTGAATGGCATACAGTAAAAAAAAAGTGATTTCTCAATAGGGTGTTTAGAAGTGAAGATACAGCTCCAAACAAAAGTACACAAGTGCCACCTACCGACAGAACTGTGTAGTGAAAAATTCCTCATATACTAACCTAAAGTGTTCTACAAAGTAAATGGCATCCGGTGTTGAAAGAATTTTTTTTAAATTGCACATGTAGAAGCAGAGATATTGGGGACCACAGATCAAACATTTGTGCCCCCTAGCCGCAAAATTGTACATTATTTTGGGAAGAAAATATGCACACAGTTTGCATAGTTAGTAGTATCTGACCGAAGAAAGAAATTTTTCAACTGGGTTTTTAGTGCCGCAGATATTGCTGTAAATGGAAATGCGAACTCGGATTTTCTGGTGGCAGACTTGTGCCTTAAGAAAAATTTGAAATTACTATGTGAGAAACCTTTCACAGTGGAAAGGCTCTCCAACAAAGAAAGAATTTTTCAAATTGGACTCTCAGAAGCAAAGAAATCGACAAATATATGATATACATCTACGCCCTCTGGCGGGAAAACTATGCATTATTTTTCGAAGAAAATATTCCTAAAAGGTTCTCCGATGTGAGTGGTATTGGTCAACGAAAGAATTTCTTCAATTGAGTTTTCAGGAGCTCAGATTTTGCTGCAAATACATCAGAATCAGAAATTAACACTTACGCCCCCTGGTGTCCAAACTGTTCTTTACCAAACATTAGAAATTATGTGCTGAACATTTTAAATCGGGAGCTGTATGCGATGGATTTTGTGGTTCCGCATCAATTTTCTGTTATGAAACAATCTTTCAGTGATAAGTGAATACTCGGTGCCTCGAGAAAATGTAATGATCAGAAACGAATACTCAAAACAAATTTTAGCTTGCACAAATTTGGATTTTCGATTATTAGAAAAATATATACTGTTTATTCTAACACTAATTCAAATCATTAGCATGAATAAATGAAGTTATAAAGAAAACAACAAGAGTAAATGAAACCCATCCCTACATTGGTCGTGCCCAAGTTATTGTACAGATCATGAACCTGTGCTCATCTGCACTCTGTATTCAATTTGTCGGAGATTCAGGCAAGATGCAGACTTTCCAGCATTGTTGCTCTTCTTGCAGGGAAGAAAGCATTCCAGGTGTGTTTCCCAGATGTAGAGTTATGGGTGGCCCCTCTAACTTTGTTTGCAAATATCTTTGCTATCAATCATCCGATTTGGGCCATATTTAAGATTTAGGTTTTTTTTTTTTTTTATGTGCTAAATAAAATGCGCATAAAATAACATATCCCTTATATGGAAAAATTCGGAGATAGAGATATAATTAGCATGCTAATTAGCTTAAATTAGCATGTTTCTTCGCATCATGTGATAATTCCCTGCGAGTCCTTTCCAACGGTACCTTACTTGTTTACGTGCAGCAAACGGTTCCGAAGTTAAGGGGGTGGCTCCCTTTTGTTTTTGTTTTTTTATGCCTGTACATGACTATAAATTAAAATGTGTATAACATGGATGAATCTGTTTTGCTTTATAGGATGAATACACCCAATAAATCAATTTCAAACAAAGATGAGAATAATTGCAGCAAAATTGTACACTGGTGTGCAAAAATTAATGACGAAGAGGAGAAATTAGCATAACAGCGGAACGAGCAGGCAGAACGGACCGAAAGACCACTCAGGAGATAGACTAGGGTCTGGTACGGTAATGCATGTGCATATATGCAGCATGATTGGGGGGGGGGGTGTCTGAAGGGTATAAAGCACATGGGCGGTGTACGCTCATCAATTCGGTGAAAGCTATTGCACAGTGTACATTAGTTTGAACGACGTCGAGTTGCTGCCGCCGTGTGATATGGCCAACAGGCAATCCAGTAGATGACATCTGGATGACTTGACCCGAGGTCGCGTCATTGGGAAGTTGGAAGAAGGTTGAAGTGTGACTAGTGTGGCCGAGGAGTTCGGGATTGCTCACAGCATCGTTCCACGAGCTTGGAGAGCATTTCAAACGACAGAAACAGCTGTCCGAGAGTTTAGCAGTGGTCATCCGCGAGCAACCATGGAGGCGAACGACCGGTATATTGTCCTACAGGCAAGAAGAGACAGACGGCAGACAGCTGGAGAAATCGCAAAGCACATGCAACAGGCAACTGGACGTCCATTATCGCGTTTTACCGTGGCCAGGAGGCTGGACAAAGGTGGTCTATTTGCACGACGACCTGTACAGTGTGTGCCATTACCGCCTGCTCATTTGAGACGGCGTTTTCTGTGGTTCCAGGAACACAAGAACTGGACACATCAGCAATGGGGTCGAGTTCTCTTTACGGATGAGAGCCGATTTAGTGTGACGAGCGATTCTGGACATATACACATTTGGAGAGAGCAAGGAACGCGCAATCATACCTCCAATATCATTGAAAATGACCGGCTTGGAGGTGGCGGAGTTCTCCTTTGGGGCGGTATCATGCTTGGTAGCCGTACTGACCTCCACATCTTCCAAGGAGGTTAAGTCACTGGTGTCCGCTATTGTACCGAGGTTCTCCTGCCTCATGTGCGTCTGTTTAGAGGTGCTGTGGGTCCTGATTTCCTCTTCATGGACGACAACGCTACACCTCATCGTACAGTGGCTGTCGCAGAGCTGTTGGAGAGTGAAGATATTCAACGTATGGATTGGCCTGCAAGGTTCCCGGACCTAAATCCAATCGAACACGTGTGGGACCTTCTTGGGAGACGCTTGGCAGCACGTCGCCAGCCGCCAGCAACAATTCCGCAGCTGCGATTGGCGCTACAAGAGGAATGGGCCGCGACGACTGAACAGCTCCTTGACAAACTCGTCCTCAGCATGGACAGATATTGTAAATCCTGCAACGCAATCAGGGGTGATCATATCCCCTACTAAAGACTGGATTTTTCTTGGCAGCCGCCTGTCACATGGACGTTTCTGTCTTCTGTCCAGTTGTGCTTGAAGCTACATTTTCAATATAGTGCCTTTGTATCCTTTGGATTCCTTGTTTGGACGGTTTTGCTCACTTGTCCCATATTGTTACATCTTGGGGATCATATGGTATGCTTTGAGTCGATGTGGAGCACTTTTGCACGACGTTACATTCGAAAAACCATCTCGTCCTTAATTTTTGCACGCCAGTGTAGATACAATAACACTTCACCATGTAAATATCGATGATCAGCAATAACGGTGTAAGATGTTTCCAGGTGAACAGCTCTTTTAATGCATTGTGGGTTAAGGTTCTGTATAACTGTGATGCTGAGCACATGATTTTAACTACTTTTCTTAAAACCTGCCTGGTGTGGCATTAGGCCTTATTTGTCTTGTCTGCATGCTTGAATTTCTGTGTGTTAGTGCTTTGCTGCTGTTGTTATTATTATTATTATTATTTTACCAATTTATTTTTCTTTTCTAGATGGCAGCACAAAACCAAGTACCACAGTTTGCAATTCGTTTGCTTCGTAAGGGATGTGCGAATCGACCATTTTATCACATTATAGTTACTCACTGTAAAGAGCTTTGTACTGAGCCAGGATTAGAGCAGTTGGGAACTTTTGATATTATGCCAAATGAAAGAAATGAGAAGTTATTGGCTGTTAATGTTGAACGTTTGCAGTATTGGCTAGGTCAGGGGGCAACTGTTAGAAGGCAAGCTGGCGTATTACTAGGTAATGAACAGTACAATTTTGTCATTTTGCATTATTAATGTTACACTCCTCATCATTTATAGCCAAAGTGTATACAATACTGTATTGTTATTCCAGATACAAGGCTGTCTTAAATGTGAGATTACTGCACATTGAGAAATTGTATGGGTAATTGTTTTGCAAGAACTACATCAGCAAAGTTCGAATTTTAGGGAATCTAATGGCTGAAATTGAAATCTCTGGGCATTTAAATGTGATTCCAAGTAGTGGAAGAAAAATGCTATGTAGTTGTTACTTAGTAAATGAGTTTTTGTTTGTTTGTTTTTAAACTTGTATTGTATTTGCATGCCCACATCTAAAAGAGGTGAAAGTCGCACTGATGAAGGCAATAGTAATGTCTGAAATATATTTGCCTTAAACATTTTATACATAACTTAGCGTGTTCTACACTACCTTCTTCTTCATTTGTTTGTTAGTTACGTGCATTGCCTTCCACTCATTTATTTACTGACCATCTGTCAGAGATGGATCCAGGTTCAAATCATGGTGATGTATGGATGTTTGTTTGTCTTATGGCGCCGGTTCTTTCCGTTCTGGAACCAGTGGCTCTGAATTAGAAACGGGCAACTGCTTATAGCCTATCAAGTTGCCTGCGGTGGTTATTAAAGCCCCAGACCCGACAACAAAAATTGGACATAGATAAAATCCCTGTTCGTTGCGTGAGCAATTTATTTGTACAGTCGAACCCGCTTAATGGAATAGCCTATTTTTCATAAGAAAATATTCCAATAAGTGGAATATACCATTATCTGGGATCTCTCCAAATAAATGCACATACGAATGCATTTATACATACGAACTCAAGTACAGTACATATAACACGTACGTAGTGACATAGTGAGGGGGAAATGTTTGAAGAATGGATAAAAGCTAAGTTAAATGTTGCTTTTAGTGACTTAAAATTTTATACAGTACAGTACTGTACATATAATAGCATACAATTTAATAAAATGCATTGTGGTACATACACTGAAGAGCCAGAAAAAAACTGGTACACCAGTCTAATACTTGGTAGATCCCCCGTGGGAGCGCAGAACTGCAGGAATATGACGGGGCATGGACCCCACTAGCTTCTGGAAATATGCTGTAGGCAATGCACACCATACTTCCTGCAGAGCATTCCACAATTCGGGTGTATTCCGAGGTCTCAGATTCCTGTGTTCGATAGCGCATCACAAATGTGTTCTATCAAGTTCAGATCTGGGACTTGGGTGGGAATGGCAACACCCCAAACTCAGATGAATGCTCCTCTAACCATAATGTGGCGTCCAGACACTTGTGTGGAAGACGCATTGTCCTGTTGGAACAGGCCCAACCCAGCAGCATGAATGCAGGACATGAACGGGTGTATCTCGTCAGAAAGGATGTGCACATAGCGTTGGCTGGTCACAGACGTTTTTAGACGTACCAGGGATCTCAGTGAAGTCCAGCTAAACACATCCCATGCCATTACGGACCCTCCACCAGCCGGTACAGTTCCCTGTTGACAGGTGGGATCCATGGCGTCTTGGGGTTTGCGTCACACACGAATCTTTCCATCTGCCCAATACAGTTGGAAACGCGACTCGTCAGACCAGGCTACTTGCTTCCAGTCATCAAGTGTCCAGTGGCAGTGTTGCCGTGCCCAAGCGAGGCGCAAAGTTTTGTGTCGTGCACCTATCAAGGGGACTCGAGTTGGGCGTCGGCTCCCAAAGCCCATATCGTGCAGGGTACGTTACACAGTCCGGACGCTGATGCTTGTTGAGGCTCCAGCATTGAATTCTGATGATACCTGCGAAAGTGTTGCATGCCTATCGCATGAAACGATTCTTGACAGCAGATGATGGGCACGTTCACCCAATGTCTTGTTACGGCCACACTGGTATTGTAGGTTGGAGGTTTTGCTGGAATTCTTGTAGTCATGGTCAGGGGTGCAGAAAATTTTCAGGGCCCAATATTTCCCAGAACAAGATTTTGTTGTCCGAAATTTCCCCCAAAACTGTAGCGGATTTTCATACAAGTTTAAACGATTATTAGAGTATATTGATAATTAAGAACTATCCTTAAAGCCTATTACTTAAAATTTTGAAAAACAATATTTATTCCAATGAATAAATAAAATACAATCTTACTTTGATGGGTGCCATCAGTTGTCACCAAGAAATGGCAGCCTTCCCGTCTCTTATGTGAAGGTTGTCAATCACCTTTGATGCCTTTATACACCTTGAGACGAAGTGCTGAAGAAAATGATGTGAAATCACCATGTAAATGCCTGTCCAAAGATTCTTTTTAAAGTTGTGAAGCCTTATGGTCCATTCCAAGAAATTAAGACTTCATTAAAAAGGGTGTCGGACTGGATGTTCCGATTGTGTAGGTGGTTGCCAATTACAGATCCAACTGATTCACAAATAGCTTCACTACATATTTTAAAACAGTTTTTAATTATGTAAATTATTTCAGGGATATCGGCATACACTTCAGGGTTAGTAAATGCTCCTATTATTATTGTGTTATCCTGGATGATTAAATTTGGTTTTTGATTCTCATAAGTTTTTTTTTTTTCCCAGGGCAAATATTTCTCCAAAGCTGCATTAATTTCTCCCGAACCTCGTTCGTGTATTCGGCCATATTCTGCAGCCCTGGTCACGGTACACCCTTGCAATGGTCGTCAGTGAAAATCCAAACTTAGTTTTTACCTCTGAAGTACTATGGCCTATCTCACGAGCGCCAACTATGACACCATGTTGAAAATCGCTTAAATTGTTATTATTTGTCCTTCTCATGCCGAAAACAGCTCTGACAGCTGGTAAGGGTGTGTATCGCTTTATATACGCACTGGCGGACGCAACAGAGTATGCGCATAGGTGATGTTGCTATGTATTTTGCATAAGCTCGTCTGTACCAGTTTTTCTGGCACTTCAGTATATATGTACAGTGCTGTAGGTGTAACATTCATGGCTTGGCAAAATAATCAGTTATTTTACATTCCGTAGATGCCAACTAGTACGGATTTTCCGTAATTTTACGGATTTTTGGTTGCTGTTACGGAAGTACGGAAACACCGCTGAAATTATGGAAAATCGCGATTTGATTTAATTTTCTGAGATAGAAAGCAAATTTTCATCAACTTAAAATTTTTTTGTTGGTTCTTCAAGTTTTTCTGGGGGAAAAAATTAAATGCTAATTCAGGGCTGCCAGACCTGCGCCACACCAGCCCGTGCCAAAACGTTGTTCTTGCGCCATTCTGCAAAAAAATCGCCATTTCGACGAAATCTGCGGCAATTTTCCCGAAAAGTTAAAATTTACCGGTCATCGATATTTTAGCGGTATCTTACGACATTCGAAATCGATTCAGCGGTTAATTCGTACGTGAGATTCTTCCGCGGATTAGCGGAGTCCCAACCGTTTTTTTTAAAGTAATTTTCGGGATATTAGTTTTTTTTTTTGGGGGGGGGGGGGGGTCGTATTCCATCTGGGGACTTTGTTTTGTCTTTTTAAACGTTCGGAAACGGAAGTTAAAGTGCAGATTTTTCCTGTAATCATATTTTTTTCTCGCGCGATGTTGCTTCTGTTCAGTATTGTTAAATATAATTTCATTGCATAATTTCAGCTTGAAATTGTAGGCAATGATTTCCGAAAACAGAAGTTAGGCCGCCCGAAAATTTCCCCGTAATCTTCGGCGACAAGATTCTCACGCCGATTCGAGAAATTCTGTTTTTTTTTGTTATACTGGTCGGCATGAAAATCGGCCCTGACACCATTCCTGCTGATTCTTATGTAAAACGACCTCCTGAATCCGTATATGACCCCCATTTCCCCCCATCACCCACCGTTTTCGGGGGAGCCCCCCTAATTTTATCACTTTCCGATAATTTGGAGGTATGAAAAGGAATTGTTTCAGCCTTTACATTTCTTCTGAGGGGCTACAGAGGTGAAAAGTTATAAAACATGAACATCTGTATCAAGGAGGTAGATTTGGGGGATCCCCCCACCCAATTGTAAAGAAATCATTACAAATGATTGATTTTTCCGGTTTTTTTGGCAATTTTTTCACTTATTTGCTACATATTCCAGCGCCTCTTATCCTCCCCCAAAAAACCCGCAAATAATAAAAATACATAGCAACAGTAATAAAAAAATATATAGCAACAGTTCAGAACATTCACTCTACCACGCTGGCTCTCTCAATACCTCACGCGAACAGGTTTGCACGGGCTTTGACAAGGTCAAACTTGCATTGCTCTTATCACGATAATCCTGCACTTGTAAGCATTATCTTCCCTCAGTTGATCTGTAGCAATCGTTGAGTCTACTTGTCGGTGTTCTAGGCGGGGATTCTGTGTTTCCAAGTTGTTTAAATTGTGTCAAACGGTAGAAATTTGTTTAAACCGGCCTTTTCCAAGTGAATAACAGTATGCGAGTGTAATTTGTGATTAATATAGAGCATTTATTTACTGTTTAATTATGCCACGCGAGTGTATAAATCATCCCGATAGATTCTGCTATGTTTGTGGGGAATTGACTTTTAAAGCGCAACGAAAACCCCTTTCTCCGCTTCTTAAAACTGCTTATAAATTTTACTTTGATTGCAAAGTTGGCGATCAGGACAAGAATTGGGCTCCCACAGTTTGCTGCACTACTTGTTACAGTAGCTTGACCAAATGGCTCAAAGATACCCGTAAATCAATGCCATTTGCAGTGCCCATGGTTTGGCGCGAACCTCGCTGTCATCTCACAGATTGTTACTTTTGTATGACTTCCATCGTCGGGTTATCTAGCAACAAAAGTAAGCATACAATTCAGTATCCTAATATCCCTTCAGCTCTAAGACCAGTTCCTCACAACGAATCATTGCCAATCCCAGTGCCCCCAAAAACCTATACTCTAGAGCCAGAAACGGATGTGACATACTTTGAGCCACAGCTTAGACCATCACGATACGTCCACCGATGATGAAGAGTGTTCTGCTGATTCAGCTCATCTAAAACCTCACCTCGTTACTCAGTCGGAATTGAATGATCTTGTCAGGGATTTGGAGTTACCTAAGACTAAATCTCAACTTCTTGGATCTCGACTTCAGCAGTGGAATCTCTTAGAAAAGGGCGTAAAAATCTCTTCTTACAGGACCAGACAGTCAACCCTGCAATTACTTTTTTTGGAAGATGAAGGCTTAGTGTTCTGCTCTAATTCAAATGCATTGATGATAGAACTGAAGATGGCATGTGACCCAGACAAATGGCGACTGTTTATAGACTCATCAAAGACAAGCTTGAAAGTTGTCCTGTTGGCCAATTGGAATGAGTTACCATCAGTCCCGGTTGCATACTCTGTGGATATGGAGATGTACGAAAACGTCAGCCGAATCTTTGATAAAATCTGTTATCATGATTATAATTGGAAACTTTGCGCTGACTTAAAAGTTGTTGCTGTACTCGCGGGCCTGCAATCAGGATTCACAAAATACTGCTGCTTCCTATACGAATGGGACAGCCGAGCACGAGACAAACACAAACATTACATCGTACGGAACTGGCCTCTGCGAGAAAGTTTTACTCCCGGTCAGAAAAATGTTGTTCATGATCCTCTGGTTCTGAAGGAAAATATTTACTTGCCACCTTTGCACATCAAACTGGGATTGATCAAACAGTTTGTGAAAGCAATGGACAAGACAGGTGATGCATTTCAATTTTTGAAAAATAAATTTCCTCGTCTTAGTGAGACTAAAATCAAGGAAGGAGTTTTCGTCGGCCCCCAGATTAGACAACTTTTCAAAAATTCAACGTTTATTGAACACCTGAATTGAAAAGAAAAAGAGCTTGGCTTGCATTCCAAAACGTGTGTAAGAACATTTTGGGTAACAACAAAAGTGATGATTATGCCGCTCATGTCGAGGAATTGCTGTCAGCGTACAAGGCCATGGGGTGTAACATGTCTCTTAAAGTGCATTTCCTGCACTCACACCTGGACTTCTTCCCTGAAAATTTAGGAGCAGTTTCCGATGAACACGGGGAACGATTCCATCAAGACATCAACAAGATCGAGAGGAGATTTTCAGGGAAGTGGAATACGAGCATGTTAGCAGAGTACTGCTGGTGTTTGGTACGAGAAA
Organism: Macrothele yani; assembly: GCA_039090855.1. Lineage (NCBI taxonomy): Eukaryota > Metazoa > Arthropoda > Arachnida > Araneae > Macrothelidae > Macrothele > Macrothele yani. Next base: position 73,214,585 of record CM077001.1, read on the forward strand.
CTTCTACCTCAGGGTACAAAAGGAAAGCAAGCACCGAATGAAGGTACTTATTTTATTTATTTATTATACTTTACATTTGCATTTTACTTATTATATATTATTCTTTACAGCTAAAATAAATAATCCTTTTCACCCCTACAAATAAAATTCATGCCCATAACATATTATCGAAAATTGATAAAAAAAATCATAAAAATCGATCATTTTTAATGATTTCTTTACAATTTGGGGGTCAAATCCCCCAAATTCTACATCCTTGCTACAGATGTTCATGTTTTATAACTTTTCACCTCTGTAGCCCCTCAGAAGAAATGTAAAGGCTGAAATAATCCTTTTCATCCCTTCAAATTATCGGAAAGTGATAAAATTAGGTGGGGGGCCTCCCCGAAAACGGTGGGTGATGGGGGAAAACGGGGGTCGTATTCGGCTTCAGGAGGTCGTTTTACATAAGAATCAGCAGGAATGGTGTCAGGGCTCGAAAAAAAAAAAAAATTTGCCGACCAGTGTTATCATTTGGACCATGTACGAAATCGAGATCGAGGCATAACTGAACTTAAATTTTGGGAGGAGTGGTGGCAGCGGGGGGGGGGGGGTGTTTTCTCCGTTGGAGGACGGAATTTCATCCTTCGTAAACGGAAAGTAGACAGAGGTAAGATTTCTGTGGTAATCGTAATTTTTTTCTCGCGATGTTTCCTCTACCCAGTATTGTTAGATATCATTTTATTCCATAAATATTTGTATTTCAGCTTGAAAATGTTGGATAAATTTCCGGAAACTGAAGGCTTGAAAAACCGTTATTTCAAGCCATGTTTCCCGATTCAGCGATCGCAAAAAAATATTCGTGGGGAAGAACCAAGGCTCTACTGCACTAATTCAGCACATTTCCAGTGTTTCTACGAGTCACATTGTATCTGTAGTTAAAAAAAAATCCTTTTTCTATATCTACGGATGGAAGTAATGATGTTCAAGCAAATAAACTGTATCCCATTACAATAACATATTTTGACGAAAAAATAGGGAAAAATTCAACTGTTTTGTTATCATTGGTTGAATCAAGTAATAATACAGGTGAAAGAATATCAACGTTTTGAACAATGAGTTTGTTAAAAAAAATATCTCTTGGAGCAACTGCGTGTTATTTTCCTGTGACAATGCTAACACTATGATAGATCAAGTAAAAGGTGTTGTTTCTCACATAAAGGTTCAGCCTGCAATCATAGTGCAGCGATGTTCATGCCATTTAGTAAATTTACTGCACAGAAATCTGCTATGCAACTGAAAGGATTTAATGTTGAGCAGTTTCTGATACAGTTGTACTTTTTTTTGGAGAAAAGTTCAAAGAGGAAACACAATCTAAAACTGAGTCAAGCTGTTTGTGGTACTAAACCAAACAAAATTCTAAAGCATGTCAATACTCGCTGGTTATCACTTTTGGAATCCATTGACAGAATTTTAGAACAGTGGGAGGCTCTAGAACATTATTTCAGTGACAATGAAGAAACTAATTCACAGTATAAGAACCTTGCAAGTATGATTGGAAATCCTTCATCTAAACTTTATTGTCTTTTTTTATCTGCTACTCTTCCTTTGTTTACATCTGTTAACATGTTCTTGCACCGGGAAGCTTCGCTTGTGCATGTATTAAAAAGAAAACTTCATAGTCTGTTATGTGAATTGCTTGTACAATTTATCAAGCCATCAGCATTTGATGTGACAGCAACATCTCTTGCAGATGGAAATTTTGAAAGAAGGAGAAATCAAAAAGAAAACTGTGATCTCGTAATTGGGTCAAAAGCAAGATCTTATATAGGCACAACTGCGGATCTGAGTGAAGACACAGTGGCTACTTTTTATTCTGAGGTAAGGGAATTTTACAAGGCAGGCTGCAATTACATTTTAAGAAAATTTCCACTTAATGATGAATTTCTGAGTCATGCTGAAATTGCAGATGTAGCATTAAGGCAAAGTGTTTCTTTTGCATCAGTCCAATATATGTGTTCCCTGTTTCCAGTTTTGAAACCAGAAAAATCTGACAAGGTGGAATCTGAATTTGCTCACTACCAGTTTGAAATTTTTAACTGTGCTGTTACTTCTGAGAGAATGGATTAAGTGTGGCACAGAATTTCTTTAATGAAAAATGAAAGTGGCCAGTTGAAGTATGAATCATTAAGCAAAATTATGAAAATGATTTTAATAGTCCCTCATAGCAATGCAAGTACAGAAAGAATTTTCAGTATTGTGAAAAAATCCATGAATGAATTCAGACCTAATTTAAGTACTCATGTGCTGTATTCTTTATTAGTAGAAAAAATAAACAGCATTGCACACAGTGAACTGTGCTATCAGAAGAAGTTTTTGCAAATTGAACTAAGGAAGGCCAAAATGGCAACTGCAGCCAGTTTATCATAATAATTTGGCCAACATTCCAAGGAATAATTTTTCTTCATGTCTGGAGGTAATTTATTATATTTTTCTGGTAGACAGTATTTTAAATTTTCCCACTAGCAAATTATTTTTTATTGTATTATTATTATTATTATTATTTTGTTAATAGTTCTGACATTAAAATTTGTTGCAGTGTTAAATACCCAAATTTGGCGCTGTAGACTGGATTACTGAAAATTACTGAAAAAAAAAATTTGTTACTGAAAATTACTGAAAAATGAACATGTTGGTTACTGAAAACTACTTTTAGAGGTTGGCATCTATGCATTACTTTTTTTCAGAATTTAATAAATTTGTTACCTGATCTTCCAGTTTATAATATGCACAGAAGTCCACATTATTCTTATTTTTCAAAAAACATCTTAAAATGCTGCATGCATTATTCACTTCGCTATGAGAAGGTACTTCAATATACATATGATCATCTTTTATAATCTCATTTTTCAGGATTTCACTATCAAATATCTCTTCAAACACCTCCAAGTCATTATTAAAGTTTATTAAATTAGAAAAGTCATCTTCCTTCATTCCTTCAGGTGCGGGATCGAGGAGAGGTAAATTCACTTCTTCAAGAGTAGCATCTACCAAAAATTTACACTTAAAAAAACAGTTTTTTATGCTTTCTGTTGAAATTGCATTCCATGATTTTATTCATCATGTGAACCACAGTAAGTTTTGATATTTACTTTATAATGTCACCAGCCTCAGCAGCCATATCATTAAAATCCAAACAGGCAACGATCTTTTTCACCACTGCTTTTCAGCAGGGTGAGATAAGGTCGACATCGAGTCTCGGGAGAAATGACCACTTTAAACCTGACCATTGTTTACAATTGGGAGGGGCCTGTTCTTAGCCCACCACACTTTGTATGTGTGTTTTTGTTTGTGAACAATCACAACACAAATTCCAAGAAAGATGCCTTGAATAAAGAAACTGCTTTTCTCCTTTGTAACCCCTCAAAGAGCAAAAATTTATTCCAATAACCGAGATTAATCCAATATTCTTATTCTATTACTTTTTATCATTATGTACAAAATTTGCAGTTTGGGACACAAGAATTTTATTCTTTTAAGCGGGATATTCCACTATCCGATATTTCAATTAAGCAGGTTCGACTGAATTGCTATATAAATATGTAGTTGCACAAAATTCTTCAATGTGCTTGCTATTATGATTCTGTGATAGAATGGTTAAAATTCTCTTTTCCGCATTTTAAGATGTGATTTATTAAAATTTTCTTTTGGTTGACCTAAAATTTCTTTTTCTCTTTCATCTCAACTCACAATATTTTACATTCCTTTACAATGGGAAATAGTATCTTTTTATTTTACTTTTTTAAATTGGAATTTTTCTTATAATGTAAAATGAAGTTGTTTTCTTTTGTGGTGGAGAAATCTCCAGTGGAAAGAAGAGAGGGGTGATCACTTGATTACACTACAGTATTTCCAGCAAAAATTTGTGTCAGTGAATGAACTGAAAGCCTAATATTACTGTGGCTAGTAAATTTCTATGAGCCATGTAGAATTATGTTACCAGGTGCTACTTCTTTAAGTAGCTGTCATATAGCTATACATAGTTTAATCTTACCATATTTTTTATTTGATTAATTCCCTGATAAGTGGTGTTGGTTCTGCATCCAGTTCTATGTTAATAAGAAATTTTAGCCAAACTAGTCTTCGGTCATTTAGGGATTCTTTGTCATGTGTTGAGTGGACACCTGTATTTACAAGGGATAACATGGTTGAATCTTTTGATGTATTTTGGAAAAAAAAATTGGGATCATTATGATACTGATTTTCATCATACTATTACCTGCAATTCGCGTTATAGGAAACCATGGTTTACTACAAGTCTTTTGAAGTATATAGATAGCAAAAATAGATTATTTAAATTATTTCTCCTTACCAGAGACCCTGTTGATTTAGCTAATTTCCGTAAGTATCACAATTGGCTTAACTCTAAATTGAGGCAGACTAAAAGAAAGTTTTTCATAATCAATTTGCCTCAACAACGGATAGCAAGAGGATATGGCGCTCAATTAATAAATTGTTAACAAAATCAAGAAGTACTAATTCACCAAATTTAATTGAATATAAAGGTATTTCTAAGTCGAATCTTATGGAGGTTGTTGATATTTTTAATGATTACATCCTCGAGCTACCAGTTACCTTGATATCAGAAATTCCTTCATGTTCCAAAAATTACAGAAACTATTTGTCACCGACTACTTGTTCTTCATTTTTTCTCAAACCTGTTGATGATCTGTTGTCCTAATGAATGAATTTGATCCCTCTAAATGTGCCGGACCAGATGATGTTCAACCCAGGGTTGAAAAAAAAAATGTGTATCTCAAGAATTTGTTATTCCACTCACTCATATTTTTAATGGTATTTTACTTACGGAGTGTATGCCTGCACCCCTTACACTTAGTTGGGTCAGTGTGATCCACAAGATGATGTCAAGGACAGATGTTCATTGTCCTTGACCTTTCATTTTCCAATTTGTGTCTAGCTGATAAAGAGTGCCAATGTTGTTCATTCGTCCGAAAGGGGTTCGAATCCCGGTGAAGCATGGATGTTGTGTTTGTCTTACGACACTGGCTCACTCCCTTCCCTGGAACCAATGACTCTAAATTAGGGACAGGCGACTGCTCCCATTGAGTTGTTCACGACAGTCGTTAAACCTCCAACCAAAATAAAAAGATGTTGCAAATTATCGTCCCATATCTGTTACTTCTGTATTTGCAAAAATATTATAATGGCTAATACTCAAACTGTTGTTATCTTTTATTGATACTAACAATGTACTTAATAAAAAGCAACATGGTTTTCGTAGGGATGGTTCAGGGAAGACTGCAGTTCTTGGTGCTTTAAATTTTTTGCAGTATAATATACTGTAGAAAAGGTTCTCAATGTAGTTGGGATTTTTTGGGATTTGCCTTGCGCATTTGATACAATTAAACTTGATATTTTACTATCGAAGCTTGAACACACTGGAATCAGGGGAGTTGCTAAAACCTTTTTTGAGAGTTATCTAGCTGGAAGGAGACAATATGTTCAGTTCCAGGGCGTTCGTTTCAGTGTAAAATATGTTTATTATGGGGCTCACCAGGGATCAGTTCTTGGTCCCCTACTTTTTTGTATTTATGTCAATGATATCTTCAATGTTTCTTCCAGTGCAAATGCACTTTTATTTGCTGACAACACAATTTATTTTTTTCTGGTCATGTGGTATCTGAGTTGATACCACCACGTGCCAACCATGACTTGCGAGAGTATTTCACTTGATTCTGTTGCACTTCTTTAACCTTCAATGTTTCTAAAACAAATTGTGTTCTTTTCTCTGGTCGAAGGGTTGTGACATTAACTACTCCCAGATCTTTTTTAATGATATTCCTTTGGCTTTTCAGGCAAATGTTAAGTTTTTGGGAGTTCATCTGCATGAAAATTTACAGTGGGATGCATATTTTGATGCCTTGGCAGTTAGGTTGAGATGCCGTATTGAAGTTTTGTCCAGGATTTTGAGTTGCTTGCCAATTAAAATAAAGTTTGTACTTTATTATTCTTTTATTTACCCACTTATGTCTTACTGTCTTTTAGCTTGGGGAATGACAACTAGAGGAAATATTAATAGAATTTTTACTTTGCAAAAAAAAATTTGTTCAATTGTTAAATCCATTGGAAAATGTGGATAGTTTGTTCTACCATTGTAAGTTACTGATTTTTGAGAAACTATACATATTCAGACTTATGTTGCTAATGCATGAGCATGTCTATGCAGGCGGTCATAGTGAGCGATGGGTTTGCCTTCTCGGGGCACTCCATGGTAACAACGGCACACACAACAGTAACTAGGGCCTCTGTGAATTTGGAGAGGTGCCAGCTAGTTCTGTGTGGCATTGGCGAAAAGACCCCAACTCACTGGGTTTTGTTCCAGAATCCTTAGGTTGAATGACCAACTGGAACCATCAGCTGTGGGCTAATCCCCCACACTGATGTACTTACCTGATTAAAAAGACAAAAAGGAATATTAAAAGTGACTCAAGTGTAGGATATGGTGGACCTACCACACTTGAGAAGTATGGTCCACCATGGAATCGACCTGGACTTTCAAAACGGCGTATGAGAAATAGATCTCGGCTGAGTGAATGTAAGATTGGTGTATGGAATACCAGATGTATAAATGGCAAGATGAATGAGGTGATTGAAGAGATGAATAAGTATAGATTGGATGTGCTGTGTGTAAGTGAAACCAAAAAGAAGGAAATTGGGGTAGAAGAAGTGAATGGCATGGTGAGTGTGTGGTCTGGAGTATCGGATAATGTGAGAGGACAGGCTGGTGTATGTGTGATTTTAAGTGAAAAGATGAAGAACAACTTGATTCACTATAGTTGCGTAAGTGAGAGAATTCTCTGGATTAGTTTGAAAGTGAAACCAGAGAATAGTAATTGTTGTGGTGTATGCTCCTTGTGACTCGGAACCTTCTGACAAGAAAGAAGATTTCTGGAATGAGCTAAAAGCTGTTTTGAGCCAGTTTGGCGCTAAAGAAAAAGTTATAATAGCAGGGGATTTCAGTGCTAGAGTAGGTGTGCAGAATGCAATTTCTGACAATGTTGTGGATAAGTTTAATGATCCTTGTGTGAATGAAAATGGTGAAAGATTAATTGAACTCTGCATTGAGAATGGTTTGTGTGTATCCAATACATTTTTCAACCACAAGTATATCCACACATATACTTAGGAAAATCGTACTCTTGGTCAAAAGAGTGTGATAGATTTTGTTGTCTACGATCAGCGTCCGAAACATTTAGTTGTTGACACCCGTGTGGTGAGAGGTGTGGTTGTTTGTTCTGATCATTACTTGGTAGTGTCGCAAGTGAAACTGAATGTTGGAGGAAAAAGAATAGGAAGAGGCCCAGGATAGAAAGAAAAAAGGTTGATAGGCTACTTGTAGATCATCAGCGTTATTCTGACTTACTCAGAGAACGACTGAAGGAGCTGAAGTCAGGTGAGAGGGATGTAGAAAAGAAGTATGAATGTTTTAAGAACTGTGTTGCCATTGCTGCTAAAGAGGTCTGTGGCACCACAATAGTGGGTAACAATAGAGGTGATGCTTGGTGGAATAGTGAGATTGAAGAGGCAGTAAAGAGCAAGAAGGAAGCCTATTTGGGGATGTTGCAAGGTAGAGTTTCTGTGGATGAATATTGCTGTAAGAAGCATGAAGCTGGTTCACCAAAGTAAGGCAAAAGATAGGAAAGAGAAGGTGGAAAGGCATGAACTGGCTTTTTGGAAAGGTATGAAGTCTTTCTGGAAGTACATGAAACTCAGAAAAAATAGGGGAAACAAAGTTGTAAGTTGTGTGAAGAATAAGATCAGAGAAATGACATGGAAGCCCAATGAGTTAAGTGAAGGATGGGGTGAATACTTCTGTGAGTTATTAGATTGGGAAAGCAAAGATAATTCTAAGACAGACGCAGATGATGTCACAGCGAGGGATGGAAGCACAGGAGAGATCTCAAGAGAAGAGGTGTGTAAATCTCTAAAATCTCTTCAGAATTATAAGACTCCAGGAGTTGATAGCATAACTGCTGAGATGTTGAAATATAGTGGTGACTCTGTAATTGACTGGTTAACTGAAATTTGCCAGTTGTACTGGGAATTAGGAATGGTCCCTCGGGATTCGAAGGAAGCTATTATTGTTCCCTTGTATAAGGGAAAAGGTGATCAGACTGAATGCAAGAACTAGCGTGGTATTAGCCTACTAAGTGTGCCAGGGAAGGTATTTGGTAAGGTTGTTATTGAGAAAGTGTGTACATCAGAGAAAGTGTGGGATGTTCAGAGTGGTTTTATGCCTGATAAAGACTGCACTAACCAAATGTTTGCATTGTGCATGATGATTGAAAATTATCTGGCTGTTGGTAAGAAAGTTTTTGTTGCCTTCATAGGTTTAGAGAAAGCTTACAACCGAGTAAGTAGACACTTTTGTGGAAGGTATTGAATAAATATAGTGTTATTGGGAATCTACGTAATAGTGTAAAAGCCATGTATGCTGGTAGTAGAGCTTGTGTTAGAGTGAATGGTGTTTTATCAAAATGGTTTTCTATTGGTGCAGGAGTCAGACAAGGTTGTGTAATGTCACCATGGCTGTTTAATATATTTATGGATGCATGCATGCATGCGTGATGCCAAAATAGATAATAGTGGTTTATGTCTTGGTGAGATCCATCTGTGCAGATTGCTGTATGCTGATGACACTGTCCTGTTGCCAGAGAGCAAAAGTGATTTGCAGAGAATATGTTGTCCCGGATGTACGAAGTTTGCATGAAATTCAAACTGAGTATAAATAAGGGAAAAACCAAAATTATGGTCTTTGAGTGAGGAACTGGTAGCACTGAATGTAATGTAAGTATAAATGGCTCTGTGAGTGAACTTATCACACTGTGAGTGTTTCACTCACCAGGTGAGTGAGTTTGTGTATTTAGGAAGCATGTTTGACAGAGAGAACAAATTGGATGGTGAAATTAGTAGGCGAGTGAATTCTTCATTGAAAGTCATAGCTGCTCTGCGAGGTTTTCACAGGGATGATGGGTTCTCTAGAGAGTCCCGCATGGCTGTGTATGAAAGTGTAATTGTTCCTACTCTGATGTATAGTAGTGAAACCTGGGTACTACAGAAGAAACATAGAAGTCGTTTGTGTGCTGGAGAAATGCATTACTTACAGGGGGGGGTTGCAGCAAGACTCTGTCTGATTGTGTGAGGAATGAAGATGTGTTGCAGTTGTGTGATGTGAAGCAAAATGTTGTTAGCAAGGTGGAGACTAATATGCTTCGGTGGTTTGGCCATGTTGAAAGATTGAGTGCTGAGATGCTTACTAAGAAAATCTTTTCAGCCCAAGTGGCAGGAAGGAAAGGCAGAGGAAGGCCAAGGAAGACATGGGTAGATCAGATTCAGGAGTGTCTGCATGAGAAAAAGATTGAGTATGAAGTATAGAAGATCTTGTGTACGGCGTGTAATGGATATCTGTGAAGCCCGAGTTGTATGTCAAGATCGCTGTAAATGGAGAAGTTATATACAACAACAGTAAGTAAAAATATCTGGTAGTTTGTATTTCTTTTTGGAGCTAACCTCTGAATCTCAGAGAACAGCTTAGTGATATGTATGTGTCTATACTAATAAGCATTTAAATCCAATTTCTGTGTGTCATCCTGCACATGCTTATCACACACGTGGATATACCGATTTGGTGATCCCCAGAGCTCGGACAAACATTTTATATTATAACATTAATGCCACTTTGCCCTCGACTCTGGAACAGGTTGCCGATTTATATTTGATCAGTTCTTAGCTATGCTTTATTTTAAAAATATAGAGTTAAGGGAATACTTAATATACAGTTAATATGTTTCTGGTTTAAATCTACAATTGTAATTATGTAAATTGCAGCTCTATAGGAGGATAATTTCTTGACTTGACACTTTTGTTTTTTATTAGGGGACCAGGGGCTCATCAAGCCTACACTAACCTTTTCCCCTGGCTCCCTGCTATGTTGCACTAGAGTTGATTGAATAAGTGCTTGCAATATATGTAGTACTATTCGTATTATCATACGTGTTTTGGTATTACTATAACTTCATTTGTACTTTGCATTATATGTAAATTATTTTTGTATAATATTTCTATTTGCATGTTTGATGGTTCATGTGCTTGTGTTAATTGTATTATTATTCATATTTTTGCATTTATGAGTTATATTAATGCATTTCTTGCATATATGTATTGTATTTCTTTTATGTTTTCATATGGTGCAATTAGTATATGGTTAATCTTTTTTTGGTACAGAAATTGCATTTGTGTTTTGATTGTATGCTAGATAGTGTAGCATGGCAAATTCAAATACAGTAGAATTTTTGTTTTGTAACTCTTTTAGGAATAAACTTTCCAGCTGTTTTTCTCTCCTTGTGGCAACTAAAGGAATAGCAGCACAATTCTAGCTGGCTTATAGGAATTTAGCAATTTTCTTGACTTGGCACTTTAGTTTTTGAGTGTTAGCCATAATAATGTTTTTGAGTTCATTGACAGACACGAACACTTCTTTAGTATACCATACTCAATTATTCACTTATATTGCCATCAAAATCTACTATGAATAACAATTTGATTGTAGTACAGACTTTTAAATTGAAAGAAACAATATAATTTTTACATGAGAAAGTTAGAATAATGAATGATTCACTATGAATGGTTCACTGTCGCTGCTGTGAAGGATTATTCCATCCGCCATTACTATGACGCACCCTGAAGTTGCACCACATTTAACTTTACTCCTCCTTCATTAGCTCAGAAATGAATTCCCATTAAGAAATGTCAGGAATTAATAATTGTTAACTGTTTTGTGAGTGAGCAGTCAGCTATGAAATAATGGTGAAACTTAAGAATGGGAATGATACACAAATTGTACACCCAAAATGTTCGCCACAAGCAATCTTGTAGTATTTCATTCATTGTGGACAGCGAATGTTGAAGAGCATGAGCTCTTATGGGCAGTTTGAAAAAAAAAAAAAAAAAAAAGCTTTAATAATCTAAAGCAACTTATGGTATTTTACTAGGAAATTTTTTCATTAATAGCAAATTTTCGGAGAAAACTCTTCTCCTTCTTCAGGCTGTCTTGTTATTGTCACTTTTTTCTTGTCACTATCCCGGTTATGGTTTATCTTGACGGTGACGGTTTAGGTTATTTTTCAACAAATCCTGCCAGATGTTAGGCAGGGAAAATCCTTTGCAGTCATTGATGATGGAATTTTGATTTTTCTCAATCTCTATTCCTTCTTTCAGTTTTCTTTTTGGAAATTGCTTTGGAAACTGATTACTTTAAGGGAATTCCAATCCATGCTGTGCCCAGTTTCTCTAACATGCCTATCTAATCCAGTCTTGTTGGAGCAATTTTTTATAGCTGCTTTATGCTCAGCTATACGAGTTTCTAGTCTGCGACCTGTTTCACCTATGTAAGATAGTCCACAACTACAATTTACTTCATAAACTACTCCTTGCATTTTTAAAATATCTTCTTCTCTTTGAACTATTTTAGGGAAAAAAATTTTAACTTTGTTCTCTAAACTTGGAGCTAGCCTAATATTGTATTTTTTACTAATTCTCTTTAAAGCCTCAAATAAACCTTTGTGATAAGAAATTTTTCTAGTGAAATTTACTTGTTGCTTTTGTGGGTTCTTCGTACCATGAAAATCCAGAAGCTTCTCAATTTCTTCTTTAGGATAGTTATTCTCTGCAAGTATGACTTTAAGCTCTTCTTTTTCGGCTTCTTTTTTATCTGCAGTAGAAACTATTTTATTAATTTTTTCTAAAAACTGACTTGCTACATTTTTCTTAATAGAAACTGGTTGATACGAATTGAAATCCAGTAGTCTTTTAGTATTCATTGGTTTTTTATACCAACTAGTGAGGAATTTTTCATCTTCATAATAGATAGTAATATCTAAGAAGTTTATTCTTCTTTCTTTTTGAAGTTCAATAGTGTACTTAAGGGAATCATCTAATTCATTGAATGAGTCTAGAATTCTTTCTGGAACAATTTCTGAGCTATCTATTATAAATAAGATGTCATCCATGTATCTGCTATATAAGCAGAAGTATGTGGGTTGTACTAGTATCTTTTCTTCTAGTTTTCCCACATAATAGTTAGCTAAGAGTGGGGAGAGTGGGGAGAGTGGGGAGCCCATTGCTAGCCCCGATTTTTGAATGAAAAAAGTTTTCCCAAATTGAAATTAGTTGTTCTGCAAAGAGAAAGTAAGCATTTCAAAAATTCCTACTAATATGTTTTTTTCCTTGTTGTGAAAAACTATTAGGTCTGCCAAGTCTTCCGCTATAAAGTCTATAAGTTGATCTATATTGATGTGAGTATACATAGACACTATATCTAAACTACCCATAATAGGAGAATCTAATTTAGGAAGAAGTTCTAGTTTTTCTTTTAGCTGCATTGAGTTTTTAATCAAGTTAGGTGGCTCTTTTAAAAGATTCTGAAGGTGTGACTTTAAAAAATAGTTTAGATTTGAAAGAATAGAGTTTTTTGAGTCTATTATTGGTCTAATTGGTTGGTGTTCTTTATGCAGTTTGACTATTCCATATATTTGAGGTAATCTGAACTGTAATTTTGAGAATTGTTTATAGTTTTCTGGAAGCTGGTTTTTCTTTTTTTGAAGTGAAATAAGCTTAGAGACTTTTTTAATCAAAATCTGGTAGTGGGTTTTCTTTTACTTCTTCATACATAGGTTTTTTTAGTTCTTCTTCCATCTTTTCTAGATAATCTTTCTTATCCATAATAGTAATCAACTTACTTTTGTCTGTTTTCACAGCAACTACACTTTCATTTTTTCTGAAATCTTTAAGAGCTTTTAATTGACTATTATCAAAAAAATTTTTGAGGTTTCCTTACTTGCTTCTGGAATTTTGTAAGGCTATTGTAGTAATCTTTTCTGAGGAGGTCTGCTTTAATTTTGTCCTCTTTTTCTAAAGTGCTGCAGATGCTTTCCAATTCAATTACCAATTTTTCTGGATTTATTTTTTCTTTGGATAGATTGAAATTACTTCCTTTATTTATCACTTGTAATAATTCTTGGCTAACTCCAGTTGCAGTGTTGTCCTTTACATGTCTAAGAACTGCAGTTTTTTTGTTTTTACTGGAATAGTTTTTCTTCAAAAATTTCTCTTCTTTAAGGTTCAGCTTTTTAACAAATTTCTTATTTTTGTTTCTTATTCCAATTTTTAGCCAGTCATCCAATTCTGCTTTTACTGTATCCCTTAAGATTCCAGAAATTTTCTTTTCATTTTCTACTTTTACTTTTTTATAATAAGCAACATTTTTATATTTTGCTTCAATACTTCTTTTTAACGTTTTTTGCTCTATTTTTCTTACAAAGTTGGCTGAAAGTAAATCTTTAAATGGTTTTCTAAGTCTAAATGAATTTGGAATAAAGTTAATTACCTTGCAATTTTTCAGGAACTTGATTTGAGCTATGGATCTTTCCATCTTCATTGTAGCATGTTGAACTTTCTTGATTGTTTGCCAAGTATCTGACCCATACTCTGTTCTAATTCTTTGAATAAAGCTCATGTTGAGAAATGGCTTCCTAGTTTAATTGAATTAATAATCTAAAGCAACTTATTATAAAAAAGTAAAAGTAGAAAATGAAAAGAAAATTTCTGAAATCTTAAGGGATACAGTAAAAGCAGAATTGGATGACTGGCTAAAAATTGGAGTAAGAAACAAAAATAAGAAATTTGTTAAAAAGCTGAACCTTAAAGAAGAGAAATTTTTGAAGAAAAACTATTCCAGTAAAAACAAAGAAACTGCAGTTCTTAGTCATGTAAAGGACAACACTGCAACTGGAGTTAGCCAAGAATTATTACAAGTGATAAATAAAGGAAGTAATTTCAATCTATCCAAAGAAAAAATAAATCCAGAAAAATTGGTAATTGAATTGGAAAGCATCTGCAGCACTTTAGAAAAAGAGGACAAAATTGAAGCAGACCTCCTCAGAAAAGATTACTACAATAGCCTTACAAAATTCCAGAAGCAAGTAAGGAAGCCTCAAAAAATTTTGATAATAGTCAATTAAAAGCTCTTAAAGATTTCAGAAAAAATGAAAGTGTAGTTGCTGTGAAAACAGACAAAAGTAAGTTGATTACTATTATGGATAAGAAAGATTATCTAGAAAAGATGGAAGAAGAACTAAAAAAACCTATGTATGAAGAAGTAAAAGAAAACCCACTACCAGATTTGATTAAAAAAAGTCTCTAAGCTTATTTCACTTCAAAAAAGAAAAACAGCTTCCAGAAAACTATAAACAATTCTCAAAATTACAGTTCAGATTACCTCAAATATATGGAATAGTCAAACTGCATAAAGAACACCAACCAATTAGACTAATAATAGACTCAAAAAATTCTATTCTTTCAAATCTAAACTATTTTTTAAAGTCACACCTTCAGAATCTTTTAAAAGAGCCACCTAACTTGATTAAAAACTCAATGCAGCTAAAAGAAAAACTAGAACTTCTTCCTAAATTAGATTCTCCTATTATGGGTAGTTTAGATATAGTGTCTATGTCATCATCATCATCATCATTGTCAACCATTATCAATCCACTGCTGGACGAAGGTCTCCCCAAGTTTCCTCCACAACGGTCTGTCTTGTGCCAGTCTCCTCCATGTCACTCCCGCATACTTTCGAATTTCATCCACCCATCTTCCATGTGGTCTTCTTCTGGGTCTTTTCCTGTCCCTTGGAATCCAATCTAAAATTTCGGCTGTCCATCGATGGTCTGTTCTTCTGGCAGTATGTCCAGCCCATTGCCATTTCAGGGATTTAACTCTGATCATGATGTCTTCCACTCTTGTCATTTTTCGGATCCACGAGTTCCTCTTCTTATCTCTCCTGGTTACACCAAGTATGCACCTCTCCATGCTTCTTTGAGTTGTCTGCAGCCTTTGTATGTCTCTTTTAGTTAATGTCCACGTCTCTGCACCATACGTAAGCACTGGAAGGATGCATTGATCAAACACTTTTCTTTTAAGACATAATGGCATATTGCTCTTGAAAATTATGCTGTTTCTTCCAAAAGCTCTCCAGGCAAGTTTTGTACGCCGATTAATTTCTTCACCAATGTGACCCTCACTTGATATCTGCTGTCCAAGATAAACGTACGTGTCTGTTATCTCCAGCTTTTCTCCATCAATCAATAAATCCTCATTTCTTGTAAAAGCATTGTACATCACTTTTGTCTTCTGAAAGTTCATTTTTAATCTCACCTCTTTACTCTTGTCAGCAAGTTCCTGGATCATACTCTGTAGCTCTGATGGGGTAGTTGCAAAAATGACTATGTCATCAGCAAAACGAAGGTGGGTTAGATAATCTCCAGTAATCTTTATCCCTTTGTTTTCCCAGTTCAGTGATTGAAAGACATTTTCCAATGTGGCATTAAAGAGCTTCGGGGATATGGTGTCACCTTGTCTCACTCCTTTTCCAATTTTTATGTGTGTTGTATTTTCAAACAGCCGAATCTTTGCACTTGCATTTTCATAGATGTTATTAATAATATTAATGTATGCATCTTCAATACCGCAGGATGTCAGAGCCATTGCAACTGCTGATGGTTTCACCGAATCAAACGCTTTTTCATAATCGATAAAAGCCATGCACAATGGAAGTTCATATTCCCTCGCTCTTTCAATTAGTTCTCTCAGTACGTGGATATGATCTATTGTGCTGTAGCCACTCCTGAATCCAGCTTGTTCTCTCGGTTGAGCCATGTCCAGTGTCACCTTCAAGCGGTGTGAAAGAACTTTAGTGAAGATTTTATAAACCACTGTGTATACTCACATTAATATAGATCAACTTATAGACTTTATAGCGGAAGACTTGGCAGACCTAATAGTTTTTCACAACAAGGAAAAAAACATATTAGTAGGAATTTTTGAAATGCTTACTTTCTCTTTGCAGAACAACTACTTTCAATTTGGGAAAACTTTTTCATTCAAAAATTGGGGCTAGCAATGGGCTCCCCACTCTCCCCACTCTTAGCTAACTATTATGTGGGAAAACTAGAAGAAAAGATACTAGTACAACCCACATACTTCTGCTTATATAGCAGATACATGGATGACATCTTTTTTATAATAGATAGCTCAGAAATTGTTCCAGAAAGAATTATAGACTCAATCAATGAATTAGATGATTCCCTTAAGTTCACTATTGAACTTCAAAAAGAAAGAAGAATAAACTTCTTAGATATTACTATCTATTATGAAGATGAAAAATTCCTCACTAGTTGGTATAAAAAACCAATGAATACTGAAAGACTACTGGATTTCAATTCGTATCATCCAGTTTCTATTAAGAAAAATGTAGCAAGTCAGTTTTTAGAAAAAATTAATAAAATAGTTTCTACTGCAGATAAAAAAGAAGCCCAAAAAGAAGAGCTTAAAGTCATACTTGCAGAGAATAACTATCCTAAAGAAGAAATTGAGAAGCTTCTGAATTTTCATGGTACGAAGAACCCACAAAAGCAACAAGTAAATTTCACTAGAAAAATTTCTTATCACAAAGGTTTATTTGAGGCTTTAAAGAGAATTAGTAAAAAATACAATATTAGGCTAGCTCCAAGTTTAGAGAACAAAGTTAAAAAAATTTTCCCTAAAATAGTTCAAAGAGAAGAAGATATTTTAAAAATGCAAGGAGTAGTTTATGAAGTAAATTGTAGTTGTGGACTATCTTACATAGGTGAAACAGGTTGCAGACTAGAAACTCGTATAGCTGAGCATAAAGCAGCTATAAAAAAAATTGCTCCAACAAGACTGGATTAGATAGGCATGGTAGAGAAACTGGGCACAGCATGGATTGGAATTCCCTTAAAGTAATCAGTTTCCAAAGCAATTTCCAAAAAGAAAACTGAAAGAAGGAATAGAGATTGAGAAAAATCAAAATTCCATCATCATTGACTGCAAAGGATTTTCCCTGCCTAACATCTGGCAGGATTTGTTGAAAAATAACCTAAACCGTCAAGGTTAACCGTAACCATCAAGGTAAACCGTAACCGGGATAGTGACAAGAAAAAAGTGACAATAACAAGACAGCCTGAAGAAGGAGAAGAGTTTTCTCCGAAAATTTGCTATTAATGAAAAAATTTCCTAGTAAAATCCCATAAGTTGCTTTAGATTATTAATTCAATTAAACTAGGAAGCCATTTCTCAACATGAGCTTTATTCAAAGGAAAAAAAAAAAGCTGTTGCCTTCATTGCACTTTAGTAGTCATAAACACAAAATCTCTGCAACAAATGATTTACTCAAGTGAGCATAATGACAACCTGTAAGTTGAATGGCCATTCATTTGAGTGATCATTCATGAATGATATTTCAAGAAGGAATTATTTGTGCCATCAGTACTATGTGTACCCCTATGAATAAGAGTTTTAGTCAGATTTCATGATTATCTTTTAATGTAGCTGTAATACTTTCCCACTCACTTGCTGTTAGATCATTTTAATCTATTCCCTAGTTTATTTTTCCATCATTGTTATGACTTCAGTTTCTCTGCACCTTATTCTTTAGTTCTATGAGTCGATATATATATACTTTTACAAGAAATGAAGATTTATCGATTGATGGAGAAAAGCTGGAGATAGCAGACACGTACGTTTATCTTGGACAGCAGATATCAAGTGAGGGTCACATTGATGAAGAAATTAATCGGCGTACAAAACTTGCCTGGAAAGCTTTTGGAAGAAACAGCATAATTTTCAAGAGCAATATGCCATTATGTCTTAAAAGAAAAGTGTTTGATCAATGCATCCTTCCAGTGCTTACGTATGGTGCAGAGACGTGGACCTTAGCTAAAAGAGACATACAAAGGCTGCAGACAACTCAAAGAAGCATGGAGAGGTGCATGCTTGGTGTAACCAGGAGAGATAAGAAGAGGAACACGTGGATCCGAAAAATGACAAGAGTGGAAGACATCATGATCAGAGTCAAATCCCTGAAATGGCAATGGGCTGGACATACTGCCAGAAGAACAGACCATCGATGGACAGCCGAAATTTTAGATTGGATTCCAAGGGACAGGAAAAGACCCAGAAGAAGACCACATGCAAGATGGGTGGATGAAATTCGAAAGTATGCGGGAGTGACATGGAGGAGACTGGCACAAGACAGACCGTCGTGGAGGAAACTTGGGGAGACCTTCGTCCAGCAGTGGATTGATAATGGTTGACAATGATGATGATATATATATATATATATATTCTATAAAGATACCTAAGGTTGGCAGATCTGCTTTAATTTTCTACACAGTTAATAATATGATTCTGACCAATCAAAGCCGTAAGGAAGTTGGCTAGAGGATGCCTATTAACTACCTAAAGGAACCTTAGTGCTATGGATATGACGGTCCTATTAAAACAAAAAAATTAAATAATATAAACAAAATCACAAAAAAAGCTTAAAAATCTGTTTATAAAAGAAAATAAAAACAAATAAAAAAGAAAACTAGTTATTCATCACTAGGATAGCTATACTAAAAATAGTAAAACCAACATTAAAATTAATAAGATTCTGATTAATCTATAGAAGCTCACTAAGGTGATTTAATACATGCAAAGATTATTAAATAAACTGCTCGTGTATTTTATAATATTTCTCATGTATTCTGGAGAGTTAATTCTGCTCATTCTGATCATACAGATCCACAGTCTTAAGTTTATATATTTTTTTCTCTGGTTAAAATCTCCGCGCGTTGGTTTCTTGCTGTATGAGGAGGCCATCAGCCCCACCCTCACTGCCCCCCAGCGTCTAGGAGTGGCGGAAGAGGTCAGCCATGTTCTCCTCTTGTGAGGAGAAAAGTTTTTGTAACACCAGAGGTAAGCTCTCTTCCTTGTTTTTGGGTTCTAGGTTTTATAAGTTCAATGTTTGTACTTCATGTACCTTTTCTCTGTCGTTTTTTAGCTTTTCAGCTTTTAAGCATTGGTTTGTCTGTTAACATTTATGCGGGTTTTAACTCTTACTTTTCTTTGTAACTTTGAGCGTCTTTTGTGGTACCTAGGAACAGAAGATGGCTAAGCTTGTTCCTTTTCTATGCGCTGTCTATGCGCTGTTTTTTCAAAGTAGTTAAGTTCTTAATAACTAATTAATTATGCACTTAAAGCACTGCTGAAATACTTTGTACATATTGCAACTAACTGTTTAAGGTATATAACTTTCACAAAGTTTTCTTTAGTTAATTATTATCTTTAACTTATTCTCGTTTTCGTGCTGTCATAAGTTGTAGAGTAGGGGTTTTAGACTCAAGTTTTCTTTCAAAAATCTGTTCGTTATAAATTAACATTTCCTTTTTTAATTGCAATGTAAAATTTGTTTTTCAGGTTTAAATTCTCTCTCAAACGAACTTGGAATTTCGTTATAGCTGAAAATCATTTCTATTTATTATGTCACTCTCACAGCTTGAGTTCTCTTTAATCTTCTTCTCTCTGTTTAATAGTAACAGATGAAGAGCATGGGTCGGGCCATGAAGGTTAATGGATGCAAGCGAAATTGTTAACTAGTGCTAGGTCATGCTACTCTACGGAGGACATGACTTATATATATATATTTTTTAAACTATTTTAGGTGGGAATGTTACTTGCATCTATGGCCTTGCAGAAACCCATTTCCAACTAGGTCTTTGTGGAAGTGAGAAAATGCAGAGTTTTTGCTGGTCCTTGATAAAGCCAAGGCTCAGTATTCTCGACACCTTCTACATTCAGTTGTTTTATTTTATTTTTTTCTTTTCTCCTTTTACTCACACAGGTAGATACATAACCTTTTCTATGTTATACTAGGTGTGAGTCAAAATTATATATGTATTTTTTTGCTTAGGTATCTTTATAGAATGTGAATTCTGAATTTTCAAAACTGCTGCGTTGCGCGTTTTGATTTTCAGGTTATTTTGCACCCTTCGTTTTAAATTCTAAAATTTTTTTCCTTAGTCTTCAGTTTTGCTCTTAAGTATATATATATATATATATATATATATAGGGATGTAAGGTCAGGTGATGCGTAATAACACAGCCTCTCCTTGACAAATGTCAACCCCGCCTTCTCGTGGTGCATCCTGTTCCCACTAAAGGGGCTCTGACGACCGCCCATAGCGGTATAACTATACCATTGGGATTAGAGGAAATTCTATCCCACACTCACCAACCCGCTTGGCCAGCGTGGTGAGTTATGGCCAAACCCCTCCAAAATGACTCCACAACTTAAATCTTGGCCTTCAGTCTCCGGCAGCTGGAATGTACCTGGCCAAGGCAGCGGCCAGTGCGACATGAAGGCAGAGGGTGCTAAGAATCCCCGGAGGACCGGACTAGGCTGCCATCTGATGCTGACCTTGGCAACGTACAATGGACGCTCCCTATCTTCTGATTCAAGGCTTCTTGAATTGGAAGAGGAACTACAAAGGATCAAGTGGGACATCGTGGGGCTAAGTGAGGTAAGGAGAAAAGGAGAAGATCTCATCGAACTGAAAAGTGGACATCTCTTCTACTATCGTGGGACAGATACTGGCAGAACTAGTGGTGTTGGATTTATAATAAACAAGAAACTGAAGGATAAAGTGGTAAAAGTTGAAAGTTCCTCTGACAGAGCTGCACGACTCGTTATCCAACTATCGAGAAGATACCAGGCTCAGATTATTCAAACTTATGCACCCACCACAAGTCATCCTGAAGAAGAAATTGAAGAATTTTATGAGGAAATTTGTCATCTAAATAATAAAGGTAAGCAGCACTTGAAAATAATTATGGGAGATTTCAATGCAAAAATAGGGCAACGGCAACAGAATGAAACTTCAGTAGGTAAATTCGGTCACGGCAACAGAAACCAGCATGGAAATACTCTCGTTGAGTTTGCAGAGGCAGAAGGGTTTTTCATCTTGAACTCCTTCTTCAAGAAAAGGCCACACAGGAAATGGACATGGAGACATCCAAATGGGACGACAAGTGAAATTGATTTTATTATGTGTAACAAAAAAATCGCCATAGAAGACTGCAGTGTGCTAAACAAGTTCAACACAGGTAGTGACCATAGATTGGTGAGATGTAAGATGCACTTCAACACTAAACTTGAACGTGGCAAGCTCATAAGACAAACAAAATCTATTGACATAACCAACCTTAAAAAACACCATAATACCTTCAAGTTGGAACTGAAGAACAGGTTCTCTGCTTTAGAAGGCCTAACATCGGAAGAAGTGGACATCTCTGAAGTTAACAGAAAAGTAACCAAAGCTCTTATGGAAACAGCAACAAAATTAGCTGGGTCTAAGAACAAGTTGCATGTAAATAAATTATCAGGAAAAACGAAAATGTTGATGCAAAAAAGAAGAGAGATGAAGACAACTAAAGAAGATGTGACTTCCAAAGTGGAATATATAGAGCTATGCAAGACAGTACGAAAAAGTATCACTGAAGACGTAAGAAAATTCAACTGTGAACTAGTGAGGAAAGCAATTGAAAACAACCAAAGCCTAAAGATAGCAAAGGGACATCTCAGTAAGGGAAGAAAACAGATTATGGCACTGAGAAAAGAAGATGGTTCTGTAACAAGAAATAGAGGCGAAATTTTGACAAGAGTGAAAGATTTCTACTCCAAATTATATGAAAGGGATGATACATGCACTCCAGACATCATGAAAGATACCAGTACCAGAGTTCCTCCAGTCCTTCCAGCAGAAGTTGCACATGCAATCAAGAACATGAAGCGGGGAAAAGCTCCAGGAGAAGATGGAATTACTGTAGACATCATACAAGAAGCAAGTGGAGAAATCGAAACAGTACTCGCCCAAATTTTCACTCTATGCCTTAATGAAGGAAAGATTCCTGAGGATTGGAACACCGCTACAATGATCCTGCTACATAAGAAAGGTGACATTGAGGATCTCGGAAACTACAGACCTATCAGCCTCCTATCAGTAGTTTATAAAATCTTCACTAAAGTTCTTTCACACCGTTTGAAGGTAACACTGGACATGGCTCAACCGAGAGAACAAGCTGGATTCAGGAGTGGCTACAGCACAATAGATCATATCCATGTGCTGAGAGAACTAATTGAAAGAGCGAGGGAATATGAACTTCCATTGTGCATGGCTTTTATCGATTATGAAAAAGCCTTTGATTCGGTGAAACCATCAGCAGTTACAATGGCTCTGAAAACCTGCAGTATTGAAGATGCATACATTAATATTATTAATAACATCTATGAAAATGCAAGTGCAAAGATTAGGCTGTTTGAAAATACAACACACATAAAAATTGGAAAGGGAGTGAGACAAGGTGGCACCATATCTCCGAAGCTCTTTAATGCCACATTGGAGGGTGTTTTTCAGTCACTGAGCTGGGAAAACAAGGGGATAAAGATTAATGGAGATTATCTAACCCACCTTCGCTTTGCTGATGACGTAGTCATTTTTGCAACTAGCCCATCAGAGCTGCAGAGTATGATCCAGGAACTTGCTGACAAGAGTAAAGAAGTGGGATTAAAAATGAACTTTCAGAAGACAAAAGTGATGTTCAATGCTTTTACAAGAAATGAAGATTTATCGATTGATGGAGAAAAGCTGGAGATAACAGACACGTACGTTTATCTTGGACAGCAGATATCAAGTGAGGGTCACATTGATGAAGAAATTAATCGGCGTACAAAACTTGCCTGGAGAGCTTTTGGAAGAAACAGCATAATTTTCAAGAGCAATATGCCATTATGTCTTAAAAGAAAAGTGTTTGATCAATGCATCCTTCCAGTGCTTACGTATGGTGCAGAGACGTGGACCTTAACTAAAAGAGACATACAAAGGCTGCAGACAACTCAAAGAAGCATGGAGAGGTGCATACTTGGTGTAACCAGGAGAGATAAGAAGAGGAACTCGTGGATCCGAAAAATGACAAGAGTGGAGGACATCATGATCAGAGTTAAATCCCTGAAATGGCAATGGGCTGGACATACTGCCAGAAGGACAGATCATCGATGGACAGCCGAAATTTTAGATTGGATTCCAAGGGACAGGAAAAGACCCAGAAGAAGACCACATGAGAGATGGGTGGATGAAATTCGAAAGTATGCAGGGGTGACATGGAGGAGACTGGCACAAGACAGACCGTTGTGGAGGAAACTTGGGGAGACCTTCGTCCAGCAGTGGATTGATAATGGTTGACAATGATGATGATGATGATATATATATTTTTTTTTTTTTTTTTTTTTTTTTTTGACAGTGTGGTGCCACTTTAGCTGCCGCTTTGAAGGAATTTCTATTTTCTTTTGAGTTATTTTGATGCATAAATGGGGAAAACACAGGAAATGCATACTAATATTGGCAAACACAGTGCGACCTGCAGTAATCATGGAATGTTCAGTTTCATTTATATTTGCTGAACCTTCAGGTATCACATGATCAGTAGTCAGTGTGTTAGAAGATTGAAGGCAATTCATTTAAACTGTGGTGAAGTCTAAACAGTTGAAATATTTTACATCCAGAAGTTTATCATTTATTAAATGTAGTTAGCAGGGACAAAATTGTTGTTTCAAATGTCACTTAAAATTAGCTTGCACTTAAAGTTTTCTATTATAAATTTAAAAGGAGGGAGGTGGCTTTGTGATATGGTTGACTTAAATGAATAGTCTTATAATAGCATTTTTAAAATATTTTGTAATAGTCGTAGATTTATCAACATCTTGGTAAGGGGATGTCATTCCATGTCAGATCACCGAATTTTTTTGCAAAATGTCACCCACTGACTCAAATTTTAATGAAACTTGGCGGGTAGATATACCTGATAAAGATAAGGGAAAATCCTGAGTTTCAGTTTTTTAAACCTCATAGTTTTTTAAATACAGTGCTCCAAAATTTAGCCAAACACCCACTTTTGCAGCTATGCAGTAGCATGCCACTTTTACATAACAAGCTATAGTTTATGTGCTACTGAATTTAGGGCAATGAAACTTTGGAATCACATGGGAAAGGGTCCCTAGATATTGAAAACGCCTTTCATTTTACTTGAAACACCAGTTAAATGAGTGCCATCTAGTGGTGAAGTGAAAAATTACAGTACACTTTAGACATTTTATGAGAGGCTCTGTAGAATATTGCTCTGGCATGAGGAAGAATTTTTTTGTATATTGATGTTTAATACATCCTATGACATATTTTAAAAATGGTGGTTATCTGCATATTTTGTCAGATAGTTAAAATTATCTGAAATGCATAGAGGGGGTCTCCTTCGACAGTTCGGCCAGTTTTTTCTACAAACTTGACCCACCATTTAGGCGGTTGCTGAAATTAGCATGTAGGTTTACCTAACAAAGCTGCAAAATACTGCAAATTTTTTTCTTCTACATTCCATAGTTTCTGAGATACAGCACTCGAAAGTTAGGCGTAACCGCTCTTTCAACAGCAAACTGATCCTGTTTCAACTTGTGGAATCTGTTACACATGGTATCTTTTAAATTGAAAACGTGTGTACATGTGCAGTTGCTGAGTTACATTACTGGCTTAGAAATCCAAACATTTTTAAATACTTTTTATTTAAGCGTAAAATTCATAAGGAGCTCGGTCCTGTAACCACAGCAGTATGAATTAATGCTGTTAACAGTTAATTAAACTGATGAGTAAGAAAAATATCCATCTGTTTAAAATAAGTGGCACCATTTTTCAAGTAGCTGTAAAAAAAACTGCAAAAAATATTTTTTTTTTTTAAATACTATTATTTGGCATCATCCTGAAGCAATTGTGGTTGTAAGTTATTATTACCTGCATAATAGTATTAAGCTGTTATTCATCCTTTGCTTGAATGTGAGAATGTTCAGTTACATGTATAACAAATGTTGTTCTACAGTTTATTCCAATGCATGCCTTAATGGGAGTTTTTCTAGAGGGAACTTTTCTGTGCTGTAGACCACTTAAGCTGAACATCTTTCGTGTCTTCACGAAAGTAATATGTTCGGCCCATACTTGTCATTGGGGGTTGCACTGTACACAATATATGCTGCATAGGCGCATAGCATATATCAGCATGAAATGGACAGTAAAATGATGATGCAGGACCATGGGGATGCCTAAACTCAATTTTCACATCTTGATCCTTTTCAATATCAGTGATACCAAAAAAACAGTTATCATATATGCATGCTACATAGCATTGAGTGTGCAACTGTGGCTGATTTATGAATTCAGTGCTACTTTTGAAGTTAAATATCAAACAATATTTATCATCTCTACTTATCCTCTTCATTCCTATGGTATTTGACGAAAGTGGACAAAAATAGTGAAAACTTCTGATTCCAAGAATGACATCAGTTTCTAAAGAGCGTTCCTGTAGGTTGTTTCACACAATTTCAAGCTTTGATATAAAGTGGAGCTGAAGTTTTTTGGTGTTTTTTTTTTTTTTTTTGCAACACAAAAATTAAAGGCATCTATCGGTTTTGTGATAGGTCGTTGCAGGCTTGTTCTGCTTACGATTTGCTTCACTGTACCACCAATACCGTCGCAAGGTGATTTTCCATGACTAGTGGCAAAAAATTACCATGATGCAAATATTGCAAAATCATTTTTATGCTTGCACAAATTCAAAAAATTCTTGCAATTTTTTTATTTTGCTGCACACCTTTCTGTAAAATAGTGAACCTTTACAACTTCTGGATATTTATTCTTGATGTACTACATTGTTGTTTGTTGAATTCTGTACACCATACAAACATCATGGTCCAGATCGTCAGAAAAGAAGCAGTGATTTGAGATTTCAAGCAACTGTGTCTCACCTTTGGTGTGCATAATAACTGGGTGAACTGTGTATGCCTCTGATGTCCAATGGCCCTTCTGCTTCATCTTGTATGAGAAATGAGTAGTTCTAAAAAATGAAATGTTCTAAATGAGCAGAATATAGGAATTTATTTTTTCAACTATATGGAAAATATTTAAAAATAGTTAGCCTCTAAATTTGATTTGAAAATTTACCAAAACTGGAAAAATCCTTGTAATCATGGTACACAAGAAAATACTTTTTGGATCTTGTTGCTACCTATTTATTAATAAAATTACATGTTTGATTATTCTCAAAGTATGCTGTAGGGTAGTAATTTGGAAAGTTGAAAATTTATGTAAAAAATAAGCGAACATTTCTTTTCCTTTTTGCAAAGGTTCTTACCCCTCAGTACGTGTAAGTAACTACCTTGTGTACAGACACACACACACACACACACAAAGATTGCTGTTGAAAGAGTGATTAGGCTTAACTTTTGAGTGTTTTATCTCAGAAACTATGGAATGTGGAGGAAAAAAACTGCAGTGTTTTGCAATTTTGTTAAGTAAACCTACATGCTAATTTTCAGCAATGATCAGCCTAAACGATGGGTCAGGTTTGTAGAAAAAAAAATAGCTGAACTGTCAAAGGAGACCCCTCTATGCAATTCAGATAATTTTAACTATCTGAGAAAATATGCTGATAACCACCATTTTTTTTTCAGATATGTGTTAAACATCAATACAAAAAAAAAAAAAAAAAATGTCTCCGTCATGCAAGAGCAATATTCTATAGAGCTTCCCAAAAAAGGTCTAAATTTTGCTGTAATTTTTCACTTCACCATTAGGTAGCCCTCATTTAACTGGTGTTTCAAGTAAAATGAAAAGTGTTTTTAATATCTAGGGACCCTTTTCCATATGATTCCAAAGTTTCACTATCTTAAATTCAGTAGCAGATAAACTACAGCATGTTGCGTAAAAAGTGGCATGCTACTGCATAGCTGAAAAAGTGGGTGTTCGGCTAAATTTTGGAGCACTGTATTTTAAAAACTATGAGATTTAAAAAACTGAAACTTAAGATTTTCCCATATCTTTGTCAGGTATATCTACCTGCCAAGTTTCATTAAAATCCGAGTTGATGGGTGAGTTTTCTTTTGGCTAAAGGTTCTTGTTTCTATATGTCTGATTAAGTGCTGAGAGGAATTTGTTTTCTGAAAGGCAGTTTATTTCTTAAACTATTAACTTCCCTGTATGTTTTCATGTCAGTCTGGATGATTCATCTGAATTTAGTTATCTTTATAGTGAGATTTCTTCATGAGTACTGATCTGCCATTTTCAGTTAAGCACTTGTTCTTGTTTATATTCATTTTTACATAACTTCCATACTATATAAATGCTGCAGCAATCTTAGGAGCTTCTTTGTTGGAGCTGATGCACAGTATATTCATTTGTCATTTTATAGAGTTTGACACACACACACATGCAGAAACAGGTATTCTCTACTGTAGAGGACATAGTAGTGCAGAACATGAAAAAATACTTCAACCATATATATCATATTCTTTTACTGTGTTTATGTGATATTTGTTGTACTAATGCTACGCCATCATAACTGCTGCTCTCCCCGCCTTTCTTCTAAAATGATAGCTGTACTCAACTCATTTCATGAGTATTTTTAAAAACTTGCACATTATGATTAGAGTTGTTTCCGTAATTCACTGCTGATGTCGTGCTGTACTTATATCTGCTGTAGCAAAACCCAATATTTGCAGAGGAAAGGGATAATGAAGTGGAACCACACGGTGTAAAAATTACTCAAAGTCGGAAATTGATGAGGCATTAAAATAGTCCTTTATTAAAAGTTATGAGAAAATTTACAGTCGATACCTAACATGGTAATAATGATAGAATCCAAGTGTTCGAGTTAGACATATTGGTGTGTAGTCAAATAGGAAGTGTGTCGACACTTCAGTTGCTTCGGTAGTGCATGAGTCTCATTAGTTGATGGTTCTGAGGTATAAGGGGAGGGGGCTGGTCCCTCTGAAGACTTCCTGCTTGAAATCACCTGAACACAAACTCTCATCAAAACGTCACGTGAAAGAAGGGGGAGTCTTTAAAAAAGGGTGATTGTATGTAAGATGAAAGATGAATGATAAATACAAGTTAAAATGCTTGTGAACACACTATTTACTGCGGGAGAGGGGCGGAAAGTAGTTATTCATTTTACCTGCTGGCGCTCTGTAGAATACAATGCAGCACGTTGTCGCTGGCCTGTATCCTTGCTTACGAGTTGCTGCATATCTTCGAAAAACAAATGGATATCAATGTAGAGAAATCGATGTAAGTAAACTCAGGTGAGAATCTGATTGAAATGAGCACAGGTAGAGATGATACGCAGGCAGAATGGCTGAATAAATAGGGGCTATAGTATGACTACACAGCACGACGATCATCACTGAAAAATGCTGACTCAACTTGCCACGAACCATTAGATGGCGAGATCGAGTCACTGGGCTGCAATGCATTCCGGTGTATGTACATCACCATCTTCAGGCAGAATGATATTTTAGTCCTTGTTTGCAGGTATATACACTGCTGGCCACCCAAAATGCAACTCCAAAAAGGACACGAGATAGCAAAGCCAGATTTACTGGACACATAACAACAGATACAAAGATGAAACGATTGAGCTTACAGGCCCGTGCGACTTGCGGAACACGCAGACATCAATAGTTCGTGTGACACCCATGGCTGGCAATAACGGTCGCTACACGCCGCGGCATCGAATGAAAAAGGCTTTGGATGTGGGCTTGGGTATGTCGGTCCAGGCTGCTTCCACTTGTTTGCCACAGGTAATCAGGCGTAGCCGCGAGTGGTGCTTGCCAGGCCACTCGGTTGCCGATCAGCGACCAGACGTGTTCGATGGGCGACGTATCGAGAGAACAGGCAGGCCACGGCAGCAGTGACACCTGGTGGGCCGTGAAGAATTGTTGCACGGTGCGTGCCATGTGTGGGCGCACATTGTCCTGTTAAAACGTGGCCGCTGGCAGGTCCTGCAGGTAAAGGAGGACTACAGGCTCCAAAACGTCGGAGATGTATCGGTGGCTGTTGAGTGTACCAGCGATGCGTGCCAGAGGGGTGCGGGTGTCATATCCAATTGTGCCCCAAACCATAACGCCAGGCGACGGACCGATATGGCGATGCATAATGCAGGCGTCATACAGTCTCTCGCCACGGTGTCGCAACACATGGATCCAACCATCATGGGTTGCAGGCAGAAGCAGGATTCGTCGGAGAAGACAATGTTGTGCCTTTCCGTAGTTCAGGTGCGGCGTTCAACGGCTCACTGCTGCCGCACTCGCCGATGGTGTAAAGTCAATGGTAACGGAGCAATGGGCGCCGTGCGACAAGTCCCCGCTCCTGCAGACGACGTCGAATGGTACATGCTGACACAGGTTCTTGCGCAGCACACCCTAATTCCTGCGCTAACGTTCGTGATGTGGCGGTGCGAGCTGCCAATGCCCGCCGCACAACGTGCCGGTCCTCTCGTTCGGTGGTCTGCCACGGCTGCGGCAATCACTCAAGTCGGTCCGTCCCTCCTGCACCCACCGAATCTATACTCTCCTCACTGTGGCTGGATGTCATCCCACACGGGCGGCGATGTCTCAGTACGATAAACCGCTGTCACGATAAGCCACTATTCATCCTCTGTCAAACTCCGAAACGTGCTGGAATGACTGCCGTATTCTGCGACGAGGCATCAGGAAGCTTCCCACGCACAGGTCTGGCAGCACAACACACTTACACTCCGCCTTCTGTGCACTCTTCTTATAGTGCTTCTCGGTGGCGCGCCAGGCACCCATGATTTGCATATTCCCTGCAATGCTAATCGTTTGCATGTCCTCTCGCGGCGGACGTATGCTGCGAATTTCAGGCCAATCGGATGCTTCCTTCTTGGTGTTGCATTTTGGGTGGCCAGCAGTGTATATTGAAGTGTGTTGCGCAGATAAGGTGTCTCCGTTGTCTTAGCACCCTTCATTCACATATGTCATTGCATGTCGACGCACTTCTGGAAGGGTTATTGTTACATGTGTGATCATTTTGCATATATTTTTTTTCTTCTTATTTTTACTTGCGATTTGTCATTCTTGATGAGTAGTTTCCGTGGTAATGGGAGGTCGATGTTGTTGTTCTTGTTGCAGTTTGAATTTTTTGTTTTCTCAATGATGACTGTCTCAGCATATCGTAAATTTCGTTCAGTTTGGTGTCGACAAATCAAAGTAATGTCTTCAGATTGAGATTCAGCCTGATTGCTGAGACAGTGGTCAATGAGTGATGTCTTATTTGTTGACACCAAACAGAAAAAAATTACGATATGCTGAGACAGTTATCATCGAGAAAACCAAAAATTCAAACTGCAACAAGAACTACAACATCGATCTCCCATTACCAAGGAAACTACTCATCAAGAATGACAAATTGCAAGTATAAATAATAATAAAAAAGAAATATATGCAAAATGATGACACCTGTAACAATAACCCTTCCGGAAGTGCGTCGACATGCAATGACACATGAATGAAGGAAGGGTGCTGAGACAACAGAGACACCTTATCTGCGCAACACACTTCAATATATATACCTGCGAACAACGGCTAAAATATCAATCTGCCTGAAGATGGTGATATACAGGGTGATTCATAAAGAAGTATGCAGTTTCAATGCACTATAAAACAAGAACAGTATAAGATATTTTATGTTACCTGTAACAAAATTGTAGGGGGATGTTTCAAGTTTTTTTAGCGACGGTCACAGATCAGATGTTCTGTGTGTGCACCTTAGTCACACGACACACTTCGAACCGGTAAGCCATTTCTGCCCAAATGTGAGGTAAGATATCTGAATCAAGTGCAGTGATAGTGGCTGTGATACACTGTTTCAGCTCCGCTAGATCAGCAGGAAGGAGAGGGGCAAATATCTTGTCCTTTATGTACCCCTACAGGAAAAAGTCACAAGGTGTTAAGTCAGAACTTCTGGGTGGCCATTGGATCAGTGACATGTTGTCCATGGCTCGTTTTTGGTTAGAAATACCACAAAAACTGCATTAAAAATTAAACGATGTGTTAAGTCTTTGGTTGATGCCACTGTTGCAGGACGATAGTGACAACTTTATTCTCCAATTGGATGGCGCACCACTGCACTGGTTAGGCGACATGAAGTTATCTCGAACATCTTCCTCACTGATGGATTGGATGAGCCACGGACTACAACATGCCACTGTCCCAATGGCTACCTAGAAGTCCTGACTTAACACCTTGTGACTTTTTCCTGTGGGGTTACATAAAGGACAAGGTATTCGCCCCTTCCTGTTGATCTAGCAGAGCTGAAACAGCGTATCACAGGCACTATCACTGCACTTGATTCAGATATCTTCCCTCGCATTTGGGCAAAAAGGGATTACCGGCTTGATGTGTGTCGTTTGACTAAGGGTGCACACATAGAACATCTGTGACTGTCTCTAAAAAACTTGAAACATTCCCCTACAATTCTGTTACAGGTAACAAAATATCTTACATTCTTCTTGTTTTATAGTGCGTTGAAACTGTATACTTCTTTATGAATCACCCTGTACATACACTGAAATGCATTGCAGCCCAGCAACTAAGTCTGGCCCTCTAATGGTTCGCTGCGAGTTGAGTCAACGTTTTTCAGTGATGATCGTCGTGTTGTGTAGCCCCTCCTTATTACGCCATTCTGCCTGCGTATCATCTCTACCTGTGCTGTTTTCAATTAGATTCTCACCTGAGTTTACTTACATCGATTTCTCTACATTGATATCCATTTGTTTTTTTAAGATATGCAGCAACTCGTAAGCAAGGATACAGCCCAGCGACAACGTGCTGTATTGCATTCTACAGAGCGCCAGCAGGTAAAATGAATAACTACTTTCCGCCCTCTCCCGCAGTAAATAGTGTGTTCACAAGCATTTTAACTTGTATATATCATTCACCTTTTATCTTGCATACAATCACCCTTTTTTAAAACGACTCCCCTTCTTTCATGTTACTTTTTGAGGAGAGTTTGTGTTCGGGTGATTTCAAGCAGGAAGTCTTCAGAGGGACCAGTTCCCTCCCCTTATATCTCAGAATCGTCAACTAATGAGACTCGTGCACTACCGAGCGACTGAAGTGTCCATACACTTTCTATTTGACTACACACCAATATGTCTAACTCGAACACTTGGATTCTATCATTATTACCATGTTAGGTATAGACTGTAAATTTTCTCATGTAACTTTTGATAAAGGACTATTTTAACATCTCATCAATTTCCGACTTTGAGTAATTTTTACACCGTGTGATTCCACTTCATTACATCCCTTTCCTATGCAAATATTAGGTTTTGCTACAGCAGATATATGTACAGCACGACATCAGCAGTGAATTACGGAAAGAACTCTAATCATAACGTGTACAAAGTTTTTAAAAATACTCATGAAATGAGTTCAATACAGCTATTTCTCGCACGTTTATAACCAAGCTTGTTCATAACATGACTTTCTGATATTCCAAGATGATGTTTATATTTTCTTCATTGCTATTCAGTTTATTATTCTATTTAAGTTTTCATCTTCAAAAATATATTTACTTGCAGGGTTGGCTGGCGTTTTACCTTTCCATTCTCAATGTTTGACACTAGCATGGCGAAACAGGCAGAAAATGTTAGCTGAGAGCAAAAAGAAGAAAAACATTGAAGAAACTCAGAAAGTGAAATTGTAATATGTGTGTTAGTACTAAATATTTATATGTATGTTCTCAAAAATAAACTTTTGTATTCTCATTGTGTGAATTTATAAAAAGATACATTTATCATATACAAGGGTGGATCCAATTTTTTAAAGATGATACCCATTTTTGTGAAATTTGCCTGCTTTTGTGTTTAGAGCAATTTTAATCCTCTGTAATTATTATTTTTTCAGTTATTTTAATTTATTCTCATTTATTATTAATCATGGTTCACACTTTTCGGGTTTGTAGCAAGTTTCCTGTTTTGATGATTGCGTACACAGATATATATATATATATATATATATATATATATATATATATATATATATTTTATACAACTGATTCTACTCCAGCTGAGATTTCGAAAAATCATAACACTCCGGTTGTGTTAAATCAGGAAAGTTCTCAAAAATCTAAATTTTTAGCTGCTAGAGGAAAGGAAATAACATCTCATATGTAACAACTCGATTCCCCGTAAAGCAAATGGTCAACACTTCCCCATCGTGCTCCTCTCCTCATAATTGTAAACACTACATTTCTTGAAATTCCAGCTTGTACAGCAAAGATTAATCTGAGTAGGGTTTGCGGCAGAAAAAAAAATTATGTTTTTGAGCTTTGATGTTTTGCAAGTGATTCAATGTTTGAAACTGAAAAAAGCCGCCCCGGTGGCGCAGTGGTCTAAGGCGTTGGCCTCTGATCATTCGTCCGAAGGGGTCCGGGTTCGAATCCCGGTGAGGCATGGATGTTGTGTTTGTCTTACGGCACTGGCTCTCTCCCTTCCCTGGAACCAGTGACCCTAAATTAGGGACGGGCGACTGCTTATAGCCCATTGAGTTGCTCACGGTGGTCGTTAAACCTCCAATCAAAAAAAAAAAAAAAAACTGAAAAAAAATGTTTTCTACGTGAAGTAAATTAATTTCTCTCTCTTTCCCCATCATGTACATTACACTACAACATACACAGTCAGTACTAATGGTATGCATAGGCTGGGCCTTTTTCTTTTACCATCAGGTAGATGAAAAATTCTGTGCTCGGGCTAGCTCAGGACCATACTGAAAGGTTTAGCATTTTACTCCTGGATTAAAAACATTTTTTTTTTGTGTGTGTGTGTCACAAAATGAAGACTGACTTGTTAAATAATCAGATGGTAAAATTCGCTGAGTGAAAAAAAAAAAACTCCATCCACTGCAGGATAACAGCTGAGACGGAAAAGTGGTTGTAAGATGACGGCCTGAAATAGAACGTTTTATTTATTTTTTAATTTCAAATCGAATTCCATCTTTATTGAATTTATCGACAGTTTTTTTTTCTTTTACAAGAAATATTTACGTAAACAGATTTTTCAGCTTCACAAAACCAAAACTTGCTTTTGGCATGAATCGTGGCTGCACCGTAGATGAAGTATACGTTTATATATTTTTGGGATCGAGGGCTTCCTAGTTTGTATTTAAATGCAGACTGCTTTTCGAACTAATAGAAGTTCTTTGGTGTCATGATCTTATTGTTGTACGAACGTTGGAGAACTGTGGTGACACACATTCTTCCCCGCCCCGTTTTTACATTGAGAAGGTATCTAGTACATATATTTTTTTAAGATTTGGCATGACATCCTTAAGAAGAAAGCTCATGTACTTTAATTCCATTTCTTTTCAGTAGCGCACAACACATGGGTAGACTGTTGCCTGCGCACTTATTTGATAAGATCAAACTACACCGTGTAGAATGAGGAGCAGTTTTCTGCAAAATCATAGGTTATGAGAGTCTCTTCTTGAGCATTTTCGGAAGAACGACGCCCGAAGGGGGAAAAAATCCGAGCAGCTGTGGAGACGATTTTGATAGAGGGCGCTGTCACTCCGTGGGAACGAGAGGAGAAAAAAATCGTGTGATTTGAACTCAAAGGAGAAAGTCGTGTGTTTTGAACAAGATGGAAAACCAAACGCCGGTGTTGTTTTTTTTTAATTGGAGGTTTAACGAGCAACTCAATGGGCTATAAGCAGTCGCCCGTCCCTAATTTAGGTTCACTGGTTCCAGGGAAGGGAGAGAGCCAGTGCCGTAAGACTAACACAACATCCATGCCTGATGTGATTCGAACCCGGACCCCTTTTTTTTTTTTTTTTTTTTTTTTGATTGGAGGTTTAACGACCACCGTGAGCAACTCAATGGGCTATAAGCAGTCGCCCGTTCCTAATTTAGGGTCACTGGTTCCAGGGAAGGGAGAGAGCCAGTGCCGTAAGACAAACACAACATCCATGCCTCACCGGGATTCGAACCCGGACCCCGTTCGGACGAATGATCAGAGGCCAGCGCTTTAGACCACTGCGCCACCGGGGCGGCCCCGGACCCCTTACGGACGAATGATCAGACGCCAGCGCCTTAGACCACTGCGGCCCGGTGTTTTATGTTGCGTATCTTTTAGTGTGTGTGTTAATTATAAGCTGGTGGCCTCTGATCATTCGTCCATAAGGGGTCCGGGTTCGAATCCCGGTGAGGCATGGATGTTGTGTTTGTCTTACGGCACTGGCTCTCTCCCTTCCCTGGAACCTGTGACCCTAAATTAAGGACGGGCGACTGCTTATAGCCCATTGAGTTGCTCACGGTGGTCGTTAAACCTCCAATAAAAAAAAAGAATCCCTTGTGTCAACTGCGGAATTATTTATTTCCTTTGGATTAATGTGCTATTGTCAACTGATTATAACGACGTCAACACCCGGGATTTTTTTTTTTTTTTTTTTTTGATTGGAGGTTTAACGACCACCGTGAGCAACTCAATGGGCTATAAGCAGTTGCCCGTCCCTAATTTAGGGTCACTGGTTCCAGGGAAGGGAGAGAGCCAGTGCCGTAAGACAAACACAACATCCATGCCTCACCGGGATTCGAACCCGGACCCCGTTCGGACGAATGATCAGAGGCCATCGCTTAGACCACTGCGGCCCCGGGATTTACTAGAGCCGCCGTCCAAAAATGAAGGACAGTTAAGGTTTTTTTCTTCAATACTGTGCAGTCCTGATTGATTTGAACTCCGACACATTACATATGGCGGTTGAGTTGAGGTATTTTGAACATTTAGTAACAGAATTCTTCCGTTTGTTGACATTCTGATATATTGTTTCGAACGAAAAGATGGCCGAAGAAATTGAGCTAGATTGAGACAGAAACGCGGCGTGATGAGAACTTCCGTTACCAAAATTGTTAAGCGATTGAAAGCGGAACTTGATTAACTGGTGTAGATATAGATAATCTTGAAGAACTTTTAGAACATTTTAATGAAAAATCAACAGAACTAAAATTAATTTATTCCGAGCTGGAAAAGGTTTTAGACCCAAGGGAAATGGAGTCTGAGAAAGTGCTGAAGAATATCGTGAAAAAATAACTACATGGGAGATATAGAGCGTCCAAACGGTTCATATATTAAGGCAAAATGTTGTGAATAACGGCGTGTTTCTTGACCAGATCCCTGAGCTAGATGAATCGAAAATAGAACAACGAGTGAGGGACTCTGTGACTATAAAATTACCGAAGCTATCTATTTCCAAGTTTTACGGAGATGTAAGTCGATGGCTTACATTTTGGAATTCTTTTGAATCGGCGATTCATAAGAACGATTATTTGAGCAAAGTAGATAAATTTAATTATCTGAAATCTCACTTAGGAGGTACGGCTATAAACGCTGTACAAGGATTTGCGATCACGCCGGAAAATTACGACATTGCTGTAAACGTGTTAGAAAAGCGATTTGGGAGAAAGGATTTGTTAATAAATGCACATATGAGTAACTTGCTGAATCTTTCCCCTCTCAGGAATTCTAGTGATATCAGAAAATTTCGAAAGTTGTTTGATAATGTTCAAACGCAAATAAGAAGTTTAGAGTCGCTGGGAGTTTCGTCAAACACGTATGGAAATCTTATGTGTCCGAGCTGTTGAAAGTGCTCTCCCTGATCTGATCTTAGAATTCAACAAACAAAGTACCAATGCCAGTTATGACATCAAAGAGTTGATTGAATTTTTGAGGAAGGAACTGATCTCTAGGGAGCGTACTAGTGCTAGTGTTTCTGGCACCATAGTTTGCCAGCCACCCTTGCTCCTCGGTCAGGTGACTCGAGAGAAAAGGGAAAGACATCGACAGCAGCTGAGCTATTCAGCACTGAACTGAAAGAAAAGAAAAAAACTCGTTTCGTTTTTTGTGACAAGCCGCACGCAAACTCTGAGTGCGAAGAAGCTCGAAATCTGTCTCTGGAGGAAAGAAAATATATTCTATTAAAAGGTGGGACTGTTTTAGGTGTCTTAACCAGGACACGTTCACGTTCTTGCAAGGTAAAAATTACCTGCTCACACTGTGGCAATAGACATCTATCTATTATGTGTTTTCATAAACACGAAGGGAAAGATAATAAACCAGAAAATGATAAAGCTCTGGAAGCCAGTGTTTTGACTAGCAATTCCAGTTCCAAGGAGGTGTATTTACAGACTTTAATTGTTTGTATTAAGGAGAATGATATCAGTCGTTATGTACGAGGGATAATTGATACAGGTAGCTCCAGATCATACATAAGTGAATTTGTCGCCAAGGCACTGAAGTTGAAATGCAAAAGGGGAAGAAAAAGTCGTTCATGGACTTTTTGGAGGAATAGAAAAAAGTGAAGAGCACAAAAGATATTCGATTCAATTAAGCAATATTGACGGCGATTATATTTGCGAATTAGAGGTGATGGATCAAAAAAGATTCTGTGCTTTCTTTCCGAAGTTAGAAGACCCAAAATGCATAAAAGAACTGTCAAATCGTAGAGTTTTCACTAGCGATATTTCCATAAATGAACATGACTGTCTGTATGAGAAAGATCCGAAGGAAATTCATATTCTGATAGGAGCTGACTTCACAGGGAAGTTATTTACAGGTGAAATTGAGCACCTTTCCAATGGATTGGTGGCAGTAAACACGCGTCTGGGATGGACGTTTATGGGAAAAACAAGAAAAGGAAGCCAGTAAACCTAATGTCCTTATCTTTCTCCACGTTGGCGAATTAAACTTTCTGATTTGTGTAAACTTGATACTTTGGAGATTCTCGATCCAGGTGAAAAGATCGCGAGAAAGGAGCTCGAAGACGCAGCGAAAGATCATTTTATTCGTAATGTTTCAAGAAACGAGGAAGGAAGATATATGGTTTGTTTGCCATGGATTCAAAATCACCCTCCTCTGTCGGTCTGCAGGGGGATAGCATTTAAAAGATTGAAGGGTTGTGTTAAAACCTTAGAACGGACTGAGAGAAGCTAGATGCTTATGAAGATGTTTTCCGGGAGTGGCTGAAGGAGGAAATTATAGAAGAAGTTAAATCTCCTGAGGAGAATGTGAAAACTGGGCATTTTTTATCTCATCATCCTGTTTTCAAGGAGAACTCAACGAACAAAGTGAGACTCGTCTTTGATGGCTCGGCGAGAGGGAAGAATTCTTCCTCCATTAACGATTGTCTGGAAAAGGGACCGAATGTTGTAGAACATATACCCTCGATTATAAACAGATTTCGGATGGGAAAAATTGGGGTAACTGCCGATATAAAGAAAGCTTTCTTACAGATAGGACTTCAGCAGCATGATAGACCATTTTTAAGGTTCCTGTGGAGGGAGAACGGTAAGGAAGAAAATCTTAAAACCTTCCAGCACCAAAGAGTTGTTTTCGGAATTTCTTTGAGCTCTTTCCTGCTGGGAGAAACATTTGAATTTCAACTGAAGAACGCGCCGGACCATCAGCAGGAAACGGCGAAAAAGCTCTAGAGGTCGTTTTATGTTGACAATTGTGTTTCTAGCGTGAATAGCCGAGAGGAGCTTGAAAAGTTTGAGTCATGAAGTATCCTCAGTGCAGCCAAGTTCGATTTGCGAGGGTGGGAGCATGCTCCTGCGTTGTCAGAAGTGGAGGATGGAGATGCAAGGAAGGTCCCAGAGCTGGGAGTGAGTTGGACACTGAGTTCAGATGAGCTGTCTATTGACGTGAAGGGGCTCTCTAGCGATAAAAAGTCCCCATTGACAAAACGAGAGATCCTCTCAGTAGTCCATCGAGTATTCGACCCATTGGATTCACGTGCCCGGTCACACTTGGGCCAAAGGTTTTGCTGCAAGAATGTTGGAAGAACGGGATCACTTGGGACTCTAAGCTGCCTCCGACTATGTCTAGGAAGTTTGAACGTTGGAATACTTGAGTGGTGTGTTGATTCCACGATGCATACTAAAAGATGCTTCAGCCAATTAGGAGGCATCTCTTCGTGTGTTCTGTGATGCAAGCAAGATAGCATTTGCTACTTGTATTTTTGTCCGATGTCAAAATTATCGGTCCACGACGTGTCAACTAATACAGGCACGCTGTAGAGTCGCTCCTTTGAAATTACCTTCCGTACCCAGGATGGAACTCTTAGCCTGCACTATTGGAGCTCGGTTAGCAGAAACAAAGAAATCAGACTTGGGGCTGGAGAACGTGCCTACGTACTATTGGTCTGATTCTGTAAATGTGTTATACTGGATAAAAAGAAATGAAAATTGGGTAACCTTCGTTTACAATCGTGTTCAGGAAATTCGGCGGCTGACAGACCCAGAAGACTGGGGGCACACACGTGGGTCGCGTATTTCACAAGTGAATGTACGGAATTGCGATTAAGGCCATTTCCGGCACGCGATTGGTTCAGAGCCATTTTGGAGATTGGGAGTAGGCGGGGCCTACGAGGAGAGTCATGTGAGTGAGACATGTAAGCTTTGCTGCACACGCCATATGCCATTTTAATGTTCGGGTGTTTTCATTGCGACAATGGTTAACCCCAGTTGTTTTACCCGTACAGTCGGAATGTGACAGGAGGCAAATAGAGAGTGTACTTTATTGGTAGGGGAACTTTTGAGTTTTTATATCAACATGACTTCATGGACTTGTGACTTATCTTTGATTAATCGCAGAAAGCCATGCTTTAACTAATATAGTTTCTCACAGAGCCGATAGATGTAAGCACGTCAGCGCGCACTGCTGTAGAACAGGATTAGTACTGATGTGTTTTGTATGGGGAACCATGAGCTGTTTAACGTTTGTTTTTTTGTTTTGTTTTTCGGGGAGAAGACGGGTTGAAATGTGGAATTGAAGGCATTTTTGATTAAGTTTGGAGGGACAAAAATATGAGGAATTTCTTAAATATCAGAAATACAGTATATATATATATGACAGATCACTTACTATTTTAGCAGACACAATATAGGGCAAACATTCTGGAGTATTTATTCTAACGGAAGTGTCGTATTTCAACAGAACACTGTCTTGAGGTCGTACTCAGCGTTACATTCAGAGTTTTTTTCCGGGGTCAATCGCAAATTTTGAGAGGCCTCAAACTTTTTATTATTTGTTATTTATTTATACATTAATACATATTATAATATTTATATATACATTAATACATATAACAAATTTTCTGAAATCTACACATGCAAGTGATTAAAAATGTTATATCTTTATTTTAATTCAGTAATGCACCACGGATTTCACCATGCTGCGGTGGTGTAAAATATTAAGGATGCTAGTAAGATAACGCTGCTGTGCTGGAGAAAATCCCCCCCCGAAACATTAGGAGTGGCAAACATATTTTAGTCTTACAACAAGCGTTTTTCTTATTATTAAGGAATCATTACAGTGTTACCTGAAAACGTATGGTGAAAACCATTCCGCAGCCACTTGGTTTCATTCAGCCCCTTTAGATTATTTAGGTAAGCACATAGTAGTAAAAAAACTAATTAATCGTTTGAAATTCCTGGATTTTCTTTTTTGTCACAGAAAGTAAACCACATACCGCCTGAAAAAAAAATATGGGAATCATTTTTAATAATTTGCTATCGTTAAAAATTAGGTAGCGCAAACATTTTGTTGTATTGGAAGCCCTAACGTCGCGTTAGCTACATTGAGGCTTTCTTAACCATATACATGGGAAGTCGGCATCCAGAAGAATGAAATAAAGCTGAATGCCAGCTTCCAAAATACGATGATGTATTGCAGTGCAAGCAGCATGCCGTTGGTGATTACAAAGCCACAGTAAACTTAACTATCAAATACAAAGGCTCTAAAAATTTACCGAATTGTGAAACAATGCTTGGTTTTCTTGTTTGCCCCTCTTGCATATGTGATCAAGATGAACCGGTTTTCTTGTTTGCCCCTCTTGCATATGTGATCAAGATGAACTGGTTTTCTTCTACCCTCCTGATTTTTATCCGGAGAAAGTATTGAGTAATTTTGGTGGGACTTCATAATAGATTTTTAACATGGACAATTGTTCAATTTATAAACAAATTTACAAAAGCATTCTCATCTAGAGCGACACATTTTTCTATATAGTATATATATATATATATATATTCATAACT
Organism: Macrothele yani; assembly: GCA_039090855.1. Taxonomy (NCBI): domain Eukaryota; kingdom Metazoa; phylum Arthropoda; class Arachnida; order Araneae; family Macrothelidae; genus Macrothele; species Macrothele yani. The sequence continues at coordinate 73,255,525 of CM077001.1, forward strand.
ACTTTGATTTCAGAGCTACATTTAAAAAAAAAGTTATTTAAAGTGTTAACACTTTGTGAGAAGTCATTTTGCCTCTAATTAACAACGGAAATACCGGTTTTTTTTCTCTCGAGGTATTGTACACATTATTGGCTGTGTTGACTCGTTGGATTTACAAAACGTAAATATACATGCCGATGGCAATTTTAGTTTTAGTGTATAAAACAAATCAATTAATTTAACACTTAAAATAATCTTAATGCTACTGAGATATGAAGTCCATGAGAATGAGTTTTTTTTTATTATAATATTTTCCCCCGTTTTCTTAAATTTTTAAAATTAATTTCTCCAAATTTTCATCTGTAAACAAAACATTAGACTAAATATAAAGGGTTGTAACGTATACTCTCGATTCACTTTCCTTTTGATTTTTACTATCTCTGGTTATTTTATTTTCCTATGTAAATTATCTTCTTACTGAACGAGATGTTATTTCACCCGCTGAATGAGATCTGGCAATGAGTGAAAGTCATGACGTGGTGGTAGCCAGTATAAATAGGCGCGTTCAACGATACCTAGAGAGAGCTTTTTGTTGATGTGCGTAGGGAGAGCTGTTGTTGTAAAAGTGAGCTGTTGATGTGCGTAGGGAGAGCTGTTGTTGTAAAAGTGAGCTGTTGTTGTACGAAGTGAGCTGTGGTTTATGTGCCAGAAAGCTGTTGTTGTATAAAGAGATCTTCGTTTATGTGAGAGCCAGAAGTTTCACTAATAAAGAATTTGTTGTAAGTACGCTTTTCTCAGTTCATAGTTTTGTCAGATCTCTGTCTGGCTGTTAGGTTTATTTCATTAGTTGATTATTATTAACAACCAGCATAAGACTTTATTCATCTTAATTACTACTACAACATTACTAGCAGTTAAAAGCTTGTTTATTATTATTACTACACTACTAGCAGGAAAGTTTATTCATGATATAATTAACAAACAACAAGCATTGGAAGAAGCATTAGCTTAGAAGAAGCTGAATTCATTATAATTCAGTAGCAGAAGCGTTATATTCATTATAATTGGCGCCCGAACTTTTCTCGAACACGAGATCTTGACAATTATTACCCATGTCTTCCTTACCTGAGACAACTTCAATGTTTCACCCTAAATCAGACTTCGATGGTGATGGTGGTTTTTTTGACAATTTGCAAGAAGCCTGTGGGTCTCACTTTGATATGAATGATTTACAAGTCCCCAGGCATTCTTCACAATTTCGTAATTCACCAGCTTCCTGTTACTCGGAGTCGCGGGTCGTACCTGAGGGAGTTCCATCCTCTCAGCGAAGCAAAATGCTTGCCCATTTAGAGCCGCATGCAGGAACAATTCATTTCAATGGGTTGGAGGGATCCTTAAAGTTCCTCGAAGATTTGGAAGATCATTTTGATCTATACAATATTCCTGAAGACTGCAAAGTACAAATCGCAGGCACTTGCTTGAAGGATACCGCTAAGACCTGGTATCGGCAGTGGAGAGTGTCGAACCCGGATTCTCATTATGAGAATTTCCGAGCGGAATTTTTGGAAGTCTTTCCTTTCGGCCTCAGTCGAGCTAGCCTTGCACAACAACTTTTTTCTCGTCAGCAAGGACGCAACGATAGCCCTGTTGCATTTGCGTTGGAAACAACACGCTTATATAACTTATGGGATCCACATGCCAGTCATATCGACATGTTGGATACCCTATTGAGCAGCTCGACCCATTTCTACAAGATTTTCTTGAGGTTCGACACCCTGCTACAATTCAAAAATGCCTTCGCCTCATACGAACGTATGAAGAGCGACACGGCAAACATGGTTCAACTCACCATGCTCGGGCACCCCGCGAGGCTTATTACGAAAACCCTCAGCGGCATAATAGGCCTAATAACTTTCAGCGCGAGCATACACAAGTGCACGCCCAAGCTTCATACGTTCCACCACACAGAAGAGTGGCAAACCAACCGCGAGTTTCTGAACAATCTTCGGGATATCGTACAAATGCACAGTATGCTCGACCCCTTTCCAATCCGCAGCATTCGGAACGTTTTCATGCTCAGGGCAATGATTATTTTTCTGCCCGTGCTGAGGGAAGAAGTAATAGATATGAAAATGTCAACAGACACGCGGAGTTCCCGACGCAGGTTTCACGCAGTTTTCCTCATCGTGAAAATTTTCCCGATACCCGGCAGGGTCGAGGTTTCAGACCGCATGATAATCCAACCAGGAATCCTTTAAACTTCCAAAGGAAGTAGACCAAGGGTCGGTCCTGCTTCCTGATACCAAGTATTCTGACCCTAAAACAGTATTAGTGACTGTTCAAACTCCTCAGTTGCCTGATGTTTTCTTGACAATTGAAGATATTATTGTCGAGACAAAGTTCGACACTGGTTCTGAAATATCAGCCCTAAATACGAAGTTTTGCACTGACTATTTTCCTTCAGTCCTCGTTCAGCCTGCGACGCAGTATTTGTGAGGTGCAAATAACGAAATCTTCAGTATCACAGGGATTGTCACATTATCTCTAGGGCTGAGAAAGGCTCGTTTTACGCATTCTTTCCTGCTTATAGACGAACTACCTGTTAAATGTCTAATGGGAATGGACTTTATTAATACGTTTCAAATAACTCTGAATTTCGTACATGTGATTTCCTTTCCGGAACCTATCGAAATGATTCCTACGGTTCCTTTGGATATAACGAGTTTGTTATTGAGTAACCAATTGAATGAGAGGCAACGAAACCAGCTTTCTCTACTTTTGCAGGAAAGCCCTGGTTTATTTTCTGATCAACCTGGTTTCACACAGGTGGTTTATCATGTCATTGACACTGATGGTTCGAAACCGATAGCGACGAAACCTTACCCTTGTGCTCCCCATAAGAAACAGGAAATGCAACGTCAAATTTCTGAAATGATTAAACAGGGCATAATAAGGGAATCAACAAGCGCCTGGGCTGCTCCAGCCGTTTTGGTCCCAAAGAAACAACCCAATGAATTTCGTTTCGTGACAGATTTCCGAAAGCTCAACCAAGTCACAAAAACGATCAATTATCCACTACCTGTCATGTCGCATATTTTGCATGACCTGTCATCAACTAAATGGATGTCAACCTTGGATTTGGCGAGTGGATATTGGCCGGTGGCGGTACATCCGGACTCTGTCGATAAAACAGGCTTTGTGACTCCTTTTGGGGCTTATGAATACCTACGTATGCCCTTTGGACTAGCTTCTGCACCTGCTACATTCCAAAAGCTTATGGATACGGTTCTCAGACCTGTCCTGGGTCCCCATGTGCATGTCTATTTGGATGACATTATTATCACATCAGAGACTTTTGACGAGCACCTTTCTCTGCTCAAACAGGTGTTCCAACTCATATACAATGCTGGCTTGACGTTAAAACCTAGTAAATGCCAGGTAGCGAGGAACGAGATTGTATATCTGGGGTTGAAAATCACTCCCCACGGCTTATTTACGGATAATGAAAAAATTAGGCCTATTGTTGACTTTCCTCGGCCTAAAACAGCAAAAGAACTATCACGCTTTCTGGGAATGACCGGATGGTATCAGCAGTTCGTCCCCGCTTATGCTACAATCTGTGAGCCATTGTATGCTTTGAAACGTAAATACAAGAAGTTTGTTTGGACACCTGAGTTTAACGCTGCGTTTGAAACACTGAAGTCTGCGTTGACTCAGCCTCCTGTGTTGGCTTTCCCGGATCATACTAAGGAATTTGATATTTATACTGACGCATCCGGAGTTGGTCTTGGTTGCGTTTTGTCACAAGCTGGGCATCCAATAGCTTTTGCGTCTCGTACTTTAGCCAAAGCTGAACCCAATTATTCAGCTACGGAACGTGAATGTCTTGCTGTTGTGTATGCTCTTGACAAATTTCAATGTTATCCTAACGAATTGACAGTTAACATAATTACGGATCATTCTGCCCTTCAGTATTTGAATTCTGCTAAGCACCTCTCTCAAAGACTTATGAAGTGGGCTCTTAAGTTACAAGAGAGCAATATCAAAATTTCGTATCAGCCAGGTCATAAGAATCAATTACCGGACGCATTGTCTCGCGTTCCGATTAGTGGGGTCCCCACCGAAACTACTCCTGGATGTCAGCCTTTACTTCTAATAGCTGATATAACATCCAGAGAGCAGATAATGGCAGAATTAATAAATGAACCAGATTTTGGGGATATCTATAATTTTTTGCTTGCGGGTTCGCCCCTACAAAGTGATCCTGCTCTGGCTGGAAGGTCACAGCATTTTGAAGTCATAGATGGTCTGCTTTACTATACGAAATCTAGGACTACTAGGGCAGAGTTTCGCCCATGTATTCCGCGAACCCTTAGAATGGCTCTTTTAAACGAATTTCATGACAAACCTCTTGCAGGCCATTTAGGTATTCGCAAGACCCGTTGTAAATTGCGGGATGTTGCCTATTGGCCTGGCATGTAACAAAGTGTGCTCGCATACGTTCAATCATGTCACTTGTGTCAGATGAATAATTACCGTAATGTAAGACCGGCCAGTCACTTGAAATCTAGTTCAACTTCTCATGTTTTTGATATTATTTCAATAGATTTATTGGGACCTTATCCTTTATCTGTTAAAAACAAAGTTCGTTATGTGTTAGTATTAACTGATAATTTTTCTAAATGAGTTGAAGTTTTTCCCATTACGCCGCTACGGTAGAAGTTATTTGTAATGTATTAATTAATGAAGTATTCTCTAGATATGGTGCACCTAATAAAGTAGTTTCGGATAATGGTCCACAATTTATTTCTGACATTTTTGAAAGAATGTGTGCGAGACTACACATTAAGCATAAATTCATTTCCCCATATCATCCCCAGAGTAATCCTGCGGAACGAGTAAACCGCACGCTTGTTAAAATGATTGCTACATTTGTCTTGGATCATCACGAGCGATGGGATGACCATCTTGAGCTTTTTTCGTTCGCCCTCCGCTCGTCTGTTCACGAATCTACTAAAATTACTCCTGCATAACTTTTTCTGGGTCGCAAAATTAAAACCCCTTTTGAAAATTTAACGGGGATTATCGACGAACTAAACCAGCGACCAACTCCGCAATCAGTACGAATCATGGCTGAAAAAGCTCGTGTTGCAATGCTAGGAGCACAAGCGGCTCAAGCAAGATATTATGATACTAGGCGTAAGGAACCAGATCTTGTCTTTGGAGATTTCACTCTCGTGGAAACGCACTTCCAGTCTTCTGTTTCACATACTTTAGTGAAGAAATTTGCACCCAGCTACGAAGGTCCATATCGTGTGGCAAATGTGTTTGAAAATAACATTGTTCTTGAAAAACCTGACAATCAATTTCAATACGTACACGTGGCTCAGTGTCGCAAGTATCATGAACGAAATATCGATTTTATAATCAACCCTACTCAACTTTCTGTTCCACAGACTCAAGAGTCTATATCTCACGATCAACCTCCAGAAATTTTGGACGAACCAACAAACATTTTTGAAGAATCTCCAGTGATTTTTTCTTCACCCTCCCCTCCTCAAGACGGGTTTCCAAACACGCAACCTGATTCTCCCATGAGACCAAGGCTCGAATCAAGTTCTTCAAATACTAGTATCGTTCCTTTCCCTCCAACCATTGCCAAGACTATTGCTGCACCATTTCCTGATAACTCTGCACCAACACAAGCTCCTACTTCCTTGAATACCTCGTCAGAGAGTATTCCTATAGGCAGAAGTAAACATCGCCCTGCATGACCACTAAATTACAGCAGCGACTCAGAGGCTACGGATATTTCTGATTTATCAGTTATGAACAATAATTTGACTATTCCTAAACGTCAAACACCAATTACAAACCGTCCAGCACCACCAAAAGCTGGTCAAAAACGTAACTTGTCTCCCCAATCTGCTTCGCCGCAACAGCGACGAAGGCAGAGATCCTTGCATCCGCCCGGGTTTCGCCCCTGGAACCTACGCTCAGGGCAAACAGGGTCGATGCCTGCTGCTACTCTCATGCCACGAGGGCGTAAGCGAAAGCAAACGATGTGGCGGGAGCCACGTCCGTCCAAAAGAATGCTGGAAGGACACCACGGGCCCCAGCACAAAGGGACTACAAATCAAAAGCCTGGGGGAGCCCGTTCCTGTCAGCCGCAGGGATTTCCGGACCGCCAGACTTCAGCCGTTCCTGACCGTTCCTGTCAGCCGCAGGGACTTCCTGACCGACAGATTTCGGCCGTTCCTGATCGACGGACTTCAGCCGTTCCTGACCGTTCCTGTCAGCCGCAGGGATTTCCGGACCGCCAGACTTCGGCCGTTCCTGATCGACGGACTTCAGCCGTTCCTGACCGTTCCTGTCAGCCGCAGGGATTTCCGGACCGCCAGACTTCGGCCGTTCCTGACCGTTCCTGTCAGCCGCCGGGATTTCTTCACCGACAGAATACAGAGGTTCCAGATCCATTCAAATCCTTGAAACGCTCAACGCCACCTGAATTTACCAGTCCGATTAGGCCTGGAAAACGTTATCGTACTAGAGTTTTTTATGCGTCCTCGAGATAAGTAAGTTCTCGTGGACAGGTTCTTTTCTCCGTTTGTTGTTTTTCCTGCACGACCAGTTGGCGTGTCAGAATTTCTTTTTTTCGTGTGGGCCTATGCATTCTTTTTGTGTATATATGTGGGTTTTTTTATATATTTCTTCTATGTCCATCTACTAATCCAAATTTTTATATATATATCTATGTGCTTAGGGGTAAAATAATAAAATTGTTATTGTTAGGCAGCTCCAGGCAATCTTCGCTGCTGATACAGTTGGTGTGTATTCAACGAATAATGAGAACGTAATTTGAAATTAAAAAAGTGATTCCGGCTAGGCAGAATAAAAGGAAGGTATGCCTATGCAGGTTTGTTTTGTTCAAGTATATAAAGTGTTTCACAGACGAATACAGATTTCTTGATTTTGTCATGCCAAGTTTGAGATTGTACATACTGCTTCCACCAAACAACAACAAAACAAAAAAAGAGGTCGATAAACGTCAATCAACGAAGTGTAAGACTTACACTCCAAAATTGATAGGTTTTTCGAAAAACACAAAAAAAAAAAAAAATTAAGGGGGAGATGATGTAACGTATACTCTCGATTCACTTTCCTTTTGATTTTTACTATCTCTGGTTATTTTATTTTCCTATGTAAATTATCTTCTTACTGAACGAGATGTTATTTCATCCGCTGAATGAGATCTGGCAATGAGTGTAAGTCATGACGTGGTGGTAGCCAGTATAAATAGGCGCGTTCAACGATACCTAGAGAGAGCTTTTTGTTGATGTGCGTAGGGAGAGCTGTTGTTGTAAAAGTGAGCTGTTGTTGTACGAAGTGAGCTGTGGTTTATGTGCCAGAAAGCTGTTGTTGTATAAAGAGATCTTCGTTTATGTGAGAGCCAGAAGTTTCACTAATAAAGAATTTGTTGTAAGTACGTTTTTCTCAGTTCATAGTTTTGTCAGATCTCTGTCTGGCTGTTAGGTTTATTTCATTAGTTGATTATTATTAACAACCAGCATAAGACTTTATTCATCTTAATTACTACTACAACATTACTAGCAGTTAAAAGCTTGTTTATTATTATTATTATTACACTACTAGCAGGAAAGTTTATTCATGATATAATTAACAAACAACAAGCATTAGAAGAAGCATTAGCTTAGAAGAAGCTGAATTCAGTAGCAGAAGCGTTATATTCATTATAGGGTGATCACTCAGAAACCTACGGGGTGGGGGCGTCCATGGATTTTCGGGGGGCTAAGACCGCCCGAAAAGATGCGTGAATACATCACTGGTCGTACTTCGTGCCATTAGGTAGTTCTTTACTAATACAAAATCACTCGATTTTATTTTATTTTCTAGCTAGACCTTCTCACAGTCATGAGGAAAAAAACTTGATCGACAGAATATTTCGTTGTGGAGACATACTTTTCATTGTTAAAGGTACTTTTTAAGGGTAATAGAAAGGACCTTTAAAAGGATACTTTTTAGTATCCTTATATACGCACTTTCACAACAGCACGAATCGTGGGGACTAGGTTGACGTGCTGCCATCTAATGGCCGATACGGAGTATGCTATTCATCTAGTTAGTTATTAAAATCGTCCTCAATTTTAATATTAAGATAGATTTCGACTTCTGTTCATCTGAGAAACTGCAGATATTCCTTATGATATCGTGTACAAAATTACTTTACCGTAGTATTCAATAAGATCATTTGTCGCATTTGTTAAGTAACCTCACTGAATTTCTTAGGAAGCAGAACTTCCCACGATAAAACTTTTCACGATATAATTCAATATGATCATTTCTCACATATGTTAAGTAACCTCACGGTGAAATTTTTAGGAAGCAGAACTTCCCACGATAGAATTCAGTATAAATTATTTGTCACATATGTTAAGTAACCTCACAATGAATTTCTTGGCAAGCAGAACTTCCCGGCTGAGGCTAAATTCACGCTATGCGTGAATTTAGCCCACAGACTTGGTTCACGCTCCTTCTGTGATTGTTCACTATGATCTCGCAGGCGGGGTCTGGGCGGTTCCTGCTTTGGCACGTTAATCAATACCGGCCCCGCTTTAATTCTGACATTTCGAATTTTTTTTAGAATTCAAGTCGTTAGATGGCGCAATGAGCCTGTTTCTCGCCCAAAAACAAAGAGTCGTAGGTCACTTATAGACTTACTTATACTTTCGCGAGAGATGTTATTTGTTAATTAATTTGAACTGAATATTTTAGTATATAGAATTGAGTACGTGAATCTGAAGGTAAATTTTTGAAGCTAGTTCTACGAAAAAACTGGAATGGGAAATAATTGTATGAGGGAGACCATTTGAATTAAACATATACATAATACGATCGGCGGCAGGTTCTGTTTTTATTAGGCGACAATGACAACCTAGTGATATGATAGTACGCTGATTTCATCACTAGTTTGCATATTCACGTAATTTATTTAAAAATGACAATAAATTTAATTGCTTTCCACAGATTTTGTAAAGCTCTTTAATTTTTTTTTCCAATTGTTTCGTAAAATTTGCCGTGCATAATATTTCTGAGCACCACAATTGCTTCCATTAATCAGAGCTTGCCTGATCAAAAAATCTGATGCAGAAAAATTAGGATTTGAAGCATTTTGCTTCTTTGAAAAATATCTCCTGACGAAATATTCACATTTTTGTTAATTCATAATGAGCAGGAATATCGATAAGAAACATTAGTCTTTTATTTAATAAGTTTTAAAAATCAACAATAATTAAGTTTACACATTGACAAACCCAATAATTGTGCGTGTATGTGATCTCGAGTACTTTAAGACCTCATTTTAAAATTCAAGGAATTATCTCCTGCCATTAAAAAATACGTATATATCCGTATCAATTTGTAAAGTTTAGTCATGAAATTAAAAAGCTATTCGAAACACCTACCGCGAGAAAAAAGAAAAAAAACTCTTTGCTTTCCTCCTAGAAAAGAAACTAAAAGTACACTAAAGTTTTAATAATTTCAGAGCATATCCTTTCAACAAAAATGATAGCTTAGAAATTTACTTCAACAAATTATACAGTCAGTGGTTATTGAAATTTCCAAACATGAAGTGCCAAAGCAATTTAACAAAAAATAAAACATTTCACATCCTAAGACTAAGAAAATGATAACTTTTTATGTATTCCCGTAATGAATAATCCCTTGCAGTGGCGCACCCAGGAAATTTTGTTGATGGGGGCTGTATATATAGTTTATATAAGAAGAATTTTTGTTGGATGTGGCTGTGTGTGTATATATATATATATATATATACAGCCACCTTTATATATATAAAAAGTTCTAAGAAAATGAGAACTATAAAAAGTTCTCATTTTCTAAGTCTTCCGATGCTCTGATTAATGGAAGAAATTGTGGTGCTCAGAAATATTATGCACGGCAAAATATTACGAAACAGTTGGATAAAAAAAAATTAAAGAGCTTTACAAAATTTGTGGAAAACAATTAAATTTATTGTCATTTTTAAACAAATTGCGTGAATATGCAAACTAGTGATGAAATCAGCGTACTATCATATCACTAGTTTGTCATTGTCGCATAATAAAAACAGAACCTGCCGCCGATCGTATTATGTATATGTTTAATTCAAATGGTCTTCCTCATTCAATTTTTTCCCATTCCAGTTTTTTCGTAGAACTAGCTTCAAAAGTTTACCTTCAGATTCACGTTCTCAATTCTATACACAAAAATATTCAGTTCAAATTAATTAACAAATAACATCGCTCGCGAAAGTATAAGTAAGTCTATAAGTGAACTACGACCCTTTGTTTTTGGGCGAGAAACAGGCTCAATGCGCCATCTAATGACTTGAATTCTAAAAAAATTCGAAATGTCAGAATTAAAGCGGGACTGGTATTGGTTAACGTGCCAAAGCAGGAACCGCCCAGACCCCGCCTGCGAGATCACAGTGACCAATCACAAAAGGAGCGTGAACCTGGTCTGTGGGAATTTAGCCTCAGCCGAACTTCTTCAGATAAAAAGACAATGTTCCTGTCACATGACTCTCCTACTCCCAATCTCCAAAGTGGCTCTGAACCAATCGCGTGCTGGAAATGACCTTAAACCCAATTCCGTACATTCACTTGTGAAATACGCTGCCGGGTCTATGAATACTGCGGATCTTCTTTCGAGAGGATGTACAGTGAAAGAGTTTCTCGTTGGTGGGAAGGTCCGGAGTGGCTAATATTACTGTGTGATGAATGGCCAGCCTCAGAAGCGCTTCCAAATTTGGAGGTTGTGAATTCAGAAAGGCGAAAAACTATTGTGTCTGCTACTAACACAGAAATTGAGAAGGTTTTCGAATATTCTACAAAGATCTCCTCGTATAGCAGAATAATCAGAGTCCTGGCGTAGATTTTTAGTTTTTGCAGGAATTCAAAGGCCAAACGAACTGAAAGATGTTTCGGCGTGTAAGTGTAGAGCAAGTCGAAAAGGCCGAAATGGTAATGTTAAAAGAAGTCCAAAGACAGAGTTTTGGAGAAAATAGAGAAACTTCTCTGAAAACCTCTTTCGACGTAGAAGGGCTGGTTAGAGTCAATACGAGAATCACCTTGAGAAAGGACTCGGCGGCATTTCGTCATCCAGTACATCACATAGTGAACAAATTGATTTGGGGAAAAGATGTTGAACTAGGCCATGCTGGTCTGCAGGTCCTAATCTCGACTCTGCGCGAACGTTATTGGATAATAAAGTGTAGAAATACGATAAGGCAAGTTGTTAAAGAATGTCAGAAAAGCAAGAAGAAGCGACGGGTGGTGGAGACGTGCGATCCCGTTATGGACGGATCTTAAAGCCAATGCGGCGAATTGACTTATGACGTTTTATGTGTTTGAGTTTCGTGACTTGACCCGAAGCTCAAAGGTGGAAGGATGTCGGAAGAACAACAACTGCCGAAGAGAAAAACAAAATTCGAGAAGCTGTGGAGACGATTTTGATAGAGGGCGCTGTCACTCCGTGGGAACGAAGGAGAAAAAATCGTGTGATTTGAACTCTTAAAGGAGAAAGTCGTATGCTTTGAACAGGATGGAACTCAAGATGAAAAACCAAACGCCGGTGTTTTATGTTACGTATCTTATATGTTAGATGTTTATTTTGTGTCTCGAGTGAATTCCTTGTGTCAACTGTGGAATTATTTATTTCCTTTGGATTAATGTGCTATTGTCAACTGATTATAACGACCTCAACTCCCGGGATTTACAAGAGCCGCCGTCCAAAAATGAATGGCAGTTAAGGTCTTTTTCTTCAATGCTGTGCATTCCTGATTGATTTGAACGGCGACACATTACAAGCATGCTTTCTTTTTCTATAGTACTTCAGAGGTGTAGATTCTGATAAAGTTTTTGCAACATAACTGAAACTAATCTTTTCTGGACAGTGACACATGGGCATTTTCTTTGACTAAAACAACATCCCTCGTCCCAGGTATCAACCTGCAGAACTGTATTTATCATTACTGTTATAAAAATTAGAAGGTATTTATCATCTTTTTGTCACTGTTATAAATTTTTTTCACTAGGGTTACAGTTTTCCCATGAGCTTATCTTGATTTAGGTCTGGTGATGACACCTTCCTATGCTACTAGTTTTTTCATAGCCTTACCCATTACCAAAGTCATCGTGGATTTTAGCAACTGAACAATATTTTTGCAAGACTGAAAAATTGTAATTTTTTCACTGTAATATTTTGTTGTAGAAAACAAGCGCTAGATGGAATATTTAAAGCAAGCAGATTATAAATTTTGAATTTGCTTGTATCATTCTCAGAAGACGAAAATTTCATCGCCCTGGAGCGGGAATCGAACCCGCATCTCCCAATTTTCGTTTGAGTATGCTAACCGTCAAGGACGTATTTAGACGGGGCCAAAGGGGCCTGCCCCCCTCCCCTGAAATCTGTTTCATGTTTTATGTTATCTGTCAAAATAAGGGTAAATAATCAAACTGTGCTTTCCAATATAATTTTTATATATGCGTGTTAAATCAAAATTTGCGTTATGAGAAAAGTTTCTGAATCATGAATATTTACTGCTGGAAAAATCCAACCTACGTACGGATTCAGTGAAAGAGCAATGCGCGAAGGAGACAGAGGTCAGAGAAGGAAGGGTGGCTCATATCCGTGGTCAGGAAGACGGCTGTAGGTTTTTGCGGCGCCAACTCCTGATTGACCAGACCAGGAATGGTGTCACGTGTCACCGCTCCTCTCTGCCTGGCGCCTGCCGTTACTATGACACGTGCAGTGACACTCGACACCTCACTTCACTGCCCAGCCAACTGTTTTGATACTTTACTGATTCCGAGCTGTGCGTTGGCCACGTGGGTGAATTCTTTCGTTTTCAATCGGAGTGAGAAAGTGAAACTTCTGTTTTTGTTTTGTCTGTATCCTTGTAATTCAAAATTAGTATTTATTCGCTCTTTCCCGCAGCTGCTTAAAACAGTTTGTTGAGGTTATTTCAAAAATGAAACGATTTCATCAACAAAGTCTGTTGATTTTCTGTAACAAAAAAAGAGCTGTGGAAACTGAAACGCTAGCTGAACCCACTGACATTGAAGTCCCAAACCAACGCGTTGAAAGCGGGAGTAATCGGGAAAATTGTGAGCTTCAACCAATACGCATGACGAATGACGGATATGCAGATGGTAATAAAAAGTCTGAAAGCATTTCAGAATCGAACGACATAGGATTGTATGCAGGTAACAGTGAGCTTGTTAATTCTTTGAGCGACGAGAAAAAAGTGGATTTGTTACATAGCATATGGAAACCTACTGCGAAATATAGATTCCCTAAAAAAATCAATTCCAGTCGTAATAAAAATCATATGAGAACATTCCAAATTAAATGGCTAGAAGAGTATAAGTAGCTGTCATATTCATGTCTGAAAGAAAAAGATGTTGCTGGTAAAGGCAAACATCAGACTTTGGGTAGCCTCGTTACAAAGCCTAGTACCGATTTAAAAGATGCGAGGGAAATATTCAAAAAACATGAAAAGAATAAATATCACAAAGACGTGTTGGCAGCTGAAAATATTGCATCAATAATTCATAAAAAAACAGGATAGTATAATTTTACAAATGAATTAACAGAAAGAGCAAGAGATAATTGACAACAGGAAAAGGTTGATTCCTTTTGTGCAAACAATTAGATTATGTGGAAGGCAGCAGATACCTCTTAGGGGAAAAGTTGATTCTGGAAGAATTTCGCTTGAGGAACCAGCAAATAATTATAGCAATTTCGCACTTTATTGAGATATCGTGCAAATTCTGGAGATGCCATTTCAAAAGAAAACTTAGAAACTAGTGGAGGTAATAATAGCATGTATACAAGTTCAGTCATACAGAATGAAATAATAAACATCTTTGGGGAACTTATTCAACAGAAAATTGTAGCAAAGGTAAAGCATTCAAATTTTTTTTCAGTATTGGCAGATGAAACAACTGACAATACTCAAATAGAACAGTTTTCACTGTGCGTCAGGTATTTTGATGAAGAAGAACTGAAATTAAGAGGAAATTTTCTGGCTTTTATAATAGTGAAAATTTTAACTCTTGCAACAACAATAATTGAAAATTTAGTGAAATTGGGTTTTGATTTTAACAATATGAGAGGGATGAGGCTGCAGCAATGCGAAGACAGTTTCGTGGAGTGCAGGCCTGTATTAGAAAAAATATCCCAAAGCAATATATACTCATTGCATGTCCCATTCCTTTAACTTATGTTTGTCGGATGCTAGCAAAATGCCTAGCATAAGGAACTGTATGGGTGTTATATCAGAAACATGTTCGTTTTTCTACGCTTCTGCTAAACGTACCAGTGTTTTGAAAGAAAGTATCCAGCGACTGCTACCTGATTGCAATAAAGTTAAGATGAAAACTCCATGTGAAACTCGATGAATCCAAAGGCTTGATGCCGTTCTTATGTTTAAAGAAGGTCTGCATCCTATTATATCATCCTTGGAAGCGATTGAGCAAGAAGAGACAGCAGACTCATCTGTCAAAGCACACACTTTGCTCAACTCTATATGTCATTTTTCATCTCTAGTGGCAACTTTTGTCCTTAGTAAAATATTGTCCATCACATACAACTTATCTGAAAACTTCAAAAACAAACAAATCGACTTAGTCGATGCATTAGAAAAAATATCAGAAGTTACAACACTGCTAAACAGCATGAGAACTGAAGTAGAAAAATCCTTCAGCTTAATTTATGATGCTGTAAAAACATTGGCTGTAGGCCTCAAAGTAGCAGAAGAAGTTCCACGTAGATGTAATATACAAAAAAAAATAGAACTTCATTGTAAAACATTCTACCAGTTTTTGCTGTGAAGAATGATTATTCCCAAATATTATCTGTAGTGAAAATGTATGAATCTGAGTTAGGATATTTTGATGTAACAGAAAGCGAGTATATCAATGGTGTCAAAAATTGGAAAGGGAAAAAGTAGACATGCGCCCCAAAAACGCAGTTGAAAGTTTGGCATCATGCAATAAGAACTTATTTCCCAACATTTATATTTTGCTTCACATCTTGGCAATTCTTACTGTAACCACAGCATCAGCGGAAAGAAGCTTTTCCAGTCTTCGTCGATTGAAATCTTATTTGAGAAACAGTACATCAGAGTCAAGACTGAATGAGCTAGCTTTATTATCTATTCATAGAGACATTCAAGTTGAAGATGAAGAAGTCATTGACAAATTGGGAAATGTGCCTAGAAGAATAAATCTCAGTTTTTAAGAGTTAGGTGAGTCCAATCAATTTCATTATTTCTCAATTTAGGTATACATGTATGTTATATACCTAAAAAAAGTAAAAAGAAAACCCTTTTTTTTTTATTATTAACATGCTTTTTCTTTTTTTTTTTTTTTTTATTAACTTCCATTTTATCCTGGTGGAATTTCAGAAAATCCAATTTTTGGCCCCCTCCCCCGAAAAAAAATTCTATATACGCCCCTGCTAACCGTTACACCGCCCAGGACTTAAACTGAAACCTGAAGGATGTTCAGATTCCTAAGCTATGGTTCCTTAGTTTCAGTTGCTTGGAACTTCACTGTCCTGGGTTGTGTAACGGCTAGCATACTCGAACGGAAATCGGGATATGTGGGTTCGATTCCCGCTCCAAGGCGATAGAATTTTCAAGTTTTCTGAGGGGTGTTACATAGAAGACCTGTAAGTGTTACAAGCAAATTCAGAATTTATAATCTGTTTGCTTTGAATATTCTATCAATTTCCCATGTGCTATGAGGAATATTTCTTCCTTAATTGATTTAAGCCCTAAATGCTCTCTCTCTGACTACAGATTTATTAGTGTTTTCGTAAAACAAAATGCATCGAATTTTTTTTTCTTTTTTCGCAATTTTCAAAAATTCATATCAAAAATCTAAAAACTTGAATTTTCCATGTGCAGCAAAGGTACTATAGACCGTATGCATTGACGTCACGAAACCACGGTTCGCGTCACTTTTTCGTCTGCTGCTTTCTTTGCAGAACAACTGGTGTACAAGTGAGATCAAAGATGCATTGCATGAGCTACGTAAAGTAAGTTATCTGGTGATGAAAAACAGCTTTATTCTGATAAATTAAAGTTATTGGGAAATTGTGGTGACCCATATTTAATTCCATGCTCATTTTTCCTGGACAATATTGAGGTCTTGCCACGAATAGAACACTGTGAGATTGTTAATTATTTCGTTTTTTTGCACTAACGGCTTCACTCCCGACCAAATGAAATCGTGCAAGTCATTCATACAGAAATGTTAATTCCAGTTTAAAGATCTTCACAGAGTTTTTGTAGATAACGCATCAGTAAATTTATGAACATACCTGTGACAAAATGTAAACTACACACTCTAATGTTCCTTCGTTTCCGGTCATCAATGTCAACTCTGCTGATACGCGATAAATACAAATTTTGTCGCTTCTGAGTAATTTTTAAATACGCTGCTGGCCACCCAAAATGCAACACCAAGAAGGACACGAGATAGCAAAGCCAGATTTACTGGACACATAACAACAGATACAAAGATGAAACGATTGAGCTTACAAGGCCCGTACGACTTGCGGAACACGCAGACATCATAGTTCGTGTGAACCCCATGGCTGGTGATAACGGCCGCGGCATCAAACCAAAAAGGCTTTGGATGTGGGCTTGGGTATGTTGGTCCAGGCTGCTTCCACACGCTGCCACAGTTCATCAGGCGTAGCTGCGGGTGGTGCTTGACGGGCCACTCGGTTGCCGATCAGCGACCAGACGTGTTCGATGGGCGACATATCGGAAGAACCAGCGAGCCACGGCGGCAGTGACACCTGGTGGGCCGTGAAGAATTGTTGCACGATGCGTGCCACGTGCGGGCGCGCATTGTCCTGTTGAAGCGTGGCAGGTCCTACAGGTAAGGGAGGACTACAGGCTCCAAAACGTCGGAGATGTAGCGGTGGCTGTTGAGTGTACCGGTGATGCGTACCACAGGGGGCGGGTGTCATATCCAATTGCTCCCCAAAACATAACGTCAGGCAACAGACCGGTATGCCGATTCATAATGCAGGCGTCATAGTCTCTCGCCGCGGTGCCGCCACACACGGATCCGACCTTCGTAGTGTTGCAGGCAGAAGCGGGATTCGTCGGAGAAGACAATGTCGTGCCATTCCGTAGTCCAGGTGCGGCGTTCAACGACCCACTGCCGCCGCATTCGCCAGTGGTGTAACGTCAATGGTAATCGGAGCAATGGGCGCCGTGCAACAAGTCCCCGCTCCTCAGACGACGTCAAACGGTGCGTGCTGACACAGGTTGTTGCGCAACACACCTTAATTCCTGCGCTAACGTTCGTGATGTGGCGGTGCGAGCCGTCAATGCCCGCCAAACAACATGCTGGTCCTCTAGTTCGGTGGCATGCCACGGCCGCGGCAATCGCTCACGTCGGTCCGTCCGTCTCTCCTGCACCCACCGAATCCGTACTCGCCTCACTGTGGCTGGATGTCGTCCCACACGGGCACCGATGTCTCGGTACGATAAACCGCTGTCGCGATGAGCCACTATTCTTCCTCTGTCGAACTCCGAGACGTGCTGAAATGACTGCCGTATTCTGCGACGAGGCATCAGGAAGCTTCCCACGCACAGGTCCGGCAGTACAAAACACTTCCACTACTTACACTCCGCCTTCTGTGCACCTTTCTTATAGTGCTTTTCGGTGGCGTGCCGGGCGCACATGATTTGCACATGCCCTGCAATGCTAATCGTTTGCATGTCCTCTCGCGGGCGACGCATACTGCGAATTTCATGCCAATCGGATGCTTCCTTCTTGGTGTTGCATTTTGTGTCGCTGGCAGTGTTGTTCTGATCCCACTTCTTTCACTCAGATGGTAATTTATAATAGGACACATAATTATCTCTGCCACTTCGGTTATCGCAACCAAAAACAGCATATAACACCATCTTCCTTAACACTTCACAATTCAAATCCAAGCAGTGTTTGTACACCAGTCGATCACCAGGGCGTCTGCTAGGATGGTTTACCTTGCAGTGACGTCATATGCATACGGTCCGAGGCTGACGAAAAAGACAGGCTACGGTGCGAAATAGTCACGTGCACAACTTAGTGCTGTCGCCAAGTCAATCGGTTGAACAGCCATTGCATCGTTTGTTCACAGTTATTTGTATTAAGTGAGTGTCCCGTTTATTGTCATTTGGATACACGTATAGTTTTGTGAGGTAGGTATTTGTATATTTCTAAGATAAGGTTAATTCTTAGTAAACGTTTTACTTAGTTTTAGTGATAGTTATAGGTTTAATGAGTAGATCTTAGTTTCACACGTGTTGAAATCTGTTCATGTCTCGTGAATAGTGAAGTATAAAGAAGTGAGTTATTCTGTGGTATTGAATTCTTATTTCAAATAGAATAATTAATATTTTTTGCCAATGCCGATTCACATAGAGCTTGAATATTACCAGAAATCAGGGCAACTTTTCAGGTAATTAGCCTTCGAAATTTGTATAACATTTGCATCTCCAACAATCGTTAGCCCTTTCTTTATGAAATTAATGTTTGAACTGTTGCATTGTAATGTGTCTCTGAATTAAAGAGGACATTTTTTAATTTCGTAACTTAATGCAACTGTGATATAGCATTTGTCTGATTGAATTTACTAAAGCTGTCTGAACAGTGTCAACAGATTATGTTGAAAAACCGCATGATCAATTTTATTCTAACTGTACAAAACATAGGGAACTACTTTCGATTAAAAATTTCATATCTAGTTCTTCACTTGTATTAAAAGGTATAATGATTTTTAGAGGAATTGCCATGCCACGGTGTCACAGTGTTAGTGGCTGCAAGTCAAATTATAGAAGTGAAAAGGAGACTGTTACAACTTTTGCCATACCAAAGTAATGTATGCAGCAGATTTTGTATAAGACAAACATTGTCTTATACAAAATCTGCTGCATATGTTTAAACAAAGTTCTGATTTTAGATTTTTTTATTCATTTTCTGCTGAATGTTTGTGTATGAGTAGCTTGAAAACTAAATAGGAAAACATAACTCCTCAGCTGCAAAATACTCTTGAACAACTTAGTAAAAGCCAAACATGATAACCGAAATGATTTGAAATCATGTGAAAGAAAAATTTAGAAGTTGAAAGTCTGAACGCTTGGTTTTCCGTGTCTTTCCTTAGTGCATAGTGTGCACAAAGTCCTGAGATAGGAAAAAGAGTTCAAACTTATCAAATATTTTATATGCATGTAAAGTGTTTTTTTTTCTTCTTTCTGAGTTTAACGACCATTACGAGCAATGCTAAGGACTATAAGCAGTCACCTGTCTCTAATTTGGAGACATTCGTTCTAGGGAAAGGAGAGAGCAAGTGCTGCAAGACAAACACACCACCCGTGCCTCATTCGGAACTCGAACCCGCACCAACTTGTACGAATGGTCAGTAGCCGGTACTAGGTCAATGCACCACTGGCGCTGTCAAATTTTTACTGTACTTGTTCTGAGTTCCTCAAAAACTTTGGCAAAATGAAAAATTCGTCATGCAATTACTATGGTGTGCAGCCTAACTTTAATTCACCGCATTTACCTAAGGTAAATGCATTTCACATTTATTAATATCTTCTCGCCATCATAGGTCTGCTTTGTCAATGCAATTTACCAACATTGTACAAGATATACCCTTTTAAGACACAGATTTTTATGTGTAATATCACACTTATTGAAGCAATGCAGTTTTGTGACAAAGAGATTTGCATATTTATTTTGAGTATGTATGTGTCCCCAAATGAACTACCGATTTGGGGACGCCACGCCCTTTTGTCCTCAAATCTGCGTCCCGATATCTGGTCACCTTACTTCTGATGCATTTGCAGCAAAATCTGGGCTCCTGAAAACTCGACTAAATTTTTTTTCTTGGACCGATTCTGTTCATATGGAAAAACATTTTTGAGAATATTTTCTTCCTAAAATAATGCATGGTTTTCCCACCAGAGGACGTAAAGTCACATCTTATTTTTGTCAATATCTCTGTTTCTAAGAGTCCGATTTGAAAAATTATTTCGGGGTTGGAGAGCGTTTCCGATGTGAAATGTTTCTCATATAAATTCATGTTTTTCTTAACGCACAAGTCTGCAACCAGAGGGCGTAAGCTCACGATTCCGTTTACAGTAATACAGTGCCTAGAAGAATTAGTGCGACGTTCTCCCTAAGATATCCCTCACGGTTTTGTGACCAATCGTCATGGAATAACAGAGGGCGCTGGCATCGGAAGTTACGTTAGGATGCTGCATCGGCTTCATGCTATTCAATGGTGGGAAGTTTGCTCGCCAAGGATTTGCTGCCTTACGAAACTTCAAATTTTCACAAAACAAAGGTTAGTGGAGGGAAATATTTTTGGTAGTATCTTTGCTAATTCGTTGTAGCTCGATCATAACAGTAATACACTAGGTAATTCAACAGTTGATCACTAAAACGCAGTAGGCTTATTCGGGTGTTAGTGTGCTAGTTTTATTCAACTGTATATTGTTTCTAACGAAATTTATTTCCGAAATTAATAACTTTTTATTCGTGAAGATGTAGAAGTTGATCAAGTATTGGATGTCGCGCGTTAAACCTACTGTGTGGTTAAACTTAAGTGCAGTACTGAAATCGACTGCAACAGTTATAAGATCATAGGGAAATAATGTCAGCTATGAAAGGACTGGGAAATTCTGCATTAGCAAATAATAAAAGACATAGAAAACGGAAAAGGCAAAGCAGCTGTTTTGTGCCAGGATGTAATACTGGCTATAAATCCTGCAAAAATAAAATATCACTCTTTGCTGTCCCCAAAATTGCTGATATGTTGAGCAAATGGGATAAGGCAATTCTCAGAGCTAATAAGAAACTTGATGAAAGTTGTGTTGTACGTGCCTTGCACTTTGAATCTAAATTCATGGAGATGCATTATCGTTCCACTATTCAAGGTACGGAAGTTCTAACATGCCGAGACAAACCATTACTCAAGCCTACCGCCATACCTACTATTTTCCCAAATTTAAAAGACGTTTAAAAGGCGAACGACTGATTAGTTTTTCCAATTTTACGGGGGGGGCATGCCCTACTGTGCCTTCCCCACGTTACGCCTGTGTGTATGCTACATTAATAGTTTCCTTATTTTTAAGAGTAAAAATAGTTTACAGGAATTGCATAGAATTATCCCATTTAGACAGACTCCATAAACACAAATTTCTTAATTTTTACCTTATTAAACTTTTTACTTAAGGTGCAAAAGAATTTTCCTCTCTTCACTGCAAACCCATTTGAATAGCAAATTTAATCACATAATTATTATAAGGTGAAGAAAAGTAAAGAAAAATGTTATAATTATTTTTCTTTAAAAGAATGTCATTATATACATTCAGTTTTTGTATATTTACTTCTATCCAGTATGATTCATTTTGTTTGTCGTATCACAGGCAAAGTTTTTTTAGGAATGATTTTTATAAATGGATTACAGTTAGTATATTATTAGAAAATAGACCAATTTTAAAAATAGTAATCGCATTTTTTGTATCCTATTTTCAACTCATTAAAAGGCTTCTTTTCAGAGCCAACTAAATGGGAAGTTTCAATATTTATTTTGATCCCATGCTCTTACCAAGAAATTTAGTCACTCATTGCTGAAAAATGAAGTACATTATTAAATAATTTTTAAATTTTTCGGTTACTGAATTTTAAGACATTATTGGAATGCAAATTATAAAGCTGATGTCTCATTGAGAAAATATTTACCCCCTTTTTTTTTCGGTAAGGTTTTGAGGGGCAAAACATTTTTTTTTTTAATTTTTACTTTATACTGTAAGTTGATGTTTCAGTGATTGTAAATTGCATATTGGTCTCCAGTGTTTTTGCATAATGTAACCGATGTACGACTCTAAAACTTCCGAAATATCTAACATTAATGTTGACGTTAGCACAATGCAAAGCTTAACTTAAACTACGATACCCTTATTAATGAATCTTGAGCACCCCGTTCGTTCTTTGGGGGTGGGGGTGAAAGAGGTGTGTCGATTATTTCGTATATACTTAAGTTATCTGCTTATAAAATATCGTTCAAGGAGTACACATAATACTGACGAGCTGGGTGTGTGTCATAGAAAGATGTGCGTTTTCGTCGTCCTTCCTCCCTGAAAAGCGACGTGACATCCGATGGCAGCGCCATCTATCGCTTTCATGATTGCGGGCAGCAAGTTTTTCTGTGAGCACGACACACTAATTCTTCTAGGCACTGTAACAGCAATATCTGAGGGATTAAAAACTAATTGAAAAACTTCTTTTTGCCGTCAGATACTATTGTTTTCCATACCGGTTCCATTGACTTTGAATAGCTTTGATAAATTTAATTTGCGTCAGAACGGATTAAAAAGACGTTCATATTACACCCGAAAATTCGGTGTCATCTTTCTTGTTTAATTTTATCTCAGTTAAGTGTGTTTCATATGCTTGTATTTTCTGTCGCTGAACTCAATAAATATGATGATGCTTGTTTATACTTTATTACATGCCGCGAATTGTTATGTATTGTAAGAAATTAAATGTAAATTATTTACTCACAGTTGTTGTTATATCGTAGTTTTGCTTATTGATATATTTGTATTTCTCGCCTCTATCGCCGCGCTATGCGGCTACTTTTTTACACTTGCCGCATGTTCTATATACGCTTTTCCCTAAAAGTGCGGAAATAAGCAAAACTTTCCCTGTCTTTTATTACGTTATTTTGGTATTTGACAATGTTTGTTAGGGCTTCTTCAACTTTATTACTTTTTTCCTGTACCGATGCACCAACCCATTGTTAGGCCGCCCCGGTGGCGCAGTGGTCTAAGGCGCTGGCCTCTGATCATTCGTCCGTAAGGGGTCCGGGTTCGAATCCCGGTGAGGCATGGATGTTGTGTTTGTCTTACGGCACTGGCTCTCTCCCTTCCCTGGAACCAGTGACCCTAAATTAGGGACGGGCGACTGCTTATAGCCCATTGAGTTGCTCACGGTGGTCGTTAAACCTCCAATCAAAAAAAAAAAAAAAAAAACATTGTTAGACTTTATTTTAAATAAGTCGGTATATGTGTCTCTCCTTCCCTTTGAAGAGTTATAGGTCCAGCTTCTTACAATTATTTCAGTTCTATCACAGCTGTGCTCTGAAGTAGTCCGAAAATTGTGATTTATACTACGTCTCGCTATTTGCTATTACTATTAAACTATCTTATTTTTGCAAGATGGACAAGTTCCTTATACGGAGTGTTCCGTCCACGAGTGCAAGTAGTGAAAGCATTGAGCACGAAAAAAGAAACAAAAATTAGTGCGCCGGCAGTATAGTGATAATTATTTATCTTACAGTTTTTTTAATGTGGTGATAAAATATGCCCAATTCCCGAGCGTATCGTTTGTGGTGAAATTCGTCGGTTGTTGGAACAAAACAAAAAACAAGCAACGTTCATGACTGTGACAGTGCGTGTTTCGGAAAAAGTACAGGAAGGTGAAACGTTCTTAATGCCTGCTTGTAAAGAGAGGTAAAAATAGTCCTGGGTTCAGAAGATGCTAGTGGAATTTCAAAAATTCCTCTCTCTGCTGACATAATCAGTCGCCGAGTTAGCGACATGTCCAGTGATATTGAAGACATTATGAAGGAGAAAATCAACAGCAGTCAGAAGTTCTCACTTCAGAACGAGTTCACCGATGTTAGCGGTTACGAACAACTTCTTGCCTACATTCGGTACATCGATGGAGATGCAATTGCAACTAATTTCTTTTTCTGCAAAAAACTTCCTGAGCGAGCCATCGGTAAAGAAATATTTCGTGTGACTAATGAATATGTGCTCCATAATGAAAGGATTGCGTTAGTGTTTCTACAGACGGAGCCCCTTCTATGACAGGCCGAGTGAAAGGATTTGTAGCTAAAGTACACGAAGTAAATCCTAACATGCGATGCGATCATTGTCTCATTCACAACGAAGCTATTGTTGCTAAGCCTTTGCCATCTTTTCTGAAAGTTGTGCTGGACGTAGTAGTAAAAGTCGTGAACCTCATCAAATCGCGGCATGCACTGCAAACGCTCGGCACACATTTGGAACACGTTGGGAACGCTTTTTTTATAAATGCGTTCCAAATGTGTTTCGGTTGTGTTCTGCTGACGACAAATGTGTTCCCAATGAGCTCCAAATATGTTCCTCATGTGTTCTTCTCCTGTACAATGTGCTCTAGTGTTAATTTTTAGAACATATTATTTTCCAGATCACATTCGGAACACTTTGCGCGTGAGAATGGAACATTTTATGCGTGAGAATGGAACACATTCGGAACACATTTAGAAAGCATTGGGAACACATTACGAATGTGTTCTAAATGTTTTCCGAACTGTTATGTCTCATATTTGCTTTCGTTTTGAGCAATTTTTCATCTCTTGGGCGTTCCCATATCAGAAATTTTTGTTCTGGTTGAAACACAATGAAATCATAGCTTAATATAATTTAACAAATCGGCAAATGAGATGGTTGAACAAACGCACCATTACGTGGGCTACAGCACTCGTATTTGCCACCATACGGAGTTTTAATGGGGAGGTGGGCGTACCCTCCCCAATAATATATTTTTAAATCATATACTTTACGGTTTTTTTTTTTTCGTTGTGTTTTTCTTATACGATTACATTAACCCATTATTTACACACTTTCAAGTCTCGGAATGTACTGTATACGAACAGCACATTCCGCGATACTGAGTTCTATTTGTACAGTGAGGAAAGACACAAAGCTCATGATCTGAATTTTACGAATTTTTACTTTAGTAAGTTTTTTCTCTCAATTGCACAAATCGATTATTCCATTTCAGCAGCGCTGCCTCTCACTCGCATTTGCCATGATATGAAGATTTATACAAAGTGCTCAAAAAGTTATAATCCAAGTTTTATGATTTGTTTTTCAAAACAAAGAAAGGTATAATACTGGTTCAAGCTGCATACATACTGACTTTTCATGCCATTTATACGTACATACGCTCAGTGTACCTGCCTGTCAGCGAACTTTTGATAGAAGAATTTGTTGTTACTCAGTTTACTGTGAGTTTATAGTCACAACATATTGATTGATTCCTACATAGACTTATTATTTGAAAATCAATAATCCAATCGCTGTTGAAAAACAATATTTTCAAGAAATTTCGTAATTTTTTCTATTGTAAAGTGTCAGTAATATTTTTCATGAATTGAAGCAGGTGCCCATTTTATGAACTTCGTTTATTATGTATTTGTTCTTTTTACGAAATCTTGAGAATTTCATTTCGAGAGAGCTCAGCTGATGAAGGCATTAAAAACAGGGCCTGATTTAACTGAGGTCATTCGGGGCACGTGCTCTGGGCCCCGAACTTTGAGGGGCCCCTAAGATATAGCTATATATTACTTGCTTTGCAGCAAAGCGATTCACACGGGATGCCGGGGGACCCCTGAAAGCCTCTTGCCCAGTGCCCCAAACCGTCTAAGTCGGTCCCCGATTAAGAAAGCTAAGCATGAGATAATAATATGGCTTTTGCATAGACTACTATGCTGCTAGAATAAGTTTTGCGTTCCTCCTAATCCAGGCAGCACACACGCAGGCTTGCAATTTAACGTAGGCCCAAGCAGGGATCGACCTAGGCTATAGTCAAGGCCCTGTGGACATCCTGTGTATACCCTCCTCCGCTCGATTAAAGTTTTCAATCAATCGTTTAAAAGAATATTTGCTGATGATCTATATTATTATCAAGATAGTTCTGACCCCCCCCCCCCAAAAAAAAAAAAAAAAAATTTGAGGTCCTGTGCACGTGCGGAAATCAGGCTATGGGTCCAATACTGAGCTACCGTCTCTACTTTTCTATTCCTAAATTCGTTGGCACAGTGTTTCCGTTGTATGTTGACGTAGGTAGAACAGCCTACACTTTTCTAACAACCACGGTGTGGATTCACTAATCCGATTAGCAGCAAAGTTCCAACCTTTACCACCTGAGGCAACATGTGAGCAACACGAAGGCTTTGGTTCCACTGTTGTCCAAACAGCACGTGCTACAACTGGATATTTCCACAATTTCAAGTAAGTAGAATGAATCTTATGGCTCGAGTTTTTTTCATACTTTTACTATACATAAAATAATTTCAAAATATCTGTTTGAAAACTGACGGCATAATTTTGTAGATACTGGATCTTTTTTTTTTTTTTTATTGAATTGTTAACGACTACCCTGAGCAACTCGATGGGCTATAAGCAGTTGCCCGTCTCTAATTTAGGGTCACTGGCTTCATGGAAGAGAGATCCAGTGCCGTGAGACAAACACATCATGCCTCACCGGGATTCGAACCCGGATCCCTTCACGGACGAATAGTCAAAAGCCAGCGCTTAGACCATGCGTCACAGGAGCAGCAGATACTGGTTCAAGTTGTATATTTATTGTGCTTTATTTCTGCAGTACGAAACTGAATTTTAGAAGATAAACACATCGTGCATAGCCGCCCCGGTGGCGCAGTGGTCTAAGGCGTTGGCCTATGATCATTCGTCCGAAGGGGTCCGGGTTCGAATCCCGGTGAGGCATGGATGTTGTGTTTGTCTTACGGCACTGGCTCTCTCCCTTCCCTGGTACCAGTGACCCTAAATTAGGGACGGGCGACTGCTTATAGCCCATTGAGTTGCTCACGGTGGTCGTTAAACCTCCAATTAAAAAAAAAAAAAAAAAAAAAAAAAAAAAAAAAAAATCGTGCATAAAATAATAATGATTTAAAAAGCCGCTCCCCGCCACTCAAAAAAAAAAAAAAAAAAACCCGTTGCATTACATTCAGAGTTCAGACCAACGAGGTTCAGACACAGAATGAGCGGTAAGCTAAACAAGGCACAAGCTACTCTGTAAAGCGAGTTCTTCGTCACTTCCGCTATTCTTGAGAAACAGGAAGTTCCGCCATTGATGGCTCACATGGCTGGCGTGTTGATGTGTGTTCGTGAGATTTGAAATATCACCCAGCTCTTATGGATATGTCATTTGTCAGGTAATTTAAATTGTTTCGCTCACACTGTCGTTTATACGCTGTTAAATGTGTAGATTAGCGTCCTTTTTAGATAGCAGTGTTCAGGCTTTTTATTCAAATTTTTCAACCACTCTGTAATAATTTTTTTTTTTTTTTTTTTTAAATAATAATTTCCCTCACTTCTTTTGCATCACTCCTATTAGTAAGAAAAATATTTTTTTAACCTGATCTACGAGAATTTATCGAAAAGCAGATTAATTCATTTCAGAAAGGTTGTGTTGCAGTAATAATTAATATTGCTAAATATTCATGATATCAAGAAAACTAGTTCATATTGTAAGTTATGTGCCCTTCAAAATCCAAAATAGCATATCATGTCTTGCAGTGACTGTAGATAGTCTATTTCAAATTACACTGACTGTCCTCTGTAATATGCTTTGAAACTGATTTTTCAGAAAGACTACAGCATGTTCTTTAATAACAATAAGATATTTTTAACCATCCCGGTGGTGTTTACATGCTCATCACAAGACAGCTGGATAATTTCCAGTCTCACCCTACCAGATAAGCTTTTCTTATCTGGTAGGGTGAGACTGGAAATTATGTCCTTTTGACTTCCATTCAAATAATACATGGTTTTTATTTTCTTACACGTTGCGGTTATATAGGAAGATATTATGATCATTCCATAATTACACATCAGGTTTTTGATATAATTTTATTAAAAATGTAAAAACTGAGTAAATACTCAAGGACCACAGGTTGTAAATACCAAATAAAATGTAAACGTTGTGTGAATGCCAACAACACAACACTCCACAGAAATGCATAGCGAAAAACAAACCAGTGCAGAACAAATGAGTACCGGATAGTGACAATGCCACCCCTGGTAGTGCAGTGGTCTAAGCTATAGCCTCTGATCATTCGTCCGGAAGGGGTCTGGGTTTGAATCCCGGTGAGTCATGGATGTTGTGTCTGTCCTATGGCACTGGCTCTCTCCCTTCCTTGGAGCCAGTGACCCTAAATTAGGGACGGGTGACTGCTTATAGCCCATTGAGTTGCTCATGGTGGTCGTTTAAACCTTCAATAAAAAAAAAAAAAAAAAAAAGAACGTAACAATAGGAAAAAGCTTTAGGCGTAGGGCTTGGGAAAAATTCTGTTAAAGCCTCATAGTGTATGTTACTCTTTACTGCATGGAATGCTGTATGAGACTAAGTCAAGTCCTTAAAAAGAAAATTCTGAAGGGTATACCTATCTTTTTTAGTTAGAATTTATATTTTTTACATTTCCCAGAGCATGAATTTATGCCCTTGGAATGACCATTCTCCTTGCCCTTCCTGTAGCTATGGCTCTGCAAGTTGGTGGAGTCTTAATAAATACCATAGGCACAATACACCACAGAAGCAGAATATAGAAGCAAAATTTCTTTAAGCAGTGTATGAAGAACTTCCACGCAAAAGATTGCTTTTGAATTTCAAACACTATGATAAATATTTAAACTTATGCAAATTTATTAAAAGCAACAGTACTTTTAATAAATTAAAAGCAATAATAATGGACTATCTAGTTACATATCTTCCAGCTGGAAATTTTATTTTTGTCTTATAAAAACATGTTTTTAAGAAGAAAAAGAAAAGCTTCCTTTCTACCATTTTGTTCCTACTGCAGTCAAGTCAATTTGCTGACACCGCCTCGGTGGCGCAGTGGTCTAAGCGATGGCCTCTGATCATTCGTCCGTAAGGGGTCCGGGTTCGAATCCCGGTCAGGCATGGGTGTTTGTCTTACGGCACTGGCTCTCTCCCTTCCCTGGAACCAGTGACCCTAAATTAGGGACGGGCGACTGCTTATAGCCCATTAAGTTGCTCACGGTAGTCGTTAAACCTCCAATCAAAAAAAATAATATTAATAAAAAAAATCATTCGTCCGAAAGGGGTCCGGGTTCGAAACCCAGTAAGGCATGGATGTTGTGTTTGTCTTACGGCACTGGCTCTCCCTTCCCTGAAAACAGTGACCCTAAATTAGAGAAGGGCGACTGCTTATAGCCCATTGAGTTGCTCACGGTGGTCGTTAAACTTCCAATGAAAAAAAAATACAATTTGGTGACTTTTAGTTCATGTAAAAGATCGAATCATTGCAAGAAGAAAATCAGAACTTATTCATCACCATTTCAATCTTTCAGTGTCTATCCTATGCCATTTTCATCTTTTTGATGTTTTTCAAGAGAACTTAAAAAAAAAATTGTGTTATAACTTGTTCCTCAGCAAAAAAAAAAAAAAAAAAAAAAAAAAAAAAAAAAACACAAGTTTAGTCAAAGAAAAAATTAAATTTAAGAAAGGCATTACTACTTACATGTATCAGTTAGAGGGAGTGATATATTAATTGTTCACTTGTCTATTTACTTCATATGAACATGTTTATGGATGATCAAAATCAAAAGTGCTCGGTTATAAAATTAGATGACATTGAGTGCTGTTTGTTTTGTTCATTCAAGTCATACTGTATGTAGAGATAGCTGTTAAAATTATAATTCATTGAGTATGAAAGTAGCACTGCAATTTGGATGTCTAAGGAAAAGCAGCAATGGTCTTGTAAACTTAAAACATTTATACCCCCTTTATTTCTTATACTATATGTAATATTTACTTTGCATCAGCTCATGGGGTAAAAATATTTTTCAATAACAGTTTTAGGAAGTTAAGAAAAATATGAGGGAAAGATAATGCAGTATACTTAAATTTGTATTTCTGCAACTTCATGTATTAATGTTCATGCTTGGTGAGCTTATATACAGGGTGTCCGAGAATTATTGGACACATTACAAAATTATATAAAACAAAACATTAAACAGATACAAAGAAACTGACTGTACTAACTTATGTACAGTGTAACCACACAAGTTAATAAATTTCAATGTGAGATCCCTTGGTTGCTCGTAGTACGTCCAAGCGATACTCAATTTCATGCCATGTATTGGCAAGCATCTGAGGAATTATGGAATTAATAGCAGCTGTGATAGGCTGCTTCAGTTCCTGCAAATCAGTACAAGGCGTTTGATAGACGCGGTCCTTCGCATAACCCCACACGAAATAATCCAATGGAGTTAGATCTGGAGAGGCCACGGAATTGGACCACCATACCCAATCCATCCGTTGGGGAAATGCTTATTTAGGCACTTACGTACAAACGTTGACCAATGCGGTGGCGCGCCGTCTTGTTGGAAAACAACGTCATATATTTTGATCTGGGATATAGCAAAATTTTCTAGCATATCCAGGTAAATGTCACTATTTATGGTTTTTTGCCGAAGAAGAAAGGGCCAATCACTTTTCTTTTTGACAGGGCGCACCACACATTAACTTTTGGAGAATCACGTTCCAGTTCAATAGCAGTATGAGGCAGTTCACTGCCCCATATCCTACAGTTGTGACGATTCATAATATCTGATACATGAAATGTGAATTCTTCACTAAAAATTACAGTACTGAGAAAGTTTTCTTCGTTTTCCACTCGATGCAGCATATCCACAGTGAAATCGCATCGCAGAGTGTGATAATTTACATGCATCTTTTGCACTATTTGAATTTTATAATCATGAAACTCTAATTTCTTGTGCAAGATATCGTGAACTGTCAATTTCGGAATGCACAGTTCTCTGCTTGCTTTATTAACGGATTTCCTGGGGCTTCGTCGGAAACTTTCATTAACTAGGTCAACCGCCTCACCGCTGACGCTAGGCCTGCCGGCTCCTCCACGATGTTCCACATTGCCAGTTTCTTTAAACTGTTTCATCCACTGCTTAAATGAATTCATTGGTGGAGGATTACAACCATACTCTAAACGGTACCGTCTTTTAACTTTAATGACAGACTTTAATTCCGCAAGCCATAACATACACATCGCCTTCTGCTGTATGGATGACATAACTACTGATTGCGCACTTCTCACAGATTCCTCATTAGGCCCCACCTAGCGCCATCTATCGGATTCTGGGAATAACAATTCTGCAAAACAAAAATATAGAAACTGTGTTAGTAATACATGACATAGAAAAACAGACAGCGCTCATAGGTTTTTTTTTTTTTTTTGTACATAATTTTGTAATGTGTCCAATAATTCTCGGACACCCTGTATAACACCGTATTTTCTATTTACGATAATAGCTGATTTTTGTCGAAATTGAGAACTTGTTAATTGCAATTTGATTTTGAAATGTGTTCATACATGAATATTCTTTCTGCATTATTTATGCAATACTTTATGAGTTGAATCAAATGCCGTACCTTTCCAATAGCCATGTATTTTCCACCAACTTCCACAATCGCAGAGGGCATTGCTAGCTCAATTGATTTCCTTCATTTTTTTTTTTAGAAGTGACAGCATTACATTTGCCCATCTACCTCCCTCCAATGCATTTGGTTTCATCCCATGTTTTTTTTTTTTTTGTTATGTTCAGGAAGTAAACATCTGTACCTGTGCATGAGACAACTGTCTGACATGAGACTATTCTGCCTGTGTTTCAGCATTTCGTTTTGGTTACTTCGACAGTATCCAAAATTTAAATCAGGGTAAGTTTGTCAGTAATAATTTTGCAAGATTACTTTATTTGCTTTGGCTTTTTAGTTTTTTTTTTCATTTGTGTGTCAGAAAACATAAAACAAGTTGCATGCTTCTCTTTCCCATCTGCTGTTTGATACACTATATGTGTAATGATGGCAGCAAGTTGCTTGTGCTGTCTGCAAACATTTTACTGTTCTCAATTCTTGATATTTTGGCATACTGTTGTCTTGCATCAAAGGACTGGCTGTAGGGGTTTAGTTTTCTTTGGGGAGAGTTATTTAAGGCTAAATTTTTTTGTCTTGAGTCTAAAATATAATTTTGAAGAAACTTATAAATAATTCATCTGACATAATTTTAGGATGGTAATTAGTAAATAAAAAGACACATTAAGGATTTATATCTTTAGGTATGTTTTGCACTGTTCATTCTTTCAAAAGGCATGAATCCTTAATATTGCTTGTTTTAACGTATAATTGGAAGAGAAACAACTATATGCATCAAACTATTTAGCAGTGGCTACTATGCATTTATGATGTAAAACACTGTAGGGCTATTTTATCCATTAATAAGTGACAAGAAACAGTATGCTGAAACAACTAGCCAAATACAGATGGCAAATTAACTTGATTATCCACTTATATATATTTTTTTTATTTGTTGAACGCAACTGATCAGATCAACTTAGAGCTGGATTCAAAATGTAGTTTTCAACACCTGTTCAGTTAATATCATCAGTTGCAATGCAATTTGTATTGAAAACAGAATCAAAACCCCTTTTCATGCATATTTCTTTACTTTCAGTGTGACTAGTTTAACCAATATACACACTTGAGTTCATGCAGAAGAAGTGAAAATTCACATAATTCGAAAATTTTATATTCTTAGATTTCAATTCCTTAAAAAAAAAATTGTGTGTGCTCAGTAAAAAAAAGCAAACACAATTAATTTCAGTAAATTTTAGGTTATGGTGTGAACGGACTTCAATGATGCTGCATGCTTTGGAAAGGCTTCCTGTTTTAATATTACCTCGGTGAGAGAGATTTTTACAAATTTAATGGTAATACATCTTTTGGACACAAAACATACAACTAAAAATATTTTCTGTGGTCAATGAAATTGCATTACTTTCATGCAGTCAATGATAGGAAATGTGAATATTTTTCTGTGCTGTCTTTAGCACAAAAGTGTACAGTATGCAAAATTTTTGAATGAAAACAGGTTTTCTGTGGTATTTTATGATATTAACACTGATTTTTGCTGACACAATTTATTTGAAGTATCTGCAAAATCAGCCAATAATTTAGAACGTATCTGCAAAATCTGCTAATAATTTGAAAACTATCTCTGCGTACGTCTACATTCTGCTACTCTAACCATAACACACAGCTTTGTTAAGTACAGTGTATTAACAGATAGTGTAACTTTTAGATCATCCTGCACAGACACACACATACACACTTTTGCAAGTGGATGTGGTCAGAATATTTTGATATGTGAAATATAAATAGAATGAAAATACCAACATTTACCACAATAAAAGGTTTATTATGCATTGACTATAGTTTCGCAGAGCGTTTGGCTCGACATCATCAGGATGAATGGAGCATAAACATTCAAATCATTGTAACATTTTGTAAACATTCAAATCATTGTGGAAGATTTTTCCAACAGACGGAAGGCCTTGCAATGGGCAGACCACTGTCGCCTATTTCATGCAAAGTCTATATGTGTCACTTTGAGGACAAACTCTTTCAGCTTGTCACATTTGATCTGTAGATTCGATATGTAGATTATACTTTTATTCTCTGGAATAGCATGAACTCGGAAATACCTAAATTAGTTGAACTTATCAATTAAATTGATCCTCATACAGTACATATGTGAGACTGAAAATAATGGCTGCTAACCATTCTTTGACGTCCTTGTGCCATGCTCTGAAGGATACTTTAGTACAACAGCTTATCGAAAACCATTTGCTGTTCCCTTACTCCCACATGCAAAACCAAATCACCCATGGAAACAAAAAAATCTCCGCCTTCTACATATACGTATATCGGGCAATACACATATGCCCCACTTGCTCACGGTAGTCGTTAAACCTCCAATAAAAAAAAAAAAAAAAAAAAAAAAACCACATATGCTCCACTGAGGATTCCTTGCAGAAAGAGCTTGATTTTCTTACAAATTGCAGTACACAGAGGATATAGCCTTTCCGTTATAGATAAAGCTGTCCAAAAATTTAGGAAACTGAAACCAGTCTGCTCGCTCATGCCAATAGACCTCGCAATACGAGAGAATTCGGCGGTTATCCCTTTTGCTCCTCAGATTTGCTTTGGAATTTCAAAAATTCTCATAAGTTTTAATTTCAAAGTGGTTTTTAAACCCATAAACAAGATAAATTTTTACAGATCAAAAGACTACGTCGAAGACATAAATTCCTGGGGAATTTATCAGATACCTTGTGAATGTGGACTTTCATGTATAGGACAGACCCGCAGGGCTTAAGTTTCTGTGTGACGGAACACAAGGCTTGCGTACAGAACTGTGAACTGAAGAAGTCATCTGTAGCCCAACATTGTCACAAAAATAACCATAAATTTTTATTTGGAAACGCTACGCTTATTGATAAATCTGATTCGACTGTCAAGCTTAATGTATTAGAAGCTTTCCACATATACCGGAACTCTTCACGGCTTGTCACCAACATGACATCAACTCCATTTCTTTCAAGCGAGTGGAATCAACACACGAAAAACTGTGACTGACCAGAACTTTGATAATGTCACAATGATTTGAATGTTATGCTCCATTCGTCCTGATGATGCCGAGCCTAACGCTCTGCGAAACTATAGTCAATGCATAATAACCCTTTGATTGTGGAAAACATTGGTATTTTCATTCTATCTCACCACCACAAGTTCTGTAGTCACAAATTATATATATGTGAAATATAAATCTCTTCTGTTAAAAATGTTCATACCAAATTGTGATCTTAGTTTTTCATAATGAAAATGAAAAGCCTAACGCAGAGTATATTAATGTAAATAAATTCTATAACAAATTGAAATAGATTTAAACTAATGAAAGCTTCAAGAAGAATGTGATGAAGTAAGTGAAACTTTATTCCATTTATGCATTGTTGCTAATGTAAGAAGGTTCACAGCTACAGTATATTTTGGTAAAGTAAAAATAAACGATCTTTCTGTGAAAAGAAATTAGGTTTCTAGGTGAAAGTGTACTAATATAAATGGTTACTAGATGTGGATGTTTTTTGTGTTCATTTATTGTTTTTATGTACTTCATCATTCTAAAATTAGATTTTGAATAGATTCAATAAAACCACACACACATCCAGCATTTTTTCAGATTCTGAAATGTCTTGCATTTACTTTTTCTGTGGAAAGGGGTGTTCTGTCAGAACTAAATAACGATAAAAAAAAAGTTGATAATCAGAAAAGTTTGTTAATGCCCTTTTTCTATTCTTTTCTGTCCAGCAGCCCAGATGAAAAGAAATATTTATCAATCAAAATATCAAACCCTTTGAGCTTTTACCCAGGAATTTTTCCTCAGCAAAGTTATCTAAAGTTAGATTCGTAATACTTTGAAAATTCTTTTTGCTGACTATCACAACAAACATTTTCTCTTCAGCTGTTTTTGTAGTAGTGTCTATACGAAAAATAATAATTGAGGTCTCAGAGATCCTAAACAAAAATATATTTAAATTGATTAACAGAACATGGCTTCAATTAATTACTTCACTGTGTGTACAAGGGAAGCTTTAATTCGTAACTATTTCTATGATATTTAACACCATGTGTGCATCAAATTGCAACAATCTCTGATGCCTGATTGCTTGTGAATACATAAGTAATTTCTTTGTATTGTACAAATGAAGGCAGGAAATAGAATAGTGGTGAAATATTGTACATTAAGATTCTGTGAAAGCTTTTGGTAAACTTAGCCCCCAGAAAGAACATGTATGAAGTGCAAATATTATTTTTCTCCCTATACTTGTTAAACTGCAGGTTTAAAAGCATACCAGTTTGCTTCCATAATAGAAAGCTTGATTTGTATTGTTTATTTTTCATTAATGCCATTAAAAAAAAAGGCATCAGTGAAATTATTTCCTTCATAGAAAACATACACGGTTGTATCAGATTAATATGACCACCTACCTGATAATGGGAATAACCACCCTTGGCCTGGATGACAGCTCGGCGAGACGGAGTAGTATGGACACAATGAGGCCCTGGAACATTGCCTGAGGCACACGGGCCCATCGGGACTGCAGCAGAGCACGAGGGTCCTGGAAATGGCATGGTTTGTGGGTCAGCACGTCAAACCTGTCAATCCAAATAGTTCCACAAGTGCTCTATGGGATTGAGGTCGGGCGATTTCACCGGCCAAGGGAGAACAGAGACACCACTGTCATGTTCCTGGAACCAGTCATGCACCCCCTTAGCGACATGACAGGGCACATTGTCCTGTTGGTAGACACCATCACCACCAGGGAAAACATCTAACATGAAGGGATGCATGTGGTCAGCGAGGATGGACAGGTAGCCATTGGTGTTCAGGGACCCATCCAGTAGTACCAGCGGTCCCAGGTCATACCAGGAAAATATATCCCAGACATGCAAACTGCCATTGCCAGCCTGTACTTGGCCAACAAGCGTGTCCGGGTGTTAGTTCTCATGTGTCCGATGTTCTATCGCCACTGCCCGTCACTTCTGTGGAGTAGAAACGTCGATTTATCTGAGAAGGCAACCTTTTCCCACTCTTCCACTGTCCAATGACAGTAATCCCATGTGAACTACAGACCTTGTTGTCGATGGACCTAGGTTATCATGGGTGCCTTGACGGAGCGTTGACTCCAGAGACCCATGTGTGAGAGGATTGGCTGTACTGTTATTGGGGACACGTACCTGGGTGCCCCAGTGTGCATTTGCGTGGTCAATTGCTGCACTGGTGCGCATCAATTGCCCTTTACCAGTCAACGGAGGCGACATTCTCCATAGGGGTCGATGGCTTTGGGCTCCACAGTTATGACGTCGGGAGATATTCGGTGTGCCAGCGGTCCATCCTTAGTACACCCTTACTACAGCACCTTACAAACAGCCCGCAAATTGTGCTGTTTCTGAGATGCTTTCACCTTTGGTGTGGTAGCCAATTATCATTCCCTTTGAACATCTGTCAAATCACTGCCTCTGTCCATTGTGTTTACTTAACACACTATGGCTCATCTGTCCTGACCTGTTGCTTATATCTCCATGTGGTCGTCCTTGTCACATGCACTCTGTGACACGCCTGGGCGGGTACACTGGTTTGTGATGAATTGTCCAAGCTGGGCCCAAGTTCAGCTCCTGGATATGGCACAGGTGATGTGTTTTACTATCTTACAGCATTGACTGTCTTTCCTAAAACCACTTACCAGTGGTCCTTAATTAGGGATGGAAAACTGTTTATAGCCCTCAGAGTTCCTTAAGTGGTCATTAAGAACCTTAAAACAAGCTCGGAACAAAAAAGTATAAATTTTTTTCTGGTGTATTGTATGTACAGCAGGGCCGTAGCTAGATCTCCACCAGGGAAGGCTGATGATACATTGGGATGGGATGGGATGGGAAGGGGGGGGGGAGGTCATTGTTCAAATGGCAAAGTACATCCATTCATGAATACAAATACAAGTTTTGCTTTGTGTTTTTATTCCTTTTATGAATATTTCACGACCCAATGATTTCTCCAGCCGAAAAGTAGGGGGGGATTAGAATATGAAAAAGAGGAGAAGGATGAAGGAAACTTTGGAAGGGAAAAAATAAATTGCATTTTCAGAATTCGTTCAATGGTGGCTAAGTGTCAGGGTCATTATCACTGGAGGAAACATAACTTCCAATAGCATGAGAAAACGATTTTTTAGTTTACTATTCTGGTTTTTTTTTTTTTCATGAATACATGCAATGGCATCAAGGAGTTGATGCCAAATTTTGGCCCTTTCTTCTCCATCATTAATCATGCATTCTCCTTTGCTGGTGCTCAGAGGTAACCTCTTCTTAACAGGATGAACAGTCAAACATCCCTACCCCTACTCAAAAACCCATAGATTCCTGCCGATAAACACTTCTCCCACACATGCATCGAAAAACTCGTACTGAAAAACAATCGACAGTAAGAAGTTAAAAGCTTTCTCTCTCTCGTACAAAAAAAAATCTCTAGTACTGTTCTACATCACCTAGAAGAATGTTTAGCTAAAACATTCCCATGACAACACTTCTTTGTAGGAGTATGAAATTAACCAACTAGAACTTTTTTAACAGCAGTCTAACATATGTCATAGTCAACTACCTAATGATGATGAAATGTTTTATTCATATGGCGAACTGTGCTTTTGCCCTCCCCCTTTTTTACGTTCTTTTACATTTCATGTTTCTCAAATAATAATAACATTAATAATAATGCTCTAAACAATGTAGGCTAGACTAAAATCATGCTGTAAGAACATTACAAGTGTAGCTTTCGCCATCTTTACATGATATTTCAGAAATGATTAAAACATTTAAATTCTAAAATTTAATGATAGTTAAAATCACGAGTTCTTTCAAAACACTGCGTTTCACCATCAGGTAAAATGACATACAAGCACAACAGGGAACACTATTTTATAGACATCAGCCATGGGGTTCAAGAAATGCATGCCCACAGCTACAATCAAGATCTAATCTCATTAATCGCAAGGCGTTTTGAAGGATCTGATGATTTTAACTATAATTAAATTTTGGAATTTAAATATTGTTTTAATCATTTCTGAAATATCGTGTAAAGATGGTTAAAGCTAAACTTTTAATAATACTTTTTCTGACCCTTAGCAGCAGCAAGTCTGGTGCCCATATGGCAGAGAATCATTGGCACAGCTGTTCCTGCAGATTCATTTCCAGAAGGAATTTTTTTCAGTTATCCATTGTTCATGGTGTATCAGTGCAATTTTGCTTTTTTTAAATTACATGAATATACAAAGCAAAATATTTGTGCTTATAATGAAATGCAAAAGGAATTTCCATAAACCACTGAAAATAAAATTGCAGATAATTAACAATAGCATCAACTTTCCAGGGGAACTTTGCTTGCCTTGTGGTAGAGGGGGCTGAGCTTCCTCTGGCTCCCTGCTAGCTATATAGCCCTGATGTACAGTCAACTCAAATCTTTTTTATATTTGCTGTTGATACTATATACTTAACGTAAAATTTATTTAAATGAAATTACTCTTTTCAGATACTATAACTATTGTTTATAGCCCTATGAGTTGCTTGTGGTGGCTAAAACCACCACAAAAGAGGAAGGTTTGATTTGACAGCTGTTACATTCTAAATTAACTGGTCATAGTCCAAATACCTAGAAAGATATCAATTGATGGTGCAAAACTAGTTTGTCTGCTAGTGGTAAAGGAAGCATATTTCCAATAAATATTGCAATGAAAAGAAATAAGAGAGTTGGGATTAATCTGATTTTCAATTTTTTTTTATTGGTGCTGTTTGTTTTGTGCCCCTCCAATCTGAATACCTTTGGATGAATGACAGGGAAAAGGTGATGTGGAATAATTGCATGCCGACGTTTTTGTACTGGTCATGTTGGGTTTTAAAATACTGTGCCATTCATTTTTAAAGCTTGTATAGATATTGGCTGGTTAAAAAATACCTCTCAAATATTTTTTGCAAATTATTTAAGACACTTTTTTTCTGTGCAAGAAATGGGTTATTTATGTTAGAATAATTCTTGATGTTCACATATCACGCATAAGTTATGTAAAAATTACAAGTGGTGGGACCTTTCGGTAGTGACTTCTACCTTCATCAGCCATGGAATGAAACATGTGGTATAAGCATTAGTTGTTGCCAGATTTCAAAATAGCTTTACAAATGATAAGTATGTTAAAAGGTGCATCTGTATTGCAGGTGTTAGGAGTACAGAAGATTTCAATGCTTTTGCGGTACCAGAGGGCTTTTCGATTGCTGAACGGAGCAATACATTTAACATTTTGCCAATCGGGAATCGCGGACGTATCGCTGATAGTTAAAATTGAAAGGGGGGGTAGAAGGGCTGCTTTTCTTAGCATCAGCGATATGTTTCACCAATCACAGGTTGATGCTTTGTTAAGTAAGCTACCAATATAGTGGGTAACGCCTGTGGAAGTGTTGACAGGGATAAAGTAGATACCTTGTAACTCTAGGGGTTTATTGGGATCTCTGTCATTAAGGATAAGGTTAAGAAGATGTGGAGGTGGTTTAACAGCAATCCTGTAGCCAAAAGACTTGAAAATAGAGCAAACTTTGTGAGTGAAGGCCAGGCTAAAGGGCAAAGTGCCAACAAACTGAGTGGTGGAAAGTTCAGGCAGTAAAGTAGTAGATCTATTCTGTGATTCAAATTTTTAATTAGCCCATGTGCTAAGAGAGGTGGAAAGCCATGTAATTTGCCAATGTTGATGATCTGATATTTGTTTTGAAGAGCTGAAGGGCTGTTGCAAATAAGGTTAGCTCTGTGGATGTATGCCTTTAATACAGTCAATTTGTATTTTCCAAAGGTGCAGGAATGGTAAGAGATGATATTATGGGTGGCAGAAGGTTTCCTGTAAACAGAGGGACC
Source organism: Macrothele yani (assembly GCA_039090855.1). Taxonomy (NCBI): domain Eukaryota; kingdom Metazoa; phylum Arthropoda; class Arachnida; order Araneae; family Macrothelidae; genus Macrothele; species Macrothele yani. The sequence goes on from CM077001.1 coordinate 73,295,776, forward strand.
AAGTGAGAAGTCTCTGTTGATGTTAACATCCAGAAAACTAATGTCGATCTGTTCTTGATACGAGAATTTTATATGAAGGAATTTGGAAGTTATAGAGGATATAAGTTCAAACAGGGTGTGTTTCTGAAAATATTCTAATGTTTCATGTGTTACGTGTTTCACTGTCAATTATTCTCACTAGGGTTATTTATGTTAAACCAACAAAGCATTTTCAACTTGACTACCTTGGATTTTCATGAAACTTTGCAGTTTTGTTAGCAGAAACAAGGCGTGATTGTGTGTTAAGTTTTCAGTGCCATAATTTTTTAATTAACAAACTGATGAAGTAAAAAAAAATTAGAAAATCTGCCAAATTCTTACATTGGAGAAATATAAATCAAGTTAACTTTACCGCAGAGTAAGAAAATTGGTCTCTCTTAAGTGCCTTTTTTCAGGCTTCAAAATGATACTTTAGTGCACAATTTTTTTATTTTAAATTCAGTGTCATGCAATATTAAATTTGATGTTGAGTATCTCAAAAACTGGAATTTTGATTTTTTTTATTTGTGTAAATACCCTAGAATGATAATTTGCCATAAACTGTGAGTTAGCTACTGAAAAATATTACAATTTATAGGGAATCAAAAAATTACATGATGGGGTCAACATGTGACAAATATGTTTAGGAGAAAACTAGGTAATCTTAGGGAAAATGTAAAATCTGCTCAGTCAGTATCATGAAAGGAATATTTTAGCAGTTTCACTTGAAATCACAGTATGCATTGTAAAGTGTTGATTGTTAACATAATAAAGGCTTGAAACTTTGCACTGATCAGTGAATAATTTAAATCATGTTAAAAGCATTTAATTCCTAGAACCATGGTAATATTACAATGTAACTAAAGAACAATATTTGTATTATAAGTAAAGCAGGGATTAGAGTTGTCCTGAAATTCTTGATTTTTCTTTTTCGTGCCCTGAAAAATCCTTAGATTTTACCATTTTGTTCTGAAATTTTGAAGATATAATAATTCACTCTTAAAATTTGACCTGTCTTTTTTTTTTTTTTTAGGCAGCTACAAATAGCAATAGTGAAAAAAAGAACTTGCCCTAGATTAGAATGTTATAACTACCACTTGCAACACTTCCCACTTCCTCTCCTCCACAAGCAATAACAAGGAACAATAGTTCCTGCCAATAAAAGTGTCAGCATTTCTAATAATGGGCCAAAGTCTAGATATTAGTTTCCTCAAAACATGATGCTCCAAGCTATAATGGCAGTGTTTCTCTAAATAGCAACCTAAAATTTGTTTATGTGTAATTCGATAAGTTTTCATTGGATTTGAGTAAAAATTGAAGGTTAGTTACAGAATCTATAAAACTCAGAAGATGCAAATATCTGTAAATATTGGTTCGAGATTCCAGATATTAAAGATTCAGCTGGTGGGTCCTTATTACATCATCATATACATATCACTAAGCTGTTCTCTGGGATTCAGAGGTTAGCTCCACAAAGAAAAAACAGATAATTTTTAACTGATTGCTGTTGCTGTATCAAACTTCTCCAAGCACGTCTAACACTATTGCCTGCTAGCATACAGCTGGAAAGGAGCTTTTCATAAAACAATTGCATTGTTACAAAGGAAAGAATTTACTTTGGATTCATGCATTCACTCCATATGTCTGTAACGATGCAATCTGACTGCATAAGAACTCCATTAATTCCATTCCAATTCCTAAACAGCTCTTGAATTATGTGAAGCAGTCCCATGCTATATATATATGCTTCATACTTAGAACAGCTAAAGGATAAAGAAAAGTGAGAAAAAGAAATGGAAGGCAGATAAAATAGCTGATTTATGGAATGCAGAAAGGTTCTTAGTGATCTAGCAAAATGCGTATATCACGTTACCGGAATTGCCTTTTTTTACTGTGATTATAACTAAGAATATTTCTATAGATACTAGAGAAACAACCTGGCATACAGTACATTTTAACATAATGCTTTATATGATATCCGAATAAGTTACAAGTGTTAGCCCATAAAAATCATTGTATACAATTGTGGCAATGGAAAAAGTGGTGAAATGTAATTACATTAGCACATACTACTTCTCAGTACCACCTCATACAATCTATAACTTTTGTGTTTGTAAAAAGAACACATATTTTAGGGGAGGAGAAATAACACAAATGAATAGCAGTGTTGGATTTCACATAAAATATATGTGTTTCTGTAAATATACTTAAGAGGAAGCCAGACTAGGGGAGAAGATCAGTTCTCTATTAAACAAGTGATTTGCTCTTAAACCTGCAAATGCAAATTGTGATTTTTTTATTTTTATTTTCTAAGCATGTTTGTCCTAAATTTTATTTTTAAAAAATGTCAAATTTAATTTTGCTATCCATAATTTCAAATATCTTAAGTCATTGTTCAGAGTGGCATATACAGCTTATTTGTTTGTCTTTTTTAATTTCAGGATGCTGTGGAATTCATAGAAAAAGTGCAGAGTGTGGAAGAGTATGTTTTACCCTATGCGATAGTACAAATAGAGTGGAAACAAACAACAGATGCTGCTGTTCTGTTCCAGGGGAATTTTATCGCTATTGCCCAGACGCTGTTAACTGTGCTGCTAACATTTTACTACACATTTGAACTGAACTACCTAAAAAAAATATATATATATATATATAGGTCAAAAATCAAAAAGGCTATCAGCTCATTATCATAAAACTGACGGAACAAAAAAAAACCCCATATGTTGTTTGGGAAACTAAATAAAGTCCTTATTAAAAATAAAAATATTGTCAATAAATTATTTTGCTGTATAGTGGACTGTTTGTGTTACATTTATATGAACATTTATTTTTCATTCCTATTAAAGCAATATGTTATTACTTTATGGTGAAAATTCCATTGGTAAACATAGTTCAAAATTTACCCACAAACATTAAAAACATATTTCATCACTCAGCACTATTAATTTCAAAAGAATAAATTTAGCTTGAGCAATTAACTGTCTTAGATGAACGTTACCCACCCTTAAGAGAAGTTTCAAAATTATCATCAGTTTCCAGAAGCAAATATCTGAAATAAATTTCTAATCCACAATACACACTTGGAATTCAGAGTTTGCTGACATGGTACACCTGTATTTCACAGCAATCCATTTTGTCAATGAGTTGCCCAGAATGTGTTCAAAATATGTTTTGAATGTCCCCAATATGTTGGTAATGGGCTCCTAACATATTTTGCATGTATTCCCATTCAATTATGAATGTGCTCCTGATATGTTCTCAATGTGTTCTAAAATTTACACCCGATGTGTTCTAAATTCGAACACATAAAATGTGTTCTTAATCTAGCACAGAACGTGTTCTGCATTTTGCTGCTATTGTGTTCTGATTGAAACACAATGGGAACACATTTCAGAAGGCATTTAAAAATGTGTTCTAATAGTAACACATTAGGAACGCATTTCATTAATGTGTTCTCAGCAAGAGCACATTGAGAACACATTAATGTGTTCCTAAACTGGAACAAAATGTGTTCTAAAACTTACTCCCAATGTGTTCTAAATAAGAACATATTGGGAACACATTAATGTGTTCTCAAAATATGTTCTTAAAATGTGTTCCAAATATGTTCTAAATAAGAACACATTAAAGTGTTCTTAATCTGGCACACATTGCGTTCTAAAATAAGGTCCTAATGTGTTCTTAATGTGTTCCAAGGATTTGCAGTGTGGGCGCCGACAGGGGGGTCACATGGGTCACTTGACCCCTGTAGAACTATTTTCCCCTTTATTTTATTTTATTGTTTTTATTACTTTTTTTACACTCAGAACTGGACCACAAGGAAAGATGGAGTTTGGGGCGTTTAATTTATTATCCCAATTTTATTGGAAATTTGGAATTGGAAAACGATAACGTGAAATTGGAAAACCTAGCAAATCGTAAGGTAGCACGCCCAAACAAGTTCCGCTCAGGGTGGTGTGTGCTGAACTTAAAAGGCTTGGCGTGATTTTGGAGCACACCGTCCAACATGTGTGAGCCAGTCTGTCGCAGGACATCAGGCGTCTGTTCGCCTCCATGCCGAACTGTATTGCAGCATGTATCACCACACGAGGTGGTGCGACACGCTATTGAAGATGACCAGACGGCGTGCCACAGATCCCTCTGTAATTGTCCTGCAGCTCTGGTTTTGCCGTCTTGTGTATCATTTCATCCATAAAATTTCAGTTCAATCCGATGCTTCCTTCTTGGTGCGCAAATTCATTGTCCGTGAGTGTACATACCAAGTCAGGCAACTGTTTCTTAATTACATGCCCAGAACAGTCATTTTGATGACTATTGCATCTGTGTAATGACACTTTGCAAGTCCTGATCTGCTAATGATGAGTCTATGAATCCATACCACTCTGAACCTTTGTGTACTTTTGAGTTTGTTTGTTATTTTTAAGCATTTTTGGCAAAATTGCTCTAAGCAAAAAATAGGCAAGAATCACAAAAACACAAATTTTCACAAAAAGTTATATCATCTTTAAAGACCTGGATAAACCCCCAGGAACATTATACACTTTAAATAATATACAGCTTTTCTGCTAGGGGACGCATTGGTCAAACCCTGTTTCCGGGAGACATATTTGCAAAGTTCTTTTTCCTTAGCATAGCTTTTGCCATGAAGAATACTTTTTGCCTATTTTCAATTTTTCCATTATGCAAAATTCTTCTGTTAGGGGGTGTAGAATTATATCTTGTTTACTTCTATATTTCTTCTTTTAACTGATTTAACAATCTGTTTGTCTCTAATACTTTCCTTCTGGTATGAGAAACTTTTTGAGCACCATTTGTTAATTTTGGTAACATACTTTTTAGCTGCTGGTGGGAGTAAGTAGCTGTTTCTATTTTTGGAGGTTTTATCAATTGTAGAAATTCATTTTTTTATTTATTTATTCCCCTGTCTGGTTCCATTGACTATGAACAAACAACTTTGGTAAATTTTATTCACATCAGAAAGGATTTAAAAGATGAGCTCATTACAATAATTAAACTTTTTTTTTAATTATTAACCTGTTAAACTTTCTATGTCATATTTCTTGTCTCCTTTGATATTGCAAGGTGTTACAACAAAGATACACTGCATGTACACAAGTAGTTTCTTTAAAAAAAAAATAGTGCTGGTATTTTTTGGGAGCAATTGTTGCTGAATTCCCCATCCCTCAAGTGTTAAAATGTCACACATTTAAGCCCTTTGTTGTAACTTTTTCAAGAAATTGGACACTATATTGCGAAAAAGAATATACGTCCGGCTCCTTGGAGTGGATAGTTAAAGTTTCTATGCTGTCCGGTGGTGCAGTGGTCTAGGCACTGGCTTATGATCATTAATCCTAGTGGGTCATGGTTTGAATTCTGGTGAGGCATGGATGTTGTATTTGTTTTAAGGCTCTGGTTCTCTCCCTTCCCTTTAACCAGTGACCCTACATTAGGGAAAGGTGACTGCTCACTGTGATCATTAAACAACTTTCTATTCATAAAACAATCTGTGATAAGTTGTGAAAATTTTTTTCAAATACTTAATTACACCTGTGAACTTCAAACTGATGACAGCCATGTTGATGAAGCTGGTACCCTATTACAAGCCAGAATAGTAGTGAAGATGAACTTATTAATAAGTAAGGAAATTTCAAAAATGCATTAGAAATTTTGAATGTATCTTTACAGTCGGTTGGTTCAACTCCTGTAGAAAAGAAAAGACTGCATGAACAAAAATATCCTCATGCAATTTTTTTTTTTTTTTTGATTGGAGGTTTAACGACCACCGTGAGCAACTCAACGGGCTATAAGCAGTCGCCCGTCCCTAATTTAGGGTCACTGGTTCCAGGGAAGGGGGAGAGCCAGTGCCGTAAGACAAACACAACATCCATGCCCCTCACCGGGATTCGAACCCGGACCCCGTTCGGACGAATAATAAGAGGCCACCGCTTAGACCACTGCACCACCGGGGGCCATGCAAATTTGAAAAAAAAAAGATTATGTGCTTTCTACAGAAGAAAGTTATGTTAACCCTTTCCTGATGCTGAACGTGAAATTATAAAGCTTAAAAAAAAAATGTTATACAATACAAATTGAAGACCATAAAAGCTTCAAATTCTTACTGTACTAGCAAAAAAGTTGGAGTAAGCCCTAAAACCATTTGTTAAGAGAAGAGGAGGAAGGGGGGGGGGGGCATTTTTATCAACTCCAAAATTAAAGCCAGAAAAGATATTAAAACAGGATGCAGCTTATGTTACAAGATTTTTATTGCCATGATAATTAGAAGAATCCCCTCATATCCTCTTATCACATAGCACTGGTTACATTATGGAACTGTAAATGGTGGAACGTTTTGGTAGTTGACTTCTACTTTCCTCAGGCGTGGAATAAAACACGTGTAGAATGAACCATGTGGTATTAGCATCAGTTGTTGCCAGATCTTAAAATAGTTTTTCAAATAATAGGGATCTGAAACAGTGCATTCGACACATCGTTTCAAAATAAAATGGCAAAACTAAATATTTTACGGGATTTTTCCAGGAAGAAGTTTGATTTTTTCTCCATCTTGAATTTTGCATGTTGAACTTACCTTATGTACCATGTATCAAAATGTATCTAATGGCATTTTAAAGATTTTTATTTTTTTAAATGTCATTTTACAGATTTTATTATGAAAAAAATTATACTTTTTTGCATATAAAAACCAGCTTATGAATCAACTTGTGATTTGTGAAACTAACATCATGCAATGTTACTGATGAAAACAATGTAGAGAAACATGACTCAATCCATCAGCCAATGGCATACATGCATTGCAGGATACGTCCGTGATTTCCCACCTTCATACAGCCAATTCGGTACCCTACTTTGACAAGGTTCTAACTGATCAAAGCAGTATTTTGAGAAAAAGGAGTTTAAAATTTCATTTTGTTGTTTGTTTGTAATGGGGTTTCGGCAAAGTGAAATGCTGAACACCCATTGAAGCTTGTTATAAATACTTGTAGCCTACTTTCCGATGAAATTTTGTATTTATATATATAGAAAACTAACATATGATAGTTACAAGGTTCTAACGTTTTGCAGTTAGAACCTTGTCACTATCATATTGCTAATTCAGGAAAGTGACAAGGGTGTAAATGAATATACAACTTTGTCAAACTAATGTATTTAGTTAGTTCCAGTACAATTTGTAACTTTATAATATCAGTACAAAATTTCTGTATTACGGATTGAAAGTTTGAAATATTAAAAAAGGTGAAAAACAAATATAAGTAGGTTATTACATAAACAAAATAATGTATTTCAAAGAAAAGGAGAAAGAACAAAATCAAGTCTACAATATTACTGCAAAGGAGCCTACTTCATATTTAGGGTTGTACAATAATATTGCTCGTCTTGAAATGGCATGAAAGGAAAACCAGCTTTAATGTCCCTTTTCTTTAATTCAGATATTTCATATTTTGTTCTCTGCAGTTTAGGTGTGACTAGGAAATCTCCCAGAGACTCACTTGGACGAACAACTGTTTTCCTGTTTGATGCTTGAAACTTAATTTTAACAATTTGGTCATCAGTATCTGGTTTATGATTAACTTTGTAACCCACTTCATGTAATTCAAGCTTGCCACTAGAGTGGAAGGAATAACCTTATAGTTCAAAAGCTTTGCAGGCGAAGCAAAATCTTTTAAATCTTGCGGTTTCATTTGTATAATATTATACGGGTTCCTTTGATTAACTTTTAGTAATGCTCTGACTGGAGAATACACGTCATTGTGTTTCAGTGTTCTTTCAATGCAGCTGTGAACACTGTCTACCTCTTGAACGTAAGATTTGCCAAAACAGAATATTTAATTGTTACTGAACTAACGCCTGGATTTTCTTTTATAAATAGTTGTACTGCATATATGATTGAATTCCTGTTTTGTGGTACACACGAATCAGACCATGTAATTAGTTCAGATAAGTCATTTTCTTCAATCAAAACATTAAGGATTTTTTAAGCGCACTGTCAATGTCATTTCCAGCTCGCCCTGCCAATGTTTCAGGCCAGATAGCGCAATGAACTTTTTAGTCACTGAATAATACGTGGTTATATTGTAAACATTTAATTTACGAAGATATAAAAAGCAACTTACGTCTGATCGTGGAAGAGCAAGAACATTTTCAAGGTCAAACAAAAGCACTGGTTTGCCTTCTGTTTTGTCTTAATTCTTCTCTTCTCTCATTGCATTTTTAACAATTTCATGATGCTGATAACTATTTTTTAAGTAATCAGTAAGTGTTCCTGCCTTCTCAGCAACTTTGAAATTTTGTAATACAATATTCTTTAACAGGATGAATGTTTCGCTCTGTACATATCTCTTTATATAAAAGATATGTTTTGGAAATGCTTATTTTCGAATCAAGGTATTCTCTCGTTGTAATAGCCTTACAACAGTGTGATTCAATTTTAGGAAATTATTTAATATGTTGCTGAGCAAAATCAGCATTACCTTTTGCACTCTTCTACTGTCAACACTTTTGCCTCTGTGGTCAGGATTATCAGTGTTTGTCGAGTATTTTTAGTCAGTGTATACTGGCTTCTGTGATATGGATAAAGTTCCCAAATAAAATTGTTTTCATACTTGAATTTTCTCATCCTTGACATGAAAGAAATACTTGAATGAATAATTCCTTCTTGACTGCATTTGATTATTTCTTGGTAACCCATCAACATTATAAGTGTCTTCATCATCAGACACATTAGGAGCATTGATTCTTTTTCTCTTTGGCCTAACAGTGTGAGAATGTTCTGTAGTGCTATTTATAAAATGTCTCTTTTCTGTTGCATTTGGCAAAGAATAGTAATGTTTTGTGCAGGTCAAAATGTTCATCCTCAGATATCTTTTACTACATCTGAATTTGCAACAATTTTTTTAATTTCATTGCAAATTCAAATGCAGTGAATTTGAATTTGCAATGAAATTAAAAAAAGTTCATTGCAAATTTAAAATTGTTTAAAGTTTTTACCTCTTTCACATGGACAGTCTTTTCTCGCCAACTTGCATATAACTTACCTGACTGATGTGCTGCCTGTCTTACATTGCTTTTCCATTTCTATGGTTTGGCAATACCTTTTCGAACCCCCTTCAGTGGGGATTCTGAAGTTTTGTCGCTGCAGTTCATTGATGAGTGAGTGCTGAAACGCAACTCATATTTTCTATTTCCCTTTCTCTGTCCGTTGCAATTAAGTATGTAACAGCAGTAATACCTACTCAAATATGGACGTCAAACTAAACAACTTCTACCGTTGGCCATCAGGAATCAGTGAGGTATAGGTGCTTCGTGACTCACTTGTGGGCTTAAATGCAACTGGCAGGCGATGTTGTGGATGTCCAAATATATCGCCCTGGTGGTATAAAATGGTCGGACTCAGCGTTTTACCGAAAACCTAATACTGCGCAAACAAGTTCGTCAGTAGTTTGACAAATCATAATATGTTTTGTCAAACTACTGGCTTTCTTTAAAATGCCATATTATGGCTTTTTAACAGTTACAACCTTGTCGCTCTATGATTTCTTTTAGTACCACTGCAATTACAACTGTGTCACTTTTGCTTATTCCATAAACTACTAACATAGACTGTTCAAAGTCAGTCCCTGGAAACAGAAAGACAAATTGTACATATTGAAGACATAACCTCAAATTTGAAAATTTTGTCACTTAGAACCTTATCAAAGTAGGGCAGCAAATTGCCTTCATTATTAGTTCGGATGGTCATCCTTGCCACACGGCTGATGTGTCAAAGTAAGATGGCCTTGGTCAAAGCAGGGCTTAAAATTCAAATTTGAAATGGAAGGGAATCTCCCCACCTGTTTGTAAATAAAGGGAATTAAAAATTTTGGGTGGGGAGTTTCGAATATGTGACTTAATAATATTAAAAGACTCTGGAAAAACAGTCGTAATTTTTCAAACAATATAAGCTATACTTGGTTTTTAAAACAAACAGGTGAATTAGATCAAAAAATTTACTACATTCAATCTAATACAAAGTAACACAATTCATTTTACAAAAACAAAGTTGTTCGTTTTGCAGTACATTGGTACAGATGGCGAGTCGAAAGTTTTGCAATATTTGCATAAACCAAGGTGCTGCTGCAGCATGTTACGTGTTTAAACTAGTTTAAGTTGAGCACTGCAGTCAGTCAAAAGGGATATAAAGTGGTAGTTGTTGCTGTGAACAGCATTGCACGTTGTCGTTCTGTCTGTGGTTGGGATGCCTAAAATATGAACAGACACAACCGGCTAATTAGGGAACTTTTTCAAATCTGAAGAGTCAGTCGTGTTATTGAAATTCAATAAAAGAGCTCCGTGTTAACAGGATTTATTTTATTTAAAAAAAATGGACATATATGTACAATTAAAAGCCATTAGCACTTTCGGAGTGCCGTTCACTCCATTTTCAGATGATCTATGTTGCTGTATTATGCAGCTATATAATATACAGTCACGTGGGGCATTACGTAGCTTTACTAATTGTCATTCATGATTTACATGGTGTTATATCACATACATCTGTTGCCACAAAAAATAGTGAAAAGCTATATATACATATGTTATAATTTAACGATTTCACTAAGTGCTTCCAAAATTCAGGTAAATCGACAGGGTAATAGTCATTACAACATTTCGTATCTAATGCCGTGATCGACAGGGTAATAGTCATTACAACATTTCGTATCTAATGCCGTGATAAAAACACTTTCTGCTATCAATAGGGCATGAAAACAGAGGAAGGAGTCTAGAGCATACTGACATTGCACCAATCATGAATAAATATGCCATTATTTATATTACATGCAAGTGCTGTATTATAAAGGTGTGCTTTAATGCTATTCATCGTAGCTCCAAATTCCCCCTTGTAGAACCTACAAAATTACTAACATGCTGTTTTGTAATTGGGTCTAAAAGCGCAATATTGCAAACACTCCAACTTCGCAAAATATCGGGTGTATCTCGGTCTCATCTGAGTTGTGCAAACAAATTGTTACACCTAATGCCCAGTTGTAATTTATATTTGGAACACACATGTAACAACAAATTTGTAACACCAAGTAAGTATTCTAGTGATCCTATGAACTTCTGACTACGTTCATTTTCTCTGACCAACGTAGTAGAACAACGTGTTATTACCCTTTCATGAATCCTGCGGATAATATAATCCAGGTACCCAAACATGTTAGTCATCTTAAAAATTCCATAAATCTCTGTTTAAAGCTCGGTCTGTAGATGAATGTGAGTAAGCTCTCCTGAAGTAAAAATCAATCGCTGAAATTTTCTGCTTAAAAGGGTAACACGAGTTATATGGAATGATAGAACAAACATAAGATGGTTTTTGATAAACAGAAAATGCTAACTCATGGGTGGTGGAGTTAGACTAATACATATATCAAGAAACGGTAAAACATGGTTACACTCGATTTCAACCGTGAGCCTGATGGTAGGGAAAATAGAAGATAGTGCGTCGACAAACTGTTCTAATAAATCCTGTGAATGAGGCCAAATAACCAGGATGTCATTGACGTACTTTAAATACAAACAAGGAGGGTGTGGAAATTTAGATAGACTGAATTTTCAACATGTTGCATAATAATTTCCGCAAGGACGGATGACAGTGGTGAACCCATAGGGGAGACCCCCACCTGTTGATAAACACATCCTTGAAATTTAAAATATGAACATTGTTTAACTAGTCTAAGTGTGTTCATAACAGCCATAATTTCCTCAGACAGAACTCCAGAATCAGCAAGAAGCGCCTCTATAATTTGGTGGGCGGCCTCCACGGGTACAAGGATACTACATGAAGGGACGCCAATATGAAAGGCTCATTATGTGGCTGAAACATTTTAAGCCTTTCAACAGCCCTAGTGGAACTCTGAATAGAGTAAAGGGGAATCCACTACAAGTTTGGACAAATATAATGCTAAAGCTTTTCCCAATGGTCTGGTAGGGCTAACATAGCTGGATACCAGTGGGCAAAGTGGGTACCCTTCTTTATGTAGTTTTAGTCGCCCAAAAACATCAGGCACACAGTAACCGGGTGGAGGGGTAAAAGCATTTTGAAAACATTCAGGGAAACAATGTGCATGTTTTAGTCTACTGAGTGCAGCCACAGTTGCTTTTATAGTATCTCTATTAACCACCTTGTGCTGAATACAATTGATGACATCAGTCATCTTAGAGTTATACTATGTATTATTCATAATGACCATTTGATTTGTTTTATCAGCTGACAATATTGCTATGTCTCGATTATTCCGAAGCACCGAAGCTGAACTTGCTCTTCGTTATACTGATCATTTATCGACGAGTTATGTATAACTTTAGGTTTACGCTGCAAAAACCTAGCAATCTATCCTCATACGGGTGAAAATCACGTTCATTGTTATCATCAGGAATATTCTGAAGAACTCTTTCAACACGTCGAATGAGTGACAATAAATTATGTCGTTTATTAGGGTACGCGAATTTTGCACCTCGTTGGAGTGCCCTTACTTGAATTAAATTCAAAGTGTAGTGTAGTCACTTAAGTTAATAACTTTTGTAGGTCGTGTATCAGAGTTCCATCTTCGTGAGTATTTACTGTAATTTCTGCTACTCACCTTATTATATACAAGTTGTCTAAGCTTTCCAATATATGTTTGAGTCAAAGTTTGAACTTAACTATCAACGATAGCATTAACAATAAGCAATTCACGGTTCACTAGTATAGGGTGAGTTCTGTACGACAATTTCAAAAATGACGTATAACACTTACGGTTTAACGAGTCCACAAATCCACGTTTGCTGCGAATAGCCTGTGATAAGTTTCTTCTCAGCATTCACAATAATGTTATTATCTCTTCGCGAAATGTCTTTGTTTGGATATACTTTTGCTTTATGAGTTTGAACTCACCCATAATGCTGCTCAAGCAAAACGAAGCATTTGTCAAGCTGAAGGGGAAGGTTTGGTGGACCACAACCAGATGGTTCAAGAAATTTTGCTCAGGTGACAGAAACCTCGAGGATCAGACATGGTCAGGTAGGCAGTGAACCGTGGATTCGGAGGCCGTAGAGGCAAATCCAACAACCAGCACTCGGAGATTATCAGAAGAGCTAGGCATATCGTAGACCACCATGGTTCGTCACCTTCAGGACCTTGGTTCATGTGCTGCAGAGTGTTGTCTAAAAACAGTCACCTTTTTGAGGGTGCTGCAAGTACTGTACAATTTTTTAACGGCTTCTACCCACAGGTGAGATGTTTTAAGATCTCAATCAGAAATCTACATCTACTGCAAAAAGCTTATCCCAGACACATTAGTCAGCTAGACACGATGCATGTAAAACTCTTTGCGAATCATGGGATGAAATTTTGCTTGCTCTAAAGTACATACATAGTCAGTGATAGTACCGAAAAACCTACAACATGACCAAAGCATCCGGACAAAAAGTCCCTCGACACCTTGGAGACGTGTAATGACCCTGATTTGGAATATCATTTTGGAAAGGTTCAATGCCGTAAGCAAAAATTGCAATCTGTTACTATAGAACTGGGAACCATTGTTGAGTGGTACTGAAATTTGATTGCACGTGTAAAAGATATGCGTAACTCGTTCACAGTTTATGAAGAAAACGCTATGAAGTGTAGGGAATGTGTACAGAGAAGAATCTGTGAAAAAGTGGCAGCGGAAATGTAGAATCCAATCTTACAAAGTAACAGGAAATGAAGCAGTACTTTCGCCTAAGGACAAATTTAAAATAACCGTCTTCAATGTCCTAACTGATAGGCTAAGTGATGGGTTCCGTTTCAACTCAGGCAGAGTCGTACCATTATGGTCTCAGATTTCTCTAAAAAAATTAAGGGGTGTTCCTTGACTCTCGATTATTCCGAAGGAGACCCATATTTTTTGTTTCAGCAAGAAAAATTTTTCCCTTCGAGATAGAGGGTTTCAAATTTTGCACCATCAAACAAGCTCTCCAGAAAATGGTTATTTTTCTTAATTTCAGCGAGTCACTGCAGCAGAATTAAGGAAGATATCTTGTTCTGGTATTTTTTTATTACATTGTGTGCATAACATATAAATAATAATACGTGATGCTAATATTTTTTACACATCGTGTGATTAAAATTTTTAAAATTCGCAAACTTCGTGATTTAAAAAAAAAATTAACAGGTTTGATGGAGTTTTTTCTATACTCATTATTTTGTTAAAGACACACAAATGTGCACTTTATTTGAATTTTTTTATATGGCTGTGAAACTGCTAGCTTCTGCCTTTTGGCAACGTTAAAAACAGCCTATTTTGAAAAATCTCTTAACTTTGCCAATGATTTTCTCAAAAACCCCATTTTTAAAAATTCTCAAAATTAAATCACTTTTATTGTCAAAAGGAGAATATCTGAGTAAATTTTCATGTACTTAAAAACTCAAGTTTCAGAGTTAGACGCCTTTGAAAATCTACGATTTCCCGTGTTTTAGGTGCCATTTTGGAAAAATCTCAGGCTCAAAGTACTTCTTTTCCCGAATGAGAGCATTGGATCAGCTGGCCCTAGTTGGATTCGTGCACCTCACCTTTCCCCAAGCGATAACATGCCTTAAAAATGGTCTTCGAAAAAAATTTACAAATGCATATATATAAAATTGAATGTTTGCTTGTGTTTGCTTACAAATCTACAGTTTTCACTTTATAACCACCAAATTTGGTATTCTATCTCATGGTACCCTAACTTTGACCATAGATGGTTTTTGGAAGGGGTCGGAGGTCAGAGCCTGTGTAAGTTAGGGTACCATGAGATAGTATACCAATTTGGTGGTTCTAAATTGAAAATTAGATTTTATGAAAATTTTGTATGGGGGCTCCTATATCAGGGCTTTGACCCCTTCCAAAAACTGTCTATGGTCTAAGTTAGGGTACCACGAGATAGTATACCAAATTTGGTGGTTCTAAATTGAAAACTGTAGATTTTACGGACATTTTGTGTGGTGCCATGACCACTTCTAAAAACCGTCTACAGTCTAACTTAAGAGTAACATGAGATAGTATACCAAATTTGGTGGTTCTAAATTAGCACACATTCAAACATTCAATTTTATAGATTTGTTATTATTTTTTTCCAAGACCATTTTTTAGGCATGTTATCACTCGGGGAAGGATGAAGTGAGTAAATTCAACCAGGGCCAGCTGATCCAACGCTCTCATTCGGGGAAGGGAATACTTTGCACCTGAGATTTTCCCAAAATGGCACCTTTAGAACACAAGAAATTGTAGGCTTTCAAACCAAATTCAAATGTGTCTAACTCGGAAACGGGAGTTTGAAAATTTACACATATATTCGACACAGGAAATCGTAGACTTCCAAACCAAATTCAAAACGTGCCTAACTCGGAAATGGGAGTTTTTAGGTACATGAAAATTTACACAGTTATTCTCCTTTTGACAATAAAAGTGATTTAATTTTCAGAATTAAAAAAAATGGGGTTTTTGAGAAAATCATTGGCAAAGTTAAGAGATTTTTCAAAATAGGCTGTTTTTAACGTTGCCAAAAGGCAGAAGCTAGCAGTTTCACACCCATATAAAAAATTTCAAATAAAGTGCACATTTGTATGTCTTTAACAAATTAACGAGTATAGAAAAAAACGCCATCCAAACTTGTTAAAAAAATCTTTTTTTTTAAATCACGAAGTTTGTGATTTTTAAAAATTTTAACAAGTAAATTTGTACACGACAAACACAATGGGAGCAAAGACCGACGCACAGAACAATTAACTTTGAAACGTTTCGTAGCGTTATTATTTTAGCATTAAATGCCTATATGAAAAAAATAATCAAAAAGGTATTTTAAATTGCATAAATAAATCAATTCTGGAAAAAAAAAAGGATAAAATAAAAAGGCAATGCAAATAAAATAAATTCAATAAAAATCCATGCAAGGTTTCATTAACGCAATAGAAGTTTTCTGCTAAGATGCAAGGTAGTAAAATGTCACAACTTAAAATGCAAGTGAGTAACGAAAAAAAAAAAAAAAAGAAGAAATTGAAACTGAAATTAAAAGATTCCCAACGAAGAATGATCTGGGGAAAACAATCTTTTAAAGAAGAAAAAAAGTTTTTGTGAATCTGACAAGATAAAATAAAACATCCCTCTGTTTAGCAGAACATTTTTATGAGAGAAAAAAAAAAGAACTGCATTTTGCAAATCTGTCAAAGTAACATAAACAATTAAGCTCTTTGCCCAGAGCGACGAGCGTGGGAAAGTAGGTCACAACAGGGCACACACCCTACAGCTGCCAGACGTTTTCTTTGGCTGGTTACCAAAGACACGGAGAGATTTTTTCTTGCTCTGGGCAAATATACTGCGCGCGAAGAAAAGAACAAACAACTCCCTCCTGTGGGGGTAACATAAACAGGCAATAACAACATTCACACATCCTGGTAGCTCAGTTATGTGCTCTGCGGGAAAAAAAACAAAACATTCAGGATTCCTTTGATCTTTTTTTTTTTTTTTATTGAAGGTTTAACAACCACCGTGAGCAACTTAATGGGCTATAAGCAGTCGCCCGTCCCTAATTTAGGGCCACTGGTTCCAGGGAAGGGAGAGAGCCAGTGCCGTAGGACAAACACAACATCCATGCCTGACCGGGATTCGAACCCGGACCCCTTACTGACGAATGATCAGAGGCCAGCGCCTTAGACCACTGCGCCACCGGGGCGGCGATTCCTTTGATCTGATGACTATTTGCTCAGAGCAGTTTTTTTTTTTTCTGATATCCCGCCTGCGCCCCACACAGCAAGCATGTTTGGCCAGCCAAACATGCTTGTTGTGTGACGGCTTTGTGACGTTATTGCAAAAAACACATTTGACTATGCTTGATTTTTTTTATTTTTTTTAATAATTAAAAAAAGTTTTCCGGAAATTCCGAGATTTTGGAGAAAATCCGTAGTTTTTCACACCTCCGTAGGTCCGTAGTACGAACATGATATCCGTAGAAACTACGGAGGATCCGTAGTACTTGGCATTTCTGCACCTGAGGTGACTGTGCGAACAATCCGCAACCGTCTACTGGATGCAGGACTATGTGCACGTGTGCCTCTGACTTCAGCCCACCGTCAGGAACGGCTGCAGTGGTGTCGCCAACGTCTGCACTGGAGAACGCAATGGCGATCTGTCGCGTTCAGCGATGAAAGCAGATTCTGCTTGGGAGCCTCTGATGGCCGTATGCGTGTTCGCAGACGCACAGGGGAGCGTTTCCACCCTTCGTGCATCCGCCAGCGACACACGGGGCTTACTTACACCTGGTCTCCTGGTGTGGGGAGCGATCAGCTATTACTCCCGTACACAACTAGTGTTTGTACCGGGTACGTTAAACAGCACCTCCTACATCAACAACATCATTCAGCCTGTTGTTGTGCCATTTGTAAGGTCGGTCCATCGTGGTGTTCTCCAGCAAGATAACGCACGCCCACACACGGCACCTGCGACACAACATGCATTTCAGAGTGTGAGACAACTTCAATGGCCTGCACGTTCACCGGATTTGTCCCACATTGAGCACGTGTGGGATTTTATGGGACGACTTATCCGGTCTCCACGAATATCCCCGATTTACGCGTCCAGGTTGAGGATGCTTGGAACTCAATATCCCAAACTTACATCCAACATCTATACGACAGACTCCATGCCAGAATTGCACAGTGTGAGGCAGTTCATGGCGGTTCAACCTCGTACTAATCATGTTACATGGAAATGTTATTTTTCAGTTTACCAGCAAATACAGCTGTATTTTGCCATAATGTTTTGATCACGTTATCCTCTGTATTCCGTTATTATGCTGTATAAATTTCGTTGGTATCAGAAGTCTCCTTCTTAGTGTTCTTTTTTCACTTTCCGCCAGTGTATTTGGAAATTTTATTTTTACTGATATTTTCTTCGGTCCCGCTTTCGTCTTCGGATATTTTCAAAAGCCGGACTGGACGGAAAACTAGCACACCCACGGTGACATGCCCTGGGTCATCTTTTTTTTTTTTTTTTTTTTTTTTTTTTTTTGATTGGAGGTTTAACGACCACCGTGAGCAACTCAATGGGCTATATATAAGCAGTCGCCCGTCCCTAATTTAGGGTCACTGGTTCCAGGGAAGGGAGAGAGCCAGTGCTGTAAGACAAACACAACATCCATGCCTAACCGGGATTTGAACCCGGACCCCTTTCGGATGATCAGAGGCCATCGCTTAGACCACTGCGCCACCAGGACGGCCTGGGTGATTTGTGTGTGTTGCTTCGCTGTTTTAGATTCTACACACTCAAACTTCAAAATTGGAGGAACGATATCTCCACTCAAACTTCATTGTGGAGGAACGAAATCTACAGCCTATCTCAATCACAAAAGATAAAATAAACCTTCACTGGAAATTGTGATGCGCAAGTTTAGTATTACAAGGGTCAAGTAATTTATTATTTTTGAACATGTTTCCTTTCAGCTCTGAAAAAAAATATCTTTTTGAATACGATGTATGAGATGTTTACAGTTCACATAATTGAAACTTAGTTGATTCAACTTCCCATAGCTGAAAGTTTCTGGTTAGTCTGCGACAGATATCATTGTGCCACAAAATAATCTGCGGGTGGTCACTGTGCAAGATAACTACTAAATGCGAAAAATAAAAACACAAAAATTGCGCAGACATATTTTTCTACCTAAAAAAATGTCTTGACCTAGGTACTACACAATTGCAAAGTTAATTAGGATCAAGAACATTCTGGTCCTCTGTATCTGGAATTTTGCCAATATTTTCAAGCTGAAACACAAAGATTTATGGAATAAAATTATATTTGATAATAATAAAGCAGAGGCATCACTAGGAAAAAATTGTCATAAGAGGAGAAATTTTTGCTCAGTTCTACTTCCATTTTCAACATTTTTCTCAATTTCCCATCTCAACTGCAAACATTTATGTAATTAAATGATGATTACACGATAATACAGAAGCACAGCGGGTAGAGGGTTATTAGAGGGAAAATGTTTTGTCTGTACAATTTTGGTTTTCAGAAAAATTTTCTCCATTTTCAATCTTAAATACAAACATTTATCTAATAAGATGATATTTAATGACCATATAGGGCTGAGGAAATATCGAAAGAAAAAGAATTCAAGTTTACTGGGTATCATCAAACTTAAGTTGCTGCCTCCCATTTTCAAACCAAAACACAAATATTTATGCAATAAAATGATATTTAACAACAATAACAGATAATTCCCTTTTCAAGCATCGAGGGAATGTTGGGAGAAAAAAAAAAATACAATTACGGGAGAAATCCTCACTCTGCCTAACTTCTGTTTCCGGAAATTTTAAAAGGTGGAAAATTTGCGTCTATGATAGGGAGTCTGCAAGATGGGTTTATAGGGTTCTGTGGATGTAATTTCAGTCTGCAGGACCAAAAGAAATCTGCGATGTGCATCAGCCGTCGCTGTGATTCTGCTATGTGGACGAGTAGAAAATGAATCTGCGACGTATGGCGCCGCGATTCTGCTATGGGAATGAGTACAAAATAAATCTGCGACATATGTTGGTCGTCACCATGATTCTGCTACGGGGATGAGTACAAAATAAAACCAGCGATGTAAGTCGCCCGACGCTGCGATTCTTCTACGGGGACGAGTACAAAATAAATCTACGATGTATGTTGGTCGGCGCCGCGATTCTGCTATGGGGATGAGTACAAAATAATTCTGCGACGTACATTGTCTTTCGCAAGAAAAAAATAATAATAGGAGTACGGTAGAAATCCTCACTACGTTTAACTTCTGTTTTTGGAAATTTTGAAAGGCGGAAAACTTGCATCTATGATAGGGAGTGTAGAAGATGGTTTTAATAGGGTTGTGGAGATATTGTTTTTGTCTGCAGGACTAAAATAAATCTGCGACGTACGTCGCCTGTAGCTACAATTCTGCTACAGGGATTCAACCATTTTTCTGATATGGGGAATGTCCAATTTCTCCCTTTGCAACTATTTATAGAGGGAAAATAACATTTAACAATAATTCAGGACATGTGGAAACATCGCGAAAAAAAAATCCCAATTACGAAAAATCTTCACTTCGTCCGGCTTTTGTTTTCGGAATTTTTTTCTCCGTTTTCAAGCTGTAACACAAACAGTTATCAAACAAACTTATATTTTGCAATAACACTAATAACACACGGGGAATATCGCGAGAAAAAATCACGATTACAGATTAAATCTGCAATTCGTCTGTCTGTTTTCGAACGTTTTGAAGGACAAAATTTCGTCTCCAGCCGGAAACCTGCCCCCTTCCACCGCCACACACACCAACACACCAACACCCCAGCCCCCAAAAAATCATCTTCAGTTTTGCATCGTTCTGGAGAACGACGCAAATGGCAACAAAATCAGAGTTCCTCCAATCCACTGAAGAAACTCGTGCCTAAAGTTTACAAGGAAACTTCTGCTCTGTTGAACTTCCGTTATTGGAAATTGTTATCTACACTTTCAAGCTGAAATACAAACATTTATGCAATAAACTGATATTTAATAACAATACTGGACAGAGGAAACTTTAAGAGAGAAGTAATGATTGCGGGAAAATTTTTCACTCCGTTTAAGTTTCATTTTTGGAAGTTCTGAAAAACAGAATACCGTTCCCCAGACGGAAAACGACCCCCTCCCCCACTGATCCGCAGAAAATAAAACATTATCTTCAGTTGTTTTTTTCATCGATCTCAGATATAACCAAAATGTGGCAAAAAAAAGCGGAATTCCGCGAATCCAAGCAATCTCATACCTGATTTGTAACAGTCCACGATATGCAAATTGAACTGCTCGTCGGCTACGCATGACAGTCGATTCACGGGTTCATAAACGGATGTTTTCGACATAAACGATGTATTAGATTGCAATTTTTAAACTCTGAAAGGTCCGTTTCTAAAGCACATATTTACAAATAATACGGTTTTAACAAGCAAATTTTGCGAGTGGTCCAAAAACGAACCCAAGATTTTATATTTATATATATTTTTTCTTAAAATTTCGTAAGGCGGGAGACTCCCACCTAACAACTTTATTTCGGTGGGAGCTTAAATTTTTCGGTGGGAATCACGCCATCCTGCCCCGAATTTCAACCCCTGGAGAAATCTTTTTATTTTTAAATATAATGGAGGGCATCTGCCATCACATACACTCCTGATTATCTAAACATAAATTTCAAATACAAAATTTTACCACTGAAATTTAACACAGGGGTTTAAATTCAGGGCGGGATGGCGGGATGCCCTCCGAAAATTTAAAACTACAGCCAAAATAAAGTTGCTAGGTGGGAGCTTCCGCATTACAAAATTTTAAGAAAATATATATATATATATATATAATCTTTGGTCTGTTTTAGAAGCACTCACATAATTTGTGCGTAAAAAACGTATCTTTTGTAAAAATTCACGCGTTAAAAACTTACCCTTCGTAAAAAAATTGTGTTAGAAACAGACTGTTCAGAGTTAAGAAAATTGTAATCGACATCGTTCGTGTCAGGAACATAATCAGTTTATGGACTCATGAATTGGCTTCCATATGTAGCCGCATGAGCAGTTTCCATTTTGCATATTGGGGACTGTTAACGAATCAGGCACGAGATTCTTCTTCGGATTCGTGGAATTCCGTTTTTTTTCGCCACATTTCAGTTATACTCGAGGTTGATGCGAAAAAACTGAAGATAATGTCTTATTTTGGGAAGATTAGTGTGTGTGTGTGTGTGTGTGTGTGTGTAGGGGGGGGAGGTCATCTCCTGTCTGGTGAAACGGTATTCCGTTTTTCAGAACTTCTGTAAACAAAGTGAAAAATTTTCTCACAAGCGTAATTTCTTTTTCTTACAAAGTTTCCTCTGTCCAGTATTGTTATTAAATATCAATTTATTGCATAAATGTTTGCATTTCAGCTTCTGATAACGAAAGTATGACGGAACAATAATTTCCTTTAAACTTATTTTTTTAATTGGAGGTTTCACGACCACAGTGAGCAACTCAATGGGCTATAAGCAGTCACTTAAACTTCAGGCGTGAGTTTCTTCCACGGATTCGAGGAACTCTGACTTTGTTGTCATCATTTGCGTTGTTCTC
The DNA here is from genome assembly GCA_039090855.1 of Macrothele yani. Classification (NCBI taxonomy): domain Eukaryota; kingdom Metazoa; phylum Arthropoda; class Arachnida; order Araneae; family Macrothelidae; genus Macrothele; species Macrothele yani. The sequence goes on from CM077001.1 coordinate 73,317,926, forward strand.
GAGAACGATGCAAAGCTGAAGAAAATTGGGGGCACGACAGTGAGGGCGGGGGGTTGGGGGCGCTGGGACCAAATTTCGTTTTTCGAAACTTTCAAAACGGAAGTTAGACGAACTGTAGATTTAATTTGTAATCGTATTTTTTTTTCCTTGCGATACTCCCTCTGCTCAGTATTATTGTAAAATATAATTTTGTTTGATAACTGATTGTGTTTCACCTTGAAAACGGAGGAAAAGTTTTTGAAAACGGAAGTCGGACGGTCTGAAGATTTTTTCGTAATCGTAATTTTTTTTCCTGCGATATTCCTACTATCTTGAATTATTATTAAATGTTATTTTCCCTTCATAAATAGTTGCAAAGGGAAACACAAGTCTCAGTTATGTGAACTATAAACATCTCATACATAGTATTCAAGAAGATATTTTTCTTTTTCGGAGCTGGCACATATACTCTTAATTTTTTACTTGTTAAAAAATAATAAATTAGTTGATCCTTGTAATACTAAACTTGCACATCACAATGTCCAGTGAAGGTGTACCTTTCGTGATTGAGATAGACTGCCACTATAGAACTCGTTTTGAAGTTTGAGTGTGTAGAATCGGAATCTGTGAAGCAACACACACAAGTCTTGGTACAGTCTTTCAAAAGCCTGGCAGACCAGTTTTGTTTTATTTTTCTCGAAATAATAATTCTTGTGTTGCATTTAACAAATGTACCATGCAAATGTGGCTTTAGCACACAAAACAGAATTCAGTCAAAATTTAGAGATTCACTGAGAAACAAAAAAAAAAAAAAAAAAAAATCTTAATGCATGTTTCTAAAATTGGGTCAGATAAACAATCAGAAATAAAACAACAGCCGATCAAAGCATGCTAACTGTGGCAAGGAATAAAAGACAGACATAAATAATACTTCAGGTGCAATTTTATGATATCAATGTACTGCAAAATGTACAACTCTAGTTTTGTAAAATGAATCATAGTAATTTGTATTAGATTGAATGTAGTAAATTTTTTGATCTGATTCACCTGTTTTTTTTAAAGATCAAGTATAGCTTATATTGTTTGAAAAATTACTACTGTTTTCCCAGTCTTTTAATATTAAGTCACATATTCAAAACTCCCCACCTGAAATTTTCAATCCCCTCTATTTACAAGTTTACACAAGTGGGTTGGTTGGTTGGTTGGTTGTTTGATTTTTATGGCGCAAGGGCCATTATTGGCCAAAGAGCGCCAGAGACAAGACAGACAAACAAACAGTAATTTAAACGTGGTAAAAAGCTTAAAATCTGGCTGATCATGTAAAACTGAAAAATGAGAACGATGGAAGGGCTAAAAGATAATGAAACATACAGTATTAAAAACATGATACAATGATTAAAATCTAGCTGATTCAGTAAAATTGAGAAATGAGGATGATGATAAGGCTAAAATCTAGATACGTTTAAAATAGTAAATTTGTTTAAAAAATGAAAAAACAGCAACAGTATTGCAGTGGTCATTGAGGAGCCGCTGCAGTGTAGCGGCGTCCTCGGTCAACAAATGAGAATGAAAGAAATGAAAACGTACATCACGAAAACGAACACAGGTACACAGAAGATGAGTGACGGTGAGTCGGCAATTGCAGGCCTCACACATCGGCGCAGTGCCTCCACACAGCAAAAAGCGGTGAGTGAAACGACAATGCCCAATGCGGAGACGCGCAAGCACCACTTCCTCCCTACGGTTCCGACGATATGTGGATTTCCAAATTTCAAGATTAGGTTTGATACGATGCAGTTTATTTTCCACCTGTTGGTCCCACAGACCTTGCCACGTTCGCTTGATATGGTGCCGAACCAGAAAGCGGAAATCCCGATGAAACAGTGGCAAGAAGGGTGTGACGACCAAAGAGGAAGCAGATCTAGCAGCCGCATCAGCACACTCGTTACCCGAGATTCCAACATGCCCGGGAATCCAACAAATTTGTATCTGGACACCGGCCTCGAGCAAAGAGCAAAGAAGCCTTCGTACGGTAAAAAGAAAAGGGTGGTCACAGCAGTCCAACGATGACAGTGACTGTACAACACTCAAAGAATCAGTGTACACCGCAGCCCGTTGATGAGAGCCCGACTGAACATGAAGTAGAGCAAGATACACGGCATGCATCTCCGCCGAAAACACCGTGGCCTCAGCTGGGATCCGCACGACAGATACGTCATCAATACAAACCGCCGCGGATCCAACGACTCCGTGAATCTTGGACTCATCAGTGAAGATGGGAGTGTATTCAGAATTGAGGGCACGGTGCTCAGCGAAGAGCTGCTGGTACACTGACGCAGGTGTTGAGGATTTCTCGAAAGATGTAAAGGTGGTGTCAACCATGACACCAAGTGCGTGCCATGGAGGATCCCCAAAGCCCTTGGTCTTTTCAACAAGAGGCAAGTCGAGCCCTACATCACGGGCTACGGCAGCCATACGAAGACCAAATGTTGAAATGCACGAAGGCCGGTTCCCGAATAAACGAGTATGCTGGGGATGAAAAACTGCATCGTATAAAGGATGGTCTGAAAGAGATCTTAGTTTCAGGTAGAATTGAATAGACAGCTGCAGACGGCGTAATTCAAGCGATGGTTCGTTTGCGTCAGCGTAAAGGCTGGGAATCGGAGATGTTCGAAATGCTCCCGAACAAAGACGCAGTGCTTGATGGTGAATAGTGTCCAAAGGCCGGAAGACGGAACGATGAGCAGAGCCATACACGATACAACCATAATCCAGTTTCGACCGGATTAAGGAATGGTAAATACGAATCAAAGACATCCTGTCTGCGCCCCACGAGACTCTCGAAAGGATCTTAAGAATGGATAGAGCCCGCAGACAGGAAATCTTGAGCCGCCGAACGTGCGCACGGAACGTAAGCTCACGGTCGACGGTCAGACCAAGCAACTTGGTCTCCGGCAAAACTGGTATGGCTGCACGGTCTAAAAACAGCTCTGGGTCAGGATAGAGTCCGGGCCTCCGGCAGAAATGGACACACGCTGTCTTGTCGGGAGAAATAACGAAACCATTGCTATTCGCCGTTTTAAAGATCTGATTAATTGCAGACTACAACTGCCTTTCAATAAAATGCATGCTTGATGACGAGCAGAAAATGTGCAAGTCATCAACATAGACAGTAGCCAAAACCGCAGGAGGAAGATTTGTGAGGAGACAATTAATGCGAAGGATGAACAATGTGACAGATAAAATGCAACCTTGAGGAACACCTTGTTCTTGATGGAATGTTGCCGATAGCGTCGTACCCAGGCGCACCTGGAACACCTGATTGCGAAGAAAATTTAAAATAAATGTCGGAAGATTTCCTCGCAATCCGCATGCGTGGAGGTCACGGATAATACCATGCCGCCACGCTCGATCATAAGCTTTTTCGATATCAAAAAATACAGAAACCAGGTGCTGCCTACGCAAGAACGCTTCGCGCACAGATGTCTCAAGGTGCAGGAGATGATCGTGAGGTGAACGATGACGGCGAAAGCCGCTTTGTGATGGTGAAAGTACTTGATGATATTCTAAAAAATGAACTAACCGGGAATTAACCATGCGTTCAAGAACTTTACACAGACAGCTAGTGAGAGCAATTGGACGATAACTAGAGGGAGACTTAGGATCCTTGCCAGGTTTGGGAAAAGACAGAACAACTGCTTTTCGCCAAGACTCCGGGAAACTGTGCTCCGACCAAATACGATTGTAAAGGATTAAGAGATTCTCGAGAGACGACTGCGAGAGATGACGGAGCATGTCATAATGGATGCCATCGGGACTGACCGATGTAGCGCCGGACCGATGCAGAGCCACCCTGAGTTCAACCATGCTGAAGGGGGAGTTATATCCAGTGTCGAGAAAAGGCGCAAAGGAGATTCTCTGGCGTTCCGCAGTGGATTTAATCCTCAGAAAGGAGGAAGGATACGCCAGGTCACTCGACACGGAGGCAAACGCATCCCCCAAACAATCAGCAATCTCCCCGACTCCAGCATATGTGCAGCCGTTACTCTCGAGAATGGAGATCCGGTGAGAGCTGTAGTTACCCCGGATCTTACGAATCTTGTGCCACACACTTTTCGAACTGGCACGTGAAGTGAGAGATGAAACATACTGGATCCAAGACTCCTTCTTGCTACGTCGACGCACCAACCGAGCATAGGATTTTGCTCGTTTGAATGTAACGAGATTAGCATCGGTTGGATAACGCCGAAACGTAGACCAGGCCTTATGTTGAGCTCTCCTAGCTGCTGCGCATTCAGGGGTCCACCAAGGCTTCGGACTTCTGGAGAGTGTCGTCGATGTTTTTGGGATAGAAAGATCAGCTGCCTGAAGAATACAATTTGTGACTGCAAGAACCGCTGCGTCGATTGACTCTTGGGTTACCATTGCAGAAGAGATCAAAGCTGACGGCGTGAAGACCTCCCATCTCGCACGCTCCATCCTCCAACGAGGAGGGCGGGAGGCAGAAGTTGGCATGTTGGCATGATGCGAGAGGACAATTGGTAAGTGGTCGCTCCCGTGGAGGTCGTTACACACCGTCCACGACAAGTCAGCAATAATTGATGGTGATCCCAAGGTCAAATCGATCGCACTGAAGGATCGTGTCGGTTCATGGAAGTACGTGTCAGCACCGGTGTTAAAAAGGCACAAAGAGGCCGAGGACAGAAGAGACTCTATGCGACGACCTCTCGTGCTGATGCTGACACTACCCCACAAATGATGATGGGCATTGAAGTCACCCAGTAGAAGAAAGGGTGAAGGCAGCTGATCAACCAATCTCTCCAGTACAGAGACGCTCACGTTCTCGTCCGGCGGCAGATAGACACTGCAGACAGTAAGAGGTACAGGCATAGAAATACGAACCGCCACGGCCTGCACAGTTGTGGAAACCGCGACGGAAGATACCGGAACCCTGTGAGGGACGAGAATAGCGACTCCCCCACAGGCTATATTTCCAGACGAGTTATCTGTCCGAAATGCACTGTAGCCTCGAACTGAAAGCAGGTCTGATGGTTTAAGCTTCGTCTCCTGTAGACAAAGGCACACCGGAGAGTAAAAAGAAAGCAGATGTTTCACTTCATCAAAATTCGTCCGAAAACCTCGACAGTTCCACTGAATGATTGAAGCCATGGTTATAAGTGAAATGAAAATGAAAATGATCAAACGAAGTCCGGCTCCATCGCCTCTGCTGGGGGTTCCCCCAGATCTGGAGGCGTGTGACCAGGGGCTAAGATGGGAGCATGTTTTGTCCCAAGTGTCTTACCGGGAGACGCACGACGTTGAGTCGTTTCCTGGGATTTTGGAGGAGAAGAAATGCTTTTCTTATCCTGGGCTTTGGTCTTTTTGTTAGCAGAAGTGGCCTGAGTTCCCTTGTTGGTGGTGGGATGAGTCTGCTTCGGCGAAGTGGTGGGTGGCGCTTTCAGACCCCTAGCTCGAGACTGGAGTGCCTCCAGTCCGGCTGCGCTGATGTCGTTAACATTGAATGGACATTTAAGGGGGATCAGAATGTCGGTCTGAATGGCAACCGTAGATTTGGCAACCACCACTGAAGCGTATGATCGCCGATCAGATGTAACAGGAACCACTTTTCTTCTGGCCTCAGGATAGGAAATATTTACCACCGTTTTGATCCTTTGGATTTCCTTCTCCTCCTTCCACTTGGGACAATCTTTGGCTGATGCCGCGTGTGAACCCTTACAGTTCACACAAAACTCGGCCTCGGCCACACATTCCTGTAAAAGATGTTCTGTGGCACCACAGCGTGCACACCTAGGATTGCTCCTGCACGACTGCTGAGAATGGCCATAAGACTGGCACCTAAAACATCTCAAAGGGTTAGGGATGTACGGGCGTACCTCGAGGTGGAGATACCCTGCCTTGATGGATATAGGCAGGGAAGGGCTATCAAAAGTTAAAATGATGTTCCGGGATGGGACGGACTGCCCATTCCGCCTGAATAGAATACGCCGCACACCCGTAACGTGTTGACTCCTCAGTTCTTCAAGTAATTCTTCCTCAGCACACTCGACGAGGTCCTGAGAGGAGACACCTCGAGATGAATTTAGGTATCCATGAGGTGTTATTTTTACCGGAGTCTCAAGCAGCGTGGTGGTGTTAAGAAGTGTAGAGCTGTAGGCCACAGTGTACATTTCTACCAGAAGATCTCCAGATTGGAGCTTCTTTACGCTCTTAGGAGAGCTTGCGATGGATTGAAGTGCTTTATTTATCCAAAATGGACTTTTGGCACTCAGAGGCTTTGAAGGGTCTAATGAATGAACAAAAAAGAAACGAGCATTCGAAAAATCAGGCACATGCTTTTTAGCGGAAGGGGATGAGCCTTTCTCATTACTTCTTTTGCTATTTGGTTCGTGGGAAACTTTATTTTCACCCATAAAGAAAATTTAATAATTCATCCGCCGACTTCCCCACCCACAATCGAGCCCAACGAGGGAGAGCCGGAGGTCCGCATGCCCAAGTGGACGCAGGACACGGCTCTAGGGATAGCAAGCGGATATAGCAAGTTGATAGGGCAGACATGCGCTCGGCGTGCACCCAGACTTTCCCATGCCTGGGGAACACCCCTTTGACATGCCCACCCTATCCCCAGACTCACCCTGTCGTGCAAAACGACAAGCCGTTAGAGGTCTGGGCTCAATTCGGCCACAGACCTCATTGACTAGGAGTGGGTTAGTTCCCAGCCGCCCGTTTAGGGTGAAGCAGGGGGCAAAGAGGATTGTTGGCAACTGGCGACAACAACACCCAGGCCTCCAGAAACCTCAGCCTCCAGCATCCCCTTTTCCACCTTACGGGTCACCACACACGGCAAACGTGCAGGTAGGTCTAGCTAACCAGCTCGGAAAAAACAAAAGGAACATAAAATGGAGAAGACAGGAAAGAAAACGAGAAACTAAAATCCTGAGCTGGCGCATAATCACAACCTCAGCAACCTACAACTGAGGCGGGAACGTGTCAAGTGAGAAAACAAACAAAAAAAAAAAATGTGAATATCATCACATATAGCACGTTTCGGCTCGGGCCGTGGGGACGCCATCCCCCAGCAGCTGGATGAACAGCTGTCCCTTCGGTTACATAATCGTTCAAGACAAAATATATAAATGGATCCATCACAAGGTCAGCTCGGGCCGTGGGGGCGCCGCTCCCCAAATAACTGGAAAACCAGTTATCCCCGTGCGGGGCTTACACAAGTGGGGAGACTCCCTTCCATTTCAAACTTCGATTTTAAGCCCTGTAACATTTTTTTTTTTTTATTGGAGGTTTAACGACCACCGTGAGCAACTCAATGGGCTATAAGCAGTCGCCCATCCCTAATTTAAGGTCACTGGTTCCAGGGAAGGGAGAGAGCCAGTGCCGTAAGACAAACACAAGATCCATGCCTCACCGGGATTCGAACCCGGGCCCCTTACGGACGAATGATCAGAGGTCATCGATTAGACCACTGTGCCACCGGGGCGGCCCTGTAACATCAATATGGTTTCAGTGATTGTGCAAAATGCCACCCCCTTTTTTTGGAATATTTAAAAAAGTAATAAAAACTCAGATTAGCAAAGTTGCATTGTGTAGTTTCTCATTAGCAAGTTGCATGTCACTTAGTTCACAATAACTTGAGCCTACTTTTGCATTTATTCCCCACAATAACATAGCAGTTTAATGTGTTGATAATTTTACAGTTCACCACAAAGTTCATACAATTCTATTTCTTACTCTTAGAAAATGTTTAAATGTATATATAGAGCAGATAATGAATTAAATCACCACTGTGGTTAGCTTAAAATATTACAAACTGCATAAATAAAATCAATTTCACAAAAATTATACCTTTTATGCATATCTCTTAAAACTTCCCAAATGACAAATAAACTACCACTTCTTAAAAAATACACATTATATTCTACTTATATCACCATGTTCAGCTCAGGCCATAAAGGTGAGTACTTTGCATTCACTGTACAGAAAATTAAACAAAAATCAAGTGGTAGCACTTGCATAGGTAATTTGAACATAGTTTTTTGGTGGTCAAATTTTGGGATTAAACATTAACACACCAAAATCTCATATTACAGTTGCTTTTTGTAATTAATTGGAACTCATTCTTTGTCACTTTTACGGTAATTGATATACCTCCTGTTCTGTCCAATATCCTTAAAATTACATTCTCGGAAAAAAATTATGGAAAATTCTTCATAAAATTGTGCATGTTATGAAAAGTTTCATTTAACGTACATTATATGAATTTAAGTCTCCGGCAGCTGGAATGTACCTGGCCAAGGCAGCGGCCAGTGCGACATGAAGGCAGAGGGTGCTAAGAATCCCCGGAGAACCGGACTAGGCTGCCATCTGATGCTGACCTTGGCTACGTATAATGGACGCTCCCTATCTTCTGATTCAAGGCTCCTTGAATTGGAAGAGGAACTACAAAGGATCAAGTGGGACATCGTCAGGCTAAGTGAGGTAAGGAGAAAAGGAGATCTCATTGAACTGAAAAGTGGACATTTTTTCTACTATCGTGGGACAGATACTGGCAGAACTAGCGGTGTTGGATTTATAATAAACAAGAAACTGAAGGATAAAGTTGTAGAAGTTGAAAGTTCCTCTGACAGAGCTGCACGACTCGTTATCCAACTCTCGAGAAAATACCAGGCTCAGATTATTCAAACTTATGCACCCACCACAAGTCATGCTGAAGAAGAAATTGAAGAATTTTATGAGGAAATTCGTGATCTAAATAATAAAGGTAAGCAGCACTTGAAGATAATTATGGGAGATTTCAATGCAAAAACAGGGCAACGGCAACAGAATGAAACTTCAGTAAGTAAATTCGGTCACGGCAACAGAAACCAGCGAGGAAATACTCTCGTAGAGTTTGCAGAGGCAGAAGGGTTTTTCATCTTGAACTCCTTTTTCAAGAAAAAGCCACACAGGAAATGGACATGGAGACATCCAAATGGGACGACAAGTGAAATTGATTTTATTATGTGTAACAAAAAATTCGTCATAGAAGACTGCAGTGTGCTAAACAAGTTCAACTCAGGCAGTGACCATAGATTGGTGAGATGTAAGATGCACCTCAACACTAAACTCGAACGTAGCAAGCTCATAAGACAAACAAAATGTATTGCCATAACCAACCTTAAAAAACACCATAATACCTTCAAATTGGAACTGAAGAACAGATTCTCTGCTTTAGAAGGCTTAACTTCGGAAGAAGTGGATATTTCTGAAGTTAACAGAAAAGTAACCAAAGCTCTTATGGAAACAGCAACAAAATTAGCTGGGTCTAAGAACAAATTGCATGTGAACAAATTATCAGGAAAACCCAAAATGTTGATGCAAAAAAGAAGAGAGATGAGGACAACTAAAGAAGATGTGACTTCCAAAGTGGAATATATAGAGCTATGCAAGACAGTACGAAAAAGTATCACTGAAGACGTAAGGAAATTCAACTGTGAACTAGTAAGGAAAGCAATTGAAAACAACCAAAGCCTAAAGATAGCAAAGGGACATCTCAGTAAGGGGAAAAAACAGATTATGGCACTGAGAAAAGAAGATGGTTCTGTAACAAGAAATAGAGGCAAAATTTTGACAAGAGTGAAAGATTTCTACTCCAAATTATATGAAAGGGATGATACATGTACTCCAGACATCATGAAAGGTACCAGTACCAGAGTTCTTCCAGTCCTTCCAGCAGAAGTTGCACATGCAATCAAGAACATGAAGCGGGGAAAAGCTCCAGGAGAAGATGGAATTACTGTAGAAATCATACAAGAAGCAAGTAGAGAAATCGAAACAGTACTCGCCCAAATTTTCACTCGATGCCTTAATGAAGGGAAAATTCCTGAGGATTGGAACAACGCTACAATGATCTTGCTACATAAAAAAGGTGACATTGAGGATCTCAGGAACTACAGACCTATCAGCCTCCTATCAGTGGTTTATAAAATCTTCACTAAAGTTCTTTCACACTGCTTGAAGGTGACACTGGACATGGCTCAACCGAGAGAACAAGCTGGATTCAGGAGTGGCTACAGCACAATAGATCATATCCACATACTGAGAGAACTAATTGAAAGAGCGAGGGAATATGAACTTCCATTGTGCATGGCTTTTATCGATTATGAAAAAGCCTTTGATTCGGTGAAACCATCAGCAGTTGCAATGGCTCTGAAATCCTGCTGTATTGAAGATGCATACATTAATATTATTAATAACATCTATGAAAATGCAAGTACAAAGATTCGGCTGTTTGAAAATACAACACACATAAAAATTGGAAAAGGAGTGAGACAAGGTGACACCATATCTCCGAAGCTCTTTAATGCCACATTGGAAAATGTCTTTCAATCACTGAACTGGGAAAACAAAGGGATAAAGATTAATGGAGATTATCTAACCCACCTTCGTTTTGCTGATGACAGTCATTTTTGCAACTACCCCATCAGAGCTACAGAGTATGATCCAGGAACTTGCTGACAAGAGTAAAGAAGTGGGATTAAAAATGAACTTTTAGAAGACAAAAGTGATGTACAATGCTTTTACAAGAAATGAAGATTTATCGATTGATGGAGAAAAGCTGGAGATAACAGACACGCACGTTTATCTTGGACAGCAGATATCAAGTGAGGGTCACATTGGTGAAGAAATTAATCAGCGTGCAAAACTTGCCTGGAGAGCTTTTGGAAGAAACAGCATAATTTTCAAGAGCAATATGCCATTATGTCTTAAAAGAAAAGTGTTTGATCAATGCATCCTTCCAGTGCTTACGTATGGTGCAGAGACGTGGACCTTAGCTAAAAGAGACATACAAAGGCTGCAGACAACTCAAAAAGCATGGAGAGGTGCATGCTTGGTGTAACCCGGAGAGATAAGTAGAGGAACTCGTGGATCCGAAAAATGACAAGAGTGGAAGACATCATGATCAGAGTTAAATCCCTGAAATGGCAATGGGCTGGACATACTGCCAGAAGAACAGACCATCGATGGACAGCCGAAATTTTAGATTGGATTCCAAGGGACAGGAAAAGACCCAGAAGAAGACCACATGGAAGATGGGTGGATGAAATTCGAAAGTATGCTGGAGTGACATGGAGGAGACTGGCACAAGACAGACTGTTGTGGAGGAAACTTGGGGAGACCTTCGTCCAGCAGTGGATTGATAATGGTTGACAATGATGATGATATGAATTTAGCTTTATACTACCTCAATTGAGTGCAAAAATATTTAAGGTTTATTTGTATTTCTTTAGATACAAATACTTCATGGCTATATTTCAGCATCAATGAAATTTTTTTATGAATTTCATCAACCTTGTTTGATACATGTTTATGTATATTTCGTACAAACATTACAAATATTTAACAATTACACACTCTAGTCTGTGAAATGTTTTCCTACCTCTTCTAATGTGACAAATATATTCACACTCCAGAGTTACCTAGTCCATTCAGTATTGTCAGACTTAAAATAGTCCGAAGCCTTTCTGGTGATTTCATCGCAACTTTCTGCTGTACCATGCTGACGTTCAAAGGTTAAATATCTCTTGAAAAAGAACATCATCTTTCTGGCAGAAAGTTTCATGGAAGTAACCTGTTCAAATAGTTTTCTAACAGCACTTAGATCACCAAATTTTATTAACAAGTCAATATATATAGACCATAAATCAGTCCTCTTTGGGTAATTCTTCAAAACACCATCAAACATAGTTTTACCCAACTCCATATCACCATGTTTAAATTCCATTTCAGCAAATTTCCCAATAATATCAATGTGATGCTTCTGGTCCAATGACTTCAAGCTGCGATCCATCACTTTTCGAGCTAGTTCAGGTCGACCAGTTTTCATGTAGAACAAGCCAAAACTAATCCATACTTCTTTATTCAGATGAAACTTTTTGACCATAATGTGATACATATTTTCTGCTTCTGCAACTTTATTGGACCTGAAATATATATCTACCATTGCATTATAAAGTTTAGAGGGCTCATTCAAAGGCAAAGCTCTCTCAAAAACTTCTTGTAAAGACTCTTGTGTTCCATACAAGTTTTCCAGGTTGAGAAAAGCAATCCAGATTTTAAGCTTCTGTTCCTCTTCCCTAAAGGAAATTGTCTTGAGAGCTCTCTCTGCAATATTTCTAGCACTATCGATATCCATCTGTTCCAAATGAAACACCATGTACCTAACCCAAAGGGCAGCCATGTTTGGTGAACCCTTTACAAGCTCCTCAAATTCATCTGCTGTTCCAGGTAACTGATTCTTATCAATCAGCAAATTTTCTCTTTCAAAAATATCTTTCTCATTTAGTACATCATCTCTTTTATGCTTTTTCTCATCCTGCTCCTGATTATCATCACTCGAATCAGGGAAGCTTTGCTCAAGAATTTTTAAGTCTACAGCCACTGTATGAGCATCAAAATTAAAACCCTTTGACACTTGTAGCCGTGGAAATGTCTTTATGGAAGGACTTTGCAGTTCTGGATTTTCAACTGCAATTCTAGGTTCCAGACTTCTAATTTGGGACTTAAGAGATTCATCCCTCACAGCAACTGATTTTCTTTGCTCTGTCTTGGCTAAAGAATCACATGGAAGATCTGCTTTGTCAGTGTGCCCATAAATAATTGAGAGTGCTAATTTTTTATCCCTGTCTGAATCAACTTTCACTGTGACTAAACTACCAATGGAGTGGGCTTTCAAGATATCATTTTTTTCATTTAGTTCCATGGTAAGTGTAGAAATCATACCCTCCAAATTCCTGCCAAGAAGTATGACAAGACCAGAATTTGTAATATATTTAACAAAACCTCTGACAATTACTCCACATCTAATGTCATTGCCTGATAATTCAGGATCTTCTGGGTGTCTGTCAGAATGTGTAAGTCTTGATGATCTAGTAGATAACTGACAGAATTTGGTGCCATCATTAACTTCAAGGATGTGACACTGAACCAGACCTTTTCGAAGCAGCGGATAGAGCACACGGTCAGCTGAAATATAAGAATCCCGGATATCAGTCAGGTGCACTTCTCCACTATAACCGTGCGGCAATTTTACAGAGATTCCCTTGTCTGCACTGACCATCTGAATAAGCCCAACAATGTTAATACCTGCTTTAGGCTTCCATGACCCAAGTTGGGTAAGTTCTATCTCATCTGAAATGCTCAACACTTGAACCTCTAAAACATCCCCACAACGGTAATGTTTACTGGGTCTGCACAATGTCTTAAAATCTGCTTTCATATGGTATAGTGGTAATGTGCCAACTGTTTGTGGAGTAAGCCAAACAGATATAGCAGTGTTGTCTATGTCTCTGATAAAACCTTTTAGGTGATCACCAATGCTGTATGTAGGATTAAGTGGTGCAGGTGGGTGTTCAAATAAGCTACATTCTGCATATGTTTTCATCTGACAATGGCTTAGAACAAGGAAGTTATGAGACTGTTTCACATGAAATCCTATAACCCAAACTTCAATGTTATTGCCTTTACTATATTTCTTGAAAGGCTTAACAGCTTCTCCTACACTGTTTGCTACTTCAGTGATATGAATTCTGCCGGGAATTCTACCGTTTATCAGAATATCCATTTGAAATTCCTTGATCTTTTTAATTACAGCAACATACTTATCGCCTACAACCAGCTCGGAGTTCTCACTTGGAAATTTATCCCCCACAGCTTCAACATGGTTCTGTTTTTCCGGGACAGCAGGCTTTACGCTGGGTGCGGTCAAAGCAGACTGACTTTTGCAAACCACTTCATGAACTTCAGCACTTTGTAGGCTAACTAAATTTTGGTTTGAATTAACAAATCCCTGTTCATGAACATTTAAAGAACATCCCATCTGCATTTTTTTTTGCCTTTTAGCTGGTGCATCTACCTTATTATTCTTTCTTTTTAATGCTGATGCTTTTTCAGTGTCATTGGTCTTTAAATCTTTCACATGCTGCTTTAGTACTCCAAGAACAATACTACTGTCAAATATCCTCATTATAACAATGTGATAGTGTTGACCAATGGTATATAGATCTTGTCGTCCTACCAAATCGTTCAAGGCTCGACGAGCAGGCAGGTAAGCAAATTTTCCAACTGCATGACCACCAAGTGACACAAGAACCAACTCCTTTTTAATAACAAGCACTTCACACTTTATAACTTGGTCTATTCTGACCTTGCAGCTTTCATGAACCTTTGCTTTCGACACATTCCGTACAAGCTGTGGGCTAAATGACAGCTCAATACATTCATTTTCCATGTCAATATACAAAATAACTCCATGGCGCTCTTCATTTTCTTTCATTACTTCATTATTACAGTGATGATTTGTGACAAACCCTTTAAGTCCATCATGCAATTCACAAAGTACACCAATTTCAGTAACTGATGTGACTCTGGCCAAAACAACAGAACCTACAGCCATTCTGGCTAGTTCAGATTTTGTATTATCTAAAGTAAGATAGTATTCTTTCATTTTACTTACATCACCAAAATAGCTCTGCAACAAATCCAGACCACAATTGTATTCCTGATGATAAATATCCATCATTTTGGTTGAAAGTTCTATGCGATTACTCTCAGTATCTACTTTAATAACTTTTGCAAGCAATGTTTGGTTTATCACATAACCAGCTTCCTCAGGTTTCAATATTTTTCTATCAGCCAAGAACTTATTTGGTACTAAGCCTCTTATGTTGTAGCCCAGCTCAACAAACATCCCATATCTGGCAAAATGCTTTACAACAACAGGAAGAACAGTCTGCTCCTTAAAGTTGGAAATTTGATTATGAAAGACCCCATTTGCAGCAACTTTTAAAAGGGAACTTTTCTTAGTTACTATTGGCACACCTTTACTACTAAAGCACAGAACATCAATGATATCTTTTTCTTTATAAGTCTCAAGTAGTTTCTGACAATTTTCAAAATGATCAGAAAGGTGCCCAACTGGCAAAAAAGCTTGGAACTTTGTTCCCTTTACAACCACATCCAATCCTTTCTCAGTCTTTTTGATGATTTTAACTTCCACTACTGTCCCAACTGCAAATTTCTCTTTTGACATATCTTTGTTACCGAAGAGTTTACTATTGTCAATTCTGAGAGACAAGAACAGCTTCTCTTCTTCAGGGTAACAATTAAGAACACGACATTTCACTACCTGACCTCTAAAGAACACCTTTTCAGGATCCTGAATCTTGTAAGCACCCAATTCTGAACTGGGTACCCAGCCTTGAACTTTGTTTAAAAAACTTAAAACTAGGCCACTGTCTTTAATATTAACTATGGTACCTTTTGTAACTAAACCAGGAGATACATCTTGATATGAAGAAAGTATTGGCAATTTGGTTTGCAACATTCCTTTCTTGCAAGTAAGCAATATTGATGGTGGGGATGAGGTACGATCAATGTGCAACACTTTGCACTTCACCTCTTTCCTCTTCGGGAACATCACTTCAGGTTTTCTAATTGGAACATCTGCCATATAAATGTCACGAACAAAACCTTGAACCCCAGGAGATAATGTGACTACCATACCACCAGGTACATGTTTTTTAACTTTCCCTTCATACACTGCTCCAGTTCTCAGATCTTCTCGACTTACATACGTCTGATTCAATACACTTTTCTTCAGAGATACAGAGACCATGTTATCTAAATAATGCAAAGCAATCACTCGACACTGTACAGTATCATTAACATTAAATGTTTTAATAACATTCTGAACTGGTTCATCTGAAAGTTCCTTTTCCAATGAAATTCCTTGAACACTCCCTTTCAATTTCAAAAATATAAAATGCTTGTGAACTTCAGTAATGATGGCATCATCAACAACACTCCACCTTTTTAGGCCACCAAACATTTTGCTAAGTTTTTTGGGATTAGGTTTAGAATGCATTGTTATGTGAATGACACGAGTGATCGGGTGAACATACAACACAGTTCCTTGAGCAGTTTGCCCTTTGATGTAATTAGAATGCTGCAGGTATGATTTCTTTATGTGATTCTTAGGCACACATCCAGGAAACCCAAGGCAATCAACAACTAGCCCTGACTCACTAACTTTCTCAATTACAGAATCAACAACTGTACCAGGAGTTAGAACATTCAAAGAAATATCTCTAGAGACTTTTATTTTTGATTTCATTACCACAGTAGGGTTAGCAATCAGTGCAACAGCCTGTCCACTACGGAGTTTCCCTTCCAATAAATCAGGCATATTTACAACTGCAGGAACAATATGGCCAATACTCAAGCTGTGGCCATCATTGTGATATCTAATATATTCAAGCATTGAATCGTGGCTCAAAAATGCTGGACAGCCGTTTATTCCAATATCCACTATGTAGCCATGATCTTCAATACTTTGCACAGCACAAAATAAATGCATTCCATCCATTATTGATGCAGGTCGCAAGCCTTCGTTAACGTGGCGTGGATTAATGGAAATAGTTATTTGATTTCTTCCAGATTTCGACGAATTAGCTTTTGTAGACATAACTTTACATGGAAATGTCTGACCCACACGAAATAGGGATTGTAATGTCGCAACTTCTTCATCAACACTACCAGGATTATCAGCAAATGCTTTGATCAGCTGTGTGTAATTATCTGATATATTAACTATTGGTACCGTCCCATACAAACGCCCAGGAAGAGAGATTTTCAAACTGTAATCTTCTATCTCCATTACGCATCCCAGGAGAACCATGCCTTCTGCTATGGATTGCAACGAAAGGTTCTGTACGACAACAACCTCGTTTACCTTCATCGCTTCGCTTTCATTTGATCGTTTCTTTCTTTTTTGCGAGGCGGTGCATCACTTTCAACTTCGGTCTTGAATAAGTCTTCACCATTACCGGGTTTGAATTTAGGTTTACCAGTGCGCTGCTTTCCACCTCTGGGGAACACGATTTCCATTGATTGAGGCATTTTGGAACACAACAGAAGTAATGTTAAACTCAGTTTGTTTCATATATCATGTAAAGTACAACGAAACAGTCAAAGATGCAGAGAAAAAAACTGATTCATTTCAACCGATTACTAATAAAACTACAAAACCACGTGCAACCAACAACATGTAACATGCATAAGGTAAAATCGTGGTGACGGTTAGGGCGTAATTTTCCTTAAAAAAATTTTTTTTAATTCCGAATGCAATATTTATATCCCTCCCCCACAACAAGACCTGAGTTCCATCAAAATTAACATAGACTGCTTTCATACAAACAGGCAGTGATTTGAAAGGTACTTTTTAAAAGTAGCTAGCTACTGCTACAACTACATTCTTGAAAAAATAGCTTGGTACAGCTACAACTACTTTTTCTGAAAAATAGCTAGCTGTACTTAAGCTGACCAGAAGCAAAAAAATAGTCCAGAATTCTTGAGGACTGTTCTCGAATTTAATTTAGACAGTCCGCAAAACTGTCTGATGCTTTGGAGACAAATTGTCCTCAAATGTTGATGTTTGTCCTCGAATTTACACTTCCTCATTAGCTCGTTGGATTTCTAATGAAAAATGTTCTTAAAAATAGTTTTCGTTGTACTAATTTTACACCCTGCTTCTTGTGAAAACAAACTTCGACTGTTTTATTTTTCTTCTCTCCAAGTTTAACGACCACCGCTAGCAACTCTAAGGACTATAAGCAGGCACCTGTCTCTAATTTAGAGATATTCGTTGCAGGGAAGGGAGAGAACATGTGCTGTAAGACACACACACCACTCATGCCTCATTCGGGACTCGAACCCGTACCAACTTGTACGAATGGTCAGTGGCCAGTACTAAGAGCACTACACCACTGGCGCGGTCAAATTTCGACCGTACTTGTTCTGAGTTCCTCCAGTTTGGCAAAATGAAAAATTCAAAATGTTACTTTAATGTGCAGCTTGATTTTAATTCGGCACATATACCTAAGGTAAAGCATTTCACTTTTGCTAATATGTTCTCGCCATCATAGTTCTCCTTTGTCAATACAATTTACCAACATTCTACAAGATGTATCCTTTTAAGCAGTGGCGTCCCGTGACCAAAGTTGCTGGGGAGGCAAACTACTTTTCAGCCTGGATTCAAATAAATTTATTTAATTTAATGCCTTTTTTTCGCATAATTTTTTTATTTACTTTCTCATGTGCGAAGCATAAAATAAGTAACCTGACCCGTGAAGAGATTTAAATATTTTACCGGAGACGCACGTTTTACCAGACTTTGAGACCAACACAAAACCTGTTTATGTAAGATTCCAGCCCTTCGCCTAAATATATTTTTTCTCAGTTTGAATTGCCCTCTTAGACTATTTGTAAACTGTTAAGCCAGTTTAAATATGAAATATATTGCATTGAAATAGTTTTTTATTAAAGAGATCAACAGAAGATAAAAAGCAAGACTGAACTATACATCTTTTTCATCTCAAATGAAATTCTATATGCCACCCCGGTGGCGCAGTGGGCTAAGCGATAGCCTCTGATCATTCTTCCGAAAGGGGTCCGGGTTCGAATCCCGGTGAGGCATGGATGTTGTGTTTGTCTTACGGCACTGTTCTTAACATTCCCTGGAACCAGTTATACTAAATTAGGGACGGCTCACGGTGGTCGTTAAACCTTCAATCAGCCACCCCGGTGGCGCAGTGGTCTAAGCGATGGCCTCTGATCATTCGTCCGAACGGGGTCCGGGTTCGAATCCCGGTGAGGCATGGATGTTGTGTTTGTCTTACGGCACTGGCTCTCTCCCTTCCCTGGAACCAGTGACCCTAAATTAGGGACGGGAGACTGCTTATAGCCCATTGAGTTGCTCACGGTGGTCGTTAAACCTCCAATAAAAAAAATCATTCGTCCCAAAGGGGTCCGGGTTTGAATCCCGGTGAGGCATGGATGTTGTGTTTGTCTTACGGCACTGGCTCTCTCCCTTCCCTGGAACCAGTGACCCTAAATTAGGGACGGGCGACTGCTTATAGCCCATTGAGTTGCTCACGGTGGTCGTTAAACCTCCAATAAAAAAATCATTCGTCCCAAAGGGGTCCGGGTTTGAATCCCGGTGAGGCATGGATGTTGTGTTTGTCTTACGGCACTGGCTCTCTCCCTTCTCCCTTCCCTGGAAGCAGTGGTACTAAATTAGAGACGGGCGACTGCTTATAGCCCATTGAGTTGCTCACGGTGGTCGTTAAACCTCCAATCGCCGCCCCGGTGGCGCAGTGATCTAAGGCGCTGGCCTCTGATCATTCGTCCGTAAGGGGTCCGGGTTCGAATCCCGTCGGGCATGGATATTGTGTTTGTCTTACGGCACTGGCTCTCTCCTTTCCATGGAACCAGTGACCCTAAATTAGGGACGGACGACTGCTTATAGCCCATTGAGTTGCTCACGGTGGTCGTTAAACCTCCATTCAAAAAAAAAAAAAAAAAAACCTTCAAAAAAAAATGTCTATATACACCTCTACCACGGTGTATGATAGTAAGGTGATACGACTGTGGAAACAAAAAATCGCCCGTTAATGTCACTTGTCATTAGATGACGCAACCAACGTGTGGGCCGATGATTTGATACCACCTATGCTTTCTTACGGGAGGAAGCGGCAGAAACATTCGTATTTCACGAATGCTATTTTGCTTGAAATTAAAAAAACAATAACCTGGAACGCTTCGCAAACATGAACTTTTGTGCCTATCACATGGAATTCATCAAATATGCGTAATATATATATTTCCTTAGCCACAGAGTGAGTACTCTATCGTGAAGATTTCTGAGCAGACGATGCTACGTTTTTTAGTGAGGCAATAAAGAATAGACACTTCATCGTCAAAATCATTGTACTTCTTGTAAAATATGATAGTGCTGTACATTCGGAGGAGCAATTTCAACATGGAATATCAGTTTTTGCGTAAGTCATTGGAGCATCGTTGACTGAAACTGCTGGTTTTGAAAACTTACCGAAGTTTTCGCAAAAAATAATTGTGATTAATCTTCCCCTGGAGAAATCAATCACTATTGATCTTTTCATTTAGTAATAAACAATATATCTTACACATTTGTTTCATTTTTGTACCTAATCATATTAATGAATATGTGCTGGCGATGACGGCAGAGAAAGTGAATCGTGGCAAAATGGCTGCTTTTTCTCGGCGGAGATATCCCCGACCTGAGTGCGTATATAGTACGATGAACCTATTTGATATCGATGGATAAAATTAGTGATCCTACATTTAAACAACGACTAAAGCTCTTTATGCAAAATGTTTCCATATTGTGAGCTGTGGAAATATGTATCGCATCCTAATGCTTGCCGCCATTTTTCCAACACTGTTGGGTCATTAAAGGTTGATACAAGTTCTTTATATGTCGCATAACCTGTCCGATAACCTATAGATCGGTACAAAACACTTTCGCCAATACCTAAAACAGAGCTGAACAGATTCTAGTCCGACATTTAGCTACACTATAAATTTATCTCCCGTTAGGTAAAAAGAAAGTTGACGTACTTTACCTTCTGTATAGAAACTTGAAATTTTCTGTAACTCCACATAATATTTACACAAAGTAGTAAATAAAAAATACTCAAGATAAATACCGATTTTGCACTGATGAAATCATAAATACCATGTAATCCTATGATGGCTAGCATGAACTATCGGCCCACAACTAGAGATGCAAAGGTAGGAATATTCCCGGAAAAAACAGTAGGAAAAAACGGAAATTTTGAGAAGAAGCGGAAGATTGGGCAATTTGAAATACTCTAACCGCAACTGTATATCTTATGACGACGCCCAACGAGATAGAAATACATAGAGTGCTTCTGTGATTGGTTCTCTGCCGAGGCAGCTGAAGCCAACGCGGGGAGAGCCCGCCATCTTTGATGAGGTACAAATTCTGCGTGTGTCAAGCAGTCACCTCGGTTCTTTCAGCTGTTCGGCGATCGTGTTATGCTTCATTACAAATTTAGTGTTACAGTTTCGTGAATAATCACAATTATCAGCACATTGTTGATATTTAAAATGCCATAGCACTGCGCAGCTTTGGATTGTAAGAATAAAAGGAACAAGGATTGTGGAACTACATTTCACAAGTAAGCATTTTAAAATAAGGTTGAGCTGTAAATGCTCAGTTAATCAAACACAAAAAATAAAACATCTAATCCGTGTAGCTGGTGATTAAACCAGCAGATAAGCCATTTCAATATCTGTGTTATCTTAAGACTTTTTATTTCTTATATTTTGTAAACAGTCGTACTCAATGTGAAAACTGAATGATGTTTACTCTGGGAAGCTGAGGTTAACTGTGGGTTACCAACTTTGAGGCTTTTTGGGTACAATTTCTACCTATGTAAATGTTTTTTTTTTATCAATATACTGAGGATGTCTTGCAAATGGCATTTGCATATATATTCTAGAATCTGTACAGTGTACATGCAACTTGTCTGACAAGACAACAAATATTTCAAAATCTTAGGAAGCAGCAATTTCTTTTTATGTGATAAAGATCATGTACCCATGGCTAATGCCCATTAGATGGCAAATACTGGTAAAGCAATCAATTTATGGTTACTTAAATTGCAGAAGTAATAATTGTGATTGGTAATATAAATTTATTGCTTGCTGACACCTGTCAGGAAACAATCTAGTATTTTATCTGAATGCACAGGGTCACCCAGCTTGTGTTCTAGGCCTTTGTCTCTGATTAGTGATTAATCTGCAGTATTACTTCAACAAAGTGAGAGTGGGGAGCTTGAAAATTTCTTGACAGAATACTCTTTATTTGTGAATGTGTTAGTACAATGTGTGTGTGGTATTAGGGTAGCAAAAATACAGGCAATATTGATTTAAAACTGAAAATAGGAAACAGGGAGTACAATGGTACCTCAAAAATGCAAACAACATAATGTCTAAAATTATGCAAACAAGATAATGTCTAAGACATAATGGCATATTGCTCTTGAAAATTATCCTGTTTCTTCCAAAAGCTCTCCAGGCAAGTTTTGTGCGCAGATTAATTTCTTCATCAATGTGACCCTAACTTGATATCTGCTGTCCAAGATAAACGTACGTATCTGTTATCTCCAGCTTTTCTCCATCAATCGATAAATCTTCATTTCTTATAAAAGCATTGAACATCACTTTTGTCTTCTGAAAGTTCATTTTTAATCCCACTTCTTTACTCTTGTCAGCAAGTTCCTGGATCATACTCTGCAGCTCTGATGGGGTAGTTGCAAAAATGACTACGTCATCAGCAAAACGAAGGTGGGTTAGATAATCTCCATTAATCTTTATCCTTTTGTTTTCCCAGCTCAGTGACTGAAAAACACCCTCCAATGTGGCATTAAAGAGCTTCGGAGATATGGTGTCACCTTGTCTCACTCCCTTTCCAATTTTTATGTGTGTTGTATTTTCAAACAGCCGAATCTTTGCACTTGCATTTTCATAGATGTTATTAATAATATTAATGTATGCATCTTCAATACCGCAGGTTTTCAGAGCCATTGTAACTGCTGATGTTTTCACTGAATCAAAAATGTAGATACATAAATAAAAAAATTTTCATTCATAAAAAATTGGATTCCAAGGGACAGGAAAAGACCCAGAAGAAGACCATATGGAAGATGGGTGGATGAAATTCGAAAGTATGCGGGAGTGACATAGAGGAGACTGGCACAAGACAGACCGTTGTGGAGGAAACTTGGGGAGACCTTCGTCCAGCAGTGGATTGATAATGGTTGACAATGATGATGATGATGATGATATATATATATATGTATACTGTATGTATGACCTTAACTAAAAAAGAAAAGCAGGATATATAGAAATATTTTTCTTTTGATACCAAAAAGACATGCAAAGAATGCAGACAACTCTAAGAATATATATACAGAGAGAGATAGAGTGACATCACTGAAATGGCAATGGGCTGGACATGTTGCCAGAAGAACAGACCACCGATGGACGACTGAAATTTTGAACTGGTTTTCGAGGGACAGAATACTGATGGGAGATGGGTGGATGGAATTCGAAAGCATGCCGGAGTAATATCGAGGAGACAGGCTCAAGACAGACAATTGTGGAAGAAACTTGGGGAGACCTTCATTCAGCAGTGGATTGATAAAGCTATATATATATCATCATTGTCAACCATATATCATCATCATCATCATCATTGTCAACCATTATCAATCCACTGCTGGACGAAGGTCTCCCCAAGTTTCCTCCACAACGGTCTGTCTTGTGCCAGTCTCCTCCATGTCACTCCCGCATATTTACGAATTTCATCCACCCATCTCCCATGTGGTCTTTTTCTGGGTCTTTTCCTGTCCCTTGGAATCCAATCTAAAATTTCAGCTGTCCATCTATGGTCTGTCCTTCTGGCAGTATGTCCAGCCCATTGCCATTTCAGGGATTTAACTCTGATCATGATGTCTTCCACTCTCGTCATTTTTCGGATCCACGAGTTCCTCTTCTTATCTCTCCTGGTTATACCAAGCATGCACCTCTGCATGCTTCTTTGAGTTGTCTGCAGCCTTTGTATGTCTCTTTTAGTTAAGGTCCACGTCTCTGCACCATACGTAAGCACTGGAAGGATGCATTGATCAAACACTTTTCTTTTAAGACATAATGGCATATTGCTCTTGAAAATTATGCTGTTTCTTCCAAAAGCTCTCCAGGCAAGTTTTGTACGCCGATTAATTTCTTCATCAATGTGACCCTCACTTGATATCTGCTGTCCAAGATAAACATACGTATCTGTTATCTCCAGTTTTTCTCCATCAATCGATAAATCTTCATTTCTTGTAAAAGCATTGAACATCACTTTTGTCTTCTGAAAGTTCATTTTTAATCCCACTTCTTTACTCTTGTCAGCAAGTTCCTGGATCATACTCTGCAGCTCTGATGGGGTAGTTGCAAAAATGACTACGTCATCAGCAAAACGAAGGTGGGTTAGATAATCTCCATTAATCTTTATCCCTTTGTTTTCCCAGTTCAGTGATTGAAAGACATTTTCCAATGTGGCATTAAAGAGCTTCGGAGATATGGTGTCACCTTGTCTCACTCCCTTTCCAATTTTTATGTGTGTTGTATTTTCAAACAGCCGAATCTTTGCACTTGCATTTTCATAGATGTTATTAATAATATTAATGTATGCATCTTCAATACCGCAGGATTTCAGAGCCGTGGTAACTGCTGATGGTTTCACCGAATCAAAGGCTTTTTCATAATCGATAAAAGCCATGCACAATCGAAGTTCATATTCCCTCGCTCTTTCAATTAGTTCTCTCAGTACGTGGATATGATCTATTGTGCTGTAGCCACTCCTGAATCCAGCTTGTTCTCTCGGTTGAGCCATGTCCAGTGTTACCTTCAAGCGGTGTGAAAGAACTTTAGTGAAGATTTTATAAACCACTGATAGGAGGCTGATAGGTCTGTAGTTCCTGAGATCCTCAATGTCACCTTTTTAATGTAGCAGGATCATTGTAGCATTGTTCCAATCCTCAGGAATCTTCCCTTCATTAAGGCATCGAGTGAAAATTTGGGCGAGTACTGTTTCAATTTCTCCACTTGCTTCTTGTATGATGTCTATAGTAATTCCATCTTCTCCTGGAGCTTTCCCCCGCTTCATGTTCTTGATTGCATGAGCAACTTCTGCTGGAAGGACTGGAAGAACTCTGGTACCTTTCATGATGTCTGGAGTACATGTATCATCCCTTTCATATAATTTGGAGTAGAAATCTTTCACTCTTGTCAAAATTTCGCCTCTATTTCTTGTTATAGAACCATCTTCTTTTCTCAGAGCCATAATCTGTTTTCTTCCCTTACTGAGATGTCCCTTTGCTATCTTAAGGCTTTGGTTGTTTTCAATTGCTTTCCTCACTAGCTCACAGTTGAATTTCCTTACGTCTTCAGTGATACTTTTTCGTGTTGTCTTGCATAGCTCTATATATTCCACTTTGGAAGTCACATCTTCTTTAGTTGTCCTCATCTCTCTTCTTTTTTGCATCAACATTTTGGTTTTTCCTGATAATTTGTTCACATGCAACTTGTTCTTAGACCCAGCTAATTTTGTTGCTGTTTCCATTAGAGCTTTGGTTACTTTTCTGTTAACTTCCGAAATATCCACTTCTTCCGATGTTAGGCCTTCTAAAGCAGAGAATCTGTTCTTCAGTTCCAACTTGAAAGTATTATGGTGTTTTTTAAGGTTGGTTATGTCAATACATTTTGTTTGTCTTATGAGTTTGCCACGTTCCAGTTTAGTGTTGAGGTGCATCTTACATCTCACCAATCTATGGTCACTACCTGTGTTGAACTTGTTCAGCACACTGCAGTCTTCGATGACGAATTTTTTGTTACACATAATAAAATCAATTTCACTTGTCGTCCCAATTGGATGTCTCCATGTCCATTTCCTGTGTGGCTTTTTCTTGAAAAAGGAGTTCAAGATGAAAAATCCTTCTGCCTCTGCAAACTCAACTAGAGTGTTTCCACGCTGGTTTCTGTTGCCGTGACCGAATTTACCTACTGAAGTTTCATTCTGTTGCCGTTGCCCTATTTTTGCATTGAAATCTCCCATAATTATCTTTAAGTGCTGCTTACCTTTATTATTTAGATGACGAATTTCCTCATAAAATTCTTCAATTTCTTCTTCAGGATGACTTGTGGTGGGTGCATAAGTTTGAATAATCTGAGCCTGGTATCTTCTCGATAGTTGGATAACGAGTCGTGCAGCTCTGTCAGAGGAACTTTCAACTTCTACCACTTTATCCTTCAGTTTCTTGTTTATTATAAATCCAACACCACTAGTTCTGCCAGTATCTGTCCCACGATAATAGAAGAGATGTCCACTTTTCAGTTCAATGAGATCTTCTCCTTTTCTCCTTACCTCACTTAGCCCGACGATGTCCCACTTGATCCTTTGTAGTTCCTCTTCCAATTCAAGAAGCCTTGAATCAGAAGATAGGGAGCGTCCGTTATAGGTAGCCAAGGTCAGCATCAAATGGCAGCCTAGTCCGGTCCTCCGGGGATTCTTAGCACCCTCTGCCTTCATGTCGCACTGGCCGCTGCCTTGGCCAGGTACATTCCAGCTGCCGGAGACTGAGGGCCAAGATTTAAGTTGTAGAGTCATTTTGGAGGTGTTTGGCCATAACTCACCACGCTGGCCAAGCGGGTTGGTGAGTGTGGGATAGCATTTCCTCTGATCCCGATGGTATAGTTATACCGCTATTGGCGGTCGTCAGAGCCCCTTTAGTGGGAACAGGATGCACCACGAGAAGGCGGGGTTGACATTTGTCAAGGAGAGGCTGTGATGTTACGCATCACCTGACCTTACATCCTCAACCATATATATATATATATATATATATGGTTGACAATGATTATGCTATATATATATATATATCATCATCATCATTGTCAACCATTATCAATCCACTGCTGGACGAAGGTCTCCCCAAGTTTCCTCCACAACGATCTGTCTTGTGCCAGTCTCCTCCATGTCACTCCCGCATATTTACGAATTTCATCCACCCATCTCCCATGTGGTCTTTTTCTGGGTCTTTTCCTGTCCCTTGGAATCCAATCTAAAATTTCGGCTGTCCATCTATGGTCTGCCCTTCTGGCAGTATGTCCAGCCCATTGCCATTTCAGGGATTTAACTCTGATCATGATGTCTTCCACTCTCGTCATTTTTCGGATCCACGAGTTTCTCTTCTTATCTCTCCTGGTTATACCAAGCATGCACCTCTCCATGCTTCTTTGAGTTGTTTGCAGCCTTTGTATGTCTCTTTTAGTTAAGGTCCACGTCTCTGCACCATACGTAAGCACTGGAAGGATGCATTGATCAAACACTTTTCTTTTAAGACATAATGGCATATTGCTCTTGAAAATTATGCTGTTTCTTCCAAAAGCTCTCCAGGCAAGTTTTGTACGCCTATTAATTTCTTCATCAATGTGACCCTCACTTGATATCTGCTGTCCAAGATAAACATACGTATCTGTTATCTCCAGTTTTTCTCCATCAATCGATAAATCTTCATTTCTTGTAAAAGCATTGAACATCACTTTTGTCTTCTGAAAGTTCATTTTTAATCCCACTTCTTTACTCTTGTCAGCAAGTTCCTGGATCATACTCTGCAGCTCTGATGGGGTAGTTGCAAAAATGACTACGTCATCAGCAAAACGAAGGTGGGTTAGATAATCTCCATTAATCTTTATCCCTTTGTTTTCCCAGTTCAGTGATTGAAAGACATTTTCCAATGTGGCATTAAAGAGCTTCGGAGATATGGTGTCACCTTGTCTCACTCCCTTTCCAATTTTTATGTGTGTTGTATTTTCAAACAGCCGAATCTTTGCACTTGCATTTTCATAGATGTTATTAATAATATTAATGTATGCATCTTCAATACCGCAGGATTTCAGAGCCGTGGTAACTGCTGATGGTTTCACCGAATCAAAGGCTTTTTCATAATCGATAAAAGCTATGCACAATGGAAGTTCATATTCCCTCGCTCTTTCAATTAGTTCTCTCAGTACGTGGATATGATCTATTGTGCTGTAGCCACTCCTGAATCCAGCTTGTTCTCTCGGTTGAGCCATGTCCAGTGTTACCTTCAAGCGGTGTGAAAGAACTTTAGTGAAGATTTTATAAACCACTGATAGGAGGCTGATAGGTCTGTAGTTCCTGAGATCCTCAATGTCACCTTTTTAATGTAGCAGGATCATTGTAGCATTGTTCCAATCCTCAGGAATCTTCCCTTCATTAAGGCATCGAGTGAAAATTTGGGCGAGTACTGTTTCAATTTCTCCACTTGCTTCTTGTATGATGTCTATAGTAATTCCATCTTCTCCTGGAGCTTTCCCCCGCTTCATGTTCTTGATTGCATGAGCAACTTCTGCTGGGAGGACTGGAAGAACTCTGGTACCTTTCATGATGTCTGGAGTACATGTATCATCCCTTTCATATAATTTGGAGTAGAAATCTTTCACTCTTGTCAAAATTTCGCCTCTATTTCTTGTTATAGAACCATCTTCTTTTCTCAGAGCCATAATCTGTTTTCTTCCCTTACTGAGATGTCCCTTTGCTATCTTAAGGCTTTGGTTGTTTTCAATTGCTTTCCTCACTAGCTCACAGTTGAATTTCCTTACGTCTTCAGTGATACTTTTTCGTGTTGTCTTGCATAGCTCTATATATTCCACTTTGGAAGTCACATCTTCTTTAGTTGTCCTCATCTCTTCTTTTTTGCATCAACATTTTGGTTTTTCCTGATAATTTGTTCACATGCAACTTGTTCTTAGACCCAGCTAATTTTGTTGCTGTTTCCATTAGAGCTTTGGTTACTTTTCTGTTAACTTCCGAAATATCCACTTCTTCCGATGTTAGGCCTTCTAAAGCAGAGAATCTGTTCTTCAGTTCCAACTTGAAAGTATTATGGTGTTTTTTAAGGTTGGTTATGTCAATACATTTTGTTTGTCTTATGAGTTTGCCACGTTCCAGTTTAGTGTTGAGGTGCATCTTACATCTCACCAATCTATGGTCACTACCTGTGTTGAACTTGTTCAGCACACTGCAGTCTTCGATGACGAATTTTTTGTTACACATAATAAAATCAATTTCACTTGTCGTCCCAATTGGATGTCTCCATGTCCATTTCCTGTGTGGCTTTTTCTTGAAAAAGGAGTTCAAGATGAAAAATCCTTCTGCCTCTGCAAACTCAACTAGAGTATTTCCACGCTGGTTTCTGTTGCCGTGACCGAATTTACCTACTGAAGTTTCATTCTGTTGCCGTTGCCCTATTTTTGCATTGAAATCTCCCATAATTATCTTTAAGTGCTGCTTACCTTTATTATTTAGATGACGAATTTCCTCATAAAATTCTTCAATTTCTTCTTCAGGATGACTTGTGGTGGGTGCATAAGTTTGAATAATCTGAGCCTGGTATCTTCTCGATAGTTGGATAACGAGTCGTGCAGCTCTGTCAGAGGAACTTTCAACTTCTACCACTTTATCCTTCAGTTTCTTGTTTATTATAAATCCAACACCACTAGTTCTGCCAGTATCTGTCCCACGATAATAGAAGAGATGTCCACTTTTCAGTTCAATGAGATCTTCTCCTTTTCTCCTTACCTCACTTAGCCCGACGATGTCCCACTTGATCCTTTGTAGTTCCTCTTCCAATTCAAGAAGCCTTGAATCAGAAGATAGGGAGCGTCCGTTATAGGTAGCCAAGGTCAGCATCAAATGGCAGCCTAGTCCGGTCCTCCGGGGATTCTTAGCACCCTCTGCCTTCATGTCGCACTGGCCGCTGCCTTGGCCAGGTACATTCCAGCTGCCGGAGACTGAGGGCCAAGATTTAAGTTGTAGAGTCATTTTGGAGGTGTTTGGCCATAACTCACCACGCTGGCCAAGCGGGTTGGTGAGTGTGGGATAGCATTTCCTCTGATCCCGATGGTATAGTTATACCGCTATTGGCGGTCGTCAGAGCCCCTTTAGTGGGAACAGGATGCACCACGAGAAGGCGGGGTTGACATTTGTCAAGGAGAGGCTGTGATGTTACGCATCACCTGACCTTACATCCTCAACCATATATATATATATATATATATGGTTGACAATGATTATGCTATATATATATATATATCATCATCATCATTGTCAACCATTATCAATCCACTGCTGGACGAAGGTCTCCCCAAGTTTCCTCCACAACGATCTGTCTTGTGCCAGTCTCCTCCATGTCACTCCCGCATATTTACGAATTTCATCCACCCATCTCCCATGTGGTCTTTTTCTGGGTCTTTTCCTGTCCCTTGGAATCCAATCTAAAATTTCGGCTGTCCATCTATGGTCTGCCCTTCTGGCAGTATGTCCAGCCCATTGCCATTTCAGGGATTTAACTCTGATCATGATGTCTTCCACTCTCGTCATTTTTCGGATCCACGAGTTTCTCTTCTTATCTCTCCTGGTTATACCAAGCATGCACCTCTCCATGCTTCTTTGAGTTGTTTGCAGCCTTTGTATGTCTCTTTTAGTTAAGGTCCACGTCTCTGCACCATACGTAAGCACTGGAAGGATGCATTGATCAAACACTTTTCTTTTAAGACATAATGGCATATTGCTCTTGAAAATTATGCTGTTTCTTCCAAAAGCTCTCCAGGCAAGTTTTGTACGCCTATTAATTTCTTCATCAATGTGACCCTCACTTGATATCTGCTGTCCAAGATAAACATACGTATCTGTTATCTCCAGTTTTTCTCCATCAATCGATAAATCTTCATTTCTTGTAAAAGCATTGAACATCACTTTTGTCTTCTGAAAGTTCATTTTTAATCCCACTTCTTTACTCTTGTCAGCAAGTTCCTGGATCATACTCTGCAGCTCTGATGGGGTAGTTGCAAAAATGACTACGTCATCAGCAAAACGAAGGTGGGTTAGATAATCTCCATTAATCTTTATCCCTTTGTTTTCCCAGTTCAGTGATTGAAAGACATTTTCCAATGTGGCATTAAAGAGCTTCGGAGATATGGTGTCACCTTGTCTCACTCCCTTTCCAATTTTTATGTGTGTTGTATTTTCAAACAGCCGAATCTTTGCACTTGCATTTTCATAGATGTTATTAATAATATTAATGTATGCATCTTCAATACCGCAGGATTTCAGAGCCGTGGTAACTGCTGATGGTTTCACCGAATCAAAGGCTTTTTCATAATCGATAAAAGCTATGCACAATGGAAGTTCATATTCCCTCGCTCTTTCAATTAGTTCTCTCAGTACGTGGATATGATCTATTGTGCTGTAGCCACTCCTGAATCCAGCTTGTTCTCTCGGTTGAGCCATGTCCAGTGTTACCTTCAAGCGGTGTGAAAGAACTTTAGTGAAGATTTTATAAACCACTGATAGGAGGCTGATAGGTCTGTAGTTCCTGAGATCCTCAATGTCACCTTTTTAATGTAGCAGGATCATTGTAGCATTGTTCCAATCCTCAGGAATCTTCCCTTCATTAAGGCATCGAGTGAAAATTTGGGCGAGTACTGTTTCAATTTCTCCACTTGCTTCTTGTATGATGTCTATAGTAATTCCATCTTCTCCTGGAGCTTTCCCCCGCTTCATGTTCTTGATTGCATGAGCAACTTCTGCTGGGAGGACTGGAAGAACTCTGGTACCTTTCATGATGTCTGGAGTACATGTATCATCCCTTTCATATAATTTGGAGTAGAAATCTTTCACTCTTGTCAAAATTTCGCCTCTATTTCTTGTTATAGAACCATCTTCTTTTCTCAGAGCCATAATCTGTTTTCTTCCCTTACTGAGATGTCCCTTTGCTATCTTAAGGCTTTGGTTGTTTTCAATTGCTTTCCTCACTAGCTCACAGTTGAATTTCCTTACGTCTTCAGTGATACTTTTTCGTGTTGTCTTGCATAGCTCTATATATTCCACTTTGGAAGTCACATCTTCTTTAGTTGTCCTCATCTCTCTTCTTTTTTGCATCAACATTTTGGTTTTTCCTGATAATTTGTTCACATGCAACTTGTTCTTAGACCCAGCTAATTTTGTTGCTGTTTCCATTAGAGCTTTGGTTACTTTTCTGTTAACTTCCGAAATATCCACTTCTTCCGATGTTAGGCCTTCTAAAGCAGAGAATCTGTTCTTCAGTTCCAACTTGAAAGTATTATGGTGTTTTTTAAGGTTGGTTATGTCAATACATTTTGTTTGTCTTATGAGTTTGCCACGTTCCAGTTTAGTGTTGAGGTGCATCTTACATCTCACCAATCTATGGTCACTACCTGTGTTGAACTTGTTCAGCACACTGCAGTCTTCGATGACGAATTTTTTGTTACACATAATAAAATCAATTTCACTTGTCGTCCCAATTGGATGTCTCCATGTCCATTTCCTGTGTGGCTTTTTCTTGAAAAAGGAGTTCAAGATGAAAAATCCTTCTGCCTCTGCAAACTCAACTAGAGTATTTCCACGCTGGTTTCTGTTGCCGTGACCGAATTTACCTACTGAAGTTTCATTCTGTTGCCGTTGCCCTATTTTTGCATTGAAATCTCCCATAATTATCTTTAAGTGCTGCTTACCTTTATTATTTAGATGACGAATTTCCTCATAAAATTCTTCAATTTCTTCTTCAGGATGACTTGTGGTGGGTGCATAAGTTTGAATAATCTGAGCCTGGTATCTTCTCGATAGTTGGATAACGAGTCGTGCAGCTCTGTCAGAGGAACTTTCAACTTCTACCACTTTATCCTTCAGTTTCTTGTTTATTATAAATCCAACACCACTAGTTCTGCCAGTATCTGTCCCACGATAATAGAAGAGATGTCCACTTTTCAGTTCAATGAGATCTTCTCCTTTTCTCCTTACCTCACTTAGCCCGACGATGTCCCACTTGATCCTTTGTAGTTCCTCTTCCAATTCAAGAAGCCTTGAATCAGAAGATAGGGAGCGTCCGTTATAGGTAGCCAAGGTCAGCATCAAATGGCAGCCTAGTCCGGTCCTCCGGGGATTCTTAGCACCCTCTGCCTTCATGTCGCACTGGCCGCTGCCTTGGCCAGGTACATTCCAGCTGCCGGAGACTGAGGGCCAAGATTTAAGTTGTAGAGTCATTTTGGAGGTGTTTGGCCATAACTCACCACGCTGGCCAAGCGGGTTGGTGAGTGTGGGATAGCATTTCCTCTGATCCCGATGGTATAGTTATACCGCTATTGGCGGTCGTCAGAGCCCCTTTAGTGGGAACAGGATGCACCACGAGAAGGCGGGGTTGACATTTGTCAAGGAGAGGCTGTGATGTTACGCATCACCTGACCTTACATCCTCAACCATATATATATATATATATATATATGGTTGACAATGATTATGCTATATATATATATATATCATCATCATCATTGTCAACCATTATCAATCCACTGCTGGACGAAGGTCTCCCCAAGTTTCCTCCACAACGATCTGTCTTGTGCCAGTCTCCTCCATGTCACTCCCGCATATTTACGAATTTCATCCACCCATCTCCGATGTGGTCTTTTTCTGGGTCTTTTCCTGTCCCTTGGAATCCAATCTAAAATTTCGGCTGTCCATCTATGGTCTGCCCTTCTGGCAGTATGTCCAGCCCATTGCCATTTCAGGGATTTAACTCTGATCATGATGTCTTCCACTCTCGTCATTTTTCGGATCCACGAGTTTCTCTTCTTATCTCTCCTGGTTATACCAAGCATGCACCTCTCCATGCTTCTTTGAGTTGTTTGCAGCCTTTGTATGTCTCTTTTAGTTAAGGTCCACGTCTCTGCACCATACGTAAGCACTGGAAGGATGCATTGATCAAACACTTTTCTTTTAAGACATAATGGCATATTGCTCTTGAAAATTATGCTGTTTCTTCCAAAAGCTCTCCAGGCAAGTTTTGTACGCCTATTAATTTCTTCATCAATGTGACCCTCACTTGATATCTGCTGTCCAAGATAAACATACGTATCTGTTATCTCCAGTTTTTCTCCATCAATCGATAAATCTTCATTTCTTGTAAAAGCATTGAACATCACTTTTGTCTTCTGAAAGTTCATTTTTAATCCCACTTCTTTACTCTTGTCAGCAAGTTCCTGGATCATACTCTGCAGCTCTGATGGGGTAGTTGCAAAAATGACTACGTCATCAGCAAAACGAAGGTGGGTTAGATAATCTCCATTAATCTTTATCCCTTTGTTTTCCCAGTTCAGTGATTGAAAGACATTTTCCAATGTGGCATTAAAGAGCTTCGGAGATATGGTGTCACCTTGTCTCACTCCCTTTCCAATTTTTATGTGTGTTGTATTTTCAAACAGCCGAATCTTTGCACTTGCATTTTCATAGATGTTATTAATAATATTAATGTATGCATCTTCAATACCGCAGGATTTCAGAGCCGTGGTAACTGCTGATGGTTTCACCGAATCAAAGGCTTTTTCATAATCGATAAAAGCTATGCACAATGGAAGTTCATATTCCCTCGCTCTTTCAATTAGTTCTCTCAGTACGTGGATATGATCTATTGTGCTGTAGCCACTCCTGAATCCAGCTTGTTCTCTCGGTTGAGCCATGTCCAGTGTTACCTTCAAGCGGTGTGAAAGAACTTTAGTGAAGATTTTATAAACCACTGATAGGAGGCTGATAGGTCTGTAGTTCCTGAGATCCTCAATGTCACCTTTTTAATGTAGCAGGATCATTGTAGCATTGTTCCAATCCTCAGGAATCTTCCCTTCATTAAGGCATCGAGTGAAAATTTGGGCGAGTACTGTTTCAATTTCTCCACTTGCTTCTTGTATGATGTCTATAGTAATTCCATCTTCTCCTGGAGCTTTCCCCCGCTTCATGTTCTTGATTGCATGAGCAACTTCTGCTGGGAGGACTGGAAGAACTCTGGTACCTTTCATGATGTCTGGAGTACATGTATCATCCCTTTCATATAATTTGGAGTAGAAATCTTTCACTCTTGTCAAAATTTCTGCCTCTATTTCTTGTTATAGAACCATCTTCTTTTCTCAGAGCCATAATCTGTTTTCTTCCCTTACTGAGATGTCCCTTTGCTATCTTTAGGCTTTGGTTGTTTTCAATTGCTTTCCTTACTAGTTCACAGTTGAATTTCCTTACGTCTTCAGTGATACTTTTTCGTACTGTCTTGCATAGCTCTATATATTCCACTTTGGAAGTCACATCTTCTTTAGTTGTCCTCATCTCTCTTCTTTTTGCATCAACATTTTGCTTTTTCCTGATAATTTGTTCACATGCAACTTGTTCTTAGACCCAGCTAATTTTGTTGCTGTTTCCATTAGAGCTTTGGTTACTTTTCTGTTAACTTCCGAAATATCCACTTCTTCCGATGTTAGGCCTTCTAAAGCAGAGAATCTGTTCTTCAGTTCCAACTTGAAAGTATTATGGTGTTTTTTAAGGTTGGTTATGTCAATACATTTTGTTTGTCTTATGAGTTTGCCACGTTCCAGTTTAGTGTTGAGGTGCATCTTACATCTCACCAATCTATGGTCACTACCTGTGTTGAACTTGTTCAGCACACTGCAGTCTTCGATGACGAATTTTTTGTTACACATAATAAAATCAATTTCACTTGTCGTCCCAATTGGATGTCTCCATGTCCATTTCCTGTGTGGCTTTTTCTTGAAAAAGGAGTTCAAGATGAAAAATCCTTCTGCCTCTGCAAACTCAACTAGAGTATTTCCACGCTGGTTTCTGTTGCCGTGACCGAATTTACCTACTGAAGTTTCATTCTGTTGCCGTTGCCCTATTTTTGCATTGAAATCTCCCATAATTATCTTTAAGTGCTGCTTACCTTTATTATTTAGATGACGAATTTCCTCATAAAATTCTTCAATTTCTTCTTCAGGATGACTTGTGGTGGGTGCATAAGTTTGAATAATCTGAGCCTGGTATCTTCTCGATAGTTGGATAACGAGTCGTGCAGCTCTGTCAGAGGAACTTTCAACTTCTACCACTTTATCCTTCAGTTTCTTGTTTATTATAAATCCAACACCACTAGTTCTGCCAGTATCTGTCCCACGATAATAGAAGAGATGTCCACTTTTCAGTTCAATGAGATCTTCTCCTTTTCTCCTTACCTCACTTAGCCCGACGATGTCCCACTTGATCCTTTGTAGTTCCTCTTCCAATTCAAGAAGCCTTGAATCAGAAGATAGGGAGCGTCCGTTATAGGTAGCCAAGGTCAGCATCAAATGGCAGCCTAGTCCGGTCCTCCGGGGATTCTTAGCACCCTCTGCCTTCATGTCGCACTGGCCGCTGCCTTGGCCAGGTACATTCCAGCTGCCGGAGACTGAGGGCCAAGATTTAAGTTGTAGAGTCATTTTGGAGGTGTTTGGCCATAACTCACCACGCTGGCCAAGCGGGTTGGTGAGTGTGGGATAGCATTTCCTCTGATCCCGATGGTATAGTTATACCGCTATTGGCGGTCGTCAGAGCCCCTTTAGTGGGAACAGGATGCACCACGAGAAGGCGGGGTTGACATTTGTCAAGGAGAGGCTGTGATGTTACGCATCACCTGACCTTACATCCTCAACCATATATATATATATATATATATGGTTGACAATGATTATGCTATATATATATATATATCATCATCATCATTGTCAACCATTATCAATCCACTGCTGGACGAAGGTCTCCCCAAGTTTCCTCCACAACGATCTGTCTTGTGCCAGTCTCCTCCATGTCACTCCCGCATATTTACGAATTTCATCCACCCATCTCCCATGTGGTCTTTTTCTGGGTCTTTTCCTGTCCCTTGGAATCCAATCTAAAATTTCGGCTGTCCATCTATGGTCTGCCCTTCTGGCAGTATGTCCAGCCCATTGCCATTTCAGGGATTTAACTCTGATCATGATGTCTTCCACTCTCGTCATTTTTCGGATCCACGAGTTTCTCTTCTTATCTCTCCTGGTTATACCAAGCATGCACCTCTCCATGCTTCTTTGAGTTGTTTGCAGCCTTTGTATGTCTCTTTTAGTTAAGGTCCACGTCTCTGCACCATACGTAAGCACTGGAAGGATGCATTGATCAAACACTTTTCTTTTAAGACATAATGGCATATTGCTCTTGAAAATTATGCTGTTTCTTCCAAAAGCTCTCCAGGCAAGTTTTGTACGCCTATTAATTTCTTCATCAATGTGACCCTCACTTGATATCTGCTGTCCAAGATAAACATACGTATCTGTTATCTCCAGTTTTTCTCCATCAATCGATAAATCTTCATTTCTTGTAAAAGCATTGAACATCACTTTTGTCTTCTGAAAGTTCATTTTTAATCCCACTTCTTTACTCTTGTCAGCAAGTTCCTGGATCATACTCTGCAGCTCTGATGGGGTAGTTGCAAAAATGACTACGTCATCAGCAAAACGAAGGTGGGTTAGATAATCTCCATTAATCTTTATCCCTTTGTTTTCCCAGTTCAGTGATTGAAAGACATTTTCCAATGTGGCATTAAAGAGCTTCGGAGATATGGTGTCACCTTGTCTCACTCCCTTTCCAATTTTTATGTGTGTTGTATTTTCAAACAGCCGAATCTTTGCACTTGCATTTTCATAGATGTTATTAATAATATTAATGTATGCATCTTCAATACCGCAGGATTTCAGAGCCGTGGTAACTGCTGATGGTTTCACCGAATCAAAGGCTTTTTCATAATCGATAAAAGCTATGCACAATGGAAGTTCATA
Source organism: Macrothele yani (assembly GCA_039090855.1). Classification (NCBI taxonomy): domain Eukaryota; kingdom Metazoa; phylum Arthropoda; class Arachnida; order Araneae; family Macrothelidae; genus Macrothele; species Macrothele yani. Next base: position 73,355,126 of record CM077001.1, read on the forward strand.
TTCCCTCGCTCTTTCAATTAGTTCTCTCAGTACGTGGATATGATCTATTGTGCTGTAGCCACTCCTGAATCCAGCTTGTTCTCTCGGTTGAGCCATGTCCAGTGTTACCTTCAAGCGGTGTGAAAGAACTTTAGTGAAGATTTTATAAACCACTGATAGGAGGCTGATAGGTCTGTAGTTCCTGAGATCCTCAATGTCACCTTTTTAATGTAGCAGGATCATTGTAGCATTGTTCCAATCCTCAGGAATCTTCCCTTCATTAAGGCATTGAGTGAAAATTTGGGCGAGTACTGTTTCAATTTCTCCACTTGCTTCTTGTATGATGTCTATAGTAATTCCATCTTCTCCTGGAGCTTTCCCCCGCTTCATGTTCTTGATTGCATGAGCAACTTCTGCTGGGAGGACTGGAAGAACTCTGGTACCTTTCATGATGTCTGGAGTACATGTATCATCCCTTTCATATAATTTGGAGTAGAAATCTTTCACTCTTGTCAAAATTTCGCCTCTATTTCTTGTTATAGAACCATCTTCTTTTCTCAGAGCCATAATCTGTTTTCTTCCCTTACTGAGATGTCCCTTTGCTATCTTAAGGCTTTGGTTGTTTTCAATTGCTTTCCTCACTAGCTCACAGTTGAATTTCCTTACGTCTTCAGTGATACTTTTTCGTGCTGTCTTGCATAGCTCTATATATTCCACTTTGGAAGTCACATCTTCTTTAGTTGTCCTCATCTCTCTTCTTTTTTGCATCAACATTTTGGTTTTTCCTGATAATTTGTTCACATGCAACTTGTTCTTAGACCCAGCTAATTTTGTTGCTGTTTCCATAAGAGCTTTGGTTACTTTTCTGTTAACTTCCGAAATATCCACTTCTTCCGATGTTAGGCCTTCTAAAGCAGAGAATCTGTTCTTCAGTTCCAACTTGAAAGTATTATGGTGTTTTTTAAGGTTGGTTATGTCAATACATTTTGTTTGTCTTATGAGCTTGCCACGTTCCAGTTTAGTGTTGAGGTGCATCTTACATCTCACCAATCTATGGTCACTACCTGTGTTGAACTTGTTCAGCACACTGCAGTCTTCGACGACGAATTTTTTGTTACACATAATAAAATCAATTTCACTTGTCGTCCCAATTGGATGTCTCCATGTCCATTTCCTATGTGGCTTTTTCTTGAAAAAGGAGTTCAAGATGAAAAATCCTTCTGCCTCTGCAAACTCAACTAGAGTATTTCCACGCTGGTTTCTGTTGCCGTGACCGAATTTACCTACTGAAGTTTCATTCTGTTGCCGGTGCCCTATTTTTGCATTGAAATCTCCCATAATTATCTTCAAGTGCTGCTTACCTTTATTATTTAGATGACGAATTTCTTCATAAAATTCTTCAATTTCTTCTTCAGGATGACTTGTGGTGGGTGCATAAGTTTGAATAATCTGAGCCTGGTATCTTCTCGATAGTTGGATAACGAGTCGTGCAGCTCTGTCAGAGGAACTTTCAACTTTTACCACTTTATCCTTCAGTTTCTTGTTTATTATAAATCCAACACCACTAGTCCTGCCAGTATCTGTCCCACGATAATAGAAGAGATGTCCACTTTTCAGTTCAATGAGATCTGCTCCTTTTCTCCTTACCTCACTTAGCCCCACGATGTCCCACTTGATCCTTTGTAGTTCCTCTTCCAATTCAAGAAGCCTTGAATCAGAAGATAGGGAGCGTCCGTTATAGGTAGCCAAGGTCAGCATCAAATGGCAGCCTAGTCCGGTCCTCCGGGGATTCTTAGCACCCTCTGCCTTCATGTCGCACTGGCCGCTGCCTTGGCCAGGTACATTCCAGCTGCCGGAGACTGAGGGCCAAGATTTAAGTTGTAGAGTCATTTTGGAGGTGTTTGGCCATAACTCACCACGCTGGCCAAGCGGGTTGGTTAGTGTGGGATAGCATTTCCTCTGATCCCGATGGTATAGTTATACCGCTATTGGCGGTCGTCAGAGCCCCTTTAGTGGGAACAGGATGCACCACGAGAAGGCGGGGTTGACATTTGTCAAGGAGAGGCTGTGATGTTACGCATCACCTGACCTTACATCCCATATATATATATATATATATATATATATATGGTTGACAATGATGATCATTGACAACTATTATCATTACAATATATGTATACTGTATATAATCAATATATATATCATTATCATCATTGTCAACCATTATCAATCCACTACTGGATGAAGGTCTCCCCAAGTTTCTTCCGCAATCGTATGTCTTGAGCCTATCTCCTCCATGTTACTCCGACATGCTTTCGAATTTCATCCACCCATCTCCCATGGGATCTTCTGGGGTTTTTTCGGTAACACCTAAGCTATGATTTAACTTCGGGGCTCCAGATGTCTTTCCCTGAAGAGTGGTTTGGGGTTCCTGAGTTGTTTTATTCCATGTCATTTTTGTTTAGAACCATGAAAGTGGGTTACTTCTGGTTAATTCTATGTTTATTTCTACTTCGTATGATTCCTGCAGCAAGGTGCAGTGTTGACGTGGTCTAATTACAACATGAGTGTGCTTTTTTACTTCTTTTTACTGATAAATGTATAACATCAACCATTATCAACCCACTGCTGGATGAAGGCTTCCCAAGTTTCTTCCACAGCTGTCTGTCTTGAGCCTGTCTCCTTCGTGTCACTCCTGCATGATTTCGAATTTCATCCATTCATCTCCCATGGGGTATTCTTCTGGGTCTTATATATACATAGAGAGAGAGAGAGTGAGAATTATATTGTGTTAAGTATTTAGTGTATGTGCTGGGAGATACCTTTATTATGGTCAAGTTACCACAATTGCCTTGCGTACCCACGAATAAGGCTTACAGATTTGTGTTGTTGAATGTCAAGACTAACAAACAGATTAGAAACATGCCCAGTGCTAAGGACTTTTAATTTTTATTAAATAAAAACCAGGTAAGTAGTAGTTTTTTTCTGATTATATAAGATAGGGGCAGTTGGTAAAAGTATTTTAATATTGGTACCTCTTGGCTGTGTAAATTCATTGTTTGCTTTCCGTTTTTCTTCGAACTTTTTTTTTCATTTAAAACTCTCATAAAATATTTGGCGTCTATGTATTTGGAGTGATAAGCTGTGGGATGATTCAGCATTCTCATGGTGATGACCCACAAATATCTAAAATTTTTACCGAAATTGCGGATTGAGTGCAACTGTATTTTTTATTTTTGTGTTTCTTTTTTTTTTTTTCATTTACTCTATTACCGCTGACTTATATTTCTCTGAAAATTTGCTCCAAAAAATTTGTTAAATGTCAAAAAATTACGGCATGAGATTTTATTCAACGACAGCAAGCTGCATCCATTAAAATATCATTTTTTTTAAAAACACAATTGCCGTCAACTAACAATGAAAAGCGTTATTTGATACGTTAAAGTTTTAGTCTCATCCCCTAGGTGTTTATAACAACATTTCTGAGTTATATCCTTATTTAACATCAAACCATATATTACGAAAACTCCCTTGCTTAACACGGAACGGAAATCGTTCTGTACCTCATCAAACATGGCTGCCACTTGTTTCCGGTGGCTTCACCCGTTCCCCGACGTAAGCGCTCTACGTATTTCTATCTCGTTGACGACGCCCAAATGTCCTTCGCAGTGTTGCCAATTTGGGGGGAAAGTCGCTAAATTTAGGGGATTCTATGTTGGCGTTAGCGACAAAAACAGTAGTTTGGGATTAGCGCCTTTTTTAGGGGATTTTGTTTTGTTTTAACAATTTCAGCAATTTCTTTTATTTACAGTTTTAAGCATTTTAAATACGGTTTTTGAATCAGGAGAATGTCTTCTTCACTTTCCGCAGATCTAATAGCCATAACCGTGAATTTTAAGGCTTGTAGAATGCAATACCCTTTCCTTCTCGCCTTTGTTTCCATCAGTCATAGAAAGCTTGCCGATACTCGGTGAGTTTGCTTGGGATCCCTTAGACAGCGAGTGTGGTGGTGGTGAGATGTATTACAGTGTACCCACTTGCAGAAATATTCTATCATTATACAAAACTTTTGTTTTATTCTTTGTGACGTCCAGTGGCGGCTCGTGGTGTAAAATGCTGGTGAGGCGAACGGTCTTGATGTAAATGTAAAACAGTAAAACATATGTTATTGAAAAATATATAAATTCGTATAACGTTATACGAATATATATCATCATCATCATCATCATCATCATCATTGTCAACCATTATCAATCCACTGCTGGACGAAGGTCTCCCCAAGTTTCCTCCACAACGGTCTGTCTTGTGCCAGTCTCCTCCATGTCACCCCTGCATACTTTCGAATTCCATCCACCCATCTCCCATGCGGTCTTCTTCTGGGTCTTTTCCTGTCCCTTGGAATCCAATCTAAAATTTCTGCTGTCCATCGATGATCTGTCCTTCTGGCAGTATGTCCAGCCTATTGCCATTTCAGGGATTTAACTCTGATCATGATGTCTTCCACTCTTGTCATTTTTCGGATCCACGAGTTCCTCTTCTTATCTCTCCTGGTTACACCAAGCATGCACCTCTCCATGCTTTTTTGAGTTGTCTGCAGCCTTTGTCTGTCTCTTTTAGCTAAGGTCCACGTCTCTGCACCATACGTAAGCACTGGAAGGATGCATTGATCAAACACTTTTCTTTTAAGACATAATGACATATTGCTCTTGAAAATTATGCTGTTTCTTCCAGAAAGCTCTCCAGGCAAGTTTTGTACGCCGATTAATTTCTTCATCAATGTGACCTTCACTTGATATCTGCTGTCCAAGATAAACGTACGTGTCTGTTATCTCCAGCTTTTCTCCATCAATCGATAAATCTTCATTTCTTGTAAAAGCATTGAACATCACTTTTGTCTTCTGAAAGTTCATTTTTAATCCCACTTCTTTACTCTTGTCAGCAAGTTCCTGGATCATACTCTGCAGCTCTGATGGGGTAGTTGCAAAAATGACTACGTCATCAGCAAAGCGAAGGTGGGTTAGATAATCTCCATTAATCTTTATCCCTTTGTTTTCCCAGCTCAGCGACTGAAAAACACCCTCCAACGTGGCATTAAAGAGCTGCGGAGATATGTTGTCACCTTGTCTCACTCCCTTTCCAATTTTTATGTGTGTTGTATTTTCAAACAGCCGAATCTTTGCACTTGCATTTTCATAGATATTATTAATAATATTAATGTATGCATCTTCAATACCGCAAGTTTTCAGAGCCATTGTAACTGCTGATGGTTTCACCGAATCAAAAGCTTTTTCATAATCGATAAAAGCCATGCACAATGGAAGTTCATATTCCCTCGCTCTTTCAATTAGTTCTCTCAGTACGTGGATATGATCTATTGTGCTGTAGCCACTCCTGAATCCAGCTTGTTCTCTCGGTTGAGCCATGTCCAGTGTCACCTTCAAGCGGTGTGAAAGAACTTTAGTGAAGATTTTATAAACTACTGATAGGAGGCTGATAGGTCTGTAGTTTCCGAGATCCTCAATGTCACCTTTCTTATGTAGCAGGATCATTGTAGCGGTGTTCCAATCCTCAGGAATCTTTCCTTCATTAAGGCATCGCGTGAAAATTTGGGCGAGTACTGTTTCGATTTCTCCACTTGCTTCTTGTATGATGTCTACAGTAATTCCATCTTCTCCTGGAGGTTTTCCCCGCTTCATGTTCTTGATTGCATGTGCAACTTCTGCTGGAAGGACTGGAAGAACTCTGGTACTGGTATCTTTCATGATGTCTGGAGTGCATGTATCATCCCTTTCATATAATTTGGAGTAGAAATCTTTCACTCTTGTCAAAATTTCGCCTCTATTTCTTGTTACAGAACCATCTTCTTTTCTCAGTGCCATAATCTGTTTTCTTCCCTTACTGAGATGTCCCTTTGCTATCTTTAGGCTTTGGTTGTTTTCAATTGCTTTCCTCACTAGTTCACAGTTGGATTTTCTAACGTCTTCAGTGATACTTTTTCTTACTGTCTTGCATAGCTCTATATATTCCACTTTGGAAGTCACATCTTCTTTAGTTGTCCTCATCTCTCTTCTTTTTTGCATCAACATTTTCGTGTTTCCTGATAATTTATTTACATGCAACTTGTTTTTAGACTCAGCTAATTTTGTTGCTGTTTCCATAAGAGCTTTGGTTACTTTTCTGTTAACTTCAGAGATGTCCACTTCTTCTGATGTTAGGCCTTCTAAAGCAGAGAACCTGTTCTTCAGTTCCAACTTGAAGGTATTATGGTGTTTTTTAAGGTTGGTTATGTCAATAGATTTTGTTTGTCTTATGAGCTTGCCACGTTCAAGTTTGGTGTTGAGGTGCATCTTACATCTCACCAATCTATGGTCACTACCTGTGTTGAACTTGTTTAGCACACTGCAGTCTTCTATGACGAATTTTTTGTTACACATAATAAAATCAATTTCACTTGTCGTCCCATTTGGATGTCTCCATGTCCATTTCCTGTGTGGCTTTTTCTTGAAGAAGGAGTTCAAGATGAAAAACCCTTCTGCCTCTGCAAACTCAACGAGAGTATTTCCACGCTGGTTTCTGTTGCCGTGACCGAATTTACCTACTGAAGTTTCATTCTGTTGCCGTTGCCCTGTTTTTGCATTGAAATCTCCCATGATTATCTTCAAGTGCTGCTTACCTTTATTATTTAGATGACGAATTTCCTCATAAAATTCTTCAATTTCTTCTTCAGGATGACTTGTGGTGGGTGCATAAGTTTGAATAATCTGAGCCTGGTATCTTCTCGATAGTTGGATAACGAGTCGTGCAGCTCTGTCAGAGGAACTTTCAACTTCTACCACTTTATCCTTCAGTTTCTTGTTTATTATAAATCCAACACCACTAGTTCTGCCAGTATCTGTCCCACGATAATAGAAGAGATGTCCACTTTTCAGTTCAATGAGATCTTCTCCTTTTCTCCTTACCTCACTTAGCCCGACGATGTCCCACTTGATCCTTTGTAGTTCCTCTTCCAATTCAAGAAGCCTTGAATCAGAAGATAGGGAGCGTCCGTTATAGGTAGCCAAGGTCAGCATCAAATGGCAGCCTAGTCCGGTCCTCCGGGGATTCTTAGCACCCTCTGCCTTCATGTCGCACTGGCCGCTGCCTTGGCCAGGTACATTCCAGCTGCCGGAGACTGAGGGCCAAGATTTAAGTTGTAGAGTCATTTTGGAGGTGTTTGGCCATAACTCACCACGCTGGCCAAGCGGGTTGGTTAGTGTGGGATAGCATTTCCTCTGATCCCGATGGTATAGTTATACCGCTATTGGCGGTCGTCAGAGCCCCTTTAGTGGGAACAGGATGCACCACGAGAAGGCGGGGTTGACATTTGTCAAGGAGAGGCTGTGATGTTACGCATCACCTGACCTTACATCCTCAACCATATATATATATATATATATATATGGTTGACAATGATTATGCTATATATATATATATATCATCATCATCATTGTCAACCATTATCAATCCACTGCTGGACGAAGGTCTCCCCAAGTTTCCTCCACAACGATCTGTCTTGTGCCAGTCTCCTCCATGTCACGCCCGCATATTTACGAATTTCATCCACCCATCTCCCATGTGGTCTTTTTCTGGGTCTTTTCCTGTCCCTTGGAATCCAATCTAAAATTTCTGCTGTCCATCTATGGTCTGCCCTTCTGGCAGTATGTCCAGCCCATTGCCATTTCAGGGATTTAACTCTGATCATGATGTCTTCCACTCTCGTCATTTTTCGGATCCACGAGTTTCTCTTCTTATCTCTCCTGGTTATACCAAGCATGCACCTCTCCATGCTTCTTTGAGTTGTTTGCAGCCTTTGTATGTCTCTTTTAGTTAAGGTCCACGTCTCTGCACCATACGTAAGCACTGGAAGGATGCATTGATCAAACACTTTTCTTTTAAGACATAATGGCATATTGCTCTTGAAAATTATGCTGTTTCTTCCAAAAGCTCTCCAGGTAAGTTTTGTACGCCTATTAATTTCTTCATCAATGTGACCCTCACTTGATATCTGCTGTCCAAGATAAACATACGTATCTGTTATCTCCAGTTTTTCTCCATCAATCGATAAATCTTCATTTCTTGTAAAAGCATTGAACATCACTTTTGTCTTCTGAAAGTTCATTTTTAATCCCACTTCTTTACTCTTGTCAGCAAGTTCCTGGATCATACTCTGCAGCTCTGATGGGGTAGTTGCAAAAATGACTACGTCATCAGCAAAACGAAGGTGGGTTAGATAATCTCCATTAATCTTTATCCCTTTGTTTTCCCAGTTCAGTGATTGAAAGACATTTTCCAATGTGGCATTAAAGAGCTTCGGAGATATGGTGTCACCTTGTCTCACTCCCTTTCCAATTTTTATGTGTGTTGTATTTTCAAACAGCCGAATCTTTGCACTTGCATTTTCATAGATGTTATTAATAATATTAATGTATGCATCTTCAATACCGCAGGATTTCAGAGCCGTGGTAACTGCTGATGGTTTCACCGAATCAAAGGCTTTTTCATAATCGATAAAAGCTATGCACAATGGAAGTTCATATTCCCTCGCTCTTTCAATTAGTTCTCTCAGTACGTGGATATGATCTATTGTGCTGTAGCCACTCCTGAATCCAGCTTGTTCTCTCGGTTGAGCCATGTCCAGTGTTACCTTCAAGCGGTGTGAAAGAACTTTAGTGAAGATTTTATAAACCACTGATAGGAGGCTGATAGGTCTGTAGTTCCTGAGATCCTCAATGTCACCTTTTTTAATGTAGCAGGATCATTGTAGCATTGTTCCAATCCTCAGGAATCTTCCCTTCATTAAGGCATCGAGTGAAAATTTGGGCGAGTACTGTTTCAATTTCTCCACTTGCTTCTTGTATGATGTCTATAGTAATTCCATCTTCTCCTGGAGCTTTCCCCCGCTTCATGTTCTTGATTGCATGAGCAACTTCTGCTGGGAGGACTGGAAGAACTCTGGTACCTTTCATGATGTCTGGAGTACATGTATCATCCCTTTCATATAATTTGGAGTAGAAATCTTTCACTCTTGTCAAAATTTCGCCTCTATTTCTTGTTATAGAACCATCTTCTTTTCTCAGAGCCATAATCTGTTTTCTTCCCTTACTGAGATGTCCCTTTGCTATCTTAAGGCTTTGGTTGTTTTCAATTGCTTTCCTCACTAGCTCACAGTTGAATTTCCTTACGTCTTCAGTGATACTTTTTCGTGCTGTCTTGCATAGCTCTATATATTCCACTTTGGAAGTCACATCTTCTTTAGTTGTCCTCATCTCTCTTCTTTTTTGCATCAACATTTTGGTTTTTCCTGATAATTTGTTCACATGCAACTTGTTCTTAGACCCAGCTAATTTTGTTGCTGTTTCCATAAGAGCTTTGGTTACTTTTCTGTTAACTTCCGAAATATCCACTTCTTCCGATGTTAGGCCTTCTAAAGCAGAGAATCTGTTCTTCAGTTCCAACTTGAAAGTATTATGGTGTTTTTTAAGGTTGGTTATGTCAATACATTTTGTTTGTCTTATGAGCTTGCCACGTTCCAGTTTAGTGTTGAGGTGCATCTTACATCTCACCAATCTATGGTCACTACCTGTGTTGAACTTGTTCAGCACACTGCAGTCTTCGACGACGAATTTTTTGTTACACATAATAAAATCAATTTCACTTGTCGTCCCAATTGGATGTCTCCATGTCCATTTCCTATGTGGCTTTTTCTTGAAAAAGGAGTTCAAGATGAAAAATCCTTCTGCCTCTGCAAACTCAACTAGAGTATTTCCACGCTGGTTTCTGTTGCCGTGACCGAATTTACCTACTGAAGTTTCATTCTGTTGCCGGTGCCCTATTTTTGCATTGAAATCTCCCATAATTATCTTTAAGTGCTGCTTACCTTTATTATTTAGATGACGAATTTCCTCATAAAATTCTTCAATTTCTTCTTCAGGATGACTTGTGGTGGGTGCATAAGTTTGAATAATCTGAGCCTGGTATCTTCTCGATAGTTGGATAACGAGTCGTGCAGCTCTGTCAGAGGAACTTTCAACTTTTACCACTTTATCCTTCAGTTTCTTGTTTATTATAAATCCAACACCACTAGTCCTGCCAGTATCTGTCCCACGATAATAGAAGAGATGTCCACTTTTCAGTTCAATGAGATCTGCTCCTTTTCTCCTTACCTCACTTAGCCCCACGATGTCCCACTTGATCCTTTGTAGTTCCTCTTCCAATTCAAGAAGCCTTGAATCAGAAGATAGGGAGCGTCCGTTATAGGTAGCCAAGGTCAGCATCAAATGGCAGCCTAGTCCGGTCCTCCGGGGATTCTTAGCACCCTCTGCCTTCATGTCGCACTGGCCGCTGCCTTGGCCAGGTACATTCCAGCTGCCGGAGACTGAGGGCCAAGATTTAAGTTGTAGAGTCATTTTGGAGGTGTTTGGCCATAACTCACCACGCTGGCCAAGCGGGTTGGTTAGTGTGGGATAGCATTTCCTCTGATCCCGATGGTATAGTTATACCGCTATTGGCGGTCGTCAGAGCCCCTTTAGTGGGAACAGGATGCACCACGAGAAGGCGGGGTTGACATTTGTCAAGGAGAGGCTGTGATGTTACGCATCACCTGACCTTACATCCCATATATATATATATATATATATATATATATATATATATATGGTTGACAATGATGATCATTGACAACTATTATCATTACAATATATGTATACTGTATATAATCAATATATATATCATTATCATCATTGTCAACCATTATCAATCCACTACTGGATGAAGGTCTCCCCAAGTTTCTTCCGCAATCGTATGTCTTGAGCCTATCTCCTCCATGTTACTCCGACATGCTTTCGAATTTCATCCACCCATCTCCCATGGGATCTTCTGGGGTTTTTTCGGTAACACCTAAGCTATGATTTAACTTCGGGGCTCCAGATGTCTTTCCCTGAAGAGTGGTTTGGGGTTCCTGAGTTGTTTTATTCCATGTCATTTTTGTTTAGAACCATGAAAGTGGGTTACTTCTGGTTAATTCTATGTTTATTTCTACTACGTATGATTCCTGCAGCAAGGTGCAGTGTTGACGTGGTCTAATTACAACATGAGTGTGCTTTTTTACTTCTTTTTACTGATAAATGTATAACATCAACCATTATCAACCCACTGCTGGATGAAGGCTTCCCCAAGTTTCTTCCACAGCTGTCTGTCTTGAGCCTGTCTCCTTCGTGTCACTCCTGCATGATTTCGAATTTCATCCATTCATCTCCCATGGGGTATTCTTCTGGGTCTTATATATACATAGAGAGAGAGAGAGTGAGAATTATATTGTGTTAAGTATTTAGTGTATGTGCTGGGAGATACCTTTATTATGGTCAAGTTACCACAATTGCCTTGCGTACCCACGAATAAGGCTTACAGATTTGTGTTGTTGAATGTCAAGACTAACAAACAGATTAGAAACATGCCCAGTGCTAAGGACTTTTAATTTTTATTAAATAAAAACCAGGTAAGTAGTAGTTTTTTTCTGATTATATAAGATAGGGGCAGTTGGTAAAAGTATTTTAATATTGGTACCTCTTGGCTGTGTAAATTCATTGTTTGCTTTCCGTTTTTCTTCGAACTTTTTTTTTTCATTTAAAACTCTCATAAAATATTTGGCGTCTATGTATTTGGAGTGATAAGCTGTGGGATGATTCAGCATTCTCATGGTGATGACCCACAAATATCTAAAATTTTTACCGAAATTGCGGATTGAGTGCAACTGTATTTTTTATTTTTGTGTTTCTTTTTTTTTTTTTCATTTACTCTATTACCGCTGACTTATATTTCTCTGAAAATTTGCTCCAAAAAATTTGTTAAATGTCAAAAAATTACGGCATGAGATTTTATTCAACGACAGCAAGCTGCATCCATTAAAATATCATTTTTTTTAAAAACACAATTGCCGTCAACTAACAATGAAAAGCGTTATTTGATACGTTAAAGTTTTAGTCTCATCCCCTAGGTGTTTATAACAACATTTCTGAGTTATATCCTTATTTAACATCAAACCATATATTACGAAAACTCCCTTGCTTAACACGGAACGGAAATCGTTCTGTACCTCATCAAACATGGCTGCCACTTGTTTCCGGTGGCTTCACCCGTTCCCCGACGTAAGCGCTCTACGTATTTCTATCTCGTTGACGACGCCCAAATGTCCTTCGCAGTGTTGCCAATTTGGGGGGAAAGTCGCTAAATTTAGGGGATTCTATGTTGGCGTTAGCGACAAAAACAGTAGTTTGGGATTAGCGCCTTTTTTAGGGGATTTTGTTTTGTTTTAACAATTTCAGCAATTTCTTTTATTTACAGTTTTAAGCATTTTAAATACGGTTTTTGAATCAGGAGAATGTCTTCTTCACTTTCCGCAAATCTAATAGCCATAACCGTGAATTTTAAGGCTTGTAGAATGCAATACCCTTTCCTTCTCGCCTTTGTTTCCATCAGTCATAGAAAGCTTGCCGATACTCGGTGAGTTTGCTTGGGATCCCTTAGACAGCGAGTGTGGTGGTGGTGAGATGTATTACAGTGTACCCACTTGCAGAAATATTCTATCATTATACAAAACTTTTGTTTTATTCTTTGTGACGTCCAGTGGCGGCTCGTGGTGTAAAATGCTGGTGAGGCGAACGGTCTTGATGTAAATGTAAAACAGTAAAACATATGTTATTGAAAAATATATAAATTCGTATAACGTTATACGAATATATCATCATCATCATCATCATCATGATCATTGTCAACCATTATCAATCCACTGCTGGACGAAGGTCTCCCCAAGTTTCCTCCACAACGGTCTGTCTTGTGCCAGTCTCCTCCATGTCACCCCTGCATACTTTCGAATTCCATCCACCCATCTCCCATGCGGTCTTCTTCTGGGTCTTTTCCTGTCCCTTGGAATCCAATCTAAAATTTCTGCTGTCCATCGATGATCTGTCCTTCTGGCAGTATGTCCAGCCTATTGCCATTTCAGGGATTTAACTCTGATCATGATGTCTTCCACTCTTGTCATTTTTCGGATCCACGAGTTCCTCTTCTTATCTCTCCTGGTTACACCAAGCATGCACCTCTCCATGCTTTTTTGAGTTGTCTGCAGCCTTTGTCTGTCTCTTTTAGCTAAGGTCCACGTCTCTGCACCATACGTAAGCACTGGAAGGATGCATTGATCAAACACTTTTCTTTTAAGACATAATGACATATTGCTCTTGAAAATTATGCTGTTTCTTCCAGAAAGCTCTCCAGGCAAGTTTTGTACGCCGATTAATTTCTTCATCAATGTGACCTTCACTTGATATCTGCTGTCCAAGATAAACGTACGTGTCTGTTATCTCCAGCTTTTCTCCATCAATCGATAAATCTTCATTTCTTGTAAAAGCATTGAACATCACTTTTGTCTTCTGAAAGTTCATTTTTAATCTCACTTCTTTACTCTTGTCAGCAAGTTCCTGGATCATACTCTGCAGCTCTGATGGGGTAGTTGCAAAAATGACTACGTCATCAGCAAAGCGAAGGTGGGTTAGATAATCTCCATTAATCTTTATCCCTTTGTTTTCCCAGCTCAGCGACTGAAAAACACCCTCCAACGTGGCATTAAAGAGCTGCGGAGATATGTTGTCACCTTGTCTCACTCCCTTTCCAATTTTTATGTGTGTTGTATTTTCAAACAGCCGAATCTTTGCACTTGCATTTTCATAGATATTATTAATAATATTAATGTATGCATCTTCAATACCGCAAGTTTTCAGAGCCATTGTAACTGCTGATGGTTTCACCGAATCAAAAGCTTTTTCATAATCGATAAAAGCCATGCACAATGGAAGTTCATATTCCCTCGCTCTTTCAATTAGTTCTCTCAGTACGTGGATATGATCTATTGTGCTGTAGCCACTCCTGAATCCAGCTTGTTCTCTCGGTTGAGCCATGTCCAGTGTCACCTTCAAGCGGTGTGAAAGAACTTTAGTGAAGATTTTATAAACTACTGATAGGAGGCTGATAGGTCTGTAGTTTCCGAGATCCTCAATGTCACCTTTCTTATGTAGCAGGATCATTGTAGCGGTGTTCCAATCCTCAGGAATCTTTCCTTCATTAAGGCATCGAGTGAAAATTTGGGCGAGTACTGTTTCGATTTCTCCACTTGCTTCTTGTATGATGTCTACAGTAATTCCATCTTCTCCTGGAGGTTTTCCCCGCTTCATGTTCTTGATTGCATGTGCAACTTCTGCTGGAAGGACTGGAAGAACTCTGGTACTGGTATCTTTCATGATGTCTGGAGTGCATGTATCATCCCTTTCATATAATTTGGAGTAGAAATCTTGCACTCTTGTCAAAATTTCGCCTCTATTTCTTGTTACAGAACCATCTTCTTTTCTCAGTGCCATAATCTGTTTTCTTCCCTTACTGAGATGTCCCTTTGCTATCTTTAGGCTTTGGTTGTTTTCAATTGCTTTCCTCACTAGTTCACAGTTGGATTTTCTTACGTCTTCAGTGATACTTTTTCGTACTGTCTTGCATAGCTCTATATATTCCACTTTGGAAGTCACATCTTCTTTAGTTGTCCTCATCTCTCTTCTTTTTTGCATCAACATTTTCGTGTTTCCTGATAATTTATTTACATGCAACTTGTTCTTAGACTCAGCTAATTTTGTTGCTGTTTCCATAAGAGCTTTGGTTTTACTTTTCTGTTAACTTCAGAGATGTCCACTTCTTCTGATGTTAGGCCTTCTAAAGCAGAGAACCTGTTCTTCAGTTCCAACTTGAAGGTATTATGGTGTTTTTTAAGGTTGGTTATGTCAATAGATTTTGTTTGTCTTATGAGCTTGCCACGTTCAAGTTTGGTGTTGAGGTGCATCTTACATCTCACCAATCTATGGTCACTACCTGTGTTGAACTTGTTTAGCACACTGCAGTCTTCTATGACGAATTTTTTGTTACACATAATAAAATCAATTTCACTTGTCGTCCCATTTGGATGTCTCCATGTCCATTTCCTGTGTGGCTTTTTCTTGAAGAAGGAGTTCAAGATGAAAAACCCTTCTGCCTCTGCAAACTCAACGAGAGTATTTCCACGCTGGTTTCTGTTGCCGTGACCGAATTTACCTACTGAAGTTTCATTCTGTTGCCGTTGCCCTGTTTTTGCATTGAAATCTCCCATGATTATCTTCAAGTGCTGCTTACCTTTATTATTTAGATGACAAATTTCCTCATAAAATTCTTCAATTTCTTCTTCAGGATGACTTGTGGTGGGTGCATAAGTTTGAATAATCTGAGCCTGGTATCTTTTCGAGAGTTAGATAACAAGTCGTGCAGCTCTGTCAGAAGAACTTTCAACTTCTACAACTTTATCCTTCAGTTTCTGGTTTATTATAAATCCAACACCACTAGTTCTGCCAGTATCTGTCCCACGATAGTAGAAGAGATGTCCACTTTTCAGTTCGATGAGATCTCCTTTTCTCCTTACCTCACTTAACCCCACGATGTCCCACTTGATCCTTTGTAGTTCCTCTTCCAATTCAAGAAGCTTTGAATCAGAAGATAGGGAGCGTCCGTTATACGTAGCCAAGGTCAGCATCAGATGGCAGCCTAGTCCGGTCCTCCGGGGATTCTTAGCACCCTCTGCCTTCATGTCGCACTGGCCGCTGCCTTGGCCAGGTACATTCCAGCTGCCGGAGACTGAGGGCCAAGATTTAAGTTGTGGAATCATTTTGGAGGGGTTTGGCCATAACTCACCACGCTGGCCAAGCGGGTTGGTGAGTGTGGGATAGAATTTCCTCTAATCCCGATGGTATAGTTATACCGCTATTGGCGGTCGTCAGAGCCCCTTTAGTGGGAACAGGATGCACCACGAGAAGGCGGGGTTGACATTTGTCAAGGAGAGGCTGTGATGTTACGCATCACCTGACCTTACATCCTATATATATATATATATATATATATATATATATATCAGTGGCGTAGCCGGGGGTCGTAGTGTGCACCCCCCTTATTAGGCGAGACAGTTAGCTTTTTCTAAGTACGTTTTATAGATAATTTCCCTATTTAAATTCATTGATTTTTATATAACTCGGAAAGCAATGTAATTTCTTGATAATAGAAGAGAAAGTAAAGCAAAGCGGCCAAAGAAGTTGCTTTATTAAATTTTTATTAAAACAACTATAATTTATTGCATTTTCTTCATTTTATTAAATTAGCTTCATTTTGTATTAATATTCAAGATGTGCGTACGTACCAATAGGAAAATATTTGTCGAAGCGCCCCCCCCCCAAAAAAAAAATTGTTATATGTACTTATACACAGTTATACAGCAGAAGTGCAGAACCTCCCATCCCCCCTTCAAAAAGTTTCATGTCAAAGGCAGTATCACCCATTGGATATCTTTGAAGTCCTGGGTTCGAGTCGGCTGAATCATTAAAATCTGCTGAGATTCGGAAGTCTCGTTAAGCCATCAATGTCCAGGGTAGGCGGCGCCTTGTTATTAACAGCTGTAAACCCCATCCCTTAGGGCTCCATCCAATGCCCTTTAGCCCTTATATACAACTATTATTCAACAGTAATGGAATAAAATTATAGAAATATATGAAACACGGCGTGGGGAGTCTTTCTTCACGAAAAAATCCAAAAGTTTTAGAGGAAAAATGTACATATACTTCTCTCTATATATGTGTGTGTGTAATATATGCTACTTTTGCAACAATAATTTTATGAAAACAATTAGTCGATAATTTTACAACAAAGAAAGAAATATTTCACCAGTATTCTTTTATGTAATACACTTGAGCGAAAATACGCAATTTGCGCGGTTTCTTTAGCTAGTCAATGCGTCACTCACATCCCAACGCCAGTCGGAGATCCACTTCTTAAAACATTCAAAGTAAATCATTTGAATAGAATTTTTTTTCTCACGAAGTGTTTCTTGAGCTTGAATAAAAGTCACAGTTTGATTGGCATATTAGTGAAGGTGCATTTAGCACGGGTCACAAACTGAAGTCCAGGCTCGTGATAACTATGTACAGGAGAAGTCAAGCTAAGGAAGCACATTTCTATGTAAAAAAAGTATTAAATAATTTAAACCTGGAATTAAAAACAGAGGAATACGATATTAATTTGCTTTGGTCTCGAACAGAATGCTTTCAGTTTATGTTTTATAAATAAGTTCAATTCTGCGATCCTTTTTGGCTGCAAATTTGTCTATGATCAGATCATAAAATGGTTGAGCGGACATTAGATGGTTCAGCAATTCTTTCTCGATTGAAATTTTAGCGAGTGAAGACAAACGATCTTGTGCCGTTGTATTACGGAGGTAAGTCTTAATTCTCTTCAAACAAGAAAAAACTCCTTTCAGCAGAAGAATTTGTTGACGCCAGTGTCAATACAAGAGAAAATAATTTGTAGGCTTCTGGTAACATATCTTTCAGCTCGTTTTCTTTCATTGTTTTCAAGGTTTTCTGAAAACTGAGTTCCCTGAAGTTGTGATCATTATATAAAAAATCTAATTCGTTTTTTATTCGTTGTGTGTCTTGTAAAATGTTTGGATAAATTTTTTTGAGAGTGTTAAGGGCACTGGATGGAAATGACTCTGAATAACTATGGTATTTTGAGCTGTCAACTAGCTGCAGAAACTCGAGCTTTCCCATATCTTCAAATCTGGTATTTATTTGGACTTTTATATATTCATGAATACACACCATTAAATCATTCTGTATCGTTTTAGATTGTCCAGAAAATAAGCGTCGTATTTCTTCAAAATGTGCTTTTAATTCTGGGGTGCTCCTACGAAGTAACATTTGGAACATTTCCTTGAAATTACCTTTATTTAATGAGGAAATAGATTCATCATGTCCTCGAAAAGGCAGTTCTTGCTTGCTTAGAACGACAACTAAATCGATTATATGTTCCATAAAAAGCCTATTTAGTCTGACCTTTTCATTAAACTTGACTTTATGAAGAGCAGCATTTTCTTTGAGCATATCAGGAATAGTGTTTGTTTTTTTCCATTCGTTTTAGACCTACGTGGTTAGTTCTATGCTCTTTAGAGCTTTCGTGCAATTTTGCACTACGAGAAAAGTTTTTTAGATCAAAATAACCCGTTGTATTCCACACATTTTTCTTATTGCTCAAAAATAAACATGGACAGCAAAAGAGAGTTTGCTTGTAATAGCTACCAGAAAGCCAGGGGAAAATCTCGTACCATGATTTATTGAAAAACCTAAAAAACGATTTGCCGCACTTCTTATCTTTAGATATTGAACTTATTATAGGTGTCGGTCTACCAGATATGAAAACATCCCTTTTATCATAATCTTTCCAGTGTTTAAAAGGAATTTCTTCCAGAACACAAATCACGTCGTTTGTTGGGCCATTCATATTTTCCAACCAAAATCAAAATAAGCTGTTTAGTAACAATAACAAAATAAAAAAAGAAAAACTCAACATTACTATGAACTAGCAAACACCCGCAGAAGAGAGGATTGAAAACACACTAAAAAAAGTTAGACTCAAATACACTCTGACGAATAGTTAAAGCTACGTAGAAATAATCGTACTCCAAAGCGTATAGAGGCGAACGGCGTCATCACCTGTGAAACCACTTTTCACAAAGGTCATCTGCTCATTTTCCCGCGCCCATTGGATACACAATCCTTGGGTTCTCCAATAACAGCGGAGATGCGATTCCAGTTTAAGCGAAATGGAGGGTCGCCTCAGAAATGTCCTTTCTCTTACTGTAAGTCCGGCACCTCTTTAGGTAGACCTCGGACCGTGGGGGTGGGGGGTTCACTCTGTAGGGCTCTTCTCTGATCCCCAGTTCCCAAAACCGGCTTCTCATCGAGACGATTCAGCCGGTCGCCTCTAAGCGCTTAAAACATGCAGCTGCTTTGCAAAAATAATGATTCATTCCTCTTCTCGAATGTCTTTCTTTAACCTAATTCATGAATCACAATGTGAATTTCAGTGTTTCATTTATCCTGCAAAGTTCTTATATCTTTGTTACTGACAGAAGGGTTTTTTTCTTTCACTTCTCATTCTGCGTAATTTCAGGTGAGGCGGCACCTCATTTGCCTCATCTGACGGGCCGCCATTGGTGACGTCCTGGGGTCATGGCCTGGAGTCGTTGGGATAGAAATAACGTCATTAGAAAATTTGTAGTTGCTTACGTCATTAGAAAATTGTAGTCCGCTCACGTACTGAAGTTAGAAATTATGATTGTATAAATTGTTTATATTGTAAAGGAAATTGTTGTGTATTTTATTTGTATAAATTATAATTTATCAAGTGAGTTATGATTGAGGATCTGAGAGTGGAAGATTCTTATATGCAAAAATGTACCGGAGCTGATTCCCTCGTAGTGGAGTGACCTGATTGGAGCTCAGGATCTCTTGGCACTGTATATTTGCGATTTTTTGCTTCTCGTGGCTGCTGCTGCTGGTTCCTTTTTTAAATGATCATTGCACATTTGCTCTGTGTAATCTGCAGGGGCAGAAGTTGTTTTCCGTTCTGCTATGCTGTGAGGATTCGGAACCTTTATCTGATTGTTCCTGAGTATCAGAAATAACGAAGTTGTTTCCGTTCTGCTATGCTGCCAGGATTCGGAACATTTATCTGATTGTTCCTGTGTATCAGAAGTAGTGAAGTTGCTTTCCGGTCTGCCATGCTGTAAAGACCCAGACCCTTTATCTGATTGTTCCTGTGTATCAGAAGTAGTGAAGTTATCGTGCGTTCTGCTAGTGAAGTTGCTTTCCGGTCTACCATGCTGCAAAGGCTCAGACCCTTTATCTGATTGTTCCTGTGTATCAGGAGTACCGAAGTTGCCGTGCGTTCTGCTAGTGAAGTTGCTTTCCGGTCTGCCATGCTGCAAAGACTCAGACCCTTTACCTGATTGTTCCTGAGTATCAGAAGTAGTCAGGTTGCTTCCGTTCTGCTATGCTGCCTGGATTCCGAACCTGATTGTTCTTGGGTGTCGGAGGCCGTGAGATTGCTTCCATTCTACCATGCTGCTGGGACTCTGAACCTTTACCTGAGTGTTCTTGAGTATTAGAAGTAACAAAGTTGCTTCCGTTCTGCTATGCTGCAAAGACTCTGAATTTATACCATTAGATCTCAGTACGTGAGTGTAAAAGTTTTTTTCCTTTTTGTTTAATTAATAGTTGCTGGCAGAGTTTACGTAGGGCCGTAGCATAATTGAAAGTCATTTGAAATTAGTGTATTCTCATGGGGTTTAAATAGTTGGTGTTACTGGAATTGTATTGCCGGTTTTGTGTGATAAAATAATTGAAGCAAATAGAGTGAACATTTACAGTATGTTGGAATTTAACTTCCGTTTAATGTGTTCTGAAATAATTGATTTGTATTGGTATTAAAATTATTGAATGATAAAAGGGGTTTAGCAGAGTAAAATGTGTATGAATTGTCATTTGTTTTTGTAAGATTATTTCAAAATCTGTCCACATCACTTAACGTCCTAGTCCAGGGTTCGGATCCAGAGAGAGACACATTACCGAGATAGTTAGCTGGGCACAGTAAATTTTGGTGAGGAAGAAATGGATAGGAGCGTTGCATAAATGGCGCCCAACGTGAGGCTCGAAATTGTAAAATTTTGTTTGTTTGTTTTGTATCATAGTTGAAAATGTTTTTTTTTGTTCTGCCAGTTGTTTATGATGTATTACTGTGTAGTATTTTTTTTATTGACTCCCGGCTGTGACTCCGAGGTGAGAAGTACCAAAAAATTTTTCAGTAATATTTTTTTCTTTCAGGGGATAGGGAAAAAAACCATGGTTGTTTTCACGTTGTGGGAAATTCTCCCTTATATGTTGTTGGGACTAGTGTTGTGCGTGTGTGCTTGTCATTACCATTTCCAGGTGGTACAGCAAGTTTCGATCTTCAGTCTGAAATTCAGAATTTGAGAGGGACATGGGATAGTCCAAAGCGTGAGAGGGAATTTCCTGCTCCAGAACTAAGGGAGAGTGGGTTTGGTCCCACTCGAGGTAGGGGTACGTCGTTCGGAATGGGTTCGGAGGGACGGTTTTCTCGTAGTAGTGACCGAATTTTCATTAAAGCAAGGTTTAGTGGTAAACCCACCGAGAATGTTCACATGTTTCTTCAGGAGCTGGGAATCGAATCTGAGGCATTGCAGGTCGCCGACGAAGAAAGATTACATTTGGCACCTGCATGTTTACAGGAGAGTGCTCGGTGTTGGTGGGAGCATGTGAGACTTGGCCATGTCAATCTTTTATGGGAGGAATTTCAAAACATGATAGTGAAACAGTATACCCCTATCATACTCAAGGTGCCGTGGTTCGAGAGTTATTCTCCCTAGAGTACCGGGAAGGTGGTGATATCGAGGCGTTCGTCTGGAAATTTCGAGCACTATTTTTGATTTGGCAACGACAGGCATCTGAACAGGAAATAGTGAAGTTGTTGATAGAACAACTTCCTTTGACTTTGAGAGTAATTTTCGTTCCCCAGGTAAATTATTCCTTGTTGGACATAGTTGCCTTTGTTAAAAGGATACAGGTGACACGGGTTCAGCCTAGAACTCTGGTGGAGACTAAGATGACCGGTGGAAGAGTCAGAGACGAAAGAACTCAAGATTCTTCTTTTGGGAATAGAGTAATCAGGTGTTTTGAATGTAGAGAATTAGGACACATCAGGAGTCGTTGTCCTTTAAAACAGTCGGGAAACGGACGAAAGGGGTCATGAATGTGTTTTGTGACCCCGGGAAGGATCGTTCTTGCATACAGCCCCCTTCGGATTTTTTTCTGTACCAGAACGTGATTCTGAATGGCAGGGTTTGTCAGGGCTACCTAGATCTGGAAGATCCTTAATTAGTGAAACAATACAGAGGGTGGTTCTTCCAAGGGGATTGAAACGGTCAAAGAGACCCGATCTCATTACGGCAAATAGCAGTAGGTTTAGGCCTATCGGAACCACTGAGGTGGAGATGGAAATTCTGGGTCATAGGATGAGACATGAATTTGTTGTTCTCCCCGGTCTCGCTTTCGATGTGATTGTGGGGCTAGATGTCATGACCCGGATTTCTTTAAAAATAGATTTGGGAGCCCACCAGTTGAATGTAGGTCCTGTTCCGTATAAGGGAAAAGTGAACAGAGAAGCCATGGAGACCCTGGTGGACCAGGCGAAGGTGTCAGAGTTACAGAGGGAACAGCTGAAGGAAGTCATGGAGGAGTTCTCTGATTTATTCAGAGATAAAGTATGACAAACTTCTCTGGTTCAGCATTCGATTGCTGTTAGTGTTCCACATCCGATTTACAAAAATCCTTACACTTTGAGTTATGAAAAACATAGGGAAGCTGAAAAGCATGTTTAGGAGATGTTGCGGGAAGGTATCATTGAGCGTGCCAATTCTGCCTGGTGTTCCCCTATAGTAATGGTTCGGAAGAAAGGTGAAGAAGCAACATGGAGATTTTGTATAGACTACCGTGGGGTTAATAGTGTAACCCAAAATGATCGCTTCCCTTTGCCCACCATAGCTAGCTTATTCCAGCGAATTGGGGGAACGTCTAAGTATCTGACTACTTTAGATCTGCGTAGCGGATATCGGCAGATTTGGTTAAACCCAACTGATCGGCCGAAAACTGCTTTCATCCTTGGGAATGAAATGTATCAGTTTAGGGTTATGCCATTCGGCCTTAAAACTGCACCTGCTACTTTCCAAAGAATGATGTCCTGTGTTCTTAGAGAGGTGTTGGGAACCTGATGTGAGGTCTATTTGGATGATGTGATCATACATTCAGTCACTTTTGAACAGCATGTGCAGGATTTGTACAGGGTTTTTTCTTTGCTTAAAGAGGCTGGGTTGACATTGAATCCCGAAAAGTGTCATTTGTGTCAAAACGAATTGACTTATTTGGGACACAAGTTGTGAGATGGGAAAATCAGTACTCTGCCCGAGAAGATACAAGGCAGTTCAGGATTCCCCAGCTCCAAAGGGACTGAAACAACTTCATCAGTTTCTGGGGCTTTGTGGGTGGTATGCTAGATATGTTGACAATTTTACCTTCACTGCTAAACCATTGTACGAGTTGTTGGAAAAGAAGGTCAAATGGAAATGGGATTCTTATTGTCAAGAGGCCTTTGAACAGTTAAAAAGTAAATTATGTCAAGCTCCTGTACTAGGACTGCCCATCGCAGGTTTAAGTTTGAGATTGTATACAGATGCTTCGTCTGCGGGTATTGGTGCAGTAATTCATCAGGTAGTTCCTGAGGGGAAGGAAGAGCCAATAGCTTACATTAGTCGAACTTTGAATGAAGCAGAAAAAAAGTATAGTTTCTGAGCGGGAATGTTTAGCTGTGGTATGGGCCTGTCAAAAATTAGAACGGTACTTCTCAGGGTCAGTTACAGTGATTACTGACCATAAGTCTTTGGTTTGTTTGCAAACAGCTGGTGGTTTGAAAGGAATGTTGCGTAGATGGATGTTGCAGCTGCAAGAATTTAATTTGCAATGGGAGCATAAAGAGGGGGCAAACTTCAAGTACCAGATGCCTTGTCCCGAAATTGTCAAACTTTTTCTGAGGACAATTTACTTCAGAAGCTATGGTATGTGTGTGAGGGGGTGACCAGAGATGATATAGTTAGGGAACAGCTGTTGGATTCAGAGCTGGGATTGTGTTACCAGTATTTGAGTGACGGAATTTTGGGAGCCGACTCTGGAAATCTGGCCAGAGTGCAGGGTCAGTCTCGGGATTTTGTCCTCAAAGACCAATTGCTGTGGTATATAGCCTAGGGTCCTCCCAGGATATACATTCCTGAGAAGCTTCGTGAAAAGGTGATGCGGGAATTTCATGCTAGTCCAGTTGCAGGGCATCTGGGAATTAGAAAAACCACCAAGAAGTGTAGGGAAAGAGTTTACTGGCCTTGTCAAAATAATTGCATGAAGTTTTTTGTGTGTTCTTGTGGAGTGTGAACTCCACAAGTACTCCCAGAACCGACCAGCAGGTTTGCTTCAAAATATATCCTGTGTGGCACCATTCTAGTTGGTAGGGATTGACCTATTGGGTCCATTGCCCAGAAGCACTAAAGGCAATGTTTATTTGTTGGTGGTAGTGGACTACTATTCCAAATGGGCTGAACTTTTGCCCTTGAGAAATTCAAAAACGTCCACTGTCACCCGATCCTTACAGAATGAGGTTTTCTCACGGTATGGCTTTCCAAAACGCATGTTGTCTGATAATGGGCCACAGTTTGTGTCTACCCTTATGGAAGAGATGTCCAGAATGATGGGAATTATCCTCAATCTAATCTGGCTGAGAGGGTGAATCGGACCCTAATTCCCATGATTTCCTGTTACCTACAAGGTAAACACGGGAGATGGGATGAGTACATCTCCCTGTTTGCATTAGCAATGCGTTAAGTCTGGCAGGAAACCACGGGGAAGACGCCTGCAAAGTTATTTTTGGGTAGAGAAATCGCTCTTCCATGGGACAAGGCCATGCAGGGGAATTTCTGGAAGGTGTCAGAAGACTTGGAAAAGTTAGCCGAGCAAGTAAAAGTAAGGGTTCGGCAGCAACAACAACGACAGAAACGACATTACGATAGGAATCGGCAGGATTTGAAGTTCAAATTGGGGATTAGGTATTTCTTCGTACTCATCCTTTGTCTAGTGCTGATAGTCATCAGATTTCAAAATTTATGCCACGGTGGAAAGGTCCCTACCGGAGAATTTATGTATTGTCTCCTTTAGTCTACGAGTTGCAGACAGAGACTGGAGAAAGAGTAGGCTTCCATAATGTGTGTAACTTAAAGAAGTATGTGGCTACAGGGAATAGTGATCCAACAGAGCTGACGGTGTCAAGGCATAGAGTAGTGGATAATTCAGTAATTGAATTTGATCTCCAGGAAGTTAGTGGTGAGATGGAAATACGACAGGAGTTGGATCGATCACAGATTGTTGACCAGGAGGATACAGTAAGGGAAACAATTGGAGCAGA
The DNA here is from genome assembly GCA_039090855.1 of Macrothele yani. Taxonomy (NCBI): domain Eukaryota; kingdom Metazoa; phylum Arthropoda; class Arachnida; order Araneae; family Macrothelidae; genus Macrothele; species Macrothele yani. Next base: position 73,380,110 of record CM077001.1, read on the forward strand.
CACAGGTTAAAGTGGTACAGAGTCTGCCCTCCAGGGTTTTACGAAGACAAACCAAGGTGAATTCTAGGAAATTGGCGGGGTTACGTAAGTAAAAAAAAAAATTCTGTTCCTCTCAGTCTTGGAGGTTCGGTGGGTGCCCTTCGGAAGCAGGTGGCGTAAATCTCGAGAATCAACCTCAGAAGGTACATTTACGGAGCAGCTCGGACGGGATAGAAAGACAAAATTATTTAATTTATTTTTTTCCCTTCGATTTTATCTTAAGTAAATTCGTGCAGTAAGGAAGGGGGTGTGACGTCCTGGGGTCATGGCCTGGAGTCGTTGGGATAGAAATTACGTCTTTAGAAAATTTGTAGTTGCTTACGACATTAGAAAATTGTAGTCGCTCACGTACTGAAGTTAGAAATTATGATTGTATAAATTGTTTATATTGTAAAGGAAATTGTTGTGTATTTTATTTGTATAAATTAGAATTTTTTAAGTGAGTTATGATTGAGGATCTGAGAGTGGAAGATTCTTATATGCAAAAATGTACCGGAGCTGATTCCCCTCGTAGTGGAGTGACCTGATTGGAGCTCAGGATCTCTTGGCACTGTATATTTGCGATTTTTTGCTTCTCGTGGCTGCTGCTGCTGGTTCCTTTTTTAAATGATCATTGCACATTTGCTCTGTGTAATCTGCAGGGGCAGAAGTTGTTTTCCGTTCTGCTATGCTGTGAGGATTCGGAACCTTTATCTGATTGTTCCTGAGTATCAGAAATAACGAAGTTGTTTCCGTTCTGCTATGCTGCCAGGATTCGGAACATTTATCTGATTGTTCCTGTGTATCAGAAGTAGTGAAGTTGCTTTCCGGTCTGCCATGCTGTAAAGACCCAGACCCTTTATCTGATTGTTCCTGTGTATCAGAAGTAGTGAAGTTACCGTGCGTTCTGCTAGTGAAGTTGCTTTCCGGTCTACCATGCTGCAAAGCCTCAGACCCTTTACCTGATTGTTCCTGAGTATCAGTAGTAGTCAAGTTGCTTCCGTTATGCTATGCTGCCAGGATTCGGAACCTGATTGTTCTTGGGTGTCGGAGGCCGTGAGATTGCTTCCATTCTACCATGCTGCTGGGACTCTGAACCTTTACCCGAGTGTTCTTGAGTATTAGAAGTAACAAAGTTGCTTCCGTTCTGCTATGCTGCAAAGACTCTGAATTTATACCATTAGATCTCAGTACGTGAGTGTAAAAGTTTGTTTCCTTTTTGTTTAATTAATAGTTGCTGGCAGAGTTTACGTAGGGCCGTAGCATAATTGAAAGTCATTTGAAATTAGTGTATTCTCATGGGGTTTAAATAGTTGGTGTTACTGGAATTGTATTGCCGGTTTTGTGTGATAAAATAATTGAAGCAAATAGAGTGAACATTTACAGTATGTTGGAATTTAACTTTTTTTTTTTTTGATTGGAGGTTTAACGACCACCGTGAGCAACTGAATGGGCCATAAGCAGTCGCCCGTCCCTAATTTAGAATCACTGGTTCCAGAGAAGGGAGAGAGCCAGTGCCGTAAGACAAACACAACATCCATGCCTGACCGGGATTCGAACCCGGACCCCTTACGGACGAATGATCATAGGCCAGCGCCTTAGACGACTGCGCCACCGGGGCGGCGAATTTAACTTCAGTTTAATGTGTTCTGAAATAATTTATTGATTTGTATTGGTACTAAAATTATTGAATGATAAAAGAGGTTTAGCAGAGTAAAATGTGTATGAATTGTCATTTGTTTTTGTAAGATTATTTCAAAATCTGTCCACATCACTTAACGTCCTAGTCCAGGGTTCGGATCCAGAGAGAGACAGATTACCGAGATAGTTAGCTGGGCACAGTAAATTTTGGTGGGGAAGAAATGGCTAGGAGCGTTGCATCTTTATTAAAGCATAAGTTTTGTTTAATATAAATCAAAGTAACAGTAACACGTAACTGGATAAAACGTTTGCTTTTGCAAGAAATTTCATCTTCAACGCTATAATTTATTGGTTCACCATGCTTTACATTAAGTATTTTTACCTGGCCTTCTTAGCCATTTAAAACTTGTTTCTGTATATCCCCTCCCCCTAAGTCTGTGTACAATTGAAGCCACAATACCATTCTCCCGAGTTGGGTTCGGGCCCGAATCTCGGTGAGGCATGAATGTTGTTTGTTTTTCAGCACTGGTTCTCTTCCTTCCCTGGGAACAGTAGACTTAAATTAGAGATGGATGACTTCTTACATCCTATCGTGTTGCTCATGCTGTTCGTTATCCCCCACCCAGCCATATTAAGTAACAAAGGCGTCACATTCACTTTTTTTACATTATTATTATTAATTTAAAGTATCAAAGCCGCCCATTAATTTAAGTATCAAAGGTGACGCAGTGGTCTAAGCGAAGGCCTCTGATCATTCGTCCGAAAGGGGGCACGGATATAACGTTAGACGCTATAGCACGGGTTCGAATCCCGGTGAGGCATGGATGTTGTGTTTGTCTTGTGGCACTGGCCTTCTCCCTTTCCTGGAAACAGTGACCCTAAATAGGGACGGGCGACTGCTTGTAGCCCATTAAGTTGCTCACGGTGGTCGTTAAACCTAAAATAAAAAAAAATAAAAAAAAGTTATCAAATAGATAATAGTAATAGCCATGTGTCATTTAATTTTAAATGACGCACAGATAAGTACAAAAATTTAACATAATGAAAAAAATCTGATTTTTAGGGACTTTTTTCCACTTTTTGGATACATTTTATGGCTAATTTGGAGACTTTCGGAATGAGTGGGTTGGCACTTGGCAACACTGGTCTTTCGTCGCAAACTGCTGTAAGTGAACTACAGACGCTAGTGTGAACAACGATGAACGAGCTACGACCGTTTGCTCAAGGCTGAACTGGATCCTATCAGGCTGTAACATTACCGTCGAAGACAATCGACTTTTGGTGATTAGCCAGTGGGCGTTAGGGACGATTTCAGCCATGAGGTGTTTATACCTTGGCACTGCGTCCCAAGGTATAAACACCTCAGTATCTGCATTGTTTGAATTGCGGGATTGTGTATGTTCGTCGTTTTTTCTTGTTTCTTTTAAAAAACTTACTAGTTTTAAAACCAAACTGTTGTTTTCAAAACAAAATTCAACCCATTTTTAAAATGGTTTGCTGCTGTGTGCCGATGTGCACATCTTCTAAAAAGAAAAACGTGGGATTTTCATTCCATGAGTTTCCCTCAAATCAGAACCTAAAGCAACTGTTGCTGAAAGAAATATCTCGTCAGGATTTTGCTCCAAATGACAAGTTACCTTCAACTGTTGTTTGTGGTAAGCATTTTAATTCTGATAACTACGTACCTAATTCAATTTTAGAGAAAAACCTCAGTTATATAAACTCATATTAAGTAAAATAGTAGGTAAATGTGTAGATTTGCGTTTTAAATTATTTCGTCGGAAAAATATTAGTACCTGGGAAAAGTGCGACGTACAGATTTTAGATTATGAAAATTAATGGCAAATGGTGCAGGAATTTTCTGTTTCAAATGTCTTTTAAAGATTTTTATCATTACCTTTACTTGTACGTTCGATACGTTAGGCCTACGACACCGTTTCTACACAGCATCGAACTTGCAGGTAAATGTTACGATAAAAATCTTTAAAAGACATTTAAAATACGAAATTTCTGCACCATTTGACATTAATTTCCATACTCTAAAATCTGTACGTCGCAATTTTTCCAGGTACTAACATTTTTTCGACGAAATAATTTAAGACGCAAATCTACACATTTGCCAAAATCTCGGCCCTAGATCGTTGAAGAATAAAGGAGGAATGAGATTTACACATGAATTACACCAGTTCCTACAGAAAAATTCTCTTGCCCAAGTACTACGAATTCAGAATACAAATATCCATCTGTGAATGTGAATATAAATAAAATCTCAAATGTAAATAATGATACGGAATCAGTTTGTTAATGCGGACAACGTCAATAGATGGCGCTGCGTCCCAACTAATCTTTTCTGTCCTCGCTGTTTTTGCTTAATGTTACAGCCAGATAGGATCGAGTTCAGCCTTGGTTAGCTTTTGGGCGAGAAACTGGTTCATTGCGCCATCTAACGACTTACATTCTAAAAAAAAATTTGGAAATGTCAGAATTAAAGTGGGACCGGTATTGGTTAACGTGCCAAAGCAGGAACCGCCGAGACCCCGCCTGCGAGATCACAGTGACCAATCACAGAAGGAGCATGAACCTAGTCTGTGGGCTAAATTCACGCGTAGCGTGAATTTAGCCTCAGCCCTTATGTTATCGGTTTGTCCGTCCATCTGTAGACACGATATCTCTGCAACTAATAGTCCGATCTGAAAAATTATTTTTGCGTTAAGGTGCTTGAAAGGTGTGACTGATGATCTTTTTCGTTTTTTCACGATGCACAATTTCGCCGCTACAGGGAGTAAACGCAGATGATATCGAATTCAAAATGCATTTTATTCCATATACACTGCTTGACAGAGAAAATGCCTCATAACGAAGACGCGAATGCAGCGCTATGCAAATTGTATGGTGGGTGTACCAGGGCCGTAGCCACGCCGGGCTGAGCCCGATCTGTTTTCTTTTGCCCGTCCTAGCGACTCACACAACAGTATAGTGCCCGACCTCATTTACCCGACCACTTTATATCCTTCGCCCGATCTCAATCATCAGCCACCCCTTCCAGCATATTTGTCTGGCTACGGGCCTGGGGTGTACACGTACAAGTTATGCAAATGATTGCATTTGTAGGCCAATCGCACAAAGGGCGCGCGGAATATAAGCAGACAACCAGCCCGTGATCAGTAGAGACGTCACGGCCGCGCGAAGTGAGTGGTTCTGCGGTAGCAGTGTCTGGAGAACGAACAATGGGTGCCAATGCAGTTAAGATGCCGTCGTACGCGATTTCGTCAAACGGATGAGTTCCCGAGAGGTGCCATCGTAGGCTTTCGTACCGCTGGATGGTCCTTGCGTCGTATTGCGGAATAAATGTAACGTTATGCCACATCGGTCGAATTTGGAGACATTTGTCCCAGGAAGGATATATGCAACGTTGTAGGGGGCATGGAGACGGACGTCTGAGTGCAGCGATCGTCGCATCCGACGTCATGCCGTAGCGGACCCACATGTCACAGCGGGCCATATTTTTCGGAGTGTACAGGAAGGCTTGGATGCCCCGATATCGACGCGGACAGTGTTGCGTCGATTGACTGCGTATTGTTTGTTGTCCAGCCGTCCGTTGCGAAAGTTACCCTTGACAGCGAGCCATCTTCGTCACCATTTGGAGTAGTGTCGCTCCTGAGCTGCGTGGGGTGCCGAATGGAGCAGTGTGGTCTTTAGCGACGAATCGTGGTTCTGTCTCACCACGCATGATCGCTGTGTGAGAGTCTGGAGGTGACGTGGCCAACAGGTCGACTCCTCCACCATTGTGAAGCGCCACACGGCCCAGCAAGTGGAATCGTGCTGTGGGGAGCTATCAGCGCCAACAGCCGCTCAGCGATGGTACGCAATACGGGCACATTGACGACACGCCGCTATGTGGAAGAGGTCCTGCGGCCCGTGGCACTACCGTACCTGCAGGGCATCACAAACACCATTTTTGAACAGGATAACGCTCGACCGCATACCACTCGGATGAGCTTCAATGCTTCACACGGCGTGCGGATGCTTTCGTAGCAGTACGATCCCCCGACCTTTCGCCCATGGAGCATATGTGGGACACTATTAGACGTCAATTGATTACCCTCCCACCACCGCAAAATGAAGATGAACTGTGGACTTGGATCAACACAACAAGGTCCACGACCCTATTCGGACCTTTATGGCCTCAATGCCAAGTGGTATTCAACGTAGTATCACCCAAAATTGGGGGACTCATTCCTTATTGATCATCCGTATATTCGGCCATTGGAGCCCAGTCTGTATGTGACAATTAAATAATTAGTTCAGGACCTACTTGGCTATCTGTGTGTCAGTTTGGTCTGGTTTCGAGTATTCCTTCATGGTGTGGCCGTTTCTCTGTCAGGCAGTGTACTTGCATCTAAACACCAAATTCAAAAAAATTCTTTTACCTTTAGATTCCATTCATGTCGAAGATTATTTTAGGTGTAGTAATTTTCACAAGTTACGCATAAATTATCTGCTAAGGGGCGTAAAATTAAATTGCATTTCCTCCCATATATCTGCTTCTAAAACTCCGATTTGAAATATTATTTCTGCAGCGGATACGATCACCAATGGGAAATATTCTGCATATAATTTCTAACTTTTGGTATAAAATGGTTCGGCCACCAGGGGACGTAAGCGTTAATTTTTGTTTTGCAGAATTGTTATTCCCAGAATCCGATAGATGGCGCTAGGTGTGGCCTGATGAGGAATGTATGAGAAATGCGCAATCAGTAGTCATGCCATCCGTACAGCAGAAGGCAATGTGTGTGTTATGGCTTGCGGAATTACAGTCTGTCATTAAAGTTAAAAGACATTTAGAGTATGGTTGTAATCATCCGTCAACGAATTCAATTAAGCGGTGGATGAAACAGTTTAAAGAAACTGGCAATGTGGAACATCGTGGAGAAGCCGGTAGGCCTAGCGTCAGAGGTGAAACGGTTGACCAACTTTATGAAAGTTTCCGACGAAGCCCCAGGAAATCCTTTCGTAAAGCAAGCAGAGAACTGTGCATTCCGAAATCGACAGTTCGCGATATCTTGCACAAGAAATTAAAGTTTCATGCTTATAAAATTCAAATAGTGCAAAAGATGCATGTAAATTATCATACTCTGCGATACGATTTCGCTGTGAATATGCTGAATAGAGTGGAAAACGAAGAAAACTTTCTCAGTACGCTAATTTTTACTGATAAATCCACATTTCATGATCAGGTATTGTGAATCGTCACAACTGTAGGATTTGGGGTAGTGAACCGCCTCATGCTGCTATTGAACTGGAACGTGATTCACCAAAAGTTAATGTGTTGTGGTACGCCCTATCAAAAAGAGAAGTGATTGGCCCTTGCTTCTGCGAAAAAACCATAAATGGTGATATTTACTTGGATATGCTAGAAAATTTCACTATACCCCAGATCAAAAGATATAACAACCAGGCCCTGATTTACGGGAGGGCACACGGGGCACGTGCCCAGGGCCCGCGATTTTGGGGGGCCCCCAAATTTGAATTTAATGTGTTCTTAGTTAATGGGAATTTTGTGTGTGTGTATTCAAAATTTATTATTTTTACTTTTGCATGCTCATGAGTCATGTCTTTATAGATGTGGTACTTACATAGTGAGTTTGAGTTTCGAATTTCACGTAAACACGTGGCCATTAATGAGTTTCAGTGGTTTAATAGCCTTCAGGTGGCCATTGAGAAGGAGGATCACTTCCATTGAGTCACGTGCCTTTTCTTGCGTTTCCGAACGCACCTAAACTAAACTTATTCTTTAACTTCCTGCACACGGCTTGCGGTTGACGTAACTGTAACCGCGAACGCGATGGCTGGCAAAAAACCTCCTTGCTTGGTTGTATTTTTATGTTGAATATATGTTAATTTTATATATAATCAAATTTAGTTAGTTGTCGAACTTTACTACTGGTGAGTCTCTTGAGTGTAATTTGTCCTTGGAAGCCAGTAATCTGACTTCAGAATCATCTAACATCACAGATGCTCCTAATTTGGGAAATCTTTTGAATTTATCTAATGAAGAGAGCACAAGTTCCACAATGAATGCAGTGGATCCTGCCTTATGTTGAGAAATTGCAGAAGTAGTACGCGAATGCTTTTTGAGCAATCCACCAGTCCAAGATTTGAAGTTGCTGGCATTCACAGGGAAGGATATCTGGCCGCCCCCCGGTGGCGCAGTGGTCTCTGATCATTCGTCCGTAAGGGGTCCGGGTTCGAATCCCGGTGAGGCATGGATGTTGTGTTTGTCTTACGGCACTGGCTCTCTCCCTTCCCTGGAACCAGTGACCCTAAATTAGGGACGGGCGACTGCTTATAGCCCATTGAGTTGCTCACGGTGATCGTTAAACCTCCAATCAAAAAAAAAAAGGATATCTGTGGTAAAAAACGTTTCCTAATAGAAGGTAATTTTTTCAGAATAAAAAAAAAAAAAATAATGAGAAGGTAAAACGCGACTGGCTTCTTTTATCCCCATCAACTTTACTATTCTGCTGGATGTGCAAATTGTATGCTAGGAGCACTACAGCATTAGGATCCACAGGTTTTTCTGACTAAAAGCATACTAGTGAACGTCTTACAGAGCATGAAAATTCACACATACACAGGCAAGCAGTGTGTGACTATTCATTACGCATGAATGCTTCTGCACGCATTGACTGTCAGATAGTTATGCAGTATCGGAATGAATCCAAGTACTGGCAAGATGTTTTGCATAGAGTTGTTGCAACAGTTAAGTATCTCTGAGTTTGTGGGTTGCCAATGTATGGTGATGATGAAACAATTGGACCTGTTCAGAATGGAAATTTCCTGGGCTGCTTAGAATTAATTGCAGAATTTGATCCATTCTCAGCTCAACACTTGGAAAAATTTGTGGGAATCCAGGAAGTGGTAACACCAGTTACTTATCTTCAACATGTGTGGATGAATTTGTTGAATTAATGGCTGTACGTGTTTTTAATGCCATCACTGATGACATAACAATGTCAAAGTATTTTTCTGTCGTAGTTGACTACTCCAGACATTACACAACTGGCTTTTATCATAAGGTATGTCAACAAAGATTGTGAAGCAAAAGAACGGTTTTTCACATTTATTCCATTCCATGGACATACTGCAGAAAACATTACAAATACCATAATCTTTTCTACAGGAGGCTAGCTTGGATATTATGAATGTCAGAGGCCAAAGCTATGACAATGCCAGCAACATGTCTGGGAAGTATTCTGGTGTTCAAACACGCATTAGGGAAATCAATCCACTAGCGGAATATGTGCCATGTTCTGCTCACACTTTAAATTTAGTTGGTGTGAATAGCATAGATAGTTGTGGTAAAGTTCTCTCTTTTTTCACATTTTTGCAAAAACTATACTTTTTTTTTCTGCATCAACTCGCCGTTGGAAGATGCTTCAGGAGAAAGTCCAGGAAGCACATGGAAATTCACCACTCACACTGAAGAGTCGGTCAGTTACCAGATGGTGTGCAGATGCTGCAGCTACACGATCAGTGAGGAAAAATTATCGTGAAATAGAGAAAGTTTTAGTATTTCTGTCAGAAAATGTTGGTTTCTCCACAGACAAGAGATGAAGCAAAATCCCTGCTGAAGAAAATGAGAACAATGGAAATATCGATCAGCACAGTAGTTTGGGACACAATACTTCAGAGATTAAACTGTGCAAATCAAACTTGCCAGAATCCAAAATGAAATATTTCTGAAGTACCTAAAATTTTCCAGTCGTTAATTGAATTCATTCAGTTTGTGAGGGAAAATTTTGAAGTCTATGAAGAGGAAGCTCAAACATTAGTGTCTGAAAATGTGCAATACCATGGTCATGATTCCCGAAGAAAGAAGGTGCCCCAGAATAAACACCTAGATGAATGTAACATTGAACATATAGAACTCAGTGCAACGGATATATTTAGAACTCAAGTTTATTATGTGCTTTGTGATGCTTTAGTCACTCAGCTTTCAAGCAGAAAAAGTGCTTATGAAAATATAATGAGAAAATTTGAATTTTTTACAAAAAAATCAAGATCTGAAATTTTTGAAGGTGCAAAAGCATTGCAGGAATACTATAACAATGACCTTGACCAGTTTGCAGATGAGTTTTTGCAATTCTCCTCAATGATGGGGGAGCATGCAACGATTCCCCAGATGCTGCAAACTTTGAAGGTAAACAATTTAGAAGCCACATTTCCAAACACTGAGACTGCACTTAGAATGTTCATGACATTACCGATTTCAAATTGTACAAGTGAGAGATCATTTTCTTTGCTGAAAAGACTGAAAAATTCCTTACGATCAACTATGCGACAAACGAAACTGGCATCATTAGCTCTGCTGTCTTTGGAGAGTGATGTGACACAGTCTTTAAATTATGATTCTCTGATACATGACTTTGCATCTAGGAAATGTAGAAGAAAAATATTCAACCCAACTGTTTCGTCCTGATATAGGAGGTAAATTTTCAATTGTTTTTATTCATTCCTAAAAATAAAGAATAGTAAATGAGTTATTACAAATAAAAAGATCTGGTGCCCAAACACAGCACTTTGTCATCGTATTGTCAGTTTTGTTTGACATTGGACAATTTATACATTCATGGCATTATGTGCTCATTAGATTTTGGTAAAAATTGGGTAAATGTGTAGTTTAGCGTGGTAAATTATTTGGTCGGAAAAGTTGTAAAATTTCTAAAAAGTGTGACGTACAGATTCTAAAATATGCAATTTAAGGGGAAATGGTGAAAAAATTTCATTGTTAGAATGAATATTAAAGATGTTTACCGAAAAACTTGAACTCCAAGTATGACGAGTCAGCAGACACTGCGGGAGGCCTTGAACAACGCTGAGGCGTTGACATGAAGCTGTGCTCCGTTGAAAGGAAGGATCGCTGCAGCCAGGACATTCACAGACGGAATAGTACAACAGGAACCGGGTATGCTGTTGTCAGGAAAGAGTGTAGTGCTACGCTACAGAAAATAGTTAATTTCGGTGTCAGTTCATGACATCGCAATCGGACAGTTTCTTGTTTTTTTCACATGGGATTCTTTGATGCTGAATGTATGAACTCATTTCTCCGTGGAAGCTTTTTTTTTTATTTAGTAATCAAACTTTCACTTTGAGACTTGCCATCTAACTTCCATTAGAGAGAATGCGACACCTACTCTAACGCTTTTCTAGAAACAAGAAAGGCATGTGCATACTTACTATTTCGTATCACGGAATTACATGCCAAAGAACGAAGACCGTCTCTGCACGTTTCTTTAAAAAGTGAGACAGAAATTACAAACTACATTCTTTAGCGTAGCAGTATATTCTGTTACTCTTTCCTGACAAGAGCGTACCTGATTCCTGTTGTACTCTTCTGCCCATGAATTCCCAGCCGCAGCAAACCTTCCTTTCAACAGAGCAAAGCTTCAGGTTGTCGCCGCAGCGTGTTGTCACTCATCCTCCTTCGACTACTTGGAGGTAAGTGTTTCGGTAAACATCTTTAATATGCTTTTTTTTTTTTAATTTTACAACTTTTCTGACCAAATAATTTAGGATACCGAAGTACAACACATTTACCAAAAATTGAACCGGACTAGGTGTTCCCCTCAGCTTTTCAGATTATGTTTTTTGTTTTATTACTTTTTTTTTTTTTTTTTTGTAACTCAGACTCTTCCTCATCAACACAAAATTTTATGTTTTGCAGTTTTCTGATATATTGATCATGATGCACTGATTTGATCTTGGTAGAAACCATGAAGCTGGAAGTAGGAGTTCCCATAGCACTTTTTCAATTGTTTATGCAGTTTCACATCTCTATTTATGAGGAAGTCCAGTGGAGGTCACCATGGATTTTTTTTTTTTTTCTTGTTTTAGTTCACATTTTTTGTTGGATGCATTGTTCTCATGTTCTAGACGCAAGAATCAGTACATTGCAAGACCACAATATTCACTAAAATTAAGATGTCCATCCATTTTGTCATAGATATATTGTTATAGTTAGTCTATGGGGGTCATTAACACCACAAACTACTGATCAACCAGTTGTACCCGCACAGCCAGAGTTGTATAAAAATAAAATGTATCTGCGTACACAGCTATTGAAACAGAAGACTCGCTGCCAACCCGCAAACCATGATAATAGAATAAGATAATTTAAAGGAAAATTAATAAAACAAATAATTATTAGAACATTACAGATTCCAATGAGGAAAAATAGTACATTCTAATTGAATGTGCAGCAATGTGTGTAAAATGGACTTTTATGGCAAAATATTAAAATATTGGACTACGAACCTCATAAAAACAAGAGATTAATTAAAGAAAGTTTTTATATCCAGAAAAACAGTTCTATCAATGAACCTTCAAAAATTATAAATATGATTTTCAACAAGTTAATTCAAAAATACTGGACTTACAAAATGCATAAGGAAATATTTGTATTTAATTGGCAACTGAAAGAGGAACCTGGCAATAAAATTTAAATTCTGTGTAAACAAAACTTTTAATACAGTGCGTATACATTGAGAACAAACAGGCCTTGAAAAATCTAGAGGCCAGAAATGTCTGTAAAAACAAAAGAACTCAGAAGATGTGAAAAATAATTTTCTTCAGTTAAAATAGAATTAAGTATATTAATCTGAGTAAAGCATTGAGTAAGTGTTTTAATCGCTGTATATAGGCCTAGCATTTTTATTTTTTAATCTACATGAAAAAACTATCTGCAAACCTGCTAATGACTTGGAAACTATCAGCGTACGCATGTACGTCTACATTCTGCTACTCTGCACACAGTGACTATTATTTGGTCGATAGAGAATAAGGAGGGGGGCCCCGAAAATGTTTTGTGCCCTGGGCCTCGCATGTAGTAAATCGGGCCCTGATAACTCGTTTTCCAACAAGACGGGCCTTCGCATTGGTCAACGTGTGTACGTAAGTGCCTAAATTAGCATTTCCCCAAAAGATGGATTGGGCGTGGTGGTCCCATTCCGTGGCCTCCTCACTCTCCAGATCTAACTCCATTGGATTATTTCATATGGGGTTATGTGAAGGAGTGTGTCTATCAAGCACCTTGTACTGATTTGCAGGAACTGAAGCAGCGTATCACAGCTGCTATTAATTCCACAACTCCTCAGATGCTTGCCAATACATGGCACGAAATCGAGTATCGCTTGGACGTACTATGAGCAATCAAGGGATATCAGAACGAAATTTATAAACTTGTGTAGTTACATTGTAAATTAGTACAGTCAGTTTCTTTCTATCTGTTTAATGTTTTGTTTTATATAATTTTTTAATGTGTCCAATAATTCTTGGATATCCTGTATTTGCAACAAAATCTGAGCTAAAATCTCGATTAAAAAAATTCTTTCGTGGACCGATACTTCTCACGTCGATAAACCTTTTCCGAATATTTTCTTCTTAAAACAATGCATGGTTGCTCTTCCAGAGGGCGCAGATGTATATCCTATTTTTGACAGAGTTTTTTAGCCCGACATATTTTCATATAATTTCAAAATTTTCAAATAATTCATTGACTTTTGGCTAGGGGGAGTAACGGTAAACTGCGCTTTCCCCGTTGTCTCTGCTTCTAAAACTCCGATTTGAAAAATTCTTTTATACACCGGATACAGCTCCTGATGGAAAGTGCTTTGCATATATTTCTAATATTTGATAAAGAATGGTTTCGCCACCAGGGGCCGTAAGTGTTAATTTCTGTATCTGATGCATTTGCAGCAAAAGCTGAGTTCCTGAAAATTCGATTGAAGACATTCTGTGGTGAACCTGTACCGCTCAAGTCGAAATACCGTTTGAGAATATTTTCTTCTTAAAATAATGCATGGCTTTTCCGCCAGTAAGCGTAAACGCATATCTTATTTGTGTCGATATCTCTGCTTCTAAGAGTGAGATTTGAAAAATTCTTTCTTGTTTGGAGAGTGTTTCCACTGCGAAATGTTTCTCGTATAATTCCAAATTTTTAGTAGCGCACACGTTTGCCACCAGAGGGCGTAAGTTAACTATTCCGTTTACATCATCATCTACGAGATTAAAAACCGATTGAAAAACTTTTGTCTTCGGTCAGTTACTACTAACAATGCAAACTCTGTGTGTGTGTGTGTATTTTCTTTCCAAAACATTGCACTTTTTCGCCTTTAGGTGAGCAAATGCGTACTGTTTTTCTCAGTGTCACTGATTTTACTTGTGTGATTTCTAAATTCTTTCAACACCGGATGCCATTTACTTTCTAGAACACCTTAGGCTAGTATTATGAGGAATTTTGTAGTTTACAGTATTGTCTGTAGGTGGTGATTGTGTACTTCAGTTTGCGGCTGTATCGCCGTTCCTTTTTTTTTTTTTTGATTGGATGTTTAACGACCACCGTGAGCAACTCAATGGGCTATAAGCAGTCGCCCGTCCCTAATTCAGGGTCACTGGTTCCAGGGAAGGGAGAGAACCAGTGTCGTAAGACAAACACAACATCCATGCCTCACCGGGATTCGAACCCGCACCCCGTTCGGACAAATGATCGGAGGCAATCGCTTAGACCCATGTGCCACCGGGGCGGCCTCACAGTTTTTAAAAACGCTATTGAGAAACGTTCTTTACTGCGTGGTGCGTGCCATTCGCTACAACAGATATGTAGAGCATTATCCTCTTTAAATAGCGCAAAGATTTCCCGCTAGCTGCGGAAAGGCCGAAACTTTTTTTTTCACTTCTGCTCCCGGGATACGTATTTCAAAAGTTCTTTTCCCTTAGCATAGCTTTTTCAATGAAGAATAATTTTCACCTATTTTAAACTTTTCCGTTATGCAAAAATTTTCAGCTAACAGACGTAGATTTACATCATGTTTCTTTCTATGTTTCTTATTTTAACTGTTCGATTTGAAAATCTCTTTGTCTCTACCTTCCTCGAGCTATGAGAAACTTTTTGTGCGCCATTTGTTAATTTTCATAACATGCTTTTTAGCCGCTGGTGGAACGAGGTAGATGTTTCTATTTCTGGATGTTTTATCGATTGTAGAAACCAGTCGATTGTTTTCCATGCCAGTTCCACTGACTTTGAACAGCGTTTATGAATTTAATTCGCGTCAGAACGGATTTAAAAGAGGTGTTCATTGCAACCTAAACTTCGGTGTAATCTTTCTTGTTTCTTTTGTCATCCAGCAACACCCACTCGCGCTTAGTCCTTACATTGTTTTCCATCCCTGTCATTTTTTCGTTCCGTTATCGCTGCTTCGTCCCGTGGAACTGGTTCCTTTGCCCTAGCATTGGTTTTAATTTCAGTCATACTTTTTTTTTTCGTTCATTGCGTCAACCCCTGCTTCAAATCGTAGTGTTATCCTTCCCCGTCATTTTTATTTCTGTTATGGCTGTCGCACACTGCTTCGCCCTTTTGTCTTTTCTTCTGTTGCAGAAAAGCACCGGTGAGCCTCGACAGTACCTTTCGCAAGGGCTTTACTACGATGGATAAGGAAAGCAGAGTTTCAATTGTTTATTTGGCTGTTCGCCGCCGTTGTAGCAACCGCTGGAGCAGCACCTGCAGTTTCCTATCGGGTCGATCGTCGTGTCATCTGTTGTTATTTTCCTCAAAAAAAACTGCAACTATTTATGGGGGGGGACATTTCTTAGTAATTGAGCGAAGCGAGGCTGAAGGCCGAGGGGACGTAAGTTATTCGGATTTAGGCAAGAGATGACACATCCGATCAGTGGTTTTTTTTTTTTTTTGCATGCGATCGGACATCGTCCATGGTCAGGTTTTGACGCCTTCCGATTCCTGAAATTCCGTGTCATTGAAGAATAATCGTCCAAAAACTTGCATTTTGTTTTTTTCCCGGGTTTTGAGAAGGGGTCGTTTGTTACTTATCTCCTCCGAAGACCTTCAGCCGATCACGGTGACACTTGCCACAGAGAAAGGGAAGAACGTGGTGAGTGACATAGGGTTGGTATTGTGGTGATTGGTGATCGTATAAAAATAATGACCATTAAAAACTGATGAGTTTTAGGAATAATTGAAAAAAATCCGCTCTCTATACGAGACTCGGGACAATTAGTTGTTCGGGAATAGCTACACTGGCGGAAAGTGAAAAAGAACACCAAGAAGGAATTCGCGGACGATCATGAAATTTGCATATGTTAATGGGGTCGAGTTTACGTAGGTGTGATGTTAATTTTGCGACCAACCGGTGAGCGCTTACGCCATAGCACGGCATAATATGCAAATTATCGTCGGTGGTATTTAAGGAGTACGGTGAAGTGAATGTAATCAGTCGTCGGCGTACGGACACGTGCGAAGACCCTGAAGAAGCTGCAATGCCTGGACATAGAAGACGTACGATTTCAGCAGTTATCGGACTTTGAGCGAGGTCGTCTAGTCTGACTCCACGAGGCCGGGTGGTTGTATCGCGGAGCGAATTCGACGGGAAGTATCGGTGATGGTACGATGGTGGCGTAGATGGTCCGAGGAACATTCTCACACGAGAAGACGTGGAACTGGGAGTCACAGACGGACTGATGAGCGGACCGATCGACGCATAAGAAGAGCGACGTTGTCAAGCAGAACATCCACTGCGACGCAAATCCGAGCTGCCGTTGCACCCGAGGTGACTGTACGAACAATCCGCAACCGTCTACTGGATGCAAGACAATGTGCATGTGTGCCTCTGACTCCAGCCCACCGTCAGCAGTGGTGTTGCCAACGTCTGCACTGGAGAACGCAATGGCGATCTGTCGTGTTCAGTGATGAAAGCAGATTCTGCTTGGGAGCCTCCGATGACCGTATGCGTGTTCGCAGACGCACAGGGAAGCGTCTCCACCCTTCTTGCATGCGCCAGCGACACACAGGGCCTACACCTGGTCTCCTGGTGTGGAGAGCGATCAGCTATCACTCCCGTGCACAACTAGTGTTTGTACCGGGTACGTTAAACAGCACCTCCTACATCCACAACATCGTTCAGCCCGTTGTTGTGCCATTTGTAAGGTCGGTCCATCGTGGTGTTTTCCAGGAAGATAACGCACGCCCACACACAGCACTTGCAACGCAACATGAACTTCAGGGTGTGAGACAACTTCCATGGCCTGCACGTTCACCGGATTTTGCCCCATTGAGCACGTGTGGGATTTTATGGGACAACGACTTATCCGGTCTCCACGGCCAGCCACGACCATCCCCGATTTACGCGTCCAGATTGAGGATGCTTGGAACTCAGTACACCAAACTTACATCCAACATCTGTACGACAGACTCCATGCCAGAATTGCACAGTGTGACGCAGTTCAACCTCGTACTAACCATGTTACATGGAAATATTATTTTTCAGTTTAGCAAATACAGCTGTATTTTGCCATAATGTTTTGATCACGTTATCCTCTGTATTCCGTTATTATGCTGTATAAATTTCGTTGGTATCAGAAGTCACCTTCTTGGTGTTTTTTTTCACTTTCCGCCAGTGTATATACGACATGACCCATCCGATCACCGTGATTTTTGGCATCGTCCATGGTCAGGTTTTCACAACTTCAGATTCCCAAAATTCCGTGTCATTGAGGAATTTCAATTAAAACTAGATGGTCGTTTCAGGAAAGTCAGGTCACTTGAACCGTTTCAGGAAAGTTGGGTCACTAACATTAATTAAAAAAAATTTAATTGAAAAACAAAGAAATGGAAAGACTGTTTGTTAGCTCAATACTTTCTTAATCTATAATAATAAAAGGAAGTTTGTGTATGCGTCTGTCTTTCGCGATGCAAAATGAAAAACACGTGGTTCCCGATTTGAGTGTGTCTTACCGCTTTGTTTACATGCCACCTGATCACAATTAGTGTGAAGGAAATTAGTTCATGATAAATTTTAGGCATTTGTTTTTTAGAATGTTTCGTACTTTTGTTCTGGAAGTCATAAATTTTACGCTTTCGATTTTTAGAATTTGTTATAACAGACGCCTTAATGAGCTTAGATTTTGCAATAGCTTCGCTCAAAATTTGCCAACTGTACCCGAGTTATCGGTTACCGTTGGCTGCTTGTTCTGGTACACGCTAATGTCAACAACGCGGAAAAAAATTTTATTACGGAAAAATCTTCTATCCGTCCGACTTCCGTTTTCTTAATTTCCCCCTCCAATTTCCAACTGAAACACAATCAGTTATCGAACAAATTTATATTTTACAATAATGATGAACAGAGGAAACATTGCGAGAAAAAAATATGATTAAGAGTGAAATCTGCACCGCCGAATTTCCGTTTTCAAAAGTTTTAAAAAACAGACATCGCTTTCGAGATTGACGCAAAAGATGGCAACAAAGGCAGAATTCCTCGAATTAGCGGAAGAAACTCTTGCCTAAATTTCACAAGGAAATTTTTGCCCCATTGAACTTTCGTTTTCGGAAATTGTTGTCCGCAGTTTCAAGCTGAAATACGAACATATATGTCATCAATTGATATTTAGCAACAGTACTAGACAGAGGCAACTTCGCAAGAAAAATAAATTACCTTACACTTAGATTCTTCCGCAGGATTCATAAAAAAATTCCGCTTTTTTTTTTTTTTTGTCATTTGTATAATTCTCGAGTTCGATGCGAAATTGAAGAGAAATTATTGGATTAGTGGGAAGATAAGGGGGTTCGTTTTCTGTCTAGGGACAGTATTTTATCTTTCAAAAGTTTCAAAAACGGAAGTTAAACGGATTTCCCCGTAATCTCAATGTCTTTTTACTCGTAATGTTGCCTCCGTCCAGTATTGTTAAATATATCATTTTTATGCATAAATGTTTGTATTTCAGCATGAAACTGTGGACAACGACTTCCCCCGAAAACATAAGTTAGGCGGGCGGCGCGAAAATTTCCCAGTAATCTTTAGACTTTATGTTCTTCCGCGGATCCGAGGAATTCCTCTTTTTCCGTTATCATCCGAGTCATTCTCGAGATTGCTGTGCAGCTGGACAGAAAATTTTCGGAGATTGGTGTGGTATGGGAATAGTTTTCTTTTAGAAGACGGAATTCCGTCGTTCAGAACTTTCGAAAACGTAAGTTAGACGGAGTGAAGATTTCTCCCGTAATCGTATTTTCTTTCTCACGATGTGCCTTGGACCCAGTATTGTTAAAAATAATTTCATTCCATGAATTTTTGTATTTCAGCTTAAAAATGGGAGGGGAAAAATTCCGGACGCATCCCAGCAAAAACACAAATGTTGGGCAACTGCTGGCCACCAGCTGGCAGTTATGTGTTACTGCTGGCTGAAATCTGCTGCCCACAGTCCGTTGGTGGCAGCCACTGATGGCCTTGCAGCTTCACCGTTAATTGCGGTCCTCCAAGCAAGTGCCACTAGTGGCCCATAGCTGGCCACCGAAGCAACGGGACTGCGCATGAACAAAAGCAACAGGTGCTATTTCTCTCATGATACCAGTTCGTTGAAGACGACGCTATCGCCATCATGTTATTTTAGTGGATGTTAAGTAAAAAAAAGCCATATGTAGAGAGGCAAATTAATTTCCTAATGAAATGCCACGTCGATGAAGATTTCCGTCGGAAGAAAAATACACTGACGGAAAAAAAAAATCCCAACACCACGAAAAAATAGTTGTAGAGGAATGAAATGGCGGCAATACATTTGTATAGGTAACATATTTAATCGATTAAGGTTTCAAGATCACAGCTTAATATAAGCGCGAGAAGAGCCATTTTAAATGTGAAATGCTGGTACATTAATAACCGGTGTAACCGCCAGAATGTTGAATGAAAGCACGCAAACGTTCATGCATTGTGTCGTACAGGTGCTGGATGTCAGTTTGTGGGATGGAGTTCCATGCCTGTTGCACTTGGTCGGTCAATACAGCGACTGTTAATGCTGGTTGGGGGTGACGCTGGAGTTGTCGTCCAATGATGTCCCATGCGTGCTCGATTGATGAAAGATCTGGTGATCTAGCAGGCCACGGCAACATGTCGACACTCTGTAGAGCATGTTGGGTTACAACAGCGGTATGCGGGCGAGTGTTATCCTGTTGGAAAACACCCCTGGAATGCTGTTCATGAATGGCAGCACAACAGGTTGAATCACCAGACCGACGTACAACTGTGCTTTCAGGGTGCGTGGGATAACCACGAGAGTGCTCCTGCTGTCATAGGAAATTGCTCCCCAGACCATAACTCCAGGTGTAGGTCCAGTGTGTCTCGGCCGCAGACAGGTTGGTTGCAGGCGCTCACCTGGCCTCCTTCTAACCAACACACGGCCATCACTGGCACCCAGGCAGAACCGGCTTTCATCAGAAAACACAACATATCTCCACTCAGTCCTCCAATGAGCTCGACACCACTGACGTCGCAAACGGCAGTGGTTTGGAGTAAGTGGAATGCACGCTACAGGGCGTCTGGCTTGGAGCTGTCCTTCAAATAACCGATTTGTAACAGTTTGTTGTGTCACTGTGGTGGCAACTGCAGCTCGAATTGCTGCCGCAGACGCGGTACGATGTGCCACGGCCAAACGCCGTACACGGCGGTCTTCCCTCTCAGCAGTGCCACGTGGCCGACCGAAACCGGGTCTTCTTGAGGCAGTACCTTCCCTTGACCACCGCTGCCAACAATCATGCACAGTGGCTACATTCCTGCCAAGTCGTTCTGCAATATTGCGGAACGAAAATCCACCTTTTCGTAGCCCTATTACACGACCTCGTTCAAACTCCGCGAGCTGTTGATAATGGCTTCTTCGTCTTCTTAAAGGCATTCTTGACTAACATCAACACACTACGTCGAATCTCAACGATAACTAACTCTCACGAATGTTACAGCGCGTATTTACAGCAAACCTGCTTTGCATGTTCCGAGGGGCGCTACTAGCGCCACACGTATGCGCCGAGCACGAAATTTGCATAGACGTCATCTTACAGATGTACTCTCACCGCCTACCAACTGTCGTTTATCTAACACAACCCCTCTTAGTGTTGGGATTTTTTTTCAGTCAGTGTATATAAATATTAATGAACTGTAACAAATAGTCATAGAAACTCATTTCATAGCAAAATTCCTGCTCTAACACACAAAGAATCGAGAACACAAGAATTCATGCATGATGTTCAACAACAAAAGTATTAATATTCTCAAAGTTCATTTATCTAAAATAGCAAAATTTTCGTAACACGCATTCACGGTCCTAAGGCTCAAAGTTCTTTCAGAGTGATGAAGGAAATGATTATCATCTGAGGGTATTAAAAAAGAGAGAGAGAGAGAGAGAAAGAAAGACAGAAAGCAAGAAAGAAAGGCAATGATAAAGAAATGCAAAGGGAAAGATATATGAGAAAGAAAAATTAAGCAATGGATGCTGTGTAGCTGCAGGGACAACAAAAGATAAATATGGCTGAGAAGAAAGCAAACCTTGCTCGTGGCAGGAACCTCGGGCTGACGGTCTATCAAGTACAACAAGCAAAAGAAAAAACTGTTTGGAGCAATGTCTTTTTAAACCATTGTTTTTATTATTATTTTAGTAATTTGTGTTGGGAATACAGCAGTGGGCTCCAGTTCAATATTTAAATAAATAAATTACGGTGAACAATTCTATCTTGCTCATGCTATATTATTTTCAGAATTTCCGGCGGCACATTCTAATTTTTGTCCAACGTGGTTAAAGAGTTAAGTTTTTATTTTATTCTTGTCAATCCCATGTATGTAATTACGATTGCTGGAAAAATTTGCACTCTGTCTAACTTTAGTTTTTCAGTTTCCAAAAAAAAATTGTATGCCGTCTCCAGATGAAAAATGACACGCACACTAATCCTTAAAAAAAAAAAAAATTTTTGCACCGATCTCGAGAATAACCCAAGTGATGGTGAAAAAAGCATAATTCCTTGAACCCAAGGAAGAAACTCATACCTGATTTGTAAAATTAACTGCTAGTGATATTTATTTGAAAAATAAAAATCTCATGGCGCTATGTATGGAAGCCGGTTCACGTGTCCATAAACTGGTTATATTTCCAACATGAACAATGTATTAGATTGTAATTTTCAGAACTCTAAAGGGTCCATTTCTAATGCATGTAATTTTTTGTAGGATAAGTATTTAATGCTACAGTTTCGGGAGTGGTCCAAAAATAGACCCAAGATTTTAAAAATGTTTTTTCTTAAATTTTTTAAAGTGTGGAGTCTCCCTCCTAACAACTTTATTTCGGCAGGAGTTTAAACTTTTCGTTGGGAATTCTGCCACCCCAAAATGAAGAGTTTAAATGTATGGTATAATAGTTAAATTTTTTAAAGTTGAGCATTCTTCCTTTTCTCGCTGGTATTACCATGTTTTTGAGACAGTACCGTTGTTCCAGAAAAAAGAAAAAAAAAGAATGTGATGCTAGTGGTTTCCATTTTTGGAAAACAAAATCAGCTTGGGAGAACCATAGTTTTCAAACAATTACACAATATTTTTCGTACTTTATCTGCACAAACAGTTATCAAAAACAGCCATACGTTAACAGACATACATGAATATATTGACGTTATTTATGACAACTACAAGAAATGTATTGGGAACAAGTTTTCAAATCTAGCAATAAACTAAAAAAAAATTCTGGTTTCTACTATCAACCATTGACAACAAAAAAAGAACTTATTTCTTTGTCGTTCTTTCATGAAGCTGACTGTTTTCAATCTTTGACAAAAATGAATTCTAGGCATGTTTGTTCACCATATTTTATGATAAATTTAATTACTGCTACAAATATGCATTTACAGAGCAGAATAAACTTGTGCGAGTGGGTAAAATTAATTCAAGATTTATTATTATATTTGCACTTTTAAGGTATTAACCTCTTGCAAAGTGCGCATAGTTTACGTGCAATTCATAAATGAAAAAACCATTAGGAAGAACCATTCACTCACCATAAAGATCATGGTAACCTCCAATGACCACACACTTCCAACACGTCATTCATCGTGATGTAACTGGGCTTCCACAGGTTTACAGACTTCTTGCTTACGCTTCTTATTTTCGGGTGTGAAACATCGTTTTTTTTTTTCCTCTTTTGCCTTATAAGATGTTACTATAATGCTTGTCAATTCGATAAAAATCACACATACAACTCATTCATACCAAGTAAAAACTATGTACATAACCTTACATTCACAGGTGATTAAACCTTGGTCAACTCTAATTATCAAACTCCTCCTTCTGTTTCACAACCTCTGCTACTCCCACTGCAAGTGTCACACCCATTCAGCCCCACACATCCAATCCTCTAGTACTTTCGACAGGTCCCTGTCATCTTCAGGAGGCAGGTGTGTCTCACCCGCCCACCACAGCTCAAGTGAGCAGAGCCATCGAGGCCCGGGCTCCAGTCGCTATCTCTGAATCGTTGTGTCTCTGGCGCCATCTATTGTCCCTGCTGCTCTTTTTTCCTCTTTCTTTTTATGCTGCTGTTCAATTTTTATTAGGGCTTTCCATTGTTCGTTTAAGTTACTTGGCTCATTAATGTTGCATAATCTCGATCTGTTTTTTTCAATTAACACTGATTCTGCAATTCTTAACTGCTTTTCGTTTTTACAGCTCTTAATAATTTTAATATCTTCAAACCTTGGGCATTTTTGATTTTCCATACAGTATTGGGTCAATGCTGTCTTAGCTTCTTTTTTATTCCAATTATTAATATGCTGGTTCAATCTATACTTTAATTTATTCTTGGTGCTGCCTATATATGACACAGGTGGTTGCTGGTTTATTGGGATTTCATAAATTCCTGCTCTATCTAATTGGCTAATTTTTTCATTTTTAATCACTAAATTTTTTACAGTAAGTACCTGATTTCCTACCTGTATGCCATACTTGCCACAAACTATTAATTTCTGCTGAAACATTTTCTATATATGGTATTGCTCCCACATATTTTACAAGTTTTTTTATCAGTCTTGACCTTATTGTAACCTTGAGTTACTTCATAAATCCATTTTTTAATACCTGTTTAGGGTATCCAAAAGCATAAGCAATTTTTTCAATATATTCAATTTCTTCCTTTCTATACTGTTCAATTGATGAATGTGTTAAACTTCTTTTAATTAGTGTTTTAACACTATTTCTTTTATGTGTTAATGGATGTGATGACTGAAATGGTATAAGTACTGGGATATATGAAGATTTTCTATGCACTCTGAATTGTATATTCTCCTCTGTTTTAACAACTAAAACATCCAAAAATGCCAAAGTATTGTCATGTTCTTGTTCTACTGTCAGTTCAATAGATGGATAAATTTCACTATACTTTTTTGTCAAGTCCTCAAGTTCATCATTTTTTAGCCTGGATAACAGAAAAATGTCATCAACATATCTGCAGTATATCAGTGGTGGATCCTCGAGTTTACTTATTATTTTTTCCTCAATGTCACTCATTATAATTTCAGCAAATAAAGTTGACAGTGGTGACCCCATAGGTCCATGATTTTGTTTGTACATCTTGTTGTTAAACTTAAAAATGTTATTTTCATATATGTACAATAAAATTTCTCTTAACTCCTCTATTTGTATTGCATTCATTGTCTGTAGCACATATAATTTTTCAATAATTATTTCTATTGCCTGAGGTACTGGTGTGCTAGGAAAAAGAGCTCTCACATCCATGCTAGCCATATGATATTCACTTAAATCTTGTTTAATTACTTTAATTTTCTCAATAAATTCGTATGTATTCTTCACAGTGAACCTTGTCTTCATGAACACAGGTGCCAAAAATTTGTAGATATTCTTTTCCAGTTTTATTAGTGGGGAATTCCTTTTTGATACTATCACTCTCATAGGTGTATCAGGCTTATGAATTATTTTTTTTTAGTTTATTGCTGTGGAAGCCCAGTTACATCACGATGAATGACGTGTTGGAAGTGTGTGGTCATTGGAGGTTACCATGATCTTTATGGTGAGTGAATGGTTCTTCCTAATGGTTTTTTCATTCAAGATTTATGTTACAACCACTCGTTTGACACCATTTGCAAACCGCTGTTCTGTTATGTAAGAAATGAACTTTAATCTGCACTAGTAATTTAAAGCAAACTAATTTAACAATTGAATTACTGAAAATATTTCTTACCAAAGCTTCAACACGAGTCACATAATTTTTTAACAAATGGACTTATTTCAAGCATTAACACTGTAAACTACAATGTTCATCTCCTTTTTTACAAAATATAACAATCAACTTCATGAGCTGGAAACAGTTTTCAAACTGACATTCTTAAATATGAAAAGTAAAAAACAGCATATGGCATTAATTTCTGATGGTCGTGAATAAGTATTTATACTATGTAAACAAAATGAAATTCATACATCATTTTTTCTGTTTCATTTTCATGTAACTTCTAAAAGACAATTTGAATATTAAAGTGTCATTTTGTATTTACATGATATTAAACAACCATACATTCTGGCATTAAACTTTTACCATTGAAATGAGAAAATTCATGGCAAAAAATCTCACTATTCAAAGCATTGTACTTTACATAGGTCCTCAATTTTTGAGGTATCTCTTCTATAAAAGTACTATAGCATGTACTACACTGCCGGACAATAGCAACCATAAAATGGAAGACAGGAAACTGTGGAAATTAGCATAAGTGCGGGATACAGTAAGACGTGTTGTGCGTATGCAAATTTTGGATTGCCGAACTTGTTCGTGACGTCACAGCGCTGATAAGAAGAGATATAAAGTATTTGACGCGTATTGACCGTTGTTCAAACGCAAAGTTGAAAGGGAAAGAATCAATTGACGAACTTGCAATTTTCAGTATGTCTTCCCGACATCACCTAGATGATTTTACGCGTGGCCGTATTATTGGCAAGATTGAAGAAGGGCGAAAAATAACAGATGTTGCCAGGGAGTTCGACGTCAGCCACAGTGTTGTTTCAAGGCTTTGGAAATCATTTCAAATAAATGGAGAGTGTAGCAAACATCACGGGGGAGGTCGTGTTCGCAGTAAGACACCTGCAGAAGATCGGTACATAGTGCTATCAACAAAAAGACACCGGCGCAGCACAGCTAGTGAGGTAGCAAATCTGTTTATGGCTGCTACTGGCAAGCGGATCTCCCGAAAAACTGTCGCCAGACGTTCGCATGAAGGAGTACTATACGCCCACCGTCCTGTTGTGTGCATCCCATTGTCCAGACGTAACCGTACCGCCCGTTTGCAATGGTGCCATCAACATCGCAATTGGACTGATAACGACTGGTCTGCTGTCCTCTTCTCAGATGAGAGTAGATACAGTCTATAGTCTGATTGTAGACGACAACTGATCTGGCGTGATAGTGGTACTGCATATTGTCCAGCAAACATACAGGAAAGGGACCAATATCCGACATGTAGTGTCATGGTATAGGCTGGCATCATGATCAATGGCCGTACGTCCCTCTATGTGCTTCCAACTGGAACTATGACTGGCCAACGATACATTAATGATGTTCTGCTACCTCATGTTCGCATGTTCCGTGGTGCTGTCGGTGATAGATTCATTTTCATGGACGAAAACGCAACATGTCATCGAACAGTCGCTGTCCAGGAGTGTCTTGAGAGCGAAGATATTCAACGCCTCGTATGGCCAGCACATTCTCCAGATCTGAATCCCATTGAAAATGTGTGGGATGCTTTGGAAAGGAGTCTTGCTGGTCGCCAATGCCCTCCAATAAACAAGGACACCCTCATCCGTGCACTGACAGAGAAATGGGATAAATTACCCCAACAGCTGCTTGATAATGGTGTGCAAAGAATAACACGACGTGTGGAATCTTGCATCGCCCTCCATGGGGGCCATATCCCGTATTGACATCTTACGCCGGAACGCCTGCGGACGGTAATTGCATTTTTTCACGTTTACGTATTCTGCACAAAATGGCCTGTTTGTCCCTTGAACACGTTCAAAAGCCTTCTGGATTTCAGAGCACAATAAATTGTCTTTCTTGTAATGTCCTGGCATTCTGACATTATTTTATTTCACTTGGCATCCAACCACACTTACTTTTTTATGCGCTATATAGCCGTTTATGATTCGTCCTTAGCAATTGTCCAGCAGTGTATTAATTTTCAGGTTTAACATTTACATTACTTCAACATAGTATTTGATGCATTTTTAAAATTTAATTCCTAATCAGAGGCAACACAACTTCTAATTTATTTCCCCCAGAAAGTAAGTGCCAGAACATAACTTTTCTTTGCTGCATAAATTCAGTTTAAGATTTATTCTTTGTCCAACGTCAGATAAATTGATAGTACTAGCTTCTTCAATAGTTCTATAGAAAGAGAGCATTTTTACTCATTTTTCTTCACCACAGAGACACAAGCACATTAACCACTTGTGTTTATTAGCATTCATTTTATTAATTATCACTTCTAGATATAGAGGTAGAACACTTTAAAAAAGGTGGTACAGGGTTTTTTGTTTGGCAAAATCACACCACTGGAATCTTGTTTAAGCCTTTGGAACTCTGGATTCAATGAATACAGCACATTTTCCTGTGAGTTTTCTCCACAAGCAGGTGCAGCTGCATGTATTATATTTTCATTAATTCAATTCACAAACAGCTTCTAAAAAAAGAAACTAGGAAATTTGTTTTCTTACACTACTGCACATAGTTAGAAACCTTGGAATAAATTTTTGGTGGTCTAAAGGTTTTTCCAGCTTTAAGTACATGCACTTCACTGCACAGGACATGAAACTTTTACTTTCTTGTGTACGATTCAAATTTAGGGCACGTATTTAGTTGTTAGCTTGAATTCCATCCGATGACACTGCAGAGGAAGTTTTTGGTGCAGACTGAACTAGCACTCTTACCTTCAAAGAGTTTGCTATTGGGAAATTTAAAGCACAGACTACATTTGTTGATGTCACAAGAGATGTACAAATTGCGGGCCATATAACAAATGTATTTCCTGGTCCAGGACAATACATAAACACATCTACCTGAAACTGGATCTCCCTCCACATTGTTTGGAAGATACACAAACACATGTCACAAAACATAATTTTCTTTTTAACATTGTGGTTGATGATTTACCATCCTTTTTCTGGTATTATGTCAGATTGAGTATTTATCAAAATGTGCACCGACTGCATTCTTCATTTAAATTTTACATGGGAAAAACATTTGACTTCTTGTGTCATTTAACAGAAGAACCACGTGCTGACTTTCATCGCACTTTTCAGAAATTACGGAAACATCTCAAAGAAAGGTTTCAGAAATTTTATAGGGTTGCAGATTTCTTAGGAAGGTTATTATGATTAGACATATTGCCTCATATTTGACATCAATGTTCGAGAGTGCCATGTGAATCCAATGGCTTCTTCAGCATTTGAATTTAGAGCACCGATACCAGTAGAACTGTCATCAATTTTTTGGCCTAATGAAATTGGTAAATGTTTCCTTTCACAAGCACATTTCGTGGTTCTAGATATAAAAGAGCATTATGGATTGTGCACCTAGTGAATTCACCATTATTAAATTTCCTATAAGCAGATTTGCTGAATTTAATTTGCTACAATATTTGGTATTTCATTTGCTACATAAACAAGACTTTTCCAAAATTATCCTTGATGTACAGTTTTAAAAAGGATTAAATTTCACACATTCTTCATACAGAGCACTCTGCTTATTTGAATGTGCACATTTATTATTAACAATGATGCACATGTATTATTAATTATGAATTTTTTACATATTTCATCACAAACACCTGTACCTTTGTCCAAACATTCAGATGCTTCATTTGGCAACAATTTCACATGCTTGAAGGGAACTCTCTTCATTAACATAAGGAACCTGGAGCTCCTATCTCGGTTCAGTTTTGATCTAGGTCAATGAGAAACCAGTGGATCTCATCCCGAAGGATTCACATTAACAACTCTGATTTGGATAACAAATATCAACCTGTAAAATTTTTATTAATTAAAACCTTTCCCCTTATTACAAGCAGATGTATTGGCAAGCTAGAAGATTGGTGCAGCAAAAAAAAAAAAAAAAAAAATCAAATATTCCTGAATAGGCAATGGAAGTCTGTACATAAGACAGTGTGAAAACAACCAAAAAACGAAAACTGTCTTAAGTGGGGATACGCAGCAATATGGTCTTAATTGAATAACACCTAAATTTACATACTACTAATATTTAACAATAACACTGTATATAGTTCATAATGCAATCACAATATTACACAGTCCAACATTTTAATCAACTAATTACCTTTGAATACAGATAAAACACTAAAATTATATATGTTAATGCTAGATCATTACAAAATAAAATTATATTCTTAGAAACACTTATACAAATAATCTGCACACCACTGGATGTAATATGCATTACTGAAACTTTGTTTACTACCCAACACTGTACATTTCAAATCAATAATTTCCAGGTTTTTAATCTTAACCAAGAACATTCAAGGGGGGAAGGGGTAGCAATTTATGTCAATAAACAACACCAATACTACTCTTCAATTAAAAAGTTGACACTTTTGAATACAAATATTAAAATACTCAGTTCAAAATGAATTTTATATTATTACCACATGTTATAGACCACTTAACTCGTATTGCAGAGAATTTCTGGTGATATTAAATAACATATTTGAATTTGCAAATTTTACAAACAAAAAAACACTTATAATGGGAGATTTTAATACTGATATTTCTTGAAATAACTCAATAATTAAACAATTTAACCAACATCTGGTTTTGTGAATACAATTACTTCCTCAACTAAAATCACTTTCAACATTAATACTGCAATGGACTTATCTATAACAAACGCTCAAATTCAACTTATAGCAACAGGGATATTTCAACAAGATATCAGTAATCATTTATCAATATTTTCAATACACTGGAAGATAAATCAATTTAAAACCCCACCTATGCTTCATAAAAGTCAAGTCGAAAATAAATTAAATCTTGACAAATTTAAAACACTTTTAAGTGCTTTAACATGGGAAGAACTTGCAATGTATGAATTTCCAAACTTAGTTTACAATGAATGGGTTTCACACAACTTAAAAAGAAATCTATGATAAAGTCTTCCCGATTATTTCATATAATACAAGATGGAGAAAGAAATTTTGCAAACCTTGGGTTACTTCACATCTCTTAAATCAAATAAACAAGAAAAATAGATGATTTTCAAAATTTATAATACCAAAATTACAAAGTGATTTTAACAAATTCAAAACCTTCCGAAATTCCTTAAATTATAATTTCGGAACACTAAAAAGAAAATATTATGCACATGTATTCGCTCAAAATTTTTCTAAATTGACCGGGAAACACATATTTTACTTGGTAATCAGTTTGGGGTAACAACTCGTGGCTATCTATACGACAACATGCAAACAAAACTAACAGAAACACAAGATATTATAACCCATCTTAACTATCACTTCACCTATTCCACATATCTTTCAAAAAAATTATTCAGCTAGAAAGACTTCACATACAATATATGAATAAAGCACACTTTCTAATTTCTTTTTCTTACAGAAATTACATGTTAAGCACTTTTGCTCATTTTAAAACAAATACCGGTCCTGGCCATCATGACATTCACCCTACTAAAATAAAACATGTTGCCAAAATTATAATGAAAACATTATTAATAATCTTTAATTTGATATTCCGCACAGAAATTTTTCCTGATGCACTTAAGATAACAAAGATTACGCCCAGATACAAATCAGGTTCAAAAAATGATGCTAATACAGTAATTATTACCATATTGCAAACTTGTCCATATTTGCTAAAATTCTAGAAAAATTAATATACACAAGACTAATAACAGTTACCCTAAAATACAATATTATAAGCAAAAATGAATTTGGTTTCCAACCCCATAAATCTACTGAAATTGCAATGTGTCACAAAATATTCAAACATTTTTTAGCACTTAACACTATGACACTTGCTATATTTTTAAATCTAACAGAAGCATTTGATACAATAAATCATGAAATCTTCCTTCATAAATTACATATTTCGGGAATGCCACACACTTTACTTAAAAATATTTAACAAAAAGACAACAATATACACAAATTAATCAATTCCGTTCCACTTTATAGCACTCGTATTATGGAGTCTCGCAGGGATCGAATTTGGGACCTTTGTTATTAAATTTATATATTAATGATATATTTAGAATAACATCAGAAAATGATGTCATACTATATGCTGATAAACACCACATTACTTTTTAGAGGACACAACATAAAGGGCATTATTACTAAAGCTAACACTTACAGCTGTACTCAAATTGGCTAACTACTAATGAGCTGATAATTAATACTTCAAAGCTATGGTCTTCTCCAGACAGAGATCTGAATGTGGCCATACCATAAATTTCTTATTACAAAATAAAATAATTGATAGAAGTACTAAATAAGCAGAAATACGTTCAAATAAACTATCTAGAAATATTGGCCTCATTAGTACAATATTACAACTCTTTCAGTTAAAAACACTAATTCTTTTGCATTACTCATTAATTCTGACACAGTATCTACTGTTAAACGAAGTGATCTCGTGCTTAATCCAATAAAAATGACTTCAAAAGGAGGCAGCCACCACCTTGCACGGTAATATAATCCCTGAAAATGATGGTGTAAAAGCTTAAAAATTAAAAACTTTCCCATTACGTTCAAAGGATATTTATTGATAAAAACTGAAATTTAAAACATACATTAGACCTTTCGGGCAACCCAGTTGCCCATCTTCGAATGATTAAAAACTCTGACAACGTGTAGGTGACTAATATATACACTGTGAACATGTGATGAAAGATGTCATAAAGGACCATGTGACCAGTGGTGCACAGACTTGTATTAATGTATCATACTGCCTCCTCTTTTTTCACAAATTAATCTTCTAATCATTGGCTAACGTTAACCCACGGAGTGCAATTCTGCGCACCACTGGTCACGTGGTCCTTTATGACATCTTTCATCGCATGTTCACAGTGTATATATTAGTCACCTACACGTTGTCAAAGTGTTTAATCATCTGAAGATGGGCAACTGGGTTGCCCGAAAGGTATAATGTATGTTTTAAATTTCAGTTTTTATCAGGGATTATATTACCGTGCAAGGTGGTGGCTGCCTCCTTTGACGTCATTTTTATCTACTGTTTTTTAGCTTGAAGTGAAACAACTGAAACAAATTTAAATAAATTACAGGTCTTACAAAATAAATATATTACATTAATAGATCTATATTCTAAACGAAGTACTACTATGACTACACACATACATCCATATCTACATCCCGCAGTTAACCCGAATGATTTCTGAATATTAACAATACATCAACTTTTATATTATAACCTTGGCAAAAATCAGTTTCAGAGACTTAAAATCAATTTGCATGTAGATTTAATTGAATAATTGCAATAGACACAACAACCAAACAAGAAATAGATTACTGCTTACCCCAATATAGCCAAAAACTCAGCTATTATAATAAAGTTAAAACTATGCAGGACCAGATTATTGGAATTCATTGACTTTGGATTTAATAAATTATACCGAAACGTTAGGGTATCATACACAAGTTGCACTTTTGATTTCTCCATCACAGAGAACGCAAAGATTTAGTTTTAATACAAAAATAATTAATTTTAAGTCCCTTGGCCTCGGCTTAGGCCTTTTTACCCAATTTTAATTGTACGAACTTATATCACCATAAGGGTAATCAGAAAAGTCCCCCTCCGTTTTCAGTCAGGCAACGTGCACAAATTGCGTTTTACACAAAATATCAAATGTGGGGAGATTTCTGGGTTAATCACTTCCGTTTCCACCCTGTTTAAAACAAGATGCAGCCGAACAACATGCATACATATGCGGGGGGAAATTCCGGGCTCGGCATTTCAAACATTTATTGCTGTTTATAGTAAAAAAACTGTCTTCTAAGAAGCTGGATGAGGTGGGGGAAATTTCCGGTGTCACCATTTCTATTTTCATCCACTTTAAAACAACATTTAGCCGTACAAGTAACACAAATATGTGGAGCAAAATTTCCGGGGTTGGCAATTTAAACCTTTAAAGCAGTTCATGGTACTGCAAGTAGCTGGATGAGGTTTGAGAAACTTCCGGGTTAGTATTTCTACTCTTACAGCGCTTTTTTTTTGTGAAAAACGTTCTTACAATAAGCAGGCCGATAGGGTGGGGGAATATTCAGGGTAGAGGCTCATCCCACCGCTAACGTCGCGTCCGTCTCTTTATGTTTCGGAAATATATTTCCCGTTCACCTGACTTTCCACGATTAACAGTTTCTGAATACTGTAATCAGAAAGTCCTCCACAAAAAAAAACAGCCACATATTGGAAAACCCTCACACAGGAAAATTGCCACATCTACTTCATTAAGGGACCGGGCGCAAATTGCTGTTCCTCCAAGGAACACTGAATGTGTGGCAGTTTTGCAGTGGGTCAGTTTTCCAAGGTGCCTTACGGCGCAAAGGAACTCTTTTGTTTGTATGAATTTTCATGCAGTTTCATACGAGCTTAGGGCAACTGGCCACAAAGGTTCAGAAGGGGGGCAGGGGGGTGAAGATTGCCGTTGCTGGGCCTATATTGAGAACTGAATTGGGAACTCCAAACGAATTTCGAGAAAACGTTCTAGGTAAGCCAAGCGAGAATTGTACTTTAATTTTAAGAAATAAATGGCCGAGGATATGAGGAGTCTGTCAGTGTATCCAGGATATTCCCCTTGAAGTGTCCGCGAGTTATTTTTTTTTTTTTTTAGAAGGAGGGTTCCTTCAAGATGTTAAAATGGACGTAGAGCTGCAAACATTAGAACCATGCTTTATATAATGATTCTGTACAGGACCATGGATTTTAAGGAGGGTGGGGTGAACCCCCTAGTTTCTAAGAGCTCTTCAGGGGTAGCATCGGGGATACACTGACCGACTCTAGAGGTCCAGAATGTAAAATTACGCAAGTTGGAGGTAGAGCCCTGCACCTCATATCCCTTTTACAGACCACCAAATTTCTGGGGGAGGGGCATACTAGTCCGCCACTAAACGCAACATGAAGCATAGAAATTGCGAGCAAATCCTTTACCCTGAACACTTGTCTGCGCTCGTAGAAACTTGAGGGAGGGGGAATTCACCCCACCCTCCTGAAAATTCGTGGTAGTGTACAGAATCATTATATAAAGCATGGTTCTAATGTTTACAGCTCTATGTCCATTTTACCATTTTGGGGGAAGCCAGCATCCCCAAAGCTCACGGACACTTCAAGGGGAACATCCTGGATACACTGACAGACTCCAGTGGCCCAGAATATAATATTACGGAAGTTGGGGGTTCAGCCCCCAAACCAAGTGTACCTCGTTTCCTCGGCAATTTATTTTTTCAAATTAAGTACAATTCTCACTTGGCTGACATGGAACGTTTTCTCGAAATTCGTTTCAAGTTCCCAATTCAGTTCTCAATATAGGCCCAGAAATGGCAATTTTTATAGCCCCTCACCCCCTTTGAACTTTTGTGGCCAAGTTGAAGATGTGTGGTAGGGTTGCCGGTAAATTGCCACACCGGAACACTGCCACACATGTGTTCCTGTGTGGCAGTTTACAGTGAGCCATTTGTTCCGGGGGTATTTTTACAGTTTACCGCAAAATGTACGAGTTATCCTAGTGACAAATGCATATGTAACATCATAATGACACAAAGTTTATTTAGAAGCTTTCCGACTCACTAAATCTTGAGACATGATAACATGTAATAAAAGCTAATCAAAAGAGACTCAACAATAGGCCTTTAGGTGCTGTAAGGCACCTAGACTTCGGGCTTTCTTGGAAGATCTTAAGTTACGACCACAGCCCATGTAAGCAGTGATGTATTCAGGCCTCTTTTCGGGTGTGCTTAGCTCCCCCCAAAAAAATCCATGCACGCCGTCCCTTAGGATTTTGGGCTATCTCCCCTTATATTTAGTATAATTGTCATCGTTTATAACTGAATATTTGGAGAAATCAATTAAAAAACTTTAGAAAATGAGGGAAAATATAATAAAAAAAACTCCATCTACGTGGACTTCAAAGTTTCTATCATCCTTCAATAAAACATTTAACAGTCCACGTTGTAGGGACAATTTTTCAAGCATGACAACTCAAACTACTTCCTCAATAAAACTTAATTCCACAGAGTAGAGATGTTTGCACTGCAATACAGCATCATATCTTGGAAGCTGGCATTCAGCTTTGCTTCAGTCTTCTGGATGCCAACTTTCCATGTATAGAGTTAAGCCTCAGTGTAGCTAATGAGAAGTTAGAACTCCTAACACAACAAAATATTTGCTACCTAAGTTTTAACAATAGCAAATTGTTAGAAATTTTTCTCATAAAAAAAGTTTTTTTTTTTTTCCTTGCGATGGAAAGTTTGTGTTACAAAAAAAAATCAATTAAAAAAAAAAAAAAAAAAAAAATCGAGGCAGCTCAAACTGGCATCCAAACAGGTAGAATTTTATTTACTACTATGTGCTAATCTAAATAATCTAAAAGGGCTGAAACCAAATGGCAGGGGAATGGCTTACATCATACATTTTTTTATTGTAGGTTTTACGACCACCGTGAGCAACTCAATGGGCTATAAGCAGTCGCCCGTCCCTAATTTAGGGTCACTGGTTCCAGGGAAGGCAGAGAGCCAGTGCCGTCAGACAAACACAACATCCATGCCTCACCGGGATTCGAACCCGGGCCCCTTTCGGACGAATGATCACACGCCATCGCTTATACCACTGCGCCACCGGGACGGCATCATACATTTTCAGGTAACACTGTAAAGCAGGTTTATGCGCTAATTATTAAATAAATCTAAGATTTTTTTTTTTTTTTTTTTTGAAATTTGGTTTTACAATTGCGAATCAAGTTATTCAAATTTCTGGAAAAATCGGCATGACAGATTTAAACTTAGTGTGGTGGGTTCAGATAATTTCTACGTTGAAATACTAATACATGTACGTATCAGCTTCCTCTTAATTGGTGGACTAGCGGGGAACAGAATAAGTAAGGGACCCGACTTGGAGAGGGCCCGCAGTTAATAAATTTGATTTATTTTCACTGTTTGGAGGGTTTTTTATTATTACTGTATTATTATTATTGGGTGCAGGATTTTGTAGTAACAAATCACGGATCTTCTCGAAGCTCCAACGAAAAATATTTATTTTCCTTAGAATTTTCATGAGCACTTGTACGAAATGCAGTTATTTATTAGTATCATCGATATAGATCCACGATATATCTAAAGAAGTGTTGAATTGGATAAGTCAGGTCTATTTTCTTTCTTTTTAAACACAAGTCTCTTGTAAAAACCTCAAGGGGACTAATGCATTTTATTCTCCTTATTAGTTGCCATTGCTTATGTTATACAGAAAATACGTATTAAAATCGTAACCTGGATTTAGTAAAAAGGTCTGTGGCCTAGGTATGTCTGAGGATTGATGTGTCGTGTTCCTTTTATTGAATTATATTGCGTGTGTACACAAATGGTAAATATTAAAACTTTACCTGGCCACTCCGGTGGAGCAGTGGTCTAAGCGCAGGCTTCTGATCATTCGTCCGAAAAGGGGTTCTGGTTCAAATCCCGGTGAAGAATGGATGTTGTGTTTTTCTTACCGCACTGACTTACCTGGAATTAGTGGCCCTAAATTAGGGACGGGCGACTGCTTATTGCCCATTGAGTTGCTCACGCTGGTCATTAAACCTCCAAGCGCCCCCCCTCCTCCAAAACACAGGCAGGAAATGTACCGTCTTTCGAGTAAGCCGGAAATTTCGCCCACCCCATCCTGAAAGTCGAAATGCCGACAACGGAATTTTTCCAGCCTGTTGATTGCAAGACAGTTTTTCACGCAAAAGCACGGTAACCGTTAAAATACTAACCCGGAATTTTTCCCCACTCTGTCAGCCTGCAAGACCATTTTCTATTCAAAACTGCGGTAGGAGTTGAAATACTAACCAGGAAATTTCCCACACCTCATCCAGCTACTTGCAAGACAGTTTTTTTTACTTATAAACAGCGATAAATGTTTGAAATGCCGAGCACGGGAATTTTCACCACATACTGTATTTGGGCACGTTGTGCGGCTGCATCTTGTTTTAAACAGCGTGAAAATGGAAATGGTAGCCCCAGAAATCTTCCCCACGTTCCACATTTTGTGTAAAACGCAATTTGTGCATGTTCCCTGGCTGAAAAAGGTGGGGGACTTTTCCGAAAGAGGAGGAAATTTCCTGTGGGGATTCTGCCGTCCACCGTTCATAAGGTTTACAAAAAAAAGTTACTTTACATCTTATGTAATGCTTATGAATACGAGTACGGTTAAAATCTGTTAAAACAGTAAAAAAAATAATGTTTTGTGGTTGAGTAAAATTGGAACATTATTTACTTGATTTGCTATGTAACCCTTATGAATATGAGCTCGGAGAATTAAAATTTGACAAAAAAGGCGCAGATCTAGGCTTTATAATTAATGTTATATTTCGAAAAACCTACTCATGGGGAGGTGTTTCATAGAAATTAAAAGTATGTTTTTTATGTAATCCGATAATGTTTAGGTGGCCAGTTTTTCAAAGACCTGCACCACACTCAGATCTATAACAACAAAATTCTAAGTATTCGATATAATGAACTTTTAGTAAAGTAATCCTTCGGTGAAACGAACTTTTCAATCAAATGTCCTTTCGATCAAGTGACCCTTTGACGAAATGTACCTATCGATCAAGTGACCCTTCAGTAAAATGAACATTTCGATCAAATGATTTTCGGCGAAAAAAACACCTACTGAGTTAAAAGCTAAAAGATTCCTTCCTCTGTCACATCCAAATAGTAATTCTAATTATTTACTAAAAACAATTCATAAGGCCAAACTCACTCGTCTCATAATTTGGAGTGAACTAAGGGCTATGTCAGGGCTTCTCTAGTTCCCTTTGCAGTTTAACAGCCTTTGTATGTATAATTTACTATAATATTCTAATGTTATGTAACAGAATAAACAAATAAATAAAATGAAATAAAAAGAATAATGTACTGATGGGTTTGGGTTCAACTTCACAGGCCGGATATGGAAGAATATGATTTCCACACTGATGGATATGCTTTTGACTCGAGATGAAGAACATAGATACTTTGTGTGCTATTCTAGGGCTGCCGCAAGGGCGGCTCCTGCTATGGGGCTGTGGGGCTGCAGCCCCCACCCCTACCTAAAGCAGTTTTATTTTCATGCTGTACCAAAAGAGAAATTTTCTGAACTCAACTGGAAGTTTTCCCTGCATAACACCACTGGGAGCGCAAGGAACGTTGGCGGGCCGCGCCAGACTGCGCTGCTTGCACCCCTGACGGGTGTTGAAACCAACTCATGTGGGAAACTGCGTATTCCCACATCAGTTCGTTTCCTTTGAATAAAACTTCCCTGGGGACTGCATTGATGGTAGTCTCGCTAGCACAGGTTGCTCGCGATTGCAGTCTCGTTGGGCGGGAATGCATCGAAGGACCCGTGTGCTTTGTTGATTAATATGGTTCTTGTGCTTCCGATTAAGAAATAAAATAGGGGAATGAATTAAAAAGAATGACGAATGTTGAAATAAAGTATTAAATAAGGTATGTTTTGAATGTATTACTCAACCTGTTTTGTTTTTTTCCTTCCAATTTTTGGTTTGTTTCTGCTTTTATTCAACGTAATAATTCTAACACCATCGAACTGTAAAATATTTGTGTTTGCTAATGACAAATACTCAGTTGCCGGGACTTTTGCAAAAAAGTTTTACTTATATTTTCTCTTCTGGTAAAAATGGGCATGTGAACAAAAGAGAGATTAATTTCTGCAGCGAAATACTTGCACAAAATTGATTTCTTCACTTACCAAGCACAACAAAATTTTCGCTTTTAAACTCACATAACTTTTTATTCACCAAAAATCATTGAAGTCACTAAACTGGGTACAATTTTTTTCTGCTGCATCCCCCTCCCTCCCCAAAATAAGTTGCGCATTTCAATTGAGGTAGTGCATTATACTTAATTACTTTGAAAGAACATTTAATCAGATATCATTGTTTAGAAAATTTACGAAGCTGGTATATTTTGGAAAACAATATTTTCTACACTAAATTGTTATCATGGCTTCAAAATTAAAACTGGACTGAATGTGTTTCCAATCCGTTTTTATTAAAGAGAATGCCTGTGTGTGAGTTTCGCAATAACAACTCATCGTGAAATTCTGGCAGACTCTTCAAAATTTTACAAAACATTTTTCATCGCCGTCCAAGTTGCAGTGGTTGGTATCAAGTCGAAGTTTGAAAGGGAGTGTATCAGAAGGAAAAATATTTATTGTCATATTTCTAGGGGTCACAATGAGACACTTGTGAAAGCGTACATGACCTTTGAGTGTGTGTCTCCGCTGCCACTGCCACACGCATTACATTTTTTGTCCTTATATACTTGTATGTATGTATATATATATCATCATTGTCAACCATTATCAATCCACTGCTGGACGAAGGTCTCCCCAAGTTTCCTCCACAACGGTCTGTCTTGTGCCAGTCTCCTCCATGTCACCCCTGCATACTTTCGAATTTCATCCACCCATCTCCCGTGTGGTCTTCTTCTGGGTCTTTTCCTGTCCCTTGGAATCCAATCTAAAATTTCGGCTGTCCATCGATGATCTGTCCTTCTGGCAGTATGTCCAGCCCATTGCCATTTCAGGGATTTAACTCTGATCATGATGTCTTCCACTCTTGTCATTTTTCGGATCCACGAGTTCCTCTTCTTATCTCTCCTGGTTACACCAAGTATGGACCTCTCCATGCTGCTTTGAGTTGTCTGCAGCCTTTGTATGTCTCTTTTAGTAAAGGTTCACGTCTCTGCACCATACGTAAGCACTGGAAGGATGCATTGATCAAACACTTTTCTTTTAAGACATAATGGCACATTGCTCTTGAAAATTATGCCGTTTCTTCCAAAAGCTCTCCAGGCAAGTTTTGTACGCCGATTAATTTCTTCATCAATGTGACCCTCACTTGATATCTGCGGTCCAAGATAAACGTACGTGTCTGTTATCTCCAACTTTTCTCCATCAATCGATAAATCTTCATTTCTTGTAAAAGCATTGAACATCACTTTTGTCTTCTGAAAGTTCATTTTTAATCCCACTTCTTTACTCTTGTCAGCAAGTTCCTGGATCATACTCTACAGCTCTGATGGGCTAGTTGCAAAAATGACTAAGTCATCAGCGAAACGAAGGTGGGTTAGATAATCTCCATTAATCTTTATCCCCTTGTTTTCCCAGCTCAGTGACTGAAAAACACCCTCCAATGTGGCATTAAAGAGCTTCGGAGATATGGTGTCACCTTGTCTCACTCCCTTTCCAATTTTTATGTGTGTTGTATTTTCAAACAGCCTAATCTTTGCACTTGCATTTTCATAGATGTTATTAATAATATTAATGTATGCATCTTCAATACCGCAGGTTTTCAGAGCCATTGTAACTGCTGATGGTTTCACCGAATCAAAGGCTTTTTCATAATCGATAAAAGCCATGCGCAATGGAAGTTCATATTCCCTCGCTCTTTCAATTAGTTCTCTCAGCACATGGATATGATCTATTGTGCTGTAGCCACTCCTGAATCCAGCTTGTTCTCTCAGTTGAGCCATGTCCAGTGTTACCTTCAAGCGGTGTGAAAGAACTTTAGTGAAGATTTTATAAACTACTGATAGGAGGCTGATAGGTCTGTAGTTTCCGAGATCCTCAATGTCACCTTTCTTATGTAGCAGGATCATTATAGCGCTGTTCCAATCCTCAGGAATCTTTCCTTCATTAAGGCATCAAGTGAAAATTTGGGCGAGTACTGTTTCGATTTCTCCACTTGCTTCTTGTATGATGTCTACAGTAATTCCATCTTCTCCTGGAGCTTTTCCCCGCTTCATGTTCTTGATTGCATGTGCAACTTCTGCTGGAAGGACTGGAGGAACTCTGGTACTGGTATCTTTCATGATGTCTGGAGTGCATGTATCATCCCTTTCATATAATTTGGAGTAGAAATCTTTCACTCTTGTCAAGATTTCGCCTCTATTTCTTGTTACAGAACCATCTTTTCTCAGTGCCATAATCTGTTTTCTTCCCTTACTGAGATGTCCCTTTGCTATCTTTAGGCTTTGGTTGTTTTCAATTGCTTTCCTCACTAGTTCACAGTTGAATTTTCTTACGTCTTCAGTGACACTTTTTCGTACTGTCTTGCATAGCTCTATATATTCCACTTTGGAAGTCACATCTTCTTTAGTTGTCCTCATCTCTCTTCTTTTTTGCATCAACATTTTCGTTTTTCCTGATAATTTATTTACATGCAACTTGTTCTTAGACCCAGCTAATTTTGTTGCTGTTTCCATAAGAGCTTTGGTTACTTTTCTGTTAACTTCAGAGATGTCCACTTCTTCCGATGTTAGGCCTTCTAAAGCAGAGAACCTGTTCTTCAGTTCCAAGTTGAAGGTATTATGGTGTTTTTTAAGGTTGGTTATGTCAATACATTTTGTTTGTCTTATGAGCTTCCCACGTTCAAGTTTAGTGTTGAGGTGCATCTTACATCTCACCAATCTATGGTCACTACCTGTGTTGAACTTGTTTAGCACACTGCAGTCTTCTATGACGAATTTTTTGTTACACATAATAAAATCAATTGCACTTGTCGTCCCATTTGGATGTCTCCATGTCCATTTCCTGTGTGGCTTTTTCTTGAAGAAGGAGTTCAAGATGAAAAACCCTTCTGCCTCTGCAAACTCAACGAGAGTATTTCCACGCTGGTTTCTGTTGCCGTGACCGAATTTACCTACTGAAGTTTCATTCTGTTGCCGTTGCCCTATTTTTGCATTGAAATCTCCCATAATTATTTTCAAGTGCTGCTTACCTTTATTATTTAGATGACAAATTTCCTCATAAAATTCTTCAATTTCTTCTTCAGGATGACTTGTGGTGGGTGCATAAGTTTGAATAATCTGAGCCTGGTATCTTTTCGAGAGTTGGATAACAAGCCGTGCAGCTCTGTCAAAGGAACTTTCAACTTCTACAACTTTATCCTTCAGTTTCTTGTTTATTATAAATCCAACACCACTAGTTCTGCCAGTATCTGTCCCACGATAGTAGAAGAGATGTCCACTTTTCAGTTCGATGAGATCTTCTCCTTTTCTCCTTACCTCACTTAGCCCCACGATGTCCCACTTGATCCTTTGTAGTCCAATTCAAGAAGCCTTGAATCAGAAGATAGGGAGCGTCCATTGTACGTTGCCAAGGTCAGCATCAGATGGCAGCCTAGTCCGGTCCTCCGGGGATTCTTAGCACCCTCTGCCTTCATGTCGCACTGGCCGCTGCCTTGGCCAGGTACATTCCAGCTGCCAGAGACTGAGGGCCAAGATTTAAGTTATGGAGTCATTTTGGAGGGGTTTGGCCATAACTCACCACGCTGGCCAAGCGGGTTGGTGAGTGTGGGATAGAATTTCCTCTAATCCCGATGGTATAGTTATACCGCTATTGGCGGTCGTCAGAGCCCCTTTAGTAGGAACAGGATGCACCACGAGAAGGCGGGGTTGACATTTGTCAAGGAGAGGCTGTGATGTTACGCATCACCTGACCTTACATCCCATATATATATATCATCATTGTCAACCATTATCAATCCACTGCTGGACGAAGGTCTCCCCAAGTTTCCTCCACAACGGTCTGTCTTGTGCCAGTCTCCTCCATGTCACTCCCGCATATTTTCGAATTTCATCCACCCATCTCCCATGTGGTCTTTTTCTGGGTCTTTTCCTGTCCCTTGGAATCCAATCTAAAATTTCGGCTGTCCATCTATGGTCTGTCCTTCTGGCAGTGTGTCCAGCCCATTGCCATTTCAGGGATTTAACTCTGATCATGATGTCTTCCACTCTCGTCATTTTTCGGATCCACGAGTTCCTCTTCTCATCTCTCCTGGTTATACCAAGCATGCACCTCTCCATGCTGCTTTGAGTTGTCTGCAGCCTTTGTATGTCTCTTTTAGTTAAGGTCCACGTCTCTGCACCATACGTAA
The DNA here is from genome assembly GCA_039090855.1 of Macrothele yani. NCBI lineage: Eukaryota > Metazoa > Arthropoda > Arachnida > Araneae > Macrothelidae > Macrothele > Macrothele yani. Next base: position 73,422,815 of record CM077001.1, read on the forward strand.
GCACTGGAAGGATGCATTGATCAAACACTTTTCTTTTAAGACATAATGGCATATTGCTCTTGAAAATTATGCTGTTTCTTCCAAAAGCTCTCCAGGCAAGTTTTGTACGCCAATTAATTTCTTCATCAATGTGACCCTCACTTGATATCTGCGGTCCAAGATAAACGTACGTGTCTGTTATCTCCAACTTTTCTCCATCAATCGATAAATCTTCATTTCTTGTAAAAGCATTGAACATCACTTTTGTCTTCTGAAAGTTCATTTTTAATCCCACTTCTTTACTCTTGTCAGCAAGTTCCTGGATCATACTCTACAGCTCTGATGGGCTAGTTGCAAAAATGACTAAGTCATCAGCGAAACGAAGGTGGGTTAGATAATCTCCATTAATCTTTATCCCCTTTGTTTTCCCAGCTCAGTGACTGAAAAACACCCTCCAATGTGGCATTAAAGAGCTTCGGAGATATGGTGTCACCTTGTCTCACTCCCTTTCCAATTTTTATGTGTGTTGTATTTTCAAACAGCCTAATCTTTGCACTTGCATTTTCATAGATGTTATTAATAATATTAATGTATGCATCTTCAATACCGCAGGTTTTCAGAGCCATTGTAACTGCTGATGGTTTCACCGAATCAAAGGCTTTTTCATAATCGATAAAAGCCATGCGCAATGGAAGTTCATATTCCCTCGCTCTTTCAATTAGTTCTCTCAGCACATGGATATGATCTATTGTGCTGTAGCCACTCCTGAATCCAGCTTGTTCTCTCAGTTGAGCCATGTCCAGTGTTACCTTCAAGCGGTGTGAAAGAACTTTAGTGAAGATTTTATAAACTACTGATAGGAGGCTGATAGGTCTGTAGTTTCCGAGATCCTCAATGTCACCTTTCTTATGTAGCAGGATCATTATAGCGCTGTTCCAATCCTCAGGAATCTTTCCTTCATTAAGGCATCGAGTGAAAATTTGGGCGAGTACTGTTTCGATTTCTCCACTTGCTTCTTGTATGATGTCTACAGTAATTCCATCTTCTCCTGGAGCTTTTCCCCGCTTCATGTTCTTGATTGCATGTGCAACTTCTGCTGGAAGGACTGGAGGAACTCTGGTACTGGTATCTTTCATGATGTCTGGAGTGCATGTATCATCCCTTTCATATAATTTGGAGTAGAAATCTTTCACTCTTGTCAAGATTTCGCCTCTATTTCTTGTTACAGAACCATCTTTTCTCAGTGCCATAATCTGTTTTCTTCCCTTACTGAGATGTCCCTTTGCTATCTTTAGGCTTTGGTTGTTTTCAATTGCTTTCCTCACTAGTTCACAGTTGAATTTTCTTACGTCTTCAGTGACACTTTTTCGTACTGTCTTGCATAGCTCTATATATTCCACTTTGGAAGTCACATCTTCTTTAGTTGTCCTCATCTCTCTTCTTTTTTGCATCAACATTTTCGTTTTTCCTGATAATTTATTTACATGCAACTTGTTCTTAGACCCAGCTAATTTTGTTGCTGTTTCCATAAGAGCTTTGGTTACTTTTCTGTTAACTTCAGAGATGTCCACTTCTTCCGATGTTAGGCCTTCTAAAGCAGAGAACCTGTTCTTCAGTTCCAAGTTGAAGGTATTATGGTGTTTTTTAAGGTTGGTTATGTCAATACATTTTGTTTGTCTTATGAGCTTCCCACGTTCAAGTTTAGTGTTGAGGTGCATCTTACATCTCACCAATCTATGGTCACTACCTGTGTTGAACTTGTTTAGCACACTGCAGTCTTCTATGACGAATTTTTTGTTACACATAATAAAATCAATTGCACTTGTCGTCCCATTTGGATGTCTCCATGTCCATTTCCTGTGTGGCTTTTTCTTGAAGAAGGAGTTCAAGATGAAAAACCCTTCTGCCTCTGCAAACTCAACGAGAGTATTTCCACGCTGGTTTCTGTTGCCGTGACCGAATTTACCTACTGAAGTTTCATTCTGTTGCCGTTGCCCTATTTTTGCATTGAAATCTCCCATAATTATTTTCAAGTGCTGCTTACCTTTATTATTTAGATGACAAATTTCCTCATAAAATTCTTCAATTTCTTCTTCAGGATGACTTGTGGTGGGTGCATAAGTTTGAATAATCTGAGCCTGGTATCTTTTCGAGAGTTGGATAACAAGCCGTGCAGCTCTGTCAAAGGAACTTTCAACTTCTACAACTTTATCCTTCAGTTTCTTGTTTATTATAAATCCAACACCACTAGTTCTGCCAGTATCTGTCCCACGATAGTAGAAGAGATGTCCACTTTTCAGTTCGATGAGATCTTCTCCTTTTCTCCTTACCTCACTTAGCCCCACGATGTCCCAATTGATCCTTTGTAGTTCCTCTTCCAATTCAAGAAGCCTTGAATCAGAAGATAGGGAGCGTCCATTGTACGTTGCCAAGGTCAGCATCAGATGGCAGCCTAGTCCGGTCCTCCGGGGATTCTTAGCACCCTCTGCCTTCATGTCGCACTGGCCGCTGCCTTGGCCAGGTACATTCCAGCTGCCAGAGACTGAGGGCCAAGATTTAAGTTATGGAGTCATTTTGGAGGGGTTTGGCCATAACTCACCACGCTGGCCAAGCGGGTTGGTGAGTGTGGGATAGAATTTCCTCTAATCCCGATGGTATAGTTATACCGCTATTGGCGGTCGTCAGAGCCCCTTTAGTAGGAACAGGATGCACCACGAGAAGGCGGGGTTGACATTTGTCAAGGAGAGGCTGTGATGTTACGCATCACCTGACCTTACATCCCATATATATATATCATCATTGTCAACCATTATCAATCCACTGCTGGACGAAGGTCTCCCCAAGTTTCCTCCACAACGGTCTGTCTTGTGCCAGTCTCCTCCATGTCACTCCCGCATATTTTCGAATTTCATCCACCCATCTCCCATGTGGTCTTTTTCTGGGTCTTTTCCTGTCCCTTGGAATCCAATCTAAAATTTCGGCTGTCCATCTATGGTCTGTCCTTCTGGCAGTGTGTCCAGCCCATTGCCATTTCAGGGATTTAACTCTGATCATGATGTCTTCCACACTCTTGTCATTTTTCGGATCCACGAGTTCCTCTTCTCATCTCTCCTGGTTATACCAAGCATGCACCTCTCCATGCTGCTTTGAGTTGTCTGCAGCCTTTGTATGTCTCTTTTAGTTAAGGTCCACGTCTCTGCACCATACGTAAGCACTGGAAGGATGCATTGATCAAACACTTTTCTTTTAAGACATAATGGCATATTGCTCTTGAAAATTATGCTGTTTCTTCCAAAAGCTCTCCAGGCAAGTTTTGTACGCCAATTAATTTCTTCATCAATGTGACCCTCACTCGATATCTGCTGTCCAAGATAAACATACGTATCTGTTATCTCCAGTTTTTCTCCATCAATCGATAAATCATTTCTTGTAAAAGCATTGAACATCACTTTTGTCTTCTGAAAGTTCATTTTTAATCCCACTTCTTTACTCTTGTCAGCAAGTTCCTGGATCATACTCTGCAGCTCTGATGGGGTAGTTGCAAAAATGACTACGTCATCAGCAAAACGAAGGTGGGTTAGATAATCTCCATTAATCTTTATCCCTTTGTTTTCCCAGTTCAGTGATTGAAAGACATTTTCCAATGTGGCATTAAAGAGCTTCGGAGATATGGTGTCACCTTGTCTCACTCCCTTTCCAATTTTTATGTGTGTTGTATTTTCAAACAGCCGAATCTTTGCACTTGCATTTTCATAGATGTTATTAATAATATTAATGTATGCATCTTCAATACCGCAGGATTTCAGAGCCGTGGTAACTGCTGATGGTTTCACCGAATCAGAGGCTTTTTCATAATCAATAAAAGCCATGCACAATGGAAGTTCATATTCCCTCGCTCTTTCAATTAGTTCTCTCAGCACGTGGATATGATCTATTGTGCTGTAGCCACTCCTGAATCCAGCTTGTTCTCTCGGTTGAGCCATGTCCAGTGTTACCTTCAAGCGGTGTGAAAGAACTTTAGTGAAGATTTTATAAACCACTGATAGGAGGCTGATAGGTCTGTAGTTCCCGATATCCTCAATGTCACCTTTTTTATGTAGCAGGATCATTGTAGCATTGTTCCAATCCTCAGGAATCTTCCCTTCATTAAAGCATCGAGTGAAAATTTGGGCGAGTACTGTTTTAATTTCTCCACTTGCTTCTTGTATGATGTCTACAGTAATTCCATCTTCTCCTGGAGCTTTTCCCCGCTTCATGTTCTTGATTGCATTTGCAACTTCTGCTGGGAGGACTGAAAGAACTCTGGTACCTTTCATGATGTCTGGAGTACATGTATCATCCCTTTCATAAAATTTGGAGTAGAAATCTTTCACTCTTGTCAAAATTTTGCCTCTATTTCTTGTTACAGAACCATCTTTTCTCAGTGCCATAATCTGTTTTCTTCCCTTACTGAGATGTCCCTTTGCTATCTTTAGGCTTTGGCTGTTCTCAATTGCTTACCTTACGAGTTCACAGTTGAATTTCCTTACGTCTTCAGTGATACTTTTTCGTGCTGTCTTGCATAGCTCTATATATTCCACTTTGGAAGTCACATCTTCTTTAGTTGTCCTCATCTCTCTTCTTTTTTGCATCAACATTTTCGTTTTTCCTGATAATTTGTTCACATGCAACTTGCTCTTAGACCCAGCTAATTTTCTTGCTGTTTCCATAAGATCTTTGGTTACTTTTCTGTTAACTTCCGAAATATCCACTTCTTCCCTGATGTTAGGCCTTCTAAAGCAGAGAATCTGTTCAGTTCCAACTTGAAAGTATTATGGTGTTTTTTAAGGTTGGTTATGTCAATACATTTTGTTTGTCTTATGAGCTGGCCACGTTCAAGTTTAGTGTTGAGGTGCATCTTACATCTCACCAATCTATGGTCACTACCTGTGTTGAACTTGTTTAGCACACTGCAGTCTTCTATGACGAATTTTTTGTTACACATAATAAAATCAATTGCACTTGTCGTCCCATTTGGATGTCTCCATGTCCATTTCCTGTGTGGCTTTTTCTTGAAGAAGGAGTTCAAGATGAAAAACCCTTCTGCCTCTGCAAACTCAACGAGAGTATTTCCACGCTGGTTTCTGTTGCCGTGACCGAGTTTACCTACTGAAGTTTCATTCTGTTGCCCTATTTTTACATTGAAATCTCCCATAATTATCTTCAAGTGTTGCTTACCTTTATTATTTAGATTACAAATTTCCTCATAAAATTCTTCAATTTCTTCTTCAGGATGACTTGTGGTGGGTGCATAAGTTTGAATAATCTGAGCCTGGCATCTTTTCGAGAGTTGGATAACGATTCGTGCAGCTCTGTCAGAGGAACTTTCAACTTCTACCACTTTATCCTTCAGTTTCTTGTTTATTATAAATCCAACACCACTAGTTCTGCCAGTATCTGTCCCACGATAATAGAAGAGATGTCCACTTTTCAGTTCAATGAGATCTTCTCCTTTTCTCCTTACCTCACTTAGCCCGACGATGTCCCACTTGATCCTTTGTAGTTCCTCTTCCAATTTAAGAAGCCTTGAATCAGAAGATAGGGAGCGTCCATTATACGTTGCCAAGGTCAGCATCAAATGGCAGCCTAGTCCGGTCCTCCGGGGATTCTTAGCACCCTCTGCCTTCATGTCGCACTGGCCGCTGCCTTGGCCAGGTACATTCCAGCTGCCGGAGACTGAGGGCCAAGATTTAAGTTGTGGAATCATTTTGGAGGTGTTTGGCCATAACTCACCACGCTGGCCAAGCGGGTTGGTGAGTGTGCGATAGCATTTCCTCTGATCCCGATGGTATAGTTATACCACTATTGGCGGTCGTCAGAGCCCCTTTAGTGGGAACAGGATGCATCACGAGAAGGCGGGGTTGACATTTGTCAAGGAGAGGCTGTGATGTTACGCATCACCTGACCTTACATCCCTATATATATACGTATATGCATATATATAAAATTTGCAACCACTATCAATCCACTACTGGACGAGAGTCTCCAAGTTTCTTCTTCCACAACAGTCTGCCTTGAGCTTTATTCTTTCATGCTTTCGGACCTGATGCCTCGTCGCAGATACGGATTTCATGCACCCATCTCCCTCTTGTCATCTTCTGGGTATTGTTTTTCCCCTTGCTATCCAGTTCAATATTCCAACTCTTTGTCAGTGGCTCTTTCTGCTAGCAATATGTCTATCTCATTGCAATTTCAGGAATTCTGATCATAATGTCTTCCACTCTTGTCATTTTCCCGATCCACGAGTTTCTACACTGCTAGCCACCCAAAATGCAACACCAAGAAGGACACGAGATAGCAAAACCAGATTTACTGTACACATAACAACAGATACAAAGATGAAACGATTGAGCTTACAGACCCGTGCGACTTGCGGACCACGCAGACATCAATAGTTCATGTGGCCCCAACGGCTGTCAATAACGGCCGCGGCATTGAACAAAAGAGGCTTTGGATGTGGGTTTGGGGTATGTTGGTCCAGGCTGCTTCCACACGATCCCACAGTTCATCAGGCTGCCATGTTACCACAGTTCATCAAGGTCATGTACGCCGTGGGTGGTGCTCGCCGGGCCACTCGGTTGGCGATCAGCGAGCAGACGTGTTCGATGGGAGACATATCGGGAGAACAAGCGGGCCACGGCAGCAGTGACACCTGGTGGGCCGTGAAGGATTATTGCACGATGCGTGCCACGTGCGGGCGCGCATTGCCCTGTTGAAACGTGGCCGCTGGCAGGTCCTGCAGTTATGGGAGGACTGCAGGCTCCAAAACGTAGGAGATGAAGCGGTGGCTGTTAAGTGCACCGGCGATTCGTACCAGAGGGGTGCGGGTGTCATCACCAATTGCGCTCCAAACCATAACGCCAGGCGATGGATCGATATGGCGATGAATAATGCAGGCGTCATACAGTCTCTCGCCGTGGTGCCGCCACACGCGGATCCGTCCATCGTGGTGTTGCAGGCAGAAGCGGGATTAGTCGGAGAAGACAATGTGCGTACCATTCCGTAGTCCAGGTGCGGCGTTCAATGGCCCACTGCCACCGCACTCGCCGGTGGTGTAACGTCAATGGCAATCGGAGTAATGGGCGCTGTGCAACAAGTCCCCGCTCCTGCAGACGACGTCGAACGGTACGATGCCGACACAGGTTGTTGCGCAACACACCCTAATTCCTGCGTTAACGTTCGTGATGTGGTGGTGCGAGCCGTCAATTCCCGCCGCACAACATGCCGGTCCTCTTGTTCGGTGGTGTGCCGCGGCTGCGGCAGTCGCTCACGTCGGTCCGTCCGTCCCTCCTGCACCCACCGAATCCATACTCGCCTCACTGTGGCTGGATGTCGTCCCACACGGGCGCCGATGTCTCGGTACAATAAACCGCTGTCGCGATAAGCCACTATTCGTCCTCTGTCGAACTCCGAAACGTGCTGGAATGACTGCCGTATTCTGTGACGAGGCATCAGGAAGCTTCCCCACGCGCAGGTCTGGCAGCACAACACACTAACACTACTCTGTGCAGCCTTCTTATAGTGCTTCTTGGTGGTGTGCAGGGCGCACATGATTTGCATATGCCCTGCAATGCTAATCGTTTGCATGTCCTCTCGCAAGTGACGCATGCTGCGAATTTCAGGTCAGTCGGATGCTTCCATCTTGGTGTTGCAATTTGGGTGGCCAGCAGTGTATTTGTATCTTTCCTGGTAACATCAAACATGCATCTCTACATGCTCCTTTCAGTTGTCTGCAACATCTGTATGTCTATTTTAGTTCAGGTCCATGTCTGTGCTCCATGCATAAAAACTGGAAGGATGCACTGATAAATCAGTTTCTTTTTAAGAAATAATGCATCTGACCAAGTTTTATAGTTCGATTATTTTCTTCATAAATGTGGCAATGTGGCCATCGCTTAATATCTGTTGCCTAATTTAGGTATCGGTACCTCTACATTTTCCCCTATTCCCTATCAATCGCTAACTATAAAATCTAAATATTTATTTCTTGTAAAAAAAAAACACTTTCGATTATATATATATATATATATATATAGTGGATATTTCTGAAGTTAACAGAAAAGTAACCAAAGCTCTTATGGAAACAGCAACAAAATTAGCTGGGTCTAAGAACAAGTTGCATGTGAACAAATTATCAGGAAAAACCAAAATGTTGATGCAAAAGAGAAGAGAGATGAGGACAACTAAAGAAGATGTGACTTCCAAAGTGGAATATATAGAGCTATGCAAGACAGTACGAAAAAGTATCACTGAAGACGTGAGGAAAGCAATTTAAAACAACCAAACCCTAAAGATAGCAAAGGGACAACTCAGTAAGGGAAGAACACAAATAATGGCACTGAGAAAAGAAGATGGTTCTGTAACAAGAAATAGAGGCAAAATCTTGACAAGAGTGAAGTATTTTTACTCCAAATTATATGAAAGGGATGACACATGTATTCCAGACATCATGAAAGCTACCAGTACCAGAGTTCTTCCAGTCCTCCCAGCAGAAGTTGCACATGCAATCAAGAACATGAAGCGGGGAAAAGCTCCAGGAGAAAATGGAATTACTGTAGACATCATAGAAGAAGCAAGTGGAGAAATCGAAACAGTACTCGCCCAAATTTTCACTCGATGCCTTAATGAAGGGAAGATTCCTGAGGATTGGAACACTACAATGATCCTGCTACATAAAAAAGGTGACATTGAGAATCTCGGGAACTACAGACCTATCAGCCTCCTATCAGTGGTTTATAAAACTTCACTAAAGTTCTTTCACACCGCTTGAAGGTAACACTGGACATGGCTCAACCGAGAGAACAAGCTGGATTCAGGAGAGGCTACAGCACAATAGATCATATCCACATACTAAGAGAACTAATTGAAAGAGCGAGGGAATTGCATGGCGAATTTTTCATTTTGCCAAAGTTTTTGGAGAAACTCAGAACAAGTACAGTCGAAATTTGACCGTGCTAATGGTGCCGTGTTAGTGCTGGTCACTGACGATGATTCGTACAAGTTGGCACGGGTTCGAGTCCTGAATGAGGCATAGATGGTGTGTTTGTCTTACAGCACTTGCTCTCTCTCTTCCCTAGAATAAACGTCTCCAAATTAGAGACAAGTGACTGCTTATAGTTCTTAGAGTTGCTCGTAATGGTCATTGAAAGAAAAAAGAAAAGTCAAAATTTGTTGTTTTTTTTTATTGAAGGTTTAACGACCACCGTGAGCAACTCAATGGGCTATAAGCAGTCGCCTGTCCTTAATTTAGAGTCACTGGTTCCAGGGAAGGGAGAGAGCCAGTGCCATAAGACAAACAACATCCATGCCTCACCGGGATTCGAACCCGGACCCCTTTCGGACGAATGATCAGAGGCCATGGCTTAGACCACTGCGCCACCGGGGCGACAAAAAAAATTTAGTTGTAAATGCATTTATGGCACCTCTATTCATAGTGATTGTGGAATAACTTTTTTTACGGGTCTTTTAGAGGTTATTTTTAATGAAAGTTGGTTGTCAAATTTTCGAACTAAAGCCTAGTTCGTCATCAGGACTATGTCACTGGAGTAGTTGCTGCCACTCAATTGGAAGAGACCATCCGCAATTATCGTTAATTGTGGTACTTCTTCTTCTTGCTATTTCGATCCCTTCTTCTAGTTTTCTCTTTACTAAGTTTGACTGGTGGGCGATTATTTTCACTGAGTCCCAATTTATGGAGTGTCCACTTGCTTGTACATGTCTGTCTAGCCCTGTTTTGTTCCCAATGTTCCTAATAGCTGCTTGGTGTTCTTTCATTCGGACCTTAATACTTCTCCCTGTTTCTCCTATATAGCTGAGTCCGCAGTTACAGTCGATGCAGTAAATTACTCCTTCCTGCAATTGGATGTCCAATTCTTTCTGCTTTAAAGCTGGCAGGAATTTCTTTATTTTGTTATTAAGATCTGGAGCTAGCCTGATATTATATTTTGCTCCGATCCTTTTCAGTTTCTCGAAAAGTCCCTTGTGGTACGTAATTTTGCTGGTGAATTTGAAGTTGGTTTTTTCCTGCTTCTTTTTTGGCACTTGTTTAAATATTTTCTCAACATATGGGGAGGGGTAATTGTTTTCTGCCAACATTTCCTTTAATTCTTCTTTGTGAAGATCTTTTGAGAAGCTGAAGAGACCAGGATTTCAATTTTTTCCAAAAATTGTCTCGCTGTATTCGATTTAATATAATCAGGGTGGAATGAGCAGAAGTCTAACATCTTCCCTGTGTTGGTGGGTTTTCTAAAAAGCTGAGTGAATATTTTCCCTTCTCTTGAGGTCAAGGTTAAATCCAGGTAATTGATGCTATGGTCTTTTTCCTGTTCCAGGGTGTACTTCAAGGTATTCTCTAGTAAGTTAAATTCTTCCAGAATCTGAGAGGGTAGAGATTGGTCCACAGTATCTACTATAATTAGGACATCATCCATGTACCTTACATAGAGAGCAAACAAGGAGGGTTGTATAAGGATTTTTGCCTCTAGTTTACTTATATAATAATTTGCTAGCAGAGGTGCTAGTGGAGAACCCATTGCAAGTCCTGAAGTTTGCCTGTAATATTTCTTTCCAAACTGGAAGAAATTATTCTTGAAGGAAAATAGGAGCAGTTCATATATGCCAAGTAGTATTTCTCTATTGTGATTATGGAATACTATTTTTTCCGCAAGGTCATCTGCAATGAATTCCAGTAGGAGGTCCAGGTTAATGTTGGTATACATAGAGACTATATCCAGGCTTGCCATTACTGGATGAATTAATTCTGGCAAGTTGTCCAGTTTTCTTTTTAGCTGCATGGAATTTTTAGTAGGTAGGGAGGAGAAGGGAAAATATCTCTGAGGTGACCAAGCAAATAATAATTAATGTTGGAGAGTGGCGAATTTCTAGTGTCTATTATAGGTCTTATTGGATGGCCTTCTTTGTGAACTTTTATCGTACCATAGATCTGTGGAATTCTTGACTGGATTTTGGAGAAGTTTTTGAAGAGCTCATTAAGCTGTTTTTTATTTCTTAAAGAGCTGATTAATTTCTTAAGATTTTTTACAGTTTGATCTATAGGATTACCATTGAGTTCTTCATAATAAGGCTTGCTCAATTCAGCTTCCATTTTATTGTAATACTTCTCTTTTTCTACCAATACCAAAACTTTGCTCTTATCTGCTCTCAGTGCTACTACTTTATCATTGGCTTTGAATTTTTTAAGGTCAGTAATGGCACTTCTATTAAAATTGTAATCAACTTTTACTGGCTTTTTTACAAATTTTGAGACGCAGTCTGAGAATTCTTTCCTTAAAGTAACTGCTGTATTTTCATCTTCTCTTTCTACCTTACTACAGATGCTTTCTAAATCAATCAGTATACGTTTTTATCAAGTGTTGCGGAGGAAAGGTTGTAATTATATCCCTTATTGAGGAGATTAATCAGGTTTTCATCTACTCCTTCTTCCGTCAGATCCATGACATGTTTGTTAGTGGTGGATGGTATTAACTGTGGGCCAGGTGCTGTAGACATTAACTTTGGACTTAACCATTTATTTTCTTTAATTTTCAATTTTTCCTTAAACTTTTTGTTTTTATCTCTCACTGCTTTAGCTAACCAATTATCAATATTTTTCTTTTCTGCTTCCGGAATTTCACCTAATGAAGAGGCCCAAATACGAGCTTCTATTCGTTCGCATTGCTCAATAGTTTTGAATTTATTACGAATCGCGCCATTCACCGTTTTTAGTTCTATTTTTCTAATAAAATTTCTTGACAGATTTTCCGCGATGTTTTTCGTGAGTCTCAAAGAAGGTGGAACAAAATTAGCTCTTTTACATTTCTTAAGAAAATACAGTTGTGACTTACATTTGTCGCTTTTGCACTTACTCCTTTCTATCTTTCTGATGTTTCGCCATATATCCAGCCCGTATGTGGTTTTAATCCTAGTTGTAAATGCATTTATGGCACCTCTATTCATAGTGATTGTGGAATAACTTTTTTTACGGGTCTTTTAGAGGTTATTTTTAATGAAAGTTGGTTGTCAAATTTTCGAACTAAAGCCTAGTTCGTCATCAGGACTATGTCACTGGAGTAGTTGCTGCCACTCAATTGGAAGAGACCATCCGCAATTATCGTTAATTGTGGTACTACTTCTTCTTGCTATTTCGATCCCTTCTTCTAGTTTTCTCTTTACTAAGTTTGACTGGTGGGTGATTATTTTCACTGAGTCCCAATTTATGGAGTGTCCACTTGCTTGTACATGTCTGTCTAGCCCTGTTTTGTTCCCAATGTTCCTAATAGCTGCTTGGTGTTCTTTCATTCGGACCTTAATTCTTTCCTTTCAAAGCACTGCTAAGTCACGTTTTACTGCTGCGTACGACAAAAAAAAAAAAAAAAAAATTTGTTTTCACAAGAAGCATGTTGGAAAATTAGCACAACGGAAACTACTTTTAAGAACATTTTTTATTTGAAATCTAAAGGGTTAATGAGGAAGTGTAAATTCGAGGACATTTGGGGACAAACATTAAAATTTGAGGACAATTTGCTTCCCTAAAGGCTTCAGACGTTTTTGGGGACAGTAAACTAAATTCGAAGACTGTCCTCAAGAATTTGGGACGCCTGGTCAGCTTAGCTATACCAGGTACAAATTTCTTTCTTTTGCCACCCATCCAGGGCGTGTTGCCAAGTCTACTGATAAACCAGTAGATCTACTGGTTTTCAGATGTATCTACTGATATACAGATAAAAGTTTCGAAATTGTTGAATTCTACTGATTTTTTGACGTTTGAGGTAAGATTAAAATTTTGACTGTTTGAAATACTGTGAATTACTTTACCCTGCCTGAATTCTGCTGCCCTAATTTTTAAGTGCAAAGAAGTTTTAATTGTATTCTGGGATATTGTAATTGGCAGCAATTCCTCTTACCCCCTACCCAAGGAGGATAGAATAAGGGGAAAGAGCATAACAAGCAAGCCCTACGTAAAGTTCTGAAGCAGATGCTCTGTGCGGTAGCCATCTTATGTTACCCTTCTGATTGCGTTTCCATAGAATTACGTACCTAACAATATAGGCAGGCTAACATTTATAAAGCCTACTTGCGAAAAGAAAAATATCGTGTACATTTATGGATGTAGTCTATTATATCACCACTGCTTTCTATTCTTTCCTTTCAAAGCACTGCTAAGTCACGTTTTACTGCTGCGTACGACAAAAATCCCTTTATGAAAAAACCATTAGAAAGTACCACGTACTCACCAAAAAATTATGGTAACCTCCAATGACAACACACTTCCAACACGTCATTCATCGTGATGTAACTGGGCTTCCAAGTTAACAGACTTCTTGCTTACGCTTCTTACTTCCGGGTGTGAAACATCGTTTTTTTTTCCCCCTTAGCCTTATGAGATGTTACTCAAAAAGCTTGTCAATTCTATAAAAATCACACATACAACTCATTCATACCATTCAAATAAAAACTATGTACATAACCTTACATTCATAGGTGATTAAACCTTGGTCAACTGTAATTATCAAACTCCTTCTGTTTCACAACCTCTGCTACTCCCACTGCAAGTGTCACACCCATTCAGCCCCTCACATCCAATCCTCTAGTACTTTCAACAGGCCTCTGTCATCTTCAGGAGGCAGGTGTATCTCACCCGCCCACCACAGCTCAAGTGAGCAGAGCCATCGAGGCATGGGCCCCAGTCGCTATCGCTGAATCGTTGTGTCTCTGGCGCCATCTATTGTCCCTGCTGCTCTTTTTTCCCCTCTTTCTTTTTACGCTGCTGTTCAATTTTTATTAGGGCTTTCCATTGTTCGTTTAGGTTACTTGGCTCATTAATGTTGCATAATCTTGATCTGTTTTTTTCAATTAATACTGATTCTGCTATTCTTAACTGCTTTTCGTTTTTACAGCTCTTAATAATTTTAATATCTTCAAACCTTGGACATTGTTGATTTTCCATACAGTATTGGGTCAATGCTGTCTTAGCTTCTTTTTTATTCCAATTATTAATATGCTGGTTTAATCTATATTTTAATTTATTCTTGGTGCTGCCTATATATGACACAGGTGGTTGCTGGTCTATTGGGATTTCATAAATTCCTGCTCTATCTAATTGGCTAATTTTTTCATTTTTAATCACTAAATTTTTTACAGTAAGTACCTGATTTCCTACCTGTATGTCATACTTGCCACAAAGTTTATTAATTTCTGCTGACACATTTTCTATATATGGTATTGCTCCTACATATTTTACAAGTTTTTTATCAGTCTTGACCTTATTGTAACCCTGAGTTACTTCATAAATCCATTTTTTTAATACCTGTTTAGGGTATCCAAAATCAAATGCAATTTTTTCAATATATTAAATTTCTTCATTTCTATACTGTTCAATTGATGAGTGTGTTAAACTTCTTTTAATTAGTGTTTTAATACTATTTCTTTTATGTGTTAATGGATGTGATGACTGAAATGGTATAAGTACTGAGATATATGAAGATTTTCTATGCACTCTGAATTGTATATTCTCCTCTGTTTTAACAACTAAAACATCCAAAAATGCCAAAGTATTGTCATGTTCTTGTTCTACTGTCAGTTCAATAGATGGATAAATTTCACTATACTTTTTTGTCAAGTCCTCAAGTTCATCATTTTTTAGCCTGGATAACAGAAAAATGTCATCAACATATCTGCAGTATATCAGTGGTGGATCCTAGAGTTTACTTATTATTTTTCCCTCAATGTCACTCATTATAATTTCAGCAAATAAAGTTGACAGTGGTGACCCCCATAGGTCCATGATTTTGTTTGTACATCTTGTTGTTAAACTTAAAAATGTTATTTTCATATATGTACAATAAAATTTCTCTTAACTCCTCTATTTGTATTGCATTCATTGTCTGTAGCACATATAATTTTTCAATAATTATTTCTATTGCCTGAGGTACTGGTGTGCTAGGAAAAAGAGCTCTCACATCCATGCTAGCCATATGATATTCACTTAAATCTTGTTTAATTACTTTAATTTTCTCAATAAATTCGTATGTATTCTTCACAGTGAACCTTGTCTTCATGAACAATGGTGCCAAAAATTTGTAGATATTCTTTTCCAGTTTTATTAGTGGGGAATTCCTTTTTGATACTATCACTCTCATAGGTGTATCAGGCTTATGAGTTTTTATTTTTGCAAACATTTTTGGTATTCCAGAACCCATTGGTGGGTGTGCTTTCTTTATTTCATCAGGCAAGATGCTGTGATTTCTTATTCTAGCTAAGTACCTTACTTGAGATTCGGTTGGGTCTTTTGTTAGAATGCTGCAATTCAGTTCTTCTATAGCTCTATTCATTTTTAGATCATATTCAGTTGTGTTTAATATTACAATTTGCCCTGTTTTATCAGCTTCACAGAATTTAATTGTTGGGTCATCTCTTAATTTAATCAGTTGTTCTTTCTCATACTGAATTTTATCTATATGATATTTCTTTTTCTTACTTTTTTCATTAAATTCTTTCAAAACAATTCTATACAGTTTACTTCGAAAATTTTCACGTTCTTCTGCTGGTACACTGCGTGCCATTTCTTCTAAGTTGGGTATTAATTCCTCCGTCCTCGGCAGGCTCAGTGGAAACGCAAATTTTTTACCTCTCTGCAAAACAGCTCTTTGCGTGAAGCTCAAGGTCAAGTTGGAGTTATTCTGATATACCTCATACATATTCTCCCGTTGTTCTTGTACACGTTGTCTGTCAATCATCACATGCAACTTTTTTTTCCATGACTGCTCTTGAGCATTTTTTCATATTCCACGATGTCAAAAATTTCCCTGAAGGTTACATCCAAAATCTCATCTTTCCAATTACCGTCAAAATTTCTATACTTTTTATAACATATCAAATGATTAAATGTAAACATTTCCTATTCAAGTTAAAAATCAATTTCCTTTTATTGACAATTTCAGCTCTTAATCTCTTTTTTTGGCACTCCTGGATTATTCTATTATCCTTAGCAGTGACTGGGCAATTCCGTATTTTTAAATACTTTGGTGTTATTTCTAGGTCACGGCATGTCACCAAAAATTCTTCTTGATTTTCTGACTTTACTAATTTAATTTTAGCTTTCTTAAACACTGTAACATCTCTCATCTCGAAGTTGTGAAATTGATTCCTATAGCGCATAATCCCAGAGTATGATAGCGACTGCAAACCCCACCCCTCAACGATCCCAGCTCAGAATTTTGCGTGTAATTCTCAATTATTATATTTGCACTTTTAAGGTATTAACCTCTTGCAAAGTGCGCATAGTTTACGTGCAATTCATTCATTTCATGTATGAATTGCACGTAAACTATGCGCACTTTGCAAGAGGTTAATACCTTAAAAGTGCAAATATAATAATTAAAAATCCCTTTAACTCGTCACACGAAAAGTACATGCTGTTTAAAGTAATGCATGAAGCCGTTCACAAACTCTAAAGTGAAGAAAAAACCCCTGATTTATTTCATGTGATCGAGTGAACGTTTCTGAAGACAGAAACGCAACGAAATGTTGCCTTAGAAACAATAGTTCGTGCTAAACTTTGATAATTTACAAAATTTTAACGAAGAGTACATGGAATATGCAAATTGAAAAAGTTTGTAGCGCACATTAAAATACCGTTAGCGTTGATAGATTACTATGTACTAAAAAGAAATGCGATAATTTACGAATTTAAAATAACAGAAAAACACTGATTTTATTGTGCGCGAGAAACGAATGCTTTTTACAAAGTTTTAATAAAACATTTTCGGGAATGTGATCTTTGACCAGGAGTTATTGAGAACAAAACATTTCTAATTTGTACTAAAAATGTTTAGCTATTCCATCATAAGTTTTTGATCCGCAAATACAATATTTCTCTCTTCAGCTTTTAATGTTAGTTGAACTTCAAATGAACAATTCCATAAATCAGTCATAAGCAAACGCCTTTCTCACACGAAATAAAAAACTGGAATCTTCCTTAACTTACAAAGCAAAAATGAACAACTGAGGGTAATGTAACATGGCGGCCACGGAACTTAGCTGGCTTCAATGGTGAGAGCACATGCTCTCTCCCCTTATTCTATACTCCTTGGCCCTACCCTAGGGGCAAGGTTAATAGACAGTAAGGTTTGCTCATCTTGCCTTCCTCGTAGCGGAAGTGCCGGTCCCTCACTTGTCCCTTACGTAGTGACGTCAGTGTACCACACGACGCAGCCAGCAGGACGGATAGACTGTTAATACAATTGAAGCACTCGCGGGAGAAATGTCAACAACTTTTTACTCAAATACACTCCGAATCTGAAAGCTTGCAACCAAGATGTAATGCAAAAGCACATCTGTAATATAATCAGGATAAACGGACACCCATGTGAATATTTTATTTAGAGTAAACCGAGAATGTGAAGAAACTTATTATGCATTTCTTTAATTTTTTTTTTTTCAGATTTGTTTAACCTAAATATCTAAATAGGATATTGGCATGACACTAAGGAAAATTGCAGGGACAGTGATTATACCTTCTAATTTATTTATATGCAACTGTAATACTGTCTTTAAATAAATTCAAAAGAAGGACAAAAGAAAACTTATAAGATTATGCTGTCAGAACCTCATGAAGAAATCCTTTTATGCGGAACAAATAAAAACTTGAGTAGCAATCCACTAACTTGCTTAATTAAAAAATTGGAAATTAACTTCACTAAATGCTCTGTTATTATTTGTAACTAATCGCTGAACAGAAAAGTTAAAATTGTGGATCTTTGCAATTTTTGTTTGTTTCTTTAGTCATATTTTATTCGCTAAATTTTGAGAACTTTAAGAATCGGGCACATTTTTATTTAACGTAAACAAATTCTTTCTTCACTTACCTTTGTCATATTCCTTAGGTAACTGTTTTAACCAGTTTTCTCTTCTTGGGTTGGAAATATATTTTTTGCTGAGCGTTAATATGGCGCATACGGATCATAATTAGGGTTTTCATGAATAGTTTGATGGCAGGGTGCACATTTGGAAGGGAACTGATGGGCAGAAGCTTCCACTGCGATGGGAACAATTCTTTTAACTTTCCTTAAATTATTTTTCCCATGTAGTTTTTAAAAAAATTCTTCTAGTACATCTGAAGAATTTTTTTAAAACTACATAGGAAAAAATAATTTAATTTGAAACCAACTCATGTGATCGTATGGGTTTTGCTTTCATTTCAAGTGGCAGGCAAGTCACTAACGTCTGGGTACAGCAACAGAACAAATGCATGAAGATCCACTCCGCTGTCTCATTGGCAAGAATAAAAACGCAAGCAACCAATTGGCGTGCGTGAAAGGCCAGAGCAATAGCGCATTTTTGGGGGGTAGAATTCTTACTGTTCTTCTTACTGCGGATTTTTGGAGTGTACAATTCTGCTTGTTTTGATTGATATTTAGCGGGCTGCATTTTCATATTTCGCGGTGACCCTGCACACTGCGAACAGATTCATCTGTTCAATTTGTGGTGGTTCATTCGGGTTGAAATATAACTTAAAGAAGCATGTTAAAAAATATCATCCTTATCAGAGGAAAAGAAAACGAGAGCACACGAAGAAACTTCCCAAACCCAAGCAGTTCCTTTTACGCTGAGCCTGTTAAGCTCAAGTGATGTTTCTGATGAAAAGAGTGGTGATTTGTTTAGCTACATGCTATGGAGGATCTGGCACGTAATGTTTCAAACTATTTCAGGTGTCCAAAACGTGTTGGCGAACTAAGGAAGCTCCAGGAATTTACCAAAATTAAAGCCCACAAGATGCTCCATCCATGCCAAACTCATTGGCTAACATTGAAACCGGTAGTGACAACAGTGCCAGACCTGAAGCTGTATTTTACCAATGTGGTAGTTATTGAATGAAATAATTCTTCTCACACTATATAGTTTGTATTGGAACTATTTTGTAGTTTGAATGCAGAAATGCAAGCAGAAAAGCCAAAAATTCATATTTTATATGATAGAGTTTCAAGTGTGTTTTGCACTTTTGTGGAAAGTTATGTTGATGAGACGTACTTGAACCATACACCTTTGGAAAATGTCCAATTTAAAAATCCGAAGTATTTCGCACCGGTTGACAAGATCTATCTTTGGACAAAAGTTCAAGCTGCAATAGGCAATAAGAATCATAATTTAACTGCACAAGAGATCCTGACCTTTCAGCAGCGAAGCACAGCCTTCCTAGTGGAAAGTGCTGATCAGGTTTATAAATGTTTTCTTCTTAAAGATACAGCAGTGTCCCGGTGGCGCAGTGGTCTAAGCGAAGGCCTCTGATCATTCGTCCAAAAGGGGTTTGAATCCCAGTGTGGCATGGATATTGTTTGTCTTACGGCACTGGCTTTCTCCCTTTCCTGGAACCAGTGACCCTAAATTAGGGATGGGCGACTTCTTATAGCCCATTGAGTTGCTCACGGTTGTCGTTAAACCTCCAATAAATAAATAAATAAATAAAAAAAGATACAGCAACCAAAGGATTGGAGTTTTTGAATCCAAAAGTGGTATTGAACAAATAAATTTCCAGCATAGCACCGGTAGCCGCGAGTTTTCCAAATTTGGTTAATGACAATGAAGTGCAGATATTGGACACAGAGTGGAAGCTGTTAAGAAATACACCATTGTATCTTAAAGATGACATGGTTCGGATCCTGGTGAGGCACATGACTGTTGCGTTTGTCTTACGGCACTGGCTCTCTCTCCCTTCCCTGAAACCAGTGACCCTAAATTAGGGACAGGAGACTGCTTATAGCCCATTGAATTGCTCACAGTGGTCATTAAACCTCGAATCAGAAGAAAAAAATGACATAACTCGTGAAGAATTTTGGAAAACTAAGCAAAACTGAAAAAGAAGACTGTACAAAAATGTTTCCTGAATTGACAAGCATTACATCATAGCGTTTTTTTTTTTTTTTGAAACTTTCTGTTTAATATTTGAGTGGTTATCCACAAACGTTTCTTCAGGTGCTTTTGCTGCATTTCCCACAATGTGAACCAGCTCCCAGATAAGAACTTTGTTTTACTTGCTTTAAGTAATTGATATTCATAGTTTTCTTATTTATAAGACTCTTGATTTTTTGCTCTTCCCTGTTTTCAGACTATTTTTTAATACGGTTAAGTTTTGAATGTCCCTGTAGGTCAATATGCCTCTATGCATTCGTAGAATTGCTTATATATTTATATATGATTTTGCAAGACGCAGTTATTATGTTTGCTATAAATGCATTATAGCACATGTTAACATTCATAAGTACATGCCTTTTTATTCATATAATTGAAAATTATGTGTATATTACATGTGCCAGAAGTGTCTACTGATTTCTACTGATTTTTTTGCAGTTCCGTCTACTGATATTTGATGTCAACCACTTGGCAACACTCCAGCATTACTGGACAATTTTATGATTCGAATTCATGAAACTATATTCGGGACTGACAATTGTGAAACCACAAGACTTGAAACAAACAAATTTCAACACTTAGCCTCCACTCAAAAGTACACTCTTAGTTCAGCTCCCACGAAGGTTGCTGACACCCACTCTCTAAGGTATGTGAATTTGTCTTCTGTGCCTATTCCTGCTGAAATTGATAAACTGCTTGCAAATGGACCCACATTTTCTCCTTCTGTTATTCCTAGCCTACCATATACCGTTTCACTACTGGAAACGGCAATCCAAAACACTGATCCTTCATGCAAAATCGGCCATTGCAATTTCCAAGGTTCAAACCCCAAGGCTCAAATACTCTTCTGCCTTTTTGAGAAAATTTAGAAACTTCACTCAATGCAATAATCTTGCTGTTTGTGAAGCTGACAAAGCCTGATGTCCTGTTTTCACCCATAAGAATTCTTTGAACAACAAAGTAGCTGACTTCCTGGAAAGTAACAATTACATAAGACTCAATGCAGGTAACACTGAAAAACTATGTAAAGCTGTTACTAAGCTTTCCAAAAAATCTTTTCTGAAATCTTTCTTAGGAGACATCCCCCCCCCCTTCCTAGCTTATTACCATACTCTCAGGTTGTTTTTACAGATCAAGCTACATAAAGTTGGACATTGTATTAGGCCCTTAATTGAAAATATCTTTTCTCCAGTAGTCAATCTTGAAAGGCAATTGGTCAAATGTTGCAATGTCCTAACAAAAAATCATCCTTATGTTGTGTCGGCCAAGGACTTCATCAATCCTCAAGATTTCCTGTACACTTTTGAGGTGGATTTATCATTTCCTTCTGTTCCTTTCTTTGATGCATACATGCTCATGGTTAAAAAACTAATGGATCACCAAGAACTTCCTGGGGAACTCAAAGATCTTTATGACTGTTTTGATTCATTGGATAAGTATTCCTGTTTTGTATACAATGGTATCTACTGCCAACAAAAACAAGGCATGCCAATGGGCTCTCCTCTTTCCCTCTTGCTTGCTGAAATTTATTTGCAGAATATTGAAAAATTAATCATTGCCCCATCCCCCTTAAAACCATTTAGTTATAGTATGTTGATGACATCATTTGGCCACACCAGAAACACTCTGAACTTATGTCCTCTGTAACTTCCAAATTTCCTCATATAAGATTCTCATCTCAAGAACAAGTAGACAACAATATTAGTTTTCTGGATGTTAATATCAACCCAAACTTCTCAGTTGGTCTCTGTTTACAGGAAACCTGCCACCTATAACATCATCCCTTACCATTCCTGCACCTTTGGTAAAAATACAAATTGGCTACTTTAAAGGCGTACATCCACAGAGCTAACCTTATTTGCAACAGCCCTTCTGTTCTTCAAAACAAATATCAGAACATCATCAACATTGGCAAATTGCATGACTTTCCACCGCTCTTACTACATAGGCTAAAAAAGAAATTTGAATCACAGAATAGATCTACCAGTTTATTGCTTGAACTTTACACCACTCATCAGTTTGTGAGCACTTTGCCCTTCAGCCTGGCCTTCACTCACAAAGTCTGCTCTATTTTCAAGTCTTTTGGCTACAGGATTGCTGTTAAACCACCTCCACATCGTCTTAACCTTATCCTTAAAGACAGAGATCTCAATAAACCCCTAGAGTTACAAGGGGGTCTACTCTATCCATGTCACCACTTCCACAGGCATTACCTGCTATATTAGTAGTACTTACCGAAGCATCAACCAGCGATTAGTGGAACAAGTCGCTGATGTTAAGAAAGGAAACTCTTCCACTTCAGTTTCAATTTTAACCATCAGTGATACGTCCGCGATTCCCGATTGGCAAAATGTTAAACACATTGCTCCGTCCAGCAATCGAAAGCCCTGATGTACCGTGAAAGCATTGAAATCTTCCTTACTCTTATCCCGTACACCGTGCTCCTAACACCTGTAATACAGAGATGCACCTTTTAATATACCTATCATTTGGAAAGCTATTTTGAAATCTGGCAACAACTGATGCTAATACCATGTGTTTCATCCATGGCTGATGAAGGTAGAAGTCGCTACCAAAACGTCATCCCAACACTTGTAATTTTTAGGTAGCTGAAGCACGATATGTCTTCATAAAAAATTATAAACATAAAACGAGCGAAATACAGAGTCACGTAAGGTAAAAGGTTTGTTTAGCGGTAGCTTTCGGTTATCCTACGACCTTGATCATCCGCAGTCGACTGGATGGGCTGGTTGCCAGAACTACAATTTAATGTTGGGGTGCTGGAACTGTTGCCAAATTTTAGAAGAGATCCAAATAGATGGGATTTGGTGAGGTGTCTCTGAATTGCAGTTTTTGGTGAACAAAATTTCAATGCTCTCTTGAAAACGCAGAGATGCCTTGTTGATGAAAGGGGCAACTTTTTGGTTTCTTTCCAAATGAGAACTGCAGAGGTGTCTTCAAGGGTTATTGCAGATAAAGCTGTCTTTGGAAGACCATTGGAAACATCTTTTTTGTGTTCACCAAGTCTTGTTTTGATGCTTCGGTATGTGCTTCCAATATACACTGAGAGACCAGAGGAAGTTGAAATGGGAATAGCCTAAATTCAAGGGGTGCCCAAGGGTGAGACAGGATCCCTGTCTTTAAGCAGGCACATTGTTGCAGAAGGGTTTGGTTTTACTGTGAGAGTGTAGCCCATAGTTTTGAAAAGTTTACACATCTTATGAGAAGGATCCATGGAAAGGGATGGAATCAATGAATGGTAGTTTTTTCCTTTATTACTGGTGAGAGAGCAGACAGATTTTTCAAGTGGGAGTTTTGGAGGAATTTTTGAATTGTAGAAGGTAAACTTTTCAAAACTATGGGCTACACTCTCGCAGGGAAACCAAAAACTTCTGCAGTAATGTGCCTGCTTAAAGACAGGGATCCTGTCTCACCGTTGAACACCCCTGGAGTTTATGCTATTCTTATTTCAACTTCCTCTGGTCTCTCAGTGTATATTGAAAGCACATACCGAAGCATCAAAACAAGACTTGGTGAACACAAAAAAGATGTTTCAAATGGTCTTTCCAAAGACAGCTTTATCTGCACTAACCCTTGAAGATACCTCTGCAGTTCCCATTTGGAAAGAAACCAAAAAAGTTACCCCTTTCATCAGCAAGGCATCTCTGCATTTTCAAGAGAGCATTGAACTTTTGTTCACCAAAAACTGCAATTCAGAGACCCCTCACAAAATCCCATTTATTTGGACCTCTTCTAAAATCTGGCAACAGTTCCAACACTCCAACTTCGAATTGTAGTTCTGGCAACCAGTCGATCGCAGGTGATCAAGGTCGTTGGATAACCGAAAGCTACCGCTAAACGAACCTTTTACCATACGTGACTGTATTTCGCTCGTTTTATATGTTTATGCGTTATTGTTGCGTGATGCCCGAGTTTTAAACCATCAAGAATTATTCTAATGTTTTGTGTGTTACGTGTCTCATTGCCAATTATTCTCACTATGATCTTACATCAGTGCATAACTAGTCAGATCCGCATATGTATGTGTGTGTCCAGGTGGAGAGGGGTTGGGAATGCAAAAAATTCTTTGTAGTTGGTAGTAAATAGCAGTCAAAATTCATTCTTTCAGTGTTTTTTTACTAAAAGTTGCTATCAAGCTTGCCCCCACCAAAAATAATGTTCGCCCACCTTGATTTTTAAGTCAAGGAATGCACCTGCCTTGGAAACTACCAGCTTTTCCACACTTTCATGGCTGCCGCTAGTGGTACTGCCAGATTAATTATATTATTTTGAATTTGCACTCACGTTTCATGGCTGCAGCCTCCAGATATCTTATTGTAACCTCCTTGGGTATAACTGACTGACACATACCATCATATACATTTGTGTACAACATGCATTATAATATGAGGAATTAGGCTACTGCCTCATTTTATAATATAAATTTTTAACCAAGTTGTATACAATTCTGTTGATTTAGTTTAATTGAAAATTGGGCAATTAAGCCACAAAATTACGCTCCTCTAAATTAAATATTTTCACACAAGAAATTGTGGACAGCAAAGCATAAACAGAAGGAACCCTTTAAGAGTGGAAAGCGTTCAAATAACAAAAAAAGTAGGTAGTTAGGAAATCTTACCTTTCAAAATGATTCGGCAAGAATGAATTACTAAAAAATATATATTAAAATTCTATATAACAGGCTACCGATGTGTCTAATGTGTTTGGAAATGCATAACTTCATTGATCCAGAACATATCTGAATACTGCATTATGGGAAAAGACTGATAAACAATATCAATGCAGGGCCTGATTTCTGCATGTGGAGCACATGCCCAGGGCCTTAGAATTGGGGGCGGGGCTCCAAACTACCTCCAAAAATCAAATATATTTTTAAGTCCCTTCATACCAAATTAATGAAAAAAGAGACTGTTTTGTTAACGATTATCTAGGACAATATTGCAACAAATCAACTAAGTGAGCACTTCCCTGTAATCTTCCATGGACAGTTTGTCATTAGTTCTACCATTATATCAGTCAATTTTGTTGACTTCATCCTGAATCAATTCATATTAACAGTTCATATTCCGACTTAGAAATCGATCGGAAAAGCCTACTATTCATTTTTACGTGCATTATTTCAAAAACTTGGAAATATTCTAGTTGGATAATGCTTACCTAGGCATTCCGTTTCTAGCGTCGATTCACTTTTCTCGCACGTTTCGGGTCTTCGTTGAAGCTATTGTCCTATTGTCCATTGTATGTGCAGCTACCTTTCACATCCAACACACTGCTTACTTTGGGTAGATTCAGTAGATCTTCACTTTAGGATTCAACAACATCAATTCTTTACCGTTATTAATGCTCTAAATTTTTTGCCCAGTCTTTGGGCATTCTCTGGGGCGTGACGATTTTCCCACCGATGTTTGTGGTTTATTTCTCGTCGACTGAGTCCGATACCCCACGTTGCCATTCGTCGGATACGCTGTATTAGATACTTTTCTTAATTAAACCTAGCCGCCGCCATATATGTTTCACTAATCCTACCTTTTTTAACCCCCTCTTCAAATGGTCATTGATGTCTTTCCGTATCTTCTTTTCATTTCCTATCCCTGTTCCCTTGTCTTTTTTGTTGGTTTTTCTTTTGTTGTCCTTTTTCTTGTCTTATTAGCTCTTTCCAAAGGCTAGATAAGGTATTAGGGTCATTCTGGTTACACACCCTTGTTTTATTTTGATAAATTAGGATCCATTCCTCCATTCTCATTTGTCTCTGATTTTTTATTCCTTTTTAGCATTTGGAAATAATCTAGTTGGATAATGCTTACCTAGGCATTCCGTTTCTAGCGATTATTCACTTTTCACGCACGTTTCGGGTCTTCGTTGACGCTATTGTCCGTTGTATGTGCATCTACCTTTCACATCCAACACTCTGCTTACTTTGGGTAGATTCAGTAGATTTTCACTTTAGGATTCAACAACTTCAATTTGTTACCGTTATTACTGCTCTAAATTTTTCACCCAGTCTTTGGACATCCTCAGGAGCGTAACGACTTTTCCACGGATGTTCGTGGGTTTTTTTCTCGTCAATGGAGTCAGATACCCCATGTTGCCATTCGTCGGATACGCTGTATTAGATACTTTTCTTTATTAAACCTAGCTGGCGCCATCTATGTTTCACTAATTCGACCTTTTTTTTCTCTTCTCTTCAAATGGTCGTTGATGTCGTCTTTCCGTATTTTTCTTCCTTTCATTTCCTATTCCTGTTCCCGTCTCTTTTGTCGGTTTTTCTTTTGTTGTTATTTTTCTTGTCTTATTAGCGCTTTCCAAAGGCTAGAAAATGTATTAGGGTCATTCTGGTTGCACACCCTTGTTTTATTTTTATAAATTAGGATCCATTCCTCCATTCTCATTGGTCTCCGATTTTTTATTCCTTTTTAGCATTTTAATTTCGGGAATGTTCGGTGGTCAATACAGAATTGCACTAATGCAGTTTTTGCTTCTTTTTTTTGCCCGTTATATATGTGTTTTAGCTTTTTTTTTA
Organism: Macrothele yani; assembly: GCA_039090855.1. NCBI lineage: Eukaryota > Metazoa > Arthropoda > Arachnida > Araneae > Macrothelidae > Macrothele > Macrothele yani. Next base: position 73,449,279 of record CM077001.1, read on the forward strand.
AACCCGTTTTCAGTACTCCTTATGTACGTTATTGGGGGCATGTGTGCGATAGGAATTTCGCAAGACCCGCATTCCTCCAATATTTTGCTCTTTGTTTTTTTTGTTAATAGTCAGATTTTTCAAGCTGCTCACTGAACTTCTTACTTTTAAGTCAAATTCGGCACATTGCCTATTAATTTCTTTACTGATACCTTCCAAGTAAGGGAATGCACCTATATATTTTAATTTATTTTTTCTCACCTTTCTTTGATTATAAATTTCATTGTCTTCCTTTCTCTTAGCCTTATGTTTTTTACTCTCATATCCATTTTTAATAAGCTTATTAGGGTAACCATAATCTTGTGATATTTTCAAGATAAAATCAAGCTCTTGATTCTTTAGCCTATTATTAGAGGTGTGCATATATGCTCTTCTAATCAAGTTTACTATGCTATTTTTTTCTTTTGTATAACAGGATGGTGCGAGGGGTATGGATTGAGTACCGGAATGTATGTTGCTTTCCTGAAAACTGTATTCAAACCTATTTTTATTTTTTTATGTAGAATGTCTAAAAATGACAGACTATTATTCACTTCAAATTCAATCGTCAGTTCAATGGTGTTGCAGATTACGTTGAAACGATGAGCTAGATCTTGTAGCTCGCTATTGTAGAGTTTTAAAATAATGATGTCATCAACATACCGAGCATATAGTAGTGTCTTTTCAGGTAATGTTTGAATAATTTTTCTCTCAAAAGAAAATTTTTTTATTATTTCGAAACTCAATACCGAGCTACAAGATCTAGCTCATCGTTTCAACGTAATCTGCAACACCATTGAATTGACTATTGAATTTGAAGTGAATAATAGTCTCATTTTTAAACATTCTACTTTAAAAAAAAAAAAAAAAAAAAAAAAAAGGTTTGAATACACTGTTTTTAGGAAAGCAACATACATTACGGTACTCATTCCATACTCCTCGAACCATCCTGCTATACAAAAAAAAAATAGCATAGTAAACTTGATTAGAAGAGCATATACGCACACCTCTAATAATAAGCTAAAGAATCAAGAGCTTGATTTTATCTTGAAAATATCACAAGATTATGGTTACCCTAATAAGCCTATTAAAAAATGGATATATGAGAGTAAAAAACATAAGGCTAAGAGAAAGGAAGACAATGAAACAGGGTTCCCACTCAGTTAGTGAAATCAAATTCCCTGACTTTTCCAGGTGGTTTTGAGTAAAATTCCAGGTGTTTGCAACAGCATTTTGAAAATATGCTTAACAACATATGAGAAAAAAATACTGGCTAATTAGATACTTCCCTAGATTTACATGCAAGATATTAAAATATTGTTTTAGTTAGCTGAGCAGAAACTTGTGAATAAGCAATTCCATAACAGAATATTGAACTAGCTTTAACTCTTGTAATGCAGTGTTTTGACATGCAAGACAGTGATACTCATAACAGATTCTAAAACATTACATGCTGCACATACTTACAATTATACCTATCCCAAGTTACTGAGTCATAATTTGTTTTAGAAGTTTACATTCTTATTTTAAAAATATGGAATACAAATTGGTGAACAGCAAAGAAAAAAATTTTCTACACATACCAGCATGGTCTTGGCTTATCCTGCTGAATAATTAACATACCTAATGATGAAATACTGCTGTTTTTAAGTTATCTGTACCCAGAGAGTTTTTTTTTTTTTTTTTCTCATATGAAAATAACTGACTGAGGTTCAAAGGCAACTCTAAAATCATTGAGATCTAACTGGCTAACAAAAAAATCTGGGCAGATTTTTTTTTTTTGTAAACACATAACTACTGATGTAAAGTGAAACAAAAATAAGTCACTGCTTCCTTGCAATAAATTTTACACTGAATACTAGAAGAAATCACTGAAATCTAGTTAGTTTTATGCACAATTACATCAATTTTGACAATTCCTGAATTTGCTGGTCAATTTTTCCTGTCTCCAAAAGAACCTCATGAGACAACTTTCTTTTCTTTTGCACTAAAATACTTATCTGATCAGACACCTTGCAATTTTTTTTTTTTTTTTTTTACGAGTTGTATCTCTTTATTTTTCTTTTCTCTTTGAACTGCTAATGCCTGCTGATATCCTGATCGAGACATCCTCACATACTGCAGTAACTTCTTAAACAAACTTTACATCTTGCTTTGTATGGGTCATCCTGAACAGGTAACAGCCATTCTGATTACTGTGGGTTAAGTTTTTCTTTAAGCCAATCCACATTAAATAGAGTTTTCTTGGAAGTCATAATTGCACTAGTCAGAAACCTTGCAGACCTCTCAATTCGCAGATTACTTTAATTTGACACAAACGCCGTCGAAAACTCTATGCAAGGTGCAAGTATGGAGCAAATACCGGCGGGCAGGCACCAGGTGGGCAGAAACTATCTGATCGCAGTAAAAGCATGCGCGCCAGCAGGAGTCCCTCTTTTCGCATTGGCCAGAGGCTTTGGTTTGATAACGAAGTATCAGACATGGGGTTCTGAGACTGCGATAAAAAATGTTGAAAGTATGTTTTTGCAGATTTTTCGCAAAACTGACTCAACCTTTAATCAACTCCATAAATCACTAACAGGAATGGGCCCCTTAAATTTCAAGCGAATCGGATAAAAGCTTAAAAAAAATAATTTTAAGCTAGTCATCCTGCAGCACGTTTCTCGCGGAGAGTGAATTCATAACTTTATTATGTGGTTATAATAAATATCAAAATAAAAAAAAATTGAAAAGGAATAGATGTAGTCTTTGAAATATTTAGCACGCAAACTTAAAAGTCAAACATTGAAGCAAAATCTTTTCTTGCAGAGAAAAGAGGGGGAAAAAATATAATACAAACACTTCATCTTTCTAAATAGCAGTAAAAAAAAAAAAAAAGAATGAAAAGCATTCTGCAACATATTCAGTGAAACATAAACATTTACTCCGAAAAGAGTCTCGGAACGTTAAAGAAGGCAATAACTCAGTTGGCTCACGCAGTCATTGCGACCGCTCAAATCCCGTTTAGTGACCCCCAGCCTAAAACGCACTGAGGCACGGGAAAGCTCACCAGCAACCCTCAGTAAGAGCACTACATTAAAGATTTATCCCATTAAAAATTTTAAAGGATAATTTCAAAAGTTCTTTACGGATTCACGTGAAATTTTAGAGGTCAGCTTCTGTTAACCAATTATGGTGTATGTAAAAATTTCAGCCAGTTTCATGAAGAATAGAAAAAGTTATTGCGGAATAACTTTTTTTACGGGTCTTAGAGGTTATTTTTCATGAAAGTTTTTATTAAAAAATAGAACTAAAAACAGTGAATGGCGCGATTCGTAATAAATTCAAAACTATTGAGCAATGCGAACGAGTAGAAGCTCGTATTTGGACCTCTTCATTAGGTGAAATTCCGGAAGCAGAAAAGAAAAATATTGATAATTGGTTAGCTAAAGCAGTGAGAGATAAAAACAAAAAGTTTAAGGAAAAATTGAAGATTAAAGAGAATAAGTGGTTGAATCCAAAGTTAATGTCTACAGCACCTGGCCCACAGTTAATATCATCCCCCGCTAACAAACATGTCATAGATCTGACGGAAGGAGTCAATGAAAACCTGATTAATCTCCTCAATAAGGGATATAATTACAACCTTTCCTCTGCAACACTTGATAAAAAACGTATGCTGATTGATTTAGAAAGCATCTGTAGTAAGGTAGAAAGAGAAGATGAAAATACAGCAGTTACTTTAAGGAAAGAATTCGCAGACTGAGTCTCAAAATTTGTAAAAAAGTCAGTAAAAGTTGATTACAATTTTAATAGAAATGCCATTGCTGACCTTAAAAAATTCAAAGCCAATAATAAAGTTGTAGCACTGAGAGCAGATAAGAGCAAAGTTTTGGTATTGGTAGAAAAAGAGAAGTATTACAATAAAATGGAAGCTGAATTGAGCAAGCCTTATTATGAAGAACTCAATGGTAACCCTATAGATCAAACTGTCAAAAATCTTAAGAAATTAATCAGCTCTTTAAGAAATAAAAAACAGCTTAATGAGCTCTTCAAAAACTTCTCCAAAATCCAGTCAAAAATTCCACAGATCTATGGTACGATAAAAGTTCACAAAAAAGGCCATCCAGTAAGACCTATAATAGACACTAGAAATTCGCCACTCTCCAACATTAATTATTATTTACTTGGTCACCTCAGATATTTTCCCTTCTCCTCCCTGCTTACTGAAAAATTCCATGCAGCTAAAAGGAAAACTGAACAACTTGCCAGAATTAATTCATCCAGTAATGGCAAGCCTGGATATAGTCTATGTATACCAATGTTAACCTGGACCTCCTACTGGAATTCATTGCAGATGACCTTGCGGAAAAAATAGCATTCCATAATCACAATAGAGAAATACTACTTGGCATATATGAACTGCTCCTATTTTCCTTCAGGAATAATTTCTTCCAGTTTGGAAAGAAATATTACAGGCAAACTTCAGGACTTGCAATGGGTTCTCCACTAGCACCTCTGCTAGCAAATTATTATATAAGTAAACTAGAGGCAAAAATCCTTATACAACCCTCCTTGTTTGCTCTCTATGTAAGGTACATGGATGATGTCCTAATTATAGTAGATACTGTGGACCAATCTCTACCCTCTCAGATTCTGGCAGAATTTAACTTACTAGAGAATACCTTGCAATACACCCTGGAACAGGAAAAAGACCATAGCATCAATTACCTAGATTTAACCTTGACCTCAAGAGAGGGGGAAATATTCACTCAGCTTTTTAGAAAACCCACCAATACAGGGAAGATGTTAGACTTCTACTCATTCCACCCTGATTATATTAAATCGAATACGGAGAGACAATTTTTGGAAAAAATTGAAATCCTGGTCTCTTCAGCTACTCAAAAAGATCTTCACAAAGAAGAATTAAAGGAAATATTAGCAGAAAACAATTACCCCTCCCCGTATGTTGAGAAAATATTTAAACAAGTGCCAAAAAAGAAGCAGGGAAAAACCAAATTCAAATTCACCAGCAAAATTACGTACCACAAGGGACTTTGAGAAACTGAAAAGGATCGGAGCAAAATATAATATCAGGCTAGCTCCAGATCTTAATAACAAAATAAAGAAATTCCTGCCAGCTTTAAAGCAGAAAGAATTGGACATCCAATTGCAGGAAGGAGTAATTTACTGCATCGACTGTAACTGCGGACTCAGCTATATTGGAGAAACAGGGAGAAGTATTAAGGTCCGAATGAAAGAACACCAAGCAGCTATTAGGAACATTGGGAACAAAACAGGGCTAGACAGACATATACAAGCAAGTGGACACTCCATAAATTGGGACTCGGTGAAAATAATCGCCCACCAGTCAAACTTAGTAAAGAGGAAACTAGAAGAAGGGATCGAAATAGCAAGAAGAAGAAGTACCACAATTAACGATAATTGCGGATGGACTCTTCCAATTGAGTGGCAGCAACTACTCCAGTGACATAGTCCTGATGACGAACTAGGCTTTAGTTCGAAAATTTGACAACCAACTTTCATGAAAAATAACCTCTATAAGACCCGTAAAAAAGTTATTCCACAATCACTATGAATAGAGGTGCCATAAATGCATTTACAACTAGAAAAAGTTAGTTTTCACCATTTTTATCCCCAGTCTGGCATTCAAACAAAGACATGAAGGGGGCAGGAAGTGCTTTGGTCACTCCATCGTAACCCCTCCACAGGCTCCACTCTCACTCCAACACTACGCACCCTTTTCATTTCCTAGTAGCCACCGTAGGAGTTTCCTCCCCACGTGGCTGCAATGAATTCCTTTTCTAGTGCTCAATGACAAAGAGCTCTGCCAAATATGTTAGTTTCACCCCCTTCCCCTTTAACCTACAGTTCAGTCCTTGGGAGTGAACTAAATGAAATGTTAAATATGGAGAAAGATCAAACACAGAGGAAAAAGTATTTTATTTTAGAAAATCCCCAAATTCCCTGACTTAAGAAATAAAATTTCAAAATTCCCTGATTTTTTTACGAAAATTCATGTTTTCCCCTGACTTTTTGAGCCAATATTTTTTCCCCTGACAATTCCCTGATTTCCCGGTTCTCCAGGTAGCGTGGGAACCCCGATGAAATTTATAATCAAAGAAAGGTGAGAAAAAATAAATTAAAATATATAGGTGCATTTTACTTGGAAGGTGTCGGTAAAGAAATTAAATAGGCAATGTGCCAAATTTGACTTACAACTAGGGAGATCAGTGAACACCTTGAAAAATCTGACTATTAACAAAAAAACTGAGAGCAAAATATTAGAGGAATCAGGGTCTTACGAAATTCCCATTGCACACATACCCCCTAATATCGTACATAGGGAGTACTAAAAACAGGTTAAAAAAAGGCTAAAACAACACATATCTAACTGGCAAAAAAAAGAAGCAAAAACTGCATTAGTGCAACTCTGACCACCGAACATTCCCAAAATTCGAAGAAATTAAAATGCTAAAAAGGAATAAAAAATAAGAGGGACAAATGAGAATGGAAGAATAGATACTAATTTATAAAAATAAAACAAGGGTGTGTAACCAGAATGAGCGTAATACATTATCTAGCCTTTGGAGCTAATAAGACAAGAAAAATAACAACAAAAGAAAAACCGACAAAAAAAACAAGGGAACAGGAATAGGAAAAGAAAAGAATACAGAAAGACGCCATCGACGACCATAGGTTTAATTACGAAAAGTATCTAATACAGCGTATCCGAGGAATGGCAACGTGGGGTATCGGACTCCATTGACGAGAAATAAACCACTAACATCGATGGAAAACTAGTCACGCTCCTGAGGATGCCCAAAGACAGCGAAAAATTTAGAGCATTAATAACAGCAAAGAATTGGATGTTGTTGAATCCTAAAGTGAAAATCTACTGAATCTACCCAAAGTAAGCAGTGTGTTGGATGTGAAAGGCAGCTGCACATACAACGGACAATAACTTCAACGAAGACCTGAAATGTGCGAGAAAAGTGAATCGTCGCTAGAAATGGAATACCTAGGTAAGCATTATCCAACTAGAATATTTCCAAGTTCATCCTGAATTTTGTTGCAAAAAAATTTCGAACTGTTTCAGGGATCGCATTCCTCCTAAAATTCCTAATATTTTGTGACCCTCCTTAAATTCCTAAAATTATACCTAAAATTTGCTATTCTTCCTAAAATTTTTCGTAAGCTTATTTATTAAAAATACAACCGTTATTAACGCCAATAAATTTACCATTACGGTAAGGTAAAAAGACCTGTTATTGTAGAAACACAGCCTATATGCTGTGCTGCTGAAGGGAGGGAAAATGACGCCATCGAGATGCACTTGCTTCGGGGCGGACGCTCCACTTTTTTGCCTTCGGACAGTTCGAGAGTAACAAGAGATCTAAGGAAAAAGGGGAGGGGTCATTTTCACCCCTGGTTTGCGCTTTGCAGACGAACTCCGTGGCACGCAGAAGATCGTACTTTATTTTTGTACATGCCTTGTGGAACCTCCTCTTTCTGCTGATGTTTTGTTATTGTAAACCGCACGTGGGTGGAAGCAAAGAGGAAACATGTGGTCTCCTTCCGTAACCTCCGGTAATGACGATGGGATGGTAGCTGAGTGTTATCGTGGCAGGCAGTAGAGCAAGTGATCATTGACCTTCGATCGTGCGTCGGCGACCTTCGATGCGCAATATATCTCGGCTCAGACTCGCTTTGACTGAACTTGCGTGAGATGTGTGTGATAGTTTCTGGTTTTGCGTCTTTTATGGTGTTTGTTCTCTGTGCTGTGTGCAGGTTCAGTTCTCTAGTGGTGACCTGCTTTTTTTTTTTCTATCTTCTGACATCCTTGCAGCCAAATTTCGGGAAATTGTCTGGTTTTGCAATATTGAAACTTGTTTTTGTACTTCCCTTTCATTTTCTGGTTAGTAATACAAGTGTTTAAGATGCCTAAATCCAAAACGAAATTTCAAGATGCGTGGCTCGCCAAAGAATTGGACGGAGTGAAGTTGAAAGAATGGTGTTCTGTAACTGAAACAATATTTTCTGCTAAGTGTATATTGTGTTCAGAAATTTTCAACATTTCTAATAGTGGCTTTTCACAAGTAAAAGCGCATCATAAAGGAAAAAAACATTTGCAGAAATTTCAAAGTAAATTTCAAAATAAGTCCATCCTGAAAGCCTTTGGAGGACGGGATCTTCAGCCCAAAACAAATATTAGTGAAGTACTGAGTCATGATTTACAGTTGGCTTAAGCCGAAGCATTATGGGCCATGAAAGTTGCTAAGGACAATATGTCTTTTGTTTCATGTACTGAAACAGTTGAACTTTTCAAAGAAATGTTTCCCGATTCTGCTATTGCAGCCAAAATGCAACTTAAAGAAAAAAAAGTTGCTTATGTGATATCACATGGATTGTCAAAATATTTTGAAGAGGATTTGAAAAAGACATTGCATCTAGTAGCCCAGGAAAGGTTACTATAGCATTTGATGAAACTACAAATACACAAGTGAAACGGCAGTTGGATGTGTATCTCAGGTACTGGTCTTCAGAAATAAATTCAGTTTCTTGCCGATACCTAACAAGCGTTTTTCTGGGTCATGCAACAGCAGATATTTTGCTAAAAGAAATTCTTGATGTGTTATCATCCTTCAATATTTCGTTTAACAGAATTATTTGTGTATCCATGGACAGCCCAAATTGTAAATAAGTGCTTTTAACGCAAATTCAATGAAGTTGTAAAACAAACAGGCCAGAAATCTTTGGAACTAGGTTTTTGCAACCTGCATGTTGTTAGTAATGCATTTAAAATTTTTTTTTTGACAAGCTTAAATATAGATTTTGACGAGTTTGCTACTGATATGCATTACTTTTTAAAGAGTAGTGCTACAAGACGAGAGGATTATAAATCTGTCGAGGATATAACATTGGTCACAGCCAAATTTCTTTTGCGTCATGTCAGCAACAGATGGTTAACCATTGGTTCTGTAGCCCAGAGGCTCTTGGATCAATGGCTAAATATTACAGAATATTTTTTAAACTTCTTGCCATCTCAAAAAATATTTGAAAAACAACTACACAATTCGGCAAGGTATAAAAGAATTCACTGTTTCCTGAAAAATGAGCTAACTCCTTGCTATTTAGCATTAATTTCATTTTCACACCAAAATTTTGAAAAGTTTTCATTATGTAATCAGAGTGAAGAACCAAAAATACACCAGTTATATTCTGATTTAAATACTTTAATGAGGAATGTTATGGCTCAGTTTATCCAAGATGATGTTATTGCAGGGAAATTTGGAGAAGACCTAAAAAGAATGTAGATTTTGAAAACAAAAATTCATGGAAAAAACTAGGGGAGTTAGAAGTTGGTATGAAGACAAAAAAATCTCCTCAGGAATGTTCAGGAGACCAGGCAGAAATTATTTCTCTTAGATGCAAGATCATCACTAATTGCAACCACAAAATATTTAAAGTCAAATTTGCCATTCTGCAATCAAAAGCTAAGAGACATAGAAGTTTTAAAGGTAAAAGAACCAAAGAAAGAGTCAACTCAACTTTCAGTCACTGAAGGACTTTCAGAAATAACCAGAATTTCAAGTGTTTTGCATCTTTCTGAGGAACAAATTGATAGAGTAAGAGAAGAGTGGAAACTTTTAAATTGCAAGAAGCTAACTCTAGATGAACTAGTGAAATTTTCAGAGGAAGGGCATATTCCAGTGCGGATTGATCATTACTGGCGTAATATATTTAGTATTAAAGACTCTAGCGGAAAAGAAAAATACTCAAATCTTGCTAAACTCATAAAGTAAATTTTAGTTTTACCTCATGGTAGATGCAGAAAGGGGATTTTCGGTTAACACTGCTCTGTTAAGGAAGGACAAGGCTAACTTAAAAGACTCAACTATAACATCATTAAGAATAGTTAAAGGGGCCATTAAACACTATGGATGTGTAAGTAAAGTTCCCATAACCAGAAATTTGTTAAATAGAGTTCGTGATTCACATAAATTTTATAGAGAGTATGTTGATAAGCTGAAGGAAGAAGAATAAAAAAGGTAAAAGAAAGGAAGCAGAAAGAGAGGGAAAATAAGGAAAAGCAACTAGAGAAAAAAAGAAAAGCTGAGTTTGATGACAAAATAAAAGAAAATGATGCAGAAATAAATAGGCTTAAAAAAGATAAAGAAGCCTCCCTAGCAGTAATTCAAGAGGGAACAGAAAGAATGAGAAAAGCTGTAGAAAAACAAAATACTGTTGAAATAGCAGTTGCCTCTAACTTGATCATACAAGGTTCAGCTGAAATAAAGAAAACTGAAAGTAAATTAGTTGTGGTGGAAGCAGAAAAAGATAGGCTAATCAGGAAAAGGTTAAAACAATAATATGAAAAAAGTAATTCAGTGAACAATTGTACATAGTTCTTGGTTTTCAATTACCTTTTTAGGATATTATTATTTAATGTGAAACCTGAAAACTTTACTGTGAAAATTGTGAATTGCTTCTGGTTCAACAGCATATTAATGTTCAAAGTGAAACTTGAATGTGGTAAATATACTTGAATATGATAATAACACGTGAAAAGATAAGAACTGAACATTAGAAGTAAATCATACTTAAACTTTAGACATTAGACGTTATGCAAAAAATTTGGGTGTGAACTTCGACCATATATACTAATGGACTGCGCATTGGCAATAGCTGCATCAAAGCCACCATGGCTCATACATTGGGCACGTCATCATCAGACTCCAAATTTCGTGTAAAAATGCTGTTATGATTACTAATTTACGCTGCAGAACTTCAGTCTTTTCGGTGTATTATGTGAATGCGCCTCATATATAATGAAAACTCTTCAGGTAAGTTTACTTATGAGCTATATACATGCATGATCGGGTTGTTTACATTTTGTGATTTATAATGTGATTAACATTTGCGAAGAATTTGGAACATGCATTCCATTTTTTTTTCTTAAGTTACTATATTTTTATATCAATAGCTGCAAGTTTCTGGTTAAGTAATTGAACTTTATTGACTTAGGTATTTAATTCGTTTCTTACCCATGAAAAATCATAGAACTTTCTTTACTATATCGCTCAGAGCAACCATAAGCACAGCAGGTGTAACCCATCTTTTTGTCTGTTGTCATGTGATTTTATGTTGGAGCCAGAAATTTTGATGTCATGCGCAGTCTATCAGTATATATGGTTGAAGGGTGTGAAGCAAACTCTTTAAAATGTATACAAAGTTGTTTTACTAGATGTATACAAATATACATCTAGTTTTTATTGAAATACACTCCTAAAATTTTTCTAAAAAGTCCTAAAATTCCTACCTAAAATTTTCCAGAAGTATGCTATGATCCCTGCTGTTTGAAAAAGAATCCAACTAGTTGCTAGGGAGAGAAATGGATTATGAATCCTCAAGAAAGAAGAAAATACCCAAGAGCTGACTTCTAGATGATTCATCAACAAAGAAAGGTGACTTGATCACACTAGTTACGTTAACTAAAACTTTTACAAAAAGTTCGTAAGTTGGAAGCTTTCGACCTTATCTTAGGTCTTCATCACGCCAATGGAGGACTAAGATTGTTAGATTCTACATTTGAATTTTTCCTATTTTTGTTGCCAAAACTTACAGGAGCATTAGCCATAGAATTTTAGAACATAGAAAAGATGTTTCGAAAGGCAATCCCAACACTGCCTTGTCTATTTTGACAATGGAAGACACATCTGCAGTTCCCCACTGGAACGAAGCAAAACGAATTGCTTCGTTTGACAATCGTTTTGCCCTCCGTTACCGTGAAAGCATAGAAATTATTTTCAACTCAATGACTTGCAACTCCGAATCTCCTCTCTACATTCCGTTGATCTGGAGATCAATTCTAAGTTTTGGCAACAAAAATAGGAAAAATTCAAATGTAGAATCTAACAATCTTAGTCCTCCATTGGCGTGATGAAGACCTAAGATAAGGTCGAAAGCTTCCAACTTACGAACTTTTTGTAAAAGTTTTAGTTAACGTAACTAGCGTGATCAAGTCACCTTTCTTTGTTAATATTGTTACGTGTTTTGCCCATAATAGTCACGATTCATCAACTCCAGATGTTTTTAATAATCGCGATTCCTTCATCACTCGAACGTTTTACGTAATATGCGACAGTCTTGTTTCACAGTTGCAAACCAGAAAGAAATCATGAGAAATTGAACTCTGGATTTGGATTTGTCTACAAGAATGACCTAAGTGATGTGATCCTGGAAGCAGCTGAATTGTTGCAAAAGCAGTAGGGTCATTCCATGTCAAATCAACACAAAAAAATGGCATTTTCAACCTGACCCCCATAGAATTTTATGAAATTTGGCACACATGTAAAGCTTATGGAGAAATGAATTAATGCCAATTAATAAGTCTATCTCTTTTGGTTTCTGAAATGCACAACTTCGAAAATGGACCGAAAGCTTCAATATTCACTTTTTGTGTATTACAAAATAGCCCACATTTTCTTTCCTATTTGGCACAGAACCTCAATATTGGTATCTCTGGAAAGCATTTGATGTGACCTTTCATATGATATGTCACATGGATATATTTAATTTTTGGTTTCATGGTCAAACAGTTTGACCTTTCGTATCTCAAAAAGGGGTATTTTAAAAATTTTAAAAATTATATATGTTATTCTTATATTTATGCTGTACAATATCAGTGAATCTCAATTTGGGACCATCATGGGATACTGGGATATAAAAAGCAGAAAAAAAAACATGTTAATACGACCCCCCCCCCACACACACACATAAATGACAATTCATGCGGCTTTTTCAATGTCATATCACATATCATCTACCAAAGAATTTTGATATCAATTGCTCCTGAACATTTATTAATAAGAATTTTACAATTATTTTCATAAAGCATATTTTTCTCATACTGAAATCACTTTAAAACAAATTTTTATTCTAGACTACCCTGTACAAACAAACAGCTAAGTTTTATATATTATGAATGATTCTGCAACTAAATGTTTGTTGTTCCTGCATCAAAACTCCTTTGTGTGTTCTTCCAAGTGATTGTCCTGGGGGCCAATCCTTTTTCTTGTAGTAGGAAGTCCTGGCATGTCTGTCCCAGAGACAGAGGAAACAGGTTCCACTATGATGTGTAAATTAACAACAGATGGGCAGCCATGTGGTTTTGGTCAATGAAGCCCTTAAGCTTGGTTGGTCGGTTAATAGATTTTAATGGCGCAAGGGCCATGGTTGGCCAAAGAGCACCAAACAAAGGACATCAAAACAAAACAAAATCAATAAAAAACGTACACAAGGTTAAAAACAGGCTGATGTGGTAAAAATGAAATATGATAGTGAACAAGTTAAAAGCTAGATAAGTTTAAAAAAGTCAATTTCCTGTAAAAACGAAAACACTGCTTTCATGTCGCAGGCTTCGCCAATAATAGTTTGCAGCGTAGCTGCTCCTTCGTCCAACAGATGAGAGTGAAAATGACGAAAACGATGATTACAAAACCGAACACAAGTACACAAAACATGAAGGACAGTGAGACGACAGTGGCATGCCTCACACATCGGGACACTCTCGCCACACAGCAAAGAGCGGTGAGTAAAACGACAGTGCCAAATGCGGAGACGTGCAAGAACAACTTCCTCACGACGGTTCTTCCGCAAATTAGACTTCCATAGTCCGATCTGTGGTTTTATAGAATGCAGCTTATTGCTGCCCTGCTGAGACCACAGCGACTGCCACTCGTCCAGGAGAAATGTCCGGATCAAAGGTCTAAAATCGCGGAAAGACAGTGGCAGCAGAGCTGGTGACATGGAGGAAACAGACCTGGCAGAGAGATCTGCCAGCTCGTTACCCTGGATCCCAACATGGCCAGGAACCCAAAAGAATCAGACCAGGAAGCCATCACCCTCCAAATTTCCAAGAAGACGACGGACATCACGGATGACAGGCAAGTCCGCGTCCTTCGGAGAAGATAAAACCTGGATGACGGACTGGGAATCGGAGCAAACCATAGCGCGACGATGTGATCGAGACTGTGTGTGGCACAAAGCGAGGTGTACCACACGCATCTCTGCCGAAAAGACGGTGGATTCAGGCGGAAGTCTCACAGCATGTGAGGCATCGCCACACACAAAAGCGGATCCAACGACATCCCCGGATTTCGAGCCATCGGTGAACACAGGCACGAAATCCGGGTAGACAGACTGCAATTCAGCAAAGAGCTGCTGGTACACCAGAGCAATAGTGGAAGACTTTGGCCACACACAAAGAGAAAGGTCAGCCGTTGCTGGGAAGGGCTGCCAAGGAGGCTGGTTGAAAAAGTTGGTCAAACCAATCCTGGACGAGTTTAGACCAGCATCGCGCACTATGGCAGACATCCGAATTCCAAACGTCGGAACACAGGAGGGGCGGTTGGAAAATAAGTGGACACAGTCCGGTTGGAAGATGGAACCATTTAGTGGATGATCAGGAAGAGATTTCAGTTTTATATAAAACTGAAGAGACAGCTGCTTATGACGGATGCATAACGGCGGCTCATGAGCCTCTGCATACAGTCTATGCACGGGAGAGGTACGGAAAGCACCAGTACATAGCCGCAATGCCTGGTGATGGACGAGGTCCAAAGGTTTTAAAACCGATGGACGCGCTGAACCGTACGTAATGCATCCGAAGTCTAACTTTGACCGAATGAGAGAGTGGGAAATGCGAAGCATTGAGCACCTGTCAGCCCCCAAGATGTTCGGGAGAGGACCTTCAGGATACTCAATGACTTCGTGCACTTCACCTTCAAAGACTGAATGTGAGGCCGGAAGGTGAGCGCTCGGTCAAACGTTAGCCCAAGGAACTTGGCTTCCGACACCACGGGGATGGTAGAACACCCCAGACAGAGGCTGGGGTCTGGGTGAAGACCCCGTTTGCGGCAAAAATGCACGCAAACGGTCTTCTGCGTCGAGAAGCCAAATCCATTCTGGGAAGCCCAGTGAGAGATCTTGGTAATGGCAGACTGGAGCTGTCTCTCGATGGTGCGCATGTTAACAGAGGCGCAAGAGATCTGGAGATCATCCACGTACATGGTTCCATGAACCGTCGGAGGAAGCAGTTGGAAAATATGGTTGACACGAAGGATGAACAATGTAACGGAAAGAACGGAGCCCTGAGGAACACCCTGTTCTTGTGGGTACATCGCAGAGAGGGTCGACCCGACGCGCACACGGAAACTCCGGTCCTGGAGAAATCCGGATGAAAGATGGCACGTTTCCCCGCAATCCGCACTCGTGCAGATCACGGAGAATGCCGTATCTCCAGGTGCGGTCATAGGCTTTCTCCATGTCGAAGAAGACTGAGACCATGTGCTGACGCCGGACAAACTCCTCCCTGACAGATGTCTCAAGGCGAAGATGATGATCGGTGGTGGATCGATATTTGCGAAATCCACTCTGATGAGGTGAAAAAATGCGATGAAACTCCAAATAAAAAATGAGACGAAAATTAATTATACGCTCCAGTACTTTGCAAAGGCAGCTCGTCATAGCAATTGGCCGGTAGTTCAACGGGTTGGTGGGATCTTTACCAGGTTTGGGAACAGGAACGACAATGGCCGTGCGCCAAGACTCTGGAAACGCATTCTCTTGCCAAATCCTGTTAAACAGGATTAGCAGACATTCAAGAGAGGACGGAGAAAGGCGCTTCAGCATTTCGTAATGAATGTTATCTGGTCCGACAGATGTCCGGCCGGACCTATTCAGAGCGGTCTTCAGCTCCACGGCAGTCAGCGGGCTGTTGTAATCTGTGGAAGAAAACGGTCCAAAAAATCTTGGACCTTTCAAGCCGCGGCTGTAACTGCTGGAACGAAGCAGGGTAATTGCCGCTGCTGGACACCGAAGAAAATACGGCGCCCAGACAGTCAGCAATACCCTGAGCGTCAACAACATTTCTCCAGCACTCTCAAGAATGGAGATATCCCCAGATGGGTACTGTCCCCGAATCTTACGGATCCTGTCCCAAATGATCTTAGGGCTGGTAGTGGTGTTAATCCCGGATACATATTGTATCCAGGACTCCCGTTGACTACGCTGACGAACCAATCGCGCGTAGGACTTTGCTTTCTTGAAAGCAAGTAGGTTCGCGTCGGTGGGGTACCGACGAAACCTACCCCAAGCCCGATGTTGGGCCCGACGAGCTGCCATGCAAGTGGAATTCCTCCAAGGTCTCGGGCAACGTGGAAGTTTAGTAGACGTCCTGGGGATGGTAAGTTCTGCCGCTTGCACAATACAATCAGTTACCGCAGCAACAGCGTCATTGACCGTTCCTGAGGTCACCATAGCATGGGTAAGATTTGCCGAAGCCGTGAATGGGTCCCACTTGGCTCGATCAATATTCCATCTAGCAGGGCGAGTAGGGTAACGGTAGCCGCCACTCGCTAGACGGAGGAAGATGGGAAAGTGATCGCTGCCAAGGGGCTCACCAGACACGCTCCAGGACCAGGCAGGATATAATGATGGTGAACTCAGAGACAAATCAATGGCTGAGTACGAGCGGGTGGGTTCGTGGAAATAGGTGACTGCCCCGGTGTTGTGGAGACAGAGGGACGTGTTGGAGAGAAGGGACTCAACAACACGGCCCCTAGAGTCTCGAGTGGTAGAACCCCACAACGGATAGTGTGCATTGAAATCTCCTAAGATGAAGAAAGGAGGCGGCAGCTAATCAACTAAATCTTCCAGATCCGAAAGGCTTACAGCTTCATCTGGTGGTATGTAGATGGAACACACTGTTCACAGTGTGTTCACAGTTAGTCTCACTGCCACTGCCTGCAAAGTCGTCCGAAGGGCAACTGCAGTGACAGGAATACCATGAGGAACCACGACGGCCACTCCTCCGCAGGCAATAACGCCATACTGGTGATCATTGCGGAAAAGAGAATGTCTCCGCAGCGAAGGAGTGTCCGTCGTGCGAAGCTTTGTCTCCTGGAGACAAACGCACACAGGTGTGTGCGAAGACAGTAAGCCTTTCAAATCATCAATGCGTGATCGCAGACCTCGGCAATTCCACTGAATGAGCGTGGCCATAATGAAAAATGAAATGAAACAATGAAAAAGACAGACTACTAGAACGTCTCAATGTCGTCCATCACCTCCAATCCATCCGCACTGTCTGGAGGTAACACAGGGCTGTGTTTACCCCCTGTGTTAAGAGGTGGTTTTTGCCTGTTCTGTTTCGGGGAGGATGATCCTGGTTTCGACTTCTCCGGCTTCTTTGCAGTGCCCTGGGTCCCTCTGCTGGCAGAAGATGTTTTCGGCAAAGAGGAAGGTTTAGGCGACGATGTTGATGTCGCCTTGGACGCAATGCGGCGAGACTTCAGCGCCTCCAATCCAGCAGCAACAATGTCCTCAAAATCATAAGGACACCGCGCTGGGATGGTCACCTCAGTCTGGACAGCCACTGAAGCCTTCTGCACCACAACTGAAACGTAGGACCGCCGGCCTGGTTGTAAAGGGGTGATCCGCCGTCTAGCCTCAGGATAGGGCAGATGCTCAGTTGTCTTCAGGCGTTGGATTGCCTGTTCCTCTATCCACTTTGGACACTGCTTAGAAGATGCAGGAAGAGTCCCTTCGCAGTTGACACAATGATCAGACTCTGCAGAGCATTCCGCCAAAGAGTGTTCTGTGGAACCACAGCGACCACACTTTGCAACATTACTGGGAATGACCGTAATGCTGGCACTGGAAACATCGCAAGGGGTTCGGGATATACGGCCGAACATCAAGCCGTAAATAACCTGCCTTGATGGAAGTAGGCAGGGTTGGGGAGTCAAAGGTGAGAATGATGTTACGGGAGGAAATAGATTTCCCATCCCGCCTAAAAAGAATCCGTCGAACCCCAATGACATGCTGTTCGCCAAGTTCCTCCAGCAATTCCTCATCGCTGCATTCAAGCAGGTCGCGAATTGTGGTAACCATGGGGAGAAACCTGAACGGGAATGCCAAGCAAAACGGTAGTGTCCAGCAAGGTGGCACTGTGGCGTGGATTCGAGGTTTCCACGAGAAGATCCCCTGAAGGGAGCTTCTTCACACTCTTTGGAGAGCCAGCAACGGCCTGCAGAGCCTTGTTGATCCAGAAGGGACTCTTCGAACTGAGTGACTGAAGAGTCGCCAGATTTTATTAAAATAAACAGAGCATTGCATTGAGTGGAAACAAGTTTCTTTGTGGAGGAAGGGGTACCATCCTCCACAGGGCGCTTTAACGTGGTAGCATGGGAAACACTTTGTGTTGCCATAAAGAAGAGAAAAATTCGTCCGCCGACCTCCCCACCCACTACCGAGCCCAACGAGGGAGAGCCGGAGGTCCGCAAGCCCAAGAGGACGCAGGACACGACTCTAGGGATAGTCAGCGGATATAGCAAGTTAGTAGGGCAGACATACGCTCGGCGTGCACCCAGACTTTCCCGTGCCCAGAGAACACCCCTTTGGCATGCCTACCCTACCCACAAACTCACCCAGCCGAACAGAACGACAAGCCGCTAGAAGTCTGGACGCTACTCGGCCACAGACTTCCTGACTAGGAGTGGGTTAGCTCCCAGCCTCCCGTTTAAGGTGAAGCAGAGGGCAAAGAGGAGTGTTGGCATCTGGAGACACTACAACCCGGCCCCCAAATACCTCAGCCTCCAGCATCCTCATTTCCACCTGTACAGGTCACCGCACACGGCAAACATGCAGGTTGGTCTAAGCTAACCAGCTCCGGAAAAACAGAAAATGTAACATAAAAGAGAAAAGACAGGGAAAAGAACGAGGAACAAAACCCGGAGTTGGCGCCTCATCACAACCTTAGCAGCCTACAACTGAGGCGGGTACATGTCAATAAATAAACTAAAGACGAAAAAGCAAAATGATAATTGAAAATCGGCTCGGGCCGTGGGGACGCCATCCCCCATCAGCTGGATGAACAGCTGTCCCTTTGGTGATGTAATCGTCAAAGCCGCAGAGGCAATAGAAACCGTCACAAGGTTAGCTCAGGCCGTGGGGGCGCCGCTCCCCAAATAACTGGAAAACCAGTTATCCCCATGCGGGGCCCTTGAGCTTGACCAGCCCCTCGGGATGGGCTTGTCACAGATCATTGGGGAGAACAAATAGATGGTGATCAGATCAGATTGCTACAAGTTATTGTAGAGTGAAGTTTTTTTTTTTTGCTTTTAGGCAAGTAGTTTTAAAAATGGAATCTTCTGAACAAAAAAAAAAAATATCAAGAGCACCTGTTGCAATCCATTCAATGAACCAGGTCATTCAAATGTAAGAAAAAAATGTAAGGAATGTTCTGCAATGGATGGTAAAGAAAGTTCCTGTTTTGAGTGAAGGGAAATAGAATTTGTGATAAATGCCGTAAAAAGTTGCAATCAACATTAATTTCTGAAAGTGAAGAGCAATCTTCAGTCATTATGGCAGGCACCAGTACAGTTGCTGATGAACAACATGAAATACATACTGATCTTGATGAGCAAAGCTATATTTCTGATTATGAAAGAGAAACAGCAATATGTGTTTTAAATGAAAGCTTGAAAAGTATTGGAGAAACACCAATAAAAAAAAAGGCTGGTTGAGATGAAATATCCAAAAGCTAAATTAAAAAAAAAACAAAGCTTTAAAACATAAGGTGATTAATATTTCTGACAGTGATTCACCTTCTGATTTAGGTGAATTAGATATAATAACTCAGTTAAAGGAAAAATTCAATAGCACCGACGATAAAAGTTTGCAAGTGCAAATTTTAACTGTTTTACCTAAGAATTGGTCTGTCAGAAAGGTAGAGAAAGAATTTGGAGCACCCAATTACATGGCAAGAAAAGCCAAACAACTTGTCAGGGAGAAAGGTATCCTACCATCCCCTAACCCAAGACCTGGGAAGACTTAAGGTATTGTGTATCAATGAAAGTTGGAGTAAAAACAAATGTACAGAAAAGACTGGTACTGAGTAATCTAAATGATGCATTTCAACAGTTCAAAGATGAGTACCCAGATCTTAGAATTGGATTTTCCAAATTTGCTGAACTACAACCAAAAAACTGCATTTTGGCAGGTGCCAGTGGAACACACATTATCTGTGTTTGTCATATCCATGAAAATGTCAAGTTAATGTTGATTGGATGTAATTTGAAGGAACTGAGTAAAGAGGAAGAAACTCCAATTGATTCATATAAGACCTGCGCGGCTTCATTGGTTTGTAATCCTCCACAGCCAATTTGCTACCTGGGAGAGTGTAACAACTGCCCAAAATCTGAGAAATTTAAAGAATATGTTGAGAGGCTTTTCCATCAAAACATCATTCAAATAATTACATATAAGCAGTGGTTGAGTGTTGATCAGTCAGTCCTTGAAACTTTATCAACCACTTGTGATGACTTTTATTGATTCATTTGTTGAAAAACACTGACAGTACTGCGATGGCATTCATTTATTGCTAAACAGCAATCATCTTTCTTTGGAGATTGTAATAGTTTGTGATTTTTCTAAAAATTCTTTTATTCTTCAAGATGAGGTTCAGGGATTTCACTGGAACAACTCACAAGCAACAGTTCACCCATTTGTTGTATATTACAACAATGGAGACAGCGATCACAGCATAGAAAATAATAGTTTTGTGATAATTTCTGAATGCCTTCATCACAATACTATAGCTGTTCATTTGCTTCAAAAAGAGTTAATTCAGTTTTTAGCCAAAATATTTAATGGGACCCCCTAGGAAAATGTTGTACTTTTCTGATGGCGCAGCAGCTCACTACAAGAATCTTAAAATTTTTTTAAACCTGTGCTGTCACAAAAGATTTCGGAATTCAAGCAGAGTGGCATTTCTTTGCTACAGCTCATGGAAAAGGAGTGTCAGATGGTATTGGTGAAACTGTGAAGAGACTAGCAGCTCGTGCCAGCTTGGAGCGTCTATACACAGACCAAATAATGACTGCCCAGCAATTGTATGAATAGGCATCATCTAATATTGCAGGGATACAATTTGCTTATGTCACTTCCCAGCAATATGAGAAAGAAAAATTTCTTTTACAGGAGCGTTTTTTGTAGTCTCGTGTTGTCCCTGGCACCCAGAAGTTGCATGCCTTCATACCATGTAGCAGTAGCACACTTCTATGCAATTTTTTTTCTAATTCCACAACAGGCAACAAGGAAGTGAAAGTCACCAAAGAAGGAGAACTTGAAATAGAACAGTTAAATGGATTTGTAACTTGTGTTTATGAAGCACAGTGGTGGGTAGGATGTATTCTCAGTGTGAATTACGATCTACAAGAAATCAAAGTTAACTTCCTCCATCCCCATGGTCCATCTCCATTTTATTATCCTGAAAACCCTGACATATTACAAATACCTGTAGCTTCAGTACTGACCAAAGTTGACTTACGAACTGCTACTGGCAGAACCTACAGACTATCTCTTAGTGAAATGTATGCTGCATCTTCTAAATTAACTTTGAAAATAGCTCCAGCATTATGCCACAGCTAAAAGCTTGAACGAACAAAAGTGTTTCCTGGACTTGACAATTAAACACAAATTTAAAATCTGTAAGTTGATTTCCATTTTTTTTTTATTTCCCCAATTAAAAAGCTATTTTCCTTTTCCATTTTATGATCTATCTGTTCAATAGTAGTATTGTGACAGAACTATAAATTTACTGACATGAATATTTTTTAATCAGACAATGTATTGTAGGATAAAATTTTTATCAAAAAGTAATAGCTCATATGTCATTTTAGATAAAAGTATGCAGACAAACTAGTTTCTTTTTATAACTCAGTAGATATTAAAAAAAATATTTTCAATAAGCTAAAAGCATTTGGAGGCAATTGTTTGATTGCACAAAATCCATTTGTTTTGTATACATTTGATGAGAGAATCTTTTTCAGTAGAAAATGGTGTATGTACAAGTGATTTTAGTATGAAAATGAGGGGTAGGGCTTCCTATTTAAATTTATAACTGATTATCCCATTGTGGTCCCAAGTTGAGATTCACAGATATTGTAGAACATAAATATACGAATAACATAAAATTTTGAAAAAAATAAAAATACCCCTTTCTGAGATACGGCAGGTCAGAGGTCAAAGTGTTTGACCTTGAAACCAAAAATTAAATATATTCACGTGATATATCATATGAAAGGTCACATCAAATGCTTTCCAAAGATACCAATATCGAGGTTCTGTGCCAAATAGGAAAGAAAACATGGGCGATTTTGTAATACATCAAAAAGTGAAAATTGAAGCTTTCGGTCCATTTTCGAAGTTGTGTATTTCAGAAACCAAAAGAGATAGAGGCTTATTAATTGGCATTAATTCATTTCTCCATAGCCTTTACATGTGTGCCAAATTTCATAAAATTCTGAGGAGGTGAGGTTGTAAGCCATGTTGATTTGACATCAACATGGCTTACAACCTCACCCAGTATTCAAATGAACTTGAAGGAGACTTTGCTGAAAGGTTCCTTCAGTTTTGAATGCTGACAAAACAATTCATTGAGAGCCCAGATCCCCACATCTGCCTTGGGAAGTTAAGGGAGGTGAATTCTTTAAATACGAGATTACACCATTGTACAACACAAATTTAGAAGATGTGAATCTGTTTATTGGTGTAAATATGACATGGATTTTAAGTCAGATAATATCCAAAAACTTGAAAATTTAGTCATCCTGGAGCGGAAATCGAACCTGCATCTCCCGGATAGCGTCCAAGTATGTTCTCAAGTTTTCGGATATTATCTGACTTAAAATCCATTTCATATTTACACCAATAAACAGATTCACATCTTCCAAATTAGAGTTGAATTTAGTTCATATTTTTCCAAATGTTGGCACAAGCCTCAGGATTTTTTTTTTTTTTTTTAACAATACCAATTTCCAACTGTTCAGGCGAACGTTCGTTTTCGGTTCTGAAAAGAACTGAACATAGACCAAGTTTAAAAGAAGTATCAATTGATGCTCTTGGTATACTGTCCATTGAAAGTGATATAATAGCAGATTTAAGTTTTGATGTATAATTGATAATTTTGCAGCCACAAAAGTTAGAAAAAAGCCATTTTTTAATGTCCTGCTGCCAATTCAACAGTTAAAAATTATCAGGTATTTTTTTTAGACATTTTTATTCATACATTTCTAATGGTTTGTTTAAAAACAGGGTGTGACGTATAATCATGCTCCATAATAACATGTAGGTATGGTTTGTTTTTTTCTTGAGATATATCATGGGTGAAGCCAATATTCCGAGCAATAGGCTATATTTATACATGAAAAGCATTTCAGCAAAACATGTAGAATCTACTAAAAATATTTATTAATATTAGTTTGGTGAGCAAGATTTGTGAATCAATATTCATAATTATGTAAGGTTTATTTTTACATAAATAAAAATATGAAAAAAGTTCAATTGACACTACTTTATTTAAAGACTGCTGTAACAATTTAAATGGACTTTTGCAATAATTTATCCCACAATGTATGTAGTCAGCTGTAACATTTTGTGAGGGATTACTTCTTACAGCTTAAACTACCATCTGTTCACCATTTCCATTTAAATTTATGGTAAACTACAGGTTATAATTATATCTCTTGGAAGATAGTTATTTGTTTCGTTAATGATTCTATAAAACAAAAAAAGAATTCCAGAGTAATGTTAACAGCTATAAGCTCTGCTGGTGCGAGGAAGTACAAGTGGTGTGAATGTGCTCGTCTATTACAAGCCATTGGCTATAAAGTTGACTAGCATGTGGGATGTGTTTTAATGTTTCACTACTAAAAAAATGTTTGCAAAAAAAAAATATTTAGCAGCAAATATTCTCTTTAACTGTTGACTGAAAATTTTAATTGAGGGGGCTCCAGACATAAGGCCTCTACTGACCTAAGTTTGGCCCTGAATCAATGTTATTTATTAGTCACATAATATTATCGTTAATCGATTTCATAAGAATAAAAATCCTGGTGAATATGCAGAAAATTTATGTTTCAATTCAGTAAATCAGCACTATCATTCAGGACCACCAGAAGTTAATCACTGTTGCCCTCACTCCTCTCTAAAAGCGCCACCTCGTGAAATGTCCAGCGTAATTACCACATGGTTATAGTGGAGAAGTGCACTGGACTGATATCTGGAATTCTTATATTTCAGCTGACCGAATACTCCATCCACTGCTTTGAAAAGGTCTGGTTTAATATTAGTCACATCCTTGAAATTAGTTACCAACTTCTATCCATTATCTACTAGACCATCAAGACATACATATTCTGACAGACATCCAGAAGATCCTGAATTATCAACCAACAGCATCACATGTGCAATTGTCAGAAGTTATGTTAAATTTATCACAAGTTTTGATCTTGTCATACTTCTTGGAAGCAACTTGGAGGGTATGATTGCTACACATATCATGGAACCAAATGAAAGAAATTATATCTTCTATTGGTAGTGTAGTTAAAGTGAAACTTCATTCAGACAGAGATAAAAACTTAGCAAACACTGAATTCATATCACTGAAGCAGCAAACATTGAAAGAGAACCTGTTAAGCTTCTCAAGAAATACAGTATCAGAAATAACACTGATGTTCGGGTTATAGGATTCCATGTGAAACAGTTTCATAACATCCTTTTTCTAGGCCATTGTCACATGGAAACATGAGAAATGTAACTTATTTGAACATCTACCTGCAGCACTTAATCCTACATACAGCATTGGCTTTCACCTAAAAGGTTTTACCAGAGATAGACAACACGGGCATATCTGTTTGCATTACTCCACAAACAGTTAAAACATTTTTTTTTTTTTTTCCATTGGAGAATGACCACCGTGAGCAACTCAATGGGCTATAAGCAGTCTCCCATCCTTAATTTAAGACCACTGGTTCCACGGATGGGAGAAAGCCTATTCAGATGGTCAGTGAGGACAAGCCAATCTGCGTAAAATTCCCATATGGTTATAGTCGAGCAGTGTACCTCACCGATACCTGGGATTATATTTCAGCTAAAGCAGTATTCCATCCACTGGTTAAAAATCACATTCTTGAAATTAGTGATGGTACCAACTTCTTTCAATTATCTACTAGATCATCAAGACTTACATATTCTGACAGACATCCTGAATTATCAAGCAATGACATCAGATATGTAATTTTCAGAGGTTTTGTTAAATTTATTACAAATTATTGTCTTGCCATACTTCTTGGTAGCAACTTGTAGGTTATAATTACTACACTTATGGAACCAAATGAAAGAAATCATATGCTGAAAGCTCATTCCATTGGTAGTGTCAGCAAACAGTGAATGAGAACCTCTTAAGCCTCTCAAGAAATATAGTACAGGAAATAACATTCATGTTCGGGTTATAGGATTTAATGTGAAAAAGTCTCAACTTCTTTTTCTAGGCCATTGTCATATGGAAATGTTTGCGGAATGTAGCTTATTTGAACATCCACTTGCACCACTTAATCGTACATAGAGCATTTATTTTTCTCCTAAAAAGGTTTTACCAGAGAGATAGGCAACACTGTCATATCTTTTTGGCTTACTCCGCAAAATGTTGCATCATTACCACTATACAAATTAAAGCAGATTTTAAGACATTTTGCAGACCCATTAGACCTTTGCATTGTGGGAATGTTTGGTATATATCATCATTGTCAACCATTATCAATCCACTTGTGGACGAAGGTCTCCCCAAGTTTCCTCCACAACGGTCTGTCTTGTGCCAGTATCCTCCATGTCACTCCCGCATACTTTCGAATTTCATCCACCCATCTTCCAGGTGGTCTTCTGGGTCTTTTCCTGTCCCTTGGAATCCAATCTAAAATTTCGGCTGTCAATCGATGGTCTGTCCTTCTGGCAGTATGTCCAGCCCATTGCCATTTCAGGGATTTAACTCTGATCATGATGTCTTCCACTCTTGTCATTTTTCGGATCCACGAGTTCCTCTTCTTATTTCTCCTGGTTACACCAAGCATGCACCTCTCCATGCTTCTTTGATTGTCTGCAGCCTTTGTATGTCTATTAGTTAAGGTCCACGTCTCTGCACCATACGTAAGCACTGGAAGGATGCATTGATCAAACACTTTTCTTTTAAGACATAATGGCATATTGCTCTTGAAAATTATGCTGTTTCTTTCCAAAAGCTTTCCAGGCAAGTTTTATATGCCGATTAATTTCTTCATCAATGTGACCCTCACTTGAAATCTGCTGTCCAAGATAAACGTACGTATCTGTTATCTCCAGCTTATCTCCATCAATCGATAAATCTTCATTTCTTGTAAAAGCATTGAACATCACTTTTTGTCTTCTGAAAGTTCATTTTTAATCCCACTTCTTTACTCTTGTCAGCAAGTTCCTGGATCATACTCTGCAGCTCTGATGGGGTAATTGCAAAAATGACTCATCAGCAAAACGAAGGTGGGTTAAATAATCTCCATTAATCTTTATCCCTTTGTTTTCCCAGTTCAGTGATTGAAAGACATTTTCCAATGTGACATTAAAGAGCTTCGGAGATATGGTGTCACCTTGTCTCACTCCTTTTCCAATTTTTATGTGTGTTGTATTTTCAAACAGCCGAATCTTTGCACTTGCATTTTCATAGATGTTAATAATATTAATGTACGCATCTTCAATACCGCAGGATTTCAGAGCCATTGTAACTGCTGATGGTTTCACCGAATCAAAGGCTTTTTCATAATCGATAAAAGCCATGCACAATGGAAGTTCATATTCCCTTGCTCTTTCAATTACCGTATATACTCGCGTATAAGTCGATCCCCCACTTTCAGAGGAAAAAAATCGTAAGAAATCGGAAACTCGCGTATAAGTCGATCCCGGATGAGAAAAAATTTTAATGAATTTATTCAAAAACATTTGAAAACGAAAAAAATTATATATATAATACTAAATTTAATTTGCATACCCAAAAACTTCATCGGAACCCTTCAAAATCCGATTCCGAGTCAGACTCGCAAAACAGTTCAAAAAAGTCTTTCTCAGTCATCGGCGCGTCATCATAAACATCAGTATTCCCATCTATGCCTGTGTCATCAGAATCACTGTCATCATCACTCATAAAAATCTCATCATCCTCTGTGCCATCAAGTTTGTTACTAATGCAACATTTCTTGAATTATTTCACGAGCATTTCCGCAGGTATCGTATCCCAAGCATCCTTGACCCATCGCGCAATCAAAACTATATCCGGCTTCTTTAGTTTTCCGCCCTTGGTTTCAGTCGGCAAATTGGAACTTATCCAATCTGCCCAATACCTCCGCACATTGTCCTTGAAGGGCTTATTAAGGCAGACATCTAGTGGTTGAAGAACAGATGTCAACCCACCTGGGAT
Source organism: Macrothele yani (assembly GCA_039090855.1). Classification (NCBI taxonomy): domain Eukaryota; kingdom Metazoa; phylum Arthropoda; class Arachnida; order Araneae; family Macrothelidae; genus Macrothele; species Macrothele yani. The sequence goes on from CM077001.1 coordinate 73,476,646, forward strand.
GACAGCAAGAGTTGTTTTTGAATTTTCTGCAGTTTTTTTCACTTCTGCACAACGGTGTGCAACAAACATATCCCACACCAAAAGAGGTTTCCTCAAAAGTGCACCTGGCCTTTTGTTCCACACATTCTTTAACCAGTCAATTGTTCCCGATTCGTTCATCAATTCTTTTTCATGGGCACGAACGAGCACACCAGACGGAAAGACAACGCTTTTCGGCAGAGTTTTGCGTTTGAAAATAATTACCAGAGGTAGCTTACTGCCGTCGGCCAAACAGGAAAGAACAACCGTGAAATTGGATTTTTCGTGGCCAGTCGTTTTGATCAAGATATTTTTTTCGCCCTTTTGGTTTACCGTCTTATTTCCAGGAAGGTCGAAACACATGGCGGTTTCATCCATGTTCCATATTTGGGAAAGTTCAAAAGCAGTCTCTTTTCTCTTTTGAATTACCGTAATTTTCGGACTAAGCCGCAGGTGAGACTTTTTGCAATCTTGGAAACAAAAGTTGCCGTAAGGGCCGCACCTGTGAAGTCGTGGTGCTGCTCAGAAAGCTAAATTATCTTCCTTATTTTCATGAATTAACTCACGCCCAACGTGATTATATGTATACTTCAAAGGCTAATTCTGCAACTCAGTGTCGATCTGCTTTACACAATTATTTTTTCATACTGGCAAACATTTTTATTAATCATGCTAATGATGTTATTTGTTTGCCTTTATTAAATGCTCAGAACCATTTATATAATTAATATAAATTACAGTTAATCTTAAGACTCCCGTTAGAATATCGCATTGCTCGTAAAACCGCACAATTGTCTAAATTCCATTCAATGTGGATGTCTGCTACAGGATGGTTCTCTGTTCACCGCAATAGAATCCGTCTTAGAAGTAATTAACTTATAAATTATCGCTTGTTATGCTTTCGATTTTTTATGCTTTTTTTCTCATGTAGAGAAGTTTCCTTTTACCAGCTGCAGTGGTGGCCCGTCAGATGAGGCAAGTGAGGCGCCGCCTCACCTGAAATTCCGCAGAATGAGAAGTGAAAGAAAAAAAAAAAACCTTCTGTCAGTAACAAAGATATAAGAACTTTGCAAAATAAATGAAACACTGAAATTCACATTGTGATTCATGAATGGTTAAAGAAAGGCTTTCGAGAAGAGGAATGAATCATTATTTTTGCAAAGCAGCTGCATGTTTTAAGCGCTTAGAGGCGACCGGCTGAATCGTCTCGATGAGAAGCCGGTTTTGGGAACTGGGGATCAGAGAAGAGCCCTACAGACTGAACCCTCCCCCCCCCCACCTCCACGGTCCGAGGTCTACCTAAAGAGGTGCCGGACTTCCAGTAAGAGAAAGGAAATTTCTGAGGCGACCCTCCATTTCGCTTAAACTGGAATCGCATCTCCGCTGTTATTGGAGAACCCAAGGATTGTGTATCCAATGGGCGCGGGAAAATGAGCAGATGACCCTTGTGAAAAGTGGTTTCACAGGCGATGACGCCGTTCGCCTCTATACGCTTTGGAGTACGAAGATTTCTACGTAGCTTTAACTATTCATCAGAGTGTATTTGAATCTAACTTTTTGTAGTGTGTTTTCAATCCTCTCTTCTGCGGGTGTTTGCTAGTTCATAGTAATGTTGAGTTTTTCTTTTTTCATTTTGTTATTGTTACTAAACAGCATATTTTGATTTTGGTTGGAAAATATGAATGGCCCAACAAGCGACGTGATTTGTGTTCTGGAAGAAATTCCTTTTAAACACTGGAAAGATTATGATAACAAGGATGTTCTCATATCTGGAAGACCGACACCTATAATAAGTTCAATATCTAAAGATAAGAAGTGCGGCAAATCGTTTTTTAGGTCTTTCAATAAATCATAGTACGAGATTTTTCCCTGGCTTTCTGATGCTATTACAAGCAAACTCTTTTGCTGGCCATGTTTACTTTTGAGCAATAAGAAAAATGTGTGGAATACAACGGGTTATTTTGATCTAAAACACTTTTCTCGTAGTACAAAATTGCACGAAAGCTCTAAAGAGCATAGAACTAACCACGTAGGTCTAAAACGAATGGAAAAAAACAAACACTATTTCTGATATGCTCAAAGAAAATGCTGCTCTTCATAAAGTCAAGTTTAATGAAAAGGTCAGACTAAATAGGCTTTTTATGGAACATATAATTGATTTAGTTGTCGTTCTAAGCAAGCAAGAACTGCCTTTTCGAGGACATGATGAAACTATTTCCTCATTAAATAAAGGTAATTTCAAGGAAATGTTCCAAATGTTACTTCGTAGGAGCACCCCAGAATTAAAAGCACATTTTGAAGAAATACGAAGCTTATTTTCTGGACAATCTAAAACGATACAGAATGATTTAATTGAGTGTATTCATGAATATATAAAAGTCCAAATAAATACCAGATTTGAAGATATGGGAAAGCTCGAGTTTCTGCAGCTAGTTGACAGCTCAAAATACCATAGTTATTCAGAGTCATTTCCATCCAGTGCCCTTAACACTCTCAAAAAATTTATCCAAACATTTTTACAGACACACAACGACTAAAAAACGAATTAGATTTTTTATATAATGATCACAACTTCAGGGAACTCAGTTTTCAGAAAACCTTGAAAACAATGAAAGAAAATGAGCTGAAAGAGGTGTTACCAGAAGCCTACAAATTATTTTCTCTTGTATTGACACTGGCGTCAACAAGTTCTTCTGCTGAAAGGAATTTTTTCTTGTTTGAAGAGAATTAAGACTTACCTCCGTAATACAACGGCACAAGATCGTTTGTCTTCACTTGCTAAAATTTCAATCGAGAAAGAATTGCTGAACCATCTAATGTCCATTCAACCATTTTATGATCTGATCATAGACAAATTTGCAGCCAAAAAGGATCGCAGAATTGAACTTATTTATAAAAAATAAACTGAAAGCATTCTGTTAGAGACCAAAGCAAATTAATATCGTATTCCCCTGTTTTTAATTCCAGGTTTAAATTATTTTATACTTTTTTATATAGAAATGTGCTTCCTTAGCTTGACTTCTCCTGTACATAGTTATCACGAGCCTGGACTTCAGTTTGTGACCCGTGCCAAATGCACCTTCACTAATATGCCAATCGAACTGTGACTTTTATTCAAGCTCAAGAAACACTTCGTGAGAAAAAAATTATATTCAAATGATTTACTTTGAATTTTTTAAGAAGTGGATCTCCGATTGGCGTTGGGATGTGAGTGACGCATTGACTAGTAAAGAAACCGCGCAAATTGCGTATTTTCGCTCAAGTGTATTACATAAAAGAATACTGGTGAAATATTTCTTTCTTTGTTGTAAAATTATCGAATAATTGTTTTCATAAAAATATTGTTGCAAAAGTAGCGTATATTACACACACACACATATATAGAGAGGTATATGTACATTTTTCCTCTAAAATTTTTGGATTTTTTCGTGAAGAAAGACTCCCCACGCCGTGTTTCATATATTTCTATAATTTTATTCCATTACTGTTGAATAATATTTGTATATAAGGGCTAAATGACTTGGGATGGAGCCCTAAGGGATGGGGTTTACAGCTGTTAATAACAAGGCGCCGCTTACCCTGGACCAATGGCTTAACGAGACTTCCGAATCTCAGCGGATTTTAATGATTCAGCCGACTCGAACCCAGGACTTCAAAGATATCCAATGGGGGATACTGCCTTTGACATGAAACTTTTTGAAGGGGGGGGTTCTGCACTTCTGCTGTATAACTGTGTATAAGTACATATAACAATTTGGGGGGCGCTTCGACAAATATTTTCCTATTGGTACGTACGCACATCTTGAATATTAATACAAAATGAAGCTAATTTAATAAAATGAAGAAAATGCAATAAATTATAGTTGTTTTAATAAAACTTTAATAAAGCAACTTCTTTGGCCGCTTTGCTTTACTTTCTCTTCTATTATCAAGAAATTACATTGCTTTCCGAGTTATATAAAAATCAAAGAATTTAAATAGGGAAATTATCTATAAAACGTACTTAGAAAAAACTAACTGTCTCGCCTAATAAGGGGTGTGCAAACCACGACCCTCCCCTGCTACGCCACTGATATATATATATATATATATATTCGTATAACGTTATACGAATTTATATATTTTTCAATAACATACGTTTTACTGTTTTACATTTATATCAAGACCGTTCGCCTCACCAGCATTTTACTCAACGAGCCGCCACTGACCAGCTGCTTCGCACGTGTTCGCCGCTGATCTGCCGCTAACATTTCGAAACGGCGGTGCGCTTTCTCTCTTTCAAGTGGTTTGACCTACTTTCATTTACTGCGCACTGAGCCGTTACCGCTGGGCGCGCTATCCACAGAAGCCTCGGAGCGTCTGTGTGCTTATGTCCCCATTCCATCCCCCATGCAAAGGGCGTTTGAGTCAGGCATTCCTGTTCTCCCCCACTTTCCCTCCTAAACCAACATCAGGACAGCGGAGTTATTGTCTAACGTATGAGTAGAAAGGCGGGGGGGGGGGCATGATCACAGTCGAGTTCGTGAACAAAAGAAGACGTGGTTTGAAAAAATTTACCAAGCATCTGCATGAAAAAAAGGGGAGGAAAGAAAGTCTTATCGAAAACAAATTCGGCATTCGGCAAAAGGGCCGCTCGCCCGAAAAATTTCACTTTTAGTAACGTAAGAGCCGCGGCTCTTAGCCCAAAATTACGGTACATACTTTTGAAATTCAATTATCTTTGCTTCGAGTTCACGAGGTAACTTTTGTGCAATTTTGGTGCGCTGGCGTTGACACAACCCATAGCGGTTCATGAACCTTGTGCACCAACCTAATGAGGCACGAAAAGTGTTATTTGCGGCTGCAAACTTTTCAACTTTTGCGAGCTTCATTGCTCGCAAACTTATACCAGTTCGCATTACAATGTAACCATTTTGTCTGCAGCCCACAATCCAATCATTCAAGACACTTTCCAGCTCTGGGAAAGATGTCGTTCCACGGCGCAGCGCCTTTTGCGATTTTCACCAAGTCGGTTTTTTTTTATGCCAATCTCGAATCAGTTTTTCGTTAATGCCAAATTGACGTGAAGCAGCACAGTTGTTAGTATTTTCTGCAAAAGAAACCACTTTCAACTTGAATCCTGCGTTATAGGACATCCGTTTCTTTACACAATCCGTGTCACCCATAATAGGAGAAGCGAGACATGTGCGATTAAGAACAAGCAACACCTAACACTGGCCGTCGCATGGCTCCGTTACCAAATAAAAACGCTTCGCGTGATATTCTTTGCCGTTACGTCGAAGATCAGTGCAATCAACTGGTAGTCGGAAGAGCGGAGCTTTCTATACGCGGCTGTGACTGCGCTGTGGGTACGCAAAGCCAGGAGAGAGACTTCTCAAAGCGCGGAGAAATTCTTAGGTTTGCGATTTCGTAATTCTACCACATCGGCGTTTTTTCTTTCTTTCGGAGGATTGCGATTTCGTAATTAATACCGCATCGGCATTTGGGGGGAGGGGGATTGCCTTTTGCCTCACGGGAAGAACTTTTGGACTTACGATTTTTTTAGACCCCGCGTATAAGTCGACCCCATTACTTTGAAGCTCTCTTTGTCCCAAATTTCTCGACTTATATGCGAGTATATACGGTAGTTCTCTCAGTACGTGGATATGATCTATTGTGCTGTAGCCACTCCTGAATCCAGCTTGTTCTCTTGGTTGAGCTATGTCCAGTGTCACCTTCAAGCGGTGTGAAAGAACTTTAGTGAAGATTTTATAAACCACTGATAGGAGGCTGATAGGTCTGTAGTTCGCGATATCCTCAATGTCACCTTTTTTGTGTAGCAAGATCATTGTAGCGGTGTTCCAATCCTCAGGAATCTTCCCTTCATTAAGGCATCGAGTGAAAATTTGGGAGAGTACTGTTTAGATTTCTCCACTTGCTTCTTGTATGATGTCTACAGTAATTCCATCTTCTCTTGGAGCTTTTCCCCGCTTCATGTTCTTGATTGCATTTGCAACTTCTGCTGGGAGGACTGAAAGAACTCTGGTACCTTTCATGATGTCTGGAGTACATGTATCACCCCTTTCATATAATTTGGAGTAGAAATCTTTCACTCTTGTCAAAATTTCGCCTCTATTTCTTGTTACAGAACCATCTTTTCTCAGTGCCATAATCTGTTTTCTTCCCTTACTGAGATGTCCCTTTGCTATCTTTAGGCTTTGGCTGTTTTCAATTGCTTACCTTACGAGTTCACAGTTGAATTTCCTTACGTCTTCAGTCATACTTTTTCGTACTGTCTTGCATAGCTCTATATATTCCACTTTGGAAGTCACATCTTCTTTAGTTGTCCTCATCTCTCTTCTTTTTTGCATCAACATTTTGGTTTTTCCTGATAATTTGTTCACATGCAACTTGTTCTTAGACCCAGCTAATTTTGTTGCTGTTTCCATAAGAGCTTTGGTTACTTTTCTGTTAACTTCAGAAATATCCACTTCTTCCAATGCTAGGCCTTCTAAAGCAGAGAATCTGTTCTTCTGTTCCAACTTGAAGGTATTATGGTGTTTTTTAAAGTTGGTTATGTCAATACATTTTGTTTGTCTTATGAGCTTGCCACGTTCGAGTTTAGTGTTGAGGTGCATCTTACATCTCACCAATCTATGGTCACTGCCTGTGTTGAACTTGTTTAGCACACTGCAGTCTTCTATGACGAATTTTTTGTTACACATAATAAAATCAATTTCACTTGTCGTCCCATTTGGATGTCTCCATGTCCATTTCTGTGTGGCTTTTTCTTGAAAAAGGAGTTCAAGATGAAAAACCCTTCTGCCTCTGCAAACTCTACGAGAGTATTTCCACGCTGGTTTCTGTTGCCGTGACCGAATTTACCTACTGAAGTTTCATTCTGTTGCCGTTGCCCTATTTTTGCATTGAAATCTCCCATAATAATCTTTTAAGAGCTGCTTACCTTTATTATTTAGACAAATTTCCTCATAAAATTCTTCAATTTCTTCTTCACTATGACTTGTGGTGGGTGCATAAGTTTGAATAGTCTGAGCCTGGTATCTTCTCGAGAGTTAGATAACGAGTCGTGCAGCTCTGTCAGAGGAACTTTCAACTTCTACAACTTTATCCTTCAGTTTCTTGTTTATTATAAATCCAACACCACTAGTTCTGCCAGTAGCAGTCCCACGATAGTAGAAGAGATGTCCACTTTTCAGTTCAATGAGATCTCCTTTTCTCCTTACCTCACTTAGCCCAATGATGTCCCACTTGATTCTTTGTAGTTCCTCTTCCAATTCAAGAAGCCTTGAATCAGAAGATAGGGAGCGTCCATTATACGTAGCCAAGGTCAGCATCAGATGGCAGCCTAGTCCAGTCCTCCGGGGATTCTTAGCACCCTCTGCCTTCATGTCGCACTGGCCGCTGCCTTGGCCAGGTACATTCCAGCTGCCGGAGACTGAGGGCCAAGATTTAAGTTTTGGAGTCATTTTGGAGGGGTTTGGCCATAACTCACCACGCTGGCCAAGCGGGTTAGTGAGTGTGGGATAGCATTTCCTCTAATCCCGATGGTATAGTTATACCACTATTGGCAGTCGTCAGAGCCCCTTTAGTGGGAACAGGATGTACCACGAGAAGGCGGGGTTCACATTTTTCAAGGAGAGGCTGTGATGTTACGCATCACCTGACCTTACATCCCATATATATACACACAGTATATATAGTCGCGGCTCACTTCAATAACTCGAGAATGAATTGGAATAGAAAAACAGGGTCAACGGGTATTAATAAGGGAGGATATTATCTATTTAAGGGATATGTAAATGACCCCGCAGGACCCCCTGATCAGGAGGCTCGGGTTTGATTTGGTGAAACATCAGCAGTTACAATGGCTCTGAAATCCTGCGGTATTGAAGATGCATACATTAATATTATTAATAACATCTATGAAAATGCAAGTGCAAAGATTCGGCTGTTTGAAAATACAACACATAAAAATTGGAAAGGGAGTGAGACAAGGTGACACCATATCTCCTAAGCTCTTTAATGCCACATTAGAAAATATCTTTCAATCACTAAACTGGGAAAACAAATGGATAGATTAATGGAGATTATCTAACCCACCTTCGTTTTGCTGATGACGTAGTCATTTTTGCAACTACCCCATCAGAGCTGCAGAGTATGATCCAGAAACTTGCTGACAAGAGTAAAGAAGTGGGATTAAAAATGAACTTTCAGAAGACAAAAGTGATGTTCAATGCTTTTACAAGAAATGAAGATTTATCGATTGATGGAGAAAAACTGGAGATAACAGATACATATGTTTATCTTGGACAGCAGATATCAAGTGAGGGTCACATTGATGAAGAAATTAATCGGTGTACAAAACTTGCCTGGAGAGCTTTTGGAAGAAACATAATTATCAAGAGCAATATGCCATTATGTCTTAAAAGAAAAGTGTGATCAATGCATCCTTCCAGTGCTTACGTATGCTGCAGAGACGTGGACCTTAACTAAAAGAGACATACAGAGGCTGCAGACAACTCAAAGAGGCATGGAGAGGTGCATGCTTGGTATAACCAGGAGAGATAAGAAGAGGAACTCGTGGATCCGAAAAAGGACAAAAGTGGAAGACATCACGATCAGAGTTAAATCTCTGAAATGGCAATGGGCTAGACATACTGCCAGAAGGACAGACCATCAATGGACAGCTGAAATTTTAGATTGGATTCCAAGGGACAGGAAAAGACCCAGAAGACCACATGGGAAATAGATGGATGAAATTCGAAAATATATGTGGGAGTGACATGGAGGAGACTGGCATAAGACAGACCGTTGTGGAGGAAACTTGGGGAGACCTTCGTCCAGCAGTGGATTGATAATGGTTGACGATGATATATATATACATACATAATATTTTTTTAGGGTTTAATTAATAACCACAGTGGGCTAAAAGTATTTCCCAGTCCCTGATTTAAGACCACTGGTTCCAGTGGTGGGAGAAAGCCAGTGCAGTAAAACAAACATCCATGCCTCACCGAGATTCGGAACTGGACCCATTTCGAACGAATGATCAGAAGCCACATCTTAAACCATTGGGCCACAGGGGTGGAAGAGTGATGTATTATAAACTCAAGTTTTGACCATTTCAGACTGGATAGTACTGTCCCAACGTGGGTCATAAAAGCTTAAAGCAGGTATGAACATTGTTGGACTTATTCAGATGGTCAGTGAGGACAAGGCAATCTACGTAAAATTCCCACATGGTTATAGTCGAGCAGCGTACCTAACTGATATCTAGGAGTCTTATATTTCAGCTAATGGAGTACTCCATCCACTGCTTCAAAAAGGTCACATCCTTGAAGTTAGTAATGGTACTAACTTTTGTCAATTATTTACTAATCCATCAAAACTTACATATTATGACAGACGTCCAGAATATTCTGAATTATCAAGCATCGATATCAGATATGTAATTGTCAGAAGTCTTGTGAAATTTATTACAAATTTTTGTCTTGCCATACTTCTTGGCAGCAATTTGGAGGGTATAATTACTACACTTATGTAACCAAATGAAAGAAATGATATGTTGAAAGCTCATTCCATTGGTAGTGTAGTCATAGCAAAAAATTTCTTCAAAAAGACAAACTTAGCACTCTCAACTGAATTCATATCATTGAAGTAGGAAACAGTGAATGAGAACCTGTTAAGACCCAAGAAATACAGTACAGGAAATAGCATTGATCTTTGGGTTGAAGACAATTTGGAGGGTACAATTACTATATACCTGCAGAATATTGAAACATTAATTGTTGCCCCATCCCTCTTAAAACCCACCATTTGGTTAAGGTATGTGGTCGACATCATTATTTGGCCACACCAAAAACACTCTGTTTGAACTCGTGTCCTCCATAACTTCAAAATTCCCGCATATAAAATTTTCCTCTCAAGAACAGATCGACAATAATATTAGTTTTCTAGATATCAACATCAACCCAGACTTGTCACTTGGCCTCTCTGTTTACAGCAAACTTTCTGCCACCCATAATATCGTCCCTTAACATTCTCGCACATTTGGGAAAATACAAACATTCTGCTCTTAAGTAAGTCATACATTCACTGGGCAAACCTTATTTGCAACAGCCATTCTGCTCTTCAACTAGAGTATCAGAACATCATCAACACTGGCAAAGTGCATGGCTTTTCACCCCTCTTATTACATAGACTAATCGAGAGTTTTGAATCACTGAATAGATCTAGTTTACTGCCTGAACCTTCCACCACCCACCATTTGTTGGCACTTTGCCATTTAGTCTGTCCTTCACTCATAAAGTTGGCTCTATTTTCAAGTCTTGGCTACAGGATTGCAGTCAAACCACCTCCACATCTTCTCAAACTCATCCTTAAGGACAGAGATCTCAATAAACCCCTATATTTACAAGGTGTCTACTCTATCCCTATCAACACTTCCACAGGAGTTACCCACTATATTGGTAGTACTTACTGCAGCATTAACCGGCATTTGATGGAGCATATCGCTGATGTTAGGATAGGTAGCCCTTCCACCTCCCTTTCAATTTTAACCATCATCGACATGTCCGAGGCTCCCGGTTGGCACAATGTTAAGCGAATCACCCCGTTCCGCAATCGGCATGCCCTCAGATACCGTGAAAGCATTGAAATCTACCTTACACCTAACACCTGCAATACTAACGCACTTTTAACCCCTATTATTTGGAAAGCAATTTTGAAATCTGGGAACAACTCACGATTTTTACCACATGTCTCATTCCATGGCTGTTGAAGGCAGAAGTCGCTACCGGAATGTCCTGCTCATAATTATTCAACGTAACTTATGCGTTTGATTACGATTTCAAAAATTCTTTTAATGTTTTGTGTGTTACGTGTTTTCCTGCCAATTCACTATATTCGGGTTATAGAATTTCATGTGAAAAAGTCTCATAAAATCTAGGACATTGTCGTATGGAAATGTTTGCGGAATGTAGCTTATTTGAACATCCACTTGCACCACTTTATCCTACATAAAGCATTTATTTTTCTCCTAAAAGGTTTTACCAGAGAGATAGGCAACACTGTCATATCTTTTTGGCTTACTCCGCAAAATGTTGCATCATTACAACTATACAAATTAAAGCAGATTTTAAGACATTTTGCAGACCCATTAGACCTTGCATTGTGGGAATGTTTGGTATATATATATATATATGGAGATTTCAATGCAAAAATAGGGCAACTGCAACAGAATGAAACTTCAGTAGGTAAATTCGGTCACGGCAACAGAAACCAGCGTGGAAATACTCTCGTAGAGTTTGCAGAGGCAGAAGGGTTTTTCATCTTGAACTCCTTTTTCAAGAAAAAGCAACACAGGAAATGGACATGGAGACATCCAATTGGGACGACAAGTGAAATTGATTTTATGTGTAACAAAAAATTTGTCATAGAAGACTGCAGTGTGCTAAACAAGTTCAACACAGGCAGTGACCATAGATTGGCGAGATGTAAGATGCACGTCAACACTAAACTCGAACGTAGCAAGCTCATAAGACAAACAAAATCTATTGACATAACCAACCTTAAAAAACCCCATAATACCTTCAAGTTGGAACTGAAGAACAGATTCTCTGCTTTAGAAGGCCTAACATCGGAAGAAGTGGATATTTCTGAAGTTAACAGAAAAGTAACCAAAGCTCTTATGGAAACAGCAACAAAATTAGCTGGGTCTAAGAACAAATTGCATGTGAACAAATTATCAGGAAAACCCAAAATGTTGATGCAAAAAAGAAGAGTGATGAGGACAACTAAAGAAGATGTGACTTCCAAAGTGGAATATATAGAGCTATGCAAGACAGTACGAAAAAGTATCACCGAAGACGTAAGGAAATTCAACTGTGAACTAGTAAGGAAAGCAATTGAAAACAACCAAAACCTAAAGATAGCAAAGGGACATCTCAGTAAGGGGAAAAAACAGATTATGGCACTGAGAAAAGAAGATGGTTCTGTAACAAGAAATAGAGGCGAAATTTTGACAAGAGTGAAAGATTTCTACTCCAAATTATATGAAAGGGATGATACATGTACTCCAGACATCATGAAAGGTACCAGTACCAGAGTTCTTCCAGTCCTTCCAGCAGAAGTTGCACATGCAATCAAGAACATGAAGCGGGGAAAAGCTCCAGGAGAAGATGGAATTACTGTAGACATCATACAAGTAGTAAGTGGAAAAATCGAAACAGTACTCGCCCAAATTTTCACTCGATGCCTTAATGAAGGGAAAATTCCTGAGGATTGGAACAACGCTACAATGATCTTGCTACATAAAAAAGGTGACATTGAGGATCTCAGGAACTACAGACCTATCAGCCTCCTATCAGTGGTTTATAAAATCTTCACTAAAGTTCTTTCACACCGCTTGAAGGTGACACTGGACATGGCTCAACCGAGAGAACAAGCTGGATTCAGGACTGGCTACAGCACAATAGATCATATCCACGTACTGAGAGAACTAATTGAAAGAGCGAGGGAATATGTACTTCCATTGTGCATGGCTTTTATCGATTATGAAAAAGCCTTTAATTCGGTGAAACCATCAGCAGTTGCAATGGCTCTGAAATCTTGCTGTATTGAAGATGCATACATTAATATTATTTATAACATCTATGAAAATGCAAGTGCAAAGATTCGGCTGTTTGAAAATACAACACACATAAAAATTGGAAAAGGAGTGAGACAAGGTGACACCATATCTCCGAAGCTCTTTAATGTCACATTGGAAAATGTCTTTCAATCACTGAACTGGGAAAACAAAGGGATAAAGATTAATGGAGATTATCTAACCCACCTTCGTTTTGCTGATGACAGTCATTTTTGCAACTACCCCATCAGAGCTACAGAGTATGATCCAGGAACTTGCTGACAAGAGTGAAGAAGTGGGATTAAAAATGAACTTTCAGAAGACAAAAGTGATGTACAATGCTTTTACAAGAAATGAAGATTTATCGATTGATGGAGAAAAGCTGGAGATAACTGACATGTACGTTTATCTTGGACAGCAGATATCAAGTGAGGGTCACATTGGTGAAGAAATTAATCGGCGTACAAAACTTGCCTGGAGAGCTTTTGGAAGAAAGAGCATAATTTTCAAGAGCAATATGCCATTATGTCTTAAAAGAAAAGTGTTTGATCAATGCATCCTTCCAGTGCTTACGTATGGTGCAGAGACGTGGACCTTAGCTAAAAGAGACATACAAAGGCTGCAGACAACTCAAACAAGCATGGAGAGGTGCATGCTTGGTGTAACCAGGAGAGATAAGAAGAGGAACACGTGGATCCGAAAATTGACAAGAGTGGAAGACATCATGATCAGAGTTAAATCCCTGAAATGGCAATGGGCTGGACATACTGCCAGAAGAACAGACCATCGATGGACAGCCGAAATTTTAGATTGGATTCCAAGGGACAGGAAAAGACCCAGAAGACCACATGGAAGATGGGTGGATGAAATTCGAAAGTATGCGGGAGTGACATGGAGGAGACTGGCACAAGACAGACTGTTGTGGAGGAAACTTGGGGAGACCTTCGTCCAGCAGTGGATTGATAATGGTTGACAATGATGATATATATATACATTTTTTGGAGGTTTAATTAATGACCACAGTGGGCTAAAAGAATTTCCCTGTTTCTGATTTAACACCACTGGTTCCAGTGATGGGAGAAAGCCAGTGCAGTAAAACAAACATCCATGCCTCACCGAGATCCGGAACTAGACCCATTTCGAACGAATGATCAGGAGCCACATCTTAAACCATTGGGCCACAGGGGTGGAAGGGTGATGTATGTAAACTCAAGTTTTGACCATTTCAGACTGGATAGTACTGTCCCAATGTGGGTCATACAAGCTTAAAGCAGGTATGAACATTGTTGGACCTATTCAGATGGTCAGTGAGTACAAGGCAATCTATGTAAAATTCCCACATGGTTATAGCCGAGCAGCGTACCTAACTGATATCTGGGAGTCTTATATTTCAGCTAATGGAGTACTCCATCCACTGCTTCAAAAAGGTCACATCCTTGAAGTTAGTAATGGTACTAACTTTTGTCAATTATCTACTAGACCGTCAAGACTTACATATTATGACAGACATCCAGAATATTCTGAATTATCAAACATCGATATCAGATACAGTCGAACTTTGTTAAGACGAGCTCGGGTATAACGAGGTACCGGCTATAGCGAGTAAATGGCAGAAGAAGTTTGGTTTCGTATGCAGTTAGTTTTAAATTATCCCGCTTTGTTACGAGTATCAACCTTGTTATAGCGAGCAAGTTTTCAAGGCTTTCAGATTTTTTTTTATTTTTTACACTCAGTAAAGATAGCTCAGCATTGAAAGGTGGCATCAATTAGCCACCTGCTTCCCAAAAAGACAGTCTGTGTGTTACCTGCTTCGAGAGAAAAGCGGGGAGTATTTTATGACGTCTTGCATTTCAGCCCAAGGGTAGGTGGGGGCGGAATTTTGTGGTGGAAAGCTTCCCAGCCTTTCCTTTGCCACTGTTTAAGAGAGAGTTCCTGGAATTCGCTTTCTCTCATTGGCTGCTATGGTCTAACCCCACGCACGTTTTCTTAGTGAATTGAGTATTTCAACTTTGCACGGGACATATTGTAACCTTTTTTAATCAGAAAGTCGCACGCAGCCCTACTCTTGCGACATCACTTATGCTTTCCCTCACTCTTTTTTATTAAGTGTGATATTGTGAGCAAAATGGTTGGTGTTAAAAGAAAGGCTCTCTCCATCAGGGAGAAAATGGATATTATTCAGAATCTGCAAGACGGCGAGAAAAATTCAGCTGTTTGCAAAAAGTATGGGCTTTCGTCATCTACCGTATCTACATTGTGGAAGAACAAAGATGCAGTTTTGTCAGCATTTGAAAACAATCTTACATCAATTCCAATTAGTAGTTCTAATTCTGACTATTATATAGCTCTAATCATTCTACTATTCTCTTTTACGTGCGATATTTCAAAGTAACTCGATGGCACCAGCCGGGCTTGATAACGGAATATATCCAGGAAAGTATATCCAACGAATGGCAACAAGGAGTATAGGACTCCATTAGCGCGAAGTTAACCACGAACATCGGTGGTAAAGTCGCCACGCTCTTGAGGATGCCCAGAGGATGGGCGAAAATTTCGAGTATAAAGAACGGTAAAAATTGATGTGTTTGGAATCCTAAGGCAAAGATCCAATGAGTATACCCAGCGAAAAGTGTGAGAAGTAAAGCCAAGTCATCGCATACAACGGACTTTGGGACAATATCAACAAAGACAGGAAAACACGTGTGTGAAATGTTCCCATCGCTAGAAAGGAATGCGAAGGTAAGCATTATCCGCTAGAATTTTGTACAAGTTACAATCTTACATATTGCAAAACAATTAAAAAGTGTGAAAACAACGATATTGATGAAGCTTTACTTTGTTGGTTTAAAGTTCAACGTGATGCTGGTTTTCCTATCAATGGACCGATTTTAAAAGTGCAAGCGGAACAATTTGCAGTACAGTTCGGTCACGAGAATTTTATATGCAGTAATGGGTGGCTTGATCGCTTCAAGAACAGACACAATATTGTTTACGCCAAAATGTCAGAAAAATCAATGTCTGCGGATACGGAATCTGTAAGTCAATGGCTAAAAAGCATTTGGCCCAGCTTTATTTCTGAATTCAGTGAGCAGAACATATTCAATGCTGATGAAACGGGCATTTTTTGCAAGGTAACCCCCTAACATGACTAACTTTTAAAGGCGAGAAATGCATTGGAGGTAAATTGGCAAAGAATCGGCTAACCGTTCTAATTTGTGCGAACATGGCAGGAAATGAAAAAAGAAAATTATTGGTGATTGGCAAATCGTTAAAGCCTCGATGTTTTAATAATGTTCAGCATCTCCTGGTTGATTATAAAGCAAACAGAAAGGAGTTTGATGACATGAGATATCTTTATGGGAGAACTTCATAAATGGGATCGTGAACTACGAAAGAAAAACAAACATTTTGCTGTCAATAGACAACTGCCCAGCACATACCAAAGTAAAAAACTTGACACATATCAAACTTGTTTTCCTACCACCAAACACAAAATCAATTCTACAGCCTATGGACCAAGGGATTATTAGGAGATTTAAGTGCGATTTTCGGCAATTTCTAACCATAAAATTAATCCAGAAAATGGAGAGGAAGCTAGAAATTGAGATTTCCGTATTAGATTATGTTTGTCTAATGAGAGAAGCTTGGGATAGTGTCACTCCGACAACCATTAAAAATGTTATAGGAAGGCTGGTCTTCTAAAGAAGACTTTAGTAGAAAGCACTGAAGTGATTGATGACGATGATCTCCTCTTATCAGAATGGTTAAAAAGTAGAGATTTAAGCACCTTTAGCAATTGCAATTCTCTTGATGATTTTATCGACACTGACGCTGCGGTCCTAACAGCTGGAATTTTAACGGAGGAACAAATTGTGCAAGAAGTAATTGCGGTGATTGAAGAAATTGAAACAGACAGTGAAGGCGAAAACATTACAGAAACACAAGAAGTTGTGACTTACAATAAAACACAAGATGCCTCGGATGTTTTGACTAGATTCTATGAAACTAATTCTGGCAATGAGTGTGTGTTCAGTGCATTATCAGTTGTTAAGCGTAATCTGATGGATTTTCGGTTGAAGTCAAGGACAACGCAGGTAAAATTAACCAAATTTTTTCATACGAAATAAAAAGTATATGTGCTTTGGGCAGATAGATAAAATTAAGCACAGGTACAGAACTAAGTACTGTATGGTACAAAAATTACAATACTGTATAGTACATATTGTATTTCATAGAATATGTATGTAGTTTATATATCCGTTATTCAAGAATTTCAACTTAATCTGCCTCACATCATACGTACTTACATATGTATGTACTACAGTATGTATAATGGTACGTATTATGTAGTACTGTAGGTACGCATTTTTCAAGAATTCCACAACTAACCGAAATATTGTACAGTAATTTCAACTAAACGTAAGTACTGTGTATTTCTCAACATTAAACATTGTATGTACTATGTTTGATAACGAAATTTATTTTTTGAATGATTTCCTTGATATTTTGGGTCTTTCCTGGAATATACGAGTAACGGCTATAACGAGCAATTTGTTCGATCCCGAACAGCTCGTCTTAACAGAGTTCGACTGCATGTTATTGTCAGATGTCTTGTGAATTTTATTACAAATTTTTGTCTTGCCATACTTCTTGGCAGCAATTTGGAGGGTATAATTACTACACTTATGTAACCAAATGAAAGAAACTATATGTTGAAAGCTCATTCCATTGGTAGTGTAGTCATAGCAAAAATTTCTTCAGAAAGACAGAAACTTACCACTCTCAACTGAATTCATATCATTGAAGCAGGAAACAGTGAATGAGAACCTGTTAAGACTCAAGAAATACGGTACAGGAAATAACAATGATCTTTGGGTTAAAGAGAACTTTGAGGGTACAATTACTATATAACTGCAGAATATTGAAACATTAACTGTTGCCCCATTCCTCTTAAAACCCACCATTTGGTTAAGGTATGTGGCCGACATTTTCATTATTTGGCCACACCAAAAACACACTCTGTTTGAACTCATGTCCTCCATAACTTCAAAATTCTCGCATATAAAATTTTCCTCTCAAGAACAGATCGACACTAATATTAGTTTTCTAGATATCAACATCAACCCAGACTTCTCACTTGGCCTCTGTTTACAGGAAACCTGCCACCCATAATATCGTCCCTTACCATTCTTGCACTTTTGGGAAAATACAAATTTTCTGCTCTTAAGTCATACATTCACCGGGCAAACCTTATTTGCAACAGCCATTCTGCTCTTCAACTAGAATATCAGAACATCAACACTGGCAAAGTGCATGGCTTTTCACCCCTCTTATTACATAGACTAATCGAGAGATTTGAATCACTGAATAGATCTAGTTTACTGCCTGAACCTTCCACCATCCATCGTTTGTTGCCATTTAGCCTGTCCTTCACTCATAAAGTTTGCTCTATTTTCAAGTCTTGGCTACAGGATTGCAGTCAAACCACCTCCACATCTTCTCAAACTCATCCTTAAGGACAGATCTCAATAAACCCCTATATTTACAAGGTGTCTACTCTATCCCTATCAACACTTCCACAGGCATTACCCAATATATTGGTAGTACTTACTGCAGCATTGACCGGCATTTGATGGAGCATATCGCTGATGTTAAGATAGGTAGCCCTTCCACCTCCCTTTCAATTTTAACCTTCATCGATACCTCCTCGGCTCCTGGGTTGCACAATGTTAAGGAAATCACCCCATTTTGCAATCGGCATGCCCTCTGATATCGCGTAAGCATTGAAATCTACCTTACACCTAACACCTGCAATACTAACGCACTTTTAACCCCTATTATTTGGAAAGCGATTTTGAAATCTGGTAACAACTCACGATTTTTACCACATGTCTCATTCCATGGCTGATGAAGGTGCTGAAACGTCCTGCTCATAATTTTTCAACGTAACTTATGAGTGTGATTACGATTTCAAGAATTCTTTTGTTTTGTGCGTTACGTGTTTTCCTGCCAATTCTCACTATGTTCGGGTTATAGAATTTCATGTGAAAAAGTCTCATAAAATCTAGGCCATTGTCATATGGAAATGTTTGCAGAATGTAGCTCATTTGAACATCAATTTGCACCACTTAATCCTACATAAAGCATTTATTTTTCTCCTAAAAGGTTTTACCAGAGAGATAGGCAACACTGTCATATCTTTTCGGCTTACTCCGCAAAATGTTGCATCATTACCACTATACAAATTAAAGCAGATTTTAAGACATTTTGCAGACCCATTAGACCTTGCATTGTGGGAATGTTTGGTATATATATATATATATATATATATATATTTTGGGATGTAAGGTCAGGTGATGCGTAACATCACAGCCTCTCCTTGACAAATGTCAACCCCGCCTTCTCGTGGTGCATCCTGTTCCTACTAAAGGGGCTCTGACGACCGCCAGTAGCGGTATAACTATACCATCGGGATTAGAGGAAATTCTATCCCACACTCACCAACCCGCTTGGCCAGCGTGGTGAGTTATGGCCAAACCCCTCCAAAATGACTCCACAACTTAAATCTTGGCCCTCAGTCTCCGGCAGCTGGAATGTACCTGGCCAAGGCAGCGGCCAGTGCGACATGAAGGCAGAGGGTGCTAAGAATCCCCGGAGGACCGGACTAGGCTGCCATCTGATGCTGACCTTGGCAACGTACAATGGACGCTCCCCTATCTTCTGATTCAAGGCTTCTTGAATTGGAAGAGGAACTACAAAGGATCAAGTGGGACATCGTGGGGCTAAGTGAGGTAAGGAGAAAAGGAGAAGATCTCATCGAACTGAAAAGTGGACATCTCTTCTACTATCGTGCGACAGATAATGGCAGAACTAGTGGTGTTGGATTTATAATAAACAAGAAACTGAAGGATAAAGTTGTAGAAGTTGAAAGTTCCTCTGACAGAGCTGCACGGCTTGTTATCCAACTCTCGAAAAGATACCAGGCTCAGATTATTCAAACTTATGCACCCACCACAAGTCATCCTGAAGAAGAAATTGAAGAATTTTATGAGGAAATTTGTCATCTAAATAATAAAGGTAAGCAGCACTTGAAAATAATTATGGGAGATTTCAATGCAAAAATAGGGCAACGGCAACAGAATGAAACTTCAGTAGGTAAATTCGGTCACGGCAACAGAAACCAGCGTGGAAATACTCTCGTTGAGTTTGCAGAGGCAGAAGGGTTTTTCATCTTGAACTCCTTCTTCAAGAAAAAGCCACACAGGAAATGGACATGGAGACATCCAAATGGGACGACAAGTGAAATTGATTTTATTATGTGTAACAAAAAATTCGTCATAGAAGACTGCAGTGTGCTAAACAAGTTCAACACAGGTAGTGACCATAGATTGGTGAGATGTAAGATGCACCTCAACACTAAACTTGAACGTGGCAAGCTCATAAGACAAACAAAATCTATTGACATAACCAACCTTAAAAAACACCATAATACCTTCAAGTTGGAACTGAAGAACAGGTTCTCTGCTTTAGAAGGCCTAACATCGGAAGAAGTGGACATCTCTGAAGTTAACAGAAAAGTAACCAAAGCTCTTATGGAAACAGCAACAAAATTAGCTGGGTCTAAGAACAAGTTGCATGTAAATAAATTATCAGGAAAACGAAAATGTTGATGCAAAAAAGAAGAGAGATGAGGACAACTAAAGAAGATGTGACTTCCAAAGTGGAATATATAGAGCTATGCAAGACAGTACGAAAAAGTATCACTGAAGACGTAAGGAAATTCAACTGTGAACTAGTAAGGAAAGCAATTGAAAACAACCAAAGCCTAAAGATAGCAAAGGGACATCTCAGTAAGGAAGAAAACAGATTATGGCACTGAGAAAAGAAGATGGTTCTGTAACAAGAAATAGAGGCGAAATTTTGACAAGAGTGAAAGATTTCTACTCCAAATTATATGAAAGGGATGATACATGTACTCCAGACATCATGAAAGATACCAGTACCAGAATTCCTCCAGTCCTTCCAGCAGAAGTTGCGCATGCAATCAAGAACATGAAGCGGGGAAAAGCTCCAGGAGAAGATGGAATTACTGTAGACATCATACAAGAAGCAAGTGGAGAAATCGAAACAGTACTCGCCCAAATTTTCACTCGATGCCTTAATGAAGGAAAGATTCCTGAGGATTGGAACACCGCTACAATGATCCTGCTACATAAGAAAGGTGACATTGAGGATCTCGGAAACTACAGACCAATCAGCCTCCTATCAGTAGTTTATAAAATCTTCACTAAAGTTCTTTCACACCGCTTGAAGGTAACACTGGACATGGCTCAACCGAGAGAACAAGCTGGATTCAGGAGTGGCTACAGCACAATAGATCATATCCATGTGCTGAGAGAACTAATTGAAAGAGCAAGGGAATATGAACTTCCATTGTGCATGGCTTTTATCGATTATGAAAAAGCCTTTGATTCGGTGAAACCATCAGCAGTTACAATGGCTCTGAAAACCTGCGGTATTGAAGATGCATACATTAATATTATTAATAACATCTATGAAAATGCAAGTGCAAAGATTCGGCTATTTGAAAATACAACACACATAAAAATTGGAAAAGGAGTGAGACAAGGTGACACCATATCTCCGAAGCTCTTTAATGCCACATTGGAGGGTGTTTTTCAGTCACTGAGCTGGGAAAACAAGGGGATAAAGATTAATGGAGATTATCTATCCCACCTTCGTTTTGCTGATGACGTAGTCATTTTTGCAACTAGCCCATCAGAGCTGCAGAGTATGATCCAGGAACTTGCTGACAAGAGTAAAGAAGTGGGATTAAAAATGAACTTTCAGAAGACAAAAGTGATGTTCAATGCTTTTACAAGAAATGAAGATTTATCGATTGATGGAGAAAAGCTGGAGATAACAGACACGTACGTTTATCTTGGACAGCAGATATCAAGTGAGGGTCACATTGATGAAGAAATTAATCGGCGTACAAAACTTGCCTGGAGAGCTTTTGGAAGAAACAGCATAATTTTCAAGAGCAATATGCCATTATGTCTTAAAAGAAAAGTGTTTGATCAATGCATCCTTCCAGTGCTTACGTATGGTGCAGAGACGTGGACCTTAACTAAAAGAGACATACAAAGGCTGCAGACAACTCAAAGAAGCATGGAGAGGTGCATACTTGGTGTAACCAGGAGAGATAAGAAGAGGAACTCGTGGATCCGAAAAATGACAAGAGTGGAAGACATCATGATCAGAGTTAAATCCTGAAATGGCAATGGGCTGGACATACTGCCAGAAGGACAGATCATCGATGGACAGCCGAAATTTTAGATTGGATTCCAAGGGACAGGAAAAGACCCAGAAGAAGACCACATGGGAGATGGGTGGATGAAATTCGAAAGTATGCAGGGGTGACATGGAGGAGACTGGCACAAGACAGACCGTTGTGGAGGAAACTTGGGGAGACCTTCGTCCAGCAGTGGATTGATAATGGTTGACAATGATGATGATGATGATATATATTTTCATTTTTTGGAGGTTTAATTAATGACCACAGTGGGCTAAAAGAATTTCCCCGTTCCTGATTTAACACCACTGGTTCCAGTGATGGGAGAAAGCCAGTGCAGTAAAACAAACATCCATGCCTCACCGAGATTCGGAACTAGACCCATTTCGAACGAATAATCAGAAGCCACATCTTAAACCATTGGGCCACAGGGGTGGAAGGGTGATGTATTATAAACTCAAGTTTTGACCATTTCAGACTGGATAGTACTGTCCCAACGTGGGTCATACAAGCTTAAAGCAGGTATGAACATTGTTGGACCTATTCAGATGGTCAGTGAGGACAAGGCAATCTACGCAAAATTCCCACATGGTTATAGTCGAGCAGTGTACCCAACTGATATCTGGGAGTCTTATATTTCAGCTAATAGAGTACTCCATCCACTGCTTCAAAAAGGTCACATCCTTGAAGTTAGTAATGGTACTAACTTTTGTCAAGTATCTACTAAACCAGGGGTGCACAACATTTTTATAAGTGGGGGCCAAGTTTATTTTTACATAATAAGTGGCGGGCCGCAAATTACCTTTTCACATAGGCACTTTCCAAACCCTACCGCTAAAGCTAATTTTACTATTATCCGAATAACCTATTTTACCAGCAGACAAAAAATGTGTTTCAATACCATTTTTGTGTCCTCTAAATGGTTTAAATCCATTTTTGAAGTTTTTTGGCAAATTGCGTTATTAAGTTATCAAATTACTGATTTACAATCAACTTACTCCTAATTGGAAATGGTTTAGGGGTATATAAAATAAAATAATACTATCACAAGGTTGTAAAATTTTTATTTTTACAAAAAACAGAATTCTTAACATCAAAGTATATAAAAAATTAAAATCAGTATATCGTCAAACTGACCATCAAATCAAGTAGTAGCCTAATGCTCCTAATGAGATGCTTGGCATTGTTTATTTTTCAATAGTCTGTCAATATCAGGTTCAATGTTAGAGATGGTAATGCGCAAGTTTCCCTCCAATAGTGTATCCTTAAACGGGAACGACACTTTGACTTTATTTGTTTCATCAAAGAAAACGATTGCTCGCATAAGTAGGTACTTCCAAACAACGTTGCCGTTTTTAAAGCATGATCTTGGAGCAATTTCATTTCTTTCGGCAAGTAATTTTTGTAAAATTCTAGGAGAGAAACTTCAGAGTATTTTGTTTTTAACTCATTGTTACACTGAAGATCAATTAATTCCATCTGGAAATCTAGTGGCACTGACGCAACGTCAGTAGTGAATGGTAGAGAAAACATATCAAACAAAACCTCAAATTTTCTTATATCTTCAAATCGTCTTTTAAACTCATTGTGAAGGTCCACTACAAGAGATGCATATTTAGCCACATTTACATGGAATTCAGAACTTTCAACAAAACTTTTCATTGTTGGAAAATTTGCTAGTTAACGAAACATTTTTATAATTTTCTTATTTCAACTAGGGCCTACAATAATGGGAAAAATCTCATCATTCACAATATTTATATTCACGTTTTCAATAGTATAAAATATTTATCCGCGGGCCGCATAAACTGACTTTGAGGGCCGCGGGTTGTGCACCCCTGTACTAGACCATCAAGACTTAGGTATTATGGCAGACATCCAGAATATTCTGAATTATCAAGCATCGACATCAGATATGTAATTATCAGACGTCTTGTGAAATTTATTACAAATTTTTGTCTTGCCATACTTCTTGGCAGCAATTTGGAGGGTATAATTACTACACTTATGTAACCAAATGAAAGAAACGATATGTTGAAAGCTCACTCCATTGGTAGTGTAGTCATAGCAAAAATTTCTTTAGAAAGACAGAAACTTACCACTCTCAACTGAATTCATATCATTGAAGTAGGAAACAGTGAATGAGAACCTGTTAAGACTCAAGAAATACGGTACAGGAAATAACAATGATCTTTGGGTTGAAGAGAACTTGGAGGGTACAATTACTATATAACTGCAGAATATTGAAACATTAACTGTTGCCCCATTCCTCTTAAAACCCACCATTTGGTTAAGGTATGTGGCAGACATTTTCATTATTTGGCCACACCAAAAACACACTCTGTTTGAACTCATGTCCTCCATAACTTCAAAATTCTCGCATATAAAATTTTCCTCTCAAGAACAGATCGACAATAATATTAGTTTTCTAGATATCAACATCAACCCAGACTTCTCACTTGGCCTCTCTGTTTACAGGAAACCTGCCACCCATAATATCATCCCTTACCGTTCTCGCACTTTTGGGAAACTACAAACATCCTGCTCCAAGTCATACATTCACCGGGCAAACCTTATTTGCAACAGCCATTCTGCTCTTAAGTCATACATTCACCAGGCAAACCTTATTTGCAACAGCCATTCTACTCTTCAACTAGAATATCAGATCATCATCAACACTGGCAAATTGCATGGCTTTTCACCCCTCTTATTACATAGACTAATCCAGAGCTTTGAATCACTGAATAGATCTAGTTTACTGCCTGAACCTTCCACCACACATCATTTGTTGGCACTTTGCCATTTAGCCTGTCCTTCACTCATAAATTTGGCTCTATTTTCAAGTCTTGGCTACAGAATTGCAGTCAAACCACCTCCACATTTCTCAAACTCATCCTTAAGGACAGAGATCTCAATAAACCCCTATATTTACAAGGTGTCTACTCTATCCCTATCAACACTTCCACAGGCATTGCCAACTATATTGATAGTACTTACTACAGTATAAACGGGCATTTGATGGAGCATATCGCTGACGTTAAGAAAGGTAGCTCTTCAACCTCCCTTTCAATTTTAACTATCATCGATACGTCCGCGGCTCCCGGTTGGCACAATGTTAAGCAAATCACCCCGTTCCGCAATCAGCATGCCCTCAGATAACGCGAAAGCATTGAAATCTACCTTACACCTAACACCTGCAATACTAACGCACTTTTAACCCCTATTATTTGGAAAGCGATTTTGAAATCTGGTAACAACCGACGGTTTTGCCACGTCTCATTCCATGGCTGATGAAAGTAGAAATAGCTACCGAAACATCCCGCTCATAATTTTTCAACATAACTTATGCGTGCAATTACGATTTCAAGAATTCTTTTAATGTTTTGTGTGTTACGTGTTTTCCTGCCAATTCTTCTCACTATGCTTCGGTTATAGGATTTCATGTGAAGAAGTCTCATAACTTCGTTTTTCTAGGCCATTGTCATATGGAAATTTTTGCAGAATGTAGCTTATTTGAACATTGTATATACACTGCCGGAAAGTGAAAAAGGAACACCAAGAAGGAGACGTCTGTTACTAACGTGATCAAAACATTATGAGAAAATACAGCTGTATTTGCTGGTAAAGTGAAAAATAACATTTTCATGTAACATGGTTAGTAAGAGGTTGAACCGCCATGAACTGCGTCACACTGTGCAATTCTGGCATGGAGTCTGTCGTATAGATGTTGGATGTAAGTTTGGGGTATTGAGTTCCAAGCATCCTCAACCTGGACTCTTAAATCGTGGATGGTCGTGGCTAGCCGTGGAGACCGGATAAGTCGTTGTCCCATAAAATCCCACACGTGCGCAATGGGGAACAAATGTGGTGAATGTGCAGGCCATGGAAGTTGTTTCACACCCTGAAGTGCATATTGCGTTGCACGTGCCATGTTTGGGCATGCGTTATCTTTCTGTAAAACACCACGATGGACCGACCTTACAAATGGTACGACAACGGGCTGAATGATGATGTAGGAGGTGCTGTTTGACATATCTGATACAAACATTAGTTGTTAACGGGAGTGATAGCTGATTGCTCCCCACACCAGGAGACCAGGTGTAGGCCCTGTGTCGCTGGCGGATGCAAGAAGGGTAGAGACGCTCCCCTGTGCTTCTGCAAACACGCATACGGCCATCGGAGGCTCCCAAGCAGAATCTGCTTTTATCGCTGAACACGACAGATCGCCATTGCGTTCTCCAGTGCAGACGTTGGCGACACCACTGCTGCCGTTCCCGATGGTGGGCTGGAGTCAGAGGTACGCATGCCAGAGGCACACGTGCACGTAGTCCTGCATCCAGTAGACGGTTGCGGATTGTTCGCAGTCACCTCAGGTGCAACGGCAGCTCGGATTTGCGTCGCAGTGGATGTTCTGCTTGACAACGCCGCTCCTCTTATGCGCCGATCGGTCAGCTCATCAGTCCGTCTGTGACTCCCAGTTCCACGTTTTCTCGTGTGGGAATGTTCCTCGGACCATCTACGCCACCATCGTACCACCACCAATACTTCCCGTCCAATTCGCTCCGCAATACGACGATACGACCACCCGGCCTCGCGGAGTCCGACTAGACGACCTCGCTCAAAGTCCGATGACTGCTGAAATCGTACACGTCTTCCATGTCCAGGCATTGCAGCTTCTTCATGGTCTTCGCACGTGTCCGTACGCCGACGACTGATTACATTCACTTTGCCGTACTCCTTAAATACCACCGAAGATAATTTGCATATTATGCAGTGCTGTGGTGTAAGTGCTCACCGGTTGGTCCCTAAATTAACATCACACCTACGTAAGCTCGACCCCATTAACATATGTAAATTTAGTGATCATCCGCCAATACCTTCTTGGTGTTCTTTTTTCACTTTCCGCCAGTGTATACAGAGATATATATATATTTTTTTTTTAGGTTTAATTAATGACCACAGTGTGCTAAAAGAATTTCCCCATTCCTGATTTAACACCACTGGTTCCACGGACTTGAAAAAGCTGTTGCAGTAAAACAAACATCCATGCCTCACCGAGATACGGATCTGGACCCGTTTCGAACGAATGATCAGAAGCCACATCTTAAACCATTGAGCCACAGGGGTGGAAGTGTGATGTATTATATTTTCAAGTTTTGAGCTTTTCAGACTGGATAGTACTGTCCCAACGTGGGTCATAAAAGCTGAAGGCAGGTATGAACATTGTTAGACCCATTCAGATGGTCAGGGAGGATAAGGCAATCTACGGAAAATTCCCACATGGTTATAGTCTAGCAGTGTACCTAACTGATATCTGGCATTATATTTCAGCTAACAGAGTACTCCTTCCGCTGCTTCAAAACTGCATGGTTTAATGTCACATCCTTGATATTAGTGATGGTACCAACTTCTTTCATTTATCTTACATATTATGACACACATCGAGACTTACATATTATGACACACATCCAGAATTTCCTGAATTATCAAGCATGGACATCAGATATGTAATTGTCAGAGGTTTTGTGAAATTTATTACAAATATTTGTCTTGCCATACTTCTTGGCATCAACTTGGAGGCTACAATAACTACACTTATCATGGAACCAAATGAAAGAAATGATATGTTGAAAGCTAATTCAATTGGTAGTGTAGTCATAGCAAAAATTCATTCAGAAAGACAGAAACATAGCACTCTCAACTGAATTCATACTACTAAAGCAGCAAACAGTGAATGAGAACCTGTTAAACCTCTCAAGAAATACAGTACAGGAAATATTATTGATCTTCGGGTTATAGGATTTCATGTGAAAAAGTCTGAACTTTTTCTAGGCCATTGTCATATGGAAATGTTTGCAGAATGTAGCTTATTTGAACATCCAGTTGCACCACTTAATCCTACATAGAGCATTTATTTTTCTCTTAAAAGGTTTTACCAGAGAGATAGGCAACACTGTCATATCTTTTTGGCTTTTTCCGCAAAATGTTGCATCATTACCACTATACAAATTAAAGCAGATTTTAAGACATTTTGCAGACCCATTAGAACTTTGCATTGTGGGAATGTTTGGTATATATAAATACAGTACAGGAAATATTATTGATCTGCGTTTTTTATATGTATTTTTTTTTTTGTAGGTTTAATTAATGACCACAGTGGGCTGAAAGAATTTCCCCATTCCTGATTTAAGACCACTGGTTCCAGGAACGGGAGAAAGCCAGTGTGGTAAAACAAACATCCATGCCTCACTGGGATTCCGATCTGGACCCATTTCGAACGAATGATCAGAAGCGATGTCTTAAACCACTGAGCCACAGGGGTGGAAGATTGATGTACGATTAAGTCAAGTTTTGAGCTTTTCAGACTGGATAGTAGTGTCCCAACGTGGGTCATAAAAGCTTAAAGCAGGTATGAACGTTGTTGGACCTATTATGGTCAGTGAGGACAAGGCAATCTACGTAAAATTCCCACATGGTTATAGTCGAGCAGTGTACCTAACTGGTATTCTTATATTTCAGCTGATGGAGTACTCCATGCACTGCTTCAAAAAGGTCACATCCTTGAAATTAGTGATGGTACGAACTTTTGTCAATTACCTACTAGACCATCAGGACTCGCATATTATGACAGACATCCAGAATATTCTGAATTATCAAGCATCGACATCAGATATGTAATTGTCAGAGGTTTTGTGAAATTTATCTCAAATTTTTGTCTTGCCATACTTCTTGGCAGCAATTTGGAAGGTATAATTACTACACTTATGTAACCAAATGAAAGAAATGATATGTTGAAAGCTCATTCCATTGGTAGTGTAGTCACAGCAAAAATGTATTCAGAAAGACATAGAAACTTAGCACGCTCCACTGAATTCATATCACTGAAGCAGCAAACAGTGAATGAGAACCTGTTAAGCCTCTCAAGAAAT
Source organism: Macrothele yani (assembly GCA_039090855.1). Taxonomy (NCBI): domain Eukaryota; kingdom Metazoa; phylum Arthropoda; class Arachnida; order Araneae; family Macrothelidae; genus Macrothele; species Macrothele yani. Next base: position 73,505,516 of record CM077001.1, read on the forward strand.
ACAGTACAGGAAATAACATTGATGTTCGGGTTATAGGATTTCACGTGAAAGTCTCATAACTTTTTTTAGGCCATTGTCATATGGAAATGTTTGCAGAATGTAGCTTATTTGAAAATCTACCTGCACCACATAATCTTACATAGAGCATTGGTTTTTGCCTGAAAAGGTTTTACCACAGAGATAGACAACACCGTCATATCAGTTTGGCTTACTCTGCGAACAGTTGCCACATTACCACTGTATAATTGAAAGCAGATTTTAAGACATTTTGCAGACCCATAACCCTTGGCTTTGTTGGAATGTTTTGTATATTTTGTGTGTGTGTGTGTGTGTGTGTGTGTGTGTGTGTGTGTGTGTGTGTGTGTGTGTGTGTGTGTGTGTGTGTAGGTTTAGTAACCTGAATGCGCTAAAAGAAATTCCTCGTTCCTAATTTAGGACCACTGGTTCCAGGGACAGGAGAAAGCCAGCGCGGTAAGACAAACATCCATGCCTAACCGGTATTCGGACCTTGACCCATTTCGGACGAATGATCAGAATCCATCGCTTACACCACTGAGGCACAGGGGCGGAAGGGTGATGTATTAGAAATTCAAGTTTTGAACATTTCAGACTGGATAGTACTGTCCCAATGTGGGTCATATCAATGGGTGCTCGGTTGACGTGGCCGATACGGAGTCTTTGGATTCAACTAACTATTTATTGCAGTCGTCCTCAGTTTTAATATTAAGATAGATTTAGACTGGTTTGCATTTGAGAAAACACAAAAAGTTTCCTCATGACATCTTACTTCCCACGATAAAAGACAGTGTTCCTGTTACGTGACTCTTCTCATAGGCAATCTGCAAAGCAGCTCTGAACCAATCGTGCAGCGGAAATGGCATTAATCGCAATTCCATGTAAACACTTTTTTTTTTTTTTTTTTTTTTTGAGATTTAATGACCACCATGAGCAACTCAATGGGCTATAAGCAGTCGCCCATCTGTAACTTAAGTCCACTGGTTCCAGGGAAGGGAGAGAGCCAGCGCTGTAAGAAACAAAACATCCATACTTCACGGGATTCGAACCCGCACCCATCTCGGGCGAATGATCGTAAACCATCGCTTAGACCAGTGGGCACCAGGGCGGCATTGTAAGGTATGTCGCATAAATATAGAGACAGTCTACTTTGTGCCGTGAACGCAATGCGAATATAGGTAGGAAGCTGAAGCGGTACCCAATTAGACATAACCCTACAAAAAACGTTTCGATCTGTCGAGATGACCGGATTGTGTGAAAAGAACACCACAGAGTGAAATAGTGTAATTTTAGGTGTCTCATAAATATAAAGACAACTATGTAAAGTAGCCACATGCAAATGAGATGTACAAATTAGCATGTTGTACGCACGTTCATGGGTCATAATTCAGTCCAGCCTACAAAAGACAGCGGACCTGCCGTCAGATATTCATTTGTCGAAATGTCACGCAACAGTCAACTTTCTGGTGAAAAGGTGCAGAAGATTTGGAGACAGCAAATGGATTACCTGTGGCAAAAATTTGTAAAGCCATGGTGGGAGTAGGGCAGTCATTTATAAGGCTTTATCGAAATGCGGTGCGTTAACTGCCAGAAAACTGCTTGGAAGGCCTCGAATAACAAGCAAACTAGATGATAGGGCCATCATGCGTTTAGTTTCATCCCGAAGGTTATCGCTACGTCAAGTTTCTCAGACTGTTGGTGTCACAGTCTCAAAGGGACACAGTTCGTAGATGAATCAAGGAAAGTCGCAACAATGTGCTCCGTGAAATGCGCCGTTTGCCACACCTTACGTGGCGCCACAAAGAAACTAGATTGTTATGGGCAAGCAGCCACATGCACTGGACGGACGAGTGGATCACAACTATTTTCTCTGATGAGAAAAAGTTCAACCTGGACGACCCTGACCGTTGGAACTGCTATTGGCATGATTTACGACGCGAGCACGGACCTTCTTCATCAGACAGAAAAGAGGGAGATCTGTGATGGCCTGAGGAGCTTTTGTGTTCAATGGGACAACGGATACCACTTTTCTGCAAAGCAGGCAAAACTCCAAAACATATCAAGACATACTCAGCAGCCACCTTCTACCGTTTGCCGAAACTCTAGCGGGTGTTGATTTTCTGTTCCAGCAAGACAATGCCTCTATCCATCGGTCTGCATGAACGAAAAGCTGGTTTAACACTCATGTGACCGTAATGGATTGGCCAGTACTCAGTCCAGATCTGAACCCTATCGAGAACCTCTGGGGCATCCTAGCTCGTGATGTGTATTCAAATGGACGGCAGTTCTCAAGTGTGGTGGCATTGAAAGAGCAAATTGAATGAAGTTGGTACGCACTCCGTCCAGAACACTTACATCACTTGGTGGACAGCATGCCCAATCGGGTTTTCAGTGTTATTCGGAACAACGGCTCCACTTTTTTTCCTTTTACTTAGCGTTGGAATTATGTTTCCGTCAAACTATTGTGCGGCTGCGTGTCCTATGCTATTTTTGCTATAAATATGAGGTGTACATTCAGTTTGTTGTTTCTTTTTTATTCGAGAATTTGTTCTGTCTATATTTATGCGATGCACTATATATACACTTGTGAAATATGCGTCCGGGCTTCTAAAAAAACTAGGGACGCTCTGGCAGAACTTTTACCTGGTAAAAAGGCAAAATATGTAATAACTCATACACTGTACCAGAAAAAGTCCTATAAACCGTCGTAGGTTTAACCAGAAACCTTCACTTTAGAGCCAAACATAGTCTGGTGAATGACAAGTTTCTAATAAGTTTTATTACTTAAGTTTCTCAACTTAATATCTAGAGAAAATAAGTAAAACGTTATACTAGCTAATTATACGCACTTAAAATACCAAAACTAAGCTGACCAGACGTACCCAATTCTTGAGGACAGTCCTCGAATTTAGTTTACTGTCCCCAAAAACGTCCGAAGCCTTTGGGGACGCAAATTGCCCTCAAATTTTAATGTTTGTCCCCAAATGTCCTCGAATTTACACTTCCTCATTAACCCTTTAGATTTCCAATGAAAAATGTTCTTGAAAGTAGTTTCCGTTGTACTAATTTTCCAACATTCTTCTTGTGAAAACAAATTGACTATTTTGTTCTTTCTGTGTTTAACGAGCAACTCTAAGGACTATTATAAACAGTCACTATTTTGTTCTTTCTGTGTTTATTGACTATTTTGTTCTTTCTGTGTTTAACGAGCAACTCTAAGGACTATTATAAACAGTCACCTGTCTCTAAATTGGAGACATTAGTTCTGGGAAGGGAGAGAGCAAGTGCTGTAAGACAAACACACCATCCATGTCTCAGTCGGGACTCGAACCCGTACCCACTTGTACGAATGGTCAGTGGCCGGCACTAGGACACTGAACTTCTGGCGCAGTCAAATTTCGACTGTACTTGATCTAAGTTTCTCCAAAAACTTTGGCAAAATGAAAAATTCGCCATGCAATTAGTTTGGTGTGCAGCTAGATTTTAATTCGCCACATATACAAGGTAAAGCATTTCACTTTTGCTAATATGTTCTGGCCATCATAATTCCACTTTGTCAATACAAATTACCAACATTCTATAAGATATATCCTTTTAAGATATAAATTTTCATATGTAATATCACACTTATTGAAGCAATGAAGTTTTGTGACAAAAAGATTTGCATATTTATTTTGTGTACGTATATGTCCCCAAATGAACTGCCGATTTGAGGACACCACGCCCTTTTGTCCACAAATCGGTGTCCCGATATCTGGTCACCTTAACTAAAACAAGTCTATTATTTCCAGAAAAAGCTTAGAACAGGAGGCGACAAGCCTAGATTGAAACTAAGTGACGGCAACATTGCTAACTCTGCGCCTAAATCCGGATAGAAATGTGAATTTGTTTCAATTTTCTTTCATTCTGGGTTTTTTGGAGGACAACTTGCCTTTTCACTTCTCTTTCCAGACGGGATATAGCGAGAGTGAAAAGGTGTGTCATAACCCTTAATAAATGGCAATAGTCAGATTTTGGTTTGATTTAGTTTTCAGTTAGCATGTCTTACAGCATTTATCCACTTCCCCAAAGTATCAGAAATGTTAGGAAACCTATGAAATCAAAGTGTCTGGTGGTACGTCTATCTGTACGCTACTCAAGTTATAAACATTTTAAAAAATTGTTTAGCTCATTAAATCTGGCTGTACAATTTTCTGATACTTTGCAATATATACATACTATTTATAAAAACAAAGTCTTATTAGTTATATATAAAAAACATGGATGTAACTGATATAAAGACGTGAACGCCTTTAGTAAACGAGATGTGACAGATTCTTGCCGTAAAACGCTGATATTCAAATGTTGCACGGTTAATTGACGTTTTTTTCAGTCTATGTATCTTTAAAGGTCTTTGAAATAGCACTTGCTCAAGAGAAATTACCTGCCACCAGTAAAAACACTCCGAAACATGAAAATTTGCATGCATATAAAAAATGGTTGGCCCTACGATACTGTATTCTAATTTTCTTGTACATATGTACCTAAATTTTAAAAATTGAGTTTATATCGAAATGTGTTGGTGTGGATCATTGAATATAGATATCGCTACTAGATCTAAAAGATCTAGTGTTTGTTTTGTTTTCCACGAATTTAGAATTTCATAAAACAAATAATAAAAATTGAACGATGCTATGTCTGATTTCTGTTGAATGCTATTGTTAGTGATTTCAACTAGTAGCGTTCTTTTCAGCTGTACTTATGTTTGTTGTAATAGAGCTTGAAAATATTTGATTCTGGACAACAGTCACTTGAGTACTTAACTCAGGGAGATGCAAGGAGGTTAGAATACAACAGGAGATGCCCTACGCAGTTTCCCGTGAAGCCAATTAGCTGCGACCCCCACCCACACAGCGGCCATCTTGTTTGGTACAAAACAATCTATTCTGCTACGTGTATGAGAGCCTGTTGACTCTTGCTTTTACAAGTTTCAGTTATTTCAGAGTTGAATAAAAGTTGTTTACAAAAAGCAAAGTTGTGGGGTTATCGACTGCAATAACAGATAATCTGGGGAATTAAATTTAGGACGTTCTGATATCTGGATAATTCTCAGGATCACGTTATAGTGGCTTATCTGCAAAATACCAGGATGTGTTGCTATAGGCTGCACTAATCGATCTTCCAAAAAAAAAAAAAATGCCAGGGATTACCTTTCGCATGTAAGTACTTGTATTTTTTATATTGGACTAAAATATGGTATGGATGTTTGATTAAGAAATATAGTATGGATGTTTGGCAGTGGTGGAAATTTGGAAATGCATTTATCATAATAAACTTGTGGGTGTGTCCTCACGTGGATCTAATTTGAAGTTAATGCAAAATCAATCGACTGCACAAAGTTCTGTTTTGCTGCAGTACACGGTATCGTCAGAGTCCATTTAGCGGGGGGGGTCAGCCCCGGATTTTCAAGGGGCCCCAAAAATATTCAGGATGCTTGAAGAATTGACAGAGTTCTGCAGGTTTTTTTTGGTTTTGCCTTGTGAAAAAAAAATTATTTTTCTTTCCGCTTTTTAACGAGGAGTTCGCAAAAAATATAGTCGCCCCCAGTCCATCCCAAATCTTTGGAAAGCATTACAGATTTTTTTTTTTTTTTTGTACACATCTACAATTGGGAGAAATTTTCATACATTAAGAATTCATTTGAATCATATTCTTTTGCCCACTACTTCGATATAATTTCAACAAGGTGAACCTAACCCTGGGAGAGAGCGGGGGGGGGGGGGTTAAAGCAGAACTGAACTGGTATCCATTTTTCAAACTTGCATTTCTACATTTTCTTCCTACCACTGATTCGTCCATGAATCATCGGAATAATATGACTGATATTTTCATGGCTTCCTCATAAATTTTGGGAATGTTTTCTCCTGGGTATTTTTATTCTGCCGCCCAATGTGAAATCCTAGATGTGCCACTAATGCTGAGGCCCCACAATACTGCTCGGGCCCCCATCTCCTTAAATGTGCTCTGGGTATCATCTTACCATATTGCAGCTAAAAACAACCTTTTTCATTTTCGAATTTTCCTGAATGCGAAATTAAGGCAAGGGTCCTGCTCGATTTACCAGCTTCCTTATTCTTTGTACTGCCCTAGTAACAGAACAGTAAAAATAATGCAATTATTTTTTGCGTTGATTGAATTTCTTTCAGGGATAGTAAGTTTGTTTATATGGTTTAAAATATGTGATTTTTCTTGTAAAATCAAAGACTTATTTTGTGCAAATATATTATGGATGTTTTTATTTACAGTGTATCTGAACCTTATACATGCTTTGCCTGATGATTACAAGTTTGTTGCCACAAGCCTCCTGCTTTAATTCAGACTATTTGAGATAGAATGTTGTGGTGCAGAGATGCTCTTATGAATACTGCACTCATATTTCTATTTCTAATTGTTGTAAGGATTCATCTTGTAAAACATCAATGATCAAAAGAGATAGGATTTATTAGGAACAAAAACCTGCAGTATCAAAGATTTAATGGTAAGTTGATTGTTTATAGTTGCATTTTTTAAGGGATTTTCAAGGTCTTAGAAGTTGATTATGTATTGCATGAAAATACAGTTTGTTTGTTAGTCTACTCCTATTTTAAGTTACATTGGATGATGTGTTTAGTGTTTGCACCACGACCATCAGCTACACCCAAAGGGTTGTGGCACGTGAACTTACGAGCTATCGGGTGCAGAGAAACCATGCGTATGTGTCAAAATGAACAGAAAATCCCTCATTCTTGTTAACATGTAGGCGAAATAGCTTGCAGAGGAGAATAACACAATCCAGAATTCCTTGTGGTAATTAGCATCTGCCTTTTTTTTTTTTTTTTGTTATTGAAGGTTTAGCGAACACCGTGAGCAACTCAACGCGCTATATAAGCAGTCACCCGTCCCTAATTTAGGAGGGCACCAATTTCAGGGAAGGGCGGGGGCCAGTATCGTTAGACAAACACAACATCCATATCTCACTAGGATTCAATCCCGGACCCCACTCATACAAATGATCAGAAGTTATCGCTTAGACCACTGCGCCACCGGCTGGCCTTGTTTTTTTTTTTACTGCTGGTAACCATTATGCTTTAGCTGTATCTATCATTCTTGTATTTGGAGTGTAAATTTTGTTTCAAGGAATGAATTTATCAGGTGTCACCAGCTATGTACCTGTGAAACACTTTGGAGGAGATAAAGATCCAAGCTTCAAATGATATACACTGCCGGACAATTGCTAAGGACGGATGACAATAGCAACTATAGCAACCATAAAATGGAAGGCAGGAAAATGTGGAAATTAGCATAAGGGCGGGATACAGTAAGACGTGTTGTGCGTATGCAAATTTTGGATTGCCGAACTTGTTCGTGACGTCATAGCGCTGAAAAGAGATATAAAGGATTTGACGCGTATTGATCGTTGTTGTTCAAACGCAAAGTTGGAAGGGAAAGAATCAATTGGCGAACTTGCAATTTTCAGTATGTTTTCCTGACATCACCTAAATGATTTTACGCGTGGCAGTATTATTGGCAAGATTGAAGAAGAGCGAAAAGTAACAGATGTTGCCAGGGAGTTCGACCTCAGCCAAAGTGTTGTTTCAAGGCTTTGGAAGTCATTTCAAACAAATGGAGAGTGTAGCAAACGTCACGGGGAGGTCGTGTTCACAGTACGACACCTGCAGAAGATCGGTGCATAGTGCCATCAACAAAAAGACACCGGCGCAGCACAGCTAGTGAAGTAGCAAATCAGTTTATGGCTGCTATTGGCAAGCGGATCTCCCGAAAAACTGTAGCCAGACGTTTGCATAAAGGAGGACTATACGCCCGCCGTCCTGTTGTGTGCATCCCATTGTCTAGACGTCACCGTACCGCCCGTTTGCAATGGTGCCATCAACATCGCAATTGGACTGATAACGACTGGTCTGCTGTCCTCTTCTCAGATGAGAGTAGATACAGTCTATCGTCTGATTGTCGACGACAACTGATCTGGCGTGATAGTGGTACTGCATATTGTCCAGCAAACATACAGTAAAGGGACCGATATCCGACATGTAGTGTCATGGTAATGGCTGGCACCATGAGCAATGGCCATACGCCCCTATATGTGCTTCCAACTGGGACTGTGACTGGCCAATGATACATTAATGATGTTCTGCTACCTCATGTTCGCATGTTCCGTAGTGCTGTCGGTGATAGATTCATTTTCATGGACGACAACGCAACATGTCATCGAACAGTCGCTGTCCAGGAGTGTCTTGAGAGCGAGGATATTCAACGCCTCGTATGGCCAGCACGTTCTCCAGATCTGAATCCCATTGAAAATGTAAGGGATGCTTTGGGGAGGAGTCTTGCTGGTCGCCAATGTCTTCCAATAAACAAGGACACCCTCATCCGTGCACTGACAGAGGAATGGGACAAATTAATCCAACAGCCGCTTGATAATGTTGTGCAAATCATGACACGACGTGTGGAATCTGGCATCGCCCTCCATGGTGGCCATATCCCGTATTGACATCTTACGCCGGAACGCCTGCGGACGGTAATTGCATTTTTTCGCGTTTACGTAATCTGCACAAAATGGCCTGTTTGTCCCTTGAACACGTTCCAAAGCCTTTTGGACTTTAGAGCACAATAAATTGTCTTTCTTGTAATGTCCTGGCATTCTGACATTATTTTATTTCACTTGGCATCCAACCACACTTACTTTTATGCGCTATATAGCCGTTTATGATCCGTCCTTAGCAATTGTCCAGCAGTGTATTTCGAGTCACTAAAAATTTGTTAAAGTCAACAGGAAAATCCTGGAATTGAAGAAAAAAATATCAACACGTCTATGGTATCTAAAATATAGTATATGTGTACATCAATATGTAAATAAAAATCTTTATATATGAATTACCCATATTGTTTGCCTTTGGACTTTCACAGCAACTTGTTATACATAGTTTCATTTGTGTGTGTACAGTAGGTTGCTTTCTTTAACATTAGGAAGAAAAAAAACAGTTTTCGATTAATAACAGATCTTCACTCCACCCTTATGTGTTCAGAGAGAAAAGTAATTTCTAGGAACTATCAAGCCAATTTTTATTTATTTATCCAAGAAACTCCACCTGTAAGTTCACAAGCACCATGTGCCCTTCTGTGAATCTCAAATTTTGGAATGAACACAGAGAGGAAGAATAACATCTAAGATATCACTGTGCACAAGTGTTTTTGTTATTTTTGGTTGTTCGAGAGCAAAATTGATGCGCCAATGTATGAATATATCTTTTCTTTAAAAGTTATCTTCCACAGCAAGCTGACTTCTAATTTATCAGCTTCCTACAAAGTGAACTTGTGTGTGCTCGTGCCCCCTAGCTTTATATATATATATATAAATATATATATATATATATATATATATTCAGAATTTTTATTTCCTGCTTCTCTAAATTCTAGCATTAAGAAGATGGACCCAGGGTAGAGATTCTTACTTATAATCAAGCTTCACCCCCATAAATAGTGCTCGGTGAGAGCTACTAACCAACTAATCCCGCCTAATATCTTTTTTTTTCAGTTAAAAAGACAAAAAAAATTTTGAAACTTCATAAAAAAAACTTCAAAAATTTAATTTGGGAAAGAAAAAGTTTTTTTTTTCCTCTAACACAGAAGAAAATGTAAAATCTAGTAAATGTAGGAAATACTAGATTTTATAGATTGGAGGGGGGTAAAAACTGAATTCAGTTTAACAGTTTCCTTTACCGAGATATGAAGTCCAATTTTGATTGATGGCCAGTGATTGGGGAAGATCCACTAATTTTCAGTTTAACAGGTTGAAACGTGCAAAAAATATAAAATATATATATAAATTGTACGCGTTCATAGGTTTGTTTCTATTTTCATATGTTTCATACGCTAGATTGGTGTTTTGGTTAGCTACCTTAAAAATCTGGGTAAAAATCTAAGGAGCTGTAACATATACCGGAAGAAACTTAAGTTCCTGATCTTTAAATAACTTCTTGCAGAATTTGAATCGACCCAGTAGTTTGGATTTTATAAGCCACTATATTTGTAAACAAACCCCTGTTTCTTCGCGTTTTCGCTTACACTGCAGGCTTTAATATGTATCTCATTTAAATTCTAAACAACTGGAAACTTTCTGGCTGGACGGTATACGTAAATACAAGTGAAGCTAAACACCATACCGCTTCAATAAAATACGTGCAGATATTTATTGACGTTGCAACCCCAGCTAGAAAAGAGCCAAGCAAGCGTTGAGTAGCACGCAAAGAGTGTTCTTGTACCAATGCAAATGGCCGCCACCGACTGGCAGCTGATGGAGAGGGGGGGGGGAAGGGTGGCTTCATCAACTTTACGTTGCGCAGTAGGAACAGGGCGGCTCCTGTTTATTCTAACCGCAGATATCATATAAGGAACTAGATTGGCTGCCCGCTATTTGTGTAACACTTACGACGTGGCATCAACGAGCCACATTGAGCGGGTCAGTTTGAGAGAGTGTTCTGCGATGTCTATGCGTGTTACGAGATATCAAAAATGGTGAAAGCTTGTAGTTAATTTTACTAATTTAAAGATTTCTGTCCAATATTAAGTTGACCCAATGGTAGTGTGTAAGATTCATCTGAGTAGAATATACCTGTTAATTTGTAATAGCGTTAAAGTTTAGTTAATTAATTAATTACAGTTTGTAATGAATATTGCAATAGTTCGAACAAAATATTGACAGTTATTTTATTAAATGCAAGACATGCCACTTCACAGAAGTAAAACATCTTTCCATCACGATGAATGCTCAATACAATTTGCCCATAAAAGTGGTCTTTCAACCCATATGCTTCTTCACACAGGTGAAAAACTTCAGGATTTGATGGATGCTCAAAACAATTTGCTCAGAAAGGTCATCTTTCATGGTATATGCTTCTTCAGCCAAGTGAAAAGCATCACCAATGTGCTCTATTTGTTTTACTAATAGATTTCAAATATATCTATGAAGAGCATATTTCTGTTGAAATTGTGTAGGTATAGAACGTTTTAAATGAACTTCTGCGGCAAATAAATTGTGTAATCTAGACAAACTGGAAGTTGTTCTGTTTTTATGCTACTACAGGAGACTGGAAAAAAGTAAGTACCTGTTATTTATTTTTAGCGACGTAGTGTAAATCCGTATGGGGCAAAAGCGAACACGCGAAGTGTTTATTAACATTACAATAAGTTTGAAAATTTATAACATTGTAGCTTCCAAAAGTATTCATGAAGGCACCCTTCCCTCTTATTTGACTGATGGCACGACGTTTTATAGCGTCTATACCTTCTAGACGCTATAACGACGTATCGCGAGTAAGCAGTTTTCTGTGAATGTTTTGCTATTAGATCGTTGCCCTTAAACAGTACTGAGTAATAATTCTTCTCATTTTTTTAACTATTCAGAATATTACTTATATCTGAAAATTATTTCTACAGTAAAGTGGTTTTTAAGCATATCACTAAGGAATAAAATTTTCTGTTTGTATGAGTCGCAACGCTGCTGTGTTTCTCAGTGATGGAAAGGCCGTGAATCGTTACTGCCTGACCCGCTGATAATGGCGCCATGCTTTACATGCGTCAGCAGCTCCTCGGCCAATCTAGTCTCTTATATGATATCTGCGATTCTAATTTCCTTGGGGAGATGCGTCACAGACATCATATAAGAGACTAGATTGGCCGAGGAGCTGCTGACGCATGTAAAGCATGGCGCCATTATCAGCGGGTCAGGCAGTTACGATTCACGGCCTTTCCATCACTGAGAAACACAGCAGCGTTGCGACTCATACAAACAGAAAATTTTATTCCTTAGTGATATGCTTAAAAACCACTTTACTGTAGAAATAATTTTCAGATATAAGTAATATTCTGAATAGTTAAAAAATATATGAGAAGAATTATTACTCAGTACTGTTTAAGGGCAACGATCTAATAGCAAAACATTCACAGAAAACTGCTTACTCGCGATACGTCGTTATAGCGTCTAGAAGGTATAGACGCTATAACGTCGTGCCATCAGTCAAATAAGAGGGAAGGGTGCCTTCATGAATACTTTTGGAAGCTACAATGTTATAAGTTTTCAAACTTATTGTAATGTTAATAAACACTTCGCGTGTTCGCTTTTGCCCCATACGGATTTACACTACGTCGCTGAAAATAAATAACAGGTACTTACTTTTTTCCAGTCTCCTGTAGTAGCATAAAAACAGAACAACTTCCAGTTTGTCTAGATTACACAATTTATTTGCCGCAGAAGTTCATTTAAAACGTTCTATACCTACACAATTTCAACAGAAATATGCTCTTCATAGATATATTTGAAATCTATTAGTAAAACGAATAGAGCACATTGGTGATGCTTTTCACTTGGCTGAAGAAGCATATACCATGAAAGATGACCTTTCTGAGCAAATTGTTTTGAGCATCCATCAAATCCTGAAATTTTTCACCTGTGTGAAGAAGCATATGGGTTGAAAGACCACTTTTATGGGCAAATTGTATTGAGCATTCATCGTGATGGAAAGATGTTTTACTTGCGTGAAGTGGCATGTCTTGCATTTAATGAAATAACTCAATACTTTGTTCGAACTATTGCAATATTCATTACAAACTGTAATTAATATTAATTAACTAGACATTAACGCTATTACAAATTAACAGGTATATTCTACTCAGATGAATCTTACACACTACCATTGGGTCAACTTAATATTGGACAGAAATCTTTAAATTAGTAAAATTAACTACAAGCACTCACCTGTGAAATGAAATCCCACTTTGTTGTTTTCATTGTCTCGGGCACATCAATTTAGTGCAGAACAAGCTTTCACCATTTTTGATATCTCGTAACACACATAGACATCGCAGAACACTCTCAAACTGACCCGCTCAATGTGGCTCGTTGATGTCACGTCGTAAGAGTGTTACACAAATAGCGGGCAGCCAATCTAGTTCCTTATATGAATCTGTGGTCACAGATGATATGCCTCAACTACCGATATAATATCACTAAGGGCAGAGCAGATGTGAACATTGTGTTTTTCGAAGCAGTCAAAATATTCGTGTAACTGATGCGGAAATAAAGCAGATGCAAACATAAAAGACTGGTTTGTATCTTGTTTCTCCGTGATCTTCATTTGACCAATGTGGAAATAACGAAGATGCAACAAATAACTATTAGCTAGTTTGCATCTTGCTCCATTTCTTTATTCCAACGTTCCTAATTATTAGCATTATTCATTGAACAGACATATGTGAGCAGACCTAACGATACCAGACATTAGGCAGCGATTTTTTAAACAAATCACTTTCTAAGAAAAGCTGAAGTATTTAATTCGCAGGATTTCAGTAAATTTCTGATTCTAAATATTTTTCGTACATTTTGTAGAGATTCTTATTCGCGACAAAGTCACAAGTACAGTTTTTTTTTTCTAATGACTAGTGCATACCATAGATGGCGAAATACGTTCTCTTGAATGTGGTGTGAACCGAAAATTAAATAATTTTGGAAAATTGAGTTACGTTGCTTTTTTTTTTGTTAATGAGAATAGTAATCCGATAATTGACATTACTGTGTGCAGAACACTATTATTAATAAAGTTAACGACATTGTAAATTACGTAGATATTGGTAATTCCATTAAACCTATACCAAATAATTTTTAAAATAACAGTTTAAGATAAAAAATTGTAATTTTTTTCTTCATATTTTGAACAAAGTTGATGAAACCCAGAGTCAATTGAAAACGTGTGAAAAAAGAAGTCTTAACGCAATCGGGGTCCCTGGGCCTGATAATTTTGGGATCCCTTTTCAACCTAACTTTTAAATTTCCAAGGTTTTGCAATTAGAAAAATATGTTGCTTTAACAAAACGATAATCTGTTGATAAAAGCCAAGTCAGAAAAAAAAGTAAAGATATTTAAATTAAATAAGACCAACTGAGATTAAATTAACATTTTCGCGCACAATAATGGCGTTATATCGAAATCAAATCATCAGAGAAATTTGTTTCCTAAAACTAAGCGTCAGTGCTCAGTGATAGCGCATCACAGTACCAACCAATGAAAACCTATAAATTAGGAATATGAAAATATAATAATGATATGTTCATATTTTGAATATACCATTGTATTCTTCATTTAAAACTTTTACTAGAAAATTTCGAGCTGTGACTCTTCTGTGTTATGCACTGCTTAATTTAAACCTCCAATCTACAAAATAAAATTTAAAAAAACACAAAGAAATAAAGTAAATAAACTTTGCCACCAATTTGGGGGCCCTGGGTGTGAAACTATTATGGGAACGCAAAACTCCTGAGGGATTAAATAAGTTTAGTCATTCCAGTTTTGACTTGTCGTAATCACCGGTAGATGTCGTCGCATGAGATAACCTTAAAGGACTTTCGCAACTGTATGACACCAAATACCTTGGAGAGAATAGACTGGCAAACCTAATGCTGCGCTTCGGAGGCAACGAACAGCAATTGAGACAGCAGCGCTATCTGTTACCGCGAGGAGTTGGTGAGAAATTCATAGCTATTGGAAAGGTACATACAGTGTTTGGTTCAACGCATAATATATCGTATAAATAGCGCAGAAGGAATATTCGGGTGCGAATGCGAACCAACAAATTCCTAGATCAAAATTTAATTTAGCAAGTTCTCAATTTCGATGAAAATCAGCTATAAAATAGAAAATACTCCGCTACATACAACGAACACCAGATACGTGAAGTTGCAGCAATGCGAATTTAAATACACCGCATTATCGTTCCTTCATACTTCCCCTTAATCAGCCACTTTTGTTCCTAAAATTGTTATTCAAAAGTAATTTTATTAAAAAGCAAATTAAAAATATGTGAGGCAATGCAAATACTTTATCTTTCCACAGGGTAGGAATACACATACATAACAGTTTACGCAGAGAGCCTTTCCACCATGTTTTTGGGCAATCTCATTTAAAAAAAAACGTAATTTAAAATTTAAATTTATAGGAGGAAATAGTTTTCAACTGGTATTTTTCAGCAAATTAAAAAAATGTGAGGCAATAAATATATTTCTTCTTTCCACAGGAGAGGAACAGCAAGTCGCTTTATACAGGAGTGATTGTCGAGGAACTGTATTTGCATTTTTAGTGCTCCCAGGCAGTTTTTCAAATTTTTAGCACAATTTAGAAGTTCTAATGTCTCAAAACCTGCAGTTTTTGAAATTTTAGTATCCCATGCTCGAAAACCTCAATTCCAAACAATTCTTAGGCCCCAAATGTGACTATCTGGATGTCGAACATGTGCTTCGTGGTTTGATTTTTTGAACACTGAATACAAAAAATTTAAATAAACAAGAGAGGGTGTTCAAAAACTTAATCCTATATTATAAAAAAACATTGTTCTATAGATATCCATATATTTCTTCATACTTAAAACATATATTCGTTCATACTGGAAAAAAGCATCATCTATGCAACTACAGCCAGCCGGCGCAGTGGTCTAAGCGGTGGCCTCTGATCATTCGTCCGAAAGGGGTCCAAGTGCGAATCCCGGTGAGGCATGGATGTTGTGTTTGTCTTACGGTACTGGCTCTTTCTTTTCCCTGGAACCAGTGGCCTAAATTAGGGACGGGCGACTGCTTATAGCCCTTTGAGTTGCTCACGGTAGTCATTAAACCTCTAAACAAAAAAACTACAGCCAGTCACGTTTCTTCGTTGCTCCCGAGTTTTCGTCTAGGTTTGCGATTTCTGAGCCCCTTTTCCAGTTAAAAGTTATCCGCTACGTGTATGAAGTTCTTTATGATTTGAATTCACTTACCACGTCAGTGAGTTGCTTATTTTTCATATTTCTTTACTTGCTCGTACATTAAGGTGACCAGATATCGGGATACCGATTTGAGGACAAAAGGGCGTGGCGTCCCCAAATCTGTAGTTCATTTGGGGACACATTCGTACTCAAAATAAATGTGAAAATCTTTTTGTTACAAAACTGCATTGCTTCAATAAATGTGATATTACACATTAAAATCTGTCTTAAAAGGATATATCTTGTAGAATGTTGGTAATTTGTATTGACAAAGCAGAACTATGATGGCGAGGACATTAGCAAAAGTGAAATGCTTTACCTTAGGTACATGCGCTGAATTAAAATTAGGCTGCAGACCATAGTACTTGCATGGCGAATTTCTCATTTTGCCAAAGTTTTTTGAGAAACTCAGAGCAAGTACAGTCGAAGTTTGACAGCAGCGCCAGTGGTGCATTGACCTAGTGCTGGCTACTGACCATTCGTACAAGTTGGTACGGATTAGAGTCCCGAATGAGGCACGGGTGGTGTGTTTGTCTTGCAGCACTTGCCCTCTTTCTTTCTTCCCTAGAACGAATGTCTCCTAATTAGAGACTGGTGACTGCTTATACTTGCTCGTAGTGGTCATTAAACGCAGAAAGAAAAAAGTCAAAATTTGTTTTCACCAGAAGCATGTTGAAAAATTAGTACAACGGAAACTACCTTTAAGAACACTTTTCATTGGAAGTCTAAAGGGTTAATGAGGAAGTGTAAATTAGAGGACATTTGGGGACAATCATTAAAATTTGAGGACAATTTGCTTCCCTAAAGGCTTCAGACGTTTTTGGGGACAGTAAACTAAATTCGAGGATTGTCCTCAAGAATTGGGGATATCTGGTCAGCTTATCGTACATCGGTTTTGCTTATTTTCTGCCCGTCACCCTTTCCGTTGTGAACTTGCCTGGACTGGGTGCCGACGCGCTTGTATTTTGCGAGCAGCAACTGCTTCTTGCTTCGGTTCTTACTCGGTAGCTTTTTTGTGCTGCCTGCGTTGTTGCCTCGGTTACAGTGCTTAGAAGAATTAGTGTGACGTGCTCCCTAAGATGTCCCTCACGGTTTTGTGACCAATCGTCATAAAATAATAGAGGGCGTGGCATCGGAAGTTACGTTAGGATGCTTCTTCGGCTTCATGCTATTCAAATGGTGGGAAGTTTGTTTGCCAAGGATTTGCTGCCGTACGAAACTTCAAATTTTCACAAAACAAAGGTTAGTGGAGGGAAATCTTTTCGGCAGTATCTTTGCTAATTCGTTGTAGCTCGATCATAGCAGTAATACACTAGGTAATTCAACAGTTGATCACTAAAACGCAATAGGCTTGTTCGGGTGTTAATGTGCTAGTTTTATTCAACTGTGGATTGTTTATAACGAAATTTATTTCCGAAATTAGAAACTTTTTATTCGTGATGATGTAGAAGTTGATCAAGTATTTGCTGTCACGCGTTAAACCTACTGTGTGGATAAACTTAAGTGCAGTGCTGAAATCGATTGCAACAGTTATAAAATCATAGGGAAATAATGTCAGCTATGAAAGGACTGGGAAATTCTGCATTAGCAAATAAAAAACATAGAAAACGGAAAAGCAGCTGTTTTGTGCCAAGATGTAATACTGGCTATAAATCCTGCAAAAATAAAATATAACTCTTTGCTGTCCCCAAAATTCCTGATATGTTGAGCAAATGGGATAAGGCAAGTCCCAGAGCTGATAAGAAACTTGATGAAGGTTGTGTTGTATGTGCCTTGCACTTTGAATCTAAATTCATGGAGATGCATTATCGTTCCACTATTCAAGGTAAGGAAGTTCTAACATGCCGAGACAAACCATTACTGAAACCTGACGCCATACCTACTATTTTCCCAAATTTAAAAGACATTTAAAAAGCGAACGACTAATTAGCTTTTCCAATTTTTTTAAGTGGGGGGGGGGGCACATGCCCTACTGTGCCTTCCCCGCGTTACGCCTGTATGTATGCTACATTAATTTCCTTTTTTTTAAGGGTAAAAATAGTTTACAGGAACTGCATAGAATTATCCCATTTAGACAGATCTAAACTTCTTAGAACACCCACTTAATTTTTACCTTAATACACTTTTTACTTAAGGTATAATTTTCCTCTTCACTGCAAACCCATTTGAATAACAAATTTAATCACAATTATTATAAGGTGAAGAAAAGTAAAGAAAAATATTATTTTTCTTTAAAAGAATGTCATCATATACATTCAGTTTTTGTACGTTAACTTCTGTCCAGTATGATTCATTTTGTTTGTCGTATCACAGGCAAAGTTTTTTTAAGAATGATTTTTATAAATGGATTACAGTTGGTGTATTATTAGAAAATAGACCAATTTTAAAAATAGTAATCGCATTTGTTGTATTCTATTTTCAACTCATTAAAAGGCTTCCCATGTTCTTACCAATGCTGAAAAATGAAGTACATTATTAAATAATTTATAAAGCTTTTAGGTTACTGAATTTCAAGACCTAATTGGATTATTGGAATGCAAATTATAAAGCCGATGTCTCATTTAGAAAATATTTCCCCTTTTTTTCCGGTAAGGTTTTGAGGGGCAAAACTTTTTCTTTATAATTTTTTACTTTACTTTGTAAGCTGACGTTTCAATGATTGTAAACTGCATATTGGTCTCCAGTGTTTTTTCATAATGTAACCCATGTATGACTAAAATTTCCGAAACATCTAACATTAATGTTGACGTTAGACTACGATACCTTTAATGAATTTTGAGCACCCCGTTCGTTCTTATTTTTTTCGGAAGGGGGGAGATGTATCGATTATTTCCTATGTACGTAAGTTATGTGCTTATAAAATATCGTTCAAGGAGTACACATAGTACTGACGAGCTGGGTGTGTCATAGAAAGATGTGCGTTTTCGTCGTCCTTCCTCCCTGAAGAGCGACGTGAGATCCGATGTAAGCGCCATCTACCGCTTTCATGATTGCGGGCAGCAAGTTTTCCTGCGAGCACGACACACTAATTCTTCTTGGCACTGTACCTCGGTTGACCGTGCAACACTCCTAGCCATTACTTCCCCACCAAAATTTACTGTGCCCAGCTAACTATCTCGGAAATCTGTCTCTCTCTCTGGATTCGAACCCACGACTAGGACGTTAAGTGCAGTGGACAGATTTTGAAATAATCTTACAAAAACAAAACAATTCATACACATTTTACTCTGCTAAACCCCTTTTATCATTCAATAATTTGAGTACCAATACAAAGCAATTATTTCAGAACACATTAAACTGAAGTTAAATTCCAACTCACTGTAAATGTTCACTATTTGCTTCAGTTATTTTATCACACAAAAACAGGCAATACAATTCCAATAACACCAACTATTTAAACCCCATGAGAATACACTAATTTCAAATGACTTTCAATTATGCTGCAGCCCTACGTAAACTCTGCCAGCAACTATTAATTAAACAAAAGGAAAAAAAAAACTTTTACACTCACGTACTGGGGTCTAATGGTAGCATAACAGACCGGAAAGCAACTTCACTAGCAGAACGCACGGCAACTTCGTTACTTCTGATACTCAGGAGCAATCAGATAAAGGTTCCGAATCCTGGCAGCATAGCAGAACGGAAGCAACTTCGTTACTTCTAATACTCAAGAACACTCAGTTAAAGGTTCAGAGTCTTTGCAGCATGGCAGACGGGAAACAATTTCACGGCTTCTGATACTCAATCAGGTTCCGAATGCTGGCAGCATAGCAGAACGGAAAACAACTTCTGCCCCTGCAGGTTACACACAGAGCAAATGTGCAACGATCATATAAAGAAGGAACCAGCAGCAGCTGCCACGAGAAACAAAAAAATCACCAATATATAGTGCCAAGAGATCCTGAGCTCCAATCAGGCCACTCCACTACGAGGGGCGTCAGCTCCGGTACATTTTTGCATATAAGAATCTTCCACTCTCAGATCCTCAGTCATCTCACTTAATAAATTCTAATTTATACAAATAAAATACACAATTTCCTTCACAATATAAACAATTTATACAATCATAATTTCTAACTTCAGTATGTGAGCGACTACAATTTTCTAATGACGTAATTTCTATCCCAACGACTCCAGGCCATGACACCAGGATTAATCCACCAAGACGTCACACCCCGTTCCTTACTGCACGATTTTACTTAAGGTATAAATCGAAGGGAAAAAAATAAATTCACTAATTTTGTCTTTCCATCCCGTCACCCTCCCCGTCCGGTCGCTCCGTAAAGGCACCTTCTCAGGTTCATTCTCGAGATTTACGCCACCTGCTTCCGAAGGGCACCCGCCGAACCTCCAAGACAGAGGAACAGAATTTTTTTTTAATTACGTAACCCCGCCAATTTCTTATAATCCACCTTGGTTTGTCTTCGTAAACTCCTGGAGGGTAGACTCTGTACCACTTTAAACTGTGTCTGCTCCAATTCTGTTTTCCTTACTGTATCCTCCTGGTCAACAATCTGGTCGATCCAACTCCTGTCGCATCGCCATCTCCCCACTCACTTCCTGGAGATCAAATTCAATTACTGAATTATCCACTACTCTAGGCCTTGATGCCGTCAGCTCTGTTGGATTATTATTCCCTGTAGCCACATACTTCTTTAAGTTACACACATTATGGAAGCCTACTCTTTCTCCAGTCTCTGTCTGCAACTCTTAGACTAAAGGAGACAATACATAAATTATCAGGTAGGGACCTTTCCACCGTGGCATAAATTTTGAAATCTGATGACTATCAGCACTAGACAAAGGATGAGTACGAAGAAATACCTGATCCCCAATTTGAAATTCAAATCCTGCAGATTCCTATCGTAATGTCGTTTCTGACGTTGTTGTTGCTGTCGAACCCTTACTTTTACTTGCTCATCTAATTTTTCCAAGTCTTCTGACACCTTCCAGAAATTCCCCAGCATGGCCTCGTCCCATGGAAGAGCGATTTCTCTAACCAAAAATAACTTTGCAGGCGTCTGCCCCGTGGTTTCCTGCCAGGCAGAACGCATTGCTAATGCAAACAGGTGAGATGTATTCATCCCATCTCCCATGTTTGCCTTGTAGGTAACAGGAAATCATGGGAATTAGGGTCCGATTACCCTCTCAGCCAGATTAGACTGAGGATGGTAAGGAGTTGTGAAGGACCGCTTAATTCCCACCATTCTGCACATCTCTTCCATAAGGGTAGACAAACTGTGGCCCATTATCAGACAACATGCGCTTTGGAAAGCCATACCGTGAGAAAACCTCATTCTGTAAGGATCGGGCGACAGTGGACGTTTTTTGAATTTCTCAAGGGCAAAAGTTCAACCCATTTGGAATAGTAGTCCACTACCACCAACAAATAAACATTGCCTTTAGTGCTTCTGGGCAATGGACCCAATAGGTCAATCCCTACCAACTCGAATGGTGCCACACTGGATATATTTTGAAGCAAACCTGCTGGTCGGTTCTGGAAGTACTTGTGGAGCTGACACTCTCCACAAGAACGCACAAAAAACTTTATACACTTATTTTGCCGAGGCCAGTAAACTCTTTCCCTACACTTCTTGATGGTTTTTATAATTCCCAGATGCCCTGCAACTGGACTAGCATGAAATTTCCGCATCATCTTTTCACGAAGCTTCTCAGGAATGTATATCCTGGGAGGACCCTAGACTATATACCACAGCAATTGGTCTTTGAGGACAAAATCCCGAGACTGACCCTGCACTCTGGCCAGATTTCCAGAGTCGACTCCCGAAATTCCGTCACTCAAATACTGGTAACACATCCCCAGCTCAGAATCCAACCGCTGTTCCCTAACTATCTCATCTCTGGTCACTCCCTCACACACATACCATAGCTTCTGAAGTAAATTGTCCTCACCAAAATTTTGACAATTTCGGGGCAAGGCATCTGGTACTTTAAGTTTACCCCCCTCTTTATGCTCCCATTGCAAATTAAATTCTTGCAGCTGCAACATCCATCTATGCAACCTTCCTTTCAACCCATCAGCTGTTTTTTTTATTGGAGGTTTAACGACCACCGTGAGCAACTCAATGGGCTATAAGAAGTCGCCCGTCCCTAATTTAGGGTCACTGGCTCCAGGTAAGGGAGAGAACCAGTGCCGTAAGACAAACACAACATCCATGCCTCACCGGGATTCGAACCCGGACCCCTTACGGACGAATGATCAGATAACATCGCTTAGACCACTGCGCCACCGGGGCGGCACCAGCTGTTTGCAAACAAACCAAAGACTCATGGTCAATAATCACTAACTGACCCTGAGAAGTACCGTTCTAATTTTTGACAGGCCCATACCACAGCTAATTATTCCAGCTCAGAAACGGTATACTTTTTTCTGCTTTATTCAAAGTTCGACTAATGTAAGCTATTGGCTCTTCCTTCCCCTCAGGAACTACCTGATGAAGTACTGCACCAATACCCACAGACGAAGCATCTGTATACAATCTCAAACTTAAACCTGCGATGGGCAGTCCAAGTACAGGAGCTTGACATAATTTACTTTTTAACTGTTCAAAGGCCTCTTGACAATTAGAATCCCATTTGACCTTTTCCAACAACTCGTACAATGTTTTAGCAGTGAGGGTAAAATTGTCAACATATCTAGCATACCACCCACAAAGCCCCAGAAACTGACGAAGTTGTTTCAGTCCCTTTGGAGCTGGGAAATCCCGAACTACCTGTATCTTCTCGGGAAGAGTACTGATTTTCCCATCGCACAACTTGTGTCCTAAATAAGTAAATTCGTTTTGACACAAATGACACTTTTCGGGATTCAATGTCAACCCAGCCTCTTTAAACAAAAAAACCCCTGTACAAATCCTGCACATGCTGTTCAAAAGTGACTGAATGTATGATCACATCATCCAAATAGACCTCACAACAGGTTCCCAACACCTCCCTAAGAACACAGGACATCGTTCTTTGGAAAGTAGCGGGTGCAGTTTTAAGTCCGAATGGCATAGCCCTAAACTGATACATTTCATTCCCAAGGATGAAAGCAGTTTTAGGCCGATCAGATGGGTTTAACCAAATCTGCCAATATCCGCTACGCAGATCTAAAGTAGTCAGATACTTAAACGTTCCCCCAATTTGCTGGAATAAGCTAGCTATGGTGGGTAAAGGGAAGTGGTCATTTTGGGTTACACTATTAACCCCACGGTAGTCTATACAAAATCTCCATGTTGCTTCTTCACCTTTCTTCCGAACCATTACTATAGGGGAACACCAGGCAGAATTGGCACGCTCAATGATTCTTTCCTGCAACATCTCCTGAACCTGCTTTTCAGCTTCCCTATGTTTTTCATAACTCAAAGGGTAAGGATTTTTGTAAATCGGATGTGGAACATTAACAGCAACCTAATGCTGAACCAGAGAAGTTTGTCCTGCTTTATCTCTGAATAAATCAGAGAACTCCTCCATAACTTCCTTCAGCTGTTCCCTCTGTACCCCTGACACCTTCGCCTGGTCCACCAGGGTCACCATGGCTTCTCGGTTCACTTTTCCCTTATACGGAACTGGACCTACATTCAACCTGTGGGCCCCCAAATCTATTTTTAAAGAAATCCGGGTCATGACATCCAGCCCCACAATCACATCGAAAGAGAGACCGGGGAGAACAACAAATTCATGTCTCATCCTATGACCCAGAATTTCCATCTCCACCTCAATGGTTTTTTTTATTAGAGGTTTAACGACCACCGTGAGCAACTCAATGGGCTATAAGCAGTCGCCCGTCCCGAATTTAGGGTCACTGGTTCCAGGGAAGGGAGAGAGCCAGTGCCGTAAGACAAACGCAACATCCAAGCCTTACCGGGATTCGAACCCGGACCCCGTTCGGACGAACGATCAGAGGCTATCGCTTAGACCACTGCGCCACCGGGGCGGCACCTCAATGGTTCCGACAGGCCTACATCTACTGCCATTTGCCGTAATAGGATCGGGTCTCTTTGACCGTTTCAATCCCCTTGGAAGAACCACTCTGTATGGTTTCACTAATTAAGGATCTTCCGGATCCAGTGTCTAGGTAGCCCTGACAAACCCTGCCATTCAGAATCACGTTCTGGTACAGAAAAAAAAACCGAAGGGGGCTGTATGCAAGAACGATCCTTCCCGGGGTCACAAAACACATTCATGACCCCGGTAGTCCGTTTACCGACTGTTTTCAAGGACAACGACTCCCGATGTTTCCTAATTCTCTACATTCAAAACACCTGATTACTCTATTCCCAAAAGAAGAATCCTGAGTTCTTTCGTCTGACTCTTCCACCGGTCATCTTAGTCTCCACCTGAGTTCTAGGCTGAACCCGTGCCACCTGTATCCTTTTGACAAAGGCAACTATTTCCAACAAGGAATAATTTACCTGGGGAACAAAAAGCACTCTCAAAGTCAAAGGATGTTGTTCTATCAACAACTTCACTATTTCCTGTTCAGACGCCTGTGGCTGCCAAATCAAAAATAGTGCTCGAAATTTCCGTACGAACGCCTCGATATCACCACCTTCTCGGTACTCTAGGGAGAATAACTCTCGAACCGCCGCACCTTGAGAATGATAGGGGGTATACTGTTTCACTATCATGTTTTGAAATTATTCCCATGAAAGATTGACATGGCCAAGTCTCACATGCTCCCACCAACACCGAGCACTCTCCCGTAAACATGCAGGTGCCAAATGTAATCTTTCTTCGTCGGCGACCTGCAATGCCTCAGATTCGATTCCCAGCTCCTGAAGAAACATGTGAACATTCTCGGTGGGTTTACCACTAAACCTTTCTTTAATGAAAACTCTCACTACTACGAGAAAACCGTCCCTCCGAACCCATTCCGAACGACGTACCCCTATCTCGAGTGGGACCAAACCCACTCTCCCTTAGTTCTGGAGCAGGAAATCTCTCACGCCTTGGACTATTACATGTCCCTCTCAAATTTTGAATTTCAGACTGAAGATCCGAAACTTGCTGCACTACCTGGAAATGGTAATGACAAGCACACACACACAACACTAGTCCCAACAACATACTTGTATAAGGGAGAATTTCCCACAACGTGAAAAAAACCATGGGGGTTTTTTTTTCCTATACCCTGAAAGAAAAAAGAAATTACTGAAAATTTTTTACTACTTCTCACCTCGGAGTCACAGCCGGGAGTTAATAAAAAAAAAAAATTATTACACAGTAATACATCATATAAACAACTGGCAGAGCAAAAAAAAAAATTTTTAACTATGATACAAAACAAAATTTTGCAATTTCGAGCCCCACGTTGGGCGCCATTTATGCAACGCTCCTAGCCATTACTTCTCAACCAAAATTTACTGTGCCCAGCTAACTATCTCGGTAATCTGTCTCTCTCTCTGGATTCGAACCCACGACTAGGACGTTAAGTGCAGTGGACAGATTTTGAAATAATCTTACCAAAATAAAACAATTCATACACATTTTACTCTGCTAAACCCCTTTTATCATTCAATAATTTTAGTACCAATACAAATAAATTTCAGAACACATTAAACTGAAGTTAAATTCCAACTCACTGTAAATGTTCACTCTATTTGCTTCAATTATTTTATCACACAAAACCGGCAATACAATTCCAGTAACACCAACTATTTAAACCCCATGAGAATACACTAATTTCAAATGACTTTCAATTATGCTACAGTCCTACGTAAACTCTGCCAGCAACTATGAATTAAACAAAAGGGGAAAAAAAGAACTTTTACACTCACGTATAGCGTCTAGAACTCACGTACTGGGATCTAATGGTATAAATTCAGAGTCCCTGCAGCATAACAGACCGGAAAGCAACTTCACTAGCAAAACGCACGGCAACTTCGTTACTTCTGATACTCAAGAACAATCAGATAAAGGTTCCGAATGCTGACAGCATGGCAGAACGGAAACAACTTTGTTACTTCTGATACTCAGGAACAATCAAGCAAAGGGTCCTAGTCTTTGCAGCATGGCAGACCGGAAAGCAACTTCACTAGCAGAACGCACGGCAACTTCGTTACTTCTTATACTCAGGAACAATCAGATAAAGGTTCCGAATCCTGGCAGAATAGCAGAACGGAAGCAACTTCGTTACTTCCGATACTCAAGAACACTCAGGTAAAGGTTCAGAGTCGTTGCAGCGTGGCAGACCGGAAACAATTTCACGGCTTCTGATACTCAAGAACAATCAGGTTCCGAAGCTGGCAGCATAGCAGAACGGAAAACAACTTTTGCCCCTGCAGGTTACACACAGAGCAAATGTGCAACAATCATATAAAGAAGGAACCAGCAGCTGCAGTAGCCACGAGAAGCAAAAAAATCACCAATATATAGTGCCAAGAGATCCTGAGCTCCAATCAGGCCACTCCACTACGAGGGGCGTCAGCTCCGGTACATTTTTGCATATAAGAATCTTCCACTCTCAGATCCTCAATCATATCTCACTTAATAAATTCTAATTTATACAAATAAAATACACAACAATTTCCTTCACAATATAAAAAATTTATACAATCATAATTTCTAACTTCAGTACGTGAGCGACTACAATTTTCTAATGACGTAATTTATATCCCAACGACTCCAGGCCATGGCACCAGGATTAATCCACCAAGACGTCACAACCGCTCCTAGTGCTTTGACTTTGTTGGTCTGACTGCTCAACTGTTGTGACGTCATCGCTTCTACTCCTATGCTCGGCTCTTCTGTAACCGCACCGCTTGCTGACTGCGTCAATGTTGACATCCGATCGTCTACAGGTACTGTGAATCAGGCGTTTTCCTCTTTTGATGGATTATATCCTCCTGCTTTGGATTCTATGTTTCATCGTGCAGGTACCAATTTTACCATTACTGTTCCTCCGGCCTCAGTTCTAGGTAGGTCAATGCTTTCTGTCTTAGATGCCCTACCTAACACTCAACTCCCGACATATTCATCAGCGCTGTATTCCTTTTTGCCATCCGATTCTATTACGCATATTGCTCGCAAACCCCGATCCGTTGTTATTTATTTAGCTGCCTCAAAATATGTAGCGCAGGTTTTATCCACTCCCATTCAGATTGGTGATCAGTGTATTTATGCTGAACTTCTCTCCCAGCGTCCAGTTTTGATCTCGTTCTTTCCGGTTCCAGCTGAAATTCGAGATTCTCTTTTGTAGCACTTTCTTTCGTATAGCGGTCGCACCGTTGGCAAAGAATATAAACGCTTCGCGTGAAGAATCTCAGCTCTCAGAGATAACGTAAAACAGGCGACAGCAGCGCGACCATGTAATGCGGCCGTAGATGCTCTGCGGGAAAGTTAACATTCAGGCGCAAAAAGCGTAGGGGACACGGGACGGGAAGCCTATTTCACGGAAAGGAAGCGAAGCAGTGTTCTGCGATTGTTTGCTTCGGTCTCATTGGGTCTGATTACTAAAGCATTTGCTTTTGTTGTTCTTTTCTGAGTATCCCTCCTGTCCCTTCTTTTGGTGAAAGAAATATATACATTAGCAATTAATATTATTTTAACGAAATTTTAGCAGTTTTATTCTCACTTTAAGCACCATAGTAATACCAGGTTGCTTGGCACGAATTTCATATTTACAATATACCTTAAATGTCAAATATGCTGAGGCTGGTTTTGAATTTCCATGGGATTCGTGGTACTTCGTATTAAAAATTGTTTGCATGGAATTCTCAGTAGCAAAACAATGGAATGGGTTCCCACAAAACGTAAACATTAGGTAGGAGAATCTGTGAGATTCACATGTAGCTTGTAACCTTAATTATCTGTGAATCCTTAGAAAACAGAGTATTGAGAATGATTGTAGGTAAAGGCGGGGAAAATTATTTAACCTCCTCTTCATGTCAACATGCATATAATGGAAGAATCTTGTAAGGCTCAAAAGATTCCCTTAATAACACTTAAAGCGGAATTAAAAAAACCCGTAATCACTCAACTGGTAGATTTATCATTTTCTTGCATCAAAGACATGCTTGCTTGATACAGACGGTACAATTGCAGATCACTGAAACCAAATATGTATTCTTTGCTGAAACGACTGATAGCTATAAACGCAGATCTAGATTAGAACAACAAAACCTTTGAACAAAACGCCAACACAAACAAGCGTTTATATTCTTTTAACACAAACACGCATGCTCAGTCCAACTCAGTCTGCTCTGGCATCGTGCGGCATCAGCCTGTAATGTTGGCTTCTGTGTAATACTTTTGGCAATTCTTTGCCGCATAATATAGTGGCGCTAGTTACGTCTCGCTGAGCCTTACCTTTTTATCAGTTAGTTATTCTTTGCCGTTGGGTCGGTGCGTACTCTTCCTTCAAACGTTACTGATCCGTTTGGTAGTCCTATCTCAGGGTGTCACCGACAGGCGCTCCTGATTTCCCCCTCAAATTCTGCAATTTCTTCCTTTCCCACCAAATTGCTGATTAAACTTAGTCACCATTCCTACTCCATAAATGTTGTTACACCTTTCTATTGTTACGCCTGTCTTGGTTTTGGCCACCATCAAGCAAAATGCCAGTCAGTTTTTGTGTATCCGATCACTGTTCCTTCTACTGGAACGACATCGGAAGTGCCTGTGTCTTCTTCAGAGCCTATACTATCCCATGCTCCGACTCCACCAGGAACTCTTGTGCCTACTTCTCATGATGCTGCTTGCTTGACTCCTGTCTCCTCTACTGTTGAAGTGTTGTCTGCGTCTTTGCCTGCTGGACTTTCTGCTGAATTACATTCAGCAGTACTGATATCTATTCATCTACTTTCTCCACCGTGTACACCACCGCCTGTGTCTTCTGGCTTGTTCACACCAGCTATTGCTCATCTCCATGACTCCCTGGATATTTCACATTTGGAGCCTTTTGACATCCCAGAACTTGCGTATTCTTCCAGTGATGATGCCACACCATTGATTCAGTATATTGACTCTTCTATGTCTTCTGTTGGAGAGGCAAGTGCTACTTTGCCTACTACTGCTCCAGTGCTCGATTCGTCGAGTTCTAGTGCTTTTTCGAGTGTTATTGTTTCGCCTAAGCCCTTGCCATTGGCTCCAGGTTTAGTGGCAAGCTTTCCCTGCCCTATAGATGGGTCCCTGCTGATGCTTCGTCTGCACCTCTTTCTACAACACCATCTCTGGTTCTAACTGGAATCGACGATTCGATGTTATCTGAGCAGGACTTTCAAGGTGCTGTTCCCAAGAAGCGACGACGCCCTCCTCGTAAGAAAAATCAAAAGAAGCTCTTAGCTTCCTGTGCAATATCCGACTCGGCTGCTCTGGATTTTCCGGATCAATTTGTGGTTCATCCTGATTATAAACTTGATCTTAAACGTGCTGCTCTTCTTCCTCTTCCAGAGGTTTCCCTGGAACACATTTATATGCTGGCAAATGCTGATCCTCATTATCGTGCTTTTGTGACCCCCCCCCCTTCATGGGTGATTTGATTTTGCATCAAATCACCCATGGAAACAAAAAATGTCTGCTTTCTACACATACGTATATCGCGCAGTACATATATGCTCAACTGAGGATTCCTTACAGAAAGAGCTTGCTTTTCTTAAACGAACTGCAGTACACAGAGGATATAGCCCTTCCGTGATAGAAAAAGCGGTCCAAAAATTTAGGAAACCGAAGCCCGTCTGCTCGCTCACGCCAGTAGACTTCCCAGTACGAACGAATTGGGCGGTTATCCCATTTGCTCCTCAGATTTGCCTTAGAATTTCAAAAATTCTCAAAAGTTTTAATTTCAAAGTGATTTTCAAACCCATAAACAAGATGAATTTTTACGGATCAAAAGACTACGTCCAAGACATAAATTCCTGGGGAATTTATCAGATACCTTGTGAATGTGGACTTTCATATACAGGACAGACCCGCAGGGCTTTAAGTTTCCGTGTGAAGGAACACAAGACTTACGTACGGAACTATGAACTGAAGAAGTCATCAATAGCCCAACATTGTCACGAAAATAACCATAAATTTTTGTTTGGAAACGCTATTCTTATTGATAAACCTGATTCGACTAACAAGCTTAATGTATTAGAAGCTTTCCACATATACCGGAATTCTTCACGACTTGTCAACGACATGACGTCTACGCCATTTCTTTCAAGCGCGTGGAAACAACTCACCAAAAACCGTGACCGTCAGAACTCTGATGATGTCACAATGATTTGAATGTTTACGCTCCATTCGTCCTGATGATGCCGAGCCAAACCGCTCTGAGAAACTATAGTCGATGTTAATAAAACATTTAATTGTGAAAAAACGTTGATAATTTATTCTAAATGAACATCACAAGTGTGTAGTCTTGAATTATATATAATAGCTAGGTATTTGCCAGTCTATTCTCTCCAAGGTCTTTGACACGATTTAGCGTGAAATAACGTCATTGTTAACATTATTATTGAAGTGGTTAGTAATCATTGTATAATAAAAATCCGTTATAACACAGTAAAAATTAATTTGCAATGTTTAGCTTCGTTTCTTTAAACATTTCCGAAAACGGAAACATCTGCTGCAACGGATAGAGTACGAATACCCAGTAGATTCAAGTCTTTCACCAATTTTCCGTGCTCTTCCTCCAATTCTAAATAACCAGAAATGAAGCCATCTTTATCACTATTGTATTCCTTTAAACATTTCTGGTAAACGTCATTTAAAGAAACCTCCATAACCTTCAGAGAAACTTTGAAATCGCTAATGTGAGTCCCGTTCCACGTTGCACCATCTGATGAAGACCTTATCGAATGTTGGATATCGTTTTTCGATATCCTTTATTGCACAGAGTGCAACCAAGGAGGTTAGAATAATACTTCTGGGGATGCCCTGGTCTCTTAACCATGAAGCCGCAAGGTGTGGGATTTGCCATTGTTTACATATTACCTATGTAATTTCATCTGCTTGTATTTTGGAATTGCGTTGTTTTTAGTTGCAGAAACCGTGTTAATATCAAACTGTAATGAATTATACTTCTTACATGAGTGAAGTTTACAATTTTAACGTTATGTTTTGTTAAGAATTCGCACCAATATTCGTGTATTTCAATTTAAAATAAAAATGGGAACGAGCCTCAAAATAATTAAGTATTTTATAAATTCAGCATTTTCTCACACATTGGCAACAAGTTACGATGCGAAATTGGAAATATTTGCGACGAAAGAAGGCGATTCGCCCAATACAAAAGGCATTGCAATAGCATTGAATACCATGAGCTTTCCCACACTTTGACGTCCGTTGCTCGCGATTACAGACTTCACGCAAAGTGGTACTGCTTTGCGTGAAGGGCACCTCCAGATATCTTATTCTAACCCAAGAAAGTTGGGCACGCCGCCCCGGTGGCGCAGTGGTCTAAGGCGTTGGCCTCTGATCATTCGTCCGTAAGGGGTCCGGGTTCGAATCCCGGTCAGGCATGGATGTTGTGTTTGTCTTACGGCACTGGCTCTTTCCCTTCCCTGGAACCAGTGACACTAAATTAGGGACGGGCGACTGCTTATAGCCCATTGAGTTGCTCACGGTGGCCGTTAAACCTCCAATCAAAAAAAAAAAAAGTTGGGCACAACCAAGGATGTAGCAGACACGTGACGCTCAGCATGGCAACGAGCCTTAGTAACGTAAGTGAAAGACAACCAGCCCTGTTGAAATGATGGCTTCTTACTTTGAAACTTTAACTTTCGAGTACAAAATGCAATGTTTGGGAAAAAATTAAAGAGATTGAAGGAAAAGATCCTTATGTGCTAAAAGCAAATATCTTTGAAAGGAATGCGAAAAGTATTCCGAAAGTGCAAATAGTAAATATTTTCGATTACTTCGTCTTTGGTCGAAGTGCCTTTACTGCAGAACAGTTCGAGGCATGTAAAAGTTTCGAAGCATATAACAATTTCCCGTCGTCGGTATTCTATTACAGGGTAATTTAGTACGATTACAAATTCGTGAGTAATCAATAATCTATGGAGAAAATAGTACGCTGCCTTAATAAGTAAGGTTCTCTTCCCTCCCAGGTGTGGATACCTGAGTGAAAAAGAAGATAGTTTTTTTTTTCTTTCCAGGAATTGCTGATTTTGGATAAAACTCACCCTTGAAAGATTCTACGTCTTTTTGAGAGTTTAACTTTTCAACAAAAAGTGCCTTTCTAAGCAATGAAAAGCTATTTCCAAGCCTTAGAAAAATGAGCAAATTTTTTTTTCGTAAAATTGTGCGAAATAACAAAATTTTTACTGGGATTTGTGTTCTATAATTTATTTATCTGTAAGTAAATTTAGCAGCATAACACCAACCTGTAAACAGACCTAGACATCAAAAAGGATTTTTTGGACAATAATTTCAGCCATTATTTGCATTTTTCTGCAAAAGTCTTCAGCTCCAGGTAAAAATCCAGGTGTACTAAAAATAAAAATCAACGGTAGTTTGGGGAGGAAATATCATATAGAACAAAGTAGTAAATTAAAAAACCCCAACGCCGACATCCAAATAACCTTAAAAGTGAAAAGTCCAAAACTTACTAAAAAATACAGAAGAGCCAGAGATTTGATTTTGACTAAAAGTCAGGTTTGCTAACAAATTAACTTTTAGCCCTATAAAAAGTTTCAACACCCCCAAGATCAACCAGGAACCTTTTAAAAACAAGTCCCTGGAGGAAAAAACAATAACAAAAAAAAAAAAACACCTGCACAGAAGTGCCGATTGGGGACCGGAGCGTTTATTTGAGAAATATTTTGATTAAGAGGCAAACTCTAAAAGGTGTTCTATAAGAAAATAGTCAGTAGCAATAAAACCTACGCAAAAAACAGCAAACATTTTTTAAATTCAACTTTGAAACAACAAATGAAGCGCCTGGCCCAATAAGTGCAAGCACTGCACTCCGACAGGGCCGTAGCCAGGAAAGGCCCAGGCCGGGCTGAGCCCGACCTGTTTCCTTTCGCCCGTCCTAGCAACTCACACAACAGTATAGTGCCCAACCACTTTATATCCTTTGCCCGATCTTAATTATCAGCCGCCCCTTCCAACTTGCTCGTCTGGCTACCGGCCTGCTCCAATAGCGTTTGAAGAAGTAAAAGATTCTCTGCTTTACCAGAAATCAGTCAAAACTAACATTTAAGAGTGTTTTTTACCTTTGAAGAGTAACTTTTCAATAAAAAGTGTTTTCCAAGCTCTGGGAAGCGATTTCCCTTTGTTTGGCATATAAGCTAATTTTTTTCGGTAATGCCTTTAGAGACAGCAGCCTGAGAAAGACTTATGGTCTCTAATTCCTCTATTACAGCAATTTATAATGCCACAAAATCTAAACATTTTGGCTTCAAATTTTTTATAAACACTGACCGCTAATGATTGCATTTAACACACTAAGTGCAGGACAGCCAGCTATGCTTGTCCTCCAGGAACTTTTGCCACTACACTGAAACTTATCGAAGACGTCTAGTGCTACATCCTCACTAACTGAATCTGTGACGTCACCATGGCATTCAAGCCTTGTGAACTAAGCATCTCCCACGTGACTCAAGCGAGCTTTTTCCACATGAGCAGCCATAGCTTACGAGGATCGTTAAAGCAAGGCTGAACTCAAGGAGGTTATATTACTGGAGACACCACTGGCTCTGCCGCCATAGGTCACAGCCAATCTGTGGTGTGACGTCACAAGCAGGCAAAAATGAACTAAATTATACAGTTGATGAAACAGTAAGCTTGTGTATCATTGATAAAGATTATTGAATTACTCATTTTATCTGTTTATACGCTTAGAGGCTTTTGTTCCATTAGTTTCCAAGCAGCTTCTCTTCTGCGGCTGCGTCGTGCCTGCTCATGACGTAATTTGCAGCACAGACGGTGACTTATGGCGGCCAATGCTGCGTGGATAGGAGTGGCGTCTCCGTAATATAACCTTTCCTTGGCTGAACTGGATCCTACCAGGCTGTAACTTTAAGCAAAAACAGCGAGGACAGAAAAGACGAGTTGGGACGCAGCTCCATCTATTGACGTAGTTCACATAAACAAACTGATTCCGTATCATTATTTGCATTTGAGATTTTATTTATATTCACTTTCACGTGAACAGATGAATATTTACACTCTCAATTTGTAGTACTTGGGCAAGATAATTTTTCTGTAGGAACTGGTGTAATTCATGTGTAAATCTTATTCCTCCTTCATTCTTCAACGATCTAGGGCTGAGATTTTTGTAAATGTGTAGATTAGCATCTTAAATTATTTCGTCGGAAAAATGTTAGTACCTGGAAAAAGTGCGACATACAGATTTTAGAGTATGGAAATTAATGGCAAATGGTGCAGAAATTTCCTGTTTTAAATGTTTTCTAAAGATTTTTATCGTAATATTCACGGCATCGCACTTACACGTAAATATTACGATAAAAATCTTTAAGACATTTGAAACATGAAATTTCTGCACCATTTGCCATTTTCATAATCTAAAATCTGTACGTCGCACTTTTCCCGGATACTAACATTTTTTCGATGAAATAATTTAAAACGCAAATCTACACATTAATCCACTATTTTACTTAATATTAGTTTATATAACAGAGGTTTTTTTCTAAAATTTAATTAGGTACGTAATTATCAGAATAAAAATGCTTACCACAAACAACAGTTAAAGACGACTTGTCATTTGGAGCAAAATCCGGACGAGATATTGCTTTCAGCAACAGTTGCTTTAGGTTCAGACACAGCTGCTCCCGTTCACGCAGTGATGAGAGAACGGCACAAACATGTCAAGCGGGTTAGTCACGTGATGTGTGTCAAGATTGGTCTGATGGAGCAGGTAATGGCGATGACTACCTTAAACCATAAATAAGGAATTTACACTGTGACCCGTTCAATATAATTTTACTATGTTTATCTTCATAAAAAATAGTGGTTTATTTTTTTGCCCACTAGTTCGTCTGGTACACATTTTTACTGCCTCCCCCTACAATGCAGGATATTTTTAGCAAAATAACCATTAATCTTTGCACCTTCAGCTTTCATTGTGTATACTTTTTGTTGTTATAGAGTGCATATATAATCTATGATTTTTAAAAGTTGTACCACTACGTGTATATTCTCCCTAATGGAGTGTGAAAAGTGACCTCATTTCTCAACCTCCCCCCACTCCCATTTAAACTGTGCGTAGTGTTCCACAACAAAAGTATTTTTCTCTCATTGAAGACAGTATAAGCGTCTTGTGAAAAATTCATGTTGATAAGTCAATTATTTTTAAGGTTATGAGTGTGTGAAAATTTTTCGAGGTCCACTAAATGGAGGAATTGTTTACTATCAACATATCGAGGTGTAGGAAATATTAGAAACATACATACAGATGTACACAGATTTTAATATATAGAAATACCCAAATTTTCAGGCAAACAGCCGCAGCATATATGTTGTAAAAATGAGATTCTCATTGTGATCCTTTGGGGGAGGGCAAAGATGGTGTGTACGGTTTTTTTTGTTTTGTTTTTTATAATACACATCAGTTTTCTGTTTGCTTTCCAAAACAGCAAATCAATAGTTATCAAGGGCTACACAAAGTCTTGCATCGCAGTTACTGCTAAACAAAAAATAAATCAGAAGCTGCACGTCTTTAAATCATAAATTTTGGAAGATTCCTTTTTACGACTGAGACCACTTACCTAGTTTTTTTGTTTTTTTTTTGTCTACTCTGTTTAGATACTTAATCCATAAATATAACAGTTGGTCTTATGTTGGGCCTTTTCTTCTTTTTTGTAAGACTTGTAATGTGTTTGAATTACACATTACTTTTTATGTGTGACCTGCATTTCAACTTTTTATACAGTGGGAACTTATATGTTGAATTAAATCATGATTTCCTAAGTTTTTCACTTTGGAATAACAAAGTAATCCCGCTACCCATCAAACAGTACAAAACAGCACTATTATTCAAGGTCTATAAATCGTATATCTACTACATCTATATCTTTCGATAACAAACATTACCACATGTAAGCAGCATTTCATCATAAAGTGTAAACAATCTAATCTTATATTCAAATCTTTGCTGACATCGAATAGCACAACATGTCCACCCCATGGTACAAAATGTATGTCATTATTTCTTTCAACCACAGAAATTAAAATCGCCTCACTTAACTTCAAGTAATCTATTGGGAACCTCAACGAACTATAGGAGGCGCTGCGCAAACGTAAACAAACTTCTCTAGTACGGGTAACGTCGCACGTGTTTCCATAAAGTCGAATGTTAGAATGGCTGGTTTGTCGCTTTCAATCCTTGAAATAATGAAATTTGTGGACGCTTCCAAAAATTCAAGATGCATTAAAGAAGGGGAAGTGATTGTTAATGTAGGCCATATAATTTCTTGTGGAATTAAGAAGGAAGATGGAAGAGAAATTCTCATAGTTTCGCACTGCATTCAGTCCACGACAATAACGTCATCGCCTCACTCCATCAACGGTATTTTAGATACAAGTAACAGTGAAATTTCTATAAAGTCATTTGAGTGCTCTTGTAAAGCGGGCAGAAGTGGAACGTGTAAGCACTGTGTAGCAGTAATGCTTTACTGTAACAGGTAATTTTTATTTTTACATTTTCAGGCAAGTGATATAGTAATACCGACAGGGGTGTTCTAATCCGGATTACTATTAAAAGCTGATATTTCGTTTCACTTGACGTTTCCCAGGACCCCATTTTCAATACTGTCAACAATAACATTTGTAATTTTTGAACATTCTGTTCCTAAAAGTGTTTGTGAATTGGTAATTGTTGATCATCATTGGGTTCTGCGTTTTTGAACCGATTACTGTTGACAGAACATTGCAAATCTTGTTCCATAATGAAGTTTAAATTTATTTGGATAATAGCAATTATTTGTTTTCAAGATTATGTAGAAATGCGGATTTTTTAATTACTACTATGCAATAAAAACATGCTGCCTTGTTTATTATTCATTCAAAGACGTTACTAGGTTAGTAGCATTTCACTGGAAGGATTTCAAACGCAAGGCACAAACGTTTATACTAACTTGTGAAAAACATAGCCGAAACCTTGGGAACGACATTGCGGGACACAACAATGTGATTTGTTCTTCTTCGCGGAATTCTCCATTATACAACTCTTTAATTCCAGAATGAATGCAAAAATATACCAAACTACGGCAACTGAACGTAATGAGCGATCTACCAACAGCCAAGCATTGAGCCAAAAACGTTACCCGTACTACAGTAATTCGTCCTTTTGCCGCTAGAGGGAGAGCGGACCGCTGAGATTGCCAATAATGATTTTCAGTGCAGTTACGAACCGTGAAAGCCGGTGGTTGACACACATCACGTGACTACCCTCTGGACTGGAGATTTTTGTGCCGCCTTCGGAGCTCCTAGCTCTGCCTACCTATATTCATGGTCTAAGTTCTGATATGAGGGGAACTCATGGAATGAAAATCCCACGTTTTTCTTCTTCAATGGGGTATAAATTAGACATTGCGCCTTTTAACTTACGATAAAAAACATCATTATCCTAATTTTGGGGGATATGAAATAACTGAAGGGAAACGTCGCTTGCCCTACGTGTTAAATATAATTCGGCTTCAGTTGCTTGCAAACTGTGTGATCTAGTTGTATAAAATTCGTATTTCACACTCTAAGTAATGTCAAAAATCATTTTAATGTGGGCATTTGTTTATTCTTAAGAGAAATTGCCGAGAGCAAAACTTTTAATTTCGGAATTTTCCCCCGCAGTATTATGAGTTTGTAACAGCTACTCAACGAGAGAAAAAAATCAGTAAAATTAAATATGATAGAAAGAAATGCCCTCTTCATATAATTTAGGGTTTAGACAATTAAAAATCTCGAGGATGAAAAGTCTAGGAAAAGAAACACGAGTTAAACCATGTGTAGGTTTAACTAGAAACCTCGCTTTAGAGTCATACACAGTCTGGTGAATGACACAAGGGTCTAGTAAAAACTAAGTCCCTCAATTTAATATTTAGAGATAAAATAAGTGAAAAAGTTACTAGCTTACTATTTTGCACTTAAAATACTGAAACACCCCTATTTTTTCAAGGGAAAGATTACGAAAGGAAGTGAGAAGCCTAGATTGAAACTGCAAGTCACGGCAACATTGCTGTGATTAGCACTTAAATCCGGATTAAAATATGAATTTTTTTTTCTTTTCTTGGGGGCAACTTGGTCCTCGCACTTCTCTTTTCTATTTCCACACAGAGGATACCAGTATAGTGGGACCGCAAAAGTGTGCGATGCCTCTTGCTAAATGGCAATCGTCAGATTTTGGCTTGGCTTCATTTCCAGTTAGCACGTCTTAGAGGATTTACCCACTTCCCCAAAGTATCACAATTATTATGAGGAAACCTACGAAATGAAAGTGTCTGCTGGCCAGTTATTTGTTTATTGGTACATCCGTACGCTACGCAAGATAAAACAGTTTTAAAAATCTGTTTAGCTCATTAAATTTAGCTATATTATTTTCTGAAATACTTTACAATATATACACAGTATTTATAAAAACAAAAAATTAAATCTTACTAGTTATACATTAAAAAAATGGATGTAATTGATATAAACACACGAACGCCTGTAGTAAAGAACGAGATGTGACAGTGACAGATTCTTTCCGTACAACGCTGAACTTCAAATGTCGCCCGGTTAACTTACGGTTTTCCAGTCTATGTATCTTAAAGGTCTTTGTTTATACCTTGGGACGCAGTGCAATCTAACGGCTGAAATCGTCCCTAACGTCCACTGGCGAATCACCAAAAGTCTATTGTCTTCAACGTTAATGTGATAGCCTGTTTTTCATCCAGTTCAGCCTTGGTTAATGAAGCCTGTTAATTTGGGTCCTGAAAAAAACGGAAGCACTTTGTGATTTATTTTCAACGCCACCAGAGGCCGCTTTTACCGAGGAAAACATTACCTTACCGTTAGTGCTTTTAGTATACTGCCGTAGCTTACGAAAGTGTATACTTAGTTTTTTTTTTCAGTTACTTTTTATATAAAAGAAATGAGATATTGCTGTGTGCCTTTTGTATATTCTCACAAACAAGTTTAAAGCATGTAACTGTGAAAATTTTGATTTTTTTTTTTGATTGGAGGTTTAACGACCACCGTGAGCAACTCAATGGGCTATAAGCAGTCGCCCGTCCCTAATTTAGGGTCACTGGTTCCAGGGAAGGGAGAGAGCCAGTGCCGTAAGACAAACACAACATCCATGCCTCACGGGATTCGAACCCGGACCCCTTACGGACGAATGATCAGAGGCCAACGCCTTAGACCACTGCGCCACCGGGGCGGCTTTGATTTGTTTACATGACACTCTTGCAGTTTCAGCTGTGTGCATTTTCGAATTGCGTGGTTTTTGGCAGCAGTAATCGTGTAAATATCAAACCGGAATGAATTATACTTCATAAAAGAGTGACATTTTAAAATTTAACGTCATATTTGTTTTGAATTTGCACGAACGTTTCATGACTAGAGTTTGAAATAGAAATGGGTAGGTTCCTTAAAATAATTACGAATTTTATAAATTCAGCAACATTTTCTAACACATCGGCGGCAAGTTACGATGGACAGTTAGAAATATTTGCTACGAAAAAATGCTATTCAGCGAAAACAACATGCATTGCAAATAGCCTTGGAAACCACCAGCATTCCCACACTTTAATGGCTGCCGCTCGCCGTAGTAGGCTTCAAGCAAAGTGTTACTGCCCGATTAACGTTTTGAATTTTCACGAACGTTTCATGGCGGCAGCATCCAGATAACTTATTCGAACCTCCTTGGGTATAACTGACTGACACATACCATCATATTTATTTGTGTACAACATGCATTCTAATACGAGGAATTGCCCTACTTCATATTAATATAAAATTTTTAACCAAATTGTGGACAATTCCCTTTTTTAATTTAATTTAAAATTGGACAATTAAGCCAGAGCATTACGCACCTCTTAAATAGATATTTTCACACTAGAAGTTGCGCAGACAGCAAAGCATGAGCATAACGAACCCTTTAAGGGTGGTTCAAATAAAGAAGAAAATAGGTAGTTTTGTAATCTTGAAAGCAAAATCTTGTTTATGTTATAGTTTATTTCCATGCTTATGTTGTTGTTTTTTTTATTTTACTTTTTCAGTTACTGTAGTTACTCTCAATTTATTTGATGGTGTTACAAAATTATCTCAATTATATGGTGATATTACAAAGAGTAATACGAGTATATATTATTCTTGGGTGTGAGGGTGTGAAGCAGAATGCATATATAATTAAATATAAAAGGCCATATGGGGAACCTTTTTTTATACTGCTGATTAATGCATTTTTTTCAGCATTGATGTGAATGACTACATGCAAAAAAAAATATTTTTTTACTTCTGGTATTAATGTTGAGATGCTTTGTTTACCTTCTGTGGTTTTAGGTTAACAGCATTATATTCTGTTGTAGTGAACCCAATTTGTCATTCTATGAAATGTTTTAAATACATATGTCATTCTGTGTCAAGGCACACAATGCATTGACAGCATTACTTACATCCCCAGTTTATCAGATGATATTTGTAAAACATGCAGTTACAAAAAATGAGCTAAGGTTATATAAAAAAAAAAATGCTTGTAGTTCATTCTGTTTGGCTCTTTTTTATGTATTTTGTTAAGGAAATAAGGGGAATGTCCTTTTAGTTGAGAGATCAGTTGATTAAATATGTGAGACAAAAGATCTGCATTTTTATATGTTATGTACACATGTAATGTGGATCTTTCCTTTAGTACTCTGTGTTTTGGGGGAATTTATATATTTTTAATGTAATATTAATATTGTATTATAGTATTAATATTATTGTACTTTTATTACTGTTTTCATTAGTGTATTTTTCTTTTGAAACTCGCTGGAAATTTGTGTTTTCACGTTTTGTAATACTGTGCTTTTCTCATGGAATAGGCAAAATTTTTGACTTCAACAGCATTTACAGTTGATTATATTATTTTATAGAACTATTTATTTATATTCATGTTTCAGAGCAAGTTTATGCATGAATATGAGGTGAGGTTTGATTATTGTAGCCCTATCGTTCCAGAAGTTAAAGCTAAAAGCGAAGTGAAAGACATTGTTCTTGAATCAAATGATGGACTAATAATGCTAAGAAAAGCAAAGAAACTGCATTGAAAGTTGAATGAATGCTTTAAGTTTTTTTGTGTAAATGTGTTTTGGGGGACAGAAATGTCTGTTAATATTAAAAATTTTGTGCTTTTTACCGATATACTAAGACCATAGTCGCTGTACAGCATGTAAACAAATGTCAGCCATGAGGGATCTGCTCCCCTGATGACTTAATTTGATCAACCAATAGCAATCTGACTTGCTAGCGGACCCAACCTTATTCTATTTCTAGGAACCTTGGCTAATACAGCAGAGCAGTAATGGTATAGGGAAAAGTCACTAAAACCAGGGAATTCCTACCTGCTGAAAAGTCTGATAGGGAAATGGGAATTTTTGACTAAAATAAGGAAATTCCAGGGAATTTTGTGGGTCATTCCATGACAGACTGATTTTTTTTCCTTTTGATGCATTTTTCCTCATATCTTTTTTTGTGGTTGCCCCACCACAAGCCCAAAGTAACTAACTATTACGGAGACCTAATGTGTTCACATTTATATGCGTTAGGAACATATAACCGGCCTGCGGCTGGGTTTGTTGGGACCCATCACTTCTCTGCGACTTTCCTGTCTGGCATTCTAGCCCAAATCTC
Source organism: Macrothele yani (assembly GCA_039090855.1). Classification (NCBI taxonomy): domain Eukaryota; kingdom Metazoa; phylum Arthropoda; class Arachnida; order Araneae; family Macrothelidae; genus Macrothele; species Macrothele yani. Next base: position 73,547,113 of record CM077001.1, read on the forward strand.
CTACTTCTAAGAGTTGTTCAAGACCTGGGGTTAGACACTCCCTTCCTAAAATTATCTACATATGATCTGCTGTGTTGGACCCTAAGGCAGTGGTGGCTAACCTTTTACATACCATGCGCCAATTTTTTCATGTATGAGTTCAGATGCACCATACAACTCAAGTTTGGGGTTTAAAAATAGGGATAGGGGTAGGACATTCTTCGCTTAGGGGAGGAAAAGGAATAACTCAATCACGCAATTAAATTAATTAATTAATTTACACCAGTTCAAAAGACATGTTTATGGGAGCACCAATCTACAATAGTCAGAAATGATCTCTTTTGTCTACAGACATAATCAACATTTTTAAATGATTTAATTATTGTATGTAAAACAATATCTATTACAGCTGTCATTACTTACCATTAATGAAACCTTTGAGCGTGTTTGGATTTCGCTAGTCTTTCAATGTTTGGTGTTAAATTTGTTACTGAGAGCAGCAGAGAATTCTTCAAATTTGAACCAGTTATTTGCAACCTTGTTTTGCTTTAATCAAGTTCATGGACGAAAATGCTTGTTCACATCTGTATGTCGTTCCAAAGCGACATATATAACTTTTTGCAAATTTTCTTAGCTCTGGGAAATGTTCACAGGGTAATGAACACCAGAAATTAATTATGTCAGAATCATTTTGATCTGGAAAAAGCTCATCAAATTTCATTTTTAATAATGAATTTGTTTTTAAATCAATCACTTCCATTTGTATGTTACTAGGCATCTGCATTACGTTTTGTTCACTAAGTGAAAATGGGTTTATAAATGCGAGCATGCAGTTTTCTTCTTTAGCAAAATCATGAAAACGACTTTCAAATGACCCTTGTAATATCTTGATTTTTTCAATATATTTGGTCAAATTGCTATTATCTGCATCACATTCACTCTGCTCTTTCAAGTGTGGAAATTGAGTCAAATCCTCATTTTCTAACTGAGAAATGAACAGTTTTAATTTCATTTTAAATGAACTGATGCTGTTAACTAAGCTAGGAAATAATTTATTCTTGCCTTGTAGTTTTAAATTTAGATCATTGAGATGGTTAGTAACGCCAACTAAAAATGTCACATCAAATAGCCAGTTGTCCAATAATAGGGTTCTTTCATCAGGTAGTTCATTTTCCTGTTCTAAAAAATTAGAAACAGCATTTTTCAATTTCCAAAATTCTACTCAGAACCTGTCCTTTAGAAAGCCAGCGTACCTCACAATGAAGGACAAGTTCAACATATTCCAAATCTAACAATTGACAGTATTCTCTGAATTCTCGTCTGTGTAATGCTCTTGCTCTAATTTTATTCACACATTTCACAACCGGTAGCATAACATGCTTCATATTTAAAGTTTTCCCACAGTGTTTCTTGGTGTATAATGCAGTGATATTTAAATACAGGAGGGTTTAAAAAATTTTCAAGCAAAGTTGTAGTGCCATTGACTTTACCTATCATTGACGGCGCTCCGTTCGTACACACTGATGAGTTTTCTATAATCTAGTTTTAGCTTTTCTAGGCATGGTTTTACTTTTTTCAAATATGTCTGATCCTCTCGTTTGACCATGCAATGACTCCAGACTGGCAAGTTCTTCAAAGACATGAAAATTATCATCAATTCCTCTTATAAAAATGGTTGACTGGGCAACATCACATGTGTCCGTTGATTCATCCAAAGCTAGAGAACAGAAAGTACAAGAATGGACAAGGTCTTCCAGTTGCTGAGATACATCCTGAGAGAGTTCCACGATACGTCTCTTAACTGTCTGCCTTGATATAGCAATTTCGTTTGCTTTCCTTTCAATATTTTTATTACCAAGATGGCGTGCAAATATTTGGAGACAAGGCTTCACAATTTCTTCCCCGTCAGAAAAAGCTTTCTTTTTTTTTTGCCAATGCTAAAGCAATTTCATATGACGCTTCTGTCATCGCCAAGTCTTCACAACTTACTTTAGCAAATATATCTTGTCTTCTTCGGATTTCTTCCTTTTTCTTAGTCACATATTCTTTTCATAACTCAGACCCAAAAACAAGCTTCATTTTTTCTTCTATGTTAGTCTGATGCTGTGTTTTATAGTGTCTATTAAGATGATGTCTTCTATTATGTGAAAGAGTACTTTCACAAACAATGCAAAACGGTTTTCCTGATGGACTTTCTATAAATAACAACTCATTTTCCCACTGTTTGTTAAATTCACGCTTACTATCACTTTCTGCGCTTCTTTTGCTCATTTTCTTTTGCTCTGTGATGGATAAAAGGAATTTAAAAAAAAAAAATAGAAAAGTACAAAACTCTAAATGTTGAAAAAGAACAAATAGATCACAAGTACGTACGTCGTATCACACAGTCACAGAATATCAATTATGTGGGATTTGAATTCTATGTTCGCGTTAAGAAACAGTAGTGGCGCTCTTCTTCGACAAACGTCATATATATTTATTCTTGAATCTGTCTTTCAATCACTCTCAGTACAAAAACCACGCTAGTACACTCAATAAAACGCTCTCGCAAAAACCCTGCTTCAAACTCCACGCCACGATGGCTCACTCAGTTTCTTCTGCCAGAGGGCGCAGCACTCCTGGGAAAAAGTGCTCTGAAGTAATGTTTCTTAGCGATGTTTACAGGCGACCTGCCAAGGTCAGCCACCCACGGCACGGCGTGGAGTTTGAAGCAGAGTTTTTGCGAGAGCGTTTTATTGGGTGAATCGCACCATTTTCAATCGTACCACATCTCACTCACGCAGTTTCTCTCTCTCTCTTATACACACACACACACACTGTTCACATCCTTCAATTGTAAACGTCAAAAAAAAAAAAAAAAAAAAAAATCGGCTGAACTGATGAGTAAGAAAGCTGTATGAATTGAACTGAGAGCACTCAGGTGTTGAAAATATGAAGATGGATAAATTCAGTTATAGCGCCTACTTCAAAAGAATAAGTAGGCGCAAGGATGCAATGCACCACTTATAATCATCCAATGCGCCACGGTTTGGCCACCCCTGCCCTAAGGCAAGGTGAGTAGCTATGCATTATCACTTATAACAAAAGTCTCATTTGATGTTTTGTTTATTGTACTGTATGTTTCTAAGTCATCAACAGTGTAGAATCATTTACGAGTAATAATAAGTTTAACATTGAGGGTAGTGTGCATAACGATGAATTAAGTAGTGTATCGTCCACTAGTAGAACCTTATCACCAATAAAAGGTGCCTCTTTGACAATTGGGAAAAGAGTAACCATGCCAATCAAGAAACGGAAAACAAGAGGTGAGTTTACAAGTGAAGAACCAGATAAAGGGAAACATTAAAAATTTTAGGGAAGAATGGCTTAAGTGACGAACATTTAAAATGTTGGCTGCAACCTTTAACAGAAAATGATGCACAATGTAAATACACTGCTTACAGCAGCACTATTCTTGTTGCAAAAGTGAGTTTATGAAACATGCTAATACTAAGAAGCACAAAAGCTATAAAAGGATCTCCAGCAGTTGAGAGTATTTTCCAGATATGAATAAATCCAAATGACTCACGACTATAAAATCAAAACAGCAGAAATAAAACTTGCTGCATTTTTTGCTGGTAATAATGTGCATGGTTCATATGCTTTTTCCAATCACAAAATTCCAGGACATTTCCAGGACTTTTGGATTTTTTCCCCAGGATATATGACCCAAACACTCTTACTTAAAATATAATGAAACCATAGGTCTGTTCAACCTGTAACCTACAACAAACAACTTCCTACATGCTTGGGCAAACTTAATGCAGAATGTAAAAAAATGATGTCCGCTGCAGTTAATCAGAAACTTAGAATCGCAGATAAATACTGAAACACCAAAACTGCCACTAAAAACATGACCACTCTAAACTTTTATATACAGTATACTACACTGATTTTGAGAAAAATTTATTTTTCTACTTTGGCTTTAGTTCAATTATTGAAGCAAATTACAGAATAAAAAACAAAACTCAAAAATACATAGGTATGTGCCATTACTCTTGAAATGCTTTCACATACCTCACAATCAATATATGAAATACTCTTTATATTTAATTATTTTGAAATAATGCTTATTACATTAGAAATTTAAAGGTAAGGAAAAGTGAAATATTTGGAACTTTTTCAAAGGACAAAGGGATTGTTATTTCTTAAAGACATAATCATGGGAACAAGTATTTGTGCTACATTTTATTTAGGGAAGGAATTTTCAACATAATATTGATGCTGTAGCTATGTTTAAAATTTGTACTCGCCAGGAAACAAAGTATGCACAAAAATTTCCAATGTGAAACGAAAGATAATGGGGGAAAACCTTAAGTCCAAGGGCCTGTGTACAACTGCATTTATTAGTAATCATGGCAATTTAACTGGGCATGATTAGAAAGCTAATTAGAAGATGCAAAGTGATTAATTAGCTCAGAAAAAACTAAGAAACAACTAGATTTAAGTTTCTAATATTAGAAAGCAATCTGATTTTATGGCAAATTTTTGCATAACGTATTCATTAGAAAATTTCAGTAAAGGTCAAAATAACCCACAAAAAAAAAAATCAGCTGTTTATAAAACATCAGCTATTTACTTCCACTAGCGGCTAAAAAGCATGTTACAAAAATTAACAAATGGCGCAAAAAAGTTTTCCCATAGTAGAAGTTTTAGGGACAAAAAGATTTTCAAATTGAACAGTTAAAAGAAGAGATATAGGAGGAAACATGATATAACTCTATACCTTTTAGCAGAAGAATTTTGCCTAATGGAAAAGTTGAAAACAGGCAAAAAGTGTTCTTCATAGCAAAAGTTATGCTAAGGAAAAAAACTTTTCAAATACGTCTCCTGGAATCAGAGATAGCAAGAAAAACGTTTTGACCTTTACAACCCCTAGGGGGAAAGTTGTACATTATTTGACGAGGATCTTCTTATTGTTGAAAAAATCTTATTCACTCTCCATCTTTATTATAGCGAATGGCATACAGTAAAAAAAAATTCTTAATAGGTTTTTAGAGGCAGTGATAGGCTGCAAATGGAAGTACACAAGCACCACCTAGTGGTAGAACTGTGAACCACAAACCTCAAATACAAACCTAAAGTGTTCCATAAGGTAAATGATATCTGGAGTTAAAAGTTTTTTTAAATCTGACTTTAGAAGTACAGATATTAAGTAAAATAGACTAAATATTTGCACCCCTAGCTGCGAAATTGTGCATTATTTTGGGAATAAAATACACATTAGGAGTTTCAATAGTTAGCAGTATCTCATCGGAAAAGAATATTTTTCAATCGAGATTTTAGTCCTGCAGATATTGCTGCAAACGTAAACATGAACTTACGCCCTCTAGTGGCACACTTGTGCATTAAGAAATATTTGGAAATATATGAGAAACATTTCATACCAAAAATGTTCAACAAATAAAGAATTTTTCAAATCGAACTCCTAAAAATAGAGATATGGACAAAAATAAGATATATGTGTACGCCCCTGGTGGAAAAATTATGCACTTATTTTAAGCAGGAGGTATTCTCAAATAGTTTTCCGAGGTGAGCAGTATTGGTCCATGGAGGAATTTTTTCAATCAAGTTTCCAGCTCAAATTTTGTTGTAAATACACAGAAGCAAAAATAAACCCTTACGCCTCCTGTGGCCAAACCATTCCTTACCAAAAATGAGAAATTATATGCAAAACATTCCCTTCCCAAGAGCTGCATCTGACTCAGGAAGACTTTTTCAAATCGGACTTTTAGAAGCGGAGATATTGGAAAAATCGCGACTCACCTTTACGCTCCTTAGCAGAAAATTTATGCAGTATTTGAAAAAGGGACTGTAACTAAAATAGTCTTAGATATAAATGTTATCAAAAGGAATAATAATTTTTTCAATTGGATATTTAGAAGAAAATATATGAAAGAAAATGCATTTTAGATTAGATATGATCTCCATTTGTACCCTCTAGCGGCGAAGATGTGCATCGGAAAACAGACCGGAAAACATGCATCATCATTCTTACATTTTGAGCTTCTCAATACAAAAATAATTTTACAAATCGAACTAATAATTGCAGAGATATGATCTCCCTGGTTGGACAGACGAAGTGAAAACATAAGCACTACACAAAAGATGCTAATAACGCAGCTTCAGTCCTCCCAACAGATAAGAAAACCAACATCCTCCCCTGCATTTTGCAGGGGGGATTTGTCAAACATAAGTTATGTCAGTAGAAAAATTCTCTCAATTACAAAACATTGTGCAGGGACAAAAAAAGCAGGAATGGATAACATTCCAGGACATGTAACAGAATTTTAGGACATTTCCAGGATGCGTACGAAACATGAGTGTGGCATTTCAGGTAGTTGAACAATTGGTTCCTGTTCTCCAAAGTGCATTTCCTTACTGGGTCATTCCATGTGAAATCAATCAGCAAAAATAGCATTTTCATCCTGACCAATTTTGATTTTTATGAAACTTGGTATATTTGTAGAATTCATCAATATAAACATATACTAATTTTTTCAGAATTTTTAATGCATGCATTTTTGAGTTATTGATTTTTGAAATAAAAAATACCCCGGAAATTTCCTCACCTGAGCAAACTTTAACTGCCAATTACTAGGTTTCTAGTAGAGCTAGGGTCATGAATTATGGCTCATTTTAAAGATCTTGAATTGGGCTTTCATTTGATATGCCACATGACGCTATTAAAAAGTTTTTAATGCCAATTTTAAAATTGAAATATTAAAAAATGTGTTTGTTAAACATATTTTTTCAGATTTTTTAAAAAACATTTTTCTACATATCCTGAAAGTTTCATTTATGGGATCACTATAAAAAAATAAATAACATAGAAGGACGTTATTAAACGCACCATCAGTGGACTGAGGAATTGTTTATTTTGTCTGTCTAAAATGTTATCCCTGGTCTTACAAACACTGCAAATGTTAATGAATTAATTATAATTAGTTAAAAAGTTAATATATATATCCATAAGGGTAACAAATTGTGTTTCTTTCCTAGGTTTTAAAGTAAAAGCAAAGTAAAAGATGGATGCCAGCAGACCATCCACATCAAAAGTTTCAAGTGTGGTTTACTGTAGCAATCCCCTTGGGAAACCAAACCATAAATATAACAAAAAATCTGCCACCAGTTTCCAAGAATCTATTGCTACATGTAGAACAAGTTGCTCAAAACTGGAGACAAGATCTGTGACAATTGTCGTAAAGCAATCCAGAAATTTCACTCTGAAGCTGCTGAACATTCCTCTTCACCTTCTGACAGCTATAATGAACAAGAAGCGTAAGGCCATGCTGTTCCATCTGAAAACATTGAAGTAACAACTCCTGAAAAAGAGCAAGCTATAGAAGCATTTAACAGAAGTTTACAATTAGCATCGACTATAGTTTCGCAGAGCTTCTGGCTCGGCTTCATCAGGACAAATGGAGCGTAAACATTCAAATCATTGTGACATCATCCGAGTTCTGAGGGTCACGGTTTTTGGCGAGTTGTTTCCACGTGCTTGAAAGAAATGGAGTCGACGTCATGTCGTTGACAAGCAGTGAAGAGTTCCGGTATATGTGAAAAGCTTCTAATACATTAAGCTTGATCGTTGAATCAGGTTTATCAATGAGCGTAGCGTTTCCAAACAGAAATTTATGGTTCTTTTCGTGACAATGCTGGGCTATAGAAGACTTCTTCAGTTCACAATTCAGTACGTAGGTCTTGTGCTCCTTCACACGGAAATTTAAAGCCCTGCGGGTTTGTCCTATATAAGAAAGTCCACATTCACAAGGTATCTAATAAATTCCCCAGGAATTTGTCTTCGACGTAATCTTTTGATCCGAAAAAATTTATCTTGTTTATGGGTTTGAAAATAACTTTAAAATTAAAACTCTTGAGAATTTTTGAAATTCCAAAGCAAATCTGTGGAGTAAATGGTATAACCGCCCAATTCAGTCGTATTGGGTTATCTACCGGCGTTAGTGAGCAGACATGCTTCGGTTTCCTAAATTTTTGGATGGCTTTATCTATAACGGAATGTGTATATCCTCTGTGTACTGCAATTCGTTTAAGGAAATCAAGCTCTTTCTGCAAGGAATCCTCAGCTGAGCATATATGTATTGCACGATATACGTATGTGTAGAAGGCCGAAATTTTTTGTTTCCATGGGTGATTTGATTTTGCTTGTGGAGATAAGGAAACAGCAAATGGTTTTCGGTAAACTGTTGTACTATAGCAACCTTCAGAGCGTGACACAAGGATGTCCAGGAATGGTAAGCAGCCATTATTTTCAGTCTCACATGTGAACTGTATATGAGGATCAATTGAATTGAGAAGTTCAACTAATTTAGGTATTTCCGAATTCCTGCCATTCCAGAGGACAAAGGTATCATCTACATATCGAATCCACAGTCGAATGTAACGAGCTGAAAGAGTTTGTCCTCAAAGTGACGCATGTAGACTTTGCATAAAAGTGGCGACAGCGGGCTACCCATTGCAAGGCCTTCATTCTGTTGGAAATATCTTCCGCGAAAACGGAAACTGTTTTGTTTGATACAAATTTCCACTAATCTCAAAATTTTTTCAACTTCCGGTTGGCTGAAATGATGTTCAATGAGACTTGCTTTCAATGATTCGATGGCTCCATTCACTGGGATACTTGTGAACATGGATTTCACATCGAAGGATAACATGAACTGGTCGTTGTATGGATGTCGTTTAAGCCGATTGACAAATTCAATGGAATTTTTTACAACAGTTTAGTTTGAAGAAGTCGCTAAGGTGGATAGTTTCGAAGATAAAAATTTGGCCAACTTATGTGTTGCAGAACCGATATTGCTGACAATGGGACGAAAGGGGACGCCAATCTTGTGTATCTTCGGAAGTGCATAGAAACGCGGACAACGGGCATACGAGGGTTTTAGATAACTTTGTGAGCTTTGGTCAAGGGTAACGCAACTTGTTACCACTTTTCGAACTTCTTTTAAATGTTTCTCCGCCGGATCATTTTTTATTTCTTTATACGGTCCCTCGGAAAAAAGATTTTCGACCTCTGCTTTATAATGTTTTTTGTCTAGAATAACAACTTGTCCTCCTTTATCGGCTTTAGTTAATGATGATATCAGGATTTGACTGTAATTCTTTTAGAGCTTTATACTCTTCCTTGTTGAGATTGGGTTTAAATGGTTGAAAGGAATTTGATGTTATTACCCAGCTGACACAATGTCTAATCGTTTCTTTTTCATCAATGCTTAGATCGCTTTTTGTCAGGGACTCTTCAACTGATGCAACGACATTGGATACCGGTATCTTTTTTGAAATTGCGAAATTTGAATTGTAACGTAAAATATGTTTTTGAATTTCGCTCGGGTTAAAATCAGGAAGGTTAGATATTACTTCGTTATCAGTAAAGATTTCCTCACTTTGAGAAGTAGAATTTTCTTTATTGTTGCTATTATTTGATAATTTTTAAAATTTTCGTTCTAATTTACTTTTAAGAGTGAACGACATTTTGGAACTCCTAGACCAAGTTTTGCTGTCTAGGTCCAAAAATTCTGGTATTATTTTAGCCAGTAATAGGTGTAGATCATACAGTTCGATCTCAACGTTTGCGATATTCTTTCTCGTATCTTTAATAATCGCTCTTAAGATTGCAAACGAGGCATTAGATATCGCTTTGTTGACATTATGAGAAGGTTTCAAGTTACATTTCAGGGAGATAAAATTTGGCAATATGTGGCATCTCTTGCATCGAAGTAAGAAGTTTAAGTGGTTCAGTAATTTAAACTTCTTTATCCTTAGCTTCGAAAAACGGTTGATTGTCGTAGATAGAGAGTTAGTCATAATCGAGATTAGGAACTGCGATTTTAAGTTCCTGAAGTAAAGTCAATATCGGTATTAGATGAGTCCACAAGATGGAAGCAAAGAAAGATGTTATGTTGCGGCTCTCGATGTCGGTTAGATAAGTATAATTACGCACCAAATGTAGTCAAAGGTCCGGTTGACACCTAGAATGTATATAATTCAAGACTACATGCTTGTGATATTGATTAAGAATAAATTATCAACGTTTATTCACAATTAAAAGCTTTATTAGCATCGACTATAGTTTCGCAGAGCTTCTGGCTCGGCTTCATCAGGACGAATGGAGCGTAAACATTCAAATCATTGTGACATCATCAGAGTTCTGACGGTCACGGTTTTTGGCGAGTTGTTTCCACGCGCTTGAAAGAAATGGAGTCGACGTCATGTCGTTGACAAGCAGTGAAGAGTTCCGGTATATGTGAAAAGCTTCTAATACATTAAGCTTGATCGTTGAATCAGGTTTATCAATGAGCGTAGCGTTTCCAAACAGAAATTTATGGTTCTTTTCGTGACAATGCTGTGCTATAGACGACTTCTTCAGTTCACAATTCCGTACGTAGGTCTTGTGCTCCTTCACACGGAAATTTTAATTGTGAATAAACGTTGATAATTTATTATTATTCTTAGAAGTTTACAATGTCTGGATGAAACACCAATCAAGAAAAAACGCCTGCAAGAAAAAAAAAAAAAAAATACCCTGAAGAGAAATATAAAAAAGCCCAAGAAGCATTTCGAGCAAAATTATTAAAGTTAAGTCCTGCGTTGGAACCAAGGGATATTTCATCTCCTGAACCAGAAATTGTAAGACAGTTGAAAGAAAATTTTCATTCCACAGAAAATAAAAGCATTAGAATGCAGATATTCAGATATTGAGTACACTGCCTAAATCTTGGTCACTGAAACGAATTGAAACAGAATTTAGTTTCAAATTTTATGGCCAAAAAGGCTAAAAAGCTAGTAAAAGAAAAAGGCATGTCTTCTCCTGATCCAAAGCCAGGAAAGACTTTAGACAAAGACACAGCAAATTGTATGCAAGAATTTTATGAGAGTGACGATGTAAGCCGCCAAATGCCAGGAAAAAATACTTTGTTTCCATTAAAATAGATAATAAGCGTCAACAGGTAAAAAAAAAATTGCTTCTGAGTAATTTGCGTGAATTGTATACTCTTTTTAAAGAGAGATTTCAAGGGAAAAAGGTGAAGTTCTCCAAGTTCTGTGAACTTCGCCCTAAGCACTGCGTTCTTGCAGGAGCAAGTGGCACACATTCTGTTTGTGTTTGTACAATGCATCAGAATGTTACACTGATGATGACACAATGCAAGTTACCTGAATTAACAGGAGACACTGTTCAGCCAATAAACTCCTATAAAGATGTCCTTGCAAACATAATTTGTGGAAACCCCGCACCTGCATGTTACTTCAGTCAGTGCAACAACTGTCCAGGATTAGAACAGCTCACGCATCCATCTGTTTCAGCGTTACCTAATTAATTTTATGCAGTCACATTTTTCTCAAAAACCTGAAAAGATATTTTATTTTTCGGATGGAGCAGCTTCACAATACAAAAACAAGTCAAACTTCCTCAGCTTGTGCTACCACGAGACTGACTTTAATATAAAAGCAGAATGGAATTTTTTTGCAACAGCACATAGCAAAAATGCATGTGATGGGATAGGGGGTACTGTGAAGTGATTAGCTGCAAAGGCAAGTTTACAACTTGTTTATAATAATCAAATTATGACCCCACACCAACTCTTTGAACGGGCCACTGCTAATATTGCCTCCATTCACTTTCAGTTTGCAACAACAGAAAATTACAAAGAGGAGGAAATTATCCTTAAAAGTAGAATAGCTTCTGCTAAGACAATAAGTGGTACTCAGAAACTCCATTGTTTCATTCCTGCAGGAAAACACAAATTACTAGTCAAAAAAACTTACTCACTTGCTGAGCATTTTAAAGAAGAGATATGTGCAACAGATGAAGGGGAAGAGAACATTAGTTTTGAAAATATGGTTGGTTTTGCGATTAGTAACTACTCAGAGCACTGGCGGTTGGGATGTGTACTTGGTGTGAATGAGGACACAGAAGAGGTAAAAGTGAGCTTCCTGGAGCCGCATGGTCCATCTCCATCATACAAGTATCCTCAATCACCGGATATACTGTTGGTTCATAAATCTGATGTTTTGTTAAAAGTTGACCAGACAACAGCTACTGGAAGAGTATATAATTTCACAATGACTGAGACAAAGAAGGCAAATCAAGCACTGGCATACAAGTGCGACAAAATTTAAAAGAAAGAAAAAAAAAGCAGGATACATATAGAAGATAAAATAATTTTGTAAGCCTATACATAATATCTAAGGTATTTTATCTGATATTTTCAAAGTATTTCCCACGTTGTTTTCCCAATGAGGCACGTGCCCCCGGCCCCGAGAGGTTTCCCACGTTACGGACCCCTGGCCATTTATAAAATTTTTTCTGGAGAAATAAAACAGTTAGGCCACATATCCCCAGCCCCACACTCATTCATTTGCGCAATCAAACGTTTAAAATTTACTATTAATTAAAAGATTTTAGTAGAAAGAGTTATACTCATCGGGTCAGGAGATGTCTCACATGGGGTTCGTTGTTAGAGCGAGCGCTTTCTGCAGTACATTTACCGCCATTTTCGGGCCACTATTTCTACACAAGGGTTCTTCGCGTGTGTGTAGTTTTGGAGTTGCATGTCAGGAATCGATGGGAAGGTTTGCTGCCTCTATGTGTTAGGTGATTTGTTTCTAATGTGTCGCCATCTATTGGATGAGTTGGTAGGTATCAGTCGTAAATATAATTCTTTTGTGTTAAATATTTTTGGGCTATTATTATTTGTTCATACAAACAGGTGTATTTTTTTCCATTTGCTTATTGGTGTAATTTTTTGTAATGTTCTTTTTTTTTTTGCCTTTTTTTTTTTATGGATTTTTTTTTTTTTATATAAGGGATTTCCAGGCTGTGTCTAGTGTGGTGGGGTCTTGTAAGATGCATATTATCTTTTTTTTGTTCAATTATAACGCTTTCGGAAATTCTTTATTCTTTTTCGTTTGTGTGGGTGGTTAGTAATTTAATATTTTCAAAATCAGGGTATTTTTATGTTTAACACAGTGTTGGATAAGTGCAGTTTTTTCTTCTTTTTTTGTTCCAGTTTTTTTATGTGTTGATGTAATCTTTTTATTAATCTGACACTACATAACCTGAAAGTTATATTTTAATAGTGTCATGTGGCATATCAAATGAAAGCCCAATTCAAGATCTTTAAAATGGGCCATAATTCATGACCCTAGCTCTACTAGAACCCGAGTAATTGGCAGTTAAAGTTTGCTCAGATGATGAAATTTCAGGGTTTTTTTGAAATTTCAAAAATCAATAACTCAAAAACGGATGCATTAAAAATTCTGAAAAAAATCATGTTTGTTTATATTGATGAATACTACAATTATACCAAGTTTCATAAAAATAAAAAAAAATGTCGGGTTGTGAGTCTTGTTGATTTGACATGGAATGACCCCACTACAAAATCCTAAAAAATTGTGAAAATGAAAAGGGGTAAGTGCACCAAACTCATTTCAAATGTCGTGGCCGATATAGAGAATGAGGTAACTATTAAAAATTTAAGAAAAACTAAATTCTCGATTTTAGTTGAAAGCACAGATTTAACATGTGAAAAATTCCTGTGCATTTGAACTAAATGATACATATCTCCAGCAACAGATCATGTACAAACCAAACAGCTAGAACAAGCTTGTCCAACCCGCTGCCCAGGACAGCTATGAATGCAGCCCACCAGTACAAAATCACAGACTTACTTATAACATTGCGAGATTTTTTTGCTATTTTTTTTAACTCGATTGCGCGGTTCTCGAGCATGAACTTTGTAGATGACAACGGAAAGGAATAATCCACAAATATCGGAGTATCATCCATAATTTGCATTATAATTACAAAGAATTCGGCCAGAAGAAATGAAAAACTTAAAATTAACTAATAAAATAAGGAAAGAGGACTCTGTTGCAACGTCGCGTAAAATGAATTGTTACAAAGAATTCAAGTGTGTATTCTGTGCTAGGCATAGCACCTCCACGCACTGTATGCTCTCGCTATTTGTACGCATGTGTGGCCTCATGGTAGTGAGTGGCTTCTAGTGTGTTATCTTCCAAGCACAGACAGTCAAATTGACCCCATCAGATGTTACGTGTGCTTGTGGCAACCTAGCGAGTAAAACGCAGGGATTAGGTAAATAAATTAGTATTTTTATAATTCCAGCATGGATTCCACAGCGTCTCAAAAGAAAACGGAACCCCCCCCCCAAAAAAAAAAAGAAAAATTATGGATGAAGGAAGATTGTTTAATGAAAAGTGGACAAATGACTACTACTTTGTTGAGGTAAATATTAAGGTACTCTGCTTAATTTGTAGGGAATTTGTGCCAGTGAAAAGGCATTATATGCAAAAACATGCAGCCAAATTCAGTGCATATCATGGAACGTGTCATAAGGACAAAATAGTGGAACTGAATAAAAGTGTTTCTCAACAATTTTTTTTTTTTTAAAGTTACAACTCAAACGGACTCTATTGGGAAAGTTAGTTATGTGGTAGCAAATTTAATAGCAAAACAAAAAACTTAAAACCATTTACTAAACTAAAATTATGGCAAGCTCAAATTAAGGCAAACAATTTTATTAATTTCAACACGTTAGCTAAACAGGGTCCTGTAAACAGCGAAAAATATGCAGCCTTCCTTGCTTTTCAATTTGATACAGGCATTTGAAAACAGGTTTCAAGATTTCTGGAAAAATAATCAATATTTTGATATATCTGCAACTGCATTTTCAGTCGACATAAATATGTTATGTGCCAATTTTTTAAATGGAATGCATAGAGCTGCGATCTTACATTCAATTTAAAGAAAATTTTGATCATGTCTTTTTACTGGACTTTTATAAGACCTGTCTTCCCAGAGACAAATATCCCTCGCTTCACAATCATGCCATCGCTTTTTGGCAGCACTTACATTTGTGAGCAACTATTTTCACGGATGAAGCACACGAAGAGTAAAATTAGAACCAAAATATCTGATGAGCACCTTCAGAACTCTCTGAGAATTGCAACTTACTTCCATCGAAGCAGATATTGATCCATTAGTTTCTCAAAAACAATATCAAATACCCCACTAGTTTTATGTTGCCTTCTTTTCTTTTACTTTTATAAAAAAAATGTATGAAGTTTTTTCTTTAGACATGTATATTTTCTATATCAGTGATCACAAACTTGTGACCTGCTTGACGATTTTAAAAGACCCTCCAAACTAGGAGGCACATAATTACGATTATTATGTAAGGACATTTTTTTCTTATCTGTGGTGACTGATATCACAAAAATTATGCAATTTTTTTTTCTTATCAGCTATTATTAGTGTTAGTGTATTTTATGTGTAACCCAAGACAATTCTTCTTCCAATGTGGCCCAGGGAGGCCACAAGATTGGACACCCCTGTGCTACAACTTGTAGAGATCGATGCTTCTGCTGATAAAATTTACTCAGCATTCAAACAGTCCCTGGAGAATAAAGAAATTCCACTGGGAAATATTGTGGGCATTGCATCTGATGGAGCTAATTGCATGATTGCACAGGACAAGCAGAATGTGCACTGATGTTCTAGAAGTAAAGGTTTTGTGTTTTTTTGCCACTCAGCAGCACTTGTAGCAAGCAAGGCTTGTGAGAAACTTGCAAGAACTCTGGAAGAACTTATTCAGTGCATAAGCACATACTGTATATTTCCCACAATGCTAAACAATGTTTTATATATATATATATATATCATCATCATCATTGTCAACCATTATCAATCCACTGCTGGACGAAGGTCTCCCCAAGTTTCCTCCACAACGGTCTGTCTTGTGCCAGTCTCCTCCATGTCACTCCCGCATATTTACGAATTTCATCCACCCATCTCCCATGTGGTCTTTTTCTGGGTCTTTTCCTGTCCCTTGGAATCCAATCCCAAAATTTCGGCTGTCCATCTATGGTCTGTCCTTCTGGCAGTATGTCCAGCCCATTGCCATTTCAGGGATTTAACTCTGATCATGATGTCTTCCACTCGTCATTTTTCGGATCCACGAGTTCCTCTTCTTATCTCTCCTGGTTATACCAAGCATGCACCTCTCCATGCTTCTTTGAGTTGTCTGCAGCCTTTGTATGTCTCTTTTAGTTAAGGTCCACGTCTCTGCACCATACGTAAGCACTGGAAGGATGCATTGATCAAACACTTTTCTTTTAAGACATAATGGCATATTGCTCTTGAAAATTATGCTGTTTCTTCCAAAAGCTCTCCAGGCAAGTTTTGTACGCCGATTAATTTCTTCATCAATGTGACCCTCACTTGATATCTGCTGTCCAAGATAAACATACGTATCTGTTATCTCCAGTTTTTCTCCATCAATCGATAAATCTTCATTTCTTGTAAAAGCATTGAACATCACTTTTGTCTTCTGAAAGTTCATTTTTAATCCCACTTCTTTACTCTTGTCAGCAAGTTCCTGGATCATACTCTGCAGCTCTGATGGGGTAGTTGCAAAAATGACTACGTCATCAGCAAAACGAAGGTGGGTTAGATAATCTCCATTAATCTTTATCCCTTTGTTTTCCCAGTTCAGTGATTGAAAGACATTTTCCAATGTGGCATTAAAGAGCTTCGGAGATATGGTGTCTCCTTGTCTCACTCCCTTTCCAATTTTTATGTGTGTTGTATTTTCAAACAGCCGAATCTTTGCACTTGCATTTTCATAGATGTTATTAATAATATTAATGTATGCATCTTCAATACCGCAGGATTTCAGAGCCGTGTAACTGCTGATGGTTTCACCGAATCAAAGGCTTTTTCATAATCGATAAAAGCCATGCACAATGGAAGTTCATATTCCCTCGCTCTTTCAATTAGTTCTCTCAGTACATGGATATGATCTATTGTGCTGTAGCCACTCCTGAATCCAGCTTGTTCTCTCGGTTGAGCCATGTCCAGTGTTACCTTCAAGCGGTGTGAAAGAACTTTAGTGAAGATTTTATAAACCACTGATAGGAGGCTGATAGGTCTGTAGTTTCTGAGATCCTCAATGTCACCTTTTTTATGTAGCAGGATCATTGTAGCATTGTTCCAATCCTCAGAATCTTCCCTTCATTAAGGCATCGAGTGAAAATTTGGGCGAGTACTGTTTCAATTTCTCCACTTGCTTCTTGTATGATGTCTATAGTAATTCCATCTTCTCCTGGAGCTTTCCCCGCTTCATGTTCTTGATTGCATGAGCAACTTCTGCTGGGAGGACTGGAAGAACTCTGGTACCTTTCATGATGTCTGGAGTACATGTATCATCCCTTTCATATAATTTGAAGTAGAAATCTTTCACTCTTGTCAAAATTTCGCCTCTATTTCTTGTTATAGAACCATCTTCTTTTCTCAGAGCCATAATCTGTTTTCTTCCTTACTGAGATGTCCCTTTGCTATCTTTAGGCTTTGGTTGTTTTCAATTGCTTTCCTCACTAGCTCACAGTTGAATTTCCTTACGTCTTCAGTGATACTTTTTCGTGCTGTCTTGCATAGCTCTATATATTCCACTTTGGAAGTCACATCTTCTTTAGTTGTCCTCATCTGTCTTCTTTTGCATCAACATTTTGGTTTTTCCTGATAATTTGTTTACATGCAACTTGTTCTTAGACCCAGCTAATTTTGTTGCTGTTTCCATAAGAGCTTTGGTTACTTTTCTGTTAACTTCCGAAATATCCACATCTACCGATGTTAGGCCTTCTAAAGCAGAGAATCTGTTCTTCAGTTCCAACTTGAAAGTATTATGGTGTTTTTTAAGGTTGGTTATGTCAATACATTTTGTTTGTCTTATGAGCTTGCCACGTTCCAGTTTAGTGTTGAGGTGCATCTTACATCTCACCAATCTATGGTCACTACCTGTGTTGAACTTGTTTAGCACACTGCAGTCTTCGATGACGAATTTTTTGTTACACATAATAAAATCAATTTCACTTGTCGTCCCAATTGGATGTCTCCATGTCCATTTCCTGTGTGGCTTTTTCTTGAAAAAGGAATTCAAGATGAAAAATCCTTCTGCCTCTGCAAACTCAACGAGAGTATTTCCACGTTGGTTTCTGTTGCCGTGACCGAATTTACCTACTGAAGTTTCATTCTGTTGCCGTTGCCCTATTTTTGCATTGAAATCTCCCATAATTATCTTCAAGTGCTGCTTACCTTTATTATTTAGATGACGAATTTCCTCATAAAATTCTTCAATTTCTTCTTCAGGATGACTTGTGGTGGGTGCATAAGTTTGAATAATCTGAGCCTGGTATCTTCTCGATAGTTGGATAACGAGTCGTGCAGCTCTGTCAGAGGAACTTTCAACTTCTACCACTTTATCCTTCAGTTTCTTGTTTATTATAAATCCAACACCACTAGTTCTGCCAGTATCTGTCCCACGATAATAGAAGAGATGTCCACTTTTCAGTTCAATGAGATCTTCTCCTTTTCTCCTTACCTCACTCAGCCCGACGATGTCCCACTTGATCCTTTGTAGTTCCTCTTCCAATTCAAGAAGCCTTGAATCAGAAGATAGGGAGCGTCCGTTGTAGGTAGCCAAGGTCAGCATCAAATGGCAGCCTAGGTCCGGTCCTCCGGGGATTCTTAGCACCCTCTGCCTTCATGTCGCACTGGCCGCTGCCTTGGCCAGGTACATTCCAGCTGCCGGAGACTGAGGGCCAAGATTTAAGTTGTAGAGTCATTTTGGAGGTGTTTATATATATATATATATATATATATATATATATATATATATATTGGAGGTTTAACGACCACCGTGAGCAACTCAATGGGCTTTAAGCAGTCGTCCGTCCCTAATTTAGGGCCACTGGTCCCAGGGAAGAGAGAGCCAGTGCCGTAAGACAAACACAACATCCATGCCTCACCGGGATTCGAACCCCTTACGGATGAATGATCAAAGGCCATCGCTTAGATCACTGAGCCACTGGAGCAGCTAAACGATGTCATCAGCTAGTCAAGAAAATATTAAAATTAGCCAGCACATGACGACTAGCTTTATTGGAGTGTGTTGAGAGGGTTTTTGAGCACTGGGATGCTTTGATGGCCTTTTTGAGATTGCTGCATTTGAGAATAAGCTACTAAGTTCAGAATATATTCTAGCACAACTGAAAAAGGAATTTAACTAGTGTTATTTCCTGTTTTTGAAGTTGTTTTTGAAGTTTGTTCCGAAGTACGCAAGTACTTTTCATGCACTGCTTCAAGGGAGACCTGTCATACATACACTGACGGGTCAATCCATATCAAGTGGTCTAGCACTGGTTGCCTGACAATTTATGAACATTTTTATTTTTTGTAGTCGATGACCCCTATATATTGGTAGTTTAAAACAAAGATTTTAATTTTATATTAACTTGTTTAAAAATGGAGGCCATTTTTGTTTTATACTTTGCACCATTTTTTGTGTTTCTACAGGTGTGGAAAACTGCATATTTCAGTTTTTTTTTTTTTGTTTTTTTAAATGAAGGTTTAACGACCACCGTGAGCAACTCAATCCACCAATTTAGGGCCACTGGTTCCAGGGAAGGGAGAGAGCCAGAGCCGTAAGACAAACACAACATCCATGCCTCACCGGGATTCGAGCCCAGACCCATCACAGACGAATGATCACAAGCCAGAGCTTAGACCACTGTGCCACCATGGCAGCTCAGTTATGGTTTGCCACAGAGCTCTGGAACAAAAACTATTATTCTTAACACATTCTAGACTACATTTTTATTAGGTACATCATTTGGCTATCTTGTTTCCTTGTGCCTCAAATTTCATGCCGAACTTGACACTTGCGGTGGTTATACAAAATTTAAATTTCAGAAGAGCAATTTTTTTAGGAAAAGCTAAAATATTGAGCTTCATTTTTTTTTTTCTGCAAGTACCTATGCAGGGCTTGACAAATATGTTAGATCTAGGAGCCAGCTCCAAAATTTAGGCGCCAGGTGAAACGAAGTCAATAACGCATGAACAAAAAACATGTTTGGTTAAGACTTATGACGCTGGAGCGAAAAGTGGTAAACCATATTTGTTGTCTTTTTTTTTCTTATTACCCAAACCACTTATTGCAAAATAAAGTTCCAATTTGCTTCATAATTTTCTTTTTATATTCTTTCAGTAGATGATCTCAAAAATTTCAGATTTCAATTTTATTAAAATACTGTTTGTGGAAATCATATTTTGTACATATTAATTCAAAGTGCCATTTTTTTCTTTGTATAATCTGTAAACCATAAAATTCAGAAAAAATTTTTGTTTGTGAGATCTACAAGGGTGTATATAATCCAAAGGCTGTGAAAAAAAATACCATGTATAATCCGCTGCGGCATATGATCTGTAGATCGTGAAATTCTGAGAAAAGCAAGTTTTTCCTTTGCATAATCTGCAGCAGCATGTCGCAGACCATAATATTTAAAAAAAAAAAAAAATAGTCCATACCTGCCAATAGCCTTTCTACTAATAACTAGTATTGCATGGCATACATGGGACTATTTTATGAAATAATCCATCTCTTTGTAAAAAACAAATATGCGCTTCAACAAAATGTTACAACAAACAAGGACTCTAATGAAACAAACTTAACACGTGAGAAACACAAAATTTTTTTCCCCAGCGAGATTCAAAACTTCCACTAGTAAAAATCAAAAATCAGTAAGATGTGTTCAGGTTTCCACGATGCTTGATAGACAGGAAATCCAAGCAAGTGAACGTGCAGTGCCCAAACCTTCACCTACCATATGATCCTACTGCCCCTAAAATTGCAGTTTAAGGAGAAAATGAGACCAAAGAAGGGGGTGGGGGAGCTGAATATTTTAACTGGTGAAAAATCAAAACAGACAGCAAGAATGCATACTGTACTACTGTCAGTTTGTCTTTTATTGACTCTGCACCACTGCTCAATTTTTCTTTCTGCTGATATCCTTCTCTCCCTACTTCTTCATTGTCACTTTTCTTTTCTTGTTTTTTATGCCCTCTGATAAAAACCATCAGTCTGAGGACCATGAGCGCATGATATAAAAGCTTCAACAATTTTAGATAAATGGTGTAACTTTGGGAATATTAATAACTTTTGAACACCATGCATCAATTTTTAAAAGTTTTCTTCACTTCCGTTTTCGGGAATTTCCTTTATCAAGATTAAATGCAAAAACTTAAGGGAGGAGGGGGGACATTTAACAGCGCTGGAGAGTGGGAACATCGCAGGTGTGTGTGGGGAGGGTGCAATTACGGGAAATCCGTCCGTCTTCCGGTTTCGGAAATTTTTCTCCGATTTTCAAGCTGAAATACAAAAATTTATGCAGTGAAATGAAGGTGCATTTCACCAGCCCCCCCCCCCCCCCCACCACGGAATTTTTTAATTTTTCAGACACCATTCGTTTGTACCACGTATGAACCGGAATGAACTGTTTTTTTCGTTTGAACCGCAATAGTTTTGGAGATGTTTAAAAAACAAAGTGGGGGGAGGGGGGGGTAAACGATAGCCCCCCACCACGGAATTTTTAAATGTTTTTTTCACCATTCGTTTGTACCACGTATGAACCGGAATGAACTCAATTTTTTCGTTTGAACCGCAAAAGTTTTTGAGTTATTGAAAAAACAAAGTGTGTGTGTGTGGGGTGGGGCTGGTGAAATGGTACCCCCAAAAATGGAAATTTCAAATTTCAGCATAGCCATTCGTTAATAAACCGTATGAACCGGAATGAACTCCATTTTCATCGTTTGAACCGCAATAGTTTGAGATATTCAACAAATAATATTGAGAATTTACATATAAATATAGGAGGCCGACCATTTCACCAGCCCCCCACCATGGAAATTCAAAATTTCAAAATAGCCATTCGTTAGTAAATCGTATGAACCGGAATGAACTCCATTTTTATCGTTTGAACCGCAATAGTTTGAGATATTTAAAAAATAATATTGAGAATTTGCATATATACAGAGAGACCGACCATTTCACCAGCCCCCCCCCCCCCATGGAAATTCAAAATTTCAAAATAGCCATTCGTTAGCAAATCATATGAACCGAAAAGAACTCCATTTTCATCGTTTGAACCGCAATAGTTTTTGGGATATTTAAAAAAGAATGTTAAAGGCCTACCATTTAACTCCCCCAACCCATCATGGAAATTCAAAATTCCGAAATAGCCATTCGTTAGTAAATTGTATTAACAGGAATGAACTCCATTTTTATCGTTTGAACCGCAATAGTTTTTGAGATATTTAAAAAATAATATTGAGAATTTACATATAGACACAGAGACCGACCATTTCACCAGCCCCCTCCCCCCACCATGAAAATTCCAAATTTCAAAATAGCCATTCGTTAGTAAATCGTATGAACCGGAATGAACTCCATTTTCATCGTTTGAACCGCAATACGTTTTAAGATATTTAAAAAATAATATTGAGAATTTGCATATATACGGAGAGACCAACCACTTAACCCCTCCCCCCAACCATGGAAATTCAAAATTTCAAAATAGCCATTCGTTAGCAAATCGTATGAACTGAAAAGAACTCCATTTTCACCGTTTGAACCGTAATAGTTTTTGAGATATTTTTAAAATAATGTTAATAGGCCTACCATTTTGTCCCCCCCCCCCATGAAATTTCAAAATTCTAAAATAGCCATTCGTTAGTAAATCGTATAAACAGGAATGAACTCCTTTTTTATCGTTTGAACCGCAACAGTTTTTGAAATATTTAATAATTAATATTGAGAATTTACATATACAAACAGAAGAGACAGACCATTTCACCAGCCCCCCCCCCCCCATGGAAATTCAAAATTTCAAAATAACCATTCGTTAGTAAATCGTATGAACCGGAATGAAATCCATTTTTATCGTTTGAACCCCGCAATAGTTTTTGAGATATTTAACATATAATATTGAGAATTTACATCTAAATATAGGAGGCCGACCATTTCACCAGCCCCCCCCATGGAAATTCAAAATTTCAAAATAGAGATTCGTTAGTAAATCGTATGAACCGGAATGAACTCCATTTTTATCATTTGAACCGCAATAGTTTTTGAGATATTTAAAAAATAATATTGAGAATTTGCATATATACAGAGAGACCGACCATTTCACCAGCCCCCCCCCCCCCCACCATGGAAATTCAAAACTTCAAAATAGCCATTCGTTAGCAAATCATATGAACCGAAAAGAACTCCAATTTTCATCGTTTGAACCGCAATAGTTTTTGAGATATTTAAAAAAGAATGTTACAGGCCTACCATTTCACCCCCCCCCACCTCATCATGGAAATTCAAAATTCCGAAATAGCCATTCGTTAGTAAATCGTATGAACCGGAATGAACTCCATTTTCATCGTTTAAACCGCAATAGTTTTTGAAATATTTAAAAAATAATATTGAGAATTTGCATATATACAGAGAGACATTTTACATTTTACCATTTTAACCCCCCCACACACACACACACACCTCATCATGGAAATTCAAAATTCCGAAATAGCCATTCTTTAGCAAATCGTATGAACCGAGGGGAAATCCATTTTCATCATTTGAACCGCAATAGTTTTTGAAAAAAAAAATAACAATATTGAGAACTTGTGTGTATATATAATCGAGACCGACCATCCCATCCCCCCTTCCCCCTCTCACTATGTAAATTCAAAATTTCAAGATAGTCATTCGTTAGTAAATGCTGTGAACTGGAACAAACGCCATTTTCATAGTTTGAATGGCAATAGTTTTGGAGATGTTTAAAAAAGAATGTTAGTAGCCCACGATTTCACCAGGATAATGGAGGATAATGAAGTAATTTGTTTTGCACAAAGTCTGTCATTCGTTCCTGTCATTAGCTGAAAGAACTCCCCGTTTCTAGCTTTGAACCGCAGCAGTTGAAAAGACATTCCAAAAACAACGTGACGTTGCTTTATTAGGTATCGAGGACTAGTACACAGGAAAACGGAAAATACATGGCATGATAAAACAATTAAGAATAACGGTACTGGATGCGCAGCACAAAGCACTCTGTAAAAGTCAATCAGGACATACAAAGATAAACGAAACTGAACGAGCAGCACAAGGGAATCTGTGATAGGCGAAGCACACTGGAACAGTTACTGAGCAGAAGGAACGACGGACATGGAGATGGAGAACACATCGAACTGGAGGCTGCTTTTCATGCTCCGGGGTGCAGCATGAAAAGCAGAAAACGAGGTGCAACAGATAACACTTGAAAAGATAGCATGGTGTAGGTAACAGCAAGGGGCAAATTAGCATGAGGCAAAGCAATAACGGTAAGTATCTGACGAGATGAGTCACACTCGATGAGCAAGTAACGTAGCACAACAGTAGAAGGTATGCTGAGGCACATGGCATAAGACAAATACTCGACGAGACAGGAAAAACAAATCCACGGAGCACCTGAAAAAACTAACTGGGTGCGAACAGCAACATAGGGCAGCAATCCAGGACAGTGACGAAAGGTATAAGAGTAGAATCGCGCATAACAATGCACACAGGAAGAAGCTATGTGAACAAAACGATGTGACGGGTTCATGGAAGTAGACACTGGGCGGATGTTTGAAAGAACCGAGATGAGGAGAAAACATGGCAGTACATAGGATACAACAGAAAGAAAAAAGGTTGGGTACAATGCATAACAGAAACATGCAAAGGAGTAAGACGGAACAGCAGCAAGGCAAAGACGGCAGGAAGCGAAACATCATGCAAGAGCAGACAGAAGCTAATCGGTCAGAACCAGATCAATGAGGCGATTTTGAGCATCACCAAGGTAGCAATTAAGAAAACTGTAATAACGGAATATCTCAGGGGTAAGATCTCGTGAGCTCAGCGAAAACTTGGAGGAAGCAGCGAATATCCTCGATCATATTCGAGTAAGCAGCTGGATCATGTGAGTCAAAAAGGTGATCCAAACAAAGCAGCGTCACAAAAAGAAGCAAAGAACAAGGGTTGGCAGCATCTGGGAAGAGAATCTTTGAATACCGAGGGACAGCTTGGAGGCGAGCGACAATTGCAGTGGAAACAGAGGGAGAACCTATAAGGTCAGCGAAAGCAGCAACAGTAGAATCAGGAGCGCAACCTGAAGAACGATGAAGGGAAGGCTGAGCGACCGCGGTTCGCTTAGCAAGAGTCTTTCGATTAGAGCGACGACGGCGCTTCTTATTAGAAGCAGTACCAACATGGACGTGGTGATGAAGCAGAGCAGACGGTGAAGAAGCAGTAACCAACAGCGAGTGAGAAGTCTGACAAGGAAGATCTGGATCTTGTGCGGATAACGCAAGCAAAGAGGCAACTGATGGGGCAACAGGAGCTGGTGAAGGTGAGGCTTCACACAATTCCAGAAGAGTAGCTGTGCTGGAAAGCGGGGACCGATCACGGGACCAGAAATCGAAGAAAGGCAACAACACTAGAGGCATCAGAAGAGCTCGGAGAAGGCGAAACGGGCAGAGAGCACACCGGAGTACTGGAACGGATGAAGAAAAGATGAGCGCCTGAGGGTGGCGAAGCTGACGTACACAGCGGAGATGATGGAGCAGAAAATCCCGGGGTTGGGATTGACGAGGTGACGTGCGAAAACAAAGAAGGCAGCACCTGAGCAGGCGGAGAAAGGTCGGCAACGGGATGTGACAAAGCACAGACAACAGACGCGAAGAAGAAAACAAGACAGACGAAGGCACCGAATCAGGAGCAGCAGATCCAGATGTATCCACAGCAGGCGACGCTAGTGGAGAAGGAAAAATACCTACAGAGGAAGGCAACGACAATCGAGATGGAGACTAAGAAGGTGGAAGCCAAACAAGCGAAGGCGTGGTGACCGGAAGTGAAGAAGGGGGTTCTGTGATGGGCACTTGAGCAGCCGTTGAGGAAGAACAAGAAGAGGTGAACGGACACTGCGAGCGATGATGACCAGGAGTTTTACAGGAGAAGCAATGATACGCAGTGAACACATTTATAACGACATTGTGATGAACACAAAGCACCTGGAAAGCAGTGGGCATGAAGTAATGGAGTCCATATCGGAAGAGAACTAAGGCTTGGCGTCGGAAGCCTACATAAGGACGATCACCTTTATCGGCGGGAAACGTGCGAATAACACCAACAATGCGCCCACACCAAGAAAGAAATGCACGTAAAACCGTCATCGGGGCTTACGTTCGCAAACGGAGGACTTTGCTATGACATTTGGTACAGTTCAAACTGTGGTTACGAAGACACTGCAATATCGGAAAGTGTGTTTACAATTAATCCCACGGATGCTGACTGACCACCATAAGGAAGAATGTATGGGTTGGAGTTTGAACCACTTGCTGCGTTACAAAGCAGAGGGCGATGCATTTATATCGCGCATAGTGTCAGGTGACGAATCGCGGTGCCACCACTTTGAGCCATTCAGCAAACCAGCGAGCATGCAATGGAAACATCCCGGGTCACCAAAACACATTATATTCAAGTCACAGGACTCCGCCGGTGAGGTTATGCTGACCGCATTTTTTTACCATGAAGGGCTTTTGTTGGTGGACTTTAACGAGCCTCACGTGAACAGAATGAACTATATTTTTATCGGTTTAAACGATAAAAATGGAGTTCATTCCGGTTCACACGATTTAGAAATTTTGAATTTCCGTGGTAGGGGGGCTGGTGAAATAGTCGGCCTGTCTCTGTATATGTAAATTCTCAATATTATTTTTTTAAATATCTCAAAAACTATTGCGGTTCAAACGACGAAAATCAAGTTCTTTTCGGTTCATACGATTTACTAACGAATGGCTATTACGGAATTTTGAATTTCCATGAGACGGGGGGGTGAATTGGTAGGCCTGTAACATTCTTTTTTAAATATCTCAAAAACTATTACGGTTCAAACGATGAAAATGAAGTTATTTTCAGTTAATACGATTTACTAACGAATGGCTATTTTGAAATTTTGAATTTCCATGGTGGGGGGCTGGTGAAATGGTCGGTCTTTGTGCGTATATGTAAATTCTATTATTTATTAAATACTTCAAAAACTATTGCGGTTCAAACGATAAAAATGGAGTTCATTCCTGTTCATACGATTTACTAACGAATGGCTATTTCGGAATATTGAATTTCCATGATGGGGGGGGGTGAAATGGTAGGCCGGTAACATTATTTTTTAAATATCTCAAAAACCATTGCGGTTCAAACGGTGAAAATGGAGTTCTCCTCGGATCATGTGATTTACTAACGAATGGCTATTTTGAAATTTTGAATTTCCAGAGGGGTGGGGGCTGGTGAAATGGTCGGTCTCTCTGTATATATGCAAATTCTCAATGTTATTTTTTAAATATCTCAAAAACTATTGCGGTTCAAACAATTAAAATGGAGTTCATTCCGGTTCATACGATTTACTAATGAATGGCTATTTTGAAATTTGGAATTTCCATGGTGAAGGAGGGGGTGAAATGGTAGGCCTGTAACATTCTTTTTTAAATATCTCAAAAACTATTGCGGTTCAAACGATGAATATGGAGTTCTTTTCGGTTCAAACGATTTGCTAAAGAATTGCTATTTTAAAATTTTGAATTTCCATGAGGGGGCTGCTGAGATGGTCAGTCTCTGTGCATATATGTAAATTCTATTATTTATTAAATATTAAATATTTCAAAAACTTACGGTTCAAACGATAAAAATGGAGTTCATTCCTGTTCATACGTATTTACTAACGAATGGCTATTTCAAGATTTTTAAATATCCATGGGGGGGGCGGTGAAATGGTAGGCCTGTAACCTGCAACACTCTTTTTTAAATATCTCAAAAACTATTGCGGTTCAAAACCATGAAAATGGAGTTCTTTTCGGTTCATACGATTTGCTAACAAATGGTTATTTTGAAGTTTTGAATTTCCATGGGGGGGGGGATGAAATGTCCAGTTTCTCTGTATATATGCAAATTCTCAATATTATTTTTAAACATCTCAAAAACTATTGCAGTTCAGACGATAAAAATGGAGTTCATTCCGGTTCATGCGATTTACTAATAGATGGCTATTTTGAAATTTGGAATTTCCATGGTGGGGGGGGGGGGGGGTTGAAGGTGAAATGGTAGGCCTGTAACATTCTTTTTTAAATATCTCAAAAACTATTGCGGTTCAAACGATGAAAATGAAGTTATTTTCAGTTAATACGATTTACTAACGAATGGCTATTTTGAAATTTTCAATTTCCATGGTGGGGGCTGGTGAAATGGTCGATCTCTGTGCGTATATATAAATTCCATTATTTATTAAATATTTCAAAAACTATTGCAGTTCAAACAATAAAAATGGAGTTCATTCCGGTTCATACGATTTACTAATGAATGGCTATTTTGAAATTTGGAATTTCCATGGTGAAGGAGGGGTGAAATGGCAGGCCTATAACATTCTTTTTTAAATATCTCAAAAACTTTTGCGGTTCAAACGATGAATATGGAGTTATTTTCGGTTCAAACGAATTGCTAAAGAATGGCTATTTTGAAATTTTGAATTTACATTGGCTGGTGAAATGGTCGGTCTCTGTGCGTATATGTAAATTCTATTATTTATTAAATATTTAAAAAAACTATTGCGGTTCAATCGATAAAAATGCAGTTCATTCCTGTTCATACGATTTACTAACGAATGGCTATTTCTGAATTTTGAATTTCCATCATGAGGGGAGGGGAGGTGAAATGGTAGGCCTGTAACATTCTTTTTTAAATATCTCAAAAACTATTGCGGTTCAAACAATGAAAATGAAGTTATTTTCAGTTAATACGATTTACTAACGAATGGCTATTTTGAAATTTTCAATTTTCATGGTGGGGGGCTCGTGAAATGGTCGGTCTCTGTGCGTATATGTAAATTCTATTATTTATTAAATATTTCAAAAACTATTGCGGTTCAAACGATAAAAATGGAGTTTATTCCGGTTAATACGATTTACTAAGGAATGGCTATTTTGAAATTTGGAAATTCCATGGTGAAGGGGGGTGAAATGGTAGGCCTGTAACATTCTTTTTCAAATATCTCAAAAACTATTGCGGCTCAAACGATGAATATGGAGTTCTTTTCAGTTCAAACGATTTGCTAACAAATGGCTATTTTGAAGTTTTGAATTTACATTGGCTGGTGAAATGGTCGGTCTCTGTGCGTATATGTAAATTCTATTATTTATTAAATATTTAAAAAAACTATTGCGGTTCAATCGATAAAAATGCAGTTCATTCCTGTTCATACGATTTACTAACGAATGGCTATTTCTGAATTTTGAATTTCCATCATGAGGGGAGGGGAGGTGAAATGGTAGGCCTGTAACATTCTTTTTTAAATATCTCAAAAACTATTGCGGTTCAAACAATGAAAATGAAGTTATTTTCAGTTAATACGATTTACTAACGAATGGCTATTTTGAAATTTTCAATTTTCATGGTGGGGGCTCGTGAAATGGTCGGTCTCTGTGCGTATATGTAAATTCTATTATTTATTAAATATTTCAAAAACTATTGCGGTTCAAACGATAAAAATGGAGTTTATTCCGGTTAATACGATTTACTAAGGAATGGCTATTTTGAAATTTGGAAATTCCATGGTGAAGGAGGGGGGTGAAATGGTAGGCCTGTAACATTCTTTTTCAAATATCTCAAAAACTATTGCGGCTCAAACGATGAATATGGAGTTCTTTTCGGTTCAAACGATTTGCTAACGAATGGCTATTTTGAAGTTTTGAATTTCTATGGGGGGGTGAAATGGTCAGTTTCTCCGTATATACGCAAATTCTCAATATTATTTTTTAAATATCTCAAAAACTATTGCGGTTCAAATGATAAAAATGGAGTTCATATTGGTTCATACGATTTACTAATGAATGGCTATATTGAAATTTACAATTTCCATGGTGAGGGGGGGGGGTTGAAGGTGAAATGGTAGGCCTGTAACATTCTTTTTAAAATATCTCAAAAACTACTGCGGTTCGAACTATGAAAATGAAGTAATTTTCAGTTAATACGGTTTACTAACGAATGGCTATTTTGAAATTTTCAATTTCCATGGTGGGGGCTGGTGAAATGGTCGGTCTCTGTGCGTATATGTAAATTCTATTATTTATTTAGTATTTCAAAAACTATTACGGTTCAAATGATAAAAATGGAGTTCATTCCTGTTCATACGATTTACTAACGAATGGCTATTTCGGAATTTTGAATTTCCATGATGGGGGGGTGAAATGGTAGGCCGGTAACATATTTTTAAGTATCTCAAAAACCATGGCGGTTCAAACGGTAAAAATGAAGTTCTCCTCGGATCATGTGATTTACTAACAAATGGCTATTTTGAAATTTTGAATTTCCAGCGGGGAGGGGGCTGGTGAAATGGTCGGTCTCTCTGTATATATGCAAATTCTAGATATTATTTTTTAAATATCTCAAAAACTATTGCGGTTCAAACGATAAAAATGGAGTTCATTCCGGTTCATTCGATTTACTAATGAATGGCTATTTTGAAATTTCCATGGTGAAGGAGGGGTGAAATGGTAGGCCTGTAACATTCTTTTTTAAATATTGCTATTTTGAAATTTTGAATTTCCAACGGGGGGGGGGGGGGCTGGTGAAATGGTCGGTCTCTGTGCGTATATGTAAATTCTATTATTTATTAAATATTTCAAAAACTATTGCGGTTCAAACGATAAAGATGGAGTTCATTCCGGTTCATACGATTTACTAATGAATGGCTATTTTGAAATTTGGTATTTCTATGGTGAAGGAGGAGGTGAAATGGTAGGCTTGTAACATTCTTTTTTAAATATCTCAAAAACTATTGCGGTTCAAACTATGAATATGGAGTTCTTTTCGGTTTGAAACGATTTGCTATGCTAAAGAATTGCTATTTTGAAATTTTTAATTTCCATGGGGGGGGGGATGGTGAAATGGTAGGTCTGTGCGTATATGTAAATTGTATTATTTATTAAATATTTCAAAAACTATTACGGTTCAGACGATAAAAATGGAGTTCATTCCTGTTCATACGATTTACTAACGAATGGCTATTTTGAAATTTTGAATTTCCATGCGGGGGGGGGGGGGGGTGAAATGGTCAGTTTCTCTGTATATATGCAAATTCTCAATATTTATTTTTTAAATATCTCAAAAACTATTGCGGTTCAAACGATAAAAATGGAGTTCATTCCGGTTCATGCGATTTACTAAGGAATGGCTATTTTGAAATTTGGAATTTCCATGGTGAAGGAGGGGAGGGGGTGAAATGGTAGGCCTGTAACATTCTTTTTTAAATATCTCAAAAACTATTGCAGTTCAAACGATGAATATAGAGTTCTTTTCGGTTCAAACGATTTGCTAAAGAATGGCCATATTAAAATTTTGAATTTCCATGGTGGGGGCTGGTGAAATGGTCGGTCTGTGCGTATATGTAAATTCTATTATTTATTACATATTTGAAAAACTATTGCGGTTCAAATGATAAAAATGGAGTTCATTCCTGTTCATACGATTTACTAACGAATGGCTATTTCGGAATTTTGAATTTCCATGATTTGGGGGAAGTAGGGAAATGGTAGGCCGGTAACATATTTTTTTAAATATCTCAAAAACCATTGCGGTTCAAACGGTGAAAATGGAGTTCTCCTCGGATCATGTGATTTACTAACGAATGGCTATTTTGAAATTTTGAATTTCCAGGGGGTGGGGGATGGTGAAATGGTCGGTCTCTCTGTATATATGCAAATTCTCAATGCTATTTTTTAAATATCTGAAAAACTATTGCGGTTCAAACGATAAAAATGGAGTTCATTCCTGTTCATATGATTTACTAATGAATGGCTATTTTGAAATTTCCATGGTGAAGGAGGGGGTGAAATGGTAGGCCTGTAACATTCTTTTTTAAATATCTCAAAAACTATTGCGGTTCAAACGATGAATATGGAGTTCTTTTCGGTTCAAACGATTTGCTAAAGAATGGCAATTTTGAAATTTTGAATTTCCAATGGGGGGGGGTGAAATGGTCGGTCTCTGTGCGTATATGTAAATTGTATTATTTATTAAATATTTCAAAAACTATTACGGTTCAAACGATAAAAATGGAGTTCATTCCTGTTCATACGATTTACTAACGAATGGCTATTTCGGAATTTTGAATTTCCATGATGAGGGGGGTGAAATGGTAGGCACGTAACATTTATGCAGAATACGTTGAAATAGAAAAAAATAATGCATTAGCCTTTTTGGATGTACACGTTATCAAATCCACAGATAAGTTACTATACAGGGTTTATCGGAAAAGTTCATTTGTTCCGGTCCTAATCCCGTACAATTCAGCACATCCTTATCCTCAAAAATGCAATAGTATAAAAACCTTAATCAAAAGAGCATATACGCATTCTGAAAATAGTCAGTTCATCAATGAAGAAATCAAATTCATAAAAAAAATTGCAGGCAGCTTTGGTTATCCTAACCATTTAATAAAAAAATGGAACACAGAAGTAATAAGATAATGCTGTAGTAAATAAAAAAGAAGTCAAATATTTAAATGGTTTTCCTTACATAAAAGGTACTACCAATGAAATTAATAATATTTGTAAAAAGCATAACATTCAAATTGGAGGAAAAGTAAATACCATCAAAAATATAGTAATAAAAAATAATGAAAAAATAAAAATGTTAGAAAAAGCAGGTATTTACTCAATTCCTATTACTGAAAATCCTCCAATGGCTTATATAGGAAGTACCAAAAATAAGCTTAAACACAGATTAAAACAACACGTAAAAAACTGGCAGAAAAAAGAAGAAAAAACAGCACTTATCCAATACTGTCTGGATAACCAAAAATATCCTAAATTCGAAAATATAAAAATCATTAAAAGCTGTAAATCCGAAAAACACCTCAGAATAGCAGAGTCGGTAATGATTGAAAAAAATAGGACAAAAGTTTGCAACCATAATGACCCTAATAATTTGAGAAACAGCTGGAGAAATTTAATTAAAATTGAGCAAAAAAATGAAAAAGTTCGAAAAATGAGATCACTGACCAACAAGAGATGGCGCCACAACGCCCAAGAAGAAGCGATAGCCGATGACAGAAGCAGCCCGCGAGAACCACTGAAATGCCCAGCTGACACGGTTCGTGCTAGTCGGAGCAAAACGTCCCTCGAAGACGGTAAAGGAGTATTACCGAAAGTACTTGGGTATGAATAAATATTGAAGTAAATGAGGATGCAGCAAAGGAAAAAAACTCATTTGGTGATGAGGCAAAATAAATTCCAACGGAAAAAAAAAAAAAAAAAAAGAAGCGGACCCGTGGCCAACAACCCCCGTGCCGCATCCACATAACGGAAATATGAATTGAAAGCCAAGCCCCACGTGCGGTAAGTGTTCATCGAACTTTACCAACTAAAAGTGAAGTTCAAAAATGCAAATGCATTAATGCACGTTAAATAATATAACCTCCAATATCCGAAGTAAATTGAAAGATAAAAATGGAGTTCATTCCGGTTCATACGATTTACTAAGGAATGGCTATTTTGAATTTCCATGGGGGGGGGCTGGTGAAATGGTCGGCCTCCTATAGTTATATGTAAATTCTCAATATTATTTGTTAAATATCTCAAAAACTATTGCGGTTCAAACGATGAAAATGGAGTTCATTCCGGTTCATACGATTTATTAACGAATGGCTATGCTGAAATTTGAAATTTCTATTTTTGGGGGTACCATTTCACCTGCCCCCCCCCCACTTTGTTTTTTAAATAACTCAAAAACTATTGCGGTTCAAACGAAAAAAATTGAGTTCATTCCGTTTCATACGTGGTACAAACGAATGGCGCGAAAAAAATATAAAAATTCCGTGGTAGGGGAGCAATCGTTTCACCAGCCCCCCCCCCACTTTGTTTTTTAAATATCTCCAAAACTTTTGCGGTTCAAACGAAAAAAACAGAGTTCATTCCGGTTCATACGTGGTACAAACGAACAGTGTCTGAAAAATTAAAAAATTCTGTTGGTAGGGGGTCTGGTGAAATGATACTTAAAAATACTGAACAGAAGTAACATCTCGAGAAAAAAGAAATTATGATTACGGAAAAAATCTGAACTCCGTCGGCTTTCCGTTTTCGAAAGTTTTGTAAAGATGGAATTACGTCCTATTGCGACCCCACCCCTGCAAATTCTGTTTACTTGTGCATCGATCTCTTGAGTGCCTAACATAACAAAAAAGACGGAATTTCTCGAAATCGCGGAAGAACCTCAAGACTAGGAGGCAATTTTCGCGGCGTCTAACTTCCGTTTCCACAAATTCTTGCGACAGTTTCAAGCTGAAATGCGAACATATATGCCATAAAATGATATTTAACAAGAACACTAGACACAAACGCATAATCGGGAGAGAAAAATTACGATTAGGGAAAATGCTTTTTACTCCATTTAACTAGTTTTCGAAAGCTTTGAAACAAAATACCGTCCCCGGACGGAAAATGGTCCCCCCCCCAAAAAAATATTTTTGTTTTTAAACAAAATGAAAATTCGTAGAATCCGTAGTTTCGAGCGTGAGTTCCATAGTCAGACAACAAAATCCGTAGAAACTAGACATTTCGTAATAACTGCCATGTACGACAGTCGTATAATCCGCACCTATCATGTTAATCGTGAATAGTAATTTCCGACAGAAAACTGCGATTCACAGGACTGCCTCAGAAATCCAAAGATGTAAGAAAGAAATGATCGTCTTATTGAAAAAGTAACTGTCATTTTGAAGTACTTCTGTGCTACTTTTAAGTAAATAAAGAACTAAAATCGCTAGCTGTTGCAGCATTACCGTAGTTCATTAGTTACACTAAAAAAATCCGTTGAAATTGCGGACAGTCAGCATCGTCTTATTTGTGGATACGTTTTAACTGAATACCGAAAGTAAAAAAAAATTAACTAACACAATTAGCGCACCAAAACTAGGCAATTCGATTCGCAGAAAGGTTACATGCTACGTACGGAATAGCTTTGCGGGATTCCCGAGAGTAGCGGATTCTCACACCTCGTATGCTTCCGCACGCGCGAATAGTAACGCCTTCCTTGCGTCATATTTTCTGTCAAAATGCTTCTAAAGTACAAATATATATATATATATATATATATTCTATAAAGAAGATACCTAAGCAAAAAAATACATATATAATTTTGACTCACACCTAATACAACATAGAAAAGGTTATGTATCTACCTGTGTGAGTAAAAGGAGAAAAGATAAAAAATAAAATAAAACAACTGAATGTAGAAGGTGTCGAGAATACTGAGCCTTGGCTTTATCAAGGACCAGCAAAAACTCTGCATTTTCTCACTTCCACAAAGACCTAGTTGGAAATGGGTTTCTGCAAGGCCATAGATGCAAGTAACATTCCCACCTAACAATTTCGCTTGCATCCATTAACCTTCATGGCCCGACCCATGCTCTTCATACGAACAGATGAAGAGCATGGGTCGGGCCATGAATGTTAGGTGGGAATGTTACTTGCATCTATGGCCTTGCAGAAACCCATTTCCAACTAGGTCTTTGTGGAAGTGAGAAAATGCAGAGTTTTTGCTGGTCCTTGATAAAGCCAAGGCTCAGTATTCTCGACACCTTCTACATTCAGTTGTTTTATTTTATTTTTTTATCTTTTCTCCTTTTACTCACACAGGTAGATACATAACCTTTTCTATGTTGTATTAGGTGTGAGTCAAAATTATATATGTATTTTTTTGCTTAGGTATCTTCTTTATAGAATGTGTATTCTGAATTTTCAAAACTGCTGCGTTGCGCGTTTTGATTTTCAGGTTATTTTGCACCCTTCGTTTTAAATTCTAAAATTGTTTCCTTAGTCTTCAGTTTTGCTCTTAAGTATATATATATATATATATATATATATATATATTCATACAATCTCTTCGCGGTCTTTTATTTCGCTGTTACGTTACATTTTTTCTGTTACCACATTTTCGATACTTTCCCAATAACACCACCTCCCCTGACAATTACCTTGCGGACTTTTTTAAACTCTGCACGTTTTTTTTTTTTCCTTTAGCGGTATCCGCATACCTAAATTTATAACTTTTTAATAGATAATACATGGATTATACAACAGAAATTACAGTATTTACTGCAAATTACGAAATTTCAAGTAAGACGAAAATTAGGCGCCACGGCCCGAATTTTAGGCGCCTGGGCGACCTGGCGCCCGGGATTTGTCGAGCCCTGTACCTATGGTAGGGTAGTTTATGTAAAAATGCAATTGAGCTCTGATACTTGTCTCCATTTCTTTAGAGATCCCCACAGATATGCTATTTTTCAATCTTTTTGTAAAATTTAAGTGTAAATATCTCTGGTGGGGAACCCAATAAAAATTTAAATTTTGCACACAGTAAAGTTACTATATAGTAGTAAACTCCTGTAAAAAGTTTGAGTTAAATATTCCACTGGGAATAGGTACAAAACAAAACTTTAAAAACATACAAAAAAAAAAAAAATAACGCACCTGATCATAGTATAACATATTTAATGTATTTTTAAAGATAAATTATTTGCTAAAAAAAACAGAAAGCTATAACTGGTGAGGATAGAACTGTGTAGCATTAAGGATTTGTGGGTGTGGGCATGACCTTCGATATAGGAGGCCTTCATGCCAATGCCCCCAAAAGGCTCTGACATCATACCCATGGATCGGGTATAGCTCATTTCACCTGAAGATCATTTTGCCAAAAGGTTCACTTCACCGAAGGGTCATTTCATCCAAAAGTTCATTTCACCGAAAGGTCGCTTCTCCTAAAAGTTCATTTCACTGAAAGATCACTTCACCAAAACGTAACATCCCCATTGTAGTCTGATGATACTGAATTCCTGTTGGCGTAAACGAGAAGTATCATTGGGGACATTGCTCTTAGCCATGGGTACACCCAGAGTTGTATCTCCCGTATAATTGCTCATGTATCGAGGTTGAGATTTACTACCCTTGCACGCCCGTCTTGTGAAATCAGATTTGTGGGTTCGCTGGATTACCTACCTAGTGTTTGCTCTGGTTTGAGTAGTCTGTGCCGAGGTTGTCATTTGGCCTTCGGTCTAAAGACTAGGTCGTTATTTTCTTTTATTCGTAAAGATCGGGACCTTCTTCACAAATTTTCCAGACATGGGGTTTATTGTGTTCCACTTAGGTCGGTTGTTCCTGATGTACCTGATAGTAGATACATAGGTTCGACTTTTAGAAATTTTAGTATCAGGTTGGCTGAACATCAGTATAACGTCAAGCGTAAATCTACTGATAATTCTTTCTCACGCCTGGTCAGTGCTGGTACCTACATTCCTGACTGGAATGCTTCGCATCTGTTGACTTACGGTCCAAAGGACAAAGTTCCTTTATTGTATATGGAAAGCATGTTTATTCACCAGTTCGGTGATAAATGTTGCAATGATGATATGCTGTACCATATTCCTCGGGCCTGGAAGAACTTGTTAAATGGACTACCATTACCTTTATAATTACTATTCTGTTTTTTTTTTTTTCAGAGGGCGTTACGAATGTATTTCAGTGATGTATGTCATTACTGTACTGTCAGGTGGCACTTTATAGTTCCTTCAATACCATCATATTAAAACTATTTAAGAAGTCTGGTTCCATATGCTATGTGTCACCCGATGATGCGGTAGCTGCTACTGCAAAAGATCTTGTGTTTTAATCTATTGTATATAGCTTTTAACCTCATGTAAATAGATATTGTTCAGTATAGCACTTGAGGATATTTTTTACATGAAATTGGATCGTGCAATGACTTAGGTCTATGTTTTTATACGTTACGCACAGCACGAAATGACATAGTGTGTGTTGGGGTGGAGCAGTTTCTTGGACATTTTAACAGCATTCTCTCTCTCTAGTCTATATATACAGGGCCGGCCCGTGATATTGTTCGTGTGGGCATGATGGAGGTCTGGCTGTCTTTAGATGAATTTAAGATATTTTGTTACACAGATTACCCCCCCCCTACACACATTTCTTGAGGCACGCAGTCCACATAGTGATAGAAATATTTAAGAATTATCTTCCAAAAATTCAATGAAAACCTGCACAAATTGCCAGTTTGTAATTGGAGGAAGAATCTTGTAAGAATACACATCAGGAAAAAATACTTCCTATGGGAATACTTCCAAAAACTTTCAGAACAGGCAACTGAAAAATGAAATATTGAAAACCGACTGTGGAATGTATAAATGAAATGATTCCTTCATACAGCGGGAGGGGGCAAACTAACTTACATGGAAAATTTCCTAATACTATACTGATTTTACACTTCAAAGTTCCCAGGAAATTTCTTCTTTTTTTTTCTTTCGATTAAAACATTAAGTTGGAGTCTCTTGATTAATGCGAGGCTCAAGACCAACCCATTAAAATACACTGGCGGAAAGTGAAAAAAAAACACCAAGAAGGAATTGGCGGACAATCATGAAATTTACATATGTTAATGGGGTCGAGCTTACGTAGGTGTGATGTTAATTTTGGGACCAACCGGCGAGCACTTACGCCACAGCACGGCATAATATGCAAATTAACGTCTGTGGTATTTAAGGAGTATGGCGAAGTGAATGTAATCAGTCGTTGGCGTACGGACACGTGCGAAGACCCTGAAGAAGCTGCAATGCCTGGACATGGAAGACATGTACGATTTCAACAGTTATCGGACTTTGAGCGAGGTCGTCTAGTCGGATTCCGCAAGGTCGTCTAGTCGGATTCCGCGAGGCTGGGAGGTCGTATCGTCGTATTGCGGAGCGAATTGGATGGGAAGTATCGGTGGTGGTACGATGGTGGCGTAGATGGTCCGAGGAACATTTCCACACGAGAAGACGTGAAACCAGGAGTCACAGACGGACTGATGAGCGGACCGATCGACGCATAAGAAGAGCAGCGTTGTCAAGCAGAACATCCACGGCGACGCAAATCCGAGCTGCCGTTGCACCTGAGGTGACTGTGCGAACCATCCGCAACCGTGTACTTGATGCAGGACTACGTGCATGTGTGCCTCTGGCATGTGTACCTCTGACTCCAGCCCACCATCAGGAACAGCTGCAGTGGTGTCGCCAACGTCTGCAATGGAGAACGCAATGGCGATCTGTCATGTTCAGCGATGAAAGCAGATTCTGCTTGGGAGCCTCTGATGGCCGTATGCACGCTTGCAGATGCACAGGGGAGCTTCTCCACCCTTCTTGCAACCGCCAACGACACACGGGGCCTACACCAGGTCTCTTGGTGTGGGGAGTGATCAGCTATCACTCCCATACACAACTAGTGTTTTTACCGGGTACGTTAAACAGCACCTCTTACATCAACAACGTCATTCAGCCCGTTGTTGTGCCATTTGTAAGGTCGGTCCATCGTGGTGTTTTCCAGCAAGATAACACACGCCCACACACGGCACGTGCAACGCAACATGCACTTCAGGGTGTGAAACAACTTCCATGGGGCCTGCACGTTCGCCAGATTTGTCCCCCATTGAGCACGTGTGGGATTTTATGGGACAACGACATATCCGGTCTCCACGGCCCGCCACGACCATCCCGGATTTTTTTTTTTTTTTTTTTTTGGTTGGAGGTTTAACGACCACCGTGAGCAACCCAATGGGCTATAAGCAGTCGCCCGTCCCTAATTTAGGGTCACTGGTTCCAGGGAAGGGAGACAGCCAGTGCCGTAAGACAAACACAACATCCATGCCTCACCGGGATTCGAACCCGGACCCCGTTCGGACGAATGATCAGAGGCCATCGCTTAGACCACTGCGCCACCGGGGCGGCCATCCCGGGTTTATGCGTCCAGGTTGAGGATGCTTGGAACTCAATACCCCAAACTTACATCCAACATCTGTACGACAGACTCCATGCCAGAATTGCACAGTGTGACGCAGTTCATGGCGGTTCAACCTCGTACTAACCATGTTACATAGAAATGTTATTTTTCAGTTTACTAGCAAATACAGCTGTATTTTGCCATAATGTTTTGATCAAGTTATCCTCTGCATTCCGTTATTATGCTGTGTAAATTTCGTTGGTATCAGACGTCTCCTTCTTGGTGTTCTTTTTTCACTTTCCGCCAGTGCAGTACTGTATGTACAAAGGTATCTAAAGAAAAACAGGGATTGAGGAGTTACCTGAATTTTGTAATGTACGCAGACATTTTTATTTAGTTTCTCTTTTTATTATATTAGCAATCTGGATTTCATTAGCAATTAAGTTTAAACAGTTACTTCAAAATACTTCGAAAATGGGTGGAGAAGGTATTTCCTTCCCCACTGAAATCCCAATTTGTTTTTTCCCTCTAAATGAATAGAGTATTTTTCCTGTACTCAGTCTCTTCACCTCATACGGGTAAAATGAGAATTGCTAAATCACATGTTGTACTAACCAAACATGCCGATTTCCTACTCGGTCCTAGGAAGACAAATATACCCATTGGAGCAGTCATACCGTCCTCCCTTTTATGGTGTAATTAGTTTAAATTGCGGATGCGGTCACTTTGAAAATGATACTGTGCTATAGTGGGCAACGGGGAAAGCGCCTAGGGTTGTTTCCGTCCTGCCCCTCGCCTCCTGCTTTGCAAAACAATTGGTCAAGAAGCTAGTGACAATCTTATTTTGCATTTGCAGACATTTTCATGACTGTAGCCTCAAGGCGAGTTATGTTGTCTCAGGTCCACGAAGAGACAAAGATACAGACTTCAAAAATAGAAATGCTAAACATACTGGCTTAGAAGAACCGCAGAGAATGAGAACTGCTATAAAATATTGCAATTAGGAATTCGCTTTTATGTATTAATACAGATAAACAAGCACGATTAATTCACAAAGAAAAAAGGGCAAATAATATGTATTTTATGAAATAGTAAATTTCAGATCATTATTATATAAACATAATACATACACTGAAGAGCAATTGAATTAGATACAGTTGGCGTTATGCAAATGTGGTGCTGTGTGCGGCCCTATAAACGGAAACGACATGACATATGCAGCGATCCAATAATATAAGGAGTGATGTTATGGGAATCAGTAAGAGTCGGACGCAGTATGGGTAAGACGAAGGTTCTAAGCGCATTTGATCGTGGGCAAATTGTTGGGGCCCGACGAATGGGACACTCCATCTCAGAAGTCGTGCAAGCACTGGGATTTTCACGAGCCGTGTCACGGGTGCACCATGAGTACATTGAATCCGGTAAAACCATCCCTGCAAGGGCCAACTGCCGTGGACAACAGCGTGTGGATGAGCGGGGTCATAGTCGGCTAGCTCGCATTGTAATAGCGGATAGACTGGCCACAGTGCAAGAAATTACTCTGCAATTTAACGCTGGTGCACAAAAACGTGTAAGCAGCCACAACATCCAGAACCATCTCCTTGCTATGGGGTACCGCTGCTGACCGCACATCACAGGGTGCAAAGATTAGCATGGGCGCGGGAACATCACCACTGGACCCTAGACGTGGTAAAATATTGCCTGGACTGACTAGTCAAGATTCACGTTGGTACATGCGGATGGCAGGATACGAGTACGGCGCAAACCACACGAAGCGATGGATCCTTCTTGTCAGCAGGGTACTCTTCAAGCTGGTAGGGGTGGCATTCTTGTCTGGGGACTGTTTACGTGGACTGAAATGGGACCCCTGGTACATGTGACATCATCCCTCACAGGTCAAAGTTACCGGGATATCCTGGACAACCATTTGCTCCCGTTTGTGTGTCTTTAACATCCCACTGGAGACCTCATCTTACAACAAGACAATGCACCATGCCATCGCTCCCAAATTATATCTGAATGGTTGGATGAACACTCCACCGACGTGACCTCGCTTCCTTGGCCAGCTAGGTCACTTGACCTCAATCCCATCGGGCAAATCTGGGATGCCATCGAGAGAGGTGTTCGAGGAACTGACTCCCTCCATCAAATCTACGTGAACTGTGGAAGCTTGTTCAGGGGTAGTGGATCCGTATGGCTTCCCAACACTTCCGGGGTCTTGTCGAGTCCACGCCGAGACGAATCGCCGCCGTCATCAGGGGGAAAGGTGGTGCTACACGTTACTATACAGGTATCTCTAATTCATTTGCTCTTCAGTGTATATTTATATGAAAAAGCTAAAGCAAAATAAGGGCAGTCTACTGGCCAGCCGCCCTCTATATGACTGCCGCCCATGCGTAGGGTCAGCGCTGTGTGTGTGTGTGTATGTGTATATAGTATCTAGGGGGGAAAAAGCCTGAGACTGTTGATAAACTCGGAAAAAAAAAAGTCCAGGAAAATGGTCCGAGATGGGCGTTTTGATTGTCATCATGGGTATGCGAACAAGTCGATTTGACATTCTGTTTGAATGTTGGGTTGGGGAGACATACTTTCATTATTTACCTAGTGTTGTGGGCTTGCCGGAAAACCACCACACAGGAAAATTGCCACATGTTTTTCATTAAGCGGCAGGGCACAAATTGCTGTTCCTCCGAGGAACACTTTGAATGTGTGGCAGTTTTCCAAGTTTCCTAACTATGTGTGGCAGTTTTCCAAGGCGCCTAACGATGGGAAAGAGCTCCTTTGTGTGAATTTTCACACCAGTTCATATCGGGTTTAGGAGAACTGGCCACCCGGAGAAGTGGCCACAAACATTTTGAGGGACCCGCGACCGTATAAAAATTACGTTTTTGACCGCTTCGTAGTCACTTCCCCACAGGTTGTTTATCTTAGTCACAAAGTTTCTGTAATTTCGTATTTTCTTAATTGCAATATTTAACATAATTCTTTATAAAAAAAAGGCTTATATGCTACAACTCAACAAAAGAATTTCAGAGTTTATAAAGTACAGATCCACAGATTCTCTGTAGGCATGTGCAAAAACAGGAAACCTGCAGGGGATGGGGGACTTATTACCAAAAATATTAAGTATAAAGAATTTCTGGTCTTATCGGGAGATTTTCAGCGTTTACAAACACAACTCAACAAATTCTGGTACTTACGTATTAACGCCACCGCAGCAGAAGTTGTGCTAATGCGCCAATAAAGAGCAATCTTGTTCGCACGCGCAGGCAAAGTAGTCAATCGGATTTCGGTGGAAAATGGGCCGATATAGAGTTCAACATAGATTCCAAACAGTCTCTATTTTCTTTCACCTGACGCTGTCGCCATATGAACGTATTAACGCCACCGCAGCTACAGATTTGGCGGTTTAAGGGCCGTCTACACCTAAAATTTTTGCGACAAATCATAAAATAAAACACTTTATTTAAAAACAAAGAAGTCAATCGGATTTCGGTGGAAAATGGGCCGATATAGAGTTCAACATAGACTCAAAACAGTCTCTATTTTCTTTCACCTGATGCTGTCGCCATATGAACGTATTAACGCCACCGCAGCTACAGATTTGGCAGTTTAAGTGCCGCCAATCTACACCTAAAATTTTTGCGACAAATCATAAAATAAAACACTTTATTTAAAAACAAAGTAGTCAATCGGATTTCGGTGGACATAAAGGCAACAAAGAATCCAAAATATAAATGCCTGCGCGTGCGAACAACAAGATTGCTCTTTATTGGCGCATTAGCACAACTTCTGCTGCGGTGGCGTTAATATGTAAGTACCCAAATTCTTTGCAGGCATGTGCTAACACGAGAAAGCTTGGGGGGGGGGGGCTTACTGCTGAAAAAATAAAATATGAAGAATTTCTGGTCCAATCGGGACATTTTCAGCGTTTACGAACTACAACTGAACAAAACTTCTGCCGGCATCTGCTACCGTAGGAAACCTGTCTTTGGGAGGGCGGGTCTTAACGCCAAAAATGTAGAATTTAATGAATTTGTAGAGCTGTAGTTTGTAAACGCAGAAAATCTTCCAATCAAACCAGAAATTCTCTATATTTTATATTTTTGGCATTATATTTTTGGCTGGGAGGACTGGAAGAACTCTGGTACCTTTTCGTGCCCCCCCCCTACCACCACCAGGTTTTATTACATCAATGCAGATGAAAATGAAAATACGCCGCTGGTCATTCCGGTCCTCACAATGAGACTCAGCTTTCAATAGGAAAGATCGGGGAGTAATACACGTTTCTTGGAACCAATGGGGGTAGACAATTAGTCTCAATTACCCAGGGACCAAGTTGAGTACAGTTGCAGAAGTACTGTATCCATCAGCAGGGAAAATGTCCAGTGCAAAAGTCTGGGAAAATTTTTACCCCTACTCTCCTCACTGAAAAAGCAAATAGTAATTTTTTTATTGGTGGTGGAGCCTACTGGG
Organism: Macrothele yani; assembly: GCA_039090855.1. Lineage (NCBI taxonomy): Eukaryota > Metazoa > Arthropoda > Arachnida > Araneae > Macrothelidae > Macrothele > Macrothele yani. The sequence continues at coordinate 73,591,352 of CM077001.1, forward strand.
ATGAGTGTCTGTCGACTAAAGAAAGTTTGAACACTGATTCATCTCTTGTCACATTTATTTTAACTCCAAAATGAAGTTTCAGGGATAGAAAGGGAAATTGTCCTCTTGTTTTGGATTTAAATTAGAAGACAGTGGGGATGTTACTGATCACAGACATGTTTGTTTAAAATGTAAGAAAAAATTTAAGTACGGTGAAAGTGTAACTAGCTTATGTTATCATTTACAATTGCAACATCCACTCTTAAAAATTGTATCAAATACGCCACAGGAGCAGCCTAGTTCAAATGCCATCGCTACGAAGCAAATGTGCATAAATTCCCTTCCTTGAAAAGCCTGTTTCTGCATTAAAAGAAGAGGAATTAACAAATAAATTACTGTTGTGGATTACATTTAGTTCGAGACCTGTCAGTATTGTTCGGAATTCCAAGTGTTACAATTTACCTGCCAGAAGTACCATCATGAACAAAATTGTCTAAATTTATGACATTCAGAAGTCAAAAGTATTTAATGAATTAAAAAGAAATTTCTATGTTGAGTTTAACTGGAGATTTTTGGACCTCGCTTGCCAACGACAGCTACTTAGCAATAACAATACACTGGATTGACAATGAGTGGCATTATTCTGCTGCAACTCTTCAAGTAAAACAGGTGATTGAGAAGCATACTGCATATCAGTGTACAACTGAATTTAAAGAGCCTTTCAAAAAATGGGAACTAACGGACAAGCTTGTTGCCATCTGCATTGATAATGCCAGAAATATTGTACTAGGTATTAACAGATCAAAGTTTGACAGTGTAAGATGCTCGGTACATACTTTACAGTTAAATATAAATAAAGCTCCTACAGTCGCATTGACGGAAAAGGCTAAAGGCCAAAAATTATAGGACATTTTAAACACAGCTCACATTTAGAGGCTACACTTTCGTCTAAGCAAAAAAAAAAAAAACTGTTTTCCTGACACTAAGCTGCAACAGGACATAGTGACACGCTGGAATAGTATCTACATCATGGTACAAAATCTTGTGAAAGCTAAAAACACAGTAGACAACATTCCAGTAGCCAATGCATAGAATACCCCTGCTCTGATACCAGTTGAGTGGGAAGTGCTCGAGAAGCTAATCAGCGTATCGAAACCTTGTTTGGAAATCACTGAAATACTTGGTCACAAGTACGTAACTGCCAGTGTTGCAATTCCAGCTTTTACACACCTCAAAAGCGCAATGAGATTGTCCGATACTGACCCAGCATATATTTGCAGATTTATTTATATTTTGTTGCTCTGCTGGGTGGCTATTGCAGCCCTCCATGGACTTCATGTACCCCAACAATGACTGGACTTTTCAGGCGGACGATGCACCATGTCATTGGGCCCAAGTTGTCCAAAACTGGTTGAAGAAGAGTTCTGGACAGTTCCGACAGATGGTGTGGCCACCATGTTTGCCCGACATGAACCCAATAGAGCGCTTAAGGGATATGGTGGAAAAGTCCATTCGCATCCAAGATACTGCACCTACAAATACCTAAGAACTGTGGGTGGCTATTTAGACGGCTTGGCTCAACATCTCTCCAGAAGTCATAATCTACTTGTTGAGATTACTCACCTTTTTAGAAGGTGAGTTTCAAAAGGTAGATTTGTTTGTAACGGTGATGAGACGATGCAGCACGAGAACTAGAACATTTGCTGCCTTGGAGGGAAGTGCTGGAGGATTATCTGTTGCGTCCACTCCTTGATAATGGCCTGGGCAGAGGCTGAAAGTGCTAGGATAGTGCGGTTGTTGCTATGTGGGGAGAGGTCCGAAATTATTGAGGATAATGCGTGCGTCAGGTTTGGTTTGTTTCGATTAATTACCAGTGTGCAGTTATAATTATGGGTTACAGTTTTCACTTTGAAGTTTTAGGAATGTGCAATATAGGTTTTTTTTATCGAAGTTTTAATTAGATATTGGTGTTTTAGGGAGTTAAATTAGTGTAATTGTAGTTAGGTAGTTATTTTGAATAGACATTTAGTTATCGAGGAGGGGGCCGAAGTTTGTGCGTGTTGAAAAAAATGTGTTTGGGCCTTGAACCACGATGTGACTAATGAAAATTATGTGTTGGAAATGTGTGCAGGAAATGAAAACCTCCTAATAAGGTGAGTAATCTCAAAAGGTAGATTATGTCGAAATAGCACATTAACAATTAAGCAGCTAAATGACATTGACTTTTGCAATGCTATATGGACATATGTTTACATGCAAAGAGAGTAGTGATTACTAGAAGGAGAGAGGTGTCGTCTCAATATTTTAAAAATGCATTACAGAGCATATTTTCAAAGAAAAAAATTTCAGTGAATAAGAGATTTCAAAAAAAGTAAAATTAAATTAGAAAAATCTGAAGTGCAGGAGGAATTTCTTGTGGCATGTAGAGGTTTCGATATGGTACCTAAATATCTAAGGTTAAAAAATAAACCGATAAGTATGAAAAATAGTCAAATAATGCAAATTTGTCAAAATAAGAGGTTGAGTGCAGAAATTATTGGGAAAAGAAAAATAATATTTAACCTTCATAAGAAATGTTTAGACTTTCTAATACAAAGTACAGAGTACAAAAATTTTGCTGAAACATGGAAAAATATAATATTGGAAATTAATGAAATTGTGAGTACAGAGGGAAAAAATACAAGGCAGAATGTTACAAGGAAATTACATAATTTGTTTGATGAAAAACAAGTACCAGGACAGAGGAAGAATAATAGCTATGCTGTATTTTTGAATCAATCATCTGTGGATTCAAGTTATTCCCAACAAGCGGTTTTGCAACGAGGAAAAAAATATGCATTCCCACAGCACTTACCTAGAACTGAAGAATTGATCCCATGCATGGAAGATGTTATAAGAAATTTACCAAGTGCAAAAAAAGATGATGTAACGTTCAAATTAAATATAGAAATACACTGACGGAAAAAAGCCCAACACCAAGAAGGGGCTGTGTTAGATAAACAATAGTTGGTAGGCGGTGAGAGTACATCTGTAAGATGACGTCTATGCAAATTTCGCGCTCGGCGCATACTTGTGGCGCTAGTAGCGCCCCTCTGAACATGCAAAGCAGGTTTGCTGTAAATATGCGCTGTGACGTTCGTGAGCGTTAGTTATCTTTGAGATTCAATGTAGTGTGTTGATGTTAGTCAAGAATGCCTTTAAGAAGACAAAGAAGCCATTATCAACAGCTCACAGAGTTTGAACGCGTTCGTGAAATAGGGCTACGAGAAGGTGGATTTTTCTTTCCGCAATATTGCAGAACGACGTGGCAGGAATGTAGCCACTGTGCATGATTGTTGGCAGCGGTGGTCAAGGGAAGGTACTGCCTTAAGAAAACCGGGTTCCGGCCGGCTACGTGGCACTACTGAGAGGGAAGACTGCCGTGTACGGCGTATGGCCGTGGCGCATCGTACTGCATCTGCGGCAGCAATTTGAGCTGCAGTTGCCACCACAGTGACACAACAAACTGTTACAAATCGGTTACTTGAAGGACAGCTCCGAGCCAGACGCCCTGTAGTGTGCATTCCACTTACTCCAAACCACTGCCATTTGCGACGTCAGTGGTGTCAAGCTAGAGCTCATTGGAGGACAGAGTCGAGATCTGTTGTGTTTTCTGATGAAAGTCTGTTCTGCCTGGGTGCCAGTGATGGCCGTGTGTTGGTTAGAAGGAGGCCAGGTGAATGCCTGCAACCAACCTGTCTGCGGCCGAGACACACTGGACCTACACCTGGAGTTATGGTTGGGGAGCAATTTCCTATGACAGCAGGAGCACTCTCGTGGTTATCCCACGCACCCTGACGGCACAGTTGTACGTCGGTCTGGTGATTCAACCTGTTGTGCTGCCATTCATGAACAGCATTCCAGGGGTGTTTTCCAACAGGATAACGCTCGCCCGCATACTGCTGTTGTAACCCAACATGCTCTACAGTGCGTAGACATGTTGCTGTGGCCTGCTAGATCGCCAGATCTTTCTCCAATCGAGCACATATGGGACATCATTGGACGGCAACTCCAGTGTCACCCCCAACCAGCATTAACCGTCCCTGTATTGACCGACCAAGTGCAACAGGCATGGAACTCCATCCCACAAACTGACATCCAGCACCTGTATGACACAATGCATGAACGTTTGCGTGCTTGCATTCAACATTCTGGCGGTTACACCGGTTATTAATGTACCAGCATTTCACATTTAAAATGGCTCTTCTCACGCTTACATTAAGCTGTGATCTTGAAACCTTAATCGATTAAATATGTTACCTATACAAATGTATTGCCGCCATTTCATTCCTCTACAACTATTTTTTCGTGGTGTTGGGATTTTTTTCCCCCGTCAGTGTATATTAAAAGAATTTAATGAAAAACATTTTAAAAAATTCTATTTGTAGAAGCTTAAGTACAAAAAAACAAAAAAGAAAAAACAATTACTCGTGCTGAAAGATAATAACATTAAATTTTGTGAAGCTGATAAGTCAGGACAGATTGTTCTAATGAATACTGTAGATTATATTAATAAAATGTCTAAAGCAATAGAGAAATTAAACTGTACAATTATCAATAAAGACCCAACAGATAACCAGATAAAATATTTGGCAAGGATAAGAAATCATAGTACTTTGCCAGATGAAATAAAGAAGCCCCTCCCACCAATGGGAGCATGTACACCAAAAGCTTTTGCCAAGATTAAAACACATAGAAGATGATGCACCAATGAGGTTGACTGTATCAAAAGTGAACTCACCCTTGATTTCATTAGAAAAAAATATTTATAATTTTCTTGCACCAATATTTATTAAAAAGCAATACAGTTTAAGAAATACATATGATTTTATTCACTTAATTAAAAATATTAATCAAGATTTGCAGTTTTACAAAATGGCTAGTATGGATGCTAAAGCTTTGTATCCAAATACTCCTGTACCTCAAAGCAATAGACATAATTATTACTCAAGAACTAATACAACAAAAAATTCTAACAGGAATACAAGTACAAGAGTTAAAAATGTAATGTGATATATATATGAAAATAATGTTTTTGCATTTGCAGATATTATGTATAAGCAAAACACAGGAGGACCTATGGGATCACCTCTGTCTACATTATTTGCAGAAGTTATTATGACAGATATTGAAGCCAAAGTGATAAATAACCTGAATGAACCACCATTAATATACTGTCGGTATGTTGATATTTACATCATATCAAAATTGAATTCTACAGAACTAGAAGACATAGCTAAAATATTTAAAGAAAAGTATTCATCCATTGAAGTAACAGTTGAAGTTGAACAGCAGGATACCTTGGCTTATCTTGATGTACAGATTATAAAACAACCCAACACATTAGATTATACTGTTTATAGAAACCCGTCGTACATACCTGTGATCATACCATATGATTCTTATCCATATGCTCATAAATGTAACAGTATTAAGACTTTAATAAAAAAAAGAGCTTTTACGCACACATCAAATATGCAATACAAAAATGATTAATTGAAACATATTACAGATGCAGCAAAAAATTACGGATATCCCAGTAAAAAAAAATAAAAAACGGATTAATGAAGTACAGAACAATTGTATTAATTCTTCAAACATAAATAATAAACAGATTAAATATATTGGATTGTTTCCGTACATAAAAGGAATTTGGGCTGAAATTAATAAATTGTGTAATAAGTATAATTTACAATTGGGCAATAAAGTGCACACCATTAAAAATATTGTACACAATACGAAAGAAAACAAGAAGTGCTTAGATAGAGCTGGAGTTTACAAAATTCCTATAAGTAACAGTCTTGCAGTATCATATATAGGAAGCACTAAAAATAAACTAAAACATCATTTACAACAGCATCTACGGAATTGGCAGAAAAAAGCAAAAACTGCATTGGTCCAGTACTGTATCGAACAAAAACAATACCCAAAGTTTGATGAAATAAAAATTATTAAAAACTGTCGTACGGAAAGGACTAGCAGAGACAGTATTGATTGAAAAAAACAGGTACACAGGTTATGTAACGTTGAAGACAGATCCTAATAGCTTAAATGCGTATTTGGAAGGATTTGATCAGAATGGAAAGCCACAGAGAATGGGGGAATAAAAATGATGTAATATAAAAAAATGATAGATTATAAGAAGATTTCTTTCAAAAATCAACTACAACCGGCTATCGAACAGAAATTTGCAAGTACGAAAAGAAAAAGACTGTTGGGCCATCTAATAGATGGCGCCACTGCGCCTGAGCGATGAGGAACAGTGAAGAGATGATGCCGCGTGAGAACTAGAACATTCGCTGCGTTGGAGGGCGGTGACAGTGAGAACTAGAACATTCGCTGCGTTGGATCATCTTGGATCATCTGTTGCGTCCACTCCTTGATAATGGCCTGGGCAGAGGCTGAAAGTGCTAGGATAGTACGGCTGTTGCTATGTGGGGAGAGGTCTAAAATTATTGAGGATAATGGTTGTGTCAGGTTTGGTTTGTTTCAATTCATTACCGGTGTGCAGTTGTAAATAATTACGGGTTACAGTTTTAACTTTGAAGTTTTAAGGATGTGTAATATAGGTTTTTTTTAATGAAGTTTTAATTAGATATTGGTGTTTTAGGGAGTTGAATTAGTGTAATTGTAGTTAGTTATTTTGAATTGGCATTTCGTTATTGGGGGGGGGGCCGAAGAAGCGAAGTTTGTGCATGTTGGAAATGTGTGCAGGAAATGAAAACCACTTAAAAAGGTGAGTAGTCTCAAAAGGTAGATTATGTCTAAATAGCATGTTAATAATTAAGCAGCTAAATGACATTTTGACATTTGCAATGATATATGAATATCTCCAGAAGTCTTTCGGCCACTTGTGAAATTGATGCCATGTTGAGTTGCTGCACTTCACTGGGCTACAGGAGGTCCTACATGATACTAGGTACATATCCCATGACTTTTGGCACTTCATTGTATAGTCACACAGTTATGAAAGTAATTTTCCTTTAGTTTCATGGAATGTGCTGTTTTTCCTTGAGTGATTTTGTGAAGATGCCATCGGTCTTTATCAATTCTCCCCCACCCAAATAAATTTGTTTAGTTATGAATCGATATAATCGGCCGGCCAGGATAGATGAGCCATAGCGCATAATGTGAGCACAATGGGCAGTGACTTGATGGATATTCAAATAAGAATGATCATCGGCTACCACACCAAGGGTGGAAGCATCTCGGAAAGAACAGACTTCGTGGGCTGTTCACAAGATGCTGTAGTACGAGTGTTCCAAGAATGCACCGCTGGCACACAGAATATCTCCCGACATCAAAACTGTGGAGCCCCAAAGGATATCGACCTCAGAGGAGAACGTCGCCTTCATGCTCTGCTGCAGTCTGAACGGGCGCACGTGCCTCAGGCAACCTTCCAAGGCCTCATTCATTGCGTCCATGCCATGCCGTCGCGCCGCTGTCATTTTTTTTTTTTTAATTGGAGGTTTAACGACTACTGTGAGCAACTCAATGGGCTATAAGCAGTCGCCCATCCCTATTTCGGGCCACTGGTTCCAGGGAAGGGAGACAGCCAGTGCCGTAAGACGAACACAATATCCATGCCTCACCGGAATTCGAACCTGGATCCCTTTCGGACAAATGATCAGAAGCCATCGCTTAGACCACTGCGCCGCTGCTGTCATCCGAGCCAAGGGTAGTTATTCCCATCAATAGGTAGATGGTCATATTATTCTGATATGACCGTGTATATTTTAGGAATAATTGGAAACACTTCAAAATGGCGGAGATGTTTTTATCGCTTCCCAATATTTTGGGAGGTGTTTTCTCCACAGTACTTTTATTTGCACCTTGAATATTTTGGGCCACCCCTTAAAAAATACCCTGAGAGTTCCACTGCTTTCAGATAGATTTTATGTATGCTACAACGTTATCCAACAACCAGTATGGTCATAAAATCTATTATTTTAAGAATTGTGTTGATAAATCGCCATTGTTCAATTATCGGCACGGTTAGAGAAACATTTTTTAAATAATCTCAATATTTATCAATCTGTACCATAAATACTTAACGGGCATTATAGAGGATAAATTTATTAAGGCACACTACCTCTCAAATTTTTGATCAATACACTAGATTATTGTCAGGAGCTCTTGAATCGTACTACTTCCACAGGTCTGGCAACATCCTGACGATCTAGTGTATAGATCGAAAATTTGAGAGGTAGTGTACCTTAATAAATTTATCCTTTGTAATTCCCGTTAAGTATTTATGGTACAGAAAGTAATTAGAGGAAGCTATGAAGTCATTAATTATTTATCAATCGTCGTGGTTCGGTGTCGAGACCAATGGGATCACTACAAAATGTGAACGAAGGCAATGAGAGCATACTCACGCAATGCACAAGTCTGGGAGGCACAAGCATTTTAGAACAGGTAATCACCATCATTTTCGTCGTATAATCAGCAGATTATCAAAGTTATAAATGCGGGTTCTGCGGATCATACTCTAGAAAAAAAAAAAATTTTTTTGCCGTACTTTAAGAAATCCATGTCAGAATTGCCAGCAGAGGTTGTAGGTTTGAAAAATTACCAATAATAATAGAAAAAAAGCATTAGCTAAGAAAGAGCGCATTTATATGAACAGTCGGAAATATTTTTTCTTACTAGCATTTTAGCAGAAAAACAATGCAACAAATCCATAAATATAAATATTTTATATTACAGTGTCATACAGCCCTTACAGACTCAATTAAAGACTAATTGAATCTGTAAGGGCTGTATGGCACAGTGTTATCACCAATGGACAACTAAAAAATTTCATTAGTTCCATGCCAAGAAGGTGCACTTTTTTACTAAGTAACCATGGTTATCCGATTATTAAAGCGTATCTATTATTCTTACTAGGTTTTTATTTTTATTTTAATTGCAAATTTTTGGAGGAAACTCTTCTTCAGGCTGTCTTTTGTTGTCCTCACAACAAAAGACAGTAAGAATCAGGCCGCACATCCTGAAGAAGGAAAAGAGTTTACTCCGAAAATTTGCAATTAAAATTTTAAAAAATCCTGGTGAGAATTCCCATAATAGAAGTTTTTGATTAGCAATTTTACATTAAATGCACTGTACACTAATTTCACAAATTCCACTATTTGTTGTTTTTTTATGACTAGATGCTATACTTTTGCTTGTAATTTCACTTCTATTACAGGTAATAACCTTCTGTAAAAATTTTAAATTCAGCATAAAAGTTCCTTTAAAATGCTGTATAAGACACTATATTGACAAAAGTCACCAGACACTCCTTCAAAAGTAAATGAACGAATCCACTGCATTGTCAAGCTGCGTGGTACAGCTGCAAATGGCATAATAACAAGCCTGCAGCTGACCGCGATCATATCGCACTGTGAGGTTGAGTAAAAATGTTGTGGTGGGAGAGAACCGACTTTGAGAAAGGAAAGATTGTTGGGTATTATATTAGTGGGTTGTCCATAAGAGAAACCGAGAGGCGTTTAAACCTACCCAAGTCAACTGTTTTGAATGTACTGAATAAGTGGAAGAAACATGGCATGCCTGAAGCAGCAAACGTACCGGCAGACCAAAGAAAATCAGTGATAGCGGACGTCAAAGCCTCAGGAGAGTCGTTACAGCTAATTGACAGAGTACTGCACAAGACCTCAGTGTACAGGCGAGTAAAAATACTGGAACCTCAGTATGTACACGTACCATTTGCAGAGAACTTCGTTCCATGGGTTATCATGGTCGTGCGGCTGCTCATAAGACTTTAATCTCCACTCGGAATGCTACTTGCCGTTTAGCATGGTGTAAAGAACATTTATCATGGACCGTAGATAAATGGAAATGGGTCCTAGGACTAATGAATCCAGATACACTATCCATCAGTCTGATGGCCATGTGTGGGTATGGGGGCAGCCCGGGGAATGCTATTTACCACAGTGTACTGTTCCTACGTCAAGTTTGGAGCTGGCAGTGTACTCTTGTGGAGGTGTTTTTTGTGGTATGGTCCCGGCCCATTGGTTATCATGGACAAACCTGTTAACCAGCACATCTACCTCGATATTCTGGACAATTATGCCCTACTAACTCTGTGGCAATACAATGGAACCGAGCCTTGTAGGTACCACCAGCAGGATAATGCACCGAGCCATAAAGCTAGGGGTGTTATGGCATGGTTTGACAATAATTCCATATCATGTGTGGACTGGCCAGCAAAAAGCCCTGATCTTAATCCCATAGAGCACCTATGGGATGAATTAGAGCGCCGCATAAGAAGTTTGGAACCAATGCCTACTACTAAGCAACAGTTAGCAGCAGCATTATGTACTGAATGGAAGCGCATACCTATCACTGTGTTCCAAAACCTTGTCAGAAGCATGTCTCGAAGGGTCAGTGCATGCATTAATGCCAAAAGTGGACAGACACTGTACTAATGTATGTCAATAAATGCTATGTTGTGTTTCTTTTCTACGTGTCCGGTGACTTTTGTCAATTTAGTGTATGTATTCCTGACCACCATTACTCTTTATAAGTTGACTTCAAACATCAAAAATTTGACTTTCTGTCTACTGGTGCAGGACTTTTGGCCACGATTATATGTTTTTTTTTTTTTTTAATTTAACAAATCCATTAGCAGTTATTCACATTGGTAAAACAAAATAATACAGCTGGGTCATTCCACATGAAACCTATAGATGACTGTTGGTGCACAGTTTCACATACTAATTTTTACACTATTACCATCACCAACAAAAATATTTAATTTTTTAATATACTGTCAGAGATAAATACTCATGGTTTAATTTACTGTTTCACACGTTAATATTTGTTTTAATTGTCAAGAATCAAAGTTTTATTTCATTTCCATAAATGTTTTGATAAACATAAGTTTGATATTATTTACTGTCCTTTGGTAACAGGCTTAACAGTTATGGTTCTCAATGTCATTGAAGTTAAGTGTTTCTTTTTACCCAAAGAACAGTTAATGGTTACCTTGACATTCCTGGATTACAATCCAGGAATGTGAAGCATGGCATCGTCTTCTTAATGTATTATTTCTCATACCAGTTTCAGCTTTTGAAGTATAAGCCATCTTCAGTGAGTTTTTATGCTATCATTTTAGTACTTGATGTTATTAGGCGCTTAGCTGCGGCCTGAATGACGATGTTTTTTCATAGTTTTGTTGCCATCTACGTTCGAATGTCTCTCTTAGTGTTCAATATATAGCGTCTCCATCTATTGTTCTTTATTGTCATTAAAGTCTTTTTTGTGGATAAAAAAAGGACTTTAATGACAAAAAACGATATACGTGACGCTATATATCAAACACTAGGAGAGACATTCGAACGTAGACGGCAACAAAACCATGAAAAAACATAGTCATTCAGGCCGCAGCTAATCACCTAATAACATCAAGTACTAAAATGATAGCACAAAAACTTCCTGAAGAAGGCTTATACTTCAAAAGCTGAAACTGGTATGAGAAATAATACATTAAGAAGACGATGCCGTGCTTCACATTCCTGGATTTCATCAAGGTAACCATTAACTGTTCTTTGGCTAAAAAGAAACACTTAACTTCAATGACATCGAGAACCATAACTGTTAAGCCCATTACCAAAGGACAGTAACTAGTAACATCTAACTTATGTTTATCAAAACATTTATGGAAATGATGAAGTAAAACTTTGATTCTTGACGATTAAAACCAATATTAACTTGTGAAACAGTAAATGAAACCACAAGTATTTATACTCTGACGGTATTTTAAAATATTATGATAACCACGTAATCCAACAACAGCATTGAGTCGTTAATTACTCGGAAAAACATTTAATGTCAACTCTTCACTAATGGAAGACAGCAAGTTTAGTTGCATTGTCAGTTATCCAACTCAAGGCATATGCACTGTCAGCTACTCAACCTAAGGCTTTCTATGGAAGCAAAAACATCCATCTTTCCCTTACCCTAAAGTATATCCTGCAACTAATGGCAAAAGTGCCTTGAATGGTCACTGAAAAATAAAAATGTAACATTGTTTCATTTGGCCTAAGAGGGATCTCACTGAGTAGGTGAAATAAACTTCCTGCGTAAAGTTCCAAATGTTATACTAATAACATTTTTACATTTGCTTTATGATATATAATGGAAAAATTCAGCTATATTGGAAGTATTACCAAAGATTCATATGCCGGAAGCTGAATTACTTCTGTATTATTTTAATTTATATGAGCTGATACTCTTGAATAAACTCCCATAACAAAATACTGAATTTTCCTTACACTCTTGTAAGGCAGTGGGTTTTGTTCTTCTGTTTTTTGCAGTATAGTCATACACAAAACATTCTAAATAGTACATACACACGAGCACACTATGCCCTAAGTTATCACAGAGCCTATGTGGATTTCTTTTTACATAATTCAAGTTCATATTCTCCTTGAAAAGTTACTACAAAGTGCAGAATTGTAAGAAATTTGCCATTTTCTGAAAACATTGGTTGCCAGAGGATTTTCACCCCCCCCCTTTTTTTCTTTGAACAAAAGGGAAATTCCTTTCCATGTACTGGATAATCAACAAAGATATCTGTTTGAACTTTGATTTATTCAAAGTATACCAGTTTTTACCCACCCTTTTTAACCCACAGCTTCCACCTTTGGAATAGATTTATAAAAATTTCAAACATGGAGAATTTTTTTTTTTTTTTACTGTAACCCAAAAATAACTACATATTTTAATTTAGGAAATAAAATACTGACTATGAAAATTCAAAGTTCCCCAACTTTTTCTGAAAATTCATGTTTTACCTGACTTTTGGAGACCCTCGCCCCACAATTCCCCGATTTCCAGGTAAAGTGGTAACTATGTCTTAAGAACTGAGAAAGGTTACATAGTTTAAAAAATAATAATAACGTTTTTCAGCAGTATGAACCAAAATCTAAGTACTGAGCCTCCATTATGGAATCGCAGAGAATGAGTAAATGTTAAACTTCCTAAATCTGGTTTAAACATAAAAATAATGGAACCAATTTTCAGCTTTTCTCACTACCAGTGTTACAAGTAGTGTGAATATTAAAATCTAGAGTGGCACAAGATGAGTTACTTGCTAGTTGAAAATCTGGCTTCATATGAAATGACCCAGCTGTAGTTTTTATGCATATTGAAGTTCCCCCCCCCTTCCCAACTCAATGTCAGTTGTTTTCTTACCAAAGTATCTTTTTCTAAATACCCCCCCGAATCGCTACAGCGCGAAAAACTTGCTTCTTGTACAGATAAGAAAAATGGAAAAATAATATTTAAAATTGATTGATATCTTCTGGTCGTGCATCACCCTCAAAATTTATGAAAGTTGAAGTTTTTTTTTTTGTCCATTTTTAAAAATTAAAGTTATGATGGTCCAAACACTATAGATTGGGATGTGTAGCATATGATTGAAGGAAGTATAAATGAATAATAACACATTGATATTTTATTATTTACCAGTCGCGCATTGCGTTCAAAAAACTCAATTTTTACATCAGAATAGCAAATTTCCATAGTTTTGATAATCACATTGCTGTGCAGCTTTTCGTTGGTTTTGTAATAACCACCCAGAACTCACCACATGGAGGTGGCTGCACGTCAAGTTCCACCCACTCCCTTCCTAACCAACCAACTAACCAACCATATTTACAGGGTGTATGTTTTCCTTTACATTTACACTTGCGGAAACTGAAAAAAGAACACCACAAAGGAATTGGCGGACGATCATGAAATTTACATATGTTAATGGGGTCGAGTTTACGTAGGTGTGATGTTAATTTTGGGACCAACCGGTGAGCGCTTACGCCACAGCATGGCATAACATACAAATTATCGTCGGTGGTATTTAAGGAGTATGGCGAAGTCAATGTAATCAGTCGTTGGCGTACGGACACATGCGAAGACCCTGAAGAAGCTGCAATGCCTGGACATGGAAGACGTACGATTTCAGCAGTTATCGGACTTTGAGCGAGGTCACCTAGTCGGACTCCGCTAGGCCGTGTGGTCGTATCGGCGTATTGCGGAGCGAATTGGACGGGAAGTATCGGTGGTGGTACGATGGTGGCGTAGATGGTCCGAGGAACATTCCCACACGAAAAAACATTAAACCGGGAGTCACAGATGGACTGATGAGCGGACCGATCGGCGCATAAGAGGAGCGGCGTTGTCAAGCAGAACATCCACTGCGACGCAAATCCGAGCTGCCGTTGCACCTGAGGTGACTGTGCGAACAATCCGCAACCGTCTACTGGATGCAGGACTACGTGCATGTGTACCTCTGACTCCAGACCACCATCAGGAATGGCTGCAGTGGTGTTGCCAACGTCTGCACTGGAGAACGCAATGGCGATCTGTCGTGCTCAGCGAGGAAAGCAGATTCTGCTTGGGAGCCTCCGATGGCCGTATGAGTGTTCGCAGACGCACAGGGGAGCGTCTCCACCCTTCTTGCATCCGCTAGCGACACAATGGCCTACACCTGGTGTGGGGAGCGATCAGCTATCACTCCCGTACACAACTAGTGTTTGTACCGGGTATGTTAAACAGCACCTCCTACATCAACAACATCATTCAGCCCGTTGTTGTGCCATTTGTAAGGTCGGTCCATCGTGGTACGTTCACCGGATTTGTCCCCCATTGAGCACGTGTGGGATTTTATGGGACGACTACTCCGGTCTCCACGGCCAGCCACGACCATCCCCGATTTAGGCGTCCAGGTTGAGGATACTTGGAACTCAATACCACAAACTTACATCCAACATCTGTACGACAGACTCCATGCCAGAATTGCACAGTGTGACGCAGTTTATGGCGGTTCAACCTCGTACTAACCATGTTACGTGGAAATGTTATTTTTCAGTTTACCAGCAAATACAGCTGTATTTTGCCATAACGTTTTGATCACGTTATCCTCTGTATTCAGTTATTATGCTGTATAAATTTCGTTGGTATCAGAAGTCTCCTTCTTGGTGTTCTTTTTTCACTTTCCGCCAGTGTATTTCATTATTTACAAAAAGATTCTACAACTATTTACAACACATGCCATTCTTCCCTTACTCTTTCTTTCCAATAGATACTACTTTAAAGTCTGATTTATTGGAGAACTTGGGAATTGTGGATCTTTAATAGTAATGTGGTTCTGATCTAGCCGTCTCTGGACTGAGCTCTGCAGACTTTGTGTGATGCTGCTGTTACCATTTTGACACGTCGTTCAACTGCCTGGGTATGACAAGGGAATCTTTTGACATCCCAATTCGGTACTGTGCCAGATTGTATAAGTGAGTTAATAGCACCATCACTTATTTCAAAGGGAGAGAAGATATCCTGCAAGTATTCCAGTCAATGATCTCGGTGTATTCTGTAGCAGCAAAGTTAATTTTAGGTGTCACGAAATTCCTGATTGACTTTTCCTTAAGAGCTGACTGTGTTTTAAAATGAGTCTATGCCCGAGCTCTTTAATGGTTTTCCTTTCATCTGTAATCATAGCCAAAAGCAAATTTTTTGAATGGGCAAAGAATGCTTTGCGTTCGATTACTGGGTTTATACTAGAAGTAAATTTTCAGGTAAATATTGCGATGTTGCAATTGCTTCGAACACATGCTTAGGGCCGTTTGTAAAATACTTGCTTTTTTTTTTTTTTTTTTTTTTTTTTAAATTCTAAACCACAAGACATATAGGACTTGAAGATAAAATAAACTATTTGTTTTAGTTCATCTGGAGGATTTGCTACACTTATGTATAACCTGAGAACTCTGTTAGAGATAGATAACCATCTTGAATGTGAAAGAGGGCCCCGGATTACAAAGACAAATCTTCTGGACATTTGCCTGATTTTATTGCAACAGCAATATCTAGAAGATATTGCTGATCTTTGCTGAGCACTTTCCGGTCTACTTCAGGAATTTTGCACTCAATACTTTCAAAAGCAAACCACTGGGAGATTTTCACAACCTCTAAGCTGT
The DNA here is from genome assembly GCA_039090855.1 of Macrothele yani. Classification (NCBI taxonomy): domain Eukaryota; kingdom Metazoa; phylum Arthropoda; class Arachnida; order Araneae; family Macrothelidae; genus Macrothele; species Macrothele yani. Next base: position 73,607,344 of record CM077001.1, read on the forward strand.
TGGCCAATTGGCCCACAAAAGGATTTAGGCCCAGAGGTTTTGCTATCTATGTGTTGAAATGTGTGATGAAATGGCAATTCATTGAAATGAAGGGGGCACACACTCCACTGCAACGGTCTTCTCACGTGTAGTTCAATTTGACGAATTACGCCATTCTTCCAGCCAGTGTTAGTTACAGTACAGTCACACCCAATTACATCTAGTTCTTCAAGAGAAATCACAAGTGCAGACAAATGGGCAATAATGCTAGAAGCAATATCTTTAAAAGGTCCTGAAGAGGGAGAAACGTGGCCAATGCATACCGAACCTGGTTCTTGGATAAGGGAATAATGTTCCTCCTTTTTATTTCTACGCGAAAATGTTTTGAATGAGTTTTTTCAATCACCTAAGTGTCATGGTGGGAGCGTTATGCTATGCAGCAAAGGGTTCTGGGTGAACTGGGGGGGGGGGGTATTTACTATTGCACCATCTACTTATTATTTTACTTACCGAGAAAGATTTCTTTGTGTATTTCTACAATTCTAAATCTATATGCAATATTTTACGCACATTGTAAAAGCTACGTAATGAACATAAATATGCTGTATTTTGGCAAAAAAATAAGGTTCTTTAACTGCACTGTGTGACCGGTAAATAATAAAATATCAATATTATTATTTATTATACTTCTTTCAGTCATATACTACACATCCCAATCCATAGCATTTGGGCCATCATAACTTTATTAATTTTTCAAAATAGACAAAAAAAATTTTATTTCTTTAACTTTCATAAATGTTGAGGGTGATGCGCAACTGAAGATATAGATCAATTTTGAAAATTCTTTTTCCATTTTTCTTATCTATACAAGAAGCAAGTTTTCCACGCTATAGCGACTCGAAAAAAAAAAAAAAAGTTGATTTTTTTTGGGCCCACCCTAATCTACTCTGTCACAATCTAATTTAAGTTTCTTTATGTCATTAGTTTCTTTCCTTTGCTTCTCCATTAGCAAATTCTCTTTTTTCATTTCTCTTCATCTTCTTTCAGTTTTTGGATATGTTCTTTGTAACACGTATGAGCATTTAGAACACTGTTTAATAATGATCTTGTGATGGGGACACAACTTACTTTCCCACCATGGTATTTTATGGCACTTTTCACTATTCTTATAGCTTTAATAGTAAATTCATTAAAATAATTCCTTTCCTTTGTTAGCATAGCATTATTGTTTGAAAATCCACTCTGGATCTGCATTACCATGAAAAAAAAAACTAATGAAGCTTTGATAAGTTTTGCAAGATTGATGTATTTCACACTGTCATTTTCATCATGCAAGTCTAAAATAGCCATCCACTAATGATCAATGCATGGAATAAAATAACTTCATCCTCACATAAATTTTTGCTAATTTCTTCAACAATTTCATCCATTTGCAGAAGCTTTTTATTCATCCCTAATAATAGCAGTTAAATGATTGGAAAAGTATAAAAATTGACAAATATGTTTAACTGCATGTAATTCACACCCCTGGAATTCAAATATGTTTAACTGCATGTAACTCACAACCCTGGAATTCTGTGCATATATTTCTTGGCTTAAGGACCTGAAGATCTAAGTTTTTTTATTACAAAATGGCAGATGCTGTTTGAGATAATCTACAATAGCAATTAAGGCTGTCTGCTCTTATATCAAGCATGAACAACTTTTCAGACTCCTTTAGTTCTTGCAGAATCCTTTAGTTCAACTTTTCAGAATCCTTTAGTCTTTTTGAAGTTGTACCAATTTCTTTCTCTTTCAGGGGTTTCCAGTTACTTTCATCTCTGATATCCACATTTTAAAACCTTGAGCAACCTAATAGATAAACTTTGAAAACACATTCAGGGATCATAGCATACTTCTGGAAAATTTTAGGTAGGAATTTTAGGACTTTTTAGAAATATTTTAGGAAAATTTTAGGAGTCTATTTCAATAAAAACTAGATGTATATTTGTATACATCTAGTAAAACAACTTTGTATACACTGTAAAGAGTTTGCTTCACACCCTTCAACCATATATACTGATAGACTGCGCATGACGTCAAAATTTCTGGGTCCAACATAAAATCACATGACAACAGTCAAAAAGATGGGTTACACCTGCTGTGCTTATGGTTGCTCTGAGCGATATAGTAAAGAAAGTTCTATGATTTTTCATGGGTAAGAAACGAATTAAATACCTAAGTCAATAAAGTTCAATTACTTAACCAGAAACTTGCAGCTATTGATATAAAAATATAGTACCTTAAGAAAAAAAAATAGAATGCATGTTCCAAATTCTTCGCAAATGTTAATCACATTATAAATCACAAAATGTAAACAACCCGATCATGCATGTATATAGCTCATAAGTAAACTTACCTGAAGAGTTTTCATTATATATGAGGCGCATTCACATAATACACCGAAAACACTGAAGTTCTGCAGCGTAAATTAGTAATCATAACAGAATTTTTACACGAAATTTGGAGTCTGATGATGACGTGCCCAATGTTTGAGCCATGGCGGCTTTGATGCAGCTATTGCCAATGCGCAGTCCATTAGTATATATGGTCGAAGTTCACACCCAAATTTTTTGCATAACGTCTAATGTCTAAAGTTTAAGTATGATTTACTTCTAATGTTCAGTTCTTATCTTTTCACGTGTTATCATATTCAAGTATATTTACCACATTCAAGTTTCACTTTGAACATTAATATGCTGTTGAACCAGAAGCAATTCACGATTTTCACAGTAAAGTTTTCAGGTTTCACATTAAATTATAATATCCTAAAAAGGTAATTGAAAACCAAGAACTATGTACAATTGTTCATTGAATTACTTTTTTCATATTATTGTTTTAACCTTTTCCTAATTAGCCTATCCTTTTCTGCTTCCACCACAACTAATTTACTTTCAGTTTTTTTTATTTCAGCTGAACCTTGTATGATCAAGTTAGAGGCAACTGCTATTTCAACAGTATTTTGTTTTTCTACAGCTTTTCTCATTCTTTCTGTTCCCTCTTGAATAACTGCTAGGGAGGCTTCTTTATCTTTTTTAAGTCTATTTATTTCTGCATCATTTTCTTTTATTTTGTCATCAAACACAGCTTTTCTTTTTTTCTCTAGCTGCTTTTCCTTATTTTCCCTCTCTTTCTGCTTCCTTTCTTTTACCTTTTTGATTCTTCTTCCTTCAGCTTATCAACATACTCTTTATAAAATTTATGTGAATCACGAACACTATTTAACAAATTTCTTGTTATGGGAACTTTACTTACACATCCATAGTGTTTAATGGCCCCTTTAACTATTCTTAATGATGTTATAGTTGAGTCTTTTAAGTTAGCCTTGTCCTTCCTTAACAGAGCAGTGTTAACCGAAAATCCCCTTTCTGCATCTACCATGAGGTAAAACTAAAATTGACTTTATGAGTTTAGCAAGATTTGAGTATTTTTCTTTTCCGCTAGAGTCTTTAATACTAAATATATTACGCCAGTAATGATCAATCCGCACTGGAATATGCCCTTCCTCTGAAAATTTCACTAGTTCATCTAGAATTGGCTTATCACAATTTAAAAGTTTCCACTCTTCTCTTACTCTATCAATTTGTTCCTCAGAAAGATGCAAAACACTTGAAATTCTGGTTATTTCCGAAAGTCCTTCAGTGACTGAAAGTTGAGTTGACTCTTTCTTTGGTTCATTTACCTTTAAAACTTCTATGTCTCTTAGCTTTTGATTGCAGAATGGCAAAATTGACTTTAAATATTTTGTGGTTGCAATTAGTGATGATCTTACATCTAAGAGAAATAATTTCTGCCTGGTCTCCTGAACATTCCTGAGGAGATTTTTTGTCTTCATACCAACTTCTAACTCCCCTAGTTTTTCCCATGAATTTTTGTTTTCAAAATCTACATTTTTTTTAGGTCTTCTCCAAATTTCCCTGCAATAACATCATCTTGGATAAACTGAGCCATAACATTCCTCATTAAAGTATTTAAATCAGAATATAACTGGTGTATTTTTGGTTCTTCACTCTGATAACATAATGAAAACTTTTCAAAAATTTGGTGTGAAAATGAAATTAATGCTAAATAGCAAGGAGTTAGCTCATTTTTCAGGAAACAGTGAATTCTTTTATACCTTGCCGAATTGCATAGTTGTTTTTCAAATATTTTTTGAGATGGCAAGAAGTTTAAAAAATATTCTGTAATATTTAGCCATTGGTCCAAGAGCCTCAGGGCTACAGAACCAACGGTTAACCATCTGTTGCTGACATGACGCAAAAGAAATTTGGCAGTGACCAATGTTATATCCTCGACAGATTTATAATCCTCTCGTCTTGCAGCACTACTCTTTAAAAAGTAATGCATATCAGTAGCAAATTCGTCAAAATCTATATTTAAGCTTGTCAAAAAAAAATTTTTAAATACATTACTAACAACATGCAGGTTGCAAAAACCTAGTTCCAAAGATTTCTGGCCTGTTTCTTGTTTTACAACTTCATTGAATTTGCGTAAGAAGCACTTATTTACATTTGGGCTGTCCATGGATACACAAATAATTCTGTTCAACGAAATATTGAAGGATGATAACACATCAAGAATTTCTTTTAGCAAAATATCTGCTGTTGCATGACCCAGAAAAACGCTTGTTAGGTATCGGCAAGAAACTGAATTTATTTCTGAAGACCAGTACCTGAGATACACATCCAACTGCCGTTTCACTTGTGTATTTGTAGTTTCATCAAATGCTATAGTAACCTTTCCTGGGCTACTAGATGCAATGTCTTTTTTCAAATCCTCTTCAAAATATTTTGACAATCCATGTGATATCACATAAGCAACTTTTTTTCTTTAAGTTGCATTTTGGCTGCAATAGCAGAATCAGGAAACATTTCTTTGAAAAGTTCAACTGTTTCAGTGCATGAAACAAAAGACATATTCTCCTTAGCAACTTTCATGGCCCATAATGCTTCGGCTTTAGCCAACTGTAAATCATGACTCAGTACTTCACTAATATTTGTTTTGGGCTGAAGATCCCGTCCTCCAAAGGCTTTCAGGATGGACTTATTTTGAAATTTACTTTGAAATTTCTGCAAATGTTTTTTTCCTTTATGATGCGCTTTTACTTGTGAAAAGCCACTATTAGAAATGTTGAAAATTTCTGAACATAATATACACTTAGCAGAAAATATTGTTTCAGTTGCAGAACACCATTCTTTCAACTTCACTCCGTCCAATTCTTTGGCGAGCCACGCATCTTGAAATTTCGTTTTGGATTTAGGCATCTTAAACACTTGTATTACTAACCAGAAAATGAAAGGGAAGTACAAAAACACGTTCCAATATCGCAAAACCAGACAACTTCCCGAAGTTTGGCTGCGAGGATGTCAGAAGATAGAAAAAAAAAAAAAAAGCAGGTCACCACTAGAGAACTGAACCTGCACACAGCACAGAGAACACCATAAAAGACGCAAAACCAGAAACTATCATACGCATCTCACGCAAGTTCAGTCAAAGCGCGTCGGAGCCGAGATATATTGCGCATCGAAGGTCGCTGTCGCCGACGCACGATCGAAGGTCAATGATCACGGGCTCTACTGCCTGGACGATAACACTCAGCTACCATCCCATCGTCATTACGGGAGGTTACGGAAGGAGACCACATGTTTCCTCTTTGCTTCCACCCACCTGCGGTTTACAATAACAAAACATCAGCAGAAAGAGGAGGTTCCACAAGGCATGTACAAAAATAAAGTACGATCTCCTGCATGCCACAGAGTTCGTCTGCAAAGCGCAAACCAGGGGTGAAAATGACCCCTCCCCTTTTCCCTTAGATCTCTTGTTACTCTCGAAAACTGTCCGAAGGCAAAAAGTGGAGTGCCCGCCCCGAAGCAAGTGCATCTCGATGGCGTCATTTTCCCTCCCTTCAGCAGCACAGCATATAGGCTGTGTTTCTACAATAACAGGTCTTTTTACCTTACCGTAATGGTAAATTTATTGGCGTTAATAACGGTTGTATTTTTTATAAATAAGCTTACGAAAATTTTAGGAAGAATAGCAAATTTTAGGTATAATTTTAGGAATTTAAGGAGGGCCACAAAATATTAGGAATTTTAGGAGGAATGCGATCCCTGCACATTTCTCAGTAAATCATTGGATTCTGAACAGTAAGTGAATCATTGGGTACTCAGTTTGAAAAGTCAGCAAGAATTTCTTAAACACTTTATGAATGTAAATTATAAATGCTATGTAGCAAGGGACAACAACATTTCTGAGAGAATTTCTGATTTGCTGATATAAATTAGTACTACCGATTAGTTCAAATTTTTTTTTCCTGAGGCAGAAACTTTAAAAAGTATTCTTTCAAATTTGTGAACTGCTCATATATTTGCTCAGCAACTCGACCTATATAGTTAGCCACCTACTACTTACATGCCTTATGAAAAACTGTGGCATCACATTTGTTATGTCCTCAATACTTTTATAGTCTTCTCATCTCACAGCACTGTTTTTCAAAAAATAGTACATGTCACAGGCAAATTCATCTAAATCAAAGCTACAATTTTCTAAAGGCTTTTTGAAGCTATTATTTACAACATACAGGTTACAAAATCCGATTTCCAAGTCTTTCTTACCTGTCTCATTCTGCATAACTTCATTAAATTTCTTATATACACTCTGATTAACATTTGGTCCGTTCATTGACAGACACAATATTCTTTCCAAAGGAATATTATAAGTGCTAAATGCATCCAGCAATTCCTGAAAAATCTGGTCAGAGAAGGCATGCCCCATGAAAATGCTTGTTAAGTATCGCAGGAAATTTCATTTTTTTCTGCAGACCAGTACCTAATATGTATATCCAACTGCTGTTTCATTTGGATGTTTGTTGTTTCATCAAAAGCCACAGTTACTGGTCCAATGTCATTTTTGAAGTCACATTTTTTTTTTTTTTGTTGATTGAAGGTTTAACAACCACCGTGAGCAACTCAATGGACTATAAGCAGTTGCTGTTGCTCATCCCTAATTCAGGGTCACTGGTTCCAGGGAAGGGAAAGAGCCAGTGCCGTAAGACAAACACAGCATCCATGCCTCTCCGGGATTTGAACCCAGACTCCTCATGAACGAATGATCATAAGCCAGCGCTTAGACCACTGCGCCACTGAGGCGGCAGATTCATTTTCAAAATACAAAGCAAGGCCATGAGATAATATGTAGGCAACTTTTTTCCTTTTAATTGCATATCACTAGCTATTTTCGAGTCAGGAAACATTTCTCTGAACAGAACATTCGTCTCATTACAGGATTTAAATGAGTAATTATTCTGTGCAACATTCATAGCCCAAGTAGCCTCTGCTTTACTAATCTGCATATTATGATTAAATTTATCATGTACAACTTCTACTTGGTGCCATGCTGATTGCTGACTACCAGTGCTTTTGCTTTCTCCCACTAAAAATGCAACAATAGAATTAGTGCCAAAAATTTTTTCATAGAATTTAGCTTGATGCTTTTTACTACAGTGGTGAGATTTTACTTGAGTAAAACCACTATTTGAAGTTTAAAATGTCACCTCCCATAATAGACAACTGGCACAAAAAATTGTTCCCCATTTTCTACACCATTCCTTAACTCCAATGCCATCCAATTCCTTCAACAACCATGAGCTATTAAATTTTGTATTTTTGGGCCGGCATATTTAAAATTCACCTTCAAGCACATGGATTGGTTCTGGCGAACCTGCTCCCCCAGTATTGGTGGGACGTTACGTCTGAGGCTCCGTCGATGATATAGATCATAGTAATTTTTTTTTTTTTGCTTTTGTAATCCACTTGGAAACTGATTTTTAACATCCTTTCTAGAAAAAAAAAAAATGATAAATTTAGAACTCTTTTTCCAAAGCAAAGGAGACTATTGTAAGACAAAAAAGTTTGCTCTGTCTTGTAGTTTCCCGCTGATAAAATTACGCCACAGCGGGACGATTGAATGACTTCACAGCAGTGCTAGAAGGGAATCCTCACATTAGGGGTAACGGAAGTAAGCGAACGGACTTCACGGACAGAGCAAATGGCGGTGAAGCGCCACCTATTGGTACTTGCTCTGTTTTAGCAGACGACGCAGGCCAGATACAGCCAAGGACCTATTGTCACCAGCAACAGAATTCTTACTCAACTTATGAAGGAGGGAGCAGTTACTTCATATAGAGGGGGAAAACACTAACACTGCTTCTTTATGTAGACGCATAACAGGGGTGATTTATTACTTTTCATACTGAATTTGAAAAAAATAAATTAGGATTTGCTACTCTTTTCTGAAATTTTTTTAGGAATTTCATGACAATAGCAAAATCTTAGGAATTTTACGACTGCATGCCCTGCAGATGTAATAATACACAATCGAGTCACATTATCGTGACCACCTCCTACTTTGACGTTAACAGCGCATAGCCAATGAAAGAAGGCACGCGTCGTGAGCTGGCTTGAATGGTATATAAGGTGTGCTGCAGGCATTCTGAAAATATATCACTTGTTGCTGTCATGAATAAAAGGAGTGATTTATGAGATTTGCACAAAGGGATGATTATCCGCTTTTGGGTCAAGGGTGGCAGTATTTCAGAAACAGCACAGTTTGTGAACTGTTTGCGTACTGCTGTGGTTAAAGTGTATCGTGATTGGAGAAATGGGACCGTTGCGAATAAGCGACGTGAAAACTGTGAAAGCACCACATGCCATTGACGTGAGAGAGAGGTGAACGTCGGCTTCAAAGGTGCGTGAAGGCCAATTTACATGCTAGAGTGGAGCAACTCACTGGCCAAATGAACCAGGGGGCTTCCAGAAGTGCATCTAAAATAACAGTTCAGCAAACCCTGCTGCATATTGGGCTCCAATACAGACGGATGGTCACTGCACTAATGCTAACGAAGGTGCATCGGCAGAAAAGGCTTAAATTTGTGCGGCAGTATCAGAATTGGACCTCCGCTAAATGGCAAAGGATTTCCTTTTCTAATGAGTCATGTTTTCTGCTTTGTCGAAGGAATGGACGTTGGCATATAAGGTGAGAAACATCGGAGAACAAATTCTTCAACCATTGCTGGAAGAACACAAGCCGGTGGGGGCAGCATTATGGTCTGGAGAATGTTTTTGTGGCATTCTCTGGGTCCATTCATACCTGTCGAAGGCACTATGGACCAAATTAGTTATGAATCCATCCTTGGGGACCACGTACACTCATACATGCTGATTGTCTTCCCTGGGTCAGATGGGATCTTCCAGCAATGACAATGCGATGTGTCACACAGCTAGAAATGTCCAAGAATGGTTGGAAGAGCACGATGAAGACTTCAAAGTACTTCCCTGGTCCCCTAATTCCGCAGACTTAAACCCAATCGAGCATCTGTGGGACCACCTCGATCATGTTGTTTGCTCTAAGGATCCTCCACCATGCACCCTACATTAGCTGTCACATGCACTGCAGTCAGCATGGCTCCACATACCTATGAACACCTTCTAGCACTTTACTGAGTCACTTCCAGCCTGTCTAGCTGCTATCACACCGCACACGGCGGTTACTTTGGTTATTATCTGGTGGTCACAATTATGTGATTCAACCGTGTATATTGTTGTAATTGTAAGAATTATATTTTGCTTTTTCTATTTCTTTTCAATCTAGAGCTGTGTAGCCAAGTTCAGGACCTTTCAAAGAAAAGCCAATCATCAAAGGTGTCACTGTTAGCATCCTCATCTTCACTGAAGGAAAAAACAGCATTGGTACCAGAACTACACATAGCACTCATGGCTGAACTGTCATATGCTTTGAAAAACAGTCTTATTTTTAATGCAAGATCAGTTTCCGGAATTGTGAAATGGTCAGACTGTTTTTTTAGATGTGAAAATGGATTACTTTGCGCTTGCTGTGGGGTTACTAGCATTATAACTTTAATGATGGCAAGGATTTCAATGAAGCTGTTCTTCCGACTCCTTCTATAGTGTTCTCACTAGATTTTTACTTTTTTACAGCTGGGTGGCAAGAACTTTTAGCTGGGTGGTAGGTACTTTTAATGACCACTTCCCAATCGAGAAAAGGACACTTTGCTTAACATTATTATTCTTATTAAACACCTTTAGCAGTGTGGTAGGCATTAATGTAACAAAATATGACAAACAACATTAGAAAACTGTACATAAATGACGAAATCAATGAATACTCACTAATTAAATCATAGGTATTTTACACAGATTTCAGCCAGTTTTCATCGATGTTCATGGTGTATGTGGAAATGCATTTTCCACTCTTATTGTGTGCATTGTGAAAACATTCATTAAAGGAAATTTAGTTGTGTGGAAATGATAATTAGCATGGGCCCACCCAATAAAAAGGCTCTAGGGAGAACATTACTTCCAGCACCTTAAGTACAATGCTAAAAAGGCTCCTAAAATCTGTAAGACTCAATGAAAATTTATCAAAAGCATTAAAACTATACCATAAAAATTTATTGTTAGAGAAATGTAACAAGGACAGTACCTTGAATTGTGCTGCATCTGCATATCTTTTATACAAATTAGATACATCATATTCTTCCTATGAAAATATTATTTCAGAACTAATCAGTGGAGCAAACATAGGAGTTAAAAATCACTTAAGAGTTTCAAAGCAGTTTTCTTCCACACTTCAAAAGGAAATTGTTGATTACTTCATTCAAAATGAAGTACCAATTGGCCTTCTGGCTGATAAAATGAGATGTAATCACCATATTTGACACATAATAGGCATACAAATACAGCAGAACCTCTCTTGACGGGCCCTCGTTTAACCGGATCTTTCCCTACACCGGCCATTTCCAAAAAAAAAAAAAAAAAAAAAAAAAAAATTTTGTTCCTTTTCAATGTCATTATGACTTGCGGTACGTATTTTGTTTGGTTGTCTCATGATCTATTTTTAGAATACATCTGGGGATTTCCAGTCTTTTTTTTTTTTTTTTGATTGGAGGTTTAACGACCACCGTGAGCAACTCAATGGGCTATAAGCAGTCGCCCGTCCCTAATTTAGGGTCACTGGTTCCAGGGAAGGGAGAGAGCCAGTACCGTAAGACAAACACAATATCCATCACGTGGGCAAGATTTCTGGTTATTGCATGCTCGAAAGCATCCTGTTGTTCAGTTCTTAATTTACCTGTGCCATAACTACAGTAACGTATAAAATGGGCAGTGTTAAAAGAAAACACGTTGTAGTGTCTATGGAGAAAAGACTGCTTTAAAAAGGATGGATAAAGGTGACAGTATAAAAAATTGCTTTAGATTTATTGTTAGAGAGAGTACTGATAGTGACTGGAAGAAAAAGCGAAGCAAGATAGAGGCATTTTGCACCCGTCTAGATTCAAAGAAAGCACCGGAGTTTCATTTAGCATTAAAGAAGCCAAAGTTGGAAAATGTATATGATACATTCAAGGCCTTAGCCAAACCCTATACTTAGGGCAGGCTCAAAAAAGCTATATACTTTTTACCTTTTTTTGTGCATTACTGAAATTTTACAAATTTCAACCCAGACTAAGTACCTTATCTAGGTACATCAGGTACAAAAGCACCATTTTTGATTAACATAAATAAAAAAAAACAACAAGAAACATTTTGTGAAATAAAAATACATTTATAATCGTAACTTACCAATAAAAAATCAAAATAGTTGTAGTCGTCGGTTCTTTTGACCATTAAATTTTCTCAAAAAGTCCATGTCAAGAGTTTATGTAAAGTGGTTTGTACGAATGCAAGAGTCAAATTCTACATTCGTCGGTGGCACATCAAAAGCCGCTGTGGGCAGTTAATTCTCGTTAAAACAGAAAAGGTGGATTCACAAGTAGCTGTACTACAGTCGAAAGTCCTGGCTGTGGCCAATAAATTTTAAGTACCTCTGAAGGCTACTAGCTGCTTAAAAATTTCATCAAAAGGTCATGACTGAATTTGGGTTTTCTTTTTCTGGGTTTGTATGAATCTGTTGACTACTGCAATTTCTTCTGGAGATGGAAGTTTGATACCTAAAGTTTGCAAATATTTGACTTTGTCTAAATCAATATTTTAGTCTCCAACACTGGAAACTACAATTACGAGTTTTTCATTTTCTATGAATCATTGGCAGGACAGGCACAAATGCATTTTACCTGGCGTCCCCTGGCTACGGCCCTGGATGCATTACTGATTTTGTTTAACCAAGAACAAGTGAAAGGAACACCCATCAATGGTCCTATTTTGAAAGAAAAAGCATTGATTCTACATGAAAGAATTGGAGGAGATAAAACTTTTGTTACTAATAAAGGTTGGCTACACAAATGGAAGAAGAGGCATGGTGTCCATGAACTAGTCATTTCTGAAGAAAAATTGTCTGCTGATCCAAAGGGAGCAAAATGTTTTCAGGATAAGTTACAGGAAATTATTGCTCTAGAAGACTAATTTTAGGCATAATTATAGATTGCTAATTTTAGGCATAATTATAGATTGCTAATTTTAGGCATAATTTCAGCATGAATCCATAGGTGAATATATTTTTCGAAATGGGGAGATATAATGTTATGACTATGAAACACCTGTAATACACAAATAATATAAGACCAGCAGAATTTTTTTATAAATATGTGGTGATAATGGGACATTTTCAAAACATATTATAGAAGCCTTCTTAAATATTACATAAGAATCCTACTGTTATCAATTTAAAAATATACTAAAATAAAAAAATTGTTCCTTCATGTTCTACAATGTTCTCTTAGAATTTTAATCTCCCACAACTTGTATTTTCTCTTCACAGCTGTTTCTTTTTCAATATACTGTATATATTTTTGGAAAATGAAACAAAAACATTATAATGCAAGGGAAAATGCTTTGTGACAAATTCACAAACCCATAGAAAATCATCAAACATTTGCCTACAGATTTTGGCTTGGAAATTCATGTATCGCCTCTACTTTCCAACTGCCTACTGCACTCATACCTCTGTTGTCTAGCTAATCCAGATATAAAGGGGAAAGCCACACAATTTTTGGTTTAGTAGATGGAGGGGGTCAAAGTAAGTTTTTTTATTTTTTTATTGGAGGTTTAACGACTACTGTAAGCAACTCAATGGGCTATAAGCAGTCGCCCGTCCCTAATTTAGGGTAACTGGTTCCAGGGAAGGGAGAGAGCCAGTGCCGTAAGACAAACACAACATCCATGCCTCACCGAGATTCGAACCCGGACCCCTGTCGGACAAATGACCAGAGGCCATCGCTTAGACCACTTCACCACCAGGGCGGCGGAGTCAGGGTTGAGTGGGTCAGTAATCGACGCCTTCCAAATTTAATGAGACCCATGGGAAATCGTGTTTTCCTACCCTGCAATCTTCAACATCATTTATTGGATCTGTTTTGTCTCTGGGATCTGATTAGAACCACCTTAAATACCCAGTTCAAGAGAAAATGTTCGTTACATTATAAGCAATCAGTATTTCCAATAAAATTTTGCTTGTGCTTTGATTGCTGCCTAAAATGGACTGAATGAGGAAAAATAAATTTTAAGGAAGGATGGGTGATCATATTAAATACCCAATTAGAGACAATGTTCATTACATTCTAAGCAAATCGGCCATTAATAATATCACAACCTCTTACCATGCAGTATTAAGTAATTAATACTAATAGAACACTAAATAGTTCAGACTAAATTCTGCTCCCAAAACTCAGAACAGCGAATTTTGTCCCTTACACAATGCCCACTCCTTCCCTTTTTATAATAAACTAATAAATAAATTTCAAAAAATCGTTATTTTGCATGCCCTCCAGCATCACAGCGCCCCACGGCTTCGTGGGCTGCCCTGCGATCTGTCCCTGGTCTTGAAAACAGGTTTGGATATCTTATTTTACTTTGAAAGTATTAAAGTCCTTAACAAATAGTAACGTCGAAATAAAATTTCCTTACATTTTGGGAGCCACTTCTGGAAATCCATCCCCCTGACGAATACTTAGCCAAAATTGCCTACGCTGTGGGAAATTCCCACGGTTTTGCCATTAGTCTAGTAATATTTTTAAATGCAAGTTTTTTTTTTGTGCGTCTCGTGTGTTTTTTTATGACTACGTTCTCCCAGCGGCAACCAGTAGGTCATAACCTCCACTCAAAACAAACATTCATACCATATTTTAAAAACATAAAAAACACTTAACAATTTTTATATTGGTAATTCAACTTTAACTCTGTTCCACTCAACTCATGTTCACAACAACGCCAGCATATTTATAAACTTGCATGTTTACTGACAGTTACATTCTATAAAAAAAAATACTGCAAGTGAAAAGTTTTAACCATTGGTTACCACTTTCCTCAATGTCCTTCCTAATCACACAGCCTGAGTACTACAGCTTATTTACTCGTACGCCGGCAGTTGATCACTGATGACTCGAAGAAAAACTGCCTCCTTCCAGGCAAAGAATATAAACGCTTGACAGCACTAAGTTGTGCACGTGACTATTACGCACCGTAGCCTGTCTTTCTCGTCAGCCTCGCTTTTAATATTATTAAGTCACATATTCAAAACTCCCCACCCAAATTTTTAATCCCCTTTATTTACAAACAGGTGGGGAGATTCCCTTCCATTTCAAATTTGAATTTTAAGCCCTGCTTTGACCAAGGCCATCTTACTTTGACACATCAGCCGTGTGGCAAGGATGACCATCCGAACTAATAATGAAGGCAATTCGCTGCCATACTTTGATAAGGTTCTAAGTGACAAAATTTTCAAATTTGAGGTATGTCTTCAATATGTACAATTTGTCATTCTGTATAAAGGGACTGACTTTGAACAGTCTATATTAGCAGTTTATGGAATAAGCAAAAGTGACACAGTTGTAATTGCAGTGGCACTAAAAGAAATTATAGAGTGACAAGGTTGTAACTGTTAAAAAGCCATAATATGGAATTTAAAAAAAACCCAGTAGTTTGACAAAACATATTATGTTTTAATCCTAGTTGTAAATGAATTTATGGCACCTCTATTCATAATGTACTGTGGAATTAACTTTTTAACAGGTCTTATAGAGGTTATTTTCCAAAAAAGTTGGTTTTCAAATTTTCGAACTAAAGCCTAGTTTGTCATCAGGACTACGTCACTGGAGTAGTTGCTGCCACTGGGTTGAAAGAGTCCAACCGCAATTATCGTTAATTGTGGTACTTTTTCTTCTTGCTATTTCGATCCCTTCTTCTAGTTTCCTCTTTACTAAGTTTGACTGGTGGGCGATTATTTTTACTGAGTCCCAATTTATGGAGTGTCCACTTGCTTGTATATGTCTGTCTAGCCCTGTTCTGTTACTAATGTTCCTAACAGCTGCTTGGTGTTCTTTCATTCGGACTTTAAACTTCTCCCTGTTTCTCCTATATAGCTGAGTCCGCAGTTACAGTCGATCAGTGGCGGCTCGTGGTGTAAAATGCTGGTGAGGCGAACGGTCTTGATGTAAATGTAAAACAGTAAAACGTATGTTATTGAAAAATATATAAATTCGTATAACGCTATACGAATATATATATATATATATATATATATATATATCAGTGGCGTAGCAGGGGGGGGGGTCGTGGTTTGCACACCCCTTATTAGGCGAGACAGTTAGCTTTTTCTAAGTACGTTTTATAGATAATTTCCCTATTTAAATTCTTTGATTTTTATATAACTTGGAAAGCAATGTAATTTCTTGATAATAGAAGAGAAAGTAAAGCAAAGCGGCCAAAGAAGTTGCTTTATTAAATTTTTATTAAAACAACTATAATTTATTGCATTTTCTTCATTTTATTAAATTAGCTTCATTTTGTATTAATATTCAAGATGTGCGTACGTACCAATAGGAAAATATTTGTCGAAGCGCTCCCCCCAAATTGTTATATGTACTTATACACAGTTATACAGCAGAAGTGCAGAACCCCCCCCCTTCAAAAAGTTTCATGTCAAAGGCAGTATCCCCCATTGGATATCTTTGAAGTCCTGGGTTCGAGTCGGCTGAATCATTAAAATCCGCTGAGATTCGGAAGTCTCGTTAAGCCATTGGTCCAGGGTAAGCGGCGCCTTGTTATTAACAGCTGTAAACCCCATCCCTTAGGGCTCCATCCCATGTCATTTAGCCCTTATATACAAATATTATTAAACAGTAATGGAATAAAATTATAGAAATATATGAAACACGGCGTGGGGAGTCTTTCTTCACGAAAAAATCCAAAAATTTTAGAGGAAAAATGTACATATACCTCTCTATATATGTGTGTGTGTAATATACGCTACTTTTGCAACAATATTTTTATGAAAACAATTATTCGATAATTTTACAACAAAGAAAGAAATATTTCACCAGTATTCTTTTATGTAATACACTTGAGCGAAAATACGCAATTTGCGCGGTTTCTTTAGCTAGTCAATGCGTCACTCACATCCCAACGCCAATCGGAGATCCACTTCTTAAAAAATTCAAAGTAAATCATTTGAATATAATTTTTTTTCTCACGAAGTGTTTCTTGAGCTTGAATAAAAGTCACAGTTCGATTGGCATATTAGTGAAGGTGCATTTAGCACGGGTCACAAACTGAAGTCCAGGCTCGTGATAACTATGTACAGGAGAAGTCAAGCTAAGGAAGCACATTTCTATATAAAAAAAGTATAAAATAATTTAAACCTGGAATTAAAAACAGGGGAATACGATATTAATTTGCTTTGGTCTCGAACAGAATGCTTTCAGTTTATTTTTTATAAATAAGTTCAATTCTGCGATCCTTTTTGGCTGCAAATTTGTCTATGATCAGATCATAAAATGGTTGAATGGACATTAGATGGTTCAGCAATTCTTTCTCGATTGAAAGTTTAGCGAGTGAAGACAAACGATCTTGTGCCGTTGTATTACGGAGGTAAGTCTTAATTCTCTTCAAACAAGAAAAAATTCCTTTCAGCAGAAGAACTTGTAGACGCCAGTGTCAATACAAGAGAAAATAATTTGTAGGCTTCTGGTAACACCTCTTTCAGCTCGTTTTCTTTCATTGTTTTCAAGGTTTTCTGAAAACTGAGTTCCCTGAAGTTGTGATCATTATATAAAAAATCTAATTCGTTTTTTAGTCGTTGTGTGTCTGTAAAAATGTTTGGATAAATTTTTTGAGAGTGTTAAGGGCACTGGATGGAAATGACTCTGAATAACTATGGTATTTTGAGCTGTCAACTAGCTGCAGAAACTCGAGCTTTCCCATATCTTCAAATCTGGTATTTATTTGGACTTTTATATATTCATGAATACACTCAATTAAATCATTCTGTATCGTTTTAGATTGTCCAGAAAATAAGCTTCGTATTTCTTCAAAATGTGCTTTTAATTCTGGGGTGCTCCTACGAAGTAACATTTGGAACATTTCCTTGAAATTACCTTTATTTAATGAGGAAATAGTTTCATCATGTCCTCGAAAAGGCAGTTCTTGCTTGCTTAGAACGACAACTAAATCAATTATATGTTCCATAAAAAGCCTATTTAGTCTGACCTTTTCATTAAACTTGACTTTATGAAGAGCAGCATTTTCTTTGAGCATATCAGAAATAGTGTTTGTTTTTTTTCCATTCGTTTTAGACCTACGTGGTTAGTTCTATGCTCTTTAGAGCTTTCGTGCAATTTTGCACTACGAGAAAAGTTTTTTAGATCAAAATAACCCGTTGTATTCCACACATTTTTCTTATTGCTCAAAAGTAAACATGGCCAGCAAAAGAGAGTTTGCTTGTAATAGCATCAGAAAGCCAGGGAAAAATCTCGTACTATGATTTATTGAAAGACCTAAAAAACGATTTGCCGCACTTCTTATCTTTAGATATTGAACTTATTATAGGTGTCGGTCTTCCAGATATGAGAACATCCTTGTTATCATAATCTTTCCAGTGTTTAAAAGGAATTTCTTCCAGAACACAAATCACGTCGCTTGTTGGGCCATTCATATTTTCCAACCAAAATCAAAATATGCTGTTTAGTAACAATAACAAAATGAAAAAAGAAAAACTCAACATTACTATGAACTAGCAAACACCCGCAGAAGAGAGGATTGAAAACACACTACAAAAAGTTAGATTCAAATACACTCTGACGAATAGTTAAAGCTAAAAGCTACGTAGAAATCTTCGTACTCCAAAGCGTATAGAGGCGAACGGCGTCATCGCCTGTGAAACCACTTTTCACAAGGGTCATCTGCTCATTTTCCCGCGCCCATTGGATACACAATCCTTGGGTTCTCCAATAACAGCGGAGATGCGATTCCAGTTTAAGCGAAATGGAGGGTCGCCTCAGAAATTTCCTTTCTCTTACTGGAAGTCCGGCACCTCTTTAGGTAGACCTCGGACCGTGGGGGTGGGGGGTGTGGGGTGGGGGTTCAGTCTGTAGGGCTCTTCTCTGATCCCCAGTTCCCAAAACCGGCTTCTCATCGAGACGATTAAGCCGGTCGCCTCTAAGCGCTTAAAACATGCAGCTGCTTTGCAAAAATAATGATTCATTCCTCTTCTCGAAAGCCTTTCTTTAACCATTCATGAATCACAATGTGAATTTCAGTGTTTCATTTATCCTGCAAAGTTCTTATATCTTTGTTACTGACAGAAGGTTTTTTTTTTTTTTTCTTTCACTTCTCATTCTGCGGAATTTCAGGTGAGGCGGCGCCTCACTTGCCTCATCTGACGGGCCGCCACTGCAGTCGATGCAACATATTACTCCTTCTTGCAATTGGATGTCCACTTCTTTCTGCTTTAAAGCTGGCAGGAATTTCTTTAATTTGTTATTTAGACCTGGTGCAAGCCTGATATTATATTTCGCTCCGACCCTCTTCAGTTTTTCGAAAAGTCCCTTGTGGTACGTAGTTTTGCTGGTGAATTTAAAGTGGTTTATTTCCTGCTTCTTTTTTGGAACTTGTCTAAATATTTTCTCAACATATGGGGAGGGGTAATTGTTTTCTGCCAAGATTTCTTTTAATTCTTCGTTGTGAAGATCTTTTTGAGTAGCTGAATAGACCAGGACTTCAATTTTTTCCAAAAATTGTCTCGCCGTATTCGATTTAATATGATCAGGGTGGAATGAGCAGAAGTCTAACATCTTCCCTGTGTTGGTGGGTTTTCTAAAAAGCTGAGTGAATATTCTTCCTTCTCTTGAGGTCAAGGTTTAATCAAGGAAATTGATGCTATGGTCTTTTTCCAGCTCCAGGATGTACTGCAAGGTAGTAAGTTAAATTCTTCCAGAATCTGAGGCCGCCCCGGTGGCGCAGTGGTCTAAGGCGCTGGCCTCTGATCATTCGTCCGTAAGGGGTCCGGGTTCGAATCCCGGTCAGGCATGGATGTTGTGTTTGTCTTACGGTACTGGCTCTCTCCCTTCCCTGGAACCAGTGACCCTAAATTAGGGACGGGCGACTGCTTATAGCCCATTGAGTTGCTCACGGTGGTCGTTAAACCTCCAATAAAAAAAAAAAAAAAAAAAGAATCTGAGAGGGTAGAGATTGGTCTACAGTATCTACTATAATTAGGACATCATCCATATATCTTACATAGAGAGCAAACATTGAGGGTTGTACAAGGATTTTTGCCTCTAGTTTACTAACATAATAATTTGCTAGCAGAGGTGCTAGTGGAGAACCCATTGCAAGTCCTGAAGTTTGCCTGTAATATTTCTTTCTAAACTGGAAGAAATTATTCTTGAAATAAAATAGGAGTAGTTTATGTATGCCAAGTAGTATTTCTGTATTGTGATTATGGAATACTATTTTTTCCGCTAGTTCATCCGCAATGAATTCCAGCAGGAGGTCCAGGTTAATGTTGGTATACATAGATATTATATCCAGGCTTGCCATTACTGGATGAATTAATTCTGGCAAGTTGTCTAGTTTTCCTTTCAACTGCATGGAATTTTTTAGAAGGTAGGGAGGAGAAGGGAAAATATCTATGAGGTGACCTAGTAAATAATAATTAATGTTGGAGAGTGGTGAATTTCTGGTGTCTATTATAGGTCTTATTGGATGGCCTTCTTTATGAACTTTTATTGTACCATAGATCTGTGGAACTCTTGACTGGATTTTTGAGAAGCTTTTGAAGAGCTCATTTAGCTGATTTTTACTTTTTAAAGAGCTGATTATTTTTGTCAAAAAAATAGAACTAAAAACGGTAAATGGTGCGATTAGTAATAAGTACAGAACTATTGAGCAATGCAAGCGAATAGAAGCTCGTATTTGGACCTCTTCATTAGGTGAAATTCCGGAAGCAGAGAAGAAAAATATTGATAACTGGTTAGCTAAAGCAGTGGCAGATAAAAACAAGAAGTTTAAGGAAAAATTGAAAATTAAAGAAAATAAATGGTTGAGTCCAAAGTTAATGTCTACAGCTCCTGGTCCACAGTTAATACCATCCCCCACTAAGCCGCCCCGGTGGCGCAGTGTTCTAAGGCGCTGGCCTCTGATCATTCGTTCGTAAGGGGTCCGGGTTCGAATCCCGGTGAGGCATGGATGTTGTGTTTGTTTTACGGCACTGGCTCTCTCCCTTCCCTGGAACCAGTGACTCTAAATTAGGGACGGGCGACTGCTTATAGCCCATTGAGTTGCTCACGGTGGTCGTTAAACCTCCAATCAAAAAAAAAAAAATCCCCCACTAACAAACACGTCATAGATCTTTTTTTTTCTTTTTTTTTTGATTGGAGGTTTAACGACCACCGTGAGCAACTCAATGGGCTATAAGCAGTCGCCCGTCCCTAATTTAGGGTCACTGGTTCCAGGGAAGGGAGAGAGCCAGTGCCGTAAGACAAACACAACATCCATGCCTGACCGGGATTCGAACCCGGACCCGTTACGGACGAATGATCAGAGGCCAGCGCCTTAGACCCGTCATAGATCTGACGGAAGATGGAGTAGATGGAACCTTGATTAATCTCCTCAATAAGGGATATAATTACAACCTTTCTTCCACAACACTTGATAAAAACCGGATACTTATTGATTTAGAAAGCATCTGCAGTAAAGTAGAAAGAGAAGATTGAAATACAGCAGCCACTTTAAGGAAAGAATTCTCAGACTGCGTCTCAAAATTTGTAAAAAAGCCAGTAAAAGTTTCTTATAATTTTAATAGAAATGCCATTACTAACCTTAAAAAACTCAAAACAAATGATAAAGTTGTAGCACTGAAAGCAGATAAAAGCAAAGTTTTGGTATTGTTAGAGAAAGATAAATATTACAATAAAATGGAAGCTGAATTGAGCAAGCCTTATTATGAAGAACTCACTGGTAACCCTATAGTTCAAACTGTCAAAAATCTTTAAAAAATAATCAGCTCTTTAAAAAGTAAAAATCAGCTAAATGAGCTCTTCAAAAGCTTCTCAAAAATCCAGTCAAGAGTTCCACAGATCTATGGTACAATAAAAGTTCATAAAGAAGGCCATCCAATAAGACCTATAATAGACACCAGAAATTCACCACTCTCCAACATTAATTATTATTTACTAGGTCACCTCAGAGATATTTTCTCTTCTCCTCCCTACCTTCTAAAAATGTCCATGCAGCTGAAAGGAAAACTAGACAACTTGCCAGAATTAATTCATCCAGTAATGGCAAGCCTGGATATAATATCTATGTATACCAACATTGACCTGGACCTCCTGCTGGAATTCATTGCGAATGAACTAGCGGAAAAAATAGTATTCCATAATCACAATACAGAAATACTACTTGGCATATATGAACTACTCCTATTTTCTTTCAAGAAAAATTTCTTCCAGTTTAGAAAGAAATATTACAGGCAAACTTCAGGACTTGCAATGGGTTCTCCACTAGCACCTCTACTAGCAAATTATTATGTTAGTAAACTAGAGGCAAAAATCCTTGTTCAACCCTCAATATTTGCTCTCTATGTAAGATACATGGATGATGTCATAATTATAGTAGATACTATGGATCAATCTCTACCCTCTCAGATTCTGGCAGAATTTAACTTACTACCTTGCAGTACATCCTGGAGCTGGAAAAAGACCATAGCATCAATTTCCTTGATTAAACCTTGACCTCAAGAGAAGGAAGAATATTCACTCAGCTTTTTAGAAAACCCACCAACACAGGGAAGATGTTAGACTTCTGCTCATTCCACCCTGATTATATTAAACGGAATACGGCGAGACAATTTTTGAAAAAAATTGAAGTCCTGGTCTATTCAGCTACTCAAAAAGATCTTCACAACGAAGAATTAAAAGAAATCTTGGCAGAAAACAATTACCCCTAACCATATGTTGAGAAAATATTTAGACAAGTTCCAAAAAAGAAGCAGGAAATAAACCACTTTAAATTCACCAGCAAAATTACGTACCACAAGGGACTTTTCGAAAAACTGAAGAGGGTCGGAGCGAAATATAATATCAGGCTTGCTCCAGGTCTAAATAACAAATTAAAGAAATTCCTGCCAGCTTTAAAGCAGAAAGAAATGGACATCCAATTGCAAGAAGGAGTAATATATTGCATCGACTGTAACTGCGGACTCAGCTATATAGGAGAAACAGGGAGAAGTATTAAAGTCCGAATGAAAGAACACCAAGCAGCTATTAGGAACATTAATAACAGAACAGGGCTAGACAGACACATACAAGCAAGTGGACACTCCATAAATTGGGACTCAGTAAAAATAATCGCCCACCAGTCAAACTTAGTGAAGAGGAAACTAGAAGAAGGGATCGAAATAGCAAGAAGAAAAAGTACCACAATTAACGATAATTGAGGTTGGACTCTTCAACTCAGTGGCAGCAACTACTCCAGGGACCTAGTTCTGATGACGAACTAAGCTTTATTTCGAAAATTTGACAACCAACTTTCTTGAATAATAAACTCTATAAGACCCGTTAAAAAGTTAAATCCACAAAGTATTATGTTTTGTCAAACTACTGAAGAACTTGTTTCGGCAGTATTAGGTTTTCGGTAAAAAGCTGAGTCCGACCGTTTTATACCACCAGCGATATATTTGGACATCCACAACATCGGCTGCCAGTTGCATTTAAGCCCACAAGTGAGTCACGGAGCACCTATACCTCGCTGATTCCTGATGGCCAAAGGTAGAAGTTGTTTAGTTTGACGTCCATATTTGAGTAGGTATTACTGCTGTTACATACTTAATTTTTTTTTTTTTTTTGATTGGAGGTTTTAACGACCACCGTGAGCAACTCAATGGGCTATAAGCAGTCGCCCGTCCCTAATTTAGGGTCACTGGTTCCAGGGAAGGGAGAGAGCCAGTGCCGTAAGACAAACACAACATCCATGCCTCACCGGGATTCGAACCCCAGACGGACGAATGATCAGAAGCCAGCGCCTTAGACCACTGCGCCACCGGGGCGGCACATACTTAATTGCAACGGACAGAGAAAGGGAAATAGAAAATATGAGTTGCGTTTCAGCACTCACTCATCAACGAACCGCAGCGACAAAACTTCAGAATCCCCACTGAAGGGGGTTCGAAAAGGTATTGCCAAACCATGGAAATGGAAAAGCAATGTAAGACAGGCAGCACATCAGTCAGGTAAGTTGTATGCAAGTTGGCGAGAAAAGACTGTCCCTGTGAAAGAGGTAAAAACTTTACACAATTTTGAATTTGCAATGAAATTAAAATAAATTGTTGCAAATTCAGATGTAGTAAAAGATATCTGAGGATGAACATTTTGAACTGCACAAAACATTACTATTCTTTGCCAAATGCAACAGAAAAGAGACATTTTATAAATAGCACTACAGAACATTCTCACACTCTTAGGCCAAAGAGAAAAAGAATCAATGATTCTAATGTGTCTGACGATGAAGACACTTATAATGTTGATGGGTTACCAAGAAGTAATCAAATGCAGTCAAGAAGGAATTATTCATTCAAGTATTTCTTTCATGTCAAGCATGAGAAAATTCAAGTATGAAAACAATTTTATTTGGGAACTTTATCCATATCACATAAGCCAGTATACACTAACTAAAAATACTCGACGAACACCGATAATCCTGACCACAGAGGCAAAAGTGTTGACTGTAGAAGAGTGCAAAAGGTAATGCTGATTTTGCTCAGCAACATATTAAATTTTTTCCTAAAATTGAATCACACTATTGTAGGGCTATTACAATGAGAGAATACCTTGATTCGAATCCAAGCATTTCCAAAACATATCTTTTATATAAAGAGATATGTACAGAGCGAAACATTCATCCTGTTAAAGAATTGTGTATTACAAAATTTTCGTGACGGAATTTAATTTTGCATTTCATGTTCCAAAAAGCGATTGTGACTTGTACGAAAATTTCAAAGTTGTTGAGAAGACAGAAACAAAAAATAGAGAAGACAGGACGTAGAAAATAGTTATCAGCATCATGAAATTGTTAAAAATGCAATGAGAGGAGAGAAGAATAAAGACAAAACAGAAGGCACACCAGTGCTTTTGTTTGACCATGAAAATGTTCTTGCTCTGCCACGATCAGACGTAAGTTGCTTTTTATATCTTCGTAAATTAAATGTTTACAATTTAACCACGTATTATTCAGTGACTAAAAAGTTCATTGCGCTATCTGGCCTGAAACATTGGCAGGGCGAGCTGGAAATGACATTGACAGTGCGCTTAAAAAATACTTAATGATTTGATTGAAGGAAATGACTTATCTGAACTAATTACATGGTCTGATTCGTGTGTACCACAAAACCGGAATTCAATTATATATGCAGTACAACTTTTTATAAAAGAAAATCTAGGCGTTAGTTCAGTAACAATGAAATATTCTGTTTCGGCAAATCTTCCGTTCAAGAGGTAGACAGTGTTCACAGCTGCATTGAAAGAACACTGAAACACAATGACGTGTATTCTCCAGTCAGAGCATTACTAAAAGTTAATCAAAGGAACCCGTATAATATTATACAAATGAAACCGCAAGATTTCAAAGAATTTGCTACGCCTGCAAAGCTTTTGAACTATAAGGCTGTTCCTTACACTCTAGTAGTAAGCTTGAATTACATGAAATGAGTTACAAAGTTAATCATAAACCAGATACTGATGACCAAATTGTTAATATTAAGTTTCTAGCATCAAAGAGGAAATCAGTTGTTCGTCCAAGTGAGTCTCTGGGAGATTTCCAAGTCACATCTAAAGTACAGAGAACAAAATATGAAATATCTGAATTAAAGAAAAGGGACATTAAAGCGCATTTTCCTTTCATGCCATTTCAAGACGAGCAATATTATTGTACAACACTGAATATAAAGTAGGCTCCTTTGCAGTAATATTGTAGACTTGATTTTATGTTCTTTCTCCTTTTGTTTGAAATACATTATTTTGTTTATGTAACAGCCTACTTATATTTGTTTTTTACCTTTTTTAATAGTTCAAACTTTCAATTCATAATACAGAAATTTTGAACTGATATTATAAAGTTACAAATTGTACTGGAACTAACTAAATACCTTAGTTTGACAAAGTTGTATATTCATTTACACCCTTGTCACTTTCCTGAATTAGCAATATGATAGTGACAAAGTTCTAACTGCAAAACGTTAGAACCTTGTCACTATCATATGTTAGTTTTCTATATATAAATACAAAATTTCATCGGAAAGTAGGCTACAAGTGTTTATAACAGGCTTCAATGGGTTTTCAGCATTTAACTTTGCCAAAACTCCATTACAAACAAAAAAATTAAACTTCAAACCCTTTTTTCTCAAATTACTGCTCTGGTCAGTTACAACCTTGTCAAAGTAGGGTACCGAATTGGCTGTATGAAGGTGGGAAATCACGGACGTATCCTGCAATGCATGTATGCCATTGGCTGATGGATTGAGTCATGTTTCTCTACATTGTTTTCATCAGTAACATTGCATTATGTTAGTTTCACAAATCACAAGTTGATTCATAAGCTGGTTTTTATATGCAAAAAAGTATAATTTTTTTCGTAATAAAATCTGTAAAATGACATTTTTACAAAATAAAAATCTTTAAAATGCCATTAGATACATTTTGATACATGGTGTGCAATAAAGTAAGTTCAAGATGCAAAATTCAAAATGGAGAAAAAATCAAACTTCTTCCTAGAAAATTCCCGTAAAATATTTAGTTTTGCCATTTTATTTTGAAACGATGTGTCGAATGCACTGTTTCAGATTCCTATTATTTGAAAAACTATTTTAAGATCTGGCAACAACTGATGCTAATACCACATGGTTCATTCTACACGTGTTTTATTCCACGCCTGAGGACTTTTAGAAGTCAATTACCAAAATGTTCCTCCATTTACAGTTCCATAATGTAACCAGTGCTATGTGATAAGAGGATATGAGGGATTCTTCTAATTATGATGGCAATAAAAATCTTGTAACATATAAGCTGCATCCTGTTTTAATATCTTTTCTGGCTTTAATTTTGGAGTTGATAAAAATGACCCCCCCTCCTTCTCATCTTCTCTCTTAATAAATGGTTTTGGGGCTTACTCCAACTTTTTTGCTAGTACAGTAAGAATTTGTAGCTTTTAAAGTCTTCAGTTTGTATTGTATAACATTTCTTTAAGCTTTATAACTTCACGTTCAGAGTTCAGCATCAGGAAAGGGTTAACATAACTTTCTTCTGTAGAAAGCACATCACTTTTTTCAAATTTGCATGAGGATATTTTTGTACATGCAGTCCTTTCTTTTCTACAGAAGTTGAACCAACTGACTGTAAAGATACATTCAAAATTTCTAATGCAGTTTTGAAATTTCCTTACTTATTAGTTCATCTTCACTACTATTCTGGCTTGTAATAGGTACCGGCTTCATTAACATGTATGAATGACTGACTGTCATCAGTTTTGAAGTTCACAGGCATAATTAAGTCTTTGAAAAAATTTTCCACAACTTATCACCGATTGTTTTATGAATAGAAAGTTGTTTGTTTGTTTAATGACCACAGTGAGCAGTAACCTTTCCCTAATTTAGGGTCACTGGTTCCAGTGAAGGGAGTGAACCAGAGCCGTAAGACAAACACAACATCCATGCCTCACCAGAATTCAAACCATGACCCACTAGGATTAATGATCATAAGCCAGTGCCTATACCACTGCACCAACGGACAGCATAGAAAGTTTAACTATCCACTCTGAGAAACAGGACGTATATTTTTTATCACAATGTGGTGTCGAATTTCTTGAAAAAAATTACAACAATGGGCTTAAATGTGTGACATTTTAACACTTGAGGGATGGGGAATTCAGCAACAATTTCTCCCAAAAAAAAGACCAGCACTATTTTTTTTAAAGAAACTACTTGTGTACATGCAGTGTACCTTTGGTGTAACACCTTACAATACCAAAGGAGACAAGAAATATGACAGAAAGTTTAACAGGTTAATAATTAATAAAAAAGTTTAATTATTGTAATGAGCTCATCTTTTAAATCCTTTCTGGTGTGAATAAATTTTACCAAAGTTGTTTGTTCATAGTCAGTGGAACCAGACAGTGAAAAAAAATGGATTTCTACAATTGATAAAACCTCCAAAAATAGAAACAGCTACTTACTCTCACCAGCAGCTAAAAAGTATGTTACCAAAATTAACAAATGGTGCTCAAAAAGTTTCTCATACCAGAAGGAAAGTATTAGAGACAAATAGATTGTTAAATCAAACAGTTAAAAGAAGAAATATAGAAGGAAACAAGATGTAACTCTAGACCCCCTAACAGAAGAATTTTGCATAATGGAAAAGTTGAAAATAGGCAAAAAGTTTTCTTCATGGCAAAAGCTATGCTAAGGAAAAAGAACTTTGCAAATGTGTCTCCCGGAAACAGTGTTTGACCATTACGTCCCCTAGCAGAAAAGCTGTGTATTATTTAAAGTGTATAATGTTCCTGGGGGTTTATCCAGGTCTTTAAAGATGACATAACTTTTCGTGAAAATTTATGTATTTTTGTGATTCTTGCCTATTTTTTGCTTAGAGCAATTTTGCCAAAAATGCTTAAAAATAACAAACAAACTCAAAAGTACACAAAGGTTCAGATTGGTATGGATTCATAGAATCATCATTAGCAGATCAGGACTTTCAAAGTGCCATTACACAGATGCAATAGTCATCAAAATGACTGTTCTGGGCATGTAATTAAGAAACAGTTGCCTGACCTGGTATGTACACTCACGGACAATGAAATTTATGCACCAAGAAGGAAGCATCGGATTGAACTGTAATTTTATGGATGAAATGATACACAAGACGGCAAAACCAGAGCTGCAGGACAATTACAGAGGGATCTGTGGCACGCCGTCTGGTCATCTTCAATAGCGCGTCGCACCACCTCGTGTGGTGATACATGCTGCAATACAGTTCGGCATGGAGGCGAACAGACGCCTGATGTCCTGCGACAGACTGGCTCACACATGTTGGACGGTGTGCTCCAAATCCCATAGAGGGCAGCTGGCGTTTCAACTGGTCCCACACATGCTCGATAGGGGACATGTCCGGGGAGTGGGCAGGCTATGGAAGTGTCTGGACATGACGTAGGCAGTCCTGGGCAACTCAAGCCGTGTGCGGGCGGGCATTATCCTGCTTGTATAGCACACTTGCAATCCATACGTAAGTCATCATCATCGTTTCCGTCATCATCTGGGTAATCTCGAGATCGATGCAGAACTGAAGAGAAATGGGGGGTAGGGGTGGGTTAGGGATGGGCCTTTTCCGTATGGGGATGGTATTTCGTCTTTTGAAACTGAAGTTAAACGGAGTAACGATTTTTACCGTAATCGTAATTTCTTTTTCTCACGATGTTTCATGTTCCCAATATTGGTATTAAATGTCATTTTATTGCATAAATGTTTGTATTTCAGCATGAAACTGTGGGCAACGATTTCCAAAAACGGAAGTTAAGACGGCGCGGAGATTTTCCTGTAGTCTTCAGGCAAAGATTCTTCCGTGGATTCGAAGATTTCCGTTATCATTTTGGGCATTCTCGAGATCGATGCACAACTGAACAGAAATTTTGGAGGGGTAATAGTGGGGGAGAGAGATTTGTTTGACGACGGGATTCCGTCTTACGAAAGTTTCAAAATCTGAAGTTAGATGCAGCGAAGATTTCTCCCGTAATCTTATTTTTTCTCGCGATGTTCCTTCTGCCCAGTATTATTCTTAAATATCCTTTTTTTCCACAAATACTGCATTTCAACCTAAAAATGGAGGCAGAAGTTTTCGAAAACGGAAGTCGGTCGAAGCGAAAATTTCTCCCGAAATCGCATTTTTTCTTCCCGCGATGTTCTCACTATCCTGTGTTGTTCAGTGTTATTTTCTCCCATAAATGTCTGCACTTAAGCTTGATAAGGGAGGGGAAAGTTTCCCAAAACGGAAGTGACAAGAGTTTGCAAATTTGTTATAATTGATGCATGGTGTTCAAAAGTATTCATATTCTGAAAGTCACACCATTTATCTAAAGTAGCGAAAGCTTTGATATCATGCGTTCGTGGTCCTCAGGCTGAAAGTTCTTTCAGCATGATGGATAAATTGTCATGTGAAGGAATAAAAGGGGAGGAGGAAAGAAAAGTGAAGAAATAGGAAGGGAATTATATCAACAGAAAGAAAAACTAAGCAAAGATTGCTGTGCAGCTGCTAAAGTCAACAAAAGACAAATATGGCCATGGAACTTGCTGAGAGGAAAATTGAGCTGATGTTCTAGCAAGTACAAAGAGAGAGAGAGAGAGAGAGAGAGAGAGAGAGAGAGAGAGAGAGATGTGTTTGAAGCAGTGTCTTTTAAAATCGCCTTATTTTGTTTTGAATTCAGTAATTTTATGTTGTAAATACAGTGAACAATTCCATCTTGCTCGTGGAACTTTATATTCACACTTTCTTGTCGCATGTTCTGAGAT
The DNA here is from genome assembly GCA_039090855.1 of Macrothele yani. Taxonomy (NCBI): domain Eukaryota; kingdom Metazoa; phylum Arthropoda; class Arachnida; order Araneae; family Macrothelidae; genus Macrothele; species Macrothele yani. The sequence continues at coordinate 73,637,197 of CM077001.1, forward strand.
TTTCCCCTATTAAAAAGTTCAGCTTTTTGTTCCTTGGTCAGTCTCATGTATGGCAATCCCGTCCAGGAATGGAAGCACATGGGGCCGTCAATAATCCACGTACCACTAGCCTACTACAGCTGATCGGCTATCGTAGGCTATGGCTCCTCAGACCATAATGCCTGCAGTGGGGAAGATGTAGCGCTAAATAGCGAGGTTGGGATTGCGCCGTTGACCCGGGGACCTCCACACCAGGACACCATAATCATCTGTCCCCAAAATAAAGCAGCACTCATCGCTAAACACCACACGTCGCTTCGGCCTGGCACCACTGCACACGGAGCCGGCGATGTTCTGGTGTTAACGGCAGCACAAGCAAGGGACGCTAGGATCGTAGATTCGCTTCCGTGAGGCGTCAGGAAACGGTTCGTGGTCACACGGGAGCCGCTACATCTTCCTGTATAGGAGTATAGTGGACCGGGTTCCCGTGAGATCCGTTCGTGCCTGCAATACGTCGATCCTGTCTACCAGTGGTCAGTCTGGAGCCGCTCTGCCGTGTGGAAGTGCCGTCACGTGTCCACTGCTCCCAACACCATCGGACGGTATGGTCACAACTCTCTACGTGCCGGGCTATACGGCGCGCTGACCTGTGGTTTTCAGCCCGATGATCAGGCCTCTCTCAAATTCCGTAATTTGCGTAAATCGACGTCGTTGGCATCTGCCCGGCATTTTTGTCACTCTGTACTCTTTCTTGCGTCAGCCGGTTCTTTTCGCTTTCATAGGGCATCGACTACACGCCGGTTTATAGGACCTACGGTTCATACTTGCAGCGCCATCACAGGGTGTGCGGTCATGCGAAAATCGCACAAAATGTGGATCATTTGCATACCAACAAGCACTCTGGCTATCTGCAAAGTTTCGCGGTTGTAGCATGTTTTCTTCTATAGGTGCGCAAATTTCATTGTCAGTGAGTGTAAAAAACTGTACACTGTCTTGTTCTGATTTCGCAGCAAAATCAAATAAAAAAAGGAAAATAAGCAGTCTGAATATCCCTCCCCCCAACATATTTAAAGGAATAATCGGAATGTCTCTTATGCTAAAATAATTTGAAGACAAAATTTTATGAACAATATTTTATGAAGATACCATTACAGTTAAAAATATTTTTGTGTAGATACCATTTGAGCAAAAAATGTTTTTGTGAAGACACCGTCTGTTAGTATCAAATGCCACCTGGATCAATTCCTCAGGTTCCCCATCTTTACTGTGGCCAATGGCATACAGTAAAAAAAAATTCACAATAGGGTTTTAAGAAGTAGAGATACAGTTGCAAACAAAATTTTGTAAATTGCTTAAGTTTGTTAAAAACCTATACTGGTGAATAGCCGATATTCTGGAACCACAAGAATAATAGCTGGAATAAACACTTATCAAATTCCTACTGACTTCTTATGGTAAGCAAATGCTATTTAAAAAAATTTCGATGTTCAGGGTGATAATTATGAATTGAAACTGTATTTGCTTTTGTCCGAATGTCATGTTTGTAACGAAAACTTAAACGTGGGAAACAGACTTTACAGATAATAAATATTGCAAAACATTTATATCGATAGTACCCATTAGTTTTTTCGCACTTCAGCCTGTCCATCACACATAAAGTTTGCTCAATCTTCAAATCTTTTGTTTACAGCAGTGTTCCGCAACCTTTTTCTACTCGCGGCACACCATAAATTATCCATGACTCAATACGGCACACCGAAATGTTAATCCCCTCAAAAACGTATGATATGACACTATTAATATAAATATGTAATGTAATCAACCTATTATTATTATATTATTATTAAATCAGAAATCTACTCGTGCATTTATTAACAATTTATGAACTTTAATTCACTGTAGAAAATACACTTTTGTGTTACTATTAAAGTAAATAATTCTACTCATACCTTCAATGTGATACTTGCGCCTTCTTAGCATGCTCACAGGCGGCTGATCCGTGGTGGAATCGTTGACAATAACACATTAACTGCCATCTCGGCGATAGCCGGGTATTCACTTCTTATTTCAAACCAAAATGTGTCCAAAGGCACTTCGAGAAGTTTTTAATTTCAATGTCTGCTTTTAAATCTACGAGTTCCTCTTGTATATTAATCGGAAGAGGTTTTGAATTCGCAACGAATGGATCACGAACCCAGTCGAAATCTTTAATACTTTCTCCAAAATACTTCTTGAACTTCTGCTGCAAGATTTCTAAATGTTCTTTAATTAAGTCTATGACCACTTCATTACCGTCAGCAGGTGGCCATACAGTCAGGAACATCTCAAACGACACATTTTCAATTATCTGTATCCACAAATTCAGCTTATTCACAAATCCTTGAATCTCATCCGTACTAGGCAGAATATTTTCGTTCCTACCTTGCATTTTTCTGTTCAGCTCATTCAAGTGTACGAAAATATTTGAAAGATATGCCAACTTAAATGCCCATTCATCATCTGCAAATAAATCCGCGTACTCCTGCCCCTCAACAGTCAAAAATGCATGTACCTCCTCTTTAAGTTTAAATATACGCGTTAACACTTTTCCTTGTGATAACCATCATACTTCTGTATGTAGCAGAAGTGTAGTGTGTTCTGATCCCATTTCCTGACACAACACGGGAAAAAGCCACAAGTTTAGGGGCCGCGATTCATGGGCGCCTGCATGAAATTTTTCAAGGGGGGGGTCAAGTGTAATTAATTAAGGTTTTGCTAATATATAGACAGTAATTTGTGGAAATGAAAGATTAATACTATTACTACTACTTACTTACTACACTAGAACACTACTGCTACTATTATTATTAATTGATGCTGCTCTTGAAGAAAGTGTATGTTAGTAATAGTCATGTATTATCATGTACATCGGTAACTGATTTCAGAATATCGAGCAGGGTCAGGCCAAGCCTGTGAAGTTCAGCACACACTACCCTAAGTGGAACTTGTTTGGGCGTGCTACCTTAAGGTTTGCTGGGTTTTCGTATTTCACGTTATCGTTTTCCAATTCCAAATTTCCAATAAAATTGGGATATTAAATTAAACGCACCAAACTCCATCTTTCCTTGTGGTCCAGTTCTGTGAGTGTAAAGAAAGTAATAAATAAAATACAATAAAATAAAATAAAGGGGAAAGTAATTCTACAGGGATCAAGTGACCCATGTGACCCCCCCCTCTGTCGGCGCCCATGCCGCGATTTGATGAGGTTCACGACTTTTACTACTTCGTCCAGCACAACTTTCAGAAAAGATGGCAAAGGCTTAGCAAAAATAGCTCGCTGTGAATGAGACAATGATCGCATGTTAGGATTTACTTCGTGTACTTTAGTTACAAATCCTTTCACTCGGCATGTCATAGAAGGGGCTCCGTCTGTACAAACACTAACGCAATCCTTTCATTATGGAGCCCATATTTATTAGTCACACGAAATATTTCTTAACCGGTGGCTCGCTCAGGAAGTTCTTTGCAAAGAAAATAAATTAGTTGTAATTACATCTCCATGGATGTACCGAATGTAGGCAAGAAGTTTTACGTGACCGCTAACATCGGTGGACTCGTTGATCTGAAGTGAGAACTTCTGACTGCTGTTGATTTTCTCCTTCATAGTGTCTTCAATATCATTGGACATTTCGCTAACTCGGCGACTGATTATGTCGGCAGAGAGAGGAATTTTTGAAATTCCACTAGCATCTTCTGAACCCAGGACTATTTTCACAATCTTTTTACAAGCAGGCATTAAGAACGTTTCACCTATTGTGTGTGGTTTGTTTTTTGGCCTTTACGATAAGTTCTGCTATTTTATAGCCAGCTTCCTGTACTTTTTCCGAAACACGCACTGTCACAGTCATGAACGTTGCTTGTTTTTTGTTTTGTTCCAACAACCGACGAATTTCACCACAAACGATACACTCGGGAATTGGGCATATTTTATCACCACATTAAAAAAAACCGTAAGATAAATAATTATCACTATACTGCCGGTGCACTAATTTCTGTTTCTTTTTTTCGGGCTTGATTGTTTTCACTACTTGCACTCGTGGACGGAACACTCCGTCTAAGGAACTTGTCCATCTTGCAAAAATAAAATAGTTTAATAGTAATAGCAAATAGCGAGACAGAGTATAAATCACAATTTTTCGGACTACTTCAGAGCACAGCTGTGATAGAACTGAAATAATTGTAAGAAGCTGGACCTATACTCTTCAAAGGAAAGAACGCACACATATACCGACTTATTTAAAACAAAGTCCAATAATGATGGGTGGGTGCATCGGTACAGGAAAAAAGTAATAAATTTGAAGAAGCCCTAACAAACAGGGTGAAATACCAAAATAACGTAATAAAAGACAGGGCAAGTTTTGCTAATTCCCGCACTTTTAGGGAAAAGCGTTTATAGAACATGCGGCAAGTGTAAAAAGTAGCCACATGGCGCTGCGATAGAGGCGAGAAAGTACACAGAACACGCGGCTATAGAGGCGAGAAAGTACACAGAACACGCGGCTATAGAGGCGAGAAAGTACACAGAACACGCGGCAAGTGTAACAAAGAAGCAGCATAGCGCAGCGGTAGAGGCGAGAAATACAAATATATTAATAAGCAAAACTACGATATAACAACAACTCTGAGTAAATAATTTACATTTAATTTCTTACAATACATAACGATTCGCGGCATGTAATAAAGAATAAACAAGCATCATCATATTTATTCAGTGAAGCGACAGAGAATGAAATACAAGCATATGAAACACAGTAACTGAGATAAAATTAAAAAGAAAGATGACACCGAATTTTTGGGTGTAATAAGAACGTCTTTTGAATCCGTTCTGACGCAAATTAAATTTATCCAAGCTATTCAAAGTCAATGGAACCGGTATGCAGAACAATAGTATCTGACGGCAGCAAGAAGTATTTCAATCGGATTTTTATTCCCTCAGATATTGCTGTAAACGGAATCGTGAGCGTACGCAATGGAACCGGTATGCAGAACAATAGTATCTGACGGCAGCAAGAAGTATTTCAATCGGATTTTTATTCCCTCAGATATTGCTGTAAACGGAATCGTGAGCGTACGCGGTCTGGTTGCAGATTTGTGCGTTAAGAAAAACATGAATTTATATGAGAAACATTTCGCATCGGAAACGCTCTCTAACATCGAAAGAATTTTTCAAATCGGACTCTTAGAAACAGAGATATTGACAAAAATAAGATGTGACTTTACGTCCCCTGGTGGAAAAACCATGCATTATTTTAGGAAGAAAGTATTCTCAAAAGGTTGATCCATATGAGCAGAATCGGTCCAAGAAAATAAAATTTAGTCGAGTTTTCAGGAGCCCAGATTTTGCTGCAAATGCATCAGAAGCAGGAATTAACACTTATGCCCCCTGTGGCCAAACCATTCTTTACCGAACATTGGAAATTATGTGAAAAATATTTTCCATCAGGTCTTGAAAGCGATACAGGAAGAATTTTTCAAATCGGAGTTGTAGAAGCAGAAATAAAGCAGAAAACGCAATTTACTTTTGTGCCCCTTAGCGGAAAGTCTCTGATTTACTTGAAAATTTTGAATTTATAGGAAAAACATTTCGCATCGGAAACACTATCCAACAAAGAAGGAATTTTTCAAATTGAACTCCTAGAAGTAGAGATATTGACAATAATAAGATATACATCTACGCCCCCTGGCGTAGAAACCATGCATTATTTCAAGAAGAAAATGTTTCTAAAAGGTTTGTTGACATGAGTAGTATCGGTCTACAAAGCACATTTTTTTCAATCGAGAATTTAGAAGCTCATATTTTCCTGCAAATACATCAGAAGCAGAAATTAAGATTAACGCCCCCTGGTGGCCAAGCCATTTTTTTACAAAAATTAGAAATTATATGCAAACGATTTCCCACCAGGAGCTGTATCCGGTGCAGAAAGAATTTTTTCAAATCGGAAATTTAGAAGCAGAGATATAAAGGGAAACGCAATTTACCACTACGCCCCCTAGCGAAAAGTTTATGAATTACCTGAAAATTTTGAAATTATATGAAAAACATGTCACACTGAAAACACTATCCTACAAAGGAGGAATTTTTCAAATCGGATTCCTAGAAGTAGAGATATTGACAAAAATAAGATATATATCTACGCCCTTGGCGGAGGAACTGTGAAATATTTTAAGAAGAAAATATTCCGAAACGTTTTATCGATGTGAGTGGCATCAGTGTACGAAAGAATTTTTTTCAATCGATATTTCCGAAGCTCAGATTTTATGGCAAATACCAAGAAGGTTATATTACTGGAGACACCACTCCTGTCCACGCAGCATTGGCCGCCATAAGTCATCGTCTGTGCTGCAAATGACGTCATGAGCAGGCACGACGCAGCCGCAGAAGAAAAGCTGCTTGGTAACCAATGAAACAAAAGCTTCTAAGCGTATAAACAGATAAAATGAGTAATTCAATAATCTTTATCAATGATACACAAGCTTACTGTTTCATCAACGGTATAATTTAGTTCATTTTTTGCCTGCTTGTGACGTCACACCACAGATTAGCTGTGACCTATGGCGGCAGAGCCAGTGGTGTCTCCAGTAATATAACCTCCTTGGCAAATACACCAGAAACAAAAAATAACATTTACGCACCCTGGTGGCCAAAATATTATTTGCCAAAAATTTGAAATTACACTGGCGGAAAGTGAAAAAAGAACACCAAGAAGGAGACGTCTGATACCAACGAAATTTATACAGCATAACAACGGAATACAGAGGATAACGTGATCAAAACATTATGGCAAAATACTGCTGTATTTGTTGGTAAACTGAAAAATAACATTTCCATGTAAGATGGTTAGTACGAGGTTGAACCGCCATGAACTGCGTCACACTGTGCAATTCTGGCATGGAGTCTGTCGTACAGATGTTGGATGTAAGTTTGGGGTATTGAGTTCCAAGCATCCTCAACCTGGACGCGTAAATCGGGGATGGTCGTGGCTGGCCGTGGAGACCGGATAAGTCGTTGTCCCATAAAATCTCACACGTGCTCAATGGGGGATAAATCCGGTAAACGTGCAGGCCATGGAAGTTGTCTCAGGCCCTGAAGTGCATGTTGCGTTGCACGTGCCGTGTGTGGGCGTGCGTTATCTTGCTGGATAACACTACGATGGACCGACCTTGCAAATGGCACAACAACGGGCAGAATGGTGTTGTTGATGTAGGAGGTGCTGTTTAACGTACCTGGTACAAACACTAGTTGTGTACGGGAGTGAGAGCTGATCGCGCCTCACACCAGGAGGCCAGGTGTAAGCCTTGTGTGTCGCTGGCGGATGCAAGAAGGGTGGAGACGCTCCCCTGTGCGTCTGCGAACACGCATACGGCCACCGGAGGCTCCCAAGCAGAATCTGTTTTCATCGCTGAATGCGACAGATCGCCATTGCGTTCTCCAGTGCAGATGTTGGCGACACCACTGCAGCTGTTCCTGACGGTGGGCTGGAGTCAGAAGTACACAGGCCAGAGGCACACGTGCACGTAGTCCTGTATCCAGTAGACGGTTGCGGATTATTCGCACAGTCACCTCAGGTGCAACGGCAGCTCGGATTTGCGTCGCAGTGGATGTTCTGCTTGACAACGCAGCTCTTCTCATGCGTCGATCGGTCCGCTCATCAGTCCGTCTGTGACTCCCGGTTCCATGTCTTCTCGTGTGGGAATGTTCCTCAGACCATCTACGCCACCATCGTACCACCACCGATACTTCCCATCCAATTCGCTCCGCAATACGACGATACGACCACCCGGCCTCGCGGAGTCCGACTAGACGACCTCGCTCAAAGTCGGATAACTGCTGAAATCGTACACGTCTTCCATGTCCAAGCATTGCAGCTTCTTCAGGGTCTTCGTACGTGTCCGTACGCCGACGATTGATTACATTCACTTCGCCGTACTCCTTAAATACCACCGACGATAATTTTCATATTATGCCGTGCTGTGGCGTAAACGCTCACCGGTTGGTCCCGAAATTAACATCACACCTACGTAAACTCGACTCCATTAACATATGTAAATTTCATGATCGTCCGCCAATTCCTTCGTAGTGTTCTTTTTTCACTTTCCGCCAGTGTATATGCAATAGATTTTTTATCAGGACGTGTATCTGCTGTAGAATAATGTTTTCAAATCGGAGTTTTAGAAGAACAGTTATCGGGGAAAATGTAATTTATTTTAACGCCTCCTAGCGGAAAATCTTTACGTAATTTGAAAAAGTAACTACATATATCTAAAATACTCTTCGACATAAATGGAATCGAAAGATAAAATAATTTTTTCAATCGGATGTTCAGAAGTAAATATGTGGAATGTAACGTATTTTTGAATTCGACATCATCTGCACTTACGCCCTCTAGCGGCAAAATTGTGCATCGTAAAAAAAACGAAATAAGATCATCATTCGCATATTTCAAGTTTCCCACTGCAAAAACAATTTTTCAATTCGGAAGAATGGTTGCAGATATATCGTGGGTACAGAAGGACGGACGGACGGACAAACCGGTAACATAAGCACGATCTTTTTTTGTGCTAAAAATAAAATTCGACAATTAATTTCTTACAATAGGATAATAGGTAAAAGTTCGTGTCATACCTTTCACCTTGTGGAGGCACATAAACAGGTGTGCCGCCGCACACCTGTTTCGGAACACTGACTTAGCCCACTGCGCCACCGGGGCGGCAATAGACCGTATGCATATGACGTCACAGCAAGGTAAACCATCCTAGCAGACGCTCTGGTGATCAACTGGTGTACAAACACTGCTTGGATTTGAATTGTGAAGCGTTAAGGAAGATGGTGTTATGTGCTACTTTTGGCTGCGATAACCGAAGTGGGAGAGATAATTATGTGTCCTGTTATAAATTACCATCTGAGTGAAAGAAGTGGGATCAGAACAAAACTGCTAGCCACACAAAATGCAATACCAAAGGAAGCATCCGATTGGCCTGAAATTCGCAGCATGCGTCGCCCGCGAGAGGACATGCAAACGATTAGCATTGCAGGGCATATGCAAATCATGTGCGCCCGGCACGCCACCACGAAGCACTATAAGAAGGGTGCACAGAAGGCGGGGTGTAAGTAGTGGAAGTGTGTTGTGCTGCCGGACTTGTGCGTGGAAAGCTTCCTGATGCCTCGTCGCAGAATACGGCAGTCATTCCAGCACGTTTCGGAGTTCGACAGATGATGAATAGTGGCTCATCGCGACAGCGGTTTATCGTACCGAGACATCTGCGCCCGTGTGGGACGACATCCAGCCACAGTGAAGCGAGTATGGATTCGGTGGGTGCAGGAAAGACGGACGGACCGACGTGAACGATTGCCGCAGCCGCGGCACGCCACCGAACGAGAAGACCGGCATGTTGTGCGGCGGACATTGACGTCCGCACAGCATGCCGTTCGTGATGTGACAGTGCGTCCCATCACGAACGTTAGCGCAGGAATTAGGGTGTGTTGCGCAACAACCTATGTTGGCACGTACCGTTCAACGTCGTCTGAGGAGCGGTGACTTGTCGCGCCCATTGATCCGATTACCATTGACGTTACACCACCGGCGAGTGGGGCGGCAGTGGGCAGTTGAACGCCACTCCTGGACTACGGAATGGCACGACATTGTCTTCTTCGACGAATCCTGCTTCAGCCTGCAGCACCACGATGGTCGGATCCGCGTGCGGCGGCACCGCGGCGAGAGACTGTATGACGCCTGCATTATGCATAGCCATACCGATCCGTCGCCTGACGTTATGGTTTGGGGCGCAATTGGATATTACACCCGCCCCCTCTGGTACGCAACGCCGGTACACTCAACAGTCACCGCTACATCTCCGACGTTTTGGAGCTTGTAGTTCTGTATTACCTGCATGACCTGCCAGCTGCCACGTTTCAACAGGACAATGCGCGCCCGCACGTGGCACACATCGTGCAACAATTCTTCACGGCCCACCAGGTGTCACTGCTGACGTGGTCCGCCTGTTCTCCCAATATGTTGCCCATCGAACACGTCTGGTCGCTGATCGACAACCGAGTGGCCCGGCAAGCACCACCCGCGGCTAAGCCTGATGAACTGTGGCAACGTGTGGAAGCAGCCTGGACCGACATACCCAAGCCCACATCCAAAGACTCTTTCGTTCGATGCCGCGGCGTGTAGCGGCCGTTATTTCCAGCCATGGGGGCCACACGAACTATTGATGTCTGCGTGTTCCGCAAGTCGCACGGGCCTGTAAGCTCAATCGTTTCATCTTTGTATCTGTTTTTATGTGTCCAATTAATCTGGCTGTGCTATCTCGTGTCCTTCTTGGTGTTGCATTTTGGGTGGCCAGCAGCGTATTTAAAAATTACTCAGAAGCGCCAAAATTTGTGGTTATCGCGTATCAGCAGAGTTGACATTGATGACCGGAAACGAAGGAACATTAGTGTGTGTAGTTTACATTTTGTCACAGGTATGTTAATAAATTTACTGATTCGTTATCTACAAAAACTCTGTGAAGATCTTTAGACTGAAATTAACATTTTTTTATGAATGACTTGCACGATTTCATTTGCTCAGGAGTGAAGCTGTTAGTGCAAAAAACGAAATAATTAACAATATCGCAGTGTTCTATTCGTGGCAAGACCTCAATATTGTTCAGGAAAAATGAGCATGGAATTACATATGGGTCACCACAATTGCCCAATAACTTTAATTTATCAGAATAAAGCTGTTTTTCATCACCAGATAACTTACTTACGTAGCGCATGCAATGCATCTTTGATCTCACTTGTACACCAGTTGTTCTGCAAAGAAAGCAGCAGACGAAAAAGTGACACGAACCGCGGTTTCGGGACGTCAATGCATACGGTCTATAGTACCTTTGCTGCACATGAAAATCCAAGTTTTTAGATTTTTGATATGAGTTTTTGAAAATTGAAAAAAAAAAAAATTCGATGCATTTTGTTTTACGAAAACACTAATAAATCTGTAGTCAGAGAGAGAGCATTTAGGGCTTAAATCAATGAATAAAGAAATATTCCTCATAACACATGGGAAATTGATAGAATATTCAAAGCAAACAGATTATAAATTCTGAATTTGCTTGTAACACTTACAGGTCTTCTATGTAACACCCCTCAGAAAACTTGAAAATTCCATCGCCTTAGAGCGGGAATCGAACCCGCATCTGCCGATTTCCGTTCGAGTATGCTAGCCGTTAAACAAACCAGGACAGTGAAGTTACAAGCATCTGAAACTAAGGAACCATAGCTTAGGAATCTGAACATCCTTCAGGTTTCAGTTTAAGTCCTGGGTGGTGTAACGGTTAGCTTACTCAAACGAAAATCGAGAGATTCGGATTCGATTCCCGCTCCAGGGCGATGAAATTTTCGTCTTCTGAGCATGATACAAGCAAATTCGGAATTTATAATCTGCGTGCTTTGAATATTCCATCTAGGACTTGTTTTCTAAAACAAAATATTACAGTGAAAAAATTACAATTTTTTCAGTCTTGCCAAAAAATTGTTCAGTTGCTAAAATCCACAATGGCTTTATAATGGGTAAGGCTATGAAAAAACTAGCAGCATAGGAAGGTATCATCACCAGACCTAAATCAAGATAAGCTCATGGGAAGACTGTAACCCTAGTAAAAAATTTATAACAGTGACAAAAAGATGATAAATACCTTCTAATTTTTATAACAGTAAAGATAAATACAGTTCTGTAGGTTGATGCCTGGGAAGAGGGATGTTGTTTTAGTCAAAGAAAATGCCCATGTCAAAGAAAATGCCCATGTGTCACTGTCTGGAAAAGTTTAGTTTCAGTTATGTTACAAAAACTTTATTAGAATCTACACCTCTGAAGTACTATAGAAAAAGAAAGCATGCTTGTAATGTGTCGCCGTTCAAATCAATCAGGAATGCACAGTATTGAAGAAAAAGACTTCTTAACTGCCCTTCATTTTTGGACGGCAGCTCTTGTAAATCCCGGGTGTTGAGGTCGTTATAATCAGTTGACAATAGCACATTAATTCAAAGGAAATAAATAATTCCACAGTTGACACAAGGAATTCACTCGAGACACAAAATAAACATCTAACATATAATTAACACAAACACATGACCGACCGCATACACACTAAAAGTTACGTAACAAAACACCGGCGTTTGGTTTTTCATCTTGAGTTCCATCTTGTTCAAAACACACGACTTTCTCCTTTAAGAGTTCAAATCACACGATTTTTTCTCCTCTCGTTCCCACGGAGTGACAGCGCCCTCAATCAAAATCGTCTCCACAACTGTTCGGATTTTGTATTTCTCTTCGGAAGGTGTTGTTCTTCCGACATCTTCCCACCTTTGAGCTTCGGGTCAAGTTACGAAACTCAAACACATAAAACGTCATAAGTCCATTCGCCGCATTGGTTTAAAGACCCGTTCATAACGGGATCGCACGTCTCCACCAACCGTCGCTTCTTGCTTTTCTGACACATTCTTTAATAACTGGCCGTATCGTCTTTCTACACTTTATTATCCAATAGCGTTCACGCAGAGTAGAGATTGGGACTGCAGACCATCATGGCCTAGTTCAACATGTTTTTCCCAAATTAATTTTTTCACTATGTAGTGTTTAGAAAGCAGTACTACTGGATGACGAAATTCCTCAGAGTCCTTTCTCAAGGTAATTCTCATATTGACTCTAAGCAGCCCTTCTACGTCGAAAAAGGTTTTCAGAGAAGTTTCTCTATTTTCTCCAAAACTCTGTCTGTGGACTTCTTTTACCATTACCATTTCGGCCTTTTCGACTTGCTTTACATTTAACTCACCGAAGCATCTTTCAGTTCGTTTGGCCTTTGCATTCCTGTAAAAACTAAAAATCCACGCCAGGACTCTGATTGTTCTGCTATACGTAAGCTGACCAGACGTCCCCAGTTCTTGAGGACAGTCCTCGAATTTAGTTTACTGTCCCCAAAAACGTATGAAGCCTTTGGGGACGCAAATTGTGCTCAAATTTTAATGTTTGTCCCCAAATGTCCTCGAATTTACACTTCCTCATTAACCCTTTAGATTTCCAATGAAAAATGTTCTTAAAAGTAGTTTCCGTTGTATTAATTTTCCAACATGCTTCTTGTGAAAACAAATTTTGACTTTTTTTCTTCTTTCTGGGTTTAAGGACCCTTACGAGCAACTCTAAGGACTATAAGCAGTCACCTGTAGCTAATTTGGAGACATTAGTTCTAAGGAAGAGAGAGAGAGAGAGCAAGCGCTGTAAGACAAACACACCACCCATGCTTCATTCGGGACTCGAACCCGTACCAACTTGTACATATCATCGTCAGTGACCCGCACTAAGACACTGCACCACTGGCACGGTTAAATTTCAAATGTACTTGTTCTGAGTTTCTCCAAAAACTTTGGCAAAATGAAAAATTCGCCATGCAATTACTATGGTGTGCAGCACAATTTTAATTCAGCGCATGTACCTAAGGTAAAGCATTTCACTTTTGCTAATACTGTATGTTCTCGCCATAATAATTCTACTTTGTCAATACAAATTACCAACATTCTATAAAATATATCTTTTTTAGACACAGATTTTAATGTGTAATATCAGACTTATTGAAGCAATGCAGTTTTATGACAAAAATATTTGCATATTTATTATGAGTACGTATGTGTCCCCAAATGAACAACCGATTTGGGGACGCCACGCCCTTTTGTCCTGAAATCGGTGTCCCGATACCTGGTCTCCTTACCTTAATCGCGTGTTCAGAATTGTCTTAATCGCAATTCCGTATATATTCTTATGAAATGCAAAGCCCCCATGGTCCCGCCGGCCCTGACAGCAGAAATAACGTAGAAAGAATGTTCGCGTACGATCTGAGAACATTCCAGATCAAATTGTAATCAGTAAGTGCTCATGTCGCAGAAAAAATAAACAAGACTAGTAAGCAGGAATATACGAAACTATATCGCTGCAGGCCATATACACAGAACAGAGAGATAAAAAAATGAAAATTACTGAACAGGAAATTTTCGCGTAATATATACTTAAATCTTAAAGATTTATATCGGAAATACTCGCGCAAACACGTTAACAAACTAGTTACTCCCTACAACGGCAGCTTTCCAGTTTCCATGTATGCCGGAAGTAGTATGTTTTGGGCCAGGTTATTCTTCTCCGATGTCTTTGGCACGTGCTGCACATTAAAGAACGAATTGCATGTTGAATTTTTCATTTTGCCAATTTTTTGGAATAACTCAAACAAGTACAGTCGAAATTTGGCCGTCCCAGTGCTCTTAGTGCTGGCCACTGACCATTCGTTCAAGGTGGTCAAGTTGGTAAGGGTTGCAGTCCCGAATGAGGCGTGGGTAATGTGTTTGTCTTACAGTACACTTTGGCCGCCCCGGTGGCGCAGTGGTCTAAGGCGCTGTCCTCTGATCATTCGTCCGTAAGAAGTCCGGGTTCGAATCCCGGTCAGGCATGGATGTTGTGTTTGTCTTACGCCAGTGGCTCTCCTCCCTGGAACCAGTGACCCTAAATTAGGGACGGGCGACTGCTTATAGCCCATTGAGTTGCTCACGGTTGTCGTTAAACCTCAAAAAAAAAAAAAAAAAAAAAAAAGAAAGTACACGTGCTCTCTCCCTTCCCTAAAACGAATATCCTCAAATTAGGGACTAGAATTGCTCACAGTGGTTGTTATAAACTCTGAAAAAGGAAAAAAAAATTGCTTTCACACGAAATATATTGGAAAAATTAATACAACGAAACCTATTTTTAAAGACATTTTTCATTTGAAATTAAACGAGCTAATCAGGAAGTGTGAATTCGAGGATATTTGAAGACAAACATAAAAAGTTGAGGACAATTTGCGAACCCAAAGGCATCAGACGTTTTTGGGGACAGTAGACTTAATTCGAGGACTTTCGTCAAGAATTCGGGAATTCTGGTCAGCTTATAGGTAAGGTGACCAGTTATTGGAACACTGATTTGAGGACAAAAGGGAGTGGTGTCCCCAAATCAGCAGTTCATTTGAGGACACGTGCGTACTCAAAATAAATATGTAAATATTTTTTTCGCAAAACTGCATTGCTTCAATAAGTGTGGTATTACGTATGAAAATTTGTGTGTTAAAAGGATACATCTTGTAGAATGTTGGTAAATTGTATTGACAAAGGAGAACTATGATGGCGAGAACATATTAGCAAAAGTAAAATACTTTACCTTAGGTATATGTGCCGAATTAAAATCAAGCTGCACACTAAAGTAACATGGTGAATTTTTCATTTTGCCAAACTGGAGGAACTCAGAACACGTACAGTCGAAATTTGACCGCGCCAGTGGTGTAGTGCTCTTAGTACTGGCCACTGACCATTCGTACAAGTTGGTACGGGTTCGAGACCCGAATGAGGCATGGGTGGTGTGTTTGTCTTACAGCACATGTTCCCTCCCTTCCCTACAACGAATATCTCCAATTTAGAGACAGGTGACTGCTTATAGTCCTTAGAGTTGCTCGCGATGGTCCTTAAACTCGGAGAGAAGAAAAACAAAACAGTCGAAGTTTGTTTTCACAAGAAGCATGGTGTAAAATTAATACAACGAAAACTATTTTTAAGAACATTTTTTCATTAGAAATCCAACGAGCTAATGAGGAAGTGTAAATTCGAGAACAGACATCAAAATTTGAGGATAATTTGCTTCCCCAAAGCATGAGACATTTTTGCGGACAGTAAACTAAATTCGAGGACTGTCCTCAAGAATTCTGACCTATTTTTTTGCTTCTGGTCAGCTTAAGTACAGCTAGCTATTTTTCAGAAAAAGTAGTAGTAGCTGTACCAAGCTACTTTTTCAAGAATGTAGCTGTAGCAGTAGCTAGCTACTTTTAAAAAGTAGCTTTCAAATCACTGCCTGTTTGTTTGAAAGCAGTCTATGTTAATTTTGATGGAACTCAGGTCTTATTGTGGGGGAGGAATATAAATATTGCATTCGGAATTTTGAATTTTTTTAAGGAAAATTACACCCTAACCGTCACCACGATTTTACCGTATGTAATGTATGCAGTATGTTACATGTTGTTGGTTGCACGTGTTGTTGGTAGCATTTGATTTGTATGTCCGAAATGGTTTCGTTAGTAATCGGTTGAAATGAATCAGTTTTTTTCTCTGCTTCTTTGACTGTTGTACTTTACATGATATATGAAACAAACTGAGTTTAACTTTTTTTCTGTTGTGTGCCAAAATGCCTCAATCAATGGAAATCGTGTTCCCCAGAGGTGGAAAGCAGCGCACTGGTAAACCTAAATTCAAATCCGGTAAGAGTGAAGACTTATTCAAGACCGAAGTTGAAAGTGATGCACCGCCTCGCAAGAAAAGAAAGAAACGATCAAATGAAAGCGAAGCGATTAAGGTAAACGAGGTTGTTGTACAGAACCTTTCGTTGCAATCCATAGCAGAAGGCATGGTTCTCCTGGGATGCGTAATGGAGATAGAAGATTACAGTCTGAAAATCTCTCTTCCTGGGCGTTTGTATGGGACGGTACCAATAGTTAATATATCAGATAATTACACACAGCTGATCAAAGCATTTGCTGATAATCCTGGTAGTGTTGATGAAGTTGCGACATTACAATCCCTATTTCGTGTGGGTCAGACATTTCCATGTAAAGTTATGTCTACAAAAGCTAATTCGTCGAAATCTAGAAGAAATCAAATAACTATTTCCATTAATCCACGCCACGTTAACGAAGGCTTGCGACCTGCATCAATAATGGATGGAATGCATTTATTTTGTGCTGTGCAAAGTATTGAAGATCATGGCTACGTAGTGGATATTGGAATAAACGGCTGTCCAGCATTTTTTGAGCCACGATTCAATGCTTGAATATGTTAGATATCACAATGATGGCCACAGCTTGAGTATTGGTCATATTGTTCCTGCAGTTGTAAATATGCCTGGTTTATTGGAAGGGAAACTCCATAGTGGACAGGTTGTTGCACTGATTGCTAACCCTACTGTGGTAATGAAATCAAAAATAAAAGTCTCTAGAGATATTTCTTTGAATGTTCTAACTCCTGGTACAGTTGTTGATTCTGTAATTGAGAAAGTTAGTGAGTCAGGGCTAGTTGTTGATTGCCTTGGGTTTCCTGGATGTGTGCATAAGAATCACATGAAGAAATCATTCCTGCAGCATTCTAATTGCATCAAAGGGCTAACTGCTGGAGGAATTGTGTTGTATGTCCACCCGATCACTCGTGTCATCCACATAACAATGCATTCTAAACCTAATCCCAAAAAACTTAGCAAAATGTTTGGTGGCCTAAAAAGGTGGAGTGTTGTTGATGATGCCATCATTACTGAAGTTCACAAGCATTTTATATTTTTGAAATTGAAAGGGAGTGTTCAAGGAATAGCATGGGAAAAGGAACTTTCAGATGAACCAGTTCAGAATGTTATTAAAACATTTAATGTTAATGATACTGTACAGTGTCGAGTGATTGCTTTGCATTATTTAGATAACATGGTCTCTGTATCTCTGAAGAAAAGTGTATTGAATCAGACGTATGTAAGTCGAGAAGATCTGAGAACTGGAGCAGTGTATGAAGGGAAAGTTAAAAAACTTGTACCTGGTGGTATGGTAGTCACATTATCTCCTGGGGTTCAAGGTTTTGTTCGTGACATTTATATGGCAGATGTTCCAATTAGAAAACCTGAAGTGATGTTCCCGAAGGGGAAAGAGGTGAAGTGCAAAGTGTTGCACATTGATCGTACCTCATCCCCACCATCAATATTGCTTACTTGCAAGAAAGGAATGTTGCAAACCAAATTGCCAATACTTTCTTCATATCAAGATGCATCTCCTGGTTTAGTTACAAAAGGTACCATAGTTAATATTAAAGACAGTGGCCTAGTTTTAAGTTTTTTAAACAAAGTTCAAGGCTGGGTACCCAGTTCAGAATTGGGTGCTTACAAGATTCAGGATCCTGAAAAGGTGTTCTTTAGAGGTCAGGTAGTGAAATGTCGTGTTCTTAATTGTTACCCTGAAGAAGAGAAGCTGTTCCTGTCTCTCAGAATTGACAATAGTAAACTCTTCGGTAACAAAGATATGTCAAAAGAGAAATTTGCAGTTGGGACAGTAGTGGAAGTTAAAATCAACAAAAAGACTGAGAAAGGATTGGATGTGGTTGTAAAGGGAACAAAGTTCCAAGCATTTTTGCCAGTTGGGCACCTTTCTGATCATGTTGAAAATTGTCAGAAACTACTTGAGACTTATAAAGAAAAAGATGTCATTGATGTTCTGTGCTTTAGTAGTAAAGGTGTGCCAATAGTAACTAGGAAAAGTTCCCTTTTAAAAGTTGCTGCAAATGGGGTCTTTCATAGTCAAATTTCCGACTTTAAGGATCAGACTGTTCTTCCTGTTGTTGTAAAGCATTTTGCCAGATATGGGATGTTTGTTGAGCTGGGCTACAACATAAGAGGCTTAGTACCAAATAAGTTCTTGGCTGATAGAAAAATATTGAAACCTGAGGAAGCTGGTTATGTGATAAACCAAACATTGCTTGCAAGAGTTATTAAAGTAGATACTGAGAGCAATCGCATAGAACTTTCAACCAAAATGATGGATATTTATCATCAGGAATACAATTATGGTCTGGATTTGTTGCAGAGCTATTTTGGTGATGTGAGTAAAATGAAAGAATACTATCTTACTTTGGATAATACAAAATCTAAACTAGCCAGAATGGCTGTAGGTTCTGTTGTTTTGGCCAGAGTCACATCAGTTACTGAAATTGGTGTACTTTGTGAATTGCATGATGGACTTAAAGGGTTTGTTACAAATCATCACTGTAATAATGAAGTAATGAAAGAAAATGAAGAGCGCCATGGAGTTGTTTTGTATATTGACATGGAAAATGAACGTATTGAGCTGTCATTTAGTCCACAGCTTGTACGGAATGTGTCGAAAGCAAAGGTTCATGAAAGCTGCAAGGTCAGAATAGACCAAGTAATAAAGTGTGAAGTGCTTGTTATTAAAAAGGAGTTGGTTCTTGTGTCACTTGGTGGTCATGCAGTTGGAAAATTTGCTTACCTGCCTGCTCGTCGAGCATTGAACGATTTGGTAGGACGACAAGATCTATATACCATTGGTCAACACTATCACATTGTTATAATGAGGATATTTGACAGTAGTATTGTTCTTGGAGTACTAAAGCAGCATGTGAAATATTTACAGACCAATGACACTGAAAAAGAATCGGCATTAAAAAGAAAGAATAATAAGGTAGATGCACCAGCTAAAAGGCAAAAAAAATGCAGAAGGGATGTTCTTTAAATATTCATGAACAGGAATTTGATAATTCAAACCAAAATTTAGTTTGCCTACAAAGTGCTGAAGTTCATGAAGTTGTTTGTAAAAGTCAGTCTGCTTTGACCACACCCAGCGTAAAGCCTGCTGTCCCGGAAAAACAGAACCATGTTGAAGCTGTGGGGGATCAATTTCCAAGTGAGAACTCCGAGCTGGTTGTAGGCGATAAGTATGTTGCTGTAATTAAAAAGATCAAGGAATTTCAAATGGATATTGTGATAAACGGTAAAATTGCAGTTGAAAATCCAGAACTGCAAAGTCCTTTCATAAAGACATTTCCACGGCTACAAGTGTCAAAGGGTTTTAATTTTGATGCTCATACAGTGGCTGTAGACTTAAAAATTCTTGCGCAAAGCTTCCTGATTCGAGTGATGATAATCAGGAGCAGGATGAGAAAAAGCATAAAAGAGATGATGTACTAAATGAGAAAGATATTTTTGAAAGAGAAAATTTGCTGATTGATAAGAATCAGTTACCTGGAACAGCAGATGAATTTGAGGAGCTTGTAAAGGGTTCACCAAACATGGCTGCCCTTTGGGTTAGGTACATGGTGTTTCATTTGGAACAGATGGATATCGATAGTGCTAGAAATATTGCAGAGAGAGCTCTCAAGACAATTTCCTTTAGGGAAGAGGAAGAGAAGCTTAAAATCTGGATTGCTTTTCTCAACCTTGAAAACTTGTATGGAACACAAGAGTCTTTACAAGAAGTTTTTGAGAGAGCTTTGCCTTTGAATGAGCCCTCTAAACTTTATAATGCAATGGTAGATATATATTTCAGGTCCAATAAAGTTGCAGAAGCAGAAAATATGTATCACATTATGGTCAAAAAGTTTCATCTGAATAAAGAAGTATGGATTAGTTTTGGCTTGTTCTACATGAAAACTGGTCGACCTGAACTAGCTCGAAAAGTGATGGATCGCAGCTTGAAGTCATTGGACCAGAAGCATCACATTGATATTATTGGAAAATTTGCTGAAATGGAATTTAAACATGGTGATGTGGAGTTGGGTAAAACTATGTTTGATGGTGTTTTGAAGAATTACCCAAAGAGGACTGATTTGTGGTCTATATATATTGACTTGTTTATAAAATTTGGTGATCTAAGTGGTGTTAGAAAACTGTTTGAACGGGTTACTTCCATGAAGCTTTCTGCCAGAAAGATGAAGTTCTTTTTTAAGAGATATTTAGCCTTTGAACACCAGCATGGTACAGCAGAAAGTTGCGATGATATCGCCAGAAAGGCTTCGGACTATTTTAAGTCTTGACAATACTGAATGGACTAGGTAACTCTGGAGTGTGAATATATTTGTCACATTAGAAGAGGTAGGAAAACATTTTACAGACTAGAGTGTGTAATTGTTAAATATTTGTAATGTTTGTACAAAATATACATAAACATGTATCAAACAAGGTTGATGAAATTCATAAAATGTTTTCATTGATGCTGAAATATAACCATGAAGTATTTGTATCTAAAAAATACAAATAAACCTTAAATATTTTTGCACTCAATTGATATAGTGTAGAGCTAAATTCATATAAGTAGTCATACAAAATTTATTTCTGTAATGCTTTAATGTACGTTAAATGAAACTTTTCATAACAGGCACAATTTTATGAAGAATTTTCCATAAATTTTTTCCAAAAATGTAATTTTAAGGATATTGGACCGAACAGGAGGTATATCAGGTACCGTAAAACTGACAAAGAATGAGTTCCAATTAATTACAAAAAAAACAACTAATATGGGATTTTGGTAGTGTTGATGTTCAATCCCAAAATTTGACCACCAAAAAACTCTTCAAATTACCTAAGCAAGTGCTAACACTTGATTTTTGTTTAAATTTTCTGTACACTGAATGCAAAGTACTCACCTTTATGGCCTGAGCTGAACATAGTGATATAAGTAGAATATAATGTGTATTTTTTTATGAAGTGGTTTATTTGTTATTTGAGAAGTTTTAAGATATGCATAAAAGGTATAATTTTTGTGAAATTTATTTTATTAATGCAGTTTGTAATATTTTAAGCTAACCACAGTGGTGATTTAATTCATTAGCTGACCTATATATACATTTAAACATTTTCTAAGAGTAAGAAATAGAATTGTATGAACTTTGTGGTGAACTGTAAAATGACGATGACGAATAAAGGTAACTTGATCACGCTAGTTACGTTAAATGAAAACTTTTACAAAAAGTTCGTAAGTTGGAAGCTTTCAACCTTATCTTAGGTCTTCATCACGCCAATGGAGGACTAAGATTGTTTCCAGATTCTACATTTTAATTTTTCCTATTTTTGTTGCCAAAACTTAGAATTGATCTCCAGATCATCGGAATGTAGAGAGGAGATTCGGAATTGCAAGTCATTGAGTAGAAAATAATTTCCAGGCTTTCACGGTAACAGAGGGCAAAACGATTGTCAAAAGAAGCAATTCGTTTTGCTTCGTTCCATTGGGGAACTGCAGATGTGTCTTCCATTGTCAAAATAGACAAGGCAGTATTAGGATTGGCTTTCAAACATCTTTTTTATGTTCTAAAATTCTATGGTTAATGCTCCTGTATGTGCTTCCAATGTATAAGTTATCCCCACTAGAAGAAGAGATAGGAATGCAGTAAACTCCTGGGAGGTTCAGGCTTTCAACTTTGTCCCTATCCCTTTGTAGAAGTTTCAAGATGTTTGGGGTAGATATAATGGCAAGATGGTAACCAAAACTTCTAAAAAGAATCTGTAACTTATAAGCATAGGAAGGATGGTAAGGAACAGAACCACAGAATTTCAGGTCTTCTTTCTTTTGAGGAAGGAGGCATTCAATTTTTGAATGGTATTCATATTTCTTTATGAGGGAGTTGACTGTAAGAGCAGGGAAACTATGAGAGAGGGCTATTGTAGAAATTTTGGATTCTTCTTCTTGAAGAGAGAGCTGGTTGTTGCAAATGATATGAGCCCTGTGGATGTAAGACTTCAATGCAGCAAGCTTGTAGAGATGCAAGGTGAAAGAATTGTAGGGAATGATGTTAGTGGCCGCAGAAGGTTTACGATAGACGGAACAAGTAATGGAGAGAACTGTAGAATTATTGACACATTAAACTGCAATGATATTGGGGGAATAAATGCAAAAGTAGGCTCAAGTTATTGTGAACTAAGTGACATGCAACTTGCTAATGAGAAACTACACAATGCAATTTTGCTAATCTGAGTTTTTATTACTTTTACAAAAATGTTCAAAAAAGGGGGATTGGCATTTTGCACAATCACTGATACCATATTGATGTTACAGGGCTTAAAATCACAGTTTGAAATGGAAGGGAGTCTCCCCACTTGTGTCTGTAAATAGAGGGGATTGAAAATTTCAGGTGGGGAGTTTTGAATATGTAACTTAATATTAAAAGACTGGGAAAACAGTAGTAATTTTTCAAACAATATAAGCTATACTTGATCTTTAAAACAAACAGGTGAATCAGATCAAATAATTTACTACATTCAATCTAATACAAATTACCATGATTCATTTTACAAAACTAGAATTGTACGTTTTGCAGTACATTGATATAATAAAATTGCGCCTGAAGTATTATTTATGTCTGTCTTTCATTCCTTGATCAGCTGTTGTTTTATTTCTGAGGGTTTATCTGACCCAATTTTAGGAATATGCATTAAGATTTTTTTTTGTTGCTCGGTGAATCTAAATTTTGACTGAATTCTGTTTTGTGTGCTAAAGCCACGTTTGCATGGTACATTTGTTAAATGCAACACAAGACTTACTTGCAAAAGAAATGTTTGATGCTAATGGAAATGTGTGCAAATGGGTGCTTATAATACTCATAGAAAACTTTAGACATTAGCACATATACTCTTAATTTTTTTACAGATATGTTTGAATAGTGAATATTTCATAATAACTGCATCTTTATTAATTTTCGAGAAAAATAAAACAAAACTGGTCTGCCAGGATTTTGAAAGACTGTACCAAGACTTGTGTGTGTTGCTTCACAGATTCAGATTCTACACACTCAAACTTCAAAATGAGTTCTATTGTGGCAGAAAAAAATCTGCAGTCTATCTCAATCACGAAAGGTACAACCTTCACTGGACATTGTGATGTGCAAGTTTAGTATTACAAGGATCAACTAATTTATTATTTTTTAACAAGTAAAAAATTTAGAGTATATGTGCAGCTCCGAAAAAGAAAAATATATCTTCTTGAATACTATGTATGAGATGTTTATAGTTCACATAACTGATACTTGTGTTTCCCTTTGCAACTATTTATGAAGGGAAAATAACATTTAATAATAATTCAAGATAGTAGGAACAACACAGGAAAAAAAAATTACAATTACGAAAAAATCTTCAGACCGTCCGACTTCCGTTTTCAAAATTTTTCCTCCATTTTCAAGACGAAACACAATCAGTTATCAAACAAAATTATATTTTACAATAATACTGAGCAGAGGGAGTATCGCGAGGGAAAAAAATCCGATTACAGGTTAAATCTACAGTTCGTCTAACATCCGTTTTCGAAAGTTTTGAAAAACGAAATTTGGCCCCATCGCCCCTTCTCACTGCCATGCCCCCCAATTTTCTTCAGTATTGCTTCGTTCTAGAGAACGACGCAAATGATAGCAACAAAGTCAGAGTTCCTCAAATCCGCGGAAGAAACTCATGCCTAAAGTTTAAGCGACTGCTTATAGCCCATATTGAGTTGCTCACGGTGGTCGTTAAACCTCCAAAAAAAAAAAAAAAATAAGTTTAAATTAAATTATTGTTCCCTTCGATTATCAGAAGCTGAAATACAAACAGTTATGCAATAAATTGATATTTAATAACAATACTGGACAGAGGAAGCTTTGTGAGAAAAAGAAATTGCGCTTGCGAGAAAATTTTTCACTTTGTTTACGGAAGTTCTGAAAAACGGAATACCGTTTCACCAGACAGGAGATTACCCCCCCCACACACACACACATACATTAATCTTCCAAAAATAAGACATTATCTTCAGTTTTTTCGCGTCAACCTCGAGTATAACAGAAATGTGGCGAAAAAAACGGAATTCCGCGAATCCGAAGAAGAATTTTGTGCCTGATTCGTTAACAGTCCCCAATATGCAAAATGGAAACTACTCATGTGGCTACATATGGAAGCCAATTCACGAGTCCATAAACTGATTATGTTCCCGAAATGAACGATGTCGATTGCAATTTTCTTAACTCTGAACAGTCCATTTGTAGCGCAAATTTTTTTACGAAGGATACGATATTAACGCCTGAGTTTTCGCAAAAGATACGTTTTTAACGCACGAGCTTTGGAGTGGTCCTAAAACAGACCAAAGATTTTATATTTATATATATTTTTCTTAAAATTTTGTAAGGCGGGAAGCTCCCACCTAACAACTTTATTTTGGCTGGAGTTTAAAATTTTCGGAAAGAATCCCGCCATCCCGCCCTAAATTTAAACACCTGTGTTAAATTTCAGTGGTAAAATTTTGTACTTGAAATTGATGTTTAGATAAACAGGAGTGTACGTGATGGCAGACACCCTCCATTATATTTAAAAATAAAAAGATTTCTCCAGGGGTTGATATTCAGGGCAGGATGGCGTGATTCGCACCGAAAAATTTAAGCTCCCACTGAAATAAAGTTTGTTAGGTGGGAGTCTCCCGCCTTACGAAATTTTAAGAAAAAATATATATAAGTATAAAATCTCCGGTTCGTTTTTGGACCACTCGCAAAATTCGCTTGTTAAAATCGTATTATTTGTAAAAATATGTGCTTTAGAAACGGACCTTTCAGAGTTCCGAAAATTACAATCTAATACATCGTAGCCGATGAGCAGTTCATTTTGCATTTCGCGGACTGTTACAAATCAGGCATGAGATTGTTTGGATTAGTAAAATTCCGCTTTTTTAGCCTCATTTTGGTTATATCTGAGATCGATGAAAAAAAAAACCCAACTGAAAATAATGTTTTATTTTCGGAGGATCAGTGGGGGAGGGAGGTCGTTTTTCATCTGGGAAACGGTATTCTGTTTTTCAGAACTTCCAAAAACGAAACTTAAACGGAGTGAAAAAATTTCCCGCAATCATTATTTCTCTCTCGAAGTTTCCTCTGTCTAGTATTGTTATTAAATATCAGTTTATTGCAAAAATGTTTGTATTTCAGTAAAGATCCAGACTTACAAATTTTGCTAGTAGACATTGGCCACCAAGACCAAAATTGTTAGTGGCCACAAAAAAAAAAAAAAAACTCAGTGGTCGAACTTTGAAAAAAAAATCAAATTGTATATTTCATACTAAATTATTTTTATAAAATTGCTTAGTATAATATCAGTATGTTTTATTTTGCATGTTGAAACTGAAATAATAAAACAATGCAGAAGAGTGGGAACATCACGTGGCGAGGGGAGTGCGCTTACGGGAGACATCTTTGCACCGTCCGACTTCCGGTTTTGGAAATTTTCCCGCTATTTTCAAGCTGAAATACAAATATTTATGCAGTTAAATATTACTTAACAATGATACGGGGCAGAGGCAACATCACGAGAAAAAAAGGAATTACGTTTGCGGAAAAAATCTGAACTCCGTCGACCTTCCGTTTTCGAAATTTTCGCATTATGTTCACTTGTTCATTGATCTCGCAAATGACCAGAATAATAACGAAAAAAGCCGAGTTCCTCGATTTCGTGGAAGAATCTGATGTCTGAGATTACGGGGAAATTTTTGCAGCGTCTAACCTCCGTTTTCGCACATTGTTGCCTTGTTTCAAGCTGAAATACTTTTATGCAATAAAATCATATTTAGCAATAAAACTTTACATTAAGGCAACATCGGGAGGAAAAAAATTATGATTACTGTAACTCCATTCAACTACCGTTTTCGAAAGTTTTGAGACATGAAATACCGTCTCCAAACGGACCCCCGCAAATTGTCTTCAGTTTTACGCTGATCCTGAGAACGATCTACTAAATGATGACAAAAAAAGGCGAAATTCCGCGAGTCCGCTTAAGAATCTCGTGCATATCATAAAACAATAAAATATAAAAAAAAAAAGAAAATTAGGAGAATCCGTAGTTTCGACAGCGAGGTCCGTAGTCAGCTAACTAAATCCGTAGAAACTACAGGCATTCCATAGTAGTTCGCAGGTATGGAAATATTACAGTACAACCTCGAAAATCCGGAATCTTCCGGAGATCCGGACTATGGGGATTCCGAATTTTAGAATTTTCCTATGGAATATGCAGGCTTTCAGCGAACATTCACTAAAAATAATAAAAAGAAAATGCCTAACTTCTAAAGTTTTCATCGGATTTTGACGAAATTTCACATGGGAGTTTATTTTGATGTGTCTTGGTTACTGTTAAATTTGCATTGAGTTATTTAAAAAATTGGAGAATTTTTTTAAATATAAATTTCTCCCAGTTGGACTTTTCCGACGCAGACGTGGAGCTGTCCACCACCGGCTTTCATCCCCACCGCAACCTCGTTTCCCTACGATGAACCATCCGCCTTGGCGCATTCTTTGGGATCAAAAACCGACGCCCTCGCCTTTTTTATAAACTTTTTTTTCTTTTCTGCTGTTCAAGCAGAATGAAAAAGGTGATGGCTGACTTCCGTACAACTCAAATTTTGTGCCATTTCGTGCGATTTCCGTACATTTGGAGTAAATTTTTTTAAAAACGTGCGAGTTCCGTACAAGTTAAAAAAATTTCTGTACAATACAAGTTAAATAAAATAAACGTTTTCCCCATACAGGTCGCCAGAATTGGCGATTTAATCAAACATTTTTAGTCGCCATGACGATGAAGTTTATCACCAGTGGCGACCAACCGTGAGTCTGGATCTTTATATTTCAGCTTGAAAGTGTAGACAACAATTTCCAATAACGGAAGTTCAATAGAGCAAACGTTTTCTTGTAAACTTTAGGCACGAGTTTCTTCAGCGGATTCGAGGAATTCTGATTTTGTTGCCATTTGGGGGTGCGGTGTCGGTGTGTGTGGTGGTGAAAGGGGGCGGGTTTCCGGCTGGGGACGAAATTTTGTCCTTCAAAACTTTCGAAAACAGACAGACGAATTGCCGATTTAATCTGTAATCGTGATTTTTTTAAATTTTTCGCGCGATGTTCCCTGTGTGTAATTAGTGTTATTGCAAAATATAAGTTTTTTGATAACTGTTTGTGTTTCAGCTTGAAAACGGAGGAAAAATTTCCGAAAACAAAAGCCAGACAGAGTAAAGTATTTTCATAATCGGGATTTTTTTTTTCGCGATGTTTCCACTGTCCTGAATTATTGTTAAATGTTATTTTCCCTCTATAAATAGTTGCAAATGGAGAAACTGGACATTCCTCATATCAGAAGAATGGTTGAATCCCCGTAGCAGAATTGCAGCTACAGGCGACATAGGTCACAGATTTATTTTGGTTCTGCAGACAAAAATGATATTTCCAAAACCCTAGTAAAACCATCTTGTAGACTCCCTATCATAGATGTAAGTTTTCCGCCTTTCAAAATTCCCCAAAACAGAAGTTTGGCGTAGTGAGGATTTCTCCCATACTCGTATTATTATTTTTCTTGCGAAAGACGATGTACGTCGCAGAATTATTTTGTATTCATCCCCGTAGCAGAATCGCGGTGACGGCCAACGTACATCGTAGATTTATTTTTTACTCATCCCCATAGAAGAATCGCAGTGTTGGGCGACGTACATTGCTGGTTTATTTTGTACTCATCCCCGTAGCAGAATTATGGCGACGGCCGACGTACATCGCAGATTTATTTTGTACTTATTCCCATAGCAGAATCGTGGCGACGGTCGACGTACATCGCAGATTTATTTTGTGCTTATCCCCGAGAAGAATCGTGGCAGCGGGCGACATACGTCACAAATTCATTTTCTACTTATCCTCATAGCAGAATCACAGCGACGCCCGACGCACATCGCAGATTTCTTTTGGTCCTGTAGACAGATTTGACATCCCCAGAACCCTATAAAACTATCTTGCAGACTCCCTATCATAGACGCAAATGTTCCACCTTTTAAAATTTCCGGAAACAGAAGTTAGGCGGAGTGAGGATTTCTCCCGTAATCATTTTTTTTTTTTCTCCCGACGTTCCCTCAATGTTTGAAGAGGGAATTATCTGATATTGTTGTTAAATATTATTTTATTGCATAAATATTTGTGTTTTGGTTTGAAAATAGGAGGCAGCAATTTCTGAAAACGAAAGTTTGTTGGTACCCAGTAAACTTGAATTCTTTTTCTTTCTATATTTCCTCAGCCCTATATGGTAATTAAATATCATCTTATTAGATAAATGTTTGTATTTAAGATTGAAAATGGAGGATATTTTTCTGAAAACCTAAGTCAGGGTTCGTACGGTCCTTAAAAGTCCTTAAGAACTCTTTAATTTCCATTTGCCTTTTTAAAGGCCCTTAAGAACTCCTTAATTTCCATTTGCCTTTTTAAGGGCCCTTAAAAAAGTCCTTAAGAACTCCTTAATTTCCTTATTTACCTTTTTTAAGGGCCTTTAAGAACACCTTAATTTCTGTTGTTTTTAAGGGCTCTTGAAAAGTCCTTGAAAACACCGTAATTATATTATATTCGATCGTTAAAAAGGTCGTAAATTTTTTTTAACCAAAGAAATGCGCGCTTTACGCAGGCCAGCTGATTTCATTAGCGTACTGATGATGGTTTTACGTCACTAGATCCACTAGATCGCATGTTGCAAAAGTTTACCCATGTTCTGTATTGCTTTTGGCAGTTTGCTAACCAGCTACCTTCAAATCCCTTTGGTTTAGATTAGATTTATTGCTGGCTTCTTGATTTCTTTGCGTGGGGTCAGTGCAGTTCATATCGTTATCTTCTGTTATTTATTAGAGAATGTGGTACTAAGTAAAGAGCTTAGAGCTTCTGTCTTTTCAGCTAGACAGAAATATGTTCAATATTTAGATGCCGAAAAAAAAAAAATGTGCCAAGCAACATCTATCTGGGAGGAAATGTAAATTGATTGAGGAGGAATTGCAAATGCTTAGTACGAAAAAACTGAAAGTAGAAAAAAATATTGCCAAAATAGAGGAAACGTGCAGATGACCTTGCCGCCCAAGGGGAATTGAGAGATATGAACTGCTTCCTTCAACCAAAGAGTTTTTCGAAAATTAATAAAGGAAAAAAATGAAGAATTGGCAGAAATTACCATGTCAGTAGTTGCAAAAAAGGAACTGAAAAGTTGATTTCATTGTAGGCTTACGTCCTTTGTTTGACCTCAAAAAAGTGAATATGTACATAATATAATTTCCTTGCAGTCATTGTTAAATTGCATTACTGTTTTTAGCATGTCTTTTGTAGAAAATGATCGTGCTTATCTTATCGGTTTGTCCGTCCGTCCCCACGAAATCTCTGCAACTATTAGTCCGATTTGAAAAATTCTTTTTGCATTGGGAAGTTTGAAATATGCGAATGATGATCCTTTATTTTGTTGATTTTTACGATGTGCAATTTCGCCGCTAAAGGGCGTAAATGCAGATGATGTCGAATTCAAAAATACGTTTTATTCGATTCCATTTATGTTGAGTATTTTAGATATAGTTACATTTTTAAATTACGCATAGATTTCCTGCTAGGGGGCGTAAAAGTAAAGTACATTTTCCCCGATAATTCTTTTTCCAAAACTCTGATTTGAAAATTTTTTCTTCTTCAGCAGATACACCTACCTCCTGATGAAAAATCTTTTGTATATAATTTCTAATTTTTGGTAAAGCATACTTTGGCCACCAGGGGGCATAAGCATTAATTTTTGCTTCTGATGTATTTGCCATAAGATTTGAGCTTCTAAAATATTGTTTGAAATAATTCTTTCGTGGACTGATGCCACTCACACGATAAACCTTTTCGGGACATTTTCTTCTTAAAATATTCCAGTTTCTCCGCCAGGGGGCGTAGATGTATATATTATTTTTGTGAATATCTACTTCTAGGAGTCCGATTTAAAAATTTCTTCTTTGTTGGATAGTGTTAGTGTGACATGTTTTTCATGTAATTTCAAAATTTTCAAGTAATTCATAGACTTTCCGCTAGGGGGCGTAGAGGTAAATTGGGTTTCCCCCTATATCTCTGCTTCTAAATCTCTGATTTGAAAAATTCTTTCTGCACTGAATACAGCTCCTGATGGAAAATCCTTTGCACATAAATTCTAATTTTTGTAAAAAATAGTTTGGCCACCAGGTGGCGTAAGTCTCAATTTCCACTTCTGATGTATTTGCAGCAAAATATGAGCTTCTAAAATCTCAATTACAAAAAAACCTTTTTAGGATCATTTTCTTCTTGAAATAATGCATGGTTTCTACCCCAGGGGGCGTAGATGTACACATCTTATTTTTGTCAATATCTCTACTTCTGAGAGTCCGATGTGAAAAATTCCTTCTTTTGTTGGATAGTGTTTACGATGTGAAAAATTCCTTCTTTTGTTGGATAGTGTTTACGATGTGAAATGTTTTCCCTATAAATTCAAAATTTTCATGTAAATCATAGACTTTCCGCTAGGGGGCACAAAGGTAAATTGCGTTTTCTGCGTTATTTCTGTCTCTAAAACTCCGATATGAAACATTCTTCCTCTATCACTTAAAGACCTGATGGAAATTTGTTTTCACGTAATTTCTAATGTTTGGTAAAGAATCGTTTGGCTACCATGGGGCATAAGTGTTAATTTCTACTTCTAATGTATTTGCAGTAAAATCTGGGCTCCTGAAAACTTTACTAATTTTTTTTTTCTTGGACCGATACCGCTCATGTGGAAAAACCTTTTGAGAATACTTTCTTCCTAAAATAATGCATGGTTTTCCCACCAAGGGACGTAAAGTCACATCTTATTTTTGTCGATATCTCTGTTTCTAAGAATCCGTAAACTCATGATTCTGTTTACAGCAATATCTGAGGGATTAAAAACCCGATTGAAAAACTTCTTTCTTCCGTCAGATACTATTGTTTTCCATACCGGTTCCATTGACTTTGAATAGCTTTGATAAATTTAATTTGCGTCAGAACGGATTGAAAAGACGTGTTTATTACACCCGAAAATTCGGTGTCTTCTTTCTTGTTGAAGTTTAAGAGCAAGAAAAGATGTATAATAGAAGTAAAAATTCTGAAGGAAATTTCATAGGTGTCTTGTTGTTACTGCAGTTTGTGCAGTTTGTTTTAGCTTTTACACCTATACACTATTGCCAAATGTTAAAAATCAACCTGCATTAAGTGTATGGAAGAAGTTACTACAAGTGCTACAGCTGTAGAATTAAAAATAAAATAAAAATAAAAATGCAACAGTTACACAAGCAAAAATGTGTTATTCATCTAAATCTACGAAAACCAAAATTTTCTCCAGATTTGGGAATTCGGAAGCTGTGTAGTAAATAAAAAAATAAAAAAATAAATACTTAAAAGAAAGTGATGCTTCACTGTTCAGTTTTGATTCTTTGAATTTTGCCAATGTAGTTTTGAAATTTATGCAGGCATTTTTATTGAACTTAGGGCTTTCAATTCCGATGATATGATTTAGGTTACGATGAACTTGTGTGTTTCCATTTGATATAGATAGTGTGTTTACTTGCTTCATTAACCTAAAACAGGTCTAACAAGCTGTGCTGCATTTTCATAAAAGTGTTATTGTTCCAGCTGCAGCACTTGTAGTGATGCCACCCACAGAATTAATGCATTTAGTTTCTTAGCCTGTGTCCGTACATATTTGTAAAAGTAATTCTAATGGAAGGAATTAAGTTATTGAATGGAAAAAGGTAAAGATACCAAAAATTTTAAAGACTGACAATCACAGCCATATGAAATTCTAAGCTGTATTTGCAATACTGTTTTTGTTAAAATGAATTTGTAAATTAATAAAAAAATATAAATTCGGATAAACTTTAAATGAAAAACAAATGCAAATTTAAAAAGTTTCCAAAACCACAAAAATGGGCCTATAATCACAATTAATGGGTGAAATTTTGTTGAAAATTGAAATTCCAAAGTAAATAAATTTTATGCTTCACACCACAATATGAAGAAGCAGTGTTAGTTCTGTAGATGCAAAGATATGCTTCAGGACAAATAATGGATCCAGTATTACCAGTAAGTAATGTATATAAGGAACTTTTAAGTTAGTTGGTTTTTCTATTGGAGTATTTAGGTTCATTTTAGTAGAACTAATTTTAATTCATATATTTGTGCAATGGAATATTCATTAGTTTCACAGGGTGCGCACGCGTGCTTGAAAACCTGGAAAGTCCTGGAAAATCGTGATTACATTTTCAAGGCCTGGAATATCCTGGAAAAACGGTGTTTTTTTAATGCTGTCTTGAAAAGCCTTGAAATTTGAAATTAGTGCTTAAAAAAATGTCCTTTTAGGAAATCGTGTTACTGTTACCCCTTCATTTTTTAAAGTTCCTCTCCTCTGTTCTCAAAGAAACCGCCGGCAATGGTCTAGTGCAATAAAATTGGATGATTACTAGTAGGTCTGTTAGGAAGGGGAGCTTGATTTATATTCTTTGGCTTGATGTCCGTCGGACAACTCTGAGAACGGAAGGGGAAAGAAGAGGCATTTAGCATTTGCATGGGGGGTCGCGTATGTACCAAGTCAGCTGGCATCCACCAGTGAGGAGTATGCCTGAACAACACATTCATCTTCTTGTTTATGTGCATACCAGCCCTCCCTTCCCTCAAGAGACTTCGGCTACTTATGATAAAAAATAAGAAAACTATCTTTGCGAATTTTTCACGAAAGTGGCTAAAATTTTTACATTCACTATATTTGGATTACCGAAGCTCACTTCCAAAATTCCAATTCAATCGGTTTAAAACTTAAAAAGTTAGCATTAGTAATTTTTATTATGGACAAGTATGTGTGCCTCTTTAGATAGAATGAGCCTCCAGCAGAAAGGGTGTTACCATAGCAACGGTTGATTGACAGCTGGGAGCGCTGATCTGAAGCCCTTGGTTGGGAAGAAAGCAAACACCTGTTTATCACTTCCACAGCTCAGAAGGACTTGGAGAAAATTTTCAGAAATCCATTTTTCCGAATTTTGAAAATAACACAGTAAAATTTTTACAGTGGTTAAGATACATCATACACTGCTGGACAATTGCTAAGGATGGATCATAAACGGCTGTATAGCGCATAAAAAAGTAAGTGTGGTTGGATGCTAAGTGAAATAAAATAATGTCAGAATGCCAGGACATTACAAGAAAGACAATTTATTGTGCTCTGAAATCCAGAAGGCTTTGGAACGTGTTCAAGGGACAAACAGGCCATTTTGTGCAGAATACGTAAACGTGAAAAAATGCAATTACCGTCCGCAGGCGTTCCGGCGTAAGATGTCAATACGGGATATGGCCACCGTGGAGGGCGATGCAAGATTCCGCACGTCGTGTCATGCTTTGCACAACATTATCAAGCAGCTGTTGGGGTAATTTATCCCATTCCTCTGTCAGTGCACGGATGAGGGTGTCCTTGTTTATTGGAGGGCATTGGCGACCAGCAAGACTCCTCCCCAAAGCATCCCGCACATTTTCAATGGGATTCAGATCTGGAGAATGTGCTGGCCATACGAGGCATTGAATATCCTCGCTCTCAAGACACTCCTGGACAGCGACTGTTCGGTGACATGTTGCGTTGTCGTCCATGAAAATGAATCTATCACTGACAGTACCATGGAACATACGAACATGAGGTAGCAGAACATCATTAATGTATCGTTGGCCAGTCATAGTCCCAGTTGGAAGCACATATAGGGACGTACGGCCATTGATCATGATGCCAGCCCATACCATGACACTACATGTCGGATATCGGTCCCTTTCCTGTATGTTTGCTGGACAATATGCAGTACCACTATCACGCCAGATCAGTTGTCGTTGACAATCAGACGATGGACTGTATCTACTTTCATCTGAGAACAGGACAGCAGTCCAATTGCGATGCAAATGGGCGGTACGGTGACGTCTGGACAATGGGATGCACACAACAGGACGGCGGGCGTATAGTCCTCCTTCATGCAAACGTCTGGCGAGTTTTTCGGGAGATCTGCTTGCCAGTAGCAGCCATAAACTGATTTGCTACCTCATTAGCTGTGCTGCACCGGTGTCTTTTTGTTGATAGCACTATGTACCGATCTTCTGCAGATGTCGTACTGTGAACACGACCTCCCCCGTGACGTTTGCTACACTCTGCATTTGTTTGCAATGATTTCCAAAGCCTTGAAACAACACTGTGGCTGACGTCGAACTCCCTGGCAATATCTGTTATTTTCGCCCTTCTTCAATCTTGCCAATAATACGGCCACGCGTAAAATCATCTAGGTGATGTCGGGAAGACATACTGAAAATTGCAAGTTCGTCAATTAATTCTTTCCCTTTCAACTTTGCGTTTGAACAACAATGGTCAATACGCGTCAAATCCTTTATATCTCTTATCAGTGCTATGACGTCACGAACAAGTTCGGCAATCCAAAATTTGCATACGCACAACACGTCTTACTGAATCCCGCACTTATGCTAATTTCCACATTTTCCTGCCTTCCATTTTATGGTTGCTGTCGTTGCTATTGTCATCCGTCCTTAGCAATTGTCCGGCAGTGTAATAAAGTTCTAGTGCAAATTTCGCCAAATTCCGTTAGGAACTTTAGCAAATGCAAAAAAAAAAAAAAAATCTTCTGTTGCATAATCAGATTGAAAAAAGAAACAGTAATTATAAATCACAGGAAAAGCAAATGAAGTATTTTTTTAGATGCCGTAGTTTATTTAAACAGAGTGATCCTTAAATTTTTTTCTGTGATGATATTGTTACAGTGGACACCACCCCCCAACCTAAAACCTGAAGAAAACTCTAAAATTTGTCCGCCATATCGCGTATTGTATGAGGCAGCTAGGAATCGCAGTCGGCAGGCTCACATGTTCTTTTACAGTTCACAGCTTTTTTTATTCATTTCT
Organism: Macrothele yani; assembly: GCA_039090855.1. Classification (NCBI taxonomy): domain Eukaryota; kingdom Metazoa; phylum Arthropoda; class Arachnida; order Araneae; family Macrothelidae; genus Macrothele; species Macrothele yani. Next base: position 73,672,535 of record CM077001.1, read on the forward strand.
CATTTACATTGTTTTTTCTTTCGGCTGTTCTCTAAATTAATTAACAAAATTGCGGGATAATTAGGAAGTCGCTCCAATGCTCTTGAAGGCAAGAAACGTAATATTTTGCCATATTGAATCGCTAGACCTCACACATAGCCCTGAAGTGAAACATAAAAAAATTCCTATCTCAAGGGTCTTCGAGAGGGTGAAAAGCGTACGAGGAAAAATGTGTTTTCGAATGCGGATGGAAGCAGCAATGTCCAAAGTGGTTTTTCACTTTTCTTATTTTTCTTCTTTCCGCTTGTAGCTTAACGCTGTGGTCCGTATGTTTATTTCAGTGGGTGGGCCAAGAGACCCTCAGCAGACATATAACTCTGTCAGCAAGAAAGATACTCTGACGTCTGCGAGGGACAATGGGCAATTAAGAGTATAGAATCGCCGAAAAGAATAGGGTGTGAATTTGAGCGTTGTTTTCGGGCAGGAGTTGCTGATATACGCTTAAGGTAAAAGCACGTCTGATTTTGCTCGGCCGAGAAAATTAATCTCAGGGCTGGTGGTCACAACTCGATAAAAAATGGTAACAAAACCTGCGAGGGTGCATATTTGAACTGAATACTCAGACAGGGTAGATGCTATGCTAACGGAAAGGAACTGACTGAATTTGGAATGAACGGTCAAGAAGGACAGAAGGCAGTGACAGATGGAATCTACTATTGCAGCAGCGGAAGTGAGGGGATCCCACTCTCCAAGCAGCTGACGGTCAGAATCATTTCTTCACGACAACAGAAATCATTTCCCAGGAATGTGGAAAATCAGTCTTGGAACCCGCAACAGCAGATGTGAGAGGGGCTATTTTGTTTAACGGCCACCTTCAAATCTTCACTAGAGTGGATCCGTGTATACTCACATCAGCGCAACAAAGTGCAGCGTGATATCACCATTTTAATTGTGTGCTTCATTTACTTCAAGCTTCAAAGTGAAGTGTTAATTCATCGGTGCTGCCACATGGTGCAAGTGTTTGTGTGTGTGTGTGTGTTTTTATCTTGTTTTATTCTGTGATGCACACTGGATTTGCACAGCAAAGTCACGAAACTGTAAGTAGATGAATATTTCCTTTTTTTTTTTCTTCGCACATCTGTGAACTTGTGCCATCCCGACACCCAAAGCTGCATGGACATAGATGCAGTAATGCTGAGTGACTGAACCTCAGAAGAAGTACCTGCACATACAAACTTCAATTTCTTACAGGGCCCATTTCCTGTTTTTTTTTTTTTTTTCAAGAATAAGGGAGAGGGTGTGGCCACAAATTCCGCTGGGCGGGACAGTTTCTTTTAACTTTGGTTCAGGGCCAAAGTGAGCGGGAAGGGATCTGCATGTGCATGCTTATTAGATATAGTTAATTAACTTTGGCCGTATTTCGCACCTATAATCGTATACCGCAAATAAACGTGCTTGTGTATTTTGTGTCGCGAGTATTTTTAATGTGATCGTTTGCATATAATTTTTTTTTCATTCTTTAAGCAATTGTATATGAATATCACCTGCTGCTCTATTTAGAGTGTTAACTTGTAGTATCTCTTGTTCAGATCGTCCGGTGGAGATTCAGTCGGCTTGCGCCAACCGACAGTAAAGTGTGATACTGCGCGCTACCCACATAAGAGGGGCAATTGTCTATGCGCCTAGAGAGCGCCTTATCTGTTTAAATCTCGTAGAACGTAATTAAATGTTGTGTTGTGTATTTGAGAATCATGTGTTATTTGCGAAAGTGAGTGTTGTTCTGGCTGGTTGGGGATTGAATGTACCGGAGTAAGATCCGGACCACTACACTCAGTCACGAATTGGTGATTGCGGGTGAACCTCATCACAACTCTTTGATCCCAAAGTATCGTTTTTTTAGTTTATTTTATCTTTTATTTGTTGTTGTTATTTTTTTCACACGGTGGATTCACCCAAGCCTTATGCTTCGGGTCATTCTTCAACTTTTCATTTTTTATGTTCTGGTGTGAATCTTTGAGTCCAGCAGTGCACCTGAGATTCTCACCTGGTGCCGCGGCCAACTAAATTGTACGACAAGTTTCAAGCACCGTTACCGGCCGACTCGGCAGGAACACTGCTAGCACCGTGTAACAATATGGACTCTATTTGAATTACAAACATACATTTTTATTCAGACGTCTGAGTTACTGTTTTAGTAAAAAAATCATCTATAATTAAAAAGTTTTCAATGGATTTAAACGATATTCAGCAGATAAACGGTATTTTGGTAAATTGCAACATCAAGACGTAAATTTGGTAATTTTGTCGAAAATTGGGGAGCATTTTTTTTTTTTTTTTACATTTTCTATTATAGTTAAGGTGAAGGAGGAAGGGTGCAACTTGACAGTTCAGTGAGCTGCAGGTGGGGATTTATGGCGATGTGCCAAATGAAAAGAAGCCTTCCATCAGGACATTCCAAAGGTTGTGTGTGTGCGCGTGGACGCGTCCTCCTGCTATTTGATCTTAATCGGAATGTTTTTGTGCTGGGGGGGGGAGAGAAATACCCGTTTCAGCTTTACATCTTTCACGGTTCATGGCTCTTTTTTTTTTCTTGGTAATAAATAAAAATCATAGTTGCTGCATTCACCATTGATCCATATTTGCATTTCTTGAATATAAACAGCGGACAATCAGAAACATTATGTTGGGCGGGTCTTGATGTTCTTCATTTTGCATATGCTGAATTCAGTTCTGTGGGAATAAGGAATAAATTATACTGTGAATATATACAAAACTACATATTTTTGAGCTGAAAAAATAGGTCTACTTGTACACAGTAGCTAACGTGTGAACTCAGATGAAGACAATCAGACATATGGACGTCTGATTCCATAAAAAAAAATCAACAGTTTTTTTATTATACACTACAGGTAAAAAAGCAAAAACATGTTTTTAAACATTATAAAGGAAAACGGATTTTTGAAACGCATGACTTGATGATCTTAATTTCTGAAAGTTTCTTTTTTCCACATCCTTTTTTTTTCAGTTACAATACATTGTAACAGGATACCGTGTGTTGTATCACTTAGTGATATGGCAGGTTTTCTGTTGCCGATATCCGCGATCGTAAGCTGTAATTGCATTGCGATTGTTGATGATGACAAGATAAATACTGGAGTGATGTAAAATGTTGCATAAACTAAAAAAATAAAAATTGCCCCCTCCCCTCCCCCGAACTTTTATGCGGTCATCATAGCTGATCAACCATTTCATTCCATGAACAGGGCAAGATTTCATCTTTTTGGCTCACTAGCAAATTTTGCTAGTGACCAAATAGTTTGCTAGCAAAACATTTGCATGACTAGCAAGTAAAACTAAATCACATCGTAACTTATTTTCTAATAAAGTTACACAGAAATTTAAATATGTGTATAAATATTTTGACTTACCTTTTTGAATAATGAATAGAATCTTAGATAAGTTTAGTGACTATCTTTATTATTAATTTCTAACAAATTCTCATACCACATGAATATATTTCACTGACATTCTAATTCAGATTTCTTCCCATATGGTTTACGCTCAGGGTGTCTGACTTTGTCATCATACTACTTTATAACTGCTGACCGTGGATTAAAAATCTCTTCTTGTGGCCCTTCTACAGTATTTAAATTGTCATCAGAGCATTTAAAGTTTCAACAGACAAATTGTTCCTCCAATCCCCTTGTATTCTTTTTAAAAAACTGAATCCGACCTCACAACATGCAGTACTAAGTGGAAGTATCGCACAAATTTCTGCTAAACTTCTACACACTTCATATCTGCCAACTACCGCACAATGCCATAGTTTCTACGGAATTAGTTGTCTGACTACGGAACTCACTATCAAAACTACGGATTCTACAAATTTTCATTTTGTTTTAAATTTTTCTTTTGCTATTATTTTTATGATATACACGAGATTCTTACAGGGATTCGCGGAATCCCGCTTTTTTTTTTTTTTTTTTGTCATCAGTTAGATCATTCTGAAGATCGATATTTGGGAGGGGGGGGGTCGTTTTCCATCTGGAGACGAAACTTCGTGCTTCAAAACTTTCGAACACAGTAGTGAAACGGAGTAAGAAAATTTTGCCGTAATCGCAAATTTTTCTCCCAATGTTGTCTTTGTGTCCGCTTTTCTTGTTAAATATCATTTTATTGCATAAATGTTTGCATTTTAGCTTGAAACTGTGGAGAACAATTTGCAAAAACGGAAGTTGGCTGCTGCAAAATTTTTCTGTAATCTTCAGGCATGAGATTCTTCCGCAAATTCAAGGAATTCCGGCTTTTTTCGTTATTATTGGAATTCCGTCTTTACGAAACTAGAAAACGAAAGGTCGACGGAATTCGGATTTTTTCCGTAATCATAATTTTTTTTTTTTCTCACGATGTTGCCTCTGTCAAGAATTATTGCTCATTAGCATTTTACTGGATAAATATTTGTATTTCAGCTTGAAAATACAAGGAAAATTTCCAAAACCAGAAGTCAGACGAAGCAAAAGTTTCTTCCGTAATCGTTTACCCCCTCCACGAACACGTTTCGTAAAAAAGCGTCTATCTATGCCACGCAATAAAGCTAGTTACTAAGGATAAGACTTTTGCCAGTGTTGGCAGGCTATTTTCCATTAACAGTTTGGTTTGCTTCTTTCGGTTTTGTCTACCATCCGAATAAGTGGAATTATTCTTGCTTATTCATCACTGATCATTAGAGCGCAGTTTTTGATGTATGCACGACCAGGGCTCGACAAATATGTTCTAGATCTAGGAGCCAGCTCCAAAATTTAGGCGCCAGGTGAAACGAAGTCCATAACACATGAACAAAAATCATGTTTGGTTATGACGCTGGAACAAAAAGTAGTAAACCATATTTGTTGTCATTTTTTTTCCTTATTACCCAAACCACTTATTGCAAAATAAAGTTCCAATTTGCTTCATAATTTTCTTTTTATATTCTTTCAGTAGCCGATCTCAAAAAATTTCAGATTTCGATTTTATTAAAATACTATTTGCGGAAGTCATATTTTGAACATATTAATTTAAAGTGCCAATTTTTTTCTTTGTATAATCTGTAAACCATAAAATTCAGAAAAAATTTTTGTTCGTGATCCACAAAGGTGTGAAAAAAAAAACAAAAACATGTATAATCCGCTGCGGCATATGATCCGTAGATCGTGAAATTCTGAGAAAAGCAAGTTTTTCCTTCGCATAATCTGCAGCAGCATGTCGCAGACCATGATATTTAAAAAACAAACAAAAATACAGTCCATACCTGCCAGCAGCCTTGTTACTAATAACTAGTATTACATGGCATACATGGACTATTTTATGAAATAATCCATCTCTTTGTAAAAAACAAATATGCGCCTCAACAAAATGTCACAACAAACAAGGACTCTAATGAAACAAACTTAACACGTGCGAAACACAAAGTTTTTTCCTCAGCAAGATTCGAAACTTCCACCTGTAAAAATTGGTAAGATGCGTTGAGGATTCCACGATGCTTGACAGACAGGAAATCCAAGCAAGTGAACGAGCAATGCACGAACCTCCACTTACCATATGATCATACTGCCCCTAAAATTGCAGTTTAAGGAGATGAGACCAAAAAAAAAAAGGGGGGGGGCTGAATATTTTAACTGGTGAAAAATCAAAACAGACAGCAAGAGAATGCGTACTACTGTCAGTTTGTCTTTTATTGACTCTGCCACTTCACAGCACCACTGCTTAATTTTTCTTTCTGCTGATATCATTCTCTCCCTACTTCTTCATTGTCACTTTTCTTTTCTTGTTTTTTATGCCCTCTGATAAAAACCATCAGTCTGAGGACCATGAGTGCATGATATCAAAGCTTCAACTATTTTAGATAAATGGTGTAACTTTGGGAATATTAATACTTTTGAACATCATGCATCAATTTTTACAAATTTTCGTCACTTCCGTTTTCGGGAATTTCCTTTATCAAGATTTAACAGCGTTGGAGAGTGGGAACATCGCGGGGGGGGGGGGTTGTTACAAGAAATCCGTCCGACTTCCGGTTTTTGAAATTTTTCTCCTATTTTCAAGCTGCAATACAAAAATTTGTGCAGTGAAATGATACTTAAAAATCCTGGACAGAAGTAACATCGCGAGAAAAAGAAATTATGGTTACGGAAAAAATCTGAACTTTGTCGGCTTTCCGTTTTCGAAAGTTTCGTAAAGATAGAATTCCGTCCTCCTCCGACTCCCCCCCCTTCAAATTCTGTTTACTTGTGCATCGATCTCCTGAGTGGCCATCATAACGAAAAGTCGGAATTTCTCGAATTCGCGGAAGAACCTCAAGCCTGAACCTTCCGTTTCCACAAATTCTTGCTACAGTTTCAAGCTGAAATACGAACATATATGCCATAAAATGATATTTAACAAGAATACTAGACACACACGCATAATCGGGAGAAAAAAATTACGATTAGGGCAAATTCTTTTTACTCCATTTAACTATTGCTTTCGAAAGCTTTGAAACAAATTACCGTCCCCAGACGAAAAATGACCCCCCCCCAATAAAAAAATGTTTTTAAACAAAATGAAAATTCGTAGAATCCGTAGTTTCAAGCGTGAGTTCCGTAGTCAGACAACAAAATCCGCAGAAACTAGACATTCCGTAATAATTGGCATGTACGACAGTCGTATAATCCGCACCTATCATGTTAATCGTGAATAGTAATTTCCGACAGAAAACTGCGATTCACAGGACCGCTCAGAAATCCAAAGATGTAAGAAAGGAATGATCGTCTTATTGAAAAAGTAACTGTCATTTTGAAGTACTTCTGTGCTACTTTTAAGCAAATAAAGAACTAAAATCGCTTCGGTAATGCATTGCAGCATTACCGAAGTTCATTAGTTACACTAAAAAAAATCCGTTGAAATTGCAGACAGTCCATAGCATTGTCTTATTTCTGAATACGTTTTAACTGAATACCGAAAGTAAAAAAAAATTAACTAACGCAGAAAGGTTACATGCCACGGAATAGCTTTGCGGGATTTTCGAGAGTAGCGGATTCTCACACCACGTAGGCTTCCGCACGAGCGAATAGTAACGCCTTCCTTGCGTCATATTTTCTGTCAAAATGCTTCTAAAGTACAAATAAATATACATATATTTTACAATCTCCTCGCGGTCTTTTATTTCGCTGTTACGTTACATTTTTTCAGTTACCGCATTTTCGGTACTTTCCCAACACCACCACCTCCCTGACAATTACCTCGCGGACTTTTTAAAAAAATTAAATGCCACATCGTTTTTTGTTTTTTTCCCTATATATATTCTTACAATCTCCTAAATTTATAACTTTAAATAGATAATCTATGGATTATACAACAGAAATTACAGTATTTACTGCAAATTACAAAATTTCAAGTAAGACGAAAATTAGGCGCCACGGCCCGAATTTTAGGCGTCTGGGCGACCTGGCCCCCAGGATTTGTCGAGCCCTGTGCACGACTATCAAGACTTATGGAAGTAGGCGATCGCTGGGCTCACAGTACGACAGGAGTCGAGGACAAAGTTCGGGGGCAAAAGAAGGGAGGGTGGCAGAGCAGGTGGTCAAACAAACGATCCATCCCAGAGCTCTGGGTTGCCACAGCAACCATTGCCGACGACAGTTTCTGTAATAGACCAATGAGGGCACGATGGAGAGGAGTTTCAATGCGCTTCTACGACAGTTTCCACTGGAAGGGATGAAAGATATGGGGAGGATGGGTATTAAGTGTCGAAAGGAAATTGGCGAAAGAGAATCGCTGATCGTCGCTGTTTTAACAAGTGATAATAGAAACTGTTATGTAAACTTCGTGGATTAATAATGATTTTTGGTTACTTTAAATAAAGAAATTACCTTACTAGCAATATTTGCTACTGCGATTTTTTTTCACTAGCAAATTTGATTTTTCACTAGCTATTTGCTAGTTGCTAATCGGTGAAATCGCGCCCTGTCCATGAACATCAGCACATTTTCAATCATTTGAACATTTGGGGGTAGGTGGGGTCTGAAGGAATTCAGCCGTGCTTAAGCACCTAGCGCAACGAAAACATGCTAATTTTGGACAGTTCTATTCCCTTCCCGTCTACCATCCCTAATAATTGAGAGTGCATACTGTAGTTTCAAATATTCTATTTATGAGCTAGTTTTTGCGCTGTTCGTTATGTTTTTATTTTCGAAATTACTAACCCTTTCGAACTATGGTTGCAGAAACGTTTATGCTTTGGGTTTGTCTGTTCCATAATTCGCATGAAAGCGGTTGGATTTTGGCGAAATTTTAGTATGCTGTTGGGTACAACCTGGAAACCTACCCTGTTGAAAAAGGTCTAAATTAAATTTAAAGGTCAAGACATAAGAGCAGTATTCGTTCTCCAAGCTTAGGAATGTTAACTCACATAAAATCGGTTTGATTGCTACAAAGTTTTGGTATGTTATCAGGGAGGAGAAACCTACCCTTGTAGAAAATGGTCCAACTAGAATTCAAAGGTCAGGGCATAAGAACAGAATTCATTCTTTACAATCTTGTGCATGATAAACTTGATCCATTTGCATAAAGCACATTCATCCATTTGCATCTTTCATCATTTTTATTACTTAAAACTGAAATTACTTTTAAAAAATAATTTGAACATCATACTGTAAAGCGTAATAATCATCCTGGAATTTTTTTGTATATGTCCTGGAAAAGGCCTGGAAAGTCCTTGAATTTTTTCCCCCCAAAAGTGTACGAACCCTGGTTTCAACAAAATGGATTTATTGTGTTGAAATGACTTATGTTGTAATAGTTAACTCACATTTTGTATATTGTGTATATTTGCATGCAGTGATTATGAAGTCCTTAAAAAATATTTAAAGGTCCTTAAGAACTCTTTAATTTCCATTTTCAAAAAAGAGTATGAACCCTGAAAGTTGTACAGACAAAAATTTCTCCCTCTAAAATAACCCTCTACCTGCTGTGCTTCTGTATTATTGTGTAATCATCATTTAATTACATAAATGTTTGCAGTTGAGATGGGAAATGGAGAAAAATGTTCTGAAAATGGAAGTAGAACTGAGCGAAAATTTCTCCTCTTATGACAATTTTTTCCTAGTGATGCCTCTGCTTTATTATTTTCAAATTTCATTTTATTCCATAAATCTTTGTGTTTCAGCTTGAAAATATTGGCAAAATTCTAGATACAGAGGACCAGAATGTTCTTGATCCTAATTAACATTGCAATTGTGTAGTACCTAGGTCAAGACATTTTTTTAGGTAGAAAAATATGTCTTTGCAATTTTTGTTTTTCGCATTTAGTAGTTATCTTGCACAGTGACCACCCGCAGATTATTTTGTGGCACAATGATATCTGTCGCAGACTGACCAGAAACTTTCTGCTATGGGGGGTTGAATCAACTAAGTTTCAATTATGTGAACTGTAAACATCTCATACATAGTATTCAAGAAGATATATTTTTTCAGAGCTGAAGGGAAACATGTTCAAAAATAATAAATTACTTGACCCTTGTAATACTAAACTTGCACATCACAATGTAAAGTGAAGGTTTTTTTTATCTTTTGTGATTGAGATAGGCTGTAGATTTCCTTCCTCCACAATCTAACTCTTTTTGAAGTTTGAGTGTGTAGAATCTAAAACTGTGAAGCAACACACAGAGATCACCCAGGGCATGTCACTGTGAGTGCAAGTTTTCCGTCTTTTGAAAATATCCGAAGACGAAAGCGGGACAGAAGAAAATATCAGTAAAAATAAAATTTCCAAATATGTATTTTTATTTTTTCCCTTTCTATCCATACGCTCTACTCCAGAAAGTAAGTACGCCATCGGCAACCACGCTCGTACCGTAGTACCTCGTTTGTCGTAAACTCGGAGTAGCAGCGGCACCTGATGCATTCTGGGTAAGAAGGGCATTCTGGTCGAAGAGGAATCGAGGAGCAGCTCCCTTGGAGGTTCTACACCGATCCTCGCCTACGTCATAACCCCCAACCCAACCTCGCCCGTTCCTGGCTTTCTCTTCACTTCGTGTACATCACACACCTTAACCAGTTCACCCATCAAGCTTGTATTAGATGGGGACACCATTGGCCGCCATAGGTCACAGTTAATCTTTGGAGTGAGTCGTGCCAGTCGATCTTGCCGTATTGTACGCGTATACGCGTACGCATTTCAATATTAATTTACGTATGCGAAATTAACCAAGTATTGGTAAATTTGTGATTCCTTTTTTCAACATGCAGTCAGGAACTGGGATTTAGCTTTTGTGTTTTCTGCAGCAGAAAGTTAAACTATGGAAGCAATGGTAAAAAAGTGCTGTTCAGACACAGTAAGGATGCTGATCATCAAAAGTGTGTACGAGCACAGCAGCATACACAAACATTGCCTGGAGTCGCTCCTGTCCAGGCCAAAGCATCGATATCTGACAGAATTGCACATCTGAAAGCGGTTCTGACTGAATTTTTTGCGAAAACACGCTGCCATTCAATTTAGCGCCGTAGTTAGTTGAGTTATCTAAGCATCTTGCAGGTGATAAGTTAGCACTTTCTAAATTGAAAATGTCGAGGACGACTGCAACCTACATCAATACACATGGTACTGCGAAGTGCATGAGAAAGGAGTTAGTTCAACTGTTAAAGGGAAATTTTTTCTCCTTGAACATAGATGAAGCTATGAATAATGCAATGGACAAGATCATCAATGTGATGCTACGATTCTATGATGAGGAGCAAAAGAAAACAGTCACAGATCTTCTTGGATCAAAAAGAGAAAATGTTGCCACGGCTGTCAACATTTTCCAAAAGGTGAAGGAACTTCTTTCAGAAAATTATTTAGCCTTCACTCAAGTGATAAGTTGTCTGATAGATAACTGCAACACAATGCGAGGATGTAGGGGCGGAGTGGAGACTTAAACGAGAAAGGAAAATCCAAATCTTCCGGATATTAATGGAGATGTTGTGCATATAGTGCATAATTCTGCAAAACAATTTTTTCAGAAATTCGATATGTTTATTGAGTGTTTTGCAAGCGATGTTTATTATGACATTCAGGATTCTCCCAAGGCCAAACAGTTGTTATCTGAAGTACAAGTTTTGCTAAATTCAAGTTCAGTGAAGCAAATTTTAAGGCCCACTGAAACACGTTTTCTGCAGATGTTAACTACTTGCGACAGACTCCATGAGTTACTTGATGCCTTGATTGTGCATTATTATAGCTTTTTGTCAAATGAGGAACAAAAGAGTCGAAGTGTAGATGCACTTTTGAGTAATGTTTACAAGACTCGAAAAGTGTCTGTAAACATGTCCCATCTTGCAAAACAAAAACAGACAGAAGCTGGTAAAGTACGAAAAGGCAGAAGTTTGCTTTCTCTGGTCCACCTCCAGGAAAAATTATCGATGTTCCTGAACTTTTACAGAGGTATATTGTCCAAGTTCCATTCATTCATAAAAATGTTTCAATGTGAGGCACCTATGATGCACCTAATCCACTGTGAAATGTTTGTCCTGTGCAAGGAATTTTTGTCATCATTCATCAAAGTTGAATTTATTCCAGAGAGCAGTGTGATTGAACTTCTGAGTGTTGATGTCAAAAATACAGAAATACAACTTGCTGATAAATTTTTGAGTGTTGGAAAGTTTGCTTACTCAGAAGCACAAGAGTTGCGAAAGAAGAAAGTTAATTGAATCTCTGCATTTTATAAAAATTTAAGACACACATATCAAAATACTGCAATATACAGGGTGTCCCGGAACTTCGTGTATAAACTTAGAGGGGAGGTCGAGAACAGAGTTAGGAACCAGAATTAAATAGGAAAGCCTGGGCGGAAACGTCACCCTCACGTGAGAAAGAGACACAAAGACACAGTAAGGCCACAATACAGAAAGCAGTGTAAAATGCTTTATTACACAACAAAAGAGTACAATGTAGGACTTACAAGTATCACAAGAAGTGTTCGAAATTGCACCCATTGGCCTGGATGTGTGCAAGACACCTACGCGACATGGATTAGCAAACATTGTCGAAGATACCTGGCCTTTCGCGGATCGTAGCAGCAGCGATGGAGATTCGTGCCACCAGGTCCATTTCAGAATTTACTGGTGTGCTGTGCACAATGCTCTTCATGGCACCCCAGAGATAATAAGCAAGAGGAGATAAATCAGGTGATCTGGGGGCCATTCGACGGGACCGCCATGCCCAATCCACTTGGTTCCAAATGTCCGGTCCAAATGGTCACCTTGCGTAATGAGATGGCGCGCCATCATGTTGCAACCACATTCCGCTTAGAACATGTGCAGGAACATCGTGCAGTATTTCCGGAAGAACCTCCTGAAGAAAGACGAGATATTTGTGAGCGTACAGTCAAGGTGGTAAGATGTATGGCCCGACTAAACTGTCCGCCACGATACCCGCCCACACATTAACAGTGAAGCGTTGTTGTGCGGCTCGTGGTCGGCCCACGTGTGCGCGTTGTGCATATTGAACACCCCGTCACGTGAAAAGGTTGCTTCATCACTGCTTTCTGTATTGTGTCCTTACTGTGTCTTTGTCTTTTTCTCACGTGAGGGTGACGTTTCCGCTCATGCTTTCCTATTTAATTCTGGTTCCTAACGCTGTTCTGTACCTCCCCTCCAAGTTTGTGCACGAAGTTCCGGGATACCCTGTATATGATGAAAAATTTGCCGCTCAATAATAAAGTGTTGATTTGGCTTTCGGTACTGCATCCGAAGCAGCGGAGATGCAACACAACTTTATCAGCATTTGACAAATTAAGCGAGTGCTTGCCTCAAGTAATTAATGATTCAGATAGGAGCTTTCTTTTAGAAGAGGTTCAAAGGCATTCACTTGATAATGCTATAACAGAGTTGGAAGCCACAGGAATCTGTCTGGATGATAGTTCAAGGATAGATTGTGATTGGTGGTCACATAGTTTTGATTTGAAGGAGAGTGATGGTATTACTATTAGGTATAAATATTTAGGAATTCTTGTGAGAGCTCTATTGTCTACCTTTTCTGGTCCTCTGGTTGAAGGTACATTTAATATCATGGATGACATTATTACAGATGATAGAAGTTGTCTCACTGTGGAAAATTATGAGGCTGCTTCTATTGTGAAATACAGCTTATGAAGAAAGAAGATAAAGTCTGTAGAATTAAAGCCCACCACGCAGATGTGTAGTGCAATTCATTCCACCTATGAATTCCTATCAACAAAAGGAAATAAAGTCTCAAATATTCCTCAATATGAAATTACTAGGAAAACAACAGATGTTCCCACTTGCTTAGCAAAGCAGTTGTGTCCTAGTAATTCCATTGCCAACTTTTTGAGAAATAACCTCTATAAGTCCCGTAAAAAAGTTAATTCCACAGTAAAACATATTGCTTCAAAAGAAAGTGCATCAACTACTCTTCCTCTTGCACTTGCCCCTATTGATTCAAAAAAAGGTGCATCAACTACTCATGTCCAGCATACAAGAAAACGACCTGCACCACCAGGTACTGCCGAGAACTTGCCTGTTAAAAAATCCAAGTGTGCCACAATAACTTTTTTTTAAAAGAAATAATTCACCTATGAAAATTTGTGATGGTTACTATAAAACTGTGATCATGGTGAAGTGAATTAATGAAACGAGCTCTCTGTGTACACAACTACAGTTGGACATGCATAATCTTGATTATAATTTTTTTATCCTTATGCAATTTTACAATTTAAATGACTTTTTTAAAAGTGTGCAACACTTATTTGATTCAACAGAATTTACTAAAGTTTATTTGAAACATCTTCCATGGTATGTTATTTATTAATTATTACAATTTCAATAATTTGGTTAACATATTTCTATTATGGGCTTATAATGCTATATAAGCAGCAAATATGTTGATTGGATTTGAATATTATGCAAGATCTTTTTTATTTTATTTTTGTTTGCAAGACAAGGAATTTTTTAGATTTGTTAAATTTCAACTAGTAGTTCCTACCTAATAATCAAATTTAACTTTTCGATTACAATTTGCATGGACATCAAATTTTGTTTACATGTATATATGCATTGATGTTTGGTCGTTTTATGCACTTTTGATTTAATAATGAATTTTAACCACATATAATATTTCATATATATTGTGTTTATGTCTGAGTGTGCATGGAGGGGGGGGGGTATTCAAAATATTTTCAGTCTTGGCCACATCTCACAACTTGCACCCATGCATGTCACCCACCCATCTCAGATTTTTGTGAAAATTGGCACAAAGTATTGTACTAGTGAGATATGAAACCAGTTAAAATTTTAGGTTCGTCGATCCAGTAGATCTCGAGTAATGGCACTTTAAAAATTGGGTAGCTCTGCCTTTGAAGTTTTTGAGCTATGAGCTTTCACAACTACGTACACTGTAGGCCAAAAAAAAAAAAAAATTCATAACTTCACAACTAACTGTTGCAGCCACATAATTTTTTTTCTTAAATGATGTGCATGATCCATATATTTGGGAACAACTTGTTTCTGTACATTTTCAGAGTTAAAAGAACTCTTTTTTTTTTTTTTTAGTTTAATTACAAAAGACATGGGAAAATGAGGCCACATTTTTATTAAACAAAACAATTTTTTTCAAAATGAGCCCCCACTTCAAATTTGCTAAAAATATTTTCATGTGTGTATTATAATGTAACCTTTCATTAGGAGAAAAAAATACTTTGGGCAATTCGGAATTTTGGCGAGGAAAAAATTCCGAGATGGCGTGTTTTATATATGGAACATTCTGACATGATACTACCCAATTTTTTAATTAAGTGGTTGCTTGACCATTTTATACACCTTTTCCCCCACAGTTTAACCCTATCAGTGAGTAGCTCAAAACGATTTTATTTTATTTTATATATAAACGATACGATTTTATTTTATTATCTTGGATGTATATGTTCATTTTTCTTTTCTTCGGAAGGCCAAAATAGAGCCACACAATGGTTTTAAAAAGGCAATTGTTTTCCTCTTATTGTAGATCAAAAGTTTTGGTTTTTACTACCTTAAAGAGGACATTTTCAGCTTACAGAAAATGTATAGAAATGATAAAAAATATGTTTTTTAACTTTGCTTAAAATGGCGTTGAGATCTGCAATACTCGCAAGCCTAAATAACCATTTTTGATGGGCTGTTAAGGTGAATGGGAGTTTGAACCCCAAGTTGGGAATTTTTGTACAATAACAATGGTTAATAGAGTTTTTAGCTATAGATAACTTAAGTCTGAGTTTGGTCCCCCCACCCCCACTCAAAGTTGCAAAATTTTTAACTTTTGCAGATTTCAAAGTTACATATCTCAAAAGAGGGACCAGATAATTTTTTTTTTTCCACCAAGAATACCCCTATTGGTACTCAACAAAACCTGTGTGTTTCATTTTGTGGTTCAAACTGGTTTAGAAGTTCCAGGCTTTGAAGTATTTATGAATAAATGGTGACATTTCAGCACTCCGAAAATGCACAGAAACTGATGAAAATTTATGCTTATTTATGTTTTCAAATTTTTTTTAAGACTTATGGAATTATATTTTAAGCACCTTTAACTACCAAATACTATATGTACAATTTATACATGGTAAATAAAAAAAAACTTACCAGAGCATATTGTACAGTTTGCGATTCACAAACCTTAGCAGCAACACTTGTCTATACTTCGATTCACACTAACTTTTTACAACTTCACCAATACCATCACATGGTGGCTGGCTTGTTGCAAAAAATGACCACTTCCCTACAGTCTAAAAAAGTTCTGTGCATGATAGCACAAGTTCAAAAAATTCTTGCAGTTTTCATACTGTGCAGAACATCCATCAATGAAATACTCAATATTTCTCAGCTGTGGTAACGCCCAACTTTTTTTTTTTAAATTAAAGGAAGTAGAAACATCCACAATGACTAAAAATTTTAGTAGGAAGCAAAAACGGAGATAGCAAGTGAGGATATAACTTTATTTTGAAGTCCTGTAAGGAGGAATGATCTTTTTGGTGGGGAGAGGGGTAATCAACATTCATTAGTACTTATTGTGGGCATATTTCGTTATTGATACAAAAAATTTAGGTTGGACGTTTTTTTTTCTGTTTTTTTTTTCTTAAAAGTATTTAAGATGCACTGGATGAGAAACTAACTAAAGAAAATTTGTGTACCTTATTACAACTTTACATTCAACAGCACAAATTACTTTTATTTGATTGCACATTTAAATATGAAAGTAGAATATTTCTCCTTGTTGAGTTTACTTACGAAAAAATCTGAAGATCCAAAATAAATTATTTTATTTGCTGATGATCTGAAATGTGTGTGTGTCAACTTGGGGTACCAACTCCCAGTCACCTTAACAGCCATCAAAAATGGTGATTTATGCTTGCAAGTATTGCAGGTTTCAATGCCATTTTAAGTAAGGTTAAAAAAATATTTTCTATCATTTTTACACATTTTCTGTAAGCCTAAAATGTCCTCTTTAAGGTAGTGAAAACCAAAACTTTCAATCTACAATAAGAGGAAAGCAACTGCCTTTTTTCAAAACCACTGTGAGGCTCTATTTTGGCTTGCCGCGGAAAAGAAAAATGAACCTATATCCAAGATGGCAGCACATAAAAATAAAATAAAAATTGTTTTGAGCTACCACTGATAGGGTTAAACTATGGGGGGGGGGGGTATAAAATGGTTAAGCAACCACTTAATTAAAAAATTGCGTAATATCTTGTCGGAATGTTCCAAATATAAAACACCATTTTGGATTTTTGTTTTTTCCTCGCCAAAATTGTGAACTGCCCGAAGTATTTTTTTCTCCTAATGAAAGGTGACATTATAATTAATACACACATGAAAATATTTTTAGCAAATTTGAAGTGGGGGCTCATTTTGGAAAAAAATTATTTTGTTTAATAAAAATGTGGCCTCATTTTCCCATGTCTTTTGTCATTAAATTTTTAAAAAAGGGTTCTTTTAATTATGAAAATGTGCAGAAACAAGTTGTTCCCAAATGTATGGATCATGTAGATCATTTAAGAAAAAAAAATTGTGGCTGCAACAGTTAGTTGTGAAAGCTCATAGCTCGAGAACTTCAAAGGCAGATCTACCCAGTTTTTAAAGTGGCATTACTCAAGGTCTACTGGACTGACCTAAAATTGTAACATGCTTCATATCTCACCAGTACAATACTTTGTACCAATTTTCACAAAAATCTGAAATGGGTGGGTGATATCCCGTGAAAATGCTGGGTGATTTGACATGGAATGACCCAAAAGTTTTGGGTACAGTCTGTCAAAAGCCTGGCAGACCAGTATTTTTTTTTTTTTTTTTAAGTAATGAAGATACTGTTATGGAATATTCACTATTCAAACATAGATGTAAAAAATGAAAAATAAAGAGTATATGTGCCAATGCCCAAATTTTTCTCAGAGTTTTATAAGCAACCGTCTGCACACATTTCCATCAGTGTCAAAAGATTCTTCTGCAAGTAAGTCTTGTGTTACATTTAACAAAATGCACCATGTGAACGTGGCTTTAGCACACACAAAACAAAAGTTAGTCGAAATTTAGAGATTCACTGAGCAACAAAAATCTTTAATGCGTATTTATGGAATTGGGCCAGTAAACTCTCAGAAATAAAACAACAGCTGATTAAAGCTCGCTAACTGTGGCAAGGAATGAAAGACAGACATATATACTTCAGGAGCAATTTTATGATATCAATGTACTGCAAAACGAACAACTCTAGTTTTGTAAATTGAATCATGGCAATTTGTATTAGATTGAAAATAGTAATTTTTTTTATCTAATTCACCTGTTTGTTTTAAGAACCAAGTATAGCTTATATTGTTTGAAAAATTACTACTGTTTTCCCAGAGTCTTTTAATATTATTAAGTCACATATTCAAAACTCTCCACCAAAAATTTTCAATCCCCTCCATTTACAAACACAAGTTGGGAGACTCCCTTCCATTTCAAATTTGAATTTTAACCCCTGGTTTCTAAATCACATGTTCACATATAATGAACTGTTTTATATTGTTATCAAGCCATATAGAAGCAGTTTCACCTAAAGTGGTCCTCACGTGTACATTGAGAAAAAGGGAATTGGGAAGTACTACATTGCGTAAGGATATCTATAGTACTACTTCCCAAGTACTATGGATATCCTTACGCGATGTTTGCGGATGTATTTGTTCACGTTTGAAATCTTGGCTTTGTGGGCGCCATTACGCAAGATGAGCACTACTGCAAAATTTCTCCCATGGCAGTAGCAGTGGGCTTGTTTACGATTTAGACCACGGTTATTTATTTTGAGATGTTATATTCTCAACTGTGTTGCCCCTCCCTGTATGTGGGGGAGGGGGAACTGCTGATGATATAACAAGAGAATGTCGGTGTAAAACAACTTATTTTCAAAAGTAAAATATATTTCGATCAAACAGAAATCAAAATACCCAAAATGTGGAAAGTGTATAATTACAAAGAAAAATGTCGACGTGAAATAAAAGATCATGGAGCAAAAAATCTAAGGGACCATATGAAAGTATGCGCACCTGCATCAAAGCGTGGAAAGAGTGAGTCTTACAACTGAACAAACTTTACAAATATCTGAAATAACAATTACCATTTTATTTCTTCCATTTAGTCATTTAATTATATTTACC
The DNA here is from genome assembly GCA_039090855.1 of Macrothele yani. Lineage (NCBI taxonomy): Eukaryota > Metazoa > Arthropoda > Arachnida > Araneae > Macrothelidae > Macrothele > Macrothele yani. The sequence goes on from CM077001.1 coordinate 73,691,182, forward strand.
AATTCATTAAAACTGTGTAGTAAAGACCATCCAAACCAACAAAGAATGTTATTGGCTAACATTATTTGCTTTACGAAAGTGTGTCATCACTGTCTCCTATTTGGAAGCAAATTTAGAAAGTCAATTCGACTGCATGTTAAATATCATTCAAACAAACGGATTTTTTTCAAGTCTTATTATTCTACCCGCACATGTACTTTTGCATTTCATTGTGGAACTATTGTGTTGCGTAATGGCAATCTAGGTGTGTTGTGATGGGAAATCAAATGTAAATGAATCCTCCAACCTGTGGCACTTCAGAAGTCCAACCAAAAATTGAAAAATGTCTCTACATTTTCATGTATCAGCGAAAACTGTAAGTTAATTGTTAATCACATGGCACTATGTCTTGTCAAAACAGGGATCTCACTAAGCCTAAACTCTTGACTTGTGTATACATGTCATAAAAGTCATCAAATTTAATAACTTCATGTTTCAATGTGCATTTAGAACGATTACTTGTATTAGAGGTAACAACTTACCTCCAAACTTTACATACACGGAAAAGCAATTGAATTAGAGATACCTGTCCAGTAATGTGTAGCACCACCTTTCGCCCTGATGAAGGCGGCGATTCATCTCGGCATGGACTCGACAAGACACCGGAAGCGTTGGGAAGCCATACGGATCCACGACCCCTAAACAAGCTCCCACAGTTCACGAAGATTTGATGGAGGTGGGGGGGGTGTCAGAGCCTCGAACATCTCTCGATGGGATTGAGGTTAGGTGACCTAGCTGGCCAAGGAAGCGAGGTCACGTCGGTGGAGTGTTCATCCAACCATTCGGATACAATTCGGGAGCGATGGCACGGTGCATTGTCTTGTTGTAGGATGAGGTCCCCAGTGGGAAGTTGAAAACACACAAACGGGAGCAAATGGTCGTCCAGGATATCCCTGTAACGTTGACCTGTGAGGGACGATGTCACACGTACCAGGGGTCCCATTTCAGTCCACGTAAACAGTCCCCAGACGAGAATGTCGCCCCTACCAGCTTGAAAAGTACCCTGCTAGTAAGAAGGATCCATCGCTTCATGTGGTTTGCGTCGTACTCGTATCCTGCCATCTGTATGTACCAACGTGAATCTCGACTCATCAGTCCAGGCAACATTTTCCCACATGTCTAGGGTCCAATGGCAATGTTCCCGCGCCCGTGCTAATCTTTGCACCCTGTGATGTGCGGTCAGCAGCGGTACCCTCGTGGGACGATGGCTTCTGTACCCCATAGCGAGGAGATGGTTCTGGATGGTGTGGCTGCTTACACGTTTTTGTGCACCAGCGTTAAATTGCCGAGTGATTTCTTGCACTGTGGCCCGTCTATCCACTGTTACAATGCGAGCTAGCCGACGATGACCCCGATCATCCACACGCTTTTGTCCACTACAGTTGGCCCTTGCAGGGATGGTTTTAGTGGATTCGATGTACTCACGATGCACCCGTGACACAGTGGCTTGTGAAAATCCCAGTGCCTGCACGACTTCCGAGATGGAGTGAACCATTCGTCGGGCCCCGACAATTTGCCCACGATCAAATGCGCTTAGATCCTTCGTCTTACCCATACTGCGTTTGACTCTTGCCTATTCCTTCGCATCGCTGCATACGTCATGTTTCCGTTTACAGGACCGCCCACACGCCACATTTGCATAATGCCAGCTGTCTCTAATTCAATTGCTCTTCAGTGTATATATGGATTATATACACTGAAGAGCAATTGAATTCATTGAGGCCCTGGAAGGTTGCCCGAGGCACATGTGCCCATTCGGACTGCAGCAGAACATGGAGGTCCTGGAGATGACATTGTTGTGGGTCGGCACGCTGAACTTTTCGATCTAAATAGTCCCATAAGTGCTGTAGGGGATTGAGGTCGGGCGATTTTGCCGACCAAGGGAAAAGGGAGACATCGCTGTCGTGTTCCCGGAAACAGTCATGCGTCGCCTTAGCGACGTGACAGGGTGCATTGTCCTTTAGATATCATCACCACCAGGGTAAACGTCCAATGTGAAGGGATGCATGTGGTCTGCAAGAACAGACAGGTAGCCATTGGAATTCAGGGACCTATCCAGTGGTACCAGGGCATACAAGGAAAACATCCCCCAGACACTGGCACTGCTGGCCTGTACTTGACCGACAAGCGTGTCCGAGTGTTGGCTCTCGTGTGTCTGACGCCGTGTTCACCACCGCCTGTCACTTCTGTGAAGTAGAAACCTATATTCGTCAGTGAAGGCCACCTTTTTTCCACTGTCCGATGAGGGTAGTCCCATGTGAACTGCAGACATCATTGCCAATAGCCCTGGGTTAACATGGGTGCCTTGACGCAGCGGCGGCGGCTTCGGAGACCCATGCGTAACAGGGTTTGCTCTACTGTTATCTGGGACACTTACTTGGGTACCCCAGCATTCAGTTGCATGGTCAATTGCTTGCCTGTTGCATGTAGATTTCCATTTACAAGTTGACAGAGGTGACATTCTCCTCGGGGTTGATGGTCTTTGGGGCTCCACAGTTATGATGTCGGGAGGTACTCGGTGTACCGGCAGTTCAATCTTGGTACACCCATACTATAGCACCTTGCGAACAGCCCCCAAAGTATGCTGTTTCTGATATGCTTCAACCCTTGGTGCGGTAACCAATGATCTTTCTTTTTTGAATATTTTCAATCCATCAAATCGATACATCTGCCCGTTGTGCTCACGTTATGCAATATGGCTCATCTCTCCTGGCCATCTGCTTATATCCTGTGTGGTTGACCTTGTCACATGCACTCTGTAACACACCTGGATGAGTACACAGTGATTCCGGGGGTGGCCATAATAATTATTCGACTGTGTAATCAGGGGGAAATTTGAATATCCACTCTTCTGCAATACTCTCCTGTTCTTGGTTACGTTTCTTACCTCTATATTTTAGATCCACGAGGTTTGCTAGAAAATGTGGTGCAAGAATTGCTTGTTCAAACCTTTTTTAAAATCTAGATGGTAGGGTTGCAAGATTTCTTCTTGTAGTAAATCCGGCTATATTTCAGCAGCAACTGAAACAGACGTGTCTCTCTCTGAAGTGTGTCCAGTGTGCTAGCAACAATGGATAACTGCTTTTCCAGATTCATAGCTTCAGGATAAATGCCCATTTTATCCAAGATTTTTTAAATAGATTGATCAAATTGGTCAATATGTTTTTAAGATATTTCTCTGTATGTGTGATAATTGCCCACAAATAATGTTTTAACACCATCATGATGAAAGTTGCATCTTTTTTCGTTAGGTAATAAGCCAGGCTTTTCTTTGTACCATCCGTGTGGTTGATGTAGGCCTACGTTACGAAAATATTTTTGCGCTGCCACAATCTGCTTTAAAACAGTCTTCGGGGAAACATCTTTTTCTAACAAATTCAACAGATGTGCCGAGCATCCATGTGTTATGAGAGTTGGATATCTTTCATTTAAAATTTTCCACATTTTTATCATTTTGAAAATTCGTTCTCCTCCCCCCCCCTCCCAAAGAGAAGGAATTTGTTTTGCTTGTTTGAAAGCTAAGTGGAAAGGAAGCACGGCGCCGCGCCGGGATTATGTAGGCCTGGCGTGCTTCTTTTGCCATGATCCGGAATTACGTTGGTTCGGACGTGCTTCTTTTGCCGTCGTCCGGAATTACGTTGGTTCGGACGGGCTTCTTTCGCTGTTGCCCGGAATTGCGTCGGCCCGATGCTTCTGAACCATGTTCGTGACGAACCTCTTTGTTTTTAATTATATTTGCACTTTTTAGGTATTAAAACCCTGCAAAGTGCGCATAGTTTACGTGCAATTCATGAATGAAATACTATTAAAAAGCACCAATCACTTACCGTAAAGATCATGGTAATTTCCATCGACTACACACTTCCAGCACGTCAATTATCGTAATGTTGTTGGCCTTCAAAGGTTTACAGACATCTTGCTTACGATTCCTTCTTCCGGGGATGAAACATCGTATTTTTTTAAGCCATATGAGATGTAACTATAAGCTTGTCAATTCCATACAAAACCACACAAGCATACTACTCATTCATACAATTCAATTAAAACACTATGTACATATTTATACAACCTTACATTCCTAGGTGGTTAAACCTTTGTCAACTGTCAGTAACAAAATGCTCCATCTGTTTCAAAACCCCTGCCACTCCCAATGCAAGTGTCACACTCATTCAGCCCCTCACACACGCGTTCAACAGATTACTGTTGTCATCAGGAGGCAGGTGTGTCTCACGCGCCCACCAAAGAATATAAACGCTTCACGTGAAGAAGCTCAACTCTCGTAGAGATAACGTAAAATAGGCGACAGCAGCGCCACCATGTAATGCGGCAGTAGATGCTCTGCGGGAAAGTTGGCATTCAGGCGCAAAAAGCGTAGGGGACACGGGACGGGAAGCCTATTTCACGGAAAGGAAGCGAAGCTTTGATCTGCGATTGTTTCCTTCGGTCTCATTGGGTCTGATTACTAAAGCATTTGTTTTTGTTGTTCTTTTCTGAGTATCCCTCCTGTCCCTACTTTTGGTGAGACAAAAATATACATTAGCAATTAATATTATTTTAACGAAATTTTAGCAGTTTTATTCTCACTTTAAGCACCAACTTTTTCAGTCTTCATATTGAATACGTAGGTACCAAAATGCCTCAAAATTAATGTCATGGGAAAATAAACCTGCTTACAACTTTTAAATTCTGAACTGGAAGTCGTTTTAAACAAAGAAACACCTTATATTTTTATGGAAATCAAAAAATATACTACCTCTAAAAAATAAAATGACACGAACTTCACGTAAACATGCTAAACGAAATGTAGCTGCAGCTCAACATTTTAAGGAAAAAAATTGTAATAAAGTGACACATAAAACGATCTTGCCCGAACGTTTTTAGATAAAAAATTATTTTTTGTTTGCAAGTTATTTTTGGGATTTTTTTAAGCAGCAAACAAATTTTTACTTATCGAAAATGATTTAAAACAGACTTCAAAAATACAGCTAGAGGCTCCAATGCTGTCAGGTGGTTTCTATTATATCCCCTATCCAGTTTCTATTTATTCTGCACATACACCATTAGGCTTTAGATCCCAAAGTAAAATGAAGCAATAACTTACCTTGATTTCCGATTATGTTGTATCTAAGTTATCGGTAAAAAAATATATATTAAGTCAAAAAAGATTGAAAAAAAAGGCAATGCTCTTAAAATTATTTCTATAATAAAACAGATACATATTGATTATTAAACGATTTTATTACTACATCGATCATAGATGTTACATGCACTGCAATTTTCCAGACCAATAAAGAATACAGGGCATCAACAATAAGTGTCGCTAATAGGTACACGGCAAAATTACATTTTTCGAGAATCAGCTGGTGTTAAATTATACATTTTTCAACACAAGTAGTAATGCAAAACCATGAAATAATTACTCTGACTAAGCACTTGTGACACATGTGCTTCTCTTTTCCCATACAAATAAAGCGTACAAGGTGTCAATTATAAGTACAGACAATAGATACAGCTCAAAATGATATTTTAAAAAAATTAGGTGCCGCTAGGTAAAGTATGCGTTTTACAACACATTAATTACTCTGATGCAACACTCGGTAAACATGTGCTTCTTTTTTCCCATACAAATAAAGCGCACGTGGCGTCAATTATAAGTACAGATAATAGATACATCTCAAAATGATATTTTAAAACAATTAGCTGCCGCTAGGTAAAGTATGCGTTTTACAACACATTACTCTGTTGCAACGCTTGGTACACGTGTGCTTCTTTTTTCCCATACAAATAAAGCGTACATGGCGTCAATTATAAGTACAGGTAATAGATACATCTCAAAATATTTTTAGGAAAATGAGCTGCCGTTAGGTAAAGCATGTATTTTACAACACATTACTCTAATGCAACACTTGGCACACATGTGCTTCTTTTTCCCCGTACAAATAAAGCGTACATGGAATCAATTATAAGTACAGATAATAGATACAGCTCAAAATGATATTTAAAAAACATTAGCTGCCGCTAGGTAAAGTCTGCATTTTACAACACATTACTCTGATGCAACACTTGGTACACATGTGCTTCTTTTTTCACATACAAATAAAGTGTACATGGTGTCAATTATAAGTACAGATAAAATAGATACATCTCAAAATGATATTTTAAAAAAATTAGCTGCCGCTAGGTAAAGTATGCGTTTCGCAACACATTACTCTGATGCAACACTTGGTAAACATGTGCTTCTTTTTTACCATACAAATAAAGTGTACATGGTGTCAATTATAAGTACAGATAATAGATACATCTCAAAATGATATTTTAAAAAATTTAGCTGCCACTAGGTAAAGTATGCATTTTACAACATATTAATTACTCTGATGCAACACTTGGCACACATGTGCTTCTTTTTTCCCGTAAAAATAAAGCGTACATGGCGTCAATTATAAGTACAGATAACAGATACATCTCAAAATGGTAAAGTAGGTATTTTACAACACATTACTCTGATGCAACACTTGGTACTCATGTGATTCTTTTTTCCCATACAAATAAAGCGTACATGGTGTCAATTATAAGTACAGATAATAGATACATCACAAAATGATATTTAAAAAATTTAGCTGCCCCTAGGTAAAGAATGCATTTTCCAACACATTAATTACTCTGATGCAACATTGGTAAACATGTACTTCTTTTTTCCCATACAAAAAAAGTGTACATGGTGTCAATTATAAGTACGGATAAAAGATACATCACAAAATGATATTTTAAAAAATTTAGCTGCCTTTAGGTAAAGTATGTATTTGACAACACATTACTCTGATGCAACACTTGGTACACATGTGCTTCTTTTTTCCCGTACAAATAAAGCGTACATGGCATCAATTATAAGTACAGACAATAGATACATCTCAAAATGATATTTTAAAACAATTAGCTGCCGCTAGGTAAAGTATGCGTTTTACAACACATTACTCTGTTGCAACGCTTGGTACACGTGTGCTTCTTTTTTCCCATACAAATAAAGCGTACATGGCGTCAATTATAAGTACAGGTAATAGATACATCTCAAAATATTTTTAGGAAAATGAGCTGCCGTTAGGTAAAGTATGTATTTTACAACACATTACTCTAATGCAACACTTGGCACACATGTGCTTCTTTTTTCCCGTACAAATAAAGCGTACATGGCGTCAATTATAAGTACAGATAATAGATACATCTCAAAATGGTAAAGTAGGTATTTTACAACACATTACTCTGATGCAACACTTGGTACACATGTGCTTCTTTTTTCCCATACAAATAAAGCGTACATGGAATCAATTATAAGTACAGATAATAGATACAGCTCAAAATGATATTTAAAAAAAGCTGCCGCTAGGTAAAGTATGCATTTTACAACACATTACTCTGATGCAACACTTGGTACACATGTGCTTCTTTTTTCACATACAAATAAAGTGTACATGGTGTCAATTATAAGTACAGATAAAATAGATACATCTCAAAATGATATTTTAAAAAAATTAGCTGCCGCTAGGTAAAGTATGCGTTTCGCAACACATTACTCTGATGCAACACTTGGTAAACATGTGCTTCTTTTTTACCATACAAATAAAGTGTACATGGTGTCAATTATAAGTACAGATAATAGATACATCTCAAAATGATATTTTAAAAAATTTAGCTGCCACTAGGTAAAGTATGCATTTTACAACATATTAATTACTCTGATGCAACACTTGGCACACATGTGCTTCTTTTTCCCGTAAAAATAAAGCGTACATGGCGTCAATTATAAGTACAGATAACAGATACATCTCAAAATGGTAAAGTAGGTATTTTACAACACATTACTCTGATGCAACACTTAGTACACATGTGATTCTTTTTCCCATACAAATAAAGCGTACATGGTGTCAATTATAAGTACAGATAATAGATACATCACAAAATGATATTTAAAAAAATTTAGCTGCCCCTAGGTAAAGAATGCATTTTCCAACACATTAATTACTCTGATGCAACATTGGTAAACATGTACTTCTTTTTTCCCATACAAAAAAAGTGTACATGGTGTCAATTATAAGTACAGATAAAAGATACATCACAAAATGATATTTTAAAAAATTTAGCTGCCTTTAGGTAAAGTATGTATTTGACAACACATTACTCTGATGCAACACTTGGTACACATGTGCTTCTTTTTTCCCGTACAAATAAAGCGTACATGGCATCAATTATAAGTACAGACAATAGATACATCTCAAACTGATATTTTAAAAAAATTAGTTGCCGCTAGGTAAAGTATGCGTTTTACAACAGATTACTCTGATGCAACACTTGGTAAACATGTGTTTCTTTTTTCCCATACAAAAAAAGCGTACATGGCGTCAATTATAAGTACAGGTAATGGATATATCTCAAAATGTTTTTAGAAAAATTAGCTGCCGTTAGGTAAAGTATGTATTTTACAACACATTACTCTGATGCAACACTTGGTACACATGTGCTTCTTTTTTCCCGTACAAATAAAGCGTACATGGCATCAATTATAAGTACAAACAATAGATGCATCTCAAAATGATATTTAAAAAAAATAGGTGCCGCTAGTATGCGTTTTACAACACAATTACTCTGATGCAACACTTGGGCCGCCCCGGTGACGCAGTGGTCTAAGCGATGGCCTCTGATCATTCGTCTGAACGGGGTCCGGGTTCAAATCCCGGTGAGGCATGGATGTTGTGTTTGTCTTACGGCACTGGCTCTCTCCCTTCCCTGGAACCAGTGACCCTAAATTAGGGACGTGCGACTGCTTATAGCCCATTGAGTTGCTCACGGTGGTCGTTAAACCTCCAATAAAAAAAATGCAACACTTGGTATACACATGTCCTTCTTTTTTTCCGTACAAATAAAGCTTTCATGTTCATGCCGTCAAATATAAGTACAGATAATAGGTACACTGCAAAATTATTTTTTTAAAAATTCAGCTGCTGGTAGGTAAATTATGCATTTTCCCAACACATTACTCTGACTCAACACTTGCGACAAATGCGCTGCTTCTTCCCGTACAAATTAAGTATACATGTGTTCAATAAATAAGTACAGTCTCTCCAGTATGTATCCGAACAAAATTAAAAATGATAGAACACGTGATCCTAAAAGGGGAAGGCAGCTCGTTTAAATGTTAAGGTCCCGTTACTAGCACATCATCCCACCATTTAAAAGGTGACGGCAACCCGTCTAAATGTTAAGATCCCGTTATTCTCATAATATTACATTATATAGAAGGTGAGGGCAACCTGTCTAACGTGAAAAGTCCCGTTATTCTCACAATTTAAAGGTGACGGCAACCCGTCTAAATATTAAGATCCCGTTATTCCCAATATTTAAAAGGTGAAGGCATCCCGTCTAACGTGAAAAGTCCCGTTATTTCCACCATTTAAAAGGTGAAGGCAACCCGTCTAAATGTTAAGATCCCGTTATTCTCACAATTTCAAGGGGAAGACAACCCGTCTAACGTGAAAAGTCCCGTTATTCTCACAATTTAATGGTGAAGGCAACCCGTCTGAACGTTTCCAATGGCGTTGTCACAATTATCCATCATTATGTAACACCAAAGGCTGAGAATGTGAGAAATGACACTATGATTATAGAAAATATGACACCAAAGGTTGAGAATGTGAGAAATGACTATGTTTATAGAAAATATGACACCAAAGGTTGAGGTCATAGTGTACATAGATTTGTAAAAAGGCTCTGCGAGATATGTCACAATGATCGAAAAAACTATCCCAAGACCCTTATTATACTTCACAAATGACTTCCAATTTGTAAAATCTCCCTTATTATATATAATATGTCACCTATGGTTAAAAGACATGAACCAATGGTCAGAAACTTTGACAAAAAAATGGGGAAAGAGGACAAAAGTCCTCTTTCCCCATTTTTTCTTTTTATTTAAGAATAACAGTATATACAACAAGATATAATGAATATAAATGTAATATATGTATAAATGAAATATTTACAATGAAGGTTGTATAATAAAAGTTAATGATGAAGAGTCACCAATTTTAATATAGGAAACTTCAATGTGATACCGTCCTTCTACACCAGATGTTTCCAGCACCGGAGTGATGGGATTTCCAACAGCCACCAAAGGAATAGTTATTCTCAGAGGGGGAACTGTAAAAATTGGTAATGACTCCTCTGGTGCAGACTCTGGTGCTGGTTCTTGTTGTTTTGATGGCTCACATTGCTTTGATTATTGCTCTGCTGATGTTGAAGGCTCTGCTGACGAATATTCTGTAGACGACTCCGTTGACAAATATTCCGGCTCCGTTGACGAATATTCCGGCTCTGGAGGCGACGAGTCCTCAAGTCTTTCATCCGTCGTTAGGACAACTCTCACATCACGGAGACAGCGTCCGTTGATCCTCCTCGTGCTCCTCCTCTTCCTCATCCCTTTTTTTTCTTTGGTACAAATTTCTCGTCGTATTCATAAGTTCCCCGCTTTGCAGTTAACCCATCATCCATATTTTGATAACACTTACGTTTCAATTGTCTCAACGCATACATATTATTGGCAGAGTGAAATAAAGGCGCGCGCTCACTCCTTTTATATTCTCTCTCGACAGGATATCCTTCACGTGCACATCTCATGTTACTCATGATGGTGAAGCGGAAAACAAAACAACAAGTTAACTCTATGGAACACGGGATATGTAATAGGATACGATTAAACCATTGGGATGAATGTTTTTTCAGTAGCATCCTTAGGAAGGAGATATTTTGCATGAATGATATTATGTCGCATATAAAATGCGACATGATAAAGATAGATTCACCTAAATGACGTTAACAGGAAGTTATGTAACCCGCTAACTATAAAACTGGAGGCGTGATCCAACATTCTCTCTCATTCTATCTCTCTCTCATCTTGACAGAAACCCATCATGCGACAACAAAAAAATAATCTGCTAAAGGAATCCAATGGGCTCATGGATGAAATAATAGCGTTGCAGCAAAGTGGTATTTTAGAAATAATATATCCGCTACCCAATGGCCTGATACAGAGATTTAATCAATTATTGCAAGAGATATTAACGCTACAAGAAGAACCGAATGAGATTATAGACACTCTGGACAGAATGGTGAGGGAGTTGGACGGTCTAGACGAAAAGCAATTCCTTTGCGACAAGAGACAACTCAAAGATGTAACACAGGAAGAGATTGAACAACTATTGGAGGAGCCAAAAGATGATTTAATACCAGATGAGAAATTTGAAATTGTGCAATCTTTGGAGAGGGACTATCCCATTATGAAATAAAATATGAAATAAATCCTAAGGGAATAGAAAAAAGAAACTCATGTTGGAAATTCTCAGAAATGGGATATAAATAGATCATGAAGCAAGATATCAGCATCCTGTTTCATGACAGGATATGGTTTGCGTATAAAAGAGAGAGAAATGTTCATTTCTCACCAATTTGCTAGCCAACCTCGCCACTGTCCAGATCTCTTGCCAGCTAAGCCAGCCAACCTCGTTAATCTCCGGAGCTCTCTCGCCAGCCATCTAAGCCAGCCAGCTAAGCTAATCTCTCTCGGCAGCCAAGCTAAGCCAGCCAGCTAAGCTAATCTCTCTCGGCAGCCAAGCTAAGCCAGCCAGCTAAGCTAATCTCTCTCGGCAGCCAAGCTAAGCCAGCCAGCTAAGCTAATCTGTCTCGGGAGCCAACTTTGCCAGCCAACCTCTTCAGTTTCCACGCCAAGTTTCCACTTCTCTCTCACCAGCCATCTAAGCCAACCCCACCAAATTTCATCACGTGCTTCTCCCTAGTAAAGGATAATGGAGCAATCTGCATGTTCCAGTGCAGCATTACAGAAAGCTCCCACCTAAACATCGTGCGCATTGAAAAATTCGGTGACAAGGTGTTCCATCAAGGAGAGAGCGACCCCGATCACTTAAACAACATCCTTCCAGACCGGGTCACGTCTCTCCTCCTGAATGATGTACCCGCAGACAGCTTCGGCCACGTGCAAGCTCACCTCAGTTTTGCTCCGGATTCCCTCAGCAAAGGAGAAGCCATGCACGGACTGTTAGATGGGACTCTCTTAATGGCAGAGTATACCGTTACTTACGAAAACCCCGTTCCCCAACACAATAGATACCTTGGCGTGGTATCGGTGGAAAAAGAAGTGCTCCCGTGCCTGAGAAATTTGGATGATGACTGCATTTTGCAGATGTAAAGACTGTTTTTTCATTCATATTGTACATATTTTGTAAATAAGTATTGTAAATGACTGTTTTCTAATATATTGTGTCATAATATGCATATTGTAAAAAAAAATTGTAAATACTTTGCAAATAGCAATAAAGCATGAAAAAATGGGGAAGAGAATCTCGTATTTGAGATTCTGTTCCCCATTTTTTTTTACAAGTCCAGCTAACCATTGGTTCGCCATGTATATTAGCAATAAAGACTGAAAAAATGGGGATCTCGTACTTGAGATTCTCTTCCCCATTTTTTTTTACAAGTCCAGCTAAACATTGGTTCAGTTTGTATATATTAGAAATAATACCGTAATCCTATGATAAAAATCCCATATTTTGATCTTTTTTTAAAAGTAATTTTGACTATTGGTTTAGTTTGTGAGAATCAAGACAGGAAAGAGTGTAGGAAATATAAAAAAAGAATAAACATCCGGTTATGAAACAGGATGTGACATGTTGTATAAAATAGCGTGACATTTCTTGTCTTCTCACTTAGCTAAATCAACGTTCAGCAGTATCTTTGCCGGCCAACTCAGTCTTAGCTTCAGTTCAAGTTTCGCCAGAGCCGTCAACTCAGTTTCAGTTTCGCCAGAGCCTTTAACTCAGCTTCAGCACAAGTTTCGCCAGAGCCGTCAACTCAGTTTCAGTTTCGCCAGAGCCTTTAACTCAGCTTCAGCACAAGTTTCGCCAGAGCCGTCAACTCAGCTCTCAACTCAGCTTCAGCCCAAGTTTCGTAGCCCCAGTTTCTCCAGAGCCAACTCAGCCCAGCCAACCCAACTCAACCACCACGATGTGTTTCTCAATTATCAAAAGAAACGGTAACCTATGCACTTTCCAGTGTGGCATTGAAGAGAGAAAGCACCTGAATTTCATCTACGTATGCAAACTTGAAGAAAAGATGCTCACCCAGGGGGAGCACGACTACAAATACATCGAAAGTCTCCTGGAAGACAGAGTATACACTGTGATGCTAAATGATCTGCCGGAAAGAAGCTCCGGAGAAGTTCAGGTACAGGTAAGCTACGAGCATGAAACAATCTCTAAGGAAGAAGCGCTGCAAGGACTAATGGAAGGAAAGTATCTGGTGGCAAAATATACCGTCAAATGCCGCAGCCCCATCTATCTCAACGAAAAATGCTACGGCGTGGTGTCTGTGCAAGATGAGGTGATGCCTCTTTTGAGGAAACTCAGGAAGGACTGTGAAGTGCATATGTGCAGACTATTTAATCGTTGTTTGTAAAGACTGTAAATATCATATTATATTTTATATTTTAATCATATTATTGTATTAATCAATTCATATTTTGTAAATATATTGGCAATAAAAATGAAAAATGGAGAAGAGAATCCCGTATTTTGGGATTCTCTTCTCCATTTTTTTTAAAGTCTTGTTAACCATTGGTTTCGTTGCATGTATCATGTTGCATCCCCATTTTTTTACCATTGGGCAAAAGTTGTCACGATACCTTATTTTTCTTCAGAGCTGATATGTTGCACAACATTTTGAAATTCTCGATAACGCCATTTGTCGATAACAACATAATGCGGGTATTTAAACGGAGGAAGATATTATTAAGGGTATTCAAACAGAGGAAGACAGAAGATATTATTATTTTTCTACACTTGACTACCTTCTCTTTCTGGATTTCATTTTCTGCATTACTGGATATCATGTGCCGACCAAAGTATATGGAAGAAGAAGTTGAAGGAGTAGATATTTGGACTTTTCCAGATAATCAATTAGATGAAGAAGAAGAACCAAGTGATGATGATCTACCAGATAAATAATACCTGGGATGAGTTTCCTCCAGAGTGTTATATTCTAAATGAAGAACATGAACCTTACTGGGATTACGATTTTTATCCTCCGTAAAACTTGCCTCGTGGGTAATCCAGGAATCTTTTCTCGCTGTGATTGAACTCACAAGAGAATATTTGATCTTGCTAACTCATTTTAGAAAACGGTGCTGCAAAAATTCTGTACTATATAATGTGAGAAAACTAAATTAACTTTTCATTCTTATCACTCTCAATATTGGAGAAATCATGGAAATTGGCTCGTGAAATCTAGTAATCAGTAAACTAATTTGAACTGCTGTATTGATTTTTCATTCTTTATCGTGTGATCTATTGACTCTCTATACATCTTGCAGAATCAAATAAAATAAACGAACCATAACATAAGCAAAGCTACCATTCTCGATAAAATGACATCTTTATAACATAAGCAAACGTATCATTCTTGATGAAATGATATCTTTATAACATAAGCAAAGGTATCATTCTTGATAAAATGATGTATTTATAACATAAGCAAAAGTATCATTCTCCATACAATGATATCTTAATAAGATAAGCAAAGGTACCATTCTCGATAAAATGATATCTTTATAACATAAGCAAAGGTACCATTCTCGATAAAATGATATCTTTATAACAAAAGCAAAGGTATCATTCTCGATAAAATGATATCTTTATAACATAAGCAAAGGTATCATTCTCGATAAAAATAAAATAACTCTAACGTCATTTCTCGATAAACAGAACGCGGGTTTTTAAACGAAAACAAGAAAAATAACACGCTTTTTTCCAAGTGAACAAATGTATATTTATTTTATGCATCAGCCTTTGCACGTTTTGTTACATTCTCATCACATGATGATGATGTACGTTTTCTACAAAAAGTATCTCTCCAATAAGGTTTTGAAAACTTTTCCATTCTAACATCATAATTCAAAAGTTGAGTGACTTGAGGAACTGAATAACAGTGTAACATAAAAAATTTAGTTAAATATCTCTTCAAAGGATGCCGCATTCTAAAGACGCAAACACATTCGATTCCGCAAGCGTTCAACGCATCAAGACATTCATTATCTGACACCGAAAGAGGACGTCCTTTTAACAAAAACTTTTTAAAATATCGTCTTGATTGTGGTCTTGATTCTGTTGCACAACAATTCGAATCCACAACAGGACTTGAAAAAATACTTTTCAAATAATCTGGAGTGATCATCTCTTCAATCGTTTTTCGCACTGTAGTCTGAATGTTGGCTTCTTCAGAATCTTCCTTAAGATCAATATCTTACAAATAACAGCCTTATTTATACTGTTAATCAAGTTTTGCTGATTAAATTTATCCTTAGCATAACGAGTGCTTGACATTTCTTGTAATATAAAACGCACATTAGTGTCATAATCCAATTTCGTATCGGCAATATCCTTGCTCGTCATCATTTGTGACGTGACTGCTGGCGATGAATTGACATAGTCGTCTACTTCTTCTGAATTTAGTTGAACACGGAGTTCCATGACAGCACCTGTAAAAAAAAAAAGAAAAAGAAGTAATAATTTTACATGTGATTTATTAAAAAATACACATTATAAAAGAAATATATAACTTAAATCGGTTTCCACGCCACCCAAGAGGTACGATTTAAGGCGCGTTTCTCCCTTTCAAATGGGCAGAGTTCCCCTATGAATAAATCATAAGGCCTATTTATTCCACACCCAATTTTTGGATAAAAATGACCCCATGTAAGGGGGATATTTCATAAAATGACCCTACGAAAGGGGGATATTACATAAAATGACCCCATGCAAGGGGGATATTACTAAAAATGATCCCATGTAAGGGTGATATTACATAAAATGACCACATGTAAGGGTGATATTACATAAAATGACCCCACGAAAGGGTGATATTACATAAAATGACCCCATGCAAGTGTGATATTACATAAAATGACCCCACGAAAGGGGGATATTACATAAAATGACCCCACGAAAGGGTGATACTACATAAAATGATCTCACGAAAGGGTGATATTACATAAAATGACCCCTTAAAGGGTGATATTACATAAAATGACCCCATAAAGGGGTGATATTACATAAAATGATCCCATAAAGGGGTGATATTACATAAAATGACCCCATGAAGGAGTGATATACATACATAAAATGACCCCATAAAGGGGTGATATTACATAAAATGACCCCATGAAGGGGTGATATACATGGTAACAACTCATGGATAACTTTTAGAAAATCTATCTAGATACCGTGACATGTTGACTTTTTCAACAACGGGTTATCGTTCGCAGCGTACTATGAACCAGGTGGTCCTTTCTAGCACTTTGGAAACACTCACCCTACTTGCAAGCTTATTCATCTCGAATCGTGCTATGACCATAGGACTCATACGAGCGTTCGAGTGAGTGCACAGTAGCTGCTACCGTCTTACGACATGAAAAATATTCAACATCGGTATCTTCTCTGAATGGGTTCAGTCTTCCGCGAATTAACCAAACGCAGAAGAATATGATCAACAAAAGAAATCCATGAGACGTTATCAAACATAAAAATATATATATACTTACCAACAGAAGCGATGAGAGGTAGTAATCCAAAAGGCACACCACAGGTTGAGTATTTTATCCAACACAAGCTATGAGAGGCAGTAATCCAAAAGGCACACCACAGGTTGAGAGTAATGTCCAGCAGAAGCGATGACAGGTAGTAATCCAATAGGCACGCCACAGGTTGAGAGTAATGTCCAGCAGAAGCGATGACAGGTAGTAATCCAATAGGCACACCACAGGTTGAGAGTAATGTCCAGCAGAAGCGATGACAGGTAGTAATCCAATAGGCACACCACAGGTTGAGAGTAATGTCCAGCAGAAGCGATGACAGGTAGTACTCCAATAGGCACACCACAGGTTGAGAGTAATGTCCAGCAGAAGCTATGAGAGGTAATAATCCAATAGGCACACCACAGGTTGAGAGTAATGTCCAGCAGAAGCGATGGCAGGTAGTAATCCAATAGGCACACCACAGGTTGAGAGTAATGTTCAGCAGAAGCGATGACAGGGAGTAATTCAATAGGCACACCACAGGTTGAGAGTAATGTCCACCAGAAGCGATGAAATGTAGTAATCCAATAGGCACACCACAGGTTGAGAGTAATGTCCAGCAGAAGCGATGAGATATATAACCCATTTTTGTACCTATAAGAATTAGTTATGTATACGTATTCGTACAGTCCAGACGTCTACTTTGAACTCCTGGTCCCTAGTGATTGATTATATTTCTGTGAGCATTACAAAACGCAGGTACGTTACGACATTTATCAAACTAAATAAAAAGAATATTGAGTATACTTACCAACAGGAGCAATGACAGGTAGTAATCCACGAGGCACACCACAGGTTAAGTTTATTATCCAACAGAAGCGATGACAGGTAGTAATCCACGAGGCACACCATAGGTTAAGTATATTATCCAACAGAAGCGATGACAGGTAGTAATCCACGAGGCACACCACAGGTTAAGTATATTATCCAGCACAAGCGAGTAAATATATAGCTTAAAATTTTTTCTTTGTGTTCCATGTCTGAAGTGATAATGTCACTTCAGCCTGCAGACTGGTACTCTACCAGACTTTGGGGCGTCATCACAGCTGGAGATGAGGCCGAATAGGATCTTTCTCTCTACTCTACCAGACTTTATGGCGTCATCACAGCTGGAGATGAGGCAGAATTGGCCCTTTCTCTCTACTCTACCAGACTTTATGACGTCATCACAGGTGGAGATGAGGCAAGCCCTTTCTCTCTACTCACAGACCGATATTGAGGCAGACTCAGCCCTTTCCCTCTACCACCTCACCCTAAAATTTTTTTCTTTTTTTTTTTTTGCGAAACAGAAAATTTTAATACCAACCAATAGGAATCAGTCACCCGGAAGATTTAACAAGGTACAGACGCGTCTGAGGAGCTCCGAGTTATGTAATCATGATATCGCAGAATTAAATAAAGATACGTAGCAAGAATAGAAATCTCACATCCTTTATAATAAAACAGACAAATGTTGCACCACCCTATCCCAAGACGTAAATATTTAAACTTGTAAGTTCCAAATGGATATAAAATATAGTTCAAGTTATGTAATCATGATATCGCAGAGAAAAATAAACAAATCATGTCACAAAACAAACAAATGTCGCACCCTTTAACGTAGATATTTAATTTATTGTTCTTAACCCACTAAATATCTTTCTCAACCATTATTTATCTCTTATCATTTACTATTTTTATAATTAACAACGTAATATTATCCTTTTAAGTCCATACTTTATCAAACAATTTGTTTAATAAATGTCGCATAACTCTATCCCAACAACCTTCAACGTAGATATTTAATTTTTTTTTACAATTTAAGCCGTTCAAGTCTAGACGGAGCTAAAATTTTCACCAATAATACTCATACTGACAATATAATGTAATTTCTTACATTATATTGTAAAAGATGTGACATAAGCGAATCATAAGATAAGCGAAGGTACGTTTGCTGGAAAAAGCAATAATATTAACATAAGCAAAGGTACGTTTACTAGAAAAAGCAATAATATTAACATAAGCAAAGGTACGATTACTAGAAAATACGGTAGTTATAATAAAATATTAAATTTCATAACAAAAAGCAATATTTATAATGAAAAATTAAATTTTAAAACGCAAAAGCAATATTTATAATGAAAAAAATTAAATTTTATAACGCAAAAGCAATATTTATAATGAACAATTAAATTTTATAACGCAAAAACAATATTTAAAATGAAAAATTAAATTTTATAACAAAAAAAAATAATATGTATAATGAAAAATTAAATTTTAAAACTCAAAAGCAATATTTATAATGAAAAATTAAACTTTATAACTCAAAAGCAATATTTATGATCAAAAATTAAACTTTATAACTCAAAAGCAATATTTATGATCAAAATTTAATATTATGACTAGATTTGAAGTGAAAGATTTATAAGTATTTTTGAAGATTAGATCTTGGGAAAAGTAAAACATGGCGTCCAACGTCACTTAAAATAAAATATCCTCTACTCAAATCTTGACACACTCTTACGTAAGAAAACATGTCGGATATTATAAAACACGTTACATAAAAAAACAAGAACGAGATTTATTGACAACAAAGGTTTATTTTTTACAACAGATTACATTATACGCATAAAAAATATCGTGTGATAACAACAAGAATTTTTACATAATATTCACGAAACGTAACCACTTATCAATAAAAACATATTTCAAGTCTCTCATCATCAATTATAATACACATGGCAATCGTATCTCAGTCCTCTCAAACAGTTGACCACATCATCTACCAAGACGACTCCCATACAATATTCCTTGGTATACTCTGGACAGGGAAATGTCACCATGTACTCGGTCAGCAAGAATCTTCCAGACAATAAACCGTGGATGGCGTCTTCTCTACTGATCCTGACTTTAAAAATCAAATCAACAGTCTCATCTCTGTAATTGTCTGAAGGAATATCGTTCATCATCATGAAATCCACATATTCGCACGAAAAGAGAGATTCCAGGTAGTCACGATCGCTTTGGCCGTAGTAAGTGATGAAAAGTTTGCTGGGTGTCATATAATACTTTAAAATCATGTGATTTGCATTATAACTACAGTGGAATGTCGTCGTAACTCCACACGGATTAATCACCGTGAGACACATTATTTATCAATCTTCCAAAATCAAGTTTTCTATCTTCCCAAATCAAATTATCTCCCAAACCAAGTCTTCTTTAACAAAAAAAAGACGTCTATTCTCAATGTTGCTCAGTTTTTGAAACGATAACATCTCTGCTTCCCGTTTTTATACTCACCCTATTGATCAACCCATCTGTTATCTTTTTTCTCTCTTTACTTCCGGTTATTTTTGGATTCGTGACGTGGGTAATAGTGAATATCGTCATTTAAATTTATTCAGCTGCTAAATGAATATAAAATATAGTTTCAAGTTATGTAATCAAGATATCGTAGAATAAAATAAACACATCATGTCACAAGAGCAGAAATCTCATATTCTTTAAAAAAAAGAAACATATATCAAAATAATACAACGAATATTACGTTGGTAACCATATTAATGGATGAAATGATGATTCAAAAAAATATTTGGTTGGAAAAAACGTCATTAATAATAATTTAGTGGGTAAAAAACGCTATTTAGCATATAATATGGGTAAAATTGCGTGAAATAATTTTAGGGACCAACAATCTCTCGAGAGATTGTTAATCCCCCCCCAAAAAATAATGCCAAAAAATGAAATAATACAACAGATATTACGTTGGTGCAAATCCAACGCAAATCTTGTCACAAC
Source organism: Macrothele yani (assembly GCA_039090855.1). Lineage (NCBI taxonomy): Eukaryota > Metazoa > Arthropoda > Arachnida > Araneae > Macrothelidae > Macrothele > Macrothele yani. Next base: position 73,711,685 of record CM077001.1, read on the forward strand.
TATAGGCTAAGCATCTTAAAACATAACATCATCGTCACTTATCACATTCAAGTAACTTAAAATATAATATATGTCACTTATCACATTCCAAGCAACTTCAAATATAATATATGTCACTTATCACATTCCAAGCAACTTAAAATATAATATATGTCACTTATCACATTCCAAGCAACTTCAAATATAATATATGTCACTTATCACATTCCAAGCAACTTAAAATATAATATAAGTCCCTTATCACATTCCAAGCAACTTAAAATATAATATATGCCACTTCTCACATTCCAAGTAACTAAATATATAATATAGTCGCCATTTTACACAAGTCTTGACACAATTTCAGATTTGGACAACTTAAAATATAATATATGTCACTTCTCACATTCCAAGTAACTAAATATATAATATAGTCGCCATTTTACACAAGTCTTGACACAATTTCAGATTTAGACAACTTAAAATATAATATATGTCACTTATCACTTTCCAAGTAACTAAATATATAATGTATGTTGCTTATCACATTCCAAGTAACTTAAAACATAATATAATCACATTTTACACAAGTCTTGACACAAATTCAGAATTGGGCAACCAAGATTTACTTATTTCGTGTTATGATGAAGCAAATCCAACCAACCCAACTTTATAAGTATCCTTTGTCATAAATATAGAATATATGAATATAAGGACCATCTCAAGTCATATTAATCTTTCCTCCTAAAAAAATTTGTTTTTTTAGGAGGGAAGATTTGTTGTATAGATTTAGGAAATATAGTTTTAAATAATAAATAATATATATTGGTAAAAGTAAAACATGATATACAACTATAGGTTAAGCATCTTAAAATATAACATGGTAGCCATTTGTCGCAAGTCTTGTCACAACTATAGGTTAAGTATATTAAAATCTAACATGGTAGCCATTTGTCGCAAGTCTTGTCACAACTATAGGCTAAGCATCTTAAAATATAACATGGTAGCCATTTGTCGCAAGTCTTGTCACAACTATAGGCTAAGCATCTTAAATTATCACATCGTCGCCATTTGTCGTATTTCACTCATCTTAAAATATAACATGGTAGCCCTTTGGTCGTATTCCAGTCATCTTAAAATATAACATCGTCGCCATTTGTCGTATTCCAGTCATCTTAAAATATAACATCGTCGCCATTTGTCGTATTCCAGTCATCTAAAAATATAACATCGTCGCCATTTGTCGCAAGTCTTGTACCAACGCTAACCTTGGCAACTTAAAACTCAACATCGTCGCCATTTGTCGTTTACAGGCATCTTAAAGTATAACATCGTCGTCGCAACCCAGCAAAAACAGTCTTGCTGGGCCAGCAGTGGGCCATTGCTGGCAGCCAGCACTGCCAGCAATGGCCCAGCACTATGTTGCCGCTGCCGAACCGTCAATAAAATGTCCGAGCGGCCAACAGAAGGGCCAGCAGTTCAGGCCAACAGCTGGCCAACAGTTGGCACCCCATCAGTTGTCATATGCCACAACAGGGCCATCAGTGGTCCATCACAGGCAGTAGCTGCCACAAGTGGCCCTTCAGTGGCCCAGCAATCACGTGCCAGAAATGATGGCTAGCCTAATGTGGTCCGCTAGTAGGTCGTTAGTGGCAGCCAGCAACCACGTGACGTAACTGGTGGCTTGCCGAATCTTGTCCGCCAATTTCCCAGTATTAGCCATAATAATAATAAAAAACAAAACAAGGATAACCACAGTTTCCTAACGTGACAATTTTTTTCTACCCTTACGAAGCTTGTGAATTAACGCACTGCGCTGGGGAAATTTTCTCGACAGACCGGAAAAACACAGTTGGCATCTGACCAGATTCGATCCTGGGCCGTTTAGGTGGAAGCCGCGCTCGCTACCGACCGGACTAATTCACGACGGTCAGATTCGTGCTGGAAGCTATCTGTTTGGTATGCAATTTGTAATCGAATGCTTCCCTCTTTCATTTTATAATATTGCGAGGTATTTCTCATAAAAGTCAGTTTCATATAATTGATAAATTAATTTTTTCAACGTAACGATAGTTTTTTTGTTTTTTTTTTTTACGTTAAGGGAACTTCACTTATTTTCAAGGCGTGTACATACTTAGAGTCGCTTTCCAAAGGTTTGTACTGTCCTTGCCGTCTTGAAAAGAGATTGTTGAATAAATATATATTTACCCGGGTTCATGTCACATTCTGTTACATTTTTAACGTTGTGTCTTTCCTTTCCGTTGTCCGAAGCTACATTTGTTTTAAAGAGTAAAATATATTTTATTTTACTTCTCGTTATTTTTAGAAGCGAATTCCTCCTAGTCTTGGATGAGTACACCACATAGCGCTGCTTTTTTTCTTTCAAATAATTAATAAATTTTGTACGCGTATAATTCTTTTTTTTTTTCCAACAAACGCTATTTTAATGGTTTTCCAGGATATGTGTTTCAAGCGGTTTCAAATTTTTTCTTGTTATTCATCCACTCCATTCCATGAATTGTTATTCATGGGAATGGAGTGGGTGTATTTCATGGCTGTAATCTAGTATTTCACGGCTTAATCTGATATCTTCGTCGACGTAAAATTTCATTAGGAAATTAATTCGCCTCTCCACATATGGATTTTTTTCTTAACATCCACTAAAATAACACGATGGCGATAGCGTCGTCTTCAACTAACTGGTACCATGAGAGACACAGCAAGTGTTGCTTCTGCGCATGCGCAGTCCCGATGCTTCCACCTGCTGTTGGGGGTTTCATTGGTTGCCAGCAACGGGCCACTAGTGGCACTTGCTTGGAGGCCCACAATACACGGCGATGCTGCAGGGCCATCAATGGCTCGCCAACTGATAGCGCTGCCACCAACGGACCACTACCGGGCCGTGAGCGGCAGATTTCAGCCAGCAGTGACCCAACACTGCCAGCTGGTGGCCAGCAGTTTCCCAGCACTTGTGTTTTTGCTGGGAAGTCTTGTCCCAACTATAGGCTAAGGATCTTAAAATACAAACAGCCCTTGGGCAACTCTGAAGAAATAACATCGTCGTCGCTTTCCGAGGTTCCACTCAACGTAAAGCATGACACCGTCGCAAGTCTTGTCACCACGTCGCCGTTCAGGGCGTTGGTATCTTCGTGCGTCGCATTTTTATGTATCTGGTTGCTTTTTTTTACAATGCGTGGCGTTTTTTTTATCCCTGCTTCCCCCTTTTTAGTATATAAGAAATAATAATGGTGGCCATTTGCTTTAAAAAGGAATACGATATGAAGAAAACGTGACACAATAGATTAATATTGACAACAAATATTTTTTTTACAACAGATTACGTTTACAAATGTATAAATATTGAATGATAATATTGAATGTTAATATTTACAACAAGGTTTTTGTATATTGTGTGACAAATCACTTGTTCGTATTTACAAATTCATGAGATGGAACCTGTAAGGAATAAAATATTTGAAATGTTTCTAATCAGAGTAAATTATGAGTGACATCACAGTCATGTTTCAAGTCTTTCATACATCTTACCACATCGTCCACTGAGACGACTCCCATGCAATATTCCTTAAAGAATTCCGGAAAGATGCATCTCACCGTGTACTCTGTGAGTAAATATGTGCCAGTTAATAATCCATCGATGGCATCTTCTCTGCAAATTGTGGTTTTGTTAATCAAATTAACAGTTTCGTCTTGGTAATTGTCTGGACAAATATTGCTCAATATCATGAAATCCTGGTAATCACATTCAAAGAGGGATTCCAAGTATTCGGGATCATTTTCTTCTTGATGAATCTTGAAAACTTTGCCTGAGGTCATACGATACTTTAACATCATGTGGTCTCCCTCATAACTGCAATAAAATTTCGTGGTTACACCACATGGATTGCTCAAGGTGAGGCACTTCGTTCGTCGCATTTTTATGCATCTGGTTCCTTTTTTGTAAATATTAACTTTTAAGTACCAAGTGTTGTAAATATTAACTTTTAGGGAAAATAGATGGCTGCTTTCAAAAATGAGAGTGTGGCGACGATATTCTCCTTCCTGTTTTTATACTCGCTTGATTTCACAACACATCCTGTTCTTTGCATCCTGTTTATGGACTCCGTTTCGTAACTTGTGTAAAAGAATACCGTTTCTAATCTCTAAGAACAACCATACACGCATTGTAAAAAAGGAACCAGATACATAAAAATGCGACGCACGAAGATACCAACGCCCTGAATGGCGACGTGGTGACAAGACTTGCGACGGTGTCATGTTTTACGTTGAGTAGAACCTCGGAAAGCGACGACGATGTTATTTCTTCAGAGTTGTCCAAGGGATGTTTGTATTTTAAGATGCTTAGCCTATAGTTGGGACAAGACTTGCGACGACAATGTTATATTTTAAGATTCCTGTAATACGACAAATGGCGACAATGTTGAGTTTTAAGTTGCCAAGGTTAACGTTGGCCCAAGACTTGCGACGACAATGTTATATTTTAAGATTCCTGTAATACGACAAATGGCGACAATGTTGAGTTTTAAGTTGCCAAGGTTAACGTTGGCCCAAGACTTGCGACAAATGGCGACGATGTTAAGTTTTAAGTTGCCTGGATCGTGACAAATGGCGACGATGTTATATTTTTAGATGACTGGAATACGACAAATGGCGACAATATTATATTTTAAGATGACTGGAATACGACAAAGGGCTATCATGTTATATTTTAAGATGACTGGAATACGACGATATTATAATTTAAGATGCCTAGCCTATAGTTGTGACAAGACTTGCGACAAATGGCTACCATGTTATATTTTAAGATGCTTAGCCTATAGTTGTGACAAGACTTGCGACAAATGGCTACCACGTTATATTTTAAGATGCTTAACCTATAGTTGTGACAAGACTTGCGACAAATGGCTACCATGTTATATTTTAAGATGCTTAACCTATAGTTGTATATCATGTTTTACTTTTACCAAGATATATTATTTATTATTTAAAACTATATCTCCTAAATCTATACAACAAATCTATCCTCCTAAAAAAAAATTTTTTTTTAGGAGGAAAGATTAATATGACTTGAGATGGTCCTTATATTCATATATTCTATATTTATGACAAAGGATACTTATAAAGGTGGTTTGGTTGGATTTGCTTCATCATAACACGAAATAAGTAAATCTTGGTTGTCCAAATCTGAATTTGTGTCAAGACTTGTGTAAAATGGCGACTATATTATATATTTAGTTACGTGGAATGTGAGAAGTGACATATATTATATTTTAAGTTGTCTAAATCTGAAATTGTGTCAAGACTTGTGTAAAATGGCGACTATATTACATATTTAGTTACTTGGAATGTGAGAAGTGACATATATTATATTTTAAGTTGTCCAAATCTGAAATTGTGTCAAGACTTGTGTAAAATGGCGACTATATTGTATTTTAAGTTGTTTGGAATAAGATAAGTGACATATATTATATTTTAAATTGCTTGGAATGTGATAAGTGACGATGATGTTATGTTTTAAGATGCTTAGCCTATAGTTGTGACAAGATTTGCGTTGGATTTGCACCAACGTAATATCTGTAGTATTATTTCATTTTTTGGCATTATTTTTTTTGGGGGGATTAACAATCTCTCGAGAGATTGTTGGTCCCTAAAATTTTTTCACGCAATTTTACCCATATTATATGCTAAATAGCGTCTTTTACCCACTAAATTATTATTAATGACGTTTTTTCCAACCAAATATTTTTTTGAATCATCATTTCATCCATTAACATGGTTACCAACGTAATATTCGTTGTATTATTTTGATATATGTTTCTTTTTTTAAGAAAGAATATGAGATATCTGCTCTTTTGACGTGATATGCTTATTTTATTCTACGATATCTTGATTACATAACTTGAAACTATATTCATTTAGCAGCTGAATAAATTTAAAAATCTACGTTGAAGGTTGTTCGGATATATCGAAGAAGGAAAACAACTTTCCAGAACATGCCAGAATTCATTTCCATCTATTTTGTAATGGCCGAACGAAGATATATGTTTCTTTTTTTTAAAGAATATGAGATTTTTGCTCTTGTGACATGATGTGTTTATTTTATTCTACGATATCTTGATTACATAACTTGAAACTATGTTTTATATTCATTTAGCAGCTGAATAAATTTAAATGGCGATATTCACTATTACCTACGTCACGAATCCACAAATAACCGGAAGTAAAGAGAAAAAAAAAGATAACAGATAGGTTGATCAATAGGGTGAGTATAAAAACGGGAAGCAGAGTTGTTATCGTTTCAGAAACTGAGCAACATTGATAATAGACGTCCATTTTTTTTGTTAAAGAAGACTTTGTTTGGGAGATAATTTGATTTGGGAAGATAGAAAACTTGATTTTGGATGATTGATAAATAATGTGTCTCACGTTGATTAATCCGTGTGGAGTTACGACGACATTCCACTGTGGTTACAATGCAAATCACATGATTTTAAAGTATTATATGACACCCAGCAAACTTTTCATCACTTACTACGGCCAAAGCGATCATGACTACCTGGAATCACTCTTTTCGTGCGTATATGTGGATTTTATGATGATGAACGATATTCCTTCAGACAATTATAGAGAAGAGACTGTTGATTTGATTTTTAAAGTCAGGATCAGTAGAGAAGACGCCATCCACGGTTTATTGTCTGGAAGATTCTTGCTGACCGAGTACATGGTGACATTTCCCTGTCCAGAGTATACCAAGGAATATTGTATGGGAGTCGTCTTGGTAGATGATGTGGTCAACTGTTTGAGAGGACTGAGATACGATTGCCATGTGTATTATAATTGAGGATGACAGGCTTGAAATATGTTTTTATTGATAAGTGGCTACGTTTCGTGAATACTATGTAAAAATTCTTGTTGTTATCACACGATATTTTTTATACGTATAATGTAATCTGTTGTAAAAAAATAAACCTTTGTTGTTAATAAATCTCGTTATTGTTTTTTTATGTAACGTGTTTTATAATATCCGACATGTTTTCTTACGTAAGAGTGTGTCAAGATTTGAGTGGAGGATATTTTATTTTAAGTGACGTTGGACGCCATGTTTTACTTTTCCCCAAGATATATTCTTCAAAAATACTTCTTATAAATCTTTCACTTCAAATCTAATGTCATAATATTAAAGTTTTGATCATAAATATTGTTTTTGAGAATTATAAAGTTTAATTTTTGATCATAAATATTGCTTTTGAGTTATAAACTTTAATTTTTCATTATAAATATTGCTTTTGAGTTTTAAAATTTAATTTTTCATTATAAATATTGTTTTTTTTGTTAACAAATTTAATTTTTCATTATAAATATTGTTTTTGCGTTATAAAATTTAATTTTTCATCATAAATATTGTTTTTGCGCTATAAAATTTAATTTTTCATTTGTAAATATTGCTTTTTGTTATGAAATTTAATAATTTATTATAACTATCGTATTTTCTAGTAAACGTACCTTTGCTTATGTTAATATTACTGCTTTTTCCAGCAAACGTACCTTTGCTTATGTTATGATTCGCTTATGTCTCATCTTTTAGAATATAATGTAAGAAAATTTCGTCAGTATGAGTATTATTGGTGAAAATTTTAGCTCCGTCTGGACTTGAACGGTTTAAATTGTAAAAAAAAATTAAATATCTACGTTGAAGGTTGTTGTGATAGAGTTAAGCGACATTTATTTGTTTTATTTTAAAGGATGTGAGATTTCAATTCTTGTGACATGATTTGTTTATTTTATTCTACGATATCTTGATTACATAACTGGAAACTGTATTTTTATATCCATTTGGAACTTTCAAGTTTGAGGTTCCTCTCCTAAAACCTGCCCAACAAATCTTTCGTCCTTAAAAAATATCGGGTGTTTCAAAATATGTCATGATGTGACAAAAAAATATTAAATTTGCCATTTACTTTTTATTTTTAAACAAATTGTTTGATAAAGTATGGACTTAAAAGGATATTATTATGTTGTTAATAATAAAAATATTAACTGAAAAGAGAAAAATAATGGTTGAGAAAGATATTTAGTGGGTTAAGAACAATAAATTAAATATCTACGTTAAAGGGTGCGACATTTGTTTGTTTTGTGACATGATTTGTTTACTTTTCTCTGCGATATCATGATTACATAACTTGAACTATATTTTATATCCATTTGGAACTTACAAGTTTAAATATTTACGTCTTGGGATAGGGTGGTGCAACATTTGTCTGTTTTATTACAAAGGATGTGAGATTTCTATTCTTGCTACGTATCTTTATTTAATTCTGCGATATCATGATTACATAACTCGGAGCTCCTCAGACGCGTCTGTACCTTTTTAAATCTTCCGGGTGACTGATTCCTATTGGTTGGTATTAAAATTTTCTGTTTCGCAAAAAAAAAAAAAAAAAAAAAATTAGGGTGAGGTATTAGAGGGAAGGGGCTGAGTCTGCCTCAATATTGGTCTGTGAGTAAGAGAAAGGGCTTGCCTCATCTCCACCTGTGATGACGTCATAAAGTCTGGTAGAGTAGAGAGAAAGGGCCGATTCTGCTTCATCTCCAGCTGTGATGACGCCCCAAAGTCTGGTAGAGTACCAGTCTGCAGGCTGAAGTGACAATATCACCTCAGACATGGAACTCACAAAAATTTTTTTAAGCTATGTATGTACTCGCTTGTGTTGGATAATATACTTAACCTGTGGTGTGCCTCGTGGATTACTACCTGTCATCGCTTCTGTTGGATAATATACTTAACCTGTGGTGTGCCTCGTGGATTACTACCTGTCATCGCTTCTGCTGGACATTACTCTCAATCTGTGGTGTGCTTATTGGATTACTACCTGTCATCGCTTCTGCTGGACATTACTCTCAACCTGTGGTGTGACTATTAGATTACTACCTGTCATCGCTTCTGCTGGACATTACTCTCAACCTGTGGTGTGCCTGTTGGATTACTACCTGTCATCGCTTCTGCTGGACATTACTCTCAACCTGTTGCGTGCCTATTGGATTACTACCTGTCATCGCTTGTGCTGGACATTACTCTCAACCTGTGGTGTGCCTATTGGATTACTACCTGTCATAGCTTGTGTTGGATAAAATACTCAACCTGTGGTGTGACTATTAGATTACTACCTGTCATCGCTTCTGCTGGACATTACTCTCAACCTGTGGTGTGCCTATTGAATTACTACCTGTCATCGCTTGTGCTGGACATTACTCTCAACCTGTGGTGTGCCTATTGGATTACTACCTGTCATAGCTTGTGTTGGATAAAATACTCAACCTGTGGTGTCACTATTAGATTACTACCTGTCATCGCTTCTGCTGGACATTACTCTCAACCTGTGGTGTGCCTATTGGATTACTACCTGTCATCGCTTCTGCTGGACATTACTCTCAACCTGTGGTGTGCCTATTGGATTACTACCTGTCATCGCTTCTGCTGGACATTACTCTCAACCTGTGGTGTGCCTATTGGATTACTACCTGTCATCGCTTCTGCTGGACATTACTCTCAACCTGTGGCGTGCCTATTGAATTACTACCTGTCATCGCTTCTGCTGGACATTACTCTCAACCTGTGGTGTGCCTTTTGGATTACTGCCTCTCATAGCTTGTGTTGGATAAAATACTCAACCTGTGGTGTGCCTTTTGGATTACTACCTCTCATCGCTTCTGTTGGTAAGTATATATATATATTTATGTTTGATAACGTCTCATGGATTTCTTTTGTTGATCATATTCTTCTGCGTTTGGTTAATTCGCGGAAGACTGAACCCATTCAGAGAAGATACCGATGTTGAATATTTTTCATGTCGTAAGACGGTAGCAGCTACTGTGCACTCACTCGAACGCTCGTACGAGTCCTATGGTCATAGCACGATTCGAGATGAACAAGCTTGCAAGTAGGGTGAGTGTTTCCAAAGTGCTAGAAAGGACCACCTGGTTCATAGTACGCTGCGAACGATAACCCGTTGTTGAAAAAGTCAACATGTCACGGTATCTAGATAGATTTTCTAAAAGTTATCCATGAGTTGTTACCATGTATATCACCCCTTCATGGGGTCATTTTATGTATGTATATCACCCCTTCATGGGGTCATTTTATATAATATCACCCCTTTATGGGGTCATTTTATGTATGTATATTACCCCTTCATGGGGTCATTTTATGTAATATCACCCCTTTATGGGGTCATTTTATGTAATATCACCCCTTTATGGGGTCATTTTATGTAATATCACCCTTTCGTGGGGTCATTTTATGTAATATCACCCTTGCATGGGGCCATTTTATGTGATATCACCCTTTCGTGGGGTCATTTTTTATGTAATATCACCCTTACATGGGGTCATTTTATGTAATATCACTCTTACATGGGGTCATTTTTATGTAATATCTTCCTTGCATTGGGTCATTTTATGTAATATCCCCCTTTCGTGGGGTCGTTTTATTTAATATCACCCTTTCGTGGGGTCATTTTATGCAATATCACCCTTACATGGGGTCATTTTTATGTAATATCCCCCTTGCATGGGGTCATTTCATGTAATATCACCCTTTCGTGGGGTCATTTTATGCAATATCACTTTTACATGGGGTCATTTTTATCCAAAAATTGGATGTGGAATAAATAGGCCTTATGATTTATTCATAGGGGAACTCTGCCCATTTGAAAGGGAGAAACGCGCTTTAAATCGTACCTCTTGGGTGGCGTGGAAACCGATTTAAGTTATATATTTCTTTTATAATGTGTATTTTTTAATAAATCACATGTAAAATTATTATTTCTTATTCTTTTTTTTACAGGTGCTGTCATGGAACTCCGTGTTCAACTAAATTTAGAAGAAGTAGACGAATATGTCAATTCATCGCCAGCAGTCACATCACAAATGATGACGAGCAAGGATATTGCCGATATGAAATTGGATTATGACACTAATGTGCGTTTTATACTACAAGAAATGTCAAGCACTCGTTATGCTAAGGATAAATTTAATCAGCAAAACTTGATTAACAGTATAAATAAGGCTGTTATTTGTAAGATATTGAGTGTAATACATGATCTTAAGGAAGATTCTGAAGAAGCCAACATTCAGACTACAGTGCGAAAAACGATTGAAGAGATGTTTTTTTTGTTGTTCGAGGTTTAACGAACACCGTGAGCAACTCAATATGCTATAAGCAGTCGCCCGTCCCTAATTTAGGGTCACTGGTTCCAGGGAAGGGAGAGAGCCAGTGCCGTAAGACAAACACAACATCCATGCCTCAGCGGGATTCGAACCCGGACCCCGTTCGGACGAATGATCAGAGGCCATCGCTTAGACTACTGCGCCACCGGAGCGGCATTTAAAGAGATGATCACTCCAGATTATTTGAAAAGTATTTTTTCAAGTCCTGTTGTGGATCCGAATTCTTGTGCAACAGGATCAAGACCATAATCAAGACGATATTTTAAAAAGTTTTTGTTAAAAGGACTTCCTCTTTCGGTGTCCGATAATGAATGTCTTGATGCGTTGAACGCTTGCGGAATCGAATGTGTTTGCGTCTTTAGAATGCGGCATCCTTTGAAGAGATATTCAACTAATTTTTTTATGTTACACTGTTATTCAGTTCCTCAAGTCATTCAACTTTTGAATTATGATGTTAGAATGGAAAAGTTTTCAAAACCTTATTGGAGAGATACTTTTTGTAGAAAACGTACATCATCATCATGTGATGAGAATGTAACAAAACGTGCAGAGGCTGATGCATAAAATAAATATACATTTGCTCACTTGGAAAAAAGCGTGTTATTTTATTGTTTTCGTTTAAATACCCGCGTTCTGTTTATCAAGAAATGACGTTAGAGTTATTTTATTTTTATCGAGAATGATACCTTTGCTTATGTTATAAAGATATCATTTTATCGAGAATGATACCTTTGCTTATGTTATAAAGATATCATTTTATCGAGAATGGTACCTTTGCTTATGTTATAAAGATATCATTTTATCGAGAATGTTACCTTTGCTTATGTTATAAAGATATCATTTTATCGAGAATGGTACCTTTGCTGATGTTATAAAGATATCATTTTTATCAAGAATGATACCTTTGCTGATGTTATAAAGATATCATTTTATCGAGAATGATACCTTTGCTTATGTTATAAAGATATCATTTCATCGAGAATGGTACCTTTGCTTATGTTATAAAGATATCATTTTATCGAGAATGGTACCTTTGCTTATGTTATAAAGATATCATTTTATCAAGAATGATACCTTTGCTTATGTTATAAAGATATCATTTTATCGAGAATGATACCTTTGCTTATGTTATAAAGATATCATTTTATCGAGAATGGTACCTTTGCTTATGTATAAAGATAACATTTTATCGAGAATGGTACCTTTGCTTATGTTATGGTTCGTTTATTTTATTTGATTCTACAAGATGTATCGAGAGTCAGTAGATCACACGATAAAGAATGAAAAATCAATATAGCAGTTCAAATTAGTTTACTGATTACTAGATTTCACGAGCCAATGTCCATGATTTCTCCAATATTGAGAGTGATAAAGAATGAAAAGCTAATTTAGTTTTCTCACACTATATAGTACAGAATTTTTGCAGCACCGTTTTCTAAAATGAGTTAGCAAGATCAAATATTCACTTGTGAGTTCAATCACAGCGAGAAAAGATTCCTGGATTACTCACGAGGCAAGTTATACGTAGGATAAAAATCGTAATCTTAGTAAGGTTCATGTTCTTCAATTAGAATATAACACTCTTGAGGAAACTCATCCCAGGTATTATTATCTGGTAGATCATCATCACTTGGTTCTTCTTCTTCTTCATCTAACTGATTATCTGGAAAAGACCAAATATCTACTCCTTCAACTTCTTCTTCCATATACTTTGGTCGGCACATGATATACGGTAATGCAGAAAATGAAATCCAGAAAGAGAAGGTAGTCAAGTGTAGAAAAATAATTATATCTTCTGTCTTCCTCTGTTTAAATACCCTTAATAACATCTTCCTCCCTTGAAATACCCGCATTATGTTGTTATCGACAAATGACGTTATCGAGAATGATTTTCAAATGTTGTGCAACATATCATGCATTTCAAAATGTTGTGCAACATATCCGCTTTGAAGAAAAATAAGGTATCGTGACAGCTTTTGTCCAATGGTTAAAAAAATGGGTATACAACATAATACATGCAACGAAACCAATGGTTAACATGACTTAAAAGAAATGGAGAAGAGAATCCCAAAATACGGGATTCTCTTCTCCATTTTTTATTTTTATTGCCAATATATTTACAAAATATGAATTGATTAATACAATAATATGATTAAAATATAAAATATAATATGATATTTACAGTCTTTACAAACAACGATTAAATAGTCTTCACATATGCACTTCACAGTCCTTCCTGAGTTTCCTCAAAAGAGGCATCACCTCATCTTGCACAGACACCACGCCGTAGCATTTTTCGTTGAGATAGATGGGGCTGCGGCATTTGACGGTATATTCTGCCACCAGATACTTTCCTTCCATTAGTCCTTGCAGCGCTTCTTCCTTAGAGATTGTTTCATGCTCGTAGCTTACCTGTACCTGAACTTCTCCGGAGCTTCTTTCCGGCAGATCATTTAGCATCACAGTGTATACTCTGTCTTCCAGGAGGCTTTCGAGGTATTTGTAGTCGTGCTCCCCCTGGGTGAGCATCTTTTCTACAAGTTTGCATACGTAGATGAAATTCAGGTGCTTTCTCTCTTCAATGCCACACTGGAAAGTGCATAGGTTACCGTTTCTTTTGATCATTGAGAAACACATCGTGGTGGTTGAGTTGGGTTGGCTGGGCTGAGTTGGCTCTGGAGAAACTGGGGCTACGAAACTTGGGCTGAAGCTGAGTTGGCTCTGGAGAAACTGGGGCTACGAAACTTGGGCTGAAGCTGAGTTGAGGGCTGAGTTGACGGCTCTGGCGAAACTTGGGCTGAAGCTGAGTTAAAGGCTCTAGCGAAACTGAAACTGAGTTGACGGCTCTGGCGAAACTTGGACTGAAGCTAAGACTGAGTTGGCCGGCAAAGATGCTGCTGGACGTTGATTTAGCCAAGTGAGAAGACAAGAAATGTCACGCTATTTTATACAACATGTCACATCCTGTTTCATAACCGGATATTTATTCTTTTTATATTTCCTACACTTTTTCCTGTCTTGATTCCCACAAACTAAACCAATAGTTAATCAGTGGCGGCTCGTGAGTACATCTACAGGGGGTTCACAATTAATAATTTGCAGTTTTTGAGATACACTATGTCACACACTTGTATGTTGCTTGCAATATTCATATAATTTAGGCGCTGCTGTACCTTGATGTAATGTATTAAATTTGAAACGAAATGTTATTATAGATATTACTGTACTTTAACTGTTTCACAACTTAATAATAAAGGATTACTTTATTGATCATAGTTGTTATAATATGCTAATTGTTCTTTTTTACTGAAACAATTATTTTCATTTAATTTTAAAGTAGTAAAATAAACGCAAAACAGAAAGCTTGTTTTAAGTGTTAAATATTTAGATAGTTAGTCATAAGGCCTCATGCTCTCAATTATTAGATTAGATTATTAAACACACAGAAAAAGGAAAATAATCAAAGCTGCTGCATATGATGGTAAGGTCTAGTATTTACTTACACAAATTTACTTGGATGGTAGCTTACACAAATATTTTCTTTAAGTACAGTTTTTGAAAACAAAGTCCATCCTTCTATCTTTTCTTGACACAAAAACATCAATAACTCTTTCATTGAAATTATGGATGTTAGAAATCATTTCCTTCTTGATTGCAAGCATGGCTAAAGCTGTAAGCCTCTCTTGACACATCGTACACTGCAAAAATGTCTTTATCCGTTTTAGGGTTGAAAAACACCTTTTAGCTTCAATAGTCGTCATTGGTATTGTTGCAATAATTAATAACAGTTTATAACTTTCCGAAAATGATGACAATAAGTTGTTTTCAACAAAATCCGTAAAAGACTAACAGAACCACGCATGTTTCTGAAATCAGTTCTTTTGTAAATGATTTTTATTTCTGTCTTGAGGCGATTTTTTTCAAGAAATGAATACACATTTACTGTATCTTCAAGCAATTTCTCGGGTAATTTCTGTTCAAACTCTTCAAACTTCTGTGAATCAAAAAGAGATACAGCTGAGCAAGATGTTGTGAATGAAAATCTTGTTTTTATTTGCGTTGTAATAATGTCACAAGTTTCCTTGACAGCCACTGTTCTACTTAAGTAAAAATCTTCTTCACGCCTCGATCGTTTAGGTGCATTTTCTGGGTACTGATTAACCAGCTCTGTCACTTTGTCTATGTTACCTCTTTCCTTATCAATGGCTTTGACGAAGTGGTCAACATTGGCTTTAGTTCTCACAGCATCAGTGTAAGTTAGCTGTAATTGGTTGTACAAAATATCCACATGTGGCATCAATCTGTGAAAAACAGAAAGCCAAAATATGAACTTATTATCTCTAAGGAGACGAACTAGAGCACCAGCTTTAATTATGGTGGTTGGTTGCTTAGAGGTTGATTGGATTTCCTCCATACATTCAATTAATTTCTCTCTCTACTCAAAAACAGTATTAACAGTTCTGCTCTTAAAATTCCACCTTGTAGCTGACGCCCGAGGTATTCGTTTGCCAACTATCTTGTCCAAAACAGACACACTCTGAGGGGAATTCGAAAAAAAAAATTGTTATGTCACTTAAGTCCGAAAAAAAATTCTGACATCTTGGTTTTGGCTTGTTGCTTGAGCTACAATCAAGTTCAACTGATGAGCGTAACAGTGAACGAAAAAAGCATGTTTATAGGTTTGTTGCACTATGGTCTGCACGCCAGCATGGTGCCCACTCATTACATTCGCACCGTCATAGCTTTGAGATACGAGTTTTTCTGGATTTTGCACAACATAATCTAAACTGGCACAAATACATTTGGCTACAGATTCTGCGTCGTGCCCTTCAGGGTTATCAAATTTCCAAAATCTTTCAACTGGTTGGCCATTAGCTAAAACATAGCGGAAAACTATAACTAACTGAAATACAGACGAGACGTCTGATGTTTCGTCCGCAATCAAAGAAACATACTGTGCAGTTTTTATTTCTTATATTATGTTTTCTTGACATACAAAAAACATACAATCTAACAATTCATTTTGAATTTCTTTCGAGGTACCTTTAAAGACAGTAGCGGTACTCAAATGTTCTTTCAAAGATGAGTCAAGTTCTGCAGAAAAGTTTACAAGCCCTTTAAATATGCCAGGATTTAAGGAATTGTCATCCTCACGATGATCTCGAAGGACCAAATCAAATGCACCGCAAAATTTAATACAGTCTATAAGCTTAGAAAGGACATACCTATTTCAGTCACTTGTTCATCGTGCTTTTTAATATTTTGTCGATAAGCACTGTCAAGCTGCTGACGAACCTAAACCTTTCCCAGTAAATTGAAATCCAATGTAGCACTTATGTGTCCATGAGAACTTGCGTGTTTTTAAATTTTTTTGTGTCAAATGAGCTAAGTCACAAACGCCGTTTTTCACCCAAGTAGGATCGCCCTTTTCACGGGAAAATAACAAACAAGGAAAGCAAAATATTTTGTTTGTTTGTTCACAACCACAAAGCCAAGGAATTTTTTCGTATAGCTCTTTTTTAAATTCTCTTTTAAAAGTTCTAGATTTTGATGTCGATGTTTGACTTATATTAAGTCGGGGCGTTGGCCTGCCACTCTCTTTTATTGCTATTTTAACTTCTATGGGTAAATTACCAAATACTACTTCCTTTAAATTACTGAGTACTTACAGGTACTTTCCATTATTGTACAGTAAATAAAAACAACAGTTCACTAGCTACACTACAATAGATAAACTGTAATAAGTGTAATTTCAACTAAAACTTTATCACCAAAAAAATAATCGAAACTGGAAACTCCAAAACACAAACGTAACACGCGCGCAAAGGTTAGGAGCATCCGACGTCAATTACAGCCGAGCAACAACTGAGCTGAGATGAGCTGAGCTGTGTCACAGGCAGCTCATCGGTATTCTCCGTTAAGCCGCTTGTAGACATGTTTCCTCCCCTACCGCGAGCAAATGGACTCGCTTGTCTGTCGCATACCCCGTGAGTCCAGTATCGAGAGCGGCACATTCAGTCCGCTCCTAGCCACAGGCGCGTCATTACACTTAACCTCACTTTGCGCGTTCTACGCTTTTTTTCATTGTCCGCTCTTTTAAACTTACTGAAGATAGGCCATTTAGTACTGCGTCAATAAAGATGTATTATTGATATCGTATAATTATTTTTCTATTTTTTATAGCGGGTTCACGTGCTCTTGTGCTCTTATGGACGAGCCGTTACTGTAGTCAATAATACTTTGAAAAAAAGATCCAAAAATGGGCTTTTTATTATAGGATTACGGTATCATTTCTAATATATACAAACTGAACCAATGGTTAGCTGGACTTGTTAAAAAAATGGGGAAGAGAATCTCAAGTACGAAATCCCCATTTTTTCTGTCTTTATTGCTAATATGCATGGCGAACCAATGGTTAGCTGGACTTGTAAAAAAATGGGGAACAGAATCTCAAATACGAGATTCTCTTCCCCATTTTTTCATGCTTTATTGCTATTTGCAAAGTATTTACAATTTTTTTTTACAATATGCATATTATGACACAATATATTAGAAAACAGTCATTTACAATACTTATTTACAAAATATGTACAATATGAATGAAAAAACAGTCTTTACATCTGCAAAATGCAGTCATCATCCAAATTTCTCAGGCACGGGAGCACTTCTTTTTCCACCGATACCACGCCAAGGTATCTGTTGTGTTGGGGAACGGGGTTTTCGTAAGTAACGGTATACTCTGCCATTAAGAGAGTCCCATCTAACAGTCCGTGCATGGCTTCTCCTTTGCTGAGGGAATCCGGAGCAAAACTGAGGTGAGCTTGCACGTGGCCGAAGCTGTCTGCGGGTACATCATTCAGGAGGAGAGACGTGACCCCGTCTGGAAGAATGTTGTTTAAGTGATCGGGGTCACTCTCTCCTTGATGGAACACCTTTTCACTGAATTTTTCAATGCGCACGATGTTTAGGTGGGAGCTTTCTGTAATGCTGCACTGGAACGTGCAGATTGCTCCATTTTCCTTTACTAAGGAGAAGCACAAGATGAAATTTGGTGGGGTTGGCTTAGATGGCTGGCGAGAGAGAAGTGGAAACTGAAGAGGTTGGCTGGCAAAGTTGGCTCCCGAGAGAGATTAGCTTAGCTGGCTGGCTTAGCTTGGCTGCCGAGAGAGATTAGCTTAGCTGGCTGGCTTAGCTTGGCTGCCGAGAGAGATTAGCTTAGCTGGCTGGCTTAGCTTGGCTGCCGAGAGAGATTAGCTTAGCTGGCTGGCTTAGATGGCTGGCGAGAGAGCTCCGGAGATTAACGAGGTTGGCTGGCTTAGCTGGCAAGAGATCTGGACAGTGGCGAGGTTGGCTAGCAAAGTGGTGAGAAATGAACATTTCTCTCTCTTTTATACGCAAATCATATCCTGTTATGAAACAGGATGCTGATATCTTGTATCATGATTTATTTATATCCCATTTCTGAGAATTTCCAACATGAGTTTCCTTTTTCTATTCCCTTAGGATTTATTTCATATTTTATTTCATAATGGGATAGTCCCTCTCCAAAGATTGCACAATTTCAACTATCTCATCTGGTATTAAATCTTCTTTTGGCTCCTTCAATAGTTGCTCAATCTCTTCCTGTGTTACATCTTTGAGTTGTCTCTTGTCGCAAAGGAACTGCTCTTCTTCTAGACCGTCCAACTCCCTCACCATTCTGTCCAGAGTGTCTATAATCTCATTCGGTTCTTCTTGTAGCGTTAATATCTCTAGCAATAATTGATTAAATCTCTGTATCAGGTCATTGGGTAGCGGATATATTATTTCTAAAATACCACTTTGCTGCAACGCTATTATTTCATCCATGAGCCGATTGGATTCCTTTAGCAGATTATTTTTGTTGTTGTCGCATGATGGTTTTCTGTCAAGATGAGAGAGAGATAGAATGAGAGAGAATGTTGGATCACGCCTCCAGTTTTATAGTTAGCGGGTTACATAACTTCCTGTTGACGTCATTTAGGTGAATCTATCTTTATCATGTCGCATTTTATATGCGACATAATATCATTCATGCAAAATATCTCCTTCCTAAGGATGCTACTGAAAAAACATTCATCCCAATGGTTTAATCGTATCCTATTACATATCCCGTGTTCCATAGAGTTAACTTGTAATTTTGTTTTCCGCTTCACCATCATGAGTAACATGAGATGTGCACGTGAAGGATATCCTGTCGAGAGAGAATATAAAAGGAATGAGCGCGCGCCTTCATTTCACTCTGCCAATAATATGTATGCGTTGAGACAATTGAAACGTAAGTGTTATCAAAATATGGATGATGGGTTCCCTGCAAAGCGGGGAACTTATGAATACGACAAGAAGTTTGTACCAAAGAAAAAAAGGGATGAAGAAGAGGAGATGTACGAGGAGGATCAACGGACGCTTGTCTCCGTGATGTGAGAGTTGTCCTAACGACGGATGAAAGACTTGAGGACTCGCCGCCTCCAGAGCCGGAATATTCGTCAACGGAGCCGGAATATTTGTCAACGGAGCCGGAATATTTGTCAACGGAGCCGTCTACGGAATATTCGTCAGCAGAGCCTTCAACATCAGCAGAGCAATCATCAAAGCAATGTGAGCCATCAAAACAACAAGAACCAGCACCAGAGGAGTCATTACCAATTTTTACAGTTCCCCCTCTGAGAATAACTATTCCTTTGGTGGCTGTTGGAAATCCCATCACACCATTGCTGGAAACATCTGATGTAGAAGGACGGTATCACATTGAAGTTTCCTATATTAAAATTGGTGACCCTTCATCATTAACTTTTATTATACAATCTTCACTGTAAATATTTCATTTATACATATATAACATTTATATTCATTATATCTTGTTGTATATACTATTATTCTTAAATAAAAATAAAAAATGGGGAAAGAGGTCCTCTTTCCCCAATTTTTTTTTGTCAAAGTTTCTGACCATTGGTTCATGTTTTGGAGTTTTTACAAGTCTTTTAACCATAGGTGACATATTATATATAATAAGGGAGATTTTACAAATTGCAAGTCATTTGTGATGTATAATAAGGGTCTTGGGATAATTTTTTCGATCATTGTGACATATCTCGTAGAGTCTTTTTACAAATCTATGAACACTATGACCTCAACCTTTGGTATCATATTTTCTATAAACATAGAGTCATTTCTCACATTCTCAACCTTTGGTGTCATATTTTCTATAATCATAGTGTCATTTCTCACATTCTCAACCTTTGGTGTCATATTTTCTATAATCATAGTGTCATTTCTCACATTCTCAGCCTTTGGTGTTACATAATGATGGATAATTGTGATAACGCCATTGGAAACGTTCAGACGGGTTGCCTTCACCATTAAATTGTGAGAATAACGGGACTTTTCACGTTAGACGGGTTGCCTTCCCCTTGAAATTGTGAGAACAACGGGATCTTAAAATTTAGACGGGTTGCCTTCACCTTTTAAATGGTGGGAATAACGGGATCTTAATATTTAGACGGGTTGCCGTCACCTTTAAATTGTGAGAATAACGGGACTTTTCACGTTAGACAGGTTGCCCTCACCTTCTACATCGTGTTATATTATGAGAATAACGGGATCTTAACATTTAGACGGGTTGCCGTCACCTTTTAAATGGTGGAATGATGTGCTAGTAACGGGACCTTAACATTTTTTTTATTGGAGGTTTAACGACCACCGTGAGCAACTCAATGGGCTATAAGCAGTCGCTCGTCCCTAATTTAGGGTCACTGGTTCCAGGGAAGGCAGAGAGCCAGTACCGTAAGACAAACACAACATCCATGCCTGACCAGGATTCGTACCCGGACCAATTACGGACGAATGATCAGAGGCCATCGCTTAGACCACTGCGCCACCGGGGCGGCAGAAAACATCTTCCACCACTACTAATGGCCTGAAAATTTGTGTTCAGTTATGCATCGATCCCGAGGATAGCCCAAATGATGACGGAAAAGGAGAAATTCCTCGAAGCTGTCGCACTCTCGTGCGTAAAGATTACAGCGAAAAAAGTAAAATACAAAAAAAGTGTACGTGGTGTCAATTATAAGTACAGATAAAAGATACATCACAAAATGATATTTTAAAAAATTTAGCTGCCGTTAGGTAAAGTATGTATTTTACAACACATTACTCTGATGCAACACTTGGTACACATGTGCTTCTTTTTTCCCGTACAAATAAAGTGTACATGGCATCAATTATAAGTACAGACAATAGATACATCTCAAAATGATATTTAAAAAAAATTAGTTGCCGCTAGGTAAAGTATGCGTTTTACAACAGATTACTCTAATGCAACACTTGGTAAACATGTGCTTCTTTTTTCCCGTACAAATAAAGCGTACATGGCATCAATTATAAGTACAAACAATAGATGCATCTCAAAATGATATTTAAAAAAAAATAGGTGCCGCTAGTATGCGTTTTACAACACATTAATTACTCTGATGCAACACTTGGGCCGCCCCGGTGGCGCAGTGGACTAAGCGATGGCCTCTGATCATTCGTCCGAAAAGGGTCTGGGTTCGAATATCGGTGAGGCATGTATGTTGTGTTTGTCTTACGGCACTGGCTCTTTCCCTTCCCTGGAACCAGTGACCCTAAATTAGGGACGGGCAACTGCTTATAGCCCATTGAGTTGCTCACGGTGGTCGTTAAACCTCCGAAAAAAAAACATTTAGACGAGTTGCCTTCCCTATTTAGGATCACGTGATCTATCATTTTTGATTTTGTTCGGATACATATTGGAGAGACTGTGTGAGTAAATTACTTCAACGCCCTTGTATCCTTATATCGCGTCAATTGATTCACGTTTTTCAAGAATACGATCCCCTTTTTTCACGATTTGGGGAGATTCGTTATTTTTGTTGGGATACATTTTGGAGGGACTATGGGCGGGAAATGTTGTGTGCCAGAATAACGGTTTTAGGAAATGGTTGTCGTTATACATTCTTCACGGCTTATGTCACGTTTTCTTCATATCGTATTCCGTAATTCATTCTTCACGGCTTATGTCACGTTTTCTTCATTCCTTTTTTTTTTATAGTAGGATGTTACTCTGTGGGTTTTTAATGATATGGGACACCATAATCTATTGTAATGACTTTTGTTTGTCGCGTTTCATTTTCTGCAAGGCGTGGTAGTTCTTAGAAATTAGGAACGGCATTCATATAATACAAGTCATGAAACGTAATCTATAAACAGGATGTAAAGAAGAAAATGTGTTGTGCAATCGGATGAGTATAAAAACGGGAAGCAGAATTTAGTCGCTGGACACTCTTCCACACACTTGGAAACAGATTTTGGATAAAAGAAAACTTGACTTAGAGATAATGTGCCTCACTTTGATCAATCCATGTGGCGTAACCACGACATTTCATTGCAGTTATGAGGGAGTCCACATGATTTTAAAATATCATATGACACCAAGCAAACTTTTCATGATTCATCACGGAGAAAATGATCGTGAGTACCTGGAATCTGTGTTTGAATATGATAATGTGGATTTTATGATATTGAACGATATTTGTCCGGACAATTATAAAGATGAAACTGTTCATTTGATTAACGAAACCACGATTTGTAGAGAAGACGCAATCGATGGACTGTTAACTGGGAGACTCTGATTGACGGAGTATACTGTGAGATGCATCTTTCCTGAGTTCTTTAAAGAATACTTCATGGCAGTCGTCTCAGTGGACGATGTGGTAAAATGTTTGAAAGAACTAAAACACGATTGTGATGTCTATCATAACTGACTCTTGATCAGAAACTTTTGAAATATTTTATTCTTCGGTGGTTCCGTTTCCTAAATTTGTAATCATGAACGTATTATATGTCGCACAATATGTAATCCCTCAATGTTTTACACGTATCGTATTTGTAAAGATAATCTGTTGTAAAATAAACACTTGTTATTAAAAATAAATATTTTTTGTAAAGCGTTTCTAAAAGAGGAATCATGGAGAAAGATAACGCCACGCCTTACATTTCTGCAACGGGATAAATAAGACTTGAATAAAGTGAAAATGCTATCATATTTTTTAAATTCCCTATAGTGTGTCAAAATAGTGTGTCAAACGATGATATTATATTTTTTAAGCCACCCCGGTGGCGCAGTGGTCTCAGGCGCTGGCCTCTGATCATTCGTCCGTAAGGGGTCCGGGTTCGAATCCCGTGAGGCATGGATGTTGTGTTTGTCTTACGGCATTGGCCCTTCCCTGGAACCAGTGACCCTAAATTAGGGACGGGCGACTGCTTATAGCCCATTGAGTTGCTCACGGTGGTCGTTAAACCCCCAATAAAAAAAAATATATATATTTTAAATTTCTGGCGTACATTATTACATTACAAGTTAGAATGCGTCCCTTTTTTTTCCCCGTGGGTTACACAAAGAGGAATCATCTCTTCTTTTTACTTTCTATTGAAAGAATGTGACACGATATATTCCGCTTCCGTTATTGTGTCGTCTTCATGCGACATGATTCGTTTATTTTATTTTAGAGGATGTGATCTCATTCTGCTATGACATGCGACGCCATTCGTCCGTTTTATTTATTTTTACAGGATATGACCTCATTTCGTTATTGTGGCGTCCTCATGCGACGCCATTCGTCCATTTTATTTTATTTCATAGAATGTGACATCATCCCACTGTGATATGCGACGCCATTCGTCAGTTTTATTTATTTTTACAGGATGTGACATCATTCCTCTATTGTGGTTTCCTCATGCGACGCCATTCGTCCATTTTATTTTATTTCATAGGATGTGACATCATCCCACTGTGAGACGCTATTTAAACTCTCTAGACCGAAATTATTTCTGCCACTTTTCGTCGATTTGAACGAACGTCATGTC
Organism: Macrothele yani; assembly: GCA_039090855.1. NCBI lineage: Eukaryota > Metazoa > Arthropoda > Arachnida > Araneae > Macrothelidae > Macrothele > Macrothele yani. Next base: position 73,735,808 of record CM077001.1, read on the forward strand.
GCGGCCTTTTTCCAGATACCCTCACAGCGAGAAATATCTCTGTCCTGCGTGTGATAAAGCAGTAGCCATTTATAAACCAAATGCTCATGCTAAAAAACACTACAATTATCTACATAAAGTCTGTTTCTTTTGCTGGAGACTATACGACTTTTTGAATGATAAGGTTTTCAGCCAGCATCGTCGGGAATGTGCCGACCTTGCTAACAAACGCTGGATTGCTTCAGAGGCTGCCAAAGAATTGGAATTTAAAGAATAGAAAGAATCGGATTCTAAGGTTAAGATGGCATTAGATGCGAATAACAATATCTGGTGTAACGGAACGGACGTCGCCAAGGCGTTGTCTTACTAGAATCCCAATTTGGTGCTAGCTGCAAATGTTCACAAGGACAATATACGCATTTCGCAGGATCAGTCAATTTACATCAACTTGGTAGGACTTGAAGAACTTGTGAGGAAATCGCATAAACCGAATGCCCAGTTGGTAAAGAAGGAAATTCTGCAGCACGTTTTGCCGCATGTAATTCGAGTGGAGGAGAATAATGAGGTGGAGGAGGATGAGGAAAATGATGAGGAAAATGAGGAGAGGGAGGAAAATGAGGAGGAAAATGAGGAAAGGGAGGAAAATGAGGAGGAAAATGAGGGAAATGAAGAGGTAAAGGATGAACTATATGTGATATTGAATGAAAAAAAAAAAACGAAAATATACAACAATTAAAAGAGGAACTCAATCAAGAAGAGGATAAGATACAAGAGTTGCTAAGTGAACTAGATGAAAGCAACGACAGTGAAATACAGCAATCGCAAGAGGAACTGAATAAAAAGTTAAGACAGGTGGACGAGAGTTTGAACGTGGATAAACTACAGGGACCAAAGATGATGTTGAACGAAAAGGAGGATAAACTACAGGAACTGAAAGCGATCTATATTTTGAAAGAGTGTAAACTACGGCAGTTGAAACTGATGTTGGATGAAAAAGAGGACAAACTGTTTGAACTCAAAGTGATGTTAGATGAAGAGGAGAATATACAACAGGAACTGATGGGGAAAGGGGATAGACAATCTCTCAAGCGGAAAAATGAAGAAGATGACGATAACGAACGTGCTAAAAAAGCCTATTTTTGAGTTATTGTTGTTTATATATTATTATTTTTATGTAAGATTTGTTAAAATAAATAATCTACTTACCATTTGTTTTTGTGTTGTGAAATTTTTATTCTATTAAGTTAATACGATACCGTTGTTACTTTCACAACAACAAAAATATATCGCACCCGGGGGAAAAAAGAATGAATTATGTCATAATAACGGAATGATGTCACACCCGGTGATAAAATGAACAAATCATGACACTTTCAGAACAACGGAAACGCAATGAGGTTACATCCGGTGATCAAATAAACAAATGTACGGCATAAAAACGTAGACTCAAATAATTTCTACACACACATACTGTAATGCACTTCTTTTATATATATATATATATATTTTGTTTGGAGGTTTAACGACCACCGTGAGCAACTCAATGGGCTATAAGCGGTCGCCCGTCCCTAATTTAGGGTCACTGGTTCCAGGGAAGGGAGAGAGCCAGTCCCTCAAGACAAACACAACATACATGCCTCACCGGGATTCGAACCCAGACCCTTTTCGGACGAATGATCAGAGGCCATCGCTTAGACCATTGCGCCACGGGGGCGGCCTTTTTTATATTTCATAAAGACTGTTGAGAAATGGATCCACCCATGCCGTCAACTTCATCAAGTTATAGCGTAGACTATCAGTGTCGTTTACAAGAATTGCAGGAGGCCCTGCTCACTGAAAAGTACAAAAAGGTAAAAATGCAACGTGAAAAAGATAAAAAGACTGAGAAACTGCAAGAAGACTTAACTCGTCAAAGCGCCGAAATCCAGGAACTTGAAAAAAGTATCAACGCGTAAACGAAGAACTGTGTAAACTGGAAGGTCACATCGGCTCCGAAACTTCAGATAGAAGATTGGTTTTCTGGATTAAGGAAAAATTTCATTTTCCTTCTCTGTGTATTCCCGTGGGACTCCACATTCAAACTATCCTAGGTGAGAAAACTTATGTGGAAGGTGCATTGAGAAGAAAACTCTAAGAGTATCCGGATGCGATGCTGTTGATGCTGTCAAAAGATTGTACACCGATTGCTCGCTTAGAAGAGTACATAAGAGAGGATATGATAAAGAGAAAGAAAAATGAAATCTGGTTCCGCGAAGAGTTCGTGTTGGAGAAAATGCCTATTAATTTGTCCAATTATGTGTTAGATCCAGCCAACAAAAAGGAATTCAGTCAAGACTTTATGCAGTCCTCTCAACCAGTATCCAGACCCTTGAGGAAAATAAGGGTTTCGGAGTACATTACGAAATGCAAGTAATTTTGTGACCCTATTTTTGAACGATTATGGACATTTTATACCGATATGAACTTTTTTTATGTTTATTCGCATTTTATTCACATATTACTCTATTTATGTTATTCTACGTATATTATTCATATATTATTCCACGTGTTACCTGTATAATACTCTAAATGTTACTCGTATATTATTTCAATATCACTACATTTGTTTAATCTTGCATGAAAATATCAATTTCAACGAATAAAAAGTTTAATTTTAATTTTTTTTGTCTTTATTTGTGTCGTATTCTTTGTATCTTACTAAATTACTCAACGTTTGAACTATAAGGTTTTGAAAACTTTGCAATGGAAAGTCTTCAAAAGCTTGTTGGAGAGAAACGTTTCATGAAAAAACGTAGACTGATGTCATTGATGCGTATGGAGACTAATTTTTTTTATCGGAGGTTTAACGACCACCGTGAGCAACTCAATGGGCTATAAGCAGTCACCCGTCCCTAATTTAGGGTCACTGGTTCCAGGGAAGGGAGAGAGCCAGTGCCGTAAGACAAACACAACATCCATGCCTCACCGGAATTCGAACCCGGACCCCTTTGGACGAATGATCAGAGGCCAACGCCTTAGACCACTGCGCCACCGGGGCGGCAGGAGACTAAATAATTATGTAGATTGACATCGTTGATGCGTGTGGAGACTAAATAATTAAATAAATAGGAAACTAGGCAGTGGGCTGCTTCGATAATGCTCAAGCCTTTTGAGTAAGCTTTGATCCTATTAAATCGTATGGAAACTACATAATAGCTATAACGTTATCTCATGGAATCGTATGGAAACTACATAATAATATAGATTTATCTCTTGAGGTCGTATGAAAACTACATAACAATATAGAGTTGTCTCTTGAAGTCGTATGGAAACTACATAATAATATAGATTTATCTCTTGAAGTCGTATGGAAACTACATAATAATATAGATTTATCTCATGGAATTGTATGGAAATTACATAATAATATAGATTTATCTCTTGAAGTCGTATGGAAACTACATAATAATATAGATCTATCTCTTGAAGTCGTATGGAAACTACATAATAATATAGATTTATCTCTTGAAGTCGTATGGAAACTACATAATAATATAGATTGATCTTTTGGTTTCGTCTGGAAACTACATAATAATATAGATTTATCTCTTGAAGTCGTATGGAAACTACATAATAATATAAATTTATCTCTTGAAGTCGTGTGGAAACTATATAATAATATAGATTTATCTCATGGAATTGTATGGAAATTACACAATAATATAGATTTATCTCTTGAAGTCGTATGGAAACTACATAATAATATAGATTTATCTCTTGAAGTCGTATGGAAACTACATAATAATATAGATTTATCTCTTGAAGTCGTATGGAAACTACATAATAATATAGATTTATCTCTTGAAGTCGTATGGAAACTACATAATAATATAGATTTACACTTTCACAACGAAAATAGATTAATATCGCATCCGGTGAAAAAAGAATGAATTATGTCGAATCTGGTGAAAAGAAATGAACCAATCATATCCCTTTCAGAACAACGGAAATAAAATGATGTCACATCCGGTGATAAAATATATAAAAATGCAGACTCGAGAAGTTTCCACACACATTCTGTTACTATTAAATTCGCATAAGTGGAATACATTTCTTCATTACCAAGTTTTTGTTTCATAAAGGATATTTCAGAAACTATACAGTGACTGTTATGGATCCATCAATTCCATCTACTTCGAAAGATGATCGTAGAGAAGAACATTTACAAGACAACAGCAGTCTCGATTTTGTAAATTTAATGGCAGAGAGTCAATCTTTTATGTTTTTTAATTATACCAAAGTGGAAATTATCGTGGATACTAACAATGTCGCTTGGTTTCTGGCAACTGAATTGGCAACAGCATTCGGTTATTGTTCGCCAGCACATGCAACAGATCATCTTACAGGATTTAAAAAGATGTACAAAGAACTGGAAAACTCGAGTAGATTTAGAAGTTTTGAAATGTTCATAAATGAAACAGGTTTCAAGGGAATTTATTTTAAAATCGCAGAAACCTTTGGCGAAAATATTCCAGAAGTTTATTTTTATGCATTTTATGAAAACAATGCGTCAACAAAAACCAAATGAACCTGAGGTATTGGAAACTAAAATCAATGAACCTGAGGTATTGGAAACTAAAATCAATGAACCTGAGGTATTGGAAACTAAAATCAATGAACCTGAGGTATTGGAAACTAAAATCAATGAACCTATGTTTTTGGAATTTAAAGATAAAATGATGCAGGAATTGTTAGTAACCTTGAAAACTGATCAGGACGACAGGGATAAAATGTTAAACAAGCTAAAAACCATAGAGGATAACAAAAAGGAGATACAACGGAACCTAGATGTCTGCAAGAAAAAAATGCAAGAAATGCAAAAGGACTTAGAAGCTAAAGATAAAAAGATTGCGGAATTGGAAAAGGACTTTGCGGAACTTGAAAAAAAAATACAATCGTGTGAGTGAAGAACCGTGTAGGTTGAGAGAAGCCGGTCATATTGGCTCCACAGCTTCCGATCATCGACTTGCCTTTTGGATTTCAGAAGAGCATCATTTCGATTCCTTGTGCATTCCCCTCGGATTACATATTCAAACCATCCGAGGTCAAAGAAGATACGTAGACGAAACGTTGAAAAAAAATTTAAACAGTGTCCTAATGCAATGCTTCTAATGATATCCAATGATTGTACCCCCATTGCTCGCCTGGACGAATACATAAGTAAGGATATAATACGTAGAAACAGAAACGAAATCGTGTTTCGGGAGGAATTTTTGTTGGAAAAAATGCCGATTAAACTCTCATTGTACATTTCAGATATGTCCGAAAAAAAAAAGTTCAATTGCAGTCAAGATTTTAAGTAAAATCCAGACTCTAAAACTCTGAGGCAAACAAAGACCTCTCAGTGGACCACTAAACGGAAATAATTGTTATCTCTTGACTGTTATTGATAAAACATGGACATTCTTGGATACGGATAGACATTTTTTAATATTATTATTTATGTTATTACTCCATATGTTATTCTTCATATTATTTTTTTATATTACTCCATATGTTACTCTTCATATTATTTTTTTATATTACTCCATATGTTACTCTTGATATTATTTCATATGTTATTCCATATGATTACACCTTATGTTGAATTTTGTACAAAAATATCAATTTTATAGAATAAAAAGTTCAATTTTAATTTTTATGTCATTATTTGTGTCGTTTTGATATTCTTTAAAGAGAAAAAAGACTTTCTCCATCTTGTCGCATTCTTTAAAGAGTGATAATTAATATTTCAAATACGTTTTCTGACAGAAGTAATCACACATTGCTCTTCAGTTCTTCAAATCTATAATGTTCTCATTGAAAAGCTTTTAAATCTCGTTGATGAGTGTGGGGACTAAATAATTATACAAATTTGATCTCGTTGATGCGTGTGGAGACTAAATAATTATATTTTGAATTAAATTTTTACCAAATTGAGAGTATACTTTCAGTCTAGTAAAAACATAACTGACGGTAAAAACATCACCGGGAGTGCTAAAAACATCCCTGGTAGCGTTCCTTCCACCGATGTTTTTAGCAATGCGAGTTATGCTTTACCGTCAGTTACGTTTTCATCCATCTAACACTAATACTCCGATTCGTACAGAAAGGATGGTATCACTTTGACAACAACGGGAGGATGTAACATTCGGTGAGCAAAATAAATAAATTATGTCGCATCTTGTGGAAAAAATAAATAAATTATGTTGTTAAATAGATGTTTTGCATGAAAGGTGATATAAAATTTCTTAGGTTGCATAAAAAAGAGACTCAATAGAACGATTAAAAAAAGTTTACCCGGTCTTCACGAAACGAATCGTATGGATCCTTTAAAATGAAAGAAACAACACTGCATCGATGCAGTGTATTGCATCATATGCTACATTTGAGTTATGTTACATTGTGGTTATGTTTATACAGAATTTGGAGTATATTTTACCAATCAAACATTAATATTCTGATTTGTACGGAACGAATCGTATGGTGACTACATAATTATATAGATTTGATCTCGTGGAATAATATGGTGACTACATAATTATATAGCGTATCACTTTGACAACAACGGTAGGATGTAACATTCGGTGAGCAAAATGAATAAATTATGTCGCATCTTGTGGAAAAAATTAATAAATTATGTTATTAAATAGATGTTTTGCAAGAAAGGTGACATAAAACTTCTTAGGTTGCATAAAAAAAGACACTCAATAGGACGATTAAAAAGTTTACCCGGTCTTCACGAAACGAATCGTATGGATCCTTTAAAATGAAAGAAACAAATGCCGCAAAAGGTTGGGAATTCATGTGGCGACTTAATAATTGTACAGATTGATCGTTTGGATTCGTGTGGCGCCTTAATAATTGCACAGATTGATCGTTTGGATTCGTGTGGCGCCTTAATAATTGCACAGATTGATCGTTTGGATTCGTGTGGCACGTCTGAAATGTGCTGTTTAAATATATTTAACATATCGTTACACTCTCTTTTAATGATCTAAACAAATATTTATGTAATATTTTACTAAATTGAGAGTAAATATCAGGTTTTGTACGATGGACACCCCGTTAGCATGAGGTCGTGTACCACGAGTACAAGTTAGCATCAGATCTTTTACCATGGGTACAAGTTAGCATCAGGTCTTGTACCATGGGTACAAGTCGTATGGAAACTAAATAATAATATAGATTTATCTCTTGAAGTTGTATGGAAACTATATCAACTTAGCCAAACTTGACGTACTTATTACAAAATCGGGCAAACCTCAAGCCTACCTATTTAAAGAATGGATCCTTGCTCATGTTTTCTGGAAATATACAGATTTCGACCATGGGTCAAAGTTCGGGTATTGATCATTGTCTAAGGATCAATGCTTATGAATAACAGATTTTAGAAGCGTTTGGATACAATAATGCCGGAATACTTTGAAAAAAATGATTAAATCACATCCGGTGAACAAATATGTCACTTGCACAACACGGGGAAGTGTCGCATCCGGTAAAAAATGAACACATCATTTCGCAAATACGGAATGATATCATATCCGGTGAAAAATTAACAAATCATATCACAGCAGCGTGTTATGTATATAAATGCAGACTCAAATGATTTTTACACATATTATTGCGCACTTCTTTTATTAAAGGCGCATAAGTGGAATACATTTCTACAATTTTTTCGTTAAATCTCAAAGGATTTTACATTTCGGTTTTTTTGATTGAAAGATTTCACAAAGTGGCCATTGAGAAAAGGATTTATCAGTTTCATCCACTTCAAGAGGCTATCTTGGAGAATATCGGTGTCGTTCGTGCAACAACACTGTACAAGTTTCCGAAGCACAACGGCACGCTGCAGAACACCATTAAATTCAAGTAAGGCAATGCTGTTTTTGTTTTGAACTCTTTGAACATTTAACCAATTGTGAATTTGAAGAACATTACCAGAAATGTACTGCAAGTCAGCATGATGACAAGAACCATCTCGATTTTACAAATTTTATGACAAACGGTCAGATTTTAATGTCATTTCGTGAAAAAACTGTTGAGATTATTATAGACTGAGACAACGTAGGATTTCGGAATATACTACGAAACGCAAGTAATTTGTGACTCTATTTTTTTAATTGAACTCTTGAATATAGACATTCTATATTGATATGGACACTTTTAATGTTTATCCACATATTATTCATATATTATTCTACATATATTACTCGCATACTATTCCATATATTACTCCATACTTTTATGGATGGAATTTATGATGCATCACGTTATTCAATGTATTGTAACTACTTAACGAAAATAAACGGCTTGTTTTTAAAGATGAACAGATGTCCTTATGTTATTTCATTTATTGAAACTTGTATACCGCATCCATCGAATAAAAAGTTTTATTTTAATTTTTCTGTTATTATTTGTGTCCTTTCTGCATTGCTTTAAAGTTATCTTAACAAAATTGTCATGTTGAAGCAATTTTCGGTTTCAGAGTATTGCAAAAGCTGTATTGGAAGACAAATTGAAAGGTCTCATCTCTCTTGTTAGTTGGATTGAGTTATTCAGCTTACAGAAACTACACTTCAGATAAAAAAATATCAACGTCTTTCGTGCTTCAAATTTCTTCAAGTCAGAGCAGCACATCGAAATGCTGAAGATATTCACAAGTTTGAAGATAAACAATGCTACCCATTTTACGTTGTCCAAATCACAAAAGGTAAATGTTAAAGCTTAATGCTATTTTTATTTCAAATCATTTGAAACTCAAAAAAATAACCCAATATCTCTAATCTTTTACGATAAATCAATTGAAACAGTTGCATGAAGAATTTCCTCACGCAGTAATTTTGGAATACGTTGATAATTGAGATTATATTATTTTTCAAGAGTATGAAACTAAAGGTATAATAACCAAAGCTGAAACACATTTCGAAAGCTTTTTGAATTCGATTTTCTGTCAACTTGCTGTCATCTCACGGCTTTTGATAAATTGAAGAGGAAACTGGTCTTTTTGTATCATGAAGGAAAATATGTTCGCTTATTCCTGCTGGAAGTGTTGCTTTGACCACATTTTGCAAAAACCACTCAACAGTGCTTCAACGAAAGTCAACCCACTGTTGAAAAGAGAAAGATTAAATGCCATAAATTCCTATCTTCAAATCTAGAAACAACGAACCAATTCGTTTGAAAGCATTATGGGAGGGAACAGAAGCCAAATTTCTCGCATTGAAAGAAAAAGATGAAATCGATAATTATTATTTTTAAGTTGTCAATGATAGCATTGAAAAGTTTTCAAAACCTTATTGGAAAGAAACGTTTCGGGCAACAAAAAATTTCACAGAATTTAAAAAACCAAATAGAGATCTTAAGTACAAACAATTATAAGCAGAACTCGCTTTAAAAGAGAAAAGACTACTCGGCGCTGATGTTACCGACAAAGAAAAACAGAAGTTGTCAATGTATGTTAACAACTTTACAAAAATAATACTGTCAGTTCTTAAAGATGAAGAAATGTAGTTAGTTCTTAAAGATGAAAAAATGTAGTTAGTTCTTAAAGATGAAGAGATGCAGTTGAGCCCCTGAAGAGATGCAGTTGAGCCATTGAAGAGATGCAGTTAAGTCCTTGAAGAGATGCAGTTGAACCCTTGAAGAGATGCAGTTGAGCTACTTTATCTCCGTAGCAAATAAGACATTTCTTGTAGTTTTTCAGTTCACAAAAGACCTCAGGCAGCACTTTTTGGAAAGAAACGTTTCGTAGAAAAGCTGCACAGTCTTTACGCAAATCTTTGCCATCCATCTTTTCATTTCGTTCGGAAACATTTTGCAGTGGCTGAGTGGCTTTGAAGGATAAAGATGGAGAGAGGCAATAGGTTTTGAAGGATAAAATCGCCTCGTGATATTAGTTGAACAAGTCCTGCTGGATTATTTACGTAAAATTGAACAGAAACAGTCCTGTAACAGGAAACAATGAACATTGAAGAATATTGAAGATAAACAATGTTATTTTTCTGCTTTTTTCCATTTGAAAATTCTTCTTCGCATGAATTGAGATACCTCAAAAATCAATACGCCTCTCAAGCAAATCAAGATTGTGATATTGATGTTCAGCAGTCTGAAATGTCTTCAAATTCCCCAGACACATCCAAATTCAATGCTCCTCAAGAAAACAAGAGTCTGTGATTCTGCTGGTTGCGTAATCGTTTCCATTGGTACGTGAAGAAAGGAATGACATCACATTACTCAACCCTTGAGCTATAATGTTTCCATTGAAAAGTTAACCTCCATTGGGGGAGATTTCAAAGGTTCTATCCATCCTTACGTCCTTTCATTTTGTGATGATACCTTTGCTCAGGCGACTGTATAAGTAACTTTGATAGATGGCGCTATAGGAAGTGCGCAGTAGGAAATGTGCGCTATCAACGCAAAACGTTACAAAAAGAGGTACAATCGCCAGAATTTTCACGTTATGAGATACTATGCCGCATAATCGCACTACCAATGGATGTTGATGCTGACAAAGCAAATGAATATTCTGTTTCGGCCACATGGGGAAATTGCCATGATTCTTCTCCCGCGTCTCATCGCACCAGAGGAACCAATGGATGTTGTTGCTGACAAAGCAAATGAATATTCTGTTTCGGCCACATGGGAAAATTGCCATGATTCTTCTCCCGCGTCTCATCGTACTACCAATGGATGTTGATGCTGACAAAGCAAATGAATATCCTGTTTCGGCCACATGGGAAAATTGCCATGATTCTTCTCCCGTTTCTCATTTCCATGGGTACGTGAAGAAAGGAATGACATTACATTACTCAACCCTTGAGCTATAACGTTTGCATTGAAACCTCCATTAGGGGAGATTTCAAAGGTTCCATCCATCCCTACCTCCCTTTCATTTTGTTAGGATAACGTTGCTCGGATGGATGTATAAATATCTTTGATAGATGGCGTTGTGCGCAGTAGGAAATGCGCGCTATCAACGTTACAGGAAGTGGTGCAATCGCTATGAAACGAAATCGCATTTATATTCTTGACCAGACTTTCCACGGCATTAGAGGATCTTGTGTCAACTTTCCACGTTATTAGAGGATTATCATCAAACGTTTTGGGTTTCTCTCTCTTGTTGGTTGGACTGTTACTTTGCTCATCATGGCAACCGTCGACAAACGCATTAAGGCGTTAGAGATTATTAAAAAAGGCATAAAGGAGCATATATATCCCCTTCTACTGGCAGAACTGGATTCGCCACATGTGACGGAAGCTCTAAACTTGACGAAACAATTCCTAGATGCCAAGAACGCTAAAGAGGATTTTGAAAAGCAAAACAGGAGAAAATATGTCAAGATATCAAACTTTTCGAAAGATGACACCGAAATATTTTTAAAGTTGGATAGTGAGACATGGAAAACGTATACAGAAGCAATGCGTTACGTGGATACCGCCATCGTAGAATTACATCCCGTGTTGAGTGAAGAAGAAGAAAAGAGTTTCAAGATGAAGAACTTGATTATGATGGAAGACGCCATAAGGAATAATAGAATGTTCTGTCTGATGCTTCCACCTCAGAAGAAAAACCTCCTAGGAATATCATCTCGGCTTACAAACTGATGCTAAAATACTACGATGCCAAAAATGCTATGCGGATTCACTACCAAAAAGAATGCCAAGCATCTGTGGCAAGGCAAATTGGGAAAAGTGATGCCCAAGAGAAGAGTGCTCTTGATCAAAGAGGAAATGGAAGAGAAGGCGTTGGCGAAACGCATATGAGATGCCTACAACAAGACGGTGGAATATATTGAAAAGGCAAAACGTGACATGATGTAAGGGATTCTTTCTTTTTTTTGTATGTCAATATATATATGTATTATGCATCAAGATATTGATGATGAGTTAGCCTTTAAAGCAAAAAGAAGAACATGTGCACTTAACCTTTGTATAATTATATAGCATAATCGATTTCACATCTCTGTTATTGTATCAAATCAACATATTCTATTTCATATCTCTGTTATTGCATATTTATATAACATAATCGATTTCATATTTCTATTATTGTATCAAATCAACATATATTTGTACTGTATGCTACTTCATTTGTAACAATATTTTGTTATTTTGTTAAACAATAAATATAAAAAATGGGAAGTGAACCTTCGGGTTATACTTTCCCATTTTTTTAAAAAAACTCACATTTTACCATTGGTTCCATCAAACTAAACATGATAACAAAATCAAACATGATCTTAACCAATGGGGGAGAAAGAACAACACATGAAAACAGAGGGCGCTGTGGTGGGCAATTATAAAAAGATGCCGATATCATTTCTTACACAACCATTTTTTTCTCGTCATGGATAACGTCACCGTACAAAGACTTCTCTTGCCTCATTTATCATGGCAAGATATCGATATGCTGCGGCGGGATTTTAATTGGTCGAGCGACGAAATTCAGTCTTTCCAAAAAATTTACAAATGTCAAAACAACATCGAGACGACACAAGACTTGATCCACTACCTAATCTGCTTGAAAGACGTTGATTACGAGCAAGTCTTCCATCTCGGAGAGGAAACCATTACGCTGAACAACAAGCGGATCAGGATGTCTCACGAGAGTGATACCTTGTATCATTTACGATTCTATATGCCTCACGACGATATTCACGTGGAAGGGTGTATTCACTGGTATACGATAAAGGAAACTCATGAGAAGAGGGGAATCTTGCCTTGAATAACTTTCGTGGTTTCTTTCAAGATTATCCAATGTACGGCGTGTCTCTCAATAAAGCAGACGACGTGATCATGTTTAACGTAAACCACGTTCCATCCTGTGTCGTGGGTGAATGGTATCTTCCCACGGCGAATGAATCTTACATTCCAAAGGATGTTTACGATCACCACGTAAAGAAGGGACCCATGGTTCCGTTGCAACGGAACACCATGTTTTCTCGATTTCCGAGGCTGACGCGATTCTTTGATGGATTATATAGTCTTGATCTGTGAAATCATAAACTTTGTTATTATAATTGAACTTGTTATCCTTCCGATTACCAAGATGCTGAATGCATTTTCGGTTCTGTTTGCATGAGTGTGTAGCTTGAACTTTATAAATCTTCCGATTACCAAGATGCTGAATGTTATTATTGATGTATATCGTGATAAATCATTAAAGATGTTCAAACATACGTTTTGGTTTCATGCAAATCATTTTACAAAATCATCCAGAAAGCGAAAATTTCCATATCATGTACATTTTAAATGCTTTTTGAATCAATTTTTCAAATGATAGTTGTAAAGCATCCCTTTGTTGAAAAGATTGAATGGTGTGACACTTCTTAAGCATCCTTTTGGTGAAAAGATTGAATGATGTGACACTTCTTCTTAAGCATCCCTTTGGTGAAAAGATTGAATGATGTGACACTTCTTCTTAAGCGGTCATCTCACAACTTTAGATAAATGCGTAAAGTTATTAGTAGAACAAGTATCCTTTGATGAAAAGACTGGATGACATGACGCTTTAAGTATCCTTTGAAGAAAAGACTGAATGACATGACGGTTTTTTTTATTGGAGGTTTAACGACCACCGTGAGCAACTCAATGGGCTATAAGCAGTCGCCCGTCCCTAATTTAGGATCACTGGTTCCAGGGAAGGGAGAGAGCCAGTGCCGTAAGACAAACACAACATCTATGCCTCACCGGGATTCGAACCCGGACCCCTGACGGACGAATGATCAGAGGCCAGCGCCTTAGACCACTGCGCCACCGGGGCGGCGACATGACGCTTTAAGTATCCTTTGATGAAAAGATTGGATGACACGACGCTTTAAGTATCCTTTGATGAAAAGACTGGATGACACGACGCTTTAAGTATCCTTTGACCCCGCACGGGGATAACTGGTTTTCCAGTTATTTGGGGAGCGGCGCCCCCACGGCCCGAGCTGACCTTGTGACTGGTCAACATCTGATGTCATGCCACCGCTTGTTTTTTTATTTTGGTGCTGATGGTGTATGCAGGGACGGCTGTTCATCCAGCTGTTGGGGAGTCGCGGCCCCACGATCCCGAGCTGGTCTTGTGTCTCGCTTTTTTGTTTTTATTTATTTTCTCCACTGGCTAGTTGCCCGTGTTGTATTCTCTACCTAATCGCTACCACGTTATGTACTAACACCCCGGTCTTGTGGTTTTGTTACCCTCCACCACTAACTGATTTATATTAACCGCTCAGTTCGTAGGTTGCTGAGATTCCGTTTAGGTTCCCTTCCAGGGTTTTGTCTTCCTTGGATTACTTTTTTTTCTTTTAACTGGTTTGGGTGCTAGACCTACCTGCATGTTTGCCGCGTGAGGAGACCCGTGAGGCGGAAATGGGATGTCTGGCGGCTGAGGTCGCAGGAGACCGGATAAGTGCCTCCTGTGTACCAACACTCCTCTTCGACCCCGGCTTCGCTGTAAACGGGAGGCTAGAGACTAACCCACCTCTAGTCAGAAGTCTTGTACCAAGTTGTGTACAGGGCTTTAGCGGCTTTTTTGTCGTATAGCACGGCAGGGTAAGCCCGGGGGCTGTGGGATCATGCCAAAGGCGTTGGCATGACGGTACCCGGAGGCCGAAGTGTCCGCCGAGTGCGTGTGATCACAGCCAACGGACTATATCTGCAACGTATAAGCTCCAGAACTGTGTCCAGCGTCATTTTCTTGACTTGCAGACCTCCAGTTCTCCCTCGTAGGGCTCGGTGGTGGGTGGAGTAGTTTGCAGACGAATCCTCTTCCTTTTTTCCATGGGTAAAAACAAAAAGAAAAACTCCAAATTTAAGTCGCCTGAGAAAATGATTATTGACAATGACTCTCCTTCGTCTTCTCAACCTACCAAGTCTCATAACCTTAAACGATCTTTAGACCTTGACCTGGACCAAGAATGTGGAACCTCTTCTTCGGCAGCTGTTCCAGTCGCTCCGAAGCGTCGTCTCCCCTCGTTTGCTGTGACTACGCATGCTACACACTTAGTTGTGGAATCCATCGATCCGAATGAGAGACTGTCTACCAAATCTCCCTTTTTCATTTGTAAAGCTTTGGACGCTGCGGTTGGCCCCTTGAGGTCTGTGAAGAAGCTTCGCTCTGGGGACCTGCTTGTCCAAACTTGCAGTGTTTCTCAGAGTAACACTTTTCTGCACCTCACTAGTCTTCAAGGCATTCCTGTCAAAGTGACACCTCACCCGTTTCTTAACACCTCTCGGGGTGTTATTTCGGAGTTTGATCTCTTGCCATGCAGTGAAGAAGAATTGGTGACTGAACTTGCAGATCAAGGTGTTATTGCTGCACGTCGTATGATGTTTCGGCGCGATGGTTCTTTGATTAAGTCTAAAAATGTGATCTTGACTTTTAACTCCCCGAAAGTTCCAACCGAAATCAAGGCTGGCTACTTGGTCTGTGGAGTTCGCCCGTACATTCCCAGTCCTCTGCGCTGTTTCAGGTGCCAGAG
Source organism: Macrothele yani (assembly GCA_039090855.1). Classification (NCBI taxonomy): domain Eukaryota; kingdom Metazoa; phylum Arthropoda; class Arachnida; order Araneae; family Macrothelidae; genus Macrothele; species Macrothele yani. The sequence goes on from CM077001.1 coordinate 73,751,272, forward strand.
GTACGGGCATTCACAACGTTTCTGTAAGAGTTCCGCTCGTTGCGCTAATTGTGGCTCCAGTGAACATGACGGGGAGGGTTGCACTTCTGCGGCCTGCTGTGTTAACTGTGGTGAGGCCCATGCAGCTTACTCCCGCAACTGTATGAAATGGAAGGACGAGATGGCGATCCAGCGCCTCAAAACCCTGGAAGGCCTCTCGTACCCTGCTGCAAAGGCCAAGTTGGGTATACCCACCAATCGACAGCGTACTTTTGCCGCAGTAGTTCAGTCTCTGCCACAACCCGTGCAGCCCTTTGTTCCGCGCCCTGTAGCTCTCGCCGCACTTGCCAAGCGATCTACAGCTGAACAAGCGACACAGGTGGATTTCCCCGAGCTACAGATAGCTGAGTCTGCGCCTTCTCTTTTGAAGACGACCGACTCTTTCAGTTCCCAGCAGAAAGCCTGCACGTGCGGAAGACCCGGCCCTCAATCCGCAAAGGTGTGCAGTGTCCATCCAACTGTCGCGGTCCGCCTGACCAACATTGCAACTGTCTCGGACTCAGCGAGGTCCCCACCCTCAACCAACATTATAGAGGAACATAGGGGAGGAGAGTGACAGTTCGTCCCCAGCCTCAACCAACATTGCAGAGGAACGTGGGGGGAGGAGAGTGACAGTTCGTCCCCGCCCTCGGCCAGCATTGCAGAGGAGTGTGGGGGGAGGAGAGTGACGGTTCGTCCCCCTCCTGTGACTCATCCTTTGTGTAGTTGTGTTAAATGAAAAACAAATTATAATAATTACAATAGTCAGTTAATAAATTTTATATAAACCCAATTAACTAACTTGTCTTCACGGCTTTCATCATCCTTTTTTCCAACTTTTACCAAGCCTGTCTGCTCTTAATCATTTTCCACGCTTTTAAAAATCTGTAGCTGATAGTTCTTTGTCTGACGCTCTTTGGCCAAACCTGCCCCTTTGCGCCACTAAAATCAACCAACCAACCAACCAACCTCAGTTTTCCTTAATCGGCTTGTTTCTCACCATTGTACCATGTTTTTCATACTGTTTGTTTCTTTGTCTTTTTTGGCCCTTCCTTCGTACTCATGATTAGGTTTTACTTGGTCAGCCAGTTTTTGCGATTTATGCTCCGTTTTTAATTTTGTCTGTTTGTCTTGTGTCTGGCGCTCTTTGGCCAACCATGGCCCTTGCGCCAATAAAATCTAATAACCAACCAACCAACCTAAGTATCATTTGATGAAAAGACTGGATGACATGGCGCTTTAAGTATCCTTTGATGAAAAGACTGGATGACATGGCGCTTTAAGTATCCTTTGAAGAAAAGCTGGATGACATGACGCTTTAAGTATCCTTTGATGAAAAGATTAATTTCGTCCCAACATTTATTCTTAAAAAAAAAATTTTAATGATTCGTGGGATTACCAATTTATGGATCTGTTGTAAATCGCGTTAATTATTTTTTTTATCAATTTCACTCATATTTTATAATACATAAAATCCTTCACCAATAAATATCTTTATGAACCCTCATTTTTTCTATGTAATCACTGTTTTAGAATATTATGTAAAACGCCAACATTAATACCTGCTGTATTTTTTATTTTTTGGACATTTTATGATTCGCGGAATTAGCAATAGATGCATCTATTGTAAATTCCGTATATTATTTTTTATTCAATTTCACTCATATTTAATAATAAATGAAATCTTTACCCAATAAATATCTTTCTGAACCATCATTTTATCTACGTAGTCATTGTTTTAGAGTATTAACGTAGTCATTGTTTTAGAATATTAACGTAGTCACTGTTTTAGAATATAAACGCCAACATTAATACCTGCTGTATTATTATTTTTTTTGGACATTTTATGATTCGCGGGATTAGCAATAGATGGATCTATTGTAAATTGCGTTAATTATTATCTTAATTATCCTTTTGTAATCATATGGCAAAATGGTGTTATAAACAATCAATATTAAAGGGAACTTGAAGTAAATATACTGGTGACATATCTTGTGGATACAAAAGATTTTTGAATTAAAAATATCTATAGTAAAATTATTTTCAAAAAAAAAAAAACATTTCTTTTGTGCGTGTCCAATATTATATAAATATAAAATAGATACCTTATGAATTTAATAATTTTTGCATACATTACAATCTTATACCAACGTCGACTATAGACTTGAAAAATAATATGCATATCGTGAAATTAAGTTTGCGTAATTCAAACGGGTGGATCATCTAACGAGAAAGGTGAGTACCTTGTATGATAAATACTGTGACGACGAAATTACCTTTAAGGAACAGAAATGATGGCATTCTTTTTCCTTGACCAAGAAGAAAGGACGTCGCCATCACTCCTAATGTGTTACGCCAACGGGGAATTATTTCTTCTCTGTGGGATTTTCACGAAACGTGACAGGATACGACCATGGCGATAGGAATTTAATGAAACGTGACAGGATACGACCATTGCGATAGGAATTTAATGAAACGTGACAGGATACGCCCATTGCGATAGGAATTTGACGAAACGTGACAGGATACGACCATTGCGATAGGAATTTAATGAAACGTGACAGGATACGACCATTGCGATAGGATTTTAACGAAACGTGACAGGATACGACCATTGCGATAGGAATTTAATGAAACATGACAGGATACGACCATTGCGATAGGATTTTAACGAAACGTGACAGGATACGACCATTGCGATAGGAATTTAATGAAACGTGACAGGATACGACCATTGCGATAGGAATTTAATGAAACGTGACAGACGATATTCCTAATGGGACAAGCCCAAGGGTTAGGATTCATTTTTTAATAGCAATAAAGACAGAAAAAGGGGGATCCCATATCTTTTTAGGATTCTCTTTCCCCATTTTTTAAAGTCTTGCTAACCATTAGTTCACCCCTATATTGAGAATAAAGACTTTTGTAAAAAAAATAAGAATCTTTTCAAATGATATGCTTACCGGGGGAATTGTAACCAGATCGCTAGTCTTCACATTTATATAAAAAAATTCTTACCCAGTTTCATAGCGGTTTGTCGCATGTCACAAAAATCTCCAACGTAAATAGTTAATTTTATTAAATTCCAAACAGATAAAATACATTTTCAAGATAATAAATCATGATATCGCAAAATAAAATATACAATCAATGTCACAAGAACGGAAATCTTTGTAAATGAGGACCTGAAGTTTATTTTCCGTTTGTAACACTTGGAATTGGTCGATCAGAATTTGCTCTTGTATTTCATTTACTTAAAGCTCAGGACCTTGGACTCATTTGGCTCAGTGCCAAGATAATAAATCATGATATCGCAGAATAAAATATACAATCAATGTCACAAGAACGAAAATTTTTATAAATGAGGACCGGAAGTTTATTATCCGTTTGTAATATTTGGAATTGGTCGATCAGAATTTGCTCTTGTATTTCATTTACTTAAAGCTCAGGACTCATTTGGCTTGGTGCCAAGTTTTCTCCAGTGACTAATAGCGGTTTGAAATGCGGTTTCGTGCCAGGGAGTCATCTCCATATTGAAATGTAGTATGGCAGTTATTCGTCTGTGGAGTGCTGATGTGTCAAATCCTTTATACCACGTGTATGGGTGTACATTACTTGTGATTATTATTAATTCAGGCATGAATGGAACAAATCCACCTTTTACTTGTACTTGAATGGGTGTTGAGTCACAATAGCGAAGCATATCAGAATAAGCTATCCATCCATAGAAGTAATCTATCAATACAACTTTATGTTTGTTGTCCCACCACTCTGTGCCATTTTTTTGGCATTTGGGTTTGATATACAAGTCAGGGAATGATTTTATGGCTTGTTGCGTTTTTTCTTTGCCATTCATTCCGTAGAAAACGACTATAGCTGTTTTGAAGTTTCTCTGTGATTTATTCTTTATATGCATGCATTCTCTTAAGGCAGCTCTATGCTTGCATGTTATTACAAAATCATATTCGTAGCATTCTTCGAGAGTATGTCCTTCATCCATGAAAGTTTTCATTTGCAGGAGCTTGCAGTCTGGTTTGACATCTGGGCTGTTGGTGAAGTAATTACTGATTGCAGTTTTGGAGTCGCTTGATTGGGCACAAGTTCTTTTCATTATTTCCCAGTGCGCTGTCGGGTGTAGTTTCTTTACTAATGTTAAGTAGTATTTCTTTGTGAAATGCACACATCCTCGAATACACGATACATCATTGGCTCCTGTTTCGTACTGAAAATCAAAAGTTGCAACGAACGAAAAGTCCAGCCATTTATCCGGGTGGTCGTTTAGAAAGGGGTTGTTGATTGTAAAATGCCAACACTTTGCATGAGAACGAGCCATCACAGCGGTGGAAATAAAAACATCAAAGCAAATTAAAATATGTTATCATCAGCTATTTAAAATAAAATAACTTTAAAATATATTATCTTTGGCAATTTAAAATAATATAATATTCTTTGCCTTTACAATTAATTTTTTTCCTACAAATTTATTTCTTCTAAAAAAAAATTTTTTTTTTTTAGTTACTATATATAAGTAATCATTTAAACAAGGGTGGACGTGGGTGGATATCTAATAATATATAAATATAATATAGGTACCTTAGGAATGGAATAATTTTGAATATCTTATACCGATGTCGACTATAAACTTGAAAAGTAATATGCATATCGTGGAATCAAGTTTGCATAATTCAAATCGTCAAGTCGGGTGGATCATCTAACGAGAAAGGTGAGTGTCTTGTATGATAAATATTGTGACGATGAAATTGTCTTTAAGAAATAGAAATGATGGCATTCTTTCTCCTTGACCAAGAAGAAAGAACGTATCCTGTCACGTTTCCTAATGTGTTACGCCAACGGGGAATTATTTCTTCTCTGTAGGATTTTAATGAAATGCGATACGATTTTCACGAAACGTGACAGGATACGTTCGTTTGCGATAGGATTTTCACGAAATGGGGCAGGTACGTCCGTTTGTGATAGGATTTTCACGAAATGGGGCACACGATATACCTTTTTCATTCCTAATGGGTCAAGCTCAAGAGTTAGGATTCTTTTTTTTCTCATTCTCTGTGGTAAGGACTGGACGAAATTGATTTTGATCTTTTCTTTGCAGGTGATGTGTCATGTTTTACGCGTTTTCCGTTTTATGGTACGACATTCTCCATTTTTAACGTCTTATGTCACATTTGCTACATACTTCATCGCGTTTTCCGTTTTATGGTACGACATTCTCCATTTTTAACGTCTTATGTCACATTTGCTACATCCTTCCTTTCGTTTTCCGTTTTATGGTACGACATTCTCCATTTTTAACGTCTTATGTCACATTTGCTACATCCTTCCTTTCGTTTCTCAATTCCTCCATCTCATTTTCCGTTTAATGGTACGATATTCTCATTTTTAACATCTTATGTTACATTTCCTGCATCCTTCATCCCGTTTCTCAATTCCTTCATCTCGTTTTCCGTTTTATGGTACGATATTCTCATTTTTAACATCTTATGTCACATTTCCTACATCCTTCATCCCGTTTCTCAATTCCTCCATCTCATTTTCCGTTTTATGGTACGATATTCTCATTTTTAACATCTTATGTCACATTTCTTACATCCTTCATCCCGTTTCCCTCATCTAACGTCCTTCATCTATCATCTTTAATCCTATTTCTTACATTTAGGTATTTTAAAGTACAACTTTACAAGTACAACACACAAAATAACAAATAAAACCCATAATATAGAAACTTTTGTGAATTCTAAGTGAAAAGACAAAAGCGCAGCCCGGAGGTCAAGCTTTTGTCTTTTTGATCTTAGAATTCACAAAAGCCTACATACTATGGTCGTCTACATTCAACATTCCATGTTCTCTACACTCATTAGTTCTTAGTTCTAAGTACTAATTTCTACAATTTTAGTATTTATTAGTTCCGAGTTCTTAGTACTTATCAATTAGTACTTAGTACTTAGTATATAGATTAAATGCCCCCCCCCAATCCTTCTCCCTAAGTACCATATATTACGTATTTTACACGCCGAAAACCAATTTTGGCCATCGAAAATTTTCGACCTATTGCTACTTCTAGTAACTTTTGCCTTCGTGACCTCTAAAATGAGGAGAAAGCATAGGATATGAGGATTTTTTGTGTGTATTTTTGTGTGAAACGTGGTGTCCTCAGGGTGAAATGTCGGGCATGTTTGGTGGGCAGTGTTGAATTCGGGGTGGGATGAGCTGACGGGATGTCTGTTGGGCTGGGTTGGGCTGGGTTGGGCTGGGTTGAGCTGGGTTGGGTTGACTCCAATAGGAGCGGAGAAGGGATAGCAAAGCAGAGCAGAGATGGCAAAGCAGAAGCGAAGCGTGGTTAGTAGGTTTGTTACAACACGAAACACACACACAACACGAAACACACACACCACGAAACGTACGCATACTTACCTCGGTTGCAACTCGTTTTACTTTTACTCTTTTATTTATATTGGGTCTCTAGATGCTTTCATTTATTATAGTGATTGCCTTTTATTCTTGCTGAAGCTCTCTTTATTATATACCGGTTGAGTTTTATCACGTGACCATACGCTCTCTTTATTATATACCGGTTGAGTTTTATCACGTGACTATACGCTCTCTTTATTATATACCGGTTGTGTTTTATCACGTGACTATACGCTCTCTTTATTCTCCCTTTATTATACCGGTTGAGTTTTTTCGCTTTACTAGATGCTTTCTTTATTCTCCCTTTATTATACCGGTTGAGTTTTATCACGTGACTATACGCTCTCTTTATTCTCTCTTTATTATACTGGTTGAGTTTTATCGCCGGACTAGACGCTTTCTTTATTCTCCCTTTATTATACCGGTTGAGTTTTATCGCGTGACTAGACGCTCTCTGTATCATGCCGGTTGAGTTTTATCGCGTGACTTGACTCTCTCCTTATTATAGCGGTTGAGTTTTATCGCGTGACTAGACGCATTATTTATTATACCGGTTGAGTTTTATCGCGTGACTAGACGCTTTCTCCCTTTATTATACCGGTAAGAGTTTTATCACATGACTAGACGCTTTCTCCCTTTATTAATCGGTAAGAGTTTTATCACATGACCAGACGCTTTCTCCCTTTATTATACCGGTAAGAGTTTTATCACGTGACTAGACGCTTTCTTTATTCTCTCTTTATTATACCGGTTGAGTTTTATCACGTGACTAGACGCTTTCTTTATTCTCTCTTTATTATACCGGTTGAGTTTTATCGCGTGACTAGACGCTCTCTTTCTTTATTATATACCAGTTGAGTTTTATCGCGTGACTAGACGCTTTCTCCCTTTATTATACCGGTTGAGTTTTATCGCGTGACTAGACGCTTTCTCCCTGTATTATACCGGTTGAGTTTTATCGCGTGACTAGACGCTTTCTCCCTTTATTATACCGGTTGAGTTTTATCGCGTGACTAGACGCTCTCTCTCTTTATTATATACCGGTTGAGTTCTATCACGTGACCAGACGCTTTCTCTCTCTCTTTATTGTATACCGGTTAAGTTCTATCGCGTGACCAGGCGCTCTCTCTCTCTCTCTCTCTTTATTATATACCGGTGGACCTTTGATACTTGTCCAAGAAGGGATTCGAACCCTGGACATTTAGGTTAAAAGCCTAACGCTCTAGCAACTAAGCTACCCGGGCTAATTTTCAGTAGTCCTTATTTGCCAGTTTCGAGATATGTTACCTTAGGGTTGTCCTTTCTTTATTTAAGGGTGGTCACAATGGGTTGCATTCCTGGCGTGAAATGCAAAAATCTATTAGTTAAAGTGGACGCGAATTTTCTACGGTTAGGTGGTGTGTTTTTGTCTTATTTGAAGTTTTTTTTTAATTTGTTACAAAACGGTGGAATATTTTCCCGTATTTTTGAGATGTGCGAAGTTACTTTAAAGTCCTTTCTTTATTTAAGGGTGGTCTCACAATGGGTTGCATTCCTGGCGTGAAATGATATTTTTGATGAAGTGGACGTTATGGGAGGCGTGTTTTGTTACGAAACGGTGGAATATTTCTGTATTTTGAGATGTGCGAAGTTGCCTTAAAGTCCTTTCTTTATTTATTAATTTATTTATTTATTCAAAGGTAGTTGGCATGAAAATCCCTCTCGAGAAAGAAAAGACTGACAGTGTTGTCCGAAATAACGTTATTTATATTGGAACCAATGGTTAACAGAGATTGTAAAAAAAAACGGGGAAAGAGAACCCTTAAAAGGTCCCTATCGTCATCTACGGGTGCTGATTTTAAGATATGATCCGACACTTTTAAGTTTTCTTCTAATATCGCAAATGGTTTATTAACCATCTTAATTCTTCAAAAACATTTTTTTCTTGTTAATCAAGTAATGGCTATCATTCATTCTATTTCTAAACAAGACTACGCAAATTTGACAAAAGACGATCCTTGTGATACTCTCAGTAACGATGATCGAATGAATAAAATTATCAACGAACTTATTCAAAGCGACAACGTGTTTAAGAGAGTGTTGGATTATGACGATTATTCGGCGGATGATATGCTGGATGCTCAAAAGAAACTAGAAGATTTGCATCCAGATCACACCATGGAAGAACTTTTTAATTTTATGGGAAAACCTTACAACGATCTATGCAATTTAAGTCAGATTGATAAAATTTACGATCATCAAAGAAAGAAATTTTACAATCCCACAGTTCTCACCACCAACAGAAAGAAAAAGGCAGAAGAATTTAACGTGTTGAGATACTTGAAAGAGGAGATGCGTACCAATCAAGCTATTCCTTTAGATTTTGATTACGTAAACAATGACGTGGAGTATTACGAAGAGGATCCTGAACGCACGCAGATGGTTTTAGACTATTCGAGGCGTAATATTGCTCATTTGTTGCTGGTGATAAACAATATGAAAGAACCTCCTTATGTTATGTTGGAATTGATTACTGTCAAGAGTGTTGAGGATTAAAAGATATATAGCATCTAAAAAAAAATTTTTTTTATAGTGGCTGCTATATAAGTAATTATTTAAACAAGGGTGGGCGTGGGTGGGTATTTTAAAATATATAAATTTAGTTTACCTCATGTTTTGTCGCATGTATCATAATGCCTTATTCTATTTCACGCAAGTTCCCGTCTCGTTATTTAACATCCTTTATTTAAAAAAAGAATGTCCAGTTTAGATTTCTTTAATGCGTTGTTATTAGGTAAATCAAAACATCTCGAGACTCTGGATCAATTGAAGGATGAAATCTCTAAAACCATCAATGTAGATTTTTATGTAAAGAATGGTGGTCTTTTAAGTTACATTAATCAAACCAAGAACGATTTAGACTCGTTTTCAACTTGGATTAAAAACAAAAACAAAAACAAAAACAAAAAATTCTATAATCAGTCTTCTGTAAACTTGGAAAGTATAGAAGAACCCACCTTTAAAACGGTGGACGTTAGAGATTTTTATCAGCATATGTGTAAAGTGTGTAAAGGTCACTTGGATTGGGGATGCAGCTCAAACCGTTACGTTTACACGTCGCTTAGCGATCTATACTGCGAGCACGCCAACACCAATCCGCCGCCCATCTTATAAGCATTTATCCATCCTACGGAAACCAACCCTACCAATGCCGAATTATTGGAAAACATATTGAGAGACGAAGACGTTTACCCAATTTTTAAGGACAACACTTTACGATTCTGGTTTAACGTCGCCAAAAGTGCGATTCAAAGAACGATAAAGAACGACATGCCGTTAAAAATATTGAAAAATACTCCCAGTCAATATCTAAAAGACATTCAGATCGTGTTCCAATTGAAATGTCAGTCCCTTAGTAAAATTGTGAATCCTTATTCCTTGGAATTGATGACGCAAGATCAAACGCAACCCAATCATTGGGCAACGAGCGAACACTTGTTGCATTTCATTCAGCATTATCCAAACCACGAATTGGCAAGATCTGTAAAACATTTGTGTTTAAAATCCATTTCTGCGGTACTGCATAGCGAAATTGACGATCTACCCAGGGGTCTATTCGACAAAGACACGGGACACTATGTTATTATATTCATCAAAAACATCAATGCCATCGATAATTACGTAAAGCAAGTACATTCCGCAGTTACGCCGCCAAAGACCATCGATGTTCTCATCCGCATGCTTGTCAGTATAGGCTGAGACGATTTACGGGAAAGATCAATTTAAGATTGAACGCAAAGAGAGCATAATATTGCGATTATTATATGATATGTTAAATTATAAGTTCTCCGTTAAGGGCAAGTAAAAAAAAAAATTTTTTTTTTTTATACGACTACTTTTATTTCCTTCTCAATACAAACATCCTTTGTGGCGATTCTTTTCCTAGATTTATAACTGCAATAACAAGGGCACAGATAACTAAATTTCATGGTTCAACAAGGCTAAAAATGGTTCTGTCTTAATTTATATCCGGTCCAGTACCTGGAGCATAGTAAGTTTGCAGAAATACATCAGCCGCCCCGGTGGCGCAGTGGTCTAAGCGATGGCCTCTGATCATTCATCCGTAAGGGGTCCGGGTTCGAATCCCGGTGAGGCATGGATGTTGTGTTTGTCTTACGGCACTGGCTCTCTCCCTTCCCTGGAACCAGTGACCCTAAATTAGGGACGGGCGACTGCTTATAGCCCATTGAGTTGCTCACGGTGGTCGTTAAACCTCCAATCAAAAAAAAAAAATACATCAAACGCAGCTTGAAACGAGCAAACGTATATCAACATTTTCCACGATCGTTCACATTCCAAACGTTCCAGTCTGACTTTTTGATGTATTTTGATTTTTCTCTCTGATAAAGCATGGATGATGCAGTTTAATTTGTGTATACGTTTCAGGGACCAGTGATCCACAGCGTCAAGATGATTTAAAAACATTTGACAGAAATGAAAGGACTTTGTCGATTTTAACTTGGTTACGTACAGATGACACTGTAAAAGTACGTTTTCTAACGGGTTTTACGTAAGAATGTTAAAATCATCTTGTTCGGATAGGAAATACAGGACACACGAGTCGCATAAAGCTATTACATGTGTATCGTCGATATAAAAATATACTAACAAACGCCGTATCTTGTGAGGATTAAAAGCATATTTGTGAAATTTGATGTAAAAAACGTTATCGTCTTTACATTGTTCAGCGTGAAATGATACGGTGATGCATTCCCCTGTCAATATAATGTAATCGTTTAAGAAACGAAAGAGTTGTTTAGAATTCGTGGCGTCAGAAATGCGATCGTTCAATTGTTTCAACTCTTCATGATTGATAAAGAGCATCTTAAATTATGCGTGGTTCCTGAAAAGTAAGTTATGTTTAATGAATTGATAAGCGCGTATCTGCGTTATGCGGAAAACTACTCTTTTGCAGATTATAGAGTGGTCAAAACGTTAGAAAGAGAGTTGAGAAATGATCTAATAGCCACTTTTGAGAAAAGTAGACCCTTGATGTTAAAACACGCCAATCTGTATAACGAAAGTAGATCGTTTTTTCATTTTATTTTAAAATTATCACAAAGTGAATCTATTTTTAAAAAGGAGAAGGATAATATGGAGATTGAGCAGCATGATAACAAATGCCGCGAAGAATTATTGGCTTTAAAAAAGGCTATTTCTGAAGACGGATTGACCACAGAGTTTTTTGACTACCCTTCGTTTGTTCGTAATTTAAAAGCGTCATTGAGTTCATGTCAAAACGAGAAATTAGACTTTAAAAATAACATAATGAATGGTGAAAATAATATGTTGAAAACTGAAAATGACATGTTGAGAAAAGAAATAGATAAATTAAACACTCAAATAGAGAATGGAAATACTGAAAGTAAACTAATGGGACACCATCTTAAAAAGATGGAACTAGAACTTAAAGGAGGGCGGTTAAATGTTAAAATAATGAGGGATATGATATTAAAAATGGCAAATATTATGCATCTCGACGAAATGTTTACTGGATCTTCCAATATTGACAATGCAGCATTAGGACCTTCAGGGTTTTCAAGGGGGAAGACGACAATATCTATGAGGTGTTTAATCCTAATAAGGCAAAACGAGATTTTGAGAAATTGGCGTTACCCTCCACATCGCGTGAAACCAGTCTAGCTATTTCAGAGTATGAGGAACCTATTACGATGGATCAACTTAAGGATGCCTTGGAAGAATTTAAAAACGTTTCATCGGATAAAGACTTGTTGGAAAGGACACTTACTAAAATTTTAACTGAAAATTTTAAAAATTTAGTACCTCAAGCACCAGTTATTGCTTTACCTCATACAAAACTAGAAGTCACAGAGAATATGACGGAGGATATGTCAGAAGATTTAAAACCCGTTATGGCTTTTCCAAAATCCGTTATCGTTTTACCAGATAATGATCTAAAACCCGTTATGGCTTTTCCAGAATCAGTTATCGCTTTACCAGATAATGATTCAAAACAATGGCTTTATCAGAGACGCAAAATTTAACAGTCCTATTGCAAAACATAACAGATATAGTTATTTTAAGAGATATATTAACAAATATTCTACAAAAAATAGTAAACAACGCTCTAGAAAATAAATTAGTTCTATCCGATACCCTACAAGGCGAAGTAAAGAGTACGATAAGCAATATATTGATAAATGTACTTCAACCTTTAAATCTTGATGCAAATACTTTACAAGCTGTATTAACCGGTGTAATGCAAACGAAATCAGAACCGTGAGATCAACCAAGCGGTGATACGTTGAATCAAATCACTTTTTTGCAAGGGCAACTTCAGTTTCAAAAAGAAAGTTACGAGAAACTTTTTAATATATATAAGACATTATGTACGCAGTATACGGAATTGATGAATCAATATCACGCAGTAAGGGAGTATTTTGTCGCATTTCGAGAGCTGTTAAACAAAAACGATAAAGAACCGGAAGAACTTAACATCTTACTGGATAAAATATCATCCGCGATAACGTCATTGACGCTTCATAACAATGAATTGTGTTCTGAAGAATATTTAAGCACCATCGATTGGACCGAATACACCGATATTTCTCGCGACATTCGGAAATTATTGATTCAAAAGGATAACGAAATTAAAGATTTAAATAAAAAAATGAGAAAATGTACAGACTTACTCTCATCTGTTGAGCATTATGCGGTTTTGAAGGACGCTCATGACAAACTTAAAATTGAACACGAAAGGTTACTGGTGAGATATCAACAAGATAAAAGTCATAAGAATAAACCACATGATATACCAGTAAAAATGATAAGTAAAGATAGAAACACAGATAAGAAAACTTTCTTTCATACAAAATATTTAATTGACGAAAAGAATATGCAAGTTCAGAAAAGTTTAGACGATATTCACACTTTTCTTCAATTAGATTCCAATGAAAAAAATATGGACGTCAATAAAAGACTTGAAACGTATGCTCTGAAAATTAAAGAGCTTAAAACAAATATTTACAATACATTCTACCAAAACTTAGTTACAGAATTCGAAGTAGACGTTGATTTAACGCATATGAAATTTCAAGACGAAAATCATGCCATCAAAACGATTAAAGTAAAGTTTTTGAGCATTTCAGGACTTTTGATATCACACACACAAGCGCAGATCACGCGATAAAAGTGATTCGACGAGAAATATTTTCCAAAATAAGTAGTCAGTTGAATTTAAACGCCACCCTGAAGCAGAATACTGTAAATGAATTTGTAGAAGTGATTAAAACAGTGTACGAAGAAAAGAAACAACCATCAGAACAGCCTTCTGAAGAAACTGTATCGTGGTCCTTTGGTGGACCAAATCAGCAAGAAACGCTAACTAATATCAAAACAGTGTTAAATATAACAGAACCAAATTTTAATCAGTTGGCTTACCCCGGTGTCATAAATACTACCCACAAGTATCTTAACAACGTCAATACTTCTTTAGATCAGATGTTTGACAATCTAAAAGTGAACAAGACATCCGTGAATTTAAATACAAATATTACCGAATTAAATGCTGTGATAAAAAGTAACGAAATAGCGTTGACAGAGTTAATACAAAAACATGCGATACCGCCAACCAATACTTTAATTGGTGTCATCGATAGTGAATTGAGCAAAAGAAAAATTTTGATAGATACTAAAGATACACAAATAATTAAATTAATTGAACAGATAACTGGTAAAGAAACAGAAATAGCTAATAAAAATGTACAAATAAGTACATTAAACGAACAACTGACTGTTAAAAATGCAGAAATATTTAAATTTAGTGAACTTTTGACTGGTTTAGATGCGCAAATACAAACAATAAAAACACAATTGGCTACTATAGATGCAAAAATACAAACATTAAACGGACAATTGGCGGCTAAAATGCGCAAATGACTCAAAAAGAGAAAGAGTCAGTTTCAAAAAACACGCTACTGACTTCAAAAACTGCAGAACAACAAAATACACAAAAACAAATGAAGAACATCGAAACATTAGTGAACACATTTTTTACAACTTATGAATTAGAATCTAATTCTAATGAAATTGAAGATAAAATTAATGTTATTACATCAACATTTACAAATTTAAATACTGATTTACTAAAAATATCAAAGGAAATTGGAAAAATTGAAAATAAATTTCAATTAACACTAAAAGATAACGTATTGGTACGACTTCAGAAAGTTTTTGATAAAATGAAACAAGATAATACGCGTTTAGACGAGTTTGAAAAGGATCACAACACATTAAATAATGAAAAGGCGTCTTTACAGACATCATTGAATGAAGAAAAAAATAAAAATGATGAACTGATGCAGAAAATTACAGAAATGAATGAACAAAATGCAGATTGCGACAAGCGAATAAAGAAAAATAAAATAGAACTCATCCGAATGTTTATTGAAAATATGGGTCTGATTCCTATAGCAATCGAAGAAGACCCAGATGGAAAATTAACTCATTACACTAAGAAATTCCGCAACATCAAGGGAAAATACGACGAATTGATTAAAGGCGATACCTTACAAGAGTATGCAATACTTGAAACGAATCAAACCAACATTTTACAATCGTTTCTTAAATTAGCCTTGTATAAGGTAGCAGAAATTCATATCAGTCGTGCAAAACCATACGTATCACCCGATGGGGATGAAGTATCCGAACGCTTTTCCTTGAAAGATCACGTGGAAGTTTTAATCGCATTGAAAAATTTGTTGCAACTACCGAAACGCACGACGCTTTCTTTAAAATATTGCAAGATTTTGTTAAATATCAAATCACAACGGTTATACAATTCGCAAATTTTGAAAAGGGAAAAGAAAAACCATTAAAATATATTGAATTTTATAAAAGTGTTCCGGACGAAATGAAGGACCTGCTTAATACAATCTTGTCAACCATTTATTCTTTTACAACATTGCGTATGAAACGTTTTAAATACGACATGGATAGGAAATCTAAACAAACAAAAAGGCAGAGTGATGTGAAAGAAGATGATGTGAAAGAAGGTGATGAAAATGTAAAAAAAACACGAAGAGAGAAAAGATCGAAAGTTTCGCACAGTAAACGTCATCGTTCAAGTAAACCTGCGACATCTTTTGATACTGAACTTATTGCATCTTTTGACTTTACAAAAAGTGCTTCAATTTTGATGCCTGGTGATATGCAAATGCCTGATGTTACTCATGAAATATCGGATGATACCCATGAAATGTCGGGTGATACCCATGAAGGTTCAGTCACGGTTGTTGAAGAGGATGATCACACGATGGTAGAGAGCGATGACGAAGATCTTTAGAGGAAACCCTTTTGCGGTTTAAATAAGATGTATATTCAAGATAATACTTTGAAAACGTACAATGATAACGTCAAATCTTATCACAATTGGTGTAATAAGAACGATAAACAGATATATAACGTATACACGTTGTTAAAATTTCGCGACTATTTGATTCAACAGAAAAGATCCCATACCTACGTGAGAAACTGTACGACCGTCATTTCGAGGCAGCATGCTCTCCCAATTCCCGAAACTAGATTTGAAAAACCTAAAAGGGAAACATTTAGCGACAACGAAATTCAAATACTGTTGGAAATTTCGCGACTTAGTATTAAAGATCATTTTTCCATGTTGTTATTTGTCCTTATCGTGACGAAATTGAAGATAAACGAGATTAGAAAACTGAAAAAACAACACATTGCGGATATAGTATCGTTTGGAAAACTCAGATTCCACAACAAAGACATTATTGTGTTATGGAGAAAAAAATGGATTGACGTTATTTATCAAAAGAGACTATATTTATGCTGATATTGAAATTTATA
This sequence comes from Macrothele yani, assembly GCA_039090855.1. Classification (NCBI taxonomy): domain Eukaryota; kingdom Metazoa; phylum Arthropoda; class Arachnida; order Araneae; family Macrothelidae; genus Macrothele; species Macrothele yani. Next base: position 73,767,586 of record CM077001.1, read on the forward strand.
TGGAAATTATAGAAAATTTAAATTTGGGAGATGGGTGGATGCATTTCGAAACAAAACTGAAATTTTGAATAAGGCCATGAAACAAAATAGAAAAATAAAATAAAATGCACCACTGAATTTGGTAACTCCCAAAAGTTGCTATTGTATTGTTTGCGTTGTTTGCGTTTGATGAGTAGATACACCTGAAAGTGTAAGAAAAGGTAACTATTGTTTGCATGTGTACCAAATTTGTAAACAATAAAATTTAATGGTATACAATGTGCACGTGTAAATGACTTTTTGGAAGTGGCGATGATCAAATTAGCTAGTTAGGACAAAAACATTGATTTTACCCCTATAACCTCAGATTACTTTCCCACCTCAGTCATTGCTGAGGGGGATGCACTTGAACCATGTGATGAAAATTTAAACTGAGAATATCTAAAACTTCACTGCACTAAGGTTTAGGTTTTTGAAAGGCCACTTGGCCTATATTTATTGTAAAACTTAACAAGCGTGAGAGTAAATTTTGACACAATTTCAAACCCAGCCACTTGGCCTAAAAACAATAAACATCTGACAGCTTAGCAAATATCGCACCAGTCACAGTACCAAAACAAAATATAAATACCAGAATTCCATTGAATTACACCGCACAGCACAAACACTTGCTTTAACATGGTGTGCAACTTAAGTATGTGGAAGGTAAATCTCTCTCTCTCTCTTGAAAAAAAAAATTATTATATGCATATGTTTACACTATGTTATTCTAATCGCTAAAACCAACCCTCTCAGACCAGTCTTCTGAATTCACTTTTTAACTAACATATCAACTGCCAAAATTTTACATAATGAAAAGTTACTTTATACCAGGTTCTACATCTCCGGGAAAATTTGTCTCAAAATCAACAACCTTGCCTTTAATCAACATTTGTCTTAAAATCTACATATCCTAACCTGTCACTGAACCAACTCTCGACACCACACAAAACCCAATACACCAAATACTCTACTCAATTTACTCACAAGTTATAATACAAATCCAACTATTCAAAAATTCCCCACTATAAGTCCTCCAAATTTACCAGCACCCATGTAGAACTAAACTCGGGCATTAAAGCCAAACAATCATCTCACTCAACGAATTCCACTAGCTTCGAAAAACACGATTTCACTGCAGGAACAACAAAGTTTGAGTCTAAAGGCGGGAATGGGTCGTGAATCCATTCCCAGCTTATACAGTGTAGTGGAGCAAAGTGCGACCTAACCCTTTTCTGTTCCTTTTTGGGGACAACCCACATCACCGAACAAACATCCTCTGATTTGGGGACAACCCACATCACCGAACAAGCTTACTCGGGCAGAAAACAAATCCCCCAATTTGTTTCGTGCACCCTTTCAGACCCCACGGCATTGTCTACATAGGGTAAAGTATCCCACAAGAGTTCTCTTGTCCCCAAAATATCTCTTCATCTGTTTTCCAGAAAATTCAATACATCACCCTTTTTCCCAGAAAATTACTTCTTATCCTATTTTCCCCAGGAACATACTTCAAATCCTTATTTTCCCAGGAACACACTCATTTCCCAGAAAATCACTTACTCTTTATTTCCCAGGAAAACACTGTACATATCCGTTTCCCAGAAAGCTCAATAACACCATACTTGACACACTATACCAAACCTTACTTTATTTCCTGAAAAATCTATACATCACCATACTTCCTAGATCACTCTTTTCCTGAAAAATCATCACTTCTTGAAGAAACACAACAGCTATTCGGGTTCTTTTTTTAGTCACACTATACATATGCTCATATCTGTCTGTATGCCCAATTCTTATATTCTTTCCCCCATAAAAACCTGTTTTTCTAATCTACGGGCTGAAACTAGAAATTAGCCCTCACTAATACAAAATTAAATTTTAAAGAGTAATTTAGCACCTAAATTTACCAAAACACTAAACCAAAATAATTACCAGCCTACAAGAAAAATTCCCAACTACATGGCACCTACGCTAAGTTCATAAATACAAATTCTACTGCACAAATACAAAAATCACCGAGCACAAAAAGAGTTAAATTTCACCTAAGAGAAATACTGGTCTGGAGAGCTGTTCTTTCCGAAATAACTTAATTTACTTATTATATCATCTATCCCTACATGACCCAGAAAATTATCCACTTCCACTTCTTTGGGTTTTTTTTTGGTTTTTTTTTTTTTTTATTTTACTACTCGCAGAAAATGTCATGGAATTTATTTTTACACTGCCTAACATTAACTCAGGTGGTTTCATTTCCTAAGCACACAAGAACACTAACATACAAAAAAAAACCTGAATGAAAACATTTACAACTTTTTTTTCTTTCTTTGCAACATATTTTTCCGACAGCCCCATTTTAAAACCCACTCGTTTTCATAATTTTAAGGACCCCACAGCATAATACAAAAAAAGGTCAAAGAAAAATTTACCTTTAAGACTGGGGCAGCAACACTTCTTGACAAGCACACTAACCGTCGATAAATAAAAAAAAGTTTCACAGCCTAATAATTTTTTTAAACTTGACTTAACAGTCTCTCCCTGAGAGAACATCAATGTCCCGGGTGATTTTTCTCTTTGCCTTTCTTCACCTCTCCAAAATGTTTTTTTCCTTTTTTTCGTTGACACCGCGTGCCTGGCCAACTCAACAGGAAACAGGACAAAGGCATTTTCTCTACTGTTGGAACCTCTGTTGTAGTGCAGCTGAAGGTGATGTCGTTCACGAAACCTGACTGGCCTTTTTTTCGGAATGTCCAGTGCCAGGAGGAACTTGCCCGAAACTCTATCAAAGAGTCGTGGGTGTAGATGGTGCGCCCTCTCCTTCCGGGATATCAATAGAAGGAGAATTTTTTTCTCAGCTCTCCCCTGGTAGGAATTGGGTCTGCTTCTTCCTCCGCCATCCTGAAGCGCACATACCGGCAGTCAGATCCTATCCAGTGGTCGTCGGTTACTGGATCCATCATTGGACATTTTTCATCTCTGGCAAGGTGATCCTTGCAAATCATCATTTTAGCTGTTGTCATCTTTTTGATTCCAATACGAATTTTCATTCTGACTGCTCCTCCCCACCAACAAGGCGAGGAGAGACAATTTAGCTTTCCGCTGTCAACTGCCGACCAGCTAGCGCAGCGACCAGAACAAAGTGTCCCAATTGTATAAAAGCACTCGGGGATGTTTGAGACTGCTGACCTCCCATTGGCTGCCCTCTGCATGGTAACAGCGGTTCCTCCCACAACGGAATTTCTCTCCCACGCCTCGAGTGACCTCTGACCTTCACACGTAAGCAAAAGAGGGGGGGGAACTGCGTATTATTTCGCCATGCTATTCTAAAAATAGCTTGCCTCACTGCCCAGAAAACCCTCTGCGAACACACTTTTGAAGCCTCAAAAATCCTTTGCCTAAAAATGGCGGTCGCTGAAAGAAAGATTTTTCTTTTCTCACAATTCTCTTCAGAAACGCTTTTTCCCCATTCCGTGATTAACTGCGAATAATTTTGTTTTCTAAAAGGGGTTGATGCTGTCTTCTTTTGCTCGCCCCTTTTTTTTCCCTTTACTTTTTTTAAAGAAAAAAATGAATCAGGCCAAAAAAAAAGAAGTTTAATGTCTATTATTCCCTTTCTTTTAAGAAATTTTGTTTGCTTGGTTAGGGCATGTGAAGTAAAATGAATATGGCCATTTATTCCGCCATCTCACTGCCTCTTCCAAACATAATTTTGAAATGTGGGACTGTAGAGAATTTTCATTCTGTGTATTTTATTTATTTATTTTCTATTATTTTTTTATTTTTCGTAAATCCCAGCGAAATGATCAGGTTCCCCAAGATTTACGAACATGAAAATTCTCGACAGGACAATTGTTGATCAGAAATATGTTACGGTTTTTCAATATTTATACGCTACATTGGGTCAGTTGAAAGATACTGATGTTATATTTTATAAAACGTACCAAGCATACCTTTGTCAGTTTAAGAATCGGCAAGCACGAGTGTTTCCTTATTGTGAATTGAGAACGTTTAACTCTTTAAGGAAATGATGGTAAAGAAAAGATCTTAGAAATCCATTTGAATCTTAATAATTAAAATATTCTAAGTGCAAGGTTCCTCTCCTATAATCTGGGTAATAAATATTTCACTCATCTAAAAAAAATTTTTTTTTAAATAAACAAGACCATCTTATTATTCACATAGCCAAGTTGTTTAAATTTCAAAAGTTTAAAATGATAGACCCTGATAAGCATTTCCTGCGTGTAAACTTAACAAATGTATTAAAATGGGTGAGCCGCCCATGAAAGTTAGAAAAGGTATATATTAATTCCAGATGGGTATTTAGTGATTCCAGATTTTTTAGACTTATGAGAAACTTCAATGTGAACATTTACGGGCCCAATAGAAATACTTTAGGTCATTTTGCTGCTGCCAACAGACTAGACGATTTATTGATGGCAATCATGGTACATGAAGATTTGGACGTGAATACTGTAAATGATAGCGGAGACTCCATTGCATCTCTCATAGCAAAAAATTATCCTCCAGATAGTGACATATTTACGACATGTTTTACAAATTTTAATATTGACCTGACATTAGTTTATCCTTCGTCATTAAATAATCTGTTCATCTCCTTGATTCACAGCATGATGAACGACGAGGAGAAAAAATTGAATTCTCTACACACTTTATCACATTGGCAATTAAATGTTTTGTATCATTTAGCTTTAAAATTATCAGATGGAGATATGTATTTAGCGTGCAAAAACATACTGAAGCGTAATATTGATAATACGTTATTGATGGATTTCATATTTTCGGAAAATTCGAAAGTCATAGAACGGTTGAAAACTCTTGATAAAAATCGTATTATCAAATGCACACAACTTTTACACAAAACAAATAAACCTTTACCAGAAGCAATATTTCGCCATTTTGAGATTAATTTCGCGGATTTAAATGTTTGGGTTAATGCATGCCGTGCAAATATGGAAACGCTGCTTAGATTTGCCAATAAAATTCCAGTAAGTGTAGTTGAACGTATAGCTCGTGACTTTCCAGATTTGGCGGAAAGAGCAATTACTCTCTTTGGCGGCGTAAATCCCCGTTCTACAGATTATGGAGAACCGCCCTTGTTTTTCTCTTTTATTCGTTATGATCACACTTCGTTAATGGAAAATTTATTACCAACCTGCAATATACTAATGAAGGATAGATTAAATAATTCTTGCTTGCATGTTGCTCAGACATCAACCATGTTGAGACTTATTGAACGGTATTTAGATTATTTTCATGTTTTACTTAAACAAAAGAATTACGATGGGTGTTATGTAAGCTGTTTAAAGAATTCTGAAGCGTTAAAGTTCTTACTCGTTCGAGGTTGTTCAGCTCCGCATGATTTTCATGTCTGTAGGATAAAAAATATACCAATGAATTCATATTGGTTATGGGAAAAGCACGGCGATGAATGGCAACGATGTATATATAAGTATTAGTAATAAAGAAAAAAATGTATTCTTACAAGCATCTGGTGACAAAAATACTGTCGTCAAATCAATATTGTCAGTTGCAAGAGTGCGTCTTGTTGACCATTTCTTATAAAGACATGAAACCTATCGATTCTGGTGAAACTTTCCACGATAAAGTGACATTTGAGAGCGTAAACGAAGATTACGATTACGTTTATCTAACAAAAGACACCGATTACGGCAAAATATATAAATCTAAAGATATTGATCTTGACAATTTAGAAGTCAAGACACAATCTTATTTATTGCGTGAACATTATATCAGTAAGCTTTTAGATTTAAAAGAAAAGTGCTTTGAAGAGGAAATTTGCACTTTGATTGCTCATTTAAACTTTTTCCACATAAGATATTTCCGCTTCTAGGTATCTCCTACGAAGACAGTACACGATTCATTCCGGTGAGACTAAATATGTGTGCATCGCGTTCTAAAATCAGAAAACTTGAAGGACAGTCAGCAGTCGACACGTATTTCGGCCTATCCTTAGATCGGGGATCTGTTTTTGAACCACGCGTGATTGATGGTCACATTTCAAAAGCAACGAATCAACATACCATCCTGTCGTTGAACGATGCCCACGCTCTGTTAAAGAATCCTCTTCCTGAATACGTTCGAGGTTATTTACCTTACACGATTTATTTTGCAAAGGAGTCTTATTTAATATTGGCGTATAATCCTTTTGAGAATCCCATTATGCAACCTTTACGCCCAAGAGTATAATGATTCATTACAACTTGTATCTTGTTCTAAAAAAAAAATTTTTTTTTTTTTTTTTTTTTAGGAACAAGGTACAAGTTGTAAATCATTCTTTTAATTTAATAAAGCTTCATGGATGATACTTATGAAACGCTTTTATTTGAGAAACCGTGGATACGATACAACATTCAATTTCAAGACGATTTAATACAATTACAGTATCCAGACAGCTTAATCTTTACCATCCAGTTAATTCAACAACGAATTGAAGAGTTGACAAACCTCTATCATAAATTTCCGTATGCTTTACAATACAATATCAGTATCCTGAATGATGTTGATTGGCAACAAGTAAAATTAACGTTTGATACTTCATTTAAACTGATTCAAGCTCCTTTAAACTTGTTACAATTGGAAAATGTATCTAAACTGTTAAATTACAAACGTTCCTCGGAATATATATTCGGTATCAATCCCTTTTATTACTTGCCGTTGAAAATATATAATATTTTTATTCTTGTAGGCCTATTTCTCCTTGTCGTACTCTTTCAATGGATAAAGAAACCCGCGATATATTAAATGTAGTGAATGAATTTAATTCCTTTCGACATTTTATATGTAAAAAAAAATTAAACAAGAATGCTGGGTGTCAGGCGATTGACGCTTAACATTAAAATATGAGGCTTGTTTTCTGACCAGTCAGGTTGCTTTTCCATATATCTTCCAGATGAATCTCTTCTTTGGCATTTATTAAAAAACGCCTTACAAACTTTCCGAGGTAAATGTCCATTAATCATTTCACCACGAATATCTAACATGACATGATTGGGTAAAACCTTTGCTGGTGGTCGAGTATTTAAATTTACGTATCTTTCAATGACCAACCGATCATCTTTAGGACGTCGTTTCCATACCTTCTTTTTAGTTTTTTTAGATTTGCCATTTGATTTGCGTTTACTTTTGTTTTTGTTTTTAGATCTACTTCTTGATCTGTCTTTACTTCCAGATCTACTTCTTGATCTGTTTTCACTTCCAGATTTCTTTTTTGATTTGTTTTTAGATTTACTTCGTGATCTACTTCTTGATTTGTCTTTAGATTTATTATTTCTTCTCGTTCTTGACCTAGAACGTTCTCTACTTGTTGAAGCGACGGGCATTAAATTAGCTACGACACCGTCCATCTTAACTTAAACCTTAATATACTTGTCTTGAAATCCATGAATCTTTAATCGTATGTCGTAGGGATAATTTTCCGATCCATCATCATTAATATCGTCATACTGACCAATGAAACCACGACGCTGACACTCGTTGAATAAGGCTCTACACGGTAAATTGGGAATGACATACTTTTCTATAGGAAACTTCTTCTGATTTGTGGATGAGACAACCAATCTTGAGTCTTCAGATTTAAATCGTTTCAGAGGAGACGTTTAGATACCGTAATAGGCATAAACAGTACCTTTACGTCTAATACGCTTTTTTGGTTCCGATAGTGGACTTTTAATTCTTGATCTATCAGTTGGACTGTTACTTCTCGATCTCTTACCTTTTGATTTCTTAACTGGACTTTTACTTTTCGATCTCCTAATTTCATAAACATTACTAATAACGTGTTCCCCAGGTATCACATTTCTCGTAAAATATTGATCTATAATCCTTTTGGCCGTCTCGTTGTCAAATTTTCGATAAAGGAAAGAAGCCAGGTCGGTTATGTGATAATATTTTTGTTTACCTTTCGCATGTATCAAAATTTTAAAAACTCTAAAGCTTTCGGCCTTTTCAACGATATCAACGTATTCTTTGGGAATGTGTAACGCATAAGCAGTACCGGTTCCTAATCCCATTCGTTGACAAACGGGAGGAACTGGTGGAGTTGGACTATAACCTATCAAGTCAGTAAATGGTATTTGATATTTTTTTGGAACGATATTTTTATTCAAATACGATGCCTTTAGTTGTTCACCTATATTCTCACCAAAAGTTTTGTTAATTTCCGCTGAAATATCGTTCAAATTATAGTACAAAATACCGCTTAATGATTCATAGCTCGGGATAACGAGTTGTGCCAAATGTTTAATGCTATCAATGTATTCTTTAGATATGTGTAAACGATAGTTGCGATACATACCTGTACCTTGTCCAACGGCATAATGCGTCTAACGTCTGTCAGGACTTCTTATTTTCTTAATAAGCATGGACATCACACGATTTAACGGCGAAACTTTTATGGGCGAAACGTTTGCGATGTGTCCCTCGTCACTTATATCCATAACTTCAGGTGCGTAAGGAACATAAGAGTTACTAGTCAACGGTCTGGATAAATCCATTATGGTCGACTGTTTACTAGTCGACGGTCTGGATAAATCCATTATGGTCGACTGTTTACTAGTCGACGGTTTATTATTCCACAGTTTACATACATCTGCGATAGTCATCGGTTTATTTGCGCTATTCGACGGTTTAGACAGATCTGCTATATTTCGAATACTGGTCGATGGAGATATTTTGGCAGAATAGCCCATTGGCCCGGATAAATGTGAAGTCTCGGTGATAAACGTGCGGTGATCAAAATATTTATTCAAAATTTTATTCGCTGGGCTCTTGCCATACCTTTTATCAAGATTTATGGCAATATTTTGAACTTTAATAAAAATTTTGCTTTGCGCTGGATCGTAAATGATTATCGATTTTGGGAATTCGGAAATTCCCTCGTTCTGACACACAAAGCTGGCAAACCTTTCCGTAACTTTAAAATGATACGATCTCCCATCTCGCCTAAACTTGACTCCAGTGTTTAAAGAGTCCGGAGAACTACTCATGCTTAATTTTGAATGGATAAATTTTTATTAATGGATTGTAGATTATATTTTAAGTTGGTGTGATACATTTCCGTAGAAGGTTTGTAATTAAATATGTTGTAATTGTAAAAACGTAAAATATTTTCTTCAACGACTGCGTATTGATCTAAATTGACCAAATGAAACGGAGATAGAATGATATAATCCAGGTGATTAGCCGCGCGGTGACAAAATAGCTTATCCAAGTGCTTTTGCGTAAACTATTCGTATCTTTCTAGCATGCCTTTCGGAAAACAAATGACCCAACCTTTAATTTTGTCGTGATTAAATTTCAAAACGTCAAATGCGAGTAAGATTTCTAAAAAGACTTGAAAGGGGGAGTGCAAACGACTCACGTTGACGATGATAAAGTTATCTTGCTCCAAGACGGGGAACGGCGCTCGATAACGAAACGATAACGTCACCTTCACCGGTTGAAACGATACGCACGGGATGACCTGTTTTACTTTCCAAAGAAGCTTTCAAGGCATGCACATTTTTAAATTGTACAGACGCATCCTGTATCGACAGTACGTTTTTGGACAATTCAATTTCCTGAGTGACATTGTCAGTGTAAAATCTAGAAAACACGGTATCGTTGGGAGCATCAAACAGGAGATGACTCGTAAAAATGACCATGCGCGCGACCAGATCAGATCTGACAATGACGGAATGAACATCCGGTTCAAGAAGTATCAACAGATCGCATTTCCCCGTCGACACGTTATATTGAATCTTATCCGTGGAAGGAAAGGGAACGAATCTCGAAATCACGTTCACGTTCAACGTCGGGGAATGCTGCGTCAAGTAATCGTAGATGAGGTGGACCCGTCGCGTTAAATTTCCCAAGAAGACGGTCACGCTTTGTCGTAAAATGGAATCAAATAATTCTTCAAGCATCGTGCTTAATTAAAGAAATAGCCATGAATATTCAACGATACTCGAATTTGTACGCACGATTTCATGGGGTATATTCTTACGAGGTAAAAGAAAACGACCTTATGCAGATTCCAATCGTAAGTTTGGACAAAAAAATGAAAGATTTTACGTTGACCATTACCAGTTTTTCGCACATATGGACGGAATGTGACAGACCGTTGATGCAGGCTTTAAAATGTCACTACAAACAGGAAACGCCGCTCACCGTGTTTTATAAAAAGGAAGATTGGTGTTTGTTATTGGGAAACGATCGGTTATGTCTTCCCCACAAGAATGGAGGGGTTATTTTTCTATTCGACGAAATATTTTGTGCACCAGGACGTGATCCCCACGTTTCACAGCATTATCCTTTCTCTCGGAGGCATACCTAGCCATAAAAACATTTATTATTATCAAAACATCGTCTTGTTCTTGGATAACTACGATGTTATCTACCCGGAAGGTAATTATTTAGAGTCGTCGTCCAACGAATGGTTTAGAATTAATTTCATCAGCAAAGAATACGAAATGATGAACCACATTATCTCAGAAATTTTGCAAAATTTCACCACCAAACAAACATGGCTGAAGCAACAGCGTGATACGCTGATAACGGAAATGCCGTACAAATCCAAGGCTGTCTACACTGACATTTCGCGCTTTTTCAATCTTTCTCCCAAGGAAATTCTCATTCCCGAGCAATATTACAAGGATAGCAACATTATTCGCAAAAATGAGTGCTACGAAAATGCAGCATATATTCTACAAGATATTTTAAAGTCGTTTACCAATTATCAGCAGCTTGGAATCGTCATAAAGTATCCCATTTCTATTTCGTACGAGTACAACAATCATTTTCAGGAAAGGCGTAGGTACGTGTTGTTTGCAGTTAACACAAATTTCCCCCAAAATATAGCGTTTGTTCCCTATCCTTACGAACGGTATCATTTTTATCAAAATATCACGCTTGGAAACTGTGATTGGCAATTGGTTTATTACGATTACGTCGAAAAAATGATTGATACCTTCACTCCCGTCGTTTGGGATCACGTCATCATTGGCTATATGTACAAAGACGTATTTTTTTGCTTACCAAATGTTAAACTGAACCGCAGTTTACATCCAGTGTACAAAAATATAGAAAGAGTCTTTTCCAAAACGTGCTTTGACGAGACCAAATTTACAAATTTTACAGTCGTATACACTTTTGTGCTCAACGAAGACTGCGCGTTACGAAGTTTTCGTCACAAGAAGTTTGAAGAGGAATTGTGGTGTCTTGTGAAGCGAAAAGATTTTATGGGCGACTCGATTAAGAAACACTTGATTCCAGACTTGGTGGATAGATGGATCACCACGACGTTAGCTATCGAATCTGTGGAATTACATACCTGTTGTGTAAACTTTTTAAAGGTCATGTATGCTTACATCAAACACGATATATGTTTTGAAATGGTTCAAGTAGAGGAGGGACAAGAAAAAATGGAATTTGAAGGTACTAACATTATCAAATTTCACGTATGTAAGTCGTTGATGGATTACATTAATGAATTTAGACTATTATTTTCTCACGACGAAACCAATCCGGATGCTCCTTCTTGTATCATTTTATGAATCTTGGTATGTATAAAATAACGTGGAACACTAAAGAACTGCTTTCCAAGTAACTAATAATTTAATATAGTCATCACTTGTGCATCTTAGAAATTAACTTATTTCGTGATAGATGAAGTAAATCTCACCAAACCAGCTTAATAAGTATTCTTTGTCATATTTATAGAATGTAAGAATATAAGGACCATCTCAAGTTATATTAATCTTTCGTCCATTAAAAAAATTGTATTTTTAATGCACGAAAGATTTGTTGGATAGATTTAGGAGATGTACTTTTAATTTTAAATAATAAATAATAATAGATCTTGGTAAAAGTAAAACATGAGATATACAACGCATCTTAAAATATAACATGGTAGCCACTTTACGCAAGTTTCGTCGCTTGTCATATTCCAGGCAACTTAAAACGTAACATCGTCGTCGCTTCTCACATTTCAAGTAACCAATAATGTAATATAGTCGCCACTTGTCACAAGTCTTGACACAATTTCAGATTTGGACAACGAACATTTACTTATTTCGTGATATGATGAAGCAAATCTCACCAAAGCAACTTTATAAGTATCCTTTGTCATAATTATAGAATATATGAATATAAGGACCACCTCAAGTCATATTAATAGCCAAGAATAAAGCATGGACAAAGTATGAACCGCTATGAACCGCTATGAAACGTTTTTATACTCCTTGTTTGGTTCAGACGATTACAAACGGCATCTTTTATTTTTAAATAACATTAACGTTTACTGTATTGTAGTGATTCTCATCTTAATTGGATTCGCTCTTCAATTCTATTACCACTTTAACGAGGCGTGTGAAAACTCGTTTGCAGAGAAAGTTAGGTTGTTACGTCAAAAATATGAATCACGAGACAAATTTCGCAACGACAGTCTTGACTTTGTCCAAATAATGTCCCATCGTCTTGAGAAAACCAGAATCGTTCTCCGCAAAATACCACGTAGAGAAATGTGCGATTAAAGCAATAAACAGTATAAGTAACAACGCAATTTTGTTTGTTATGAACGTGATGAAACACAAAACGATGCATGTAACCAGCAACGAGGACAAAATAACCCCACGTGTAATATTCATGTTCCTTATTAATAAAGATACAATGGACCAATTGATCTACTGTGTCAAATGCAGGACCAAAACCGAATCTCTTCAGGTATCCATGGAGAAAACTCGAAACAATCGACACATGCTAACGGCCATGTGCGCCTATTGTGGAACCAAGAAATGTCGGTTCATTAGCAATCCTCAGTATTATTAATACAAGAAAGGTTACACGTCCTTTAAAGATTTAATAAAGAGATTCAAGTATAAAATGGCATCGTCAAATGAAATTACATTTGACGCACTGAAAACACTCCAGGACTTTGTCCCTCTTTTGCTTTTTGGGCAAGATCCGATTCAACAGAGCACCATTGTACACTACTTGAATAAATTTTTCAAGGAATGGGACCAAAATTGGATTTACATTCAAGAACATTTAAAAAATTATGCATTGATCAATATAAACGATACTATGACCCAATTGACATCCGTTGTTCCCGCGTTGTGCGTATGGCAAGATATCATTCTCAGCGCAATCAAACTCTATCCGGATTACTGGGACACGCTTTTTAAGCAACTAAAAGAAGCTCAAGAGGCAGCACTTCATTTTGAAAACCAATGAATCTATTAAATTTTGAATCGTTTGGCGATTTGATCTTGGCGATCAGTGCCATTTACGCCTTTACCGTTCTTCATTTTGACGAAACAAACTTTCAGATCCACTTTACCCGCTTAGCCTTTTTAATCATTATGGCCAGCATCTTTATCTTCGCATCTAAATATTTAACATACAAGTACAAACAAGAATAATTATGGCAGATTCTTAACAGGATGCGTTAAACAAATTGAAATTTTAAAAATGTACCCGTGTTTTGGGTGATACGTATCTTATCTCCAATTTGAAACCCAAAGAGGTTACAACAGCTTAAAGGACATGGCTTACAATCGTCTCCGTCATACTTTTCAAATATCCAGTGTTCGCACGCTGTTAAGAATGTCATCATTTGTGGCGTCACGAGATAATTAGCTTGTGTGCCGTCTTCAAAGTCAACGTTGAGATAAATTTCATTATATTTTGAGAAAGATGAGATATCTTTTATGGGTTTAACGCTTTTGGAAAAAAGGGTGCGTTGAAGGGAATCCATGACTTGATTTACGGAAATGGTTATAACCTTGGAGATATTAATAATAATAATAATAATAATAATAATTTTTTTAACGATGGTTCTTAAAAATTATAAAATGGTTAATGGTAAATAAATTTTTTACAATACATCAGATATATTTTAAGAGCAGTCTGACGTTAGGATCAATCTGACCAATGGAAAACTTATATATGACGTTACTACAAGAAAAGTTTAATTGATGCACAGAATCTGACGTTAGGATCAATCTGACCAATGGAAAACTTATATATGACGTTACTATGAACAAATGGAATAATGATTCCGACATTCCCAATGTGATTACACCGGATGTGACGTGAATAAAAGAGGAAGTTCTAGAATGAAATAGAATATCACGTGAACAAATTAAGTTATAAAAGTGTGAGGTACTCAGTCTGGGGTACAATTATTGTTAGATTTATGATGTGTCTATACCTCAGCGGCTACCTTGCGTTGTTAGCGTTGTTATTTTTATATCATCTGACTCCAAGTGACAATACGTATGACGCGAACCCCGCACTGCCATTGTCTGCTTCTGAAGAATGTACAGATGAAATGAATATAGACGCCATGACATTCATCGACGGAAAATAGTTACTCCTCTTTGCAAATGACACGTACAAGAGATTTGATACCATGACGGGATTATTGTACGAAGGAAAACTTGAAGACCTACTTAGATGCTCCAGAATTCCAAGTAAAGTGGACAGTGTGTATGTCAATTCTAAAGGTAATCTCGTTTTATTCCATCGTCAAAAGTATTGGATCTTTAGAAACAACGCGTGTTATCGTACCAACCTACACAAATTTAAATTTCAACCTGTCCAAGCTGCGTTTACGTGGAAGGAAGAAGAATTCTTCACCAGTCGTGCTTTGGTGATTTCGAAAAACATAACGCCTCCTTACAGAATGAAGTACAGACATTTAAAAAAGTCTTTAAGCCATCCAATTTTACATCTGTCAAAAGTGCATACGTCAAAGATCAACAAGTCTTCATCATATCCAACGATATGGTTTATTCTTATTATCCATCAGGAAACCGGTTTATATTAAATCAAACCACATCATTACACGAAACTTTTTCTCAAATGTATTGCGGCAGCCTATTTTGGACTCTATGTTTAATTATGCGATGCGGATTCATATCAACGGATTGTTACTGACGTTAACCATTGCTATATATTAGTTGTTTAACTTTTCGTTGATTAAATAATGTCGCCACTCATCGGGTTTTATTTCTGCGTACAAAACATTGTAGAGTCTTTGGTAATAATAACGATGTATACGGCCATGCCAATACATCAGGAGTAGAATAAGTGTGAAAATGATCCACATCTTTACTTGTGTATTTGAAATGATAAATTAATAAATAAATTCAAAGTGAGTTGAGTAAATTTAGTTCTTTGTAAGTTTCATTTTGGAAATTAAAGATGCACATCACAGACGAAGATGTTTTGAATGCCGTCAAGTACTCCGAATATTATTTATTACGCTACAAGTATGAAAACTATAAAACAAAAATTCCGCACATATTTAATAACACTGAATGGGAAGAAAGACAAGCGACAAACGACGATTTCTTCATTCCTCCAAGACTTGATGACAAATGTAAAATTGCTCACATCAAATTCACAAAATACGGCTGTGATCGCCTCAGCTGCTTTCCGTATCTGCCATCGGGAAAAATATGTTCTCCACACGACTCGACAGTCACTTTCCAAAGCGGAAATTTCTCGTTCATGGCGTGTCAACCGGCGTGCTATCATTTAAAGCTAGACGACACCAATTTTTCGCCGTTTGATACCAAATTTTTAAACAGTAAGTGCGTTTTGCAAAACTCTCAATTGAAAAGATACGCTATGGATCCCACCATTCGCGCAACGACAGATATTCCGGGTATCACCGACGTAGACGTTGGGTTTGATTATGGGGACGACGATAAACTATTTATAAACAACTATTATTGCGATTTTTTCAACAAGGAATTTGAAAGCGGAGAATGCGTGTCGAAAGACGAAGCGATGGAATTCTTTCTGGGAACGTACATTACGGCCACCGCTTATTCACGCAAAAATTTCACTTTACCGACGCCTCCAGCGATACCCAATTTTTACAAACGGTAGAAAGCTGGAAACGTTACCACAGAATCAAACGATCCGTAGAAACCAACGAATCCACCACCAGTTTTTTCACGCCGCAAAATTTTGCCGAGGACGTTGCGAAAAGCATCGCCATCGATACCGCCATAGACGTTTCGCTCATGGCCACCAAACACGCCTTGAAAAATGTCCTTCCCAAAGTTTTAACGCAAGGGGCTGCCACGTTGGTGAAATCGTTTGGTGGTAAAGCTCTTGTTGGGATGGCTGTTCACTTGGTATCCGCAAAACTCGTGGCGCTCTCTATCGCCTTGGTGACCGCTCTGGCGAATATATGCACAGTTATGGGAATCGTCTATTTTACAGTGTCCTTTACTGGTATGATTGCCGATCTGGTTGATTCTCACGGTTACAACAACTGCTTTTCTCAAAAGCAACTAGATTTGGTGACGTCGAACATAAACATGGCGTTTGACAGTTATGTCAACATATACGATCGTCAAAATTTTGACGTGACGCCTCACATGGTGTTTGACTATTTAGAAATGGACGTTCCCACGGACGCCAAGTATTTTGAGCTTGGACTGGAAAAAATGAACGAGTATTTCGAAAATCTGGATGCGATTCAGTTGCGTCAGCGCATGCTAGACAGTAAGATATTTTATCAGAAGAGACGTGAGAAGCTGTTGAAAGAACGGGAACCAACCAAGCTGAAAATGTGCATCACTCTGAATTTATTAATTACTTTTGTCACATTGTCCATCGGTTTTTTATTCACGTCGCATATTATAATATTTGGTTTATTTTTCGTGGGATTTATGGTATTTTACAATTTTCATATCTTTAATTACAATGAAATAATTAAGCATGAAACGTTTCAATGAATCAATCACGCTACCGGATGATAAAAATCTAAAATTGGACGAATCAAACGATGAATTTGATGTGGAGGAAGCAGAGGAAGAACAAGAAGAGCCCAATAAAATAAGCAACGTTCAAAAATCCGATAAGGACATGTTGGAAAAGATTCGCACAAAGTGTGTTCAGTCAAACACAAATTTAAAATCTGAACTTGAAGAAACCAAATTGAAATATTACTGTTGTTATTTTAAAAAGGCCATTTAACAGTTACCTTTGGGAGAATTATGTTCAGACGATCTGCGTATCGAAAATAATCGAGAATTGTTCCTAAAAGCTTACAGTATTGCTAAAACGTGGGTTAACTGTGAAATTCAAATGGAGTCTTGTTTAGCTTTCAACGTCATTTTTAATGTTGCCAATAACATTGTCGCTAAAATGATCCACAACAAATTTATCATGCCTTACTTCTCTAGTTAGATTAACGAAACAACGCTGACGCAGGCATTGGTTGATTATCAAAACTGCATTGACAACGATAAACCTACGGAGTTACAATGCGTCGCCTATCTGGTGCAGAATGAAATTCAGAAAGAACAACCGTTACAGATTCCTAATCCCATGTTTCATACGTTTACGAATCAGATTCAGGCCGTTAGTAAATACGTGACGCATATACTGAAGGCTATTGCTCATCAACAGTTTCATCATCATGTCGAGGAGGAGGATCATGGGGATTAGTGTTTTGACAGTGAAGATCAGAACTTGAAAAGTCACAAAACTGAAATACAAAGAATGAAAACAGGATACCTTGTCGCATTTCCTTAAATTTTGTTTAGATTGAAAAGAAATGATCACGTCACGTTTTACGCAAATCTTGATCCGCAGAGAATGAAAATGGCATAGCGTGTCATACAGCGAATCTTGATCTATATAGAATAAGTAATTCCGCTTTGTGTCACACAAGAAGAATGAAAACGGAATAGCGTGTTATAATTTTTAAGTTACTAATATTTATGTATTACACTGTACCCACTCACATTGACCCTTGTTTCAATTAAAATAAAGTTGTTTTTTTAAATAATGAAAATGATATTAAGCAGCCATGGATGGCTTGTCAATATCTTTTTTCATAAAATGCCAAAACGCAAATAATACAACAGATATTACGTTGGTAACCGTGTTAATGAATGAAATGATGGTTCAGAAATAGATTTAGTTGATAAAAAATGTCATTTATCATACTTTACTAAGTAAAAGACGTCATTTATTGTAAAATTTGAATAAAATTGCGTGAAATAAAAAATGATATTACGTATGCTCTCCAGAGCATACTTAATATCATTTTTCACAATATGCTAAAAAAGCAAATAATACAACAGATATTACGTTGGTAACCATGCTAATAAATGAAATGATGGTTCAGAAATAAAATTACTAGATAAAAAACGTCATTCATCATAATTTAGCGGGTAAATGAAGTAATTTACTGTAAAATTTGAATAAAATTGCGTGAAATAATTTTGGGGATCTAGTAAGTATCCAGAGATTGTTAATGCCACCCCCCCCCAATATCCAAAAAGCAAATAATACAACAGATATTACGTTAGTAACCATGCCAATATATGAAATGATGGTTCAGAAATAGATTTAGTTGATAAAAACGTCATTTATTATAATTTAGTGAGTAAAAGATGTCATTTATCGTAAAATTTGAATAAAATTGCGTGAAATAATTTTTGGGATCCAGTAAGTATCCATGGCTTGTTAATATCATTTTTCACAAAATGCCAAAAAAAAACAAATATTACAACAGATATTACGTTGGTAACCACGCTAATGAATGAAATGATGGTTCAGAAATAAAATTAGTAGATAAAAACGTCATTTATCATAATTTAGTAGGTAAAAGAAGTAATTCATCGTAAAATTTGAATAAAATTGCGTGAAATAAAAAATGCTATCCAAAAAGCAAATAATACAACAGATATTACGTTGGTAGCCATGCCAATATATAAATGATGCTTCAGAAATAGATTTAGTTGATAAAAAGCATAATTTATCATAATTAAGTACGTACAAGACGTAATTTATCATAAAATTTGAATAAAATTGCGTGAAATAATTTTTGGGATCTATAAGGTATACATACCTTGTAAATTCAAAAAAAAAAAAATAATAATATCCAAAAAGTAAATAATACAACAGATATTACATTGGAAACCGTGCTAATGGATGAAATGATGGTTCAAAAAGATATTTGGTTGATAAAAAATATCATTTATCATAATTTAGTAAGTAAAAGACGTCATTTATTGTAAAATTATGAATAAAATTGTGTGAAATAATTTTTGGGATCTGTAAGGTATCCATACCTTGTAAATCCCCCCCCCCCAAAAAAAAAAAAAATAATACCCAAAAAGTAAATAATACAACAGATATTACGTTGGTAGCCATGCCAATATATAAATGATGATTCAGAAATAAAATTAGTAGATAAAAACATCATTTATCATAATTTAGTAAGTAAAAGGCGTCATTTTTTGTAAAATATGGGTGAAATTACGTGAAATAATTTTTGGGATCAAGTATTCTCTGGAGAGAATACTTGGTCCCCCAAAAAGTCCAAAAGAGCAGATAATACAACAGATATTACGTTGGTAACCATGCTAATGAATCAAATGATGATTCAGAAAGATATTTGGTAGATAAAAAACGTCTTTTATCATAATTTAGTAAGTAAAAGGCGTCATTCATCGTATAAGTGAGTAAAATTGCGTGAAATAATTTTTGGGGATCAACAATCTCTGGAGAGATTGTTAATCCCCCCCCCCGAAAAAAATATGCAAAAAGCAAATAATACAACAGATATTACGTTAGTAACCATGCCAAAATATGAAATGATGGTTCAAAAATAAAATTAGTTGATAAAAAACATCATTTATCATAATTTAGTAGGTAAAAGACGTCATTCATCGTAAAAATAAGTAAAATTACGTGAAATAATTTTTGGGGATCGAGTAAGTATCCATACTTAGGTAATCCAAAAAGCAAATAATACAACAGATATTACGTTGGTAACCATGCTAATGGATGAAATGATAGTTCAGAAATAGATTTAGTTTATAAAACATCATTTATAATAATTTAGTAGGGAAAAGATGTCATTCATCGTAAAAATAAGTAAAATTACGTGAAATAATTTTTGGGGATACCTTACCCGATCCCCCCAAAAATGTTGTTCAAAAGGCGAATAATACAACAGATATTACGTTGGTAACCATGCTAATGGATGAAATGATAGTTCAGAAATAGATTTACTTGAAAAAAACATCATTTATCATAATTTAGTAGGTAAAAGACGTCATTCATCGTAAAATTGAAATAAAATTGCGTGAAATAATAATGTCCAAAAGGCGAATAATACAACAGATATTAACTTTTAGAATATTTGATCTATAAGTATTTATCATAATTTAGTGGGTATAAGACGTCGTTCATCGTAAAATAGGAGTAAAATTTCGTGAAATATTTTTTGGGATCTAGTAAGTATCCAGAGCATACTTAATATCATTTTTCACAAAATGCCAAAAAAGCGAATAATACAACAGATATTACGTTAGTAACCATGCCAATATATGAAATGATGGTTCCAAATGATATTTGGTTGATAAAAAACTTCATTTATCATAACTTAGTGGGTAAAAGACGTCGTTCATCGTAAAATAGGAGTAAAATTACGTGAAATAATTTTTGGGATCAAGTAGGTTATCCATGGCTTGTTAATATCATTTTTCACAAAATGCCAAAAAAGCAAATAATACAACAGATATTACGTTGGTAACCATGCTAATGGATGAAATGATGGTTCAGAATGGATTTAGTTGATAAAAAAGTCATTTATCATAATTTAGTTGGTAAAAGACGTCGTTCTCGTAAGACATGAGTAAAATTACGTGAAACGAAAAATGATATAAAGTAAGTTATCCATAACCTACTTAATATCATTTTTCACAAAATGTTAAAAATGCAAATAATACAACAGATATCAACGTTTTAGATTATTTGATCTCTAAGTAAGCACTACACCGTTTCAGATTATTTGATCTCTAAGTAAGCACATCAACGTTTTAGAATATTTGATCTCTATGTAAGCACATCAACGTTTTAGAATATGTAATCTCTAAGTAAGCACATTAACGTTTTAGAATATGTAATCTCTAAGTAAGCACATCAACGTTTTAGAATATGTAATCTCTAAGTAAGCACATCAACGTTTTAGAATATTTAATCTCTAAGCAATTTAAAAAACAATTTAAGATTTTGATTGTTACCTCCTTCATTATTTTTGCTTGTTTTATCTTCTAAAACAAATGCTGAAATAAAATAGGGTCACCACCACCAGCAGGGTCAAAAAAGAAGTACTGGGTTTATGAGTATGCGGATCTGGGGGTAAGATGTATGAATCTTTTATAAAACCTAGAGGGAAAGGAGTAAGCACATCAACGTTTTAGAATATTTGATCATGAATTATCTAGCCTATAGAAAGTATACATCAGATAAGAAATATAAATGTACGCTATGTTGCAAATATATACAAGTTTATAATGCATACAAACATGCTATAGATATCCACAAAATCGAAAAAAAACAATGCTACTTTTGTTTTCTGCAATTTGAAAATGCTTCATCACGTGAATTACGACTTCACAAAAACAAATGCGCAGCTGAAGCACATGAAGCTTTCAAAATCTTAGAAAACTCAATTGACGATTGTTCGGAATGCATACAGTTTATTTCTAACAATTATTATTCGATATATTTTAATAAATTTAATATAGAAATAATCATTGACATATATAATGTGCTATGGTTTCATAGCAACCATCTCGTTATGGCATTGGGCTATTCTAATCCACAAAATGTAACTAAACAATACACAGAATTTACTAAAACATATGAGGAATTGGAGGACTTAAAATAGATTCAACATCAACGAAAGGTTCATAAATGAAAATGGTGTGTTACAATTCGTCTTAAAATCAGAAAAACCGGTATTAAAAATATTTCAAGCATGGCTCATGTTTGAAATTATGCCACACCTACATCGAAAATGGCATATACAAGGAATTATTTGACAAGACAAAGAAAAAACAGGAGAAACAAATACAGCTGGCGTTGAAAGCTCAAGAAGAACACATGCAACTAGTTATTAAGGACAAAGACCGAAAAATTGAAAACTTAAATCAAATTTTAGCTATTAAAAATGACACTATTGCAAGCAAAAATGGCACCATTGCAGTTTTGAATGAAAATTTGAATTACAAAGATGGCACCATTGCAACTTTAAATGAAACTTTAGATTATACTGAAAAAATACTTGACATAATACAAACAGAACAACTGATTTTAAAAGAAAATGGACTTATTGGAGCTGATATCAAAAGCAGGGAAAAGCAGCCTTATCTCGTCATGCTCTATCCCGAAGAACACAGCTTTACATCAATGTGTATTCCTGCCGGAATGCACATTGATGTAATAAGAGGTCAAGAGAGTTACATACAGAGAGAATTGACAAGATATGTCATTCAATATCCCAAATCAATGCTGTTATCAAAATCAAAGTATAATGAATATAATTCTTCTTCTGCTAGTTTCTTCTAGTAATGGTTGTTGTTTGTTAATTATATCCTGAATAAAGTTTCCTGCTAGTAGTGTAGTAATAATAATGAACAAGCTTATAACTGGTAGTAATGTTGTAGTAGTAATTAAGATGAATAAAGCCTTATGCTGGTTGTTAATAATAACAACAAATGAAATAAACCTAACAGCCAGACAGAGGTCTGACAGTACTATGAACTGAGAAAAACGTACTTACTTAAAAACCTTTTATTTGAAACGTCCTGGTATGATCCAGCATACACTTCACACACAGCTACTCAATAAAACGTAGCTGCTTGCACATGAACGAAGCTCTCTTTACACATAAACAACAGCTCTCTCACGTAACACAAAAGCTCTCTACCACATAACCAAAAGCTCTCTACCACATAAACAAAAGCTCTCCACCATATAAACAAAAGCTCTCCACCATATAAACAAAAGCTCTCGTAGGTATCGTTGAACGCGCCTATTTATACTGGCTACCACCACGTCATGACTTACACTCATTGCCAGATCTTATTCAGCGGGAGAAATAATATCTCGTTCAGTAAGAAGATAATTTACATAGAAAAATAAAATAACCAGAGATAGTAAAATCAAAAAGAAAGTGAATCTAGAGTATACGTTACATCATCTCCCCTTAATTTTTGTTTTTTTGTTTTTTTTGTTTTTTTTTTGTTTTCGAAAAACCTGTCAATTTTGGAGTGTAAGTCTTACACTTCGTTGATTGACGTTTATCGTCCTCTTCTTTGGTTTTGTTTTGGGGGCAGCAGTATGTACAATATCAAACTTGGCATGACAAAATCAAGAAATCTGTATTCGTCTGTGAAACACTTCGTATACTTGAACAAAACAAACCTGCATCGGCATACCTTACTTTTATTCTGCCTACCAGGAATCACTTTTTTAATTTCAAATTACGTCCTCATATTATCGTTGAACACAAACCAACTGTATCAGGAGCGAAGATTGCCTGCAGCTGCCTAACAGTAACAACTTTCATTATTTTACCCCTAAGCACATAGATATATATATAAAAAATTTGGATTAGTAGATGGACATAGAAGAAATATAAAAAAAAACACATATGCACACAAAAAGACTGCATAGGCCCACACGAAAAAAAAAGAAATTCTGACACGCCAACTGGTCGTGCAGGAAAAACAACAAACGGAGAAAAGAACCTGTCCACGAGAACTTACTTATCTCGAGGACGCATAAAAAACTCTAGTACGATAACGTTTTCCAGGCCTAATCGGACTGGTAAATTCAGGTGGCGTAGCTCTCTTCAACGACTTGACTGGATCTGGACCATCTGTAGTCTGTCGGTCAAGAAATCCCGGCGGCTGACAGGAACGGTCAGGAACGGCTGATGTCCGTCGGTCAGGAAATCCCTGCGGCTGACGGGAACGGTCAGGAACGGCTGAAATCCGTCAGTCAGGAACAGCTGAAGTCTGTCGGTCAGGAAATCCCTGCGGCTGACAGGAACGGTCAGGAACGGCTGAAGTCCGTCGGTCCGGAAATCCCTGCGGCTGATAGGAACGGGCTCCCCCAGGCTTTTGATATATAGTCCGTTTGTGCTGGGGCCCGTGTTGTCCTTCCAGCATTCTTTTGGAGGGACGTGGCTCCGGCCACATCGTTTGTTTTCGCTTTCTACCTCATGGCATGAGAGTAGAAGCAGGCATCGGCCCTGTTTGCCCTGAGCGTAGGTTCCAGGGGCGAAACCCGGGCGGATGCAAGGATCTCTGCCTTCGTCGCTGTTGCGGCGAAGCAGATTGGGGAGACAAGTTACGTTTTCGACCAGCTTTTGGTGTTGCTGGACGGTTTGTAATTTGTGTCTGACGTTTAGGAATCGTCAAACTAGTGTCCATAACTGATAAATCAGAAATATGTGATGACTCTGAGTCGCTGCTGTAAGTTAGTGGTCGTGCAGGGCGATGTTTATTTCTGCCTATAGGAATACTCTCTGACGAGGTATTCAAAGAAGTAGGAGCTTGTGTTGGTGCAGAGTTATCAGGAAACGGTGCAGCAATAGTCTTGGCAATGGTTGGAGGGAAAGGAACGATACTAGTATTTGAAGAACTTGATTCGAGCCTTCGTCTCATGGGAGAAACAGGTTGCGTGTTTGGAAGCCCGTCTTCAGGAGGGGAGGGTGAAGAAAAAATCACTGGAGATTCTTCAAAAATGTTTGTCGGTTCGTCCAAAATTTCTGGAGGTTGATCGTGAGATATAGACTTTTGAGTCTGTGGAACAGAAGTTTGAGTAGGGTTGATTATAAAATCTATATTTCGTTCATGATACTTGCGACACTGAGCAACGTGTACGTATTGAAATTGATTGTCAGGTTTTTCAAGAATAATGTTATTTTCAAACACATTTGCCACCCGATATGGACCTTCGTAGCTGGGTGCAAATGTCTTTACTAAAGTATGAGAAACAGAAGACTGGAAGTGCGTTTCCACGAGAGTGAGATCTCCAACGACAAGATCTGGTTCCCTATGCCTAGTATTATAGTATCTTGCTTGAGCCGCTTGTGCTCCTAGCATTGCAACACGAGCTTTTTCTGCCATGATTCGTACTGATTGCGGAGTTAGTCGCTGGTTTAGTTCGTCGATAATCCCCGTTAAATTTTCAAAAGGGGTTTTAATTTTGCGACTCAGAAAAAGTTCTGCAGGAGTAATTTTAGTAGATTCGTGAACAGACGAGAGGAGGGCGAACGAAAAAAGCTCAAGATGTTAATCCCATCGTTCGTGATGATCCATGACAAATGTAGCAATCATTTTCACTAGCGTGCGGTTTACTCGTTCCGCAGGATTACTCTGGGGATGATTTGGGGAAATGAATTTATGCTTAATGTGTAGTCTCGCACACATTCTTTCAAAAATGTCAGAAATAAATTGGGGACCATTATCCGAAACTACTTTATTAGGTGCACCATATCTAGAGAATACTTCATTAATTAATACATTACAAATAACTTCTGCCGTAGCGGCTTTAATGGGAAAAACTTCAACCCATTTAGAAAAATTATCAGTTAATACTAAAACGTAACGAGCTTTGTTTTTAACAGATAAAGGATAAGGTCCCAATAAATCTATTGAAATAATGTCAAAAACATGAGAACTTGAACTAGATTTCAAGTGACCGGCCGGTCTTACATTACGGTAATTATTAATCTGACACAAGTGACATGATTGAACGTATGCGAGCACACTTTGGTACATGCCATGTCAATAGGCAACATCCCGCAATTTACAACGGGTCTTGCGAATACCTAAATGGCCTACAAGAGGTTTGTCATGAAATTCGTTTAAAAGAGCCATTCTAAGGGTTCGCGGAATACATGGGCGAAACTCTGCCCTAGTAGTCCTAGATTTCATATAGTAAAGAAGACCCTCTATGACTTCAAAATGCTGTGACCTCCCAGCCAAAGAAGGATCACTTTGTAGGGGCGAACCCGCAAGCAAAAAAATTATAGATATCCCCAAAATCTGAATCATTTATTAATTCTGTTATTATCTGCTCTCTGGATGTTATATCAGCTATTAGAAGTAAAGGCTGACATCCAGGAGTAGTTTCTGTGGGGACCCCACTAATCGGAACGCGAGACAAGGCGTCCGGTAATTGATTCTTATGACCTGGCTGATACGAAATTTTGATATTGCTCTCTTGTAACTTCAGAGCCCACTTCATAAGTTTGAGATAGGTGCTTAGCAGAATTCAAATACTGAAGGGCAGAATGATCCGTAATTATGTTAACTGTCAATTCGTTAAGATAAAATTGAAATTTGTCAAGAGCATACACAACAGCAAGACATTCACGTTCCGTAGCTAAATAATTGCGTTCAGCTTTGGCTAAAGTACGGGACGCAAAAGCTACTGGATGCCCAGCTTGTGACAAAACGCAACCAAGACCAACTCTGGATGCGTCAGTATAAATATCAAATTCCTTAGTATGATCCGGGAAAGCCAACGCAGGAGGCTGAGTCAACGCAGACTTCAGTGTTTCAAATGCCGCGTTAGCCTCAGGTGTCCAAACAAACTTCTTGTATTTACGTTTCAAAGCATACAATGGCTCACAGATTGTAGCATAAGCGGGGACGAACTGCTGATACCATCCGGTCATTCCCAGAAAGCGTGATAGTTCTTTTGCTGTTTTAGGCCGAGGAAAGTCAACAATAGGCCTAATTTTTTCATTATCCGTAAATAAGCCGTGGGGAGTGATTTTCAACACCAGATATACAATCTCGTCCCTCGCTATCTGGCATTTACTAGGTTTTAACGTCAAGCCAGCATTGTATATGAGTTGGAACACCTGTTTGAGCAGAGAAGGGTGCTCGTGAAAAGTCTCGGATGTAATAATAATGTCATCCAAATATACATGCACATGGAGACCCAGAACAGGTCTGAGAACCGTATCCATAAGCTTTTGGAAAGTAGCAGGTGCAGAAGCTAATCCAAAGGGCATACGCAGGTATTCATAAGCCCCAAAAGGAGTCACAAAGCCTGTTTTATCGACGGAGGTGGATGTACCGCCACCTGCCAATATCCACTCGCCAAATCCAAAGTTGACATCCATTTAGTTGATGACAGGTCATGCAAATATGCGACATGACAGGTAGTGGATAATTGATCGTTTTCGTGACTTGGTTGAGCTTGCGGAAATCTGTCACGAAACGAAATTCTTTGGGTTGTTTCTTTGGAACCAAAAAGGCAGGCGCAGCCCAGGCGCTTGTTGATTCCCTTATTATGCCCTGTTTAATCATCTCAGAAATTTGACGTTGCATTTCCTGTTTCTTATGGGGAGCACAAGGGTAAGGTTTCGTCGCTATCGGTTTCGAACCATCAGTGTCAATGACATGATAAACTACCTGTGTGAAACCAGGTTGATCAGAAAATAAACCAGGGCTTTCCTGCAAAAGTAGAGAAAGCTGGTTTCGTTGCCTCTCATTCAATTGGTTACTCAATAACAAACTCGTTATATCTATAAGAACCGTAGGAATCATTTCGACAGGTTCCGGAAGGGAAATAACATGTTGTACGAAATCCAGGGTAACTTGAAAAGTATTAATAAAGTCCATGCCCATTAGACATTTAACAGGTAGTTCGTCTATGAGCAGGAAAGGATGCGTAAAACGAGCCTTTCCCAGCCCTAGAGATAATGTGACAGTTCCTGTGATACTGAAAATTTCGTTATTTGCACCTCGCAAATACTGCGTCGCAGGCTGAACGAGTATTGCAGGAAAATTGTCAGTGCAAAACTTCGTATTTAGGGCTGATATTTCAGAACCAGTGTCGAACTTTGTCTCGACAATAATATCTTCAATTGTCAAGAACACATCAGGCAACTGAGGAGTTTGAACAGTCACTAATACTGTTTTAGGGTCAGAATACTTGGTATCAGGAAGTAGGACCGACCCTTGGTCTACTTCCTTTGGAAGTTTAAAGGATTCCTGGTTGGATTATCATGCGGTCTGAAACCTCGGCCCTGCCGGGTATCGGGAAAATTTTCACGATGAGAAAAACTGCGTGAAAACTGCTGCGGAAACTTCGCATGTCTGTTGACATTTTCATTTCTATTACTTCTTCCCTCAGCACGGGCAGAAAAATTATCATTGCCCTGAGCATGAAAACGTTCCGAATTCTGCGGATTGGAACGGGGTCGAGCATACTGTGCATTTGTACGGTACCCAGAAAATTTATTAGAAACGAGCGGTTGGTGTACCACTCTTCTATGCGGTGGAACGTATGAAGCTTGGGCGTGCACTTGTGTACGCTCGCGTTGAAAGTCATTAGGCCTATTATGCCGCTGAGGATTTTCGTAATAAGCCTCGCGGGGTGCCCGAGCATGGTGAGTTGAACCATGTTTGCCATGTCGCTCTTCGTACGTTCGTATGAGGCGAAGGCATTCATAAATTGTAGCAGGGTGTCGAACCTCAAGAAAATCCTGTAGAAATGGATCGAGCTGCTGCAATAGGGTGTCCAACATGTCGACATGACTGGCATGTGGATCCCATAAGTTATACAAGCGTGTTGTTTCCAAAGCAAATGCAGCAGGGCTATCGTTGGGTCCTTGCTGACGAGAAAAAAGTTGTTGTGCAAGGCTAGCTTGACTGAGGCCGAAAGGAAAGACTTCCAAAAATTCTGCACGGAAATTCTCATAATAAGAATCCGGGTTCGACACTCTCCATTGCCGATACCAGGTCTTAGCGGTATCCTTCAAGCAAGTGCCTGCTATTTGCACTTTGCAGTCTTGAGGAATATTGTATAGATCAAAATGATCTTCCAAATCCTCGAGGAATTTTAAGGACCCCTCCAAACCATTGAAATGAGTTGTTCCTGCATGCGGCACGAAATGGGCAAGCATTCTGCTTCGCTGAGAGGATTGAACTCCCTCAGGTAAGACCCGCGACTCAGAGTGATAGGAAGCTGGTGCATTACGAAATTGTGAAGAATGCCTGGGTACTTGTAGATCACTTATATCAAAGTGAGCCCCACAGGCTTCTTGCAGATGGTCGAAATTAATCCCATCACCACCGAAACTTGCCTTAGGGTGAAAAATTGAAGTTGTCTCAGGTAAGGAAGACATGGGTAATAATTGTCAAGACCTCGTGTTCGAGAAAAGTTTGGGCGTCAATTATAATGAATATAATTCTTCTTCTGCTAGTTTCTTCTAGTAATGGTTGTTGTTTGTTAATTATATCCTGAATAAAGTTTCCTGCTAGTAGTGTAGTAATAATAATGAACAAGCTTATAACTGGTAGTAATGTTGTAGTAGTAATTCAGATGAATAAAGTCTTATGCTGGTTGTTAATAATAACAACTAATGAAATAAACCTAACAGCCAGACAGAGGTCTGACAGTACTATGAACTGAGAAAAACGTACTTACTTAAAAACCTTTTATTTGAAAACTCCTGGTATGATCCAGCATACACTTCACACACAGCTACTCAATAAAACGTAGCTGCTTGAACATGAACGAAGCTCTACTCACATAAACGAAGCTCTTTTTACACATAAACAGCTCTCTCACGTAACACAAAAGCTCTCTACCACATAAATAAAAGCTCTCCACCATATAAACAAAAGCTCTCTTAGGTATCGTTGAACGCGCCTATTTATACTGGCTACCACCACGTCATGACTTACACTCATTGCCAGATCTCATTCAGCGGGAGAAATAATATCTCGTTCAGTAAGAAGATAATTTACATAGAAAAATAAAATAACCAGAGATAGTAAAATCAAAAGGAAAGTGAATCTAGAGTATACGTTACAAAAGGACTGTTGTCCTATTACTAGAATTTTGAAATTGCAAGAACAACATATATTGAAAAATGTGCTTTATAGGAAGAAACAAGTTCTTGAAGATATAGAGTTAAATGAATTGCCTGTAACGTTGGATAGTTTAAGAAAAGAATTAAATGAGAAGCAATTTGAAAAGGAAATTAAAAAGGCAAATAAAAGAAAACTTACCGAAGGTTTTGTTTGAGAATGAATGTAGAAACTTGAAAAGTCGTAGGTCATATTAAAAGGCAAAGGTCATTAAAAAAATGTTTTTTTTTGTGTGCGTGTGTGTGTACAAGTAAATAGAAATGAAACTGATAGTAAACTTTCAATATGCATGGAATATCAATATTATAATCTAATATTATAAATTACTTTACGTTTATATAATGTAATTAAGATGGATCACATACTCTTAGATCCTGTATTCTGGAACGTCTACGAAACAAAAATACGAGAAAAGACATCGTGGAAATGTCCATACCTTCCCGCTGATTTGCTAAGAGAAACGTTTCAAGACGACGAAAAACTTTATAACGGTGATACCTCCATATTCAAAAAACGTTGAAACGGTATCCTAGATATGTACAGTGTCGATGCGTGAATTGACATGATTTTAAACGCGTCGAAAGAAATAGCTAAAGGTAAAACGGGATACTATTCCCGCTAGTTAAAATCGCTCCTCTTTTATGAAAGTTTTAAAGATTACATCAACCATATTGATTTCTTTTACAAAGTAGGCGTTATTATGGATAATAAACAGGGTGTCAAAGAAGTTACCGATACCAACTTCATACCGATTCACGATTTGGATAAAGTGAATCCGGTTATGTTGGTGGGTTACTCTGAGAAATTGGACGATGGTAAAGACACATCGCTTTGGATCTCGGCACTAGAACACCATTATCATATGAACGTTCATCATCAACAAAATATTATTTGGAAAGAAGATTACGATCGCAAGAAACAATGAGCTATAAAGGAAATGGTGTGCGATAAAACATCACGCCATGTACAAAAACAATTGGGTGGTCGTTTTGAAGGCAACATATTTAATTTTGATTTAAAATTCTTCGGTGACTTGGCAGAAAATTATCTCGTCGAAGCTGTTGAGCTGATGAATTTTCTTGGAAGTGACTAATCTCATATTTTTATGTCAAATAATGCCAACCTTTTTAAAATAAAATCGTATTTTTCGGGATGTTTGGCAGCTATATCTAACCATTTATGTAATCCGTAATATTTGATGCGCTTGACAAAGATATTGTACGTTCTCTCTTGCATTTTGGAAGAAGGAAAGTTTCTGCGAACTATAAGAACATGTTCATGCCACTCTGGAGGAAATAAGATTTCAAACATTGTGTCGGATCTTTATTCTATTTTATCTCGTAAAGTTTATATCGTTCCAAGGAGGAGAAACTTCTTGGAAATATATCATCGTCGCTTATCACATTCCAAGTAACTTAAAATGTAATATAATCGTTGCTTTACACCAGTCTTGACATAATTTCAGACTTGGGCAATCAACTTTTACTTATTTTGTAATATCATGACGCAAATCTCGTCAAAGCAATTTTTTATTAGTATCCTTTATCATAATTATAGAAATTTAAGGACCAGCTAAAAAAAAAAAAATTTTTTTTTAGGAAGAAATATTTGTTGCATAGATGTACTTTTCAATAATAATAGATCTTGGTAAAAGCAAAACATGATATTCAACGCAACTTAAAAATATAATATCGTCACCACTTTAGTCTCGTCCTACTGTAACGTACCTGCCAGAAGGACGCACACGACATAAAGGCAGATAGGAATCCGAATAAAATGTCCGCGTAGCTTAATTGGTAGAGCAACTTGTTCCGGAGTGAGTGGACACGGGTTCGAATCCTGGCGCGGATAAAAATGACGGAGAAATTCACTTCGTTATAATGGCGCCCGAACTATCCGGATGACCCGACCGTTCACAATCTCGCAATGGTGTGATGTTATTTCCACACCGCGAGATAGGAAAAATAAGAGCAGCACTTCGAAAAAAAAAATAAGGGGGAGATGATGTAACGTACCTGCCAGAAGGACGCACACGACATAAAGGCAGATAGGAATCAGAATAAAATGTCCGCGTAGCTTAATTGGTAGAGCAACTTATTCCGGAGTGAGTGGACCCAGGTTCGAATCCTGGCGCGGATAAAAATGACGGAGAAATTCACTTCGTTATACTACCTTTAAATACTTGCACCTCTCTTGATAGGAAACAAACTTAAAATTTCAAATACCCATTCTTACCCAAATAATTAACTACATCTAAAGCTCCATTCAAATTTTTGGGTAACGACACACCAATATGGGAAAATTCTTGCTCCATTTCTTAAAATATTTATGATTCAAGATATATTGAAACTCTGTCTAGCCATTTGAATCTATTTTGAGACTATTGATATAAGTCTTATCTGATTTTTCAACGTAGAGATAACACAGATTGCTTTTATGAATTAAAAGATGTTCTCCCTGAGGATACAAGTACACAAGATAATGTATCGCGTCACATTGCCACAGAATAGCAGTTTTTTCGTGATATAAAATGCGTGTTGGCAATAAAGAATAGGTGATTGACAAGAGTGAAACAAAGATGAAAATCAGCTTCATTTATTTTACACTCTTTGTTATATTTTCCATTACGGTTTTAAACATACTCGTCAAGCCCATCATAAAGCCTCTCTTGTTTCATCATGCGTCAACGTACGACGACTTGGATTACCCCATTTCTAATCCGGAATTTCTATATCAGAAGTTATTTTGTCCCGTCACCGGATACAAATGCGAAAATTCCAACTGCGATTGTCAAAAGCTTTGCGGAAAGGATTTCTTTAAGCACGTCGTCACATCCGAACAGCACAATCTATACATGTCGACTCTTAAATTGAAACCGGGAATCTATTGTCTACCGCAAAAAACAGACGAATGCGATCAACATACGTCATACAGCGTCTATAATTTAAAAGGATGGTCTTGCATATCAAAGTATCCTCACTTGTTTGGTGGCAAATACGGTACGTCGATCTTGGCGTGCAAGAGTAAATACGCTCCGGATAACAGTGATAACGTGTTGTGGGATTCGTTAACGGATACCAAAGTGGAAACCATGCTGGACGATCCATTTGAAAAAATAAATGGCAAGTATCGTTATCAGTGCGTGTGTGATTCGCTAGATTACATGAATAACCGAATGAAAGCGTTGAATCAATTCCCGTTTACGTGCGTCAGCGATCATTGTCTACGCCATTATTATAACGCGGCAGCTTCTGGATATAACGAAACCACGGGAGAGTGCGATTGTTCTCCCGGAACGCACGAAATTTCCAAAGATCCAACATCGGCATGTATCCGTTCGTTGCCTCAAAATTATACAGCGACTAAACCTTGTTATACGGAAAATAATTTCTTGAACGAGAAAATACATCCTTGTCCTGAACATTTAAAATCAAATGCTTCCGATCAAATTCTTTACCACATTCCCATACAAATTGAAAATCCCTTTGATGTATTTAAATCATAAATTTTTCAATACTTTTTTTATACCAGTCACTATTTTGTTTCCAATCTTTTCAGTGAATGGTCCTTGAGTAACAGGTGAAGCACCTATGGATGGTCCTTGAGTAACAGGTGAAGCACCTATGGATGGTCCTTGAGTAACAGGTGAAGCAACCGTGGATGTTCCTTGAGTAACAGGTGAAGCACCTGGTCCAGAAACTCCAAGCAAAACATTCGCGAATTGTCCTTCTAACGGGACACCCTCGAACTCTCCTGGAGGTTTAGATAGTTGTGAGACAACTGTGTTCCTCCAATTGTGCCCATGTTTTGCTGTGGGATCATTGAATCTTGTTCTGCTTCAGCTAAAGTCTTTTTGTGGTTTTTGCCGCCTTCGTCATTATCCATCTTAACGTCGTTTTCACTTTTCACAGAAGCGTCTAAAGGAGCTAACGGATTCGTTTTCTCGTAGTACTCGTAATATGTGGTGACATCTTGAATATTGGGAAAGTTTGAACGAAATTTTGTCCATTCACTCGTTTTTGTCAAAGCAATGGTGGTGCCCATTTTAACTCCAGTCTCATAAATCTCTTTTACGATTCTATTTTGAGTATCAATAACGGGTAATATTTTGTTTGCCGTGACATTATGCAAAAAGAACAATTCTTTCTGATTCCATGGTTGGCCATTTTGATTTTCAATAAACGGATCATTCTTACCGAACGCGGTTTTACGAAATTTATCTAGCAAATAATATTTTTTAGCGTTTGTGACTCCGATCATGGGAAATTCTTCATATAAATGTTGATCGGCTAGTATCAACGTAGCTTGCATGTCTTTTATACGTATGTAATCTAAATGATCTAGTAAGACCGAGTCGATATCATCCGAATATTGATCCATCTTATTTTAAAAATGGCAAATTAAACTGTGGGAATGTAGGTACTAAATGTTAAGATATCCTTTGGTTTTTTGATTGGAAACGCATTCCAATGTGCCTCCGTTAGATTATGGAATCTTTGATGAATATTTCTAAGAACACCCTCCTTATTTTCGACCGTATATTGCATCGAAATCTTTTTAGTTACAGTATCGTATTCAGGGAAAAACAAACTCCCCGTTACGTCGTGATAAAAATATATATCGTAATAATTTTGGGTTTTGGCGAGGAGTTTTGCAATTTGTTTGTTTTCTTCTGAGTAGGTTATAAAATAAAATTTATCAAAAAGATACCAGTCGGACTTATTTTTGGATAATGCAATCATTGGAAATTCGTCATATTGTCCTTTATCTACGTATATCATCATTTCCACCATTTGTATAAAACGCATGTAATCCAACGCGTCAAGTAAAACGTCACCCATCTTAATTTAATTTGAAACAAAGAAAGTCTCATGTTTGTTGAACCCAGTCGAATCAACTCTACTGAGAAAATGAAACTCGTGAACGGAACGTACGCCTGCCCTTGCGCTCTTCCAAGGTATATCGAAATTGACTTTAAGATGAGAACATTGGACACAGATTCCGCATTTTAGAAATTGATCCTCTGAAACAACACGCCCATCGAGTATTTTATAGACATGTATAAACTTTACAAAGACGTTCAAACCATAAGACTCGAATTACAATACTTGAAAGGTAAATTACTTATTTTGGAATATCCAATAGACAAATACGTAGGTCCCGTGTTGAAATGCGACAGTCCCATACGTTTGACCATGTATTCGACAGAAACAAGTCCGATTGAACGTTGGTTACTCCAACCATTTGCGTGTATCAAGAGTTTCATCTATAAGAAGACGGATAAAGTTTCGTCTTTGGAGCTCATCATGGACAGTCCTTGGCTTCGAGATTTCTATTACGTTGTGAGCAATCACGACACGTGCGTCATCCTTTCAGATTCCACCGGATTTGCGGTATCAAAAGTCACAATTGAATGCTTGATTATTGTAGCGGCGATTATTGTAGACGGCCTTTTTTATATATTCCGTAGATTAGTTTAGAAAATGTTTTCATAAAGTAAGCATGAACCTCAAGTCGCTACTGAGTATTGTTTTGGTAATCTTTCTATTCATATCTTTCGTGATTACGTGCTATACGATATACACTATCTATTCCGCTAACGCCACGACAGCAGACGACACAAAAACAACGGTGACGACTGTCAAGGGATTAACAAAGTTCAATCTCATCAGCATCGCTCTATAGGTTCTCGTCATTTTATCTGCCAGCGTAAAGTTATTTAAGACATGAATATTGTGTATGTAAGCGATTGTAGTCGTAATAACATTTACCATTATTTAGACGCGTACGAGTCAGAAAAGAACATTTTAATAACTAGTCGTTACGTAAAAGTCGACTACTGCAAGAAGAATGTGGATTTTAATTACCGCACGTTTGAAACCTATGATTTGTACATTTATATTGAACCGGATATGAGTATGGAGATTATGGAACCCGCTGTTATATTTACGAGTCACTTATTCTTTCGCATTCCTCAAAACTGCGTCTATGTTGCCGTAGCACGTCCACACAATAAGTTGCGCGCGATTCCACTTCCGCCAGAAGAGCACCGGAGTGTCCATTGTTTAAAAGATACGATCAATTTTGCCAATACTGTAGTTCTTTCAAGCAATGCTAGGTCGGCAGATGTTGTGATGAATTATACTGCAAGATTTCCCGTCTGGGATAAGAGCAGTTTTGTCATTATTGATTTAACGCATCACACAAATGTAATGTACGCTTTCTTGGACGTGTTGTTGGCCATAGAAATATTAATTTATAACAATGATTTCGTTTATCAATGGATGTTATGTTTTCCAAGTCGGATGTTGGAATCGTGCAAATTGTTTATTGAAAATTACATTAAGATGATAGAAGATACGTTAAAGTTGAATAACGGAACTAAAGATATGATTTACTCTATTTACGGAAACTATGGGTTACTATAACGGATAACCTTGGAATATTAGTACCTCTTTAAAAAAAAATTTTTTTTTAGGAGGTACTATATAAGTAGATATAATTTCTATGGTGAACGTGGGTGGGTAATTATAATAAATAATATTTCCATAATATTAGTTACCACGTATTTTTTTACTCGAGTGAAATAAATCTTCAAAACTCATCTCCAAAATAATGGATTGTACGGAAGAAAACATGCATCTACATTATTTTGCGTCAGCATTTTAAAGGTGTTCCTATCGGGGAATGAAGCCAGATCGTATTGTTTGGCAACGAGCATTTTAGGGAAGGTGATATGTTTTAAATTACGATATAGCAAATATATATAATACATAGAGTCCACTATGATATTAATAGGATGACTCGTTTGTCTTGTTATAACGTAACCGACTTCTTTAACAAAAACTAAATTATAATTCAATC
Source organism: Macrothele yani (assembly GCA_039090855.1). Classification (NCBI taxonomy): domain Eukaryota; kingdom Metazoa; phylum Arthropoda; class Arachnida; order Araneae; family Macrothelidae; genus Macrothele; species Macrothele yani. The sequence continues at coordinate 73,804,221 of CM077001.1, forward strand.
CCTAAGGTAACGTTGTTGTAGTTACTTGCCACAGAGATGGTGCACACATGAATAAAAAGAAAATTTCAAAAGGAGTCAAATCAGGTCTAACAACTCCCGCACGGGGATAACTGGTTTTCCAGTTATTTGGGGAGCGGCGCCCCCACGGCCCGAGCTGACCTTGTGACTGGTCAACATCTGATGTCATGCCACAGCTTGTTTTTTTCTTATTTTGGTGCTGTTGGTATTTGCAGGGACGGCTGTTCATCCAGCTGTTGGGGAGTCGCGGCCCCACGATCCCGAGCTGGTCTTGTGTCTCGCTTTTTCGTTTTTATTGATTTTCTCCACTGGCTAGTTGCCCGTGTTGTATACTTTACCTAATCGCTACCACGTTATGTACTAACACCCCGGTCTTGTGGTTTTGTTACCCTCCACCACTAACTGATTTATATTAACCGCTCAGTTCGTAGGTTGCTGAGATTCAGTTTAGGTTCCCTGCCAGGATTTGTCTTCTTTAGATTTCTTTTTTCCTTTTAGTTGGCTTGGGTACTAGACCTACCTGCATGTTTGCCTCGTGCGGAGACCCGTGAGGCGGAAATGGGATGTCTGGCGGCTGAGGTCGCAGGAGACCGGATAAAGTGCCTCCTGTGTACCAACACTCCTCTTCGACCCCGGCTTCGCTGTAAACGGGAGGCTAGAGACTAACCCACCTCTAGTCAGAAGTCATGTACCAAGTTGTGTACCGGGCTTTAGCGGCTTTTTTGTCGTATGGCACGGCAGGGTGAGCCCGGGGGCTGTGGGATCATGCCAAAGGCGTTGGCATGACGGTACCAGGAGGCCGAAGTGTCCGCCGAGTGCGTGTGATCACAGCCAACGGACTATATCTGCAACGTATAAGCTCCAGAACTGTGTCTAGCGTCATTTTCTTGGCTTGCGGACCTCCAGTTCTCCCTTGTAGGGCTCGGTGGTGGGTGGAGTAGTCTGCAGACGAATCTTCCTTCTTTTTTTCCATGGGTAAACCCAAACATAAACACTCCAAATTTAAGTCACCTGAAAAATGATAGTTGCAACCGACTCTCCGTCTTCTCAACCTACCAAGTCTCATACCCTTAAACGGTCTTTAGACCTTGACCAAGAATGTGGAACCTCTTCTTCGGCTGCTGTACCAGTCGCTCCGAAGCGTCGTCTCCCCTCGATTGCTGTGACTACGCATGCTACACACTTACTTGTAGAATCCATCGATCCGAATGAGAGACTGTCCACCAGATCTCCATTTTTTATTTCTAAAGCTTTGGACGCTGCGGTTGGCCCCTTGAAGTCTGTGAGGAAGCTTCGCTCTGGGGACCTGCTTGTTCAAACTTGCAGTGTTTCTCAGAGTAACGCTTTTCTGCACCTCTCTAGTCTTCAAGGCATTCCTGTCAAAGTGACACCTCACCCGTTTCTTAACACCTCTCGGGGTGTTATTTCGGAGTTTGATCTCTTGCCATGCAGTGAAGAAGAATTAGTGACTGAACTTGCAGACCAAGGTGTTATTGCTGCACGTCGTATGATGTTCCGGCGTGATGGTTCTTTAATTAAGTCTAAAAATGTTATCTTGACTTTTAACTCCCCGAAAGTTCCGACCGAAATCAAGGCTGGCTACTTGGTCTGTGGAGTTCGCCCGTACATTCCCAGTCCTCTGCGATGTTTCAAGTGCCAGAGGTACGGGCATTCACAACGATTCTGTAAGAGTTCCGCTCGTTGCGCTAATTGTGGCTCCGGTGAACATGACGGGGAAGGTTGCACTTCTGCGGCCTCCTGTGTTAACTGTGGTGAGGCCTATGCTGCTTACTCCCGCAACTGTATGAAATGGAAGGACGAGATGGCGATCCAGCGCCTCAAGACCCTGGAAGGCCTTCTCGTACCCTGCTGCCAAGGCCAAGTTGGGTATACCAACCACCCGACAGCGTACTTTTGCCGCAGTAGTTCAGTCTCTGCCGCAACCCGTGCAGCCCTTTGTTCCGCGCCCTGTAGCTCTCGCCGCACTTGCCAAGCGATCTACAGTTGAACAGGCGACACAGGTGGATTTCACCGAGCTCCAGCTTATTCGACCAGCTGAGTCTGCGCCTTCTCTTTGAAGACGCCCGCCTCTTCCGGTTTCCAGCAGACAGCCTGCACGTGCGGAAGACCCGGCCCTCAATCCGCAAAGGTGTGCAGTGTCCATCAAACTGTCTCGGCCTCAGCGAGGTCCCCACCCTCACCCGACATTATAGAAGAACACGGGGGGAGGAGAGTGACAGTTCGTCCCCAGCCTCAACCAGCATTGCAGAGGAACATGGGGGGGAGGAGAGTGACAGTTCGTCCCCGCCCTCTGCCAGCATTGCAGAGGAGTGTGGGGGGGAGGAGAGTGACGGTTCCTCCTTTTCCATTAGTAAATTTATGACTTGTAATAAACTTCATTAACTACCTTTTCTTCACTGCTTTCTTCATACTCTTTTTCAACTTTTACCAAGCCTGTCTGATCTTAATCATTTTCCATGTTTTTGAAAATCTGTGGCTGATCGTTCTTTGTCTGGCGCTCTTTGGCCAAACCTGGCCCTTGCGCCAATAAAATCCAACAACCAACCAACCAACCAACCAACCAGGTCTAACAGTGTTCGTATTAAGGTACGTAATTGTCAGTTTATCTTTGTATTGGTAGAAGGCTTCGTTCTTTATATAATTATTTACCTGCGCTATTATATTCTGCACCTTGTTTAAAAGACCCGACTCGGTTTGAGTTGTGTACGACAATTCAATTTGATTAAAAGGGATCAGCAGGTTTCTCAAAATCTCAAACTGAAATCGAATGGGAGCGTGTTGAGAAGCGTTCAGACTTTGAATAAATAATTGCATCACGGGATTTATAAAATATCTGGGATTGGTGATGCATTCTTGAACTCTGACATATTTCTTATCAATGAAATCTCTCGTCGGGAATAAAACGCTGCCTAAGGGGAACGTTACATTCCTTCCCGTTATAAAATAATGTCCCGTTATGTGATCGCTGTCCTTGTGAAGGTGCAATAAAACTTGAGGTTCGAGCCCAAAGATTTCATAAAGTTGCTTTGAACATATATGTTTTAAACTGTACAGTTTCTCTTCTGCACATCGGGTCTCGCATTCAAAGACACAGTTAAACTCGTTGCTTGGCATGATTGCTTAATTTAAGATAACATGGTTAAATTCAATCCAAAGGTATGTTTGAAACCCACGCTTTCTTCCACCAAATTTCTTGCCAAAATTGGCTTTGGCAAATTCACCAAGACGTCCAAAGCTATCTTTTTCAAAAATAAGTCCTTTGACGAGATGATCTCCCTCATTAAAAATAAAAACTACGATCAACTGAAATCGGTAGGCGACGTTCAAGTACTAAAGTTTATGGACGATTTCGATTTCGTTGTCAAAAATGCTAACGATATCAGCCAACTCAAGAACACAAACAAGCGTTTCGCAAAAGCCTTTACCAAATTTTCTAAATTCGTGTTTAAACATAAAGGAATCATCTTGGCAGGTACCGGAATGGGTGCGTTGGTAAATTATTTGCTATCGTACGTTTCGGAAAACAGCGGTTGTTTCTTGATACACGGCGAGACCGAATGTAAGATTGTTGACTTGAGTGGCTGCGATAAAAGGACGTCACACGAATGCTTCGGGTTTAGTTTCCCTGCAAACTGCGAAAATTTTGAAGAGGACGTCGAACAATCGTGTTGTAGAAACTGTACCGCAGAGTTTTTAAAAGGTCAGGCAGTTGAATGTAGACGCGCCACCATAGGAGAAGCCATGGCGCACGTGCTAAACACCATGGAGAAAACGGTGGGAGAAATGATGTCTTCAACATTAACGGGAACGTTTGGCTATCATATGAGGATCATTGTGATTATTTTCATTCTCTTTTGCGTTGTGGGGTTTATATTCAAAATTAGAAAACTTGGCAAAGGAAATTAAGAACCCACGAAATGAAACGTACTCGATAAAGTAAGGATGCAGTTTAATCTCAGATTCATCGCTACTGTGCTGATTGTCATATTTGTATTAATCTCGGTTATTCTTGTTTCGTACACTTCTTACGGTGTATATTCTTATACTATACCCGTTTACACTAATACGGCTGCTGACATAAAGACTGTAAATGACGGTATGGAGCCAATCAAAGATAAGCTAAAGTTTAATTACGGTAGCATCAGTTTACAGGTGATTACTATACTCCTGGGATGCTTTTTAATATACAAGTAATGCCGTGAAATCTGATCCTAAGAAATAAGGTTGCTACCATGAACAACGAAGATTATGTGCTTTTAAAACGAGCGTTAAAACAAAAGCAGTCTCCCGACATGATAAAACAATTACAACAGACGATGGGTCGCGTGGATCCTTTTATAAGTTATCACATTTCCAATTTGATTCACAAGCCGATTCCGTCACAGGATTCCACGTTCATGCGAGAAAGAATTGTATCCATGAAAGATTTAAACGAGCTGGTGGTAACGTTTTCCAATACGTAGGTCGTATCGTGATGGGCCACAAACTTTTAAAACTGGTCTTGTTTCATAACGTGAATGCACCCGAAGACTGGGAAAAAATGATACAATATTTAATATTTAGCGTCATAACGTTGATTTACAACAAACAAGATTGGTCGTTACAAGATTACGTGACATTGAATCACGCCATGACGGAATTTTTGAAAGGAAAACCCGAAGTGATGCGACAATTGTTGGTGGACATCAGAGTCGTCGCGGAATTACCAACCGCTTACGAGTACGAATACAAATTTTACGACGCCATTGTCATAACGCAGTTAAATTGGGGACCTTTAGTGTGGAGAATGATTCACGTGATGGCCGAATGCGTTAGACTTCGAGGCGTCGCGTTAAACGTCAAATACAGTAAAGAATTATGGAAAGAATTTACCGTGAAGAGATTATATCGTATCTTGGTTTGCGGCATGTGTCAACATCATTATTTGGAAGTACTGAAAGAAGAAGGATCCAGGATTTTAAACGTTGCAGACGAAGAATTTCCGAACGTCTGGTTTGAGAAACACAACAAGATTAGAGAAGAGACGTGAAACTCACCCATAAACCTTGAAGATTTCATTGCCGAACAGTAAAGAGTAGCTGAATTGTTGAATGTTGAAATTTAGGTAACCATTAAAAGAATCCAAATAATATAGTTCATTAAAAAAAAAATTTTTTTTTTTTTTTTAGCCTAAAGATTTATTTTGATTTGGTATTCTTCCAAGATAAATAAAATACATTACGTAAATATTAAGAAGTAAATGGAGAAAAACATAGAAATCTTACTCAAATCTAAATTACCTATCGATACGCCGCTACAAAAAACTTTAATCAACTTAGGTAAATCATATTTAACAGAGTTTCATCAACCATCCGAGGCACTCACAAATTTTAACACCATCACGGAAAAGTTGTTCAAGGATAAAACCGTTGCAGGGTATGTGAAAGAATACATAAAAGCTATTTTTAACCATCGATACGAATACAGTATACTGTTTCAAATGGCATTAACGGAGAAAAAACTGTTTTACGATATATTTATCAACTTGAGATCGTTTCCTTTAATTCAATTCCGGTCCGAAAAAGAAATCTTGAAGCTCGTGTTTAAACTCGCGGAGGATATTTTAAAAGAACTTCAAGTCGGCGAAAATAAACGTTTATTTGACGTGACGTGTCTAGAAATTTTGTATTGTTACGCCTTTTTAGTGAATAAAGACTACAATTGGATTATTATGGACAATCACGGTAACAAGTTCCATCAGTACGTTATTTCCAGCCCACAAAATTTTAAACCCCCTTGGAGCAAATGGACCATGTAACCATTTTCCGTCTACCTTTTAAGATAAAGTCAAAATAAGCAGCACAATGTACGAACAACTCATCACCCAAATTTCAAGGTCTGATGTCTTGCAAGCCGAAATAAAGTCCTTATTATCCGACGCTCCTGAACCAGATGAGAAAAAAGACGGCATTATTAACTTATTGACCCCCGATTGGGAAAACGTTTGACTAAATCGCATTATTATAACTTGTTAAAGGAACGTAAACTGTGTTTTAAAAAGACAGCCGACGTGAATAAAAAGTATGCTCAATGGGAAGTATTCTTTTAAAAGATTACACGCCACCTCTCATATTAGCAGCTGTGGAATTCCACGTTAGATCGACTAATTTGAGCTCCTTTGATACTCCGCCCTTTAATTCAATTGGCGAAACGTTTAACGAAAAGGAAAAAGAATATTTCTCATCCAATATTTTCTTGCCTTGCTGCTTCAATTCTTGCATTGAGTGTAGAGTTTTAATAAGCAAGGGCAAATTGCCTGTAAAGAATAAAACATGCGCCACGTCGGTAAAAATGTTTAACGGATACAGGATGGAATACATTTCATCTCAAGAATTATCAAAATTTAGAGGAAATTTGTAGGGTATCATGTTGAGCAATTTTACCCAATACGTTTCGTTTGGTACCAATTTTAAGACGAGTTACAACGCTAAACATTTCATCGTCATTCCCAATTATGCGTTCAAGGTGAAATCGGAAGCGGATATGGAAATTGTCCTCAAGGAATGCGATTCGTTTGCCGTCAAAGTTGATTGAAATGACGAAAATGAAGAAAAGGAGGGCTTGTTGTTTAAAGGAGACGTTAAATTGCCAGATCGTTTGGAAACGACGACAAATACAAAAGAATACGTCTCAACCGTCGCAAGACTCGAAATGTGAAAATATTTTATCTATGACGTTGGCTAATACTGTATCGTTTTCGTTTATCTTTGTGTAAGGTTTGACGTGTATTCTCACGCTATAATTTGGATCCATGACTGTATTCAAGTTGTCGTCCACGCCGATTAAATAAATGTCTTGGTCCTCATAGAGGGATCTTATAATTTCCGAACACTTGAGCACGTTGTAACGAGATTCCGAATATTGACACTGGGAACGCGCAAATATCTTGTAAGCGTATTTTTTTAATGATTGGCAAATCGTAATTGGCGACCTTTTTCACGTAATCGTCGGCACCGTAACTCCACAGATTGAAATCTGTAAAAGAGTAATACAGAGTACGAATTAACGTTTCTGCGTAGGGACGCGCCAGAAATCGATTGACGTAATCGTCGTAAAAACCGAGCGTTTCATCCAAATCAAGAACGCAAACGGTCTTCATAGTTCTTTGTTCATGAAGGCGCTCCTTCAATACATCAATAACCACTTTACCTTTCATAAGGCGTCGGAATGCATTTATCACGAACAGAGAATGTGTTTTTTGATGCTTACGAGTGAGAAAGTGTTTCACGTCTTGTACGATAACATCTCTGATAGATGGTTTCCCTACGGAAGTTCTCCGTCTTGTGACATATCCCATTTTATACACACCCTCATTGAATTGAAAAAAGTGATACCCGACTTGATCTCTCCATTTTCAACTTCTTTCAGAGATCCCTCTGGATCCACGTTCTTTCTCTTTGAAATTAAGCACTCTTTTCACACGATACCCTCGGCGTCGTTAAATATCGGGTACGCGTTAATTTATTTCGTCATCATCTTGATCGAAACGAGTTATCTTTTGCAAGGATCCAGTCCAAACATTTTTGACATGAAGTTTGTGTACGCGGATGAGTATCCCATCGTCGTTGACGTGGGAAAAGTCAATTGCAGGAGACAACTCAAGACATTTTCCAAAGACGCGTGGAAAAAATACGTTGTCAAGACCAAAGTGTCGACGCTTATTAAATTTATGGCTCACGTTTTTCCAGAGTACATCACCCATCGTAAAGGCAAAAAAAATGTCATTTGAAAGAAACATTTGACGACTGGTTTCACGTGCTGTTTTGCAAGGACTTGACGTTTCACGAGTTGTTGGAAAAGCACGTCCCGGTAGATTTTCATGGACGATCGTACGTTACAGCTATTTTGGAGCGGCAGAAATAAAGTCATCGAAGATATCGCTGTCGGTGCATTGTTGAAATCCATTTCAAATTTACAAACTAAAAATATATTCTAGATGTGTTGATGAGTTATACTCGAGAGAGAAATATTAATTTGGCTTACAAAAAAGAGTATTCAGGGCTATTGTATTGCGTATGTATTTTAAAGATATTATTATTTAAGATTTGTTACCCAAGTTAAAAAAACATATGATGCGCTTAAAAAAAAATTTTTTTTTAAGATGTTACTTAAACCTTTTACAAAAGTACCTCTCACAAGTAAAGTTCAATCAACTATGGATTTGTTACAAAACTCAAACCTCCTCATTCCACTTTCTGCTGTTGAACACGCTCCCTTTAATTCGTATATAATCAACGATATGAAAGGCGGTATGTATTACGTCACTAAAGATCGCTATAGAAAGTTTGTTAAAATTTATTTACGAAACAATTCGTTTCATGATTTCCATCTAACCATGAATTTAAGTAGCGCAAACGAGCATTCTCTTTTTTTGACATTGACATTAAACGCACAGCCAATGCTACGGAGAACGATGTAAATCTCTCCATAAATGAAATGTTTGATGTGTGTATCCTTCCGTCTTTTAAAGAGTTACTTTTTTACCACGCTTGAAGTATTTTGCCGTCATCATCACGAGATGATCCAACGGCGATGGTATACATTTGTATTTGCCGGAATTCTCCATAGGAAATGACGATTACATATTGCTGTGTCAACACTTGCAGAGTACGGGGTCTCGCACGATACAAAATGTGGAACTTGAATTAGATATTCCTACGCATTTTACGCTGTCCAGATCGCGAAAGGTGGATGCAAATGCTTATATGCCGTCCAACATTTATTTTGCAGACGATTCAGGTCAGTCGTTCCGCATCAACTTCTCTGAAGAATATTATAACTTGCACATGTTAAAATGCCAAACCAATTATAAGAAGAAAAAATTGAATGAGAAGTAAGTCTTGATATTTATCATGCAGAGACATAATAGGAAATCATTATTAGAATATTTGCATATGTTGACGATGCCCATTGCTTTCCCTTTTATAAAGTCTAAACTTTTAGGTTATGCGACACAGATTGTCGAACAAAATTCTAATGAAGAGACGTCTGATGATCAATTTGAGATTGCCAACTTACAATTTAACAAAAAATATGATACCATTGTTCGTATTTATAAAAAGGACGAACTTACCGATGTACAATCGCTCAAAACATTTAGATCCCTCAGAAGTAATTACACGCGCATAGCGTTTTTCAATTCACAAAATACCGCGTTGAATCAGTGGTGGAACCGTTTAGAATCTCAGAAAATTGTCTACGGAGACGATACTTTTTCTAACGTGAATGAGCCGCCCCGGTGGCGCAGTGGTCTAAGGCGCTGGCCTCTGATCATTCGTACGTAAGGGGTCCGGGTTCGAATCCCGGTCAGGCATGGATGTTGTGTTTGTCTTACTGCACTGGCTCTCTCCCTTCCCTGGAACCAGTGACCCTAAATTAGGGACGGGCGACTGCTTATAGCCCATTGAGTTGCTCACGGTGGTCGTTAAACCTCCAATAAAAAAAAAACAAAAAAAACGTGGATGACTTGATTCGCGAATATAACATCACGTTACAGCAGGAGAAAGATCCTCTAGCTCACGTCATGGAATATAATGACTGTCAATAATTCATTCCTCTGTTTTACGCTTTGTGTAACGCGTTTCCAGATAAAAGTTTAGACGATTTGATTTATTCGTTATGTCAAATCCTCAAGACAGAAAAAAGTTTCGAAATCATTGATAAAATGAAAAAAGTATCCACAAAATTAATATATCAGGTCGCTTCTCAATTTACGGAGCAGAGTTTCATCTATTGCGCCATGAATTTAGAAAATGGAAATGTGAAATTGACAAACAAACTAGAGAGCATCTTTACACTCATGCATCACGAAATTGAAAACGTTGTTATTGATACGATGGATTGCGTCAAGAAGTTAATTATTAAGATTATTGAAAACTGTTTTCCCATTATGTACATTAAAGGTAATTATAAGAAGGACGAGTATTATCAGTGGAGCTGTACGAACCGAAATTGGAATCCTTTTTCTTTAAAGGACGGCATCCGAAATCTAGTTCAAACGATTGCAAGCTGTTTAGAGACCTACATCAATCGTGTTGAACCGGCGCCGAAGAAAGAATATAGAATTTTAAGCACTACCGTTTCTAAGATTGTAGCTCAGATTCATTTAGAACTGGGATTGTCCGATTCATCGTACCCTTTGGAAGTCAATATTTGGTTTCTAAACACTCCACAGGGCGTGTTGGATCTTTTGACGCGGAAAATCTCGAGTGCCATCCCTGAATATTATTTATCCGTCGCTAAACTGGACGTGACCATCGAAAAGCCTTTGGATGACGATCGCGTCACAAAACTGGCCTCCAAGTTATGGAATAGAGACTTTTTCAACGCATTTTTGAGAAGTATTGAAACGGATGCCTACGGTTTGTCGTTTAAGAGAATATTGATTCATCTTCTCGATGATTTATCGTTTGACAATATTGAAATGCAGATGGTGATATTTTATATTCACCTGTGTAAGTTTTTAAACTTTAGTTTTGAAGAAATGGAGTTTTTAATGGATAATGTTGCTTCCTTATTTATTGCCACCAACTATAATAAGACGTTTACCATCTTTCAGGGAGAAAAGAACAATGGCAAGACGAAATTTATTTGCATGATTCAAACAATGCTGGGCGGTTATTGCCAACCCATTTCTTCCCACTCTTTGCTCAATAGCGAGAAGAAGGAAGTGCATCCCGATATCACAAACAGCATTTATTCTAAACGATTACTAATTACCGAAGAGATGACAGGATCCATTTCTCAAAATTTTGTAAAATCTATGACTGGGAACAATAGCTTTGTATCGCTATCGTTGAACGAGCTACCTCACTCGGAAATTCCCCGGCAAAAATTTGGGCAACGACGAATACTGCGCCGTCCTGCATTTCAACGCCTGCCTTTGTAGAGCGCGTCATCGTGTTTAATTTTTGTGCAACGTTTGCGACGACGGACGTTCCTGAAACGGCTCGTGATCAACTTGAACAGAAGTTATTTAAAGCTAAAGCAGATGAGACGCTAATTGGTCGATGTATCAATGGCATTTTTTACCATGCCATGTATTTCTTAAAACGGAAGATGAATAATGACGGGTTTTTAATAATAAATAGTCTTCCTCAAAGTTTGGAAGAGTTTAAACGTGATTATTTATTAATTACGGACATTTATAACCATTTTAAGAGTTGAGTTGATGTGCAGGAAGAGCCTAATCAGATCACTACCATCAACGAATTACGTTCAGCCGTGCGACAATTTTTAATTGCCACCAAAAAGAATACGGTCGTTAGAGAAGATGACATTATTAATAAATTTGACAAAGAATATCAACATTTGAAAACTATAGACGATAGTTTTTTTAACGATGAAGGTGATGAAGATGATGATTGCAACGAGATTGGCGAAGAAAGCAGCCAAAATTGTTCAATGTTGTTGAGTATGTTGACAGACGATAAAGAACCGGCGAAAAAACGTAAGAAGATTTCCATCGTTTGCTATAAAGATATATCCATAAAAAATCTAAAACGCAAATATTAAATAAAGCAATCATTGTTTTGAATGGAAAATATTGCATTGAGTAAGTTATTAAAGTCCATCTCAAATTTGCAAACCAAAGCCTACATTATTCATTTCGTAAAAAATTACACCACGTATTATTCAGACACCGGTTTAGTATACGACGATACTTTAAAAGGCTATCTCATTTCGTATATCTTTTAGTGGCCTCCTGCGTAGTCATACAGACTAGAATTCCGTACTTGTTAAAGAAGTTTGAATTTACAAAATGTGTTCACCGCGATTATTTTTGTATCATGTGTAATCAGTACACCAAACGAGACACTTTAAGCGATCGTGAAAAGTTGGAACTGGCCGTTATGCGCGGATATCGTTATTATTTAAAGCAATATTTTCAATTAGGCTACTATTCTTTGTGTAATAACTGTTTTAGAAAGTGTAAACCCAATCCGTGCCCAACATGCGGCATCAAATCGAGACACCGTTTTACTTACAAGTGTCGAAAATGTGACATGAGAGTTTGCCAACAGACGAAAGACGATAGCGCGTGTATTTGCGTCTTGAGCGTATCCAAGTTGGTTGCCGATTTTCAAGAATTGAGCGAAAAGGATATCGATAGTTTATTTTGTCCCACAACGGTCACGCAATGTTTATGGTGTGAACGCATCACGTGCAACAAATGCAACTTATATGTATCTGTTATACCCGAATATTATACGTTTGTGTGTAAACCGTTTTACATGAACTGTAAAATGTCCCTCAACCAACTTTTAAACGAATTTAGTAACGTGACGAACCGTGATTACGAGTTTCAAAAATGTATCGTCGTTGGTCTGAACGATAAAACGCGTTGGGAGAAATACATCTTGAAAGAAATTAAAAGTGGAGAAATGGAATATTATGGAATCATATGGCAAAACCACTTTTGGAGGATTTGACACACATGAAACGTCAAACGCATTATGGTCCTTGAAAGGAAGAGAATGCTTTCACTTAATCTGGTAAGATTACTTTAACCAAACTTTTGGTTTCTTCTTGTAGATATTAGACAAACAACCAGCTCCTAAAAACAAAAAAAAACAATTTTTTTTTTAGACGACGAGTTTTATTTCTTTTTGAAGATATAAATCGGACCAAAGATATCTTTTGGAATAAATACACAATACGTTTCATGGACTCTATTTATTGAAAGACACTTTCATAATAAGTTGCTTCCCTATTCTAGGAAATCAATTTTTAATTTTTCCTTGCCAGTCTATTATCGATGTATTTTAAATTGTATTCCGAGATATTAGCCTTGGCCAAATAAAATAGCCACCATAAATGAATATCGTTACTAAATTGTTTACTCAGATACGTGCGAATCGTCTTGGACATGATCGTTGCCAAGCAAAATAAGATACAACCCGCAGAAACGGTCATCAAAAAAATAAACCACGTCCAAATGACGTAGATTATCCTAGCATATAATATGTTGAGTGGTAAAAGGCAAATGACTCGATACTTTGACAAGTCTCCACTGCTGCCGTACAAGACAAATTCGCATTTTGTCGTGAGGGGAAAAACATGTGTCATGGTTTCCGCATTCCTCACAACGTTTATTCCGTAAGACGAAAACTGTTGATTGAAAAAAGTTTAGAAATGTAAAATTTAAAATCAGCATAACAAAATTTAAAATTTCTATACCCACATACTGGAAATAGACGTACGTTTTCTTCATAACATGCAATAAATCAACAATGGCTTCACATTCTTCCGTTTTTAAAAACACTCCCTTGATATGTAAAGCCATTAATTTTGATTTGATGATACATTTCCACACGTGATGGGGAAAATAGAAATAGAGTGCTACCGCTAAGAATAATAAATTAATCCATTGATAATAAGACTGATAGGCTCTCTCCTTATTTGCGTCATTGACAAACGCGCTATTTTCCACAGTAAACGTAGAGTTGGACCAACAATATTGATTGGCGTACGCTCTATCTGGACAACCGTGGCAAAGGATGGCATCTCCAAAATACTGTCTTGACACACCAAGGACAAAACTGATGAGAAATATGGAAGAAGTGATTTTATAATAGAGTTTACATATCAATCCGTCTGTTTCAATTACGTTTGATCGTTTACTAAGGAATAAGGGAACTAAACGTTGATCCATCTTGTCTTGATGTGTTACGTTTATTTTTAGCTTATAAGATTCTAACTTGGAAGATTTATATTTTGACTTGCAAGGAACAAAAATTTTTTTTTTTTTTTTGCGAGATAACTTTTCGATGATATGATCTTTCCAAAGTCTAATTCAATCAATACTTTGTCCAATTACCTTCTGCTTCAATAACGCGTTCCATTCTCTCAGGCATAGAATTAATCAAAGTTCTTATATACTCTTCACTCAAGTTGTTATGCCATGTATCTTGTATCATATCCCACAAATCTTGTTTGTTGGTGGGAACTCTGTTGGCCATGAAACGTTCCATTTCAGCCCACACGTTTTCGATCGGATTCATGTCTGCGCCTTTCGGTGGCCAATCCAAGATTCTGATGTTTATAGCATTTAACCACTGTTGCACTTTTAAAGCCTGATGAGTGGAAGCCCGATCGTGCATATAAATAATGTCGTCGTTATCACGAGCACATACTGCGACAAAATGTATCGAATGTAATATTTCTGGTTAAGATTAGGTTTTATCCAATGAATATGTCCAACGCCGTTGCTCGTGATGCATCCCCAAACGTTGACTGTAAAACGACCCGACTTTCGATGTTTAAAAATGTATTTTGTATCAAAGCGAGTGTTCTTGGGCCTCCACACGTGCGGTGGTCCGTGGCCACTCGACATAAAAATCTTTTCGTCGCTAAAGATCACGCGACTCCATTCCCTCGTTGTCCAAGAGCGATGCCTGAGCGTAAACTCGAGACGTTTCAATTTATGCCTAACACTTAATTTTTGCTTGGGTGCCGGTATTCTGCCGTGTAATCCGTGTTGATAAAGACGATTACGTACCGTTTGAGGACACACGTTCAATTGCAACTCGTTTAAAATATCAATGGCGGATAAAAACGGATTCTCTTCTGATAAACGTACAATGTTTTGATCAAATTCCGTCGTCGTTTTTCGTTTGCGTCCGCATTTAGATTTTGTAGCTATATTTTTATTTTGAAGATAACATTCGACCCATAAATAGACAGTAGCAAGACCAATTCCAAGATTAGACGCGATCGTTCGTAAAGCAAGTCCTTGTTCGTACATTTGAATAATTCTAACTCGTTGGTCTGCTGTTGTATATTTCGGCATGGCTTATTTTTACGTTGGATATCTTGGGAGGCACAAATTTAAACGAATACTGTTTGCCAGGAAACGCTCCTTTCAGCATGCTGGCGTTATCCTGTTCGATGGACGTGAAAGTTGTGGGAACAAGACCGTTTTGAAATTCAAGTGCCGTTCCATATACGAGTCTCCGTTTCTCCAACATGCTCACATAACAAAATTTGACTAAGGTCTTGGCAAGTTCTTTGAAATCTGATATTGAATTAAAATAATTCATGTTAACGTCGTCAATCTTGAACCACGCACAAAAGGTAGAGTTTCAAAAGTAGGATTTTTCCAAAATATTTGTACCGCTGACTTCATAGCGCACCATACTAGGTTCAGCCACGTTGGATTTCATTTCAAATCTTCCAAAGAGTTTACCGTTTTGTCGTTTTAGGTCGCAGTACGTCAATTTATAGTCTGGATCTTCTTCGACAGCATACTTGATTCCCCATTTAGGTAAAGGTTGACGGTTTTTAAATGCCATTGACTCTTCGGGAAGTTTTACAAGTTGCTTAAGAGACTCGGCACGATTACTTATGAGGCTATAAAGATACGTGCGTATGCTTAAGTCTGGAATTTGAGATATATCAATGACTGAGTTGCTTGCCCACATTGGTATTAGTTCCATGGGTTTTTCAAAGTTTGCTGTCTTCTGGAATTCCGTAGTCGTTCTTTTAATGTCTTTATTATAATCTGTAGTTTTAACACAATCTTCCGTTTCAAGGAGCTTGTTATCTGTCGTTTCAATACAATCTATAAATTCAAGGAGCTTGTTGTTTATCGTTTCAATATAATCTTCTTTTTCAACGTCTTTATTACAATCTTTCATTTCAACGTGCTCACTATCTACCGTTTCAACGTCTTTATTACAATCTTTCATTTCAACGTGCTCACCATCTACCGTTTCAACGTCTTTATTACAATCTTTCATTTCAACGTGCTCACCATCTACCGTTTCAACGTCTTTATTACAATCTTTCATTTCAACGTGCTCACCATCTACCGTTTCAACGTCTTTATTACAATCTTTCGTTTCAACGTGCTCACCATCTACCGTTTCAACGTCTTTATTACAATCTTTCGTTTCAATGTGCTCACCATCTACCGTTTCAACGTCTTTATTACAATCTTTCGTTTCAACGTTTTTATTCATAGCCTCCAAGTCAGCCTTTTCCATTTCTTCTACCCAATCAAGAGTTTCTTCGAGAGTTGAACGTATTCCTGCACGCTTCAGTAAAATCGTTCCCACTTCATCCAGGAACATTGTAAAACCATCACTCCTTTTACACTGTTGATCAATTGACTCCATAGCGTGTTTTAGCTTCTTTATTTAAACATCCCTCCTTTGTAACATACGTTATCACATTGATCAGATTAGTCATATTGACAAGACTATATAGAGTTGTCACGACTAGTTTCAAATTAACCATATGTTAAGTTCACAAAGCATAGACAAAGCTTTAACTAATGCGGAAAAACCATTTCTACTTTTTGAAAACTATTTATACTTTTTTGGAAAACTATTTATACTTTTTGGATTGAAAAAGTATAATTATTTCTGAAAAACGGTCTAAAAATTAGAAATAGTCTTACACCAAAAAATTGTTGTAAGACTATTTCTACTTTTTAGACTGTTTTTCAAAAATAATTATACTTTTTCAATCCAAAAAGTATAAATAGTTTCACAGGGGCAAAAATAATTATACTTTTTTGAAAAGTATAAACAGTTCATTATTTTTTTTTTAAGGACAAAAATAATTATACTTCTTGAAAAGTATAAATATTTTTGTCTATGTTGAACTATTTATACTTTTGTCGTTCAAAAAGTATAAATAGTTCAACATTGGCAAAGATAATTAAAGATAATTATACTTTTTAGAAGTCAAAAAATAGAAATAGTGTCCCATGGGCAATAGCATGGACAAAAATAATTATACTTTTTGAAAGTATAAATAGTTCATACGAGCAAAAGTAATTATACTTTTTGAAAAGTATAAATAGTTCAATATGGCCAAAAATAATTATACTTTTCAAAAAGTATAATTATTTTTTTTATATTGAACTATTTATACTTTTGTCTTTAAAAAGTATAAATAGTTCAACATTGGCAAAGATAATGAAAGATAATTATACTTTTTACAAGTCAAAAAGTATAAATAGTGTCCCATGGGAAAAAGCACAGACAAAAATAATTATACTTTTTGAAAAGTATAAATAGAGTATAAGCAGTTCAACATGGACAAAAATAATTATACTTTCTGAAAAGTATAAATAGAGTATAAACAGTTTAACATGGGCAAAAATAATTATACTTTTGAAAAGTATAAACAGTTTTGTCTTCAAAAATTAGACAAAAACTATTTAGTTTACTAATGACGGGCCTTTCCCTGTATTCTTTGTTTGAAAAAGTGCCTTGTGGTCAAAACTTATCCGATTACAAAACATATAGAAATAAAGTCATGAATAAATCAGATATCATCGTCTTAAAAGACATTTTTCAAGCTTTAGATAGACAGAACCACAACGAAATCTCGTTAAGCGACTTCCATAAACTATTATCTCCCTTTGTTACGAACGATGAAGAAGCTCAAGAACTCTCAATTCCACATCGCATGACTTTTACTGAATTTAGCGATACATTTCATAAAATATTTAACAAATATATGAATTCGGTCAAAAAACTCTTCAAAAAACTCGATCGAAATAATGACGGTTACATATCAGAGAATGATTTGAGACAATTTAATGCCTTGTTTGATTTCAATTATTGTAAAATGATTTGTCATGCAACAAAAACACACTGTTGTTTGATAAATGTTAACGATTTTAAAGAATTACTTACCACTTTTGATGAATGAATATTAGATTATCTTTGGTATCCAAGAGAGTGGACGTTAAGAATTGATGAGAACATCCTGCTAAAAAAAATAATAATATTTTTTTTAATACAGTTCATATCTTCCACTAGATAATTTAAAACTCACTAAATGAAATTAACTGAACAACGCAACTTAAATGGATCTTCACACGGAATTTTATCTTCCGCGAAATGATTTGCTGGACAAGACAAGCTGGGTTGACCTTGGAAAGAAGTATTTAACAGCCTTCCAGGTAAGAAACATTGGCAATATTCTTCAACAGTGACTTTTTAAAATTATGACATCGCCTTCTCAAGTTCTCATCAAAGGGTTTATTTTGCAAAAGCCTACGTTGCAAAGCCATGTAGAGCGCTACTTTCTCGTAAAGTTTCCTATAACATTCTTCAAGATTATGGAATCCTTCTAATTTTTTAGATTTAAAGAGCCTTAACTGTTGGCAATACAAGTCTCGACGTTCCCGTTTCTTTTCACTAATGCCATTGCGTAACCTGTCCATGTTTTATACTTTATTAATGTTCGCATTTACTTCTATTCTTAATAAGTTCACGAAAGGTACAACTCATGATGCGAATCAACCAATGAATCCAATGATGAATACGACCGTATTTCGGTTCTCCGTCGTCGTATTTCGTTTCGTCACGCGTAATTTCCCTTTTCATGGCAAACACCTTATCCACAATCTCATCCACAACGTCATCTTCGTATGCATTATCAATGTCAATAATTAGAAACGAATATTTATTCTTATGTTTCATATACCATTCATTAAATTTTTCGTTTAAAATTTCTAAAAGTAAGGACTAACAGCTATGTAGGAATCTGTTTGAATTTTAATAATGCGTTGCATTATATTTTCTGGTAAGATTCTTAAATAAACGATTAAATCTGGTGTCAAGTCGATAAACGATAACACCACATCCTCGTAAAATTCAGAATACAGGCGATAATCCTCATCAGTGAAATTACCGGTCGCTTTGAATACTTCCGTAAATATTTGATTTTCTAAAATACTGTAATCAATAATTACATCACTAAACTTTTCTGCTGACTTTAGCTGTTTTATCTGTTGTGCAAGTCTGTAAATTTGCATGTGAAATGTATATAGCTTGGCATTTTCTTTACCTCGGTATGGATTATCTCTACTCACTTGTTCCAACACTTTAAAATTTAACCGCTTGGCCAACTTGTCACATAATGTCGTTCTATCAAGAATGCCAGAGATTATAATCTTCATGCTTGAATGATTTCTTATTTTTAAAATATATTTATATATTTATAACGTTCTAAAAAGAAAAAAAAATTTTTTTTAAGGAACTACTGTTTTCAATCTCTAGCTTTAAATAATTCAGAATTCATCAAACTCTCACTAAACTCTCTAATATTCTTCACAATTTCCGTATCAGTACTTAAAAACATTTGTAACATGTCAGCTTTCACGTATTCCACATGACTGCCTTGCACTAAAAATTCTCTAAACTTGGTGAAATAAGATTTAATCATGTCAAATAACGTCTTGGCATGCTGAACGGCACCTTTCGTCAGGGTTTGCGTTTCCCAATTTAAATTGCTTATCAAAATGTTGATGGAAGCGATAAATGCGTAATATTCTTCGTCCGAAGTGAAAAGGGCGAAATGAAACGCTTGAGAATAGGCGTAGTTTTGCATATCTTCATTGAAATTATTCAAATCTGGATACTTTCTCTTTAATCCTTCAATCGCAATCTTATTCATCTTACCAATGACATTTATAAATTTAACGGACAAAGAATCTTTACATTCGCCGTTGGCAATCTGTTTCTTGTAATAATACAAGTCCGTGTTATGCTTGTACGTAATTTCGGCGTCTAAAATCTCTCTCGTCTTCATGATGAGTGTGTGAGCGTTATCAAAGTATCCCGTGCGCACCCTAGCTATGAAATCCAAGAAGAAATTGGCCAACACTTCCACATCGTTGATACAAAGGAAACAATACGTCATCGCGTAAATGATGTCAAACTGTATGCTATACGTGCTGTACCTATTTCTAATGACGCTGTTCAATACGTCAAAAAAGTTGCACAACGAATATGAGCACACGGGATCCAAACACATTCGTTGTCTTTCAATTTCGGGATCAAATAACAAGACGTAAGGACAGAGAACGTTGAAATAATATTCAACGATGTTGATATTTTCCTTGGCGATGTGTTTCATGTGTTTCAAAATGGCCACCAGGACCGTGTTGGAATCTGTTTCCATCGGAATGTTCTTGACGACTTTAGCGTACTGATCTAAAAATCCCGCGATGAAGAGTTGATTCAGCTTGGTGTTTTTATTAAAATAGGATTGAATGATAGCTTGCTCCGGGAGAGCCGTCGTATCGTAATCCACAAAATGGGCCGTCAACATGCATAAAATGTGAATAACGAATAAAAGGGTCTTGTACTCGACAATAATTTCCGTAGGTTGAATTCCGGGGATCTTATTTATAAATATTTTACAAGGAATAGACATTTCCCCGGTCTGATCGGCAAAATATTTGGCAACAACGCACGATCTATAGGAGTCAAGCTGCGTAGTCACTTGACGCACATCTTCCAACACGACGCACAAACAATCGCCGCAAACCAGACTAAAATATTTTAAGGTAAACGCTAAAGGTTCATGTTCACAGAGATTTAAAGGAACGTCGGGACAGATTGTTCTTAAGCAGTCGTAAAACATTATTCAGTCTTCTGTCTCTTTGTTTTCTCTTCCTCTTTAGTTGATCGCTTGCGAATAAACTTTTTAAATTGGTTACTGATGGCCTGAGTGCTCTCTGCGTGATCCAAATAGTCCTTTTTCAGCGTATCCAAGAATTCAGGACGCAGACACTCTTCCTGCGTTTGAAGATGAGAACTCTCGTCTTCCAGTGTCTTTCGCACATCTTCAGTCTGGTCCGCACATAGGAAGAGTAATGCAATTTTAACTAGGTGCATGGCGCCCGTACCAGTTGTGTGTGAAAAATGATGTGTATTGGGTAAAAAGATGTAGGAACATGAAAACTTTGGTACGGATTAAATAAAGAAGGAGGTAATATCTCAAAATGTAAAAAAATTATGTTAATGCTTAAAAATATAAAGACAAAATGTGACATTTAACGTAAAAATAAAGTACACTTTAACTAATGCCGCATTTCCTTAAAACTTGTTTAGGTATCGCATAACATGTTTCTTGAAAACAACGTTGAGTATAAATGATTCCCCCTGATGTGACCCGCAGAGAATGAATATGAAATATCACGTCACGTTTCACGGAAATCTTAACCCGCAGAGAATGAAAAATGACATATCACGTCACGTTTCACGGAAATCTTGACCCGCAGAGAATAAAAGGGAATACCGTGCTACATTTCATTGAGATTATGTCCACAGAAAATAAATAATTCCGCTTTGCGTGACATAATAAGAATAAAAAGGGAATATCGTATTACATTTCATTGAGATTATGTCCACAGAAAATAAATAATTCCGCTTTGCGTGACATAATAAGAATAAAAAGGGAATATCGTGTTACATTTCATTGAGATTATGTCCACAGAAAATAAATAATTCCGCTTTGCGTGACATAATAAGAATAAAAAGGGAATATCGTGTTACATTTCATTGAGATTATGTTCCCAAGAAAATAAAAGCGGGAGACTAGATTAAAGCTTTCAATATTTAAAATATAACAACTTGGTATAATTATTAACTTACTTATATTCTATTTATATATTCTATTCTGCGATATCATAATTACATATTTGAAACTGTATTTTATCCATTTGGAACTTGTTAAGTTAAATGTATAAGATATCAAGGTCCTTCTCCCAAAATCTATGCAACGAATAAATCTTCCGTAAAAGAAAAAAAAATGTTTTTTTTAACGAGATACATTCAACGATATGAAACGTTTACAATATCCTATATTTATATTTAATGATAAAGAATACTTTCAAAGTTGCTTTAGTGGGACTGGCGTTACAATGCAATGAGATGTCACAAGATACCTAAATGAAGGTTGCGTAAAGTAACAACGATATTTTATTTCAAGGGTTGCGTAAAATAACAACGATATTTTATTTCAAGGGTTGCGTAAAGTAACAACGATATTTTATTTCAAGGGTTGCGTAAAGTAACAACGATATTTTATTTCAAGTTGTTGTGGTCGAAAGTTTGTAAATTTTTAATAAAATCTACTCCTCTTTAAGTTTTTGTATTCCTCTCCTGCATCGTCCATACCTTCTTCGATAAGTTTTCTTTTATGTGCCTTTTCAAATTCCTTTTCAAATTCTTTCTCACTTAACTCTTCTCTTAAAGAGTTAAGCATTATAGGCCATTTTATCAACTCTATATCTTCAAGAACTTGTTTTTTCCGGTATAACACATTTCTCAATATGTGTTCTTCTTGCAACTTGAGTATTCGGCTAACAGGTGAACAGTTTTTTTATTTTAATAACAGCATTGAATTCGGGTTTTCAATAAGATATTTTATGCATTCTCTTTTTATATGTACTTCTTGACCTCTTATCACATCAATATCCATTCCGGCAGGAATAAACAGTGATGAGAAGCTGTATTTTTCTGGAATTAGCATTACTAGAAAGGTCTGTATATTTTTATTTGCTACATCAGCTCCGAGAAGTCCTTTTTTCTTTAGAGTCAGTTGCTCTGTTATAATTTGTTTAACCTCGCAGTCCTTTTTTTGTAATTCTTGAACATTAACTTCTAAAATTTGCTTCATCTCCTCATTATTGCTCTGCATAATTTCAATTGTTCCATTTTTACTATCCAAAGTTTTATATAAGAGCTCAATGGTTCCATTTTTGCTATCTAAATTGTTCTGCATTATTTCAATGGTTCCATTTTTGCTATCTAAATTGTTCTGCATTATTTCAATTGTGCCATTTTTGCTATCCAAAGTTTTATATAAGAGTTCAATGCTTCCATCTTTGATGTTTAAAGTTTGATTTAAGATTTCAATTTTTTGATCTCTGGCTTGGATAGCTAACTGTATCTGTTCTTCTTGCTTTCGTTTTTTCTTCTCGAAAAATCCCTTATAGATGCCGTTTTATGGAGTTGAGGCATGATTTCACTTAGAAACCAGATTTGAAAAAGCATAACTAGTTGTTTCCTGGATTTCAATATAAATTGCAACACCCCACCCTCATTGATAAATATTATATTGTCGTTGAATCTTTTCAAATCTTCTAAATCTTTATATTTTTTTGTAAAATCTTTATAATTATCCATTGGATGTTGTGGGTTAACATATCCAAGTGCCAATGCTAGATGGTTCACATGAAACTATAACGTATTTTCAACGTCTATGATGATTTCTATATTAATTTTATTAAAAATCATCAAATAATTATTAGAAATGAACTGCACACAATCAGAACAATTGTCTCCTAATTTTTGTACTGCTTCACAATCTTGATGGGCTTGAGCAGCACATTTTTTCATGTGGAGTTTCAATTCTTCTTCGGATGACTGGAAACAAAAATAACACTGCTTCTGTTCAATATTGTGGATATCTATGGCATGCTTCTTTGCAATATTTATTTGTACAATTCTGGAACATAGCACGCATTGGTATTTTTGATCTGACGTGTAACATCTATACGATGGATAACTCATTTTGTTTTATTCTAAAACGTTGATGTGCTTACTTATGGAAGCAAATATTCTTTTATCCATTTAGACACTATTTGGTATCTCTATAGAGATGTTAAATCACGTAAATAATTTGTAGGCAATTTTGCTTATATTTTATGATAAATTACGTCTTTTACCCGTTAAATATCTTTCTCAACCATCATTTTATCCAGTTAGTTATCATTTTCAACTATTAGCATAGTTACCAACATAATATCCACTGTATTATTTAGTATTTTGACCTTTCTTTATTTACGTGACTCGCTGGTCTTATAAGACCAGCGAGTCACGTAAATAATTTTTATGCAATTATAATTATATTTTATGAAAAATGACGTCTTTTAGCCACTAAATATCTTTCTCAACCATCATTTTATCCAGTTAGTCATCATTTTCAACTATTAGCATAGTTACCAACATAATATCCACTGTATTATTTAATATTTTGACATTTTATGAATTTGGAGGCAACTGATATTATAAGAACAACGATTCACGTCAATAATTTTGCTTATATTTTATGATAAATGACGCCTTTTATCCACTAAATATCTTTCTCAACCATCATTTTATCCATTTAGACACTTTTTCAACTATTAGCATTGTTACCAACGTTATATCTGCTGTATTATTTAATTTTTGCACGTTATAATTTACGAGATTCGGGTGTTTTATAAAAAAACACAAATTTTATGATAAATGACGCATTTTAACTGCTAAATATCTTTCGTAACCATAATTTTATCTATTTAGTCATCATTTTCAACTATTAACATCGTTACAAAGTAACATCTGCCGTATTATTAACTAGCTATAAAAAAAAAATTTTTTTTTTTTTTTAAAGATTCGTTAGATAGAATTTAGGAGTAGATCCTGTAACGTAGATATATAATATTTTTAAGTTCCAAATGGATAAATTATGGTTTCAAGTCATGCAATAAATCATGATATAGTAGAATAGAATAAACACGTCATGTCACAAGAATCACACCCTGTAAAGTAAAACAAATATCACATAACTATATCATAAAAGTCATCAACTTGAATATTTAAACTTAATAGAAGAAATATAGTTTAAATCATGTTACCGTTTTAATCTTTCCAAGTTCCAACGGAAACATTTTAACGTAAAGTTGATAATCACGTTTAGATAAACAATGAGGTAACTGATCGTGACCCTTTTTCACGAGTGTCTTATCCTAAGGACACCTACAACGAGGTTTAAATTGACCATATGGTTTAAGGACTCCGCTTTCGCACATTTTATCGGATTGAGTTTCGCATGAAGGACCAGTGAAATAGAGTGGGTACTTGCACACGCACGCCCACACTGGAACACGAAAATAATCCTTAAGGATCACCATTCCGCCGTTTTCGTTATTGCATTCAAGGTCTTTACGATGAGATTTCGGCAACTGACAAATGTTGGATTCACAAATGTAGCACGTATCGCTGCACAAGAGATCGCACGTGTCGATACATTGCACCATTTCTTGAGCGCAGTTGACTTTAAAATAGGATGCGATTGGAAAGCTGTATCGTTTGACATTACGTGGAAAGTATAAAAACATCACGCTTATAACAATTCAAGGTTAGTAGATGACAAGGTTGTGCTCATCCAGCACTTCCGGTGATTGCCTTGTGACGTCACTGTCCAAATCGCCATCGTAGAAGTACCTAATCACCACGTTTCTTTGTATCTGCACCATAGCAACGTGTCGGAATTGTTATTCGTAAGCCATCTGGAATAATCGTCATAAATTCTACCAGATTTTTTAATGCATAATGTTTTCAATTTTCAATTTAAAAAATTTGGGGAATGTTGCCGAGATTTTTTTTATTTCTCATAAAGAAATTCGGCTGTACTATCGGAAAAGAACGCTTTCAAATAGCTCCCGATTTTTCGTGTATCGTCCCGCGTTGTTTACATACAACCTGATCACACCCAACGTGAAAGGAAGTAGTTTACGATAATATACGGAATTCTTTTGCTATTTTCATCGAAATAAATCTTAATGTAATGGAAATAACTATAGGCATTTATTTTATTATGGAAAATAATAGCACATTTTAATATCACAGATTTATGCATCATAATTCCGATAAAGTAAATGCAACACCCTTTTCGCGTAATTAATGTGTCTAACATTCATTTTTTCCACTCGAAGGAACGAAGTACTTCACTGAACTGTTCAAACGGATCTAAATTTTGTTTTTTACAAGATCGTCGAAACAAATATTCCATTAGGCCGTCGGCCAATAGTTCTTCCGATTTGTTAATATGGCTCCTGAGATTTTGCTTGAGAGCTCTCAGTTGCATTCGATACTTTGAGTATGAGCTTCACTGTTAGTATCTATAAAAAAAATGTATGATTGACAATTAAATGAGTGAAACCACGTTCTGACAAATGTTTATATCCTTTCCATTGATCTGGGTAGATGACATTACCTAGTTTAACATGTTTTTGAATAAGAGGTCAAGACATTTTCCTCTTTAGCTACAGCTCGAATCTACAATTCACATGTTAGGACGGTGATGTCATTCATTGACGTCACGACGATTCGTCTGCGAGGAAGGCGGAATGAGCAAACCTTACTGTCTATTAACCTTGATAATAATTAAGGAAATTAATACATATATCATTTCTTTGTTATCAAATGGAACGAGAAATTGATCAGATTATTGAACCTCCCTCAAAACGGCAAAAGAAACTAGCTTCTGATCCGCGAGTGTGGAAAAACGCGTGGATGATGTGCGAAAGGATGCTTGAAAACGAGGATCCGCATCTGCTGATAGAATATCACACTATTGTGGAGAAATGTATTCCCATTATCAACAAGACGTTTGGCTACGTTATAAATTTGGAAAGGTACGAACCGATTTTCCATTCTCTAAAGACTCATAATCCCGCAAAGGAGATATTGCTCGTGTTTTTTGCCTCGTCCACCAAGGAAAAGAAGATACTCATGCACATCGTCTTTAACGTGCCCTTATTTACCAAAATATTTAACCATTACTACGGCAAATACAAAATGGACACAACCAGTCTTGTCGATATGAAACGAGGAACGGTCAATTTAGATTTTGAGAACATGTTTCGCATGAATCCGAGTAATTATTTCAAAGATTCAATCATGTGGCGTTTATTATTTGTATCGTTATGTCACATGCTGACTCACGTCGAGAGTTTTGAAAAATACGACACGGCTTCCTATTCCAACCACGATCGCATTAAGAAAAGCGTATTTTATCGATTCATTATTCACGGACAAATTAAGCACCAGTTTACTTAAAAGAGAATAATGAGGTACGTTAGTATCTATGTTTGTGTAATTATTTTGGGTATTATTTTTATCGTGTCAGTCATTTTATACAGATATTTACCGTCGTCGCCGATACCTACGGAGCTGTATCCTAAAATCAGATTCGCAATTCCTCCAGATCTAGGATCGGGTGAAGTTAGATTTGAAATCCCATAAGATGATGGTGAATTTGTGTAGCGCAAGAAGGGTCATCCCGTAAGGAATAAAGATGCTGATATATCTCACGTTACTCTGCGTGGCCATTTTTTACATCTTCATTCTCTCAAACTATCTCACAAACACCGCTCATCCCATTCCGTGGCAAGATTTGTTTGTTCGCTACGACGATTCTTTGGAATGCGACATTCAAGATCCAAAGTGTCCTCCCAATTATTACTGTTACGTCCTTCCAGACAATCCCAATAAGAGCATGTGCATGAAATTTCAAGATAATTTAAAAGCGTGCGATGAGGCAACGGGATTTCTCACGCCGCACAAAACGTTGCAAGGGTACGTGTTGAAATGCGTGTGTCATTATCCACATTTGGTGACTCAACTGTACGACGGAACCGATTGTAACATTGACGTAGCTTGTCAACCCAACGGTCATCTGAAAGATATGACGGTGGATCCTCTCATTCACGGAGAATGTAACTGCGATCACCCTTATAGAAGCATTAAATCGCAAGAAACGGGTCCCTCGTGCGTGTTTCCGAGGGAAAGAGACGTCCAGTGTTATCCGGGCATCTACTACCAGGGCGAATGTCGTTGTCCAAAGAATTATATTAACAGCACGTCCGTTTTGGCCAGACGCGTCTTCAAACCAGAATATCTAGATCAGTTTAAAGGAAATCCGAGATGCATACCCACACCGTGCTCTTTTAACGTGTTAAACCACGAACAACAACTTGAACACGTGAAAGTTGTCGATTTTGACGGCAATCAGCAGCACTGCTTTCGTGATCCGCGCTATGGAAATTTCGGCGTCTACTTGAAAACAAATAATTACTTAAACAATCAATATGAAGGTGCTCATTATAACGCCTGCGCAAACATTTATCATAAGGAATCCAAAGTGGATCACAAAATCTTTTGCTATTATTATCACCAGCATTTTGAACCTCAGTGCTTTCTACAATTTAAAAACATCAATCAGAGTGCCTTGCAATATTCCATACTTGACACGCTTAAAGAAATGCCCAATTATCCTCCCGACTTGGATCGTTTCTACATAAAAGACCCTTGGACACACAATTTTGTGAACATGGTGTTTAAATTGCACAAGTTGTCTGCAAAGATTCATTATTGCGTCGTAGATAACGCTTCTCAACCGAGATTTCCCTTTCTTATAATGTATTACCAGTGTTTTGAAAACAACTACGTTTCAGATTATACGATGCCAAACCGTAATGAGCATCTTGAAAATCTAACTCGTCCCTTCCTGGTGCAAACGTACGAAGAGTATAACAAAATATTTAAATACCCGGCTTGTTTGTGGACGGACGCTGACGCTTCACCAGAGTATCACAACCACGTTATTTTAAATCCTCTGCATCTGTTGACTCCCAACGATTTGAATTTATATAGATCCAACGGCTTGCTACTTTACCCGGACAAACACAACGAAAATAAGTATACCTTGCAAAAATATCCCATGGAGAAAGAAGATTTTGAAAAGGCGTACGAACAACGGGGGAAAGTACCCGTCATCACAAAATAAAGGTCGCGCGAAATGGATTCACAATGCGTGCATGCCTATTTAAAACACACGTTTTTGAATTTGAGTATCTTCTGGACAACCCCATCTTGAACGACGAGTTGATTCGAAACATTCTAAGAGATACGGTGTATTCAAGCAAGCTTATTAGAAAAGATCCCATCTTATATTTAAATTACGTGACCATGAGTACGGTGACAGATAAGGAGATTGTATCCAAGGCGAAAGTTTACGTCATTTCTTTGATAGGAAGTGATATCGGGATACTTTATAATCTTTGCAATCATTTAAAGACAACCGATATTTATTTGTGCACGCGTAACTTGCCAATCATTGATCCTGAGCATTACGATCAAATTATGAATGCGGTGAAAGACTTGGCAAGAGATATTTACCATCCGCAAAAGCAGCGAGACAAATGTACCATCACCGTATTAATATCACGGATTGATAGATTTATAAAACGTGAATAATGATGGTATGACAACGTAGTATCTAAAAGATAATAACTTGATGGTAGCATCTTAAAAAAAAATTGTTTTTTTTTAGGAGTACATATTTAAACGATTCTTTCCCAAGAAGTAAAATGAAATGATCCATCTGTGGGGAAAAGGTTATCCTAATATGTATTGAGTGAAACGATAAGTTGCTTCGATAGAAATCATTGGCATGGATATATATTACCCTATTTATTTTTAAGGCTTTGTAAGTATAATGTTATATATTATTTAGTTTTAAAGTTATCGGATGGTGATACAAATTTTCAACAAGGATGGTATATGAAGTCATGTTTTAGGATCAAGGTATAATCTAAACGTTAAGCTATATTGGAAAGCTTTTTTTAATTCTGTTTACATTTTAAAGGGTGTGATATACCTTTTGTGACATATATTTTGATAACCTCTCATGGATTTCTTTAGTTGATCAAATTCTTCTGCGTTTGGTTAATTCGCGGGAACACTCTGACCTAATCAGAGAAGATACCGATGTTGAAGCATTATTTTTTTCATGTCGTACGACGGTAGCAGCTAGTGTACACTCACTCAAACGCTCGCTATACAATCCTATGGTCAGAGTTACAATTCGGGGTGCACAAGCTTGCAAGTAGAGTGAGTGTTTCCAAAGTGCTAAAAATGACCCTTGTGTTCATAGTACGCTGCGAACGATGACCCGTTGTTGAAAAAATCAACATATCACGGTATCTAGGTTTTTTAAAAGTTATCCATGAGTTGTTATCATGTAGATTACCCTTTCATGGGGTCATTTCATCATGTATATCACCTACTATTTAACTTTTCGATGTTTTATAATACATGATATTTTATCAGTGAATATCATGCATCATTTTATGCAATTGTACTCATATTTTATGATAAGTGACGTCTTTTATTTATTAAATATATTTCTCAACCATCATTTTATCCATTTAGTCACTGTTTTTGACATCGTAACCAATGTAATATCCGCTGTATTATTTAATTTTTTGATATTTTATCTTATCCGTTCACACTTTTCCTTAATTGCGTTAAGTATGTTTTCAATCGCTTTCAAAATCACTTGCGCATAGGCTTGCGCTTCATAATCGACAGTCACGTATCCAAAGATTTCTATAAAGCGTCCAAAAGTCATAATCCATATCAAGACAATTTGTTAGGTCTTCACAACTTTCCACTCTTGTAGTAAACATAATAATATCAGATATCTTATAATTGGACGATTTACATTTTTTATATTTTTGGAAAGTGACTCCACAAACGCCGCGGTATGCCTTAAATGTTTCACATAAATACCCAATAATTTCTATGAGTGTTCCTTTTTTGGATTTAAAGACCCTTAAACACTCGGAATAATCATAAATCCAAAATAGAAACTTCAAACGTTAACTTCTACACATTTTTATTTGGAAAAGAATATATGTGCATTCTCGTTTGACCAAATTTTGCAGTGTTCCTGGGACAACATAGAGTATTAAATGAAAATGAATCGTTACTTGTCGCCACATCTGAGCACGAATCATACGAGTACGAATCTTCTGAATATTCTGCAGACGAATACTCAGTGGAACAAGTGCTAAATGTATCATTATTGCAAATGGAATACTTTATGTCACCGAAACAAAGCAGATAACAGATTAAATCTTCTACTTTAAAAATGTTATCTGCACACTTGTAAACCTTTTGAAATGAACGAATTTCTTCTATCGACCAATTAAAATGTCTTCGAAGCATATCAATATCTTTCCAGTCAAGATACGGTAAAATCAACCTCTGTATTGTAACGTTATTGCACAAATACGTCTCTATCTTAACAAGATACGTAGATAACCTTTTTTTAACTATGTTAGTTACATGTTTGAATTTTAATGTATTTTATTCAATACAACTGTAATTGCATAAACTAAAATATTAATCATATTATACCAAAATATAAAATAATACATTACAGAATAGAATACTCAATGGTAATTAAAGAATTCGTTTAAGCATCAGATGTAGAAGCAAAAATTTAAGGTCCTATATACAATTTGTAGTACGAAATCATCTATTAAGATCATCTTAAAAAGTTTTAAGTTTAATTGGTAGCTTCTCCAGAACATATTCTTTAATAAATATAATATCATTTTCAAATTTTGTTATTATACCTTTTGCTTTGTATTCATGAAAGCGGTTAACCGAATCGCAATCATCAGCGTATTCTAAAAGTACTGCGTGAAGAAATTCTTTATTCAACTGTTTCATGCGATTTAATGCATGCCGTTGTTGAGCTCGAATAGTGCGAGCACTCATTCCCACAGAAATACATCTTGAATTAATATTTTGTCTTTCAATATTTAATAAAACGCGTTTTTTCTTTAATTTTTCATCATTAATTTGAGCTCCAATTAAACCACTGGCTTTTAATCTGTCGTATTCATCACATTTTTGCTCTGTTTTGTCCAATTTTTCGTTAATTTCATTAATAACTTTATCTTTTTCCTTCAATTTATTTTCTAATATGGCTTTTGCAATAAATTGTTCACCATCGTATTTTATATCCAATCCATAATGTTGACATATCAATGGTTTAATTTTTTTAATGTACCATTGTGAAAATTCCTCAGTTAAAGATTTTCTTGATTTCCAAAGAAATTTATTTAAAGCACATCCATTAATAAAATTTGCATTGCTGTTGCATTGTTTTAAATTATCAATATCAAGTTCAGAATATTTTTTTGTAAAATTTCTGAAATTGTTTAAAGCATGACTTGGTGTGGAAAAATTTAAAGCTTTAGCTAAATGGATTTCATAAAACCAAATGTTATGACTGTTGATAAAAACTTGAATTTTGTGCTTTTAAAAAATACCACACACAGATTATTTGTAATAAAATTTATGTCTTGTTCATTTTTTGCTGATGCTTGACATATTTGTGATGCTTTAAAATCTTGAATCACTTGTGCGGCACACTGATTGCGATGTAATCTTAATTCATCTGCGGTAGAAAGTTCAAAAAGCTTACAAGAAAAATAACATTGCTCCTCTTGAATCTTATGAAGATCTATGGCATGTCGATGTGCTGCATTGACTTGAAGAATTTTAAAACACAAAGGACACTGATACTTTTCGCTTGCAAGATAATTTCTGTACGATGGATAACTCATTTTAAGGTCCAATGATAGTGTCTACGGCCACTTTTTTTTTCAATCCATAGCTTACTTATCTTCTTGTCTAATGCTGTAAAATAACTGTGCTGATGGCGGATGAGTATACTGTTAAATTGAATGTTTTACGAAATATCAATAGTAACGACATCGCATTTAAGTTTTATACTGTCACATCACGATATAAATTTATCACACAGGTACTTTATCTACTTATGTTTTATCAGTTTATAAACATTGAATTTCCAATAGACTACGCTTATAAACGACAGTCACGTAACCAAAGATTTCTATAGAATGTCCAAAAGGCATGTTCGATGGCACATTCGTTGTTTACGCTTGCAGAACATCCCGAAATTGTCGGAATACTGCTTGTAGTAAACATAATAATATCCGATGTCTTGTAAGAATACGATTTACCGTTTTTATATTTTGGGAAAGTGACTCCGCAAACAAATTGATATTTTAATACCTTACACAAATATTCAATGATGCTTTTGAGTGTTCCTGTCTTTTGATACGAATTTCCAACGACATCAGGGCTAAAACATTTAGGGTTTCCGTCATATGACCAATTGGGAACTTCAAACATTAATTTGTAGATATTTTTAATTGCAAAGGAATACAAGTGTAGTCTGTTTCGGCCAAATTTTACAGTTTGTCTGGTGCCATAATCGTCACATGAACACAACGCGTCATCTGAGCACGAATCATACCAGTAAGAATCTTCTGAATATTCTGCGGATGAATCTCCACTAGAACAAGAGCTATAATTATCGTTGTTACAAATTGAATAATTTATGTTACCGAAACAAAACAGATAGTAAATCAAGTCTTGTACGTCAAAAATGTTATCCGTACACTTGTAAGCATTTTGAAAGGAGAGAATTTCCTCTATTGACTAATTAAAGTGTCTTCGAAGCATATCAATATCTTCCCAGTAAAGATATGGTAAAAACAATCTCTGTATCGTAATGTTGTTGCACAAATACTTTTCTATCTTTTAAGAAATATGGGATAGTCTTGTTTTTAACTTTGTAAGTTACATGCTTGAGTTTTATATTTATTGATTTTCCCGTTCTCCGATATCACTCATAGAAACGTTAGACTTTTTAGGTTAATGCGTATCGTATCTAGGCATATTAACTTGGCTGTCTGGATGGGCTGCCATTTGGTATCAACTTCTACTAGATCCAAAGGGTAAGATTTTGAAAAGAATATTGTTTTTATTACAGGAATCCATCTGCTTATTCGTACAGCAAATGAGAATGGAGCAATCAATGGAAATGACTCATCCATCTACTTATTGGTACAAGAAATAAGAACGGAATAACAGGGCGATGCCGGAAATGACTCATCCATTTGCTTATTGGTACATGAAATGAGAACGAAATAATAATATGTTAAAAATTCTACAAAACAGTAGTCTTCTTTTGATAAATTGCACTTTCAAGGTGAATTTAATTCAGGCATCTGTAAAAATCAAAGCCCTTCCTTGTGATTATGGATTCACCTTGTGACGCAACCAAATTTTTGCTTAACAAAAGAGTATATTAGAAGAGAAATACTGACATGCAACAAATCGATTAAAGAAGAAAGGTCAGTTTTATTTTATGGTGCATTAACGTCTTCAACCAGAGATGTCGAATGTATTATTGATGGCGGAAAATGTTATGCGTCTAAGCATTTTACCGTGGGAATACAAAAAGTTGCCTCTGGAACGCAACATGTTTTCAAGATTTACAACCGTCTAACGCCAATTTCTGTATACAAGTTTAATCCGATAAAGGTATATTTGAATGTTGAACAATAATTTTTGGAACGACCTCAATCTTCAATTCCTCCTAAAGAATATGTTGAAAAATGTTTCGATAAAATCGTTTTCACAAATCTACATGTTATTAATCCAGGAATTGAGTATTTTTTATACACAATGGAAGTGTGTTTTTGATTGGTACAAACAAATATTTGATGCTTCATAACAATCCAGCAGTTTTCAACCATACCAGCAATTCTCATTCATTCAGTGTTAATCAACTATCCAGCAATTATCAGTCATCCAGTGCAAATCAACCATCCAGAAGTTCTCAGCCATCCAGTGTAAATCAACTATCCAGCAATTCTCAGTCATCTAAACGTAATGGATGTGAACTAGAAAACAGTCCTAAACGTATAAAAACTGAACCTGACGAGAAATGTATAAAAATTGAACCTGATGAAACATTGCAAACGGTTGTGAAAACTGAATTTGACGAAACAACACAAAATCCACAGGACACAACACAAAATCCAAGTGACACAACCGAAACATTTTTCCTCGTTGATAACACATCACAAGTTCCAAGTGATACATCAGAAATATAGTGTTATACAGATGAGACATCACAAGATTCCAATAACACAACATACGCTCCATATGTGACACCAGAAAATGCTGATAAAATAACATACATTTTACATCATACATTCCTAGGCCCCAATGAGACAAATCCAATATCACACACTCTACATGAGATAATACAAAATCCAGATGACCTAAGCCCCAATGAGACAAATCCAACATCACACACTCTACATGAGATAATACAAAATCCAGATGACCTAGGCCCCAATGAGACAAATCCAACATCACACACTC
The DNA here is from genome assembly GCA_039090855.1 of Macrothele yani. Taxonomy (NCBI): domain Eukaryota; kingdom Metazoa; phylum Arthropoda; class Arachnida; order Araneae; family Macrothelidae; genus Macrothele; species Macrothele yani. Next base: position 73,838,942 of record CM077001.1, read on the forward strand.
CACAGGAGATATTCCGAGATCCAACATCACACACTCTACATGAGATATTCTAAGATCCAATGTCACACACTCCACAGGAGATATTCCAAGATCCAAGATCACACACTCCACAGGAGATATTCCAAGATGCAACATCACACACTCCACAGGAGATATTCCAAGATCCAACATCACACACTCCACAGTAGATATTCTAAGATCCAATATCACACACTCCACAGGAGATATTCCAAGATCCAAGATCACACACTCCACAGGAGATATTCCATGATCCAGATGACCTAGATTATACGAATAAGACAATTTCAACATCACACACACCGCAGGAGATATTCCAAAATCCAACATCACACACACCACAGGAGATATTCCAAGGTACAACATCACACATACCACAGGAGATATTCCAAGATCCAACATCACACACACCACAGGAGATATTCCAAGATCCAACATCACACACACCACAGGAGATATTCCAAGATCCAACATCACACACACCACAGGAGATACTCCAAGATCCAACATCACACACAGCACAGGAGATATTCCAAGATCCAACATCACACACACCACAGGAGATAATCCAAGATCCAACATCACACACACCACAGGAGATACTCCAAGATCCAACAGCACAGGAGATATTCCAAAATATGACATCCCCCATTTTCTCACCACAAACCTGTTAAGAAGTATTTGGGATTCTTGACATTACTGATATTAATAATTTTTTAAGAGACGTGTATAAAGAAGATTGTAAAGGTGCTTCAACAATGACAGATTTATCGTAAGATAATATTGAAAAAATTGAAAGACGTTGTATAAAATATTCAAACTGTAACTCATTAACATTTGAAGATATTTTAAATGATTTTTAATTAGTATGTATTGAACATTAAATTTCATAATCCTGGATATAAAATCTAATGAGCATTTTTTGTATTTTTTTCACCGAATTTTTTTGTTTTATAATGATGTCAACTATATTTTATCGTTACACTTGACGTACCAATGAAAATCCGATATTTGTTGCTATGTTCATACGAAAATATTCATTGAAGTGACCCCTTTTTATCCTTATAATAGGAAAAAAATATTTACCAGTTTTCGTATCGCGAACCAAATGATTAATTAATCTCATCACATTTCTGTTTTCATCAATCTTGATTTTCAATAAATTTTTATTGAGAAGAAATCAAAACTCATTTCTGTTTTTTTATATTTATTATGCAATATAAAAGGTTACATATCATGACACAATATATTTTGATGTACAAGATCGATTATAATATTTTAAATTATTATTTAATATTCAGTTTCTAAAAAAAGATTATTCAGTTTCTTCAAAATAATTGAGTAATATTCAGTTACATGTTTATTCATAAGTACAATATTAAGTTGTACAAAAAATGATTACAAACTCCTGAAAGGCTTATATGTGACATCAAAAACTGGAGACAGTGAAATTATCCAGTTTGTGAAACTGTTTTACCAAATCATTCCACATATCAAAATATTTTTGACATTCTTGTAGTTTAATTTTCACCTGATCTTTCAAACCAAACCTGTTGATGATCAATCATACATCGCAACTCATATTTTTGAGTATTAGAAGCAGTATGGAAGGCAATGCATTTTTCGTGCATGTCAATGTACTTGCTATAATATTCTTCAAGTTTATCATACAGATTAACAAAAGTTTTACGTCTCTTCTTAAATTCTGTAAAATCTTTGTAATTAATTTTAGATTGATACTTGAAAACAAATTTTAAAAATGAAATTATCATTTTAAACGACATGCATTTTTCATAATTCAGATTTTTTTCTGTTTTTAACTTATTCAAGTTTATTTCTAAATCTAGTTTTGTAAATTGAGAACGTTGTTGTGGTTCATGTTGTTGTGGTGGAGATTCTTGTGGCGGAGCTTGTTTTGGTGAATGTTGTTTTGGTTGTCGTATTTGATGTGGTGGAGCTTGTTATGGTGGAGGCTTTTTCTAGTGGAGCTTGTTGTGGTGGAGCTTTTTGTAGTGGTGCTTGTTGTGGTGGAGCTTTTTGTAGTGGAGTTTGTTGTGGCGGAGCATGTTGTGGTGAATGTTGTTTTGGTTGTCGTATTTGTTTTGGTTGTCGTATTTGTTGTGGTTGTCGTATTTGATGTGGTGAAGCTTGTTGTGGTGGAGCTTCTTGTAGCGGAGTTTGTTGTGGTGCAGCTTGTTGTGGTGGATGTTGTTGTGGTTGTCGTATTTGTTGTGGCGGAGCTTGTTGTCTTTGTTTATGAGCATGCTCTCGTTCATTTTTGTCAACCAAATTCTTTTCTTTTCGTAAAACTGAAATAACAGACTGACCTGTTGAAAATAATGTTGATCCGACGATATCCTGGTTAATAACGGGAAAAAATGAAATAGCGGATCTTAAAGCATCAGCCAGGTTACTAAGATCAATTTCAGAATCTTTTAAAAGTTTCCTAGGACATTTTATAGAATCACGTTTACAGTTTGTGGGACCGCGTTCACAGTTTATGCGATCCCTTTCACAGTTTATGGGATTCCTTTCACAGTTTATGGGATCACTTTCACAGTTTATGGAATCACGTTCACAGTTTATTGGATCACGTTCACAGTTTATGGGATCATGTTCACAGTTTATGGGATCACGTTCATATCTTAGAACAGGATGCTCTAAAGATTCGTAGTTTTGAACAGAAAACTGCAAGGTTTCAAGATTTAAAACAGGTGGACAGTCAGAATGATTACTTTCCATCTGACGACTTGTGTTGGGTATACTTTCTATCAGACGACTTGTGCTGGGTATACTTTCCATTTGACGACTTGTGCTGGGTTTACTTTCCATCTGACGACGTGTGCTGGGTATACTTTTCATTTTGACATTTTTTATTTTGACGTAGCACTCGTATAATTGGCACTGTGGTATTTTTCTTTTACGATACGGAATCTTTGCGTCGTCGCGAGGATTATACTTCGGGCTCCGAAGAATGTATGGATTCATTGTATGAGAAGATTTCTCTATGCCCTCAGATTTCTCCATGTCCTCAGGTTTATCCAAATCAATGACTAGCCGTGGAAACGGATTCTCATCTGTGAATGCTTCTACATCAGGTTCACAAGTAATTTCTTCAGACATGATTGTTTGCCATACAGACTGAGTAACTCGCGTTTTATAACTTAGTTTGGTCACGTGACATTCTATTTTATTCTAGAACTTCCTCTTATTATTTCATCACATCCGGTGTAATCACCCAACTTCATTTTGTTCGTCACATCCGGTGTTCAATTTTTTCTTACTGGGAATGACATATCCTGTATGATTTTACATTTCTCCATTGGTGGTATCATATTTTGTGTAATTATAACATTTCTCCATTGGTAAGATTCATCCTAACGTCACATCAAGCATAATCATTAAACTGTTATTAATCCTAACGTCACACCAAGCATAATTATTAAACTGATATTCATCCTAACGTCACATCAAGCATAATTTTTAAACTGTTATTCATCCTAACGTCACACCAAGCGTAATTATTAAACTGTTATTCATTCTAACGTCACATCAAGCATAATTTTTAAACTTATGGAAAAAGCCTACTATATGTTATATATTTACCCACCCACGTCCACCCTTGAAAATATATATATATATATATATATATATATATTTTAAATTAAATCCTTTCAACAAAATACTTGAGGATATTCTCTATGCAACTGTTTAGTCTCGTTTAGTCGAAACCCTTGGCGTGTCTTATCGTACACGTAAATTAACGACTGCGTGACGAGCATCGCTTTGTTGTTTAATACGTACGCACCTTTGATGGGATCCCTTGGTAAAGGACGAAAGAAACGCATCGCGTGTTTATAATTTTCAACCGTATCGTTTCTGTGGACGACAATCAAATGCTTATCAAACATTAAATACTCTTTACCTTTCAACGTAAAAGACGCATGTACCAAACCGAGCGTATTGCACTCGTCCTTGATGCAACGCAAACCATCAAACGTCCACATGTACCAATCTGAAAATAGGACAAGATTTCCTTTCGCCGTAACGTACATACTATTGACGTGATGCGGAATCTGATGATCGCCAAAATTTAAAATGTCTTCAAAACGGTGTACGTATCCCACATTCTTAGTGACGACAAATATTTTCATCGTTCCATCGCGTGTCGAGACGACCAAAGAGCCGTTTATCAGAGCAATGGAATGAAACTCGTACGTACGATTCTTGGCGTATAAATGTTTTAAGGTGGCATGATCGATTGGAGGTAATACTGTGTGCGTTTGCGATGATAAAACGGGTCTCATGATGGATTCTTCGTCGTTGGAATGGTGCAATCCCAACGAATGACCAATTTCGTGCTTTAAAATCTCTTCCAAAAGAGTCGCATTTCTCAAACTGGCTTCGTAATCGTCAATGTCCACGTGAATTTCGGCGCACTGTCTAGTGACACAGTATTTGGGAGCAAACGCGTGCGCTTGGATAAGATCTTTGCCGTCAAACGGAAACCCGTCTCCGTGAATCCCGTTCTCAAATCGTATGCGGATATCGGCTATCCAAGCTTGATTAAAATGAAACCCCGTATCGTTTTCCCAAAAGGTAAATGCGTTCTCGATGCTATGTAAAACGTCTTCGGAATTATTTAACGGATAATATGTCAATGACCACGATAGATTTTCCCTTGGCCACAAAGTATCGCTGCTATAAAGACACACTGTAACGTACAAGGAGATGTGACGTACCAGCCAGAAGGACGCACACGACATAAAGGCAGATAGGAATCAGAATAAAACGTCCATGTAGCTCAATTGGTAGAGCAACTTATTCCGGAATGAGGGGACCCGGGTTCGAATCCTGGCGCGGATAAAAATAAAAAAAACTTGACAATAAAAGGAAGGGTATCATGTTTTGCTTATTTATTCATTGGGAACGTCTATTGATTTTTTATACTTTGGGTCGTCTAGACTATATCATAATATCATAGGAAGTCCCGGGAATGACGTTTCCGCTTGAGGATTCCGCTAGAGAACGCATATAAAGGTTTACATTCCTCACGGAGCATCATTTTCTTCTAGAACTCTGTGATGTCTCATTTGGCGAATTCTTCGTTTGCAGTGGTTCCACGCACGGCGCAAGAAAGGGCACGTCAAATGAAGCTAGCTGAGCAAAATATGATGCCCAAGTCGTTACCTATACAAAATATGATGGCCAAGTCGTTACCTGGACAACATATGATGGCCAAGTCGTTACCTGGACAAAATATGATGGCCAAGTCGTTACCTGGACGAAATATGATGCCGGATCATCCGCAGTTCCATCATCCGCAATTCCATCAACAGAAACCAGAGTTCCACCATTCAAAATTCCATCAACAGACGCCTGAGTTCCATCAACAGACGCCTGAGTTCCATCAACAGACGCCTGAATTCCATCCGCAAACGTCTGAATTCTATCAGCAAACGTCTGAATTCTATCAGCAAACGTCTGAATTCCATCAACAGATCCCAGTTCTTCTTGGACTGTTGGCTCAGATATCGATTCAGCAGACGGTATCCACACAAGTGTTTTCATCTGCCGTTTCTCAGAATGCTACAATATCAACAATGTTTCAATGCGGCAATTTTCAGCCGGAAAAAATAAAAAATGTGTTGTCTTACAAGACCGTACATCATCATCCATACTGTAATAAAAATCCACAATGTGAAACTCTTTCCTTTGACACGGATATTAAGCAACAACTTTTTGTGCTGAACTCAAACATTAATCGCAGGATGGATTATATCAATGCATTGCTTAAAAAGAAACCGTATGATGTAAACAAGGTAAAGAAGCATTACGATGCAGTGAAACATATTATGGAAGAGGTAAACATGTCTCTGAAAAATAACTTTTAATGTCAAAAATACTCTGCTGATGTCTTCAAGACTATACTATTTTGCTGACTCTGCTGATGTCTTCAAGACTATACTATTTAGCTGACTCTGCTGATGTCTTCAAGACTATACTATTTAGCTGACTCTGCTGATGTCTTCAAGACTATACTATTTAGCTGACTCTGCTGATGTCTTCAAGAATATATAATGCTTTAAAATATACCAATGTGTTTAAAATGCTATGTTTAATATGATATTATGCCTTAAAATGTTATTATTATGTTTAACACGATATATGCAATATGTAATCTCATTTTTCAATAAAGATTGTAAAAAAACGGGGAAAGAGGACCTTTAAGGTTCTCTTTCCTCGTTTTTTTACAATCTCTTATAACCATTAGTTCCAATAAAAGTAATGTCATAAAATTAATTCCAGTCTCTTTATTGATACACTTTTGAAGAAGTCGGTTTCTTTTTTTTAATTAATTTATAAATCAAGGTAACCTAACATAATGAAACAAACGGAATCATTTGAGACAAAGATGGATCATGTGATGGGGAAACTTGAAATCCTGGCGTCTTTAGAAGAAGAGAAACAATCCTTGGTGAAAAAGCTTGATCAATTGATACATTTTATAAAGGGAGATATTGAAGGGTTCCCTTTGATACCCTCATTAGAAACATTAATTCCCACCAATGACGAGAAATATAGACAACTGGAGCAGAATGTAAAAAGCGCGTTACGGATATGTAAAAAATTAATGCAACTGAAACAAAAAGAGCAGGTTTTAACTCAAAATACTGACGAATTACTTCTTTCTGTAATAGAAGAAGTGGAACATCAAGTGGGAAAAGGTTTAGTAGATTCTAACATGCAAGAATTTGATGAAATCAAGCTGTTTAATTCCATAACTGAGAAATTAAAAATAAAAATAGAGGATGACGAAGATGATGACGAATATTGTCCATTAAAAATAAAAATAAAAGTAGAAAAGGATGATGACGTAACGATATATTCCTCATTAAAAGTAGAAAAGGATGACGATGTAACGATATGTTCCCCATTAAAAGTAGAAAAGGATGACGATGGAACGATATGTTCCCCATTAAAAGTAGAAAAGGATGACGACGTAACGATATGTTCCCCATTAAAAGTAGAAAAGGATGACGACGTAACGATATGTTCCCCATTAAAAGTAGAAAAGGATGACGACGTAACGATATGTTCCTCATTAAAAGTAGAAAAGGAACCTGAAATATATCTCTGTTGTAAAGATTGTATGAAAAACAATTCAGACGTTATATTTTTACCCTCGTTTTCGGCAATTTGTACCAAATGCCAGAAACCCATAAAGCCCTTTATCAAAATGCACTTTTAAACAACGTGATTGAACTAAATTTATGAAATCATCTTTTCAATGAGACGTGACCAATGGTTCAAAACGAAAATGGGAACTTTATTCCCTTACAATGCAAGCATTTGTTTAAGAAAACACAATTTAACCGATTAACCATTTGATCATTGAATTCCATTGGAGTTGCGTCACCTTTAAAAAAGTGTTCGCTTACATCCACATTTTGTCTTTATCCGTTTGCAAAATAGCAAAGCATAATAAACGGATTTCCACTTTTTTATAGTTTTATCTCTTTTTTCAACATTTTAACCATTTGAACAACTTCGTTGCATTCATTAGGTATACACTGATCCCATCGTCCAGTTAAAGCATTTTGATAAGCGCGTTTTTTTATTCTAAAAAGGATTTCCAAGGTAGTCCCATATATTTCTTTTGACGCCTTTTAAAATCAGATATAATCGTAAAGCCGCGTTTCTCATTTCACTTGGTTCACTGAAAAAATCTATTTGATTGTGAGGTCTTGCGTTGCGTGCCAAACATAAACTGATCTGTACTAAAGCTTCCATGACATCGTGTCTTGGATAATTAGTTTTATAGACGATAAAAACATGACGATACTTTATTTTGATTCTTTAAAAAGATTTTATTCATCGTGAAGAATAGTGCTGTTAGATCAGATCAAAAGATGATAAAGAGACGTTAAAATACTGCTGTGACATCAGATTAAAAGATTATAAAGAGACGTTAAAATACTGCTGTGACTTCAGATGAAAAGATTATAAAGTAATTTTATCATTAAGAATTTTTTCAGCGCATATACAAACCAAACATTTCTGATCATACACCCTTTTCTGACACTCGTCAATCTTCTTTTGGCAAAGTATCACTTTGTTTTTCAAATTTGACCATTTAATTTCTTGTTTGATAGCATATTCAATACGTGGATCCTCTCGCAATTCCATTTCATGTTTCGATGTTTGCGCCATACGTATCATAGTGTCCACCATTTCCTGTACATCAGTTATTGTATTCCAAACCAAACTGAAATCTTGATGTGTACAGGATCCACGTTAAAAATTGGGTTGGATTTTCGACAAGTAAATCAGGTGAGGGCATAGGTAATGACAAATCGGCAGTTGAGTCGTCCATACGTACGTCATTATTAGGTAAATCACTAAAGTATTCAACTTCTGATGAATCGTGAGTAAACAAACCACCAACAGTGAACTCCATATTTTTACAAATTTATTATTGCAATGTTCAAACTCTTCTTGTTATTATATAGAAAAAAATAAAAATTTTTTTTAAGAACGAATTTCTTCTATCGACCAATTAAAATGTCTTCGAAGCATATCATTATCTTTCCAGTCTAGATACGGTAACATCAACCTCTGTATTGTAACGTGATTGTACAAATACGTCTCTATCTTAACAAGATACGTAGATAACCTTTTTTTAACTATGTTAGTTACATGTTTGAATTTTAATGTATTTATTCAATACAACTGTAATTGCATAAACTAAAATATTAATCATATTATACCAAAATATAAAAAAATGCATTACAGAATAGAATACTCAATATTAATTGAAGAATTCGTTTAAGCATTTGATGTAGAAACGAAAATTCAAGGTCCTATATGCAATTTGTAGTACGAAATCATCTATTAAGATCATCTAAAAAGTTTTAAGTTTAATTGGTAGCTTCTCCAGAACATATTCTTTATTAAATATATTATCATTTTCAAATTTTGTTATTATACCTTTTGCTTCGTATTCATGAAAGCGGTTAACCGAATCGCAATCATCAGCGTATTCTAAAAGTACTGCGTGAGGAAATTCTTTATTCAACTGTTTCATTCTACTTATTGCATGCTGTTGTTGAGCTCGAATAGTGCGAGCACTCATTCCCACAGGAATACATCTTGAATAAATATTTTGTTCTTCAATATTTAATAAAACACTTTTTTCTTTAATTTTTCATCATTAATTTGAGCTCCAATTAAACCACTGGCTTTTAATCTGTCGTATTCATCACATTTTTGCTCTGTTTTGTCCAATTTTTCTTTAATTTTCTAATATAGCTTTCGCAATAAATTGTTCACCATCGTATTTTATATCCAATCCATAATTTTGACATATCAATGGTTTAATTTTTTTAATATACCATTGTGAAAATTCCTCAGTTAAAGATTTTCTTGATTTCCAAAGAAATTTATTTAAAGTACATCCATTAATAAAATTTACATTGCTGTTGAATTGTTTTAAATTATCAATATCAAGTTCAGAATACTTTTTTGTAAAATTTCTGAAATTGTTTAATGCATGACTTGGTGTGGAAAAATTTAAAGCTTTAGCTAAGTGGTTTTCATGAAACCAAAAGTTATGACTGTTGATAAAAACTTGAATTTTGTGTTTTTTAAAAAATACCACACACAGATTATTTGTAATAAAATTTATGTCTTGTTCATTTTTTGCTGATGCTTCACATATTTGTGACGCTTTAAAATCTTGAATCACTTGTGCGACACACTAATTGCGATGTAATCTTAATTCATCTGCGGTAGAAAGTTCAAAAAGCTTAAAACAAAAATAACATTGCTCCTCTTGAATCTTATGAAGATCTATGGCATGTCAATGTGCTGCATTGACTTGAAGAATTTTAAAACACAAAGGACACGGATACTTTTCGCTTGCAAGATAATTTCTGTACGATGGATAACTCATTTTAAGGTCCAATGATGGTGTCTACGGCCACTTTTTTTTTAAAATCCATAGCTTACTTATCTTCTTGTCTAATGCTGTAAAATAAGTGAGCTGATGGCGGATGAGTATACTGTTAAATTGAATGTTTTACGAAATATCAATAGTAACGACATCGCATTTAAGTTTTATACTGTCACATCACGATATAAATTTATCACACAGGTACTTTATCTACTTATGTTTTATCAGTTTATAAACATTGAATTTCCAATAGACTACGCTTATAAACGACAGTCACGTAACCAAAGATTTCTATAGAATGTCCAAAAGGCATGTTCGATGGCACATTCGTTGTTTACGCTTGCAGAACATCCCGAAATTGTCGGAATACTGCTTGTAGTAAACATAATAATATCCGATGTCTTGTAAGAATACGATTTACCGTTTTTATATTTTGGGAAAGTGACTCCGCAAACAAATTGATATTTTAATACCTTACACAAATATTCAATGATGCTTTTGAGTGTTCCTGTCTTTTGATACGAATTTCCAACGACATCAGGGCTAAAACATTTAGGGTTTCCGTCATATGACCAATTGGGAACTTCAAACATTAATTTGTAGATATTTTTAATTGCAAAGGAATACAAGTGTAGTCTGTTTCGGCCAAATTTTACAGTTTCTCTGGTGCCGTAATCGTCACATGAACACAACGCGTCATCTGAGCACGAATCATACGAGTAAGAGTCTTTTGAATATTCTGCGGATAATTCTCCACTGGAACAAGAGCTATAAGTATCGTTGTTACAAATTGAATAATTTATGTTACCGAAACAAAACAGATAGTAAATCAAGTCTTGTACGTCAAAAATGTTATCCGTACACTTGTAAGCATTTTGAAAGGAGAGAATTTCCTCTATTGACTAATTAAAGTGTCTTCGAAGCATATCAATATCTTCCCAGTAAAGATATGGTAAAAACAATCTCTGTATCGTAATGTTGTTGCACAAATACTTTTCTATCTTTTAAGAAATATGGGATAGTCTTGTTTTTAACTTTGTAAGTTACATGCTTGAGTTTTATATTTATTGATTTTCCCGTTCTCCGATATCACTCATAGAAACGTTAGACTTTTTAGGTTAATGCGTATCGTATCTAGGCATATTAACTTGGCTGTCTGGATGGGCTGCCATTTGGTATCAACTTCTACTAGATCCAAAGGGTAAGATTTTGAAAAGAATATTGTTTTTATTACAGGAATCCATCTGCTTATTCGTACAGCAAATGAGAATGGAGCAATCAATGGAAATGACTCATCCATCTACTTATTGGTACAAGAAATAAGAACGGAATAACAGGGCGATGCCGGAAATGACTCATCCATTTGCTTATTGGTACATGAAATGAGAACGAAATAATAATATGTTAAAAATTCTACAAAACAGCAGTCTTCTTTTGATAAATTGCACTTTCAAGACGAATTTAATTCAGGCATCTGTAAAAATCAAAGCCCTTCCTTGTGATTATGGATTCACACTTGTGACGCAACCAAATTTTTGCTTAACAAAAGAGTATATTAGAAGAGAAATACTGACATGCAACAAATCGATTAAAGAAGGAAAGGTCAGTTTCATTGTATGGTGCATTAACGTCTTCAACCAGAGATATCGAATGTATTATTGATGGCGGAAAATGTTATGCGTCTAAGCATTTTACCGTGGGAATACAGAAAGTTGCCTCTGGAACGCAACATGTTTTCAAGATTTACAACCGTCTAACGCCAATTTCTGCATACAAGTTTAATCCGATAAAGGCATATTTGAATGTTGAACAATATTTTCTGGAACGACCTCAATCTTCAATTCCTCCTAAAGAATATGTTGAAAAATGTTTCGATAAAATCGTTTTCACAAATCTACATGTGATTAATCCACGAACTGAGTATTTTTTTATACACAATGGAAGTGTGTTTTTGATTGGTACAAACAAATATTCGATGCTTCACAACCATCCAGCAGTTTTCAACCATCCAGCAATTGTCAGTCATTCAGTTAAATCAACCATCCAGCAATTCTCAGTCATCCAGTGTAAATCAACCATCCAGCAATTCTCAGTCATCCAGTGTAAATCAACCATCCAGCAATTCTCAGTCATCTAAACGTAATGGATGTGAACTAGGAAACAGTCCTAAACGTATAAAAACTGAACCTGACGAGAAATGTATAAAAATTGAACCTGATGAAACATTACAAACGGTTGTGAAAACTGAATTTGACGAAACAACACAAAATCCACAGGACACTACACAAAATCCAAGTGACACAACCGAAACATTTTTCCTCGTTGATAACACATCAGAAGTTCCAAGTGATACATCAGAAATATAGTGTTATACAGATGAGACATCACAAGAATCCAGTAACACAGTATACGGTCCATATGTGACACCAGAAAATACTAATGAAATAACACAAATTTTACATCATACATTCCTGGGCCCCAGTGAGACAAATCCAACATCACACACTGTACATGAGATAATACAAAATCCAGATGACCTAAGCCCCAATGAGACAAATCCAACATCACACACTCTACATGAGATAATACAAAATCCAGATGACCTAGGCCCCAATGAGACAAATCCAACATCACACACTCTACATGAGATAATACAAAATCCAGATGACCTAGGCCCCAATGAGACAAATCCAACATCACACACTCTACATGAGATAATACAAAATCCAGATGACCTAGGCCCCAATGAGACAAATCCAACATCACACACTCTACATGAGATAATCCAAAATCCAGATGACCTAGGCCCCAATGAGACAAAATCAAACATCACACACTCCACAGGAGATATTCCAAGATCCAACATAACACACTCCACAGTAGATATTCTAAGATCCAATATCACACACTCCACAGGAGATATTCCAAGATCCAAGATCACACACTCCACACAAGAGATTTCAAGATCCAAGATCACACACTCCACAGGAGATATTCCGAGATCCAACATCACACGCTCTACATGAGATATTCCAAGATCCAGATGACCTAGATTATATGAATGAGACAATTTCAACATCACACACACCGCAGGAGATATTCCAAGATCGAACATCACACACACCACAGGAGATATTCCAATATCCAACATCACACATACCACAGGAGATATTCCAAGATCCAACATCACACACACCACAGGAGGTATTCCAAGATCCAACATCACACACAGCACAGGAGATATTCCAAAATATGACATCCCCCATTTTCTCAACAGAAACCTGTGAAGAAGTATTTGGGATTCTTGATATTACTGATATTAACAATTTTTTAAGAGACGTGTATACAGAAGATTGTAAAGATGCTTCAACAATGACTGATTTATCGTAAGATAATATTGAAAAAATTGAAAGACGTTGTGTGAAATATTCAATCTGTAACTCATTAACATTTGAAGATATTTTAAATGATTTTTAATTAGTATGTATTGAACATTAAATTTCATAATCCTGGATTTTAAATCTAATGAGCATTTTGCGTATTTTTTCACTGAATTTTTTTGTTTTATAATGATGTCAACTATATTATTTTATTGTTACACTTGACGTACCAATGAAAATCCAATATTTGTTGCTATGTTCATACGAAAATATTCATTGAAGTGACCCCTTTTTATCCTTATAATAGGAAAAAAATAGCGACCAGTTTTTTTATCGCGAACCAAATGATTAATTAATCTCATCACATTTCTGTTTTCATCAATCGTGATATTCAATACATTTTCATTGAGAAGAAATCAAAACTCATTTCTGTTTTTTGTATTTATTATGCAATATAAAAGGTTACATATCATGACACAATATATTTTGATGTACAAGATCGATTATAATATTTTGAATGATTAATTAATATTCAGTTTCTTAAAAAAGATTATTCAGTTTCTTAAATTGATTATTCAGTTTCTTAAAAAAATATTATTCAGTTTCTAAAAAAAGATTATTCAGTTTCTTAAAAATAATTGAGTAATATTCAGTTACATGTTTATTCATTAGTGCAATATTAAGTTGTACCTAAAATGACTACAAACTCTTGAAAGGCTTATGTGTGACATCAAAAACTGGAGGCACAGTGAAATTATCTAGTTTGTGAAACCTTTTTACCAAATCATTCTACATATCAAAAGATTTTTGACATTCTTGTAGTTTAATTTTCACCTGATCTTTCAAACTATTGACTTCAGCCTGTTGATGATCAATCATACATCACAACTCATATTTTTGAATATTAGAAGCAGTATGGAAGGCAATGCATTTTTCGTGCATGTCAATGTACTTGCTATAATATTCTTCAAGTTTATCATACAGATCAACAAAATTTTTACGTCTGTTCTTAAATTCTGTAAAATCTTTGTAATTAATTTTAGATTGATACTTGAAAACAAATTTAAAAAATGAAATTATCATTTTAAACGACATGCATTTTTCATAATTCAGATTTTTTTCTGTTTTTAACTTATTCAAGTTTATTTCTAAATCTAGTTTTGTAAATTGAGAATGTTGTTGTGGTTCATGTTGTTGTGATGGAGATTCTTGTGGCGGAGCTTGTTTTGGTGAATGTTGTTGTGGTTGTGGTATTTGATGTGGTGGAGCTTGCTGTGGTGGAGCTTGTTGTGGTGGAGCTTCTTGTAGTGGAGCTTGTTGTGGTGGAGCTTTTTGTAGTGGAGTTTGTTGTGGCGGAGCTTGTTGTGGTGAATGTTGTTTTGGTTGTCGTATTTGTTGTGGTTGTCGTATTTGATGTGGTGGAGCTTGTTGTGGTGGAGCTTCTTGTAGCGGAGTTTGTTGTGGTGCAGCTTGTTGTGGTGGATGTTGTTGTGGTGGATGTTGTTGTGGTGGATGTTGTTGTGGTGGATGTTGTTGTGGTGGATGTTGTTGTGGTGGATGTTGTTGTGGTGGATGTTGTTGTGGTTGTCGTATTTGTTGTGGCGGAGCTTGTTGTGCTTGTTGTTGAGCATGCTCTTGTTCATTTTTGTCAACCGAATTCTTTTCTTTTCGTAAAACTGCAATAACAGACTGACCTGTTGAAAATAATGTTGATCCGACGATATCCTGGTTAATAACGGAAAAAAATGAAATAGCGGATCTTAAAGCATCAGCCAGGTTACTAAGATCACTTTCAGAATATTTTAAAAGTTTCCTGTGACAGTTTATGGGATCACGTTCACAGTTTATGGGATCCCTTTCACAGTTTATGGGATCCCTTTCACAGTTTATGGGATCCCTTTCACGGTTTATGGGATCACTTTCACAGTTTATGGGATCACGTTCATATCTTAGAACAGGATGCTCTAAAGATTCGTAGTTTTGAACAGAAAACTGCAAGGTTTCAAGATTTAAAACAGGTGGACAGTCAGAATGATTACTTTCCATCTGACGACTTGTGTTGGGTATACTTTCTATCAGATGACTTGTGCTGGGTATACTTTCCATTTGACGACTTGTGCTGGGTTTACTTTCCATCTGACGACGTGTGCTGGGTATACTTTTCATTTTGACATTTTTTATTTTGACGTAGCACTCGTATAATTGGCACTGTGGTATTTTTCTTTTACGATACGGAATCTTTGCGTCGTCGCGAGGATTATACTTCGGGCTCCGAAGAATGTATGGATTCATTGTATGAGAAGATTTCTCTATGCCCTCAGGTTTCTCCATGTCCTCAGGTTTATCCACGCCCTCAGCTTTATCCATGCCCTCAACTTTCTCCATTCCCTCAACTTTCTCCATTCCCTCAGCTTTCTCCATGTTCTCAGATTTCTCCATGTCCTCAGGTTTCTCCATGACCTCAGGTTTATCCATTCCCTCAGGTTTATCCATGCCCTCAGGTTTATCCATGCCCTCAGGTTTATATATGCCCTCAGGTTTATCCATGCCCTTAGGTTTATCCATGCCCTCAGGTTTATCCATGCCCTCAGGTTTATCCAAATCAATGACTAGCCGTGGAAACGGATTCTGTAACGTATACTCTATATTCACTTTCCTTTTGATTTTTACTATCTCTGGTTATTTTATTTTACTATGTAAATTATCTTCTTACTGAACGAGATTTTATTTCACCCGCTGAATGAGATCTGGCAATGAGTGTAAGTCATGACGTGGTGGTAGCCAGTATAAATAGGCGCGTTCAACGATACCAAGAGAGAGCGTTTGTTGTTGTATAGAGAGAGCGTTTGTTTATGTGGAGAGCTTTTTGTTGATGTGCGTAGGGTGAGCTGTTGTTTATGTGTCAGAGAGCTGTTGTTTATGTGAGTAGAGCTTCGTTCATGTGCAAGGAGCTACGTGTTATTTGAGTAGCTGTGTGTGAAGTGTGTGTGATGATACCAGTAGAAGTTCATAATAAAAGGTTTTAAGTAAGTACGTTTTTCTCAGTTCATAGTACTGTCAGACCTCTGTCTGGCTGTTAGGTTTATTTCATTAGTGATTATTATTAACAACCAGCATTAAGACTTTATTCATCTTAATTACTACTACAACATTACTAGCAGTTAAAAGCTTGTTCATTATTATTACTATACTACTAGCAGGAAACTTTATTCATGATATAATTAACAAAACAACAACCATTACTAGAAGAAACTAGTAACAACAACCATTTGAACAAGCATTAGTACAAGAATTGAATACATTATAATATTAGTGAAAGCTATATTCACGATAATTAGCTTAGTAGAAGTGTTATTCATTATAATTCTCATCTGTGAATGCTTCTAAATCAGGTTCACAAGTAATTTCTTCAGACATGATTGTTTGTCACCCAGACTGAGTAACTCGCGTTTTATAACTTAGTTTGGTCACGTGACATTCTATTTTATTCTAGAACTTCCTCTTATTATTTCGTCACATCTGGTGTAATCACCCAACTTCATTTTGCTCGTCACATCCGGTGTTCAATTTTTTCTTATTGGGAATGACATATCCTGTATGATTTTACATTTCTCCATTGGTGGTATCATATTTTGTGTAATTATAACATTTCTCCATTGGTAAGATTCATCCTAACGTCACATCAAGTATAATTATTAAACTGTTATTCATCCTAACGTCACATCAAGCATAATTATTAAACTGTTATTCATCCTAACGTCACATCAAGCATAATTTTTAAACTGTTATTCATCCTAACGTCACATCAAGCATAATTATTAAACTGTTATTCATTCTAACGTCACATCAAGCATAATTTTTAAACTTATGGAAAAAGCCTACTATATGTTATATATTTACCCACCCACGTCCACCCTTGAAAAAAAAAAAATATATATATATATTTTTAAATTAAATCCTTTCAACAAAATACTTGAGGATATTCTCTATGCAACTGTTTAGTCTCGTTTAGTCGAAACCCTTGGCGTGTCTTATCGTACACGTAAATTAACGACTGCGTGACGAGCATCGCTTTGTTGTTTAATACGTACGCACCTTTGATGGGATCCCTTGGTAAAGGACGAAAGAAACGCATCGCGTTTTTTATAATTTTCAACCGTATCGTTTCTGTGGACGACAATCAAATGCTTATCAAACATTAAATACTCTTTACCCTTCAACGTAAAAGACGCATGTACCAAACCGAGCGTATTCCACGCGTCCTTGATGCAACGCAAACCATCAAACGTCCACATGTACCAATCTGAAAATAGGACAAGATTTCCTTTCACCGTAACGTACATACTATTGACGTGATGCGGAATCTGATGATCGCCAAAATCTAAAATGTCTTCCAAACGGTGTACGTATCCCACATTCTTCGTGACGACAAATATTTTCATCGTTCCATCGCGTGTCGAGACGACCAAAGAGCCGTTTATCAGAGCAATGGAATGAAACTCGTACGTACGATTCTTGGCGTATAAATGTTTTAAGATGGCATGATCGATTGAAGGTAATACTGTGTGCGTTTGCGATGATAAAACGGGTCTCATGATGGATTCTTCGTCGTTGGAATGGTGGAATCCCACGAATGACCAATTTCGTGCTTTAAAATCTCTTCCAAAAGAGTCGCATTTCTCAAACTGGCTTCGTAATCGTCAATGTCCACGTGAATTTCGGCGCACTGTCTAGTGACACAGTATTTGGGAGCAAACGCGTGCGCTTGGATAAGACCTTCGCCGTCAAACGGAAACCCGTCTCCGTGAATCCCGTTCTCAAATCGTATGCAGATATCGGCTATCCAAGCTTGATTAAAATGAAACCCCGTATCGTTTTCCCAAAAGGTAAATGCGTTCTCGATGCTATGTAAAACGTCTTCGGAATTATTTAACGGATAATATGTCAATGACCACGATAGATTTTCCCTTGGCCACAAAGTATAGCTGCTATAAAGACACACGTCATTGGTAGAGACTGCGTAAAATAAAAAAACTTGACAATAAAAGGAAGGGTATCATGTTTTGCTTATTTATTCATTGGGAACGTCTATTGATTTTTTATACTTTGGGTCGTCTAGACTATATCCGGTGCATCGTTTCAACGTGCGTTTACAAATAGGAAGTCCCGGGAATGACGTTTCCGCTTAGGGATTCCGCTAGAGAACGCATATAAAGGTTTACATTCATCACGGAGCATCATTTTCTTCTAGAACTCTGTGATGTCTCACTTGGCGAACTCTTCGTTTGCAGTGGTTCCTCGCAAGGCGCAAGAAAGGGCACGTCAAATGAAGCTAGCTGAGCAAAATATGATGCCCAAGTCGTTACCTGTACAAAGTAAGATGGCCAAGTCATTACCTGGACAACATATGATGGCCAAGTCGTTACCTGGACAAAATATGATGGCCAAGTCGTTACCTGGACAAAATATGATGGCCAAGTCGTTACCTGGACAAAATATGATGCCGGATCATCCGCAGTTCCATCATCCTCAATTCCATCAACAGAAACCAGAGTTCCACCATTCAAAATTCCATCAACAGACGCCTGAGTTCCATCAACAGACGCCTGAATTCCATCCGCAAACGTCTGAATTCCATCAGCAAACGTCTGAATTCCATCAACAGATCCCAGTTCTTCCTGGACTGTTGGCTCTGATATCGATTCAGCAGACGGTATCCACACAAGTGTTTTCATCTGCCGTTTCTCAGAATGCTACAATATCAACAATGTCTCAATGCGGGAATTTTCAGCCGGAAAAAAAGAAAAATGTGTTGTCTTACAAGAACGTACATCATCATCCATAATGTAGGAAAAAACCACAATGTAAAACTCTTTCCTTTGACACGGATATTAAGCAACAACTTTTTGTCTGAACTCAAAGATTAATCTCAGGATGGATTATATCAATGCATTGCTTAAAAAGAAACCGTATGATGTAAACAAGGTAAAGAAGCATTACGATGCAGTGAAACATATTATGGAAGAGGTAAACATGTCTCTGAAAAATAACTTTTAATGTCAAAAATACTCTGCTGATGTCTTCAAGACTCTACTATTTAGCTGACTCTGCTGATGTCTTCAAGACTATACTATTTAGCTGACTCTGCTGATGTCTTCAAGACTATACTATTTAACTGACTCTGCTGATGTCTTCAAGACTATACTATTTAGGTGACTCTGCTGATGTCTTTAAGACTATACTATTTAGCTGACTCTGCTGATGTTTTCAAGACTATATAATGCTTTAAAATATACTAATGTGTTTAAAATGCTATGTTTAATATGATATTATGCCTTAAAATGTTATTAATTATGTTTAACACGATATATGCAATATGTAATCTCATTTTTCAATAAAGATTGTACAAAAAAACGGGGAAAGAGGACCTTTAAGGTTCTCTTTCCCCGTTTTTTTACAATCTCTTATAACCATTGGTTCCAATAAAAGTAATGTCATAAAATTAATTCCAGTCTCTTCATTGATACACTTTTGAAGAAGTCGGTTTCTTTTTTTTTAATTATTTTATAAATCAAGGTAACCAAACATAATGAAACAAACGGAATCATTTGAGACAAAGATGGATCATGTGATGGGGAAACTTGAAATCCTGGCGTCTTTAGAAGAAGAGAAACAATCCTTGGTGAAAGAGCTTGATCAATTGATACATTTTATAAAGGGAGATATTGAAGGGTTCCCTTTGATACCCTCATTAGAAACATTAATTCCCACCAATGACGAGAAATATAGACAACTGGAGCAGAATGTAAAAAGCGCGTTACGGATATGTAAAAAATTAATGCAACTGAAACAAAAAGAGCAGGTTTTAACTCAAAATACTGACGAATTACTTCTTTCTGTAATAGAAGAAGTGGAACATCAAGTGGGAAAAGGTTTAGTAGATTCTAACATGCAAGAATTTGATGAAATCAAGCTGTTTAATTCCATAACTGAGAAATTAAAAATAAAAATAGAGGATGACGAAGATGATGACGAATATTGTCCATTAAAAATAAAAATAAAAGTAGAAAAGGATGATGACGTAACGATATATTCCTCATTAAAAGTAGAAAAGGATGACGATGTAACGATATGTTCCCCATTAAAAGTAGAAAAGGATGACGATGGAACGATATGTTCCCCATTAAAAGTAGAAAAAGATGACGACGTAACGATATGTTCCCCATTAAAAGTAGAAAAGGATGACGACGTAACGATATGTTCCTCATTAAAAGTAGAAAAGGAACCTGAAATATATCTCTGTTGTAAAGATTGTATGAAAAACAATTCAGACGTTATATTTTTACCCTCGTTTTCGGCAATTTGTACCAAATGCCAGAAACCCATAAATCCCTTTATAAAAATGCACTCTTAAACAACGTGATTGAACTAAATTTATGAAATAATCTTTTCAATGAGACGTGACCAATGGTTCAAAACAAAAATGGGAACTTTATTCCCTTATATGCAAGCATTTGTTTAAGAAAACACAATTTAACCGATTAACCATTTGATCATTGCATTCCATTGGAGTTGCGTCACCTTTAAAAAAGTGTTCGCTTAAATCCACATTTTGTCTTTATCCGTTTGCAAAATAACAAAGCATAATAAACGGATTTCAACTTTTTTATAATTTTATCTCTTTTTTCAAGTTCGATAAGCATCTTAACCATTTGAACAACTTCGTTGCATTCATTAGGTATACACTGATCCCATCGTCCAGTTAAAGCATTTTGATAAGCGCGTTTTTTTATTCTAAAAAGGATTTCCAAGGTAGTCCCATATATTTCTTTTGACGCCTTTTAAAATCAGGTATAATCGTAAAGCCGCGTTTCTCATTTCACCTGGTTCACTGAAAAAATCTATTTGATTGTGAGGTCTTGCGTTGCGTGCCAAACATAAACTGATCTGTACTAAAGCTTCCATGACATCGTGTCTTGGATAATTAGTTTTATAGACGATAAAAAACATGACGAGACTTTATTTTGATCCTTTAAAAGATTTTATTCATCGTGAAGAATAGTGCTGTTAGATCAGATCAAAAGATGATAAAGAGACGTTAAAATACTGCTGTGACATCAGATGAAAAGACTATAAAGAGACGTTAAAATACTGCTGTGACTTCAGATGAAAAGATTATAAAGTAATTTTATCATTAAGAATTTTTTCAGCGCCGATACAAACCAAACATTTCTTATCATACACCCTTTTCTGACGCTCGTCAATCTTCTTTTGGCAAAGTATCACTTTGTTTTTCAAATTTGACCATTTAATTTCTTGTTTGATAGCATATTCAATACGTGGATCCTCTCGCAAATCCATTTCATGTTTCGATGTTTGCGCCATACGTATCATAGTGTCCACCATTTCCTGTACAGCAGTTATTGTATTCCAAACCAAACTGAAATCTTGATGCGTACAGGATCCCGTTAAAAATTGGGTTGGATTTTCGACAAGTAAATCAGGTGAGGGCATAGGTAATGACAAATCCGCAGTCCAGTCGTCCATACGTACGTCATTATTAGATAAATCACTAAAGTATTCAACTTCTGATGAATCGTGAGTAAACAAACCACCAACAGTGAACTCCATATTTTTACAAATTGATTATTGCAATGTTCAAACTCTTCTTGTTATTATATAGAAAAAAGAAAAAACATTTTTTTTTAAGAACGAATTTCTTCTATCGACCAATTAAAATGTCTTCGAAGCATATCAATATCTTTCCAGTCAAGATACGGTAACATCAACCTCTGTATTGTAACGTGATTGTACAAATACGTCTCTATCTTAACAAGATACGTAGATAACCTTTTTTAACTATGTTAGTTACATGTTTGAATTTTAATGTATTTTATTCAATACAACTGTAATTGCATAAACTAAAATATTAATCATCTTATACCAAAATATAAAAAAATGCATTACAGAATAGAATACTCAATGGTAATTGAAGAATTCGTTTAAGCATTTGATGTAGAAGCGAAACTTTAAGGTCCTATATACAATTTGTAGTACGAAATCATCTATTAAGATCATCTAAAAAAGTTTTAAGTTTAATTGGTAGCTTCTCCAGAACATATTCTTTAATAAATATATTATCATTTTCAAATTTTGTTATACCTTTTGCTTCGTATTCATGAAAGCGGTTAACCGAATCGCAATCATCAGCGTATTCTAAAAGTACTGCGTGAGGAAATTCTTTATTCAACTGTTTCATTCGACTTATTGCATGTCGTTGTTGAGCTCGAATAGTGCGAGCACTCATTCCCACAGGAGTACATCTTGAATAAATATTTTGTCCTTCAATATTTAATAAAACCCGTTTTTTCTTTAAATTTTCATCATTAATTTGAGCTCCAATTAAACCACTGGCTTTTAATCTGTCGTATTCATCACATTTTTGCTCTGTTCTGTCCAATTTTTCTTTAATTTCATTAATAACTTTATCTTTTTCCTTCAATTTATTTTCTAATATAGCTTTCGCAATAAATTGTTCACCATCGTATTTTATATCCAATCCATAATTTTGACATATCAATGGTTTAATTTTTTTATACCATTGTGAAAATTCCTCAGTTAAAGATTTTCTTGATTTCCAAAGAAATTTATTTAAAGCACATCCATTAATAAAATTTACATTGCTGTTGAATTGTTTTAAATTATCAATATCAAGTTCAGAATATTTTTTTGTAAAATTTCTGAAATTGTTTAATGCATGACTTGGTGTGGAAAAATTTAAAGCTTTAGCTAAGTGGTTTTCATGAAACCAAAAGTTATGACTGTTGATAAAAACTTGAATTTTTTGTATTTTAAAAAATACCACACACAGATTATTTGTAATAAAATTTATGTCTTGTTCATTTTTTGCTGATGCTTCACATATTTGTGATGATTTAAAACCTTGAATCACTTGTGCGACACACTGATTGCGATGTAATCTTAATTCATCTGCGGTAGAAAGTTCAAAAAGCTTAAAACAAAAATAACATTGCTCCTCTTGAATCTTATGAAGATCTATGGCATGTCAATGTGCTGCATTGACTTGAAGAATTTTAAAACACAAAGGACACTGATACTTTTCGCTTGCAACATAATTTCTGTACGATGGATAACTCATCTTAAGGTTCAATGATAGTGTCTACGGCCACTTTTTTTAAATCCATAGCTTACTTATCTTCTTGTCTAATGCTGTAAAATAAGTGAGCTGATGGCGGATGAGTATACTGTTAAATTGAATGTTTTACGAAATATCAATAGTAACGACATCGCATTTAATTTTTATACTGTCACATCACGATATAAATTTATCACATAGATACTTTATCTACTTATGTTTTATCAGTTTATAAACATTGAATTTCCAATAGACTACGCTTATAAACGACAGTCACGTAACCAAAGATTTCTATAGAATGTCCAAAAAGCATGTTCGATGGCACATTCGTTGTTTACGCTTACAGAACATCCCGAAATTGTCGGAATACTGCTTGTAGTAAACATAATAATATCCGATGCCTTGTAAGAATACGATTTACCGTTTTTATATTTTGGGAAAGTCACTCCACAAACAAATTGATATTTTAATACCTTACACAAATATTCAATGATGCTTTTGAGTGTTCCTGTCTTTTGATACGAATTTCCAACAAAATCAGGGCTAAAACATTTATGGTTTCCGTCATATGACCAATTGGGAACTTCAAACATTAATTTGTAGATATTTTTAATTGCAAAGGAATACAAGTGTAGTCTGTTTCGGCCAAATTTGGTGCCATAATCGTCACATGAACACAACGCGTCAGCCGAGCACGAATTATACGAGTAAGAATCTTCTGAATATTCTGTGGATGAATCTCCACTGGAAAAAGAGCTATGAGTATCGTTGTTACAAATTGAATAATTTATGTTACCGAAACAAAACAGATAGTAAATCAAGTCTTGTACGTCAAAAATGTTATCCGTACACTTGTAAGCATTTTGAAAGGAGAGAATTTCCTCTATTGACTAATTAAAGTGTCTTCGAAGCATATCAATATCTTCCCAGTAAAGATATGATAAAAACAATCTCTGTATCGTAATGTTGTTGCACAAATACGTTTCCATCTTTTAAGAAATGTGGGATAGTCTTTTTTTAACTTTGTAAGTTACATGCTTGAGTTTTATATTTATTGATTTTCCCATTCTCCGATATCACTCATAGAAACGTTAGACTTTTTAGGTTAATGCGTATCGTATCTAGGCATATTAACTTGGCTGTCTGGATGGGCTGCCATTTGGTATCAACTTCTACTAGATCCAAAGGGTAAGATTTTGAAAAGAATATTATTTTTATTACAGGAATCCATCTGCTTATTCGTACAGCAAATGAGAATGGAGCAATCAATGGAAATGATTCATCCATCTACTTATTGGTACAAGAAATAAGAACGGAATAATAGGGCGATGACGGAAATGACTCATCCCTTTGCTTATTGGTACATGAAATGAGAACGAAATAATAATATGTTAAAAATTCTACAAAACAGCAGTCTTCTTTTGATAAATTGCACTTTCAAGACGAATTTAATTCAGGCATCTGTAAAAATCAAAGCCCTTCCTTGTGATTATGGATTCACACTTGTGACGCAACCAAATTTTTGCTTAACAAAAGAGTATATTAGAAGAGAAATACTGACATGCAACAAATCGATTAGAGAAGGAAGGTTAGTTTCACTGTTTGGTGCATTAACGCCTTCAACTAGAAATATCGGATGTATTATTCATGGCGGAAAATGTTATGCGTCTTAGCATTTTACCGTGGGAATACAAAAAGTTGCCTCTGGAACGCAACATGTTTTCAAGATTTAAACCCGTCTAACGCCAATTTCTGCATACAAGTTTAATCCGATAAAGGCATATTTGAATGTTGAACAATATTTTCTGGAAAGACCTGAATCTTCAATTCCTCCTAAAGAATATGTTGAAAAATGTTTCGATAAAATCGTTTTCACAAATCTACATGTGATTAATCCAGGAACTGAGTATTTTTTATACACAATGGAAGTGTGTTTTTGATTGGTACAAACAAATATTCGCTGCTTCACAACCATCTAGCAGTTTTCAACCATCCAGCAATTCTCAGTCATCCAGTGTAAATCAACCATCCAGCAATTCTCAGTCATCCAGTGTAAATCAACCATCCAGCAATTCTCAGTCATCCAGTGTAAATCAACCATCCAGCAATTCTCAGTCATCCAGTGTAAATCAACCATCCAGCAATTCTCAGTCATCCAGTGTAAATCAACCATCCAGCAATTCTCAGTCATCCAGTGTAAATCAACCATCCAGCAATTCTCAGTCATCTAAACGTAATGGATGTGAACTAGGAAACAGTCCTAAACGTATAAAAACTGAACCTGACGAGAAATGTATAAAAATTGAACCTGATGAAACATTACAAACGGTTGTGAAAACTGAATTTGACGAAACAACACAAAATCCACAGGACACAACACAAAATCCACAGGACACAACACAAAATCCAAGTGACACAACCGAAACATTTTTCCTCGTTGGAAAAATGTTTTTCCTCACATCAAACATTTTTCCTCACATCAGAAGTTCCAAGTGATACATCAGAAATATAGTGTTATACAGATGAGACATCACAAGATTCCAGTAACACAGTATACGCTCCATATGTGACACCAGAAAATACTAATGAAATAACACAAATTTTACATCATACATTCCTAGGCCACAGTTAGACAAATCCAACATCACACACTCTACATGAGATAATACAAAATCCAGATGACCTAGGCCCCAATGAGACAAATCCAACATCACACACACTACATGAGATAATACAAAATCCAGATGACCTAGGCCCCAATGAGACAAATCCAACATCACACACTCTACATGAGATAATACAAAATCCAGATGACCTAGGCCCCAATGAGACAAAATCAAACATCACACACTCCACAGGAGATATTCCAAGATCCAACATAACACACTCCACAGTAGATACTCTAAGATCCAATATCACACACTCCACAGGAGATATTCTAAGATCCAACATCACACGCTCTACATGAGATATTCCAAGATCCAGATGACCTAGATTATATGAATGAGACAATTTCAACATCACACACACCGCAGGAGATATTCCAAGATCCAAGATCACACACACCATAGGAGATATTCCAATATCCAACATCACACATACCACAGGAGATATTCCAAGATCCAACATCACACACACCACAGGAGATATTCCAAGATCCAACATCACACACAGCACAGGAGATATTCCAAAATATGACATCCCCCATTTTCTCAACACAAACCTGTGAAGAAGTATTTGGGATTCTTGATATTACTGATATTAACAATTTTTTAAGAGACGTGTATACAGAAGATTGTAAAGATGCTTCAACAATGACGGATTTATCGTAAGATAATATTGAAAAAATTGAAAGACGTTGTGTGAAATATTCAATCTGTAACTCATTAACATTTGAAGATATTTTAAATGATTTTTTATTAGTATGTATTGAACATTAAATTTCATAATCCTGGATTTTAAATCTAATGAGCATTTTGCGTATTTTTTCACTGAATTTTTTGTTTTATAATGATGTCAACTATATTTTATTGTTACACTTGACGTACCAATGAAAATCCAATATTTGTTGCTATGTTCATACGAAAATATTCATTGAAGTGACCCCTTTTTATCCTTATAATAGGAAAAAAATAGCTACCAGTTTTCTTATCGCGAACCAAATGATTAATTAATCTCATCACATTTCTGTTTTCATCAATCGTGATATTCAATACATTTTCATTGAGAAGAAATCAAAACTCATTTCAGTTGTTTGTATTTATTATGCAATATAAAAGGTTACATATCATGACACAATATATTTTGATGTACAAGATCGTTTATAATATTTTAAACGATTAATTAATATTTAGTTTCTTAAAAAGATTATTCAGTTTCTTAAATTGATTATTCAGTTTCTTAAAAAATATTATTCAGTTTCTAAAAAAAGATTATTCAGTTTCTTAAAAATAATTGAGTAATATTCAGTTACATGTTTATTCATTAGTGCAATATTAAGTTGTACCTAAAATGACTACAAACTCTTGAAAGGCTTATGTGTGACATCAAAAACTGGAGGCACAGTGAAATTATCTAGTTTGTGAAACCTTTTTACCAAATCATTCTACATATCAAAAGATTTTTGACATTCTTGTAGTTTAATTTTCACCTGATCTTTCAAACTATTGACTTCAGCCTGTTGATGATCAATCATACATCACAACTCATATTTTTGAATATTAGAAGCAGTATGGAAGGCAATGCATTTTTCGTGCATGTCAATGTACTTGCTATAATATTCTTCAAGTTTATCATACAGATCAACAAAATTTTTACGTCTGTTCTTAAATTCTGTAAAATCTTTGTAATTAATTTTAGATTGATACTTGAAAACAAATTTAAAAAATGAAATTATCATTTTAAACGACATGCATTTTTCATAATTCAGATTTTTTTCTGTTTTTAACTTATTCAAGTTTATTTCTAAATCTAGTTTTGTAAATTGAGAATGTTGTTGTGGTTCATGTTGTTGTGATGGAGATTCTTGTGGCGGAGCTTGTTTTGGTGAATGTTGTTGTGGTTGTGGTATTTGATGTGGTGGAGCTTGCTGTGGTGGAGCTTGTTGTGGTGGAGCTTCTTGTAGTGGAGCTTGTTGTGGTGGAGCTTTTTGTAGTGGAGTTTGTTGTGGCGGAGCTTGTTGTGGTGAATGTTGTTTTGGTTGTCGTATTTGTTGTGGTTGTCGTATTTGATGTGGTGGAGCTTGTTGTGGTGGAGCTTCTTGTAGCGGAGTTTGTTGTGGTGCAGCTTGTTGTGGTGGATGTTGTTGTGGTTGTCGTATTTGTTGTGGCGGAGCTTGTTGTGCTTGTTGTTGAGCATGCTCTCGTTCATTTTTGTCAACCGAATTCTTTTCTTTTCGTAAAACTGCAATAACAGACTGGCCTGTTGAAAATAATGTTGATCCGACGATATCCTGGTTAATAACGGAAAAAAATGAAATAGCGGATCTTAAAGCATCAGCCAGATTACTAAGATCACTTTCAGAATATTTTAAAAGTTTCCTGTGACAGTTTATGGGATCACGTTCACAGTTTATGGGATCACGTTCACAGTTTATGGGATCACGTTCACAGTTTATGGGATCCCTTTCACAGTTTATGGGATACCTTTCACAGTTTATGGGATCACTTTCACAGTTTATGGGATCACGTTCACAGTTTATTGGATCACGTTCACAGTTTATGGGTGATAACAAAGCAGTTGAATTTTCCCCTATTTTTTCGTCAAAATATGTTATTGTAATGGGCATAATTACTTCCGTCCATAGATATGTTATTGCTTGAGCATAATTACTTCCGTCCGTAGATAGAGAAAAAGGATTTTTTTAACTTCAGATACGATGTTACTTGGAGAAACACTGGCCATGCGCTGAATTAGGGCAGTAGCCTTGGTTCTTCCACACGAATATTTTTTGCGATCGCTGAATCGGGAAACATGGCTTGAAATAACGGTTTTTCAAGCCTTCAGTTTTCGGAAATTTGTCCAACATTTTCAAGCTGAATTGACTTCACTTTTCGGAAATTTATCCAACATTTTCAAGCTGAAATACAAATATTGGAATAAAATGATATCTAACAATACTGGGTAGAGGAAACATCGCGAGAAAAAAATTACGATTACCAGAGAAATCTTATCTCCGTCTACTTTCCGTTTTCGAAGGATGAAATTCCGTCCTATGACGGAGAAAAAGATCTACCCCCCCCCCCCCCGCCACCAATGCTCGCAAATTTTAAGTTCAGTTATGCATCGAATTCGTACATGGTCCAAATGATAACAAAAAAAAGACGGAATTCCTCGAATCAGCGTGAGAATCTCGTCGCCGAAGATTACGGGGAAATTTTCGGGCGGCCTAACTTCCGTTTTCGGAAATCGTTGCCTACAATTTCAAGCTGAAATTATGCAATGAAATTATATTTAACAGTACTGAACAGAAGCAACATCGCGAGAGAAAAAACTACGATTACGGGAAAAATCTGCACTTCGTTTAACTTCCGTTTCCGAACGCTTAAAAAGACAAAACAACGTCCCCAGACGGAATACGACCCCCCCCCCCAACTAATATCCGGAAAAAAATTTCACTTTTGCATCGATCTCGGAAAAAAAAAAAAAACAACGGAGGGGACTCCGCGAATCCGCGGAAGAATCTCACGTACGAATTCACCGCTGAATCGATTTCGAATGTCGTAAGATAACGCTAAAATATCGATGACCGGTAAATTTTAACTTTTGGCGCAAAATTGGCGCAGATTTCGCCGAAATGGCGATTTTTTTAGCAGAATGGCGCAAGAACAACGTTTTGGCGCGGGTTGGCGCAATTGGCGCAGGTCTGGCAGCCTTGAATGTAGCATTTAATTTTTTCCCCCAGAAATACTTGAAGAACCAACAAAAATTTTTAAGTTGATGAAAATTTTCTTTCTATCTCAGAAAATTAAATCAAATGACGATTTTACGTAATTTTAGCGGTGTTTCCGTACTTCCGTAACAGCAACCAAAAATCCGCAAAATTACGGAAAATCCGTACTAGTTGGCATCTATGCAGATGAAGGATACAAATGGCAAAAACAGAGCTGCAGGACAATTACAGAGGGATCTGTGGCACGCAGTCCGTTCGTCTTCAATAGCGCGTCACACCTCCTCGTGGCACCTTCGCCTAATGTTCTGCTGCAGACTGGTTCACACGTATTGGGCGGTGTGCTCCAACTCCCGGATAGTGCGGCACGGCGGCAGCTAGCCCCACACATGCTCGATAGGGGACATCGAGCATGTGTGGGACCAGTTGAGCATCGTCCGGGGTAGTCCGGGAAGCAGGCAGGCCATGGAAGTGTATGGACATGACGTATGCAGTCCTGGACAACCCAAGCCGTGTGTGGGCGGGCATTATCCTGCTGGTATAACGCACCTGGAATCCCCACCAGGAATGGGAGCACATGGGATGGTAGGATCTCATCCACACACCGCTGGCACGTCAATGATCCATATACCAGCAGGGCTTGAAAACTACCAGGCCAGAGATGCCCAAGGCATGTAAATTATTGGCCTGGGTAAGTAAAAATGAAATCTAGTAGCCCGGTCGGGCAACTAGGTTTAATGAGAAAAAATAGTTTGGAATGGAGAATTTTCTACTCTAGAAAAAAAAAAAAAGACTGTCGTCGCGTGTTTTTCATTTTACTGCAAAAATCACCAGAATTTGTTTTATTTTTACGGAATGAATGCCAAGGCCAGGAGGAAGCGCTTCTTCACTTATATTATGCTCTACATCCAGAAATTGGGGCCATACGTAGTTTTGCTCCAGATGTTGTACAGTTAACGACAGGATGCATGCCTCGGATGAAACTAGCCTACGGTGTTTAGTGACAAAATGCGTAAACTGCCCTGAAACAGGAGGACGCAGACTGATGGGCAAAAAAGCCATGCTTTATGAGGAGGAAGTGACAACAGAATATTTATTACACATCCCCGGATGGGGTTGGATCTCTGATACAACTTGCGCGAGTGAGGGAGGGGAAATAATGGAAGCCCCTTCCCCACACACACACGAAGAACAGCGGTACTACTGAAACAAAGCCTAAGTTTCGTTTAAGATTTAAGATGAGCCTGTACACTTAGCGGGAGAAGAGCGAAAATTACCGACACCGATAACTTACTTAGTTTGTCTGAGAGAACAGTAGTTTGTGTTAGCTGTGGATATAAGTTGTATTTAGAAATGGATATGATTTTTTTTTTGGAAAAAAATCCAGCAATGAGAGTATATCTCATATCAGTAAGCAATTACGTGGAATTTCCAGTCTGTCAGCGATTGTTACAAATTCGTCTTCTGCATTGTTGAGTGACGTAATTTCAGAATCGGAATCTGTGTCGTTGGCAGAATTGAAGCTTACGCAAGCGAACTATGATTAAGTGCACGCAAAGAAACGCCGTTGGACAATTCAGGAATCTTGGATAAAAACATTTAATTGGCTAAAGTCAAATGGAATTGCAGATTCGGAAAATGGTTCGTGGGCACAAGACACTGCTTGTCAAAACCATCCAAAAATTGCCGAAACCACCAGCAATTTTTTCAAGGAATGTGTGTGTGTGTGTGGGGGGGTAGGGTTTCAGCTGATAATAGAGTTTAATAACTATAACTGCACACAACAGTAAGCGAACATGTAAGGAGTAAGGATTGCCTTTGTTTCTAAACAATTCTTGGGATATTTTATGATGCAAAATCACTTCTGTTTGCACAAGAGAAAAAGGTAAATAATTTTTACATTCAAAATAGTTGAAAACTACTTAAACTGCTGTACAGTTAACTATGACTATTTTTTGCAAAACACAAGACGTATATTAAAAATTCTTGAACATGGCATAATCACTAAATTTCTCAAATGCCATTGATTACCTTTCTTAAAACTTAAGATATATGCTTTTGTGCACTTTGAACACACGCTTTAAAATGGTGATGCAAAAGTATGTATAAAAAATTTATCATAAGTTTTAACTTTAAAAAAATGAGGTTTCTGTTTTGTTATCTTAAAAGAAAATTTTTTCTGGGCATGTAGATTTTACTTCTGGGCAAGTAAATATTTTCTGCACTAGCCCAGCTGGGCATTTCACTTTTCAGATATTTTTTCAAGCCCTAAACCATTACTAGAGCTGATCGGCTATCATAGGCAATGGCTCTCCAGATCATAATGCTTGCAGTGGGGGAGATGTGGCGCTCGACAGCGAGGTTGGGATTGTGTGATTGACCCAGGGACCTCCACACCCGGACACGATCATCTGTCCCCAAAACGAAGCGGCACTCATTGCCAGTCTGTGGCGTTGCATGTGCTCTGGCCTGGCACCACTGCACACGGAGCTGGCGATGATCTCGTGTTAAAGGCAGCACACGTAAGGGGCGCTGGAATTGCAGATTCGGAAAATGGTTCGTGGGCACACAGGAGCAGCTCCATTTGGCTGTATAGCGGACCGGGTCCCCGTGGAATCCGTTTGTGCGTGGCGCACGATCCGTCGATCCTATCTACCAGTGGTCCCCTGGTCCGTACGGAGCCACTCTGCCGTGTGGTAGTGCCATCACGTGTTCACTGCTCCCAACACAGTCAGACGATATGGTCAGAATAGTCCAGGCGGTGTATTTTTTAACATTTCAAAATAAAAATTCTAAAACATAGAATTGAATTCACTATTACACAAGTACAATGTCATCACGGCCCCACAAAGACCCAGTGAGTTAAACCTGACCTTCCAGTGTGCAGGGAACACTTTTTTCCAGATTACTTTGCAGTCATCGTTGAAAATTTTCTTGGAAATTTCACCTAAAATAAAACCCTCTCTAGGTCCCAGGGCTTGACAAATCCCAGGTGCCTAGAAAACTGGCACTCACATTCGTTTTTTTTAAAGTTCCGTAATTTGCACTAAATACCATGATTTTTGTCATATGATCCACAGAGCATCTGTTAAAAGGCTTTAACCCTATATTGCATACATTAGTCACCCCCCCCCCCATTTTTAAACCTAAATGTGTATATACAGTATAATGCTTACAAAAATAACATGAAATTCTGAAAATCATTATTGAGTTGATAGATTATGAAATATAGGTTGGTGACAAATTTGGCACTTTGCAGGACTAGGGTCTCTATCCAATACACTGTAATAGAAAATTAACGTCCTTTTTCATGAAAATATTTTTACAACATGTTTTGAATATCATTTTATTATAAGGTATGTATGCATTGACGATATTTTCTAATGCAAAGCAATCAATAAATCAAATTCAATCAATGTTTGAGCAAATAACATGAATTGTAAATTACTAGTCTTATGATGTATGAAATTCAACAAAACAATTACTGTGCTTATTTAAATGAAAATGCAGATTGCATTTTATACATTTCACTGCTGACTTTAATTTCCAGTTTGGGAATTTACATTTTTGTCGATCATTGGGATTGACATCTAGACAGTTTCCATCACAACAAAAGCTCATTGCTAGTACCGCACATCTAAGGCCCTTGTGTTTCTTTAGGTGGAGTTCCTGTTTTACACCATTACTTGGCCTTCCTGCTGTAGCCCAGGGCATGCAGCCTGAGCATGCGCCGTACCGTTTGCTTGCTCATGCTGCTTGGGCCTTCGACATTTAACCTGGATGTGATGTGCTTTTAAATCATTAAGCGGTCAGTATGTATGAGCCAAACATCACCTCATTTACCCACGTTCATCAATTCCAACACACTGTTGAGAAGCTCCGCTGACCACCTATTTATTGCCTGTGTTTGGTTTGGAACTGCTCCACTTCGCGCGATGGATGCCTACGTCAACTGCCCTTCACCCTTATCTCTAATGTTTTGTCTACTGAGAGTATATATAACACACTAAAAGCTCTTCTTAGTGAAACAGTTGCACGGTATTTGTAATATTACAAAATATTTGCTTTACAGAAAAATCCCAACGTGGAATGTCTTTTCCCCACACAATACAGAACAAACTTTGTCGATGCTATCAAACAGCTGATTATTAAACTATTTTAAACATGTGAAAATTTTTAATACTATAAAGTCAGCCTTTATTAAAGATTTTAACTTTAACAGTTACAGAGTTAGTCTTATTAACATTCATTGAAATCTTCATTCGATTTCATTGAGACCATTCTCAATTTAAATAATTTAATATCTTTGTATAACAGTATTGTTACAAAACATAGATAACGTACATTTCTAAGACTTCAAACCTATATATAATACAACAATATTATCTAAGAGAATTTTGCAGATAAGATTTTGAAGAACTTTGGGGGGGGGGGGCTCGAAGCACAAAATGTTTTTTTTTTTATTGAAGGTTTAACAACCACCGTGAGCAACTCAATGGGCTATAAGCAGTCGCCCGTCCCTAATTTAGGGTCACTGGTTCCAGGGAAGGGAGAGAGCCAGTGCCGTAAGACAAACACAACATCCATGCCTTACCGGGATTCGAACCCGGACCCCTTTCGGACGAATGATCAGAGGCCATCGCTTAGACCATTGCGCCACCGGGGCGGCGCACAAAATGTTTATCAGACTCATCAGAAATAACACAACTTTTCTGAACACACTGTAAAATGTTTTCATCAGCAAGATTAAAAACAACAGCAAAATCTATTACCAATTTTGAGTATAAGAAATAGAAATAAAATGAGCAGAACTTAAACACAGAAATTCTGTTCACTAAATGGAATTTTAGAACATTTTTTAAAACTCAAGCCCCCCTCCCCCCACACACACAAATTACTTGCAAAATAAATTTGCTAGCAGCTTCACTGTATAAAACTACGAGAAATTTTAGTACCAGTTCTACAACTGATGTATATATCAGTGTGCATAGAGCATATATTTATGCAATCTGATTGCCAACCTAGATGAAAATGCTGTTTGCTCACTACACAAGTTTCAAGCCAACTTAGTGTTTACATTATAATGGAATCTTATTTCCACACCAAAACCTTTGCTCGTCTTGGTTTTCTCTACAGGAACAAGAGATACCGTTTTTTGAAAAATACTGAATGATCTTTGCTTATGTTTTTTTTAAGCGTCAGAGCTATTTTAATTTTATTTATTGCAATTTTGCAAGGATACCAGAATTTTTGAGACTTAATTTTCCAAACGACCTTGAACATATTTTATTTAAACAAAAGTTCCGAAAACAATTTCATATGAAGTTGGCAATGAACTATTCATTCTATGATAAGATGAGCACTAAACTAGCCATGCACACAAAACTAACAAATTCAGAACTAAGTTGAAGCCTCACCTCTAAATGAATTCCAAGTTGGCAGCAGCATAGCAAATTCCCTTTCAGAACTTGAAATCCCGTCTGTTATTTTTTGATCAATGCTGAGCATGAGTGTTGGATGAGAGTACAGGTTTCTTCTGAAATGGGTTAAAACAAGAATCTTAAACATAAGAATTAAAAAGCTGTTAAAAGTTGACAAAAATATCCTACAAGGTATTTTTCTTAGTGTTCTTTATCTTAGCTTTTTATGCATTAGATAAATCTCACAAGAATGAGAGAGAAATATTTATTGTAAATGATGCTTTAAAAAATAAAGCTTCCACCATGGAACTTGTTTTAAAGCACAATTTACAATAATTTTGACACAAAAATTGATTTTAAATAATTTTGACACTTTTTGATAGAAAGAAATTTATACATATTCAGTTACATATGCATGAGGCTATCAGAGGTTTGAACTTTGGATTTGCTAATGATCTGTTGTTGGCATTAGTAAATAAATACTGCACAGGACCACTAAACTACTTCTTTTACTGGTCCTGTTGGAGAGTTATTTATTTATGTAAAACTATAACTTCTCTTCTCATCCAGAAATTAGGTAGCAGTTTTTGGCTGGATTTCTGAATCTCAATGTAACGTGTAATTTCATGTATCAATTCTTGCATGCTTCGTAAGAATTTTTTTTTTTTTTGGAGGTTTAACAACTACCATGAGAAAGTTGGATAAGCAGTAAATGTGAGCAACTTTTCCATAAGCAACTTAATGGGCTATGAGCTACATAATTTCGGTAAAGGAAAGGAAGCCAGTGGTGTAAAACAAACACAGCATCCATGCCATACCGGGATTTGAACTTGCACCCATTGTGGACAAATGGTCAGAAGCCAGCACTAAGCCTACTGTGTCACTGGGACGGCTGTAAATTTTATGCTGTGTACTTAGAAAAAATTTCAGTGCTGTCATAACATTTTTTGATGCTAGCTTCCTTTAGCGGCTCCATATAATTTATCTGAATTTCTTTACAAAACTCATGTTTTCCCATTATTTGTGATCTCATGATACTATGTTTCTGCAGAGCATGCACTTTTAGAGTTTAAATTTGGTTGCAAAATGAAAGAAAATCGGTGCTTACCCACTGCGATGCTTCGGCAACCACCATTTGCAATATACGTAAAGTTATTTTCACAGCACAGGTAATTATTGGCAACTCAATTGCTGGTTGCCAACCGATCAGCTGTGGATGCGTAAACCTCTGAGCCGCACGCTGTTGTATTACAGCTGAGCAGAAAGAGCCTTTTTTTTTTCTTTAATTTTATTTTGTTTGGAGGTTTAACAACCACTGTGAGCAACTCAATGCAGTCGCACTTCCTTAATTTAGGACCACTGGTTCCAGGGAAGGGAGAGAGCCAGAGCCATAAGAAACTCAACATCCATGCCTAATCAGGATTCGAACTCGGACCCAAGTCGGACGAATGATCAGAAGCTATTGCTTAGACCACTGGCGCCACCGGGGCAGCGAAAGAGCATTCAACTACGAAAGGTCACAGGAAAATGAATTGTGTTTCTCCCAGCCAAATATTAATCTATATATTCATTTTTTTGCCACGCGTGTCTGCTCTACTTTACGCATAGATTTTGCGAAGTTTAAGTAAGATAGGATCAATGCTTTAAAAATCAGTAAATATTTCCTTTCGACTGCAGAAAGGGCGTGGGACTGTCCAATGAAATACTGGAAGTTCTGGTTGCTTCGGGAATTCTTGCTGTGCAAAATATCATCCTCAAGTATTTTGTTTTGCGATATTATGTGGCGCAGTTTGACTGGGCGATTCTCGCTTCCCACCAAAAGCTTCATATTTTGTAGGCTGTATATTCAGCTACATTTTGTTTTGAGTTTTTCGAAATTCTGCTTCATTATGCCATCTTGCCAAGGTTGTTCGTGGAAATTGCTGCAATAACATGGCGCTTCGAGTTTTACCCATACACTGCTTATCAGTTGGTAACCGGAAGTTCCATGTAGCAGAAGACACCTATGCCGTGAAAACAAATTGATATGCTATATAGCAAATGATGGTTGCCGAAGCACCGCTGCGGGTAGGTACCAATTTTCAAATTCCATTTTGACAAATTTAAACACCAAAAGTGTGTGCTCTGCAGAAACATGTGCTATTAATGGGAAAACATGGGTTTTATAAAGAAATTCGGGTAAATTACACAAAGCCGTTTAAGGAAACTAGTAGCTACCCGTTTTTTATAAACAGAAATGCAAGTTCTTTTACACAAAGGAAATACCGAATGATAATAGAACATACGTTTGTTTTTAGCCATCAGCCAGCTGCTTATCTTCTGCTACACATTTTAAAAAAATATTACTGAACTATGTTATTCACCAATAATTTTATTTCAAGAGCTTTTCACCTGTTCCAGGTGTTTTTCATGGCTGGCAGAGGTAGGGTGCACTGAGGATATAACTGACGGTTCACAAACTTATATCAGTTACTATTAAAGAGCAAACAAACTACTTTGCAGCTAAAGAATGTCAAAAAATATGGCCAAACGCAATTCGAAGTTTTTTTTAATTTATTTTTTCAAATAGAACTATTACAAACAAATACATAAAATGAAAAAAACCATCAGGCTGTGTGTGCCAAATGTTTTGATGTGCAAATGTCCCCAATGCTTGCTTTAGAGCTCTCCAATTTAACATGATGTTTTAGGGGCATGCTGTTATTTGAAAAAAGAATATTTTTTTTGTTTAAAAAACACATAACAGCACCTTAATTATATCATTCTAACAAATGCACTGCACAAAGTGTAACAGTGGAGCTAATTTCTGTGGCCTGTGATTGTGGGTGTATAGAAGTCTAATGCAAATGTAGACTACTCGATATACTAAAATTTGAATGCCTACCACAGTATTTTACTGAGGTATGTATTGAATTTTTCAACCAGAATTGAGATATATATATATATAGCAAAAGCAAATAATGTGAAATAACAAAAACCAGTGAACAGATTTGAAATTCATTAGCACCAGAGGCTGCATAAGAGAAAGATCAAATAACAATAGGGCAAAACAAAGCAAAATTTTGAACAAGAGAAATAAAAATAATAGAAAGACCATCAGTCATCAAATACACCATCCGAACCAGGTTAGCTTCAAACGATGCAAAGTACAGAATAAAAGAATGCAGGGAAGCACATTAATGACTGACCTCTTGTCGGCTTCGCATATATATATATATATATACATATATATATTCTATTAAGAAGAGACCTAAGCAAAAAAAATATATATTTTTGACTCATACCAAGTACAACATAGAAAAGGTTATGCATCTACCGGTGTGAGTAAAAGGAGAAAAAATAAAAAAATAAAATAAAACAACTGAATGTAGAAAGTGTCGAGAATACTGAGCCTTGGCTTTATCAAGGACCAGCAAAAACTCTGCATTTTCTCACTTCCACAAAGACCTAGTTGGAAATGGGTTTCTGCAAGGCCATAGATGCAAGTAACAAGCCCACCAAAAATTGTTTTAAAATATATATATATGTCATGACCTCCGCAGAGTTGTATGACCTAGCTCTAGTTAACAATTTCGCTTGCATCCATAACCTTCATGGCCCGACCCATGCTCTTCATCTGTTACTATTAAACAGAGAGAAGAAGATTAAAGAGAACTCAAGCTGTGAGAGTGACATAATAATTAGAAATAATTTTCAGCTATAACGAAATGCCAAGTTCGCCTGAGAGAGAATTTAAACCTGAAAAGCAATGCAAAAGAAATCCAAATTTTTACATTGCAATTAAAAAAGGAAATATTAATTCTTTAAAAATCAGATTTTTGAAAGAAAACTTGATTCTAAAACCCCCTACTCTACAACTTCTGACAACACAAAAACGAGAATAAATTAAAGACAACAATTAACTAAAGAAAAGCTTTGTGAAAGTTATATGACATAAACAATTAGTTGCAATATGTACAAAGTATTTCAGCAGTGCTTTAAGTGCATAATTAAGTAGTTATTAAGAACTTAACTACTTTGAAAATACAGCGCAAAGAAAAGGAACTATGCTTAGCCATCTGCTGGGCCTAAGTATCCTAAAAGACGCGCAAAGTTACCAAGAAAAGAAAGAGTTAAAACCCGCAAAAATGTTAACAGACAAGCCAGTGCCTAAAAGCTGAAAAGCAAAAAACAACAGAGAAAAAAAGTACAAGAAGTACAAACATTGAACTTATAAAACCTAAAACCCAAAGACAAGGAAGAGAGCTTACCTCTTATGCAACTAAACTTTCTCCACACAAGAGAAAAACATGGCTGACCTCTTCCCCAAACGTCCTAACACTTCTGCCACTCCCAAGTCGCTGGGGGGGCAGTGTGGGTGGGGCTGATGGCCTCCTCATACTGAAAGAAACCAACTCGCGGAGATTTTAACCGGAGAAAAAATATATATATACTTAAGACTGTGGATCTGTATGATCAGAAAGAGCAGAATTAACTCTCCAGAATACATGAGAAATATTATGAAATACACAAGTGGTGTATTTAATAATCTTTGCATGTATTAAATCACCTTAGTGAGCTTCTATAGATTATTCAGAATCTTATTAATTTTAATGTTAGTTTTGCTATTTTTAGTATAGCTATCCTAGTGATGAATAACTAGTTTTCTTTTTTATTTGTTTTTATTTTCTTTTATAAACAGATTTTTAAGCTTTTTTTGTGATTTTGTCTATATTATTTAATTTTTTGTTTTAATAGGACCTTCATATCCATAGCACTAAGGTTCCTTTTAGTAGTTAATAGGCATCCTCTAGCCAACTTCCTTACGGCTTTGATTGGTCAGAATCATATTATTAACTGTGTAGAAAATTAAAGCAGATCTGCCAACCTTACTCTATTATTCAGAATAATTTTTCTTAAAGTTCTTTTGATAAAAGAAGAAGGAATTTCGTTCTCTAGAAAACTATCTAATAGTATATTAATGTGGTAATTGAAGTCCAAATTGTTGCTGCAAATTCTTGAAATTCTTAGGACCTGAGAAATTAGTACATTCTCAATTACTTTGGTTGATATGTTATTATTCCAGTGTAGATATTTAATTACTTTGAAAGGAAAATTAACTCTTTTATCAAAGAGGCTAATAGATGGGTTACCTCTGTTGAGCTTAATGCTTAAGTCTAGGAACTCAAGTTCCTGATTACTGTGGTTGGTTTTACATAAGTTAAGAGAGCTAGGA
The DNA here is from genome assembly GCA_039090855.1 of Macrothele yani. NCBI lineage: Eukaryota > Metazoa > Arthropoda > Arachnida > Araneae > Macrothelidae > Macrothele > Macrothele yani. The sequence continues at coordinate 73,879,474 of CM077001.1, forward strand.
TAGATATTATCAAAATCACTCTCTATAACTTCTGAATTATTGATACACAGCAGATCATCAATATATCTAAATGTGTAAAGGTAGTTATCTGAGCAGGTGGGGTGATTTTTAATGAATTTATATTCCTTAAAGAACAGGAATAGATTAGCGATATCCGTGGAGGTTGATGTTCCCATGGGAATACCGTTCACTTGCTTATAGAGAGTATTATTATATAAGATATGGTTATTTTTTATGCAGCAATTGAGATAAGAGTTCCAAGCTCCTACATTAACAAATTGGTTAAGTTTAAATTCTGCATACAGCTCTTTAAAGGTAGTGATTATATCTGATAGAGGCAGATTAGTATATCATCATCATCATCATCATTGTCAACCATTATCAATCCACTGCTGGACGAAGGTCTCCCCAAGTTTCCTCCACAACGGTCTGTCTTGTGCCAGTCTCCTCCATGTCACCCCTGCATACTTTCGAATTTCATCCACCCATCTCCCATGTGGTCTTCTTCTGGGTCTTTTCCTGTCCCTTGGAATCCAATCTAAAATTTCGGCTGTCCATCGATGATCTGTCCTTCTGGCAGTATGTCCAGCCCATTGCCATTTCAGGGATTTAACTCTGATCATGATGTCTTCCACTCTTGTCATTTTTCGGATCCACGAGTTCCTCTTCTTATCTCTCCTGGTTACACCAAGTATGCACCTCTCCATGCTTCTTTGAGTTGTCTGCAGCCTTTGTATGTCTCTTTTAGTTAAGGTCCACGTCTCTGCACCATACGTAAGCACTGGAAGGATGCATTGATCAAACACTTTTCTTTTAAGACATAATGGCATATTGCTCTTGAAAATTATGCTGTTTCTTCCAAAAGCTCTCCAGGCAAGTTTTGTACGCCGATTAATTTCTTCATCAATGTGACCCTCACTTGATATCTGCTGTCCAAGATAAACGTACGTGTCTGTTATCTCCAGCTTTTCTCCATCAATCGATAAATCTTCATTTCTTGTAAAAGCATTGAACATCACTTTTGTCTTCTGAAAGTTGATTTTTAATCCCACTTCTTTACTCTTGTCAGCAAGTTCCTGGATCATACTCTGCAGCTCTGATGGGCTAGTTGCAAAAATGACTATGTCATCAGCAAAACGAAGGTGGGTTAGATAATCTCCATTAATCTTTATCCCTTTGTTTTCCCAGCTCAGTGACTGAAAAACACCCTCCAATGAGGCATTAAAGAGCTTCGGAGATATGGTGTCACCTTGTCTCACTCCCTTTCCAATTTTTATGTGTGTTGTATTTTCAAACAGCCTAATTTTTTCACTTGCATTTTCATAAATGTTATTAATAATATTAATGTATGCATCTTCAATGCCGCAGGTTTTCAGAGCCATTGTAACTGCTGATGGTTTCACCGAATCAAAGGCTTTTTCATAATCGATAAAAGCCATGCACAATGGAAGTTCATATTCCCTCGCTCTTTCAATTAGTTCTCTCAGCACATGGATATGATCTATTGTGCTGTAGCCACTCCTGAATCCAGCTTGTTCTCTCGGTTGAGCCATGTCCAGTGTTACCTTCAAGCGGTGTGAAAGAACTTTAGTGAAGATTTTATAAACTACTGATAGGAGGCTGATAGGTCTGTAGTTTCCGAGATCCTCAATGTCACCTTTCTTATGTAGCAGGATCATTGTAGCGGTGTTCCAGTCCTCAGGAATCTTTCCTTCATTAAGGCATCGAGTGAAAATTTGGGCGAGTACTGTTTCGATTTCTCCACTTGCTTCTTGTATGATGTCTACAGTAATACCATCTTCTCCTGGAGCTTTTCCCCGCTTCATGTTCTTGATTGCATGTGCAACTTCTGCTGGAAGGACTGGAGGAACTCTGGTACTGGTATCTTTCATGATGTCTGGAGTGCATGTATCATCCCTTTCATATAATTTGGAGTAGAAATCTTTCACTCTTGTCAAAATTTCGCCTCTATTTCTTGTTACAGAACCATCTTCTTTTCTCAGTGCCATAATCTGTTTTCTTCCCTTACTGAGATGTCCCTTTGCTATCTTTAGGCTTTGGTTGTTTTCAATTGCTTTCCTCACTAGTTCACAGTTGAATTTTCTTACGTCTTCAGTGATACTTTTTCGTACTGTCTTGCATAGCTCTATATATTCCACTTTGGAAGTCACATCTTCTTTAGTTGTCCTCATCTCTCTTCTTTTTTGCATCAACATTTTCGTTTTTCCTGATAATTTATTTACATGCAACTTGTTCTTAGACCCAGCTAATCTTGTTGCTGTTTCCATAAGAGCTTCGGTTACTTTTCTGTTAACTTCAGAGATGTCCACTTCTTCCGATGTTAGGCCTTCTAAAGCAGAGAACCTGTTCTTCAGTTCCAACTTGAAGGTATTATGGTGTTTTTTAATATTGGTTATGTCAATAGATTTTGTTTGTCTTATGAGCTTGCCACGTTCAAGTTTAGTGTTGAGGTGCATCTTACATCTCACCAATCTATGGACACTAGTATATAGGTTCTCAAAATCATAACTATTAATATCTAAGGGACATACTTTGAGTATAGTAGAAATTACTTCTGCATTATTATTAATTATCCAAAAATCTCTGTACATCAAATTAGTACAGTTTCTAATGGGTTTCAAAACCTTCTTTAAGACATCTTCAAAAGCAAGATCTATTTTCTTTTTATGACTCCTTACTCCACTAGCTATGAACCTGAACTTCACAGGATCTTTATGAAACTTAACCGTTGCAAAAAGAAATGGAAATTCAGGCTCATATCTTCTAGTTTGGGGAATTTTAAGTTTCTTGAAGAATGCCTTAAACCGATTTTCTAACTGCTTGGTAGAATAAATTACGGGCTCGTACGTTACTCTATTATTGAGTTCCATAGTTAACAATTGAAAATAGAACTTCTTACAGATAATTGCAAAATTATTGCTAGCTTTATCCGTAGTGGTAAAAATAAATAGGTCTTGTAGTTTGGAGAGTGACCTTTTAGCATCTCCAGAGAAAAAGAGATTTCTATCGAAACAAAAGTCCAGACCTGCCAACTCACAAGTGAAGCTATTGATTACGTTATATTTCCATTCTGCGAAGGCCTCAATAGGCTGATTGTATGTTAAACTGGTATTTACAATGTACCTATTAACATCTTGAGTGAAGCTCTCAAGAATCCTTTCTTTGGAAATTATGAAGGAAGGTCTAAATTTAGAACCATACTCTAATAAATTCCTAAGCTTTTCATTTTCAACAAAACTCAAGTTTCCGGTGATAATATGGTTGTAATTCTTATCATAGTGAACTGTTTCTTTATGTTCATCACAAGAACATGTAGTAATTACAGGAATGTAACTCGTAGAATTAAGTTTGTAGTTTTTAACTATTGACCCTAAGGTCTTAACATATTTAAAACTTACAATAGACTGGTGCCTGTGGATGGGAAAAAAATTGTACCATCGGGATTAGAGGAAATTCTATCCCACACTCACCAACCCGCTTGGCCAGCGTGGTGAGTTATGGCCAAACCCCTCCAAAATGATTCCACAACTTAAATCTTGGCCCTCAGTCTCCGGCAGCTGGAATGTACCTGGCCAAGGCAGCGGCCAGTGCGACATGAAGGCAGAGGGTGCTAAGAATCCCCGGAGGATCGGACTAGGCTGCCATCTGATGCTGACCTTGGCTACGTATAATGGACGCTCCCTATCTTCTGATTCAAGGCTTCTTGAATTGGAAGAGGAACTACAAAGGATCAAGTGAGACATCGTGGGGCTAAGTGAGGTAAGGAGAAAAGGAGAAGATCTCATCGAACTGAAAAGTGGACATCTCTTCTACTATCGTGGGACAGATACTGGCAGAACTAGTGGTGTTGGATTTATAATAAACAAGAAACTGAAGGATAAAGTTGTAGAAGTTGAAAGTTTCTCTGACAGAGCTACACGACTTGTTATCCAACTCTCGAAAAGATACCAGGCTCAGATTATTCAAACTTATGCACCCACCACAAGTCATCCTGAAGAAGAAATTGAAGAATTTTATGAGGAAATTTGTCATCTAAATAATAAAGGTAAGCAGCACTTGAAAATAATTATGGGAGATTTCAATGCAAAAATAGGGCAGCGGCAACAGAATGAAACTTCAGTAGGTAAATTCGGTCACGGCAACAGAAACCAGCGTGGAAATACTCTCGTTGAGTTTGCAGAGGCAGAAGGGTTTTTCATCTTGAACTCCTTCTTCAAGAAAAAGCCACACAGGAAATGGACATGGAGACGTCCAAATGGGATGACAAGTGAAATTGATTTTATTATGTGTAACAAAAAATTTGTCATAGAAGACTGCAGTGTGCTAAACAAGTTCAACACAGGTAGTGACCATAGATTGGTGAGATGTAAGATGCAGCTCAACACTAAACTTGAACGTGGCAAGCTCATAAGACAAACAAAATCTATTGAGATAACCAACCTTAAAAAACACCTTAATACCTTCAAGTTGGAACTGAAAAACAGGTTCTCTGCTTTAGAAGGCCTAACATCGGAAGAAGTGGACATCTCTGAAGTTAACAGAAAAGTAGCCAAAGCTCTTATGGAAACAGCAACAAAATTAGCTGGGTCTAAGAACAAGTTGCATGTAAACAAATTATCAGGAAAAACGAAAATGTTGATGCAAAAAAGAAGAGAGATGAGGACAACTAAAGAAGATGTGACTTCCAAAGTGGAATATATAGAGCTATGCAAGGCAGTAAGAAAAAGTATCACTGAAGACGTAAGAAAATTCAACTGTGAACTAGTGAGGAAAGCAATTGAAAACAACCAAAGCCTAAAGATAGCAAAGGGACATCTCAGTAAGGAAAGAAAACAGATTACGGCACTGAGAAAAGAAGATGGTTCTGTAACAAGAAATAGAGGCGAAATTTTGACAAGAGTGAAAGATTTCTACTCCAAATTATATGAAAGGGATGATACATGCACTCCAGACATCATGAAAGATACCAGTACCAGAGTTCCTCCAGTCCTTCCAGCAGAAGTTGCACATGCAATCAAGAACATGAAGCGGGGAAAAGCTCCAGGAGAAGACGGAATTACTGTAGACATTATACAAGAAGCAAGTGGAGAAATCGAAACAGTACTCGCCCAAATTTTCACTCGATGCCTTAATGAAGGAAAGATTCCTGAGGATTGGAACACCGCTACAATGATCCTGCTACATAAGAAAGGTGACATTGAGGATCTCGGAAACTACAGACCTATCAGCCTCCTATCAGTAGTTTATAAAATCTTCACTAAAGTTCTTTCACACCGCTTGAAGGTAACACTGGACATGGCTCAACCAAGAGGACAAGCTGGATTCAGGAGTGGCTACAGCACAATAGATTATATCCACGTACTGAGAGAACTAATTGAAAGAGCGAGGGAATATGAACTTCCATTGTGCATGGCTTTTATCGATTATGAAAAAGCCTTTGATTCGGTGAAACCATCAGCAGTTACAATGGCTCTGAAAACCTGCGGTATTGAAGATGCATACATTAATATTATTAATAACATCTATGAAAATGCAAGTGCAAAGATTCGGCTGTTTGAAAATACAACACACGTAAAAATTGGAAAGGGAGTGAGACAAGGTGACACCATATCTCCGAAGCTCTTTAATGCCACATTGGAGGGTGTTTTTCAGTCGCTGAGCTGGGAAAACAAGGGGATAAAGATTAATGGAGATTATCTAACCCACCTTCGTTTTGCTGATGACGTAGTCATTTTTGCAACTACCCCATCAGAGCTGCAGAGTATGATCCAGGAACTTGCTGACAAGAGTAAAGAAGTGGGATTAAAAATGAACTTTCAGAAGACAAAAGTGATGTTCAATGCTTTTACAAAAAATGAAGATTTATCGATTGATGGAGAAAAGCTGGAGATAACAGACACGTACGTTTATCTTGGACAGCAGATATCAAGTGAGGGTCACATTGATGAAGAAATTAATCGGCGTACAAAACTTGCCTGGAGAGCTTTTGGAAGAAACAACATAATTTTCAAGAGCAATATGCCATTATGTCTTAAAAGAAAAGTGTTTGATCAATGCATCCTTCCAGTACTTACGTATGGTGCAGAGACGTGGACCTTAACTAAAAGAGACATACAAAGGCTGCAGACAACTCAAAGCAGCATGGAAAGGTGCATACTTGGTGTAACCTGGAGAAATAAGAAGAGGAACTCGTGGATCCGAAAAATGACAAGAGTGGAAGACATCATGATGGGCTGGACATACTGCCAGAAGGACAGATCATCGATGGACAGCCGAAATTCTAGATTGGATTCCAAGGGACAGGAAAAGACCCAGAAGAAGACCACATGGGAGATGGGTGGATGAAATTCGAAAGTATGCAGGGGGGACATGGAGGAGACTGGCACAAGACAGACCGTTGTGGAGGAAACTTGGGGAGACCTTCGTCCAGCAGTGGATTGATAATGGTTGACAATGATGATGATATATATATATTCTATTAAGAAGAGACAGAAGCAAAAACAATTTTTTAAAAATTCAGGTTATTTTGCAAATATCGTTTTAAATTCTTAGGTAATAACTTTTGTTTTTGACTCTGCTCTTATATAAATATATATATACAGCACTTCACAAATATGTTCCAGATCTAGATGCCAGATGAATAAAGTCAAATTTCAAAAAATAATGCATGATGTCTGTTGATGATGTTGGGCCAAAAAATAATAACTACATCTGCTGTCAATTTCCCTTTTTTTTACCCAAAGCACTTATTGCAAAACAAAGTTCCAATTTGCTTCATAATGTTGTTTTCCCACTCATCATTGCTGATCTCAAAAAATTAAAATTTTAGATTTTGATTTTATTAAAATACTATTTGCAGAAGTCATATTTTGTACATATTAATTCAAAGTACTGTACTTTTACCTTTGTGTAACCTGCAGACCATAAAATTCACACAAGAAGTTTCTAAGATCCACGGCGGTGTATAATACACAAGGCTGTGAAAAAAATGCGACATATAATCCATAGAAAATGTCCCACCATCTGCCGTGTTAATCGTGAACCATAATTTCCGGCAGAAAAGCCACGATTCACAGGATGACTGACTCAGAAGTAAAAAATGAAGAAAAAATTATCAGCTTTTAAAAAAAGTAACTAATTTTTAAATACTTTTGAGTTACTTTTAAATAAACAAGGGAACTAATATCCCTGGGTTTTGCAGCATTACTGTAGTTAATTAGTTAGACGTAATAAATCTGTAGTATTTTTTTTAATGTCTCAACTAAATAACAAAAAAAAAAAAATAAAAAAAATGGGAATGTGATATGCAAAATGGTTAAGTGACATGGAATAGCTCTGTGTGCTGCTCACCGCACATAGGCTCCTACATGCACAAATATATTGTCTTCGTTGCATCATATTTTATGTCAGAATGCTTGTAACTAAAAAAAATCTTACAATCTCTTGGCGGTCCTCTATTGCGGCGTTTGTGTTACATTTTCCCTGTAACATTTTTGGTACTTTTCCAATAACACCTCTCCTGACAATACCCTCACAGATTTTTTTAAATGCTGCACCATTTTTTTAAATTATTTTACTCTACCAGTATTTGCAGTACCTAAATTTATAACTTCTTAACAGATAATCTGTAAATTATGCAACACAAATTACATTATTTACTAGAAATTGCAAAGTCTGAAATAAAAAATATTTGCTGCCAGGGACAGAAATCTAAGTGCCTGGCACCCAGGATTTGTCAAGCGCTGTTTATGGATACACATATATAGCAACTATGCTAATACTAAGCAGGGGTTGCACTGGCTTTTCTAAAGTTTTTGCCAATTTAGTCGCCAAATTCAATTTTTTTTTTCGCCAAAGTGTTATAACATAATGAAACGGTAATCGCCAAAGCTTTTTTTCCATCACCAAAATGATTTCTTTTTGCGCAAATTGCTAAGATGGTAATCGGCAGTGCGACCCCTGCTAAGTTTACATTATAAAAAGGAACAGATTGCTCTAACTATTCAAATTTGCACGTGGTCAAATCTTTATAATACATAGTTAAGGCACTAGGATACCATACCGGAGGTTCCTGGGTCAATTCCATCTAGAAATAGGATTTGATTTTCCTAGGGCACCACCAGACGTAGACAAAAATATCCCTCCTCTAGAGGTCTGCAAGGGCCTAATTTGGTGAGCCTGGCCCAAGCACGGGCATTTAAGGCCCAGCCCGTTTCAAATATCAGACATTCAGCCTGGGACCATCAATTGCATCTCTTATTTAGGCTTGGCTCGGCTCGGCTTGTAATGTGCCATTTGGTATTTTGTTTTTCTATTGTATTTTATTAAAATGTGAAAATTAAGTAATGAAATGAGATATTATTGAAAATTTTAAGTTGAATGTAGTAAGCCTAAAAATATTAACTAAACTTTAACAATTACCAAAAATATAACTAATTAATAACAAATAACTGAACACCAATTACAACTAAAATAGTACTAGTGATCCGAATTTCTTGGTTTAGAATATAAATCAAAGTTTCCAAGCTTTCGCACATCAACCAGATGACTTTTTCAAGGAAAGCAGACAGCCATAAACTTTATAAAGAGAGAAAAAGGAAGACAGAATATCCCTTTCTCTGAACTAGTAAGCGGTAACACTTCAAAAGACTAGATTAGAGATAGGAGAAAAAATCCATGTCGTTCCACTCTGTCATAGAAAAACATCCACACCCCCACCCCACTGCAGACACCCTCTGCCCCCCCCCCCCCCCACTTTACACAACACACACACTCACGGAGTGTGGCAAATCTTTTTGCTGTCAACAAGCCCCAAAACGGTTTTACCATCTTAACTTCAGATTGGTGAAAACACTGTGCGTGCCTCTCGTTGCTTTTCTTACGACGCCCTGGGCTGTCATGGAAGTAAGTAAAACCTTCGAAACAGTTTAACACACCAGGAAATCCAGGACTTTTTCTTCTTTACCATTGTGATAAAAAGAATGGGTCGACTTGGCCCGGCCCGTTGCTTTGTTCTCTGAACTAAAAAAAGGACCGACCCGTGCAGACCTTTACCCCCTTGTCCCAATCTGTGCCACAGGGCTCAGTTTACAGTGAGCTCTAACTTCACAGTTTGATTGCGCACTAAGTATAAATACAGAGAGGTCTTCCCCCCGCCCATTATACACAAAAATCAATGGTTCCCTTTTTCAGAGCTAGTACATTAAGGACAAGCTTTTTCCACCCGTGGGCCAGTAAAGATTTTTGTGTACCACTGATTAACAAAATCTGGTGGTCCAGTATGAAGTTTACTAATAATGATAATTGATAGTTCAATCATACTAATTATCAGGTTGTTCAGAAAATAATGGCAGATTTTCTGAGATGCCATATTCAACTTTCCCACAATGCTTGCAAAGTTTCATTCCAGTGACACTAGCCAATGAGATAAGGAGGGTTGAGGAGGGCATTGGGTCACTGATAACGACGCTCTGAAGGCAAATCCTAACATCAGTCAGTGAACTTGCCAAACAGTACAATGTGTTGGTGCCAATCATTTCCATCAAATTGGTAAGGACAAGAAGCTCGATAAGTTGGTCCCACACAAACTAATGAAGCATCAGAAACAACAACGGTTCAAAAAGTGCAGTAACCTTCTGCTTCACAACGAAAAGAAGCCCCTACTTGATCGCATTGTAACTTGTGTTGAAAAGTGGGTGCTATGTCATAACTGTAAGCAATCTGGACAGTGGCTGAACCATGTTGAACCACCAAAACATTATCTTAAACCAAGATTGATGCAAAAGGTCTTGTTGACAGTGTGGCGGATTGTTCAGTGTCATACATTAAAGGTTCTGGAATGCTGATGAAAGCATTACCTCAGTCACATACTGTAAAGAAATTGACTGAATGCACCACAAGTTATGTTTCAAACAGTCATCTTTGGTGAACAGGAAGGGTCCTTTTCTCCTCCATGATAACGCAAGACCACATGTGTCACATATGACAAAACAGAAATGATACGAACTGAGGTTCAAACCCTTCCCACATCCAGCCTACTCGCCTGACTTGGCACCTACCGATTTCCACCTGTTCGTGCATTTTAGCAATTACGTCAAGGACAGGACCTTCAGGAACCGAGGAGGCGGCTGAAATTGCATTCTGGGAATTTCTTGTATCCAGGAGCCAGATATCTTTTGGACTGGCATTAAAGCACTTGTTCCACAACAAACGCTTGTGAAATGGCAACTTCCGAAGGTGCAGAGTCGTGTGCTTTGGTTTGAGGAAACTGCCTGCGACACAAAGTTCAAAGGAATTTTCGCGCACAATATGGCAAAGAACCTCTGAATAGGGGTACATTCTGTGTGTGTGGCACAATAATTTTGTGGAAACGGGCTGTTATATTCGTCATTTGATGGTGTACCCAAACACCTGTTTTCCAGATGGGTGGATTGGTAGAGGTGAGCCAGTAGCATGGCCTCCTCATTCCACAGTTATTTCAGATATGCATTGTTGTATAGCCCCATTCAAAACACCCTGTATTTTTTCAACTGAGTAGTTGAAAAAAATACAGTCCTAGCACTAGGAAGTAATGAGCAGACTGTAAGGTACAAAAGAAACTGCAAATGGTGGCATTTTTTTCAGTGATCAAAATGTCAGTTAAGGAACTGTTATTTTACTTTGTAAATATTTGTTTACGTGCCCCATGAAGGGTAAATGTCTAAGTAATTGCACACATGTATTTGTATTCAGGTATTTTTATGTAAGCTTTTTAGATTTAAATTGTTTAAAAAGTATAATAAGGAAAAATAATAAAAAAAATACTAATCAGCTATGTTATTATGGGCCTCCTTTATTTAAACAATCAAGTTTTATAAACCAACGCTTTTCTTTCTTCATAATGATGCCTTACACAACATAGTAAGAAAGTATGATTTATTCTATTTCATTAAATTAAATTTATTTTCTAATTCTTGTAACTTTCAGTCGTGGTAGTGTCAAACGGGAAGAAAAACAGTAGTGTTTCTAAAGTGTGAGATAGTTTTTCTCTGTACCTACATTTTTTCAAGGTAAAATTGCATTTTGAATGTTTAAATTCTCATCTACGTTTGATCATATATATATACAAGAAACTGAAAATCATTGAACTGTGAAAAATAAGGAATGAAAAAATGTAATGTGTAGTATGAATTCCAGGTCCTCACTTGATTGTGCTATATGCAGCAAATCATTACTGAGTCCTTATACATCTAAAAGTTAAAAAAAAAGCACAAGTAAAATGTCAGCATAGCTGAGCCACATGGATCCCGAGACTCAGACCCAAGACAGTATTTTTTTAACTTTTATAATTATATATATATATATATATATATATATATATATATATATTTTATGATTGGAGATTTAAAGACCACCGTGAGCAACTCAATGGGCTATAAGCAATCGCCCGTCCCTAATTTAGGATCACTGGTTCCAGGGAAGGGAGAGTAAGAGCCAATGCCGTTAGACAAACACAACATCCATGCCTCACCGGGATTTAAACCCGGACCCCTGTCGGACGAATGATCAGAAGCCATTGCTTAGACCACTGCGTCACCGGGGCGGTGAAAACAGAAATAGAGTCAAGTAGTACAAATTGTGTGTGCACCTGCTAATTACCACGATATCTAAAAATATTGTTCTTCCAATAAATTTATCACCTGAGTAAAACCATTTTTTCAGATGGTGCATGTTATTCAATTGCATTACAACCCTTTTGTATTTTGTTAAGTAGGTTTTTTTTAGTTTGGAACTGAACATATAATTTTGATATTGAAAAAAAAAACAGTAAGAGAAACTATTTTATAAAGGGTATATTTTTAAAAGGTTACTAGACAAGCATACTAAAATTTAGAATTGTTTTAAAGCATGAATAAAGTACTTTCTTCAGAAACTTTCATTTAGCAAAACTTTAGGCATGTAACTACATTCTGTACAACATTTCAAAAGTTTAGCAGCAAACTATGCTTACCTGTACCATTATTCCAGGCTTTGACTTTTTTGGAAGGTTGAATTCCATGCTTTCTTCTATAATCTTCACAACACATTCAACTAATGAATGGATGAAATTCGAAAGTATGCGGGAGTGACATGGAGGAGACTGGCACAAGGCAGACTGTTGTGGAGGAAACTTGGGGAGACCTTCGTCCAGCAGTGGATTGATAATGGTTGACAATGATGACGATGTAAAAAGATTATGAGAAGTAAATACAAATGATCAACAAGTTGTTGTTTTTTCAATTTTCCTTGAATGAGCCAGTTGCCTGGATGAAGCAATTTGTCAGATGATGATCACGCATCCCATAAACAAATGCACTGCATCCTGGAGAATTAACCAAGAAACAAAATTATGGGTAAATGTATACTTTAGCGTCCTGCAAAGTTACGTAATAGAATTCATTTGTTTCTCACATACAATCGAAAATGTCACCAGTCCAAAAGTTATGAATTTATCGTAAATGTAAAATTCCATCATTAATAGTACAGGTAGTCGTTAAAAGTACTTTATATCTGTTAGCGGCAAACATACGCTAAAAGTAGATAAGTGCCCAGTCTTAACTCATGCCTAGACCAACGTGTAACCGAATCTTTAGCATATGTCCACATGAACTTTCCGTTTAAACTGTAATCAAAACGTTTCCAAATGAAAATAAGCATTAGTCTCCTACAGTACAGAAAAACTTTGGACAAACAGATACAAAGCGTTAGTGAAAGATATTGAATAGGAATAAAGTGAAGTAATATGCAGCGAACTTAAGTAGAAATTAAGCCTAACATACAAACACAAACAATCCGGTGAAGTTCTCAACGCCAAATAAAATTAACTGAAATTGAAAGAAAAACAAAGAATGATAAATCTCGGAAGTGGAACACGGAAATTCTAACCTCGTAATAATTTAGTGGATCTGAGAATGATTAATAATCATTCTTGTAATGCTCAAATAGCAAAATAACGAGCAAACGGGATTTGTAAAGTTCTACCAAACTACTTCGAAACGCGAGGCTAAGTTCTTGAGCATGCGCGTTAGGTAGTTTAGCAGCTCGGCGCGTTGCCATCCCCAAAACTGTAGAATTTTAAACTGTTAAATGTGGTTACGGCATTTTTCTGTAGCGATTTACAGTAATTTTCTGTAAAAATTACAACTTTTTTTACAGTGTACAAGTGACAGCTTTAAGGCGATTGCAAAGTATTGCGGAAATCAGATATTAAAATACAACTTAAAATACCACGGAAACGGCGTTTCGATACCTACGATTAAAAAAAAGTCACTGATTCATGGGAAGTCTTGCAGTTCATTTTTTTTACATAAACAATGAATTTGAGATACTAAGCAACTTATTTTCGAGGGGAGAGATTGGTTCAATAAGTCACGGAAAACAATTTCCGACGTTCGTCGATATAAGAATCCACAATTTCTTAAAAACAGATTTAGTCCAAAAATTCATGATGTCATTTTTAATATGCAAGCATATTTGCCAAATTTTATCATTACGAAGGATCAAAAGTGTAATGGTGTTATTCATATTCCTGATTCTTAATAGACAGAGAATTCGTCCAACAATTTCTGCATTTGTTTTCTAACTTATGTTAAAAAATAAAGAGTTCTAAAAAGATCTGCTCATTAGTGAAAATTGGGATCACACAAGGTGTGGTTATTTAACTCATAAAGGTGATTAATTTTAGTTAATGAGAACGAGCGTTGCTAACACAGCAGCCCATATGTTAATTCACACTTAACCTACTTTTTATGGTGACAAAATATACACTGGCGGAAAGTGGAAAAAGAACACCAAGAAGGAATTGGCGGACGATCATAAAATTTACATATGTTAATGGGGTCGAGTTTACGTAGGTGTGATATTAATTTCGGGACCAACCGGTGAGCGCTTACGCCGCAGCACGGCATAGTATGCAAATTATCGTCGGTGGTATTTAAGGAGTACAGTGAAGTGAATGCAATCAGTCGTCGGCGTACGGACACGTGCGAAGACCCTGAAGAAGCTGCAATGACTGGACATGGAAGACGTGTACGACTTCAGCAGTTATCGGACTTTGAGCGAGGTCATCTAGTCGGACTCCGCGAGGCCGGGTGGTCGTATCGTCGTATTGCGGAGCGAATTGGACGGGAAGTACGGTGGTGGTACGATGGTGGCGTAGATGGTCCGAGCAACATTCCCACACGAGAAGACGTGGAACCGGGAGTCACAAACGGACTGATGAGCGGACCGATCGACGCATAAGAAGAGCGGCGTTGTCAAGCAGAACATCCACTGTGACGCAAATCCGAGCTGCAGTTGCACCTGAGGTGACTGTGCGAATAATCCGTAACCGTCTACTGGATGCAGGACTACGTGCACGTGTGCCTCTGGCATGTGTACCTCTGACTCCAACCAACCACCAGGAACGGCTGCAGTGGTGTCGCCAACGTCTGCACTGGAGAACGCAATAGCGATCTGTCGTGTTCAGCGATGAAAGCAGATTCTGCTTGGGAGCCTCCGATGGCCGTATGCGTGTTCGCAGACGCACAGGGGAGCGTCTCCACCCTTCTTGCATCCGCCAGCGACACACAGGGCCTACACCTGGTCTCCTGGTGTAGGGAGCGATCAGCTATCACTCCCGTACACAACTAGTGTTTGCACCGGGTATGTTAAACAGCACCTCCTACATCAACAACATCATTCAGCCCGTTGTTGTGCCATTTGTAAGGTCGGTCCATCGTGGTGTTTTCCAGCAAAATAACGCACGCCCACACACGGCACGTGCAACGCAACATGCACTTCAGGGCCTGAGACAACTTCCATGGCCTGCACGTTCACCGGATTTATCCCCCATTGAGCACGTGTGGGATTTTATGGGACAACGACTTATCCGGTCTCCACGGCTAGCCACGACCATCCCCGATTTACACGTCCAGGTTGAGGATGCTTGGAACTCAATACCCCAAACTTACATCCAACATCTGTACGACAGACTCCATGCCAGAATTGCACAGTGTGACGCAGTTCATGGCGGTTCAACCTCGTACTAACCATGTTACATGGAAATGTTATTTTTCAGTTTACCAGCAAATACAGCTGTATTTTGCCGCAATTTTTTGATCACGTTATCCTCTGTATTCCGTTATTATGCTGCATAAATTTCGTTGGTATGAGACGTCTCCTTCTTGGTGTTCTTTTTTCACTTTCCGCCAGTGTATATTGCAGAGACAATTTGTTTCTGGAGAATATCCGTGTACAGGCACAAGTTATCTAAAAATTATAAATAAAACATTCTGATGCTGCACATTCAATACCTAGTAACACACAAATCTATATCTCAGGGGCAATTTCTGTTTGGAAGTATGTGCATATTTACATATCTAAAAATTAAAAATAAAGCATTCTGATGCGGCATATTTGGTAATATCTACTAACACGCAGATCTAGATCTCTGAGGCAATATCTGTTTCTGGATTATATAAGCATATTTACACTAGTTACCTAAAAACTAAAATTAATAGATGCTGCATATCAGGAGAGATAAGTCGAGGAATTCGTGGATCAGAAAAATGACAAGAGTGGAAGACATCATGGTCCCTGAAATAGCAATGGGCTGGCGATATTGTCAGAAGGACAGACCATTGATGGCCAGCCAAAATTTTAGACTGGATTCCAAAGGATAGGAAAAGACCCAGAAGAAGACCACATGGGAGATGGGTGGATGAAATTCGAAAATGTGCAGGAGTAACATGGAGGCGACTGACACAAAACAGACGGTTGTGGAAGAAACTTGGGGAGACTTTCCTCCAGCAGTGGATTGATAATGGTTGACAATGATGATGATTTGGTAATATCTAGTAACACACAATTATATATCTCAGGAGCAATTTCTGTTTCAGAAGTATATATATATTTACACACAAGTCATCTAAAAAGCAAACATTCTGATGCTGCACGTTCGAGTTAGCAACACACAAATCTATACCTCAGAAGCAATTTCTGTTTCAGAAGTATATGCATATTTACACACACAAGTCATTTAAAAATTAAAAAAAAAAACATTCTGATGCTGCACATTCAATAATATCTAGTAACACACAAATCTATATCACAGAAGCAATTTCTGTTTTGGCAGTACATGAATATTTGCACACACAAGCCATTTCAAAACAAAAAATAAAATATTCTGATGCTGCGCATTTGATAATATCCAAGGAGGTTAGAATAATTCTTCTGGAGATTCCCCGAGTCTCTTAACTGTGAAGCGGCAAGGTGTAGGGATTTTAAGTTGGCTATGTGATACCCATGTAATTTCAATTGTGTGTATTTTGGAATTGCGTGGCTTTGGGTTGCAGAAATCATGTTAATATAAAACCAGAATGAATTATACTTCGTACACAAGTGAAGATTTCAATTTTAGTGTTATGTTTTGTTCAGCATTCACAGTAATGTTCGTATATTTCAGTCTAAAATAAAAATGGGAAGGTGCCTCAAAATAATTAAGAATTTTATAAATTCAGCATTTTCTCACACGATGCAAAATTGGAAACATTTGAGACGAAAGAAGGCGATTCGGCCAACATAAAATGCACTGCAATAGCCTTGGAAACCATCAGCTTTCCCACACTTCAACGCCGTTGCTCGCTGGTATAGGCTTCACGCAAAGCGGTAGTGGTCCATTAACAAGGGCATCTCCAGATATTTTATTCTAACTTCCTTGATAATATCTAGTGACAAGTCTATATCACAAGGGCAATTTCTGTTTCAGAAGTATATGCATATTTACACAAGTTATCTGAAAACTTAGACTTCAAATAAATTTTTAAGGCAAAACTTTTGCATAATGAATGAAAAAAAAATGACTAAAATTGTTTTGGTGATCAATAATAGAATATATAACACTACATTTCATTAAATTAAATTAGAAAATGCCCCAAACCTCACAAATTTTAATCGTTGCATAAGGAACAATATAATCATAAGGTTCCTTAAATACGCTTTGTATGTTTCATTTGACATATCATTAAATGAATATTTCAAGAAATAGTACCTGGTCTGTCATAGTTCAAAATAAAATGTACAAAAGTTAATAACAGTTGTGTACATAATGCAAATACAGTGAAACCTGGGTTGTATGTTTTTCTAGGTGGCCTTAAAAAACATAAATGAAATTCCAAGAGGTTAATAAATAGTATTGTTAAATTTACGCTTTAAAGAATAAGATGTTCCTTAATAATGATCTATTTAAAGTCAAATTGGTAGTCAGGAAATAAAAAAATGAGTGTTACAAATTATAGTATATTTTATCACATTGCAGAAAATCATAAAAGTGTGAAAAACAAGCTTTTCTTTCAATGATTCTCTCGGTCAATAAAAATCCTGATTCTATAGATCAAGTAAAATCCTCACAACTGAAAATCTGAAACCATTGCTTCAGTATGGAACTCATTAATTAACAGCTTTCTTCTTCTTCTGTGGATCCTAAGTGCATCCATTTTAAAACCAGAATATTGAAAATTGAAGACACATTCAAGATTCTATTCTATTATGCCACAGAATAGTGGAGCCACAAGGTTACGCCTCTGGGATTTAACAATTTTTTAAATACAGCATATGTGTGTGTGTGTGTGTCATGAAACCTATTTTTCATCGAAACCAAATGTTTCGATATGTTGAATGTAAACAACATACTCTTCTCTGATACGACAATGTTTAACTTTGGCTACACCAACTCGTCAGCGCTGTCTCAATTCTCTCAAAGTTGTAACACATTGGGTTACATATAAAAAAAAACAAAGAGCCATGTATTATGAAAGAAATACGGGATTACGCCATATAATACAAATTTTGAAGATGACAATCCGATTTTTGGCGTAAATGTGACAAGGATGGTAAGTCAGATAATATCCGAAAACTTGAAAATATTCATCGTCCTGGAGCGGAACTCGAACCCGCGTCTCCCAGAAAACGCCCGGGTATGCTAACCACTACACCATTCAGAACGACCAAGTTTCAAGTTTCCGATCAATTTGAATAGAACCATCACAGGATTCGCTAGTCGAAGCAACCGGCATTCATGTTTAGCGAATCTGAAGGTTAAGAATCTTATCCCGTGTTTGCCCGGAGAAGCAGATAAATCATGAAAGAAATACGGGATTACGCCATATAATACAAATTTTGAAGATGACAATCCGATTTTTGGCGTAAATGTGACAAGGATGGTAAGTCAGATAATATCCGTCACATTTACGCCAAAAATCGGATTGTCATCTTCAAAATTTGTATTATATGGCGTAATCCCGTATTTCTTTCATGATTTATCTGCTTCTCCGAGCAAACACAGGATAAGATTCTTAACCTCCAGATTCGCTAAATATGAATGCCGGTTGCTTCGACTAGCGAATACTGTGATGGTTCTATTCAAATTGATCGGAAACTTGAAACTTGGTCGTTCTGGATGGTGTAGTGGTCAGCATACCCGGGCGTTTTCTGGGAGACGCGGGTTCGAGTCCCGTCCAGGACGATGAATATTTTCAAGTTTTCGGATATTATCTGACTTACCATCCTTGTCACATTTACGCCAAAAATCGGATTGTCATCTTCAAAATTTGAGCCATGTATTGTTGATAACCTGAAATTTAAACTTTAACTTATAAACATAAAACGTGTATAAATGAATTATTTATAACAGAGTTAAAAGCGATAGAAACTATAGTGAAATATCGGGACTAATGCAGAATGGCATGTAAAAGAGATAAACATATAACTGAGGTTCCACTGTACTTTCAATTACTGGTCAGATTATGGCAATCAAGTAAAATTCAACCCCCAATCATAACATTACGAGCCCCAGTATACGAACGTGAGCAGGCCTTCACCCCTCTATTGGGATGACAATAGCTTCTATTATGAAAAAACATGTGTGCAATAAAAGAAAAAGTACTGTAGCAAAGTCATTTAACTGGGAAAAATTATGTAATTATGGTTCCGCTACACTGAAATAACACTAAGACATTTTTGCACATTAAATCATCACAGATCAAAAACTATTCCCATGAAAGAAAATGGGAACCTCTACAATAAATGCAAATCACCCTTGCTCCCTCTTCACCTGCATAAAGCAATCTTTAATTAGCTTGATTTTAAAAGACGGAAAATTTTCAACTGCACTCAAGCTGCAAAATGTAGAGGGAATATTGTTTCTGGTTAAAAACAAATATCTGTAGACCAATTCCTTGCCAAACTTTTTGGGTATCACTGAAGAAATGCCTACAGTAAAAACATCCACAGAAAAATGCCAAACCTCAAAAATATGCAAAAATCCCAATCACATTCCTACATAAAAAAAAAAAAAAAAAAAAAAATATATATATATATATATATATATATTGAGGAAATTCAACTGTGAACTAGTGAGGAAAGCAATTGAAAACAACCAAAGCCTAAAGATAGCAAAGGGACATCTCATGCAGTAAGGGAAGAAAACAGATTATGGCACTGAGAAAAGAAGATGGTTCTGTAACAAGAAATAGGGGTGAAATTTTGACAAGAGTGAAAGATTTCTACTCCAAGTTATATGAAAGGGATGATGCATGTACTCTAGACATCATGGAAGGTACCAGTACCAGAGTTCTTCCAGTCCTCCCAGCAGAAGTTGCACATGCAATCAAGAACATGAAGCGGAGAAAAGCTCCAGGAGAAGATGGAATTACTGTAGACATCATACAAGAAGCAAGTGGAGAAATCGAAACAGTACTCGCCCAAATTTTCACTCGATGCCTAAATGAAGGGAAGATTCCTGAGGATTGGAACAACGCTATAATGATCCTGCTACATAAAAAAGGTGACATTGAGGATCTCAGGAACTACAGACCTATCAGCCTCCTATCAGCGGTTTATAAAATCTTTACTAAAGTTCTTTCACCCCGTTTGAAGGTAACACTGGACATGGCTCAACCGAGAGAACAAGCTGGATTCCGGAGAGGCTACAGCACAGTAGATCATATCCACGTACTGAGAGAACTAATTGAAAGAGCGAGGGAATATGAACTTCCATTGTGCATGGCTTTTATCGATTATGAAAAAGCCTTTGATTCGGTGAAACCATCAGCAGTTACAATGGCTCTGAAATCCTGCGGTATTGAAGATGCATACATTAATATTATTAATAACATCTGCGAAAATGCAAGTGAAAAGATTCGACTGTTTGAAAATACAACACACATAAAAATTGGAAAGGGAGTGAGACAAGGTGACACCATATCTCCGAAGCTCTTTAACGCCACATTGGAAAATGTCTTTCAATCACTGAACTGGGAAAACAAAGGGATAAAGATTAATGGAGATTATCTAACCCACCTTCGTTTTGCTAATGACATAGTCATTTTTGCAACTGGCCCATCAGAGCCGCAGAGTATGATCCAAGAACTTGCTGACAAGAGTAAAGAAGTGGGATTAAAAATGAACTTTCAGAAAACAAAAGTGATGTTCAATGCTTTTGCACGAAATGAAGATTTATCGATTGATGGAGAAAAGCTGGAGATAACAGACACGTACGTTTATCTTGGACCGCAGATATCAAGTGAGGGTCACATTGATGAAGAAATTAATCGGCGTACAAAACTTGCTTGGAGAGCTTTTGAAGAAACAGCATAATTTTCAAGAGCAATATGCCATTATGTCTTAAAAGAAAAGTGTTTGATCAATGCATCCTTCCAGTGATTGCGTATGGGGCAGAGACGTGGATCTTAACTAAAAGAGACATACAAAGGCTGCAGACAACTCAAAGCAGCATGGAGAGATGCATGCTTGGTGTAACCAGGAGAGATAAGAAGAGGAACTGGTGGATCCGAAAAATGACAAGAGTGGAAGACATCATGATCAGAGTAAAATCCCTGAAATGGCAATGGGCTGGACATACTGCCAGAAGGACAGACCATCGATGGACAGCCGAAATTTTAGATTGGATTCCAAGGGACAGGAAAAGACCCAGAAGAAGACCACATGGGAGATGGGTGGATGAAATTCGAAAGTATGCGGGAGTGACATGGAGGAGACTGGCACAAGACAGACCGTTGTGGAGGAAACTTGGGGAGACCTTCGTCCAGCAGTGGATTGATAATGGTTGACAATGATGATGATGATGATGATTGCTTAACTTAAATTCTCACCTGGTTTACCATGTGCATCAATTTGGGGTATGTAAATTAATGCCCATAGTATTCATTACATTGGTTTTTTGATGTGAAAAACAATTTTTGACCTGACAAGGGTATAAAACTGGTTTAAATCATCAAAAACTACTAGACAGAAAAATAAAGCCTTACCTACTGTTTTTAAACAAATTATTAGCATTAAATACATTTATTAAAAGTTAGAACTCGCCTTGTAGATATTTATTTTTTTCGTTTTGCAAATTTCTTAACACCGAGGAATAAAAGTGTTATTTTTGTTAACATTTTCATTTTTTTTTCATATGCACAAAATAATTACTTTAACATAACACTCTGCAGAGTTAGTACTAATTACAAGTCTGGCTGATTTGTTTCCTTGCAGGATATATCACATCACTAATTTTGCACATTTATTAACACCTAAATGAATTTGTAGGTTAGAGTGCATAATGCCAAAGTTAGAAAATGTTCTCTCTATTGAGGCAGGACAACAGCAAAATCATTCTATTTGAACAAGTTCGGAAACAAGACCTGTCTTACAATTTTCACATTTGGAAATTCCTTTCCACCAGATCACAGGATTGGTCATCTTTTCACTTCTTTTAAAATAGGACGGAGGGACTGGTGTTTCCTCAATTTCGTAAGATATTATTGGAGGCAAGCACCCACCAACTCTTTTCGCCACCCATATGCGGACTGATTATTTTTGTATGTTGATTAAACCTTCGTCTATATACTGTATTTAGCATGCAAAATGTAAGTCAAATAATAAAATGGGTTCAGAATTTGCTCTATTCATTTTTTCACCTTTTCAATATGTCATATAAGGGAACTTTCAAGAGACTAAGCCAAACATAGCATGCATCAACAGTTGTGGATGTATCTAGCTAGAAGATGTTGCATAATGGAAAGTTATACTATTTAAAGAACCTTACTACAGGCATTATATTTTTCACATGTTAACATCAAATGTTACGTATGTTCATGCTATGTACCTTAAAAGGCTCTTAAAAGGCTCTCTTCAGACTGACTAAGCTGTCGTTTTAAATGAGTTACCTCATCGGTTGCTATACAGTATGTGTGATCATGTGCAATGTACACACTTTTTACTTTAGGCTTAGGAATTTTAGTAGTGACCACCTGATTATTTTGTCATGACATTATGTTTACAGGAATATTAAAAACTGATGGTACAGCATTATTTCTTAATATCCTGCGCTGTTGAAGAACTTCAAAATCTGCTGGAAGCCTGGAACAAAATGTTTTGAACACAAGTAAGAGAACTGTGTTGGCTTCCAAACAGAGCCCAAACAGAGCCTTTCTTTTTGCCTTCTCTTTTTGTTGCAAGAGCCCATTCGTGTCTTAATTTCTCATTTTTAGGGAATTGGAAATTATAGCATAAAAGTTTCTGAAAAATAATACTGTAACCAATCAATTTTCTCTAAATACAGCATTAAGTATATTAAAAATCTAATGACGCCAAGTATTCATCCGCCATCATCACTAAACAATATGGCATAAAAAAAAAGTGTCGATTTCAAAATCTACGAAAAATAAGCCAGCTGAACATATGGTTAATGACATTTTTCACTGAAATAATGAGTATTATACAGCAAAATAAAAACTTTATTTCGTCGTTCTGCTAAAGTGGTACTGAAAATTTATGTTGTTATACTTATCAACTAGACATTATAATTCCCAGCCACCAGCAAAAAAATTTACCTAGGAATTTACCCCCTAATGAGCAGAGTTTTATCAGAGTAGCACAACCCACCAAAAAAAAACAAAAGAAAACAAAAAAAAAACTGCTAGGAGCACATTGGATCATAGAGAACTTTGGTGATGCTTTTCACTTGTGTGAAGAAGCATATACCCTGAAAAATTACCTTCATGAGCAAATTGTTTGGAGCATACATCACATTCCTGAAGTTTTTCACCTAGGTGAAGAAGCATATGCGGTGAAAGATCACTTTTATGAAAAAATTGTATTGAGCATTCATGCTGATGGAAAGATGATTTACTTTTGTGAAGTGGCATGTCTTGCATTAAACCTTTAATAAAATAACTGTCAATATTTTGTTCGAACTATTGCAATGTTCATTTACAAACTGTAATTAATATTAATTAACTAGACTTTAACGCTATTTCTAATTAACAGGTGGTATATTCCACTCAGATAATTCCTACACACTACCACTGGGTCAACTTCATATTGGACAAACATCTTAAAATTCGTAAAACTGACTACAAAAACTCACCTGTGAAAGGATATCCCACTTTGTTTGCTCTTTTTATTATCACGAGCACTGCAATTTATCGCCGAACACGCTTTGACCATATTGGATATCTCATAACATACATAGATATCACAGAACTATGCACAGCCCTTTCTCAAACCGCTCAAACTGACCCGCCCAATGTGGCTCGCTGATGCCATATCGTAAGAGTGTTACACAAATAGCGGGCAGCCAATCTAGTCCTTTATATGATATCTGTGGGATGGGCACATCGGTCGACGCTAAAGTGGATGGCGTCCAGGCATCGTGACATCACATCATTCGTTCGGCTCGGCGCACGGGAAACATCGAAAACACTCGAAGTCGGTCGACCCTAAAGTGACCGTAGCAGTCTCATAGCTGCTCTTCGAAGATATCTCGCAGTGGAATATACCGGTCTGCATTAGCAGAAAAATACGTTAACGATCTTCATTGCACTTTAACCTATCCAGTTTTTTATTTTGAGGGGTGGGGGTGGTGGGGTGGGGGGTGGATTACATTCTTTTAGCACGAGGCCAAACACACGATATTTCTTCACATACATGTATATTTTGGATAAAGGTGACAAACCTCGGTTTAATTATTCTGAGATGAGAAGTCAAGAATTTCTGATTTCGTCAAGCATCTCCTGCAATTAAAATTATTTACTAGTGAAAACATGTTTATGTATTCGTGCATTATCTACGAAGATTGTTGTCTTTAAGTCTTTTTATTGCCCCTATTATTATATCATTTAGCTCGGTTACAAGCCTGTGTTTGCTATCTGTTTAGTTACAATAACGACATAGTAGCATTCAAATAAACAACTAAGGGTACTCGTAATCGTAAATGGGTTGTGTTCAGTTAGTTCTATATCATTTTTGAAAGTCTACAGCCGCAAAAATGTTCACACTTGGTTACAAAATTTTAAATTCAAATACTTTCCATATACAGTATATACTTCTACACAACCTTGGTTCATTATTACAATTATTTTACAGTCAAAACTGAGTTACATACAACATTTCGAATTCGCTGGAGTTCAAAACATTCTTTATTGACAAAAGTGCATGACATAGGCAAATGACTTATTTAAAACAACGAGAAACAAATCGGAGGAACATATCATGTAATATATACAAATGCCGGTCCTCCATGGAGGGCGGAAAGTAAATATAATGCTAAAAGACATGTGTTCCGTGACAGGCAGTTGATCACAGATGCAAAGAGGATACAGCAGATTCACCAACAAAAATTACAGAAATAATCATACCATGCGCACTGAAGGCAAAAGATCCCCCCGTCTGGAAGGATAGCACAGCAAATTAAAAGGTAAGGTACGACTCGAGGAAGCACACATGACAAGCATAAGAAAGACAGAGGAATAGATTCTAAGGACACAATAGCAATCAACAGGCCATACAACACTAAAGGAGGAGTACAAGCAAAGTACAAATACCATATGACAATGTACACGGTTACATACAGGTGCGGCGCTGACATGACTCGTGCGTTAAATTTGCAGGAGCACAATATTAAGGAAGAAGAAACAGATGATTCGGTCTTGCACAAGCAGAAAGTAACATAACTGATAAAACCGCTACAAAAAGGCATCTACAATAGCACTCGCAGGATTTTATCCACCCGTCGGAGAATAGGCAGCACCACGGCTGATTGACATCCCAAGAAAGTACAACCTTCTCCAGTAGGAAGAGCACATAGGTACAATAAACACACAAATGACCAAAAATTCACACAAAACAAATGCCTAAGAGCATTTAAGATTCGAACATTGTTGGGTGGATTTGTAGCAATCGTGATTCAAAACGTACAGTATATAGGCATGAATTGATAAAGAATGAGACAAAAAAAAACTGTGTTAACATATCATGCAGTATGTACAACCTCCGGAACTCAATATAGTGCGGAGATGATCAAAAGCTACTACAGGATTTCAGTAGTAAGTGCATATAAACAATTACCAAGGGGAAACAGCAAGGTTTCCAGCAACGGTATATACAAAAAAACAAAAAAACAAAAAACACGCACAACTTGTAAGGGATTTGCAAAAACACTCTTTACCAGGAAGGATAGTGCACCTACTAATGATAAGTATCTACACAGACAGGTACACGGAAGAAAATAGACCACTGAATTATGCGCTCCAAAAAAACCCCCGATAAATCATCATACCATGCAACACTTGGGGAAAAGCCAAACTATGTACAGTTGCCAAATCACAGTAGAACACAAGATGTAAAAAGGTACCGCGGAAACAAAACACTTTCGAAAAAAACACAGCGCACAACAGCAAAATAAGCGAGGTGGACTTTATGCCCACGTACAGAACAAAACATAACTTAACGGTGCACACTGAATAAACACCACAGGCATAGGATATACATATACACCGCTATAGCATAATTCAACGAACCCAATAGAATCAGTACCACAATCAATATAACACCACATGGGAGTACTTCCTACGCCAGTAAGAAGAAACCAATTATACATCGAACTAACACAAATAAAAGTAAATACACAACCAGTGAGCGACATGTGCTCTAGATTCTTACCAATCGGTAATAAGCAACAAAAAGAAACCGCAATACAAGCCGGATGCGGGAAAGAAATTGTCGTCCGAACGAAACTATCCACTCAAAGAAAGAGGGAACCTTCCTAAAAGGAAAGACGAAGCACATCATCATGAAATCTAAACTAGCCAGCATCTTGAGCCCACACGGTGTGAAAGGGGGCCAAGCAATTTGAGGAGCGGGCTTCTGCATGTTCCATGCGGAGGCGAGCTGTGAAGCGACTCCTGAAGTGAATACGAAGTGTGTCACCCGCTGTAAGTATCCAGGTAGAAGTTGCCACAGAAGGAGTATACAAATGATAGAGGTAAATTACTTGTTTCACGAAGACAAACAAATACGCGCAAACATCTGGAAGTCGGGCAGTGGGGTGTTTTGTAAGGAGAAGCCAAGCATACGCAGTGAATGGAAGATCACGAGAGGTGATACGATTCGCAAGTTGAAAAGCTGTTTGGAGAATCGGCAGGACGACAGGGCAGTAAAAATACATGTGTTCAACGTCTCCAGTAGATTCACAGAGCGGTTAAAGTGCAGAGGAAGAAAGGGACATACGAGAAAGAAGGAGAGGAACAGGAAGACGACGGTCAAGATACCGCCAGTGATCATTAAGCTCCAACGGAGAAGAAAGAAGAGAAGAGGAAGCGGACCAGATGGCTGTAGAGAGAGTGGACGGAGCAGCAGGAAGAGGATGCAGGACAGCAAGGGGGTGCGGATAAACCGGTACAAAGAAGCAGTAGAGATAGAAAGAAGAGGGAGAGGAACACCCCGAAGGAGGAGGAAGTAAGGAACTGGAAGACTCGGACCAGAGATAGGGATAAGGCCAGTGTTAGTAACCAGAGAGGGGTAGATCGAAGCAAGGGAAGAACGGAGAAGAGCATAATCAGCTGCAAGAGAGGGAGTAGGATCAGAGAACACGGAGGAGAGGGGTCTCCAGGTCAGGTCAGAATTAACCAGGGCACGTACAGTTTAGATACCAGAACGAATCCAGGAAGGAAGGAGAAAGAAAGGCTCGTGGAAGGGGTGGACAAGGGACGAAAACAATAGAGGTTCGTCCGAAAGATCAAAAGTAGTGGTTGGGAGAGCCCGAGAAAGCGGAATAGAGCGAAAGAACGTCAGAGCTTCAG
The DNA here is from genome assembly GCA_039090855.1 of Macrothele yani. Lineage (NCBI taxonomy): Eukaryota > Metazoa > Arthropoda > Arachnida > Araneae > Macrothelidae > Macrothele > Macrothele yani. Next base: position 73,906,635 of record CM077001.1, read on the forward strand.
AAATCAAAGAAGGAAAGTTAGCAGAAGGAGCAGTAAAGGAATCCATCCTTAGAAAAAGGAGAAAGGAAAAAGATGGATCACGAAGAGAGAGAAGAACATCCAGAGTAGAAAGAAGAGAGGGAGAAGGGGCGGCCAACAGGCGAAGAAATGAAACAATGCGGTGGGCACGATAGTATCGGTGAATATCCGTGAGGTTGATACCTCCCAAAGAGGAAGAGAGATGGAGTGTTGCCGCCGCGATCCAGTGCTTCGAGGTCCATATCACCGACGTGAATAAGCTCTGTACGATATCAAGGCGGTACTTAGGCATTACGACAAAGAACCATGAGAACGTGATTTGAGATAAAAAGCAGCGGTGCACAGCACAATCGAAGCACGTTGGTAGTATGAAATATAGTAATGAGCTGACCTCCAAAAGCTCGCAGATCGTTGAAGACGAGGAAGTACGGAACCTCGGGAGGTTGAGGCGTCCGTAAACGGGCGTCCAATGTGAGCATCCATATTTTCTGGACCGAGGTGGACCACACCCACCCCACGGGGAATCAGTGCGGCCCACCCAGAGCCCGCACCATAACACTGTACTTTTCTCTAAATTTAAGGAAGCACCAGACAGAGCAGCTTATGATTGGTATGCCTGATGTAACACAGAAAACTGAGCATCATGACGAAGACAGAACGTAGCACCATCCACATACGCGGTGTACACATAGCGATGATGCCGTGTACTTGCAACTGTAGGAGGCATGGTTGAGAGAAGTGATCTGCGTGCCGAAAGAAGGAAAGGCTCAAATGCTAAGGAAAAGATTTGTCCCGAGAGGGGACAACCCTGCCGTATCCCTCGTTGAAACGGAACTGGAGCAGTAACAAAGAAGGCAGTCGGGTCGTGAAAAAAGACGCCCCGATAGAGGACAAGAAAAATAGACACGAAGCGAGGAGGAAAGCCAAAGGATAGAAGGACAGCAGAAAGATAGTCATGGGAAACATTATCGAAAGCGGATTTCTGACCAATATTAAGAGGAGCAAGAGGTTCTGAATGTTTGCGGGCAAGAAAGGTGAGAAGGAGAAGAAAGGAGATATTGTTAGTAACAGACCGACCAGGCACAGTGTATGACTGGTCGGGAGAAACAATGAAGGGAAGAACGTCGTTTAGCCTGCGAGAAAGGAGTTTAGTGTAAAATTTGATATCAAGATTTAGTATAGAGATGGGGCGCCAATTCTTCAAATCCAGAAGGTCCCCTTTTTTTGGGAGAAGTATGATATGTGCGACGGTGAAGTCCGGCGGGAGCACAGCAGAAGAAAGAGCACATGAGAAGCAAGCAGAGAGAAAAAGTAAAAGAGAAGGAAGAAAAGCTCGGTAGAAGGAGAGAGGAAGACCGTCAGGTGCCGGGGAAGCATGAGGGTTGAGAGACGCGAACGCCTCTCGAAGTTCAGGTAAAGAGAAATCAGAAAGTAGAAGCGGACAGAGACGAGACGGGACCTGAGGTAAAGAAGAAAGATGGGGAGAGGAAGAAAAGGAAACAGAAGTCTGCGCCACTGTGCGTTACTTCTCCGTGAAGAAGCCACGAACTGTGGAGCAAACGATCTACTGGTTTCCAGGAACAGCGCCATCCTCGAGACGCAGGAATTGAACAGAAGAAGAGGCTCGCTTCTTGGATTCAAGTCGTGCAAGATATTCATACGACTTCGATGACAGTGAAATAGGCCGTAAGCGCATCCGCCTTACAGCCTGTTGAGCAAGCAGCTTGAGCAGTGCCTGCAAATCTCCATGATATGCAGGGTAGAGTGGGTCCGTTATCGGCATTGTTGTTAAAATACCACGGAGATTATCAATCTGCTGAGCTCGCTCCGTGCGTACGGCAAAGGAATAATTCCGGATGAAGAGAATAAGGTCTCTCTTCACCTGCAGCCGAAGATGAAGTGCGCTAATAGTAGTATCGAACAAGTTGTGACGGCTTGCGAGAAACCGGTCAACGGCAGTGCAAAAGGCCGGATCTTCCAAAAGCTCATCATCAAATGTTCAAGTACGTCGTACACGAAGACGGGTGGTAGGCACGCTAACAGTGAGGCTAACAGCACAATGATCGGACATAGCCGTTGGTACGTGAGCAATATCCGTGACATGAAATGAAGGTGGGCGAAACATAGATACGGTCGAGGCGTACCATGGGAGAACCCAACGCTACTGGTCCATGCCAGGTAAACAAGATGGTGGTAGGAAACAAGTATCGAAAAGCATCCACCAGCTGAAACTAATGGACCAACTGGGAGAGTAGAGTAGCAAGGTGGAGGCTAAATTCGCGACGTGAGGAGCTTCGATCTGAGGGTGGCTGAAGGGTACAGTTGAAATCTCCACCCAGAATAAGAAATTCCTGGGAGGGGATTTTGTCAAGAGTACCATGCAGACAGGTACACTGCAAACGCTCGGCACACATTTGGAACACGTTGGGAACGCTTTTTTTTATAAATGCGTTCCAAATGTGTTTCGGTTGTGTTCTGCTGACGAAAAATGTGTTCCCAATGAGCTCCAAATATGTTCCTCATGTGTTCTTCTCCTGTACAATGTGCTCTAGTGTTAATTTTTAGAACATATTATTTTCCAGATCACATTCGGAACACTTTGCGCGTGAGAATGGAACATTTTATGCGTGAGAATGGAACACATTCGGAACACATTTAGAAAGCATTGGGAACACATTACGAATGTGTTCTAAATGTTTTCCGAACTGTTATGTCTCATATTTGCTTTCGTTTTGAGCAATTTTTCATCTCTTCTGCGTTCCCATATCAGAAATTTTTGTTCTGGTTGAAACACAATGAAATCATAGCTTAATATAATTTAACAAATCGGCAAATGAGATGGTTGAACAAACGCACCATTACGTGGGCTACAGCACTCGTATTTGTCACCATACGGAGTTTTAATGGGGAGGTGGGCGTACCCTCCCCAATAATATATTTTTAAATCATATACTTTACGGTTTTTGTTTTTTTTTCGTTGTGTTTTTCTTATACGATTACATTAACCCATTATTTACACACTTTTCAAGTCTCGGAATGTACTGTATACGAACAGCACATTCCGCGATACTGAGTTCTATTTGTACAGTGAGGAAAGACACAAAGCTCATGATCTGAATTTTACGAATTTTTACTTTAGTAAGTTTTTTCTCTCAATTGCACAAATCGATTATTCCATTTCAGCAGCGCTGCCTCTCACTCGCATTTGCCATGATATGAAGATTTATACAAAGTGCTCAAAAAGTTATAATCCAAGTTTTATGATTTGTTTTTCAAAACAAAGAAAGGTATAATACTGGTTCAAGCTGCATACATACTGACTTTTCATGCCATTTATACGTACATACGCTCAGTGTACCTGCCTGTCAGCGAACTTTTGATAGAAGAATTTGTTGTTACTCAGTTTACTGTGAGTTTATAGTCACAACATATTGATTGATTCCTACATAGACTTATTATTTGAAAATCAATAATCCAATCGCTGTTGAAAAACAATATTTTCAAGAAATTTCGTAATTTTTTCTATTGTAAAGTGTCAGTAATATTTTTCATGAATTGAAGCAGGTGCCCATTTTATGAACTTCGTTTATTATGTATTTGTTCTTTTTACGAAATCTTGAGAATTTCATTTCGAGAGAGCTCAGCTGATGAAGGCATTAAAAACAGGGCCTGATTTAACTGAGGTCATTCGGGGCACGTGCTCTGGGCCCCGAACTTTGAGGGGCCCCTAAGATATAGCTATATATTACTTGCTTTGCAGCAAAGCGATTCACACGGGATGCCGGGGGACCCCTGAAAGCCTCTTGCCCAGTGCCCCAAACCGTCTAAGTCGGTCCCCGATTAAGAAAGCTAAGCATGAGATAATAATATGGCTTTTGCATAGACTACTATGCTGCTAGAATAAGTTTTGCGTTCCTCCTAATCCAGGCAGCACACACGCAGGCTTGCAATTTAACGTAGGCCCAAGCAGGGATCGACCTAGGCTATAGTCAAGGCCCTGTGGACATCCTGTGTATACCCTCCTCCGCTCGATTAAAGTTTTCAATCAATCGTTTAAAAGAATATTTGCTGATGATCTATATTATTATCAAGATAGTTCTGACCCCCCCCCCCCAAAAAAAAATTTGAGGTCCTGTGCACGTGCGAAAATCAGGCTATGGGCCCAATACTGAGCTACCGTCTCTACTTTTCTATTCCTAAATTCGTTGGCACAGTGTTTCCGTTGTATGTTGACGTAGGTAGAACAGCCTACACTTTTCTAACAACCACGGTGTGGATTCACTAATCCGATTAGCAGCAAAGTTCCAACCTTTACCACCTGAGGCAACATGTGAGCAACACGAAGGCTTTGGTTCCACTGTTGTCCAAACAGCACGTGCTACAACTGGATATTTCCACAATTTCAAGTAAGTAGAATGAATCTTATGGCTCGAGTTTTTTTCATACTTTTACTATACATAAAATAATTTCAAAATATCTGTTTGAAAACTGACGGCGTAATTTTGTAGATACTGGATCTTTTTTTTTTTTTTATTGAATTGTTAACGACTACCCTGAGCAACTCGATGGGCTATAAGCAGTTGCCCGTCTCTAATTTAGGGTCACTGGCTTCATGGAAGAGAGATCCAGTGCCGTAAGACAAACACATCATGCCTCACCGGGATTCGAACCCGGATCCCTTCACGGACGAATAGTCAAAAGCCAGCGCTTAGACCATGCGTCACAGGAGCAGCAGATACTGGTTCAAGTTGTATATTTATTGTGCTTTATTTCTGCAGTACGAAACTGAATTTTAGAAGATAAACACATCGTGCATAAAATAATAATGATTTAAAAAGCCGCTCCCCGCCACTCAAAAAAAAAAAAAAAAAAAAAAAAAAAAACCCGTTGCATTACATTCAGAGTTCAGACCAACGAGGTTCAGACACAGAATGAGCGGTAAGCTAAACAAGGCACAAGCTACTCCGTAAAGCGAGTTCTTCGTCACTTCCGCTATTCTTGAGAAACAGGAAGTTCCGCCATTGATGGCTCACATGGCTGGCGTGTTGATGTGTGTTCGTGAGATTTGAAATATCACCCAGCTCTTATGGATATGTCATTTGTCAGGTAATTTAAATTGTTTCGCTCACACTGTCGTTTATACGCTGTTAAATGTGTAGATTAGCGTCCTTTTTAGATAGCAGTGTTCAGGCTTTTTATTCAAATTTTTCAACCACTCTGTAATAATTTCCCTCACTTCTTTTGCATCACTCCTATTAGTAAGAAAAATATTTTTTTAACCTGATCTACGAGAATTTATCGAAAAGCAGATTAATTCATTTCAGAAAGGTTGTGTTGCAGTAATAATTAATATTGCTAAATATTCATGATATCAAGAAAACTAGTTCATATTGTAAGTTATGTGCCCTTCAAAATCCAAAATAGCATATCATGTCTTGCAGTGACTGTAGATAGTCTATTTCAAATTACACTGACTGTCCTCTGTAATATGCTTTGAAACTGATTTTTCAGAAAGACTACAGCATGTTCTTTAATAACAATAAGATATTTTTAACCATCCCGGTGGTGTTTACATGCTCATCACAAGACAGCTGGATAATTTCCAGTCTCACCCTACCAGATAAGCTTTTCTTATCTGGTAGGGTGAGACTGGAAATTATGTCCTTTTGACTTCCATTCAAATAATACATGGTTTTTATTTTCTTACACGTTGCGGTTATATAGGAAGATATTATGATCATTCCATAATTACACATCAGGTTTTTGATATAATTTTATTAAAAATGTAAAAACTGAGTAAATACTCAAGGACCACAGGTTGTAAATACCAAATAAAATGTAAACGTTGTGTGAATGCCAACAACACAACACTCCACAGAAATGCATAGCGAAAAACAAACCAGTGCAGAACAAATGAGTACCGGATAGTGACAATGCCACCCTGGTAGTGCAGTGGTCTAAGCTATAGCCTCTGATCATTCGTCCGGAAGGGGTCTGGGTTTGAATCCCGGTGAGTCATGGATGTTGTGTCTGTCCTATGGCACTGGCTCTCTCCCTTCCTTGGAGCCAGTGACCCTAAATTAGGGACGGGTGACTGCTTATAGCCCATTGAGTTGCTCATGGTGGTCGTTTAAACCTTCAATAAAAAAAAAAAAAAAGAACATAACAATAGGAAAAAGCTTTAGGCGTAGGGCTTGGGAAAAATTCTGTTAAAGCCTCATAGTGTATGTTACTCTTTACTGCATGGAATGCTGTATGAGACTAAGTCAAGTCTTTAAAAAGAAAATTCTGAAGGGTATACCTATCTTTTTTAGTTAGAATTTATATTTTTTACATTTCCCAGAGCATGAATTTATGCCCTTGGAATGACCATTCTCCTTGCCCTTCCTGTAGCTATGGCTCTGCAAGTTGGTGGAGTCTTAATAAATACCATAGGCACAATACACCACAGAAGCAGAATATAGAAGCAAAATTTCTTTAAGCAGTGTATGAAGAACTTCCACGCAAAAGATTGCTTTTGAATTTCAAACACTATGATAAATATTTAAACTTATGCAAATTTATTAAAAGCAACAGTACTTTTAATAAATTAAAAGCAATAATAATGGACTATCTAGTTACATATCTTCCAGCTGGAAATTTTATTTTTGTCTTATAAAAACATGTTTTTAAGAAGAAAAAGAAAAGCTTCCTTTCTACCATTTTGTTCCTACTGCAGTCAAGTCAATTTGCTGACACCGCCTCGGTGGCGCAGTGGTCTAAGCGATGGCCTCTGATCATTCGTCCGTAAGGGGTCCGGGTTCGAATCCCGGTCAGGCATGGGTGTTTGTCTTACGGCACTGGCTCTCTCCCTTCCCTGGAACCAGTGACCCTAAATTAGGGACGGGCGACTGCTTATAGCCCATTAAGTTGCTCACGGTAGTCGTTAAACCTCCAATCAAAAAAAATAATATTAATAAAAAAAATCATTCGTCCGAAAGGGGTCCGGGTTCGAAACCCAGTAAGGCATGGATGTTGTGTTTGTCTTACGGCACTGGCTCTCCCTTCCCTGAAAACAGTGACCCTAAATTAGAGAAGGGCGACTGCTTATAGCCCATTGAGTTGCTCACGGTGGTCGTTAAACTTCCAATGAAAAAAATACAATTTGGTGACTTTTAGTTCATGTAAAAGATCGAATCATTGCAAGAAGAAAATCAGAACTTATTCATCACCATTTCAATCTTTCAGTGTCTATCCTATGCCATTTTCATCTTTTTGATGTTTTTCAAGAGAACTTAAAAAAAAAATTGTGTTATAACTTGTTCCTCAGCAAAAAAAAAAAAAAAAAAAAAAAAAAAAAAAACACAAGTTTAGTCAAAGAAAAAATTAAATTTAAGAAAGGCATTACTACTTACATGTATCAGTTAGAGGGAGTGATATATTAATTGTTCACTTGTCTATTTACTTCATATGAACATGTTTATGGATGATCAAAATCAAAAGTGCTCGGTTATAAAATTAGATGACATTGAGTGCTGTTTTGTTCATTCAAGTCATACTGTATGTAGAGATAGCTGTTAAAATTATAATTCATTGAGTATGAAAGTAGCACTGCAATTTGGATGTCTAAGGAAAAGCAGCAATGGTCTTGTAAACTTAAAACATTTATACCCCCTTTATTTCTTATACTATATGTAATATTTACTTTGCATCAGCTCATGGGGTAAAAATATTTTTCAATAACAGTTTTAGGAAGTTAAGAAAAATATGAGGGAAAGATAATGCAGTATACTTAAATTTGTATTTCTGCAACTTCATGTATTAATGTTCATGCTTGGTGAGCTTATATACAGGGTGTCCGAGAATTATTGGACACATTACAAAATTATATAAAACAAAACATTAAACAGATACAAAGAAACTGACTGTACTAACTTATGTACAGTGTAACCACACAAGTTAATAAATTTCAATGTGAGATCCCTTGGTTGCTCGTAGTACGTCCAAACGATACTCAATTTCATGCCATGTATTGGCAAGCATCTGAGGAATTATGGAATTAATAGCAGCTGTGATAGGCTGCTTCAGTTCCTGCAAATCAGTACAAGGCGTTTGATAGACGCGGTCCTTCGCATAACCCCACACGAAATAATCCAATGGAGTTAGATCTGGAGAGGCCACGGAATTGGACCACCATACCCAATCCATCCGTTGGGGAAATGCTTATTTAGGCACTTACGTACAAACGTTGACCAATGCGGTGGCGCGCCGTCTTGTTGGAAAACAACGTCATATATTTTGATCTGGGATATAGCAAAATTTTCTAGCATATCCAGGTAAATGTCACTATTTATGGTTTTTTGCCGAAGAAGAAAGGGCCAATCACTTTTCTTTTTGACAGGGCGCACCACACATTAACTTTTGGAGAATCACGTTCCAGTTCAATAGCAGTATGAGGCAGTTCACTGCCCCATATCCTACAGTTGTGACGATTCATAATATCTGATACATGAAATGTGAATTCTTCACTAAAAATTACAGTACTGAGAAAGTTTTCTTCGTTTTCCACTCGATGCAGCATATCCACAGTGAAATCGCATCGCAGAGTGTGATAATTTACATGCATCTTTTGCACTATTTGAATTTTATAATCATGAAACTCTAATTTCTTGTGCAAGATATCGTGAACTGTCAATTTCGGAATGCACAGTTCTCTGCTTGCTTTATTAACGGATTTCCTGGGGCTTCGTCGGAAACTTTCATTAACTAGGTCCACCGCTGACGCTAGGCCTGCCGGCTCCTCCACGATGTTCCACATTGCCAGTTTCTTTAAACTGTTTCATCCACTGCTTAAATGAATTCATTGGTGGAGGATTACAACCATACTCTAAACGGTACCGTCTTTTAACTTTAATGACAGACTTTAATTCCGCAAGCCATAACATACACATCGCCTTCTGCTGTATGGATGACATAACTACTGATTGCGCACTTCTCACAGATTCCTCATTAGGCCCCACCTAGCGCCATCTATCGGATTCTGGGAATAACAATTCTGCAAAACAAAAATATAGAAACTGTGTTAGTAATACGTGACATAGAAAAACAGACAGCGCTCATAGGTTTTTTTTTTTTTTTTTTTTTGTACATAATTTTGTAATGTGTCCAATAATTCTCGGACACCCTGTATAACACCGTATTTTCTATTTACGATAATAGCTGATTTTTGTCGAAATTGAGAACTTGTTAATTGCAATTTGATTTTGAAATGTGTTCATACATGAATATTCTTTCTGCATTATTTATGCAATACTTTATGAGTTGAATCAAATGCCGTACCTTTCCAATAGCCATGTATTTTCCACCAACTTCCACAATCGCAGAGGGCATTGCTAGCTCAATTGATTTCCTTCATTTTTTTTTTAGAAGTGACAGCATTACATTTGCCCATCTACCTCCCTCCAATGCATTTGGTTTCATCCCATGTTTTTTTTTTTTTTTTGTTGTTATGTTCAGGAAGTAAACATCTGTACCTGTGCATGAGACAACTATCTGACATGAGACGATTCTGCCTGTGTTTCAGCATTTCGTTTTGGTTACTTCGACAGTATCCAAAATTTAAATCAGGGTAAGTTTGTCAGTAATAATTTTGCAAGATTACTTTATTTGCTTTGGCTTTTTAGTTTTTTTTTTTCATTTGTGTGTCAGAAAACATAAAACAAGTTGCATGCTTCTCTTTCCCATCTGCTGTTTGATACACTATATGTGTAATGATGGCAGCAAGTTGCTTGTGCTGTCTGCAAACATTTTACTGTTCTCAATTCTTGATATTTTGGCATACTGTTGTCTTGCATCAAAGGACTGGCTGTAGGGGTTTAGTTTTCTTTGGGGAGAGTTATTTAAGGCTAAATTTTTTTGTCTTGAGTCTAAAATATAATTTTGAAGAAACTTATAAATAATTCATCTGACATAATTTTAGGATGGTAATTAGTAAATAAAAAGACACATTAAGGATTTATATCTTTAGGTATGTTTTGCACTGTTCATTCTTTCAAAAGGCATGAATCCTTAATATTGCTTGTTTTAACGTATAATTGGAAGAGAAACAACTATATGCATCAAACTATTTAGCAGTGGCTACTATGCATTTATGATGTAAAACACTGTAGGGCTATTTTATCCATTAATAAGTGACAAGAAACAGTATGCTGAAACAACTAGCCAAATACAGATGGCAAATTAACTTGATTATCCACTTATATATATTTTTTTTATTTGTTGAACGCAACTGATCAGATCAACTTAGAGCTGGATTCAAAATGTAGTTTTCAACACCTGTTCAGTTAATATCATCAGTTGCAACGCAATTTGTATTGAAAACAGAATCAAAACCCCTTTTCATGCATATTTCTTTACTTTCAGTGTGACTAGTTTAACCAATATACACACTTGAGTTCATGCAGAAGAAGTGAAAATTCACATAATTCGAAAATTTTATATTCTTAGATTTCAATTCCTTAAAAAAAAATTGTGTGTGCTCAGTAAAAAAAGCAAACACAATTAATTTCAGTAAATTTTAGGTTATGGTGTGAACGGACTTCAATGATGCTGCATGCTTTGGAAAGGCTTCCTGTTTTAATATTACCTCGGTGAGAGAGATTTTTACAAATTTAATGGTAATACATCTTTTGGACACAAAACATACAACTAAAAATATTTTCTGTGGTCAATGAAATTGCATTACTTTCATGCAGTCAATGATAGGAAATGTGAATATTTTTCTGTGCTGTCTTTAGCACAAAAGTGTACAGTATGCAAAATTTTTGAATGAAAACAGGTTTTCTGTGGTATTTTATGATATTAACACTGATTTTTGCTGACACAATTTATTTGAAGTATCTGCAAAATCAGCCAATAATTTAGAACGTATCTGCAAAATCTGCTAATAATTTGAAAACTATCTCTGCGTACGTCTACATTCTGCTACTCTAACCATAACACACAGCTTTGTTAAGTACAGTGTATTAACAGATAGTGTAACTTTTAGATCATCCTGCACAGACACACACATACACACTTTTGCAAGTGGATGTGGTCAGAATATTTTGATATGTGAAATATAAATAGAATGAAAATACCAACATTTACCACAATAAAAGGTTTATTATGCATTGACTATAGTTTCGCAGAGCGTTTGGCTCGACATCATCAGGATGAATGGAGCATAAACATTCAAATCATTGTAACATTTTGTAAACATTCAAATCATTGTGGAAGATTTTTCCAACAGACGGAAGGCCTTGCAATGGGCAGACCACTGTCGCCTATTTCATGCAAAGTCTATATGTGTCACTTTGAGGACAAACTCTTTCAGCTTGTCACATTTGATCTGTAGATTCGATATGTAGATTATACTTTTATTCTCTGGAATAGCATGAACTCGGAAATACCTAAATTAGTTGAACTTATCAATTAAATTGATCCTCATACAGTACATATGTGAGACTGAAAATAATGGCTGCTAACCATTCTTTGACGTCCTTGTGCCATGCTCTGAAGGATACTTTAGTACAACAGCTTATCGAAAACCATTTGCTGTTCCCTTACTCCCACATGCAAAACCAAATCACCCATGGAAACAAAAAAATCTCCGCCTTCTACATATACGTATATCGGGCAATACACATATGCCCCACTTGCTCACGGTAGTCGTTAAACCTCCAATAAAAAAAAAATAAAAAAATAAAAAAAAAAAAACCACATATGCTCCACTGAGGATTCCTTGCAGAAAGAGCTTGATTTTCTTACAAATTGCAGTACACAGAGGATATAGCCTTTCCGTTATAGATAAAGCTGTCCAAAAATTTAGGAAACTGAAACCAGTCTGCTCGCTCATGCCAATAGACCTCGCAATACGAGAGAATTCGGCGGTTATCCCTTTTGCTCCTCAGATTTGCTTTGGAATTTCAAAAATTCTCATAAGTTTTAATTTCAAAGTGGTTTTTAAACCCATAAACAAGATAAATTTTTACAGATCAAAAGACTACGTCGAAGACATAAATTCCTGGGGAATTTATCAGATACCTTGTGAATGTGGACTTTCATGTATAGGACAGACCCGCAGGGCTTAAGTTTCTGTGTGACGGAACACAAGGCTTGCGTACAGAACTGTGAACTGAAGAAGTCATCTGTAGCCCAACATTGTCACAAAAATAACCATAAATTTTTATTTGGAAACGCTACGCTTATTGATAAATCTGATTCGACTGTCAAGCTTAATGTATTAGAAGCTTTCCACATATACCGGAACTCTTCACGGCTTGTCACCAACATGACATCAACTCCATTTCTTTCAAGCGAGTGGAATCAACACACGAAAAACTGTGACTGACCAGAACTTTGATAATGTCACAATGATTTGAATGTTATGCTCCATTCGTCCTGATGATGCCGAGCCTAACGCTCTGCGAAACTATAGTCAATGCATAATAACCCTTTGATTGTGGAAAACATTGGTATTTTCATTCTATCTCACCACCACAAGTTCTGTAGTCACAAATTATATATATGTGAAATATAAATCTCTTCTGTTAAAAATGTTCATACCAAATTGTGATCTTAGTTTTTCATAATGAAAATGAAAAGCCTAACGCAGAGTATATTAATGTAAATAAATTCTATAACAAATTGAAATAGATTTAAACTAATGAAAGCTTCAAGAAGAATGTGATGAAGTAAGTGAAACTTTATTCCATTTATGCATTGTTGCTAATGTAAGAAGGTTCACAGCTACAGTATATTTTGGTAAAGTAAAAATAAACGATCTTTCTGTGAAAAGAAATTAGGTTTCTAGGTGAAAGTGTACTAATATAAATGGTTACTAGATGTGGATGTTTTTTGTGTTCATTTATTGTTTTTATGTACTTCATCATTCTAAAATTAGATTTTGAATAGATTCAATAAAACCACACACACATCCAGCATTTTTTCAGATTCTGAAATGTCTTGCATTTACTTTTTCTGTGGAAAGGGGTGTTCTGTCAGAACTAAATAACGATAAAAAAAAAGTTGATAATCAGAAAAGTTTGTTAATGCCCTTTTTCTATTCTTTTCTGTCCAGCAGCCCAGATGAAAAGAAATATTTATCAATCAAAATATCAAACCCTTTGAGCTTTTACCCAGGAATTTTTCCTCAGCAAAGTTATCTAAAGTTAGATTCGTAATACTTTGAAAATTCTTTTTGCTGACTATCACAACAAACATTTTCTCTTCAGCTGTTTTTGTAGTAGTGTCTATACGAAAAATAATAATTGAGGTCTCAGAGATCCTAAACAAAAATATATTTAAATTGATTAACAGAACATGGCTTCAATTAATTACTTCACTGTGTGTACAAGGGAAGCTTTAATTCGTAACTATTTCTATGATATTTAACACCATGTGTGCATCAAATTGCAACAATCTCTGATGCCTGATTGCTTGTGAATACATAAGTAATTTCTTTGTATTGTACAAATGAAGGCAGGAAATAGAATAGTGGTGAAATATTGTACATTAAGATTCTGTGAAAGCTTTTGGTAAACTTAGCCCCCAGAAAGAACATGTATGAAGTGCAAATATTATTTTTCTCCCTATACTTGTTAAACTGCAGGTTTAAAAGCATACCAGTTTGCTTCCATAATAGAAAGCTTGATTTGTATTGTTTATTTTTCATTAATGCCATTAAAAAAAAAGGCATCAGTGAAATTATTTCCTTCATAGAAAACATACACGGTTGTATCAGATTAATATGACCACCTACCTGATAATGGGAATAACCACCCTTGGCCTGGATGACAGCTCGGCGAGACGGAGTAGTATGGACACGATGAGGCCCTGGAACATTGCCTGAGGCACACGGGCCCATCGGGACTGCAGCAGAGCACGAGGGTCCTGGAAATGGCATGGTTTGTGGGTCAGCACGTCAAACCTGTCAATCCAAATAGTTCCACAAGTGCCCTATGGGATTGAGGTCGGGCGATTTCACCGGCCAAGGGAGAACAGAGACACCACTGTCATGTTCCTGGAACCAGTCATGCACCCCCTTAGCGACATGACAGGGCACATTGTCCTGTTGGTAGACACCATCACCACCAGGGAAAACATCTAACATGAAGGGATGCATGTGGTCAGCGAGGATGGACAGGTAGCCATTGGTGTTCAGGGACCCATCCAGTAGTACCAGCGGTCCCAGGTCATACCAGGAAAATATATCCCAGACATGCAAACTGCCATTGCCAGCCTGTACTTGGCCAACAAGCGTGTCCGGGTGTTAGTTCTCATGTGTCCGATGTTCTATCGCCACTGCCCGTCACTTCTGTGGAGTAGAAACGTCGATTTATCTGAGAAGGCAACCTTTTCCCACTCTTCCACTGTCCAATGACAGTAATCCCATGTGAACTACAGACCTTGTTGTCGATGGACCTAGGTTATCATGGGTGCCTTGACGGAGCGTTGACTCCAGAGACCCATGTGTGAGAGGATTGGCTGTACTGTTATTGGGGACACGTACCTGGGTGCCCCAGTGTGCATTTGCGTGGTCAATTGCTGCACTGGTGCGCATCAATTGCCCTTTACCAGTCAACGGAGGCGACGTTCTCCATAGGGGTCGATGGCTTTGGGCTCCACAGTTATGACGTCGGGAGATATTCGGTGTGCCAGCGGTCCATCCTTAGTACACCCTTACTACAGCACCTTACAAACAGCCCGCAAATTGTGCTGTTTCTGAGATGCTTTCACCTTTGGTGTGGTAGCCAATTATCATTCCCTTTGAACATCTGTCAAATCACTGCCTCTGTCCATTGTGTTTACTTAACACACTATGGCTCATCTGTCCTGACCTGTTGCTTATATCTCCATGTGGTCGTCCTTGTCACATGCACTCTGTGACACGCCTGGGCGGGTACACTGGTTTGTGATGAATTGTCCAAGCTGGGCCCAAGTTCAGCTCCTGGATATGGCACAGGTGATGTGTTTTACTATCTTACAGCATTGACTGTCTTTCCTAAAACCACTTACCAGTGGTCCTTAATTAGGGATGGAAAACTGTTTATAGCCCTCAGAGTTCCTTAAGTGGTCATTAAGAACCTTAAAACAAGCTCGGAACAAAAAAGTATAAATTTTTTTCTGGTGTATTGTATGTACAGCAGGGCCGTAGCTAGATCTCCACCAGGGAAGGCTGATGATACATTGGGATGGGATGGGATGGGAAAGGGGGAGGTCATTGTTCAAATGGCAAAGTACATCCATTCATGAATACAAATACAAGTTTGGCTTTGTGTTTTTATTCCTTTTATGAATATTTCACGACCCAATGATTTCTCCAGCCGAAAAGTAGGGGGGGGGGGGATTAGAATATGAAAAAGAGGAGAAGGATGAAGGAAACTTTGGAAGGGAAAAATAAATTGCATTTTCAGAATTCGTTCAATGGTGGCTAAGTGTCAGGGTCATTATCACTGGAGGAAACATAACTTCCAATAGCATGAGAAAACGATTTTTTAGTTTACTATTCTCGTTTTTTTTTTCATGAATACATGCAATGGCATCAAGGAGTTGATGCCAAATTTTGGCCCTTTCTTCTCCATCATTAATCATGCATTCTCCTTTGCTGGTGCTCAGAGGTAACCTCTTCTTAACAGGATGAACAGTCAAACATCCCTACCCCTACTCAAAAACCCGTAGATTCCTGCCGATAAACACTTCTCCCACACATGCATCGAAAAACTCGTACTGAAAAACAATCGACAGTAAGAAGTTAAAAGCTTTCTCTCTCTCGTACAAAAAAATCTCTAGTACTGTTCTACATCACCTAGAAGAATGTTTAGCTAAAACATTCCCATGACAACACTTCTTTGTAGGAGTATGAAATTAACCAACTAGAACTTTTTTAACAGCAGTCTAACATATGTCATAGTCAACTACCTAATGATGATGAAATGTTTTATTCATATGGCGAACTGTGCTTTTGCCCTCCCCCCTTTTTTACGTTCTTTTACATTTCATGTTTCTCAAATAATAATAACATTAATAATAATGCTCTAAACAATGTAGGCTAGACTAAAATCATGCTGTAAGAACATTACAAGTGTAGCTTTCGCCATCTTTACATGATATTTCAGAAATGGTTAAAACATTTAAATTCTAAAATTTAATGATAGTTAAAATCACGAGTTCTTTCAAAACACTGCGTTTCACCATCAGGTAAAATGACATACAAGCACAACAGGGAACACTATTTTATAGACATCAGCCATGGGGTTCAAGAAATGCATGCCCACAGCTACAATCAAGATCTAATCTCATTAATCGCAAGGCGTTTTGAAGGATCTGATGATTTTAACTATAATTAAATTTTGGAATTTAAATATTGTTTTAATCATTTCTGAAATATCGTGTAAAGATGGTTAAAGCTAAACTTTTAATAATACTTTTTCTGACCCTTAGCAGCAGCAAGTCTGGTGCCCATATGGCAGAGAATCATTGGCACAGCTGTTCCTGCAGATTCATTTCCAGAAGGAATTTTTTTCAGTTATCCATTGTTCATGGTGTATCAGTGCAATTTTGCTTTTTTTAAATTACATGAATATACAAAGCAAAATATTTGTGCTTATAATGAAATGCAAAAGGAATTTCCATAAACCACTGAAAATAAAATTGCAGATAATTAACGATAGCATCAACTTTCCAGGGGAACTTTGCTTGCCTTGTGGTAGAGGGGCTGAGCTTCCTCTGGCTCCCTGCTAGCTATATAGCCCTGATGTACAGTCAACTCAAATCTTTTTTATATTTGCTGTTGATACTATATACTTAACGTAAAATTTATTTAAATGAAATTACTCTTTTCAGATACTATAACTATTGTTTATAGCCCTATGAGTTGCTTGTGGTGGCTAAAACCACCACAAAAGAGGAAGGTTTGATTTGACAGCTGTTACATTCTAAATTAACTGGTCATAGTCCAAATACCTAGAAAGATATCAATTGATGGTGCAAAACTAGTTTGTCTGCTAGTGGTAAAGGAAGCATATTTCCAATAAATATTGCAATGAAAAGAAATAAGAGAGTTGGGATTAATCTGATTTTCAATTTTTTTTTTTATTGGTGCTGTTTGTTTTGTGCCCCTCCAATCTGAATACCTTTGGATGAATGACAGGGAAAAGGTGATGTGGAATAATTGCATGCCGACGTTTTTGTACTGGTCATGTTGGGTTTTAAAATACTGTGCCATTCATTTTTAAAGCTTGTATAGATATTGGCTGGTTAAAAAATACCTCTCAAATATTTTTTGCAAATTATTTAAGACACTTTTTTTCTGTGCAAGAAATGGGTTATTTATGTTAGAATAATTCTTGATGTTCACATATCACGCATAAGTTATGTAAAAATTACAAGTGGTGGGACCTTTCGGTAGTGACTTCTACCTTCATCAGCCATGGAATGAAACATGTGGTATAAGCATTAGTTGTTGCCAGATTTCAAAATAGCTTTACAAATGATAAGTATGTTAAAAGGTGCATCTGTATTGCAGGTGTTAGGAGTACAGAAGATTTCAATGCTTTTGCGGTACCAGAGGGCTTTTCGATTGCTGAACGGAGCAATACATTTAACATTTTGCCAATCGGGAATCGCGGACGTATCGCTGATAGTTAAAATTGAAAGGGCGGGGGTAGAAGGGCTGCTTTTCTTAGCATCAGCGATATGTTTCACCAATCACAGGTTGATGCTTTGTTAAGTAAGCTACCAATATAGTGGGTAACGCCTGTGGAAGTGTTGACAGGGATAAAGTAGATACCTTGTAACTCTAGGGGTTTATTGGGATCTCTGTCATTAAGGATAAGGTTAAGAAGATGTGGAGGTGGTTTAACAGCAATCCTGTAGCCAAAAGACTTGAAAATAGAGCAAACTTTGTGAGTGAAGGCCAGGCTAAAGGGCAAAGTGCCAACAAACTGAGTGGTGGAAAGTTCAGGCAGTAAAGTAGTAGATCTATTCTGTGATTCAAATTTTTAATTAGCCCATGTGCTAAGAGAGGTGGAAAGCCATGTAATTTGCCAATGTTGATGATCTGATAT
Source organism: Macrothele yani (assembly GCA_039090855.1). Taxonomy (NCBI): domain Eukaryota; kingdom Metazoa; phylum Arthropoda; class Arachnida; order Araneae; family Macrothelidae; genus Macrothele; species Macrothele yani. Next base: position 73,924,739 of record CM077001.1, read on the forward strand.
TTGTTTTGAAGAGCTGAAGGGCTGTTGCAAATAAGGTTAGCTCTGTGGATGTATGCCTTTAATACAGTCAATTTGTATTTTCCAAAGGTGCAGGAATGGTAAGAGATGATATTATGGGTGGCAGAAGGTTTCCTGTAAACAGAGGGACCAAGTGAGAAGTCTCTGTTGATGTTAACATCCAGAAAACTAATGTCGATCTGTTCTTGATACGAGAATTTTATATGAAGGAATTTGGAAGTTATAGAGGATATAAGTTCAAACAGGGTGTGTTTCTGAAAATATTCTAATGTTTCATGTGTTACGTGTTTCACTGTCAATTATTCTCACTAGGGTTATTTATGTTAAACCAACAAAGCATTTTCAACTTGACTACCTTGGATTTTCATGAAACTTTGCAGTTTTGTTAGCAGAAACAAGGCGTGATTGTGTGTTAAGTTTTCAGTGCCATAATTTTTTAATTAACAAACTGATGAAGTAAAAAAAATTAGAAAATCTGCCAAATTCTTACATTGGAGAAATATAAATCAAGTTAACTTTACCGCAGAGTAAGAAAATTGGTCTCTCTTAAGTGCCTTTTTTCAGGCTTCAAAATGATACTTTAGTGCACAATTTTTTTATTTTAAATTCAGTGTCATGCAATATTAAATTTGATGTTGAGTATCTCAAAAACTGGAATTTTGATTTTTTTTATTTGTGTAAATACCCTAGAATGATAATTTGCCATAAACTGTGAGTTAGCTACTGAAAAATATTACAATTTATAGGGAATCAAAAAATTACATGATGGGGTCAACATGTGACAAATATGTTTAGGAGAAAACTAGGTAATCTTAGGGAAAATGTAAAATCTGCTCAGTCAGTATCATGAAAGGAATATTTTAGCAGTTTCACTTGAAATCACAGTATGCATTGTAAAGTGTTGATTGTTAACATAATAAAGGCTTAAAACTTTGCACTGATCAGTGAATAATTTAAATCATGTTAAAAGCATTTAATTCCTAGAACCATGGTAATATTACAATGTAACTAAAGAACAATATTTGTATTATAAGTAAAGCAGGGATTAGAGTTGTCCTGAAATTCTTGATTTTTCTTTTTCGTGCCCTGAAAAATCCTTAGATTTTACCATTTTGTTCTGAAATTTTGAAGATATAATAATTCACTCTTAAAATTTGACCTGTCTTTTTTTTTTTTTTTAGGCAGCTACAAATAGCAATAGTGAAAAAAAGAACTTGCCCTAGATTAGAATGTTATAACTACCACTTGCAACACTTCCCACTTCCTCTCCTCCACAAGCAATAACAAGGAACACTAGTTCCTGCCAATAAAAGTGTCAGCATTTCTAATAATGGGCCAAAGTCTAGATATTAGTTTCCTCAAAACATGATGCTCCAAGCTATAATGGCAGTGTTTCTCTAAATAGCAACCTAAAATTTGTTTATGTGTAATTCGATAAGTTTTCATTGGATTTGAGTAAAAATTGAAGGTTAGTTACAGAATCTATAAAACTCAGAAGATGCAAATATCTGTAAATATTGGTTCGAGATTCCAGATATTAAAGATTCAGCTGGTGGGTCCTTATTACATCATCATATACATATCACTAAGCTGTTCTCTGGGATTCAGAGGTTAGCTCCACAAAGAAAAAACAGATAATTTTTAACTGATTGCTGTTGCTGTATCAAACTTCTCCAAGCACGTCTAACACTATTGCCTGCTAGCATACAGCTGGAAAGGAGCTTTTCATAAAACAATTGCATTGTTACAAAGGAAAGAATTTACTTTGGATTCATGCATTCACTCCATATGTCTGTAACGATGCAATCTGACTGCATAAGAACTCCATTAATTCCATTCCAATTCCTAAACAGCTCTTGAATTATGTGAAGCAGTCCCATGCTATATATATATGCTTCATACTTAGAACAGCTAAAGGATAAAGAAAAGTGAGAAAAAGAAATGGAAGGCAGATAAAATAGCTGATTTATGGAATGCAGAAAGGTTCTTAGTGATCTAGCAAAATGCGTATATCACGTTACCGGAATTGCCTTTTTTACTGTGATTATAACTAAGAATATTTCTATAGATACTAGAGAAACAACCTGGCATACAGTACATTTTAACATAATGCTTTATATGATATCCGAATAAGTTACAAGTGCAAAGCCTGTTAGTGTATATCCATAAAAATCATTGTATACAATTGTGGCAATGGAAAAAGTGGTGAAATGTAATTACATTAGCACATACTACTTCTCAGTACCACCTCATACAATCTATAACTTTTGTGTTTGTAAAAAGAACACATATTTTAGGGGAGGAGAAATAACACAAATGAATAGCAGTGTTGGATTTCACATAAAATATATGTGTTTCTGTAAATATACTTAAGAGGAAGCCAGACTATGGGAGAAGATCAGTTCTCTATTAAACAAGTGATTTGCTCTTAAACCTGCAAATGCAAATTGTGATTTTTTTATTTTTATTTTCTAAGCATGTTTGTCCTAAATTTTATTTTTAAAAAATGTCAAATTTAATTTTGCTATCCATAATTTCAAATATCTTAAGTCATTGTTCAGAGTGGCATATACAGCTTATTTGTTTGTCTTTTTTAATTTCAGGATGCTGTGGAATTCATAGAAAAAGTGCAGAGTGTGGAAGAGTATGTTTTACCCTATGCGATAGTACAAATAGAGTGGAAACAAACAACAGATGCTGCTGTTCTGTTCCAGGGGAATTTTATCGCTATTGCCCAGACGCTGTTAACTGTGCTGCTAACATTTTACTACACATTTGAACTGAACTACCTAAAAATATATATATATATATATATATATATAGGTCAAAAATCAAAAAGGCTATCAGCTCATTATCATAAAACTGACGGAACAAAAAAAAACCCCCATATGTTGTTTGGGAAACTAAATAAAGTCCTTATTAAAAATAAAAATATTGTCAATAAATTATTTTGCTGTATAGTGGACTGTTTGTGTTACATTTATATGAACATTTATTTTTCATTCCTATTAAAGCAATATGTTATTACTTTATGGTGAAAATTCCATTGGTAAACATAGTTCAAAATTTACCCACAAACATTAAAAACATATTTCATCACTCAGCACTATTAATTTCAAAAGAATAAATTTAGCTTGAGCAATTAACTGTCTTAGATGAACGTTACCCATCCTTAAGAGAAGTTTCAAAATTATCATCAGTTTCCAGAAGCAAATATCTGAAATAAATTTCTAATCCACAATACACACTTGGAATTCAGAGTTTGCTGACATGGTACACCTGTATTTCACAGCAATCCATTTTGTCAATGAGTTGCCCAGAATGTGTTCAAAATATGTTTTGAATGTCCCCAATATGTTGGTAATGGGCTCCTAACATATTTTGCATGTATTCCCATTCAATTATGAATGTGCTCCTGATATGTTCTCAATGTGTTCTAAAATTCGAACACATAAAATGTGTTCTTAATCTAGCACAGAACGTGTTCTGCATTTTGCTGCTATTGTGTTCTGATTGAAACACAATGGGAACACATTTCAGAAGGCATTTAAAAATGTGTTCTAATAGTAACACATTAGGAACGCATTTCATTAATGTGTTCTCAGCAAGAGCACATTGAGAACACATTAATGTGTTCCTAAACTGGAACAAAATGTGTTCTAAAACTTACTCCCAATGCGTTCTAAATAAGAACATATTGGGAACACATTAATGTGTTCTCAAAATATGTTCTTAAAATGTGTTCCAAATATGTTCTAAATAAGAACACATTAAAGTGTTCTTAATCTGGCACACATTGCGTTCTAAAATAAGGTCCTAATGTGTTCTTAATGTGTTCCAAGGATTTGCAGTGTACAGAAAGCTGTCACCACAGACTCATTCTGAGGAAAATGCGCATTAAAGACATGGAAGGTCTTCTGATCAAGGCAAAATGTAAACTTTTGCATTTTTCCAGGATAAAGAGTTCTTACCGCATGAAAAGTGAAGCGATGAAACAGGAGGTGGTGAATCCCGATGGAGACACCACCTCCTCGTGCGAGACTATGTTCATGAAAGAACGTGTACGGCCACGTTCTCCAAAGGTGAAAGGGGGTAGTTGCATCACAGTTCGTTTCTTGGAGGATGATAATGTCAGCAGACACAGCTCTCAAATCCTCAAATACCATTGCATTGATCACAGGGGTGGCAAAACCCCTGCAGTTAAATTTCAGCACTCGGAAGGTTTAGGTCCTCCGTGGACACATATGACCTGGAGCTGGCAAGATAGAATTTTCCCACTTGTTGGCGAATCGTCGAGACAACGTCACCATTATCTCCGGTCGCTTGGGCGTAGCTTTGAAATGCATAATCCACTGCTTTGAATTGATGAAGGATAGCCGCCAGCGTATCACCAGCTTCGTGAACTAAAGCGGTAATGGTGTTCTGCCTCACTTTGTAGCACAGTAATTCATACAATTGCTTATAGGTGACTGGTTGCTCTGGGATGTTGTAATGCCGAAGCTGGGTAACAAAATCATCATAGAGGAAGAATGCAGAATCCTCACGGGAGTCAATAGACATGTCAAAATCCTTCCAAGAAGCGGGGGATGTACGACGTCTGCCGGAAGCACGGGGGAGCGAGGTAGAGCTCTCCCACGCTTAGCTGCACCACCCTGAGCTCGTGACACTAGTCGTTTCTCAGTACGAGAATGTGTGTCGTCTACCGAGCCATCAATTAAGGCTGGGTCACCCGTGCTGTAGGAGGAATCCTCAGGGTCCGCATTAGAAGTCTCAGTATCAGAAATAATAGGACTACTTTCCTAGGGTCGAGGAACTTCTGGGGTGCGGAAAGGCTGTGTTAAAGGTAGTGCTGGGTAGCTTTCCGTGGTGTTGGGTGGCGGACAAGGCGCCGCCTGCCTAACATTCAGGTCAGATGAAATCACAGAGGAAGAGTTGACGCCAACATCTCGGGCAACGGTCATGGATGGAGTCGCACGATCCCTAGCTGGAGCCTGTTGTGAGAGAACTCTCTGGCAATCTTTCTGGTGGTGCCCAAATATTTTGCACTTACTGCAGTGATAAGTAGTTAGTATATTTATCCTGCGAAGATGCTTCCCACAGTTGACGGTCAACTGAGTAAGACAGTTTTCAATGGAATCTTGCTTCGGAAAAACAACCCGAGCATTAACTCATCTTGCACCTTGAATTTCACGAGCAGCAGCTCGACCCTCCGGTTTGGTTGGAGCCGCAGAGTGAGTAAGAATAGGGCCAACAACTCTACCAACAGAAGAGGCAACTGCAAACAGCATGGTATCTGCTACTTCAGGCGGTACAGAATAGAAATATACATTAACCGGCCGGTACGCAACTGGCTCGGGAAAGAGGTGCCAATCACGAATGGTTAAACCCTTATCAAGAACCTTATATGCATATTCCACTTTTGTAAAATACACTATTACAACAGATGGTCTACGCGCCATGAACTGAATAGAGGTAGAGGTAAACATACCTTTTAAGGCATCTTCATACACATAGAGGGGCGTATTCGGTAGAGCTTCGAAGACCACTCCACGATCGAGAATCGTTTTGAAAGATTGTCCAGCCGAGGATTGCACCGGAATGTCCAGTTGAATGGTGTTCCCAGTTCGGTGTGGAAGGGGAGTCAAAGTGTTCGCTTCACTGGACATTTCACGAAGAGCAGGGCGTGGTTTGGATGTTGCTGCTGAATACGAGGTAGATGCCTGTGGACAAGAAGTAGAAGGAGCAGGAATCCCAGGGGTAGTAGTATCCATGGCGTCATCAGCGCTGACTACTCCTTGACACGTTGAGCCAGTTACAGGAAGGGCACCAGAAGTGCAGTCGTTTGAAGCAGCACTGGATGGGAGTTGAACGCCGCTTGGCAGAGAAGGCACTGTGACATCTGTAGGTGCAGAAGAAGAGGAAGAAGTGAGGACACCGGAAGTGGGAATGTAGCTCTGGCAACGGTCCACCACTTCTGTTGACGGCTTTACAAATAGCGCCGACGCGCCGGAGCCAACCGGCCCGGTCAAAACGTAAACAAAACAGAAAAACGATATAAATTAGCGACTCACCAGCTCGTAAGCAAAACGGGAAGAACAACCAGACCTTGAACTTAAGGCTGGTACAAAACAAACGAGTACAGGAGAGGTTTAAACACTAACGAACATGCCAGAATAATAGAGCTCGCGACTTCGCTGGAGGTCAAAACATTCTTTAATGATAAAAGTGCATGACAGATTTAAAACAACAAGTAACAAATCGCAGGAACATATCATGTAATATATACAAATGCCGGTCCTCCATGGAGGCCGGAAAGTAAATATAATGTTAAAAGACACGTGTTCCGTGACAGGCACTTGATCACAGGTGCAAAGAAGATACAGCAGATTCACCAACAAAAATTACAGAAATAATCATACCATGCGCACTGAAGACAAAAGAGATGTAAAAAAATTGTCCCCCGTCTGGAAGGATAGCACAGCAAATTAAAAGGTAAGGTATGACTCGAGGAAGAACACATGACAAGCATAAGAAAGACAGAGGAATAGATACAAAGGACACAATAACAATCAAGAGGCCATACAACACTACCGGAGAAACACAAGTAATGTACAAATACCATATTATAATGTACACGGTTACATACAGGGCCGCCCCGGTGGCGCAGTGGTCTAAGGCGCTGGCCTCTGATCGTTCGTCCGTAAGGGGTCCGGGTTCGAATCCCGTTCAGGCATGGATGTTGTGTTTGTCTTACGGCACTGGCTCTCTCCCTTCCCTGGAACCAGTGACCCTAAATTAGGGACGGGCGACTGCTTATAGCCCATTGAGTTGCTCACGGTGGTCGTTAAACCTCCAATCAAAAAAAAAAAAAAAAAAAAAAGTTACATACAGGTGCCGCGCTGACATGACTCGTGCGTAAAATTTGCCACAGTACTAAGGAAGAAGAAACAGATGATTCGGTCAAGCACAAGCAGAAAGTAACATCACTGATAAAAACACCACAAAAGGTATCTACAATCGCACCCGCAGGGTTAAAACCACCCGTCCGAGATGAGGCAGCACCACGGGTGCTTGACATCACAAGAAAGTACAACCTACTCCAGTGGGAAGAGCACATACGTACAATAAAACACAAATGACAAAAAATTCACACAAAACAAATGCCTAAGAGCATTTAAGAATCAAACATTGTCGGGTGGATTCGTAGCAATCGTGATTCAAAACGTGCAGTATAGAGGTATGAATTGATAAAAAAGAGAAAAAAAAACCTTTGTTATTATATCATGCAGTATGTACAACCTCCGGAACTCAATATAGTCCGGAGATGATCAAAAGCTACTACAGGATTTCAGTAGTAAGCACATATTAACAAATGCCAAGGGGAAACAGTAAGGTTTCTAGTAACGGTATGTACAAAAAAACAGAAAAAACAAACAAACACACGTACAATTTGTAAGTGATTTGCAAAAACACACTTCACCAGGAAGGATAGTGCACCGACTAATGACAAGTATCCACACAGACAGGCACACGAAAGAAAATATACCGCTTAATTATGCGTTCCAAAAAGAACCCCCGATAAATCATCATACCATACAACACTTGGGGAAAAGCCAATCTATGTACAGTTGCCAAATCACAGTAGAACACAAGATGCAAACAGGTACCGCGCAAACAAAATACATTCCAAAAAAAACACAGCGCACAACAGCAAGATAAGCGAGGTGGGCTTACTGCCCACGTACAGAACAAAAGATAATTTCACGGTGCACACTGAATAAACACCACAGTCATAGGAAATACATATGCACCGCTATAGCATAATTCAACGAACCCATTAGAATCAGTACCACAAACAATATAACACCACATGGGAGTACTTCCTACTGCAGTAAGAAGAAACCAATATATACATCGAACTGACACAAATAAAAGTAATTACACAACCAGTGAGCGAAATGTGCTCGAGATTCTTACCAATCGGTAAGAATCAACAAAAAGAAACCGCACCACAAGCCAGATGCGGGAAAGAAATTCTCGTCTGAACGAAACCATCCACTCAAAGAAAGAGGGAACTGTCCTAAAAAGAAAGACGAAGCACATCATGAAATCTAAACCAGCCAGCATCTTGAGCCCACACGGTGTGAAAGCGGGCCAAGGAATCTGAGGAGCAGGCTTCAGCATGTTCCATGCGGAGGCGAGCTGTGAGGCGGCTCCTGAAGTCAATACGAAGCTTGTCACCCACTGCAAGGATACAGGTAAATTACTTGTTCCACCAAGACAAACAAATACGCGCAAACATCTGGAAGTCGGGCAGGGGGATGTTTTGTAAGGAGAAGCCAAGCATACGTCGTGAATGGAAGATCACGAGAGGTGATACGATTCGCAAATTGAAAAGCTGTATGGAGAATCGGCAGGAGGACAGGGCAGTAACAATACATGTGATCAACGTCTCCAGTAGATTCAGAGAACTGGCAAAGCGAAGAGGAAGAAAAAGACATACGCAAAAGAACGAGAGAAAAAGGAAGACGACGGTGAAGATACCGCCAGTGAACATTAAGCTCCAACGGAGAAGAAAAAGGAAACGGACCAGATGACTGTAGAGAGAGTGGACGGAGCAGCGGGAAGAGAATGCAGAACAGCAAGGGGGTGCGGTAAAAGTGGTACAAAGAAGCAGTAGAAATAGAAAGAAGAAGGAGAGGAACACCCCAAAGGAGGAGGAAGAAAGGAACTGGAAGACTCGGACCAGAGACAGGGATTACACCAGTGTTAGAAACCAGAGAGAGGTAGATCGGAGCAAGGGAAGAACGGAGAAGAGCATAATCAGCTACAATAGAGTGAGTAGGATCAGAGAACAGGGAGGAGAGGGTCTCCAGGTCAGGTCAGAATGAACCAGGGCGCGTACAGTTAAGATACCAGAACGAATCCATGAAGGAAGGAGAAAGAAAGGCTGGTGGGAGGGGGGAAAGGGGACGAAAAGAAGAGAGGTTCGTCCAAAAGACCAAGAGTAGTGTTTGGGATAGCCTGAGAAAGCGGGAGAGAGCGAAAGAACGTCAGAGCTTCAGAAATCAAAGAAGGAAGGTTAGCAGAAGGAGCAGTAAAGGAATCCATCCTAAGAAAAAGGAGAAAGGAAAAGTATGGATCATGCAAAGAGAGAAGAACATTCAGAGTAGAAAGAAGAGAGGGGGAAGAGGCAACCAACAGACGAAGAAATAAAACAATGCCGTGGGCACGATAGTATAGGTGAATATCCGTGAGGTTGATACCTCCCAAAGAGGAAGAGAGATGTAGTGTCGCCGCCGCGAACCAGTGCTTCGAGGTCCATATCACCGACGTGAATAAGCTCTGTACGATATCAAGGCGGTACTTTGGCATTAAGAGGAAGGACCATGAGAACGTGATTTGAGATAATAAGTAGCGATGCTCAATAGCAGCACGTAGGCGGTATTAAGTATAGTAATGAGCTGACCTCCAAAAGCCCCCAGTTCGTTGAAGACGAGCAAGTACGGAAACCCAGGAGGTAGAGGCTGCCGTAAACGTGCGTCCAATGTGAGCACCCAGTATTTTCTGGACCGAGGAGGACCACACCGCACCCCACGGGGCATCAGTGCGGCCCACCTAGGACCCACACCATAACCCTGTGCTTTTCTCTAAATTTAAGGAAGCACCAGACAGAGCAGCTTATGATTGGTATGCCTGATGTAACACAGAAAACTGAGCATCATGACGAAGACAGAACGTGTCATCATCCTCCTTCGCAGTGTACACATAGCGATGATGCCGTGTACTTGCAAATGTAGTAGGCATGGTTCAGAGAAGTGATCTGCGTGCCGAAAGAAGGAAAGGCTCAAATGCTAAGGAAAAGAATTGTCCCGAGAGGGGACAACCCTGCCGGATCCCTCGTTGAAACGAAACTGGCGCAGCAACAAAGAAGGCCGTCCGGACGTGAAAAAATTCGCCCCGATAGAGGCCAAGTAGAATAGACACGAAGTGAGGAGGACAGCCAAAGGATGGAAGGACAGCAGAAAGATAGTGATGAGAAACATTATTGAAAGCGGATTTCTGATCAATATTAAGAAGAGCAAGAGGTTCTGAATGTTTGCTGGCAAGAAAGGTGAGAAGGAGAAGAAAGGAGATATTGTTAGTAATAGACCAACCAGGCACAGTGTATGACTGGTCGGGAGAAACAATGAAGGGAAGAACATCGTTTAGCCTGCGAGAAAGGAGTTTAGTGTAAAATTTGTAGTCAAGATTTAGTATAGAGATTAGGCACCAATTCTTCAAGTCCAGAAGGTCCCCTTTTTTGGGGAGAAGTATGACATGTGCGACGGTGAAGCCCGGCGGTAGCACAGCTGAAGAAAGAGCGCATGAGAAGCAAGCAGAGAGAAAAGGTAAAAGAGAAGGAAGAAAAGCTCGGTAGAAGGAGAGAGGAAGACCGTCATGTCCTGGGGAAGCATGAGGGTTGAGGGACGCGAACGCCTCTCGAAGTTCAGGTAAAGAGAAATCAGAAAGTAGAAGCGGACAGAGACGAGACGGGACCTGAGGTAAAGAAGAAAGAAGGGGAGAGGAAGAAAAGGAAACAGAAGGCTGCGCCACTGTGCGGTACTTCTCCGTGAAGAAGCTACGAACTGTAGAGCAAACGATCGACTGGTTTCCAGTAACAGTGCCATCCTCGAGACGCAGGAATTGAACAGAAGAGGCTTGCTTCGTGGATTCAAGTCGTGCAAGATATTCATACGACTTCGATGACAGTGAAATATGCCGTAAGCGCATCCGCCTTACAGCCTGTTGAGCAAGCGGCTTGAGCAGTGCCTGCAAATCTCCATGATATGCAGAGTAAAGTGGGTCCGTTATCGGCATCGTTGTTAAAATACCACGGAGATTATCAATCTGCTGAGCTCGCTCCGTGTGTACGGCAAAGGTATTATCCCGGATGAAAAGCAGAAGGTCTCTCTTTACCTGCAGCCAAAGATGTAGTGCGCTAGGGGTAGTATCCAACAAGTTGCGACGGTTGGTGAGGATCTGTTCAACAGCAGTGCAAAAGGCCGGATCTTCCAGATGCTCATCATCAAATGCCCAAGTACGTCGTACACGAGGAGGGGTAGTAGGTACGCTAACAGTGAGGCTAACAACACAATGATCGGACATAGCAGTTGGTATGTGAGTAATATCCGTGATGCTCATCATCAAATGCCCAAGTACGTCGTACACGAGGAGGCGTAGTAGGTACGCTAACAGTGAGGCTAACAACACAATGATCGGACATAGCAGTTGGTATGTGAGTAATATCCGTGATGCTCATCATCAAATGCCCAAGTACGTCGTACACGAGGAGGGGTAGTAGGTACGCTAACAGTGAGGCTAACGACACAATGATCGGACATAGCCGTTGGTATGTGAGTAATATCCGTGACAGATGAAATCAAGGTGGGCGAAACATAGATACGGTTGAGGCGTACCATGGGCGAACCCAACGCTACTGCTCCATGGCAGATAAACGAGATGGTGGTAGGAAACAAGTAGCGAAAAGCATCCACCAGCTGAAACTCGTGGACCAATTGGGAGAACAGAGTAGCAAGGTGGAGGCGATGTTCGCGACGTGAGAAGCTTCGATCTAAGGATGGCTGAAGCGTACAGTTGAAATCTCCTCCCAGAATAACAAATTTCTGGAAGGGGATTGTGTCAAGAGTATCATGCAGACAGGTACAGAAAGCTGTCACCACAGACTCATTCTGTGGAAAATGCGCATTAAAGACATGGAAGGTCTTCTGATCAAGGCAAAATGCAAACTGTTGCAATTTTCCAGGATAAAGAGTTCGTACCGCATGAGAAGTGAAGCGATGAAACAGGCGGTGGTGAATCATGATGGAGACACCAGCTCCTCGTGCAAGACGATATTCATGGAAGAACGTGTACGGCCACGTTCTCCAAAGGTGAAAGGGGGTAGTTGCTTCACAGTTCGTTTCTAATAAAGTCAGCAGACACAGCTGTCAAATCCTCAAATACCATTGCATTGTTCACATGGGTGGCAAAACCCCTGCAGTTAAATGTCAGCACTCGGAAGGCTTAGGTCCTCCGTGGACACATATGACCTGGAGCTGGCAAGATAGAATTTTCCCACTTGTTGGGGAATCGTCGAGACAAAGTCACAATTATCTTCGGTCGCTAGGGCGTAGCTTTTAAATGCATAATCCACTGCTTTTAATTGATGAAAGATAGTCGGCAGCGTATCACCAGCTTCGTGAACTAAAGCGGTAATGGTGTTCTGACTCACTTTGTAGCACAGTAATTCATACAATTGCTTATAGGTGACTGGTTGCTCGGGGATGTTGTAATTCCGAAGCTGGGTAACAAAATCATCATAGAGGAAGAATGCAGAATCCTCACGAGAGTCAACAGACATGTCAAAATCCTTCCAAGAAGCGGGGGATGTACGACGTCTGCCGGAAGCACGGGGGAGCGAGGTGAAGCTCTTGGCGCCAGTCGTTTCTCAGTACGAGAATGTGTGTCGTCTACCGAACCATCAATTAAGGCTGGGTCACCCGTGCTGTAGGAGGAATCCTCAGGATCCACATTAGAAGTCGCGGCATCAGAAATAATAGGACTACTTTCCGTGGGTCAAGGAACTTCTGGGGTGCGGAAAGGCTGTGTTAAAGGTAGTGCTGGGTAGCTTTCCGTGGTGTTGGGTGGCGGACAAGGCGCCGAGTGCCCAACATCCAGGTCAGATGAAATCACAGAAGAGTGGACGGGAACATCTCGGGCAACGGTCATGGATGGAGTCGCACGGTCCCTAGCTAGAGCCTGTTGTGAGGGAACACTCTGGCAATCTTTCTGATGGTGCCCAAATTTTTTGAACTTACTGCAGTTATAAGTAGTTAGTACATCTATCCTGCGAAGATGCTCCCTACAGTTGACGGTCAACTGAGTAAGACAGTTTTCAATGGAATTTTGCTTCGGAAAAACCACCCGAGCAACTCGTCTTGCACCTTGAATTTCACGAGCAACAGCTCGACCCTCCGGTTTAACTGGAGCGGCAGAGTGAGTAAGAATAGGGCCAACCACTCTACCAAGAGAAGAGGCAACTGCAAACAGCATGGTATCTGTTATTTCAGGCGGTACAGGATAGAAATAGACATTGACCGGCCGGTACGCAACTGGCTCGGGAAAGAGGTGCCAATCACGAATGGTTAAACCCGTATCAAGAACCTTATATGCATATTCCACTTTTGTAAAATACACTATTACAACAGATGGTCTACGCGCCATGAACTGAATAGAGGTAGAGGTAAACATACCTTTTAAGGCATCTTCATACACATAGAGGGGCGTATTCGGTAGAGCTTCGAAGACCACTCCACAATCGAGAATCGTTTTGAAAGATTGTCCAGCCGAGGATTGCACCGGAATGTCCAGTTGAATGGTGTTCCCAGTTCGGTGTGGAAGGGGCGTCAAAGTGTGTGTTTCACTGTACATTTCACGAAGAGCAGGGCGTGGTTTGGATGTTGCTGCTGAATACAAGGTAGATGCCTGTGGACAAGAAGTAGAAGGAGCAGTAATCCCAGGGGTAGGGGCGTCATCAGCGCCGACTACTCCTTGACACGTTGAGCCAGTTACAGGAAGGGCACCAGAAGTGCAGTCGTTTGAAGCAGCACTGGATGGGAGTTGAACGCCGCTTGGCAGAGAAGGCACTGTGACATCTGTAGGTGCAGAAGAAGAGGAAGAAGTGAGGACACCGGAAGTGGGAATGGAGCTCTGGCAACGGTCCACCACTTTGGTTGATGCCATTGCAAATGGCGCCGACGCACCGGAGCCAACTGGCCCGGTCAATACGTAAACAAAGCAGCAAAACGATATAAAATAACGACTCACCATCTCGTGAGCAAAACGGGAAGAACAACCAGACCTTGAACTTAAGGCTGGTACAAAACAAACAGTACAGGAGAGGTTTAAACACTCACTAACAGGCCAGAATAATAGAGCTCGCGTCTTCGCTGGAGTGCAACGACAATGTTGTTTTCATTCTGCGACTCACAAGCCCTGATCTCTGAACACGTTTCCGAGCGAAGAGCCGAACTGAACGTGAACCAGTGATGTGACGTCACGATGCCTGAACGCCATCCACTTTAACGTTGACCGGGCACATCGGTGGGTAACATCGATGATCGACATCGGTGGTTAGTCATTCCCAAAACATCAATAGTATCGGTGGAAATTTTCGATGTATCGGTGAAAACCTCGATGTTTTTGCTAATAAGCCAAAAAATTCGTTGTTTTCAATCTGCAGCAGTAAATACGCAATAGATGTGCAAAATCTCTGTTCAATATAACAGTGATTACTCACCAACAATATCGGGTAACTAATAATATATATTAAAATGCTCGATGCATTAGTAGAAACCTGTATTTTTGTTCGATGCATCGGTGTAAACCTCGATGTTTGCTAATAAACTGAAAAACTAGCACTTTTGCACCTGCACCAGTAAATGGGCACACGATTTGTAAAATCCCTCATTAATATAACACTGATGCTCACCAGTTCAACAACCATTAACATAATATTTGTTAAAACGATCGATGCATCGTGAAAACCTCCATGTTTCACTAATAAACTGAAGAATTCGAACTTTTCCATCTGCAGCAATGAATGTGCTATCTATTTGTAAAATCTCTGTTCAATGTAACGGTGTTACTCAACAATGCAACATCTGGTAATGTAATATTTGTTAAAACGTCCGATGTATCGGTGGAAACCTCGATGTTTTTTCGATGTATCGGTTTAAAAAGCACGATGTCTTGCTAACAAGCCGAAGGTTTCACACTTTTTGATCTGCAGCAGCGAATGGGCCTATCGGTTGGTAAAATCTCTGTTCAGTATAATGGTGATTGCTCACCAATTCAACCCCAAGTAACTAATAATATTTCTTAAAAGCCTTGATGTTTTTAGATGTATCGGTGGAAACCTCGATGTTTTTTTATACATCGGCTCACATGCCTTCGAGGAAATGATCTCGGTTTTCGCCAATGAATCAAGTAAAACAACTAATAGGAAGGTGATATTTCTTTCCTCTGTATAGCTAGGGATGCACCAAAAAGAAATGCATTTACTTTTCGCAGAAGATATTTTCTTCCAGTTCCAAACATCGGTCACGAAACCCCGATGTTTTTTTAATGTATCGGCTTCTGCAACATCGATGGCAAAACATCGAAGTTTTTTGCCCATCCCTAATAGACAGTAAGGTTTGCTCATCCTGCCTCCCTCGCAGCGGAAGTGCCGGTCGCTCACCTGTCCCTTACCGTAGCCTTGCTCCGACCGAAGTCTCTTACCAAAGTCCAACTGGAAAGAACAGGTCCTGAAACGAGCTGTCATGTGACCAACTTAGTCCGAATTTTCAGCTTATTATTTGTAATTATTTATTATTTTTTACTACTGCAAGCAAATGATATTTATAAGTGCCACAGATGTAGTAATCTAAACCGTACACAAAATTTAATATTACCCCACTTACATTTTTTTCACAAAACTGGCACAAGAATAATGCAGTTTTGACTGGAAAACATAATGCAATAAGGGTTTTTAAGAGACTTTAATCACAAGAATAATAACTGTATTCACTTGCGGTAAAAACTTGGAGAAATTTCACAAAATTGAGACCATTTTGGTCACATGACAACGGTTCGTTTCAAGGCCTCATCTTTCCAGTGGGCTGTGTCTCTTACGTAGTGACGCCAGTGTACCAGACGACGCAGCCATCAGGACGGGTGGACTTGATGCAACTGAAGCACTCGTGGGAGAAAAGTCAACAACGTTTTACTCAAATGCGCGTTGAATCTGAAAGATTGCAACCAAGATGTAATGCAAAAGCACATCTGTAATATACGCAAGAAAAACGGTCATCCATGTGAATATTTTATTTAGAGTAAACCGAGAATTTGAAGAAACTTATTATGCATTTCTATCTTTTTTTTCCAATCTGTTTAATCTAAATAGGATATTGACATGGCACTAAGGAAAAGTGCAGGGAAAATTATCATACCTTCTGATTTGTTTATATGCAACTGTAATGTTGTCTTTAAATAAATTCAAAAGAAGGAAAAAAAACTTATGAGATTATGCTACTAGAACCTCATGAAGAAATAATTTTATGCGGAACAAATAAAAACTTGAGTAGCGTTCCACGAACTTTCTTAATTAAAAAGTTGGAAATTAATTTCACTAAATGCTCTGTTATTATTTGTAACTAATCGCTGAACAGAAAAGTTAAAATCATGGATATTTGCAATTTTATATATATATATATTTGTTTCTTTAGTTATATTTTAATCTCTAAATTTTGAGAACCCATCCTTTGGCCTAACAAAACCCTTATCTGTCCTGGAGTAAAACTGTAGAAAGCAAATTTTGTATGCACATTTCTCTGTCTTTTTTCTCACCTTTCTGTAACCTTCGCAACTCTAATAATTCTTTCTGCATTTGATTCTGTTTTACTTTGAGGACTTTTACACGTAAAGTTAGACTATGGTTTGAAAAGCTCGAAGATAATATTTGTTTCTTCAGCTTTTCATTTTCCTTCAATAGAGTTTCATTTTCTGTTTTCAGGTCTTTCATACATTCAGTTTCAGTATTTTCATCATCGGCACTCCACATGTCTTCCAAAATTTCTTCTTTATCATCTGAGTTTATCAAATCGCGAACAAGATCAGTTCTTTTCCTTTTCTTCTGTATGTTCTTTCTCTCTGAATTAGAATTTACATTAAAGTTTTTCGGGAGGTTTAAACTTGGTACAGCAGTGTCCTTTAGCATTTTGCGGATAGGCAAACCTAAGTTCATTCCTTAAATCACGTTCGTAGTCTTCCTCAGGAAGATGTTACGAGCAAATAGCTGAATTCATTTCGTTGAAACTGTCAGCTCGCTTGCATCTCAATTTCCATGTTTTACGCAAAACTTCATTTTTCGGAAACCTATGTTTTTGAATACCATTCTTCTGTTTTTCGAATAATAATTTGGACACGTTGCTATCGTGCACGAACCAGGCATGTTCAGTGTTTAACGTATAACCAAGAAATAGAAAATTTGTTTGCTACAAATACGGAGCTTAAAATTCTCGGAAATGAGACACAATGTTTAATAGCTTTCAGACCCTGAACCAGAAAAACGGGAGCAAGCAGCCTTAGGCGGTAGGAGGTGAAGCGGTCCGGAACTGTGACTTGACGAAGGCGACCCCTGAGACAGTGGCCAGCGGAAGCAGGGACGGATTGGGACCCCGGGACATTTCCTGGTGGGCCCCCTTCCGTATATTTGTCGCTTTCTTTCTTAAAAATGTTTTCAGTCCAATTGTTTTAAACACACAACTGAACCACAACACTTTTTTATAAACGAAATACATATAATGTAATTACAACAAGTGGGGGAAAAATACTTCTACATTGCTGGCCACCCAAAATGCAACACCAAGAAGGACACGAGATAGCAAAGCCAGATTTACTGGACACATAACATATGAAACGATTGAGCTTACAGGCCCGTGCGACTTGCAGAACACGCAGACATCAATAGTTCGTGTGGCCCTCATGGCTGGCAATAAAGGCTGCTACACGCCGCGGTATCGAACTAAAGAGGCTTTGGATGTCGGTCCAGGCTGCTTCCACACGTTGCCACAGTTCATCAGGCGCAGCCACGGGTGGTGCTTGCCGGGCCACTCGGTTGCCCATCAGCGACCAGACGTGTTCGATGGGCGACATATTGGGAGAACAGGAGGGCCACGGCAGCAGTGACACCTGGTGAGCCGTAAAGAATTGTTGCACGATGCGTGCCACGTGCGGGCGCGCATTGTCCTGTTGAAACGTGGCCGCTGGCAGGTCCTGCAGGTAAGGGAGGACTACAGGCTCCAAAATGTCGGAGATGTAACGGTGGCTGTTGAGTGTACCGGCGATGCGTACCATAGGGGTGCGGGTGTCATATACAATTGCGCGCCAAACCATAACGCCAGGCGACGGACCGGTATGGCGATGCATAATGCAGGCGTCATACAGTCTCTCGCCGCGGTGCCTCCACACGCGGATACGACCATCGTGATGTTGCAGGCAGAAGCGCCATTCGTCGGAGAAGACAATGTCGTGGCATTCCGTAGTCCAGTTGTGGCGTTCAACGGCCCACTGCCGCCACACTCGCCGGTGGTGTAACGTCAACGGTGATCGGAGCAATGGGCTCCATGCGACAAGTCCCCGCTCCTGCAGACGACGTCGACGGTACGTGGGGACACAGGTTGTTGCGCAACACACCGTAATTCCTGCGCTACCGTTCGTGATGTGGCGTTGCGAGCCGTCAATGCCCGCCGCACAAGATGCCGGTCCTCTCAGTTGGTGGTGTGCCGCGGTTGCGGCAATCGCTCACGCCAGTCCGTCCGTCCCTCCTGCACCCACCGAATCCATACTCGCCTCACTGTGGCTGGATGTCGTCCCACACGGGCGCCGATGTGTCGGTACGATAAACCGCTGTCGCGATAAGCCACTATTCGTCCTTTGTCGAACTCCGAAACGTGCTGGAATGACTGCCGTATTCTGCGACGAGGCACCAGGAAGCTTCCCACGCACAGGTCCGGCAGCGCAACACATTTCCACTACTTACACCCGCCTTCTGTGCACCCTTCTTATAGTGCTTCTCGGTGGCGTGCCGGGCACACATGATTTGCATATGCCCTGCAATGCTAATCGTTTGCATGTCCTCTCGCGGGCGACGCATGCTGCGAATTTCAGGCCAATCGGATGCTTCCTTTTTGGTGTTGCATTTTGGTTGGCCAGCAGTGTATTTTAAACTAGGGAAAAACTATTTTAAACTAGGGGAAAAAACTTCTATTTTAAACTAGGAAACAACAAACAAACACACTTCTATTTTAAATTAGGGAAAAAAATCCCCTCACCAGGCAACTGCTAGAATCCCAACTACAATAGATGGGCCATGTGTGTTTGCGAACTTCTGGGTTCACTTAGTAGCTGAGGAACGAGAATGTACATGTATGTACCGTATGTTGCGGGAGAGCGGAGGTATGTACAAGATATTTTATATATTCCCTAAGGAAGGGGGTGGGTTAGTCCGAAGTATGTCAGCCCTAGTCCGCCGGAGCCCGAATTTTTTATTGCAAGATAGAGCCCGATCCCGAAAACTATGATTAATCTGTTTAGGCATTAAAACAATCTCTTCCAAACTTGCACTCCTTTCTCCCCGTGCAATTACCGATGTCTTTCTGAACTGCGGAGTGGGGAAGGGATGTCTATCTATGTCTACGGTTTCTTTGACCATTCATTTCATCCTGAAATATTTCGAGGGGGCTCGGCATCAGGAAAAATCGGGAGGCACAACAATCTACGTATGTCAACAGCATTGGGGTGGGGGCTGGATAGGGCTAAATTTTTTTCACTACTTTAGTTAAAGTAGTGCAAATACTCACCCATGTTTGATAAAGTTGCAGAACAATGCTAGATAATGGCCATTATGGAATGTACTATCCATATATGACAATACAGAATTCAGAGTGAAAGCTAAAAATATCAAGAACTGTAAGATTATTGCGGGGGTGTTCATATACGACCCCTTTCCCCCGAAATGTTCTGCCTACGCTCCTTGTGATAACTGACAAATGCTGCAGATGAAGGCATTTACGGAGATATCATTTCAACATGAAGTTGCAAAATGTTTTGTTTACGTTATTTAGTAAGGTGTGTGAAGTGCCTGCGCCGCAGGTTGTACATGAGATAAAGGCAGATAGCAATGAGACCCAGTGGGGAAGGGGGGTTTCGGGGTTTGAACCCCTCCCTTGATGGGAGACAGAGCACGAATTTAAAGCGATATATACGCGTATACGAGGCTTTCACCAATGAACCAAATCCATGGAACCCCTCCCCTTAAGAAATTTCTGGCTACGCCACTGATGAGGGCACATGTCCGCGTAGCTCAGTTGGGAGAGAGACTTACTCCGGAGTGAGGGGCCCGGTTTCGATGCCCGGCGTGGACAAAACTGTGTTTTCACATTGGCGCCCGAACTTCAAGGATGACCTGGCAGTTAAGTTTCTCGCAATGGTGTGATGTTCTTTCCACACCGCGAGATAGGAAAAATGAAAATCCCTTCTTCAGTGCTTCGAAAAAATAAACGTGTGTGATGCTACGTTTCACACACCAAATTGACTGGGATTTCTGAAATGCACGTTCTTCATTAGATGACGGCCTACAGCGACACATGGTCCCGGCTGACCCGTGGGACATGCTCCCCTGCCCTCTTTCGGGAGGGAGATGTGACGCGCCTGCGCCGCACATGAGATAAAGGCAGATAGCAATGAGAGCACGTGTCTGCGTAGCTCAGTTGGGAGAGCGACTTACTACCGAGTGAGGGGCTCTGGATTCGATGCCCGGCGTGGAGAAAACTGTTTTCACAGGTGTCTTTACAATACATAACCGCAGCATAAAAGCACGTTTTGTAATTGAAACACATACGAATATATGATCACTAAATGAACAATCTGTTCGCCACGATATTTTAAATTTCTAACTGTGATTGTCCACAATAGAAAAATTTCAAAAATTGCAGTTAAAATAGAAAATTTTACAGTGTAAAAGTCCTGTATTTTTTTTTAATTTATTTAAATTTAAAAGTCATGTCTTAGGCGAAAGGATTTTTGGTACAACTGCAACATAATTTTGGTAGTAGCAGTTCTCTCTCTTAAATATTTGCTGGAATTTCAGCCCACTTCGGTGAAAATTTAAGAACTGGAAGCTCAAAGGTATGAAAATAAAGATTATTTTACGATCTGTCATATATGGAAAGGCTATATAAGCAATTTTTTTTTAATTTTAATGTTCTTACTTCAGCGTTCTTAAGAGAAAATTTTAGATAAATATTGAGTGTGTCCAAAATTAGAAGCTTCTCCAGCGCAATTACATACACAACTAACTAAACTAGTGATTTGAACCTGGTTACTCGCTTTTCCCACGTCGATTAAGTGAGTTTTCCACGATATTTAAACATCTTGAAATTTCTAACTGTGATTGTCCAGAACAGAAAAATTGCAGTATAGTTTTTCTGCAGTAAAATCTTGGCATGGGCTGATAAAAATTTTCCGTATCACTCACTTCAATTTAAGGATGACTTGTGTACTTTTTTAACCCCCGCCCCTCAGTACTATGCTTGCCACTGTTTCCAGAGCAACTGTACATTTTTTTTGGTTCTTAAATAAAAAAAAGTTATTTTCAGTTGCGATACAATAGTACCGCAGAACAACAACTGAACGGGCCCATTTGCAAAAATTTTCCCGGATCCTTTTGCGACCGCCAATCCGCCTCTGAGCGGAGGTGCTGATAAGCATAACCTTGGAGTCTACTAACCTTGACGATGCTCTACATTTAACACATCATTACACTCACATGTACTGTATATATTGGAGTACACTAGCAGCAATAGCTCTCTTCCATCTGAAGACGGGTGCGACTGTCGACCCGAAAGTGCTTATGGGTTTTTAATCTTTTAACTTTGTAAATATCTGTCATCTTTTAAACATTAAATTATCGTGCAAAGACGGTGTATGTGTCAATGTATTGTATAGCACGAAGTTTCATTTGTACTAACATTATGCTTTTTCGACGGGAAGTTCTGCCCGTTAAAAAATTCACAGCGAAGTCATCATGGTATTCAATAATTTACGGGAAAGACATTTTGTCTACTACTGTATATTATAAGGAGTACTTGTATTTCGTGAGATGAATACAAGTGCTAAATCCATCTTCAGTTTCTTCACGTTAAAACTGAGCACGACTGTAGACTGCTAAATGAATACCTAATTCAGTACAGGCCAAAAGATGGCAGCACGTCAACTTGTATGGATTGCGATATGTTCTGTTGGGGAATTGCCTTAAAACTAAAGCTAGAATTTTGGCGGTTCCTTAAAAAGACTTTTAGCGGTGAAAATATATCCAGGGAAAATGTCTATCTAACAGAGAGATCAACAAAATTCATTTTCTGCCAGGTAAAAACTGTCTAATGGTGCGAAATAACACCTGAACTGAAAGCAGTGATCTATGGAAATACGATAGTTCCAAATTAAAAATAAATAACGCCCATAAGGCCACCCTGCCGTTGGTATAGCCAAATTTTTGATAACTTTAAAACATCAAAATATACGAAACCTTTTTTTAAAGTATTTTTAAAAATAAGATATTAATGATTAATTGCAATTATCAAACTTCTTTATTTTAAAAATTTGATTTGCCCGATTCTGCTATGCGTTTACTTTCAAAAGTACAATGAAATGTAGATGACAGTTTCAACACATCTGATAACGAAGTACGAACCGATGAATCAGTAATGCTTTTAGGAGAGTGGCTGAGTGGATTTGCGCCGCGCACCGGCTGTGCCTGTGACGTGGTGATAGAACTGACTGCTTATTGGTCAGTTCCAACCAATAGCTTCCGCAGACCTCTCGAAACTAACAAGAAGAACCTTGGAAACGACTAGAATGTTTTCCGCTGTTGTCGATCTCCGTAGAATTTTATTTTCGCTATAAAAAGCGAAGCATTGCTACTTGCTAGTCAGAGGGCCGTGAGTGCCCTAGTGGTCAGCGTTCGTGACTGCCATGGAGCTTACCTCAGGTTCGATCCCGGCAGGTACGAACCACTAAATACCCGCCGTGCGTCGGATGGGCACGTTAAGCTGTCGGACCCCGGGTACTGGCCTCCCGGTAATAAATAAGGGCGTCTTTCTCCCCCTTTCTACCTCGCTTCCGTGTCACTTTCCTATCAGGCACTCTAGCCCAAATCTCCTACCTTCCTATTTCTAAGGGCTGTTTAAGACCTGGGGTCAGACACTCCCTTCCTAAAATCCTCTACATATGATCATGCTCAGCAATTCGGTGAAAGCTATTGCACGGTGTACATCGGTTTGAACGACGTCGAGTTGCTGCCACAGCGTGATATGGCCAACAGGCAATCCAGTAGACGATATCTGGATGACTTGACCAGAGGTCGCGTCATTGGGAAGAAGGTCGAAGTGTGACCGAGGAGTTCGGGATCACTCACAGCATCGTTTCATGAGCTTGGAGAGCATTTCAAACGACAGGAACAGCTGTCCGAGAGTTAAGCAGTGGTCGTCCTCGAGCAACCACGGAGGCAGACGACCGGTATATTGTCCTACAGGCGAGGACAGACGGCAGACAGCGGGAGAAATTGCAAGGCACATGCAACAGACAACTGGACGTCCGTTATCGCGTTTTACCGTGACCAGGAGGCTGCGCAAAGGTGGCCTATTTGCACGACGGTACGGTGTGTGCCATTAACGCCTGCTCATCGGAGAGGGCGGTTTCTGTGGTGCCAGGAACACAAGAACTGGACACATCAGCAATGGGGTCGAGTTCTCTTTACGGATGAGAGCCGATTTAGTCTGACGAGCGATTCTGGACGTATACAAATCTGGAGAGAGCAGGGGACACGCAATCACATCTCCAACATCATCGAAAGGGACCGGTTTGGAGTTTTTGTTTGGGGCGGTATCATGCTTGGTAGCCGTACTGACCTCCACATCTTCCAAGGAGGCTCAGTCACTGATATCTGCTATTGTACCGAGGTTATCGTGTCTCACGTACGTCTGTTTAGAGGTGCTGTGGGTCCTGAGTTCCTCTTCATGGACGACAACGCTACACCTCATCGTACAGTGACTGTCGCAGAGCTGTTGGAGAGTGAAGATATTTAACGCATGGATTGGCTGGGAAGGTCCTCGGACCTATAAGGAGTGATGCGACGGGAATCAGTAAAAGTCGGACGCAGTATGGGTAAGACGAAGGATCTAAGCGCATTTGATCGTGGACAAATTGTCGGGGCGCGACGAATGGGTCACTCCATCTCGGAAGTCGTGCAGGCACTGGGATTTTCACGAGCCACTGTGTCACGGGTGCACTGTGAGCACATCGAATCCGGTAAAACCATCACTGCAAAAGCCAACTGCCGTGGACAACAGCGTGTGGCTGAGCGGTGTCATCGTTGGCTAGCTGGCATTGTAACAGCGGATATACGGGCCACACTGCAAGAAATCACTCGGCAATTTAACGCTGGTGCACAAAAATGTGTAAGCAGCCACATCATCCAGAACCATCTCCTCGCTAAGGGGAACAGAAGCCATCGTCCCACGAGGGTACCACTGCTGAGCGCACATCACAGGGTGCAACGATTATCATGGGTGCGGGAACATCGCCACTGGACCCTAGACATGTGGAAAAATGTTGCCTAGGCTGATGAGTCGAGATTCACGTTGGTACATGCGGATGGCAGGATACGAGTACGGCGCAAACCACATGAAGCGATCGAACCTTCTTTCCAGCAGGGTACTCTTCAAACTGGTGGGGGTGGCATTCTCGTCAGGGGATTGTTTACGTGGACTGAAATGGGACCATTGGTACGTGTGACATCGTCCCTCACAGGTCAACGTTACCGGGATATCCTGGACGACCATTTGCTCCCGTTTGTGCGTCTTCAACATCCCACTGGGGGATCTCATCCTGCAACAAGACAATGCACCGTGCCATCGCTTTCTTGGCCAGCTAGGTCACCTGACCTCAAACCCATCGAGCACATCTGAGATGTCATCGAGAGATGTTCGAGGTTCTGACCCCCTCCATCAAATCTTCATGAACTGTGGGAGCTTGTTCAGGGGTCGTGGATTCGTATGGCTTCCCAACGCTTCCGGTGTCTTGTCGAGTCGAATCCCCCGTCATCAGGACGAAAGGTGGTGCTACACGTACTAGACAGGTATCTCTGATTTAATTGCTCTTTTTTTGTATTTGAGGTTTAACGACCACCGTGAGCAACTCAATGGGCTATAAGCAATCGCCCTTCCCTAATTTAGGGTCACTGGTTCCAGGGAAGGGAAAGAGCCAGTGCCATACGACAAACACAACATCCATGGCTCACCGGGATTCGAACCCGGATCCCTTTCGGACGAATGGTCAGAGGCCATCGCTTAGACCACTGCGGCCAATTGGTCTTCAGTGTATATATATATATCAGAAAAGTAACACGAGATATACTTTATGTGTAGTGTAAGCATTTGCACATACATCTCTAAAGCTGTTACGAATTTTTGCAGAAGAAAATTTTGATTAATGGATTTCCATCACGGCTGCTGAAAATTCATGTGGTGTCGCTATTAGATTACCACCTACTGTTGGCCAATTTTTATAATTTCAACGTCTGGGAGTACGCCAACGAATTAATAGAGCTACAGGGCGAAGAAGGAGAAATCAATTTCTTAAAAGAACAAATCAAGGTTGCAAAATATACCAGGATAATTTTGTGTTTGATGTTTATTTCAAATGATGCAGGACAGCATCGTCATTAGTCACGGTGAAATTTTTAATGAAACATTTTTAATACGCCGTATATTTAAATTTTAATGTTCTTCTGTGAGTTCTGTCAAACATTGGCGAAACATTACCTGGGAATTCTTTTTCCGAAACGAATTATTTAGAAGCCCAGACGAATATGTAATAAATAAGGAAACAAACTAGAGTTAAAAGAACAACTACAAACTTCCCACTATCGTACACTAGGCACTCTACTTAAAAAGAAAATAAACGCGTAACGTTAAATAAAAGAAAAATTATAGATATGTTTCGTTCTTTCGAAAAATAACATAGAACTTAATTCGCAACTTACCGAACCAAATATGCAATCAGTTTTCTCCTTCTCCCACTTTTTGTTTATATTTTTTTGGAAATTAAAATTCGAAGGAACACTACCAGGTGTTAATTGCCTTTAGTTCTAGTGTCATAATATTCAAAATCCTCGACTGAACTCGCAAAAAAATGATAAATTGACAAAAAGTCTTAACAAAGGGATTTCCTTCGAAAGTATACATAAATCCCTAGAATTTTGTCTGTTTTCTCTAATTTATCGTGAAATTACCTAAATCTAAGGAATTTTCCCTAGGGTCGGGACCATTGACAGCAAAGCACATATCTTCCCGTCACTTGACTCTCATTCTACGCTTCGCCTATATGCAATCTGGAAATCAGCTTTCAATCAATCGCGTGTTCGGAATAGCCTCAATCGTGATTCCGTATATACACTTATGAAATACGCCCCCGGGCCCCGCATTTTCGGCAGCATTTTTTACTATTAATATTTTTTTGTGTATGTTTTAGGCGCGAGGCCCTTAAAAAGATATTTTCTAACCCTTTAACGACCATGACTCTAAAATCTAGTATAACTCTAAGTACCATAACGCACGAAACTGTCTGTTGTTTCACTTCTTTGTTTAGCAACAACAATCGTGACTGACGGTAATTCCTGCTGATCCCTCATAGCTCGTGCATATTTATAGAACAGGTAAGGGTAAGAAATCTGAATAACTCTTTTATTTTATTGGAGGTTTAACGACCACCGTGAGCAACTCAATGGGCTATAAGCAGTCGCCCGTCCCTAATTTTGGGTCACTGGTTCCAGGGAAGGGAGAGAACCAGTACCGTAAGACAAACATAACATCCATGCCTCACCGGGATTCGAAACCGGACCCCTTACGGACGAATGATCAGAGGCCATCGCTTAGACCACTGCGCCACCGGGGCGGCACTCTGAATAACTCTAGACAGGCGTTTCAGGTAGCTGTGGTCGTTTGTATGTACGGGCGTTTTGGTCGTTAAAGTCTTTTTTTTTTTTTTTTGTTTCCAATCCCCCATTTTCGAATAAGTTATCGCTCTTTGCTATACAAATACTGAGGTTTGCAGATTTCAATTGATTATTGTAACCACCTTGATATTTTCCGCATTAATGAAATAGCAAATTAAATTTCATTTTTTTTATTGGAGGTTTAACGACCACCGTGAGCAACTCAATGGGCTATAAGCAGTCGCCCGTTCCTGATTTAGGGTCACTGGTTCCAGGGAAGGGAGAAAGCCAGTGCCGTAAGGCAAACACAACATCCATGCCTCACCGGGATTCGAACCCGGACCCCCTTACGGACGTATGATCAGAGGCCATCGCTTAGACTACTGAGCCACCTGGGCGGCACCATCATCATTTTGTGCACCTCCCTTTTATGTAATTAACAATTTGCGTGCAAACCCGATACTTTATTTTAAAGAAATAAAAAGAACAATATCAAAGTTGGTTTCGGGCTACATATGGAAGCTATTATTCTGTGACTTTAAAAACCTTACTAGAAAAAAAAAAAAAGAAAAAAAAAAGCAATTTTCATATAAGAGTCCGCAAAAAACTTTAAAAAGTCACTAATTTGTCAATGCTTCTTTGAGATAATCATTTTGGCACAGCGCGTTCACGTACCGCTGTAGTGATTACGTATCAAAAGTGGTGCACAGATGGCCAAACGACGAACCGTCGTCCACAGCTCATTGATGCAAGACGGGAGCGGAGACTGTAGCGCATTGTTCACAGCTACCGTAGGGCCACAAATCACCCACAGCTACAACAGTGGCGATCAGGGCAATGTATCACAGCCTTCTGCGCACGGGCCTGCGTAGCCGAAGACCCAGCCGGGGCACCATGATCACTGCACGTAATCACCAGCAACGCATGAAATAAACCCAAGATCGAGATTGGAAAAAAGTAGCCTGGTCTGACGAATCAAGATTCCCGGTGCATCACGCAGACGGCTGAGCGCGGATACGCCGTTTACCAACGGAGGCTATAACACCTGGATGCACTCTTGGACGGAAACAGGCAGGCGGAGGCGGTGTTATGCTGTGGGCGATGTTTTATTGGGACACTTTATGCCCCATTATTCCAATAGCAGAATCACTGACAGTTGTCAAGTATCTGAGCATTGTTGCGTACTAAGTTTACCCATTCATGGCAACTGTGTTCCCTGGTAGGGATGGCCATTACTAACAGGATAATGCGCCATGCCATACTGCCAGAATCACAAAGGAGTGGTTCGAGGAACATGCTGGTGCCTTTTTGTTAAAGCTCTGGCCCACAAATTCACCTGACATGAACCCAATCGAACATTTGGGGTTCGACTTGAAAAAGCGGGTTCGCGCTAAATCACTACCACCCGGAAATGTACGGGAACTGGAGGACTTGCTGTTGACATTATGGTACCAGATACCTATCCCCACTGTTTAACGGCTAAAGGGGGTTCTACAGCTTATTAAGTAGGTGGTCATAATGTAATGGCTCATGGGTGTATACATATGTATATATTAAAAGTGCAACGCCACAAAAGACAAGAGATCAAAGCCATATTTATTGTACAGAAAGCAGATGATACAAGGGTGAATCGATTACAAATACAGCACGGTGAGACAAGGGGAACGCATAACAATCAGAATCTGGTGTAGCCACCATGGGTGGCAATTACAGCTGCTACACGGCCTAACATCGAGAGGAAGAGACGCTGGATGTGTTTGGGGAATGTCTGTTCACGCAACTTCGATGTGATACCACAGATCCTCCGTTGTAGCCGAAGGTGGTCGCTGGCGTGCCAGTCGTACGGCGATCATGGACCGAACGTATTCAATAGGCGACATATCCGGGGACCGCGCGGGCCAAGGCATATGGTGGCGATCCAGGAAGTCTTGGACGTTGCGTGCCACATGCGGTTGCGCATTATCCTGTTGGTAAATGGCACCAGATAGTCCCCCGAAGATATGGTACAACAGGCTCCAATACTTCAGTGATTTAACTATGGCTGTTCAACGTACAGGTAACGTGGGCGAGGCGCGTGCGGAATCCAATGGCACCCAATACCATAACGACGGGTGCCGCGGTATGGCGCAGCATAATGCAGGACTCACTCAACCAGTTGCCGCCAGACACAGATTCGTTCATCAGGGTGCTGCAAAACTGAAGCGGGATTCGTCGGAAAACACAATGCCTTGCCATTCACTCCTCCATACGCAACATTCTGGGCCTCATTGCAGTCAAAGCAACAGCACAGTGCAAAAATGCCCGCTGCTGCAGACGTCTTCGAACTGTCTGTGTGGAAACTGGGTTTTGTGCTACATATCCGAACTGTTGAGCTACAGTTGTCGATGTGGCTACGCGATCCGTCAGAGCCATGCGCACAGATGTCGGCCACTTTGTTCGACGGCGCTGTTGGGATTCCGTAGTCCGCGCGTTCGTTCCTCCGCTACCCAATGACGCCATATTCTTCCCACCGTGGCAGCATGCCGTCCCACGCGAGCACCGATGTCTCAGAGTGATAATCCGAAATTCCCCCGTGATCGAAGTCGGAAACTTGCTGGTAGGGCTGTCGTTGTCTTTGATGAGGCATGCTGCAGCTGCCATCAACGGTGAGCAAAATACTTCCGAGTGCTTACCACCGGCTCCTTGTTCACTCCTCTTATACGAATTCCAGAGGCGTTACTGTCACACATGATTTCCATGTGCTGCCCAGTTAATCATTTATATGTGTGGTCATGTTCCGCCAACTTTCCAGCCCCTTAGATGCGATCTTCCTGGAGTTGCACTTTTAATGGCCAGCAGTGTGTATATAGTAAAGAAGTGGAATTAAAAATGAACTTTCAGATTGATGGGCTTGAGATAACCGTTACCTACATTTACCTTGGACAACAGATATCAAGCAAAGGTCACATTGATGAAATTTATCGGCGTATAAAACTTGACTGGAGAGCGTCTGGAAGAAACAGTACAATTTTTAAGAGCAATATACCATTGTCTTAAAAGAAAAGTGTTTAATCAATGCATCCTTCCAGTTCTTACATATGGAGCAGAAACATGGACCTTAACTAAAAAAGGCATACCAGGGGCTGCAGACAACTGAAAGAAGCATGGAGATGCATGGTTGGTGGAACCAGGAAAGATGAGGAACTCATGGATAAGGAAAATAACAAGAGCGGAAGACATCACCATCAGAGCAAAATCCCTGAAATGGCAATGGGGTGGCCATATTGCCAGAAGAATGGACCACAGATGGACAACCGAAATTTAGACTAGATTCCAAGGGACAGGAAAAGACCCAGAAGAAGACTTCACATGGGAGATGGATGGATGAAATTCTAAAACATGCTGAAGTAACATGGGGGAGACTGGCTCAAGACAGACAGTTCTGGAGGAAACTTGGGGAGACCATCTAGCAATGGATTGATAACAGTTGACAATGATGATATATTTATATATGCAGGTGGCAAGTTGTATTGACATACATGCTGTACTAACTTTCAATAATACACTGCCGGACAATTGCTAAGGACGGATGACAATAGCAACGATAGCAACCATAAAATGGAAGGCAGGAAAATGTGGAAATTAGCATAAGTGCGGGATACAGTAAGACGTGTTGTGGGTATGCAAATTTTGGATTGCCGAACTTGTTCGTGACGTCATAGCGCTGATAAGAGATATAAAGGATTTGACGCGTATTGACCGTTGTTGTTCAAACGCAAAGTTGAAAGGGAAAGAATCCATTGACGAACTTGCAATTTTCAGTATGTCTTCCCGACATCACCTAGATGATTTTACGCGTGGCCGTATTATTGACAAGATTGAAGAAGGGCGAAAAATAACAGATGTTGCCAGGGAGTTCGACGTCAGCCACAGTGTTGTTTCAAGGCTTTGGAAATCATTTCAAACAAATGGAGAGTGTAGCAAACGTCCCGGGGAGGTCGTGTTCGCAGTACGACACCTGCAGAAGATCGGTACATAGTGCTATCAACAAAAAGACACCGGCGCAGCTCAGCTAGCAAATCAGTTTATGGCTGCTACTGGCAAGCGGATCTCCTGAAAAACTGTCGCCAGACGTTCGCAGGAAGGAGGAATATACGCCCGCCGTCCTTTTGTGTGCATCCCATTGTCCAGACGTCTCCGTACCGCCCGTTTGCAATGGTGCCATCAACATCGCAATTGGACTGATAACGACTGGTCTGCTGTCCTCTTCTCAGATGAGAGTAGATACAGTCTATCGTCTGATTGTCGACCACAACTGATCTGGCGTGATAGTGGTACTGCATATTGTCCAGCAAACATACAGGAAAGGGACTGATATCCGACATGTAGTGTCATGGTATATGCTGGCATCATGATCAATGGCCGTACGTCCCTCTATGTGCTTCCAACTGGGACTATGACTGGCCAACAATACATTAATGATGTTCTGCTACCTCATGTTCGCATGTTCCGTGGTGCTGTCGGTGATAGATTCATTTTCATGGACGACAACGCAACATGTCATCGAACAGTCGCTGTCCAGGAGTGTCTTGAGAGCGAGGATATTCAACGCCTCGTATGGCCAGCACGTTCTCCAGATCTGAATCCCATTGAAAATGTGTGGGATGCTTTGGGGAGGAGTCTTGCTGGTCGCCAATGCCCTCCAATAAACAAGGACACCCTCATCCGTGCACTGACAGAGGAATGGGATAAATTACCCCAACAGCTGCTTGATAATGTTGTGCAAAGCATGACACGACGTGTGGAATCTTGCATCGCCCTCCATGGTGGCCATATCCCGTATTGGCATCTTACGGCGGAACGCCTGCGGACGGTAATTGCATTTTTTTCACGTTTACGTATTCTGCACAAAATGGCCTGTTTGTCCCTTGAACACGTTCCAAAGCCTTCTGGATTTCAGAGCACAATAAATTGTCTTTCTTGTAATGTCCTGGCATTCTGACATTATTTTATTTCACTTGGCATCCAAACACACTTACTTTTTTATGCGCTATATAGCCGTTTATGATCCGTCCTTAGCAATTGTCCAGCAGTGTAATATACTGTATAATATATATATACGTGCCTAATTGTGACACTCAAAAGTGTGTGCCTGTGGGGGCCTTTAAAGTTGCAGATTAGTTTATCACTTCCTCTAGAGGTCTATTCGTAATACTTTTGTGGACAATTATAAAAAAAAATATCCACATTTTTGTTGTTGTTGGGGATAATCTCGGGAGGGGGGAGGGGTGCAGACCTGGATACGTGTCATTTAAGATCACAAAGGAAAGGTAACCAATTGCCCCAGGGGTCCATGCCCAACCACCTACATGTAACTGTAGATAACTTTAACTTAATTTATTTGTAAGAGTGTGTTTAGTCCGGCGACACTTTTCTCAGTTTAACTTTGCTATGCCATTTCTGAGAAAACTCACAACATATAGACAGAAGGAAACTTTTCTTTTTAATGAAATAGCTTACTAAAATTATCATTTGTTCATCCTGAAAACCCAAACAAAAGAATGCGAGGAAATGGGCCACTTTTCGAGTGGTCCACGAGGAAATGTCCTGGATCACAGTTGGCCAATCCAGCCCTGGAGTCCTCCTCACTGTGAAAAGTTGGGCCTCATCAGTCAAAGTAGTAAGGGGTACATAATGTATATGTGTGTACATGTACATATAATGATCACCCCCAAATACAGATTTATAGAAAAAAACAACCCACTATTATTAGAACCCCCTCCCCCATCCACCCAGCATAACATATATGTCATTTAAGAAAATTTCTAAATAAAAAAATAGACATACACCAGTCATATACATTTGAATTCATTTATTTTAATGATTAATTAAAACACTGATATGAATTGGAAGTTTTCAGAACTTCCAATTCTTGGGCTATAGACAATTACTTAGAATTGAAACTCTTATTAGATATGGGTGTGTATGTGAAAAGTAATTAAATATGATTTGCGAAAATATTCAAATCGTACCCAGTGATAAATGCTTTCTTGAAGATGAAACTTTTTCTTTTGCTTGTTCCATTGATCTAGATCTCACAGAAAACATTTCATATTTTTTATCAATTTTTTAAATGAATGAACATTTTTTTTATCCCTTATAGTCTCTTCTTGCCGTATCCATCACAAGAGAAAGCATTTCCTCTTTTCTTTTTTAGAGCACATGTCAAGTTGAAAATCATTACTTACCCTGCAACTGCTAGAAATAGTGCCACTTTGCATTTTAAACTTTAATTTCACTGAAAACAAATCTTTTCCCATTCACTAATCACTTTTAATCAAGAGGCAAAAGGTGTGGGCATTTTTGCTTTTGTTACAGCAGAATTAAAGTTCAAAATTGGAACTTCAACACTTCATCGCCATCTACTGTGACATGCAAATAGTTTTCTCTGCACACTGAGTAGGAAATATCATTTTTGAACTGTAATTTCGCTAAGCAAATGCCTGCTCTGTCACTTGATAACAGCAAGAAATGATTAAAAAATGGCAAAATATGCATTTTAGTCGAAATTAATTCCAAAAATCGTTACTGCCGTAGCTCATTCTACCATGAATAATTTTACGGGTCTGGAAATTGTGCTGATTTCATCACAGATTAAGAACTCAGTTTAAAACTTAATTTTGCTTTAAAATATTGTAAAAGGGAGAGGGGAAGAATGTGGCTTCACTGATTGAACTTAAATGTTGCTTTTGCGGGTTCTTCGTACCATTAAATTTTAGATGCTTCTCAATTTCTTCTTTAGGATAGTTATTTTCTGCAAGTATGACTTTAAGTTCTTCTTTATGGGCTTCTTTTTTATCTGCTGTAGAAACTATTTTATTAATTTTTTCTAAAAACTGACTTGCTACATTTTTCTTAATAGAAACTGGATGATAGGAATTGAAATCCAATATTCTATTAGTATTCATTGGTTTTTTATACCAACTAGTGGGGAATTTTTCATCTTCATAATAGATAGTAATATCTAAGAAGTTAATTCTTCTTTCTTTTTGAAGTTCAATAGTGAACTTAAGGGAATCATCTAATTCATTGAATGAGTCTAGAATTCTTTCTGGAATAATTTCTGAGCTATCTATTATAAATAAGATGTCATCCATGTATCTGCTATATAAGCAGAAGTATGTGGGTTGTACTAGTATCTTTTCTTCCAGTTTTCATACATAATAGTTAGCTAAGAGTGGGGAGCCCATAGCTAGCCCCGATTTTTGAATGAAAAATGTTTTCCCAAATTGAAAGTAGTTGTTCTGCAAAGAGAAGGTAAGCATTTCAAAAATTCCAACTAATAAGTTTTTTTCTTTGTTGTGAAACACTATTAGGTCTGCCAAATCTTCCGCAATAAAGTCTATAAGTTGATCTATATTAATGTGAGTATACATAGACACTATGTCTAAACTACCCATAATAGGAGAATCTAATTTTGGAAGAAGTTCTAATTTTTCTTTTAGCTGCATTGAGTTTTTAATCAAGTTAGGTGGCTCTTTTAAAAGCTTCTGAAGGTGTGACTTTAAAAAGTAGTTTAGATTTGAAAGAATAGAGTTTTTTGGAGACAATTATTGGTCTAATTGGTTGGTGTTCTTCATGCAGTTTGACTATTCCATATATTTGAGGTAATCTGAACTGTAATTTTGAGAATTGTTTGTAGTTTTCTGGAAGTTGGTTTTTCTTTTTTTGAAGCGAAATAAGCTTAGAGACTGTTTTAATCAAATCTGGTAGTGGGTTTTCTTTTACTTCTTCATACTTCTGCTTATATAGCAGATACATGGATGACATCTTATTTATAATAGATAGCTCAGAAATTATTCCAGAAAGAATTCTAGACTCATTCAATGAATTAGATGATTCCCTTAAGTTCATTCACTATTGAACTTCAAAAAGAAAGAAGAATTAATTTCTTAGATATTACTATCTATTATGAAGATGAAAAATTCCTCACTAGTTGGTATAAAAAAACCAATGAATACTAATAGAATATTGGATTTCAATTCCTATCATCCAGTTTCTATTAAGAAAAATGTAGCAAGTCAGTTTTTAGAAAAAATTAATAAAATAGTTTCTACAGCAGATAAAAAAGAAGCCCATAATGAAGAACTTAAAGTCATACTTGCAGAAAATAACTATCCTAAAAAAGAAATTGAGAAGCTTCTAAAATTTAATTGTACGAAGAACCCGCAAAACCAACAAGTAAAATTCCCTAGAAAAATTTCTTATCACAAAGGTTTAGAATTAGTAAGAAGTACAATATTAGGCTAGCTCCAAGTTTAGAGAACAAAGTTAAAAAAATTTTCCCTAAAATAGTTCAAAGAGAAGAAGATATTTTAAAAATGCAAGGTGTAGTCTATGAAGTAAAATGTAGTTGTGGACTATCTTACATAGGTGAAACAGGTCGCAGACTAGAAACTCGTATAGCAGAGCATAAAGCAGCTATAAAAAATTGCTCCAACAAGACTGGATTAGATAGGCATGTTAGAGAAACTAGTCACAGCATGGATTGGAATTCCCTTAAAGTCATCAGTTTCCAAAGCAATTTTCAAAAAAGAAAGCTGAAAGAAGGAATAGAAATTGAGAAAAATCAAAATTCCATCATCAATGAGTGCAAAGGATTTTCCCTGCCTAACATTTGGCAGGATTTGTTGAAAAATACCCTAAACCGTCAAGGTTAATGGTAACCGCGATAGTGACAGGAATAAGTGACAACAAAAAGACAGCCTGAAGAAGGAGAAGAGTTTTCTCTGAAAATTTGCAATTAAATGAAAACATTTCATAGTAAAATTCCCATAATAGTTGTTTCAGATTAGTAAAAAAAATATTTAAAAGATGTATCCAGTTTCATTTGCTTTTTTAAAATTTGGTTTTCTGAGTTTCTTTCTTTTGGCAGAATTAAGTTCTATTACAGTGCCTTACTAAAGGTAAACTATACATAATATCTAAGGTATTTTACCTGATATTGTCAAAGTATTTTTCACGTTGTTCGCTCTGTGAGGCACGTGCTCCCGGCCCGAGAGGTCTCGTACGTTACGGACTTTTTGGTTAGTTATAAAAAATTTTGCAGAATGTGGAACTGAAAACCTAACTGTTTTGTTTCTGCAAAATTTTTTATAACTAACCAAAAAGTTCGTAACGTACGAGACCTCTCGGGGCCGGGAGCACGTGCCTCACAGAGCGAACAACATGAAAAATACTTTGACAATATCAGGTAAAATACCTTAGATATTATATATAGTTTAATTAAACTCACGTTTATAACATAAGACAACCTATAAGGTAGTCTCATGAATTGCATTTTTCGTAATTACTAAAGGTAGTTCCATTTTTAATTTCCATTGGCTTACTAACATTATTAAGGGGTGCCTTCTTTTTATAATTTATAATTGATAAGTTCTGTAAACAGGGGATATCAGATTTAGAGGCATCAAATGTTGCATTCTGTGTAGATGAATGAACATTTGCGACCAAAGATTTAGAATGCAAGTCTTCATGATATGCTAACCAGCTGTTAGCTGCATTTTAAAGTAATTCATTCTTTAATGGAACATGCATTGGGTCTTCCAAACCATATTTTTTACAAGTTGCCACTTTTGTTGACATCAGATCATATTTGACGGTCTGAATGGCATCTATAGAATCAATTTTAAGTGACATTCTGCCATCAATTACAATACCATTCATAAGGTTGAAAGCACTTTCAACCAAAAATCCATGAAAACAACTTAAACAAGCTTTCACTAACTTGCCACGTGCTTGGTACTTTGGTTTATTATCATTATCTTTAATTTGAAATACTTTGTACCAAAACTCATCTAGTGAATGAGAAATTTCATTCTAATGTGTTTTAAAACTATACATCATATCTTCCATTATTTGAAGATCAGTTTGATGTTTCTAACTCCAAATCTTATATATAATTTCTAACTCCAAATCTTGCTTCTCAGATGGAGAAAGTATATGAGGAAGGATGAGATATTTTTGAAAGCCAATAATGTGCTTGTTTTCCCTCCCAGTTCGGGATCCAAGCATGTAAAGCTAATTAAAAGTGAATTTTGAACAGGTAATTTTTAAATCATATATTGCATTGTCACATAAGCTTTTCTCACAGAAGTTATGAATTCCTTTGCAACAATGTGATTTTTTGGCATTTTCTTTAATATCCAAGAAGGGGTGCCTTCTTTTTAGAATTTATAATTGATAAGTTCTGTAAACAGGGGATATCAGATTTAGAGGCATCAAATGTTGCATTCTGTGTAGATTAATGAATTTTTTACAATTTGGTTTTCTGAGTTTAACTTTATAAAAAAGTCATAAAATTGAACAAAAGTTCATAAATATTGGTATGGAAACAATGCAACATTGGTATTTTGCTTTCAAATAATTTTATATAATTTTCGAATTTTGGAAGAACCACAGAAAATAATTGCATATGTAACAATGTTTCTTTTGCTGCACAACAAATAAGCCATCAACAATACAGCTTTTACGTGCTTCAGCCTCTTTTGTTAATATTTGCAAATTTAAAAGAGAGTAAATTTCTTTAATAGATTTTTTCTGGAAGTCTGAAATATTTCTTCCATTGTATATTGCCTCAACATCAGGTAAATAAACATGCCTTATCAATTTTCTTTACATAACAAAAATAAAAAAATAAGAGCATCCCATAGTTCTTTTACCATATTTAAAACAGTCAATAAATAAACCCATCTGTGATCAGGCCTTTTCAGAGGTTTTAACCAGTTTATTCCCAATACTGAGCATAATTAAAAAAAAAATTATCGCTTAC
This sequence comes from Macrothele yani, assembly GCA_039090855.1. Taxonomy (NCBI): domain Eukaryota; kingdom Metazoa; phylum Arthropoda; class Arachnida; order Araneae; family Macrothelidae; genus Macrothele; species Macrothele yani. Next base: position 73,962,205 of record CM077001.1, read on the forward strand.
TTGTGCTCTTCATATCGCAATGGACGTCGTTCAGAGGTTTTCCAAATAAAGCAGTGAATTTTTTTGAGCAATTATTAGCCGTATGGCACATATTGCAGGGATCATAGCATACTTCTGGAAAATTTTAGGTAGGAATTTTAGGACTTTTTAGAAAAATTTTAGGAAAATTTTAGGAGTGTATTTCAATAAAAACTAGATGTATATTTGTATACATCTAGTAAAACAACTTTGTATACATTGTAAAGAGTTTGCTTCACACTCTTCAACCATATATACTGATAGACTGCGCATGACATCAAAATTTCTGGCTCCAACATAAAATCACATGACAACAGTCAAAAAGATGGGTTACACCTGCTGTGCTTATGGTTGCTCTGAGCGATATAGTAAAGAAAGTTCTATGATTTTTCATGGGTAAGAAACGAATTAAATACCTAAGTCAATAAAGTTCAATTACTTAACCAGAAACTTGCAGCTATTGATATAAAAATATAGTAACTTAAGAAAAAAATGGAATGCATGTTCCAAATTCTTCGCAAATGTTCATCACATTATAAATCACAAAATGTAAACAACCCGATCATGCATGTATATAGCTCATAAGTAAACTTACCTGAAGAGTTTTCATTATATATGAGGCGCATTCACATAATACACCGAAAACACTGAAGTTCTGCAGCGTAAATTAGTAATCATAACAGCATTTTTACACGAAATTTGGAGTCTGATGATGACGTGCCCAATGTTTGAGCCATGGCGGCTTTGATGCAGCTATTGCCAATGTGCAGTCCATTAGTATATATGGTCGAAGTTAACACCCAAATTTTTTGCATAACGTCTAATGTCTAAAGTTTAAGTATGATTTACTTCTAATGTTCAGTTCTTATCTTTTCACGTGTTATTATCATATTCAAGTATATTTACCACATTCAAGTTTCACTTTGAACATTAATATGCTGTTGAACCAGAAGCAATTCACGATTTTCACAGTAAAGTTTTCAGGTTTCACATTAAATTATAATATCCTAAAAAGGTAATTGAAAACCAAGAACTATGTACAATTGTTCACTGAATTACTTTTTTCATATTATTGTTTTAACCTTTTCCTGATTAGCCTATCTTTTTCTGCTTCCACCACAACAAATTTACTTTCAGTTTTCTTTATTTCAGCTGAACCTTGTATGATCAAGTTAGAGGCAACTGCTATTTCAACAGTATTTTGTTTTTCTACAGCTTTTCTCATTCTTTCTGTTCCCTCTTGAATTATTGCTAGGGAGGCTTCTTTATCGTTTTTAAGTCTATTTATTTCTGCATCATTTTCTTTTATTTTGTCATCAAACTCAGCTTTTCTTTTTTTTCTAGCTGCTTTTCCATATTTTCCCTCTCTTTCTGCTTCCTTTCTTTTACCTTTTTTGATTCTTCTTCCTTCAGCTTATCAACATACTCTTTATAAAATTTATGTGAATCACAAACACTATTTAACAAATTTCTTGTTATGGGAACTTTACTTACACATCCATAGTGTTTAATGGCCCCTTTAACTATTCTTAATGATGTTATAGTTGAGTCTTTTAAGTTAGCCTTGTCCTTCCTTAACAGAGCAGTGTTAACCGAAAATCTCCTTTCTGCATCAGCATTACCATGAGGTAAAACTAAAATTGACTTTATGAGTTTAGCAAGATTTGAGTATTTTTCTTTTCCGCTAGAGTCTTTAATACTAAATATATTACGCCAGTAATGATCAATCCGCACTGGAATATGCCCTTCCTCTGAAAATTTCACTAGTTCATCTAGATTGGCTTATCGCAATTTAAAAGTTTCCACTCTTCTCTTACTTTATCAATTTGTTCCTCAGAAAGATGCAAAACACTTGAAATTCTGGTTATTTCCGAAAGTCCTTCAGTGACTGAAAGTTGAGTTGACTCTTTCTTTGGTTCTTTTACCTTTAAAACTTCTATGTCTCTTAGCTTTTGATTGCAGAATGGCAAATTTGACTTTAAATATTTTGTGGTTGCAATTAGTGATGATCTTACATCTAAGAGAAATAATTTCTGCCTGGTCTCCTGAACATTCCTGAGGAGATTTTTTGTCTTCATACCAACTTCTAACTCCCCTAGTTTTTTCCATGAATTTTTGTTTTCAAAATCTACATTCTTTAGGTCTTCTCCAAATTTCCCTGCTACAACATCATCTTGGATAAACTGAGCCATAACATTCCTTATTAAAGTATTTAAATCAGAATATAACTGGTGTATTTTTGGTTCTTCACTCTGATAACATAATGAAAACTTTTCAAAATTTTGGTATGAAAATGAAATTAATGCTAAATAGCAAAGAGTAAGCTCATTTTTCAGGAAACAGTGAATTCTTTTATACCTTGCCGAATTGCGCAGTTGTTTTTCAAATATTTTTTGAGATGGCAAGAAGTTTAAAAAATATTCTGTAATATTTAGCCATTGATCCAAGAGCCTCTGGGCTACAGAACCAACGGTTAACCATCTGTTGCTGACATGACGCAAAAGAAATTTGGCAGTGACCAATGTTATATCCTCGACAGATTTATAATCCTCTCGTCTTGCAGCACTACTCTTTAAAAAGTAATGCATATCAGTAGCAAATTCGTCAAAATCTATATTTAAGCTTGTCAAAAAAATTTTAAATGCATTACTAACAACATGCAGGTTGCAAAAACCTAGTTCCAAAGATTTCTGGCCTGTTTCTTGTTTTACAACTTCATTGAATTTGCGTAAAAAGCACTTATTTACATTTGGGCTGTCCATGGATACACAAATAATTCTGTTCAATGAAATATTGAAGGATGATAACACATCAAGAATTTCTTTTAGCAAAATATCTGCTGTTGCATGACCCAGAAAAACGCTTGTTAGATATCGGCAAGAAACTGAATTTATTTCTGAAGACCAGTACCTGAGATACACATCCAACTGCCGTTTCACTTGTGTATTTGTAGTTTCATCAAATGCTATAGTAACCTTTCCTGGGCTACTAGATGCAATGTCTTTTTTCAAATCCTCTTCAAAATATTTTGACAATCCATGTGATATCACATAAGCAACTTTTTTTCTTTAAGTTGCATTTTGGCTGCAATAGCAGAATCAGGAAACATTTCTTTGAAAAGTTCAACTGTTTCAGTGCATGAAACAAAAGACATATTGTCCTTAGCAACTTTCATGGCCCATAATGCTTCGGCTTTAGCCAACTGTAAATCATGACTCAGTACTTCACTAATATTTGTTTTGGGCTGAAGATCCCGTCCTCCAAAGGCTTTCAGGATGGACTTATTTTGAAATTTACTTTGAAATTTCTGCAAATGTTTTTTTCCTTTATGATGCGCTTTTACTTGTGAAAAGCCACTATTAGAAATGTTGAAAATTTCTGAACACAATATACACTTAGCAGAAAATATTGTTTCAGTTGCAGAACACCATTCTTTCAACTTCACTCCGTCCAATTCTTTGGCGAGCCACGCATCTTGAAATTTCGTTTTGGATTTAGGCATCTTAAACACTTGTATTACTAACCAGAAAATGAAAGGGAAGTACAAAAACACGTTCCAATATTGCAAAACCAGACAACTTCCCGAAATTTGGCTGCGAGGATGTCAGAAGATATGAAAAAAAAAAAAAAAAGCAGGTCACCACTAGAGAACTGAACCTGCACACAGCACAGAGAACACCATAAAAGACGTAAAACCAGAAACTATCATACGCATCTCACGCAAGTTCAGTCAAAGCGAGTCGGAGCCGAGATATATTGCGCATCGAAGGTCGCTGTCGCCGACGCATGATCGAAGGTCAATGATCACGTGCTCTACTGCCTGCCAAGATAATACTCAGCTACCATCCCATCGTCATTACCGGAGGTTACGGAAGGAGACCACATGTTTCCTCTTTGCTTCCACCCACCTGCGGTTTACAATAACAAAACATCAGCAGAAAGAGGAGGTTCCACAAGGCATGTACAAAAATAAAGTACGATCTTCTGCGTGCCACGGAGTTCGTCTGCAAAGCGCAAACCAGGGGTGAAAATGACCCCTCCCCTTTTCCCTTAGATCTCTTGTTACTCTCAAAAACTGTTCGAAGGCAAAAAAATGGAACGCCCGCCCCGAAGCAAGTGCATCTCGATGGCGTCATTTTTCCCTCCCTTCAGCAGCACAGCATATAGGCTGTGTTTCTACAATAACAGGTCTTTTTACCTTACCGTAATGGTAAATTTATTGGCGTTAATAACGGTTGTGTTTTTAATAAAAATAAGCTTACGAAAATTTTAGGATGAATAGCAAATTTTAGGTCTAATTTTAGGAATTTAAGGACGGTCACAAAATATTAGGAATTTTAGGAATTTTAGGAGGAATGCGATCCCTGATATTGCCATCTATGTCCAACAAGTGAGGAGCTTTATTTGCTCTTAGTCTTGTTTCAACTCCTGTTTTTTTACCTCGCCCTGTGTTGCATGAATCCATAAGCACACTGATTAAATTACACCATGGCATATTTTGACTTTTTATGACATTAACAACTGCTGAATAAATTGCAGAAGCATTACATGTTTCCAGTTTTACCAAAGCAAGATGATGAACCACCATGTGATTTTGTTCCTCATTGAAAAATTGCACAATTATCGTCAAAATGCTACCTTGAGCATTGCTGGCGCTTTCATCGATGTTTAAAGAAAAGCACGAATCTCTTAATAATCGTTACATTTTTCTTTATTGTTTTTGCTAATACATATTTTAATTTATAACAGACAGTTGTCCTATTCATAGATAAAGATTTTAAAGCTGTTTCATCTCTTGCTAGCATTTGAGCGAGTTCTATTAACTTCGGCACTAGGCTGAAAGATAAAGAGTGCTCTGCTAGAAAAGATGAAAATAATATTTCTTGGCGCACTTTCCTCGAAATAATATCCAATGGTCGATCTCGTTCAATATCAAAAACTGTTGCGTTCACAAATTGACTCGTAGACATCGAACTCTTGATGCATTTTGTCTTTTTTACATGAGTAGCTGTCTTCCCATGATTTGTTAAGGCTTTGAAGACTTCTTTACCATATTTTAATACGGAGGGGCACCAGATGCCATAATCCTGTACAGCACTGTTAAGTTTTTTGCAGCATGTCTATATAACGTCGTCGTTAACATCCAATTGTTCCAGCCATTCCCATTTGAAAGTATTTTTTACTGACGCTTCAACCTCGCTGATGTCATAATTTGCATCAAAAATTTCATTTTCCATTAAAAGAAAAACTAGGTGCATAAAAATCAAAGCTAATGCAACACTAGAATAGATGCCTATGAAACAAACTCAAGACACAGGCACACAACGGATGTCCACTGCTGAAAGGGAGGATGCTGTAAACACCACGTTTTCTTACATTACAACATGCCTTGGTGCACGGGGCATCACATATGCTTGAAAACTTACTCTATCCTGTTCTGTCTGCTTCTCCCAGCCCCTGCCATGACAAGCCGTCACCTGCCAAACAAAACGTTCGAGGATCAATCTTTTCTCCCACCACGACTTAGGGCACAGCCCGGAGTTCTTACAACGTTCATTCGCGTCACTCCCCACTCTTTCCCGTATTTGGAGCTGTCAATCACTTCCACCATCAACTCATTGGTACCGTCACTCAGACTCGCCAGTTTTATTGTTTCTGAAGAGGGCGTTTTAAGGGGAAGATTTTTTTTTCAATAATGCTTCAAATTTGTTGATACTTTACTGTATAATGTTTATCAACAGTCTGAGTCAACTTTTTAAATTTCGCCAGAATAGGATGAAAACTTCCATTTTTTTTTCATCATTTAAACTTTTATCGGTGATTCTTTAATCTTTACAAGTAGGTCAATCTTAATACCGCTGTGCACAGCAATTCCTGCTTGCTTCTCGTGCAGATCACTTGTCCAGCATCGTTTTCGTGTTATTTCCCCATTCCGCATTTTTTCTAATGCTATGACAGAGAAAGAAAAAGAAGTTTTTATTAACTGTGGAAAAATGAATTTTTCTTTTATTGGGAACATCTTATTCCTTTAAATCCCCAGAGAAAACAATTATTGTGGTTATAGACTATTCCATGGAAATTAAGAAGAAGGTAGGGTAGAACACGCTAAGTTACGTATAAAAGTTTAATGCAAATATATTTCAGCCATTACTATGGACTTCATCAGTGCTACTACGATTGGTTTATGTTGCCAGATTGGAAAGGTAAGTTTTGTAATGGTAACTTCGGGTGACGTGATGCAATGAGGGATTTCCAGATATAAGGAACGAAAATGGGGAGCTCAGAGTTGCAGTTTTTGGAAAATAAAATTTCCAAACTTTCTCTAAACCTCAGAGCATACTGATTTTGGAAGGGAGCCAACGTTTTAGTATCGGACCAAAGTGGAATAGCACAAGTGTCAGCCATGGTAAGAAGAGACAAGGAAGACAAAGGTTTTCTAAATTTCACATCAGATTTGTGTTCCTGAAGTCTTGAGAGAATTTTTCGGAATGAACTTCATATGTACGCGGTTAATCCGACGTTAGTCTAGGTCGAAATTTTATACACTCCAGGCGAAGAAAGCTGGAGGTCTTGGGTCTCTGTCATTACGAAGGATAACAGAAATTGAAGGTGAAAAACGAATGGCAAGTCTATATCCTTCTCTTTTGAAGATACTGATGAGTTTGTAGACAGAAAGTTTGTGGTAAGGGATTGAGCCAGCAAACATTAGTTCATTTTTTGGTGAAACAGGTTGAAGAGCAACAACTGGTTTTTTCTTAGCATTTTGAATTAATTTAAAAACAAGGAGAGGGGAAAGCCATGTTGAGTAGCGATCAAGCGGATGTTTGCTAATTCATTTTTTAGATTAACTTCAGTGTTACAAACCAAATGGGCTCGATGAATGAGAGACTTGAGGGCTGACAGTTTATATTGGTGGAAGGTATGAGAATGGAAAGGAACAATGCTATTGGTAGAAAATGGTTTTTGGTAGACAGAAGTGGAAAGAAGATTATTACATTTTGAGATGCTGACATCCAAGAAATTTATCTTGCCATCAATTTCTTCATTAATAGTGAATCTAATGGACGGGAATTTTTCAGTGATTAAATTTGTGAGTTGCAATAAATCTTTTTAGGATGAGGCCAGATGACAAAAATATCGTCGATATAACGGAGCCATAAGGTAGGTTGTTGGTCATGTTGCATCACTTCAGCCAAAAGTGGGGAAAGAGGTGACCCCATCGGTACACCTTGGTTTTGTTGATAGCATTGATTATTAAAAATGAAGAAACTGTGTTGACGAAGAGAATACAGGCAATCATACAAATCCTTGGTCAAAGTGCTGTCCATAGGGAATTGTTATTTGAATTTATGAATGAGTAGCCTGTGTGCTTCAAATTGAGGCACAGAAGGAAAAAGTGATTCAACGTCCAGGGTAAACATACTGGCATGACCATCAATGGAATTTGGAAGTCTAGAGATGAATTCAGCAGTGGATGAGATATTGAAGGGGTGGTTATTAGTGATAATCTTGAATTTTTGACAAGACATTTTTCCAGGTTACAAGCAGGAGAAAATACTCTAAAATACTCACTCTCCTGCTTGTAACCTGGAAAAATGTCTTGCCAAAAAATTCAAGATTATCACTAATAACCACCCCTTCAATATCTCATCCACTGCTGAATTCATCTCTAGACTTCCAAATTCCATTGATGGTCATGCCAGTATGTTTACCCTGGACGTTGAATCACTTTTTCCTTCTGTGCCTCAATTTGAAGCACACATGCTACTCATTCATAAATTCAAAGAACAATTCCCCATGGACAGCACTTTAACCAAGGATTTGTATGATTGCCTGTATTCTCTTCGTCAACACAGTTCCTTCGTTTTTAATAATCAATGCTATCAACAAAACCAAGCAGTACCGATGGGGTCCACTCTTTCCCCACTTTTGGCTGAAGTATACCTGCAAAATATTGAGCAATCAATAGTAATGCAACATGACCAACAACCTACCTTATGGCTCCATTATGTCGACGATATTTTTGTCATCTGGCCTCATCCTAAAAAAGATCTATTGCAACTCACAAATTTAATCACTGAAAAATTCCCATCCATCAGATTCACTATTAAAGAAGAAATTGATGGAAAGATAAATTTCTTGGATGTCAGCATCTCAAAATGTAATAACCTTCTTTCCACTTCTGTCTACCGAAAACCAGTTTCTACCAATAGCATTATTCCTTTCAATTCTCATACCTTCCACCAATATAAACTGTCAGCCCTCAACTCAAGTCTCTCATTAATCAAGCTCATTTGGTTTGTAATACTGAAATCAATCTAACAAATGAATTAGCAAACATCCACTTCATCGCTGCTCAACATGGCTTTCCCCTCTCCTGGTTTCTAAATTAATTCAAAATGCTACGAAATAACCAGTTGCTGCTCTGCAACCTGTTTCACCAAAAAAGGAACTAACATTTGCTGGCTCAATCCCTTACCACAAACCTTCTGCCTACAAACTCATCAGCCTCTTCAAAAGATAAGGATATAGACTTGCCATTTGTTCTTCCCCTTCAATTTCTGTTATACTCCGTAATGACAGAGACCCAAGACCTCCGCTTTCTTCGCCTGGAGTGTATAAAATTCCGATCAAGACTAACGTTGGATTAACCGCGTACATAGGAAGTTCATTCCGGAAAATTCTTTCAAGACTTCAAGAACACCAATCTGATGTGAAATTTGGAAAAGCTTCATCTGCCTTATCTCTTCTTACCATGGCTGACACTTCCGCTATTCCACTTTGGTCCGATACTAAAAAGTTGGCTCCCTTCCAAAATCGGTATGCTCCGAGGTTTAGAGAAAGTTTGGAAATTTTATTTTCCAAAAATTGCAACTCTGAGCTCCCCATTTTCGTTCCTTACATCTGGAAATCCCTCATTGCATCACGTCACCTGAAGTTACCATTACAAAACTTACCTTTCCATCTGAGCTCCCCATTTTTGTTCCTTACATCTGGAAATCCCTCATTAAATCACCTCAACTGAAGTTACCATTACAAAACTTACCTTTCCAATCTGGCAACGTAAACCAATTGTAGTCGCACTGTGAAAGGCCATAGTTATGGCTGAAATATATTTGCATTAAACTTTTATACGTAACTTAGCGTGTTCTACACTACCTTCTTCTTAATTTGTTTGTTAGTTATGTGAATTGCCTACCACTCATCTTTTCCATGGAATTTCTATGTTCGGCTTAATGCAAATTCCTGGAATTCTAGGGAAACCCCGGACCACAAACACCCCTGAAGTAGTAGCAGTTTTAGGCATGTAGCATAATCAGTTTGAAAAAGTCGTCCAAGAAACCATACATAAGTGCAGAAGTAAAACGCAAATGTGGTATATGAGATTATAAACTTTACACAAATCAAGAAACGAGTCATTTTTATTATTTTTTTTTGGAGGAGGGTGGTGGGGTTTAACAACATCCACAAGCAATAGGATGACTATAAGCAGTCACCCACGTCTTAATTTAGGGCCACTGGTTCCAGGGAAGGGACAGAGCCAGTACTGTAAGATGAACACAACATTAATGTCTCAACGGGTTTTAAAACCATCTCGGATGAATGGTCAGAAGCCAGCGCTTAGACCACTCAACCACTATGTTTTGGAAACATGTATTTTACTTATAATGTGTTCAAGGTGAGCACTCATATTAATTATGAGAGGACTGAAAGCGCATAATAGATTCGCAAAGCTGAACCAAAAGGTTATAGTAGTGTGGAAACTTGTGGTACAGGTGGTGTGGCTAAGTTGGAAGAATGCATGTGATGTGAAAACAAAAGAATAAACTTAGCTCCAATAACTAGAAAGCAGACAAAAAGAAAACAAGTGTATTCAAAGTGGAATAAAATTCTACAATATTAGAAAGAGTAGACACTGTGTATCAGCGGTGCAACTAAATTTTCGGCCCTTAAGCAAAAATATAAAGAAGCATCCCCCCCACTTCTGCTCTATTGACAAAACTAACAAAGAAACCAATATAAAAATGCATATATTTCAACCTGTAAAAAAATCTATTTCATTAAGGGATATTCCATGTCAAATCACCCAGCATTTTCACAAGATGTTCCCCATCCATCTCAGATTTTTGTGAAAATTGGTACAAAGTATTGTACTTCTGAGATATGAAATTTGTGAAAATTTTAGGTCAATTGGTCTAGTTGATCTTGAGTAATGCCACTTTAAAAATTGGGTAGCTCTGCCTTTAAAATTTTTGAACTATGAGTTTTCACAACTACACTGTAGGACAAAAAAATTCATAACTTCACAACTAACTGTTGCAGCAACATTTTCTTTTTTAAATGATCTGCATGATCCATACATTTTGGAACAACTTGTTTCTGCACATTTTTAGAATTAAAAGAACACTTTTTTAAAAATTTAGTGACAAAAGACATGGAAAAATGAGGCCACATTTTTATTAAACAAAACACTTTTTTCAAAATGAGCCCCCATTTCAAATTTGCTAAAACTATTTTCATGTGTGTATTATAACATAACCTTTCAACAGGTTAAAAATACTCTGGGCAATTCACAATTTTGGCAAGGAGAAAAAATCCAAAATGGTGTGTTTTATATACGGGACATTCCAACATGATATTACCCAATTTCTCAATTAAGTCATTGCTTGACCATTTTACACACCTTTTCACCCCATAGTTTAACCCTATCAGTGGGTAGCTCAAAACAATTTTTAGTTTATTTTTATCTGCCACCATTTTGGATATAGGTTCATTTTTCTTTTCTGCGGCAGGCCAAAACAGAGCCTCACAATGGTTCTGAAAAAAAGAAAGAAAAAAAGGCAATTGTTTTCCTTTTATTGTAGATTGAAAGTTTTGGGCTTCACTACCTTAAAGAGGGCATTTTTGACTTACAAAAAATTAACAAATGATAGAAAATATTATTTTTTAACCTTGATTAAAATGGCGGTGAAATCTGCAATACTTGCAAGCATAATCACCATCTTTGATGGACTGTTAAGGTGACTACGAGTTGAAACCCAAAATTGGGAATTTTTGTATAACACCTATGGCTAGTACAGTTTTCAGCTATGGAGAACTCAAGTCTAAGAGAGACCCCCTTACCCCCCCCCACACCAGCGCTGCCACTGACATGTTGCAGCACGTAAATTACCCCCCACCCCCAAACGACCCATAATTAAAATTCTATGCGTACTTTGGGACCCACAGCTCATTTTGGATTTTTTTTAACATGCCATTTGGCAAAAGTCGAATTCATGAGGATCAGGGAAAGAACAAAAATAGGCAACAATGCACTGTCCCTCAAGATTATGTAAATATACAAATGTCCTGATTAATTTATTAAACCTTTCAGTTCTTTTAATTAATAGTGGAACAGTAGAAATTTAAAATTTGAAAAACAAACCAACTTACATTTAATGAGAGCACTGGGAACGATTATGCAATACTAAAAGCAGTCAATGATTGTTCATTAAAAGCAAAAAAAAAAAAAAACTGCTTAAAAGTAGTTAGCACACAATTCCTGTGTTCTGAAAAATAAAAGCTGCTCTGGTGTTCTGAGCTGACTTAAAATACATTGTCTTTGTGTAGTTCCATTATGATAAAATTTAGTTGAAAATGACAAAATTTAATTCTGTCCGTACTTGATTTTTTTAAAAGATTGCTTTCAAAGAGCTTAAATTAAAATGTCAAACAATGTACATTACATTTATTTTTTATTTGCTTATGTAAGTATAAATATTCATTATCTCTTGATTCTTAAAAAGGAACCAGAATATCTCACAAAGTACACACTCTTTAAAAATCTGTGGGTCCCGAGGACTCAGCTTAATAACAATGCGAGTGCAGCCTCCACACACACAGACATGCCAGTTTGCACCTTTTGTCACTGACCTCCAGCTCAACAAATAATAACATCTGCTGCAACAATGTATAACTTCTGCAAAGATAATATAAAATAAATTACAGTTTCCTTTGTGTGTAGAAGAGATGAACAAAGTGTGTAATCAGCTTAGTCCCCATTTTGAAAAAGCAAAAACTCTTCCTGGTACACACACACAATGCATCACTTTACAACACTTCCAAATTTAAGAATTGGTGCTAAGAGATTAAGTTCTGATAAATATTACAGCATTATTTCCGAAATCAGTGTAACCAATTTTCAAGATGAGTTACAGCTACATGCTAACTGCTACGTAGCATGTGTACACGATTCCTGTTAGTATGTGGGATTTGTTGAAAAGATTAAACTATGATGAGGGTGATGTGACTGTTTGATTCATGCACCCACATGGGCCTTCTCCATCACTTTATTGGCCCAATAATGATTGTTGTTAAGTACCTCTGACACACATATTATGTTTGGTTGAGGTAAACACAGCAACAGGAAGAACATACAGCCAATCCGAACAGGCTGAAGACCTGGTTCAGTCAAAGTTTTTTTTCATATGAAAATCAGTTATTGTGTCAGTTTTAATTCAAACTGACAGAGAAAAGAATTCATTTATCTGTTATGTAACCAAGGAAAAGTTCATTTATAAATCATACATAAACATATCATTCAATCAATTCCACTTAGTAGTTCTAATTCTGACTATTATATAGCTCTAATTATTCTACTATTCTCTTTTACGTGCGATATTTCAAAGTAACTTGTGCAAAAATCTAGCGGATAATGCTTACCTTGGCATTCCTTTCAGCAACGGGAACATTTCACGCACGTGTTTTCCGGTCTTTGTTGATGTTATTGTCCTTAATTCCGTTGTATGCGACGACTGGCTTTACTTCTCACACTTTTCGCTGGGTATACTCATTGGATCTTTGCCTTAGGATTCAAACATCAATTTTACCGTTCTTTACACTCGAAATTTTCGCCCATACTCTGGGCATCTTCAGGAGCGTGGCGACTTTACCACTGATGTTCGTGGTTAACTCCGCGCTAATGGAGTCCGATACTCCTTGTTGCCATTCGTCGGAAATACTTTCCTGGATATATTTCGTTATCAAGCCCCGCTGGCGCCATCTATGTTTTGTTAAGAACACTTTTTTTTTTTCGTATTTTTTTGTTTTTTTTAATTTTCTTCTCCTATCCTGGTTTTCTTGTCTTTTTTTGCCGGTTTTTCTTTTGTTGTTGTTTTTCTTGTCTTATTAGTTCTTTCCACAGGCCCGATAATGTGCTAGGGTCGTTCTGGTTACATACCCTTGCTTTATTTTTGTAGATTAATATTGCTTCTTCCCTCCTCATTTGCCTTTCCGATTTTTTATTCTTTTTTAGCATTTTAATTTCATCGAACTTTGGGAATGTCCGGTTTTCCAAGCAGAATTGCACTAAAGCAGTTTTGGCTTCTTTTTTTTGCCAGTTAGATATGTGTTGTTTAAGTCTTTTTTAATCTGTTTTTCGTACTTCCAATGTACGATATTGGGGATATGTGTGCTATTGGAATTTCGTAGGTTCCCGATTCTTCTAGCATTTTTTCCTCTGTTTTTTTGTTGACAGTCATACTTTTCACGGTGTGCACTGAGCTTCCTAGTTGTAAGTCATATTTAGCACAGTGCCTATTGATTTCTTTACTCACTCCTTCCAGGTATGGGAAAGCTCCAATGTATTTCAATTTTTTATTTCTCATCTTCCTTTGGTTGTGCACTTCTTGGCCTTCTTTACTCTGAGTCATATGCTTTTTACTCTCATGTATCCATTTATTAATTAGCTTAATTAGCTAATTAATAAATGGATACATGAGAGTAAAAATGGATACATGAGAGTATAAATGGATACATGAGAGTAGCTTAATTCACTAATTAATAAATGGATACATGAGAGTAAAAAGCATATGACTCAGAGTAAAGAAGGCCAAGAAGTGCACAACCAAAGGAAGATGAGAAATAAAAAATTGAAATACATTGGAGCTTTCCCATACCTGGAAGGAGTGAGTAAAGAAATCAATAGGCACTGTGCTAAATATGACTTACAACTAGGAAGCTCAGTGCACACCGTGAAAAGTATGACTGTCAACAAAAAAACAGAGGAAAAAATGCTAGAAGAATCAGGAACCTACGAAATTCCAATAGCACACATATCCCCAATATCGTACATTGGAAGTACGAAAAACAGATTAAAAAAAGACTTAAACAACACATATCTAACTGGCAAAAAAAAGAAGCCAAAACTGCTTTAGTGCAATTCTGCTTGGAAAACCGGACATTCCCAAAGTTCGATGAAATTAAAATGCTAAAAAAGAATAAAATATCGGAAAGGCAAATGAGGAGGGAAGAAGCAATATTAATCTACAAAAATAAAGCAAGGGTATGTAACCAGAACGACCCTAGCACATTATCGGGAATGTGGAAAGAACTAATAAGACAAGAAAAACAACAACAAAAGAAAAACTGGCAAAAAAAAGACAAGAAAACCAAGATAGGAGAAAAAAATTGAAAAAAACAAAAAAATACGAAAAAAAAAGTGTTCTTAACGAAACATAGATGGCGCCAGTGGGGCTTGATAACGAAATATATCCAGGAAAGTATTTCCGACGAATGGCAACAAGGAGTATCGGACTCCATTAGCGCGAAGTTAACCACGAACATCGGTGGTAAAGTCGCCACGCTCCTGAAGATGCCCAGAGTATGGGCGAAAATTTCGAGTATAAAGAATGGTAAAATTGATGTTTGAATCCTAAGGCAAAGATCCAATGAGTATACCCAGCAAAAAGTGTGAGAAGTAAAGCCAGTCATCGCATACAACGGAATTAAGGACAATAACATCAACAAAGACCGGAAAACACGTGCGTGAAATGTTCCCGTCGCTGAAAGGAATGCCAAGGTAAGCATTATCCGCTAGATTTTTATATCATTCAATGTCAAAATAATTCATAAAATGGTTTGTTCCATTAGTTTATATTTTTATTAAAATTAGTAAGAAATTTAATTGTACATATAATATTTGGTAGCTAAAGGTATTTAAGTATAATTTCATAAGACTTAAAAATACTTTGAAAACATAAATAAACATAAATATTCAACAGTTTCTGTGCATTTCCGAGTGCTTAAATGTTACAATTTTTCACAAATATTTCTAAACCAGTTTGAACCACAAAATGAAACTCACAGATTTTGTTGAATATTAGTAGGGGTATCCTTGGTGACAAAAAAAAAAAAAAAATCTGTTCCCTCTTTTGATATATGTAACCTTGAAATCTATAAAAGTTGAAAATTTTGCAATTTTCAGGCAAAAAAAAAAAAAAAAAGGGGTGGGGGTACTAAACCCAGACTTAAGTTCTCCTTAGCTAAAAACTCTACTAGCCATAGTTATTACACAAAAATTCCCGATTTGGAGTTCCAACTCCCAGTTACCCTAACATTCCATCAAAAACAGTGATTATGCTTGCAAGTATTGCAGATTTCAACGCCATTTTAATCAAGGTTAAAAAATATATATTTTCTATCATTTCTATACATTTTCTGTAACCTGAAAATTTTCCTTTTAAGATAGGGGAAACCAAAACTTTCAATTTACAATAAGAGGAAAACAATTGCCTTTTCTACAAAATGATCGTGAGGCCCTATTTTGGGCCTGCTGCAGAAAAGATAAATGAACCTATATAATAAAAATTGTTTTGAACTAATTACCAAAAGAGTTAAACAACGTATGGGGGGGGGTATAAAATGGTCAAGCAACCACTTAAGTAAGAAATTAGGAAATGTCATGTCGGAATGTACCGTATATAAAACATGCCGTTTTGGATTATTTTTTTCCTCGCTAAAATTGCCCAAAGTATTTCTCTTTTCCTGCTGAAAGGTTATGCTATAATACACACATGATAATATTTTTAGAAAATTTGAAGAGGGGGCTCATTTTGAAATAAAGTGTTCTTTTAATTCTGAAAATGTGCAGAAACAAGTTGTTCCAAAATGTATGGAGCACGCAGATCATTAAAAAAAGAAAAGAAATGTGGCTGCAACAGTTACTTGTGAAGTTATGAATTTTTTTGTCCTACAGCATAGTTGTGAAAACTCATGGTGCAAAAATTTTAAAGGCAGAGCTAACCAATTTTTAAAATGGCATTACTTAAGATCAACTAAACTGATTGACCTAAAATTTTCACAGGTTTCATATCTCAGAAGTATAATACTTTGTACCAATTTTCACAAAAATCTGAAATGGGTGCCCTGGGTGATCTCTCATGGAATGACCCTAAAAGAAATTCTTATATTTTGATATCTAGATAGATTAACCTTCTTCCAACTTTTTACATTGGCTAATTCTCTAATTAAATCTTTGGTATTTCATTTATCTGTTTCTTGAGCTTTACTGGCTATTAGTAAAAGATATTTCAGTTGTTTCCGGCATACTGAATTTTGCAAATAATTTTTTATTATTTTCAGCTAGCTGAATGATCTTTCAGAGGAAACTAATGCAATGAGTAAAATAGTCAGATACAAAATAAGTGCTGTACAAATATGTCCAGGTAATTACATGACAAATTTGCATTTTTGAACTTCACTTTTAGTTGGTAAAGTTCGATGAACACTTACCGCACGTGGGGCTTGGCTTTCAATTCATATTTCCGTTATGTGGATGCGGCACGGGGGTTTTTCATTTGGCCACGGGTCCGCTTTTTTTTTTTTTTCCCCGTTGGAATTTATTTTGTCTCATCACCAAATGAGTTTTTTTCCTTTGCTGCATCCTCATTTACTTCAATATTTATTCATACCCGAGTACTTTCGGTAAAACTCCTTTACCGTCTTCGAGGGGACGTTTTGCTCCGACTAGCACGGACCGTGTCAGCTGGGCATTTCGGTGGTTCTCGCGGGCTGCTTCTGTCATCGGCTATCGCTTCTTCTTGGGCATTGTGGCGCCATCTCTTGTTGGTCAGTGATCTCATTTTTCGAACTTTTTCATTTTTTGCTCAATTTTAATTAAATTTTTCCAGCTGTTTCTCAAATTATTAGGGTCATTATGGTTGCAAACTTTTGTCCTATTTTTTTCAATCATTACCGACTCTGCTATTCTGAGGTGTTTTTCGGATTTACAGCTTTTAATGATTTTTATATTTTCGAATTTAGGATATTTTTGGTTATTCAGACAGTATTGGATAAGTGCTGTTTTTTCTTCTTTTTTCTGCCAGTTTTTTACATGTTGTTTTAATCTGTGTTTAAGCTTATTTTTGGTACTTCCTATATAAGCCATTGGAGGATTTTCAGTAATAGGAATTGAGTAAATACCTGCTTTTTCTAACATTTTTATTGTTTCATTATTTTTTATTACTATATTTTTGATGGTATTTACTTTTCCTCCAATTTGAATGTTATGCTTTTAACAAATATTATTAATTTCATTGGTAGTACCTTTTATGTAAGGAAAACCATTTAAATATTTGACTTCTTTTTTATTTACTACAGCATTATTTTTTATTTTCTTTATTACTTCTGTGTCCCATTTTTTTATTAAATGGTTAGGATAACCAAAGCTGCCTGCAATTTTTTTTATGAATTTGATTTCTTCATTGATGAACTGACTATTTTCAGAATGCGTATATGCTCTTTTAATTAAGGTTTTTATACTATTGCATTTTTGAGGATAAGGATGTGCTGAATTGTACGGGATTAGGACCGGAACGAATGAACTTTTCCGATAAACCCTGTATAGTAACTTATCTGTGGATTTGATAACATGTACATCCAAAAAGGCTAATGCATTATTTTTTTCTATTTCAACAGTGAGTTCTATAGTTGGATATAAAGCGCTGTAACATTTTGTTAATTTTTTAAATTCTTTTTTGGATGTACATGTTATCAAATCCACAGATAAGTTACTATACAGGGTTTATCGGAAAAGTTAATTCGTTCCGGTCCTAATCCTGTACAATTCAGCACATCCTTATCCTCAAAAATGCAATAGTATAAAAACCTTAATTAAAAGAGCATATACGCATTCTGAAAATAGTCAGTTCATCAATGAAGAAATCAAATTCATAAAAAAAATTGCAGGCAGCTTTGGTTATCCTAACCATTTAATAAAAAAATGGGACACAGAAGTAATAAAGAAAATAAAAAATAATGCTGTAGTAAATAAAAAAGAAGTCAAATATTTAAATGGTTTTCCTTACATAAAAAGGTACTACCAATGAAATTAATAATATTTGTAAAAAGCATAACATTCAAATTGGAGGAAAAGTAAATACCATCAAAAATATAGTAATAAAAAATAATGAAACAATAAAAATGTTAGAAAAAGCAGGTATTTACTCAATTCCTATTACTGAAAATCCTCCAATGGCTTATATAGGAAGTACCAAAAATAAGCTTAAACACAGATTAAAACAACACGTAAAAAACTGGCAGAAAAAAGAAGAAAAAACAGCACTTATCCAATACTGTCTGAATAACCAAAAATATCCTAAATTCGAAAATATAAAAATCATTAAAAGCTGTAAATCCGAAAAACACCTCAGAATAGCAGAGTCAGTAATGATTGAAAAAATAGGACAAAAGTTTGCAACCATAATGACCCTAATAATTTGAGAAACAGCTGGAAAAATTTAATTAAAATTGAGCAAAAAAATGAAAAAGTTCGAAAAATGAGATCACTGACCAACAAGAGATGGCGCCACAACGCCCAAGAAGAAGCGATAGCCGATGACAGAAGCAGCCCGCGAGAACCACCGAAATGCCCAGCTGACACGGTCCGTGCTAGTCGGAGCAAAAACGTCCCCTCGAAGACGGTAAAGGAGTTTTACCGAAAGTACTCGGGTATGAATAAATATTGAAGTAAATGAGGATGCAGCAAAGGAAAAAAACTCATTTGGTAATGAGACAAAATAAATTCCAACGGAAAAAAAAAAAAAAAGAAGCGGACCCGTGGCCAAATGAAAAACCCCCGTGCCGCATCCACATAACGGAAATATGAATTGAAAGCCAAGCCCCACGTGCGGTAAGTGTTCATCGAACTTTACCAACTAAAAGTGAAGTTCAAAAATGCAAATGCATTAATGCACGTTAAATAATATAACCTCCAATATCGGAAGTAAATTGAAACATGACAAATTGTTAAACTTTATTGTTAATGATTCTGAGAGCTCTTTTATAAAATTTATTGATTTAATTTCCTCACTTATAGAGATATTTTAAACTGTTTGGAAAAGTTGAATGGAAAAATTTTCACTTAGACCTTGAATCCTTGATACACTTTTTGCAAACTGTCTGCAAAGGCTCCAAAAATGCAAAATTATTCAAGATATCAGGTTCCCATGCGGAATAAGTCAATCAGAAAAGTTTAAGGTAGCAGTCTTAAAAGCACGATAATTAAAACACTACGCACGCTTCCGATGAAGTGAAGAACTAGTTTAATGTATAAGTTAAAAGATTAAAAATAAAACCATAAGAACTTTCGTTCTTCCTAAAGACCATCATCAGATGGAAGTATTAAAGGAGCTTTTTATGTAGGGAGA
Source organism: Macrothele yani (assembly GCA_039090855.1). Classification (NCBI taxonomy): domain Eukaryota; kingdom Metazoa; phylum Arthropoda; class Arachnida; order Araneae; family Macrothelidae; genus Macrothele; species Macrothele yani. The sequence goes on from CM077001.1 coordinate 73,981,689, forward strand.
CATATAAGTAACCTAGGCATACCATACTGAACAGGTGATCATATCGTCAAATCCAAATATGATAGTTTTAAATCTATATATGAATACAAACAATCAAATTATCAAATAAATAACATACAAGACAAGTAAGATGTAGAAAAAGAATAAATGAATGAAGTAAGGCAAATACATACAATAAGGAGGCAAACTTACGTAACTTACCTACAATAACCGGATAATATGCATACTTAAGTTAACAACAATGATTTATATATATACACTGAAGAGCAATTGAATCAGAGACAGCTGGCGTTATGCAAATGTGGCACTGTGGGCGGCCCTGTAAACGGAAAAGACATGACATATGCAGCGATTCGACAACATAAGGAGTGATGCGACGGGAATCAGTAAGAGTCGGATGCAGTATGGGTAAGACGAAGGATCTAAGCGCATTTGATCGTGGGCAAATTGCCGTGGCCCAACGAATGGGTCACTCCATCTCGGAAGTCGTGCAGGCACTGGGATTTTCACGAGCCACTGGGTCATAGGTGCACCGTGAGTACATCGAATCCGGTAAAACGATCCCTGCAAGGGCCAACTGCAGTGGATAACAGCGTGTGGATGAGCGGGGTCATCGTCGGCTAGCTCGCATTGTAACAGCGGATAGACGGGCCACAGTGCAAGAAATCACTCGGCAATTTAACGCTGGTGCACAAAAACGTGTAAGCAGCCACACCATCCAGAACCATCTCCTCGCTATGGGGTACAGAAGCCATCGTCCCATGAGGGTACCGCTGCTGACCGCACATCACAGGGTGCAAAGATTGGCATGGGCGCGGGAACATTGCCACTGGACCCTAGACATGTGGAAAAATGTTGCCTGGACTGATGAGTCGAGATTCACGTTGGTACATGCGGATGGCAGGATACAAGTACGGCGCAAACCACATGAAGCGATGGATCCTTCTTGCCAGCAGGGTACTCTTCAAGCTGCTGGGGATGGCATTCTCATTTGGGGACTGTTTACGTGGACCGAAATGGGACCCTGGTACATGTGACATCATCCCTCACAGGTCAACGTTACCGGGATATCCTGGACGACCATTTGCTCCCGTTTGTGCATCTTCAACATCCCACTGGGGACCTCATCCTGCAACAAGACAATGCATCGTGCCATCACTCCCGAATTGTATCCGAATGGTTGGATGAAAATTCCACCGACGTGACCTCGCTTCCTTGGCCAGCTAGGTCACCTGACCTCAATCCCATCGGGTACATCTAGAATGCCATCGAGAGAGATGTTCGAGGCTCTGACCCCTCTATCAAATCCTCGTGAACTGTGGCAGCTTGTTCAGGGGTTGTGGATCCGTATGGCTTCCCAACACTTCCGGTGTCTTATAGAGTCTAAGCTGAGACGAATCGCCGCCGTCATCCGGGCGAAAGGTGGTGCTACATGTTCCTAGACAGGTATCTCTAATTCAATTGCTCTTCAGTGTATATATTAAATATTTTCATTCTCCACAACTGGAGGGGGAAGTTTTAATAGTTGTGTCCAAGGTTTTGGAATGTAGACAGGAGTATTGTCATTATAACATGAATTTCCATGTTCAGCAATTATCAAACTTTCGGTGAATAATAAGGAGGAGATAGCACGTGGTGTTATGATTTTTGCCTCTTTCCAATTAGGATAATGTTGCCCGTCATTCACTAGTCTTGCAAGTGTAGTATTTGATGGGCCATTCTTAACGGCATATTTATGTTCATTTATGTTCATTAAGCCTAATTCCCAATGACCTTTTGGTTGATCCGATATATTGGCTGCAAGGGGGAACTTGATTCAAACTATCAAGTGGGATAGCGTATACATCACATTTGTTAGCGACTGGAACTAAGTCACAATCCTTTTTGATCAAAGTTAAAATATTGGTGGTATGTATCCCAAAGTCCAGATTGAACTGTTTACAAATATTTTTAAGGATTGACGAGACAGTTGGGAAATAATATAATCCATTGATTCCACGCCTGTAGGTTACTTATATGTCTCCCCACCCAAAAAAGCTCCTTTAATACTTCCATCTGATGGTCTTTAGGAAGACCAAAAGTTCCTATGGTTTTATTTTTAATCTTTTAACTTATACATTAAATAAGTTCTTCACTTCATCAGAAGCTTGCGTAGTGTTTTAATTATCGTGCTTTTAAGACTGCTACCTTAAACTTTTATGATTGGTGCAAAATTATTGACAATTTTTTGCCTACCAATAAATCTTTCTCTAATTTGTGTGATACATACCTGAAATTCTGTAAAACACATTAACCCCAAATGCATTTTCAGCTCTTTTAAATCTGTGTTTTGCATCATGATAACAAACTGCACTGTTCACACCAAAGCAGACAAGCGAACTGAAAATAGCACTTCTCTACCTTTCTGTTTGTGATTTTTTTGTTTACTCTCCCTCCTAGCTTTCCTTTTTGTAGGTAGATTTGAGTTTAAAAATTTTTTATTCCTCTATGGGCCCCCCTAATGTTATAGGCCCTTAAAGCATTGCTTAACAGTGCTAAATAGTAGTTATGCCACTGTTGTGTATGAAGGCAAGACATTTTATCTGGGCATGTACAAGATCAGTGCAAATGGTAATGTGGATGCATCATTATTAACAAACAGGTGTCCGATTTCAATTTGAGAAGTTTCAAGTACAGCTTAGTGTGATGTGTAAATATATGTAAATAGTGGCTTGTTCATTATGATGTAGTTTATTTTCCATAAACCAAAAAATGACACCAAACATGGAAGTAATTACATAACACTGGGGGTAAAACAGATTTATTGCATTTTACAGCAACACAACATACAGAACATAGTCTGTTTTGTCAGTCATCATCTGGAAAGACTGAGTTAGTATACTCCTTGAAAAAAAATTCCACTCATGCCTTAACTGGCAGATCTTGCTAGTTTCAGCTGCCTAGTTACCACCATCCTAGCATTAAAGCCTCTTTGAACTCTGCAAAGCAAGCTGCAAGAAGTCTTAAAACTTGCCTTCATGAATTGAACAAAATATCACTTGGCTAGCATACAATACTTCTCATCTGTACATCCCTCCACCAGATAATTTCTACAATGGAGTCAGCAATAGTAAATCACTCAAAAATGTAAGAAAAGCATGGAATGTACTGAATTAAACATAACATACATATACGTACACACGCTATAAAGAAAAAACAAATTTAGATCACCTAACAAATGATGAAGCGACCATGATTGCTTGGTGCATCAAAATAACTATTCATTCTTGACAAGATTACTAAGTTTTTCCAAAGGAAGCTCCTGTAATTGTTGAGCTCCACTCAACCATGGAAAAAATAAAATAATCTTAAAATCTATGGCACACATAAAAAGAAAGATGTTTTCTTTTTTTTTTTTTTTTGATATACAATGCTGATAAATATGATGTGGAACGCAACATTTACAGGAGACATATATAAATTATGTATTTTTTACAATTCTGTTCATCAGCAGTATTACAGTGGTATATTCACAAGAAATAAGATAGAGCCCCTTGTGGCGCACGAACTGTACAAATGTCCAACGTCAAGTCATCTGCTAATATAAGTACACTTAGACACCCAGCCACTGTAGTAATAATTGACATCACAATGAGGTCTTCTCTCTAAACCCTAAGATAGCTTGTAGGTTAATGAAAGCTACAACAATCATGCTTAAGATACGACACGTATACACTTAGTACACACAAAGAAAAATGCTTCAAAATTTTCGATATGTGTCATCGATTCATTAAAGTTCTACAATGATGTGCTTTGGCAGAAAGATTCGTCCAGAAAAACCCACTAACAATAATTTCTGTACCTGGAATTTTCTTTGAAAATTTTGTCCCATGAATTCTGCATTTATGAGAAGTAGCTTAAGCTTCAATGTGACAATGTTAGCAAGCATAGAAACAGGAAATGTTACTTACATGTTATCACTCTGTCTCAACAACTTCAAAAACTGGGATAAGAACGAAGGTGAAACAATTATTCCTTCAAAATGCTACATGGTGAAAGCAGGAACTAAAATTTTTTAATCTCTCATATGGCACTAATATGACATTACATATAAAGATGTTCCCTTTTTCAAGTAATAGCAAACTTGATTTCCATTTATAAAAAAAAGGAGATAATATGATATACCAATTTCGCATTAGACATCTGCCACTCTCCGCAGACATAATGCGGATGCTCAAACTGTATCCAAATACAATATACAAAGTAGCTGGAATCTCTGTTTAGATTCTTTATAATATATTTCACTTTTTTTTCCAAATTTAAAGGTGCATTAGTATTGACATGTGGACACCGTACAGCTGCTTCGTCATGCATATGGATACAAACTGTAACTAAAGAAAAGAAATAAAGTTGACAAACAGTGCTCAGAAACTCAATGTGGAATCGTCCCACTCCAATTCCTTATTCTTCACTTTCCCTGCGTCTTCTTCTTCTGAGCTTTCGCCATCATCACGATAGCTACTACCATCATCAGAACTGTCACTGTCATCTTCCTCCTGAAGAGGCTGAGTAGCTTGCTCTTGCTCGATTTGCTGAAAGGACCATTTATAAACATAAGTTATATGGTTAAAATTTCAGAAACTCACATGTAAAACAGAAATAAAATGTAAAATACAGCCAGTAACAACACACAACAACCCCTTCTCAATAGCAGTAGCTATGGAATACTGATGGGGGGGGGGCAACCCACCATATATCAATCAGATGATCGTGTTACCTGAATAATTCAAAAGAATAATAGAAATCTTGAAAATTATAAGTATTACACAGGATGTCTAAAATACTTTCTGTATTGGTCAATACAATTGTGTGCAAAATTTAAGTTACAAAGGGTTTTTTCATTGTAGTAAGAAAAGAAATGAGACATATGGTCTGTTACTTTTACACGGAGTATAACAGACTGTGGGGTAAGTAAAGTAATGCATGACCGCATGATGACACGCATATTATGTTCCAGTAGGTGCTGCACATAGACTTAAGGAGCCAACAGTTATGAAGGGTGTACAGGAACAATGGTATAAAAGATTTTTGCTGTTGTCAAACTGCAAGTAAAGGACACATGGTCTTGAAAATGTCCCACAGACACCGTTTAAGAGACGATATGTGATGGCAGGCAATTAAGAGACTGAAGGCCAGGCAATCCCAAACAGAGGTGGCAAGTTGGCTTTGTGTGCCTCGAATGGTTGTCAACAGGCTCTGGAGATGGTTCCAAAATACAGGAAGTGTTCCTAGACAACTGGTACCAGGTATTTCAAGGTCAACTTCCATCCCCAATGACTGCTTTCTTGCCTTAACTGCAAGATGAAACAGAAGTATGACATCTCATCAGCTGGCTTCAGAGCTGACATCAGCAACTGGACGATTAGTATCCACCTGGACAGTGACCAGAAGGCTTCACGAAAGTGGTCTCTATACCAAAAGACCTGTGGTGTGCTTGCTGCTAATATCTTCCCACAGGACAGAAAGATTACGTTGGGCTTTGGAACATCTGCGCTGGACACCTGAACAGTTGTCTAGCCTTCTCTGCACGGATGAGTCGAGTTTCTAATTGCAAACGGATTTCTGACGTGTATTCATCCGGAGAGAACGTGGCATGCATTACCATTCATCAAACACCCAACAGAAGGATACATATGGAGGTGGTAGTCGTATGCTGTGGGCAGGCATAATGCACAACAGCTGAAACGACCTGCACTTGTTTTCCATGGGTTCTGTCAGTGTGTCTATCTACTATCGAGATGAGATCGTAGCACCTTATGTTCACTTGTTAATAGCTGATGTTGGTACACTTTTCTCAAAAATGGACAGTGTATGGAACTTTTGTTAGGACCCTGTAACCATTTTCTCACAATGTTAGCATTTGTGTTTGTACCTTAACTTTTGCACATAAGTGTAGCAAGCACCTTATTTGTCTTCTTATTTTGTGAGGTGTGTCTGTACAACTATTCTTTTGTAAAAATATACAAGTTTCAACAAATTTCCTTTCCTATTTACAACTCCTTTCAAACAGAACACATGATATATTCTAATCTTCTTTCATTCATCTTGTATGAAGGCTTTATGTTTAAAGGAATGGCATGTCCTATAGTGAGGTTATTTATGGGCTGTCACCATGCCTGAGAAACATGTTTAGCAAATATGAGCAACAGTACTTTATAAAGATTCAAGTTTCCTGAGCTTAAAATGAGAAACAGTGTCACAGAGAATTGAAGGAAGCCTGTAGAAGGGAGGTGTTGCTATGACCGTTTGTGTCAGGAGCAAATTCCCAGAGCAGGCTAAGCTTGCCGCACAGGCTCTATGCTTTTGAAGATGTATTTTTATGTTTTTATTTAAGAGTAATAATAACATAATAACAACAGAAATACAAAACTATGCATTTAATATATTAAATAAGACATTTGTTTGTTTTTAAATAACATATTTGCACAAGCACGTGTGTGGGTGTGAAAGTGCACCATGTGATGTCCAGGAAGCTCCAGGATTAGCAGTTTCTAACAAGGCATATGACATGATGAGATCTAAGATTGCATGCGCAGCTGGGTCAAGGTTGTGACAATATACTGACAGGAGGGACCCGATATGCTGATAGCAGTAGCTTTTCAGTAGCTTTTATTCTGCTGTGTGTAGCGTGACTTTTCTGTTGAAGTGACATTGTTTGTTGTTTCATTCTGAAATTACCCACATGGTAGAAGGAAAAGACAGCTGTCTAAATAATGATTTATTGTCTAAATCTTTTTAAACCACCAATTCCAAATCTCACAACATGAAGAAAAAAATAAAGAATATGTTAGGCACTTTAACATCACACAAGCATTGCAGAGAATAACTATCCTAAAGAAGAAATTGAGAGGCTTCTGAATTTTAATGGTACGAAGAACCCACAAAAGCAACAAGTAAAATTCACTAGAAAAATTTCTTATCAAAAAGGTTTATTTGAGTCTTTAAAGAGAATTAGTAAGAAATACGATATTAGGCTAGCTCCAAGTTTAGAGAACAAAGTTAAAAAATTCTTCTCTAAAATAGTTCAAAGAGAAGAAGATATTTTAAAAATGCAAGGAGTAGTTTATGAAGTAAATTGTAGTTGTGGACTATCTTACATAGGTGAAACAGGTCACAGACTAGAAACTCGTATAGCTGAGCATAAAGCAGCTATAAAAAATTGCTCCAACAAGACTGGATTAGATAGGCATGTTAGAGAAACTGGGCACAGCATGGATTGGAATTCCCTTAAAGTAATCAGTTTCCAAAGCAATTTCCAAAAAAGAAAACTGAAAGAAGGAATAGAGATTGAGAAAAATCAAAATTCCATCATCAATGACTGCAAAGGATTTTCCCTGCCTAACATCTGGCAGGATTTGTTGAAAAATAACCTAAACCGTCAAGGTTAACCGTAACCGTCAAGGTAAACCGTAACCGTGATAGTGACAAGTAAAAAGTGTCAACAACAAGGCAGCCTGAAGAAGGAGAAGAGTTTTCTCCGAAAATTTGCTATTAATGAAAAAATTTCCTAGTAAAATTCCCATAAAAGTTGCTTTAGATTATCACACAATATAAAAATATGCCCTGGTTGATGAGCTCGAGTAAGTTAAATTTTTTTGCTGGCCATGTCTGTCATTTCCTACAGAATGAGGAGTTTGGTCAAAAAGTGGTTTCAACAATTTAAACACACTCACTTTGGCTGTTAACAGGCACGAAAAATCCACAAACCACATTAAATTTTTTTTTTGCAATTAAACAGTTTTGGAAGAACAAGGATTGATTGTTAGCTCAATGAGCAGCAGCGAATCAGAGATCTAATTGCACAATGAGAAAAACCTGTAAAATATTCAAAGGAAACAATATGAATTCAGAATTTGCTTGTATCACTTACTGGTCATCCATATAACACCTCTCAGAAAACTTGAAAATATCATCCCCCTGGAGTGGGAATCAAACACGCATCTCCCAATTTCTGTTAGAGCATGCTAACCGTTACATGACCCATGACAGTGAAGTTCTAAGCAACTGAGACTAAGCGACCTTAAGTTAGGAATCTGAACATTCTTCAGATTTGCACTAGTCGAAGCAGTGTTGCTTCCTCATAGCGTTTTGACCCAACTCCCATCTAGAAACGGATGTAGGTCAGAAATCACCAGTACCACAGATAAATCAATGAAGGAAGAAATATTTCTCATAACACATGGGAAATCGATAAAATATTCAAAGCAAACAAATTATAAATTCTGAATTTGCTTGTAACACTTACTGGTCATCTATGTAATACCTCTCAGAAAACTTGAAAGTTCCATCGCCCTGAAGAGGGAATCAAACCCACATCTCCCAACAATTTCTGTTCGAGTATGCTAACTGTTACACCACTCAGGACAGTGAAGTTTCACACAACTGAGACTAAGCAACCATAGCTGAGGAATCTGAACATCCTTCAGGTTTCAGTTTCAGGCCTTTGTGTTTCAGTTTCACGGTTAGCATACTTAAATGGAAATCAGGAGATGCAGGTTCAATTCCCGCTCCAGGGAGATGAAATTTTCAAGTTTTCTGAAGAGGTGTTACATGGATGACCAAATAAGTGTTACAAGCAAATTCAGAATTCATATTCTGTTTCCTTTGAATATTCTGCCAATTTCCCATGTATTACAAATAATATTTCTTCCTTCATTGAAAAGAACTCTGTGTTGTCTTAAAATGCTTAATAAATGCTTTTTTTTTTTTTAGACAAGCAAGAATTATTACCACTTTGAAGCCATGAAAAATCATAAATATGAATGTAAACAGATGTAATTACATAGAGCTTCTTGAAGTAATTAGTCTGTGTGATCCTGTTTTAGAAAATCATTTTTAAGACCACAATTTTGCAAGGTACTTTTGCCATACAAAATTATGTGATTGGTGCGTGCCATCAGTTATTTAATTACTGCCAAAATTAAAATTCTTTATTTAACTGATATGAGTGGTGATCATTCTGCTAAAGCCATATTTGAACATGTTAAATTTATTTATTTTGAGTGATTTTTAACTGTGAGAAAAAACTTATTGCTCAAACGTACAATGGTGCAGCAGTAATGGCTGGTCAAATTAGTGACTTAAATAACAAGTACAAGAACTGGATCCTTATGCTACATTTGTTTACTGTCACAGCCATGCACCGAGTTTAACTCTTCAACAATCAGCTTTAAACATCAGGAAGGGCAAATTTTTTTTCTAAACTCTTTCAGGTCTTGCAGCATTTTTTTCAAAGTCATCAAAACAAAAAGTCACACTTCAGGCTTTTGTTGAGAAAAAATTACCAAGGGTAGTGCCTATGAGATGGAACTTTTCTTCAAGATTAGTGATCACCATAAAGGAATATTATGAGCTGTTAATTTGATTTTTTCATCACATACTTTTGACAACTCTGCAGACTGGGACAACAACACGGTTTTGAAAGCCCAAGGACTCATGTCTTTTATTCAGAAATTCGAAACTCGGTTCTTGCTGAATTTGTTTTCGCAATATTTAAACCTTACTGGTGTTTGTTTTAATATTCTACAGACAAAAAGCGTGGACATTGTTCCTACTGTGTGAAAAAAGTTGATAAACACACTAAACTGCAAAAAATCTGGTAAAACGACTTTGGAAGAATTTTTCAAGATACAAATGGATCTAAAGAGCATGGTGAACCCGCTGAAAAAAATAAATAAATCAGAAGCTGGGAAGTTGAACAGCTAAGAGACTCATGCTATAAAGCTCTGTTCAGTGAAATTTTGGACAATATTTTGATTCAAATAAAAGACCGATTTCAAGCATTCAGAAAAATGTATTTCTTCTCTTTACTGAACTGTGATATGTATGATGAACACAATGAACAGTTTTCCAACTGTGCAGTAAAGTATTTGGAGAAACATTACGGCAGTTTTTTTTTGTTTTTTTTGTTATTGTTTGGTTGAAGACTGATTGAGGTGTTTTGTACTGTTCTGAAGATTTAAAAATTATGCCAGTTTTTCAATTGGCAAAATTCATGCAAGAAAATAAATTGAATTTGGGAATGCCCGAAGTTTATAAACTGGCAAAGTTAATTGTAACCATCCCTGAAACGACGGCCACAGCAGAAAGGACATTTTCTGCAATGAAAAGGATCAAAACATACTGCCGCAATACTCAAGGCCAAGAAAAACCGTTTTCCTTAGCTTTAATGTCAATCGAAAAAATTTTGCTCAGACAATTAAAAAAGAACCAACATTTTATGATGATGTGACTAAAAAATTTGTTGAAAAAGATTGGCAGATAGACTTAATTTTTAAATAAATAAAAAAAAAGCAGCTAATTAATTTTTAGGATATTTTATAGCCTTCTGTTGTTTAGGTGTTTTCTAATTTCAATTTTTGTTGCTTTTATTTTCCTTTTGATTATTAGTAAGTTTTTAATCCTGCATTGTAATCTTCCATGTATATATTACAATATTGTATTATACAATACTTCCCACTCTCCTCCCACTAATGATAGCATGCCTAGACTTGTAAGTCAGGATTCGCCACTGGTTTGTTTGTTATGGAAAGAAAAGAAAAACTGTGAACATAAACATGGTGTAGGCAAATCAATTGCTGTGTGTGATGATGTGCACACGTTGCTATGAAAGCTTTACTAGAGGATGACTGCCACTGGGCATGTGCCAAACCCAAACTGGCAAAAGAAATTGGTACTGTTCCATCAACCAACTTATTCACCTTAAAGCAGATATTGCAAATGAAGAAAACCTGCACTTGATGGGTCACACAAAACCTCACTTAAGTACAGAAGTGGCACAGTATGGAAATGTCTACACTACTGTGGGAACATTAAGAGTGTGAAAATGATGCCTTTCTTCATCATATCATAATGATGAATGAGAATTGGGTTCATGCATAACAACCCCAGCTGAAGAGATAGCTGTGTGTGAATGTCAACACCATGGCTATAAAGACTATGACCACTAAAATATGGCTGAGAGCAAGGCCCACTAAAGGTCACGCTCAGCATGGCTTATGATCATGAACAGGTACTACTCCATTAATACGTAGCTCAAAAGAAAAAACTTTCAAATCAAAATATGTGGTTAGTTCAACTACATGTAGTGACATAATAACATGTTCACTGAAATTACTGTTTCTCATGTTATTCATATTTAGGCATGAGAGGAATGTCTTAATTTGATGTGGAACAAGAAAAGAATGTCAGTGTTGACTAATTAGTGCAAAAAAATATATAGGCTTACCAGCATTTCCTGAACATATGTAGTATCACAGCTGTCCCAAATATGACCAACCAAATGTTCCAAACGATGCAACATTTGTTCAGAAGAGATTACGTATAATGCACAAATTAAATGAAATGCTTAACAGAATAAAACCTTTAAAGCACAACTTTAAATGAAATGTTTGAGAGAATAAAACCTAAAGGCACAAACGAATACAACCTTAAGTTAGGAATAAAAGAACCAAAAAACTATTTTTGGAAGTTAAAGATAAACACCAACAACATCACAAAAACAGCTATAATATCCTTTGAATTTCATAAGCCAACACACATTTCCCCTCATTTCCTTCACCAGACTAGTTTTGACTAATATAATCATAGTCATCTTCAATGACCATATCAACATGTTGCATTTTCTGATTATAGCTATTCACTAATTCACCCCTAAGTCAAGTTGCCGTGAGAGTCTATCACATCACTTTTACTGTGCACATCAATATGTGGTTATTTTGTGGCATCCTCTATTGATTGTCTTCAATCTTATTTGTTTCAACGAAAACCATGCATCTACCTTCATATTATTGCAATCAACATTTTGATTTTTTCTTCTTCAGTCATTTTTTATTATCCCTAATTTCTTGAGCTATGAAATGTTACCAAGCTGATGACAAATCGACAGAAGAGCAGTTACTAAATCAAGTTTTCTCAAACATCACAGCTTCAGAAGTAAAAATCTGCCTGTGATTTCTATGTGTAGTAAATACCTTAGAGTTGGCAAAATCAGGGAATGCTTTGGTCTTGATACAGTGACTACTAATCAAGGAAGTCCGTTCCTTTTTCTGATTCCATGATTCCAGTTCTTAATATGTTCTAGAACCCTACATGTAAAACATCTTTTAGTACTTCCAATATAAATGCCATTTCATCTGTTATAAGAGGGGTTTGGTAGTAGGTATACAATAAACCCCAGCCATTTGAAAAATAGATCGTCCAGAATTACAGAAGTCAAAAGTGTTTCATTATCTACCACACATTAAGCAAAATTTAAGTTGACCCTGTGGCATTCTTTTCTCAAAATCCAAGTAATGGGTGGAATATAAGGGATCTCACCACTAAGGGATATCCCACAAAAGGATCTCACCACTTGATTTCCAGTTTTACATAAGTTCTGACCATCTTTGATGTTTTGGTATAAAGATAATACAAGGTTATGACTGCAACAGAAATCTCTGGCAGTTTAAGAAATCCATTTTACTTTGTTATGTTCTGCCATTATTGAATAAGAGTGTGTAATAGCTCTCTTAATAAAAAATCTCAATGCAGCCATTTTGTACTTCTATGGATGGTGAGAATTATATGGAATTATAGCCAGAACATAAGTTGATTTCCTGAAGACTGAGAATTCAAAATTTCTCATAGCAGAAGGAAGGTAACAGAGACAAATCAATTTTCAAATCGGATGGTTAAAAAGAAATACAGAAGGAAATATTATTATTGTATAACTTCATGTGTTCTAGTGGAAGAATTTTTCATAATGGGAAAGCTGAAAATATTCAAAAAGTATTCTTCATGGAAAAAGCTATGCTAAGGAAAATGAACTTTTCAAATATGTTTCCTGGAAGCAGAGATAGCATAAAAAGGTATTGGCCTTTACGCCCCCTAGCGGAAATCTGTGCATTATTTAAAGAAGATAATGCTCTATATCTCTATTGTAGCGAATGGCATACAGTAAAGAAGAAATTTCTCAATATGGTTTTTAGAAGTGGAGATACAGCTGCAAACAGAAATACACAAACACCACCTAGCAACAGATCTGTGAAATATAAAACTCCTCAAATACTAACCCAAAGTGTTCCACAAGGTAAATGGCATTGGTGTTGAAAGAATTTTTTTAATTGCACATTCAACAGCAGAGATATTAAGAAAAACAGATTGAACATTGGTGCTTCCTTGCGGCGAAATTGTGCCATCATTTTGGAAGAAAATACACATCAAGTTTTCAAAGTTAGTAATATCTAATTGGAAAAGGATTTTTTAAATCAAGTTTTCAGTCCCGCAGATATTGCTGTAAAAGGAAACGTTAACTTACACCCTCTAGTGACAAACTTGTGCATTAAGAAAAATTAGAAATTTCAAGCTTCTCAATGAAAAAAGAATTTTTCAAATGGGTCTAATAACTGCAGAGATATAGTGTCTACAGATGGATGGACAAACTGATCTTTTTTTTACAAGAGAAGTGCTTAAAAAGGTGCGCTGCCCTGGTGGGGCACAGAAAAAACATCCCACAATGCCCAGGAGAAATATGAACAGCTGGTGATTTAAACTAAGTAGCTGACCAATAAAATGATTTACAACTGTAAATCAAATAAAAAGTAGTTTTTATTATCAAATCAATGCAACAAAAACCTCATGGTATTACTACTCAATGGCTGAGAGGATGAAACCGGGAGGTTCACAGATGTTGAAAACAGTTCCAAATCCCTCTGAGTGCGTTAAGATAGAATGGTGAATTAAACCATCTCAAACATTTTGAATTCCTTTTACCAAATACTAGTTCTTGATATTGTGAATCTTTATACTAATATTAGTTTTTGCTGACATTCTTGTGTCTGCTTCAAAAAGTGTATTCAAATTACCAATGTCCCATTCTTTTTCTTTCACTTAATATATGATGTTTTGATACTTACGTCCATGGGGTTGACTGTGATTGTAAGAGAGGAATCATCCCAAGCCATTTCTTGATCTTCATCTCGTGATTCCTGAGCTCTGTGGTGGGCAGCACGTATACGTATAACACCCAAGACAATCATAAACACCAAGAAACCAACACACACTACAATGATAATAGCAACAGCATGACCTGTGAAAAGAGAGGAAAAATAGTTATCTATTTTGCAGTCTATGAAGAATGAACAATATTTTGAATTTTTGTAATCTGATAAGTTAAATTCAAAAAACTATTCACAATGGATATAGACAGGTGAGGCACTAATAAATAAATATTTTACTGTGAATAACATGATCCCCGGTTCTGGTGCAATTTTCATATGAAAGAAAATATATTTTAGTCAGTAAAATACAAGCCCAGGACAAGAACAATTCATGACTCTGACTGTAATAATGGAGACATCTATTTCAGTATTTCACAGACAATACAAAACTGAGGCAAGAAATCAAGACCGTACATACAACAAAAATCTTCTGCATTGACACCGCAAGTTGAGAGCAACAATTATGGCAGAGAGGAATAATAAGTGATTACAGTAAGCAGAATCAAAGCACCAGTTTCCACAAGTCTTCAATTTTAATTTTACTAAAATATAATAAAATGTGTACTTAGAAGAAATGATGTGTTGATTGCAAAATAAAATTTCCCTTTTAATATTACAAAATTAATGCCAACATTTCTAAATTTCTAGTTTGTTCAAAAATAATTTAAAATTTTGAAGTTTCTCCAATTTTAAAATGCATCTGGCAACAAAGGCACACACAACAGCAACAAGGGCCTCTATGAATTTTGGAGAGGTGCCAGCTAGTTCTGTGTGACATTGGCAAAAACACTCCGACTCACTGGGTTTTGTTCCAGAATCCTTAGGTGGAATGACCAACTGGAACCGTTAGCTGTGGGCTGATCACCCGCACTGATGTATTTTTATGATTTCTATAACCCAAAGAAATAATTTTTATGACTAAAGTGTGGGATATGGTGGACCTACCTTGAGAAGGATGGTCCAACATGGTATCGACCTGGGATTTCTAAATGACATACCAGAAAGAGATCTCGGCTGAGTGAGTATAAGATTGGAGTACGGAATACTTGAAGTATAAATGGAAAGATAAATAAGGTGATTCAAGAAATTGGATATGCTGTGTGTAAGTGAAACTAAAAAGAAAGAAATTGGGATAGAAGAAATGAATGGAATGGCGAGTGTGTGGTCTGAAGTATTGGATAATGTGAGAGGACAGGCTGGTGTAGGTGTGATTTTTAGTGAAAAGATGAAGAACAACTTGATTCACTAAGATGAAGAACAACTTGATTCACTATAGTTTCATAAGTGAGAGAATTCTTTGGATTCGTTTGAAAGTGAAACTTCAGAAAATAGTAATTGTTGTAGTGTATGCTCCTTGTAACTCAGAACCTTCTGATACGAAGGAAGACTTCTGGAATGAGCTGAAAGCTGTTTTGAGCCAGTTTGGTGCTAAAGAGAAAGTTATAATAGCAGGGGATTTCAGTGCTAGAGTAGATGTGCAGAATGCAATTTCTGATAATGTTGTGGGTAAGTTTAATGATCCTTGTGTGAATGATAATGGTGAAAGATTAATTGAACTATGCATTGAGAATGGTTTGTGTGTATATCATAGGTTTTTCAACCACAAGTATATCCACACATATACTTGGGAAAATTGTACTCTAGGATTAAAGAGTGTAATAGATTTTGTTGTTTATGATCAGCGTCTGAAACACTTAGTTGTTGATACCCATGTGATGAGAGGTGCAGATGTTGGCCCTGATTATCATCTGTCCATGTCAAATCAACACGGCTTACAACCTCAGCTCCTCAGAATTTTATGAAATTTGGCACACATGTAAAGGTTATGGAGAAATGAATTAATGCCAATTAATAAGCCTCTATCTCTTTTGGTTTCTGAAATACAAAACTTCAAAAATGGACCAAAAGCTTCAATTTTCACTTTTCATGTATTACAAAATTGTCCATATTTTCTTTCCTATTTGGCACAGAACCTCGATATTGGTATCTTTGGAAAGCATTTGATGTGACCTTTCATATGATATATCACATGAATATATTTATTTAATTTTTGGTTTCAAGGTCAAACACTTTGACCTCTGACCTACTGTATCTCAGAAAGGGGTATTTTTATTTTTTTCAAAATTTTATATGTTATTGATATATTTATGTTCTACAATATCTGTGAATCTCAACTTGGGACCACAATGGAATAATCAGTTATAAATTTAAATAGGAAGCCCTACCTCTCATTTTCATACTAAAATCACTTACTTGTACATACACCATTTTGTACTGAAAAAGATTCTCTCATCAAATGTATACAAAACAAATGGATTTTGTGCAATCAAACAATTGCCCCCAAATGCTTTTAGCTTATTGAAAAGATTTTTTTTTCATATCTACTGAGTTATAAAAAGAAACTACTGTAGTTTGTCTGCATATTTTTTTCTACAATGGCATATGAGCTATTATTTTTTGATAAAAATTTTATCCTACAATACATTATGTCTGATTACAAACTATGCATGTCAGTAAGTTTATAGTTCTGTCACAATACTACTATTGAACAGATATATCATAAAATGGAAAAGGAAAATAACTTTTTTTTTAATTGGGGAAATTAAAAAAAATGGAAATCAACTTACAGATTTTAAATTTGTGTTTAACTGTCAAGTAAAGGAAACACTTTTGTTCATTCAAGCTTTTAGCTGTGGCATAATGCTGGAGCTATTTTCAAAATTAATTTAGAAGATGCAGCATACATTTCACTAAGAGATAGTCTGTAGGTTCTGCCAGTAGCAGTTCGTAAGTCAACTTTGGTCAGTACTGAAACTACAGGTATTTGTAATATGTCAGGGTTTTCAGGATAATAAAATGATGGAGATGGACCATGGGGATGGATGAAGTTAACTTTGATTTCTTGTAGATCGTAATGCACACTGAGAATACATCCTACCCACCACTGTGCTTCATAAACACAAGTTACAAATCCATTTAACTGTTCTATTTCAAGTTCTCCTTCTTCTTTGGTGACTTTCACTTCCTTGCCTGTTGTGGAATTAGAAAAAAATTTGCATAGAAGTGTGCTACTGCTACATGGTATGAAGGCATGCAACTTCTGGGTGCCAGGGACAACACGAGATGACAAAAAACGCTCCTGTAAAAGAAATTTTTCTTTCTCATATTGCTGGGAAGTGACATAAGCAAATTGTATCCCTGCAATATTAAATGATGCCTATTCATACAATTGCCGGGCAGTCATTATTTAGTCTGTGTATAGACGCTGCAAGCTGGCACGAGCTGCTAGTCTCTTCACAGTTCCACCAATACCATCTGACACTTCTTTTCTATGAGCTGTAGCAAAGAAATGCCACTCTGCTTGAATTCCGAAATCCTTTATGTGACAGCACAGGTTTAAATTTTTTTACGATTCTTGTAGTGAGCTGCTGCGCCATCAGAAAAGTACATCATTTTCCTAAGGGTCCCATTAAATCTTTTGGCTAAAAACTGAATTAACTCTTTTTGAAACAAATGAACAGCTATAGTATTGTGATGAAGGCATTCAGAAATTATCACAAAACTAATATTTTCCATGCTGTGATCACTGTCTCCATTGTTGTAATATACAACAAATGGGAGAACTGTTGCTTGTGAGTTGTTCCAGTGAAATCCCTGAACCTCATCTTGAAGAATAAAAGAATAATTTTCAGAAAAATCACAAACTATTACATAATCACCACACTTAAGATTTTTTTTACAATCTCCAAAGAAAGATGATTGCTGTTTAGCAATAAATGAATGCCATCGCAGTACTGTCAGTTTTTCAACAAATGAATCAATACAGTCATCACAAGTGGTTGATAAAGTTTCAAGGACTGATTGATCAACACTCAACCACTGCTTATATGTAATTATTTGAATGCTGTTTTGATGGAAAAGCCTCTCAATATATTCTTTAAATTTCTCAGATTTTGGGCAGTTGTTACACTCTCCCAGGTAGCAAAATGGCTGTGGAGGATTACAAACCAATGACGCCACGCAGGTCTTATATGAATCAATTGGGGTTTCTTCCTCTTTACTCAGTTCCTTCAAATTACATCCAATCAATATTAACTTGACATTTTCATGGATATAACAAACACAGATAGTGTGTGTTCCACTGACACCTGCCAAAATGCAGGTTTTTGGTTGTAGTTCAGCAAATTTGGAAAATCCAATTTTAAGATCTGGGTACTCATCTTTGAACTGTTGAAATGCTTCATTTAGATTACTCAGTACCAGTCTTTTCTGTACATGTGTTTTTACTCCATCAACCTTCATTGATACACAATCCTTTTTACCTGGTATAATTCTACTTATGTCATCACTGTTATAAAATGTTTTTACGAAGCTAGTTGTTTCTTGACTTAAAATCTTCCCAGGTCTTGGGTTAGGGGATGCTAGGATACCTTTCTCCCTGACAAGTTGTTTGGCTTTTCTTACCATGTAATTGGTTGCTCCAAATTCTTTCTCTACCTTTCTGACAGACCAATTCTTAGGTAAAACAGTTAAAATTTGCACTTGCAAACTTTTATCGTCGGTGCTATTGAATTTTTCCTTTAACTGAGTTATTATATCCAATTCACCTAAATCAGAAGGTGAATCACTGTCAGAAATATTCATCACCTTATGTTTTAAAGCTTTGTTTATTTTTTAAAATTTAGCTTTTGGATATTTCATCT
This sequence comes from Macrothele yani, assembly GCA_039090855.1. Taxonomy (NCBI): domain Eukaryota; kingdom Metazoa; phylum Arthropoda; class Arachnida; order Araneae; family Macrothelidae; genus Macrothele; species Macrothele yani. The sequence goes on from CM077001.1 coordinate 74,000,410, forward strand.
CAACCAGCCTTTTTCTTTTTATTGGTGTTTCTCCAATACTTTTCAAGCTTTCATTTAAAACACATATTACTGTTTCTCTTTCATAATCAGAAATATAGCTTTGCTCATCAAGATCAGTATGTATTTCATGTTGTTCATCAGCAACTGTACTGGTGCCTGCCACAATGACTGAAGATTCCTCTTCACTTTCGGAAATTAATGTTGATTTCAACTTTTTATGGCATTTATCACAAGTTCTATTTCCCTCACTCAAAACAGGAACTTTCTTTACCATCCATTGCAGAACATTCCTTAAATTTTTTCTTACATTTGAATGACCTGGTTCATTGAATGGATTGCAACAGGTGCTCTTGATATTTTTTTCCTGTTCAGAAGATTCCATTTTTAAAACTACTTGCCTCAAAATAATAAGCAAAAGAAAAAAAAAGAAAAAAACTTCACTCTACAATAACTTGTAGCAATCTGAGCACCATCTATTTGTTCTCCCCAATGATCTGTGACAAGCCCATCCAGATGGGCTGGTCAAGCTTAAGGGCTTCATTGACCAAAACCACATGGCTTCCCATCTGTTGTTAATTTACACATCATAGTGGAACCTGTTTCCTCTGTCTCTGGGACAGACATGCCAGGACTTCCTACTACAAGAAAAAGGATTGGCCCCTAGGACAATCACTTGGAAGAACACACAAAGGAGTTTTGATGCAGGAACAGCAAACATTAATTGCAGAATCATTCATAATATATAAAACTTAACTTTTTATCTGTTTGTACAGGGTAGTCTAAAATAAAAATTTGTTTTAAAGGGATTTCAGTATGAGAAAAATATGCTTTATGAAAATAATTGTAAAATTTTTATTAATAAATGTTCAGGAGCGATTGATTGCTATCAAAATTCTTTGGTAGATGATATGTGATATAAGACTTATTGAAAAAGCTGCATGAAATGTCATTTCTGTGTTTTTTCTGCTTTTTATATCCCAGTATCCCATGATGGTCCCAAATTGAGATTCACTGATATTGTAGAGCATAAATATAAGAATAACATATATAATTTAAAATACCCCTTTTTGAGATATGGAAGGTCAAAGGTCAAACTGTTTGACCTTGAAACTAAAAATTAAATAAATATATTCATGTGACATATCATATGAAAGGTCACACCAAATGCTTTTCAAAGATACCAATATCGGGGTTCTGTGCCAAATAGGAAAGAAAATATGGGCGATTTTGTAATACACGAAAAGTGAAAATTGAAGCTTTCGGTCCATTCTCGAAGTTGTGTATTTCAGAAACCAAAAGAGATAAAGACTTGTTAATTGGCATTAATTCATTTCTCCATAAGCTTCACATGTGTGCCAAATTTCATAAAATTCTATGGGCGTCAGGTTGAAAATGCTATTTTTTGTGTTGATTTGACATGGAATGACCCGTTAGCATCACAGGTGAAACAATGTTGGGTGGCGAAGGAGGTACAAGTAGTTTCTTGTGATGAAAAGAATAAAGGTCAAAAGGCTGTCTGTAGAACATCAGTGACTTACTCAGTGAATGTCTGAATGAGAGGGATGTAGAAAAGAAGTGGACATGTTTTAAGAATTGTATTGTCACTGCCGCTGAAGAGGTCTGTGGTACTGCAACAGTGAGTAAATTTAAAGGTGATACTTGGTGGAACAGTGAGATTAAAGAAGCAATAAAAAGAAAGGAGGAAGCATACTTGGGGATGTTGCAAGGTAGAGTTTCTGAGGATGAATGTTGCTGTAAGAAGCATGAGGCAGCAAAGCTGGTTTGCCAGAGTAAAGAAAAAGATAGGAAGGAAAAGGAGGAAAGTCACAATTTGGCTTCCTGAAATTATAAAAAACAAAAAACAAAAAACAAAAAAACATTCTGGAAGTACATTAGACATAGGAAAAAGAGAGGAAATAAAATTCTGAGTTGTGTAAAGAATTGGGTCAGAAAAATGATATGGCAGCCCAATGAGCTAAGTGAAAGACGGGGTGAGTACTTCTATCATTTATTAAATCCTGAAAGCAAAGGTGATTCTGAGGAAGAAGCAGATGATGTCATAGTGAGAGATGAGACCACTGGTGGGATCTTAAGACAAGAGGTGTATAAAGCTATAAAATCTCTTCGGAATGGTAAAGGCTTTAGGGATAGATGGCATAACTGTTGAGATGCTAAAATATGGAGGTGACTCTGTGATTTGCTGGTTAACTAACATTTACCAGTTATGCTGGGAGTTAGGAATAGTCCTTCAGGATTGGAGGGATGCTATCATTGTTCCTTTGTATAAGGGAAAAAGTGATCAGACTGAATGCAAGAACTATCATGGTATTAGTTTACTGAGTGTGCCAGGAAAAGATTTTGGGAAGGTCATTATTGATCAGGTATGAGGTCTTACATCAGAGAAAGTGTCGGATGTACAGTGTGGTTTTTATGCCTGGTAAGGACTGCACTAATCAAATTTTTGCATTACACATGATGAATGAAAAGTATCTGTCTGTTGGTAAAAAAAGTGTTTACTGCCTTCAAAAATTTAGAGATAGCTTATGACAAAGTAAATAGGAACCTTTTGTGGAAGGTACTGAATAAATATAGTATTACTGGGAATCTACTTAATAGTGTGAAATCTATGTATGTTGGCAGTAGAGCATGTGTACAAGCGAATGGTGTTTTATCGAAATGGCTTTCTATTAAGGCAGGAGTCAGATAAGGTTGTGTAATGCCACCCTGGCTGTTTAATATATTTATGGATCCATGTATGTGTGATATGATAACAAAATGGATAATACTGGTAATATCCATAGTCTTGTTAACATCCATGTGCGCACATTGCAAAACTGAGTTGCAGAGTATGTTGTCCTAGATATACGAAGTTTATATGAAATTCAAACTGAGTGCAAATAAAGGAAAAACCAAAGTTATGTTTTTTGAGCAAGGAACTGTTAGTACTAGATGCAAGATAAGTCTTAATGGCACAGTGACTGGCTAGGTGAACAAGTTTGTATATTTGGAAAGTATGTTTGACAGAGAAAACAAATTAGATGGCGAAATTAGTAGGCGAGGGAATTTATTGAAAGTTATAGCTGCCTTAAAAGGATTTCACAGGAATGATGGATTTTTAGGGAAGTCCCAAATGGCTGTGTATGAAAGAGTAATTGTTCCTATTCTGTGCTATATGGCAGTGAAACCTGGGAATCGCAGAAAAGACTTAGGAGTTGTTTGTGCACTGGAGAGATGCGTTACTTACAATGGGTTTGTGGTAAGACACGCTCTGATCATGTGAGGAATGGAGATGTGTTGCAGATGCGTAATGTGAGGCAAAATGTTGTTAGTAAGGTGGAGACTAATATTCTTCGGTGGTTTGGCCATGTTGAAAGAATGAGAGATGAGGTACTGACTAAGAGAATTTTTTCAGCCCAAGTGGCAGGAGGCCAAGGAAATCATGGGTGGACCAGATACAGGAATGTCTGTACGAAAGGTCTTGCGTGCAGGGGTGAGATGGATGTTAATGAAACTCAAGCGGTGTGCTGAGATTGTTGTGAATAATGACATTTGATAAACCAACAGTAAGTAAATTCTAGTTCCATCACTTAAATGTTTACTTGGCAGATGGTCATTCTTTGAGGAGTTAACCTCTGAATCTTAGAGAACAACTTAATGATATGTATGTATGTATAAATGTTTCAGCTACTTTACTTACTGGTACATAAAATTACACTGCACAAAGTTTATGCAAACAACCCACGGCTGCGAAAAAGTTGAGTTGCCCCATGGGGGGGGGGTCGAAAATTTCTCCCAATAAGTACTTCAAATAAATCAATTGTCAATCAAAGCCAAACTTCAGGCCTTCTACTATTTGAACATCTGAATCACAAGATAAGCTACTACACACCTCATCTTACCATTTTACAAGTATATTTGTGTGTTCTCTGAAGTGATTTTGTGTTTTAGATTTGTTGTTTTACTCAGTTTTGTACATAATAGTTTTCTTTATTTTTTAAAATTTAACTCTTGCCCCTGTCATTTTCCTTCTTTCTTAACACCCCCCCCCCCAGGTGTATATCTTCTGATTTTCAATTAGACAAAAGTTCTGAATTGTTTAAACAAGTTATTCATTTTTATCTACTCAATTTCTTTATTATTTCAATAGCCACACAGTCCAACAATAATCAATAATTGGGCAAGAAGAAAATAGTCTTTTCATATTATCAAGAAAACAGTCTTCTCATATTATCATCAGTTAGCTCCTAAGTTGAAACAACAGATAATTCAATTCAAAACTAATGCCAAATGATTTATTAAAAAAATCCTGATAAAATGAAACTTAAATTTTTTTTTCTAATAACCTTAGAAAAATTATTTATTCTTCATGCAATTCCAGAACCACAACTAATAAAAACAATATAGAACTGCTACATAAATCTATGATCCATTTGTAAGTCTCTCTCTCTCTCTCATTACTTGCAAATTATTCTTAAACATTCTTATAGTCCTTGTGCCAGATAACTGAAGGCAGATAATTGGCCTGAGCTAGCAGATTTTATCCTTTACGAGGAGCATTCAAAAAGTTCCATGTTCTAACCTACTTCTAGTGAATATGAATATTCAGTACTTTTTTTCTACACATTCTGTTATGCAACTATACCAATTTTCAATGTCACAGATGTATTTGTTCTTATTTTTAGGTGATTTTTTTTAACTAAACTGCAGAGAGACCTTGCAAACAGAGAAAAAAGAACTATGGGTGGTGCTAAACTATCTGTCTTTCAAATGTATGTCTATACAAGAGGCTGATGCGATGCAGACATTGGGATCAGGCTCCAACATATTCCACAGTTGTCAAGCGGAACAAACAATTTTGTTTTGGCAAGGAATCTTGCAATGATGCAGATCTGATTGTTCTGATGACCCTTCACATCCACCTACAAAGTAAAATATCAAACACACGCATGACACTGTGGTGCAAGATTATGACTGTCTGTGAATAGCTGGGTACGTAGGCTTTTCAATCGGCACAATTGATTCAATACTGACAAATTCTTAGAAGGTGAAAAAGTTCAGTTGCAACAAGTCCAGTGAATGCAGACAGGTGAGCAATAGGCATGCTGCAAATAAATATGCCTAACCAACTTGAACATGCTTTGTGCAGACCCAATAAATTTCTGGTCACAGATTGTTACAATGAATGAAACATGGGCTCATCATTTTGACCCAGAGACTAAAAAAAAAGTGCAAATTAGAAGCGTGGATCTTCTCCACCACCTAAGAAGTTCCATATTGGTCCATCAGCTGGCAAGGTGATTGCATCAATTTTTTGGGATGAGCATCATTATGAATAAAGACCTGGCAAAATACATCCATGTCAGTTGTACACATTACACCAACCACATATGCCAACTTCATGCAGCCACCAAAGAAAAGAAACATGGAAAACTTCAAAGAGGTGTCTGCAACCTTCTCCTAGATTGCAATGACCACCATACAGACTACAGGATTTGAGTTGCACCAGCACCCTACCTTACTATCTGATCTACCCCCAGTGACCTTTATTTGTACCCACAGGTGAATGTAAATATCTGTCAGTAGTGATATACTTCTGATTCTGAAGTGGTTGCAGCTGTGGGTGTGTGTTTGAGAGGCCAAGATCTCCCCTCCTACCAGGATAAAAGCAAAATTTGGTGGAAGAACCACACTGCAGTGGCAAGTGACTATGTCAAAAAATAAATAAAAATAATAATAGTAGTGCAGCTTTCCTGTATACACATACCAGAATATGCACTTTTTGTACAACCCTCATTGTCACTATCTTTTCTTCAATCATTCTTGGTTTGCTATCCTATGGCACCCTCTGGCCTTAGCATTAGAAAACCCCAAAGCTCCAAGTTTTGATCTCTGGTATATCAACAATAATAGTTACAACCAGTGGTCGGAAGTAGTGCGCTACAAGTAGCGAAACTACTGTAGTCGCTACTTTTCCACGTAGTTTGTAGTGTAACACGCTACTTTAACAAAACAAAGTAGTGTAGCGACTAGCGCAATGCAAACCTCTGTAGTTTGTAGCGAGTTTCGACACTACTTTTAACGTTACTTCAGTAAACAAACAAGGTGCTCTTCTACATATCCAAAATCCCTTGATCGTCAAGTGTGTTTGCGACACAACGCCAATACTTCTCGTTTGAACTGCACAGCATCAGCGCTAAGTATCGCCATCTAGCGAGCATTTCTTTCATGATATCGGCTATGGAGCGGATTAAAATGGACAGGTTATGACGAACGAGGGTCTCGGAATAAGAACGTTTGGTGTTTAAAAACACATAGTTTTCTAGCATAGGTCGGCAACACTAACACTTGTCTCGTTGTCGTTTTCGTCTCGTGTGAATACGAACGTGTTTGCTTTCCTTGCTTCGAAGACTTATTTAACTTATGTTTCCAGGTGATTATAAATTTTTTCCCCTGAAATATGGCACCTACTGTCCAGCTTGAAGAAGAAAGAATTGAACTGCCTTGGTCAGCGTATAATAATTATTTCACAGTGCTCGAGAAGCAAGTAAACAGGAAATTTTCAGTCACGTGCAAACTTTGCCCGTTAAATAAGAAGCTTTCGATTTCAAAGTCATCCGTCTCTAATTTGAAATTGCACATAGAGGTAAGTCAAATTTTTCAGTACTAATAGCAATGAAAGAAATAATTAGTTATGTGTATTTTTTGCTGCCTTTATAACCACTCATTTAAAAATCCCGGACGTTTTTCAATCCCGGGCACAGCCCCGGACGTCATTACTAATCCAGGACTGTCCGAGCCAATCCCGGACGACTGGTAACCCTAATTATATGTCATAACCAAGTTTTTATATGCTATGCTGTATTCTATACTGCTGGCCACCCAAAATGCTACACCAAGGACACGAGATAGCAAAGCCAGATTTACTGGACACATAGCAACAGATACAAAGATGAAACGATTGAGCTTACAGGCCCGTGCGACTTGCGGAACACGCAGACATCAAAAGTTCGTGTGGCCCCCATGGCCGGCAATAACGGCCGCTACATGCCGCAGCATCGAACGAAAGAGACTTTGGATGTGGGCTTGGGGTATGTCGGTCCAGGCTGCTTCCACACGTTGCCGCAGTTCATCAGGCGTAGTAGCGGGTGGCGCTTGCCAGGCTACTCGGTTGCCAATCAGCGACCAGACGTGTTCGATGGGCGACATATCGGGAGAACAGGCGGCCCACGGCAGCAGTGACACCTGGTGGGCAGTGAATAATTGTTGAACGATGCAGGCGCGCATTGTCCTGTTGAAACGTGGCCGCTGGCAGGTCCTGAAGATAAGGGAGGACTACAGGCTCCAAAACGTCGGAGATGTAGCGGTGGCTGTTGAGTGTACCGGCGATGCGTACCAGAGGGGTGTGGGTGTCATATCCAATTGCTCCCTAAACCGTAACGCCAGGCGACGGACCGGTATGGCGATGCATAATGCAGGCGTCATACAGTCTCTAGCCGCGGTGCCGCCACACGCGGATCCGACCATCGTGGTGTTGCAGGCAGAAGCGGGATTCGTCGGAGAAGACCATGTCGTACCATTCTGTAGTCCAGGTGCAGCGTTCAACGGCCCACTGTTGCTGCACTCGCCGGTGGTGTAATGTCAATGGTAATTGGAGCAATGGGTGCCGTGCGACAAGTCCCCGCTCCTGCAGACGGCGTCGAACGGTACGTGCTGACACAGGTTGTTGCGCAACACACTCTAATTCGTGTGCTAACGTTCATGATGTGGCGGTGCGTGCCGGTCCTCTCGCTCGGCAGGTGTGCTGCGGCTGCGGCAATCGCTCACGTCTGTTCGTCCGTCCATCCCTCTTGCACCTACTGAATCCATACTCGCCTCACTGTGGCTGGATGCCGTCCCACACGGGCGCCGATGTTTCGGTACGATAAACCGCTGTCGCGATAAGCCACTATTCGTCCTCTGTCGAACTCCGAAACGTGCTGGAATGATTGCCGTATTCTGTGACGAGGCATCAGGAAGCTTCCCATGCACAGGTCCGGCAGCACAACACACTTCCACTGCTTACACCCCGCCTTGTGCACCCTTCTTATAGTGCTTCTCGGTGGCGTGCCGGGCGCCCATGATTTGCATATGGCCTGCAATGTCAATCGTTTGCATGGCCTCTCGCGGGCGACGCTTGCTGTGAATTGGAGGTCAATCGGATGCTTCCTTCTTGGTGTCGCATTTTGGGTGGCCAGCAGTGTATATGCTACATTGTACAGTCTTGTGCAGTTCATTTTATATGATATGCTATATGCTACATTGTAAAGTCTGGTGCATATGGGATATACAATATTTTGTAGTAATATAACATGTTTAACTTTGAGTGTTTATTGAATAATCTCGCGAAATTCGAGTCCTAAAAGTAGTGAAGTAGTGACTACATTTTCAAAGTAGTTTGTAGTCACTACTTTGTTAAAAATGTAGTTGTAGTTAACTGCATTTATCATAAAGTAGTTGTAGTTCACTACAAATAAAAAGTAGTTTTTCCAACCACTGGTTACATTATTTTAAAAATGCAAGATAATTCAGTAAAGTTTCTAAGAATGTAAACTTTCTGCAAAAAAATAAATAAATAAATCTACAAATACTTACTAGCTGATGTTTTTGCGATAGCTTCACTTCCATCACCAAGACTGTTCTCAGAAAAACCAGAAGACTTCAGCTTAGCTTCCTTGAATTCAACTTTGTGCTCATGAACCTGGGCATGAGCAACAGGGTCTGGGACAGGTAGCTTAGTATCAGCTTCATGTCCTGGTTCAGCTCTTGGATGTATCACAGTCAGCTAAGAAAAACAAAAGATGAAAACACATTCATTTAAGAGAATGAAACACAATTATTACACTAAATTATATTTTTGTTTCACTTTTTTTTGAAATTTTGGACTTTTGCTTTGAAATAGCTTTTAACCTGGATGTGTTTCCTAGATAGCATGCAAAATGATTTCAAAACAGAAAAAAATCAATCATAGGAATGAAATACACTTTGAGATTGCAATTAACAGGTTGTGGCGATGTATCTGCAGAACAGCTAAGCACATAGGAATTTTGGAATGTTACTGCACAATGCTAACTTTGAAACACAATCCTGCACTGATTAGCAGCAACTAAGAGTGCCAATAACACTAGTTGCAAGTACAGGAGAGGTGACAGCTAGTTCTGTGTGACATTGGCAAAAAGACCCAAACTCACCGGGTTTTGTTCCAGAATCCTTAGGTTGAATGACCAACTGGAATCGTCAGCTGTGTGCTAATCCCCCACACTGATGTACTTATCCGATTAAAAAGACACAAAAAAATGAAAAAAAAAAAAAAAAAGACTCAAGTGTGGGATATGGTGGACTTACCACACTCGAGAAGGACGGTCCACCACAAAATAAACCTGGAAATTCTAAAAGGCGCATGAGAAAGAGATCACGGGTGAGTGAGAGTAAGATTGGTGTATGGAATACTAGAGGTATAAATGGCAAGATGAATGAGATGATTGAAGAAATGAATAAGTGTAAATTGAATGTGCTGTGTGTAAGTGAAACCAAAAAGAAGGAAATTGGGGTAGAAGAAGTGAATGACTGTGGTACCACAATAGTGGGTAACATTAGAGGTGATGGTTGGTGGAAGAGTGAGATTAAAGAGGCAGTAAAGAGAAAGAAGGGTGCCTATTTGGGGATGTTGCAAAATAGAGTTTCTGTGGGTGAATACCGCTGTAAGAAGTGTGAAGTAGCTAAGCTGGTTCACCAGAGTAAGGCAAAAGACAGGAAGGAGAAGGTGGAAAAGCAGGAATTGGCTTTTTGGAAAGATAGAAAGAATTTCTGGAAGTTCGTGAGACACAGGAAAAATAGGGGAAACAAAGTTGTAAGTTGGGGAAATGATATGGGAGCCCAGTGAGTTAAGTGAAAGATGGGGTGAATACTTCTATGAGTTATTAGTTCAAGAAAGCAAAGGTGATTCTGAGGCAGAAGCAAATGATGTCAGAGTGAAGGAGGGAAGCACAGGAGGGATCTCAAGGGAAGAGGTGTGTAAAGCTTTAAAATCTCTTTAGAATGGTAAGGCTCCGGGAGTTGATGGCATAACTGCTGAGATGTTGAAATATGGTGGTGACTCTGTAATTGATGTTGAAATATGGTGGTGACTGTAATTGAGGCAGGAAGGTAAAGCAGAGGAAGGTTAAGGAAGTCATGGGAGGATCAGATTCAGGTGTGTCTGTATGAGAAAAAGATCATGAGTATGAAGTATAGAAGATCTTGTGTGTGTCGTGCGATGGATGTCAGTGAAGCTCGAATTGTGTGCCAAGATCGCTGTAAGTGGAGGAGTTTGATATGGCAACAGTAAGTAAATAATTAGATAAAAATTATCTGGTAGTTTGTCTTTTCTTTGTGGAGCTAACCTCTGGATCTCAGAGAACAGCTTAGTGATATGTATGTATGTACAAATGCTTAAAGCATAGTACAAATCTGTTTATTTACTGGAATAAACAAGTATATAGAATCGCCAGGCTTTTCTGTCCACTAGGAGGTTTTCAAGGCAGTAGACGGATATAATTTTTTTTAATGTTTTATATCTGTCTAATATACAGGGTGGTTATAAATTAGTTGGGAAAAAAGAAAATGTTATTGTACGTAGGTATTAGGATGCATATGATAATAAGTATGAATAATATATAGTTAAACACGCCAAGTTTACCTTTTGTGAACAAATGGTGCTGAGTCATGCAAGGTCACAAATTGCCAGCAGAGAATGTGCAACTGCCCCCATCACCATTGTTTCATTGTTCCTCATATGATGGAGACATTCGGCGGTGCGGAAAAAGTGAAATGCTGCCTGTGGTTTCATGAGATGCATTCAGCAACACAAGTGCAATGACATTTTCGCCAATATGGGAAACTGCACCAAACAGGGACATGATTGCAGCATCATATAAACGATTTACCGAGACTGAATGTGTGGCTCATAGGAACGGCGCCAAGGCAGACCTGGAATTCCCAGGGAGATTGTGGATGCAGTGTGAGCAGCATTTCTGTGAAGTCCCCGTAAATCGAAGGCATGAGCAAGTCTGGAGCTTAGAGTTCCAAAATCAACAGTGACAAAAATCCTAAGGAAACATCTGAAATTTAGGTCTTACAAATTGCAGCTTGCTCAAGCTGCGACAAGAAGCAGAGATCAGATTTTTGCAGTGACATGTTAAATTGCATGGAAGCTGATGACGACTTCCTGTCGAAGTTGGTGTTCAGTGATAAGGTGACCTTTCACTTAAATGACAAAGTGAATAGACACAATGTGAGGGTATGGAGATCAAAAAATTTCCATACCATCTTGGAACACAAAAGGGACAGTCTCAAGGTAAAAGTTTTTGTGCTGTGAGTTGTGCTTCCATTTTTCTTTGCTGAAAGAACTGTTACCAAAATCACATACCTGGACATACTTCAGATTTACTAATGCCAATCCTCAAAGTCAGACCTAACGCCCCTAGATTTTGGTTTATAGGGTTTTGTTATAGATCAGGTTTACCTTTTGCCACTTACCAAGTCCCTTCCTGAACTGAAATCAAGAATTACCACTGCACACTCATTGGTAGATGCCAACATGCTGACAGCAATGTGGGAAGAACTGATTTACAGATGGGACATTTGCAGAGAAACCAAGGGAAGCTACATTCAGCATTTGTGAAAACAGATAAACTTGGTGTGTTTAACTATATATTACTCGTACTTATCATATGCATCCTTATAACTATGCAAAATAAAGTTTTCTTTTTGTCCAACTAATTTATAACCACCCTGTACATACAATATACACACACTCACAGTCGAGTTACATTATTGTGACCACCTCCTACTTTTGACGTCAACAGCGTGTAGCCAATGAAAGAAAGCACGTGTTGTGAGCTGGCTTGGAAGGTATAGAGCGTGTGGTGTAGGTTTTCGGAAAACATATCACATGTTGCTGTCATGGATAAAAGGAGTGATTTATCACATTTGCAAAAAGGGATGATTATAGGCTTTCGGGCAAAGGCACAGTGATCCGAAATGACCGAAAACTTGGCAAAAATCCGCGGGTTGTGATTTTGTTATGGAATTTGCTCAAATTAATTGTTTCTAGTTATTTTAATGTAAACTACATTATTTTTATATAATTACATTTTATCATAAACTTATTGCAGGCATTAGATAATTGCTGAAAAGCAGTGTATACTTTGGTAGCATATTATTAAACACACACATGGTGCCTATTATTTTAGAAATGAAATAATATAGAGTTATAATGAAGTGCAAACAGGGTAAACAGAATGCAATACCTTGAAGCTTCGCTTCGTAATCAATTTTCTCATTCACTGCTATCAGAATCGATTCTGCGCTATTGTCAGTGTCTGATTTTTGAGTTCGTGGTATCTCTGGATGGGGTAGTGGTTCTTTCAAAAGATCTAAAACTTCTCTTGAAAGAGAGGCGCAGGCCTTCCGTGGAAGTTGGCGGATTGATGAAATCAGAGCATCTGATGACAGCAAAAGTCTCTGAAATATGGCCTCGTTTATAGCGGTTTTTGAATATTTCCTAGCATGATGTAACCTGAAGGATTTTACATCTTTATTTCTTGCCTCCTGTGCTTCTTCAGACATTTGTCCTACGGGCAGCAGAGCAGAGGAAATAATCAGTGATCCGTGGAGGAGGATTTTGTGAACAGATGGCAGCATATAGTACCATGGATATAATTCGACATATAACTTAGCAGTTTCTAATGCATATCCTTTAAAGGCTTCCTCAGACATGTCATATCCGCTCGATAAAACTAGAACAACAACTCTAAAACAATGGATTAGGTTTTCATCCACTCCAGTAAGAGAGGAAGATAAAGCTGAGTTTTGGAAAAATCATCTGGAAGTATTGCCATCATTACTTGTCCCACTTCCTCCAGGTCTTGGATTATCGACCAGCAATCCCATGTGTGATCATATTTTTTGTTGTTGTACTTACTTTTTCTTTGGCTTGAAACAACTTTTTGTCCTCTGCATCTCGCACTTGCCATTTTTTTTACATCTAGGCGATATGATAAATGGAGAACGCATTCTAAGAAATGAATCCAAGCATGAAGGGTGGATAGCCCGAACTGAAATGTATTGGGTTCTATTTTTCTGCTAAGCACTTCATTAATATTGTTCATTTGCTTCGGCGTGGCTCCACAAATGTAACAAATTTGGGACGACATGTCTGTCCAGCATTGCATATTTTGCCATCTATGTGTGTAATGTTGATACTTTGTCCAGTACTTGTTATGAATTCGATTGGCTGAAGTGTTGGTATTTTTTGCTCAACGTATGTTTTTTCTTTAAGTTGTAAATGTTTTGTTTCCTTTTTTCACTGCATTCTAATTGGTCTACAGTATCTCGGGGATGAAGGACGTGGATTTTGCCATATCACTATTTTGTTTGTTAATTCACTATCTTGTTGGTAACATAATTGAATCGGGACAAGGGAAGACAAAAAAATGCTACGGTCACTTAATTTTGGATCAGAAAATTGCTGTTTATATTCACACTGCCCACTACTACCATCGCAACTCCATTTCGAGATCAATGTGAAATTTGCAGGTTTCAAAATATTCACAGTTATTATGACTGGATCTTGCAAATGAGCTATGCGACATATAATGTGATCTAACAAATTCTGTAGCTCAACTTTGGCCTTTGTTCACTAAAAACCATTGAATCGTTTGTGGGATAACACCGTTCTTTAGCTTTACTTATACTGTAGTAGGAGGGATACAAATCTGCATGTTTTTCTTTAGCCTGTTTCCGAATTAGTTTATATTGCCTTTGGCTTAAATTAGCTTCAATAATGAGTGATATTGCTTCTTCTGTGTAGAGTTGAATTTCAGGACGTGATTTTGAAGATTTCCATGTACAGAGAATTTTTTCGGTTCTTGTTGGTGTCGTAAATATTGCTTCATTTATTAATTGAGATGCATTTTCTTTTCCTCCAGCTTTTAGGCTTGTTTTGGTAACAAACGCAAGCTCACTAGATGTATCAGCAAGTTGAAGTTCTTCAGTTTTTTGTTTTTTACTTCTCTGACTACTCTCGTCGAAGTTCAGTCTAGGCCGTTATTGTGATATTTCGCTAGGGGAACTTGTGTCAGAGCTAACTGAATCATAAATAGAAAATACTACATTTTCATCAAGCCAAATATAATTTTTTTAAATAAATACATCATGTCTTCGATAACACTTTTCTAGCCTTTTAAATATTTTGCTGCAAATGTCTGACACACCAAGGCGGATCTTCCTTTTAGAATCTTCTGATATTTTTTTCACTTTTAAAAGAATGTAAAATGAACGTTAATAAATGAGCCCGTTGTTGATCCCTACCTTAACGACACTTTTCACGAACAATTTCATACAATTCTCTTCGTTTTTTCTGGAATTCCATTGCACAAAACCTATGATATGTAGCCTGTAACAATATGTTTAGCCCTCCTCGTTACAAAACCTTAAACATATACATGCCATGAACTACATCCAGCAATGCAACACGGCACGGCTACAAGGCGCCAAAGAGTACACATCACGTGACCTAGTTCGGTGCATGTGCACTCGACTCGCCGCGCTATATGTTTTCAAAAACATGTGCTATACTTCTGCATCCGCAAAAACTTTTTCGCACCGTTTTAAGAACACCTTTAAAGTATTTGTAACAGCAAACCATTTGGCAGCAAGTGACGCCGAGCATTTTGTAGTTCACGTTGAAAATTAAATTTTCACATCTATATATAATGTTGCCTCATTTTTATTATTAAGCAAATAGCATTATTTTTTGAGGATTTATGGGATAGTGTGAGTCTATTTAACACATTAATATTATGGGTGGTAAAATTATACATCCATTAATAATGTTTTAAAACTGACGAAATGTTCACAAAAAAATTCGTATTGTTGATAATGCCACTTTTTACAGTCCTAAAACAATAGTAAAGCAATGTTTCAGAAAAAAAAATTGTGTGGCAGTTTAATTATACATTCATTTATATTGAAACCTAAAAACTCTTTTCTTTCAAAATCGAAATTCTAAATTTCGATTTTTGCCGAGTTAATTGGCTTCCCGGATCACTGCGCAAGGGTGGCAGTATTTCTGAAACAGTGCACTGTTCATATACTGCTGTGGTTAAAGTATATCGCGATGGAAGAAATGGCACCATTGCGAATAAACGATGTGGAAACTGCGGAGCACCATTGATGTGAGAGGTGAACGTCGGCTGCGAAGGTGCACGAGGGCCAATCGACACACTACAGTGGAGCAACTCACTGGCTGAATGTACAATGGGGCTACAGGAAATGTGTCTAAAATGAGAGTTCAGCAAACCCTGCTGTGTATGGGGCTCCAATGCAGAAGGATGGTCACAGCACCTATGCTAACAAAGGTGCATCGGCAGAAAAGGCTGACATTTGCACGGCAGTATCAGAATTGGACCACCGCTAATTGGCACAGTATTGCCTTCTCAGATGAGTCACGTTTTCTGCTTCATCAAACCGATGGACGTTGGTGTATAAGGCGAGAAACGTCGAAGAACAAACACTCTTCAACCATTGCTGGAAGAACACAGAGCAGCGTTATGATCTGGGAAATGTTTTCGTGGCATTCTCTGGGTCCACTTATATCTGTGGAAGACACTGTGGACCAAATTCATTATGAATCCATCCTTGCAGACCATGTATACCCATACATGCTGATTGTCTTCCCTGGGGCAGATGGGATCTTCCAGCACGACAATGCGGTGTGTCACACAGCTAGAAATGTCCGAGAGTGGATGGAAAAGCACGGTAAAGACTTCAAAGTACTTCCCTGGCCCACTAATTCAGCAGACTTAAACCAAATTGAGCATCTGTGGGACCACCTCGATCGTGTTGTTCGCTCTATGGATCCTCCACCACGCACTCTCCAGCAGCTGTCAGATGTACTAGTCAGCATGGCCCAACATACCTGTGAACACCTTCCAGCACCTTATTGAGTCACTCCCAGATTGTCTAGCTGCTGTCAGCACTGCACACGGCGATTACTCTGGATATTAGCTGGTGGTCACAATCATGTGACTTAACCGTGTAGAAACAGCTACTTACTTTCACCAGTGGCTAAAAAGTATGTTATGAAAATGAACAAAAGGCGCACAAAAAGTTTTTCATAGCACAAAGAAGTATCAGAAACAAAGAGATTTTCAAATCGAACAATTAAAAGATGGAATATGCATGCAGAAGGAAACATGATATAACTCTACGCCTTCTAGTGGAAGGATTTTGCATAATGGAAAAGTTGAAAATAAGCAAAAAACATTGTTCATGGAAAAAGCTACGCCGAGGAAAAAAAACATTTCAAATATGTCTCCCGGAAGCAGAGACAGTGAAAAAAAGGATTTGACCTTTACACCCTCTAGCGGGAAATCTGTGCATTATTTAAAGAGGATAATGATCCACATCTCTATTGCAGTGAATAGCATACAGTAAAGAAGAAACTTTCAATTCAGGTCTTAGAAGCAGACATACAGCTGCAAACTGAAATGCACAAACATCATCTAGTGACAGAACTGTGAACTATAAAAACTCCTCATATAATAGCCTAAAGTGTTCTACAAGGTAAATAGAATCCGGTGTTGAAATCATTTTTCAAATCGCACATGTAGAAGCAGAGATATTGAGAAAAACAGATTAAGCATTTGCGCCACCTAGCGGCAAAATTGTGCAATTTTTTGGGAAAAAAATATACGCACAGGGGTTCACATAATTAGTTGTATCTGACATGAAAAAGAAGATTTTCAATCAGGCTTTTAGTTCCGCAGATACAGCTGCAAATGGAAATTTGAACTTACGCCCTCTGGTGGCAGACTTGTGCATTAAGGAAAATTTGAAATTATATCAGAAGCATTTTGCACAGGAAAAGCTCTCCAACAAAGACGGAATATTTCAAATTGGACTCTTAGAAGTAGAGATATTGACAAAAATAAGATGTACATATATGCCTCTGGTGGAGAAACTATGCATTATTTAAAACAACAAACTCTGAAAAGGTTTATTGACATAAGTGGTATCGGTCCAAGAAAAAAAAATTGTAATAGAGGTTTTAGAAGCTCAGATTTTTCTGCAAATACATTCAGAAGCAGAAGCTAACACTTACGTCCCCTGGTGGCCAAACTATTCTTTATCAAAAATGAGAAATTACATGGAAAACATTTCCCATTAAGAGCTGTATCCGGTGCAGAAAATTTCAAATCGGAGTTTTAGAAGCAGAGACCTCGGGAAAAATGCAACAATTTACCTTTACGGCCCCTAGCGGAAAATCTATGCATAACTTGAAAAAGTGACTGCACCTAAAATAATTTTCAATATAAATGGTATTGAAAGGTAAAAGGATTTTTTTCAATCAGATATTTAGAAGCAATTATATGGAATAAAATGCATTTTGAATTCAATATCATCTGCATTTACGCCCTCTAGTGGCAAAATTGTGCATCGTAAAAAAAAAAAAAAAAAAAAACGGAACAAGAATAGTCATTCTCACATTTCAATGATCCCAATGCAAAAATAATTTTTCAAATCGGACTAATGGTTGCAGAGATATGGTATCCACAGACAGATGCTTTTTCTCAAAAGACGTGCTAAATGCTAAAAACTGGGTAACTGATGAGCTGATTATTCAGAACTGCCACTTCATATCCCTGAACTCTAAAAAGCAAATATAACGAGGGAATATGAAAACATAAGCATCATGCACAAATCCAAGAATTGCAATTGCAATCCATGGGTCCATAAGTGCTGACATAAGAACACAAAGAAGCCCACAAAACTGTCAAGAACATCTTTAATTCTACAAGAATGATGGTGATGATAACCTGTTTAACATCATAACATGTGATGAAACATGGGTTCACCATAACAGTCATGAAACAAAAAGAAAGCTATTATTTCATAGCACAAAAATGCCATAATTAACTTTCATCCACATGGCCAATTCTTTAAAAAACCTGAATATCGTATCATCCTAAAATGGTAACTGAACCTGCATCTTCCAACAGTGGCGGCGGAACCGCCCGGGCCCGGTCAATAATTTCAGCCAAGATTTTTTTTTTTTTTTTTTTTTTTCATTTGGAATATGTGCGATTGTTGTAATGGGCCTTAGAACGTTCCTCTAGGTAGGTGGTCGGGTGGTCCTAATTCCCAACAAAGCTCCTTAGGCATGGTTTTTGTTCTGTTTGTTCTGAGAAGCGGGAAGGTAGGGGGTGCACCATGATTCCAAATTTCGGGCCCGGTCAACGAACTTCACTTTCCGCTGCCTTTGTCTTTCAATTTCCATTGGAGATATAATACTGTTATATGTGCAGTACGTACAATGCACATCCAAAAAACAAAACAAAACTAAAGCCTATTATTATACACTAATATTTACAAAGATATATTGAATATGATGTAAATAGATTGCAGCAACAACTGTTTTTGTTGTAAGAAATCCAGAGAAGTAGCATACTTAATGAAACCACCAGGTAGGCCAATATTATCCATTAGATTTCTAAGGAGAAGCATGGGATCACTAAACAAGAACAGAAAAGTCATGGAATTTATGCCCAAGGTATGCAAGAGTTCATGTTCCAGAAATGGACTAGGGAGTTGCTGGATGAATTATTGACAAAAGTGATCAAAACATGATTATCTTTACTGAGAAATCAACATTGTTCTTCCATTTTCATTTCCAGGTTCATGGATTGGGGAGTAGGTGTATTTAATTAGATCACGAAAGAAGAAATTAGTTTTAGGAAGTTTTAGTCAAGAGTAAAAAGCAGGAAGTATAGAGGCAAGTGAGAGAGTTTCAGGGATTTTCTGTCTTGTTTTTTATTCTGTGGGTATCCACAAAAGAATATAATGGGATTTAAGCTATGAAGAGGAGCATAATGAAACAGTTCAGCAAAATGAGAGAAGTAGACATGACTTGGTACAGCATATAAAGGATATGATATATACTATGTCCTCTGCTAAATTCTTTCATACAATGCTTCATTAGTCTCAATTTCTGATTCAGATGCTTTTGAGACTGTTCAACAAGTTGAGCTTTCTAAAAGCCAAGGAAAAGAAAGCAGTTTTACACTCCTACTCATCATGTGTTGCAACTGCCAGTGCCATCTGAATTTATTTCCAAGTGAAGATATATAAATATCTCAAGACTTTGTATACCTCTAAATACCACACGCCTTCCCAAAAAAAAAAAAAAAAAAAAAAAAAAAGCGGGGGGGGGGGGGTAATTCTTTCTGCATGTTGAGGCATATTTATCTCTTCCCCTGATGACTCATCCTTTACACTGCTCCCTTCCACCAGTTTCCATCAACTAGACCACAAACCAAACCTTTCTTCCTTAAAAAATTTTCTTCAAAACTTATATCATTTCAATCTTTTGCAGATATTCAAAACCTAACCACTTGGAAAGTTGGGTTCACTGCTTTCTTAAATAAATCTAATGGTTTCCCTGGTCAACTCAGTAGTATTAAAATAAAGCCACTTTACTGCTTCTCACTACTGTGTTTCCCCCTCCCCTTTTACCATAAAAAAATCCAACCTTTTCTATTCAGCAAAGGAATAAAAGCTCAAGAACAGCTTCAATAATACCCAGAATGCCCTAGAGTTTACAATGTTTCCAACTTTAGTTGCAGGGGACATTTCTCATATTAGCAGCACAAATTATTTTATTACTTCTTGAAATCTAGAATCTAAATAAAAGGCATGTCAATAAAAGAAGCCCATTCTACCCCTCTAACTCATAACACATATTATGCTGAAAGAAACCTCAATTCAGAAGTTGGAAAACATTAAATGATAATTAGTAATCAGGCATGAAGTTGCAACACAATTATTTGAATATTATGTATCAAGGACAATAACAAAAGTAATGATGATCTTAATAAACACATTTAAGGCATATTTCTTAAAAACATTTTTCATTACATAATTCAACATACATTGAATACATACATATTAATAGTACTTAAAGTTCAAAAATCTACTAAAAGAAAAGAAATGTGCACACAGATAAAAAAAATATTTTTGATTTGCTTGTTTTGCATAAAGTTCTTGATTTAAAGCCTTTTGGCAGGATAATTCATTTTAGATTTATTTGGATAATAAATTTGGCTCATCTACACATGTTATTGATACAGGCAAAATATGTTACAGGCAAAGCCCGATGTATCGTGGTATTTTGGGAAGTGCCCAGACATGGGAGATCTGACTGATCGTCTTTGGGCAAATCGTGATTCAACCAATTCAAGGGACCATCCTACATTTATATTTGCTTCAAAGGTTTTTAATCAATTTACTGAAATATGAAAAAAATGTAAAGAATAATGCAAATAAAAAAAAGTATTGACAACATACATTGAATACATACATATTACGAATATTATGAATATATACATATTACATTGAATACATTTCATTACAAAACTTATTTTAAAATTTTTTTTTAGTCACAACTTGAAACATTACAAAACAACTTTGAAAATAAAGTTGTGAAATCATAGGTTTCCCAAATAAATCTTTTTTTTAGATGACTTAACTTCTTCTGACAGGGTTCACAAAGATTTAAATATATCATTATGATATCTCTAAATATATTTTTACATTTTGATTTTAGACTGTTTTCCATACGATTTCGACCACCATGACCAGTATTTAAATGAACTGAATGTAAAATATGAAAAAATTCATTCTTATGGACATAATACATTATTTTACCTTTAGTCTTTGTAGTTCGGACAATTAATTTCTTTATCTCATTTATTGTTAAAACATCAAACCTTTTTGTTCTCTTGTAGTCCTTGGCTCGACTTCTTTGATGCTTTCTTCGCCCCTTCCATGTCATTCACTAGTTCATAATACTTTTCTTCCTTGAGAAAATCACTGGAATCATTTTTGTTCATTTCAGCTAATTTCTTGTGAAACCATTCTTTCATATCACCAACAAATGTATCAAAAATCAATGCCATAAGTAACAGTTATGCACTACCTACTACTTCTAGAACTGTCAAGAGCTGGACAAACAATAACGCCAGTCTGGCGATGAAAAAAAAAAGATCTAACAGTCTGAAGAGATAAGCGCTTTGATTTTCAAGAGCAATATGCCATTATGTCTTAAAAGAAAAGTGTTTGATCAATGCATCCTTCCAGTGCTTATGTATGGTGCAGAGACATGGACTTTAACTAAAAGAGACATACAAAGGCTGCAGACAACTCAAAAAAGCATGGAGAGGTGCATGCTTGGTGTAACCAGGAGATAAGAAGAGGAACTCGTGGATCCGAAAAATGACTAGAGTGGAAGACATCATGATCAGAGTTAAATCCCTGAAATGGCAATGGGCTGGACATACTGCCAGAAGGACAGACCATCGATGGACAGCCGAAATTTTAGATTGGATTCCAAGGGACAGGAAAAGACCCAAAAGAAGACCACATGGGAGATGGGTGAATGCAATTCGAAAGTATGAGGAGTGACATGGAGGAGACTGGCACAAGACAGACTGTTGTGGAGGAAACTTGGGGAGACCTTCGTCCAGCAGTGGATCGATAATAGTTGACAATGATGATGATGATCCCGACATACAATGGCAAACTGGGGTTTGCCAGAAACTAGTAGGCACATTGCAATTTGCCCGGCAGATCACAAACTGTCCGATTTCGGTTTCTGCCCATACCCCCCCCCCCCACACACACACACATTTTTTAAAAATGAATATTAGCATAAATCAACATTCATGTGCACACAGGTTCAAAATTCTTATTCTTTTGAATAAGGTTAATTTGATAAGACGTTCAGAAAAATAAATGATCATAAAGAAAATATTAAGACTATAAAACCATGAGCAAAAAGATTGTTTTCAGTTAAGCCGTAGTCAGAATAAGGTTGTTTATAAGAACACAAATTCCCCCTTTCATTTGATTAAAGGATCCACTGTGTGTGTGTGTGTATGAGGAGAGTTCTAGATATGACGGATCCTCCCATGTGAGTGGCACTGTACTGAACAATAAAATTTTGACAATCAAATAACTTCACACTGAAAAACACTTGCTTATGACACTACAAAATAACTCAATACTTACAGTTTGTATGTATTCATTACTGACAAAGCGCCCATTCAGTTCTGAACAGACTAACTTGAAGGCACGATTCAGGTAATAAGCTGGTTTCCGATTGAAGTACACAATCTGCCTTAGAACAAGTTCATAGTTGTGAATGGTGTCAGCTCCTGATTAAATAAAAAAAAAAAAAAAAAAGACAAAGAGGAATCATTTGCACATTATCTACAAATTTTCTCTTATTTCTTATACATATTATTACAGTATTGAAAAACAATTTAAGTGCATGTTTCCTACAAACACAGCATTTTTCTGACAGAAAAAAGTTACTTTCTGTGGTTTTGCTGATTGGTTTAGAAAAAAAAAAATACATATACATGTATATATAGTATCACTACAACATGTTCTAGCCATATAAAAGTACAAAGGACACAAACACATTAAAATAACATTTTTGTTTTTGTTTTACAGTAACTCTGATAACTGCTGAAGGTTATGTATGGTAAGTACACTCTTTGCTAAAAAAAGAAACAAAGCACCACAAGAAAGTTGTTCAATCCTGATGAAAATCCATGTGCAAGTGCCTCAGGCCAAACATGCAAATGATTAAAAAATAACGACCAGTGACTAAATAGTGGCCTACTACAGTGCATGGGAATCAAGAATCAAGGAGTGCATATCAAGAGCGAAGCTCGCATGCAGGAACAATTGTGACAGAGGGTGCATTACTCTTCCAGGGTGGCCACTCACTTTAGCTTCAAAAATTCCCCGAGTTTTCCAGGTCTTCCAGGTGAATTTTTGTATTTTTCCAGAACAAAAAACACGTGATTAAATGTAAATGGAGCTAACCACCCCCACACACAGATCGATCGATATATATATATATATATATACACAACATAAAAGTGTTTGCTGATTAGATTTAATTAGTTTCTCAAAATTTTGATGTAGGGAAAAAAATCCCTACATTCTCATCATCAAGAATTTATACAGCTGAAATAGGCTTAAAAAATTATCAGCATGAGTCGTTTTACGATTTTTCTATCCGAGTGTTACGTTTTTTGGTTCTAAGAGGCAGGTCTGGAACCGTAATTTTCGTCGTATTATCTGCAGCAGCGTATAATTTGCAGACCATGAAATTCACACAATTTTTTTCCCTACGTATAATCCGTAGACTGCGACATTTGGGGGAAAAAAATCACTGTATAATTCGCACATCACAGATGTTGATCCAGAAGCGGAATTTCCAACAGAAAAGTCAGTCGCACAGAAGTAGTCCGTCCCCGATGAAGTTGGGAAAAAATGATCTTACTAAACAAAGAAACTCATTTTTAAATGTTCCTCTTTTATATATTTCTATCTCCAGACAAGTAAGACTAGCTTTTTAGCTAAAATCTAAAACAACATGTTAACATTTTCAAATTTCCTTCAGCAAAAATCTTGCGGGGGGGGGGGGGGATGTCAGACGGGCCAGGATTTCCACTAGACTTGGATAAAAAGGTAAAAAACATATCCTTGTACAAGTATTTTATGAAACTGACTGAAATTTTAATGAACACCGTAAACCATTAATAGGAATATGATCTCCAAATTTTGCCTGAATTGGTTAAAAACTGTTTAAATTAGCCCTCAAAATTTTATTGACCGTTTCTGTGTATATCATTTCTGTTTACTGATTATTAAAAATTTCCATGGCTAATTCAAAAAGTTTGTAACCAATTCCGGCGAAATTCGGAGGGTCTGTTCCTATTACCAATTCATAGTGTTGATAAAAATTTCAGCCAGTTTCGTGAAGATTTTGCAAAGTTAGTTTTTTGCATTTTTTTTTTATGCATAGTCCTGAAACAATGGTGGTGGGAGACTGTGACTTCACCATCTCCTTTCTTTAGGTGGAGGTGGGGAGAGCTCATTTGGGAAGATGTACTTTTGGTCACGGTGAGTTGGGGCTGATGATTAAAAATGTCCATGGCTAATTTAAAAAGTTTGTAACTGATTCCGGCGAAATTTGGAGGGTCTGTTCCTATTACCAATTCATGTTGTTGATCAAAATTTCAGCCAGTTTCATGAATATTTCGCAAAGTTAGTTTTTGCACTTTTTTATGCATAGTTCTGAATCAATGATGGTGGTAGTACTGTGACTTCACCATCTCCTTTCTTTTGGTGGAGGTCGGGAAACATGCGGCGAGTGTTGTACATACGTTTCCATTGGCTGGTTGCCAAAAACAGAGAGAGCACGAGCAGTCAGCTCAGCGTTGACCTTCTTAACAATACAAAATGACTATCACCCCCTGCCGTCCCTCCCCACAGCTTTGTTGATCTTTCATTACGACACCTGTCTCCCCCCTCTTCCCGCTCTGTACAGTAAATTCCAGAATGTAAAAACTTTTTCCAGGTTTTTACGAGAAATTTAATATTTTCTCTGATTTCTCCCGGTTTTTAAACCTATTAAAAAATTCCCTGTGTTTTCCCAGTTGCGTGGCCACCCTGCCTCCATGGACTGAGAGGATGCCTTGACATTGGAAATGTGCACAACATGAGCAGTTGAGCGAGGTTTGAGAGCGGACATATAATTGGGCTCAGAGAAACTGGTTGGTCAAGCCGCCGTATCGCCAGGCATTTGGGTCTGGGTGACATGGCAATTGGACAATGTTGGTGCCAATGGGCCACAACTCAACAGCATGCAGGCAATAACAGGATGTAAAGATCAAGCAATTGTGAGAGCCACAGGAACAGAACCGAATTTGTCGCTCTGAACCATCTGTGGGCCTGTTGTGTCATCTACAGGTACAGAATTGGTTATCCAGAGTGTTACCAGATGACTTGTGGCACGGGGACTACATTTGAGGCCACTCCACCTCTTACCACTGACCCAATGAGCATTGCTGGCTACAGTTGCAGTGGTGTGGTGTTGTCTTCAGTGATGAGTCATGGTTTGTACTTGGCGCCGATGACAAGTGCATACGTTTCTGGAGCCATACGTCTGGGGAGCCATTTTTTACAAGAGTCAGACACCCTTGGTAGTCCCCCATACCACCATCATGGCTTAACGGTACATTGATGGCATTCTACAACCTTCATAACTTGTTAGAAGTCTAACGTTGAAATTACTGTTTCTCAAGTTATATAAATCATGAATGGATGGGTTATCCCTAAATAATGACAACATGTGGTAGGTAACATTAAAAGAAATTTTGTTAATAATATAATTCACTAAAATTCAGAAGGTAAAAATTATACTAATTACGATGAACAGATGATATATCACTATTTCAGCACTACGAGATATTATCTTCAGATATTGTCTTGAATTGAACAATACATGATAGGTGTAATATTTTTATGTGAAGTTCATATTATATGCTGTTGTACAAATGAAGATATACAGATGAGCCGTACAGAACTGAACGAAATGCTATGCAAACAAATTTGGACAGATTCATTGATGTCAAAAGCACATGCAGAACCACAAGACTAAAACAACAACTGCACACTTATATATAGTAAAAGAATGAAGAGCTGAAATGGCTAAAATTGCAAAACGATATTCAACTCATAAAAAGCAATAAAACCAAAAAAAAAAAAAAATGACAGCCACAGTCATTCTTCAACCAGACCAGTTCCGACATGCTTTCCTGCATCCATTGTCAATGGCTTTGAAGGTCCCCAGTGCGGCTGCACATGTTGTTGATATGACAGTTGCACTTCACACACTGGCATATCTGCAGAGCTGCGGCAAATGATGTAGTAGATTGCACATGCCTTTACTTTGCTCAGCACATAGTGATCCTCAAGTGCCGTCTGTTGTTGATTTTGTGGGTTCACTTGTTGATTTTCGTTTAAATGTTTTATTTCTTTTCGTGTTTTATGTTTGATTTTCTTTCTCAATACGGTGTTTCCAGGCATATGCCACCTCAATTGGTGTATTCAAATTATAATTTATGTTCTTAGTTTTCTCAATTAAAACTGATTCAGATGTTAGAATTTGCTAACTGTCTCTGCTAGGATTAAGTTGTGTTTTAGACATTCTTTCTTAAAGATTTCTGAAATAGATGGCATGAAAGGAAATTTACCACAATTTTTTTTATTTTCTTCATCTTTTTGTGTATCGTTGCTAGATATTTTTTTGATTTTTAAGGTTTTTGTAGATTGAATTGACTAGATTTATTATGTAACCAAATTCTGTAGCTATGGTTTTTATCCAATCAATTTCTGCTTTTTCATATTTAGTTGCAGAGGAGTGGATTATTGCATGTTGAATGTAGAAGTAAAAAGCTGAGGTTTTATACTTCCAGGGATGAGCTGAGTTACTCGGAATAACAGTTGGAACATAGGTAGATTTTCGGTAAACAGCATATTGTATTTTTGGGCTTTTATTGTAAAGAGAAATATCTAAGAAATTCAGTTGTTGATTCGTTTCTTCTTCAACTGTAACTTTAATGGACGGATAGTAACTGTTGAATTTTTGTACAAATTCATTTAGCTGGTTTTCTGAATATTGCCATAAAACCAGGATGTGATCTACGTATCTCATATAAATTATTGGTAAGTATGGATTTGTTGTTGCTAGTATATCGTTTTCGATATCCTGCAGGATTATTTCCGCCAATAAGCTTGAAATAAGGAAACCCATTGGCGCACCACTTTTTTGTTTGTAAGTCTTCTTATTATAGCAGAAGTAGTTGTTTTTATGAATAAAGTTTAATGCTTTAATAACACTATTTCTTTCTTCTTCCATAATGTGCTGCTGTTGTAACTTTGTGTTAATCAGAGTTATAGCTTCTTTCAAACCAAACTTAAACTTTAAAGTCTAGTGTTGTCAAGTTCATTAAAGATTCGCCGAAGCGTCTTGCAACCTCTAAGGATCTGCAGTTAGAAATGGTGGAAAGTATTACTAGTTTTAGTGAAAGCAGTTTTAAAAAATTACTACCCTTGTGTCCTACCAGATGGATTCTCCGACTTGATGCAGTAGAAGTATTTCTAGATAACTATGAAATAATTTTAAATTGGTTGGAAAAGATGTACAATGATAATCTGCAAGATTCAGTGACAAGAGCGAATGCTTGTTCATAGTTAGGCAGTCTAGAAAGATTTTCAGTATACTTCATGCTGAGACTGTTCTAAAGAATTCTTATCTCTGTCAACCCAGTTCATCGTGAAGTTCAGAAGCCCAACATTACTACTGCAGAATATAGAGCATTGTCGGAAAGGCTTACTGAAATTCTTTCAGCTGATGCATCTTCTGATGAAACTTTCACAGCGTTTTTTAGTTCTGTTGAAGCATTTGCAACAAAATGTGGCCTGTAAGAAGCTGAAGGCTCTCTGCCATGTGGCTTCGGCCATTGTACTAAGAGACTTTCCCAAGGTGATATTGGCCACAGTAAAATATCACAGTGCAAATTAATTCTTCAGTATTTCCAGCAATTATTTACTTCAGCTCTATCTACTGTAAATAGTGCTATCCTTACTAAGTATCCAGCTGAAGATCTTGAAATTGCAGCATGCACTGAAAACATCATCCTCTAAGGTGTTAATGGCATGTCTCCTGATATGAAGGAAAGTTGGCAAACCTCTGTTACAAATGTTTGTAATTTTTATCATGGAGATTTTAATGAACAAAGGCTCACTGATGAATTTGAACACTTTCGGTCCTACTGAGTGAAAAAAACAACTAAATGTATCAAGCTGCAAAGAACTCTTACAGATTTTTGGTAGAGATCCAAAGCTGGAAATTTTATTGCCTAACTTTGGAAATCTTCTAAAACTGTATGCAACCTTGCCATGCACATCATGCGAAGCAGAAAGATCTTTTAGTTTACTAAGAAGAATAAAGCTTTCTTACGAAGTACTATGGCACAGAAGAGATTAAACCACTGTGAAGTTTCTTTCAATCCGTCAAGATCGTGTAGACAATATGCATTTGGATAAAAATATTAATGAGTGGATTGAACGAACTCAAGCGCGTGTCAAGCGGATGGAGTGATTCTTTTTATCACCATTTTTAGCCTTTGTGGGATATCCATATATTTCCATGTAAGTACTACACTTGACATTTTTCATGTAAAAGGACCCTGCAATTACGAAATTACAGACAAAATCTAAAACACTTATGACTTCAGTTCGGCATTAAAAACAGATTATGCCAGAGCAACAGTTGGATTTTTTTTTTTAGTAGCACCAAGACACAGAGAATGCCCAATTAAAGTTTAAACACATGATCTTCTCAACTCAACTAGCAGGAGTTATTACATTAATGTGGACCACCTGCTAGTTGAAATCATGTGTTTAAACTTTAATTGTCCCGGCCTTTGGAGGAGCAGCAGCACTGAGATGATACCAGTGTGATAAGTTCTTGTTATCGATAATGCACTTTAAAGTTATCCTCTCTGTTCTTGTTGTTACGAATGTTTTGAAAACTGTTTTCAGAGTAAATGAACTTTTAATGCTACATTAAGCCTTTTTCAGAACTCACATTTTGCATTGGATCACTGATTGTTGTAGAATCTGATATATCTAATGAACTATTCCTATTCACTACATATATAAATACTGTTGCAAATATTTTTAGGTTTAATGACAGTCCCAACTGCCAAGTATAAAACCACCAATAGTTTCTTAGGTTATTAAGCATCTTCCAATATATATATATCTTTGTGTGTGTGTGTGTGTGTGTGTGTGTGTGTGTGTGTGTGTGTGTGTGTGTGTGTGTGTGTGTGTGTGCGTGCGTGCGTGCTCAGTTGGCCCTTCCTTTCAGCTTTTTAGAAAGGTTGATGCTTATGCTCAAAACTTTCAATGCAATTTTGGGCAGAGGCAACTAACACTTTCACCTACATAACAAACAGAACTCTTGCAAAGAAAAATGACACAGTAACCCCAGAACAAAAAATTTCCGACCCCCCCCAACCATGGGCCATAGGCATAGGCAAATCTTTGGATGTACAGCTTACTACTGGATTCCAAAGCATGAAAGAGGAAAACTCCAACCCAAAACAGCAGCCAGAATTTTAATGGGATACTCAAGTAATAAGAAAGCCTACTGTATCTACAGGTGCCTCATCGTTAACGCGGGGAAAGGGTATTTCATGAGAAATTAACGCGTGAAACATGTAATAACCTTATAATTTTACACTATACTGACAAAAAATTAGGAAATTAAATTAGCGATATTGTGCTTACCTCATGCCATTGCTGACATAAAGACTCCCTTGTTGCTTGTTTTGCAGTGGTATATTCTTTTTCAGAAAACTTCTTTTTATAACACGGCTCACTTGAGGAAAATGCTTTACTTTTCTGTACAAGACGGGTACTTAATGTTTCAGTGCTCATTGTTGGGCCGAAGTCTGTGTGGTTTTTCTTCACTAAACTAAATATTTTCTCTGAAGAGGAATTACTGTGAGGGGATAGTCAATACTGCCAACGCCAGCTTAGGCAATGCAGAATACTTGGGAAGGCCAGATGAATCCTTCATCTGAGATGTTTCATTCCGTGCCACATCTGTTCTAGGATATGCAGCTTTATCGATAGAGTCAAACTGATAAGCAACAAACTTTTAATCTAGTTTACTTACTTCAGAATTCAGCACATTTGGAAATGAGGAGACTATGTATTCTATGGAAGCATAAGAAGCCTTCTTTCGCATTGAGATATCCGCTACTACAGCATGCTTCAAAAGTTCACTTTGCATGGGAAACTTCTTCAGTATATATGCACAAGAGAAGTTTTTGACACTAGAATAGAACTTGCTTAACTGTGTACTAGAAAAACAACTTGATTTTATATAAGCTCTGGCTGCTCCACCAATTACCAGGTCACAATCTTCTTTTTGATATTTCATTCTTGCAAAATTGACATCTATGATTGACGTTGATGCTTCACATAAAGCCAATGGTTTGACAAACCTTACTAATAGATCTGTGAAAAGGCTTATTAGTTTTTTGTGCAAGAGATGTATGGCAGGTTCTTCACACTGGAAAAATACATTGAAAGAAGTGAACACTGGAAGTGCATTGCTAAGGAATAAACAATACAGTTTCAACATCGGATCTTTAATCTGGGCAGCAAGTTGTACATTTTCTTCATTTTCCCCAAAAAACTGCTGCAAAGCTTCCCACTGCTCCAGGACATTGTTCACAGTATCAAGAAGTGACAGCCAATGAGTGCTGATGTGCTTTAAAATTTTATGTCCTTTAACACCACAAACTACCTGACACAAGCTGAGAATGTATTTTCTTTCTGAACTCTTATCAAGATAATAGTACAGCTGTACTAAAAACTGTTCCACATTTATTTCCTGAAGAGCAGCTGCAGATTTTTTTGCAGCCAAATGATTCAAATGGCAAGCACAACTCTGAATAACTATTGTGTTGAACTTCTTTTAAAAAAAGCTGCAACACCTTTAGTTTGGCCTAACATTGTGTTTGCATTATCACATGCAAAAGACAAACACTTTTTCCATGGAATATTCCTGTTGCTAAATTCAGTATTTATGTTTTTAAAAATGCCTTTACTTGTGTTGTTGTTGGACTTTAGTATTGTCAACAACAAAGTGCAGATTTGACCCATGGCTTCATCACAATATACCACAAGTGGATATAACTTGTGATCACCTGAATCAGTACTCCCATCTGTTGCTAATGAAAATGATTTTTTCTGCAAAGCAGGGACAATATCCTGCTGTGTTGAGCTCCCCATGTTTTGGATTAGTGTACTAGTTTTCATTTGAGCACAGCCATATTCTTTCGCAATATCCGAGTCTAGGAACATAGCACAAAACAAGGGACCAGCATGATCTATAGGTACGTTATGCTCCACAACGAATGTAGTAAACAGCAATTCAGCATTTATCATGCTATTTTCATTCTTCTTTGCCAAAAAGTTATACAAAGGCTTTGATTGAGTCTTTAATTTTACACAATCCTTGTGTTTTTTTGACTGGATATGCCTTCGGCAATCAGCTCGTTCTACATGGGCTACTGAAAAATCACAGCCACACACAGTACAAAAACCCGTGGTTTTTGGAAACATTTGATTTCGTTATGCATGGCCATGTTTTAGAGTATTCATCCACATAACATTGCTGGACTTTGACTCTCTTACTCCTTTTCGTATTTCCCTTCATCATCAAAAACATACAATTAACGAAAAACAATAAACCTTACCGACATTAGAAGTGATAATTTGTTGTCAGAAGAAATAAAAAACAAACGATGTTTGCCGATGACGTCATTAAAGAACATGTTGCCGTTCAACTCCAGCAAAGAGCCACAGAGACAGAAAAATAAAATGACACTGCTCCTACAAAAACTGGTTTCATCCAGTTTCATCTCCTCCACTGGGTTTAAACGCACTGCAAACGCCGGTAGACATCCAGGTAATGGGCTGACTTTTGTTTCAACTCCCACCTCGTGACGTTACGAAGGAAGAACTATGTATGTGTGGAACCTGTGCGACGTCATCGTTTGAGATGTCTTGCAGTGGGAAGTCTATCCAAAGAGGATGCAAGAATCAATCCATGACTCAGACACCTGCTAAGCAAGCAGAATGTTGTAATCATGGAAAGCAATCATTCTGCAAGTGGCAGATTTAAAAAAAAAAAAAAAAGTGGCTTTTGAGACTCTTTAAGAAACTGTTAAATATTTCTCTTATTTAGTTTTACAGATTTTCCATAAATTCATAGCATTTTAGCAAAAAAGGAAACAAAATTGAGATTTTCCCAAACACACTGAAATCCATAATTCTTCCAACCTGTCCGTAATTCTGTAATCTGAGAGTCGAAACCATAATAATTACGGAAAATCCATAATGGTTGGCATCTCTGCGTATCTATGATCCAATAAAAAAAATACTATTGTAGAATCTAGAGATGTAAAATTCTTGGAAGACAAGAAAGGAAGCGAAATGTTGGAAATAGCAAAATTTAAAATCCAAGATTGTGAAATGTTAAGACTTCAGTGGAAATGAATTTTTTTTTAAGTTCCCTGGGGATAAAAAAGAAACAGAATTAAATGAGCAAGATGAACAAATCATCTATGAACCACAATTGGAAATCACTGAAGAAAATAAAAATGAACCTCAAAGAATTGCTGTAGAAAAAGAGACCATATCCAAGACCCCAAGCAAGGTTTAAAAACTATTACGAATCATCAGACGAAGACGACACAGCAAAAGACCCGGATTACAATCCTCACGATGAAATTCTGAAAGTTGAAAGTCAGTGCTGCATACCAAAATCTTTGGAAGAGGCTATGCAAATGCCTGATGCAGACAAGTGAAAAAAGCAATGGAGAGAGAAATAAATGCTCTCAAGGCTCATGAAGTATGGGACATAGTAAATTTACCTGAAGGTGTAAAGCCTACAAGATGTAAATAGGTATTCAGTAAAAAAAGAAAAAAATCAGGAAGCAAAATATACAAGGCAAGGCTTGTTGTACTAGGATGTTCTAAAAGGTTTGGGCAAGACTACAATGAAACATTTTCACCAGTAATGAAAGAAGACAGTTTTCGATGCTTAATTGCTTTTGCAACTATAAAAAAATGGCAAATACACCATTATGATGTAGAAACTGCTTTCTTGTATGCGAAATTAGAGGATAGGATATGCTGTATATGAAACAAACTCCAGGCTTTGAAAACCCACAGGGAAACAAAAGGCTAGTGTGCAAGTTAAACAAAGCTAAAAAAAAAAATAAAAAAAAAATGGAAGAATATGGTTCCTGACTATCAAAAACTATCTGCTAAAATGAGGATTTAAAAATTTCAAATCTGACCAGTGTACTTTTAGCTATGATAAAGGTAACTCAAAATTATTTTTAGGCTTACATGTAGATGACATGATTGTTATTAGTTTAGATAATGAAATACTAAAAGGGGTAACTGAAAAAATCAGCAGAAGATTCAAGCTAAAAGAAAGTGATGATACAAGCAATGTTCTAGGGATGGAAATCTATTAAACAACAAATCTTTACTGAAGAAATTATGTGAAGACATAGTATGGAAAACTGCGATCCTGTAACTACACTACGTGACTTAGATCGAGACCTGGAGAAATATGAAGAATCAAAAGGATGTGATGTTAAAAAATACCAATAACTTTAAGGATCACTTATGTATCTTGCTAAAACAAAAAAAAAGAGACCATATTTAGCTTATCCAACAACAGCTCTATCAAAATTTACCAGACCCAAGAGAAATACACAAGCAAGCACTCAAGCGTGTTCTAAGATACTTAAAAGGAACAAAACATTACTGTTTGGTGTTTACCCAAGGTGATCCAAAACTGGAATGCTACAGTGATGCGTCATGGAAATGTGGAAAACAAAATGGGGAAAGATCAGTAAGTGAGTACCTATACCTACTGTGACTTCATCTCATCAGTTGGACTTCAAAAACACAAATTCACTTTTGACATGTGATGCAGAAATTACAGCAGTTGTGGAGGCCATGAAGACTGGCACATTTTTACAATTTTTTGTGGAAAGACTCACTAGAAAAGGATTCCAAAGTTCAATTATACATTGTAACAGCCAGTCAGCAATTTTCCTAGGAAGCAGTGGATGTACGTCACGTAAATCAAATAATATGGTAAGACATGTTTCATTAATCAGAAACTCAGAGATAAGATATTTTATCTTCAGTATGTGACTACAGGTGAAAATGTTTTAGACTTTCTTACTAAGCCTTTCAGTAAATCGAAATTTAACAATTACCTAAGACTCTTAAATGTTGTATAAGTTTTATGAACTCTTAGAACTTTTGCAAGTGACTATAGATTGAGAATTAGTTGAAAATTTTGTAATTTGTTGTAAATTTTGTAATTCCCAATCTTTCTTGTACTATTTGACTTAACAGAAACAGATAGCGCCAGATGAATATCGCATTGCACAGACTGTGTGTGACGTAAGAGCGTCACTTCGATATTCTCCTCCGTAGAGAGAGGTTGGCGTGTGAGTTTTGTAGCGAAGAGCTCATCATGTCTACATGTCATTTTTATGTAATAAAGTGTTGTGTTTTTTAAATGTGATTGTGGTAAATGATTCAAGGTGGACTAATGTTTTGGATACATCATAGCAAAGGAGACAAAGAGGATTCCAGAAATAATATAACCTAATCACCCGACATCAAGCCATCAAACCAATCCTACCACTCATAACACAGGCAAGTGCACAATGTCTTTATTACGATGTCTTTATTCAATGCACAATGCACAATGTCTTTATTACGTTCACCACGATCAAAATGCTTAATTATGTCCAGTTTTATCCTTACCAACACTCTCAGGCTTTTCCGATGCCTTTGAACACAGTTTGCTAACAGATGCACAAAATAAATTGAGATAAAGCACAGACACTCACAGACGCAGCTCAAAGCTATGGCGGGGCTTGATGCTGAGTGTATTTCCCGGGGATGGAACTTAGCAGTGCCACTCTCACTGCTCAGGGTACAATATATCACTAAGCTGTTCTCTGAGATTCAGACATTAGCTCCACAAAGAAATACAAACTACCAGATAAATTTTCAACAGTTTATTTACGTACTGTTGCCATATTAAACTTCCCCATTTACAGCGATTTTGACACACAACTCAGGCTTCACTGACATCCATCACAAGACATACACAAGACCTATACTTCTTACTCATAATCTTTTTTTCATGCAGACACTTCTGAATCTGATCCTCCCATGATTTACTTGGCTTTTCTCTGCCTTTCCTTCCTGCCACTTGGGCAAATTTTTTTTTTCTTGGTAAGCATCTCATCACTCATTCTTTCATAATGGCCAAACCACCAAAGGATATAATCTCCACCTTGCTAACAACATTTTGCTTCACATTACACAACTGCAACACATCTTCATTCCTCACACGATCAGAACATAAGTAATGCATTTTCCCAACACACAAACGACTCCTATGCTTCTTCTGTAGAACCCAGGTTTCACTGCCATACATCAAAGTAGGAACAATTACACTTTCATACACAGCTATGTGGGACTCTCTTGAGAACTCATCATTCCTGTGAAAACTTCCCAAAGCAGTTATGACTTTCAATGAAGAATTCACTCACCTACCGAATTCACCATTCAATTTGTTCTCTCTGTCAAACATGCTTCCTAAATATACAACCTCATTCACCTGGTCAATCACTGTACCATTTAGACTTCTATTATGTCCAGTACTAACAGTTCCTCTCTCAAAAACCATAACTTTGGGTTTTCCCTTATTTATACTGTTTGAATTTCATACAAACTTCATACATCTGGGACAACATACTCTACAACTCACTTTTGCTTTCTCCAAACAGGATTGTGCCTTCAGCTTAAAGCAATCTGCACACATAGATATTACCAAGACATAAACCAGTATTATCCATTTTGTTATCATATCACTCATGCATCCATAAATATATTAAAGAGCCAGGACGACATTACACAACTTTGTCTGACTTCTGCACCAACTGGAAACCAATTTGATGAAACACCATTCACTCGTACACAAGCTCTACTGTCAGCATACATGGCTTTTACACTATTAAGTAGATTCTCAGAAACACCATATTTATTCAATACCTTCCACAAAAGTGTCCTATTTACCTCAGTCATAAGCTTTCTCTAAATCAATGAAGACACTACAAACTTTCTTACCAACAGCCAGATACTTTTCAATTATCATGCGTAATGCAAAAATTTGGTTAGTGTAGCCTTTACCAGGCATAAAACCACAAACCACTATGAACATCCCACACTTTCCCTGATGTAAGACCTCATACTTTCTCAATAATGACCTTACCAACTTACCAAACACTTTCCCTGGCACAATCAGTAGGCTAATACCACAATAGTTCTTGCCATCAGTCTACCTTTTTCCTTATACAAGGGAACAATGATAACATCCTTCCAATCTCGAGGGACATTCCAAACTCCTAGCACAACTGGCAAATTACAGTCAACCAGTCACTTATAGAGTCACCACCATATTTCAACATCTCAGCAGTTGCCATCAACTCCCAGAGCCATACCATTCTAATGAGATTTTAGAGCTTCACATACCTCTTCTCTTGAGAACTCTCCTGTGCTTCCTTCCACCCTTCACTATGACATCATTTGATTCTGCCTCAGAATCATCTTCGCTTTCTTGATCTGATAACCCCCAGAAGTATTCGCCCCATCTTTCACTAAACTCGCTGGGCTCCCACATCATTTTCCCGATCCTATTCTTCACACAACTTATAACTTCGTTTCACCTATTTTCCCCAAGTCACATGTACTTCCAGAAAGTTTTTCTATCTTTCCAAAAAGCCAATTCATGTCTTTTCACCTTCTCCTTCCTATCTTTTGCCTTACTCTGGTGAATTAGCTTAGCTGCTTCACGCTTCTTACAGCGATATTAATTCGCAGAAACTCTACCTTGCAAGATCCCTAAATAGGCTTTCTTCTTTTTCTTTACTGCCTCTTCAATCTCACTATTCCACCAAGCATCACCTCCATTGTTACCGACTATTGTGGTGCCACAGACCTATTTAGCAGCAGTGACAACACAGTTGTTAAAACATTCCCACTTCTTTTCTACATCCCTCTCACCAGACTTTAGCTCCTTCAGTCATTCTCTGAGTAAGTCAGAATAACGCTGATGATTTTCAAGGAGCCTATCAACCTT
The DNA here is from genome assembly GCA_039090855.1 of Macrothele yani. Taxonomy (NCBI): domain Eukaryota; kingdom Metazoa; phylum Arthropoda; class Arachnida; order Araneae; family Macrothelidae; genus Macrothele; species Macrothele yani. The sequence goes on from CM077001.1 coordinate 74,037,179, forward strand.
TATTCTTTCTATCCTGGGTCTCTTCCTATTCCTTTTCCTCAAACCAACATTAAGTTTCACACGTGACACTACCAAGTAATGATCAGAACCAACATCCGCACCTCTCATCACATGGGTGTCAACAACTAAGTGTTTCAGACGCTGATCGCAGACAACAAAATCTATCACACTCTTTTGACCAAGAGTACGATTTTCCCAAGTATATGTGTGGATATACTTGTGGTCGAAAAATGTATTAGATACACACAAACCATTCTCAATGCAGAAGTTCAATTAATCTTTCACCATTATCATTCACACAAGGATCATTAAACTTACCCACAACATTGTCAGAAATTACATTCTGCACACCTACTCTAGCATTGAAATCCCCTGCTATTATAACTTTTTCTTTAGCACCAAACTGACTCAAAACAGCTTTTAGCTCATTCCAGAAATCTTCCTTCTTATCAGAAGGTTCTGAGTCACAAGGAGCATAACACTACAACAATTACAATTCTCTGAAGTTTCACTTTCAAACGAATCCAGAGAATTCTCTCACTTACGCAACTATAGTGAATCAAGTTGTTCTTCATCTTTTCACTTAAAATCACACCTACACCAGCCTGTACTCTCACATTATCTCACATTATCCAATACTCCAGACCACACACTCACCATGCCATTCACTTCTTCTACCCCAATTTCCTTCCTTTTGGTTTCACTTACACACAGCACATCCAGTCTATACTTATTCATCTCCTCAATCACCTCATTCATCTTGCCATTTATACCTCTAGTATTCCATACACCAATCTTACATGGCTTAAAACTCAGGCATCACGCGACAGTAACACATAAGCATATAAAACAAGTGAAACATACAGAGTCACGTACAGTAAAAGGTTCGTTTAGCGGTAGCTTTCGGTCATCCTACGACCTTGATCAATCGCGATTGACTGGATGGGCTTGAATCTCTTCTTGAAAAGATTTGCCAGAACTACAATTTGAAGTTGGGGTGTTGGAACTGTTGCCAGATTTTAGAAGAGAGATCCAAATAAATGGGATTTGGCGAGGGGTCTCTGAATTGCAGTTTTTGGTGAACAAAATTTCAATTCTCTTTTGGAAACGCAGAGATGCTTTGTTGATGAAAGGGGCAACTTTTTTGGTTTCTTTCCAAATGGGAACTGCAGAGGTGTCTTCAAGGCTTAGTGCAGATAAAGCTGTCTTTGGAAGACCATTGGAAACATCTTTTTTGTGTTCACCAAGTCTTATTTTGATGCTTTGGTATGTGCTTCCAATATACACTGAGAGACACACCAGAGGAAGTTGAAATGATAATAGCATAAACTCCAGGGGTGTCCAAGGGTGAGACGGGATCCCTGTCTTTAAGCAGGCACATTAGTGCAGAAGGGTTTGGTTTCACTGTGAGAGTGTAGCCCATTGTTTTGAAAAGTTTACACATCTTATAAGAGAAGGATCCATGGAAAGGGATAGAACCAATGAATGGTGGTTTTTCCATTATTATTGGTGAGAGAGCAGACAGATTTTTCAAGTGGGAATTTTGGAGGAATTTTTGAATTGTAGAAGGTGAGAACTGATGGGCTTCGGTAATTTTTTTTACGGTGTCAATTTCTTCATTGAACAAAGATTCAGTGTTGCAGACAATCCTGGCACGATTGACATAAGTTTTAAAAGCTGCAAATTTGTGAGCAGTTGGGGAGTGGGATGAAAATGGGATTATGTTTGCTATTGCAGAGGGTTTTCTGTAGACAGATCTGTTGAGATGATTCCCTTGCCTTACCAGGTGGACATCCAAAAAGTCAATACCTTGCCGTGATTCTTCATTGATGGTGAATTTTATTGATGGGAACTTTAGGAAAATCTTTTCAAGAAGAGATTCAAGCCCATCCAGTCGATCGCGGGTTATCAAGGTTGTAGGATGACCGAAAGCTACCGCTAAACGAACCTTTTACTGCACGTGACTGTGTGTTTTGCTCGTTTTATATGTTTATGTGTTATTGTCGCGTGATGCTTGAGTTTTAAACCAGGCTACAAGTCAACGCAACTTTCAGGCAATCAGTTATCAACTGGAATCAGGACTGGGCATGTTTCTGTAATCGCCGCGTACATGTGGCAAAACTCCTTTGTCAACTATCGTTTCTGTTGAGCTGCAAGTCTTCAATGGTCTTCCCTCAAGATTTTCAAGTATGTAAACCTATTTTTTCTGGACGCTGTTCTAAAATACTCCAAGAAACCAAGGAAAAATTGCTCCGAGCCGCAACCCGCGACCTCCGCGGAAACATCGCTAGAAACGAACTCCTCTGCTATTACGAACACAAAGCTCTAAGTTTCCAAATCATTCATCTTTGCTAGATATCTTTATGATATGCATCTCCGAAATCGTTACTACAGTGACTTAAAATGAAACCTCAAAACACTGCAAGAAATTTCAGTTTCTACTCAACAAACAGTGTCCCGCTAAACCTTCTCATATCACAGCTGCAAGTCTGTCGTCACCCCCCTCCCTTCCCTGCTTCGTTCGTGAATCTCTCAGATACCTCACTTCCTCCAAAACTGGAAGCCTTCCTTTCACTTGCATCTAAATTCACTCCTGAAACTAATCTAAATCTAAAAGCCACAATCTCCATGCTAGAAGCAGCAGTTCACTGCACTAAACCCGAAGCTCAACCAATCCTCCCTGCCAACGCAGCACTCTATCTTGCAAAAGTGAAAAAGAAACCCCTGCAGTATTCTTCCGCATTCCTCAAAGAAATCAGCAATCTAATGAATGAAAAGAATCTTGCAATCTGTAAAGCTGATAAAACTGGCTGCCCTGCCATTATCTCCAAAACTGTTCTCAATGAAAAAGCTGAATCATTCCTCTCAACTTCAAATTGTAAGGTATTAAAATCTGATACCACCCCCAAACTTAAAACTGCAGTTGAAAAACTCAACAAGAAACCCACTCTAAAGACCTTTCATGGAGATTTTACACCACCACCATATTTCCAAACAACTCCATGCTTATTCTTCCAGATTAAACTTCATAAAACTGGTTTCCCTCTTCGACCACTCGTGGAATATACTTTCTCTCCCACCCGTAACCTTGAAAGGAGGATTGAGGAAAAATGTAAACATCTCACCTCCAGCCATCTTTTGTCAATTTCCTCCACCAAAGAGTTCATTAGAAAACTCCCTCCTAGCATTGAACCCTCTGACAAAATGTTCACTCTGGATATAGTCTCTCTCTTCCCTTCAGTCCCTCTTTTCCACTCTCATATGCTGCTAGTACAATTGCTAAAAGAAAACCAATCACTCTCTGGCCCACTAACAAAAGACCTGTATATGACTGCCTTCGAACTCTGAGAGATCTTAATTGTTTCAAGTTCAACAACAAATACTACTGTCAGCAAGAGGGACTTCCAATGGGTTCACCTCTCTCTCTCCACTTCTGGCTGAAGTTTTCATGCAACATATCGAAAAAACAACATAGTCATGGAACACAATCTACAACCTTCCATTTGGCTTCGATATGTTGATGATATTTTTGTAATTTGGCCACACAATAGAACTGACCTTGAATCTCTTTTTGAAAAGATTTCCCTAAAGTTCCCATCAATAAAATTCACTATCAATGAAGAATCACAGCAAGGCATTGACTTTTTGAATGTCCACCTGGTATGGCAAGGGAATCATCTCAACAGATCTGTCAACAGAAAACCCTCTGCAATAGCAAACATAATCTCATTTTCAACCCACTCCCCAACTGCTCACAAATTTGCAGCCTTTAAAACTTACGCCAATCATGCCAGGATTGTCTGCAACACTGAATCTCCCTTCAATGAAGAAATTGACACCATAAAGAAAATTGCCGAAGCCTATCAGTTCCCACCTTCTACAATCCAAAAATTTCTCCAAAATTCCCACTTGAAAAATCTGTCTGCTCTCTCACCAATAATAATGGAAAAACCACCATTTATTGGTTCCATCCCTTTCCATGAATCCTTCTCTTATAAGATGTGTAAACTTTTAAAACAATGGGCTACACATCACAGTGAAACCAAACCCTTCTGCACTAATGTGCCTGCTTCAAGACAGTTTATGCCTGGAGTTTATGCTATTTCCATTTCAACTTCATCTGGTCTCTTAGTGTACATTGGAAGCACATACCGAAGCATCAAAACAAGACTTGGTGAACACAAAAAGATGTTTCCAATGGTCTTCAAAAGACAGCTTTAACTGCACTAACCTTTGAAGACACCTCTGCGGTTCTCATTTGGAAAGAAACCAAAAAAGTTACCCCTTTCATTCAACAAGGCATCTCTGCATTTCCAAGAGAGCATTGAAATTTTGTTTGCCAAAAACTGCAATTCAGAGACCCCTCACCAAATCCCATTTATATGGATCTCTCTTCCAAAATCTGGCAACAGTTCCAACACCCCAACTTCAAATTGTAGTTCTGGCAACCAGCCCATCTGGTCGATCGCAGGTGATCAAGGTCGTAGGATGACTGAAAGCTACCGCTAAATGAACCTTTTACCGTATGTGACTCTGTGTGTTTCACTCGTTTTATATGTTTATACCAATCTTACATTCACTCAGCCGAGATCTCTTTCTCATACGCCGTTTAGAAAGTCCAGGTCAATTCCGTGGTGGACCGTCCTTCTCAAGTGTGGCAAGTCCACCATATCTCACACTTGAGTCTGGATATTAATTTCTTTTTGTCTTTTTAACCAGGTAAGTACATCAGTGTGGGGGATTAGCCCACAGCTGAGGGTTCCAGTTTGTAATTCAACCTAAGGATTCTGGAACAAAACCCAGTGAGTTGGGGTCTTTTCACCAATGTCACACAGAACTAGCTGGCACCTCTTCAAGATTCACAGAGGCCCTAGTTGCTGTTGTGTGTGCCATTGTTACCACGGAGCGTCCCAAGGAGCCAAACCCAACACTCACTATGACCGCCCAATGCAGAGTTCAATTAATTTTTCACCATTATCATTCACATAAAGATCATTAAACTTACCCAGAACACTATCAGAAATCCCATTCTGCACACCTACTGTAGCACTGAAATCCCCTACTATTATAACTTTCTCTTTAGCACCAAACTGGCTCAAAACAGCTTTTTGCTCATTCCAGATATCTTCCTTTCTATCAGAAGGTTCTGCATCAGAAGAAGTGTACACTACAATAATTACTATTCTCTGAAATTTCATTTTCAAACAAATCCAAACAATTCTCTCACTTATGCAGCTATAATGAAAGAAGTTTTTCTTTTCAGTTAAAATCACACTTACAGCAGCCTGCCCTCTCAGATTATCCAATACTCCAGACCACACACTTACTGTTCCATTCACTTGTTCTATCCTAGCTGCCTCTATAACTGCTCGCAGCAAAACAAACATTGAACGCTTTTTTCCTTTTTTCGTAAAAGTGAAAATCCTCTTCATATATTTCTTTTAATTAGTGAAAACAGGTACTAATGTAGGTCTTGAGTAAAGCGAACTTTCGGAAAGCAGGGAATAACTGTACAGTGTATGTTCCCTGAGCACCAATGTATACTCCATGTCTAGGCACAGTGAAGAGCCATACAATGCCTAAAGTTTAATTCTAAGCAAAACACAGCACCAATCTATCTGCTTATGAACGCTTTTCTCATCTTCTTAGTACATACAAGATCAGATCAAATATCGTCTGACAGCTAAAAACCTAAGTAACATCTTGTGTTGCTGTCCTAGTTCCCTTTAAAATAGGAACTTTCTGGCACGACACACTGGTTCCAGTGGTCTGTCCACTGTTCACAGCATTTTTAAAGTCACTTTAGGGATTGCCAATAGGTGCTGTGCCATGCTCTTTTTGATCTCATCTGTGTGTACAAATCTTCTTCCCTTCAAAGGCATTTTAAACTTTGGTTTGGGAACAGCCAGAAGTTGCAAGGAGCCACATCTGGGTAGGATGGGCTTACCTAATTAGTGGGATCTGGAGTTTGACCAAAAAGGCCTGAATGAGGTGAGACGAATGGGCAGGCGCATGGTCAAGTGCAACTGCCAGTCACAGCCACAGTGCAGGTCTCTTCCACTGCACTGCTTCTCATAGGCAACGGAGAGTACTCCTTGTTTAGAGTTTGACCTTCTGAAGCATATTCATGATGAACCACATCTCAAAAGACTAAAAATATTGTCAGAATGACTTTGCTGTGGACTTTCCACACCTTTTTTGGCCTAGGAGACACTGGACTCTTCCACTGGGATGATTGGGCTTTGGTCCAGGTCATACCCATACACCCATGTTTCAGCCTTTCTTATGATGGTACTTCTTCAACTCTGGCAAGGTACCCACTTTTTGATAATAAAAAAAATCCTGGACTTTTCCAGGTTCTCCAGGTGGTTTTAAAAATTTTACCCTATCAGGTTGTGATGAATTGTTACATTTCATTCCATTCATGCATTTTCTCACCAAAACATATATTCGTAAATTCTTTAAGTAATTTGTTTTTATAAAATTATCTGCTTTTCATTAATAACAACTAAATGCACACATTAATTTCTGTACTATAATTCCATGAAATTTTGTGAATACTACCTGTAACGTATACTCTATATTCACTTTCCTTTTGATTTTACTATCTCTGGTTATTTTATTTTACTATGTAAATTATCTTCCTACTGAACGGAATATTATTTCACCCCGCTGAATGAGATCTGGCAATGAGTGTAAGTCATGACGTGGTGGTAGCTCGTATATAGGCGCGTTCATCGAGAAGTGTGAGTTGAGTTGTTGCGTTGTAGTTGTGTTGTTGCGTTGTAGTTGTGTTGTGTTGTTGCGTTGGAGTTGAGGGTGGTTGGTGTTGCGTTGCAGTGTGTTGTTATGTAGTAGTGATATATGAGTGCCTTAGTTGACCAGGAGTCTTCATAATAAACAAGTTGTTCTGTAAGTTCAGTCTTTCTCAATTCTTAGTTTTGTCAGACCTCTGTCTGGCTGTTAGGTTTATGACTTTGATTACTTAATATAAATAACCAGCGTTGAGACTTTGTTTAAGTTCATAATTAACGAGTAACAACACCCTTTTGGGAATTCATCATTTTGAAGCTTAGAGCATTATTCATTCATAATAATTAGCTTAGCAAAAAGAGTAAACAAAGTTAATTCATTATAATTGGCGCCCGAACTTTTCTCGAACACGAGATCCTGACTATTATTACCCATGGCTTCCTTACCTGAGACAACTGCAAATTTCCACCTTCCGGCAAGTCTCGAGGGTAATGGTGTTTGTTTGGACAATTTGTACGAAGCCTGTGGCTCTGACTTGGATATGAATAATCTACACATACCCAAGCATTCTTCACCATTTCGGAATGCACCAGCTTCTTATCACTCTGAGTCGCGGGTCGTAGCTGAGGGAATTCAATCCTCTCAGCGAAGCAGAATGCTTGCCCATTTCGTGCCGCATGCAGGAACAATTCATTTCAATGGTTTGGAGGGGTCTTTAAAGTTCCTTGAAGATCTGGAAGACCATTTTGATTTATATAATATTCCGGAAGACTGCAAGGTCCAAATTGCCGGAACTTGCTTGAGAGATACCGCCAAGACCTGGTATCGGCAGTGGCGAGGGTCGAACCCGGATTCTCATTATGAGAATTTCCGTGCAGAATTCTTGGAGGTCTTTCCTTTCGGCCTCAGTCGAGCTAGCCTTGCTCAACAGCTGTTTTCTCGTCAGCAGGGTCCCAATGATAGCCCTGTTGCATTTGCGTTGGAAACTACACGCCTATATAATCTATGGGATCCACATGCCAGTCATGTTGACATGTTGGATACCCTCGTACAGCAGCTCGACCCATTCTTACAAGATTTTCTTGAGGTTCGACACCCTGCCACTATTCATGAATGCCTTCGCCTCATACGCACGTATGAAGAGCGACATGGCAAACATGCTTCAACTCACCATGCTCGGGCACCCCGCGAGGCTTATTCCGAAAACCCTCAGCGGCATAATAGACAAAACTTTCAGCGCGAGCATACACACGTGCCCACCCAAGCTTCATACGTTCCACCACACAGAAGAGTGGCGAACCAGCAACGAGTTTCGGAGCAAGCTACGGGGTATCGTCATAATGCACAGTATGCTCGACCCCGTTCCACTCAGCAGCATTTGGAACGTTATCATGCTCAGGGCAATAATAATTTTTCTGCCCGTGCTGAGGGCAGACGTAACGAAAATGAAAATCTCAACAGACACGCGGAGTTTCCGACGCAGGGTGCACGCAATTTTCCTTATCGTGAAAATTTTCCCGATACCCGGCAGGGTCGAGGTTTCCGACCACATGATAACACCACCAGAATTCCTTTAAACTACCACAGGAAGTAGACGAAGGGTCGGTCCTGCTTCCTGATACCAAACATCCTGACCCTAAAACAGTATTAGTGACTGTTCAAACTCCTCAGTTGCCTGATGTATTCTTGACACTTGAAGACATTATTGTCGAGACAAAGTTCGACACTGGGTCTGAGATATCAGCCCTAAATACAAAGTTTTGCACTGATGTTTTTTCTGCAATACATGTTCAGCCTGCAACGCAGTATTTGCGGGGTGCAAATAACGAAATCTTCAGTATTTCAGGAACTGTCACATTATCTTTAGGGCTGGGGAAAGCTCGGTTTACACATTCTTTCCTGCTTATAGACGAGCTACCCGTGAAATGTCTCATGGGTATGGACTTTATTAACAAGTTTCAAATAACTTTGAATTTTGTACAACATGTGATTTCCTTTCCGGAACCTGTCGAAATGATTCCGACGGTTCCTGTAGATATTACGAGTTTATTGTTGAGTGACCAATTGAATGAGGGGCAACGAGACCAGCTTTCTCTCCTTTTACAGGAAAGCCCTGGTTTATTTTCGGATCAACCTGGTTTCACACAGGTGGTTTATCATGTTATTGACACTGATGGTTCGAAACCCATTGCGACGAAACCTTACCCTTGTGCTCCACATAAAAAACAGGAAATGCAACGTCAAATTGCCGAAATGATTAAGCAAGGCATAATCAGGGAATCAACAAGCGCCTGGGCGGCTCCTGCCTTCTTGGTTCCAAAGAAACAACCAAATGAATTTCGTTTCGTGACAGATTTTCGCAAACTCAACCAAGTCACAAAAACAATCAATTATCCCCTACCTGTCATGTCACATATTCTAAATGACTTGTCGTCAACCAAATGGATGTCAACTTTGGATTTGGCGAGTGGATATTGGCAGGTGGCAGTACATCCGGACTCGGTCGATAAAACAGGCTTTGTGACTCCTTTTGGGGCCTATGAATATTTACGTATGCCTTTTGGTTTAGCTTCTGCACCTGCTACTTTCCAAAAGCTTATGGACACGGTTCTCAGACCTGTCCTGGGTCCACATGTGCATGTCTATTTGGATGATATTATTATCACATCAGAGACTTTTGACGAGCACCTTTCTCTGCTCAAACAGGTGTTCCAACTTATATACAATGCTGGCTTGACGTTAAAACCTAGTAAATGCCAGATAGCGAGGGACGAGATTGTATATCTGGGGTTGAAAATTACTCCCCACGGCTTATTCACTGATAATGAAAAAATTAGGCCTATTGCTGACTTTCCTCGGCCTAAAACAGCAAAAGAACTATCCCGCTTTCTGGGAATGACCGGATGGTATCAGCAGTTCGTCCCCGCTTATGCTACAATATGTGAGCCATTGTATGCTTTAAAGCGTAAATACAAGAAGTTTATTTGGACACCTGAAGCTAACGCTGCATTCGAAACACTGAAGTCTGCATTGACTCAGCCTCCGGTGTTGGCTTTCCCGGATCATTCTAAAGAATTTGATATTTATACTGATGCATCCGGAGTTGGTCTTGGTTGCGTTTTGTCACAAGCTGGGCATCCAATAGCTTTTGCGTCTCGTACTTTAGCCAAAGCTGAACGCAATTATTCAGCTACGGAACGTGAATGTCTTGCTGTTGTGTATGCACTGAATAAATTTCAATGTTATCTTAACGAATTGACAGTTAACATAATTACGGATCATTCTGCCCTTCAGTATTTGAATTCTGCTAAACACCTATCTCAAAGACTTATGAAGTGGGCTCTGAAGTTACAAGAGAGCAATATCAAAATTTCGTATCAGCCAGGTAATAAGAATCAATTACCGGACGCATCATCTCGCGTTCCGATTAGTGGGGTCCCCACCGAAACTACTCCTGGATGTCAGCCTTTACTTCTGATAGCTGATATCACATCCAGAGAGCAGATAATGGCAGAATTATTAAATGATCCAGATTTTGGGGATATTTACAATTTTTTGCTTGCGGGTTCGCCCCCGCAAAGTGATCCTTCTCTGGCTGGAAGGTCACAACATTTTGAAGTAATAGAGGGTCTTCTTTATTATACAAAGTCTCGGACTACTAGGGCAGAGTTTCGCCCATGTATTCCGCGAACCCTTAGAATGGCTCTTTTAAATGAATTTCATGACAAACCTCTTGCAGGCCATTTAGGTATTCGCAAGACCCGTTGTAAATTGCGGGATGTTGCCTATTGGCCTGGCATGTACCAAAGTGTGCTCGCATACGTTCAATCATGTCACTTGTGTCAGATTAATAATTACCGTAATGTAAGACCGGCCGGTCACTTGAAATCTAGTTCCAGTTCTCATGTATTTGATATTATTTCCATAGATTTATTGGGACCTTATCCATTATCTGTTAAAAATAAAGCTCGTTATGTTTTAGTACTAACTGATAATTTTTCTAAATGGGTTGAAGTTTTTCCCATTAAAGCCGCTACGGCTGAGATTATTTGTAATGTCTTAGTTAATGAAGTATTTTCTAGATATGGTGCACCTAATAAAGTAGTTTCGGATAATGGTCCTCAATTTATTTCTGACATTTTTGAAAGAATGTGTGCGAGATTACACATTAAACATAAATTCATTTCCCCATATCATCCCCAGAGTAATCCTGCAGAACGCGTTAACCGAACGCTAGTGAAAATGATTGCGACTTTCGTAATGGACCACCATGAAAGATGGGATGACCATTTAGAACTTTTTGCGTTCGCCCTCCGCTCGTCTGTCCACGAGTCTACTAAAATTACTCCTGCAGAACTTTTTCTGGGTCGCAAAATTAAAACCCCTTTTGAAAATTTAACGGGGATTATCGACGAACTAAATCAGCGACCAACTCCGCAATCAGTACACATTATGGCAGAAAAAGCTCGTGTTGCAATGCTAGGAGCACAAGCGGCTCAAGCACGATATTATAATTCTAGGCGTAGGGAACCAGATCTTGTCGTTGGAGATCTCACTCTCGTGGAAACGCACTTCCAGTCTTCTGTTTCGCATACTTTAGTGAAGAAATTTGCACCCAGCTACGAAGGTCCATATCGGGTGGCAAATGTCTTTGAAAATAATATTGTTCTGGAGAAACCGAACAACAATTTTCAATATGTACATGTTGATCAATGTCGCAAGTATCACGAACGGGATATCGATTTCATTATCAATCCTACTCAACCTTCTGTTCCACAGACTCAAGAATCTATATCTCATGTTCAACCGCCAGAAATTGTGGACGACCCACCGAACATTTTTGACGAATCACCAGTGATTTTTCCTTCACCCTCCCCCTCCAGACGAGTTTCTACAACCGCAACCTGATTCTCCCGTGAGACCAAGGCTCGATTCGCGTTCGTCGAATACTAGTATCGTTCCTTTCCCTCCAACCATTGCCAAGACTATTGTTGCGCCGTTTCCGGCTACCTCTGCACCAACGCGGGATACTTCTTCTTTGAATACCTCATCGGAAAGTATTCCTATAGGCAAATCCAAACATCGCCCTGCACGACCGCTGAATTTCAGCAGCGACTCAGAGGCGTCGGACATTTCGGATTTGTCAGTTATGAATCCAACATTTAATATTCCACACCGTCCAGCACCACCAAAAGCTGGGCGCAAACGTCACTTGTCTCCCCAATCTGCTTCGCCGCAACAGCGACGAAGGCAGAAATCTTTGCATCCGCCCGGGTTTCGCCCCTGGAACCTCCGTTCAGGGCAAACAGGGCCGATGCCTGCTACTACTATCATGCCCCGTGGGCGTAAACGAAAACAAGCGATGTGGCCGGAGACACGTCCCTCCAAAAAGATACTGGAAGGACACAACGGGCCCCAGCATCAAGGGACTTCATATCCAAAGCCTGGGGGAGCCCGTTCCTATCAGCCGCAGCAGGGATTTCCGGACCGCCAGACTTCTGACGTTCCTCACCGTTCTTCTCAGCAGCAGGGATTTCCGGACCGCCAGACTTCTGACGTTCCTGACCGTTCTTCTCAGCCGCAGGGATTTCCAGACCGCCGGATTCCTGACCGACAACAGACCGATGTTCCATTACCGTCCCGGAAGAGATCCAAGCCACCTGATTTCCCCAGTCCCATTAGGCCTGGAAAACGTTTTCGCACTAGAATTTTTTATGCGTCCTCGAGATAAGTAAGTTCTCGTGGACAGGTTCTTTTCTCAGTTTGTTGTTTTTCCTGCTCGACCAGTTGGCGTGTCAGAATTTCTTTTTTTTCGTGTGGGCCTATGCATTCTTTTTGTGTATATATGTGTGTTTTTTTTTTTTATATTTCTTCTATGTCCATCTACTAATCCACTTTTTTTATATATATCTATGTGCTTAGGGGTAAAATAATAAAATTGTTACTGTTAGGCAGCTCCAGGTAAATTTCGCTGCTGATACAGTTGTTCTGTATTTCAACGCATGAGGCAAACGTAATTTGAAATGAAAATAATAAAATTGTTACTGTTAGGCAGCTTCAGGCAATCTTCGCTGCTGATACAGTTGTTCTGTATTTCAACGCATGAGGCAAACGTAATTTGAAATGAAAATAATAAAATTGTTACTGTTAGGCAGCTTCAGGCAATCTTCGCTGCTGATACAGTTGTTATGTATTTCAATGAATGAGGCGCACGTAATTTGAAATTAAAAAAGTGATTCCTGCTAGGCAGAATAAAAGGAAAGTATGCCAATGCAGGTTTGGTTTGTTCTACACTACAAATTTCACAGTCGAATACAGATTCGTACATTGTCATGCCAAGATTGATGATGTAAATACGGCTACCACCAAGCAACAAATCAAAAAAAAGATCGAGAAACGTCAATCATCGAAATGTAAGACTTACACTCCAAAATTGATAGGTTTTTCGGAAAAAAAAAAAAAAAAAAAAAAAAAAAAAAAGAAAAATTAAGGGGGAGATGATGTAACGTATACTCTATATTCACTTTCCTTTTGATTTTACTATCTCTGGTTATTTTATTTTACTATGTAAATTATCTTCCTACTGAACGGAATATTATTTCACCCCGCTGAATGAGATCTGGCAATGAGTGTAAGTCATGACGTGGTGGTAGCTCGTATATAGGCGCGTTCATCGAGAAGTGTGAGTTGAGTTGTTGCGTTGTAGTTGTGTTGTTGCGTTGTAGTTGTGTTGTGGCGTTGGAGTTGAGGGTGGTTGGTGTTGCGTTGCAGTGTGTTGTTATGTAGTAGTGATATATGAGTGCCTTAGTTGACCAGGAGTCTTCATAATAAACAAGTTGTTCTGTAAGTTCAGTCTTTCTCAATTCTTAGTTTTGTCAGACCTCTGTCTGGCTGTTAGGTTTATGACTTTGATTACTTAATATAAATAACCAGCGTTGAGACTTTGTTTAAGTTCATAATTAACGAGTAACAACACCCTTTTGGGAATTCATCATTTTGAAGCTTAGAGCATTATTCATTCATAATAATTAGCTTAGCAAAAAGATAAACAAAGCTAATTCATTATATACCCACATAGAATTTGTTAATACCTTCCCATAGAAACAAGCCATATGTAAGAAAAATTCATCAGTTGATTAGTTTCAGTTTTCTATAACACAATGCAGCTAAGCTTAATGATGGAATGGCTTTTGTTCAGAGAAACATGTTGCAAGACAACCAACAGACAAAGGACTTTGATCCATTATTTGGTTTGTTCTCTTGTGATGTGTTTCTTCAAGCAGAAGTGTGACAAGCCATTGTGCATAATTGTTCCACGTTACAACAACTGTCTGCAGAAATTGAACAAAAACTTAATAACAGGCAATTTTTAAAATTCAATTTTGCATCTTTTTTAGAGGTAAAGGGAAAATGCAATGCAATGAAAGTAAGATCTACCAAATTCTAGGCAGGCAGTAATTGCAAACAAAAGTCTGAAATCTGAAAAGTCTTTTGGCAAAATAAAGTATCTCTTGATTTTTACAAAAAAGCGAAATTTCCCCTTTTTTTGGAACCATTTTCAAATTCTCTGAGAATTCCAGGTTTCCCAGGTTGTGTCTGGATTTTGATTTGAACATACCAGCAGGTCCTTGGTGACCTAGAGATGGAGTTCTTTCTGTTCACATGTCAGGAACTTTGGCATGAACTTTGCAACAATGGGGTGCATGCCCAAGTCCTCAGTCAAAAATTTCTTTGCTGAACCCATAAAAAGAATTCCGAGATAACTTTCGCTCTCTCACAATGATTTGGTGGTTTTCCATGACAGGTTCTCAACCACTTCAGTTTCTGCTCGTTTTCCATGACACTTTCTCAACCACTTCAGAGTTTTTGCTTGTGGAAGGCCTTCTTGAATGCTTGTCGCTCTCAACAGATGATTGTCCATCTTTGAAGTGCTGATATTATCCCTTGACTTGTGTTGCACCCATATTTTTACCACCAAAAGCCTTTTTAATCATTTGAATTGTTTCAGCTGATGTGCGGCTGAGTTTGTGCCAAAATTTGATGCAGATTCTCTGCTCAACTCACTCAGTCATTGAGGCACAAGACAAGAATGTGATGGGCATGGTGTTCACAATGACAAATTTTCACCACCAGGCATCAAATGAGACAGTCAACAGGGTGGCAAAAATTCAGGCATGTGTACCTCAGCCCAAGGTCGAATATCACTGAGTCTTGGTACTTGCTCTGTTTAGTTTAGGAGAAAAAATGTGGTCAAGTACTTTTTGATCAGATCATGTATACACAATGGGGTTAAAAATACCCCATAATAAAATATTTTTGTTCCGACCCATATTTACCATTGCACTTTCATAGCCACAAAATGCTATTTGTATATTTAACCCCAAAATGAGGTGACAGTGCTCTTTACTGTTACACATAAAGTCATTTCTCACATCCTTACCAAATGTACATGCAAAACATTCTGCACAGATCAAAGAATTTCTTTTACCTTACCAACATTGAAAGCTTAATTTAAGACATGTTTTGGTGCAATATCTGTTTTCTTTCATTTCTTTTTGCTTATATTTATATTTTAAACACAATAGTTTCACACATATGCCTTTGATAGAATTCACCTTATATATGGTTCTGAAAATTAATGTGGCAAATACAAATTTGAGAATACATCCAAAATGAGATGAATGATTGTAAAGATTTATCAGAGGTATGTGCAATGGGAAATGCTAAGTCGATGTACCCAAGCAACATTGTGCTTTCTTCTATAGAAATGTGCAAATGACGACTGTATGTCATCCAGCTGCCAGGCATGCGACCTTGATAAACGTTTTGAGTGGGGCGAGGCAATTGAAGCTTCAGTTGGACTGTTAGCACATGAATGGCTCCACATTAATACTTAGAAGACTTTATGGTGGCAAGCAATTGGTAAATTGGAAGCAGAGAGATCACAAGCTGAGATAACAAGATGGCTGAATGTGTCAAGGCAAGTGGTTTACCATCTCTGGAGACAGTTCCCAGAAACTAGGACAATAACCAGCAAGCCAGCACAAGGATGCCCATGAGCCACAAGTCAAGATGACCAGTATTTTGCCTCTAACAGCTAGCTGCAATAAGAAGTTGACAGCTAGGCAATTCTCACCGGAGCTCTGCTCTGCTACGGAAACCATGATATTGAAACAAACACTTTACAGAAAACTCCACAAGGATAGGTCTGTGTGCAAGACTGCCAACAGTCTGTATTCTGCCTGCCACGTGCACAGAAGGGTTTGTCTGAAGTGGGCCAGACATCACCACACCTGGACCAATAGGCCTCTGTCTGTAATCTGCTGTGACGAGTTGTGGTACACAGCCTAAACACAGATTCTTGACCTGTGTACATTTGGAGAGAGGTGGGAAACCAAAATCTTCCCTTCAACATTAGGGAAATTGACCACTATGGTGGTGGAAGACTCCTGGTTTCAGCTTCCAGGAGGCATCTTGACTGCCGCTCACTATAAGAATGATATCCAAAAGCCTTATATACAGCTTTTTAGGGGAGCTGCTCCTTTTTATGCATAACACCTGTTCCCATATCGCTTGGGTAGTCAACAAATACCCAGTGAGTGAGGATACTGACAGAACCGAGTGTTCCACATCCTCTCTGGACCTGAACCCTATAGAGCATGTCTGGGATGCCCCAGGAAGATTAATTACAAACTGACAGCCCCTCCTAGAACCTTTCTGGGACTCACGAGTGCTTAGGTGGAAGACTGGCACTTATGCCCCAAATTCTTTTTCACAGCATGAGGGTTTGTTGTGTGAGCTATTATTGCTGTTCAGGATAATCACACTCCCAATTAACCCCTCAAAATCCACACCATTTGATGCATCACTCTTGGACTGTCATGCTGTTGTGTGCATGCTTTCTCCTCATGCGGCGATGCCATTCCTTTTCTGTTGTGTATTGCTGCATTACTGATATATGCATGTCTGTATCAACTGTTACTAAACTTTATCCTGTGGATTTTGCATTATTCAGGATTTTGTGTTTGTATGAAATAGTTCATACTAACTGAACTATTTACTCTATGAAAGAGAAAAAGTCAAGAACACCTAATACACAGTTGTTATAAAAACAAACCTTTTTCAGAGATTAACTTACCATATATTACTAAGCCATCCTTATTTTCTTTATGATGAATACCAAGTTGTGTCATTGGACCATCAGGCAATTTGAAATATTCATGATCTGGGTTTAAGGGGGGATACACCTGTACACTGCATGAATCAAGCTTGTGATCCACATTAGCAGGTGAATCTACATTGCCTCCTCGATTAGAAAGTTCTTCTTCTTGATCTTGACTAACAAGCACTGAAACTGAAGAAAATAGTTCTATGCCTTGCTTGAAAGCCTCATATTCACGAGCCAGATTGGGCGTGCCATTTATAGTAATGCTGGGTAATTCTGGTTGCAGAACCATAACATAAGCTTCAACTTGAGGAATCTTTATTGTCTTCCCTCGAGTACATCTAAGTGGAAGGAAATGCAAATGATGAAACATTTAATACTATTAAAGATTCCTATGATCTGACTACAATGTATCATAAAACTTGCAATAATAATAATAAAAGCAATATAGCACAAATACCGAAATAACCTCTAATTTAAGAAATGCAATAGTACATGGATCACATGAAAAAAAAAAAAAGTACTATTTGGGAGGCCACTTAGTTTTATTGGTTACATTTCGAAATTCTACTGAAATGAATGCATTGCTGCCAACCTTTTGAGGTGTCTATCAGTAATCATTCAGAACCTAAAACACCAGGTGCAAGTTGCACTGTTTTTGAAGTTACAAACTAAAATTACTGTATGTATTATAAAATAAAACTAGCACACTCACTCATAACAGTATGCCAAGCATGGTGAAAAAAACTTCTGTTGTAAAAAAAAAAAAAAAGCTGAAAAACTACTAGCAGTTTCATGCATTAGTCTATAAACATTATTAAATCGGTGTCTTCTCTGCATGTCAAAAATTTTGACATAAAATTTCACTACAGAACCAAACAGATGGCGATATATCTGGAGTAAATAACTAAGGATAATGTTGTTCTGGCAGTTAGATGAGCAGCTCTGTATATAAATTTTATGCCTGGTGTTCATCCAAAAGAGACTGCAGTGTTGCTTGTTTAGCAGAGTTCAATTCTTTCACTAAAAATATTTTCTTATAGCATACCTCTGCAGAAGAAAATGCTTTAGTTTTTTTGACAAGGAGTGCACTTAAAGTACTTGTGCTCATACTCAGTTGAAATTCTGTATGCTTATTTTTTACTAAGCTAAAAATGGTTAACACACTGAGCATTACTTTGGGCAAGGTAGTACATTTTTGACAACCTGAGGCATCAGAGAGATTAGAAATTTCAATCCATGCATTCTGGAAAATGAGCTTTCAGTATCTTCATATTGGTATGTGGCAAATTCTCCCTCTGACTTACTCACTTCTTCAGAAGTTAGAAGATTTGGAAACAATGACACCAAAAACTCTGTGTGCTTTAGTATTTCACTTTTTATGGGAAAGTTTTTCAATATGTACTCACAGCACAGTGTGTAAAAATTTCTGATATCACAATAAAAATTCTTTAGTGATGTATCTCTGAAACTACACTCTTTTACATAAACTCCTGCTTGGGCTCCAATTACAAAATTACAGCCATTCTTCTGGTACTTTAAAAAAAAATCTATCTATTATTGAGTCCTCAGATACTGCTGTAATTTTCAGTAAAACAATTTTTTTTTCAGTAATTTTCAGTAAAACAATTTTTTTTTCAGTAATTTTCAGTAATCCAGTCTACAGCGGCAAATTTGGGTATTTAACACTGCAACAAATTTTAACCTGTCAAAACTATTAACAAAATAATAATAATAATAATAATAATAATATAATAAAAATAATTTGTTAGTGGGAAAATTTAAAATACTGTCTACCAGAAAAATATAATAAAATTACCCCCAGACATGAAGAAAAATTATCCTTGGAATGTTGCCAAATTATTATGATAAACTGGCTGTAGTTGCCATTTTGGCCTTCCTTAGTTCAATTTGCAAAAACTTCTGATAGCATACTTCACTGTGTGCAATGCTGTTTATTTTTTCTACTAATAAAGAAGACAGCACATACATGACTACTTAAATTAGGTCTGAATCATTCATGTTTTTTTTTCACAATACTGAAAATTCTTTCTATACTTGCATTGCTATGAGGGACTATTAAAATCCTTTTCATAATTTTGCTTAATGATTCATACTTTAACTGGCCACTTTCATTTTTCATTAAAGAAATTTTGTGCCACACTTCATCCATTCTCCCAAAAGTAACAGCACAGTTAAAATTTTCAAACTGGTAGTGAGTAAATTCAGATTCTACCTCATCAGATTCTTCTGGTTTCAAAACTGGAAACAGGGAACACATATATTGGACTGGTGCAAAAGAAAAACTTTGCCTTAATGCTACATCTGCAATTTCAGCATGACTCAGAAATTCATCATTAAGTGGAAATTTTCTTAAAATGTAATTGCAGCCTGCCTTGTAAAATTCCCTTACCTCAGAATAAAAAGTAGCCACTGTGTCTTCACTCAGATCTGCAGTTGTGCCTATATAAGATCTCGCTTTTGACCCAATTACGAGATCAGTTTTCTTTGATTTCTCCTTCTTTCAAAATTTTCATCTGCAAGAGATGTTGCTGTCACATCAAATGCCGATGGCTTGATAAATCGTACAAGCAATTCAGATAACAGACTATGAAGTTTTCTTTTTAATACATGCACAAGCGGAGCTTCCTGTTGCAAGAACACGTTAGCAGATGTAAACAAAGGAAGAGTAGCAGATAAAAAAAGACAAAGTTTAGATGAAGGATTTCCAATCATACTTGCAAGGTTCTTATACTGTGAATTAGCTTCTTCATTGTCACTAAAATAATGTTCTAGAGCCTCTCACTGTTCTAAAATTCTGTCAATGGATTCCAAAAGTGATAACCAGCGAGTATTGACATGCTTTAGAATTTTGTACCACAAACAGCTTGACTCAGTTTCAGATTGTGTTTCCTCTTTGAACTTTTCTCAAAAAAAAAAAAAAAAAAAAAAAAATACAGCTGTATCAGAAACTTCTCAACATTAAATCCTTTCAGTTTTTTTTTTGTTTTGTTTGGAGATTTAACGACCACCGTGAGCAACTCAATGGGCTATATATAAGCAGTCGCCCGTCCCTAATTTAGGGTAACTGGTTCCAGGGAAGGGAGAGAGCCAGTGTCGTAAGACAAACACAACATCCATGCCTCACCGGGATTTGATCCCGGACCCCTTTCGGACGAAGAATGATCAGAGGCCATCGCTTAGACCACTGCGCCACCGGGGCGGCCCTTTCAGTTGAGTACCAGATTTCTGTGCAGCTAAATTTACTAAATGGCATGAACATCGCTGCACTATGATTGCAGGCTGAACCTTCTTTATGTGAGAAACAACACCTTTTACTTGACCTATCATAGTGTTAGCATTGTCACAGGAAAATGACACACAGTTGTTCAATGAGATTTTTTTTTTTGAACTCATTGTTCAAAACGTTGAATATTCCTTCACCTGTATTATTACTTGATTCAACCAATGATAACAAAACAGTTGAATTTTCCCCTATTTTTTCGTCAAAATATGTTATTGTAATGGAATACAGCTTATTTGCTTGAGCATCATTACTTCCGTCCGTAGATAGAGAAAAAGGATTTTTTTTAACTTCAGATACGATGTTACTTGTAGAAACACTGGCCATGTGTTGAATTAGTTCAGTAGCCTTGGTTCTTCCACACGAATATTTTTTGTGATTGCTGAATCGGGAAACATAGCTTGAATAACGGTTTTTCAAGCCTTCAGTTTTCGGAAATTTATCCAACATTTTCAAGCTGAAATATAAATATTTATGGAATAAAATGATATCTAACAATACTGGCTAGAGGAAACCTCGCGAGAAAAAAAAATTACGATTACCAGAGAAATCTTATCTCCGTCTACTTTTCCGTTTTCGAAGGATGAAATTCCGTCCTCCGACGGAGAAAACGACCCCCCCGCGGTCACCAATCCTCCCAAAATTTAAGTTCAGTTATGCATCGATTTCATACATGGTTCAAATGATAACAAAAAAAGACGGAATTCCTCGAAACAGCGTGAGAATCTCGTCGCCGAAGATTACGGGGAAATTTTCGGGCGGCCTAACTTCCGTTTTCGGAAATCGTTGCCTACAATTTCAAGCTGAAATTATGCGATGAAATAATATTTAACAGTACTGAACAGGAGCAACATCGCGAGACTAAAAAAAAATACGATTACGGGAAAAATCTGCACTTCGTTTAACTTCCGTTTCCGAACGTTTAAAAAGACAAAACAACGTCCCCAGACGGAATACGACCCCCCCCCCAACTAATATCCCGAAAATTTCTTCATTTTTGCATCGATCTCGGGAAAAAAAAACAAAAAAAAAAAAAACGGGGTAACTCCGCGAATCCGCGGAAGAATCTCACGTACGAATTCACCGCTGAATCGATTTCGAATGTTGTAAGATAACGCTAAAATATCGATGACCGGTAAATTTTAACTTTGGCGCAAAATTGGCGCAGATTTCGTCGAAATGGCGGTTTTTTTTAGCAGAATGGCGCAAGAACGTTTTGGCGCGGGCTGGCGCAATTGGCGCAGGTCTGCCAGCCCTGAATGTAGCATTTAATTTTTTCCCCCAGAAAAACTTGAAGGACCAACAAAAATGTTTAAGTTGATGAAAATTTGCTTTCTATCTCAAAAAATTAAATCAAATGGCGATTTTCCGTAATTTCAGCGGTGTTTCCGTACTTCCGTAACAGCAACCAAAAATCCGTAAAATTACGGAAAATCCGTACTAGTTGGCATCTATGCACCATATAACAGGAAGATGCTTAATGTCCATATTACGAAATATGTAATTCACGAGACAAACCTTAAGGGTTGTCTTATGTTATAAACGTGCTTTAGACTAAATAAACATGATATCTAAGGTATTATTACCTGATATTGGCAAAGTATTTCGCACGTTGTTGCTCCGTGAGGCACATGCTCCCAGCCCGAGAGAGGTCTATTTGTTTAGGTTTTTTCGGTTAGTTAAATTTTTTTTAATAAATAAAACAATTAGGTTATATTATTATCAGTTCACATTCATTCGTTCGCACAATTAAACGTTTTAAATTTACTATTAATTAAAAGATTGCATTAGAAAAAGTTATACTCATCGGGTCGGGAGAAGTCTCTCAAGAGGCTCTTCGTCACGTTGTTATGGCGAGCGCTTTCAGCACAGCCGGTGTGCCATCGTCGGGACTTCTACACCTACATGAGGGTTTCCTCACGTGTGTGTAGCCATTGGAGTTTCATGTCGGGAAACAAAGGGAAAGTTTTGCGGGCTGTATGCGTTATGTGATTGCTTCTCATGTGTCGCCATCTATTGGATGAGTTGGTAGGTATATCAGTCTTAAGTAAAATTTTAGAAGAACAGAAATATTGAAGAATAAATATACTACTTGTTACCCCGAGGTTGAAATAACTTTGGAATTTGAACAAGATGGAAAAAATTCCTTTTTAGATATTGAACTAATAAAAAAATACTTTAATTTTGAATGCAGAGTTTTTAGAAAACCAACATATGTACCTATAATGAACCCATATCAATCTGAACACACAAAAACTCGCAAAGTCAATATTATTAGGAATACGGTAAAACAAAAAGAATTTAAAGGAGTCTAATAAAAACATTAAAAAAAATCAGGTTCTTTTTGATTTATTAGAGGACTAAGTGGAAAATTTTTAAGATCAATGAAGAAACAACAACATTTTTGGTCATTCTGTTCAGAATATTGGTGATTTATTTGTAAAGAAAAAATATAACAATAGTATACAGATCCCACTTAAGAAGTTCCCGCTTAAGAAGTTTTCCCATTTAAGAAGTTTATTTTTAGAGACCCATGTTTTTTTCCATATTGCTAATGTTAATTTTTCCCGCTTAAGAAGTAACGATGTTTAAAGTTTTCCCGCTTAAGAAGTTGTAAGTGTCACAAGTTCCTAAGTGAAAACATACGATTTTGGAACTCTTCCAGCAGATAAGTACATGTCAAAGAAGTTCGGAGGAAACGTTTCTTTGTTCTCCCCGTACATACAGCAAGCAAAGCCCCTGCCGGCTTCCCACGGTCAACGTAGGGGGTCATGTTTATTTCCCCCACTTCTTCTGTCTCTGCTCTTTGTGTATCACAATCACCTTATCTTTGGGGCTGGGGAAAGGCTGGAAAAGAAAACACCTGCTGAAAGTCAGTCATTCTGTCAGAGTTAGGCTTAGATGTTGTACCCCGCATACATTTAATTTTATTGTTGAAATGCGTAGCTAGAAATATGGCGTCCAAAGGCATCAAAAGAAAAGCTTTATCTGTGGTTGAGAAATGAAACATTGTTACGAAAGTTGATGCAAACCCGCATTTAACTAGGGTGCAGATAGCAAAAGAACTAAATTTACCTGTTACAACCCTCAACGGTATAGTGGCAAAAAGGGACACTGTGCTTGCAAATGCTTCTCGTTCATTAAAAATAAAAATGATTAAGAAGAGTAAATACGAGAATGTCGAAGAAAAACTTCTTGTGTGGTTTAAACAAGCAAGAAATGCTAACATTCCGATCAACAAGACAATTCTTTGTGAGAAAGCAGAAGAAATTTCCAAGAAATTAAATGTTGAATTTAATCCTTCCAATGGATGGATCGACCGTTTTAGGAAAAGAGCAGGACTGACTTATAAAACTGTTTGTAGAGAATCAAAAAGTGTTAACGTTGAAGAAGTAGATGCTGGAAATCTAATGTTTTACCAGAACTGTTATTAGCATACGAAGCAAAAGACGTTTTCAACGTTGACGAGTGTGTTTTGTTTTACAACCTTATTCCTGACTAGACCTACTCTTTCACAGAAGATATCGGCCACAAAGTCAAAGTAAATAAAGAATGATTGACAGTTCTGGTTGGAGCTAATACGAATGGAACAGAAAAGTTGTCTTTATTGGTCATTGGAAAATCGAAGAATCCGAGGTGCTTCAAAAATGTGAAAACTTTTCCATGCAATTACAGAAATAGCAAAAACACATGGATGACAGTTCAGATTTTTTAAGACTTTTTAATGGAGTTTCAGAAGAAAGTGGCCAAAGAAAATAGAAAAGTTTGGTTATTTTTGGATAATTGCACAGCCCATCCAAACAACATGGATCATCTGGAAAATGTAAAAGTAGTTTTCCTGCCACCTAACTTGACTTCAATGTTACAACCAATGGACCAAGGAATAATTAAAACCGTGAAACAATTCTACAGGAAACGTTTAGTTTATCGGCTACTGCAAAAGCTTGAATCAGACTCAAGTTACACCAGATGTACACTGAAATTGGATTTATTAGATGCTCTGCATTTTATTGTTTCTTCGTGGGAAAAGGTATCTTCAACGATCACAAATTGCTTCCGGAAAGCTGGTTTAAACACTGATGAGCTCAGTTTTTCTGATGAAGAAAACAGTCATGACAACAATGAAGCTTGGAAAAATTTGCAAAAAAAAAACAACAACTAAACTTCGAATCTTCCTTTGAAGAGTTTGTAAACATTGACAAAGATGTTCCCACTTTTGAAATGAAAAATATCGACAATATTTGCGACATCGGAACGCAAGAGGACGATGAACCAGAGACGCAAGAAGATGAGTGCAGGCCAATTCCAACTTCAGTCGAAGCTGGTAAAACATCAGAAACTTTTCACTGCTTTATAGAAAGCCACGAACGTGTTCCAGCGGACATAATGAGAAATTTGAGGGAAATGGACACATACTTTGTGAATCTAGGAGAAAAAAGGATTGAAACAAACGCTTTTAGATCAGTATTTTTGTAATCCTGTAGCATAATAAATGTAGCTTTCAATCCTCATATTCAAGTTTAAATGGGTAAGTCGTGAAATTTTTTGTTACTTTAAAATTAACTAAAATGTAATTTCTGGATTTAATCTATGCAACATTTTTAATCGCTAAAGTCTTACAAAACCCAATCAGACACTTCCCATTTAAGAAGTTTTCCCGCATAAGTTTTCATCGCTTCGTCCCAACAAAAACTTCTTAAGTGGGATCCACTGTACTACAATCAGCAGGCGTGTATGAAATTCCTATTGCTTCACAGAGTTCTGGAGACCACATCTCTTACATTGGTAGCACAAAAAATAGATTAATAAAAAGATTACATCAACATATAAAAAACTGGAACAAAAAAGAAGAAAAAACTGCACTCATTCAACACTGCATTAATCATAAACAATATCCTGATTTTGAAAATATTAAATTACTAGCCACCCACACAAATGAAAAAGAATTAAGGATTTCTGAAAGCATTATAATTGAACAAAAACAAAATAAATAAAAAAAAATTGCAATTTACAAGACCCTACCAACCTGGAAGTCACTTATAAAAAGCAAAAAAATCCATAAAAACAAAAAAATAAAAAAAGAACATTACAAAAAGTCACACCACCATTTAATAAAGGACTAAAAATAATACACCTGTTTCTACAAATAAATAAATAACAATAGCTCAAAAATAGCTACACAAAAAAGAAAAATATTGTACTTACTACTGATTACCTACCAACTCATCCAATAGATGGCAACACATGAGAAGCAATCACCTAACACATACACAGCCCGCACAACTTTCCCTTCGTTTCCTGACATGCAACTCCAGCGGCTACACACACGCGAGGAAACCCTCATGTACATGTAAAAGGCCCGATGATGGCACACCGGCTGTGCTGAAAGCGCTCGCCATAACAACGTGACGACGAGCTTCTTGAGAGACGTCTCCCGACCCGACGAGTATAACTTTTTCTAATACAATCTTTTAATTAACAGTAAATTTAAAACGTTTGATTGTGAGAACGAATGAATGTGAACTGATAATAATATAACCTAATTGTTTCATTCATTAATTTTTTTTTTTTTTTTTAACTAACTGAAAAAACCCATAATAGACCTCTCTCGGGCTGGGAGTACGTGCGAAATTGTATTAACACATCCAAATTTCTATTATACAGCACTTTTCAATATTCACTGCTCATCTGGGAAAAGAGAGATGCAATACACACTACCACATACAGAAAGATAAGCATGATACAACCACAATCAAAAGTGGAAGTTAGTATATCTACCCTTTCTGAAAGAAAAGGTAGATATACTGTTATATGCTTTCTGAAAGAAAGGGTAGCACACTAGCTTAAATATAAACATTGTTAATGCTGAAAGTGTCTTCACAGCCAATGAAGCACATTGAAAACTTATTTACCAAATTTTGGTCATCTGCACCTTTGTTGGCATGTTCAGGAGGTTAACTTTCTAACTTGTTCCATGAGCTGAGCTACCAGATTGTAATTTGCCTCATCTACTAGCTGAATTCCCTTTCTGGCAATTCAGCAAGTACATGAGGCAAATGGGTGAGGAATTTCTTTTGTTGTATGCATGTTTTATTATAGAAGATAAAATGCAAAATGCTTGGTGCAGTTATTAAACAATGCCATATTGTCTTCATCAAAAGTATGAACAGTTCAGCACCAAAAAATAGAAAAGCTGATATCTACTCATTCATCAAAATTGTAAAACATCTGCTGCACACAAAAAAATTTATTACTTACGTAACAGATGTGCTGATCTGGATGTTTCTGCGACCAGGTGTTGGGAATTCCCTGGAGTTGACATAACCTACACGAGCTATTAAGTCTTCCATATTTGTTTTGCTATTACCTTCAACTGTGACTTCACTGAGATCAGAATTGGTAAGCAGTTCCTACAAAATAATTTTTAAATGGATATTATAAGCACTTAAACATGCTAATAATCAATCGACACAATTTCAATATTTTTCACATTCTTACAAAAATTTATGAAATATTTCATCACAATGCCAAATAAATAATTTTTTTTTTATTTTTTTCAGAATATCAATGAATATGAAATTCATAAAACGGTTCAACTCCTCTAATTTTCTGACCTCCTTTCTGAAATTCCCCAAGAATATCAGGTAAAACAAAATACATTCACCCATCTCTATGCAGTGGTTCATACCTCCTGAATCCACAATGTTCTTCACTCAGTAGCTATCTGGCTTTTTTTAAACTTCTTCCTCAATATGCTTAAATAAACTCTGTAAGAAGCATATATTAAGCAAAAGAAACTGTAGTTACTACGCACATTCTTGCTCCTCATCTTGTAAATGGCACAATGGCTGAATTTTGCCAGTCCTTATAAATTAACCCTATTTCTCATTCAATCTTAAAGGTTCTATGCAACAAAAGAGCATTTGTCATCCCACTATGGTTAACCAATTTCACATTAATTTCAGCTTAACATGCAGTTTAGCATATTTCAAGGACAAAACAGCATTTTTTGAGTTACAACACATAAGGTCATCCAGTCCTTGTGTTCATCATTAACAATCTTGTCATATTAGTTACCTGAACACTAGTCTCTGAATTATCATTAAACAGATTAATACCTGCCAACTACTAGGGAATGTCCGTAGTTTCTACGGATTTTTTCTGACTACGGAATTCACTGTCGAAACTACGGATTCTACAATTTTTTTTTTATTTTTTTTTTATTTTGCTATTATTTTGATATACATGAGATTCTTAAGCAGATTCGCAGAATTCCTCCTTTTTTGTCATCATTTAGATCATAGTCAAGATTGATGCAAAACTGAAGAGAATTTCAGGGGTTGGTGTCTTTTTCCGTCTGAGGGACGATATTTCGTGTTTCAAAACTTTCAAAAATGGTTGTTAAATGAAGTAAAAAAATAATTTGCCCTAATCGTCATTTTTTCTCCCAATGTTGCCTTTGTGTCCAGTATTCTTGTTAAGTATTTTACAAAAGCATAAATATTTGTATTTCAGCTTGAAACTGTTGGCAACAATTTGCGAAAACAGAAGTTAGACGCCGCAAAATTTCCCTATAATCTTCAGGCATAAGATACTTCCACGATTTCCAGAAATTCCGCCATTTTAGTTATTATTTTTGTCATTTGCAAGATCGATGTACAATTGAACAGAAAGAGGGGGGGGGATGTTCGCCGGAGGACGGAATTCCAGCTTTACGAAACTTTCTAAAAGGGAAGGTCGACAGATTCAGATTTTTTCCGTAATCGTAATTTCTTTTCTCTCGCGATGTTCCCACTCTCCTGCGTTGATAAATATCCCCCGTCCCATAAGTTTTTGCAATTAATCTTGATATGGGAGGGGAAATTCTTGAAAACGGGAGTAATGAAGTTGGAAAATTGTTGAAATTGATGCATTTTTTACAAATTTTGGATTTCCTGTCTGTCAGGCATTGTGGAATTCTGAACACATCTGACTGATTTTTACTGGTGGAAGTTTCGAACTTAAATCTCGCAATGTTACCTATCATGTCCTTGCCAGGGAAATCAACACATTAAGTTTGTTTCATTAGTGTCCTTGTTTGTTGTGGCACATATTTCTTTTTCACAAAGAGATGGATCGTTTTGTAAGAAAATGTCTATGTGTGCCGCGCAATAATACTAGTTACTACTGACAAAGTTCTAGCCAATGTTGGCAGGTATGCAGATCTTCAAGATGGTCACACCATCTTGATTCAATCATAATACATCCTCTGCAGATATAAGAGGCTGTTCATTTTTGTCAAGTGAACCCTGGATTACAGAATTTCTCACCTTTCACTTGCATTTAAGAATGCTTCAAAACATTTTTAGACTACTTTGAAAATTAGTTTTTTGTATTATTTACAAATCTAGAGATGTCTTCCTATTTACATCTGAAACACAGTTGTTTCTCTTTCAAAAGTCTGTTTCATATTTCTCCTTGTTAGGATTTAAAGAACAAATTAAATATGGTGTCTAAGTTTTTCTCTCTTCCTTAATAGTTTTAACTAATGCTGTTCACAAAGAAATTCTGACTCTTTACTTTTACATGTTGCCACACAACATGCTTTCCTTGCAGTTGCAATAAAACTAATTTTTTATACCTGTTCCACTGGGTAAAGAAAGTTTTGACCCCAACATAACTACTGGCAGTCGGCCTCTAGAAATCCTGTTTCCCTTCTACATTGTTCAATTTATCAGCTGTAATGCGCTTTAATATCACAGTCTCTTACTCCTTGGCAAATAACTAAAATATGAAATCTTTGGACAACCACAAACCAAGATATGAAGTCCAACATCTCACAGTAACTTTTCCATGCACACAGTGAGGCATTCCAGAATTATAATTAATGTCTTTTATTAACATTTATTTTGAACCTTTTCCTGCTTTTGAATTGCTATGGCATTAGGAAGTTGCTAACTCTTTGTAAGCCTACTACAGTTTCATGGAAAATATGTGGAGGTTGCTGCATAGAAACGATAGCACAGATAACAGTCTAATTTTCTCAGGGCCAGCATTGATATCACTGCTTTAAATCACATGGTATCACGGTTTATTTGAACATACCTTTACTTTTGTTGTAGCATACTTAAAAAAGAAGGAGGCTATATTTTATTACTTTCAGGCAAGATACTAGTGCTATAAGGACCTTAAATCAATGGCGGTGAGTACATCTAAGTCTCCATGAACAGCTGTTTCATAAGAAAGTTAATCTACGTATGTACATCACTGCTGGCCGTGCAAGTCTTTTCAAACTCCATATTGGTGCTGTGTGCCCAGGATGGTTATGAAATCCCTGTGCAGTTTAAAATATTAATAACTTCTATTCTATATGACATAAATAAAAGCAACCTGTAAAATGTTTCAATAAGGCAATTTATCCAAGTTTTGCTTTTTGAATAAAGAGATCCATTTATTTAAATTTTTCATTTCAACCTTTCCAGATAATCTATCCTGTGCTGTACTAAATGCCATCAATACGAGTAGAAGAGACAGCGAATCATGTACACATATTGGCTGAGCTAAAGTCTGTAACCACAGTCAGAATTAAATTTAAGTCTCACACCAATCTGGAGGCATGACACAGGAATTCAATTGCAAAACAGATAAAGAAGTTTAAAGAAACAGGTTCTGTTAACAATAAACCACAAATTGGAAGACAGGGCATTAAAGAGAAGACTGTAGCATATGTAGAGCTCATTCTTTAAAAGTTTAAGAATGCTAGACAATACAGTTTTTTAGAAAGATTGTGCACCTTGCCACTTTGTTTGCATTGTTAGGCAATTTCTGGATGAAGTTTCCTAGCCAGATGGATTAGAAGAGGTAGGCCAATCCCTTGGCTATCACGCTCACTGGAATTTCCCCCACTGGACTTTTTCCTGTGGGGACATTTTAAAACTCTTAGTTTACTCATCAACACCTAGTTCTTTACATGATCTTTGTACTAGAATAACTGATGAGATTAAAGATATAACTGTATAATTCAAATGCACAACATGTTTCTGGAACTTCAAAATTGTATCATGCTTCGTATCCATAATGATGGTAGGTAGCATGTTGAGACTTCACAATCTTGAGATAAAATATATCAAAACTTGAATAAACTACCTCACTGAAACATTTTACAGATTGCTTCTATCTCCTACAGAACAGAAGTTATTAAAATTTTAAATTGCACAGAGTCCATAATCACCCTTTATTTATTATTTTGACTGATGCAGTGTAACCCTTAATATAAGAAACATAACCTTGCTGAATAAACATAAAATGATTCTAATTTTCATTTAGTTGACTGAGAAAATGCAACTCTTAGACAAAAAATGAGAGCTTTATTTGTGAATGGTTTTTGTATTGAGTGGATAGGATAATATTTCGACACTTGCAGTAACTTCAATATAGAACTGCTATATTAAGCAGTGATAATACTGTTCGTCACGTATATTTTGTTTAAGTATGCAGGGTGGAGTAGCTAGGTCCATATAACGCTATGAAATACAAAAAACGAACTTTAATGGTAAAAAATCTTTTACTTACTCGTAGTAATTTCGGCATTTTTGTCACTGTTGCAATTCCTCTGCTCGTAGAATGGACATTTGCTTATTTTGATGAGCTACTAGATCTGCCTGAACGAAAGATTAACGGATTAAAAGTACTATTTCAAGTTAAAATTCTATACCTTTGTATAGGTGTTTGCAAGGAATGATGATTAAAAAATGAAAGTTTAAAACCCATATGAGGAAAGTTAAAACCCAAAGGAACAAAAGATGGACCTAAACTCAACCCACCACCGCAACACACTTCCAAACATGTTTTGACAAGAATTTTGCCTTCTTCAGCGGAACATCAAGTTATACGTGGGCACCAAGTCCTCGTCGACGAATCTTGAAAGACTGATGTAATGTCTTGTATCGCTCTGCCTTCAACCCTCGTCGTCGCAGACCAACTGCGTATCACTGCACAAGCTGTTAGTGGCGGCATCTATGGCATTGTGTTCACCTCGGTCTACTTTTGCCATTCCACTCCTGTGATCTTTGAACCTATGTCTATTAGCCTTTTGTAATCGATTATTTTCCTGTTTTATCCGATATCGCCAGGCATAAGGTAACTCAACTGGTGAATTAGTGTTGCAGCATTCATCTCCGAATTTTTTTTTTTTTTTTTCAATGACCACCGCTTCCGATGTTATGATTTGTCTATGACTTTTGTGTGATGTTATATGTTTAATATTCTCCCAATAAGGCAGAGTAATACAAGACATTACATCAGTCTTTCAAGATTCGTCGATGAGGACTTGGTGCCCACGTATAACTTGATGTTCCACTGAAGAAGGCAAAATTCTTGTCGAAACATGTTTGGAAGTGTGTTGCGGTGGTGGGTTGAGTTTAGGTCCATCCTTTTGTTCCTTTGGGTTTTAACTTTCCTCATTTGGCTTTTATTCCTCATTTGGGTTTTAACTTTCAGTTTTTAATCATCATTCCTTGCAAACACCTATACAAAGGTATAGAATTTTAACTTGAAATAGTACTTTTAATCCGTCAATCTTCCGTTCAGGCAGATCTAGTAGCTCATCAAAATAAGCAAATGTCCGTTCTACGAGCAGAGGAATTGCAACAGTGACAAAAATGCCAAAATTACTATAAGTAAAAGATTTTTTACCATTAAAGTTCGTTTTTTGTATTTCATAGCGTTATATGGACCTAGCTACTCCACCCTGCATACTTAAACAAAATATATGTGACGAACAGTATTATCGCTGCTTAATATAGCAGTTCTATATTGAAGTCTTTGGCCATGTAATACCGCGCCATACGCTTTTTTGCGTATGGGAATATAAGAATACTTGCAGTAACTTCTATATTCTTAATAAATTTCAAAATCAATGAATGTTCAATATGCCCAATAGTGTAACAACATAAAGTGGCTAAAATTTTATTGAATTTGAAAATATAAAAGATTTTTGGTTTATTTATTTTGCACCCAATTCTTTATTAGACACATGAAATTGAATTTTCAATGTATACACTTTCAGCTACAATTTTCCAACTCTTGGAAGTGAACTTGAAAATGTAATTTTAGGCAAAAATAAAAATATCTCTACACAAAATATAAAAATTAGATTTATAAATTTTATATTTAAATAAAAAAATATTTTTAATAACATACAATACATATTTACAACACATGTTACTGTAAAAACCTGAAATCTGTTATTTCATGGAATTACTGGTAAGAACGCGAAGTATCCATGAGTATTGGTGACTTTGGGTTATTATTACTAACATCTAGAAATGACTAACACATCCTCAGTTAAACGCAGAATAAAAAGTTTACATCGGGTATTTACTTAAATTTTTAGTCAAAACCTGTTCTCACTAGACGTGGAAGAGTAAATATCTGAAATGATTACAATAGATATGAACTTGTATGGTAAAAATAAAGTACACTGAATAAAATACAGAAAATTATTTATTTGAAAATCACAAAATAAGATCACTCAATAAAATACAGAAAAATTATTTGTTGGAAAATCATAAAATAAGAACATTGCAATTTACTTGTTATTACATGGCCCACTATTGTGGCATTTGGAGTTATACAAAACATTATTCTTTTTTCATTTGCATAGCATTGTTATACATTTCTTTGTACACTTGCACATTGAAAAACCTTGGCTGGAACCTGTTACTGAAAAAGAAGCTGCATGGCGCAAAGACAATTGATTATCTTTTTTCACCAGTGATATCAATAAATTTTTGTTTACGAATATCAAATTGCGATCTAGCATACAAATGATTTATATGACACCTTCTTTAGTACCTAATTGATACATGTTGCTGTCAGTTTTCATCAAAACAACAGCTATAATTTTTCGTAATTAACCTTTTGATTTATCGACGCCAGGTAAAGGTACAGTTACGTTAACACATGTTATAAAACTGATTACTTCACTCTCTGACACACAGCAATATTCTAACTTTGCAGCTGCATCACGCAATGCTAGTATGATCGATGACACATGATCGCATTAACCAATTGGAGCACGCCTTTTGTATAACAACAGTTCGGATTTTTACTGTTCAGAGTCTAGTGAGAATGGGTTTTGACTAAAAAATTAAGTAAATACATGATGTAAACTTTTTATTCTGCATATTACTGAGGATGTTAGTCATTTCTAGATGTTACTAGTAAAAACCTGAAGTTACCAATGCTCATTGACATTTCATGTTCTTACTAGTAATTTTGTGAAATAACGGATTTTGGGTTTTTACGGCAACACATATAATAAATAATTATTTTTTTAAAGACAGCTGTTGATCCTTGCACAGATTATTACAAAAGTAGCACATCCACTAGGAAATATTTCACCTGAGGTGTCAAAGATGCACACGGCTTTAAAATTTTGCATATATATATATATATATATATATATATATCAGTTTCAGTGAATCTTTGCAGGCAATCTGTACATAAACTAACCTTGTTCTTCTTAAATTTCTAAGCAAGTTTTATTGCAGTACAGTAAAATATAGTGCTTCAGTCAAAATAAAACCTGTAAATACAGTAAAACTTTCCTTCACAGACGACACCACTTAAATATGGACCCCTCCCACCTACAGCTACTGTCGCTAGAGAATGGCATGAGTTGTGAAGGACACCCCCCTCTCTTTTGCTGACTTTCTCAGATAGAAACATGGACACTGATAAGAACACCCCGAATGAATATTTAGGACCTCCCAGTTATGCCCAGGGAGTGGTAATACACATCAATTCACCACACGAATCAGCAGTATTTTGTAAGACACAGCAGTGGCATGATCACACCCATGCACAATTAATAAATCATTCCTTCCCCTTTGAGGGACGAACTGTCCCAAACCCTGGGCTCGACTCCTGATAAAAGTTACTAATTTTTTTTTATTTTTTATTAAAAATAAAAAATAAATGAAACACTGAATGCAGTTAATTTCATGCAAGAAGTGACACATATGTGAAATTATGAAAGATATGTACACAGCTAGGGGTGGCCCTTATTTACACAGTAATTTTTTTTTAATAGTCTTACCCCCTAATATTGTTGTGTCTGTGGAAAAAACGTTACATAAAAAATTTGGGGATGATTAGAGATTTTTATGACGTGTCACACTGAATCCAAACTTATTTCAGGGTTTAATGACCACCACGAGAAATTATGAGCATTCTCAAAGCATCCACCCATCCCTAATTTAGGGCCACTGGTTCCAGGGAAAGAGGAGAGCCAGCTAGTGCTGTAAGACAAGCACGGCTTATATTTTGGTTCTGGACTCAAACCCAAGCCCAGCTTGGACAATTAGCCAGAAACTACTACAGCTTATGACTCAGCAACCAGGACAACTGCCAGTGTTCCCCATTTGCCTTTCGTACAGTCATTCTCTTCTGTAAGATTGCTTATGACTTTGCAATTGTATATGTGATTGTTTTTACCTATGACCAGTAAATGTAAGGCATTAACACTGCAAGAAATGCAGAAGAGTTTTGCATTATTTTTATGTTCTAAGAGAAATAAAGCAAAACTTTCTTTTACAGACATCACTCTTTTATGGACAAAAATAAATGTCCCAAAAGTTTACATAATATGGAAAGTTTTACTGCACATTGGATTCCAAAACTAAGAGTTAGCATGTGGGAGAAACAGAAGTCTTTGCCTTTTAAGGTACTGTTATATAGAACATGTTTTCTTGAAACACTGAATGCAGTTAATTTCATGCAAGAACTGACACATGTGAAATTGTGAAAGATATGTACACAGCTCGGGTGGTCTTTATTTACACAGTAAAATTTCTTTTTAATTTTTCATAGTCTTACCCCCTAATATTGTTGTGACTGTGGAGAAAACATTACATAAAAAATTTGGGGATGATTAGATATTTTTATGACGTGTCACACCGAATCCAAACTTCGTAAGTAGGTTGTATCGGCAGTTAACAAGAGGAATTTAAGGATACAACGACTTTCGCGCAATTTAAGCGCACATGGAAGACGAAAAAGAAGTCCACAGGAAACATCCATCTTTCCTGCTTCATAACCTTGCAAGCATGACCTTCTCCTCCGTAGATTTGCGCATGCGCCGTTGGAACATAGTATGGGAATTCCCTTTATGTGATTGCGCGCTCTGCAGCAATTAAAAGCGCTGGGTCTCCAGTCGCCAGTAAGTTAGTGTAATGTAACAACAATAACAAAACAAGTGTGAACAATGAACATAAACTCTCAAAAACTCCGAAGTCCGGCTGGTTGGGCAACCAATTGATATTATTCCGGATAAGAAGCTCCTGTCGAAAGGAGAGGTTCTGCGTCAGATGTTCTTCCTTATAAGAACAGAAAAGAACACAGTTAAGAATGCTTTAAGCATTATCACGCAAGAGCTTCTATTAATCTGGGGAAAAGTCTGAATACCTACCATGGCTGACTACAACATCATCCCAAAGGTTCAGAAGGAGTACAACCAGTGGCGTGCTCTTTGCAAGGGAAGTTCTTGGCAATCTGAACTGCAGATAGATAAGGAAAAACTCTTCACCGAGGAATTGGCATGGGCAATATCAAAAAGATTGTGGCCAACGCCCTTGACATGATTACCATTTTTGAAGACAAAGAGTTTCTATTGGCCCAAAGAGAGAAAGAAAGGAAAGGATACATTTGTGGGGAAGACAAAAAGTTAGCAAGGCAGGAAGCCCGAAAGAGAGAGAAGGAAAACAATTTCGAGCGACTCAAACAAAAACACGTGGAAGAAAGGGATCAGTTATTTGCAAAGGTTGAACTTGCCTCATTGAGTAGCAGCAGCACTGAAGAGGAAGATTGCAAAGCAACCACAGCAACAGCAGGTTCTCCAAAGAAAGTGAAACGAGCGAGGAAGAACATTGTTTCACCAGCGCTTGCCTCAGCACTTTGCACTAAGGTGAGTGACCGAAATGCAGTCTACATGCTCTCAGCAACTGCTGCCACTCTGGGACATAATGTAGAAGAATTTTTGATCAACCGTAGCATCATACGTAGATCAAGACTTGACGCAAGGAACAAAATTGCAGACTTGCTGAAAGAAACCTTCAATGCCCAAATTCCCCTCACTGTCCACTGGGATGGGGAAATATTTCCGGAGCTCACAAGGACAGGTAAAGTGGACTGACTGCCAGTTCTTGTTTCTGGGGCAGGAGTGTCAAAACTTCTTGGCGTTCCAAAACTTCATTCCAGAACAGGCAAGGAAACTGCCAAAGCTGTGGTGGATTGCCTAGAAGAATGGTGGATCAAAGATCGCATCCAAGCAATGTCATTCAACACAACGATTAGTAACACCGGTCACAGGGCAGGGGCTTGCAAACTCATTGAATTCAATTTGGGAAGAGACCTGCTGAATCTTGCATGTTGTCACCACGTTGTGGAGATTGTGGCCCAAAAGGTCCTTGCCGCATGTGACATCCACTCTACTGGTCCTGACATCCTGCTTTTTAAGTGCTTTCAACAGCATTGGCAATTTATCAACCAGAAGAATTTTGAAGTCATCGATGAAGAGGTCATGGAACGGGAAATTATTATCAACTTCTGTGAGCAGCAGCTAACTGACAGCCAACCACGTGACAACTACCGGGAACTGCGAGAACTGACTGTAATCTACCTAGGTGCCAGTCCTTCCCGAGGAATCCAGTTCATGCAGCCCGGAGCCCTCCACGGGCTAGATGGATGGCTCACGTCATTTACCCAATAAAAAATATGCCTTTTTTGTTCTCAATTTAAAATGACAAAACATCAGCAAGCCACCATAAAGAGATTCTCAGCTTTTGCCGTCAGCCTGTACGTCAGATCATGGTTTGTGGCCCCACTTGCAGCTGCTTCCCTAGACAAAGACCTTGCTTTCTTGAAACAACTGGCGACTTATAATGACAAAGTCGTGTCAAGTGCAGCAATTAAAGCCTTTTCCAGACATCTGTGGTATCTGAACGAATTGTTGGTGTCGCTGTCTTTGACTCCAACGTATGCTTGACAGTGAAGAGGGACATGATCAATGCATTAAAAAGGATGGCACGGATAACCCTGCAAAGAGAATCAATCTGATGGTGACCCCATGTATTCATAAAAAGATGGTGGCCGACTTTGTGACCAGCTCTTCCTGTCGTTTTTTTTTCCAAATGCTGGACATAGACACCAAGTTTCAGTCTGTCGACCCCAGCGAGTGGGACAAATAATCTGATTATCAATTAGCAATGAATACTGTTAAAGCTCTGAAGGTAGTAAATGACTCAGCCGAGCGAGGAGTGGTGCTGATGCAGGACTACAACAGCAAGACCAGAAACAGTACCTGATGCAGATTGTGAAGGAACACAGGAAGAAATTTCCAAATGCGCTAAAAATGACCGTGAGTGACATTAAACAGCAAACTGAATAATAATAATTGAAGAGTGTTTAATGTTTATTTACGGGCAATGGACAATGCCAGACTTTATTTACTTGTAAAATAAAAGATTTAAGAGGCAGATTTTTATGTAACGTCTCGTGTTTCACTGTTTCATTAAGTAAAAAAACATATAAAGTTTGAACTCCGTGTGACACCTCTTAAAATTGCTTGATCAGCTGAAAATTCAAGGTACATCACATTCTCAACCCAGTGAACAATATTAACAGGTAAGACATTAGCATTTTTAATCTTAGTTTATAAAGACCACCCTAGCACACAAGCATGTAGAGCATTAAGAGGCTAATAAATTATGGCTGCCATCAATGTCAGTAGAAAATCAGTTACACAGAAGGTGTGAAAAAATTGGTGGATTTAATTGCAAAGGATTTGTTGAGTGAGCATGGCAGTACCATGCCAGAAGACTTACAAAGAGGAATAACTGCTGAAGCTTACTGAGCAAGGAGCTCTCATTTCTGAGTCAACATACAGATGTAGTGGGCTCTTCTAGTAGCAGTGGATCTTCAAAATCTCTGACATACACTGATTGACACAGAAATTGCCCCACCCAGAAAAAATGAGGATAGAGGGGTGAAATTGAGCATGCAAATAGGAATATATAAGGGTTTGCCTTGATTATTTTCAGCCACATACAGTGTTTATCAGATGAGATAATGCAGTACAATGGGTATGCCTCAGTAAGGGCAGCAAGACAGCTCCCGTAATTCACCAAGATCATGCTCAGGCCCATTGTTTACAGACGACGTCCAATGTGGTCCTACAGGTTTTTGGTTGGGGATAAATCAGATGATCTTGCTGGCCATGGCAGTGCTTGAACATGTAACGAACATTGTCTGGAGAAGCAAGTGGTGTGTACACGGACGTTATCTTGCTGGAAAATGGGGTGCTGTAGGTCATTCAGGAATGGTGTCAAAATGAGTTGCAGAATATCACTCACATATTGTGCAGCTGTCAGTGTGCCTGTGATGTGGACAAGAGGTGACTTGCTGTCATGCGCAATAGCATCCCATACCATGATGTCTGCCTGACAAGCGTGTGGCAGTCGCGAACGAAACTGGAATCCTTCCACTCACCAGGGTGTTACCAGACACTCATCCATTGATTGTCAGCCCCCAGACAGAAACGGGATTCATCACTGAAGACCACAGTGGTCTTTTCATGCATGACTTCCGCACCAAGCCAGACGAGTGCTGTGATGGCTGGCCGTTAATGGCAGTCGACATAATGGTTGCCTACTGCGCAGGTTTGCCACATGCAATCTTTGGTTTACAGTTCGGGTCATTATGGCGACATCCATGGCCAATGACACAGAATATCGAATATTGCCTGCAGTGATTTCTGGTGATGAACAAGCGTGCCAAACAATTCACCGGTCTAGGGGTGCTGACATCTGTCAGACTGCACCATTGCTGCTTCTCCGACGCATGAACAAACCTTCCTATAGCCACTGGTGTCAACAGCATCCAACAGTTCATGCATCCTGTTGCACATGCTCAGTGATGTCTCAGCTAACATGTAGACCAGCCCACTTCACACAGACCTACAATTCTTCCTCTCTGAAACGCGTCCAAATGGCGATAAAGCAGCAGACGGCACATACACGGATTTTTCGGCCTTCACTGAACAGTTTCCCAGCACAAACGACAAATATGAAACATCTGCGCCACTTCCACCAGCGACCACACATTACCATTCCTGTTGCTGCTGACACCTTTTATCTCATGAAGGTGTGATGTCATCAGCTCTGGTTCAACATTATTTGCATATCTCGAGTGGGTACACCAGCCCTTCAATTTGCATGTTTGCAGCATACCTCCTTCTACATACATACATACATACATACATACATACATATCACTCAGCTGTTCTCTGAGATTCATAGATTAGCTCCACAAAGAAATACAAACTACCAGATAAATTTTACTTACTGTTGCCGTATCAAACTTCTCCATTTACAGCGATCTTGACATACAACTCGGGCCTCTCTGACATCCATCACACGCCGTACACATGGTCTTCTATACTTCATACTCATAATCTTTTTCTCATGTAGACACTCCTGAATCTGATCCTCCCATGACTTCCTTCCTGCCATTTGGGCTAAAAAGGTTTTCTTAGTAAGCATCTCATTACTCATTCCAGGGATCATAGCATACTTCTGGAAAATTTTAGGTAGGAATTTTAGGAATTTTAGGAATTTTTAGAAAAATTTTAGGAAAATTTTAGGAGTGTATTTCAATAAAAACTAGATGTATATTTGTATACATCTAGTAAAACAACTTTGTATACATTGTAAAGAGTTTGCTTCACACCCTTCAACCATATATACTGATAGACTGCGCATGACATCAAAATTTCTGGCTCCAACATAAAATCACATGACAACAGTCAAAAAGATGGGTTACACCTGCTGTGCTTATGGTTGCTCTGAGCGATATAGTAAAGAAAGTTCTATGATTTTTCATGGGTAAGAAACGAATTAAATACCTAAGTCAATAAAGTTCAATTACTTAACCAGAAACTTGCAGCTATTGATATAAAAATATAGTAACTTAAGAAAAAAATGGAATGCATGTTCCAAATTCTTCGCAAATGTTCATCACATTATAAATCACAAAATGTAAACAACCCGATCATGCATGTATATAGCTCATAAGTAAACTTACCTGAAGAGTTTTCATTATATATGAGGCGCATTCACATAATACACCGAAAACACTGAAGTTCTGCAGCGTAAATTAGTAATCATAACAGCATTTTTACACGAAATTTGGAGTCTGATGATGACGTGCCCAATGTTTGAGCCATGGCGACTTTGATGCAGCTATTGCCAATGTGCAGTCCATTAGTATATATGGTCGAAGTTAACACCCAAATTTTTTGCATAATGTCTAATGTCTAAAGTTTAAGTATGATTTACTTCTAATGTTCAGTTCTTATCTTTTCACGTGTTATTATCATATTCAAGTATATTTACCACATTCAAGTTTCACTTTGAACATTAATATGCTGTTGAACCAGAAGCAATTCACGATTTTCACAGTAAAGTTTTCAGGTTTCACATTAAATTATAATATCCTAAAAAGGTAATTGAAAACC
This sequence comes from Macrothele yani, assembly GCA_039090855.1. Lineage (NCBI taxonomy): Eukaryota > Metazoa > Arthropoda > Arachnida > Araneae > Macrothelidae > Macrothele > Macrothele yani. The sequence goes on from CM077001.1 coordinate 74,077,955, forward strand.
AAGAACTATGTACAATTGTTCACTGAATTACTTTTTTCATATTATTGTTTTAACCTTTTCCTGATTAGCCTATCTTTTTCTGCTTCTACCACAACTAATTTACTTTCAGTTTTCTTTATTTCAGCTGAACCTTGTATGATCAAGTTAGAGGCAACTGCTATTTCAACAGTATTTTGTTTTTCTACAGCTTTTCTCATTCTTTCTGTTCCCTCTTGAATTATTGCTAGGGAGGCTTCTTTATCGTTTTTAAGTCTATTTATTTCTGCATCATTTTCTTTTATTTTGTCATCAAACTCAGCTTTTCTTTTTTTCTCTAGCTGCTTTTCCTTATTTTCCCTCTCTTTCTGCTTCCTTTCTTTTACCTTTTTTGATTCTTCTTCCTTCAGCTTATCAACATACTCTTTATAAAATTTATGTGAATCACAAACACTATTTAACAAATTTCTTGTTATGGGAACTTTACTTACACATCCATAGTGTTTAATGGCCCCTTTAACTATTCTTAATGATGTTATAGTTGAGTCTTTTAAGTTAGCCTTGTCCTTCCTTAACAGAGCAGTGTTAACCGAAAATCCCCTTTCTGCATCAGCATTACCATGAGGTAAAACTAAAATTGACTTTATGAGTTTAGCAAGATTTGAGTATTTTTCTTTTCCGCTAGAGTCTTTAATACTAAATATATTACGCCAGTAATGATCAATCCGCACTGGAATATGCCCTTCCTCTGAAAATTTCACTAGTTCATCTAGAGTTGGCTTATCGCAATTTAAAAGTTTCCACTCTTCTCTTACTCTATCAATTTGTTCCTCAGAAAGATGCAAAACACTTGAAATTCTGGTTATTTCCGAAAGTCCTTCAGTGACTGAAAGTTGAGTTGACTCTTTCTTTGGTTCTTTTACCTTTAAAACTTCTATGTCTCTTAGCTTTTGATTGCAGAATGGCAAATTTGACTTTAAATATTTTGTGGTTGCAATTAGTGATGATCTTACATCTAAGAGAAATAATTTCTGCCTGGTCTCCTGAACATTCCTGAGGAGATTTTTTGTCTTCATACCAACTTCTAACTCCCCTAGTTTTTTCCATGAATTTTTGTTTTCAAAATCTACATTCTTTAGGTCTTCTCCAAATTTCCCTGCTATAACATCATCTTGGATAAACTGAGCCATAACATTCCTCATTAAAGTATTTAAATCAGAATATAACTGGTGTATTTTTGGTTCTTCACTCTGATAACATAATGAAAACTTTTCAAAATTTTGGTGTGAAAATGAAATTAATGCTAAATAGCAAGGAGTAAGCTCATTTTTCAGGAAACAGTGAATTCTTTTATACCTTGCCGAATCGCGCAGTTGTTTTTCAAATATTTTTTGAGATGGCAAGAAGTTTAAAAAATATTCTGTAATATTTAGCCATTGATCCAAGAGCCTCTGGGCTACAGAACCAACGGTTAACCATCTGTTGCTGACATGACGCAAAAGAAATTTGGCAGTGACCAATGTTATATCCTCGACAGATTTATAATCCTCTCGTCTTGCAGCACTACTCTTTAAAAAGTAATGCATATCAGTAGCAAATTCGTCAAAATCTATATTTAAGCTTGTCAAAAAAATTTTAAATGCATTACTAACAACATGCAGGTTGCAAAAACCTAGTTCCAAAGATTTCTGGCCTGTTTCTTGTTTTACAACTTCATTGAATTTGCGTAAAAAGCACTTATTTACATTTGGGCTGCCCATGGATACACAAATAATTCTGTTCAACGAAATATTGAAGGATGATAACACATCAAGAATTTCTTTTAGCAAAATATCTGCTGTTGCATGACCCAGAAAAACGCTTGTTAGGTATCGGCAAGAAACTGAATTTATTTCTGAAGACCAGTACCTGAGATACACATCCAACTGCCGTTTCACTTGTGTATTTGTAGTTTCATCAAATGCTATAGTAACCTTTCCTGGGCTACTAGATGCAATGTCTTTTTCAAATCCTCTTCAAAATATTTTGACAATCCATGTGATATCACATAAGCAACTTTTTTTCTTTAAGTTGCATTTTGGCTGCAATAGCAGAATCAGGAAACATTTCTTTGAAAAGTTCAACTGTTTCAGTGCATGAAACAAAAGACATATTGTCCTTAGCAACTTTCATGGCCCATAATGCTTCGGCTTTAGCCAACTGTAAATCATGACTCAGTACTTCACTAATATTTGTTTTGGGCTGAAGATCCCGTCCTCCAAAGGCTTTCAGGATGGACTTATTTTGAAATTTACTTTGAAATTTCTGCAAATGTTTTTTTTTCCTTTATGATGCGCTTTTACTTGTGAAAAGCCACTATTAGAAATGTTGAAAATTTCTGAACACAATATACACTTAGCAGAAAATATTGTTTCAGTTGCAGAACACCATTCTTTCAACTTCACTCCGTCCAATTCTTTGGCGAGCCACGCATCTTGAAATTTCGTTTTGGATTTAGGCATCTTAAACACTTGTATTACTAACCAGAAAATGAAAGGGAAGTACAAAAACACGTTCCAATATTGCAAAACCAGACAACTTCCCGAAATTTGGCTGCGAGGATGTCAGAAGATATGAAAAAAAAAAAAAAAAAAGCAGGTCACCACTAGAGAACTGAACCTGCACACAGCACAGAGAACACCATAAAAGACGTAAAACCGGAAACTATCATACGCATCTCACGCAAGTTCAGTCAAAGCGAGTCGGAGCCGAGATATATTGCGCATCGAAGGTCGCTGTCGCCGACGCATGATCGAAGGTCAATGATCACGTGCTCTACTGCCTGCCAAGATAATACTCAGCTACCATCCCATCGTCATTACGGGAGGTTACGGAAGGAGACCACATGTTTCCTCTTTGCTTCCACCCACCTGCGGTTTACAATAACAAAACATCAGCAGAAAGAGGAGGTTCCACAAGGCATGTACAAAAATAAAGTACGATCTTCTGCGTGCCACGGAGTTCGTCTGCAAAGCGCAAACCAGGGGTGAAAATGACCCCTCCCCTTTTCCCTTAGATCTCTTGTTACTCTCGAAAACTGTTCGAAGGCAAAAAAATGGAACGCCCGCCCCGAAGCAAGTGCATCTCGATGGCGTCATTTTCCCCTCCCTTCAGCAGCACAGCATATAGGCTGTGTTTCTACAATAACAGGTCTTTTTACCTTACCGTAATGGTAAATTTATTGGCGTTAATAACGGTTGTGTTTTTAATAAAAATAAGCTTACGAAAATTTTAGGATGAATAGCAAATTTTAGGTCTAATTTTAGGAATTTAAGGAGGGTCACAAAATATTAGGAATTTTAGGAATTTTAGGAGGAATGCGATCCCTGCTCATTCTTTCAACATGGCCAAACCATCAAAGCATATTAGTCTCCGCCTTGCTAACAACATTTTGCTTCACATTACACAACTGCAACACATCTTCATTCCTCACACAATCAGAATGTGTCTTGCCCCCCTAAGTAACGCATTTCTCCAGCACACAAACAACACTTCTTTCTTCTGTAGTACCCAGGTTTCACTGCCATACATCAGAGTAGAAACAATTACACTCTCATACACAGCCATGCGCGGCTCTCTTGAGAACCCATCATTCCTGTGTAAACCTCCCAAAGCAGCCACGACTTTCAATGAAGAATTCACTCGCCTACTAATTTCACCATCCACTTTGTTCTCTCTGTCAAACATGCTTCCTAAATACACAAACTCATTCACCTGGTCAATCACTGTGCCCTGTGCCATTTAGACTTATATTACCAGTCCTCTCTCAAAAACCATAACTTTGGTTTTTCTCTTATTTATACTCAGTTTGAATTTCACACAAACTTCATACATCTAGGACAACATACTCTGCAACTCACTTTTGCTCTCTAACAACAGGACAGTGTCATCAGCACACAGCAATCTGCACACACGGATATCACCAAGACCTAAACCAGTATTATCTATTTTGGTATCCTGCGTGCACGCTTCTATAAATATATTAAACAGCCATGGTGACATTACACAACCTTGTCTGACTCCTGCACCAATAGAAAAACATTTTGATAAAACACCATTCACTCGTACACACAAGCTCTACTGCCAGCATACATGGCTTTTACGCTGATAAGTAGATTCCCAGTAACACCATATTCATTCAATACCTTCCACAACAGTGTTTTATTTACTCGGTTGTAAGCTTTCTCTAAATCTATGAAGGCAGCATAAAGTTTCTTACCAACAGCCAGATACATTTCAATCATGCATAATGCAAAAATTTGGTTAGTGCAGCCATCACCAGGCACAAAACCACTCTGAACATACCCCATTTTCTCTGATGTAAGACCCCCGTACTTTTTCAACAACAACCTTACCAAACACTTTCCCTAGCACACTCAGTAGGCTAATACCACGATAATTCTTGCAGTCAGTCTGATCACCTTTTCCCTTATACAAAAGAACAATGATAGCATCCTTCCAATCCAGAGAAGCCATTCCTAACTCCCAACACAACTGGCAAATTTCAGTTAACCAGTTACTTACAGAGTCACCATCATATTTCAACATCTCAGCAGTTATACCATCAACTCCTGGAGCCTTACCATTCTGAAGAGATTTTAGAGCTTTACACACCTCTTCTCTTGAGATCCCTCATGTGGGTGGGGTAATTTGTATGTCGATCAGTGTATGCAGGGTTCCCACTCAAAAGTAATAAAAAATTCTCTGACTTTTCCAGGTTCTCCACGTGGTTTTTAAAGTTTTCCAGAGTGGCATGCTGCAAAGAATTGTTACATTTCATTCCATTCCATTAATTTTTCTCACCAAAGCACACCCTTGTAAATTCTTTAAGTAATTTGTCTTTATAAAATTACCTGCTTTTCATTAATAACAACTAACTGTGCACATTATTTTCTGTACCAAAGTTGCGCGAACTTTTGTGAATACTACCCACATGTAATTTGTAAATACATTTCCATAGAAACAGGTCATATGTAAGAAAAAATTTGTCAGTTGAATAGTTTCAGTTTTTCTATAACACAATGCAGCTAAGCTTAGTGATGGAATGGCTCTGTTCAAAGAAACATGTTTCAAGAGAACCAACAGACAAAGGACTTTGATCCATCATTTGGTTGGTTCTCTTGTGAAGTGTTTCTTCAAGCAGGAGCCATTGTGCCTAATTGTTCCATGTTATAACAACTGCCTGCAGAAATTGAACAAAAGCTTAATATCTGGCAATTTAAAAAATTCAATTTTTGCATCTTTTTTTAGAGAATAAAGGAAATACTTAATATAATTTAAAGTGAGATCTACCAAATTTTAAGCAGGCAGTAATTGCAAGCAAAAGTTTGAAATCTTGAAAAAATAAGTTTGTTTTTTTTGGCAAAATAAAGTATCCACTGATTTAATTAAAAAAAAAAAAAAGGGGGGGGGGCAATTTTCCCTGAATTTTCCCTGATTTTTGGAACCATTTTCAAATTCCCTGAGAGTTCCATGTTTTCCCTGATTTTCTAGTTGAGTGGGAACTCTGGTTTGTGAAATGTTGCATGACTGCTATTCAAGATGAACCTATCTATCTACAGCAGCTTTGCTGTTTTTAGTGATAATGGTATGGTTCAGAAGGATAATGCAATATGCATACCTGACACAAATAACATTTAACAGATTTCAATAAACTTTTTTGACTAAGAAAAAGTCAAATCTTATACAGCACTGATGAAATGAGCTGTACTGAGATGTTTTCAGTGTCAATTCAACATTGTCTACATTCCATAATTGTGAAATCTTTTGCAGTTTGCACAATAGGCAATATTGCAGACTGTCTTCAAGCTTACAATTTTCTTGTCAGATGCACTGAGGAAGCTATTCAGGCCTCGTATCATGGTCTACTATGGTACTAGTAGAGAAATCAGGTAAATATAATCCACTTCTCATAGTGAACCAAAATTATTCCTCCAGCAACTATTTCTGGCTTATGTGGAGGCAGTCACATTTCCACCAATGGTATAATTTCAAGCAGCTATAAGCTGTGACACATAGTTTCAACACCAAGTAGCTGCAAATAATCACTTCATACATTCAACAAGTTTGAACATACAGGGGTTTGACAGAATAATATGAACACCTAGGAAAAGAAGGTTTTATGTACTTAATAGGGTATGGGACCACCTCTGGCATTCAAAACCACTTGAATCCTCCTTGGAATGAACGCATACAAATCCTGGATGGTGGTTCGTGGGATGTTACACCATATTCATGCAGAAACTGCTCCATGTCATTGATAGATGTAGGAGGAGGAAATTGGGATCTTACTTTGTTTTCCAACACAGACCAAAGTGGCTTGATGATGTTTAAGTCTGGTGATTGGGGAAGCCACGGAAGACGTGAAAGTTCGTCCTCATGTTCCTCAAACCACGATTGGACATTCCGAGCTTTGTGAACTGGGGTGTTATTATCTTGATAGATGACATTCCCTGCAGAAAACAATGCTTGAGCCATTGGATGGACTTGGTCGGCCAAAATGGTTTCATACACCCTGCCAGTCATTTGTCCTTTCAAGGCAACAGGGGACATGTTGAAAACCACAATATGACCACCAAGAGCATGACAGAACCCCCACCATGCTGCACTGTTGGGAGCAGACAGTCTGGATTGTGTGCTTCGACAGTGTTCTCCACATGTAAACACGCCCTGCGGTGGGGAATAATGTGGATTCATCGGACCACATTAGGTAAATTCGGTCACAGCATCAGAAACCAGCGTGGAAAAACTCTCATTGAGTTTGCAGAGGCAGAAGGGTTTTTAATCTTGAACTTTTTTTCAAGAAAAAGTCACACAGGAAATGGACATGGAGACATCCAAATGGAACGACAAGTGAAATTGATTTTATTATGTGTAACAAAAAATTCGTCATAGAAGACTGCAGTGTGCTAAACAAGTTCAACTCAGGTAGTGACCACAAATTGGCGAGATGTAAGATACACCTCAACACTAAACTCGAACGTGGCAAGCTCATAAAACAAACAAAATGTATTGACATAACCAACGTTAAAAAACACCATAATACCTTCAAGTTGGAACTGAAGAACAGATTATCTGCTTTAGAAGGCCTAACATCCGAAGAAGTAGATATTTCTGAAGTTAACAGAAAAGTAACCAAAGCTCTTATGGAAACAGCAACAAAATTAGCTGGGTCTAAGAACAAGTTGCATGTGAACAAATTATCAGGAAAAACCAAAATGTTGATGCAAAAAAGAAGAGAGATGAGGACAACTAAAGAAGATGTGACTTCCAAAGTGGAATATATAGAGCTATGCAAGACAGTACAAAAAAGTATCACTGAAGACGTAAGGAAATTCAACTATGAACTAGTGAGGAAAGCAATTGAAAACAACCAAAGCCTGAAGATAGCAAATGGACATCTCAGTAAGAGAAGAAAACAGATTATGGCACTGAGAAAAGAAGATGGTTCTGTAACAAGAAAGAGAGGCAAAATTTTGACAAGAGTGAAATATTTCTACTCCAAGGTATATGAAAGGGATGATGCATGTACTCCAGACATCATGGAAGGTACCAGTACCAGAGTTCTTCCAGTCCTTTCAGCAGAAGTTGCACATGCAATCAAGAACATGAAGCAGGGAAAAGCTCCAGGAGAAGATGGAATTACTGTAGACATCATACAAGAAGCAAGTGGAGAAATCGAAACAGTACTCGCCCAAATTTTCACTCGATGCCTTAATGAAGGAAAGATTCCTGAGGATTGGAACAACGCTACAATGATCCTGCTACATAAAAAATGTGACATTGAGGATCTCAGAAACTACAGACCCATCAGCCTCCTATCAGTGATTTATAAAATCTTCACTAAAGTTATTTCACACCGCTTGAAGGTAACACTAGACATGGCTCAACCGAGAGAACAAGCTGGATTCAGGAGTGGCTACAGCACCATAGATCATATCCACCTACTGAGAGAACTAATTGAAAGAGCGAGGGAATATGAACTTCCATTGTGCATGGCTTTTATCGATTATGAAAAAGCCATTCAGTGAAACCATCAGCAGTTACAATGGCTCTGAAATCCTGCGGTATTGAAGATGCGTACATTAATATTATTAATAACATCTATGAAAATGCAAGTGCAAAGATTCGGCTGTTTGAAAATACAACACACATACAAATTGGAAAGGGAGTGAGACAAGGTGACACTATATCTCCGAAGCTCTTTAATGCCACATTGGAAAATGTCTTTCAATCACTGAACTGGGAAAACAAAGGAATAAAGATTAATGGAGATTATCTAACCCACCTTCGTTTTGCTGACGACGTAGTCATTTTTGCAACTACCCCATCAGAGCTGCAGAGTATGATCCAGGAACTTGCTGACAAGAGTAAAGAAGTGGGATTAAAAATGAACTTTCAGAAGACAAAAGTGATGTTCAATGCTTTTACAAGAAATGAAGATTTATCGATTGATGGAGAAAAGCTGGAGATAAAAGACACCTATGTTTATCTTAGACAGCAGATATCAAGTAAGGGTCACATTGATGAAGAAATTAATCGGCGTACAAAACTTGCCTGGAGAGCTTTTGGAAGAAACAGCATAATTTTCAAGAGCAATATGCCATTATGTCTTAAAAGAAAAGTGTTTGATCAATGCATCCTTCCAGTGTTTACGTATGGTGTAGAGACGTGGGCCTTAACTAAAAGAGACATACAAAGACAGCAGACAACTCAAAGTAGCATGGAGAGGTGCACGCTTGGTGTAAAGACTAGCTGATGACCATATACCTGTACCATCCAATTGCGGACTCCACAGGGTTAAGCGAACTCTCTCGAAATAAAATAGTGACGGCGTTGCGAGTAATCCCGCTAGGATCCGACATTCCCCCATCCGGACAGAATCGGTCCGTAGACCTGCAGCTTGCTGCTACCCCCGTGGGCCGGCACTTCCCACTTCTCCATCATGACCCGGGTGTGCGTGCCATTTGGGCAGGGGCTAGAAAAGAATTTTCTCTACCCCCTGACTGGGAGAATAATTGCTGGCGCGAACTGTTTGGGGCGTCTGCCCTTTATTCAAACAAGATACAGGCACATTTATTTACACTGAGGAACCCATTTCCGCGTAGGAAACAAGTCCTTTGCTCAATGGGCCCTCTCACACTAAGAAATATTTAAATATTTACATTGTTATTTACATTGCCACAGGACTAGGGTCGGTTCTGTGGTGATGACTCTGGGCTCGAGTCATCGGTTTCTCTTCTTCAATTCTTCATCCCTCTTCTTTCTTCTTCGGTCACACCTCTATTAGGTAGACCGCCTGTTCCTCTTTGAGGTACTTGACCATCTCGATGAGCCCCTGTCGCGCTCTTGGGTACGCGAGCAGGATCAAGAGGTCCCTCGTCTTTGCCAATTCTGGCACTAATGTTGCTCTCTTCCCTGCCAGAGAAGCACATTCTAGAATCATGTGTGCAACATCTGCAGTCTGGGCACCACACATGCACACTCGCTCCCTAACCGCAAATCTGCGGAAGTACTCCGGCGACACTCCGTGCCCGGTTAGTACTTGGTTGAGGAAGCCATTACTCTCAATGCGCCTTATCGAGATTCGGGGGAAGATACGGCATATCCTTCTACCCGTATCCCCTTCATCCCATCTCTGTTGCCACTCCACCAATGTGGCTGATTTCAGTTGCGTTAGCACGCTTTGCAGCGGCGTTTGCATCTGAAAATCTACGTCATCTTTACCAGTAGCTTCCTTCGCTAGCTGGTCTGCACGTTCATTTCCAACTGTACCGACATGACTTCGGATCCAGTGGAAGGTAACCCTCCTACTTTCCATTGACTTGAATAGCACTTTTATCTCTCTGACAAGGGGAGTCTTACTCCTGAACTGACCAAGCGCTTTCAGGGCCGCTTGGCTATCAGAGTATATGCTATAAGCCCCTTCACTGTTCATAGCAAGCACTCAACGCAGTGCTTCTCTGATCACCAATAACTCTGCTTGGAAGACAGAGGAATTGGGCGATAGTTTCATTCGCTCCGCGTGCATCTCGTTGCCATCCGAGATCACGCAGAAACCAACGCCGACACTACTGCCTATTTTAGAACCATCCGTGTACAGTTCCTTCCCCTGACCTGTGGGGAGAGCTATGTCCCAACTCAGACAAAGCTCGTTGGCTGGGTGGCAAGTCCAGTCCATTCTCAGAAGTTCCACCTCGGACGACCGATACTGGTGTCCTAGGAAGGTAACATCGTCCCCGTAGCGGAGGGTCTGCATTACTGCTTCCCTCGCTACGACCAGGTCCGCCGGTTCGCACCCAGCCAGCACTTGAAGCGCTGCTGTGGAGAGGAACTCGTGGATCCGAAAAATGACAAGAGTGGAAGACATCATGATGAGAGTTAAATCCCTGAAATGGCAATGGGCTGGGCATACTGCCAGAAGGACAGACCATCGATGGACAGCCGAAATTTTAGATTCGATTTCAAGGGACAGGAAAAGACCCAGAAGAAGACCACATGGGAGATGGGTGGATGCAATTCGAAAGTATGCGGGAGTGACATGGAGGAGACTGGCACAAGACAGACTGATGTGGAGGAAAGTTGGGGAGACCTTCATCCAGCAGTGGATTGATAATGGATGATGATGATGATTAGCAAATTATATCAATGTTGAAATCAGCACATGAAAAAAAACAACACAAAATGTCTTCAATGTTGAGAAAATTTGCCTAAAACATTCAGAGTACCTAAGAAAAAGCTACTGACTGAAATATGTCACAAATACATGATTGCAGATACTATACCATAGAATACAGTTCTGCATGATCTTCCGCATCACTGGGAGGTCAGATAAAGGCATTCCTGGACATGGACATTACTGTTTTAGAACACATGGCCAAATCTAAATTTACCATGCAGTGAAAATAGGTGAAATTAACACAAAAACTGAGATATGGACACTTATTTCTCTACCAAGAGTCAGATCATTTGATTCACTGAATGTTGTTGTCTAAGAGAGAGGTATACTCACAAAATACACAACCACACGATCACAGAAATCTTTTATTAATATACCCCAGTTCGTGAAATGATATTTAGCTGATGAGTCCAGAAATTTTTAGCACTGCTAAATTTCTGTATGCTATACTGGTATAAATAGTTACAATAATACATTGAACATTAATTTACTCACCATGCCTGGCTCGAGAAGATCAGCAGGAGGAACTTCGAGGCCTTCTTTGCAGCGATGCAAACAAGCAAGCACCTCAGGATTTTCCGTGCGACCTCTCAAAATGGAAAGTCCAGCCAGGAATCCATGGAAATTGAACGACATCTTTTCATCTTTACCTATCATTTGACATAAAATAAGAAAGTTATTACCAACATGGTAATTAACATGAGTTGTTGAACACACAAGTACACATGAAATTCACCAAGCATCCAGAAACTAATGACAAATGTAGATAACACTTAACAACACATTTTAACTTTTTTCTTGTACCCTGAAACAAAAGTGGGTGATTTTGACTAATTAGCATGTCCTGCTTTTGAATCTGAAATCCAAAATGCTCTATCACCTACCAACTTTTTGGGAACAAGTTGAAATTTTGAGGTAGAAATTAAAAATTAAAAAAAAAAAATGAAAATTTTTTTTTTACCATATTAAGAGTTGAAAATTGCCATTCCAGCTAACAATGACATGCTGAATCCAAAAATGAGGTCAGGAAAGATTTATAAATGCAACAGATTGCTACAAACATGCCAAAAAGAAACAAATTAAGTACATTACTAACATTTTTAAAATGTTTTCCTGGAAGTAACTGGACATCAAAACATCTGTAATAAGAAACCAGCAATGGTCAGCAGCCATACATGGTGGCCACCTCCCTGTGCATCCCCTTTTTATTTGAGATATATCCTGATGGAATCTTTCTCCATACTCATCGCTTACTGCAAATAGGTGTGGCAGAAAAATGTCCAGTTGCAAGTGGATTTTAAGGGACATATGTACCCTATAACCTTGTATGCCTTTATCACAGCTTCCACTAGTCAACAACAGTTTTATGCCCTAACATTTCCCAGAAAGTTTGCGTGAACAGTTTTAAATGCAAACCATGCTATTTTTTTCAGTTTCAATTAGTTTTGCTTAAACACAGAGCTGTCCACGATAGTCTGGATTTGTGGTCCAATGAAAATACCTTCTTTTAATTTTGCTTCGCTCAATCTAGGGAACTTTTCCTTCAAATACTGAAATCCACTGCCCCCTTTTATCACACCTTTGACAAAAATTTTCATCAAGCCCAACTTCATGTGGAGTGAGGGCAATAAAATTTTGTTGGAATCAACAAACCATTTGTATTTTACACTGTTTTCCCCAGGCACTAAACTTTCTCTTAGAACCACTCTTTGACCTCATAAAAATGTTGCCTATACAGACTGTCCCCCTCGCACAAAAAACAACAAAATTTGGTGTACCCTGGTTGCATTCCTGTTAGAAGTCCAATTACTTTAAGGTCCTCACATAATTGCCACATGTGTTCGAAGTAATTAATAGATTTAAGGAGAAGATCCATATTCTAGTGAGTTTTGTTCATCTGTACAGCATAGGCCAGTGGTACTGATAGGTATATGCTTCCATTGTGTAATAACACCGACTTTAAACTTAGTTTGGAAGAATCAATGAACAGACGCCATTCTTCAGGACTATTGCATCTCACTAACTCGGCAAAACAGTCCATTAATATCATTGCAATAAACAAGATCACTGCTCTTGGAGAAAAGAGACGACAGACGTTCATGACCTGATCTATAGGTTGTGCCTTTAGTGCCATGCTGTAGAAGATGCCATTCTTGTAGCCAAGAACCTGACAGTTCAGCTTGTTTTTTTTGTGTGGGATTCAAGTCTCTCACTAGGTTGTTCAGCTCACACTATGAAGTTAAATGCGGCTCTTCCGATTCAGGCAGGTATTTGTGATCAGTAGATTAGGATGGTTCAGCTTCAAAGGAGGAGTCATCATCCAGGATCCATTTTTACGATGGTTTGGGAACTGGTGGGGAATCATCATGCTTAACAGGTCTCATGGCTGAAGGCAAATTCGAGTAAACTATGGTGTGTTTATTTTTCAATGAAAAGCCAGATACATTAGTTAAAACACAAGTAGCAGTTGGAAACATTCCTTTGGTTCTCTCCAAATCATTAGGATAGAAAATGGCATTTAAGGGTGTGTGCTGTTTAACCAACCTTTTAAATGTTGTGAACATTTGCTGCAACATACATGAGGCACCCAAATCTTATCTTCATCACCAAGTTTGCAACCAAAGGGACACCCATATTCCTTCTTGATCACCAGAGAAATTACTTTATTTGGACTTTCATAGTAAATTCACCGCACATGTAACAAAAGAGATTCGTAGCGTTTACACATCAGTGCTTCCGCAACATTCAAACTACGTAGGAGTAGTACATAAAATGCTCTGAACAACTTCACAAAGAAAGAGAAGTAATTGCTTTTAGTTCTCACAAACAAAACAAGTGAAAGCTCTGACTGACCGAAAATGAGTCATACAATGGGAGAAATGCATTTGACCTTTAGTTGAATACAATGAGTTTCAACCGCATGTGCACGCCAGATGTTCTCGTTTCGCAAGGGATGACATCCAGCCTATCACAACAGTGTTAGGTGCTAGGAAAAAATTAATCCATTTTCACTTTTAGCACATCCCCAAATGTAATATTCAAAATATTTTGAGTCGATGCAAATTTCAGTGTTGTATCATGTAATTAGTTTTTGAAGATAGATGTATTTGATTGGAATCCATACTTGGTCATCTTTCTATGCAGTTGTTTCTCTGAGAATAGCTTTTCAAATTTCTGTAGAACCACTATGGCACAAACTTTTTTGGGAAAAAAATTCTTATTTTACTATGTTCGCAGATTTTAATTTCTCTGTTTCAGATGCATGTCTTTTCTTGCTGTATACATTCTTATTAGTGGAGTGTTCAGTTCATGTCATTGTCACAGATCAGTGTAACATCATTTTGTTATTCATACACACTATCCATATATAAATAACAAGAAAAAAACTCAACCCTCCCACATAATTCAGGAAAATAGCGCATATGGTCCCATGGCAAAATTCCATTAACATTATGAGCATCTGATTTTATATACAGTATGCATGGGATGTAAGGTCAGGTGATGTGTAACATCACAGCCTCTCCTTGACAAATGTCAACCCCGCCTTCTCGTGGTGCATCCTGTTCCTACTAAAGAGGCTCTGACGACCGCCAATAGCGGTATAACTATACCATCGGGATTAGAGGAAATTCTATCCCACACTCACCACCCCGCTTGGCCAGCGTGGTGAGTTATGGCCAAACCCCTCCAAAATGACTCCACAACTTAAATCTTGGCCCTCAGTCTCCAGCAGCTGGAATGTACCTGGCCAAGGCAGCGGCCAGTGCGACATGAAGGCAGAGGGTGCTAAGAATCCCCGGAGGACCGGACTAGGCTGCCATCTGATGCTGACCTTGGCAACGTACAATGGACGCTCCCTATCTTCTGATTCAAGGCTTCTTGAATTGGAAGAGGAACTACAAAGGATCAAGTGGGACATCGTGGGGCTAAGTGAGGTAAGGAGAAAAGGAGAAGATCTCATCGAACTGAAAAGTGGGCATCTCTTCTACTATCGAGGGACAGATACTGGCAGAACTAGTGGTGTTGGATTTATAATAAACAAGAAACTGAAGGATAAAGTTGTAGAAGTTGAAAGTTCCTCTGACAGAGCTGCACGGCTTGTTATCCAACTCTCGAAAAGATACCAGGCTCAGATTATTCAAACTTATGCACCCACCACAAGTCATCCTGAAAAAGAAATTGAAGAATTTTATGAGGAAATTTGTCATCTAAATAATAAAGGTAAGCAGCACTTGAAAATAATTATGGGAGATTTCAATGTAAAAATAGGGCAACGGCAACAGAATGAAACTTCAGTAGGTAAATTCGGTCACGGCAACAGAAACCAGCGTGGAAATACTCTCGTTGAGTTTGCAGAGGCAGAAGGGTTTTTCATCTTGAACTCCTTCTTCAAGAAAAAGCCACACAGGAAATGGACATGGAGACATCCAAATGGGACGACAAGTGAAATTGATTTTATTATGTGTAACAAAAAATTCGTCATAGAAGACTGCAGTGTGCTAAACAAGTTCAACACAGGTAGTGACCATAGATTGGTGAGATGTAAGATGCACCTCAACACTAAACTTGAACGTGGCAAGCTCATAAGACAAACAAAATCTATTGACATAACCAACCTTAAAAAACACCATAATACCTTCAAGTTGGAACTGAAGAACAGGTTCTCTGCTTTAGAAGGCCTAACATCGGAAGAAGTGGACATCTCTGAAGTTAACAGAAAAGTAACCAAAGCTCTTATGGAAACAGCAACAAAATTAGCTGGGTCTAAGAACAAGTTGCATGTAAATAAATTATCAGGAAAAACGAAAATGTTGATGCAAAAAAGAAGAGAGATGAGGACAACTAAAGAAGATGTGACTTCCAAAGTGGAATATATAGAGCTATGCAAGACAGTAAGAAAAAGTATCACTGAAGACGTAAGAAAATTCAACTGTGAACTAGTGAGGAAAGCAATTGAAAACAACCAAAGCCTAAAGATAGCAAAGGGACATCTCAGTAAGGGAAGAAAACAGATTATGGCTCTGAGAAAAGAAGATGGTTCTGTAACAAGAAATAGAGGCGAAATTTTGACAAGAGTGAAAGATTTCTACTCCAAATTATATGAAAGGGATGATACATGCACTCCAGACATCATGAAAGATACCAGTACCAGAGTTCCTCCAGTCCTTCCAGCAGAAGTTGCACATGCAATCAAGAACATGAAGCGTGGAAAAGCTCCAGGAGAAGATGGAATTACTGTAGACATCATACAAGAAGCAAGTGGAGAAATCGAAACAGTACTCGCCCAAATTTTTACTCGATGCCTTAATGAAGGAAAGATTCCTGAGGATTGGAACACCGCTACAATGATCCTGCTACATAAGAAAGGTGACATTGAGGATCTCGGAAACTACAGACCTATCAGCCTCCTATCAGTAGTTTATAAAATCTTCACTAAAGTTCTTTCACACCGCTTGAAGGTAACACTGGACATGGCTCAACCAAGAGAACAAGCTGGATTCAGGAGTGGCTACAGCACAATAGATCATATCCATGTGCTGAGAGAACTAATTGAAAGAGCGAGGGAATATGAACTTCCATTGTGCATGGCTTTTATCGATTATGAAAAAGCCTTTGATTCGGTGAAACCATCAGCAGTTACAATGGCTCTGAAAACCTGCGGTATTGAAGATGCATACATTAATATTATTAATAACATCTATGAAAATGCAAGTGCAAAGATTAGGCTGTTTGAAAATACAACACACATAAAAATTGGAAAGGGAGTGAGACAAGGTGACACCATATCTCCGAAGCTCTTTAATGCCACATTGGAGGGTGTTTTTCAGTCACTGAGCTGGGAAAACAAGGGGATAAAGATTAATGGAGATTATCTAACCCACCTTCGTTTTGCTGATGACGTAGTCATTTTTGCAACTAGCCCATCAGAGCTGCAGAGTATGATCCAGGAACTTGCTGACAAGAGTAAAGAAGTGGGATTAAAAATGAACTTTCAGAAGACAAAAGTGATGTTCAATGCTTTTACAAGAAATGAAGATTTATCGATTGATGGAGAAAAGCTGGAGATAACAGACACGTACGTTTATCTTGGACAGCAGATATCAAGTGAGGGTCACTTTGATGAAGAAATTAATCGGCGTACAAAACTTGCCTGGAGAGCTTTTGGAAGAAACAGCATAATTTTCAAGAGCAATATGCCATTATGTCTTAAAAGAAAAGTGTTTGATCAATGCATCCTTCCAGTGCTTACGTATGGTGCAGAGACGTGGACCTTAACTAAAAGAGATATACAAAGACTGCAGACAACTCAAAGAAGCATGGAGAGGTGCATGCTTCGTGTAACCAGGAGAGATAAGAAGAGGAACTCCTGGATCCGAAAAATGACAAGAGTGGAAGACATCATGATCAGAGTTAAATCCCTGAAATGGCAATGGGCTGGACATACTGCCAGAAGGACAGATCATCGATGGACAGCCGAAATTTTAGATTGGATTCCAAGGGACAGGAAAAGACCCAGAAGAAGACCACATGGGAGATGGGTGGATGAAATTCGAAAGTATGCAGGGGTGACATGGAGGAGACTGGCACAAGACAGACCGTTGTGGAGGAAACTTGGGGAGACCTTCGTCCAGCAGTGGATTGATAATGGTTGACAATGATGATGATGATGATGTAAATAATGCATCCTGAAACAAATTATCCTACAAGAAAATGTGTGTGCATATGTGTGTGAGAGAGAGATAGATGTATAGAGAGAAAGATGGGACACACCTAAATGTGGGGAATTTGCAATTTCAGTGTCACAAGAAATACAAAACAAGTAAATAAGCAAATGAAAAAAAGATCTTTTAAGACCCTCTTCCTCCAAACAGACACAGAGTTACATAAAACACTATGATCAGAATGAAATGGTGAATCATTTTAAAAACTTCTTAACTTGACTTAACTGTAATTTCCCATGAACATTTTCATTAAAATGACAATTTATGAATATTTGAATTATGGTATAAGAACTGAAACTTCTATACTTCATGGAGATTGAAGTCCAAAAAATATAGCGTACATCGACTAAGGCTCAAGCATGAAAAGACTTACGAGAATATTTACATTCACAATTATCATACAAAAAATGCATGGAAGTAATGAAACTGTCACACTTTTAAGCACGAAATAAAATGTGAGAAGTACAGCAGACCACCACATCGGAGATGGGCGAATGAAATTCAAAAGCATGCTGGAGTGACATGGAAGAGAATTGCTCAAGATAAGAGTTTGGAAAATAGTTTGGGTGATCTTCATCCAGCAGCAGATTGACAGTGATGGTTGTTGTTGATGTTACACGCACACACACACACCACCACTACTACCACCACCACCTCCTCCTCAAACTTTGTTTTCCATGTCTGGCACCTGCATCTGTGTCGGGTGCTAGCAAATGTGGAACCCACCATGCATACACATGTGTAATATGCAAATGATCATGCAATATCAGGAGTAATGTGGTGAGACATTCCTAGTAGTTCTCCCAATTGCCTCAATGCCTCTCGATCTTCTCGTACTATAACAGCAGCAGTGTTGATTGCTTCACCAGTAACAACCATAGCAGAATGGTCTGGCCACCTTCCTTGCTTGTTGATTGATTGCCTTGAAATTCTTTAAACCACCTAAAGGCTGTTGTGCATGGCAGAACATTTTCCTCATATGCCTCCTTCAACTCCATATGCTTTGGTGGCTGTTTTGTTCAGGTGATAAAATATCAGCACAGCATACTGCTCTTTCCTTATCACAGCCATTATGCACACAGTTGAAATTGAATATGACTTCACCTCCCCCTGTCTGCTGAACGGCCAATCGCCGACCAACACCTTTTGCCATGACAACTCAGCGAACAGTGGTCTTTTTAAATACTGCTACCATTTAAATGTGTGTCACGTTATTGCCTCACTGCAGCCTTATTCTTTTATGACAGCCCTCATACATAATGGTAATTGCCCTTAAAAATTATACTGTTTATTCCCGATGCACTTTTAAGAAGTTTTACGTGCTTATTAATTTTTTCTTTGATGTGGCTCTTGCTTAGTATCTGTTGTCCAAAGCAGATGAAGGAATTAGTTATTCCTAAATTTGCCCTATCAACTTCTAAATTTTCAGTTTCTGTAAAAGCATTGTACACCAGTTTTGTTTCACAAATCCCACTTCTTTACTTTTGTCAGCAAGTTCTGGATCATACTCTGCAGCTCTTAGGAGGTACTTGCAAATATGATTATGATATCATCAGAATATAAGTGGGTTAAACTACCTCAAGTTCTATATTTTCTATATTTTCACATAGTTCTATATTTCACATAGTTCTACATAGTTCTATATTTTCCACTTTGAAAGTGATTGTTTTTTATTTATCTCCTTTCTTTTTTGCATCTGCACAATTAATCATGAACCTCTTGTTTTTCCAGTCTAATGATTGAAATACATTCTGCAATGGGGCATTGAAGAAATTGGGAAATATGAAGTCACATTGTCTCACTTTCTTTCCAATTTTTATAAGTACTGTGTCATCAAACTGACATTTTCAGAGATGTTACTAAGAATATTGATGTATGAATCTTCAATATTGCAAGATTTCAAAGACATTATAACTCCTAATGGTTTCATGGAATAAAAAGACTTCTCATAATCAATAAAAGCCATACATAATAGGAGTTCATATTCATGTGCTCTTTCATTTAGTTCTCAGAACATGGATATGATCTGCAGTGCTGTAGCCATTCTTGAATACAGCTTGTTCTTTTGGTTGAGCCATATCCAGTGTTACCTCCAAGCGATGTGATATTACCTTAGTGAAAATTTTGTAAACAACTGATAGGAGACTGATGGTCTGTAGTTCCTCAGAAAATGAGGCCTTTTATGTTGCAGTAATTGTGCAACATAAAAGGTTTAATTTTATGTTGCATAATCACTGGAACATTGTTTCAGTGATCAGGAATCTTTAATTCATTGAGACATTTAGTGAAAACTTGAGTGAGTGTAGTTTCTATTTCTCCACTGCCTTCTTGTCCGTGGTAATTACGTCTCCCATGGACCTCTTCTCCATTTCATGTTCTTAATTGCATGCACAACTTCTGCAGAAGGGAACTTTAAGTGCCACTATATTTCTTTCTGTAATAGATGTATCATCTCTTTGATATACATAGTTTGTGTAGAACTCTTTACCTCTCCACAGAATCTTGATTCTATTTCTTGTTACAGTACCACCTTTATTTCTGAGTGCCATAATCTATTTTTTTTTTTTTAGTTTTGATTTTTTCCTAGTTCAAAATTGAATTTCTTTATGCCTTTAGAACATGCTTTTTGGAACTGTCCTACATAGTTCTATATTTTCCACTTTGAAAGTGATTGTTTTTTATTTATCTCCTTTCTTTTTTGCATCTGCACTTTTGTTTGTTCTGATATTTTCTTTGGGTCATCCATTTTGGTTGCCATTTCCATAACGGCAGGAGTAATTTTTCTGTTAACTTTGAAGATGTCCACTTCTTCTGTTGTTAAGACCTTCTATTGCAGAGAACTGGTTTCTCAGTTCAAGTTTGAAAGTTTTATGATGCTTTTTAATATTTGTCATGTCAATAGTTTTCATCTGCTTTTGCATTGTTCAAGTTTTGTGACAAGATACACCTTACATCTCATAATCATACATGAGACCAACCAAGGAACAAAAAGGCTGAACTTTTAAACTGGGTGAAAAATCAGAACGTTGAGACGGAAAGTGTGAATATAATGTAGCACAAACAAGGTGGAATTTTTCAGAGTAATTTATGCAAATGTTAAACTGGACCACATCACTGTAATCAGAATATAAGATTACTGAATTCAAAACAAAATGGTTTTAAAATGCATTGTTCCAAACAGTTTTTTTTTTTTTTTTTTTTTTTTTGCTGTTGTTGTACTTGCTAGAACATCAGGGCAATTTTACTCTTGTGTAGCTTTCTCCTCAGCAAGTTTTATGGCCATATTTGTCTTTTGTTGATTCTGTAGCTGCACAGCAATCATTACTTAATTTCTCTTTCTGTTGACATCTTCATGTTACTTTTCTTTCTTGCTTTTTTATTCCCACAGATGAGAATATCTTTATAGGACATGCTCAAAGAATTTTCAGCCTAAGGACCATGAACGCATGATATCAAAGCTTTCACTTTTTGGATAACTTTAAGAACATGAATACTTAGAACATTTCTTACAAATTTTCTAACTTCGTCACTTCCGTTTTTGAAAAACTTCCCCTCCTTTATCAAGCTTAAACGCAGAATTTTTTTTGGGAAAGTAACATTTAATAATACAGGATAGAGAGAACATTGCCAGCAGAAAAAATTACAATTACGGGAGAAATATTCGCTTCAAGCGATTTCTGTTTTCGTAAACTTCCCCCTCTATTTTAAAACTCAAACAAAGTATTTATGGAATAAAAGGATATTAAAGACCAATACTGTGCACAAAGAACATCGCGCAAGAAAAAAAAAATTACAATTACGGGAGAAATTGTCTCTCCATCTAACTTTTGTTTTCAAAGTTTCTGAAGACGGAATTCTGTCTTGAAACAGAAAATGAATCCCTCTAGCTTAAAATTTCTGTTCAGTTGTGCATTGATTTCGAGAATGCCTCAAATAATAACGAAAATGGCAAAATTCCTCAAATCCACGGAAGAATCTCATGCCTGCAAACCACAAGGAAATTTTTGCGTCGTCTTAACTTCCGTTTTCGGAAAACGATGCACACAGTTTCATGATGAAATACAATCATTTATGCGATAAAATGATTTTTAACAACAAGCCAACATAGCAAAATACCTCCTATTTTGAAAGTTTTGGAAAACGAAATACCATTCCCAGATGGAAAAAGACCGTTCCCTAACCTCCCCATCAATCCTCCCCCAAAACTTCTCTTCATTTTTGCATTGATCTTGAAAATGCCCCAAATGACGACAAAAAAAAAAAAAAAAAAAAAGAACGGAATTCCACACATCCGTGGAAGAATCTTATGTATGCATAATTTTATGGTTATTTCCGGAACTGAAACTGTTAATACACTGCAGTCTTCTAGGACAGATTTTTTTTTGTTTTACACAATAAAATCAATTTCACTAGTCACTCCATTTTAATGCTTCCATTTCCACTTCCTATGCAATTTTTTCTGGAAAAAGGAGATTATGAGGAAAATCTTTCTGTCTTTTTAAACTCAACAAGAGAAACCTGTATGATTAGCATTGTGAGTTATGGGCCAATACCCCAAAATGACTTCACAAATAAATAAATAAATATATCGTCATCTAAATAATAAAGGTAAGCCGCACTTGAAGATAATTATGGGAAATTTCAATGCAAAAATAGGGCAACGGCAACAGAATGAAACTTCAGTAGGTAAATTCGGTCACGGCAACAGAAACCAGCGTGGAAATACTCTTGTTGAGTTTGCAGAGGCAGAAGGGTTTTTCATCTTCAACTCCTTTTTCAAGAAAAAGCTGCACAGGAAATCGACATGGAGACATCCAAATGGGACGACAAGTGAAATTGATTTTATTATGTGTAACAAAAAATTCGTCATAGAAGACTGCAGTGTGCTAAACAAGTTCAACACAGGTAGTGACCATAGATTGGTGAGATGTAAGATGCACCTCAACACTAAACTCGAACGTGGCAAGCTCATAAGACAAACAAAATGTATTGACATAACCAACCTTAAAAAACACCATAATACCTTCAAGTTGGAACTGAAGAACAGATTCTCTGCTTTAGAAGGCCTAACATCGGAAGAAGTGGATATTTATGAAGTTAACAGGAAAGTAACCAAATCTCTTATGGAAACAGCTACAAAATTAGCTGGGTCTAAGAACAAGTTGCATGTGAACAAACTATCAGGAAAAACCATAATGTTGATGCAAAAAAGAAGAGAGATGAGGACAACTAAAGAAGATGTGACTTCAAAAGTGGAATACATAGAGCTATGCAAGACAGTACGAAAAAGTATCACTGAAGACGTAAGGAAATACAACTGTGAACTAGTGAGGAAAGCAATTGAAAACAACCAAAGCCTAAAGATAGCAAAGGGACATCTCAGTAAGGGAAGAAAACAGATTATGGCACTGAGAAAAGAAGATGGTTCTGTAACAAGAAATAGAGGTGAAATTTTAACAAGAGTGAAAGATTTCTACTCCAAGTTATGTGAAAGGGATGATGCATGTACTCCAGACATCATGGAAGGTACCAGTACCAGAGTTCTTCCAGTCCTCCCAGCAGAAGTTGCACATGCAATCAAGAACATGAAGCCGGGAAAAGCTCCAGGAGAAGATGGAATTACTTTAGACATCATACAAGAAGCAAGTGGAGAAATCGAAACAGTACTCGCCCAAATTTTCATTCGATGCCTTAATGAAGGGAAGATTCCTGAGGATTGGAACAACGCTATAATGATCCTGCTACATAAAAAATGTGACATTGAGGATCTCAGAAACTACAGACCCATCAGCCTCCTATCAGTGATTTATAAAATCTTCACTAAAGTTCTTTCACACCGTTTAAAGGTAACACTGGACATGGCTCAACCGAGAGAACAAGCTGGATTCAGGAGTGGCTACAGCACAATAGATCATATCCACGTACTGAGAGAACTAATTGAAAGAGCGAGGGAATATGAACTTCCATTGCGCATGGCTTTTATCGATTATGAAAAAACCTTTGATTCGGTGAAACCATCAGCAGTTACAATGGCTCTGAAATCCTGCGGTATTGAAGATGCATACATTAATATTATTAATAACATCTATGAAAATGCAAGTGCAAAGATTCGGCTATTTGAAAATACAACACACATAAAAATTGGAAAGGGAGTGAGACAAGGTGACACCATATCTCCGAAGCTCTTTAATGCCACATTGGAAAATGTCTTTGAATCACTGAACTGGGAAAACAAAGGGATAAAGATTAATGAAGATTATCTAACCCACCTTCGTTTTGCTGATGACATAGTCATTTTTGCAACTACTCCATCAGAGCTGCAGAGTATGATCCAGGAACTTCCTGACAAGAGTAAAGAAGTGGGATTAAAAATGAACTTTCAGAAGACAAAAGTGATGTTTAATGCTTTTACACGAAATGAAGATTTATCGATTGATGGAGAAAAGCTGGAGATAACAGACACGTACGTTTATCTTGGACAGCAGATATCAAGTGAGGGTCACTTTGATGAAGAAATTAATCGGCGTACAAAATTTGCCTGGAGAGCTTTTGGAAGAATCAGCATAATTTTCAAGAGCAATATGCCATTATGTCTTAAAAGAAAAGTGTTTGATCAATGCATCCTTCCAGTGCTTACGTAAGGTGCAGAGACGTGGACCTTAACTAAAAGAGACATACAAAGGCTGCAGACAACTCAAAGTAGCATGGAGAGGTGCATACTTGGTGTAACCAGGAGAGATAAGAAGAGGAACTTGTGGATCCGAAAAATGACAAGAGTGGAAGACATCATGATCAGAGTTAAATCCCTGAAATGGCAATGGGCTGGGCATACTGCCAGGACAGACCATCGATGGACAGCCGAAATTTTAGATTGGATTCCAAGAGACAGGAAAAGACCCAGAAGAAGACCACATGGGAGATGGGTGGATGAAATTCGAAAGTATGCGGGAGTGACATGGAGGAGACTGGCACAAGACAGACCGTTGTGGAGGAAACTTGGGGAGACCTTAATCCAGCAGTGGATTGGTAATGAATGATGATGATGATGATGATAAACAAAATCATCTACCATAATTCTAATGTGAATATGAAATTATATAAATAACTTTAACAAATCTACTGTTTTTGAAGTACTTTACCTTGCCAGCAGGCACCCACGACAAAAGTTGTGTTAATATCCTTTGCAGGATGTAGAGGCCAGTCATCCACTATATCAGGGTTATTAGTCTGAACTTTAAACAACTGTCCATCAACATACAAATTAGCCTATAAAAAAAAAACGAAAGAGAAAAATTAAAAGTTCCATTATCTCCAAGTAAACAAAGTGACACATACACACACTAAAACCTAATTGTGTTTCAGGATTTAAAGGCAGCAATATTTCAGAAATTTGACTGTGATGATAGATATTCAAGAACATGTTAATTCAGTGTACAGAGTATATGAAAAAAGTCAAGCAACAGATATTGCACAGCACATCGAAGCTGTAAATCATCAACCATAATTAGGTTCCAGTGTGTTGTGAGACCAATACATGTACCATGGACTAATAAATGTATCATCTACGTACTTGACTGTGACTCACAACACAAATCCAGAAAATCAACACTCTACTGTGAAATTCTAATGAGCAGGGCTAAAATGTCAGCCACTAATTTAGAGAAAATAATTTACTTGCCACAAATCGGCCATAAAAAGTCAGGGTAATGGGTGAATTTTGGTTACATAATCGGAAGAGGTAAAGTTAGGAAAGAACATTTACAATAAGTGCAGTGTGGATGGAACACTGTCTGGGGAAATGGTGTGAATTATACTAATTGTCAACACACAAAGAAAGGGGCACAATGTGTCATCACACCTCAATCTCCTCTATTCATGTGCCATTCTTTTTTTGTCAATTGCACTCTAACATTGCAATTTTGCCATGTGCAATCACGTCCCATGGAGGTGAACAGAGACGTTGCCAAGGAAGAGTGGTCCTTGGGTTTGGACCCCCTTGAGGGTGTATTGAGTCACGAATTTAAAGCGACATATATGTATATATGAACCAAATCCATGGACCCCCCCAAATGTATAAATGAACCAAATCCATGGACCCCCCCCCAAAAAAAAAAATTCAGGCTACATCACTGGAGGTGAATCCACGAGTTTTGGAACTATCAAGTAAGCCCCACCCCCCAAAAAAAAAGAAAGAACAATTACACAGTTTTTATTTCACCTTCCTGTGACAATCTACTATTGATCATCTGCCTTTTATGCATCTGCTATAAATATTCAACATGCATTCATGTGAGAAAGAATGAGAAAGGTAATAAAGCTTGTTAACAATGTGTATACAAAGCAATGATGCCTATAGTATGTTAATGTAGCAATGACATGCAATGTTGCATCTACAGTTTTGCATACTGACTAGAACAAAGCAACATGACTTTACCGAATCACAGTTATACGCAGATTATTCACAGCAATCAGAATTGTGTACTGAATTGCTTGTAGTTTACTGGCCACCATGTAACGTCTCCTCAGAAAACATGAAAATTACAACATCCTGGAGCGGAAATTGATCCCACATCTCCTGATTTCCATTCGTGCAAGCTATTATTACAACACCCAAGATAATGAAGTTCCAAGCAACTGAAGCTAAGGAATCATAGCTTAGGAATCTGAACAACCTCAGATCTTGCTAGTTGAAGATTTGAAAATCGATTCACTACAATTTCCATGTATTTACGAGGAATATTTTTTCTGATTCCTGTGAATAATCTAGCAAATTTCCCATGTATTTATGAGGAATATATCTTCCTTAATTCCGACAGTTGTGTCCCCAATACAGTATATAGCTGAACAGAAGTGAAAAATGGTGTTCATGCACAAAAAGTGCTATGAGTGTATAAGCAATTGCTGGGCTGTAGACATAGCATTTCCAGGTGCCCATTCTAGATCTTCCATATTCAACCACCTCATGCAACGGTTGTATTAAAATGGGCAGCAAAAATACAACAGTGCTCTGGTAGGGAACTTTAATTCTTTAATAGATGTATATGTTGTGAGAGCTTTGCACTTGCCCACTATCAATGCAGTATATGAGAGCTTAGTGCTACTTGTGGCATGATGCTTGGACATGTGAGGCAGATCAAGTCAAATACATTCTACAATTGCAGAAAAATAAAATGATGAACAGCACTTCAAGTAGAAAAAATTACTTTGAGTTTCTCACAGAAAGCAAAGAGACTAATAAACATTTTTTTTGTAAAGTACATACCTCAGGAAAATTTACACTAACAGCATAATGATGCCACTGGTTGTCACAAACTTCTGGCATCTTCCAGCGCCACTCAGCTGGCCTGAATACACTTGGTCGTTCCTGATAAAATTCTCTACGAAGCAACAAAATTAAGCGGCAGTTTCGAACGAACATGGCATAATGGTGGCGATTCATTTCTAAAGTAAAAAACAAAACATGTTTTACTTAAATTTCAACACTAACATAAAAATGAGTATTAAACTAACTTTATGACATAAAAATGATTTTGGTAATAATGGATGGCATGGACTCCTCTGGAATTTAAAATGTTCTTTTAAATATTTTAAACATTTGAATGGGATTTCATAGAGGAATTTTTTTATGAAGAGAGAGAAGGTGGTTATTACAACATGACTATCAACACCTACTTCAGCATAGACCCAAATAAATGAGGACAGGTTTTAGGTTGAACATTTCTTCATAAATAAAGTTCACTTCCATGAAATCCTTTTTAAAATATTCAAAAGAAGTGCCTTAATTCAAAAGAAGTTCCTTAGATCAAAATAATGTACAATACTAAAACACATTCTTTGAATAACAAAACCACTTTAATTACTAATGTGAAATACCAAAGTTAGAGGGAGCTATAATATTCACAGCTTCTTTGACTATAATACATTTATGAGAAACAGAGCTTGATGCTAATGACCGATTATAAGAATCTAAGGTGAAGAAAAATGAAAAAGTACAACACTGTGTCACTACTGATATATCTAGCATGCAAATACACACGCACATCACAACCTGAATTAATCTGGGTAAAGCAACAGCTGAACAAAATATTTCTGAAGCATCTGTGGTCATACATTTATAAAGTAACTCTGAAAGTAATGGGAGCTAAAAGTAAAAGTTAAGTGTGATATATATTGGCAGCTGTTGAAATGGCAGTGTGCACAGATCCAGTGGATCTAAGGGAAGTCCTGGCTGGCATGAGGTGGATTTGAAGATTTGAGTTAAATCATATAAACATTTGGCTAAACTCAATGATCTTCATTGAAACTATTTGTATGCTCCATAATCTAAACTTGTATTATATGCAAGTTTATTCATTTGTAATATGGCAACTTTTTGTTTTCAAACCCAATGACTCAACAAATATCAAAGGGAAAGAGACTTTGCATATCTTTAATTTGCAGGTTAATACTGTAGTTCCAGAGGCAGGAAAGAAATAACTAAAAAACAGTAATAATTATACATAATATCTAAGGTATTGTTTACCTGATATTGTCAAAGTATTTTGCACGTTGTTGCTCTGTGAGGCACATGCTCCCGGCCCGAGAGGTCTTTTATGTTACGAGTTTTTGGTTAGTTATAAAATTTTTTTTAGAAATAAAACAATTAGGTTACATACTTTCAATTCTACATTCATTCATTCGCACAATCAAATATTTAAAATTTACTATTAATTAAAAAAATTTTTTAGTAGAAAGAGTTATACTCATCGGGTCAGGAGACGTCTCACAAAGGGTTCGGCGTCACCACGTTACGGCGAGCGCTTTCGGTAATTTCATACTACCATCGTCGGGCCTCTACTTCCACACGAGGATTTCTCACGAGTGTGTAGTCCTGGACTCTGGAGTTGCATGTCAGGAATCAAAGGGAAGGTTTGCGGCCATGTATGTGTTAGGTGATTTGTTTCTCATGTGTCATCATCTATTGGATGAGTTGGTAGGTATCAGTCGTAAGTATAATTCATTTTTCATTTTTGTGTATATATTTTTCGGCCATTATTATTTGTTTGTAGAAACAAGTGTATTATTTTTAGTTTTTTATTTAATGGTGTGATGTTTTGTAATGTTCTTTTTTTTTCTTTTTTTATGGATTTTCTTCTTTTTTTATAAGTGATTTCCAGGTTGTGTCTAGTGTGGTGGGTTCTTGTAAGTTGCATATTTTATCTTTTTTGTTGTTGTTTGTTTTGCTTGTGTTGTCTTACAAGACCCCACCACACTAGACACAGCCTGGAAATCACTTAAAAAAAAAAAAAAAAAAAAAAAAAAAGCACATTACAAAAAATCACACCATTAAATAAAGGACTAAAAATAATACACCTGTTTCTACAAACAAATAATAATAGCCCAAAAATATCTACACAAAACTGAAAAATGAATTATACTGACGACTGATACCTACCAACTCATCCAATAGATGGCGACACATGAGAAACAAATCACCTAACACATACATGGCCGCAAACCTTTCCTTTGATTCCCGACATGCAACTCCAGAACTACACACACGCGAGGAACCCTCGTGTAGAAGTAGAGGCCCGATGATGGTAGTATGAAGTTACCGAAAGCACTCGCCATAACGTGGTGACGACGAACCCCTTGTGAGACGCCTCCTGACCCGATAAGTATAACCCTTTCTACTAAAAATCTTTTAATTAATAGTAAATTTAAAACATTTGATTGTGCGAATGAATGAATGTAGAACTGAAAATATATAACCTAATTGTTTTATTTCTAAAATTTTTTTTATAACTAACCAAAAACCTGTAACATAGAACAACATTAACTGTATCGTGCAGGAGACGGCATTTGCTTTCGATTTAATAGCTTATGGTGCACAAGTTAATTTCTTCATAAATAAAAGACCTCTCGGGCCGGGAGCACATGCCTCACAGAGCAACAACGTGCAAAATACTTTGATAATATCAGGTAAACAATACCTTAGATATTATGTATATTTAATCAAAAGCATGTTTATAGCATAAGACAACCCATAAGGTTGCCTCATGAATTGCATATTTCTCAACAGTAATTCATGTTTCATGCCTGCTTTAAAAACAGGCAAGAGTAAGTCCTATTTAAGTCAATATATCCCACACTGTAAATACAACACATTTCTTGCAGGTTTTCTTTCTACGTGATGTTGATTCAATTTTTCAACTTCACTTAGTTTAGACCTTAGACCAACCATATATCACCCAACAACTTGTTAGGAAAGATTCAGGGATTTGCTGGATATGAATTCACTTGAAACCCAACTTCTGGAAATGGGAGAGGAACTTTTTGACTTTTATTGTATATGTGTGTGTGTGTGTGTATATATATATCATCATCATCATCATCATTGTCAACCATTATCAATCCACTGCTGGACGAAGGTCTCCCCAAGTTTCCTCCACAACAGTCTGTCTTGTGCCAGTCTCCTCCATGTCACCCCTGCATACTTTCGAATTTCATCCACCCATCTCCCATGTGGTCTTCTTCTGGGTCTTTTCCTGTCCCTTGGAATCCAATCTAAAATTTCGGCTGTCCATCGATGATCTGTCCTTCTGGCAGTATGTCCAGCCCATTGCCATTTCAGGGATTTAACTCTGATCATGATGTCTTCCACTCTTGTCATTTTTCGGATCCACGAGTTCCTCTTCTTATCTCTCCTGGTTACACCAAGTATGCACCTCTCCATGCTTCTTTGAGTTGTCTGCAGCCTTTGTATGTCTCTTTTAGTTAAGGTCCACGTCTCTGCACCATACGTAAGCACTGGAAGGATGCATTGATCAAACACTTTTCTTTTAAGACATAATGGCATATTGCTCTTGAAAATTATGCTGTTTCTTCCAAAAGCTCTCCAGGCAAGTTTTGTACGCCGATTAATTTCTTCATCAATGTGACCCTCACTAGATATCTGCTGTCCAAGATAAACGTACGTATCTGTTATCTCCAGTTTTTCTCCATCAATCGATAAATCTTCATTTCTTGTAAAAGCATTGAACATCACTTTTGTCTTCTGAAAGTTCATTTTTAATCCCACTTCTTTACTCTTGTCAGCAAGTTCCTGGATCATACTCTGCAGCTCTGATGGGGTAGTTGCAAAAATGACTATGTCATCAGCAAAACGAAGGTGGGTTAGATAATCTCCATTAATCTTTATCCCCTTGTTTTCCCAGCTCAGCGACTGAAAAACACCCTCCAATGTGGCATTAAAGAGCTTCGGAGATATGGTGTCACCTTGTCTCACTCCCTTTCCAATTTTTACGTGTGTTGTATTTTCAAACAGCCTAATCTTTGCACTTGCATTTTCATAGATGTTATTAATGATATTAATGTATGCATCTTCAATACCGCAGGTTTTCAGAGCCATTGTAACTGCTGATGGTTTCACCGAATCAAAGGCTTTTTCATAATCGATAAAAGCCATGCACAATGGAAGTTCATATTCCCTCGCTCTTTCAATTAGTTCTCTCAGTACGTGGATATGATCTATTGTGCTGTAGCCACTCCTGAATCCAGCTTGTTCTCTCGGTTGAGCCATGTCCAGTGTTACCTTCAAGCGGTGTGAAAGAACTTTAGTGAAGATTTTATAAACTACTGATAGGAGGCTGATAGGTCTGTAGTTTCCGAGATCCTCAATGTCACCTTTCTTATGTAGCAGGATCATTGTAGCGGTGTTCCAATCCTCAGGAATCTTTCCTTCATTAAGGCATCGAGTGAAAATTTGGGCGAGTACTGTTTCGATTTCTCCACTTGCTTCTTGTATGATGTCTACAGTAATTCCATCTTCTCCTGGAGCTTTTCCCCGCTTCATGTTCTTGATTGCATGTGCAACTTCTGCTGGAAGGACTGGAGGAACTCTGGTACTGGTATCTTTCATGATGTCTGGAGTGCATGTATCATCCCTTTCATATAATTTGGAGTAGAAATCTTTCACTCTTGTCAAAATTTCGCCTCTATTTCTTGTTACAGAACCATCTTCTTTTCTCAGTGCCATAATCTGTTTTCTTCCCTTACTGAGATGTCCCTTTGCTATCTTTAGGCTTTGGTTGTTTTCAATTGCTTTCCTCACTAGTTCACAGTTGAATTTTCTTACGTCTTCAGCGATACTTTTTCGTACTGTCTTGCATAGCTCTATATATTCCACTTTGGAAGTCACATCTTCTTTAGTTGTCCTCATCTCTCTTCTTTTTTGCATCAACATTTTCGTTTTTCCTGATAATTTATTTACATGCAACTTGTTCTTAGACCCAGCTAATTTTGTTGCTGTTTCCATAAGAGCTTTGGTTACTTTTCTGTTAACTTCAGAGATGTCCACTTCTTCCGATGTTAGGCCTTCTAAAGCAGAGAACCTGTTTTTCAGTTCCAACTTGAAGGTATTATGGTGTTTTTTAAGGTTGGTTATGTCAATAGATTTTGTTTGCCTTATGAGCTTGCCACGTTCAAGTTTAGTGTTGAGGTGCATCTTACATCTCACCAATCTATGGTCACTACCTGTGTTGAACTTGTTTAGCACACTGCAGTCTTCTATGACGAATTTTTTGTTACACATAATAAAATCAATTTCACTTGTTGTCCCATTTGGATGTCTCCATGTCCATTTCCTGTGTGGCTTTTTCTTGAAGAAGGAGTTCAAGATGAAAAACCCTTCTGCCTCTGCAAACTCAACGAGAGTATTTCCACGCTGGTTTTTGTTGCCGTGACCGAATTTACCTACTGAAGTTTCATTCTGTTGCCGTTGCCCTATTTTTGCATTGAAATCTCCCATAATTATTTTCAAGTGCTGCTTACCTTTATTATTTAGATGACAAATTTCCTCATAAAATTCTTCAATTTCTTCTTCAGGATGACTTGTGGTGGGTGCATAAGTTTGAATAATCTGAGCCTGGTATCTTTTCGAGAGTTGGATAACAAGTCGTGCAGCTCTGTCAGAGGAACTTTCAACTTCTACAACTTTATCCTTCAGTTTCTTGTTTATTATAAATCCAACACCATTAGTTCTGCCAGTATCTGTCCCACGATAGTAGAAGAGATGTCCACTTTTCAGTTCAATGAGATCTTCTCCTTTTCTCCTTACCTCACTTAGCCCCACGATGTCCCACTTGATCCTTTGTAGTTCCTCTTCCAATTCAAGAAGCCTTGAATCAGAAGATAGGGAGCGTCCATTGTACGTAGCCAAGGTCAGCATCAGATGGCAGCCTAGTCCGGTCCTCCGGGGATTCTTAGCACCCTCTGCCTTCATGTCGCACTGGCCGCTGCCTTGGCCAGGTACATTCCAGCTGCCGGAGACTGAGGGCCAAGATTTAAGTTGTGGAATCATTTTGGAGGGGTTTGGCCATAACTCACCACGCTGGCCAAGCGGGTTGGTGAGTGTGGGATAGAATTTCCTCTAATCCCGATGGTATAGTTATACCGCTATTGGCGGTCGTCAGAGCCCCTTTAGTGGGAACAGGATGCACCACGAGAAGGCGGGGTTGACATTTGTCAAGGAGAGGCTGTGATGTTACGCATCACCTGACCTTACATCCCATATATATATATATATATGGACAGCCGAAATTTTAGATTGGATTCCAAGGGACAGGAAAAGACCCAGAAGAAGACCACAAGGGAGATGGGTGGATGAAATTCGAAAGTATGCAGGGGTGACATGGAGGAGACTGGCACAAGACAGACCGTTGTGGAGGAAACTTGGGGAGACCTTCGTCCAGCAGTGGATTGATAATGGTTGACAATGATGATGATGATGATGATGATATATCATCATCATCATTGTCAACCATTATCAATCCACTGCTGGACGAAGGTCTCCCCAAGTATATATATATTCATCATCATCATCATTGTCAACCATTATCAATCCACTGCTGGACGAAGGTCTCCCCAAGTTTCCTCCACAACGGTCTGTCTTGTGCCAGTCTCCTCCATGTCACCCCTGCATACTTTCGAATTTCATCCACCCATCTCCCATGTGGTCTTCTTCTGGGTCTTTTCCTGTCCCTTGGAATCCAATCTAAAATTTCGGCTGTCCATCGATGATCTGTCCTTCTGGCAGTATGTCCAGCCCATTGCCATTTCAGGGATTTAACTCTGATCATGATGTCTTCCACTCTTGTCATTTTTCGGATCCACGAGTTCCTCTTCTTATCTCTCCTGGTTACACCAAGCATGCACCTCTCCATGCTTCTTTGAGTTGTCTGCAGCCTTTGTATGTCTCTTTTAGTTAAGGTCCACGTCTCCGCACCATACGTAAGCACTGGAAGGATGCATTGATCAAACACTTTTCTTTTAAGACATAATGGCATATTGCTCTTGAAAATTATGCTGTTTCTTCCAAAAGCTCTCCAGGCAAGTTTTGTACGCCGATTAATTTCTTCATCAATGTGACCCTCACTTGATATCTGCTGTCCAAGATAAACGTACGTGTCTGTTATCTCCAGCTTTTCTCCATCAATCGATAAATCTTCATTTCTTGTAAAAGCATTGAACATCACTTTTGTCTTCTGAAAGTTCATTTTTAATCCCACTTCTTTACTCTTGTCAGCAAGTTCCTGGATCATACTCTGCAGCTCTGATGGGGTAGTTGCAAAAATGACTACGTCATCAGCAAAACGAAGGTGGGTTAGATAATCTCCATTAATCTTTATCCCCTTGTTTTCCCAGCTCAGTGACTGAAAAGACCCTCCAATGTGGCATTAAAGAGCTTTGGAGATATGGTGTCACCTTGTCTCACTCCCTTTCCAATTTTTACGTGTGTTGTATTTTCAAACAGCCTAATCTTTGCACTTGCATTTTCATAGATGTTATTAATAATATTAATGTATGCATCTTCAATACCGCAGGTTTTCAGAGCCATTGTAACTGCTGATGGTTTCACCGAATCAAAGGCTTTTTCATAATCGATAAAAGCCATGCACAATGGAAGTTCATATTCCCTCGCTCTTTCAATTAGTTCTCTCAGCACGTGAATATGATCTATTATGCTGTAGCCACTCCTGAATCCAGCTTGTTCTCTCGGTTGAGCCATGTCCAGTGTTACCTTCAAGCGGTGTGAAAGAACTTTAGTGAAGATTTTATAAACTACTGATAGGAGGCTGATAGGTCTGCAGTTTCCGAGATCCTCAATGTCACCTTTCTTGTGTAGCAGGATCATTGTAGCGGTGTTCCAATCCTCAGGAATCTTTCCTTCATTAAGGCATCGAGTGAAAATTTGGGCGAGTACTGTTTCGATTTCTCCACTTGCTTCTTGTATGATGTCTAAAGTAATTCCATCTTCTCCTGGAGCTTTTCCCGGCTTCATGTTCTTGATTACATGTGCAACTTCTGCTGGAAGGACTGGAGGAACTCTGGTACTGGTATCTTTCATGATGTCTGGAGTGCATATGTCATCCCTTTCATATAATTTGGAGTAGAAATCTTTCACTCTTGTCAAAATTTCGCTTCTATTTCTTGTTACAGAACCATCTTCTTTTCTCAGTGCCATAATCTGTTTTCTTCCCTTACTGAGATGTCCCTTTGCTATCTTTAGGCTTTGGTTGTTTTCAATTGCTTTCCTCACTAGTTCACAGTTGAATTTCCTTACGTCTTCAGTGATACTTTTTCTTACTGTCTTGCATAGCTCTATATATTCCACTTTGGAAGTCACATCTTCTTTAGTTGTCCTCATCTCTCTTCTTTTTTGCATCAACATTTTGGTTTTTCCTGATAATTTGTTCACATGCAACTTGTTCTTAGACCCAGCTAATTTTGTTGCTGTTTCCATAAGAGCTTTGGTTACTTTTCTGTTAACTTCAGAGATGTCCACTTCTTCCGATGTTAGGCCTTCTAAAGCAGAGAACCTGTTCTTCAGTTCTAACTTGAAGGTATTATGGTGTTTTTTAAGGTTCGTTATGTCAATAGATTTTGTTTGTCCTATGAGCTTGCCACGTTCAAGTTTAGTGTTGAGGTGCATCTTACATCTCACCAATCTATGGTCACTACCTGTGTTAAACTTGTTTAGCACACTGCAGTCTTCTATGACGAATTTTTTGTTACACATAATAAAATCAATTTCACTTGTCGTCCCATTTGGATGTCTCCATGTCCATTTCCTGTGTGGCTTTTTCTTGAAGAAGGAGTTCAAGATGAAAAACCCTTCTGCCTCTGCAAACTCAACGAGAGTATTTCCACGCTGGTTTCTGTTGCCATGACCGAATTTACCTACTGAAGTTTCATTCTGTTGCCGTTGCCCTATTTTTGCATTGAAATCTCCCATAATTATTTTCAAGTGCTGCTTACCTTTATTATTTAGATGACAAATTTCCTCATAAAATTCTTCAATTTCTTCTTCAGGGTGACTTGTGGTGGGTGCATAAGTTTGAATAATCTGAGCCTGGTATCTTTTCGAGAGTTGGATAACAAGTCGTGCAGCTCTGTCAGAGGAACTTTCAACTTCTACAACTTTATCCTTCAGTTTCTTGTTTATTATAAATCCAACACCACTAGTTCTGCCAGTATCTGTCCCACGATAGTAGAAGAGATGTCCACTTTTCAGTTCGATGAGATCTTCTCCTTTTCTCCTTACCTCACTTAGCCCGACGATGTCCCACTTGATCCTTTGTAGTTCCTCTTCCAATTCAAGAAGCCTTGAATCAGAAGATAGGGAGCGTCCATTGTAAGTAGCCAAGGTCAGCATCAGATGGCAGCCTAGTCCGGCTGCCATCTGATGGGATGTAAGGTCAGGTGATGCGTAACATCACAGCCTCTCCTTGACAAATGTCAACCCCGCCTTCTCGTGGTGCATCCTGTTCCCACTAAAGGGGCTCTGACGACCGCCCATAGCGGTATAACTATACCATCGGGATCAGAGGAAATTCTATCCCACACTCACCAACCCGCTTGGCCAGCGTGGTGAGTTATGGCCAAACCCCTCCAAAATGATTCCACAACTTAAATCTTGGCCCTCAGTCTCCGGCAGCTGGAATGTACCTGGCCAAGGCAGCGGCCAGTGCGACATGAAGGCAGAGGGTGCTAAGAATCCCCGGAGGACCGGACCGGATATATATATATATATATATATATATATATCATCATCATCATTGTCAACCATTATCAATCCACTGCTGGACGAAGGTCTCCCCAAGTTTCCTCCACAACGGTCTGTCTTGTGACAGTCTCCTCTATGTCACCCCTGCATACTTTCGAATTTCATCCACCCATCTCCTGTGTGGTCTTCTTCTGGGTCTTTTCCTATCCCTTGGAATCCAATCTAAAATTTCGGCTGTCCATCGATGATCTGTCCTTCTGGCAGTATGTCCAGCCCATTGCCATTTCAGGGATTTAACTCCGATCATGATGTCTTCCACTCTTGTTATTTTTCGGATCCACGAGTTCCTCTTCTTATCTCTCCTGGTTACACCAAGCATGCACCTCTCCATGCTACTTTGAACTGTCTGCAGTCTTTGTATGTCTCTTTTAGTTAAGGTCCATGTCTCTGCACCATACGTAAGCACTGGAAGGATGCATTGATCAAACACTTTTCTTTAAAGACATAATGGCATATTGCTCTTGAAAATTTATGCTGTTTCTTCCAAAAGCTCTCCAGGCAAGTTTTGTACGCCGATTAATTTCTTCATCAATGTGACCCTCACTTGATATCTGGTGTCCAAGATAAACCTACGTGTCTGTTATCTCCAGCTTTTCTCCATCAATCGATAAATCTTCATTTCGCGTAAAAGCATTGAACATCACTTTTGTCTTCTGAAAGTTCATTTTTAATCCCACTCCTTTCCTCTTCTCAGCAAGTTCCTGATGGGGGTAGTTGCAAAAATGACTACGTCATTAGCATAACAAAGGTGGGTTAGATAATCTCCATTAATCTTTATCCCCTTGTTTTCCCAGTTCAGTGATTGAAAGACATTTTACAATGTGGTGTTAAAAAGCTTCGGAGATATGGTGTCACCTTGTCTCACTCCCTTTCCAATTTTTATGTGTGTTGTATTTTCAAACAGCCGAATCTTTGCACTTGCATTTTCATAGATGTTATTAATAATATTAATGTATGCATCTTCAATACCACAGGATTTCAGAGCCACTGTAACTGCTGATGGTTTCACCGAATCAAAGGTTTTTTCATAATCGATAAAAGCCATGCACAATGGAAGTTCATATTCCCTCGCTCTTTCAATTAGTTCTCTCAGTACGTGAATATGATCTATTGTGCTGTAGCCACTCCTGAATCCAGCTTGTTCTCTCGGTTGAGCCATGTCCAGTGTTACCTTTAAACGGTGTGAAAGAACTTTAGTGAAGATTTTATAAACCACTGATAGGAAGCTGATAGGTCTGTAGTTCCTGATATCCTCAATGTCACCTTTTTTATGTATCAGGATCATTATAGCATTGTTCCAATCCTCAGGAATCTTCCCTTCATTGAGGCATCGAGTGAAAATTTGGGCGAGTACTGTTTCAATTTCTCCACTTGCTTCTTGTATGATGTCTACAGTAATTCCATCTTCTCCTGGAGCTTTTTCCCGCTTCATGTTCTTGATTGCATGTGGAACTTCTGCTGGGAGGACTGGAAGAACTCTGGTACTGGTACCTTCCATGATGTCTGGAGTACATGTATCATCCCTTTCATATAACTTGGAGTAGAAATCTTTCACTCTTGTTAAAATTTCGCCTCTATTTCTTGTTACAGAACCATCTTTTCTCAGTGCCATAATCTGTTTTCTTCCCTTACTGAGATGTC
This sequence comes from Macrothele yani, assembly GCA_039090855.1. Lineage (NCBI taxonomy): Eukaryota > Metazoa > Arthropoda > Arachnida > Araneae > Macrothelidae > Macrothele > Macrothele yani. The sequence goes on from CM077001.1 coordinate 74,116,116, forward strand.
CCTTTGCTATCTTTAGGCTTTGGTTGTTTTCAATTGCTTTCCTCACTAGTTCACAGTTGTATTTCCTTACGTCTTCAGTGATACTTTTTCGTACTGTCTTGCATAGCTCTATGTATTCCACTTTGGAAGTCACATCTTCTTTAGTTGTCCTCATCTCTCTTCGTTTTTGCATCAACATTATGGTTTTTCCTGATAGTTTGTTCACATGCAACTTGTTCTTAGACCCAGCTAATTTTGTTGCTGTTTCCATAAGAGCTTTGGTTACTTTTCTGTTAACTTCATAAATATCCACTTCTTCCGATGTTAGGCCTTCTAACGCAGAGAATCTGTTCTTCAGTTCCAACTTGAAGGTATTATGGTGTTTTTTAAGGTTGGTTATGTCAATACATTTTGTTTGTCTTATAAGCTTGCCACGTTCGAGTTTAGTGTTGAGGTGCATCTTACATCTCACCAATCTATGGTCACTACCTGTGTTGAACTTGTTTAGCACACTGCAGTCTTCTATGATGAATTTTTTGTTACACATAATAAAAGCAATTTCACTTGTCGCCCCATTTGGATGTCTCCATGGACATTTCCTGTGTGACTTTTTCTTGAAAAAGGAGTTCAAGATGAAAAACCCTTCTGCCTCTGCAAACTCAACGAGAGTATTTTAATGCTGGTTTCTGTTGCCGTGACCGAATTTACCTACTGAAGTTTCATTCTGTTGCCGCTGCCCTATTTTTGCATTGAAATCTCCCATAATTACCTTCAATTACTGCTTACCTTTATTATTTAGATGACGAATTTCCTCATAAAATTCTTCAATTTCTTCTTCAGGATGACTTGTGGTGGGTGCATAAGTTTGAATAATCTGAGCCTGGTATCTTCTCGAGAGTTGGATAACGAGTCTTGCAGCTCTGTCAGAGAAACTTTCAACTTATACAACTTTATCCTTCAGTTTCTTGTTTATTATAAATCCAACACCACTAGTTCTGCCAGTATCTGTCCCATGATAGTAGAAGAGATGTCCACTTTTCAGTTCAATGAGATCTTCTCCTTTTCTTCTTACCTCACTTAGCCCGACAATGTCCCACTTGATCCTTTGTAGTTCCTCTTCCAATTCAAGAAGCCTTGAATCAGAAGATAGGGAGCGTCCATTATACGTAGCCAAGGTCAGCATCAGATGGCAGCCTAGTCCGGTCCTCTGGCGATTCTTAGCACCCTCTGCCTTCATGTCGCACTGGCCGCTGCCTTGGCCAGGTACATTCCAGCTGCCAGAGACTGGGGGCCAAGATTTAAGTTGTGGAGTCATTTTGGAGGGGTTTGGCCATAACTCACCACGCTGGCCAAGCGGGTTGGTGAGTGTGGGATAGCATTTCCTCTAATCCCGATGGTATAGTTATACCGGTATTGGCGGTTGTCAGAGCCTTTTATATATATAAATATATATATACAATATGGGATGTAAGGTCAGGTGATGCGTAACATCACAGCCTCTCCTTGACAAATGTCAATCCCGCCTTCTCGTGGTGCATCCTGTTCCCACTAAAGGGGCTCTGACGACCGCCAATAGCGGTATAACTATACCATCGGGATCAGAGGAAATGCTATCCCACACTCACCAACCCGCTTGGCCAGCGTGGTGAGTTATGGCCAAACCCCCTCAAAATGATTCCACAACTTAAATCTTGGCCCTCAGTCTCCGGCAGCTGGAATGTACCTGGCCAAGGCAGCGGCCAGTGCGACATGAAGGCAGAGGGTGCTAAGAATCCCGGAGGACCGGACTAGGCTGCCATTTGATGCTGACCTAGGCCACGTATAATGGACGCTCCCTATCTTCTGATTCAAGGCTTCTTGAATTGGAAGAGGAACTACAAAGGATCAAGTGGGACATCATCGGGCTAAGTAAGGTAAGGAGAAAACGAGAAGATCTCATTGAACTGAAAAGTGGACATCTCTTCTATTATCGTGGGACAGATACTGGCAGAACTAGTGGTGTTGGATTTATAATAAACAAAAAACTGAAGGATAAAGTGGTATAAGTTGAAAGTTCCTCTGACAGAGCTGCACGACTCGTTATCCAACTCTCGAGAAGATACCAGGCTCAGATTATTCAAACATATGCACCCACCACAAGTCATCCTGAAGAAGAAATTGAAGAATTTTATGAGGAAATTCATCATCTAAATAATAAAGGTAAGCAGCACTTGAAGATAATTATGGGAGATTTCAATGCAAAAATAGGGCACCGGCAACAGAATGAAACTTCAGTAGGTAAATTCGGTCACGGCAACAGAAACCAGCGTGGAAATACTCTCGTTGAGTTTGCAGAGGCAGAAGGATTTTTCATCTGGAACTCCTTTTTCAAGAAAAAGCCACACAGGAAATGGACATGGAGACATCCTATTGGGACGACAAGTGAAATTGATTTTATTATGTGTAACAAAAAATTCGTCATCGAAGACTGCAGTGTGCTGAACAAGTTCAACACAGGTAGTGACCATAGATTGGTGAGATGTAAGATGCACCTCAACACTAAACTGGAACGTGGCAAGCTCATAAGACAAACAAAATGTATTGACATAACCAACCTTAAAAAACACCATAATACCTTCAAGTTAGAACTGAAGAACAGGTTCTCTGCTTTAGAAGGCCTAACATCGGAAGAAGTGGACATCTCTGAAGTTAACAGAAAAGTAACCAAAGCTCTTATGGTAACAGCAACAAAATTAGCTGGGTCTAAGAACAAGTTGCATGTGAACAAATTATCAGGAAAAACCAAAATGTTGATGCAAAAAGAAGAGAGATGAGGACAACTAAAGAAGATGTGACTTCCAAAGTGGAATATATAGAGCTATGCAAGACAGCACGAAAAAGTATCACTGAAGACGTAAGGAAATTCAACTGTGAGCTAGTGAGGAAAGCAATTGAAAACAACCAAAGCCTAAAGATAGCAAAGGGACATCTCAGTAAGGGAAGAAAACAGATTATGGCTCTGAGAAAAGAAGATGGTTCTATAACAAGAAATAGAGGCGAAATTTTGACAAGAGTGAAAGATTTCTACTCCAAATTATATGAAAGGGATGATACATGTACTCCAGACATCATGAAAGGTAACAGAGTTCTTCCATTCCTCCCAGCAGAAGATGCTCATGCAATCAAGAACATGAAGCGGGGGAAAGCTCCAGGAGAAGATGGAATTACTGTAGACATCATACAAGAAGCAAGTGGAGAAATTGAAACAGTACTCGCCCAAATTTTTACTCGATGCCTAAATGAAGGGAAGATTCCTGAGGATTGGAACAATGCTACAATGATCCTGCTACATAAAAAAGGTGACATTGAGGATCTCAGGAACTACAGACCTATCAGCCTCCTATCAGTGGTTTATAAAATCTTCACCAAAGTTCTTTCACACCGCTTGAAAGTAACACTGGACATGGGTCAACCGAGAGAACAAGCTGGATTCAGGAGTGGCTACAGCACAATAGATCATATCCATGTACTGAGAGATCTAATTGAAAGAGCGAGGGAATATGAACTTCCATTGTGCATGGCTTTTATCGATTATGAAAAAGCCTTTGATTCGGTGAAACCATCAGCAGTTACAACGGCTCTGAAATCCAGCGGTATTGAAGATGTATACATTAATATTATTAATAACATCTATGAAAATGCAAGTGCAAAGATTCGGCTGTTTGAAAATACAACACACATAAAAATTGGAAAAGGAGTGAGACAAGGTGACAATATATCTCGGAAGCTCTTTAATGCCACATTGGAAAATGTCTTTCAATCACTGAACTGGGAAAACAAAGGGATAAAGATTAATGGAGATTATCTAACCCACCTTCGTTTTGCTGATGACGTAGTCACTTTTGCAACTACCCCATCAGAGCTGCAGAGTATGATCCAGGAACTTGCTGACAAGAGTAAAGAAGTGGGATTAAAAATGAACTTTCAGAAGACAAAAGTGATGTTCAATGCTTTTACAAGAAATGAAGATTTATCGATTGATGGAGAAAAACTGGAGATAACAGATACGTATGTTTATCTTGGACAGCAGATATCAAGTGAGGGTCACATTGATGAAGAAATTAATCGGCGTACAAAACTTGCCTGGAGAGCTTTTGGAAGAAACAGCATAATTTTCAAGAGCAATATGCCATTATGTCTTAAAAGAAAAGTGTTTGATCAATGCATCCTTCCAGTGCTTACGTATGGTGCAGAGACGTGGACCTTAACTAAAAGAGACATACAAAGGCTGCAGACAACTCAAAGTAGCATGGAGAGGTGCATGCTTGGTATAACCAGGAGAGATAAGAAGAGGAACTCGTGGATCCAAAAAATGACGAGAGTGGAAGACATCATGATCAGAGTTAAATCCCTGAAATGGCAATGGGCTGGACATACTGCCAGAAGGACAGACCATAGATGGACAGCCGAAATTTTAGATTGGATTCCAAGGGACAGGAAAAGACCCAGAAAAAGACCACATGGGAGATGGGTGGATGAAATTCGAAAATATGCGGGAGTGACATGGAGGAGACTGCCACAAGACAGACCGTTGTGGAGGAAACTTGGGGAGACCTTCGTCCAGCAGTGGATTGATAATGGTTGAGAATGATGATGATGATGATATACACTATCTACCAACAAGTAATTGAACACCTGTGATAGCAAAGGTAAATGAAGTTTATTCACCTTCAATAGTTGGTGGAGCCTCCGCGAGCGGCGATTACAGCTGCGAAAATCCGGGGCATACTATCCACCAGGCGTTGTACGACGGCTAGCGGTATTTTCTTCCACTCGGCTTGGAGAAGACAGGTCAGTTCCTTCACCGATTTCGGACGGTGGGGCACCTCTTAAGTCGACGCTCCAACTCGTCCCAGAGGTGCTCGATAGGGTTAAGGTCCGGGCTCTGCGGAGGCCAGTCCATTCGATTCGATTAACCCCATTGTCACCATACCAAGTAACATGGGTCCACCCCGTAAAACTGCCACAACGTAGGAAGCGCATGGTCATCCAAAATGGTGCAGTAGGTCTTAGCGTTGAGTCTATCAGGAATTGCGACCAAGGGTCCTGTGCCATACCAGGAGAAACACCCCCATAGCATAATTCTACCGCCGCCGAACTTCACAGTTGGAACAATACATTCCGGCAGGAGGCGTTCTCCAGGCAGACGCCAAACCCAGACCCTGCCATCTGAACGGTAGAGGGTGAACCTTGATTCGCCGCTCCACAGAACCTGTTTCCACTGTCGACGTTCTTTGTACCACGTTAGCCGAGCAGCGCTATTGGACTTGGTGATCAAAGGCTTGTGGGCGGCAGCACGTCCATGATAACCGAGCAGATGGGCTTCCTTACGGATGGTATTCATCGAAAGAACACTCGCGGATGTGGCCCATCGATTTGGTGCGGTTCTTCCGAATTTCTCTGGTCAGTACCCATCGGTCTCTAACTCCCAGTTAAGTGGGTCTGCCGGGTAGGGGCACATTTCGACAGTCACCTCTTATCTTCCACTTGCCAATCACGTAGGCCACTGTCGATTTTGGGTACTTCAACTCGCTGAATATGTCACGTATGGATTGGCCATTTCTGTGATACTTGACGATTACACCTTTCTCGAAATCAGAGAGCTCCGAACTGCGTGCCATCTTGCATGCGACTGGTTGCATTGTTGTTTCCCACACGATATTTAATGCCGGCGGCCGTGACGTGTGTCAGGACCGCAGATATCGTCGATTGCAGGGGTGTCCAATTACTTGTTGGTAGATAGTGTGTGTGCGTGCATATATATATATATATATATATATATACACTCACCAACCCGCTTGGCCAGCGTGGTGAGTTATGGCCAAACCCCTCCAAAATGATTCCACAACTTAAATCTTGGCCCTCAGTCTCCGGCAGCTGGAATGTACCTGGCCAAGGCAGCGGCCAGTGCGACATGAAGGCAGAGGGTGCTAAGAATCCCCGGAGAACCGGACTAGGCTGCCATCTGATGCTGACCTTGGCTACTTACAATGGACGCTCTCTATCTTCTGATTCAAGGCTTCTTGAATTGGAAGAGGAACTACAAAGGATCAAGTGGGACATCGTGGGGCTAAGTGAAGTAAGGAGAAAAGGAGAAGATCTCATCGAACTGAAAAGTGGACATCTCTTCTACTATCGTGGGACAGATACTGGCAGAACTAGTGGTGTTGGATTTATAATAAACAAGAAACTGAAGGATAAAGTTGTAGAAGTTGAAAGTTCCTCTGACAGAGCTGCACGACTTGTTATCCAACTCTCGAAAAGATACCAGGCTCAGATTATTCAAACTTATGCACCCACCACAAGTCATCCTGAAGAAGAAATTGAAGAATTTTATGAGGAAATTTGTCATCTAAATAATAAAGGTAAGCAGCACTTGAAAATAATTATGGGAGATTTCAATGCAAAAATAGGGCAACAGCAACAGAATGAAACTTCAGTAGGTAAATTCGGTCATGGCAACAGAAACCAGCGTGGAAATACTCTCGTAGAGTTTGCAGAGGCAGAAGGGTTTTTCATCTTGAACTCCTTCTTCAAGAAAAAGCCACACAGGAAATGGACATGGAGACATCCAAATGGGACGACAAGTGAAATTGATTTTATTATGTGTAACAAAAAAATTCGTCATAGAAGACTGCAGTGTGCTAAACAAGTTCAAAACAGGTAGTGACCATAGATTGGTGAGATGTAAGATGCACCTCAACACTAAACTTGAACGTGGCAAGCTCATAAGACAAACGAAATCTATTGACATAACCAACCTTAAAAAACACCATAATACCTTCAAGTTAGAACTGAAGAACAGGTTCTCCGCTTTTAGAAGGCCTAACATCGGAAGAAGTGGACATCTCTGAAGTTAACAGAAAAGTAACCAAAGCTCTTATGGAAACAGCAACAAAATTAGCTGGGTCTAAGAACAAGTTGCATGTGAACAAATTATCAGGAAAAACCAAAATGTTGATGCAAAAAGAAGAGAGATGAGGACAACTAAAGAAGATGTGACTTGCAAAGTGGAATATATAGAGCTATGCAAGACAGTACGAAAAAAGTATCACTGAAGACGTAAGGAAATTCAACTGTGAACTAGTGAGGAAAGCAATTGAAAACAACCAAAGCCTAAAGATAGCAAAGGGACATCTCAGTAAGGGAAGAAAACAGATTATGGCACTGAGAAAAGAAGATGGTTCTGTAACAAGAAATAGAGGCGAAATTTTGACAAGAGTGAAAGATTTCTACTCCAAATTATATGAAAGGGATGATATATGCACTCCAGACATCATGAAAGATACCAGTACCAGAGTTCCTCCAGTCCTTCCAGCAGAAGTTGCACATGCAATCAAGAACATGAAGCGAGGAAAAGCTCCAGGAGAAGATGGAATTACTGTAGACATCATACAAGAAGCAAGTGGAGAAATCGAAACAGTACTCGCCCAAATTTTCACTCGATGCCTTAATGAAGGAAAGATTCCGAGGATTGGAACACCGCTACAATGATCCTGCTACATAAGAAAGGTGACATTGAGGATCTCAGAAACTACAGACCTATCAGCCTCCTATCAGTAGTTTATAAAATCTTCACTAAAGTTCTTTCACACCGCTTGAAGGTAACACTGGACATGGCTCAACCGAGAGAACAAGCTGGATTCAGGAGTGGCTACAGCACAATAGATCATATCCACGTGCTGAGAGAACTAATTGAAAGAGCGAGGGAATACGAACTTCCATTGTGCATGGCTTTTTATCGATTATGAAAAAGCCTTTGATTCGGTGAAACCATCAGCAGTTACAATGGCTCTGAAAACCTGCGGTATTGAAGATGCATACATTAATATTATTAATAACATCTATGAAAATGCAAGTGCAAAGATTCGGCTGTTTGAAAATACAACACACGTAAAAATTGGAAAGGGAGTGAGACAAGGTGACACCATATCTCCGAAGCTCTTTAATGCCACATTGGAGGGTGTTTTTCAGTCGCTGAGCTGGGAAAACAAGGGGATAAAGATTAATGGAGATTATCTAACCCACCTTCGCTTTGCTGATGACATAGTCATTTTTGCAACTACCCCATCAGAGCTGCAGAGTATGATCCAGGAACTTGCTGACAAGAGTAAAGAAGTGGGATTAAAAATGAACTTTCAGAAGACAAAAGTGATGTTCAATGCTTTTACAAGAAATGAAGATTTATCGATTGATGTAGAAAAGCTGGAGATAACAGACACGTACGTTTATCTTGGACAGCAGATATCAAGTGAGGGTCACATTGATGAAGAAATTAATCGGCGTACAAAACTTGCCTGGAGAGCTTTTGGAAGAAACAGCATAATTTTCAAGAGCAATATGCCATTATGTCTTAAAAGAAAAGTGTTTGATCAATGCATCCTTCCAGTGCTTACGTATGGTGCAGAGACGTGGACCTTAACTAAAAGAGACATACAAAGGCTGCAGACAACTCAAAGAAGCATGGAGAGGTGCATGCTTGGTGTAACCAGGAGAGATAAGAAGAGGAACTCGTGGATCCGAAAAATGACAAGAGTGGAAGACATCATGATCAGAGTTAAATCCCTGAAATGGCAATGGGCTGGACATACTGCCAGAAGGACAGATCATCGATGGACAGCCGAAATTTTAGATTGGATTCCAAGGGACAGGAAAAGACCCAGAAGAAGACCACATGGGAGATGGGTGGATGAAATTCGAAAGTATGCAGGGGTGACATGGAGGAGACTGGCACAAGACAGACCGTTGTGGAGGAAACTTGGGGAGACCTTCGTCCAGCAGTGGATTGATAATGGTTGACAATGATGATGATGATGATATATATATTTATAAAAGTCAATGAAGATATATTTATTATCTAAGATGCATGAAAATTATTAAAAGGTTTCAGCTGAGAAGTATACTGAAACATACCCATCCATTAAATTGAGATTTGTGAGTGAGCATAATAACTATTCCTTTTTTGAATGTACAAGTAACATTAAAAATAGAAAGTATATAGGATAAAAGATATACCTTACGTCCCATCATGATTCCACATGACTCATACCATCCAAAAGTATATAAAGTTAATAGTGTATATAACTTGATAAAAAGAGCCTTCCAGTTGTAAAAACTCATTTCAGTTGTAAAAAGTTTCATAAAGAAGAAACCCAATGGATACAAAAGGTATCGAGAACATATGCAGTAGCGGATTTCTGGCTAGGCGCGCGCCTAGGGCCTCACTGTTTGAGGGGCCCCGAAAACATATAATTTGATTTTCAGTTTTGTTTTGGTTTTCACGGACCGAAGCAAGTCAATCCTTAAAGCGACTACTTTGTATTGTCAATTGATATTTTATTTTATCATATTAATAATAACAAATTTTTTTCTTGCTGTTGCTGGTATTCCGAATTTTCGAGTTCTTATTGATGTACTTATTTTGAAAGGAACGGTTAAAATAATTTTGAGTACCTTTTAAAGGAGATATTCACGCTTCCCACACTTTTCATTGTTTAAGGCGAATTATTAACTAGCCTGCTGTGCTATAAATTGCTTTCATGCTACTTCCAGCCAAGGGAACACATCTGTGTTGGAACCTTTGCCCTCCCCGAGTTGCGATGAGGAGTGCATGTAAAAACTTTCCCAATGATTACGGATGTTTGCTGTTAATTGTTTTTGTTTTCCTTCGTGGTAGGATAATCAATGAAGAAAGAAATATTCTGCATAGGATAATTCTTCTTAGAACAATCAAGTTCTTTCTCTGCCCGAATCACTCTAAACCATCTTAAACCGAAAGAGTTATTAATATTTAGGCTGAAAAAGTAAAGAAATTTGAGAATATCACACTATCTATCTTATTTAATAGCATTAAAAGTAATTTATATTGTACTGCAACAACATGTTCTCATTTATTTCTGCTCCCCTGGTTTAATACTGATAATTATCAAGAATTCTCACTTTTTCTATTCCTTAAATAGACTTAAAACTAGCTTTTGAAAAAGCAATAAAAAGTTTCAACGATACTCTTACTCAAAAACCTGCAGTTCTTACTTTTCCATTTCAAACCGGATCTTTTGCATTTAATTCGTATGCTTCTGTTTCTGATAACTGCAGTGCATATATAAATGGGATACTGGTATTTAAAGTGCCAAACTGAATATTCATTGATTTCCTATTAGCCACACAAATTATTTTTGAAATATCTCAAAAATCAAAAAGTTCATGTGCATCGACAGACGATAGACGGAATGAGTAATGGAGAGATCAGCGTTTCTGCAGATAGATACATCCAGGAAATCAAACCATTACTCGTTCTGTCTATCGTAAACCTTCAGCGGCCACTAACATCATTCCCTACAGTTCTTTCACTCTGCATCTCTACAAGCTTGCAGCATTGAAGTCCTACATCCACAGGGCTCATATCATTTGCAACAACCAACTTTCTCTTCAAGAAGAATTCTCCAAAATTTCTACAACAGCCCTCTCTCATGGTTTCCCTGCTTTTACAGTCAACTCTTTCATAAAGAAATATGAAAACTATTCGAAAATTGAATGCCTCCTTCCTCAAAAGAAAGAAAACCTGAAATTCTGTGGTTCTGTTCCTTACCATCCTTCCTATGCTTATAAGTTACAGATTCTTTTTAGAAGTTTTGGTTACCATCTTGCCATTAAATCTACCCCAAACATCTTGAAACTTCTACAAAGGGATAGGGACAAAGTTGAAAGCCTGAAACTCCCAGGAGTTTACTGCATTCCTATCTCTTCTTCTACTGGGGATAACTTATACATTGGAAGCACATACAGGAGCATTATCCATAGAATTTTAGAACATAAAAAAGATGTTTTGAAAGCCAATCCTAATACTGCTTGTCTATTTTGACAATGGAAGACACATCTGCAGTTCCCCACTGGAACGAAGCAAAACGAATTGCTTCTTTTGACAATCGTTTTGCCCTCAGTTACCGTGAAAGCCTGAAAATTATTTTCAACTCAATGACTTGCAATTCCGAATCTCCTCTCTACATTCCGATGATCTGCAGATCAATTCTAAGTTTTGGCAACAAAAATAGGAAAAATTCAAATGTAGAACCTGGCAACAATCTTAGTCCTCCATCGGCGTGATGAAGACCTAAGATAAGGTCAAAAGCTTCCAACTTACGAACTTTTTTGTAAAAGTTTTCATTTAACGTAACTAGCGTGATCAAGTTACCTTTACTTGTTAATTTTGTTACGTGTTTTGCCCATCATCGTCATATTGCAAAACTTTTGACTTGCTCTCTGTAGTATGTGTTCTGTCTCGAATTTTCATTGCGTGTGAATCTCAGAGAAACCTGATCAATTTTTTGGGATTTACTGGCGGAATGATAGGTTCGAGCCAGAACGCATTATTAAATTTATCTGGGAGTGCGGAGTGTCAGAATTTGGCCAGTTCTGTCATTTCTTGAGCCCCGGGTAGGCAGGCAAAATTTAATGTGAGAAAAAAAAGAAAGGGGGAAAGTAATAATAAATTATTATTATTTTTGTAAATATTTAACTTCTTTCTCGGAGTAAGAAGAAAAGGAGAGCAAAGTTTATCACACTCTTATTTGGTAGACAAAATTTAATTCCATTATTTTTTTTTTTTTTTTTTACCACGGAATGAGAAAAAAGCATTTCTGAAAGGTTGGGCAAAAAGCCCAATATCTTTCTTTCAGCAACCGCCATTTTAGGCAAAGGATTTAGAAGCTTAAAAAAAAAGTGTTGCAGAAATGCTCTCTTGGGCTAATGATGTTCTATTTCGGGAACAAGGTCACAGCAGCATGCGGGAGGTTGCTTGGTTCCCTACGTGTAGAGGTCAGGGGTCACTCTTCAGGCGTGGGAGTTAAGGTCCGTTGGGAGTGCCTGACTGCTGTTACCATGCAGAAGTTCCGCCAATGAGGGGTCAGTGGTTTCGAGCACCAGAGCTTCAGTCGAAAAAATTGTCTCTCTCTCTCTCTCTCTCGAGATTGCTCTTGCTGGCCGGAAGAAAAAGGGGATGGCCGAGTTTTTCTCCTCGCCTTTTTGGTGGGGAGAGGACACGCGGAAAAAAAAATGGCATTTTCGACTCTTGACTGCCTTTGCTGACCACCACGATGTGACATCTAGGAGAAAAGCTTAACGGAGTCTTGTAGCGACGGTCTTCTGGCGTGGGGACTTAACAGGTTCATGGTTAGTTACATGAAAAAATTAAAAGGAGCTCAGGGCTTGCGATGAATTGTTCACCGATTCCTCCAAATACAAAGAGGTGAAAGAAATTATGAAGAAAGGACAGGACCACCGTAGGATGAGACCTCCTTGGAGCACAGCGAAAGATGATCACCGATGCACTCCTAAGCATTTTCGTGAGAGCTGGGGTCCACGCCTGCAAACCGCCTGGCAGATGATGGAAACTTCGAAAGATGATGGCTCTCGCCCCCAAGCACCGCCGACCACCAGGAAGACGTAGTATCAGAACCTGACTATACCTGTGATTTATTTTGAAACCACCCATGATTCTAGGAGGAAAAATGGCAGTTGGTTGCCAAACTCCTTTACCCTGCCCTAAGGACTGGGGGTAAGTTTTGTTTCATTTTCCACTTCAGAGGCAAGATATATCAGGTCGTCAAAATTCACCTAGAAGTGTCATCAGGAACTTGAAAAGATTTATTTTTCCTCCCAAAATTTAGAACACCTTCGAATTCTCACCCTCGTCTATGTGAGTGGTTTGTTTAACATATTCAATCTGCTAAAATCATTATTCTTAAATAATAAGTTTTTTTCGTAACGACGAAGTTTGAATCAAAATAGTTTTTTATCTTTTTGGCATTTTAAATATTATGTTGTGGTTCCTTTGAAATTTTTGAATGAGTGGGCTTTGCAGTGGGGCAGTACAAGTTAAATGTATATGAATATATATATATATTTCTATGATTTTCCTTTTGAGGATAGCTGGGTGTGGAAAGGTTGTCAATATCATTTTGTCAGGTCTTGTATGTATGGTCAAGTAATAGCTGGCCTGGAAACTTTCTGTCAGTATTTTCTTTGAGTTAAATTATAAAGAAGTGTAATTTTACATAGGTTAAGCCAGCGGTACTTTGGTATGTCTCGTATTTTTTTTTGGGAGCTTTTGTGTGGAATGTTACGAAGTTCAGTGATTAAGTAATTATTTTTTTTTCGTGAAAAGAAGGAAAAAAAAAAAAAAAAAAGCTTCATACTAAATTTTATACTCAGAGGGGGCAGATTGAGAAAAAGGAGATGTTATAAAAGTAGTAGTAGTAGTAGTAGTAGGACTATAGAATTTCATAATTGTGTTATAGGCTATTTTGATGAACAACCTCTCGGACCAGTATTTCCATTAAGTGAAATTTAACTCTTTTTGTGCTCAGTGATTTTTGTATTTGTGAAATAGAATTTGTATTTATGAGCTTAGTATAGGTGCCATGTAGTTGGGAATTTTTCTAGTAGGCTGGTTATTATTATGGTTTGGTGTTTTGGAAAATTTAAGTGCAAAATTACTCTTTAAAATTTCTGGTTTCAGCCCGTGGATTGGAAAAACAGATTTTTTATGGGGAAAGAATATGGAAATGGGCATACAGGCAGAATAAAGGGGCATATGTAAAATGTGACCGAGACAACCCGAATGGCTGTTGTTTCTTCAAGAAGTGATGATTTTTCCGGAAAAGGGTGATTTTGAAATATGGTGATTTATAGAGTTTTCTGGAAATAAAGTAAGGTTTGGTATAGTGTGCAAAGTATGGTGTTATTGAGCTTTCTGGGAAATGAGTAGTACAGTGTGTTCCTGGGAAATAAAGATATGAAGTGTTTTTCTGGGAAATAAAGATATACAGTGAGTTCCTGGGAAATAAAGATATGAAGTGTGTTCCTAGGAAAATAAGGACATGAAGTGATTTTCTGGGGGAAAAAAGTGATGTATGGAATTTTCTGGAAATAAGGATGTTGAGTTAGCTTTCTGGGGAATAGAGAATGAGATATTTTGGGGGGCAAGCGAACTCTTGTGGGATATTTTCCCTATGTGGACATGCCTCGGGTCTGAAAGGGTGCATGAAACAAATTGGGGGATTTGTTTTCTGCACGAGTAAGCTCGTTGGCCCATAGGAGGTGGTCCCTACAAAAAGAGTGGCGTGAGTTGTCCCAAAATCAGAGTGAAGAAACAGTACAGGGTTAGGTCGCACTTTGCTCCACTACACTGTATAGGCTGGGAATGGATTCACGACCCATTCTCGCCTTCAGACTCAAACCTTGTTGTTCTCCCAGAAAAATCATGCTTTTCTAGAGAAGTGGGACTCATTGGTTGAGATGTTTGTTTGGCTTTATGCCCGAGTTGGTTACTACATGGGTGTCAGTAGATTGGAAAACTTATGGTAAGGAATTTTGAAAAGTTGGAATTTCATGATGATAGTGTGAATTGAGATTCTTTTGTCGGTGTAGTAATTTAATGATAACTTTTGAGTAAATTGAATAAGGTATCTAGTGTATTAGGTTTTGTATGGTGTATAGAATTGGTTCAATATCAGGTAGTGCTAGATTGTTATGTTATGTTATGTTGATTTTAAGACAAATTTTCCTGGAAGTATAGAATCTTGTAGTAAAGTAACTTTCCATTATACGTAAAATTTTGGCTCAGTTGCTATGGTAGTTTAAAATTAACAGTGAATTCAGAAGACTGGTCTGAGAAGGTTGGTTCGAAGGAATTAGTTAGAGCAACTTAGTGTACACATATGCTTAAATTTTTTTTTTCCTACGAGAGAGAGTGAGGGAAATTTACACTTCATCCACTTATTTTACACACCTTGTAAACTGCCTTTATGTGATGTTGAATATGATCAGTAGTGTGCCTGGTGCTATATTTTCACAACTAAGCTGACAGCTAATTATTTTTATTGGGCCAAGTGGCCAGGTTAAAAGTTTGTGTCCAAAAGAAATTAACTTGTTCAGTTTTTCAAATAAATATAGGCCAAGTGGCCTTTAAAAAACCCAAACCTTAGTGCAGTGAAGTAATAAGTATTTCAGTGTGAATTTCCATCACATGGTTCAAATGTATCCCCCTCAGCAGTGACTGAGGTGAGGAACAAATCTGGGTTACGTAGCTGTGGTATAAAATCAATGTTTTTGTCCAAACTATTATATTTGACTTCACCGCCTCCAACAGTTATTTACACGTGTACATTGTATACCATTAAATTTTAGTGTTTACAAATAAACAATAGTTACCTCTTCTTCCACTTTCAGGTGTATCTACTCATCTAACACAAACAACGCAAACAATATAATAGTAACTTTTGGGAGTTTCTAAATTCAGTGTTGCATTTTATTTTCCTAGTTATGTTTCATGGCTTTAATCAAAATTTCAGTTTTGTTTCGAAATGCATCCACCCATCTCCCAAAATTCTAATTTTCTATAATTTACATATAAATTTCAATATTAGCATAAGCTCTTTTTTCAATACCCCAAATCTTCAATATAACATATGTAATAAGTTGGTATTTTAATCATATTTAAATTTGCAGTGAAGTAGCTTTTAATATTAAGGTTCTTTTTAGTTTTGAATTAGGGTTAAATTGTTAGAATTAGTGATTTTCAGCAATTACACACACACACACACACACACACACACACACACACACACACACACACACACACACACACACACACACACACACACACACACACACACACACACACATCATTAAGCTGTTCACTGAGATTTGGAGGTTAGCTCCTCAAAAAAAGACCATCTGCCAAGTAAACATTTATTTAATAGAACTAAGTTTTATATAATGTTGGTGTATCAAATGTCTCCATTTATAACGATCTCAGCACACAGCTCGAGCTTCATTAACATCCATCAAACGCCACACACAAAACCTTTTGTACTTCATACTCATAATCTTTCTCTCAAGCAGACATTCCTGAATATGGCCGTCCCATGATTTCCTTGGCCCTCCTCTACCTTTCTTTCCTGCCACTTGGGCTGAATAAATTCTCTTAGGAAGCACCTCATCACTCATTCTTTCAACATGGCCAAATTTCCTAAGAATATTAGTCTCCATCTTACTAACAACATTTTGCCTCACATTACACATCTGCAACACAACTTCATTCCTCACATGATCAGCGCATCTTACCACAAACCCCCCAGTAAGTAACGCATCACTCCAGCACACAAATGACTCCTATGTCTTTTCTGCAGTACCCAGGTTTCACAGCCGTACATCAGAGTAGGAACAATTACATTTTCATACACAGACTTTGAGACTTTCTTAAGAACCCATCATTCCTGTGAAATCCTCCTAAGGCAGCTATGACTTTCAATGAAGCATTCACGCGCCTACTAATTTCGCCATTCAATTTGTTCTCTTGCCCTTAAAAAACTTATATACGAAATTTCAAATGTTAAATATTGTTGTAAAATTTATGCTTTAAAAGAGCATAAGATGTTCCCTAGTGATTTATTTAAAGTCGAATTGGCGGCAAAAGAAAAGTTACAAATTATAATATATTTCATGGCACTGCAAAAATCATAGAGCCTAAGAAAATCAAACTTCTCTTTTGATGATTATTTGTCCATGAAAATCTTGATTCCAAATTAAGTGAAATTCTCACAACTAAGAATCTGAGACCAGTGTTTCAGTATGAAATTCAAATTAACAGCTTTTTTTTTCTGCAGATCCTTAGTGCACCCATTTGAAACCAGAACATTGAATATTGATCATCCATTTAGTATTATATTCTACTATGCCATGAAATAGTACAGCCACTAAGTTATGTCCCTGAGATTTATCAGTTTCTAAATAACACATGTGTGAGTCATGAAATGCAACAGATTATAAGGATAGTAAAATGGTGAAACATTACATTATGCTACTGAAATGCCCCTTAGATGGTGTCATACCTTCAAATAATGTGGATGTGCCAATGCTAGATAAGGTACTTGGACATATTTTTGGCTCTATGATATCCTTACAGCATGACATGATGATACTTTTAAACATAATAGTATGTTAATGGATATGAATTCTTAAATAACTCAATATCAAAATTATGAGAAAACAGTGGTCAGCTCAGCCACAGAAGTTGGATGTGTCATTCGAGCCAAGATATGACATACAAGTTCATCCCAAAGCACCTCTAGAGGGTTGAGGTTGGGGCTTTGAGCTGGCCACTCCAAATTCTGTACGCCCATATTCTCAAACCATGTCGAAAAGAAGTGTGCTTTATGGAACAGTGCATTGCTTAGCTGAAACAAGAATAGCCCATCACCGAAAGACTAGTAAAGTGTAGGCAGTGTGCGACATTGTCTAGAATGTCTCAGTACTTTATGGCGTTCATGTTTTTATCCACAACCACCAACGATCCGAGTCCATACCATGAGAAACATCCCCAGATATTTGCGGAAGGGGTTGTCTGGAGACTTTTCCACACAGGATATCTGAACAAAGAAATGTTCGTGTTCATAAAAAATAATACTTTATGGAAAGAATTTAAAACATAAGAACTTTTTTTGTGTGTGGAAAACATCTTTGGATAACCAGACTGAAATGTGTCTAAAAAACAAAATAAAAAAAGGAAACGTAAACAACAAAGACTTACTGTGGTCATCTGCATTGCAAATAATGTGCTCTTTAGCATGCGTGTCATTGTGATCCGGGTAGGATTCATGTTTCATCCAAAAGGCCACAGTAAAGTTATCGGTGAGGTTATGATTTAAAGTGGTTTCAGGAATGACAACTGCATTGGATGTGCCATCAAATTCATAAATCTGATCACTTTCATGGCCATCATCAGTAGGTAGGCTGCGAGTCCACTCTGCACCAATTCCTGGGCTCGGCAACAAGTCAATACTGTCAGAGCTAGCACCTATTGAAGAAAAGACATACTGCTCACAAAAATCTGAGAAATATAATCTAAAAATAACACAACAAAATCATTATAAAATAAAACTTTATGAGTAGGCCTCTGAAAACAATGCAGGTACAGTACTGTAAACAAAAAACAAATACTACATAAAAGTGTTATAATTAGAGAAGTTGTACAACTTCATTCAAGTAAATTTGAATCTGGTTGGTAAACTGTAATGTATGATGTACTTTCAATACATTTTGCAATATAAGTCTACCATAAACGATTACTGCTCGATTTTTATGCAGATGTTCACCAAACATTGTTGTATGGAAACATATAAAAAATATATATATTACAGATATTCTGCAAATTTGGCTGAACTTAATTTATAATTTGATATACAGGGTTCTTAGGAAAGTCCGTTTACCCCTCTCTAACTTTTAAACAGCGTATCACATCGCCACGGAAGTAACGTGTACCTATAGGAAAGTGACCATGCACAATCAATTGGACGTGCTTGGTGCACCCCTAGTGGCGAAATACGGAACTTAGCAAAAATAACTCAGACACCACACGAGGTACGCAAAAAGGTCCAATCACCAAATTAAAGAGCAGTGTTTAATTAGTAAATACCACCAAATTAAAGAGCGGTGTTTAATTAGTACAAAACGACACTTGGTTCAAAAGAAACACTTACAGAAAAGACAAGAAAATGCGAACAAAGCATCAGATGTTCAGCTGCTAGTACGCAACAGCAACAGAAAAATGGTTACGTGATATAACATGTAGTTATGCTAATTTCAAGTTTGACGTAAAATGATGTCAGACAGCCGAAGGGCTATAAATGATGGGTGGGAATTGAGAGTGAATCGGAGTACGAGGTCGGCAGGTAGATGGCTATCTTCACGAATGACGAGTACTGTGATATGGTCTTGCTGTATGGTGAATGTCAGCAGAATACAAAAAAGACTGCGAGGTTGTATAGAGTACGATTTCTCACTAGTCAGCATCCAGCTGCACAGACAATTGCCAAAGTAGTCCGGCACCTGCGGGGAAACAGGAAACGTTACTGAGCATCATCGTTCTGGTCGTCCCATTGGTGCCAATGTGTGAGTGCATCCTGCGGATGTTTGGGTTATGTTCTTGCAAATCCCCGAAATAGTACGACAGCAGGGAGCCATGAGTGTGGATTATCGACATCATAGGTGTGGCAAATCTTGAACGAACATGGTGCGCATCCCTACCGTGATGCTGTCATGTAAAACCTGATGCCTGGAGACCTTCACAGATGGTATGACTTTTGTAACTTCATCTTGAACCCTTTACAGGAAAAGCCTTGGTTTGTGGACAACATCCTATGGACTGATGAGTCAACATTTACAAGGGGCAGGATCATCAATCACCAGAACTCCCACTACTGGGGTGTGAGGAATCCACACATGACGAGACAAGCACACTGGTCACTTAATGTGTAGTGTGGAACGTGGCAAACATCCGTAATTGGACCTGTGTTCATTGAGGGAAATTTAACAGGTCAGCATTACTAGCAGCTGTTATGTGGTCCAGTAAGCGATTGGTTGGATGATGTTTCTTTGAATACATTAACATGCATATGATTTCAACATGACGGCTGTCCTTCCCACAAAACCATTCCAGTTCGCTCGTTCTTATCTCACACATTTGGCAACAATATTATTGGGTATGGTGTTGTATGGAATGGCTGCCACGGTCACCCGACCCCTAAAACCGATGGACTTCTTCTTTTCGGGATACCTGAAGAATCAAGTGTACTCTATGGACCTTTCAGAATGGCAGATTTAAAGGAATGCATCGTCAGGGCCTGTAATTCTGTAACTCCTGCGATGCTGCATGCTGTTTGAGATGCATTTCTATTCCAAGTCCAGATGTGCATTGTCGCTGATGGTGCACACTTCCGAACAACGTGTACGGTAGACTACTTGCCAGGTTACCTGTACTACACGAACTGTGTGTTGTGTCTGTTGTTTTGTGTGTAATTTAAAGTTTACTATTTTAACATATCTTGTCTTTTCTGTAGGTGTTTCTGTTGAACCAAGTGTCGTTTGTACTAATTAAACACTGCTCTTTCATCTTGTAATTGGACTTTTTGCGTATCTCTCTTAGTTTCTGAGTTAGTTTTGCTAAGTTCCGTATTTCGCCACTAGGGGCGCTACAAGCACGTCCAATCGATTGCGCATGATCACTTTCCTATAGGTACACGTTACTTCCGTGGCGGTACGATACGCGGTTTAAAAGTTAGAGGGTGTTAACAGACTTTCCCAAGAACCCTGTATGTATAGAGCAGCTATACATACAGGGTTCTTAAGCATTTGAAAGAAAAAAAAAAAAAAGGCCTTTTAGAAAATTGATATAGTTGAGGTTAATGGCAACAGTGAACACTTCTTGTTTTATATTCATCTTCTGTGTGTGCGTGTGTTTTCATTACAATTAGTTCAGATATTATTTTTTTATAATAGCTAAAAACAATGATATAGGTATTGAAAACATTTTCCCATGATTGTTCATTCCTGTTACTAAAGTTATTGACAGAGAGAAAAAAAAAAAAACCCATACAGAATCCACAAATTGATTTTAAGATTTAAAAAACAAGAGCTATAACCTCGTAATAATATTATTTCTCATTCTTTTGATAAAAAGAATACGTTAGGCATTTTTGACGATCATACGTAGATGATTTTAGGAAGGGAGTGTCTGACCCCAGGTCTTAAACAACCCTTAGAAATAGGAAACTAGGAGATTTGGGCTAGAGCGGCCGATAGGAAAGTGACACGGAAGGGAAGTAGAAAGGGGGAGGAAGACGCCCTCCCTAGAACCAGTGACTCTAAATTAGAGACGGGCGACTGCTTATAGCCCATTGAGTTGCTCACGGTGGTCGTTGAAATTCTAATCCAAAAAAAAAAAAAAAAAAAAAAAAAATCACTGACGAAATTTTTGTGCCAATGAGGATTAGGTATTGTACATATATTACAGTTGCTTGCACTTATTTATTTATTACCGGGGGCCAGTACCCGGGGTCCGACGGCTTAACGTGCCCATCCGACGCACGGCGGATATTTAGTGGATCGAGCGTTCGAACCTGAGGCCCTTTCCGTGGCAGTCACGAACGTTGTCCACTAGGCCACCCGCGGCCATTGCAGCGATATGTTACATTTGTGATGCAATTTTTCACTATAATACCGAAATTCTAAAACAACGATCGTGACCATCGGAAATATGCTCCGATGTGCCCAGGCTGTCTCTCTCGTGGGCTGCGATCCACCGCCAGTGACGTCACAAACTTGTGCGTCCGAATCCGATTCGAATCTGGACCTATCTTGGATGAATGGTCAGAGACAAGCGCTTAGATCACTGCGGCCCCGGGACAACATTGGTTTTTGGCTAGTCGTCCATGCAGGGCACCTGCCAGAGTCCCGGATGAGTAATGGTTGGTATGTTTGTACCACGGCGCCTGCTGTTCCCCTTTCCTGGAAACAGTAGTAGTTCAAAATTAGGAACTGGGGACTACTTGGTGGTCATCAAACCACGAAAGAAAAAAAAAAAAAAAGAGGAATAATCGCCTTCCTAATCGGTGTTTTTATATTCATGGGGGCGCTGGAGCTCAAACTTTTTTCTGGTACGGAGGGAGTAGAGTAGCTACGAAACAGAGAATTCATTTTTTTTTTCTTTTTCTGAGAAGAAATAGCGAAAATGTTCGTTCTTCCTTGAAGCCGTTAGTTACTTTGACTGCGGGAATGTAAACTATTAAAGCGGAACGGCGTCGTTTCGCTTTACAACAAAAATCTTGGGATTCCAAAAAACTTTTCAACTTGAATTGTCACATTTGTACGATAAAAAAAAAAAAAGTTATGTATTTACTTAGAAAACGTTTCGTCAACTCGTTTTTTGAAACGTGTTTCAAAGTTACCTTTCAACATTTTAAAAGAAGGAAAATGATTTTTAACTTCACATTCTACAAGTGACAACTTCAAAAGTTGGTCATATTCTTCCAAAACGATTCTTGAAATGTTTTAAAACCTATATCACTGGGACGAAAACGTCGCTATCTAATATTTGCCGTAGCACCCATAACTTCTAAAAACCGAAAAATAAAGACAAAAAAGAAACACACCAATATTTCCATCATTAACGGAACTGATTTCTGTAAGCTTCCGCTTTGTGATAAAACTATCTCGAAGTTTGTTAAAATTAAACACCACTACCGGAAATTTCAGGACAACTTTATTTTCCTTTAAATGGCAGTTCTTGTTGTGGTACATAATATAGGACCAATCAATCAAAAGGAGTGAGAAAAATTGGCAATTCCTCTACATGTCTTTCAAAAATGTACCCCACACACGTTTTCACTGGAAAGTGCACTTTTCGGAAGAAACTAAAGTCAGAAAAGTCGTGGCGCAGTGGTCTAAGCGATATCTTCTGATCATTCGTCCGCAAGGGGTCCAGGTTCGAATTCCGGTGAGGCATGGACGTTGTGTTTGTCTTACGGCACTGGCTCTCTCCCTTTCCTGGAACCAGTGGCCCTAAATTAGGGACGGGCAACTTAACCCACCGTGAGCAACGTTAAAACTCCAATCAAAAAAGAAAAAAAAAAAAAAAAGTCAGAAAAGGGTTTATTACACTAAAAGAGCAAAACACAACCAAACTGTTTCCGTCCGGGAACTACACACACACACAAACCGTCTAAAAGTTACGTCTAATTACAGTAACTGTAATTCGAGGACGCTGTGGTGCAGAGGAAGCATATCCGGCGCGTAACTAGACCTGGGTTCGATTCCCGGTGGCAGCCAATGAGAATTTTTCCGTGACTCACTTATAAACGTGAAAAGAGCGATGACCTCTGTTTGATATAACTGTAAATTTAATGTTTGTTCACTTTCAACAATACAGCTTCGGTAGAACGGGGTCTATAGCCATGAATCTGCAAACGTATTTATTACGTTTTTGCATATATTATACTTTATACACATACACTTTGCAAACCAGCTGAACTTCCAAAAAGACTGGTAAGATAAGATCTATGTTCTTCCTTCTCACAGAAGTGCAGATTGTTTCTATTACCATATCCCTGATTTGAAAAATCAATGATTCTCCCCCAACTTAACCACCGGCAACGTAAATTCGACGAAATCTTGAACAAAAGCGTGATACTCCCACTAAGTATATTTAATACTCAAACTTGACAGTGTTTATCATACGGAAAAATTATCTCTTGGGAATGAACAGCAGGCGTATCGATGGTATTGCTCAAAGAAAAAAATCATTCACACCGTAATTCGGGGAGAAAAAAGACACGGGAAAAAAAAAAAAAAAAAGTGAATGTGAAACAACACAGGCACGCCCACATACTCTAATGGAGCCAGAGACATAACATAACCTGTGTGCCAAATGTCATAATCGATATCTGAACTGTAACACCATCTTCATGGTGTACGTCAAATCCGACATAAGCAAGACACTCCCGGTCAACAGACCACCGGCCACTGTTTTCAATCAAATTAAGTCTACAGTGCAGCTTCACAAGCAAGAGAGCATTATTAGTTAATAGCCCACAGTTTCACACGCCATTTTCTCATTTCCGAATGGGGTTCCAAAATATACTAACCGCTGCAAAAAAAATTATGCCACCAAAATCATACACAACGAGCGAGCTAAGTACAAGGATATGCAGGGTTGTTCTATTTTCAGTACTTTAACAACAAAAAATATTTAAAGGCGTTTTGGGGTTCAACGTTTGGCATCCTCCCGAAATTTAACAAAAGCGGATGAAAGGGAATATGACAATTTACTGACACATTACCAGCCTACTATTTATAAAAATATACAAGATACAGATCACGATTTTCAGTATTTTACGACGATGTTGATTTTGAGATTTTTCACACTTAACGGGTGTTTCATTTTTATGGTTCAAAATTTGTATATAAAGTTAACCAGAGATATTTCACTTTCTTCTCTCTTTCTTTTGACGAATGCTAAGATACGATTTAACTTATTTTTCCAGTTGTTGAAAAATATCAAAAGGAAGAAGAATGTTATAATAAGGCATGTTCAGAAATAAATATAAGCACACCGGACAAAAAATTTGTCACCCCTAACAGAAATGACAGTAGGAAGTTACCGGTTGCACAGAGGGCGCTGTGATATAGCATTGCATTTTTTGGAGATAAATAGCACTGACGTGGTCTACAGGATCATTTCTGTCTCGTGCAGTGGTGAAGAGCAACTTGTGTGTTGAATTTAGTCTGCGATATGGGTCGTAAGACAGACGTTACTGAGCGGCAAAAAAGGAGCCATTGTGTTTGGCCGTACCCACGGGCACAAAGTGAATGAATTCGCCGAATTTGTTAGTGTGTCGAAGCGTACTGTCCAACGGGTCTATAAACAGCGGTGTAGTTCGCAGTCAACTGAAAATCGGCGACGTAACTGTGGCTGGAAAACGATTCTTATTAATACCAACAGGGACAGCCGTCATGTTTCACGCCTAGTAACTGCAAATCGGTTTCAAACCATGCAACAATTGCTCTAAACAGTCAATGAAAGTCCACTCCAATCAATTTCCGAAAGGATACTGCATGCGATGGACATCTGGAGCAGAGTACCACTGAATATGCCTCTTTTAACAGCAAGTCACAAAGTCGCACACGCTATCAATGGGCTCAGAGGCACCAAAACTTTACTGTGGAGGATTAGAAACGAGTAATTTGGTCTGATGAGTCTCGTTTTTGTTTGTAATCCAATGATGGAAGGCGACGAGTGCATCGCAGGCCCAATGAAGGGAAGCCTTTAATGCTGATTGTGTCGAAAGTGTTGTTCAAGCTGGAGGGGTTCTATGATGCTTTGGGGATGTTTTTCGTACCACGAAATGGGCCCTCTCGTTGCAGTGACGATGGATTTGAACCAGCACGAGTACCTCCGCATTCTGAATGACGAAGTGTTGCCCTTTGCCCTACATCTCCAGGAGTAGCATCACATTGCCACTCCTGTCTTCCAAGACGACAATTGCCGTGTGCACATGGCTAAAACTGTGAGCAGCAATACTATCTCACCTCGACCGGCCCGCCAAATCCCCAGATCTAAATCCTATTGAAAATCTGCGGGATCATTCGGAACAGAAGGTGAAACGCCGGAATAGACACCCACGTACTCTGGCGGAACTTCGGGACCAATTGACGCACGAGTGGCTGCAAATTGATGTTCGAAACATCCACAACGTCATGGAGTCTCTACCACATCGGATTTATGCTGTTATCAAGGCAAGAGGCGCCGCGACACGCTATTAGGTAAGTTCTGATATGGGTGACTAATTTTTTGTCCAGTGTGCTTAGCTTTCCAGTAGCAGCGATACCACTGTAGAAATTACTGGGCCAATAACTATGAGTATCTCTTAATTTCCCTCGTGTAATATGAGTATCTTTTAATAAGGTTTTGCTTTTCCCAGGTGTTAAAAAACTGCACACTTAGACCTGACGAATTCAAAATCTAAATCCGAGATCCTATAATGCTAATAAAAAAAAAAAAATCAACCACAGAGGATAGCACAATATTCCCGGGTGTAGTATGAGTATCTCTTAATAAAGCTTCTCAACTCTTGAAAATGTTACAGATCGCAAACCTCAATAAGCTAATTTATTTTTAAAGCTGAAGGTTTCTTACATAATGTGCAGAACTTCCGGTCATGTTTGTTAAAAAAACAGATTAATGCAGACCCCCCTCCCTCCCCCCAATCAGACTTGCAGTAGCAGAGATACTACACTGAACTTAAATCTAAATGTAACATCATCGAGTGAAAAAGTTTGCATCAAGGAGAGTCGGGAAACGAAAGGAAAACTTGGTAATGGTAACAAATGCCCCATGGGTGAAAAACAAAATCTAAAAGTCTAATTGACAGACAAAATCAGAGGTATCCAGCTTAATACGATAACGCATTTCTGCAACTCTATGAGACAATTTTTCATCAAAACAGAAATTACATATGATAGAATCTTCTTCGCCAGTATTGACTAACCACTGTAAAACGAATTTTCCAATTAATTTTGCAGCAAACTATCGTAAGAACAAATGCACTTTGTCAGGCTACGTGGAAAAAAAAAACAAAAAAACACACGCAAAAGGTTTAAAAATCAATAAAAAATTGTTGAGGGTTACAGATATCTAACGGGGATAGAACCTTCAACAATCCCACTAGTACAAGTGGGAATATTGTACTGAATTGAATTATGCCTTTGGGCACGAAGCACGAAATTTTTACAAAAAACACGCTGGCAAATACATTGAAAATCTTTGCAATTATATCAAGTAATTGCAGTAAAGGGAATTTTTAAAATGAGACCTTAAGCAGTGCAGGTATAGTAAAATGTACATATACTGGTGGCTTGGTGGGGCAAAAGCCCCAATCTAGTGAGAAGTATTTTTCACAGTTTTCAAGAAAGTAAAGTGGTAATAAAATTGCGCCATTTTCTTATGCTTTATGTATTCTATCGAGAGAATATAGAGGATGTGTAAATATATTATTAACAAAACGCAGGTTCAGGTTGTGTCCTACTACTTCATATTCGATCGCCTCAGATGCAGTCTTGTATGCTTGGGCATAAGGATTGTTAGCCAGAATATCTGCCAGGGCTGTCAATATCGATCGCTTTAATTCTTTATTTTCATTACGACCAATACGTACGTATCAGTGGTTGCCGAGGAATGCACAAAGTACAACTTACACCAGTAAATGGTAATAAATCCGAGATGTACCGGTGAATCTGTCCCTGAATTTTAAAGCAGTTCGGATCATTGCCTGGAATCTCCGTTTTTATGGCCGAGAGGGAAGCGAATGGCACTGCACTATTGTACGTATTTCCAGATGTGTTGGACAAAATCAGGGCTGTTCCGAAGTAAGTCCTTCAGCCCCGTATTTATCTGTAGTTCTGTAAAGGAAATAAGGCCGTTATGACAACAGGGATTAAATAAAACTTTTCGGAAAGATAGGTTGCCGCGTGTATTACTGCGATCATTACGTGTGCTTTCAAAATTTCTTCGCTCACGTATATTACGAAAAACACGCCCTGGTTTTGGGTGGTCTCCCTCAAACGCTACTCATAACAAAAACCCTGTTTCCGTCCTCAAAGTAACACAGTTTACACTTGAATAGCAGTGGAAGCACGTACAGCCGATTTGTCCTTGATAATAGCCAATCGACTCCTTGCTCGCTGGCTCCAGCTGGCGCCATTTCCCAAGGTTGTACGACTACCAGCATGCCTAGCGTTGCGATGACGAAGTCAGACTGAGTGTTGTGACACATAGAGCAATCAGCCGATTAAATTTTGAAGAATTTTTTTTATTTCCCCCGATTCTTGGGATCAAGATTTCTAAATTGAGCCATTTCCCAAATTTGTACGACGTACCTATGACCCGCAATTTTGTGTGCGACACTACGAAATTATATATAAGACACTACTGTGCCACTTAGCGAATAAGGTGCATCCAGAAAATCAGAAAGCATACTGACTGTACTAATGGTTGTTACTAAAGGCAAACGAATTTTTCGAATCTGACCTGCAGAAGCTGATATAACGAAGACTACAAAACGTTTGTTTATGCCATATAGCAAGAAAGCCTTACATGAGAGGTTGGGAAATGCATGTAAAATTCTGCTTGTGCTTACAACAATCGAACGCAAAAAAATTAATCTTTCTCAGGTTAATAACGGAAAATTGCCGTTTCTAAGAGGCTTTATTCGAAAACCTGGAAATTTCAGGGAACCTTTACACCACCTAACGGATAATTTTAACATCCCAAGAAGTATGTGAACAACTTTTGATTACGATTACAGATATGCAAGCGAAAAGACTTTTCAAATAGATATTTAAGTAGCGGTGATATCGGGGAAAGCGCAAATGCGACTAAGTTGTATTTTATATTTATGTTATATTTTCAAGGATGGATGGGAAACGAATTTCCTCGAACAATCATTAAAGTAACATGTGACTAACTTGGGAAATGGAATTTATAAGTGTGCATTATTACAATGACAATATAGGTACAATTATTTTTCAGTATAACCCTTGATTCTTACTAAAAGAAACAACGCAAAATATGCTGGATGGACCGAAAAAGTGATATTTTAAAGCAAGAATAAGCTGCCAACTTTTTAAAACACGCAAACAGCTCATTGTCGCATTGCGGCATTTTAAAGCAATAAAATCCTTTTCCATCAAACATTTAACATTTTTCTTTTCACTTGGGGAGGGGTGTAACCAAATTTCAGTTCTTCCAGACGAACTTCATCATAGTCCAACTGCGTTCTTTTTACCCACACAACCCAAAACATGGTAAGTGTTTTGATGAGAGAATGAACCATTGTAGTCAAGGGCACAACGTGTCACTTTTTTCACAGATCATTCGCTCTTCTCACCAGTTTGATTCCATCTTAGTTGCCCTCTTTCCTGGAGTTCAATGCGCGGAGGAGATTCGGGAAAAATGGCAAATGCATTTCCAGATACTCGCCTAAGCACAGAGTTTAAACAGAATTCTCATAAAAAAAAAAAGGGGAGGCTTGGTGCGATGTTTTAATTGGAAATAATTCCACTTTATGGCCAAATTAACACCCGTGAAAAGCCCTAATTTTACTATTTTTCAGACAGATTTATTTCAAAAAATTTTATGCAAAGAAGGCGAACTACGATATAACAACCATTCAAACACACCTACACACGAGCGCAACGTTCCCGTCCCGCAAACAATTACGTAACTATTTCCACCTGCGGAAATTCCATTCAAATAATGTTTTAATATTTAATCCGATAGAGCTTTCATGTACTGGTCTGAGTGAATGAATGGTTCTTGTGGTTCGCGTTCGAAATAAGACTATTTCATTTCGAGCCCATACGACAAAAAACGTAGTGACAGAGTAAACTGAAACTTGATGAAGAATCCGAGGCTGTCGTATACGCGATTGAATAGTTAAAAACTTGCATTTAAAAAATGATATTAATTTACAAGTTAAAATCAGCTACACTGGCAAGCACTTTCGAGGCTACTTTAGCCTCATCATCGGGCCCAATTGCGAGAAAGGATGGTTACAGGCATTTATATACAATCATGGAATAACAAATGGTGTTGCCAAACTGGAAATGGCATATTACAAATAATTATATGTAAATTAAACTCACGTATCTAGAGATCCAACAGGTGAAGCATTTAGCTGGTTCAACAGCAGAATCCAAGTCCGAGGTATAATTACAGGAAGATCGTCATTGCAACACCTGGAGGCAAACCGTGTAATACACAAACTTTCAGCAAGCAACAAAAAATATTTATCAGGTGCAGAGGCAATCAGTGTGGTACGACTCCAGTCTGGGTAATGTTGACCTTGCGCCACTGTGCGGGATAAGACAAAAGAGGTAGAGCCTATATAGGAGGTGTCTTCAGAATCCGTTGAATAAGAAACGAGTGGGATGTTATAAACACCAGATCTATGTAGTGGGTGAATCTTGTCATGGTCCTTGCGCAGCAAATTGAATAAATTGAAAGTGCGTATTCCGTAAGAAATATGGAACCTAGCGTAGGCATTCCCAAGGATGTTGACAATGGTTGGGTTGTGCCCACATATCGTACAGTTTGCGACTCCCGTTGCAATGCTGTGAATTGAAGACGATTCATTCTTCTGTCCAGGCGAGATATGTCGTCGTGAGAGTAGCCAAACGTGAAAGCAACTGTTAAAATCCTCTGAAATTCTGCACGCTGTAAAGAGGGGTTCGAAGAATGGGAATAGGAGCGTTGGAGTAGAAATCTAAACGCAGCTAGCTTATGGCTCCATGGGTGTGAAGAGTCGCGAGGAATAAGTACAGGACACGCTGAAGTCTTCCTGTACACGGAATATTGTAAACCTGTAGAACTATGTGAAAGAAGGAAGTCTAAAAAAGGTAGGTAGCCTTGTTGTTCCAGCTCAATGGTTAATTTAATCGTAGGATACTGTGAGGATAAAAAACCTGTAAAGGAATAAAGTTGTTCAACAGAAAAGGACCAAAAAAACCAGAATGTCATCTACATAACGGATATACAGAAGGGGTTTGAAAGGAAAAACTGAAAGAGCGGTATTTTCTAAATCCTGTAAGAGAAACTCTGAAAGAACAGAAGACAGGGGGGGGGACCCATAGGTGTTCCCCCCTGTTGTTGGTAGATGACATTATTAAATTTGAAAAAAGAGCGTGAGGCCACAAGCTGTAAAGCTGACATTATGGCCTCCACTTCGAGAGGGGAAAGGCCAGGGTAAGTGGAAAGTTTCCTCTCGATAATGCTATGAACGGTAGGGATGGGAACATTTGGAAATAAAGGCTCCACATCCAATGAAGCCATAAGAAATTTACCTTGAAAAGAAAATGCTCGAATGATATCCAGAGCTTGGGTGGAACTTCTGATAGAATATGGGGATGAACTAGTCAGGAGAGCCAAAAACTTCTTCAGAGCTGACTCAAGGGGCCGAGATGGGCTATTTGCACTTCAGACCACGGGACGAACTGGATAACCTGGTTTATGTAACTTGATTTTACCAAATGCATCCTCACAGTATCCTATGATTAAATTAACCATTGAGTTGGAACAACAAGGCTCCCTACCTTTTTTAGACTTCCTTCTTTCACATAGTTCTACAGGTTTACAATATTCCGTGTACAGGAAGACTTCTGCGTGTCCTGTACTTATTCCTCGCGACTCTTCACATCCATGGAGCCATAAGCTAGCTGCGTTTAGATTTCTAATCCAACGCTCCTATTCCCATTCTTCGAACCCCTCTTTAAAGCGTGCAGAATTTCAGAGGATTTTGACAGTTGCTTCCACGTTTGGCTGCTCTCACGACATATCTCGCCTGGACAGAAGAATGAATCGTCTTCAATTCACAGCATTGCAACGGGAGTCGCAAACTGTACGATATGTGGGCACAACCCAACCATTGTCAACATCCTTGGGAATGCCTGCGCTAGGTTCCATATTTCTTTCGGAATACGCACTTTCAATTTATTCAATTTGCTGCGCAAGGACCATGACAAGATTCACCCACTACATAGATCTGGTGTTTATAACATCCCACTAGTTTCTTATTCAACGGATTCTGAAGACACCTCCTATATAGGCTCTACCCTACGTTCAGCGCAAGTACGGATGGCAGAGCACAAATATGCATTTCGTGTTGGCTCTACCTCTTCTGCCTTAGCCCGCACAGTGGCGTAACGTCAACATTACCCAGACTGGAGTCGTACCACACTGATTGCCATGTTTGCTCACACAGCACGCCAGACGTTTCGGCATGGAGTTGTACAGGTTCCTAATGGTGTCCAGCGATAAGCCATCCCATGCAGCTTGAATCTTCTCACGCAGTTCCTGCAGATTGTGCGGTAGGGGTGGAGTGTAGACAGTGCGTCCAATAGCAGCCCACACATTTTCAATCGGCGATAGGTTTGGCGATGCGGCTGGCTATGGCAAAGTGTCAGTGCCTTGAAGGCAAGCTCTCGAGAAAGCAGCAGTATGCGGACGAGCGTTGCCCTGTTGGAAAATCGCAACGAAATGAGCGTTCAGAAAAGGTAGAGCGACTGGTTGCAGGACCTCATTATCGTAACGTTGGGCTGTCAAGGTGCCTGTAATGAACTCCAAAGGTGATCTGGCATCGTAGGCAATTGCACCCCACACCATGACTTCCGGACATGTGACGCTCGACAACAAACCGTTCATCTTGGCGCTGACTAGGGTGCTTCCACACACGGATTTGTTGGTCGTCTCATCCAAGAAAAAAGCGGGACTTGTCACTGAAGATCACCCGCTGCCATTTTGAGTGGGTCCTTGACAGTCTGGCACTACACCATTGCAGTCTTTGGCGACGATGCAATGGTGTTAAGGGCAGTCGTCGTAACGGTCTGCGTGCGTGTAGTCTATAACAAAGTGAATTTCTCCGTCATTTTTATCCGCGCCAGGATTCGAACCCGGGTCCACTCATTCCGGAATAAGTTGCTCTACCAATTAAGCTACGCGGACATTTTATTCTGATTCCTATCTGCCTTTATGTCGTGTGCGTCCTTCTGGCAGGTACGTCACATCTCCTGGTACGTTACAAGTCCTACGTCGTGCAGCCGTCTGCCAATGGTGCTGGCACTAATCGGACGATACATGGAGGGCACCACTGCTCACTGAATATTCGCTATCGTGGCTGTTGGGTTACACCGCGCATGTCGGACAACCCGTCGGTTTTCTCTCTCCGTGGTTCGTTTAGGTCAGGAAGGGTCTGGGAGACCCTTCCTGTCGTTGCTGCGTGCCTTGTTCTATCCACTGCCGCTAACGGTGTACTATGGTGATATCCGCATGACTGGTATGGCACGCAATACGCTGATAAGACCATCCCGCTTCCCGGACCCCGACGATGCGGCCCCTCTCGAACTCCTCCAACTGCTAGAATTGCTTCCGAACTTTTCTCCGAATCATACTTTACTTGCAAAAGAAGCAACCAACACAACAGCACGAGTCAGAATGGTAAGCACGCCCAACGGGACGTCCTTATATAGCCGGTCAGACACAGCGCTACGAGCCGCCCCGGTGGCGTAGTGGTCTAAGGCGTTGGCCTCTGATCATTCGTCCGTAAGGGGTCCGGGTTCGAATCCCGGTGAGGCATGGATGTTGTGTTTGTCTTACGGCACTGGCTCTCTCCTTCCCTGGAACCAGTGACCCTAAATTAGGGACGGGCGACTGCTTATAGCCCATTGAGTTGCTCACGGTGGTCGTTAAACCTCCAATCAAAAAAAAAAAAAAAAACAGCGCTACGACCCCCTCTTGTTGACGTCATATGCGCGGCCGAGCGTAATTCAATTCATTTATTTTGCTATGCAGAAAACCAGTGATATCAAAATATCAACTGAAATAAAGCACAGCAAGGAAGCGGGGGGGAGGCCAGCAAGGCCTGTCAGGGTCCCATGCTCCCTACACAAATTTTACACTCAAGTCACGAGTTAAAGTTACAAACAAATCAGTGTTTCAAAAAAATAAATAAAAAATAATGATATGTAAGAAGATGATAAACATTACAGGTGATACCATTGAAAATCAATTTACATCGAGATATACGAGTCATAGTAATAGTCACAGTACCCTCCACTGCAATCATCAATTTGAGGAGTTGCAATTCATTATGAAGTTTTTGAATTTTTTTTTAAATGTTAGTTATTTAAAGAAGTCAGTTCAGTCGGTAATGAGTTCCAGTAGTGTGGGCCAATGTAATTTATACTCTGCTTCATGGTCTCCGTCTTCGGATGAATGGGCCGAATATGTAATTTAGTACGTGTGTCATGTGAGTGTATCTGTGGTACAATTTGTATGACGCCAGTGTGTAAATTATTCTTAATTCGCTTGAACATAATTTTCCTAATATTAAAGTTATATAGTTGTTTAATCGTAAGAATCTTGTATTTATTTGGGAAAACTCTTGTGTTATTATATAGTGATAGTGGTGTATTTCTATCAAATTTTAGGTCAATCAATCTTGTATATTTGTTTTGTAGAATTTGAAGTTTTTTGAAATTATATTTATCGTCTGTCCCCACGATAAGATAACATAATTAATATGAATCTGAAACATGGTATAATATAGCTGAATTAGTGTTCTATAGGTAAGGTTTGTGAAAACCGTACTGATAACGGCAATGTTTTTAGAGAATTTGAGAAGAGTGTCCACATGTTGGTTCCACCTAAGGTGCCTAATTAAAGTAATCCCCAAATAAAGTAAGGAATTAACCTCTTCTATATTTGTACCATTGATAGATGTGATAGAATGTGGTTCTGAAATATTTTGTTTTGAAAAGATTAAAGATTTTGTTTTGGTAGTATTTATTATTAGTTCATTGGAATTAAGCCAATCTCAGATGTTATTAAGTTCAGTATTAATATTCAAAATAGTGTTAGTCGTTAAATTTAATGATATGAGAATGGTTATGTCGTCAGCATAAAGAAGAAGATCAATATCATTTATGGAAGTAAAGATATCGTTAATGTATATACTGAAAAGTAGTGGTCCCAAAATTGAGCCCTGTGGAACACCAGTTGGTATGAATTTAGAGGACTGATGTTGGTTAATTGTTGCCTACCTGATTTTAAGAAGAGAATGTTCATTGTTCCTTATTCCAACAGTGGGTAATTTGTGTAGCAAGATATTATGATTTATGGTATCAAAAGCTTTTCATAGGTCCAAAAACAAAGCGATGGTATATAAGTCAAGATCAATATTATGTTGGACTGTATGTTGTAGAAATAATAAGGCTGATTCAGTTGACTTACCAGCTTGAAAACCATGTTGATTCGGATGGATAATATTTAGATTATGAATAAACAAGATTAATCTATTATAAATCAATCTCTCCAAAATTTTAGCAAAAATTGATAAATTGGCTATAGGGCGGTAATTGTTTGCATCGTTTATTGATGCAGATTTGTATTTTGGGATTATTTTTGTTATTTTAAGTAGATCAGAAAATTCACCAGATTGGATACTTACATGATTCACATGTCTCACGATGTCAAACCTACCCACTAAGTTTCATTCCTGTAGAATGCTTCCTTCTGGGTGCAACTATTTTTTTGATGATGAGTGTATATAGATACATACAGTTGTAGAAATGGGAATTATGCACTGCCGGAACCCAACGTACAAGTGAATGCCTTAAAAATTTTATATGTACAAACCCGTTCGCAGTAGTTATATTAGGTGTGCAACTTAATTCTCGGCCACAGGCACGACACGTTGACAGCAAATTATAGCAAATCGAATATGTACCTAATCAGGGAAATAATTCCCGCCGTGTTGGACACATTTGAGCCATCGGTCAGGGAGCTGCCGAATGCCACTGCGGAAAAAAGAGGGCTGTTTCGAGTTGATAAAGTCATCAATACTTGTGCGGACCTCCTCGACAGAAGTGAAGTGCGTATTACTCAGGTGATGTTGCAGGGAGCGAAAGAGGTGATAATCCGACGGGGCGAAGTCTGGAGAATACGCCGGATGCGACAAAATCTCACATCCCAGGTCGGTGATCGTGTTTAAAGTCGTTTTCGCGGTGTGAGGACGCGCGTTATCCTGATGCAACAGGACCGACTTTCTGCCCTTGCAGGTGTATGGCCTTTTCGCTTCCATTGCGTCACTCACATGAATGAGTTGTTGACAATAACGCTCAGCATTGACCGTTTCACCAGGTTTGAGTAACTCATAGTGTACGACATCGCGCTGATCCCACAATATGCACATCAACAACTTCCTGGCAGAGATATGCGGTTTGGCAGTACTGGTGGTAGGCTGACCTAGATAAACTCACGATTTGCGCCGCTTAGGATTCGTAGAAAATCCGCTTCTCGTAGAAAATCGTAGAAAATCCGCTTCTCATCACAGGTCAAAACCTTGTGGAGAAAATCCTTCTTCTTGAATCTGGAGAGCAAGGACACAGCAACATCATAGCGCCTAGACTTGTTCGCAGCTGTGAGTTGGTGGGGCACCCAACGGCCCTCCTTGTGAATCCGTCCAAGCTTGTGCAGGCGCTTTGCAATGGCTTGCCGTGTTACTCCGAGTTCCTGGGCGAGCTCTGACTGTGTGCGGCAGGGATCTGCGTCCAACAGTTGTTCCAGTTCCTCATCGTCAACTTTCTGTGGCTGTCCCGGACGTTCTGCATCACGGAGATCGAAATTTCCCTGCTTAGACCGCTGAAACCACTTCTTACGCGTACTCTAGGACACAGCAGCCTCACCTAAAGCAGCAGAGATCATTTGCTGGGCTTCCGCTGCACTTTTTTCAGCTGAAACGCGAACAGGAGGCAATGCCTCAAATGTTGCTTCTTGAACGACATTACTTTCACCGTCAACTTGCGTCCCTTCTGTCACTACAGCTGAGAGTGGTTACGGTTGCCTGGAAAGCTGCTGAATGGTGCTGCAACCAGCCATTATCGCACACAGCAATTTGCATTTGCCGACATTCTATGATAGCTTGCGGTTAGGGGTCAAGAATGAAATTGCACACCTAATAAAACCATAGAAGGAAATTTCGTTATCAAACTTCAAAATGAAATACTCAGATTTAGCTGGTCAGAGCCGTTTTCTTTATTCAGAAATACGTTTCTTATTGGAAAAACCATTAGAATACCGGTGCAATTAAAAGTGTCCGCTATTAATAAACATCAGAGAAAAAAACGTCAGCTCGTATTTAAGGCGGCGATATGCAATTGTCTTGGGCGGCAAAATAAAGAAACTCGGCTCTGTCAGAAATATCCGTTTATTTAAACTGTAACATACTGGACTTTGGGCCTTAAAAGTTCAATTAAATACAAAAATTATCTCCTAAAATGATTTCGAAAGTCTCCTGACCGTCTGGCGGACCGTGGAGGAGGTCTGCCGGACGGTCGGCGAGGCGATCAGCTTCTGTCATGAACTTCGCTCTCACCAAACAACCTTATTAGAGGAGAAGGAAATTTTTTTTGTTTTTGAACCGACGAACAATTCATACAAGATGGTGCCATTAATTTTAAATGAATAAAATGCATTGCGAAATGTTTTATTCAAATTAAATACTCTTTCTTTTGGTGCCTCATCGCTCCCAGAGCGTGGATTTTCGCTGCGTTCTGGTCCAAGGTCGGGGAGCGAATTACTATGCGATTGGCGAGTGTGAAATTTTGATTGCACTAAGGGCTATTGTCGGTAGCCAGTGCAGAGGAATCTCACCACTCCTCTCGCTTTGTTTTTGTTTTTTTATTGAAAAAAGTGTTTCGGTGCAGTCACTGGACTTAGAAAGAAAATGCCCTTTTAAGGCCAAAGTCCAGTACCGTCCGCATAGAGATTTTCGTATGAGATTGCGGGTACGTCGTCGTCGTGCTGGACCCTGGACTCTTTGATCCGGGATTAGGCCAAGGCTCGCGCGACCCCATTCAGCTGAGTTTTGGCTAGAGTGGGAGAACCCCAGGGTGCTCACTCAGCACTTAGTTTGTTTCTTGTCTATCTGTAACACAGATATGTCAG
The DNA here is from genome assembly GCA_039090855.1 of Macrothele yani. NCBI lineage: Eukaryota > Metazoa > Arthropoda > Arachnida > Araneae > Macrothelidae > Macrothele > Macrothele yani. The sequence goes on from CM077001.1 coordinate 74,153,026, forward strand.
CTGCCCAAAAGGGTTCAGTACCTCCAAAGGGGTTAGCCCCTAACCCGTCCGGGTCAACTCGGGCACTGAAGGTGGTAGCCAGCAAACTACCAAGCCCTGTGGGCAGTTCAGTAGGGGCTCGCCCCTCCTCTTCCGAGACCAACCGGAAGTGACTCGCACAAAGCCATCGAAGTCCACTTCGAGGGCTCTCCAGTGTGAGGAGTCACCTATGGCCACTACAGCCGTCAAAAAGGGTCACCCCCATTACCATCGGGTCAACCCGGTCAAAACGTGAGGTAGACACGTTTTTGCCATTTCCTTCAATGGCAAACAAGGGGCAAACATCGCCACAGCTCGAGCTCTCTCGGGAAGTTGCGGGGTCTCCCGCTGGCCCTCCAGAGACCACTCTGGAGGCCAACCAACGCCCCAAAACACCCACGGTGTCTACCTCCACTGACTTCATTGGTCAAATCAGTGCTTACCTCTTGGAGGTGGAGACCACTGTTCGGGAATCCCGGGTCACCACCTCAGGAAGAGATAGCATAAAGGCGGCCTTGGAAGGGATCCGCAAGGCTTGCTTGTAAGCAAGCATGTGATTCTGCAGTTCTAGTAGGTAGACTGGAAGAATCAATGGCGTCGCGCCAACAGGCAGACGCCAAAGCTGCTACCTATGCCGAAGCGGCTAGGAAGGGGCTAGTAAGGCGAAACGGCTTTCGCCTGCCCCACGTAGGCAGGAGACACGTTCCCCTGGTCTATCCCACACGGTCGAGAACACGTCCTCTGATGACGTGAAAAAGACACTGCGAGCTGCAGTCAACCCTGCAGCTTGGGGTCAAAGGAGCCCGGAGCATTAGGAAGGGTGGGGTGGCGGTGGAGTGTTCCCGCCCAGAAGAAATCAACCGCCTCCCCGAGGAGTTGAGGAGCAATCCCCAAACTAGAGATTGCACACTTCCCAAGACCTCACAGAAGAGACTTCCCCGGTT